>CM057347.1:52181063-54832752 GCA_030015575.1 Agapanthus africanus
CGAAATTCCAAGCTTAAGAATGGTCGTTCAGCACGAGTTGACGGCGGAGGAAAATGTGCTCCTCCGGCTCGAAGAGCACAACACCCTCGAAGAAAAAAGGCTCATAGTACAGCAAAATCTGGAGCTGTACTGAGCCTAAATGTCACAGGCCTATGATAAGATGACCCGTCTCCATGCTTTTAAGAAAGGCGAATTGGTGTTGGTCCTCAAAATACCGATCATCCCCAATCGACATGCCAAGGGAAAATTCGACCCAAACTTGGAACGACCATACTGTTAGTTATATGTATGCCCTAGAGGCCATTATTGTTAGTTATATGTATGCCCTAGAGGCCATTACTGTACATACATTGTATATTGTAGTGGATGCTTGGACATATATAGGGAGGACTTTCTTGCTCGACATGATAGTATGCTATCTGGTTACTCTTTATCTTAAAATGTACTATGATTGTCACTATGTCACATGTTGATGAAGCCTTTAGGATGAGTACTTGACTACCAGGACTATGATGCAGATCATACTGGTGGGGACAGTGTAGTCTCCAAGTAAATCCTTCAAATGTTTCTAGTCGTGGGAGTGCCGAGACAGGGCATCGATACTCCAGAGTAGACTAGCGTATGCGCTTCTTGACCCATATGATGGGCGATGGATGATCCCATATCCATTGGTGTTTGATATCAGAGAAGGTATGCGGGTGCTCAGTGGAGACTGGGTACACTGGACGGACTCGTCGAGAACTCCCAGATGGTATTATACCTCACGTCAGATGGCAGTTCTCTGGTGACACTGGTACAGGTTAGTCTGTAGACCCGAGATCGTCATAGAGTCTTGTGTGATTCCCACTGTGCTTTGATTTCTACCTTACCACGTCCATTAGGGAGTGCAAAAAGGTGGCTTTTAGGTACAGTCCCGAATCACATGGAGGCAATGAGCGATAGGAGGGGTTTCATCTCTCCCGGTATAGAGAGTTGATGTTGCGCTGTGTTCGATTGGCTATAACTGGAAATCCCTGGCCAGGGTTGCTAAGATTTACAGGTAAGTGTTATCATTAGTTTCTCGAACTGTTATGGACCTCATATCGACACGACTTATCAAGCTACTGGGGTCTAACGTTTACCACCCCTAAGCGAGATATGCGACATATCAGACGAAGAGACCGGACTGTACAGGAGTGTTACTGGTTGGATTCACGGGAGAATGCACAGGCTTGCTTGTTGATCTTCTGATTGCTCAATACCTGGGTGGCTGTTACGTTTAGCTGACCGTTTGCAGCTTGTGGGTGTTTGATATGATCATCACCTACTGCCGGCATATTGACGATTCTTTAGAGTCCTACACAGAGATTTCCTAGCTCGGGCAAAACGGAGTAGGAGCACATATGTGATATGTACGGGACCGAGAACAATACGTGTATGTGATACCGTACAAGATTCTCACGATATGTGATATCGGCCGGGTATATGTGATATAGCCGGGTCATCGGATCAAGTGTTGATTCAATGAACTGATACAGATTATATTAGTTGGTTATTTGTGAAATAGCCGGATTATCGGATCAAGTGTTGATTCGATAATTTAATGTATAATTATATATTTGATATATTAAATTACATTAACTAATATAAGCTCACTTAAAGATTCTTTTTCTCACTCGGGTAATATATTGATATATATGCGATATATGTTAATTGTATTATTTTATTTTGTTACAATAAATATTGTATATGTGATATATAATATTGTAATATGTTATGGTTATAAATGCAACATGATTTGTGGTGTTTAAATATGGTTAGGGTTTGGATTAGGGTTAAGCTTTCATGAAGCTTTCAAGAAGTTTCTTGAAGCTTTGACTTTGACCTTGATATTTTGTGATATTTTGCAAAGATATTTCTTTGATCCAACCCAACCCTTTAACCATAGTTAAATCTCTACATGGGTTAAGTCTTCATACTTAACCCATGGTTGCTTTTCTAACCTCACACTTGATTCATTATTCATCACAAATGGTTTTGCTTCTTCTTCTTCTTCCTCTTTGATAAAAAGCTTTCTAGCTTTTTCAAAAGTGATGAAAATGAGTGAGATAAAGAAAACAAATGAGAGCTAAATTCCTACTTCATCATTCTCATCTATTCTAGCCACTTAGATTAGGGTGTTTGCTTTGCTAATACCTGATTAGTGAAGCAAAAGCTTGGGCTTGAGTTTCTTCAAGGTAGATCATCTTTGTTATCGAAGATCGGAAGCAAGCTTGCATTTTTCTCTTCATGGAGCCTCTCTTGAGTCTGGGTACTCGATGATCGCAGCGAAGGGACCTCAATATGGAGCTTTAGAAGTGAAGGAACGGACTACAAAGGTTGTAATCCCTAACTCTTAGAAGTAAAGTCGTTTACTTGCTTTGTTTCGCCTAATCTCTAATCTAAGATCTTGGTTAGGGTTGTTCGGCATGTCTAAAATTTAAATCTGGCATGGTTGATGCCTTATAGACCCTTGTGACAGTGTCTAGTAACCCTATAGTGGTATCAGAGCCAAGCTAGAGCTTTAGGCGTCGTGTAGACGAAGTTAAAAGTCCGATCGAACCTCGGAACCCCGACACGAACCCATTCTCTGGAAATTTTTAAAAATGTTGATTTTTTCGTATTAAAAGTACTCAGAAAATTAAGCAGGGAATTCTAAGGATTACTGTGAAAAATGAGACCATAATACCCTAAAAGAGCCGCGGAACCACGGCAATACCCTGCCTTGCGCGGCGGTTCCACGGCCGTATAGGGGTGTTAGGGTTTGCTTTTTCTACAGTAATATCCATAGCTAATTCTACATGCTTCTGAGAATTTTTAATTCTAAGTGTTGAGTTTTCTGGAGATCTTTTGTAATCGTTGATTCGATCGGAAAGTTAAACTTCGTTTTAGATTTTCCGGATAATTTAGAACGTGTTAAAAAGTTCGAACGGATATCAATAACTCACTTTTTTCCCCTGCCGGAAAATTTCCAAGTATTGGATTTTTCCTTAGTTAAAGAAAGTTCTAAGTCGTGCAAGTAACGCGGTGGACCCTCTCGAAGAACACAAACCTTAACTCGATTATGTGACTGTCTGAACCGCCTCTAAACCTTAGGGTTTGGGGCAGTACGGCGTTGCCACATGTGAGGCGTTAGTTTGACCCTTCTACGGCTGGACCATTGGTACTGTGGCATGTGATGGATACTTTTTGAACTACGCTCAAGTGTTGAGCTATTAGGGAAATCTTGGGTGTTTGTTTATTTGATCGGAAAGTTTAACATTGTCTATTTATCTGGAATGTGATACAATATTTAGAATGCACAAGTAGTTATGAGATAACTAATTTGAATGTTATAAATCTAGCAGTTTAGTCTCATTTGATCGGTTGCCACGGGATTTTGATGTGATCAAAAGTCCGTCTCAATCACGTAGCGTACGCGGATACTCTCCGGGTAAACTTAATAGATAGCCACGCCTCATAGCCCCGACTAAGTGACTGTAGGAGAACCCCGTCGCCAAAAGCATCCGTTCGGGTGCTCGCGGCAGCGGTGTTCCGCCTTAGTGCACTTCGTCGACGGCATCCGGGGGTGCGGCCGTCTACTAAAGTTTGCGACGAGCATTCGATCAGGATGTCGGGAATCTTGTTGAATTGCCCGACTTGATATTGAAAAGTGTTTTTGAGATCGGGACTAAAATGCGGGGTTTATAATTGTTAGGCATGCGATGTCTAAGGAATTCATTTGGTAAGGCATGAGATGTCTATGGAGGTTGCGGATTCCAACTGTTGTAATTTTACACTTTCTTTTCTGTGACCATAAGCGTAATATGTGGTGTATCGCCGGTTTCGTTGCTATACATCAACGACAATTGGGATACGCATATTTACTTACGTTGATGATATGTGATATTATGTGTTGCTGTGATATGTTATATTGGATCGTCGTGTTTTGAATAGCCGGGGGTTTTATGTGAGATAAGGGTTTTTATTTTCATTCATGTAAAATTCATTGTATGTAATATTCTTTTATTGGGGCACTTCCGGGATGAGGATGATGTCACCATTGTATATTATTTACTTTTCCGCATTAGGTAGATCCAAGGCGAGAAGCACAAGTAACCGGGTTCTAGGGTCCAGTGGGAGACCATCTCGAGGAGTCGAGACCAGGTCTCCTAACCCTAGAATTGACAGTGTTGTTTGCCGCTCTCGTAGGGGTCTAGGGATGTGGGTTTGGCTATTCATCGCGACCGTAGAATCCGCGTTTTATACAGGCTCGCATAAAACATGGAAATCCTAGTATATCCAATATTTCATATGTTATCTTCTGCTGCAATGTTCTGTGATGAGATCATATTACTGCCTGAGATGAATGTTTATATTATATATATTATATATATGTTATATTGCTGATTTCGTTTCAAATGTGATGCTTGTGAAGCATAATAAATTGGGACTTCATTAATGAGATTAATGAAACTAAAAGAAACCTAAAGATGTTGTAGAAACTTGTCTCAAAAACAGGTAGCTCTAGTTTTTTCTTTTCATAGCGGTGTTCCTTGTAGAACATCCAGCACCTTATTCGATAAGGAAAGAGACGCGATCCCTTCACCGGGAGTGACCTCTTTAGCAAAACTAGCAAAGGCCTCAAAAACATTCCATTTAAAATCACTTAATTCTACAACGATATCAAGTTCATTACGCAAAGGGTTTTATTAAAAACATGTCGTAGCCCTCTATCATTTTAGGAAGTAGAGTACTTAGTATTCGTGCTGTGTATGTCGACTATAGTTGAGGCGTAGTGTACGGTAGCTAAGTGATGTCTTCCTACACAGCATATAATGCGATTAATTAGGACAGTCATGTGATTATGTCGACCATAGTTGAGGGTCATGTAGGTTGGTCTAATTAATCATGAAATGACGGGAAGAACTTGACTAGTGCTTATGATATGTTGACCATAGTTAAGGTCATAAGTACTAGGGGCAAAATATTATCGGAAATTTCAAATGTTGAAATTTGCAATGAAATTGCATACCTTCTATGAGATAGTTGGATCCCGATACCCGCTGCGAGTAAGAGTTACTCCTGGGAGAGTTTTACACATTACAATTAGCCGATCGAGTAGGTGTCTAGAAAGGTGTTAATAGGGTTACGCCCCTGGGAAAACCGGGTTTATTTTAATTAGGACCATGCGAAAGCACGGGGAACCTCCCTCAAAGCACTAGCACTAGCCTGGCTGAAAGATTGGCGAACTTGTAGAGTGTAATTAATCCCGGCTAGTCTTTCCTTTTAGGGTTTGAAGGAAGATTTGACTAAAACAGTGGGAGACATCTTGATTAGATATATTAATAACCAATCTAATCTTGCAAGAGTATACGCTGAGTGTTTTTTTCTCTCTCTCTCTCCTGGTTACGAATATGTCACGCCTTAATCAAGATAATAATACGAATGTATTGACCGAACCTGCTTGTTATACTGCGCTAAGGAACGTTGGTCTCGCTCCAACTTATAATTATTATAAGACAGAGCAGGAAATAGGGGATTACCAGAATTCCCGTGCCACCCAAACGAAGAAAGTGCATGCCGATGCATCTTCTTCGAGTGTGTTCATTACCGAGAACTATTTCTCAGTATCCTTTACGTCCTGGGTATGAGATACCGGATCAGGATCCCGCAAATGTAATTTGTTACATGGGCTACAGATAGGTAGAGAACTGAGAACGGGTGATAAGTTTCAAGAGTTGGAAATGATGCAAGTGTTACAGCCAAGACTGTTGGCAGTTATCACCCTGTATTATCAGAATACATTGATTCTGAACGAATGTTATTAGATACCGAACCTGATATACAACATCATATCAGTCTCTTTATTTATTAAAGAAGGATATAATTTTGTATTATTGGATAATGTTTTGAACATTTCCTATATCAAGAGTTGATCGGTTCAGGCACATTATCTAAAAGCATAGACATTCTAAATCAAACCACAGTTCTTAACGTACAGAACACACACAAGAGGAAGAGTTCAGAAATGAACGAATCCTTCTTGAGGCATTGTAGACTAGGTCATATCAATGCGACCCGACTAGATGAAGTTACATTTAGATGCATATTTAAATTAGTTTGAATTTATATCTTGTAAAACTTGCCGGTCATGTCACAAAGATATGATGACCACAGCTCCGTTAATTGGAAACAGAGAAAGAGTTAATGAACTGTTGGGATTGATACATGCTGATGTATGAAGGTCCCCTGTCTACACATGCCAAGACCGGTTCTTTGTACTTCATTACATTCACTGATTATCTCTCAAGATCCGGACATATGTTCCTGTTGAAACACAAGTCTGGAACTTTTGAGAAATTCAATGAATATAAGTTAGAAGTAGAGAACCAAAAATGGGTATAAGTATTATGTCCTTTGATGAGATCAAGGAGGAGAATACTTGAGCACGGAATTCCTGGACTATTCTAAAGGAGAATGAGATTCTCTCTCAGCATTACTCCTCCGCATACACCACAGCATGTCAGTGTATCGGGGCGGAGCAATTACACCCTATGTGATATGGTGTGCTCTATGATGAGTATTACTGAGTTGCCTATTTTCTTTTAGGGTTATGCACTTGAGAAGTTGCATACCTATTGAATAGGGTTCCAACCAAATCAGATGCCTACCACTCCATATGTGATATGGTATGGGAAGAGCCCATCTCTTAAAGATGTTAAGATTTGGGGTTGTCCGGCCTATGTCAAAAGCAAAATCCGGACAAGCTTGAGGCAAGGTCAGTTCTGTGGAAGTTTGTTGGATATCCCAAGCATTCGCAAGGGAATATCTTCTACCACACCGAGGAACAAAAGATGTTTTATTTCTCGGCATACCACTTTTTGAGAAAAAGGGAATTTCTTGTGAAGAAATTAGTGGTCATGGGGTAGAACTGGAAGGAGTTCCAGCTATACAAACTGCAGCTGATGATTTGGTAAACCCGGAGGATTCAATAGTCTCCAACGAATCTCAGCCTCTCTGCCGATCTGGTAGGGTTCCTCATCCACCTGAGAGATACTTCGGTTTCTTTATGACAGTGGAAGCGAGGATTGCATCATGAGATGATGACCCAATTAGTTTCGAGCAGGCCATCAGGAGTGGGACTCTGTAAGAATGGCTGGATGCTTTACGATCTGAGATGTAATCCTTATACACCAACAAAGTATGGACTTTGGTTGCTTTATCTGAAGGGTTAAATCCTCATCAGGAGCAAGTATATCTTGAGAAGATTACTTGGTGTACATGAAAAAGTTGAGACTTTCAAAGCTATGCTTAAGTCCATCCATATCCTACTTGCAACTGCTACATACCATGACTACGATATTTGGCGGTTGGGTGTCATGACTACTTTTCTAAATAGTGATTTGGAAGAGAGCGTCTATAAGTACACAGCCAGAGGGCTTCGTAGATAGTGGGAGCAGCGGAAACGTGTGCAAGATGTTTTATGTGATAAATCAGGCATCACGGAGTTGGAACGTCTGTTTTGATGTAGTAGTCAAAGAGTTTAACTTCATCAAAATGGTAGATGAACCAAGTATATACAAAAAGGTAGTAGGGAGTATGGTGGTAATCCTCGTATAGTACGTGGATGACATACTCTTGATAGGGAAGTAGTTTCCTATGCTACGCTCGGTCAATCTCCTCTTATCAAAAAAATTCTCTATAGGATCAAGGTGATACCTCCTAAATCCTGAATTATGAATCTATGAGATAGATCTAATTGGATGTTAGGATTCTCACTAGTTGTAGTGAGATGGTATCAATCGATCCTGGGGAGAATCACTAGAAAGGTTCCAGGGTGATAAGGACGACTAAATATCAGTCGCAGGCATTGTCTTTACCCTCAGTGGAGGGACGGTATGTTGGAAGAGTTCCAAGCTAGATACCGTGACTTACTAGAAGATTAAAGGCAAGATACATCGTTACCAAAGATGCTACCAAAGAGGCAGTCTGGATATATTTTAGTTCATCAGATGAACTTCGTTCCTGCCATTGTGTGACAATGGGGTTGTGGCTTATGCCAAGGAACCCTCGTCCCATATGTGATCCAGATACAATCTTAGGCAGTATCACCTGATCATGGAGATGGTTGATCTCCAGGTAGATCGAGGTTAGGAGAGTAGACACAGAGGACAACAGCACGGATCCACTCACAAAGGCCTATTTCCCAGTAGAGACTTTTATAGGATGGTTGAGTATGAGATACTTCAACCACAGCTTATTGTTGGGTATGAGATACTACAACAGATGGCCCTAGTGCAAGTGGAAGATTGTTACTTATATGTATGCCCTAGAGGCCATTACTGTACATACGTTGTATATTGTAGTGGATGCTTAAACATATATAGGGAGGACTTTCTTGCTCGACATGATAGTATGCTATCTGGTTACTCTTTATCTTAATATGTACTCTGATTGTCTCTATGTCACATGTTGATGAAGCCCTTAGGATGAGTACTTGACTACCAGGACTATGATGCAGATCATACTAGTGGGGACAGTGTAGTCACCAAGTACATTCTTCAAATGTTCCCAGTCGTGGGAGTGCCGAGACAGGGCATCGATACTCCAGAGTAGACTAGCGTATGCGCTTCTTGACCCATATGATGGGCGATGGATGATCCCATATCCATTGGTGTTTGACATCAGAGAAGGTATGCGGGTGCTCAGTGGAGACTGGGTACACTGAACGGACTCGCCGAGAACTCCCAGATGGTATTATACCTCACGTCACATGGCAGTTCTCTGGTGACACTGGTACAGGTTAGTCTGTAGACCCGAGATCGTCATAGAGTCTTGTGTGATTCCCACTGTGCTTTGATTTCTACCTTACCATATCCATTAGGGCATGCAAAAAGGTAGCTTTTGGGTACAGTCACGAATCACATGGAGGCAATGAGCGATAGGAGGGGTTTCGTCTCTCCCGGTATAGGGAGTTGATGTTGCGCTGTGTTCGGTTGGCTATAACTGGAAATCCCTGGCCAGAGTTGCTGAGATTTACTGGTAAGTGTTATCAGTAGTTTCTCAAACTGTTATGGACCTCATATCGACATGACTTATCAAGCTACTGGGGTTTGACGTTTACCACCCCTAGGCAAGATATGCAACATATCAGACGAAGAGACCGGACTGTACAGGAGTGTTACTGGTTGGATTCACGGGTGAATGTACAGGCTTGCTTGTTGATCTTCTGATTGCTCAATACCTGGGTGGCTGTTACGTTTAGCTGACCGCTTGCAGCTTGTGGGTGTTTGATATGATCATCACCTACTGCCGGCGTATTGACGATTCTTTAAAGTCCTACACAGAGGTTTCCTGGCTCGGGCAAAACGGAGTAGGAGCACATATGTGATATGTGCGGGACCGAGAACAATACGTGTATGTGATACCGTACAAGATTCTCGCGATATGTGATATCGGCCGGGTATATGTGATATAGCCGGGTCATCGGATCAAGTGTTGATTCGATGAACTGATACAGATTATATTAGTCGGTTATTTGTGAAATAGCCGGATTATCGGATCAAGTGTTGATTCGATAATTTAATGTATAATTATATATTTGATATATTAAATTACATTAACTAATATAAGCTCACTTAAAGATTCTTTTTCTCACTCGGGTAATACATTGATATATATGCGATATATGTTAATTGTATTATTTTATTTTATTACAATAAATATTGTATATGTGATATATAATATTGTAACATGTTATGGTTATAAATGCAATATGATTTGTGGAGTTTAAATATGGTTAGGGTTTGGAT
This sequence comes from Agapanthus africanus, assembly GCA_030015575.1. Classification (NCBI taxonomy): domain Eukaryota; kingdom Viridiplantae; phylum Streptophyta; class Magnoliopsida; order Asparagales; family Amaryllidaceae; genus Agapanthus; species Agapanthus africanus. Next base: position 52,190,876 of record CM057347.1, read on the forward strand.
TAGGGTTAAGCTTTCATGAAGCTTTCAAGAAGCTTCTTGAAGCTTTGACTTTGACCTTGATATTTTATGATATTTTGCAAAGATATTTCTTTGACCCAACCCAACCCTTTAACCATAGTTAAATCTCTACATGGGTTAAGTCTTCATACTTAACCCATGGTTGCATTTCTAACCTCACACTTGATTCATTATTCATTACAAATGGTTTTGCTTCTTCTTCTTCCTCCTCTTTGATAAAAAGCTTTCTAGCTTTTTCAAAAGTGATGAAAATGAGTGAGATAATGAAAACAAATGAGAGCTAAATTCCTACTTCATCATCCTCATCTATTCTAACCACTTAGATTAGGGTGTTTGCTTTGCTAATACTTGATTAGTGAAGCAAAAGCTTGGACTTGAGTTTCTTCAAGGTAGATCATCTTTGTTATCGAAGATCAGAAGCAAGCTTGCATCTTTCTCTTCATGGGGCCTTTCTTGAGTCCGGGTACTCGATGATCGCAGCGAAGGGACCTCAACACGGAGCTTTAGAAGTGAAGGAACGGACTACAAAGGTTGTAATCCCTAACTCTTAGAAGTAAAGTTGTTTACTTGCTTTGTTTCGCCTAATCTCTAGTCTAAGATCTTGGTTAGGGTTGTTCGGCACGTATAAAATTTAAATCGGGTATGGTTGATGCCTTATAGACCCTTGTGACAGTGCTAGTAACCCTACAATTATTGTACATATGATGTATATTATAGTGGATGTTGGGACATATATAGGGAGAACTTTCATGCTCAACCTGATAGTATGCTATCTAGTTACTCTTTATCTTAACATGCACACTTATTGTCTCTCTGTTACATGTTGATAAAGCCCTTAGGATGTGTACTTGACTTCCAGGATTATGATAGAGATCATACTAGTGGGGTCTGGGTAGTCTGTGAGTACATCCTTTAATTGTTCCTTATCGTAGGAGTATCGAGACGGGGCATTGACATTCCAGAGTAGACTAGCATATATGCTTCTTGACCCATATGATAGGCGATGGATGATCCTACATCCATTGGTGTTTGACATCAGAGAAGGTATATGGGTTCTCAGTGGAGACTGGGTACACTGAACAGGATTCGCTGAGAACTCCTAGATGGTATTATACCTTACGTCAGATAGCAGTTCTCTGGTGACACTGGTACAGGTTTGTCTGTCGACCCGATATCGTCATAGAGTCTTGTGTGTCTCCCACTGTGCTTTGATTTCCACCCTAACACGGCTCTACTGAGTCATGCAAACTGGTGGTTTTTGGGTACAGTCCCGAGTCACATGGAGGCAATGAGCAATGCGAGGGGATTTCGTTTCTCCCGGTATTGAGGGTAGATGTTGCGCTATACTTGATTGGCCATAACAGGAAATCCCTGGCCAGGGTTGCTGAGATTTACTGGTAAGTGTTATCAGAAGTTTCTCGAACCGTATGGGCCTCACATCGGCATGACTTATCAGGCTATTGGGGTATGACGTTTACCATCCCCCAGGCTCTGATATGCGACATATCTGACGAAGAGACCGGACTGTACGATAGTGTTACTTATTGGATTCGCAGGAGTATGAGCAGGCTTGCTAGTTGATATTCTGATCACTCAATACCTGGGTGGCCGTTATGTTTGGCAGACTGCTTGCGGCTTGTGGATGACTGATATGATCACCACCTACTGCCGGCGTATTGATGAGTCTTTAGAGTCCTACACAGAGGTTTCCTGGCTCAAGTGAAACGAAGTAGGAGCATATATGTGATATGTGCGGAACTGAGATTAATACGTGTATATGATGCTGTATCCTAATCTCACGATATATGGTATCGTTCGGTTATATGTGATATAGCCGGGTTGTCGAATCAAGTGTTGATTCGATAAGTTGATACATATGATATTAGTCGGTTATATGTGATATAGCCGGATTATTAAATCAAGTGTTGATGTAATAATTTAATGTATAATTATATATTTGATATATTAACATACATTAACTAATATTAGCTCATTTAAATATTTCTTTTTCTCACTTGTGACACATTTAATATATATGTGATATATGTTATTGTGCCATGCTTATTTATATATGCAACATGGGTGTATGAGACTCACACCATACTTATCATATTAGTGGGTTATTATTTATTTTAAGCAATGTCATGCTTGGAAGCATGGAGAAGATTAAAGCATTTTTAACTTAGTCCACTAATTTTGTCTCACTTGAGATATTTATTAACCCAACCATTATCTTAAACCATAGTTTAGTCTCTACAAGAGTTAGTATGAGATATTATCTCACCATGGTTGCTTTTCTCACATGTTTGATTCACCATTTTCATTCTCCACTTCATTTTCTTCATCATCTCCAAAAAGTTTTCTAGGTTTTAAGGAGGTGAAGAATCCTAGTGAGAAAAATAAATATAAAGTGAGAAAAAATCCTATTTCATCATCCTCTACTAGACTAGCCATTTAGTTTAGGTGTTTGCTTCACTAATCCCTCATTAGTGAAGAGGTAGCTTGGGTTAGAGTCTCCTCGACGTAGATCATCTTCGGCCTCGAAGATTTCAAGCATGCTCGTTCATTTCGCTTTGTGAAGCCTATCTTGAGTCTGAGAGATCACTACTTGGAGCGAAGGGAATTCTACACAGAGCTATTAAAGTGAAGGACCGGTCTACAAAGGTTGTATTCCTTGTTCACTTTCTATGTAAAGTTATTTACATTCTAGTTAGCTCCTAAAACTCTAGCTAGATCCTTGGTTAGGTTGTTTGGCACACTAGAATTTTTAAAATACGGCATGTTTGATACCTCCCGAGACCTTCTGGTAGTGCCAAAGAACCCTACAGTGGTATCAGAGCCAAGCTAGAGTATTAGGAGTTGTCTTGACGAAGTTAAAAATACGAAACTGAAACAACTCCGAAACAGTCGAAGCAAAACCCCAGTTTCTGTCGAAATTTTCAGAGCCTCTAAAATTTTTTTAAGCAGTTGCAGAGTTCTCTTTATTGTATTGTATGAACACTAGACAAAAACGACCCCATCTCGCCGGATTTGACCCGACGAAGACCCTGAAATGGACCGGCATCACCGGTTTTTTGGTGAGCTATGGGCCTCGTTTTTGTTTAGTGCTCTTGTCTCTGGGGTTTGGTATTTCAGGTATTGTTTGTTTTTACTAGAATCGCATGTGATGTTATCTTTCTTTAAAAATAATTCAGAGTGTTTCATAGTCGTAATTCTAATATCGTTTCGGGTTATCTTGACGACGTTAAAAAGTTCAAACGAATATCAAATACCCATATTTCTCCCTCGCTGGAAATTTTCCAAGAGTTGGATTTTTCCAAGTTTAAAATCTTCAGAAAATCATGCAGGTGTTTTTTATGGACCCTCTAGATGAACGAAACTCTAACTTGATTCTGTGACCACCGAAACTGCTGCCAAACCCTAAGGTTTGCGGTAGTTCCGCGGCGCCATAGGTGAGGCAAGGTTTGGCCCTTCTACGTTGGTCCATAGATGTCGTGGCATGTTCTGGGTAATTTCTAAACTGTGCTCAAGTGTTGAGTTCTTTGGGAAATTTTGGATGTTTGTTGATTCGATCGAAAAGTTTAACATCGTTTAGCTATCTGTGAATTGTAATACAATATTTGGAATCCACAAATTTTAGTTTTATGAAATCTAATTTGAATTTTATAAATCTAGCAATTTAGTCTCAAGTGATCGGTTGCCACGGGATTTTGATGTGGATCAAAAATCTGTTGCAATCACGTAGCATATGCGGTTACTCGCCGGGTAACCTTACTAGATAGCCATGAAACATAGCCCCGACCAAGTGACTATAGGAGAACCCCACCGTCAAAAGCATCCTTTCGGGTGCTCACGGCCGCAGTGTTCCGCCTAAGTGCACTTCATCGATGGCATCGGGGGTGCGGCCGTCTACTAAAGTTTCGACGAGCATTCGATCAGGTTGTCGAGAATCTTGTTGAATTACCCGATTGGTTATTGAAAAGTGTTTTCAATATCGAGACTAAAATGCGGGGTTTATAATTGTTAGGCATGAGATGTCTAAGGAATTCATTTGATTAGGCATGAAATCCAAAGTGTGTAATACATTGGGTTTATGATGTCTAAGGTGCTTGCGGATTCCAATTGTTGTAGTTTTTCACTTTCTTTTCTGCGACCGTAAGTGTAATATATGGTGTATCACCGGTTTCGTTGCTATATGTCAACGATAATTGGGATACGCATATTTACCTACGTTGATGACATGTGATGTTATGTGTTGCTGTGATATGTTGTATTGGATCGTCGTGTTTTGAATAACCGGGGGTTTTTATGTGAGATGAGAGTTTTTCATTTTCATTCATGTAAAAACTTGTATATAATATTCTTTTATTGGGGCACTTCCGGGTTGAGGATGATGTAACCATTGATGTATATTATTTACTTTTCCGCATTAGGATAGACCTAAAGCGGAGAGCACAAGTAACCGGGTTCTAGATTCCAGTGGGAGACCATCTCGAAGAGTCGACACCGGATCTCCTAACTCTAGAATTGGGAGGGTTGTTTGCCGCTCTCGTAGGGGTCTAGGCATATGGGTTTGGCTATTCATCACGACCGTGGAATCCGCGTTTTTTTACTGGCTTAAATAAAACACGGAACTTCTAGTATATCCAATATTTCATATGTGTTCTTCTGCTACTAATATTATGTTATGTGATCACTTGATGTGTTGAGACGAATGCTCATATTATATATATGATATATATTAAATATTATTGCTTTCGTTTCTTCTGTGATGCTTAGGAAGCATAAATGATGGGACTTCATTAATGAGATTAATGAAATAAAAGAAACCTAAAGATGTTGTAGAATCTTGTTTTAAAAACTGGTAGCTCTAGTTCTTGCTTTGCATAGCGGTATTCCTTATAGAATATCCAGCACCTTATTCGATAAGGAAAGAGTCGAGATCCCTTCACCGGGAGTGACCTCTTTAGCGAAACTAGCAGATGCTATAACCCATTCGGTTTTGTTTTTGATTGCTTCTCTAGTTCTTGCTTTGCATAGTGATATTCATGAATATCCAGCACCTTATTCGATAAGGAAAGAGCCGAGATCCCTTCACCGGGAGTGACCTCTTTAGCAAAACTAGCAAAAGCCTAAAAAACACTCATTTTCAAAATCACTCGATTCTACAACGATATCAAGTTCAAACCGTTAAAGGTTTTCTTAAAAACCATCCGCAACCCTCCGTCATTTTAGAAAGTAGAGTACTTAGTATTCATGCTACGTATGTTGACTATAGCTAAGGCGTAGTGTACGGTAGCTAAGTGATATCTTCCTACACAGTAGATGATGCGATTAATTAGGACAGTCACATGATTATGTTGACCATAGCCAAGGGTCATGTGGGTGGGTCTAATTAATCATGAAATGACGGGTAGAACTTGACTAAGATTTATGATATGTTGACCATAGCCAAGGTCATAAGTACTAGGGGTAAAAACCATTACAGGGAGTTTCAAGAGTTGAAATTTGCAATAAGATTGCATACCTTTTATGAGATGGTTGGATCTCGATACCCACTGCGAGTAAGAGTTACTCCGGGAAGAGTTTTGCACATTATAATTAACCGATCAAGTAGGTGTCTAGAAAGGTGTTAACGGGGTTACGCTCTTGGGAAAACGAGGTTTATTTTAATTAGGTCTGTGCGAAAGCACGGGGAACCTTCCTCAAAGTACCAACACTGGACTGGCCGAAAGATTGGCGAACTTGTAGTGTGTAATTAATCCCGGCTAGTCTTACATTTTAGGGTTTGAAGGAAGATTTGATAAAAACAGTGGGAGCCATCCTGATTAGATAAAATAATAACCAATCTAATCTTGCAAAGAACTCACGCAGAGTGTTTCTTCTCTCTCTTTCTCTCCTGGTAGCGACCGTGACATGCCTTAATCAAGATAATAATATGGATGCATTGACCAAACCTGCTTATTATACTGAGCTGGGGAACGTTAGTTCCGCTCTATCTTATAATTGTTATAAAGTCCGAGCAGGAAATAGGGGAATATCCGGATTCTTATGCGACCCAAACGAGGAATGAGCATGTTAATGCATATTCTTCGTGTATGTTTATTACCGAGAACTGTTTCTCAGTATTCTTTATGTCCTAGGTATGAGATACAGGATCAGGATCCCACATGTCTAATCTGTTACAAGGGCTATAGAAAGGTAGAGAACTAGTGTAAATCCCCGTTCTCATTAATAAAATCTTTCTATATTTTTCCTAGTCCCCCCAAATGTTATCCCATTTTTCTCGTATTATTTTTGTGTGAAATTAGTCGCTTAGGTTTTAGTATTTAAACCTTCCAAAACAAAATAAATAACAATTAAAATCAAGCCCAAGACACAATTCCAATTTAATAAATTAATTCCCCTAAACTCTTCCCCGGCCCACTCCCATTTCTTTCCTCTGCCAAATGAAAATCAAAGCCCAAACAAAACATAACAAAATTAAGCAAATTCCCTAATCCCCAAGCCCAATATAAAACATACAAAACTAAAACTAAATAAATATATTAACTAAATCCTCGACCCACACTCCCCAAGCCGGCCCAATCCCTTACCCTTAACCAAGCCCTAACCCATTACCCACGCGCCCGACCCGACCCGACCAAACCCTTCTTCCCCACTTCATTTCTCGTTTCCCGCTCCTTTTTCTTTCTCTTCTTCTCTGCGCATCCCCACGTCGCGCGCCCACATCGCCTCACCACCCCACGTTTCCAGGCTCGTCAACCCACGATCGCGCGCGCGTCTCAACCGCGCCTCGTCCCTCTAACCCTCTCCCCCTCACACACTCGATCTCTTTCAAACTCCTCCTCTCCTCTCTCCCAACTCCCAGCTTCTTCCCCACACTCCGCCGACGACGACGAGGACGACCACCTAAATCTCCTCGTCTCTCCTCCCTCACATCTCTTTCTTTTAACTCATCAACCCACCGAGCTCCCTCTCCTCACCATCTCCAAACCGCCGAGCTCGAGCCCCCTGCACACCCTCCTCACCACCGGGTCTCCCCTGCACATCATCACGCCGACGAGCTCCCCACTGCCTCGTCGACCCCTCTGCATCATCAGCATCATCTCCTACCAACCCGAGCACACCCACTGCCTCCTCTATCTTCTCGGCCACCAAGCCACGAGCCTCGAACCCTACTGCACCATCGCCGGAGCAACCACCGCCGACCATCGCCGACCCCAGCCCACTCACAGGAGATCCACGGAACCCCACTCCGCTTTCAGCGATCACGAGCCATCCTTCGGGCAATCCCGACGACGAACCCGAACTCGAGCCGAGGCCGTGAACTAAAACCGTGCCGTTCGTTGCGCGTTCGTGCCGTTGCCGCTACCGTGCGTCGCCAACGCATCTCCAGGAAAGTACCCTACTTTCTACATGCTAGATTATCCTGTTACAAATCAAAATCGTATTAATTCCGTGTTTATAATTCGTGAAAATTTATATGAGACAAGTGCTTGATGCAAAACCCGAATGAAAACCTTCCATTAAAATGACGGAACTTGATCATATAAGCTGGCCCGTGTGGTGACGAACATCATGTTAAAATTTTACTGAAAATTATAATCGTTACTGACTAGAACGATCACCCCCAATTTCACCCATAAAAACTGAAAATTTCCCGTGTCTGAAACTTGTTAAAATCATAATTAATTGTGTACACATTAAAATGATGCGTTAGAGGGATCAAATCGAAGCTGACTCGACGACCTAGAACCACATACAAGCTTTAAATTGTTTCTATACTAAAAATATGACGGAAACTGGTTCGGAGAGTGGCTCTGGACTGCAGTCCAGAGCAGCTCTGGCTGTTGATTTCTATCTCGTAATGTTTACCCCTTTGCTGGCTGAACTCGTATGTTGCGGAATCCTATACATTAGTGAATATGAAACAGTTAGAAAAATAACGGAAGTGATTTCACCCTTTTTTACCGTCGTTTACTATCGTTGAATAGTGCATAACTTCTGACGTAGAGACGCGATTGAGAATCCGTATGGTGATTTAGAAACCCTATTGAAAAACCTAAATTTCATTCAACTGTAGTATCTTGAAATTCTGATCCCAACTAGGTGAAAATTGTGTCACGAAACGGACGTTCAGTTCAGAAACTGAATTTCCTGCAGCAAACACTTAAAATGAAACGGCTGTAACTTGAAAACCCGAAATCCAATTGCACTGAAATAAATTTTGCTGAACTACCGACTGAGTCTACTTGTTACCGTTTTTGTGTCATTTCACTGAATTTTGAACGCATGATTTACTGCAATTTTTATAAGCGCATGAGGTGCATAATAGTTCATATTACACATGACTCGTTAACTGCATAAATGTACATATATTACCCGATTGCCATACACATAGTGATAGTGCGCATTATTATTCAGTGTACAATGCATTATCGTGCGTGAACGATATTGGTTTAGGAGTGTCAAGTACGCCAATGGAAAAGTGAATGATCCGTGACAGTGAATAATACAATGAACAGTGACAAAACCGTGTTATTGGTGCATACTTGTACACGACTAAATCATAATCATCAATAGTGTAAACCTGGGGAAAAAGAGGAAATCGAAGTGGAAAGAGCATCGTATTTAGCGAGGACAGCGATTTTAGAGGATGATCATTCGAACAGCGACTCTTATATATATATATATATATATATATATATATATATATATATATATATATATTAGGTAGGGCCTAACGGTCCGGCTGACAGGGTTATATCCCGGGCGTTGCGGGCCGTAGTCTCGGGTATGTACGAGACCCTCGTTAAACATGATCCTCATTTCCATAACTCGATTTCAAACATGACTTAGAGACTGATAGGGGCACAGATCAAACTTTGCATCATTTAGTGACATAGTGATTACCTGCATTTTACTTCCACTGTTATTACTTTATTTGCCTGTTTCATGTCACTATTATTATATTGCTATTACGTCGCTCTGACGACCTGAGCATGCATGCTCAAACCTCGAGGAAGAACCAGCGCAGGAGTCAGACTTACCCTTTGAGCTTGCGGAGATCTAGTTGAGAGTACCTCATTCACTTTTTCTGCTTTCCCTAAAGAGACCTTGTATTCGAACTCGGTTAGTAGTTCTTTTCTTGCTTTATTGTAAATTGTGAACAATGAAAGTTGAGGTAATAATTTAGTGATGTATTTCCTTTACTTCTGTTCTTTGTTTACTGATTACCATGTAATGCTAGAAGCCGAAGTGTGACTATGGCGGGATTATTCCTTGACAGTAGGAGCATGGCTGGCCTAGTCATCCTTTGTTTTCCGTATTTTGGGAAGCGGGGCGTGACATGGTTTTGTTGGTATCAAAGCCAGGTTTAGTAGTAAGGGATAACATTAACTACACTTTATTACGTTATTTTCGCTTCACTATTTCTGACTTTCATCCTTGTATCTAATCACATCCTTTTAATATCTTCCAGCGATATGACGTCCCCGAATGTCCACTCCTCAGACTCAAGTTCTCAAGATCGCACGGAGAGGATACTTAGTGTGCTGACGACTCTCGCAGAAGCTCAGGAGAGAAAAACAGACCTACTCACCGAGGGACTCAGGGCTATTACCGCTGTAGGGGGACCCTCCGCACTCATTACCGCCCCCGAGGGCACTGCTCCACCAGCTTTTTCTGCCAGGGCTGGCACCGTATCATATTTCGTGAGGTTACATCCTGCTGTATTTATAGGACTAGCCGAGCCACTCGAGGCCGAGCAATGGCTGGTTAATATGGAGAACTTACTGACGGCCGCCAGGGTACCATAGGAAGATAAATTGAATGTGATAAGGATCCAGTTGGAGGATGAAGCCCGTACATGATGGTCAGTGGAAGAAAGCAGACTAGACAAGCCAATCGAATGGAGCAAATTTAAGGAGTGCTTCTTGGACCACTATTTCCCTTCCACCGCCAAGGCAGAGATGGAAGAAAAATTCATCCTACTGAAGCAGAATGGCCGTCCCGTGGACGTATACGCGGCAAAGTTCAACCGTCTGAGACGATTTGCTCCATACATGGTTGCTTCAGAGGCCACCAGAGCCAGGCGCTTCTTACAGGGACTTGATTTTGAGCTGCAGCAGTTGATCGCGTCACTTGAGTTGCAGACTTTTGCACAGGTACTCAACGCGGCGCAAATTCAGGAGAAACTGATCAACAAATTCAGGAAGTCCCAGTTGTTCCAGCATGCACCCACGCACCTTCTCGAGGGGTCATACTAGTTTACAGGCCTGGAACGACACAGATGAAGCGTCCATTCATGCCCCAGCATCGCCCCCAAAGCAAGAACGTAGTTTGCGGCTACTGCAACAGAGATGGGCACACCCAGAAGGACTATCGCCGTGCCAAGGGACAGTGTTTGATTTGCGGATCCAGTCAGCACAGAGTTAGCGGTTGCCCCGAGCGAGCAGAGATACAGGGAGGGTCTAGACCACAACAACAGAGATCACAGGAGCATAGGCAACCCTACACAGGCCGCGGTCTGGGACGGGCTTTCACTTTGACCGCAGATCAGGCAGAGGCTTCAGGCGAAGTTGTCACAGGTATTCTACTTGTACATTCCATGCCAGCTAGAGTACTATTTGATTCAGGAGCATCACACTGTTTCATATCTGCGCATTTCGTTGATACACACTCCATACCGCATGAACCATTAACCAAGGGTTGGGAAATACATATGGGTAATGGCGTGATAGTATCTAGTCGAGAATGTAGATCATGTCCGGTTGTAGTGTGTGGCAGGGAATTCTATGCGAATTTCCTTATGATCGGGACAGGAAGCTATGACGCAATTCTAAGGATGGATTGGATGAGTACCTTCCATGCAGTTATTGATTGCCGAGCAAGGAATGTGATCTTCCGCATTCCCAACCACCCAGAGTTTATTTTCGAAGGCAGGAGCGAATCTTTGGAGCCAGCCAAGTATAGAGCCACGCCAAAGGAGTTGACAGCTATGGAGATTGACGAGAGCCCAACCCCAGAGATTGTTCGGGACTTTCTGGATGTATTTCTTGAAGATTTACCAGGTCTACCACCTCCACGCGTCTTGGAATTCTCGATCGATTTGACTCCAGGTACAGAATCAGTGTCCAAGGCCCCGTACAGAATAGCACCGGTTGAGTTGGCAGAATTAAAGAAGCAAATCGAAGAACTCCTAGAGAAGGGATTTATCCGGCCGAGCGTTTCACCGTGGGGTGCACCAGTTCTGTTGGTGAAGAAGAAAGATGGATCGCTGCGGATGTGTATAGACTATCGAGAGATGAACAAAGTCACAATAAATAACAAGTACCCAATTCCGCGCATCGACGACTTATTCGATCAGTTAAGTGGGGCCAAGGTATTCTCGAAGTTGGATCTCCGTTCTGGCTATCATCATATCAGGGTAGCAGCCGAGGATATATGCAAGCCGGCTTTCAGGACCCGATACGGACACTATGAGTTCCTCGTGATGCCGTTCGGTGTTACCAATGCTCCAGCGATATTCATGGATTTGATGAACAAGGTGTTCACAAAGTACTTGGACAAGTTTGTCGTTGTATTCATCGACGATATACTAGTCTACTCGAAGACCCGGGAAGAGCATGTCGAGCATCTGCGCACGGTTCTACAAATTCTTCGGGAAGAAAAGCTGTACGCGAAATTGAGCAAGTGTGAGTTCTGGCTTGATAAGGTTCAGTTCTTGGGACACATTGTTTCGGGCGAAGGCATCTCAGTGGACCCGGCAAAGATAGAATCTGTCAGAGATTGGCCAACACCGAAGTCAGTGGCCGAGATCAGAAGCTTTCTGGGACTGGCAGGATATTATCGGCGATTCGTCCAAGACTTTTCAAGAATCGCTGAACCGTTGACGAGGCTGACACGGAAGGATGTACCGTTTGTGTGGACAGAGGAATGTACTCGGGCATTTGAGACACTGAAGCAGAAGTTAACCACGGCATCCATTCTTACAGTACCAGATGATTCCGGTGGTTTGGTGATACATAGTGATGCCTCAGGGAAGGGCCTAGGCTGTGTTCTGATGCAACACGGCCGGGTGGTTGCTTACGCCTCTCGACAGCTGAGAAATCACGAGAGGAACTATCCTACGCATGACTTGGAGTTAGCTATAGTGGTTTTTGCGTTGAAGATTTGGAAGCACTATCTGTTGGGCGAGAAGGTAGAAGTGTACACGGATCACAAAAGTCTGAAGTACGTCTTCACACAGAAGGAACTAAACATGAGGCAGCGCCGATGGCTAGAACTGATGGCGGATTACGACTTGGACCTTCAGTATCACCCGGGGAAAGTAAATGTTGTACCGGATGCTCTCAGTCGCAAGCCAGCGGTCATGATGTTGACCAGTCATAGGAGCATCATTGAGGATTTTCAGAGACTCGAGCTTGACGTCATTACACCGACCGCAATCAGCCAATTTCTGCAACTACAGGTGCAGTCTTCCCTTGTGGATCGCATCAAAGCTGAGCAAGCGGATGATCCTCGATTGCAAAAGTTCAGAGCGCAAGTAGAAGCCGGGCTGAGAACGGACTTAATCATACATGAAGACAGTTCTCTGAGATTCGGTGGCAGGCTCTGCGTACCCAAGAGGAATGTTCGAGAAGAGGTACTGGCTGAGGCGCATAGTTCAACTTATTCTGTGCATCTGGAAGGTACAAAGATGTATCGAGATCTAAAGCAGCATTTTTGGTGGAACGGGATGAAGAGGGAAATTGCGCGGTTTGTATCTAAGTGTTTGGTATGCCAACAGGTGAAGGCGGAACATCAGAGGACAGCAGGATTGTTACAACCACTTCCGATACCAGAATGGAAGTGGGAACACATCACTATGGATTTCATGACGGTCTTACCACGGAGCCCTAGGGGAAACAACGCCATTTGGGTTATCGTCGACCGCCTCACGAAAGCTGCACACTTCTTACCATTCCGAGTGGTACCGTCGACAGAGTCACTGGCAGAGAGATACATGCAAGAGATAGTACGACTTCACGGAGTCCCGGTCAGCATTGTATCAGATCGAGACACCAGATTCGTTTCGCACTTCTGGAGGAGCTTACAGGAGAGTTTGGGTACCCGTCTCAAGTTCACTACAGCTTATCACCCGCAGACGGACAGACAATCCGAGCGTACGATTCAGACACTCGAAGATATGTTGAGAGTCTGCATGTTGGATTTTTAGGGTTCCTGGGAAGATCATCTGCATCTAGTTGAGTTTTCTTATAACAACAGTTACCAGGCTAGCATTCAGATGGCTCCTTTAGAAGTACTTTACGGGCGGAAGTGTCGATCCTCAGTTTGTTGGGATGATGTAGGAGAATGAATATTACTGGGTCCCGAGCTCATTGTTCAGACAGTCGACAAGGTCCAAATGATCAGGCAGCGCATTAAGACGGCTTAAGATCGACAGAAGAGTTGGGCGGATACCAGCAGGAGAGCACTAGAATATGAAGTCGGAGATCACGTCTTCCTGAAGATTTCCCCTACCCGCGGAGTTATCAGGTTCGGAGGTCGCGGGAAACTCAGTCTCCGTTTCATCGGACCTTTTGAGGTGCTAGAGCGAGTAGGAGAGGTGGCTTACCGACTTGCCTTGCCTCCATCGCTAGCTGGTGTGCACAATACATTCCACGTGTCTCAGTTGCGGCGTTATGTTCAGGATGAGAGCCATGTTATGGACTATTCGGAGTTAGCTTTGGGTACCGACCTATCTTACGAGGAGCGGCCCACCACCACCCTCGACCGCAGAGAGAAAGTGCTGAAGAATAAGGTCATTCCGTTGGTCCGAGTGTCTTGGGGCGGTCGTTCCCCAGGAGAATCTACCTGGGAGCGTGAGAAAGATATCCGTGCACGTTTTCCACATCTCTTTGTTTAGTTCTGTTGTTTCGTTGTCTCTTTTTAAATTTTGAGGACGAAATTTTTGTAAGGGGGGATATGATGTAAATCCCCGTTCCCATCAATAAAATCTTTCTATATTTTTCCTAATCCCCCCGAATGTTATCCCATTTTTCTCGTATTATTTTTGTGTGAAATTAGTCGCTTAGGTTTTAGTATTTAAACCATCCAAAACAAAATAAATAACAATTAAAATCAAGCCCAAGACACAATTCCAATTTAATAAATTAATTCCCCTAAACTCTTCCCCGGCCCACTCCCATTTCTTTCCTCTGCCAAATGAAAATCAAAGCCCAAACAAAACATAACAAAATTAAGCAAATTCCCTAATCCCCAAGCCCAACAGAAAACATACAAAACTAAAACTAAATAAATATATTAACTAAATCCTCGACCCACACTCCCCAAAACGGCACAATCCCTTACCCTTAACCAAGCCCTAACCCATTACCCACGCGCCCGACCCGACCCGACCAAACCCTTCTTCCCCACTTCATTTCTCGTTTCCCGCTCCTTTTTCTTTCTCTTCTTCTCTGCACGTCCCCACGCCGCGCGCCCACGTCGCCTCGCCGCCCCACGTTTCTACGCTCGTCAACCCACGATCGCGCGCGCGTCTCAACCGCGCCTCGTCCCTCTAACCCTCTCTCCCTCACACTCTCGATCTCTCTCAAACTCCTCCTCTCCCTTCTCCCAATTCCCAGCCTCTTCCCCACACTCTGCCGACAACGACGAGGACGACCACCTAAATCTCCTCGTCTCTCCTCCCTCACATCTCTCTCCTTTAACTCATCAACCCACCAAGCTCCCTCTCCTCACCATCTCAAAACCGCCGAGCTCGAGCCCCCTGCACACCCTCCTCTCCACCGGGTCTCCCCTGCACATCATCACGCCGACGAGCTCCCCACTGCCTCGTCGACCCCTCTGCATCATCAGCATCATCTCCTACCAACCCGAGCACACCCACTGCCTCCTCTCTCTCCTCGGCCACCAAGCCAAGAGCCTCGAACCATAATGCACCATCGCCGGAGCGACCACCGCCGACCATCGCCGACCCCAGCACACTCACAGAAGATCCACGGAACCCCACTCCACTTCCAGCGATCACGAGACATCCCCCGGGCAACCCCGACGACGAACCCGAACTCGAGCCGAGGCCGTGAACCCAAACCGTACCGTTCGTTGCGCGTTCATGCCGTTTCCGCTGCCGTGCGTCGCCAACGTGTCTCCAGGCAAATATCCTACTAGCTACATGCTAGATTATCCTGTTACAAATCAAAATCATATTAATTCCGTGTTTATAATTCGTGAAAATTTATATGAGACAAGTGCTTGAAGCAAAACCCGAATGAAAACCTTCCATTAAACTGATGGACCTTGATCATATAAGCTGGCCCGTGTGGTGACGAACATCATGTTAAAATTTTACTAAAAAATATAATCGTTACTGACTAGAACGATCACCCCCAATTACACCTGTAAAAACTGAAAATTTCCCGCGTCTGAAACTTGTTAAAATCATAATTAATTGTGTACATATTGAAATGATGCGTTCGAGGGCTCAAATCGAAGACGACTCGACAAAATAGAACCACATAGAAGATTTAAATTGTTTCTATAATGAAAATACGACGGAAACTGGTTCGGAGAGCGGCTCTGGACTGCAGTCCAGAGCAGCTCTGGCTGTTGATTTCTATCTCGTAATGTTTACCCCTTTGCTTCCTGAACTCGTATGTTGTGGAAACCTATACTTTAGTGAATATGAAACAGTCATAAAAATAACGGAAGTGATTTCACCCCATTTTACCGTCGTTTACTATTTAAACTGCAATTAAAAAGAACAGGACGTATTGCAGTCCCAAACAGAAACAGAACTGATACCCTATCGTTGAACAGTGTATAACTTCTGATGTAGAGACGCGACTGAGAATCCGTCTAGTGCGTTGGAAACCCTATTTAAAAACATAAATTTCATTCAACTGTAGCGTCTCTAAATCCTGATCGCAACTGGGTGAAAATTGTGTCGCGAAACGGACGTTCAGTTCAGAAACTGAATTTCCTGCAGCGAACACTTAAAATGAAACGGCTGTAACTTGCAAACCCGAAATCCGATTGCACTGAAATAATTTTTTCTGAACTGCCGACTGAGTCAACTTGTTACCGTCTTTGTATCATTTCACTGAATTCTGAACGAATGATTTACCGCAATTTTTATAAGCGCATGAGGTGCATAATAGTTCATATTACACATGACTCGTTAACTGCATAAATGTACATATATTACCCGATTGCCATACACATAGTGATAGTGCGCGTTATTATTCAGTGTACAATATATTATCGTGCGTGAACGATATTGGTTTAGGAGTGTCAAGTATGCCAATGGAAAAGTGAATGATCCGTGACAGTGAATAATACAGTAAATAGTGACAAAACCGTGTTATTGGTGCATACTTGTACACGACTAAATCATAATCATCAATAGTGTAAACCTGGAGAAAAAGAGGAAATCGAAGTGGAAAGAGCATCGTATTTAGCGAGGACAGCGATTTTAGAGGATGATCATTCGAACAGCGACTCTTATATATATATATATATATATATATATATATATATATATATATATATATATATATATATATATATATATATTAGGTAGGGCCTAACGGTCCGGCTGACAGGGTTATATCCCGGGCGTTGCGGGCCGTAGTCTCGGGTATGTACGAGACCCTCGTTAAACATGATCCTCATTTCCATAACTCGATTTCAAACATGACTTAGAGACTGATAGGGACACAGATCATACTTTGCATCATTTAGTGACATAGTGATTACCTGCATTTTACTTCCACTGTTATTACTTTATTTTCCTGTTTCATATCACTATTATTATATTGCTATTACGTCGCTCTGACGACCTGAGTATGCATGCTCAGATCTCAAGGAAGAACCAGTGCAGGAGTCGGACTTACCCTTCGAGCTTGCGGAGATCTAGTTGAGAGTACCTCATTCACTTTTTCTACTTTCCCTAAAGAGACCTTATATTCGAACTCGGTTAGTAGTTCTTTTCTTTCTTTATTGTAAATTGTGAACAATGAAAGTTGATGTAATAATTTAGTGATGTATTTCCTTTACTTCTGTGCTTTGTTTACTGATTACCATGTAATGCTAGAAGCCGAAGTGTGACTACGGCGGGATTATTCCTTGACCGTAGGAGCATAGCTGGCCTAGTCATCCCTCGTTTTCTGTATTCTGGGAAGCGGGGCGTGACAACTAGGATTGGGTGATATGTCTCTAAGTGTTAGAGAATGGTGCAATTGTTGCAGCCAAATCAATTGGCAAATATCACCTTGTATTACCAAAAGGTAAATACATTAATTCTGAACAAATGTTTTTATATACCAAACTTGATATACAACATTACATCAGTTTCTTTATTAAGTTAAAGAAGGATATAATTTTGTATTGTAGGATAATGTTGTGAACATTTTCCTTAATCAAGAGTTGATTGGATCAGGCTCGTTATGTAATAGCATATACGTTCTAAACCAAACCACAGTTCAAACTATGTAGAACGTACACAAGAGTAGTGGTTAAGAAATGAACGAATTCTTCTTGTGGCATTATAGACTAGGTCATATCAATGCGACACAACTAGCTAAGTTACATAAGGATGAATATCTGAATTCGTTCGAATTTTCATCTTATGATACTTGCCAGTCTTGTCTCAAAGGTAAAATGACCAATACTCTGTTTACTGGAAACAGAGAAAGAGTTACTGAACTCTCAGGAGGATACATGATGATGTATACGGTCCTATGACTACAAATGCCAAGGTTGGTTTCTCGTACTTCATTATATTCACTGACCATCTCTCAAGATTCGGACATGTGTTCCTGTTGAAATACGAATCTGAAACTTTTGAGAAATTCAAGGAATATAAGCTTGAAGTTAAGAACCAGACGGGTAGAAGTATTAAAGTCCTTCGATGTGATCGAGGAGGAGAATATTTACGCATGGAGTTCCTGGAGTTTCTAAAAGGAGAATGAGATTCTCTCTCAGCTTACTTCTTCGTATACACCACAGTACAACGGTGTGTCGGGGCGGAGATATCGCACCCTATGAGATATGGCACGCTCTATGATGAGTACTGCTGACTTACCTGTTTTCTTTTGGAGTTATGAACTTGAGAAGTTGCATACCTACTGAATGGGGTTCCATCCAAATCAGTGTCTACCACTCTATATGAGATATGGAATGGGAAGAGACTATGTCTTAAACGAGTTAAGATATAAGGTTATCCAGCCTATGTTGAAAAACAAAATCCGGGCAAGCTCAAGGCAAGGTCAGTTCTGTGTAAGTTTGTTGGATATCCCAAACATTTGCGAGGGAATATCTTCTACCACGCTGAGGAGCAAAAGGTGTTTTGTTTCTCAGCATGCCATCTTTTTTTTAGAAAAAGGAATTTCTTATGAAGAAATTAGTGGTCATGAGGTAGAACTGGAAGGAGTTCCAGCTGGACAAACTAACAGCTGATGATTTGGTAAAACCAAAGGATTCAATAGTCTCCAACGAGCCTCATCCTCTCCGCGAATCTGGTAGGGTTCCTCATCCACCTAAGAGATACTACGGTTTTCTCGATGACAGTGGGAGCGAGGATTGCATCATGGTAGATGATGACCCAACCAGGTTCGGGTAAGCCATCATGAGTGGGGACTCTGTGAAAAGGCTGGATGCTATGCGATCAAAGATGGAATCCATGCACACCAACAAAATATGACTTTGAATATTGCACCGGAAAGGGTAAAACCCATCGGAAGCAAGTGGATCTTGAGAAGATTCTTGGTGTAAATGGAAAAGTTAAGACTTTCAAAGCTAGACTTGTGGTAAAAGATTCTCGTCATACAACCAAGTGTGGATTATGATGAAACCTTAGCTCCAGTAGCTATGCTTATGTCCATCAGGATTAAAACACGCATCGCGGAGTCGGAACATATGTTTTGATGTGGCAGTCAAAGAGTTTGAATTCATCAAAAAGGTAGATGAACCTTGTATATACAAGAAGGTTGTAGAGAGTAAGGTTGTCTTCTACGTATTGTACGTAGATAACATACTCTTGATAGGAAATGGTTTCCAATGCTACACTCGGTCAAGCTCCTCTTTTCATGAGGATTACCCAAAGAAGATCTGGATGATACCTACTACATCTTATTGATTATGATCTATGGTGATAGATCTAAGTGGATTTTAGGAGTGTCCCAAATCCAGGTACATTAACACCATACTAAAGGGGTTTAGTATGGAGGATTCTAAGCGTGGTGGTTCGCCCACTTACTCATGAATCACTCTCTCCAAAAAGATATCTTCTAAGACTGATTTGGAGAGAGCTCGTGAACAAGGGATACCCTATGCTCCGACAGTAGGCTCTATGTAACATTTCAGAAAAATAAAATATTATTTTTGGGAATTTTTATAATTTAATAATAAATATATTGAATATTTTATTAGTGCGGTATAATTAAATACCGATAAATTGGGGAAAATTTGGAAAATTATAGAAATTACTGAAACGAGGGTGCTTTATGCGATTTAAGCAAATTATGAAATTTTATGATTTATTATATACTATTTTAATGCTAATCGCAATTAAATATCGATAATCGTGCTTTAAGCCAGATTTGTGCACATGACATGCACCGTGTCATTTTTCACATTTGTTGCATTTTTCCATCATGGTTTCTCTTTGTTTGTCATTTGGGTTTGGTTTTAATTTAAAAGAGAAAGAAAAGAAAAGAAAAGAAAAGAAAATGAATATTGTAAGAGGTATAGGCATGAGGGGTTTGGGTTGACTTAGTCATTGTTTCCCCTTTCATCTCTTCATCATTCTCTCCTTGCTCTTCACCCATGGGAGTACTTCATCTCCCTCTCCTCTTCAAGCCTCAAAACAACCCCAAAACAAACCCAAAAGTCCATCTCCATTTCACAAAAAGCATGCACAAGCTCACAAGCTTCACATTGGAAGAAGAAAAATCAGATTTTGGACACTTGGGGCAACTCAAGAATTTTCTTGAGTTGCCAATTGAGGTAATCACTTTACCATTAGTATAGAATTTCATTCACTTTTGTATCCTTGAATGTTTAGACCGATTTAGTGTGTTTATGTGAATTTTGAAAATTGCTAGAAGAGGTTAGGGTTTTAAATTGAATCCAAAGGTGTAATTGAGGTTAGTGATGACCTTAAACCCCTGTAGAGAATGTGTATTGGACTGGAACCATAGAGAAAAACCCCAAACCCCAGAATTTAGAAACCCCGACATTGGAATTTCTGGAAATTTTGATGTTATTTTGACATCTGCTATCACCCGGGACATTTGAAAAATATTTAGCAAACACAGAGTGTTATGCAGGCAACCTGGAGTGTACCACTAAAACCCAGGACCCCAAATCCCTCACTTGGCTGCAAATTTATCCCTTTAGGCCACAATTTGCGTCCTGGGCATTTTATGTTTGGGTTCGTGCTTGTTCCAGGGCTTTATCTCCAGTGAATTAGACCCTCCATATGTGCAAAATTGGCTAATTTGAGCTAGGGTAAAATCTGGGACCATTTTCTTGAGTTGCTGCACTATTTTACGACTTCATTTTAACTTTGGATTTGGTAATTGATATTGTATTCCATCGTGTGGTGTTTGAACGTCAACGACTAGGGTTATTGGTCGTGTTTTCCATGCGAGGCTATAGGTTCTAACCTATAAGCATTTGGTGTGCCGTTTTGGTTTTCCGATTTGATTTTAATACGCAATTGCGATTGCGTATTGTTATAGGTACCTCCGCATGGATTCCGAGACGACGAAGCACTTCGACTTCGGCAAGAAAGGAGCAAGGTGAGTAGATATATATCTACGGGGGAAGTCGGGTGGATGGCGTATAGCACTTCTGCAGTTTCGTAATAGAGCGTGAATGCGTTATATCTATTATATTACATATACGGATGTGATATGGAATGACTTTGGATTAGTATAGTGTACTTGTAAGTTAGTGTTTAGTCGCGAACCCTAAGGTAGTGATTTGCATACACGCACACACATACACATACATTCATTTTATTTACATGTGCGTATATGGGGATATGTATACACACACACACACATAGGTATGGGATATATATATATATATATATATATATACATATACATGGATTATAAGGGTAGTACTTGGGATTGGAGATGAGTCGATGAGATTGGGCTTGAGGCCATGAGATCGGTGATGTGACGCGGTTCATATTATGAGATACGACACGATGTTTAGCGGGTCTTTAGGCATGGTGTTTTCATACACACGCTTTCTTATATTGCATATGGTATCAATTTGTACTAGATCTAGATCAGTACCCCAATTCATGTGATATGATGATAAGGCTACCAAGTGAATAAAAAGATAAATGTGATATTTGACCCGTACCCAGATTTGGGATGCCGTACGATGGATTTACCGTACGAGCTATATATTGATGATAGATCTGCACTCTTGACTCGAGGATGTCATATTATATTATATAGGGTATCGTATGGGATACTATTGAAGCGGGATCACCGACTATTATATATATATATACATACATACATACATACATACTCAGATTTAGGTGGTTTTTCCTTACCCTTCGTTTAGCCCTGTAGTTTACGTATAGATGTTAGACAAGAGTTGAGTCATACCTATTTCAAAACTAACGAATCGTGAGTATTTTAAAAACAGGCCAAGGAATTATACAAATATTTTCAAAAGACGCATCTTTTCTTAAAACACCATAGCACTTATTTCCTAAACACCACGATTCGTGTTATTTCAAATTGCAAAACTGTATGACACACACACACACACACATATTGATGTAGATTCTTCATTCTTGTGTTATTATTCTGCTCCCGCGTATTATTGCTGTTCGCATCGCATTTGCATGCTTATAGTGTGTTTTCATATGCCATTATTGAGATCATGCTGTCAGGACACCAGCACCATTACCGATGATGCGTATGCTCCACATACACTTGCTTGCCGGCTCACACACATCATCATCGGTAATTGCCATGTCACGTACACTTAGTGATTATTATTTCATTAACATAGCCTGCTAGCCGATAGTTGCAATATGTTATCGCTTTCATATGCTAGTTTAACTATTGCACTCATTGCATGATATTAGATGCATTCATATACTCATTGGTTATGCAGTATTTTTGGGTTTTATGCCAATATTCACTGTTTACTTACTCTTGATTTTTGGATTTCGGATTTTCATGAGATTTCGGGATTTAGGGGAAAACCGCAAGAATATATATAAACTTCTCTCTCTCTCTCTCTCTCTCTCTCTTTAAAATGCAAGTTGCAGTTTTCTCGTGATGTATGAGTCGCCCACCATGAGCTTTCATGATAGCTATTGGATTTCGAGACCCGTTTTGAGGAGTAGTATGAACCGACTCGGGTACATGGTGGACCCGGTATGGTACCTCGGGGCGAGAGTGATTTCATGGAGGAGGATGATCTTGGCAGGGGCAGGCTGCCTACCGATGATTATTTAGCGTGGCGGATATCCGGAGGATACCGTCCGTGGTTGTGTGATTTGATGATATGGGCCAATCCGGACTGACGGAGCCCGAGGTATTGAGATTTGATGATACAAGCCAGCCCGGATAGCCGGAGCCTGAGATATTGAGATATTGGGATTTTATGTTTTGTGTCGATACTAGACACTGATTATGTTGATTAAATTGATGATACCTCATATTATAAAAACAGAAATCTCACTAAAACAAGAAAACAGTTTCTTCATTTACATGTATACTGTTTTCACTACATTATATTCATACCTCATACATATGATATATTGCTACCTGAGGCACCGACACGAGCACATGGGATTACACTTATGTATAGATGTTTACCCATGCCACCTTTTCATGCTTCAGACTTTATCATTTGAGGATTATATATATTTGATCGTATTGACCTAAGATTGAGTCAACATACGATTTCTGCTCTGTGATGTTTCTACTCACGAGTTGGCAACTCACCCCCGTTGTGCCACAGTTTCTTGCAGGTTTTGCCGTACAGATTTCGTTACGGCTTGCTGGCATACTGCTTCCATTTCGAGTGATTGCTTGGTAGGTGGGTTCACTTGTATCGTGACCACCATTGTACTTTATTTTATTCATTGTATCTAGTAAACTCCATCAACCAGACATGTATATTTATTTCAGACTTAGAGACCAGAGTTGTATTATTATTTCGACCTAAGAGTCGCGCGTCGTATTATTATGGTTTTCATGATGATTTGAGTTTCCTTTTTGAGTTTTGATCCTCGCCCTTCGGCGTTGTATATTATATTGCTTGCGTGGTTGTGACCGTCAATTGACGAAGAGCTAGCTCCCGCTTGGGGTTGCCTTTTATTATTCATGTTGTACCCTGTTCGGGCCAGTATTTACAAAGGAAACTCTGCCGAAATTTTCAGAAAAGACTTGATATTTTAAAAACGCATATTCGACTTATTCTATCAAAACACTTTCTTTAAAAATGGTTTAGATTTCTGCGATTTTGGCTTACTTGAATTAGATGAAGCCCTATAGACTTCATATGATTCAAGTGCCATTCACGTGCCATTTCCGGGTTGTGATAAAGTTAGTATCAGAGCACTGGGTTAACCTTGGTTCAAGTCTAGGTTTGACTATGCTGAACCTAGGGCGTTTGTATATATACGGAATCTAGGCTTGACCTTACGGAACTTAGACTTAGTCGAGGGGGTATTAGACCCGAACTTTCATAGCGTAGGTTGACCTTGGTTGATAGAGTAGGTGACTTAAGGAGAGTGACGTACCGTGTGTATGTTCCGCAACATACTTACGATACGCTACGCCGCTTAAGAAGCCTTAGGATGTACATTTCCTTGCACATTATTATTCTTATTCATGATCTATCCTCATCGATATTGGTTTATGGTTTTACTGCCACGATTATACGGGCAGAGAAAGCTAAGGCTAGAGTTGCGGTCAGCACGAGCTCGTCACGGACGAGGACTGACCAGGGCATGATTCCAGGGACATACGATTGCACAGAGCGGCATCGTTTTATTGTGTTTTCGCGCCGTGAGTGTTTGATGGATCGTTGTGATGAGATTTCTCAGATGTGCATATTTGCACCAGAGGATTGAGCCACTGATAGAGGCCAGCCAGATTTTGGTGACCATTGATGTATCGCTTATTCTTGATGATTGGGACACTGTTCAGCGTGCAGACGAATGAGCCAGTTGTTGCTGCGAACGACGAGATATTGCCCCAGTTGTTGGAGCTATTGCTGTACGAGTTGTACATAGAGAGATGATAGAAAATCGCTAGTCACCCGAGAAGGAATGACTAGGACATGTGGTTCGTTCGCTTACCCCGATGCGAGGTCATCAGATAGATTGATTCCAACTAGAGACGACTTCACGCAAGTACGTTGAGAGTCGATAGAGGCGATCGAATATCAGAAACCCATATTCCAAGTTTAAAGTATTCGGAAAGACATGCAAGCAATTCTATGGACCCTCTAGAAGAATTAAAACTCTAACTCGACATAATGACCATATGAACGCCTTTAAACCTTAGGGTTTGCGGCAGTTCCGCGGTGCCATTAGTGAGGCTTGGGTTTGCCCTTCTACGGCTAGTCCACTGGTGCTGTGGTATGTACTCGATACTATTAAACTGTACCTAAGATGTTGAGCTCTTGGTGGATTATGAGGTTTTGACGAATCGATCGAATGGTTCGACTTCATTCGGATGCTATGCGATGGGATGCATTTCTTGGGAGACTCCAGATACGAGTATAGCCGTTAGAGCACGGTCCATGCAGCTACGAAGAGACGAGTCCGAAGCAGTCGACATTAGAGAAAAGTAGAGTATGAGGTTCATACGAGATTTCGATGAGATGACGTTCCACTCCGCTGACATCAGAGATGTGACATGCATACAGAGGCATTATATATAGATATATTTTCCAGAAGGAGTCGTGATGAGTATGCAGCTGTTCCGGAACCAGAGATTGATATAGTAAAGGGTGATAACCTCCGGACAGTGCGGCAGAAACGAGATTTGTGAGAGACCTCGACAGGACCTTTTTGGAATAATTTACGAGAAGACTTGGACCCAGGAGTGGTCATTTTACGCACATCCAGCAGGCCAGAATTCGGCATCGTCGACAAGATAGTTGGCCAGAGATCTTTGGAGCATGTGCCAGAGCGGGACTATTTGATTGATATTTTGAATGATTTATTTGCATGATTGAGGTTTTGTGCACCACAGTTGCACCTGATTTCGATTTGATGTCATTCGAGATATTGATTTTTGAGTTCATACCTATAGTATGCATGTGATTTGACTTATACCTTCGGCATAGTTTTCATGCACTTTTTGTATTCGATTTGCTTTTGTGTACGCTGATGCACATGGTTGTGAGATTATATACCACGGTATACCTGATTTGGATTTGGATTGAAATGTGCTGTATACCGTCGATTTTGATTGTGATACTCAATATTTTGTTTCGTGCACCTTGTGCACCGGATTGGATTTTGCTCATGTTTGGCGCTTGATATTGAATTTCGTGATTTCGTGCATGTTGAATGCACATGATTTAGATTTTATTCGTGCATGATGGATGCACCTGAATTGGATTTTCGCGCATGTTGGGCGCATGTTATGAGATGGGATTTTGGTGCACACCAAATGCACTAAATCGAGATTCTTCGTGCATATCAGATGCACCTGATATTGCCGTCAGGCACACCCGTTGCCCTTGACAGGTGTTTCATGCAAACCTGTTGCACTTAAATGTTGTTTTTGTGCACATGTATGGCACATTTGTTGATTTCGATTTCCGTGCACACCAGATACATGTAGCATTCATATGCACATTTTGGGATTGATTCCTTATGGAACAGTACGTTTTTATGATATTTATTATTTGTTTTCGTATTGAGCAGGACTAGTTAGAGGACAGTACCTGGATATATTTTGCATGCATTGATATTTATCGAAGGGATTTCCAAAAGGGGAGCTATAGTCTCAATATTTACCTACGTGTCTGATATGACACGAAATGTTTAAAACAAGGAAACCTTTCTAAATTGTTTTCAAAACGGTGGGACGTGCATACTAAACAAATGATATATATATATATATATATATATTCTTACAATAGACATCCGCCACTGTGCAGTGTTATGCGCATCGCACAGCAACGTGAAAGGTTTGGCATGCATTTCCTTCAGATGTTTACACGTATAGATTTGAGGTTTACATGTATAGTTTTGATGTATATCATGTCGGTTTTCGTATTGGATTTGACATTGGTGTCTTCACCAGGACTCCAATGATTGCGGAATACTTGACGGAGTTTTGATTTTGAGTTATCTGCTCATTGTTCATGCGCATGCATTGCGCTACGATGCGTTTTATGTATTGATGATTTCGGAGCCCCGACGACTTGGACTTTTTACTGAAATGTTTTAGTATTTGAGGGGTTTAAATTTAAATTCGGGGACTGAATTTCTTTAAGGTGGGAAGACTGTAACATTTCAGAAAAATAAAATATTATTTTTGGAATTTTTTATAATTTAATAATAAATATATTGAATATTTTATAAGTGCGGTATAATTAAATACCGATAAATTGGGAAAATTTTGGAAAATTATAGAAATTACTGAAATGAGGGTACTTTATGTGATTTAAGCAAATTATGAAATTTTATGATTTATTATACACTATTTTAATGCTAATCGCGATTAAATATCGCTAATCGTGCTTTAAGCCGGATTTGTGCACATTACATGCACCATGTCATTTTTCACATTTGTTGCATTTTTCCATCATGGTTTCTCTTTGTTTGTCATTTAGGTTTGGTTTTAATTTAAAAGAGAAAGAAAAGAAAAGAATAGAAAAGAAAAGAAAATGAATATTGTAAGAGGTATGGGCATGAGAGAGAGAGGGTAAGGGGTTTGGGTTGACTTGGTCATTATTTCCCCATTCATCTCTTCATCATTCTCTCCTTGCTCTTCACCCATGGCAGCACTTCATCTCCCCCTCCTCTTCAAGCCTCAAAACAACCCCAAAAAAAACCCAAAAGTCCATCTCCATTTCACAAAAAGTTTGCACAAGCTCACAAGCTTCACATTGGACCAAGAAAAATCGGATTTTGGACACTTGGGGCAACTCAAGAATTTTCTTGAGTTTCCAATTGAGGTAATCACTTTACCATTAGTACAGAATTTCATTCACTTTTGTATCCTTGAATGTTTAGACCGATTTAGTGTGTTTATATGAACTTTGAAAATTGCTAGAAGAGGTTAGGGTTTAAAATTGAATCCAAAGGTGTAATTGAGGTTAGTGATGACCTTAAACCCCTGTAGGGAATGTGTATTGGTTTGGAACCATATAGAAAACCCCCAAACCCCAGAATTTTGAAACCCCGACATTGGAATTTCTGGAAATTTTGATGGTATTTTGACATCTTCTATCACCCGGGACATCTGAAAAATATTTAGCAAACACAGAGTGTTGTGCAGGCAACCTGGAGCGTACCACCAAAACCCAGGACCCAAAATCCTTCAGCTGGATGCAAATTTATCCCTTTAGGCCATAATTTGCGGCCTGGGCATTTCTATTTGGGTTCGTGCTTGTTCCAAGGCTTTATCTCCAGTGAATTAGACCCTCCATATGTGCAAAATTGGCTACTTTGACCTAGGGTAAAATCTGGGACCATTTTCTTGAGTTGCTGCACTATTTTACGACTTCGTTTTAACTTTGGATTTGGTAATTGATATTGTATTCCATCGTGTGGCATTTGAACGTCAACGACTAGGGTTATTGGTCGTGTTTTGCATGCGAGGCTATAGGTTCTAACCTATAAACATTTGGTGTGCTGTTTTGATTTTCCGATTTGATTTTAATATGCAATTGCGATTGTGTATTGTTGTAGGTACCTCTGCATGGATTCCGAGACGACGAAGCACTTCGACTTCGGCAAGAAAGGAGCAAGGTGAGTAGATATATATCTACGGGGGAAGTCGGGTCGATGGCGTATAGCACCCCCGCAGTTTCGTAATAGAGCGCGAATGCATTATATCTATTATATTACATATACGGATGTGATATGGAAAGAATTTGGATTAGTATAGTGTACTTATAAGTTAGTGTTTAGTCGCGAAACCTAGGGTAGTGATTTGCATACACGCACACACATACACATACATTCATTTTATTTACATGTGCGTAAATGGGGATACGTATATGTATATATATATATACACATGGGTATGGGACTATATATATATATATATATATATATATATATACGTATACATATACATGGATTATAAGGATGGTACTTGGGATTGGAGATGAGTCGATGAGATTGGGCTTGAGGCCATGAGATCGGTGATGTGACGTGGTTCGTATTATGAGATACGACACGATATTTAGCGGGTCTTTAGGCGTGGTGTTTTCATACACACGCATTCTTATATTGCAGATGGTATCAATTTGTACTAGATCTAGATCAGTACCCCAATTCATGTGATATAATGATAAGGATACCAAGTGAATAAAGAGATAAATGTGATATTTGACCCGTACCCAGATTTGGGATGCCGTACGATAGATTTACCGTACGAGCTATATATTGATGATAGATCCGCACTCTTGACTCAAGGATGTCATATTATATCATATAGGGTATCGTATGGGATACTATTGAGGCGGGATCACCGACTATTATATGTGTATGTGCGTGTGTGTGTGTGTGTCGACTCAGATTTAGGTGGTTTTTCCTTACCCTTCGTTTAACCTTGTAGTTTACGTATAGATATTAGACTAGAGTCGAGTCATACCTATTTCAAAACTAATGAATCGTGAGTATTTTAAAGACAGGACAAGGGATTATACGGATATTTTCAAAAGACGCATCTTTTCTTAAAACACCGTAGCACTTATTTCCTAAACACCACGATTCGTGTTATTTCAAATGGCAAAACTTTATGACACACACACACACACACACATTGATGTAGATTCTTCATTATTGTGTTATTATTCAGCTCCCGCGCATTATTGCTGTTCGCATCGCATTTGCATGCTTATAGTGTATTTTAATATGCCATTATTGAGATCATGTTGTCAGGACACCAGCACCATTACCGATGATGCGTATGCTCCACATACACTTGCTTGCCGGCTCACACACATCATTATCGGTAATTGCCATGTCACGTACACTTAGTGAATATTATTTCATTGACATAGCCTGCTAGCTGATAGTTGCAATATGTTATCACTTTCATATGCTAGTTTAACTATTGCACTCATTGCTGTTAGGTTTTCCTAACACCCTATGAAGAGTTTTGAAGCATCACATGTCTCAAAGTATGTATTTTTAAGGTGCTAAACAAACACGCAAAGGAATCGATCCTAAAAAATTAGGGTTACGAAACTTTAAGCTAATAAAAATTAGGGTTTGAAGGCTACAACCTTTGTAGCTCCCCTTTGGCTTGACTCCTTAATCTCTAGGGTGTTGGAAGAAGGTCCACTTGTAGTCCTCTTTCGTCCACGACGATCCACCCGAAGTTTCCCGTCCAAGCTTGCAACTTTGGAAAAGCAAAGAGAACACTCTAATCAAGTTGGCTAGACTTGAGTAGAATGATGTTGTGGCTAAGGATCTCACTTCAAAAACCTTTCTTTAATTGTGTTTGACTCACTAGAAAAAACTAGAGAGGAAAAAGGTGAAGGAGGATGAAGATGGTGGCTATTTTTAACAAGAGGTGAAAAATAACCCTTAGTCCAAAAAGAAAATGAAATATATCACTATATATATTTATTTCCTTCTTGCATTCAACCATGATTAAATGATGGAGAGTTAATTTAACTTGGGTTTTAAATGATAAAGAGAAGGATAACCCTAGGTTAGTGGTAGTTGAGCTTGGTTAGGTTAGAAGAAGAATGTAGAAGCTAGAATGATTATCCTTTTCTTTTCATTTTGTTTTAAAACCAAAATTAAATAATAATCCATTATTTAATCCATGGTGTGAGTCTTACATTGCCACCATTTCCATATGCTAACAACCATGATGGATGGGTGTATGTATGTATGCATGTATGCACATCCACATGTGCATGAAACTAGAATAAAAGAAAGAAACACATGCATGCATGCATACATCCATCAAACCCTAGAAAGGTTTCAAGTGAGAAAACTAATGGTTAGATGATAAATCAACACTTAATTTATCAATCCGGTCATATCTCATACGACCCCACCAAAAGCAGGCCACCCGATCAATGTTCGGTATCATATACGCACATTTTAATCGGGTGCATGCGCATATCGCATACGCGCACCACAACGTTTCGCCTGGACTGGGTAACTCCTTTGTGGGACTCTAAGACTCGTCAATACGCCGGCAGAGGGTGATGATCATATCAGGTACCCCCAAACCGCAAGCGGTCAGCTAAACGTAACGGCCACCCGGGTATTGAGCGATCAGAAGAAAACAAGCGAACCTGCTATAACTCCCGTCGAGCCATCCGGCAACACTACCGTACAGTCCGGTCTGTTCATCAGATATGCTGCATATTGAGCCTAGGGATGGTCATGTCGACCCTAATAACTCAACAAGTCATGCCGGTGAATGGTCTATAACAGATCGAGAAACTACTGATAACACTTATCAGCAATTCTCAGCAGCCCTGGCCAGGGACTTACTGATATAACCAGTCGGGCACAGCACAGCATCAACTCCCAATACCGGGAGAGACGAAAACCCCTCTTATCGCTCATTGCCTTCGTGTGTCTTGGGACTGTACCCAACGGCCACCTGTTTGCACGACTCAGTAGAGCCGTGGTAGGGTGACAATCAAATTACAGTAGGAGAACACACAAGACTCTATGACGATCTCGGGTCTACAGACTAACCTGTACCAGTGTCACCTGAGAACTGCTATTCGACGATAGATATAATTCCATATAGGAGTTCTCGGTGAGTCCGTCCAGTGTACCCAGTCAGCACTGAGCATCCGTATATGATCTTGATGTCAAACATCGATGAATGTGGGAACATCCATCGCCCATCGCATGGGTCTAGTATCATATACGCTAGTCTACTCTGGTATATCAATGCCCCGTCTCGATATACCTACGACTATGGACTTTCCAGGATATGCTTATAGACTACAGATGTCCCA
The DNA here is from genome assembly GCA_030015575.1 of Agapanthus africanus. Lineage (NCBI taxonomy): Eukaryota > Viridiplantae > Streptophyta > Magnoliopsida > Asparagales > Amaryllidaceae > Agapanthus > Agapanthus africanus. The sequence continues at coordinate 52,222,085 of CM057347.1, forward strand.
CTAGTATGATCTCCATCATAATCAAAGCAGTCAAGCCAATATCCTCAGGGCTTTATCAGCATGTATGAGTGAATAATAAGCATGATCAAGTCAACATGTCAGATAAAGAAGAACCAGATAGCATACTATCATGTCGAGCAAGAATGCATACTGAATATATATACATGTATAGATACATCTACTATCATATAATGGCCTCTAGGGCATACATATATCCAATAATCTCCCACTTGCACTAAGGCCAGTTATTGGCGTATCTCATACCCAACATCTCAAAAAGTCGCTCATGCTGCGGCTGAGGGAGGGCCTTGGTGAATGGCTCCGCGGCGTTATTCTTTGTGTCTACCCTCCTAATCTCGATCTCGCGGCGATCAACAATCTCCCGGATCAAATGAAAACGCCTCAGGATGTGTCTGGACCGCTGATGGGATCTGGGCTCCTTAGCTAACGCCATAGCCCCATTATCGTCACAATACAAAGGTATTGGATCAATAATGGTTGGAACTACTCCTAGCTCCGAGACGAACTTCTTCATCCAGACGGCTTCCTTGGCGGCATCATTTGCAGCAATGTACTCAGCTTCCATCGTAGAGTCTGCAACGGTATCTTGTTTGGAACTCTTCCAACTCACCGCCCCTCCATTGAGGGTAAATACAAACCCAGAGATAGATTTGTTGTCGTCCTTATCACTCTGGAAGCTCGAATCGGTAAAGGCCTCTATTTGGAGATCTTCATTACCATACACCAAGAACGATTCTTTAGTCCTTCGCAAGTACTTAAGAATGTTCTTCACAGCTGTCCAGTGATTCTCCCCTGAGTTGGATTGATACCCGCTTACTACACTAAGTGCATAAGCTACATCTGGGCGTGTACATAACATCGCATACATTATAGATCCTACTGCCGAAGCATAGGGTATAATACTCATCCGAGCTCTCTCTTCATCGGTCTTTGGACAAGAATCCTTGGAGAGAGTGACCCCATGGCAAGCGGGTAAGGCACCCCGCTTGGAGTCTTCCATACTAAACCTTTTTAGGATGGTGTCAATGTACTTGGTTTGGGACAATCCCAATAACCTTTTGGATCTATCCCTATAGATCCTTATGCCCAGAATGTACGTGGCATCACCCAGGTCCTTCATGGAGAACCTCAGTGATAAGAAAGATTTGACCGACTGTAGCATAGGAATATCATTTCCTATCAGAAGAATGTCGTCCACGTACAATACGAGGAATGTGACAGCTCTCCCTACAGCCTTCTTATAAACACAAGGTTCATCTGGATTTTTGATGAAATCAAACTCTTTGATAACATCATCGAAACAGATGTTCCAACTCCGTGATGCCTGCTTTAACCCATATATGGATTTAAGCAATTTACATGCTTTCCCACTGCTCCCACTATCAATGAAGCCCTCTGGCTGATCCATATAAACGCATTCTTCCAAATTTCCATTTAGAAATGCGGTTTTAACGTCCATCTGCAAGATTTCATAGTCGTAGTGAGCAGCAATAGCAAGTAGGATCCGAATGGATTTAAGCATGGCTACGGGAGAAAAAGTCTCGTAATAGTCCAAACCTGGTCTTTGATGAAAACCCTTCTCAACAAGTCTTGCCTTATAGGTCTCCACCTGCCCATCTACACCAATCTTTCTTTTAAAGATCCATTTGCACCCCACAGGTTTTACCCCAGAGGGTACAACGTCCAAAGTCCACACTTTGTTGGTGTACATAGACTCCATTTCGGATCTCATGGCATCCAGCCACTTCACAGAGTCTTTACTCGTGATAGCTTGCTGAAAACTGGTAGGATCATCATTATCCATGATGCAATCTTCTCCGTTACCATCAATGAGGAAACCGTAGTACCTCTCCGGTGGGCGAGAAGGCCTACCAGACCTACGGAGTGGCCGAGGTTCTTCAGTTTCTGTTGCAACAGCTGGTTCAACCAAATCGTCATTTGTAGTTTGTGTCTCTAGAACCTCTTCTAGATCTACCACCTCGCCATTATCTTTATCTGTGAAAAACTCTTTTTCCAAGAATGTGGCATACTGAGAAACAAACACTTTTTGTTCCCCTTTGTGGTAGAATAGATATCCATAAGAATTCTTTGGATATCCCACAAAGTTACATAAGACTGACCGTGTCTCGAGTTTTTCCGGATTCTGCTTTTTAACATAGGCCGGGCAACCCAAAATCTTAATTCTCTTAATAGATGGTCTCTTCCCATGCCATATCTCATATGGTGTGGTAGACACGGCTTTGGTTGGAACCCTATTTAGTAGAAACGCTGCAGTCTCCAATGCATGCCCCCAAAACGAGACGGGTAACTCAGCGTCACTCATCATGGACCGGACCATATCTAATAGGGTCCTATTCCATCGTTCTGACACACCGTTGTGCTGTGGTGTGTAAGGAGGAGTGAGCTGAGAGAGAATCCCATTCTCTTTTAGGAAGTGTGCAAATTATGTACTGAGATACTCACCACCTCGATCTGATCGAAGCATCTTGATACTCAAGCCGGTTTGTTTTTCTACTTCTTGTTTATATTCAATGAATTTCTCGAAAGCTTCGGACTTGTGCTTTAATAAAAATACATGACCGAATCTTGAGAAATCGTCAGTGAACGTAATGAAGTATGAAAAACCGCCTCTAGCCTGTGTAGACATTGGCCCACATACATCACTATGTATGAGGCCCAGGAGCTGAGTAGCTCTTTCTCCGTGTCTGGTAAACGGAGTTTTGGTCATTTTACCCTTGATACAAGACTGGCAAGTCGCATAAGATTTATATTCAAAAGAGTTTAAATATCCATCTTTGTGTAATTTGTTTAGTCTTGTTTCGTTAATATGACCAAGTCTACAGTGCCAAAGAAAAGCTTCATTTAATTCTGAAAATTTTCTTTTATTAGTGTGTTGTATACTGAAAACTGTGTGTTGATTTAGGACATATATTCCGTTGTTTAGTGTACCATACCCAACCAACTTTTGATTCAGGTTAATGTTCATAACATTGTTCTGCAATACAAAATTATACCCTTCATTGTCCAACAAAGAAACGGATATTATATTACATAGCATACTTGGTACAAAATAACATGGATTTAAAACCAAAATACATCCAGATGGCAACCCCAAGTGATACTCTCCCACTGCGACTGTATGTACATTGGAACCATTTCCAACGCGAAGAGTATGGTCACCTGTCCTCAAAACCTTGCTATTTCTCAGCCCCTGCATAGAATTGCAAATGTGAGAACCTGAACCGGTATCCAATACCCAGGAAGAGAGTTTATAGAAAAACAGTTTTCAGTCACAAACGCACCTGAAGCAGAAGCATCACCATGCTTCTTCTTGAGACTTAAGTACTCCGTGCAATTGCGCTTCCAATATCCTGTCTTGTGGCAATGAAAACATTCGCCCTTCCCCGAGTCTCCAGCCTTGGACTTTCCCTTTCCCTTCACCTTTTTAACTCCGCCCTTAGGATTAGTGGGTTTCTTCTTTTTCTTTCCCTTGGCCTTGGCTTTCGGGCGAGAAGATGAAGACTGTCCAATAGTCATAACGGGAGTTTTTGCTAACTTCATAGTGCTCTCTGCACTCCTTAACATGTTAAGGAGTTCAGGGAGGTCCTTCTCCATGCCATGCATGTTGAAGTTCACTATGAACTGAGCAAAGATGGAGGGGAGGGACTGTAGAATAATATCTATATATTGTTCATTGTCCATCGTCCATCCAAGGTCCTCAAGCTCTTCTATAAGAGCTATCATCTTCAGAACATGGTCTCCTACTGGTGTGCCAGGGGTCATTCGCATCTGAAACAATTTCTTTGATGCTTCGTATCGTAATACGCGGGATTGCTCCCCATACAACTCCTTTGTATGGAGAAATATACCGTGAATGTCCATGTCCTCGTGCTGCTTTTGATGTGTGTTATCCATCGATGCAAGCGCGAGGCATGTGGCCGTGGCACAGTCAGCGTCCCACGTCTTGCGGACTTCAATGTCCGCAACTGAGGATTTTGGACCAGGGACGGGCGGGGCTGAAGCCGTGAGGACATATGATACTTTATCATAAGTCAAGGCGATTTTCAGATTCCTCAGCCAGTCTTTATTGTTGGTCCCATTCAGTTTGTTTTTATCTAGTAAAAGCTTGAGTCCAGTCACGGGTATCTGCCATTAAGAGAGAGAAAAGAATACACTCAGCGAAAGCTCTTGCATAGATCAGATTGGTTATTATCTTATCTAATCGATGTTTCCCACTGCTTTTATCGAGTTTTTCTTTCAAACCTTAAAAAGAAAAAATAGCCAGGATTAATTACAGTCTACAACTTCGCTAACCGTTCAGCCAGGCCAGTGTCGGTACTTGAGGGAGGTTCCCCGTGCTTTCGCACGGACCTAATTAGAGTAAACCTCGTTTTCCCAGAGGCGGAGCCCCGTTAACACCTTTCTAGACACCTAATGAGTTAGCTAATTGTAAACTGTAAAACTCTCCTAGGGGCAACTATTGCCCACAGTGGGATCGGGATCCAACCATCATATGGAAGGTATGCAATCTCATTGCAAATTTCAACTCTTGAAATTCCCGATGTAGTTTTTACCCCTAGTACCTATGACCTTAACTAAGGTCAACAAATCATAAGTACCAGTCAAGCTCTACCCGTCATTTCTTGATTAATTAGACCCACTCATATGACCCTTAACTATGGTCAACAAAGTCATAAGAATGTCCTAATTAATCTGCATCATATGCATTGTAGGAAGACATCACTTAGCTACCGTACACTACGCCTTAACTATAGTCAACAAACGTAGCACGAATACTAAGTACTCTACTTCCTAAAATGACGGAGGGTTGCGGATGATTTTTAAGAAAATCTTTAACGCTTTGAGCTTGATATCGTTGTAGAATCAAATGGTTTTCAAAAGGAGTGGCTTAAGCTCCGCAGTTTTGAAATATAGCTTTTTCATAAATAGCCGAGTGGTTTTCAAATCCGATTCTACAACATCTTTTTAGGTTTATTTTCTTTACATTAATCACATTAATGTAATCCCATCATTTAAGTCCTTAAGCCAATCACAGAAAAAGAAACGAAAATAACACGTACGCTTATGCCATCCGCATTCGCCGCAATGTTCCGTTATGCACCGTTAGGTTACTTAACTAACGGCATACCGGGACGGGACTAGCGCGGGTGTAAAACATAAGCAACGTCTACTATATATCATATATATTATATGTCATTCGTCTCAAATATCACAGAACACAGGCAGCAGAAATATAGATATAACGTGGGATATACTAGGACGTCCGTATTTAGTATTTAGCCAGAATAGAAAATACGGATTCCACAGTCGCGATGAATAGCCAAGCCCACACCCTGGACCCCTACGAGAGCGGCAAGTGACCCTACCAATCCTGGAGTTTAGGAGACCCGGTCTCGACTCCTCGAGATGGCCTCCCACTGAACCCCAGAACCCGGTCACCTGTGCTCCCCTCCTTGGGTCCATCCTAATGCGGAAAAGTAAATAATATACAACACAGGTGGCAGCAACCTCAACCCGGAAGTGCCCCAAATAAAAGAATATTACATTACATTTGAATTTACATGAATGAAAATATAAAACTCTCATCTCACATAAACCCCCGGCTATTCGATCGCGACAATCCTGCACATCATATCTCTGCAACACATAATATCTCATATCATCAACGTAAGTAAGTATGCATACACCGATTGTCGTCGACGTATAGCAATGACAATCGGCAATACAACTACATACTACACTTACGGTCACAGAAAAGAAAGTGTAAAACTGCAATATCTGGAATCCACATTCTCTTTAGACATCGCAAATGCAAAATATCACATATTCCGTATTTCATGTCTAGTAATATGAATTCCACACATTGCATCACATTCCGGATAAACAGACAGTATCGAAGTTTTCGAACGAACGATCAAATACCCAGGATTCACTAAAGCCCAACACTTGAGCAGAGTTCAAACACCTAGAGTGTGACACAGTAGTAGCGGTCCAGCCGTAGAAGGGTCAAGCCAACGCCTCACATGTGGCACGCCGTACTGCCCCAAACCCTAAGGTTCAAAGGGCAGTTCAAGACGGTCACATAATCGAGTTAAGGTTTGTTGTCTTCTAGAGGGACCACCACAAAAAGACTTGCACGTATTTCCAAAGTATTTAAACCCCGTGAATAGTGAGCAAATGATATTCGTTCAAACACTTCAATACTTTCTAATTTACCCGGAAAAGCCACGAAAACAAAATTCCGATCGAATCGACGGGTCCAAAATCATCTCCAGAATTTTTCAAAACTAAATACAGATTAAAAATATCCAAAAAAATATACAAGCAGATTAATGAATTACTGTAAAAAAATTATCCAACAATTAATACATATGGTCGTGTAACCGCGGTCTAAGCAAGCTTAGGCCGCGTTTTCACGGCAACAATCACTGTTCATGGAATAATTTTTGTACCGTAATCCTTATTTTTTCCTGTTGTATTTTTTTCATATTTTTAATTCTGAAAAATGTCAATTTTTAGAAAATTTCCAGAGAGCACCCTAAAAAAAACGTATTTCGGTTCGATCGGAGTTTTGACTTCGTAAAAGGGTCGCCTAATGTTCTAGGTCGGCTCTGATACCAATGTTAGGTTTGCGTAACACCCTATGAAGAGTTTTGAAGCATCACATGTCTCAAAGTATGTATTTTTAAGGTGCTAAACAAACACGCAAAGGAATCGATCCTAGAAAATTAGGGTTACGAAACTTTAAGCTAATAAAAATTAGGGTTTGAAGGCTACAACCTTTGTAGCTCCCCTTTGGCTTGACTCCTTAATCTCTAGGGTGTTGGAAGAAGGTCCACTTGTAGTCCTCTTTCGTCCACGACGATCCACCCGAAGTTTCCCGTCCAAGCTTGCAACTTTGGAAAAGCAAAGAGAACACTCTAATCAAGTTGGCTAGACTTGAGTAGAATGATGTTGTGGCTAAGGATCTCACTTCAAAAACCTTTCTTTAATTGTGTTTGACTCACTAGAAAAAACTAGAGAGGAAAAAGGTGAAGGAGGATGAAGATGGTGGCTATTTTTAACAAGAGGTGAAAAATAACCCTTAGTCCAAAAAGAAAATGAAATATATCACTATATATATTTATTTCCTTCTTGCATTCAACCATGATTAAATGATGGAGAGTTAATTTAACTTGGGTTTTAAATTATAAAGAGAAGGATAACCCTAGGTTAGTGGTAGTTGAGCTTGGTTAGGTTAGAAGAAGAATGTAGAAGCTAGAATGATTATCCTTTTCTTTTCATTTTGTTTTAAAACCAAAATTAAATAATAATCCATTATTTAATCCATGGTGTGAGTCTTACATTGCCACCATTTCCATATGCTAACAACCATGATGGATGGGTGTATGTATATATGCATGTATGCACATCCACATGTGCATGAAACTAGAATGAAAGAAAGAAACACATGCATGCATGCATACATCCATCAAACCCTAGAAAGGTTTCAAGTGAGAAAACTAATGGTTAGATGATAAATCAACACTTAATTTATCAATCCGGTCATATCTCATACGACCCTACCAAAAGCAGGCCACCCGATCAATGTTCGGTATCATATACGCACATTTTAATCGGGTGCATGCGCATATCGCATACGCGCACCACAACGTTTCGCCTGGACTGGGTAACTCCTTTGTGGGACTCTAAGACTCGTCAATACGCCGGCAGAGGGTGATGATCATATCAGGTACCCCCAAACCGCAAGCGGTCAGCTAAACGTAATGGCCACCCGGGTATTGAGCGATCAGAAGAAAACAAGCGAACCTGCTACAACTCCCGTCGAGCCATCCGGCAACACTACCGTACAGTCCGGTCTGTTCATCAGATATGCTGCATATTGAGCCTAGGGATGGTCATGTCGACCCTAATAACTCAACAAGTCGTGCCGGTGAATGTTCTATAACAGATCGAGAAACTACTGATAACACTTATCAGCAATTCTCAGCAGCCCTGGCCAGGGACTTACTGATATAACCAGTCGGGCACAGCACAGCATCAACTCCCAATACCGGGAGAGACGAAAACCCCTCCTATCGCTCATTGCCTTCGTGTGTCTCGGGACTGTACCCAACGGCCACCTGTTTGCACGACTCAGTAGAGCCGTGGTAGGGTGACAATCAAAGTACAGTGGGAGAACACACAAGACTCTATGACGATCTCGGGTCTACAGACTAACCTGTACCAGTGTCACCTGAGAACTGCTATTCAACGATAGATATAATTCCATATAGGAGTTCTCGGTGAGTCCGTCCAGTGTACCCAGTCAGCACTGAGCACCCGTATATGATCTTGATGTCAAACATCGATGAATGTGGGAACATCCATCGCCCATCGCATGGGTCTAGTATCATATACGCTAGTCTACTCTGGTATATCAATGCCCCGTCTCGATATACCTACGACTAGGGACTTTTCAGGATATGCTTATAGACTACAGATGTCCCACTAGTATGATCTCCATCATAATCAAAGCAGTCAAGCCAATATCCTCAGGGCTTTATCAGCATGTATGAGTGAATAATAAGCATGATCAAGTCAACATGTCAGATAAAGAAGAACCAGATAGCATACTATCATGTCGAGCAAGAATGCATACTGAATATATATACATGTATAGATACATCCACTATCATATAATGGCCTCTAGGGCATACATATATCCAACAATTGCATGATATTAGATGCATTCATATACTCATTGGTTATGCAGTAATTTAGGGTTTTGTGCCGATATTCACTGTTTACTTACTCTTGATTTTTGGATTTCGGATTTTCATGAGATTTCGGGATTTGGGGGAAAACCGCAAGAATATATATAAACTTCTCTCTCTCTCACTCTTTAAAATGCAAGTTGTAGTTTTCTCGTGATGTATGAGTCGTCCACCATAAGTTTTCATGATAGCTGTTGGATTTCGAGACCTATTTTAAGGAGTAGTATGAACTGTCTCGGGTACATGGTGGACCCGGTATGATACCTCGGGGAGAGAGTGGTTTCATGGAGGAGGATGAGCCTCGCAAGGGCAGACTGCCTACCGATGATTATTTGGCGCGGCGGATATTCGGAGGATACCGTCCGTGATCGTGTGATTTGATGATATGGGCCGATCCGGACTGACGGAGCCCGAAATATTGAGATATTGAGGTATTGAGATTTGATGATACAGGCCAGTCCGGATAGCCGGAGCCTGAGATATTGAGATATTGGGATTTTATGTTTTGTGTCGATGCTGGACACTGATTATGTTGATTCATTGATGATATCTCGTATTATAAAAACAGAAATCTCACTAAAACAAGAAAACAGTTTCTTCATTTACATGTATACTTTTTTCATTACATTACATTCATACCTCATACATATGATATATTGCTACCTGAGACAGTGACACGAGCACATGGGATTACACTTATGTATAGATGTTTACCCTTGCCACCTTTTCATGCTTCAGACTTTATCATTTGAGGATTATATATATTTGATTGTATTGACCTAGGATTGAGTCATACATATGATTTCTGCTCTGTGATATTTTCTACTCACGAGTTGGCAACTCACCCCCGTTGTGCCACAGTTTCTTGCAGGTTTTGCCGTACAGGTTTCGTTACGGCTTGCTGGAACACTGCTTCCATTTCGGGTGATTGCTTGGTAGGTGGGTTCACTTATAACGTGACCACCATTGTACTTTATTTTATTCATTGTATCTAGTAAGCTCCATCAATCAGACATATATATTTATTTCAGACTTAGAGACCAGAGTTGTATTATTATTTCGACTTTAGAGTCGCGCGTTGTATTATTATGGTTTTCATGATGATTTGAGTTTCCTTTTTGATTTTTGATCCTTGCCCTTCGGCGTTGTATATTATATTGCTTGCGTGGTTGTGACCGTCAATTGACGAAGAGCTAGCTCCCGCTTGAGGATGCCTTTTATTATTCATGTTGTACCCCGTTCGGGGCCAGAATTTACAAAGGAAACTCTGCCGAAATTTTCAGAAAAGGCTTGATGTTTTAAAAACGCATATTCGGCTTATTTTATCAAAACACTTTCTTTAAAAATGGTTTAGATTTCTGGGATTTTGGCTTACTTGAATTAGATGGAGCCCTATAGACTTCATATGATTCAAATGCCAGTCACGTGCCATTTCCGGGTCGTGACACTCTATCATGCATGCGATGTTATGTACCAGACTAGATGTAGCTAACTCACTAGGTGTAGTGATCAGGGATCAATCGGATCTTGGGAGAATCACTGGACAACTCTGAAGGACATTCTTAAGTACTTGAGAAGCACTGAAGAAATGTTCTTGGTGTTTGGTAACGGTAAACTCCGGTGGGAGTCCTCTACCAATTCGAGCTTCTAAAGTGATAAGGTCGACTGAAATTCAGTCGCAGGCTTTATCTATACCCTCATTGGAAGGACGGTATATTGGAAGGGTTCCATGCTAGATACCATAGCAAGCTAGATGATAAAGGCCGAGCACATCGCTACCAACGATGCTACCAAAGAGATTGTCTGGATATTTTTTGTTCATGAGATGAACATGGTTCCTACCATTGAGTGTCCAATAACTGTTATTATGACAACAATGGAGTTGTGGCTTTGGCCTAGGAACCCCGATCCTATCAGCGATCCAGACATATATTGAGGCAGTATCACCTGATCAGGAAGATGGTTGATCTCTAGGGGATCGAGATCAGGAGAGTTGACGCGAAGGATGACATGGCAGATCCACTCACGAAGGCTTTTCCCGAGAGAGACTTTTATGGGACGTTGGGTATGAGATACTACAACAATTAGCCCTAGTGCAAGTGGGAAATTATTAGTTATATGTATGCCCTAGAGGCCATTATTGTACATATGATGTATATTATAGTGGATGCTGGGACATATATAGGGAAGACTTTCTTGCTCAACATGATAGTATGCTATCGGGCTGCTCTTTATCTTAACATGCACACTTATTGTCTCTCTGTTACATATTGAGAAAGCCCTTAGGATGTGTACTTGACTTCCAGAATTATAATAGAGATCATACTAGTGGGGTCTGGGTATTCTGTGAGTACATCCTTTAATTGTTCCTAATCGTGAGAGTATCGAGACGGGGCATTGATATTCCAGAGTAGAGTAGCGTATACGCTTCTTGACCCATATGATCGGCGATGGATGATCCTACATCCATTGGTGTTTGACATCAGAGAAGGTATACGGGTGCTCAGTAGAGACTGGGTACACTGAACAAGACTCGTCGAGAACTCCTAGATGGTATTATACCTCACGTCAGATAGCAGTTCTCTGGTGACACTGGTACAGGTTAGTCTGTCGACCCGAGATCGTCATAGAATCTTGTGTGTCTCCTACTGTGCTTTGATTTCCACCCTACCACGGCTCTACTGAGTCATGCAAACAGGTGGTTTTTGGGTACAGTCCCGAGTCACATGGAGGCAATGAGCGATGCAAAGGGATTTCATCTCTCCCGGTATTAGGAGTAGATGTTGCGCTATGCTTGATTAGCCATAACAGGAAATCCCTGGCCAGGGTTGCTGAAATTTACTGGTAAGTGTTATAGTAGTTTCTTGAACCGTTATGGGCCTCACATCGGCATGACTTATCAATCTATTTAGGGTTTGACGTTTACCACCCCCCAGGCTCTGATATGCGACATATATAACGAAGAGACCGGACTGTACGGTAGTGTTACTTATTGGATTCGCAGAAGTATGAACAGGCTTGCTTGTTGATCTTCTAATCGCTTAATATCCGGGTGGCCGTTATGTTTGGCAGACCGCTTGTGGCTTGTGGGTGACTGATATGATCACCACCTACTGCCGGCGTATTGACGAGTCCTTAAAGTCCTACACAGAGGTTTCCTGGCTCAAGCGAAATGAAGTAGGAGCACATATGTGATATGTGCGGGACTGAGATTAATACGTGTATATGATGCCGTATCCTAATCTCGAGATATATGGTATCGTTCGGTTATATGTGATATAGCCAGGTTGTCGAATCAAGTGTTGATTCGATAAGTTAATACATATGATATTAGTCGGTTATATGTGATATAGCCGGATTATTAAATCAAGTGTTGATTTGATAATTTAATGTATAATTATATATTTGATATATTAACATACATTAACTAATATTAGCTCACTTAAATATTTATTTTCTCACTTGTGACACATTTAATACATATGTAATATATGTTATTGTGACATGCTTGTTTATATATGCAACATGGGTGTATGAGACTCACACCATGCTTATCATAATGGTGGGTTATTATTTATTTTAAGCAATTCAAAATTAGTTTGCAATTGTCATACTTGGAAGCTTGGAGAAGCTTAAAGCATCTTTGACTTAGTCCACTAATTTTGTCTTACTTGAGATATTTATTAACCCAACCATTATCTTAAACCGTGGTTTAGTCTCTACAAGAGTTAGTATAAGATATTATCTCACCATGGTTGCTATTCTCACATGATTGATTCACCATTTTCATTCTCCACTTCATCTTCTTCTTCATCTCCAAAAAGCTTTCTAGGTTTTGAGGAGGTGAATAATCCTAGTGAGAAAAATAAATCTAAAGTGAGCAAAAATCCTACTTCATCATCTTCTACTAGACTAGCCATTTAGTTTAGGGTGTTTGCTTCACTAATCCCTCATTAGTGAAGAGGTGGCTTAGGTTAGAATCTCCTCGACCTAGATCATCTTCGGCCTCGAAGACTTCAAGCATGCTCGTTCATTTCACTTTGTGAAGCCTATCTTGAGTCCAGGAGATCACTACTTGGAGCGAAGGGACTTCTACACGGAGCTATTGAAGTGAAGGACCGGTCTACAAAGGTTGTATTCCTTGTTCACTTTCTATGTAAAGTTGTTTACATTCTAGTTAGCTCCTAAGACTCTAGCTAGATCCTTGGTTAGGTTGTTTGGTACATTCGAAATTTTAAAATACGGCATGTTTGATGCTTCCCGAAACCTTGTGGTAGTGCCAAAGAACCCTACACATACGTCATCAAGAAGGTGTATGATGGAGGGTCCTACCAGCTGATAAATGCCGAGGGAGAAAGGCCCATGCCACCCATCAATGGCCGATATCTTAAGAAATACTATGCGTAAATGCTCCATGTCATAGACGAATTGAGCACACCGGCCCTACGGTCTGGGTCATACATCCTGTAAAACCATATACAATCCACGAGCGTAAACGACCCCTATCTCTCCTAAATTCCTACCGTCGAGACTATATTTAAAGTTCCGCCGGCCTAAAAAAAGCGGTATGTCCACAAGCAAAACAGGTACGGATGAAAACCCGAAAGGGCTCCGTGAGTTAAAACAGCAGGACTGCCGGTGAGTTTGTGAAAACCCGAAAGGGCGCAAACTCGTGAAAAGAGATGAAATACACTCGCAAAGTCCTCTCGACCTTGTGAGGAGAAAATCCCCGCGTGAGATCCTTACGACTCACAAAGGAGCAACACACTTAGGAATTCCCACAATTCTTAGGGAGAAATACAACTGCGAGATCCCCTCGACTAGTAGGGAGAATGCTTTTATGAGACCTTTACGGCCCATAAAATTGAGAAGCCTTAGGTGATTGGGATCTAAACCTGTCTCCTGAGCTATCGCTCCCTAACGGGCAACAGAAAATGATGAGTCGCTCCTGGCATTTCGCTTCAGTGTTAGCGGTTCTGATGCCGACCAAAAACCCAAATCCTAAGTTTTCCCAATGGAAAATGATGAGTCGCTCCTAGCATTGCTTCAGTGTTAGCGGTGTTGATGCCGACCTAAAAACTAAATCCCAAGTCCTCCCGGGGCAAACGATGAGTTGCTCCTGGCATTATTCCAGTGCAGCAATGCTGATGCTGACCCAAAAACCAAATCCCAAGTCCTCCCAGCGAAAATGATGAGTTGCTCCTGGCAATATTCTAGTGTAGCAATCCTGATGCCAAACAAAATACAAATTCCATGCTCCTCTCAAATTTAAAAGTCCTGCCAAATAAGGCAGAAATCAAACATATCAAATTATGTCCCACCCGGTAGCGCTTCCAAGCTTAAAAGTCCCGCTGGACGAGTAGGGAACTCCTAAAATAAATCAAATGAAACAAATCAACTCTGACACCGTAGAAAATGGAGCAAGTCAACTTCAACCCCGACATCGCAGAAAGCGGAGAAAGTCAAATTAAATCCCGACACCGCAAGAAGCAGAGCAAGCACCGACCGTCCAAGTTGCTAAAAGGGAAGCACCGACCGTCCAAGTTGCAAAAAGGGCAGCACTGACCGTCCAAGTCGCTAAAAGAGCAGCACCGACCGTCCAAGCCGCAAAAAGCGCAACACCGACCGTCCAAGTCGCTAAAAGGGCAGCACCGACCATCCAAGTAGCAAAAAAGGCAGCACCGACCGTCCAAGTCGCAAAAAGGACAGCACCGACCGTCCAAGACGCAAAAAGGGCAGCACCGACCGTCCAAGTCGCTAAAAGGGCAGCACCAACACCGACCGTCCAAGTCGCTAAAAGGGCAGCACCGACGGTCCAAGTCGCTAAAAGGGCAGCACCGACCATCCAAGTCGCAAAAAGGGCAGGACTAACCGTTCAAGTCGCAAAAAGGGCAGCACCGACCTTCCAAGACGCTAAAAGGCAGCACCGACTGTCCAAGTCGCTAAAAGGGCAGCACCAACCGTCCAAATCGTTAAAAGGGCAGCACCGACCATCCAAGTCATAAAAAGGGCAGCACCGACCGTCCAAGTCTATAAAAGGGCAGCACCGACCGTCCAAGTCGCTAAAATGGCAGCACCGACCGTCCACATCGCGAAAAGGGAAGCATCGACCTCAAAGTCGTCAAAATAGGAGCTAAATCAAGTCAACCTACACGCGAAAGAAGATCCATCAATTTCATGCACACGGCCCATATATGTGGTGTGCATGTATTGATGGGGGACAATTTGTTAGGGTAAAAAATTATGCCCCGGTTGACCAAGTCAAAATCAAAGTCAAACCAAGTGGGCTCAAGCCCAGGTGAAAGGGATCGGCCCCATGACAAAAAGAATGAAGCCACAAATTGGTTTAATGTAATTCTTATATATATATATATATATATATATATATATATATATATATGTATGTATGTATAGAAATAAATATATGTAAAATAAGCAAAAATCCAAAATTTTGTAAACCCCATGGCTTATGGGCAAAAAGAGATAAGCACATAAGGCATGGGGTGGCATAATTGCCATTTGGCAAAGCCCAATGGGCTATATGTAAAGTGTGTAGCCTATAAAGGCAACATGATGAAAAATTAATAATAACTTTTTCTCTCTCAAAAAAAAACTAGGGTTTGTATGTCCTCCTCCTTCCTCAAGGTTCTAAAACCTTCTTCCCCGTTTTGAATTAAATCAAGAGTTCAACTCTTCCTTTTTCAAAAATAAATAGTTTTTCACCATCAAACCCTCGAATGGGAACTCAGATCTTCCATCAGATCTCAAAGAGGGGAGATTTTTAAATCTCATCCCCCTTTCTCCAAGATTCGGTCAACAAAAGAAGAGGAAGAAGTAGACCCACCTCCAAAAATCCCACTTTAGGGAAGATCCAGGGCCAAAGGGGAGAAGAAATTGGTTCCCTTCGGTCATTTCCAAAGATTTCCAGGAGTTCAACTCCATTCAAGATCTGTTGGAGTTTAACTCCATAAACAAAACCCTTTTAGGAATTTAACTCCAAATCTACACATAATCCCTGTTAGGAGTTCAACTCAAAAGACCCTTAAGAGTTCAACTCCCAGCCCACGGGCTAAGCCCCTTTTCCGCTGGAGTTTCCAGTAGTCGCGTGCCGCGCATGTAGCCCATGGGCGCCCAGCGGTCGTGTGCCGCGCACGTGACCTACGGGCTCCTAGCGGTTGTGTGCAGGGCATGTGACCCGTGAGCGCTCAGCGCCCACATGCGACTCACGTGACCCGCGGGCACCCAGCGCTCAGCGGTCGCGTGTCGGGCACGTGACCCGTGGGCGCTCAGCGGTCGCATGAAGGGCACGTGACCCGCGGGCGCCATGCGCCCACGCGCCTGGCATATGACCCACGGGCGCCAAGCGCCCACACGCCTGGCACGTGACCTGCGGGTGCTAAGCGCCCATATGACCAGTGGGTGCCAAGCACCCACGCGCCTGGCACGTAACCCGCGGGCGCCAAGCGCCCACTCGCCTGGCACGTGACCCGCGGGCATCTAGCACCCATGTGCCATGCACGCATCTTTAAGACGCTCCTCACCCCTCATTTTCCATACATTCCATACCCAAAAGACGTCCCCCATTGGAAAAATATTTCTAACAAGGTGCTGCCCCGCACCCCGCAAGCGGGCTGCTAGCCCTCTTGACCCCTAGCCCTCTATCCGTGTAGCAGGATCCCCCGTAAACTCTGCGAGGCCCCCGATATATCCAAAACCCTTTCAAAACACAACACATGCATACGGCACATTGAGTTCGCATGATCGGTTTGACCCGTCAATCAGAGGTTCCCTCGGTCCAAAGGTGAGGGGTAATTAACGGCAGCTTATTCCACAGCCGCCGAAGATTCGGATTCCCACAATCAATAAACCCCTGCCTACCCTAAGTAGGGAGAACCTATAGTACACTTGACAAGTGCGTGCGTATTCCCATCTCAATGGAGTGACGAAAAACACCCTACACCAGCATTATGATGGCGATCATATACGCAGGAGCTGGGTGGTCTATAAGCACATCCTTAAATGTCCCTAGTCATGTGAGTATCGAGACTGGGCATTGATACTCCAGAGTAGACTAGTGTATACTGATTGAGACCCTGATGAGGGGCGGTGGCAAGGTCTCACAAGCCATTGGTTTTACTTTGTTCACCTAAGATAGTATACAGGTGCTCATTGGGTTATGAGTACATTTGACAGACTCGCTGGGAACCTGCTGGTTGGTAGTATATCTATTGTCAGATAGCAGTTCTCAGGTGACATATGTACAGATTAGTTTGTCGACCTGAGATCATTATTTGTCTCGTGTGAGTTCCCACTGTGCTTTGATTACTACCCTACCACGTCTCAAAAGAGTCGTGCAAATAGGTTCTAGTTGGGTATAGTCCCGAGCTACATGGAGAAGTCAGGGATTTTTCTCTCCCGGTATTGGGGGTTGATGTCGCATTGTACACGGGTAGCCATCACCAGAAATCTTTAGCCAAGGTAGTCGAGAATTACTGATTTGGATAAGTAGTTTCTCAGTTGGTGATGGGCTTCATACCAACACGAAATGTCGCGTTATTAACGGTCTGACTTTATCCACCCCGAGACTCGATATGCGATACTCTTAGACGAACAGACCGGACTGTACGGATATTGTCACGGACAGGCTCAGTAAGGATTCGGATGAGTTTACTCGTCGACCTTCCTTTTGCTCAATACCTGGGTAGCCGTTACATACAGCTAGTGCCGCTAACGTGCTTGTGGTTAAACCCACTGCCAGCGTATTGACGAGACTTTAGAGTCCCGCACAGATGGTTTTCCTGCTTCGGGCGAAACGATGTAGATGTCGTATGGTCTTACGGCAGGGTTCGATCATATACGTGCACTTGTGCACGTATCATGATTCGGACGGATAATACTAGTGTGCTTTAGTTTAAACCGGATTCTAGTATTATATTGTTGGATTATTTCGTCTCTATGTATTCGTACTTTTCGGAATACTGATACGGGTATGTATATACAGATGAGGGGTACTCTTGTAATTTATTACAAGGTGCTTCTAGAAGATACCACCTCATTTAGTTTTAACCATTTAGGATTAAATGGTTAATAAGGTGGAGAGGATGATGTGTTGTATGCATTTATTGTAGCATGGCTTTGTAGTGACTCATGGTTACTATTCAAGCATGCTTGATATTTTGTTTTGTTGTGAGATATTTTGGAGTCTTAAGATATTTTGAGGACTTAAGATATTTTGGAGACTTGAGATATTTATTAGTGGCTTCATTTATTGCTCACAACATAACACAAAAGATTTAGCAATTTTTCTTGAGTTGCCTCACACTCCCATCCTCAAGATTATTCTTCTATCTCCACTCTTCAAGTCTCATGTGTTGAGAAACCTAGAGTGTTATGAGATAAATTAATCCATCACTATACTCTACATCCTCTAGGCTATTTAGTTTAGCGAACTAGATATCCTAGTTACCTCGGCTATTGAGGTAGGAGCTCGGAATACAAATCCTTAGGTGAATCATCTTCGATATAGGGAGACCAGAGATCAAGCTTGATCATGGAGGCCTCAAGGAGCTTGGAATGATGGTTAAAAACCGAAGGACACGGATCATTTGGTATAACCATTCTTAACTCTCTTTATAGTTTGCTAGCTTTAGGGTTTATGGTCAATCCGTATTTCGGGTTGTTCTAGCGCTACTTTTGAAAACTTTTGTTCAGCGATCGGCCACGGTTTAATGGCTAGGGCGCTTGCATAACCCAACACGGTATCAGAGACAACCTATAAACCCTTAGCTAGCTATTTTAGACGATGTTAAAGTATTGAAACCGAAACAACTCCGAAACAATACCCGTAATATTCCAGTTTCTGTCGATTTCAAATTGGTCTTCAAAATTTATTTAAACAATTGCAGAAGACTACCTTTGTGACTACAAGAACACACCCCAAAAACGAGTCCCAAAATCCATTGTTTGGCCGGCAAGATTGGGTGAAAGATCGGCGTCGCCGGTTTTTGTTTGGTGTTTGGGCTTAGGATTTTTAGTGTGCTCTGGGTTCTGAAATATTGGGATTTTAGTATTGTTTGTTTTTGCCTAGATTGCATATTGTGTTATCTTTAGTTTGAGGGCAATACGGAGTATTTCGAAGTCTCTATTTTTAACACTGTTTAAAACTTTTCAGTACATGCATTACTATCTGCGACCGTGAATGTCATTAGAGCTATACAACTCGTCTAATTGCTATATATTCTTTTAGACGGGTTTGCGAACATGATATTCACGTTGATGTTCTGTGTTGTGTTGAGGTTATGGTTGGATCGTCATGGTGGATAGCCAGTAGTGAAATGGTAGTACAGTTCAGATTCATTTGTACATTTGATATTGCGGGGCGAGCGCCCGACATATGGACTGCCGTCTCTGCCAGTTTGTATATTTTTTGTTTGGGGCACGATCGGGTTGAAGTCGATGCCACCCTTGTACATATTATTTTTCTTTTCTGTATTGGGATTACCCCAAAGCAGAGTGCACGAATAGCCGGGTTCTAGAGGGCAACGGGTCCGCATCTCATGGTGTTGATACGGAGGGGACCTTACTCTAAAATTGGCGGGCTATTCGCCGCACTCGTAGGGGGTATAGGTTGACCCACAGAGGGGTGCCCAAGTTACCGGATTCCGTGAAGTGCTGGGTGGCCCATTCACGTTGTTGATTGGGGTTGCCTCGCTTCTGGGATTGGCAGGTAACTTGCCACACTCGTAAGGGTCTAGGTTTTTATTGCACAGGCTATCCACACGACAGGGAACGTCGGGTCTCATTTGCGGCTCATATGAAACCCGAGGCCCCAGGATTATCCACCATTCTGTGTTGCTTGCTGAGATTCTGTGATGTTGCTTTATATCATGCCTAGGACGAATGTTATATATATTTATATATACTAGTAGATGTTGTATATGTTTTGCACCCGCGCTAGTCCAGCCCCCGCTCTGCCGTTAGTTAAGTAACCTAACGGGTGATGACAGACCCAGTAGCGAATGCGGATGGCATATACGTACATTATATTTTCGTTCCTTTATCTGGTGTGATATGTTTAACTGATGAGACTGCATTAATTCTAATTAATGCAAGGAAAACAAACCTATATGATATTGTAGGAACCAAGTTTTTTTTTTTTTTGAAAACAGACATTATAGACATTTCATTTTGCTTTGCATAGTGGTATTCGATTGGGAATATCCTGCACCTCATTCGACGAGGCAAGGGCCGAGATCTCTTCATCAGGAGTGACCCCTTGGGCAGAAGTTTGCATCGAAGTAATAATTTCACTATAGTCGATTCTTTTTCTTTGCATCGTGGTATTCGATTTGGAATATCCTGCACCTTATTCGACGAGGAAAGAGTCGAGATCCCTTCACAGGGAGTGACCTCTTTAGCAAAAGTTTGCACCACTATATATTTGTAAAACCACTCAGTTCCTTCAACGATATCAAGTTCATTACGTTAAAGTTTTTTCACCAAAAACCAGCCGTAGCCCTCCGTCATTTTAGATTAGTATTGCTTATTATTCGTGCTGAGTATGTCGTGCTTAGCCGAGGCATAGTGTTCGGTAGCTATGTAGTGTTTTTCTGTTGCATGGTAATGCGATTGGTTAGGACAGTTGTACGATCATTTTGGCTCAGTCAAGGAATCATGCGGGTGGGTCTAAGGCAATCAAGATAATGATGGGTTGAACTTGACTAAGACCTTTTGATATGTTGGCTCAGTCAAGGTCACTTGGGTCCTAGGGGTAAAAATCACATCAGAAGTTTCAAACATACAGGAAACTTGCCAGCCATGCGCATACCTTCTGGAGTGTGGTGACTTGAGTGGCTTCCATCAAGTTATCATGCGATGATAGTTGGATCCCGATTCCCACTGATGAGTAGGATTACTCCTCGAGTGATTTTAGATTATCCTAATTCTCCTTTTAGGGTTTGAAGGTGAATTCGAGGAAACAGTGGGAGACATCCTGATTAGATAAAGTGATTAACCATTCTGATCTAGGTTAGAGTGCACGCTGAGTGTTTCTTTTCTCACTCTCTTTGGCAGCGACCATGGCCCGACCCTAAACTAAAACTCATGAACCAAGTTAACCGAACCTTCTCAAAACACTTTGGCTTTTGGATTATCATGGAGTCGCATATATCATTGTCAATCCTACATCCCTTTTTCATTTTTCCATAACACTTCGTATCACTATGAAAATCCATATAGCTTGGATATTCCATCGTATAGTTATATACGAACTCGAAGGAACTTGTTCCAGTTCAAGGATAGATTCCGGTTCTAGAGAAATTGAATAGGATTATTCGGATGTATTTTCTCTTTACCTTCTCTCAGGTTGCAAGAGCTCCTAGGATTAGGAGAGTACACCTAGTACGCTTATTGGATAGTCTTCTTCCAAACCATAAGCAGATGCCGAAAGGTAAGGAAGGAAGAAAACCAATTAGCCTGAGTGTGGCGTACAGAAGGTAATAAGTAAAGACATATAAAGGGATTAGATTAAGGGCAAAGGAAATTGCGACTATTATCATTCACGACAAAACCGTGTATACCCCTACCACTCCTACATCCACTTTGGATTTCTCCAGAACACTTCGTATCTCTACGAAGATCCATAATGCTTGGATATGTCATCGTATAGTTACATACGAACTCGAAGGAACTTGTTCCAGTTCGAGAATGGATTCTGGTTCTGGAGAAATAGAATAGGATTATTCATTCGTCTTTTCTCTTTACCTTCTCTCAGGTTACGAGGACTCCTGGTATTAGGAGAGTACACATATTTGGCTTATTGGATAGTCTTCTTCCAAACCTTAGGCTGGTACAGAAGGTAATAATTAAAGACATATAAAGGGATGGGAGTGAGGGCAAGGAAGTATACGGTTACTATCATGAATCAAGATAGTGGAAGAGGCATTACTAAGAATACAAGACTACCCCTTCGAAACATTTTCATGTTTCAGTTTTATTGTACGGTGTTAAGCGAAAACTATTTTCCCAATTAAATTCTAACTCTAGGATATGTATTTACCAGAAATGATTCTCACATCTGTATGGTGTTACGGATGATGAGTAGAAGTAAGATATTGGGAATTAGGTGATTAGATCATCAATATATATCGGAATTCTTTGTAATTGGTGATATTTGAGGAAATCGCATGGGTTTTGCCTGACGGCAAATATTTGGTTTTGAATATCCGTTGTTATGCGCCAATTTCAAACTGATATATCTGTACGTTTATTTTATAAAGTGAGATATAACTTTTTGAAATTATGTCTATGGCATTTGATTGTTGAGAAATTCTCGTTGTGTAGTAAAAGCAAGTATCGAATCAATTGTTTCTCGATAACGGTTTCATTTGATCAATAACAGTATCTTGTATCAGTATTTAGAAAATTGTATAAAGAAATCACAACCAAAGAATTATATTTGACCGCAATCAATTACGGTGTCAGTTGTAGATCGTAAGCGAGTGCGGATCGTCCACAGGGATTGTGCGATTCGTTTCATTGTTCGATTTGTTTGAATTGAAAAGTTAATCGAAAAGAAAAGAAAGCATGATTCAAGATTTATCAAATGTTTCAAGTGTCACTATTCTATTCAAGAATCAAGAAAATGATAAACAATCAAGAATCGGGTTTCGATGATATTTCCAATCAAATGTCAAGAATCTAAATGAGGCTCGTAGGAATCGATCGGATCTATAGATGTGATATAATCTCAAGATATCGTGTTCTTGTCCTTCGAAGAATTGATACTAGATCGATGATGATCGACGAGAGTTAGGGCTTTCTCGTGAAACTAGGGTTTCATCATTTAACCCTTGTTCTTTCGTCGATATCATTCACATTCTAGTCTCTAGCAATTTCAAGAAACAATTGTAACTCCCTAATTTCGAGCGATATCAATCAAGAAAGCATCGCAACAAAATTGGGTCGTCGATTCTTGAACTTGCTAGGGTTTACAAAACTCGTAGGAATCAAGAATCGCTTTAAGATATATTACATCATCATTCTATTGATCGTCTCGACTCCTCGACGAGCGGAGTTTATTCACACATCATCACACAGAAAGCATTCAAGAATTGAAAAGATATCATGATGCAAGAATTTAAAGAAAACAAGATAAAAGAATATCACCTTTTATTTATATCAACAATTTAATTACAGTCGCTCAAGAACTATAAGAGGAAGAACTAAATTGTCGATCTGGCGTCGCTTTTTCTCCGTGAGTCGTGGATCGGCTTGGACCACTTGCTCTGTTGAAGATCGGCTCCGCTCATAAAAGGTTGAAGGGCTTCTTGCTCGATTTGGTACTCGGGATCTTGGCTTTTGATTGGAATTAGGGTTAGGGTTTCACACAAGCCTTAGACTTATGGAAGAAGATGAAGAATGAGGTAGAATGGCTCTAGATTGGCTACTAAAATGAACTAATGGAGGGATCCTTTTACAAGTGAGCCTAGAGTCTTATTTATAGATCTCCCAAACCCTAGGTCTTGGTTCGAAATTACAATTCCCTCCAAAAGTTTGTTGAGGCATCTAGAAGATAGTTTGTTAGGAGCTAGCTTAGGCTTTAAGCTAGGATTAATTAAGCATTAGAAACCCTAGTTTGCTGATCTGGCAGAAGTCTCTGGAGTCTTCTGGAACTTGAAGTACATTTCTGAACTGTAGGAGCTGAGGTAAGAATTCTGCAGCAAAATTGGATGGATGACGTGGCAAGGCAGCCGCGGAACCGCGGCACAAGCCGGCTCCGGCCGCGGTTCCACGGCCATGTGTTGGCTTCATGTCTTGGTTCTTCTGGTGTGGTCTTGGGCTAACATTTGGGGCTTTATCTGATGTGTTGATTTGTATTTTGCCCTTTGGATTGATACCAGAACTGAAATCATTGAGTTGGCGTAATGTTTGATCAGTACCATGTAAATTTTTGGCTTTTCTTCTGAGTTTTCCTGCATAGATCTCAAAACAAGTGTTGCGCAATATAAGGATGATGCGATGCCATGAAATGCCGTCAATTTCCTTTATAGTGCTGGTTTTAGAGTCTAACACATGCAATCTGATATTTAACGACTGATTTGCTAATATGTGAAATATGAATACCGTACACTTCTAAATGAATGCAAATGATACGGAAATTGCCGGTTAAAAGATACAATATTTTCGACCGATCAAATTCCCCCAAACTTAATTACGATCGTCTCGAGCGAACTGTTTTATTAAAAAGAGAAGGAGAAAACAAAGAAAGAGAAAAAACTAACTAGCACACTTTCGTAGGCAACACGATTGCACTGAGCACGTGCAACAAGCCTTTAAACTTCTAGGTGTCCCTAGTAGGAGGAGTGTTGTCTCCTGAGGGTTTTCAGCGGATTGCACCCACAAAATCCAATAATAAAAGGAAGATCATGAATATTACATTTAAAGAAAAGAATTGTAAAAGAAAAGCCTTGAAAATTAGGGTTTCCAACTAAGCTAGCTTTTCGGTTGTCATGAGCCCTATCTTAATGGTCATGAAAAGATGTTAGAAATCACGTCCTCCCTCAATAAAACATCGTCTTATTCTTCATTCCTATCTTTCTTCCAAATATCGATCATATAACCCTGCGTGTGTGTAAAGGACATCCCTACACCCGGAGAATTCAATTCAAGCTATCATACTCTTGCCTATCAGCCTCAGTACTTTTTTTTTACTTAATGAATATTTAGATGAATTTGCTCACACACTTTCATGCGACCGTTAATACTTCTTGAGGTACTAACCGACCGATTACTCATGTGTTTGCTTATTTGGTGTATTTTCCTCGTCTTGCACCACCTCAGGCATAGCAGTGACTCCCAGACCAGTTGGCCTTAGGGCACTAGGTGAAGAGGCACCCTCGCTATACATTTTCATTGCCCTCGGCGATAACAAAACCAGTGTCCATTTTTCTCACCACTTTATATATTTTTTATTCACTTTTTTTTTATTTCCTTCATACATCGGCTTTAAGACAAGAGCATTTCAAGGTATCCTCTACTATCCCAGGCTTCAAGATGTGTGTAAGTGCGAATAGCAGGGTATCAACGTTCAAAATGTTTGGCTTCCAGAATAGAAACTATTTTTCAGACTTATTTTTATCCTCAGATTAGTAACGTCCTTCATCTTACCAACCCTTGGGACAACGGCTCATAACTACTTATTACTAGTTCGTATAAGAAAACTTCTAATTTTCTTAGTTTTCTTAAATTTTTCTAATCTCATGGATGTAATTGTTCATTATCTAAACTTTTATTATCTTATTTATGTACAAAAAAGTTAAAATATTTTTATATTTGAACATTTTTAAATTTTTGTGGGTTTTGAAATTTTTTCAATTTTTATAGATTTTTAAAAGAAATGTTTTGTGCTTATGCAGATGATATGCAAATGATGCAAAAATAAGCACAAACCTCCCCCAAACTTGTTTTCAACAGTGTCCTCACTGTTGCCAATCGCTATACCTACAAAAACTGTAAGCCTGGGGGGAATTATTAGTGGGGGCAAAATATATAAGTGAAGAACTTCCCCCAAACTTATTCTTTTCACTCACCTTCATTCAAAACATGATGCAGTGATATACAGGATATGAAGGTGAGACGGAGGAATTTTAATCCAAATAAACTGGCTCTTGTAAAAACAAGAGCTCCTCCGTGGGGTCAGTGGAAAAATACGGCTTTAGTCTATGTCCATTTACTTTGAAAAATGTGCCGTTTTTAACATTTTCTACTTCTACTGCCCCGTGCGGGTATACAGACCGCACAATAAAAGGTCCCTTCCACCGAGATCGGAGTTTACCCGCGTGAAGGTGTAATCGTGAATCATAAAGAAGGACTTGTTGACCAGGTGAAAATGTTTTCCTCAAAATGTTTTTATCGTGAAAAACCTTAGTCCTATTCTTTATGATTACAGCGTTATCATAAGCTTCATCGTGGAGTTCGCTTAGCTCATTTAGTTGCAGCTTCCGAAAGTTGCAGGCTTGGTTTAGATCAAAATTTATTTCCTTAATAGCCCATAATGCTTTATGCTCTATCTCGACGGGTAAGTGACATGCCTTCCCAAACACTATCCTATATGGAGACATCCCTAGGTCGGTTTTATATGCAGTCCTGAATGCCCAAAGAGCATCCGTCAGTTTGGTCGACCAGTCTTTTCTATTCTTAGCAACAGTTTTCTCCAGGATAAGTTTGATCTGTCTATTTGAAATCTCAGCCTGCCCGCTCGTTTGGGGATGATAGGGTGTAGAAAGTCGGTGGTTGATTGCGTATTTCCGCATCAGAGTCTCGAAGAACCTGTTGCAGAAATGTGTCCCATTATCGCTAATAATAGCGCGTGGGTGTCCAAATCGCGAAAAGATATTCTCTTTTAAGAACCTAATGACAACTTTCTTGTCATTAGTGCGACATGGAATGGCTTCTACCCACTTGGAGACGTAATCAACCGCCAGCAGTATGTACAAATTCCCAAAGGAGTTGGGAAAAGGACCCATAAAATCAATGCCCCAAACATCGAACATTTCAACAACCAAGATGGGTTGCTGAGGCATTTCATTTCTCCGGGATATTCTACCCGTGTATTGACACTGTGTACAGGTTTTGCAATGCTCAAATACGTCCTTGAATAAGGTCGGCCAATAAAATCCACATTGCAAAACCTTTTCCGCAGTCTTTTTAGGACCGAAGTGACCCCCACAAGCCTGATCATGACAAAAAGAAAGAACACTCTTGAACTCTTCATTCGGGACACACCAGCGAATGATCTGATCGGGACAATACTTAAACAAATATGGATCATCCCAGTAAAAGTGTTTTACTTAGGATAGAAAACGGTATTTGTCCTGTTTTGACCAATCGCTCGGTATAAGTCCCGTGACAAGATAGTTCACAATATCCCTGAACCATGGTTCAGCGGATACGTTCAAGAGTTGTTCATCAGGGAACGAATCATTGATCGGCAGGGTCACAGGGGAAGAAATGATGCGTGAAAGATGGTCGGCTACGACGTTTTCACATCCTTTCTTATCTTTGATAACAAGATCAAATTCTTGTAACAGAAGGATCCAACGTATTAGTCGACCTTTTGCATCTTTCTTCGCCAAAAGATGTTTTAAAGCGGAATGGTCAGTGTACACAACTATAGGAGAGCCAATTAAGTAAGGCCTGAATTTTTCTAATGCAAATACAACCGCTAAAAGTTCTTTCTCGGTGGTTGTATAGTTGATTTATGCATCGTTCAGGGTCTTACTTGCATAATAGATCACGTGTGGCATCTTTTCAATGTGTTGTCCTAAGACTGCACCTACTGCAAAGTCGGATGCGTCACACATCAGCTCAAAGGGATAGTCCCAATTTGGAGACGATAGAACGGGGGCTGAAGTGAGTGAGTGTTTAAGTGAGTTGAAAGCTGTCTCACAGTCCGAGTCAAAGTGGAAGGTCGTATCCTTGGCCAGGAGAAGAGTTAAAGGTCTAGCAATTTTGCTAAAGTCCTTAATGAATCTCCTATAAAAGCCCGCATGGCCAAGGAAAGATCGAATGTCCTTGACGCTTTTGGGATGAGGTAGGTTTTGAATGACATCTATCTTAGCTCTGTCAACCTCAATGCCTTTCTGTGAAATAACATGTCCAAGTACAATTCCTTCTTGGACCATGAAATGGCATTTTTCCCAGTTCAAGGTTAAGTTCTTCTCTTTGCAACGAGTAAGAACTGCGTCAAGATTCGATAGGCAATCAGAAAAAGAGTCTCCAAAAATCGAGAAATCGTCCATAAAGATCTCCAGAAAATTCTCTACCATATCAGAGAATATCCCCATCATACACCGCTGAAAGGTAGCGGGAGCATTGCATAGCCCAAAGGGCATGCGACTGTAAGCAAAGGTACCAAAAGGACAAGTAAAAGTGGTTTTATCTTGATCCTTTTTGGCGACGGGGACCTGATTATAGCCTGAGTATCCGTCCATAAAGCAATAATACTCTCGTCCCGCTAAGCGTTCCAGCATTTGATCAATGAATGGTAGAGGAAAGTGGTCTTTCCTCCTGGCAGCATTGAGTTTTCTATAATCAATACATACACGCCACCCAGTTTGGGTACGTGTCTGAATCAACTCATTTGCCTCATTGGTTATAATAGTGATGCCGGATTTCTTAGGAACGACATGTATAGGACTCACCCATTGGCTATTGGAAATGGGGTATATAATACCATTATCTAGGCATTTGACGATCTCTTTCATCACCGCTTCCTTCATGACGGGATTTAACCGTCTCTGTGGTTCTCGGGTTGGTCTGGCATCATCCATCACATGTATATGATGTTCAACAATCAAGGGACTAATCCCTTTGATGTCCGCCATACTCCAACCAAACGCCTCTTTGTTAGATCTCAATACCGATAAAAGTGCATTCTCTTGATCTGATGCTAGAGAAGCGGATATGATAACCGGTAAGGACTCATTCTCACCTAAATATGCATATTTAAGGTGAGAAGGTAAAATTTTGAGATCTAATGTGGGCGGAGAAATGATAGAAGGAGGGATCATCGAGTGATTTTTGGAATTACAAAGAAGCTCAGAGCCTGTGAAAGATACAGACTCGGGTGGAGAAAAGTCAGGAGTGTCGGACTCAAGTGTAGGAAAAGTGTCCTCAGATCATGTGTAAGATCAAGCAGAGATGTGGTAATGTCGTCGAGATCTAGAAAGCAAAGATCCTCAGCTCCACAACTATCGGGAGCGATCTCGTAGACAGAGCACACATCTAGAATATGAGCAGAGGGTTCTGATGGCTGACTTCCAACTTTATAGATGTTTAGTTCAATGGTCATATTTCCAAATGATAAGTTCATTGAACCATTTCTACAGTTTATAACAGCGTTGGAAGTGGCAAGGAAAGGACGATCCAGAATCACCGGAATTTGGCCCCGGGGGTTTGCTACAGGCTGTGTATCGAGTATAATGAAGTCTACAGGGAAAACAAATTCCCCGACCTTTATCAACACATCCTCTAGTTCACCCCTTGGTTTGGTGATTGAACGGTCTGCCATTTGGAGAATGCAGTGAGCAGGTTTCAACTCTCTAATCCCTAATTGCTCATATACAGAATATGGAAGTAGGTTAACACTTGCGCCAAGGTCTAAAAGAGCACGATTTATGTTTTTACCCCCAATAGAAATCGATATCGTAGGACATCCTGGGTCCTTTCGTTTCTTTGGTAGCTGGGGGATAAAAGCAGTGCTAATATTATTAGACATGAAGACCTTCTTCGGCACTTGAGTCTTCCTCTTCCTAGTGCACAAGTCCTTAAGAATTTTCGCATAAGCAGGGACTTGTTGAATCGCATCTAGGAGAGGGATGTTGATGTTAACCTGTTTGAACATTTCTATTATTTTCTCCATATGAGGACTCGTTTTATTACCCCTTAACCGATTCGGGTAAGGTGCTTTCGCAATGAGCGTCGGGTCTATCAAAGGAGAAGGAAGAGGGCGTAGACGAGATCCCAAAAGAGGTGTGGGGACTGTCTGTGGAGAACTAGAAGGGCTATACTGAGGTGTCGAGCCTAGTGGGAAATGGAGAATAGGCTCGCGAGAAGGTGGTGTGGTAGAATAACAAGGATCAGAAGGAGAAGTGTGTGTGTGTATGGAAAGGTCTCAGCCGGGGTGTTGATATGATTTCCAATATCATCAATTCCTTCCTCAACATTATTGTTCAGCACTCTTCCCGATCTCAACGTTGTGACGGCATTTACATTGTAATGCCCAGGATTCTGTAGGGGTTGAGAGGGAAGTTTCCCTTTTTCTCTCGCACTCATTTCGGCTTTAAGTCGTGCGATTTCAGCTTCCATCGTTCTGATACTCTCAGCTTGGGACGCTGAGTTTTTCTTTATCTCGCCGACGGAAGATCTCACCTCAGCCGAAACCTCTATGAAATTTGACAAAAGTGATTTCATGGTTTGAGTGAATTGAGAGAACTCATCAGAACAGGTCATAGGATTAGACTGTGCAAGAGTGTTGACCTGATTTTGGAAGTTTTATGACTGGTAGGGGTGCTGAGTGAGTTGAAGGGGTTGCTGTGGTGGAGGAAGAGCCCTTTGAAATTGATTCGTGTTTAGAACCGTGTTTTTAGATTGGTTCTGGTTCCAAGCGAAATTCGGGTGATTCCTCCAACCATGATTGTACGTAGAAGAATATGGATCGTTTCTAGGTCGTTGGAATGCGGCATTTGTATGCTCGTGACCTTGAAACGCAGAGTTTAATGGACATTCTTCCGTTAAATGAGACGGATCAGAACAGCACCCACAAACAGTTTTGGGGAGCGACATTGGGTTTAGGGAGGCTGCTGCAAATTTGTGTTCCATAGCGTCGAGCTTCTTTTGCATTGCTGCCATTTCAGCTCGAACACCTATGGACACATCTATTTGGTGTACGCCACCCCTATTCAATGGTTGGGTTCCACTCTCCCACTGTAGTGATTTTTCAGCGAACTCTTCTAAATACTTCCAAGCTTCCCCATCATCTTTGGTTATAAAAGTACCTTGACACATGTTTTCAAGGCTCTGTTTAGTGTTTGGGTTAATGCCCTCATAAATGATTCGGCAAAGCTCCCATCTCGGGATGCCGTAATGAGGACACTGAACCAATAGATCCTTGAAACGTTCAAAGCATTTTGAAAATGGTTCAGTAGGGAGCTGGGCAAATTGATTCAGTTCGCTACGGATTCGAGCTGTCTTTTGTATTGGGTAAAATTTCTTAAGGAATGCAGCGACGAATTCTTCCCAATTCGTAATAGAGTGTGCGGTAGTGTTATATAGCCACTTCTCGGCTATATCGCACAAAGTAAATGGAAGAAGTCTCAGACGCATAGCATCCACTGAAAGTTGTGACGTACCCATCATTGCGCATACGTTTTCAAATTTGGTAATGAAAACGTAAGCGTCCTCAGTCTCGAGTCCGTGGAATTTGGGTAAAAGATTGATATACTGGGGTTTAATCTCAAAGTTATCCCCATTGGCTGGTGGTGTGGATAAGCAGGTCGAAAGAGGACCTCGAATAGGGTAGCACCTCTCCTGGAGAGAGATTCGGGGTGGATTCTGCGCACCAACGGACGACGGAAAATTAGGGTTAAAGAAGTTTGATGGATTCGGATCCATCGAAGTGGGTGTGGTGGTGGGTAAAGAAGAAGTAAATGGAGAAATATCGACTTCGGAGTCGATAAAGGGTACGCGGACTAAACGGGCACTAGAATCCTGTGTCCAGCCTATCTTGCACTAAAATGGGTTAGTACAAGTGGCAGCGTTGACTTATAATTAGGGGTATGAATGAATGCGGTGTTTGCTTTGAAAAAGGGACGGATTTTTTTGAAAAAATGATGCTACAAAACAAATGCAACAACAAAAAACCCTAGAATCTAGTGGTCACCTAGGTCCGGCTCTAGACCGCTCCTAACTGCCAAAAGACAAGTCGCGGGATAGAATCCTCCACTGCCTCCTTGTCCCCCTGTGGCCAGGTAAGTGCCAGGTAAGTGGGAAAGTACTCCATTACGTAGTAGTGGGCCTAATTAATAACCACAAGCCTTCGACACACTTGCCTAGGCACCACAAGAAAACGCGGATAAGCAATGAATTACCCACGGCCTTCTTCTGTCCTAAGTGAGCGCAACGGTCCTTAGAGTCATCTCTAGATATTTTTTAGTTTATGTGGGTCAATTCGGATGCAAGTTTTGCGATTTTTGGGGCCTAGGAAGGGTAATGAAATCCCCACCTAATTTGGATTTGGCCGTGCCCCTTAATATCCGTATTTAGAATGCAAACAACCAAGAAACAAAATCACGCACAAATTTACTTTTGCAATTTACGAGCTGCGATTATTTGCAAAGAATCCTGCAGAAAATTATTAGTTGGAGCTAAAAAGAGGAGAGAGGAGAAGGTAAGAAACTTACAGAGAAAGAATGGTGCAGTGAAGAGATAGTATCACCGCGGTTCCGCCGCAGTTGCAGTCTAATGCCGCGCTTCCGCGGTCTCGTGATGAGATCACTCCATCAAAAATTTTCAGAGAGGCTCTGTAGACTCCCTCTGCTCTCTGGTATATTCCAAAAATTATTTCACATTCACAGAAAACTCCAGATCTCCTTGCAATGAACCACAACAAATCGTTTAGGGTTTGCACGAATTTTGATTACAAAAATCACAATGGAATAAATCTTTCAATTCAAACTTTAATATGAAACGAATTAGCGTGCGATCCCCGGCAACGGCGCCATTTGATTGTTAAGAAATTCTCGTTGTATAGTAAAAGCAAGTATCGAATCAATTATTTCCCGATAACGGTTTCATTTGATCAATAACAGTATCTTGTATCAGTATTTAAAAAATTGTATAAAGAAATCACAACCAAAGAATTATATTTGACCGCAATCCATTACGGTGTCAGTTGTAGATCGTAAGCGAGTGCGGATCGTCCACAGGGATTGTGCGATTCGTTTCAATGTTCGATTTGTTTGAATTGAAAAGTTAATCGAAAAGAAAAGAAAGCATGATTCAAGATTTATCAAATGTTTCAAGTGTCACTATTCTATTCAAGAATCAAGAAAATGATAAACAATCAAGAATCGGGTTTCGATGATATTTCCAACCAAATGTCAAGAATCTAAATGAGGCTCGTAGGAATCGATCGGATCTATAGATATGATATAATCTCAAGATATCGTGTTCTTGTCCTTCGAAGAATTGATACTAGATCGATGATGATCGACGAGAGTTAGGGCTTTCTCGTGAAACTAGGGTTTCATCATTTAACCCTTGTTCTTTCATCGATATCATTCACATTCTAGTCTCTAGTGTTGCGCCACGGCAGCGCCCCGGCCTTCTACTCGAGGCCAAAATGCGGAATCAAAAAATTTCTTAACTTTAAACCGGCGCTACCGCGGACAATAAACCCGGATCGTAACCATTAACCTAATCCTAGCTAACAAGAGATGGGAAGAGAGTTGTACCAAGCGATCCGTTTCCTTCGGTCTTCGTCTCCACTTCGATCTCCCGTGGAATCTCCATCCGTCACCTCCTCGTCGGAAAGGGCACCACGTAGCCGGATTCTTTTACGGGCTCCCACCTCTGGACCGAGGCAACTCGGGCGCGAAGTTGGCTAGCCGACACGTCCAAGGAATGCTGTAGGTAAGTGTAGAAACCATGTCTCTTGGGGTTATATGAAGTTGCCTTTAGTGATGGAGGAATGAAGAACTTTGGAAAGGGTTTTTTCTTTTGTTGCATGAATGGAATAAAATGAGATAGCTAAAAATTGAGAACAATAATAATCTCCCTCTATCTCTCTAGTGGCCGGCCCCCCTTTATGAATGGTGGAGGAGAGAAAAGAAAAAGCACAAGGGAGGTGAGTGTAGGAAACAAGAAGGGGGTGACCACATCCAAAGCAAACCTCACATCATTAAACAAATCAATCTCTTCTCATTAACCATCATAAACAATGCAAGTGATAAGAAGGAAAAAGAATCTCATGATGAATAACTATCATGATGCCACCAATATGCAAGAAACCCCTCCACAATAAGTTATTTGCAAACTTGCAAATAACCCCCTCAAACGTAAAGTCCGGCCTCGAAGGAACAAAGGGAAACTGGCCGGAACGGAATGCAAACTGGCAACTTCAGAAAACTGATCCCGTAATAAATTACAGGAAAACCCCGCGACTGCATATACATGCCCGCATTTGTATTCCCACTGAATATAAATGCAAAGAGACAAAATCTACACTGTCTAATATTAGGATCCGGCTTAAACCAAAGTCGGCTAGTAAAATCCGTCCGATCACGATCCGTGCAATACCGCACGTATCTGATCGAACCCTGCCATATCTCCATACGGCCTCTATAGCGTTTCGCCCGAAACCTGAGTAACTGAGTGTGGTGGACTCTAAAGACTCGTCATCACTATGGCTGTGGATTTAACCACTAGCACGTCAGAGGTATCAGCCAATACGTAACGGGCTACCAGGTACTGACCAAAAGGGACGTCGATGAGGAAACTCATCCTGACACCCTACTGAGCCTGTCAGTGACAATATCCGTACAGTCCGGTCCGTTCGTCTATGAGTATCGCATGGCGGGCCTAGGGGGTTGGTAAAAGTCAGACCCCCAAAAGCGGTACAAGTCGTGTCGGAGTGTAGCCCAGAACACCCTGAGATACTACTGGAATACCTACCAGTAAATCTCCTGCCTCGGCCGAGGGCTTTGTGTAATGGCTCTCCTAGACACAGCGCGACCTCACCCCCAATACCGGGAGAGACGAACCCCTGCAGATCCGCTCACTGCCTCCATGTGGCTCGGGACTGCACCCAACTAAAACCTGTTTGCACGACTCCTTTGAGCCGTGGTAGGGTAGTAATCAAAGTACAGTGGGAACTCACACGAGAAAAATGACGATCTCAGGTCGATGAACTAACCTGTACACATGTCACCAGAGAACTGCTATCTGACGTCTGGTATAATCCCAACTAGCAGGTTCCCGGCGAGTCCTGTCCGGTGTACTCATAACCCAATGAGCACCTGTATACATCTTAGGTGAACCAACTGACACCAATGTCTTGTGAGACCGGCCACCGCCCCTCGTCGGGGTCTCGACTGTATACACTAGTCTACTAATGGAGTATCGATGCCCAGTCTCGAAACTCCCACGACTAGGGACCTTTTAAGGATGTGCTTATAGACTCTAGCTCTCACGTATATGATCGCCCTCATACTGCTGGTAGTTAAGCAAGAATCCTAGGGGCTCTATCAATGTGTAATAGCGACTCGTAAGGTCACCTAAAGCAGTACACGATGATAAAGATAAACCAGATAGCATACTATCATCTTGAGTAAGACTGTCCTACTGGGACAGGTCCTCCCTCAATCATTGCAATCACGTGCCTGTGATCCAATAATTGACTCTGAGGGCACTATCTCCAACAATCTCCCACTTGCACTCAAGGCTAATTATTGCGATGTCGCATACTCACAGCCCGTGTGATACCGAACACCCAACTCCTCTACTAGTCAGTCGCACAAAGTTCGTTTGCGAAACTATTGCGTTCGAGAAATAGCCTCAGTGAGTGGATCCACTATGGTGTTTCTTTCTCTGTCTCTCTTTATCTCAAGTTCGCGGAGAAAACCATCTCCCGAAATGAGCAATACATGTCTTAGAATGTGTCTGGATGTCTGATGGGACCTAGCTCATAAATGAACTCCAAATCTAAACTTCTTAGACTGTATCGTCAACTGAACTTAATCAGTATCCTGCGCCATACCTTTCCCTCAGTATCCACCTGGACCACTTGTCCAAAATACTGCCCCTCGTCAGAGGGAAAACTAAAACTCTGACAGCCACTCTGCCATCCAGGTCACCTTGGAAGCCTGGAATGATAACCGTCTCCTAAAGGAGGCTGCCGTTATCAAATCCCTAGAACATCCACTTATGTTCTAAAACTGCTTCCGATTGTTTCTCCAGGATTGGATTAATATCAACTTATTGCATCTCCTGTAAGAACAACATCTGGTGTAGTACTTGACATCTCATGATTGACTCAATTGCCTAAGCAAGTGATCTGCCAATCATGCACATCCCTCTCCCTTTAGTCTGTAAGACACCTTCAGAGAGGGTGACTCCATCACCTGCAGGTACACTACCGTGCCAGGAGTCGTCCATTCTAAATACTCATAGAATGCTGTCTAAGTACCCTGATTGGGAAACCACCCAAATCTAGATCTAAAACCATAGATCTAGTAACCAGAATGTCTGATATAATATCCAAGTCCCATGTGGAGAAACTACTGTGTGACAACCAAAGTATAACCGATCGTAGTATAGGAATATCACTTCCTACTCTGTGTATGTCATCCAAACACCAGGACATTACACCCTACTATCTTCTTAATAGATCCATCCCCTATTCTGATGAAGTCAAACCTATGACTGTCACATCAGAAATAGATGATCTATCTCCGCTATATCTGCTTAAGTCTATAAATAGACATAAGCCTCTTGCCCACTGTGCTTCCATTGCTCCCACTAACTACGACAACCCTCTGGCAGAGTCATATAGACGTACACTTCTAAAGCTAGTTTAGAACTACGCTATACTCATCCTCCTGCCGGGTCTCACAGTCTGGAACAACAGCAATGGCAAGTCTGGGTAAACAAGAACCTCCCTGCCACTGTCCCTGAGCATACTGAAGTACCTCTCGGGTGCCTGAGGTTACCCACTTTATCTGCGGAGTGGCCAATGGAATGTCAAATCAGATTGAATCTTTAGGTTCTTATCAAATCTTCAGTAATCGTTTGCGGTTCTGGAATCACTTCCAGTTCTACCATATTCCCACTACTGTTTTCTGAAAAATCCATTTCTTTTAAAAATGTGGCAAGTCAAGAACAATATCACTATTGATCTTCCAGATGGTAGATAATCAACCCTCGTCATAGCCTGGGTCAACCCACAAACAGCCATTACAGAAACGTGCCCTGAGTTATCTGGAGTTTGGTTTTAAGCATAAGCCGGACAACTCCCCGTACCTTAACATCGTTAAGATATGAACTGTTCTATATCCAATATAGAAACAGAGGCACTGATTTAATTGAACCAGATTCAAATCATGCAGCTGTCTCCAGTGCATGTTAACTAAATGGAAAGAGGCCGATCAGCGTTACTCAATTTAGGAATGCTTCCAATTATGAGTAACCTGAAAGAGAAGCAAGTTCTCATTACTATCAACTGAATACCATACACAAGTATCTACATCTTCGATCACCTTGAAGAATCCCGATACTTGCAATACCTGGTTCTCTACTCTATTCTTATACCTATAACTTCTCAAAACTTAGACCCTGTGTTTCCACGAAACACTTGTCTAAGAACTAGAGAAGTCATAAGTAAACCGAATATAGTACGAGGACCAATCCCTCTGCCCTAATGGACACTGGACAATATACAATACTCTGTACAAGTCCCCTGAGTCTAGTAACTCATTCACTGTGTGTCGTAGGTTGAAAACTGTACTTGTGGTTAAGAAGAATTACACCGCTGTTCAATGCTCCTTACTTAACCATCCACTGATATAGGTAAATGTCATAGACATAATTTTAAAAAGTTATATCTCACTCTATAAAAATAGACGTACAGATATATCAATTTGAAATTGGTGCATAACAACGGATATTCAAAACCAAACATTTGCCGTCCGGCAAACAACCCAGGCGATTTCCTCAAATATCACCAATTACAACGAATTCCGATATAATGAGGATGATCACCTAATTCCCAATAACTTACTCCCACTCATCATCTGTAAAACCATACAGATGAGAGAATCAAAACTGGTAAATACATACCCTGGAGCAAGTGTCTAAATGGGAAATCAGTTTTCTATTAACAGTACACAGTGAAATTGAAACATTGAAATGTTTCGATGGGGTATACTGGTATTCCTAGTAATGCCTCTTCCATTATCTAGATTCATAACTGTAACCGTATAATTCTTTGCCACCTCTCCAAATCCCTTTATATGTCTTTAGTCATTACCTTCTGTACACCCCTTTAGGCCAAATGGTTTTCTTCCTTCCCTACCGTTCGGCACCAGCCTATGGTTTGGAAGAAGACTATCCAATAAGCATAATGGGTGTACTGTCCTAATCCTAGGAGCACTCACAATGCGAGAGAAGGTGAAGATAAAAGACACCTGAATGAACTTTATTCCTATTTCTCCTGAACCAGGATCCATCCCCGAACTGGAACAAGTTCCTTTCGAGTTCGTATATAACCATACGATGGATTATCCAATAAACTGGGATCTTCGTAGTGATACGGAGTGTCCTGGAGAAATACAAAGGTGATTTAGGATTGGCGAAGAAATACTTGGTTTGGTCGTGAATAGCAGTCGCAATTTACTTTGCCCTCTTACTAATTCCTTTCTTTGTCTTAACTTAATACCTTCTGTACACCGTTTAGGCTAATTGGTTTTCTTCATTCCCTACCGGTCGGCACCTGCCTATGGTTTGGAAGAAGACTATCCAATTTGCGTAATAGGTGTACTATCTCCTAAACCAACGAGTACTCGCAATCTGAGAGAGAAGGTAAAAGGAAAAGACAACTGAATAATCCTATTCGTTTTCTCCAGAACCGGAAACCATCCTCGAATTTCTTCGAGTTCGTATATAACCATACGATGGTTTTGTCCAATGGAAGTGGACGTTCGTAGTAATACGGGGTGTCCTGGAGAAAAAGGTAAAA
Source organism: Agapanthus africanus (assembly GCA_030015575.1). NCBI lineage: Eukaryota > Viridiplantae > Streptophyta > Magnoliopsida > Asparagales > Amaryllidaceae > Agapanthus > Agapanthus africanus. The sequence continues at coordinate 52,260,176 of CM057347.1, forward strand.
GTAGGAGTGGCAATGAGGTACGCAACTTTGACAATCCAAAAGCCAGTGTTAAGAAGGTTCGGTCAACTTGGTCACTAAGTCATAGTCTAGGGTCGGGTCAATGGTCACTGCCAAAGAGAGAGAGAGAAAAGAAACACTCAGCGTGCACTCTAACCTAAATCAGAATGGTTATCACTTTATCTAATCTGGAAACCTCCCACTGTAACGTCAAATTCTTCTCCAAACCTGAAAGAAGAATTAGTCGGGATCACCCGAGGAGTAAACCAACTCATCAGTGGGAATCGGGATCCAACTATCATCGCATGATAACTTGACGGAATCCACTCAAGTCACCACACTACAGAAGGTATGTGCATGCCTGGCAAGTTTCAGTTTCTTTAGAAACTCCCGATGTGTGTTTTTACCCCAAGCGGCTTATGACCTTGACTAGGTCAACAAACCATAAACCGCCAGTCAAGTTCAACCCGTCATTATTCTGGATTGCATTAAACCCACCCGTACGTGCCCTTTACTAGGTCAACAAGGCCGCACGACTGTCCTAACCAATCCCATTTATGCAACAAACAAGTACCACTTAGCTATCGAACACTACATCTTGACTAGGTCAACAAACGCAGCACGAATACTAAATAATACCCGTAGGAAATGATGGAGGGCTACGGCTGGTTTTTGGCGAAAAACCTTTAACGTAATGAACTTGATATCGTTGAAGGAACTGCATAGTTTTTATAAAAATATAGTGACGAAAACCTTTGCTAAAGAGGTCACTCCCGGTGAAGGGATCTCGGCTCTTTCCCCGTAGAATGAGGTGCAGGATATTCCAACTGAATACCACGATGCAAAGCAAAAAGTAATCGGCTATAGTGAACTTATTGCCTTGACGCAAACTTCTGTCCAAGGGGTCACTCCCGGTGAAGGGATCTCGGCCCTTGCCTCGTCGACTGAGGAGCAGGATATTCCAACTGAATACCACGATGCAAAACAAAAGAGAACGCCCTTGCAATAACAGTTTTTTTTTTTTTGGAAAAATGTTCCAACAACATCAGAATAGGTTTGTTTATCTTGCATTGATCCGAATCAACGCAGTCCCATCAATTGATCACACCACAAAGAACGAAAATAATGATGTACGTATATGCCATCCGCATTCGCCACTGGGTCCCGTCATCACCCGTTAGGTTACTTAACTAACGACAGAGCGGGGACTGGACTAGCGCGGATGCAAAACATATACAACATCTACTAGTATATATATAATATATAATTTTCGCTCAAGGCGTGATAAAATGCAACATCACAGAAATATAACCAGCATCACAGAACAATACAGATATCTGGGATCCCCGGGTTTCATAGAGCCGCTACTGAAACCCGACGTTCCCCTGGTCGTGTGGATAGCCTGTGCAAAGAGATCCTAGACCCCTACCGGCGCAGCAAGTTACCCGCCAAAACCTGAAGCGAGGCAGCCCCCTTCAGCAACGTGAATGGACCACCCAGCACTTCACGGAATCCGGTAACTTGGGCACCCCTCCTGGGTCAACCTGTACCCCCTACGAGTGCAGCAAATAGCCTGCCAATTCTAGAGTAAAGCCCCCTCCGTCTCAATGCCATGAGATGCGGGCCCGTTGCCCTCTAGAACCCGGCTATCCGTGCACCCCTCCGCGGGGCAATCCTAGTACAGAAAGTAAAATATACATACAACGGGTACATCGACCGCAACCTGGTCGTGCCCCAAAAGAATAATACAAACAGGCAGTGACGGCAGTCCACATGTCGGACGCACGCCCCGCAATAACAAATGTAAATAATACAACAAAACTGTACTAATACTGCAACCACGCTATCCCCCACGACCAATCCGCAACATCACAGCACAACACAGAACATCAACGTGAATGTCACGTTCGCAAATCCGTCTAACCGGGATATAGCAGTTAGACAGGATTTACCGATCAAATGACATTCACGGTCGCAGATATAATGTAAATACTGTGAACTAATGTGTTTAAAATATCCGATCGATCAAATTTTACCAAATGGGCCCCAAGCATTACTGTAGAACATAAAGAAATTCTGGGCCCAAAAAGAATATACCAAAACCCCTATTTTCAGCCCAAAAGCTCACTGCAAAAAATTGGTGAAGTGAAGACTCAATACTGCGGCGGAACCGCGGCCAAATAGGGGTTATGGCCGCGGTTCCGCGGTCGTATGGAGGGATCACACTACCAAATTTTCACAGAGTTCTTAGAATTCCATGTATATCATTCTGCAACAACCTGAAAAATTTTTGGAGCTAAAAAATTTTCGACAGAAAGCACATGGAATGAAAATGCGGTTTTGGGATAAATGTTCGATCGAAGTTTTAAACACAATAGACCAAGCTAGACTAGGTTAATGGCGTGGCTCTGATACCATGTTGCGCCACGGCAGCGCCCCGGCCTTCTACTCAAGGCCAAAATGCGGAATCAAAAATTTTCTTAACTTTAAACCGGCGCTACCGCGGAAAATAAACCCAGATCGTAACCATTAACCTAATCCTAGCTAACAAGAGATGGGAAGAGAGTTGTACCAAGCGATCTGTTTCCTTCGGTCTTCGTCTCCACTCCGATCTCCCGCGGAATCTCCATCCGTCACCTCCTCGTCGGAAAGGGCACCACATAGCCGGATTCTTTTACGGGCTCCCACCTCTGGACCGAGGCAACTAGGGCGCAAAGTTGGCTAGCCGACGCGTCCAAGGAATGCTATAGGTAAGTGTAGAAACCATGTCTCTTGGGGTTATATGAAGTTGCCTTTGGTGATGGAGAAATAAAGAACTTTGGAGAGGGTTTTTCCTTTTGTTGCATGAATGGAATAAAATGAGATAGCTAAAAATTGAGAACAATAATAATCTCCCTCTATCTCTCTAGTGGCCGGCCCCCCTTTATGAATGGTGGAGGAGAGAAAAGAAAAAGCATAAGGGAGGTGAGTTTAGGAAACAAGAAGGGGCTGACCACATCCAAAGCAAACCTCACATCATTAAACAAATCAATCTCTTCTCATTAACCATCATAAACAATGCAAGTGATAAGAAGGAAAAAGAATCTCATGATGAATAACTATCATGATGCCACCAATATGCAAGAAACCCCTCCACAATAAGTTATTTGCAAACTTGCAAATAACCCCCTCCAACGTAAAGTCCGGCCTTGAAGGAACAAAGGGAAACTGGCCGGAACGGAATGCAAACTGGAAACTTCAGAAAACTGATCCCGTAATAAATTACAGGAAAACCCCGCGACTGCATATACATGCCCGCATTTGTATTCCCACTGAATATAAATGCAAAGAGACAAAATCTACACTGTCTAATACTAGGATCCGGCTTAAACCAAAGTCGGCTAGTAAAATCCGTCCGATCACGATCCGTGCAATACCGCACGTATCTGATCGAACCCTGCCATATCTCCATACGGCCTCTACAGCGTTTCGCCCGAAACCTGAGTAACTGAGTGTGGTGGACTCTAAAGACTCGTCAACACTATGGCTGTGGATTTAACCACTAGCACGTCAGAGATATCAGCCAATACGTAACGGGCTACCAGGTACTGACCAAAAGGGACGTCGATGAGCGAACTCATCCTAACACCCTACTGAGCCTGTCAGTGACAATATCCGCACAGTCCGGTCCGTTCGTCTATGAGTATCGCATGCCGGGCCTAGGGGGTTGGTAAAAGTCAAACCCCCAAAAGCGGTACAAGTCGTGTCGGAGTGTAGCCCAGAACACCCTGAGATACTACTGGAATACCTACCAGTAAATCTCCTGCCTCGGCCGAGGGCTTTGTGTAATGGCTCTCCTAGACACAGCGCGACCTCACCCCCAATACCGGGAGAGACGAACCACTGCAGATCCGCTCACTGCCTCCATGTAGCTCGGGACTGCACCCAACTAAAACCTGTTTGCACGACTCCTTTGAGCCGTGGTAGGGTAGTAATCAAAGTACAGTGGGAACTCACACGAGACAAATGACGATCTCAGGTCGATGAACTAACCTGTACACATGTCACCAGGGAACTGCTATCTGACGTCTGGTATAATCCCAACTAGCAGGTTCCCGGCGAGTCCTGTCCGGTGTACTCATAACCCAATGAGCACCTGTATACATCTTAGGTAAACCAACTGACACCAATGGCTTGTGAGACCGGCCACCGCCCCTCGTCGGGGTCTCGACTGTATACACTAGTCTACTAATGGAGTATCGATGCCCAGTCTCGAAACTCCCACGACTAGGGACCTTTTAAGGATGTGCTTATAGACTCCAGCTCTCACGTATATGATCGCCCTCATACTGCTGGTAGTCAAGCAAGAATCCTAGGGGCTCTATCAACGTGTAATAGCGACTCATAAGGTCACCTAAAGCAGTACACGATGATAAAGATAAACCAGATAGCATATTATCATCTTGAGTAAGACTGTCCTACTGGGACAGGTCCTCCCTCAATCATTGCAATCACGTGCCTGCGATCCAATAATTGACTCTGAGGGCACTATCTCCAACATCTAGCAATTTCAAGAAACGATCGTAACTCCCCCATTTCGAGCGATATCAATCAAGAAAGCATCGCAACAAAATTGGGTCGTCGATTCTTGAACTTGCTAGGGTTTACAAAACTCGTAGGAATCAAGAATCGTTTTAAGATATATTACATCATCATTCTATTGATCGTCTCGACTTCTCGACGAGCGGAGTTTATTCACACATCATCACACAGAAAGTATTCAAGAATTGAAAAGATATCATGATGCAAGAATTTAAAGAAAACAAGATAAAAGAATATCACCTTTTATTTATATCAATAATTTGATTACAGTCGCTCAAGAACTACAAGAGGAAGAACTAAATTGTCGATCTGGCGTCGCTTTTTCTCCGTGAGTCGTGGATCGGCTTGGACCACTTGCTCTGTTGAAGATCGGCTCCGCTCATAAAAGGTTGAAGGGCTTCTTGCTCGATTTGGTACTCGGGATCTTGGCTTTTGATTGGAATTAGGGTTAGGGTTTCACACAAGCCTTCTCACTAGACTTGTGGAAGAAGATGAAGAATGAGGTAGAATGGCTCTAGATTGGCTACTAAAATGAACTAATGGAGGGATCCTTTTACAAGTAAGCCTAGGGTCTTATTTATAGATCTCCCAAACCCTAGGTCTAGATTTGAAATTACAATTCCCTCCAAAAGTTTGTTGAGCCTTCTAGAAGATAGTTTGTTAGGAGCTAGCTTAGGCTTTAAGCTAGGATTAATTAAGCATTAGAAACCCTAGTTTGCTGATCTGACAGAAGTCTCTGGAGTCTTCTGGAACTTGAAGTACATTTCTGAACTGTAGGAGCTGAGGTAAGAATTCTGCAGCAAAATTGGATGGATGACGTGGCAAGGCCGTCGCGGAACCGCGGCGCAAGCCGGCTCCGGCCGCGGTTCCACGGCCATGTATTGGCTTCATGTCTTAGTTCTTCTGGTGTGGTCTTGGGCTAACATTTGGGGCTTTATCTGATGTGTTGATTTGTATTTTGCCCTTTGGATTGATACCAGAACTGAAATCATTGAGTTGGCGTAATGTTTGATCAGTACCATGTAAATTTTTGGCTTTTCTTCTGAGTTTTCCTGCATAGATCTCAAAACAAGTGTTGCGCAATATAGGGATGATGCGATGCCATGAAATGCCGTCAATTTCCTTTATAGTGCCGGTTTTAGAGTCTAACACATGCAATCTGATATTTAACGACTGATTTGCTAATATGTGAAATATGAATACCGTACACTTCTAAATGAATGCAAATGATAGGGAAATTGCCGGTTAAAAGATGCAATATTTTCGACTGATCAACATTTATCTATATCCGTTGGTGATTAGGTAAGGTGCATTCAACAACGGTGTAATTCTTCTTAACCATAGTACAGTTTTCAATCTACAATGCACAAGGTTTAAGTTATTAAACTCAGGGAACTTATACAAAGCATTGTAAGTTGTGCGATGTCCGTTAGGACAAAGGGGTTGGTAATCGTACTATATTCTGTTTACTCATGACTTCTCCAGTTCTAGACAAGTATTTCATAGAAATACAACATCCAAATCTTAAGAAGTTATAGGACTAAGAATAGAGTAGAGAATCATATGTTGCAAGTATCAGGATTCTTCAAGGTGATCGAAGATGTAGATATTTGTGTTTGGTATTCCATTGTAAGTAATAGTTTCAAGAACTTTCTTCTCTTTCAGGTTACTCATACGTGGATGCATTTCTTGATGAGTAATGTTGTATGGCCTTCTTCCATTTGGTTGATATGCACTGGAAACAGCTGTATGATTTTTGAATCTGGTTCCAATTAAATTAGTGCCTTTGTTTCTATATTGTATATATAGAATGTATTCGTATCTTAACGATGTTAATGTATATGGAGTTGTTCGGCTGATTCTTAAAACCAGAATCCGGATAAACTCTAGGCACATTTCAGTAATGGCAGTTTATGGGTTATCCCGGACTTTGACGAGGGTTAACTTTCTACCATCAGGAAGATCAATAGTTATATTGTTCTTGACTCGCCACCAGTTTTAGTAAAATGGATTCTTTTCAAGAAAACATTAGTGGGAGTATGGTAGAACTGAAATTGATTCCAGAACCACAAACGATTACGGAAAATTTAATAGAACTTAAGAACTCAAATGGTTTCGACGATCTATTAGCCACTCCGCAGATTTGGTGGGTAACCTCAGGCACCCGGGTGGTACTTCGGTATCCTCAAAGATGGTGACAGGGAGGTTTATGATTACCCAAACTTGCTACTGCTGCTGTTCTAAACCATGAGGTCTGACAGGAGGATGGGTATAACGTCGTTCTAAACTAGCTATAGAAGTGCACATGTATATAACTCTGCCAGAGGGTTGTTGTAGTCAGTGGGAGCAGCGGAAGCATAGTGGGCAAGTAGTTTATGTCTATTTATAGACTAAAGAAGGTACAGCGGAGATAGATCATCTAGTTTTGATGTGACAATCATAGAGTTTGACTTCATCAGAACAAGAAATGGATCTGGAAAGAAGGTGGTAGGGAGAGATATCCTGTTTTTTGGATGACATGCACTTTATAGGAAGAGATCTTTATATACTACGATCGGTTATACTGTGGTTGTCATAAGGGTTTCTCCACATAAGATATGGATATAATATCAGGGATTCTGGTGACTAGATCTATGATTTTAGATCTAGATTTAGGAAGTGTCCCAATTAGGGTACTAGACACTATTCTAAAGTGTTTAGAATGGACGACTCCTGGAGTAGTAGTGTACCCGCAGGTGATGGAGTTACCTTCTCCAAAGAGATATCTTTTAGATTGATGATGAGAAGGATTTACATGATTGGTATATCACTTGCTTAAGCAATTGAGTCAATCATGAGATGTCAAGTATAACACCAGATATTGATTTTGCACAGGCTGCAATGAGTATATATTAATCCAATTCTAGAAAAATATTGGGAAGCAGTTATGAACATAAGTAGATGTTCTTGGTATAAGGTAACGGCAGCTTCCTTCGGAAGGCAATTATCATTTCAGGCTTCTAAGGAGACCCGGATGACAGAGTGACTGTCAGAGTTATAGTTTTCCCTCTTTTGAGGGGCAGTATGTTGGACAGGTGGTCCAAGCGGATACTGTAGAAGGCATGGCATAGGATACTGATTAAATTCAATGGATGATACAGTCTAAGAAGGTTGTTGGATTTGGAGTTCATTTGTGAACGGGGTCCCATCAGATATCCAGATAAATTCTATGACAGGTATTGCTCATTTTGGAAGATAGTCTTTCTCCGTGATGTTGAGATAGTGAGAGATAAAGATAGAAACACTGGAGCGGATCCACTCACTGAGGCTATTTCTCGAACGCAATAATTTCATAAATGAGTTTTGTAAGACTGATTAGTAGAGAAGTTGGGTGTTCGGTATCACACGGGCTGTGAGTATGCGACACCGCAATTATTAGCCTTAAGTGCAAGTGGGAGATTGTTAGCTATAGTTCCCTCAAGGCAATTATTGTAATCAAAGGCAGATGACTATGATGATTGAGGGAGGACCTATATGGATAGAACAGTCTTACTCGAGATGATAGTATGCTATCTGCTTTGCCTTTATCATAATGTACATACATTATGTGATATTACAGATCACTATTACATGTTGATAGAGCCCATAGGATTCTTGCTTGACTACCAGCATTATGATTATCACGACCCGAAAAAGGCACATGACTGGCACTTGAATCATGTGAAGTCTATAGGACCTCACCAAATTCAAGTAAGCCAAAAGCCCAGAAATTTAAACCTTCTAGGGAAAATAGTGGAGGTGATGTTTTGAAATAAGGTTTAATGAAATCAAGTTTATTCTTATATATATGTACATAAGTAGTAATGTGTGAAAACACTTTATTTGTAACTAACATGAAAACCTTTTTGTCAATCGAAATTTCGGCAGCACCTCCTTTTTATATTTTAGCCCGAAAACAAATACAAGTAATGATAAATAAAGACATCCCCAAACGGAAGCTAGCTTTTCACCAATTAGCGAAAACAACCACGCAAACAATATAAATATACAACGCCAAAGGCGAGGATCAAAAACGAGAAAGAAAGCAAGAAACTAAGCATCATCGAGAACCAGAAATCAGAATAATACATAACCGCAACTCTAAATCTGAAAGAATAAACAATATCGTCTTCTAAGTCTACTAAATATACAAGTCTGGTTGATGGAGCATTTAACTAGATACAACTGAAATAAATAATAAGTACAACTGAAATATAAAATACAACAACGACGGTGGTCATGATGCAATGTATCACACCTACCAAAGCAATCACCCGAAAGAAAATGGTGTGCCGGCGAAACCGCTACAGAACCTTTACGGCTAAACCTGCAAGAAACTGTGGCACAGCGGGGGTGAGTTGCCAACTCATGAGTAGAAGACATCACCGAGTAGAAATCGCATGTATGATGATCTCCTAGGTCATACAGTACTATAATATTAGAATAATAATGATACGATAACATCGAGTAGCAGTAAAGGTAGTACTATGAGCATATATGAAATGTCAGAACTTGTGTCCGTGTCACAAGATAACTATATGTCATGTATAGTATGTATGAATGCATCATCAAATGGATGTGTCCAGCATCGACACACAAAATCATCAACAAATCCGAGTGCCCAACATCGACACTCGAAACATCATCAAAACCGGGTCCATCAGTGACACATCATCCTCGTATCTCGGGCTCCGTCAGTCCGGATCGGCCTAAATCATCTGATCACATGACTACGATTGGTATCCTCCGAATCTCCGCCGTGTCAAATATCACCGGTAGGTAGTGCTCTCCTGCCAAGATCATCATCTACATCTCGAGCTTCTCATCCCGGGATACCTTACCGGGTCCACCATGTACCCACAGACGGATCATCCTACTCCTCGAATCGGCTCTCAAAAACCAACTCAGAACCAAGAAAACATCATGGTGGACGCTACTCATCATATCAAGGAAAACCACATCTTTCTCTTTTAAAATAATCATAAGTTTATAAAATTCACATGCGGTTTCCTAAATCTATAAATCTCATGAAGGATCCAAAATCTCAAAATCACGAGTCAATGAACAGTGAATATCGGCATAAAGCCCCACAACAGTACATAACCGAATAAATATACGAATGCATCGGGTATCTAAGTAAGGAATGCATTATCTAAACTAGCATATGAGAGCAAGCATACTAATAATATGTTTAAACTACCAGTTAGCAAGTTATGCCAATGAAGTAACGTTTTCTAAAGTATACGTGATATAGCAATTACCGATGTTGATGTGTGTGAGCCGGCAAGCAAGTGTGCGTGCAACATACGCATCATCGGTAATGGTGCTGGTGCCCTAGCAGACGAGATCATAATTGCTAAAGGAAAACACATGTATATATGCAATGCAAAGAGAACAACATGAGTATAACGGAAGATAAATAGTAAACGCAACATTATAGACTATAAATATCTGTATACGAGTCATACAGTTTTAGTGTTTGAAATAGCACGAATCATGGTTTTTAGAAAAGTAGGGGCTACAGTGTTTTGAGAAAAGATATGTCCTTTGAAAATCCGTAACATCTCTCAGATTGTCTTTTGAAAATACTCATGATTCGTTGGTTTTGAAAATAGGTATGACTCGAGCCTATTCTAGCATCTACATAAACAACTAAAAGACTAAACTAAGAAACTATTCGAAAAGATAAGAAAAAAACTAAATATATTCCAAGTCAATATAACTAATAGTCGGCGATCCAGCCTCATAGTATCATGTACGGTAATATCTAACGTATGACATCCTTGAGTCACGAGTGTGGTTCAATCATCATATGTACCTCATACGGTAAAATCCATCGTACGGCATCCCCAAAATCGAGAGTACGGGTCAAATATCATATATACATCATCATTTGTACGGTATCAATCGTCGTAGAATATCATAATCGGTGGTACGGATCTAAAATCTCGTACAATCAATTATTCCATAGAGTCACATGTTATCGCATGTTCGCATATATATCGCCCAACGATCCTTATCATATCATATCATATCATGAACGATGTCTCGACTCAATCACATATCATAACCTCACGGCATCATGCCCAATCATATCGACTCATATCCATCCAATACCTCATATCCTCATCTCACGTGTATATGTGTGTGTGTGTATATATATATATATGAACAGACACACCTACACACATATATATACCAACATATACACACAATTACCAAGTGCATGTGTGTGCGCGTGTGTGTATGTGACAGCACATAACTTGCGATTCACTACTAAGGTAACAATCCTAAGGATAGGTCTTCCTAGATTAAACCTAATCTAACCTAAGATCTCCTAGATACCATATATGTTAAGTATCCAAATATCACATCCAAATATAACTAACCTAGCAATATCATATCCTACAGTTGCGGGAGTGGTATACGCCATCCACCCGACTTCCCTCGTAGATATACATCTACTCACCTTGATCCTCGCTTGCCGAAGTCGATAACGCCACGCTCTTCCATGTCGTCCCAAAGTCCATGAAAAAGTACTTATATATCGCAACATATCGTATCACATCAAAATCTGATTCAAAAACCTTCACGACACGCGAAATGCTCATAGGTTAGAACCTATGGCCTACGCATGCAAAACAACCAAATAACTCTCGTCGTTGACGTACAAACGTCCATCGACCGAGATAAAACACAATATCAAAACTCAAGTTATTAAAATCCACAAAACTCAAAACAGCAACTTAGAAAACTAGCTCTAGATTTTGACTCAAAAAATTAGGGACTAAACAAACAATATAGGGGCTATGTTATAAGGTAAGTGAGCTACAGGCCAAACCTCCACTCCAATGTCTACAACTGACCCGGCGAGATTGCCCATTTTCCCGATGTCGCCGGCCCAATGTTGGAATTTGGGTCTCTTCTTCTCGTGGTGGTATTCTAGTGGTCTATCAAGGTTATTGTACTTGTTTGATTTTCTTACAAACACCTCAGGTTGCTCCAGATTCCCTGTAGTCCTCACAATAGTCACAAAACCAACATCGGCCAAATCTAAGTTCAAGTCTCTGTTTGGTCTCTGGTTTGGGTCCCTAATACATCACTAAGGTCATGAAAAACATCACTACACTTCAATTACATCATCACAAGTCATACTAGCTCCTAACCCTCATCTATAAATTCTCAAAGTTCACTAAACCGCACATTGTTAACTTTAAACTACTATAGATGCTAGGAAAAACCAAAAGATTAGCTAAAAACATGGAATTTACCTCACTTGTCAATTCAAGAAAATTCTTGAGTTGCCCAAAGCCCTCAAAATCTTGACTTGATAACACCATAGGGTTTAGGGTAAGCTCTAAAGAAATTTTTTTAAAGTGAGGGTGAGATTTTGAATAGGTTTTTGGGGTGGTTTGAGGGTGGTGCAAGGTGGAGGAAGAGGAAGAGGAGAATGAGAAGAAGAGAAGGAATGAAGATGAGAGAACCAAGAGCCATGGTCAAAGAGTCATACATGTGTAGAAGTTTCCTCCCCCCCATTCTCACTCACCCATGCCCCCATGTCGCCTTGTCCCCTCTTCTCATTTCTTTTTTTCATTTGAAAAAAAAACAAAACCAATTATATATGCAAATGAAACATGGTTCATCAAAATACCACAAATGTTTGTAACATGTTATGCTGCATGTCATGCACATAAACCGGATTAATGCATAATTAGTAAATTTTAATCAAGTTTAGCACTAATTTGAATACAATTAGTTGTATACGATTTTATAAAATGTCCAAATCGCATAAGTTCTATCCAAAACAATATTTGATATAAATTTCCAATTATTTTCCAAATTATCGGTATATAATTTGTTAGTTATGTATATGCCTTAGAGGCCATTGTTGTACATATGATGTATATTATAATGGATGCTTGGATATATATAGAGAGGACTTTCTTGCTCGTTATGATAGTATGCTATTTGGTTTCACTTTATCTTAACATGTTGACTTATATATATTTATTGTCTTACTCTCACATATTGATAAAGCCCTTAGGATCTGTACTCGACTACTGGGACTATGATGAGATCATACTAGTGGGGCCATGGTAGTCGATGGGTGCATCCTAAAACTGTTCCTAGTCGAGGGTGTGTCGAGATAGGGCATCGATACACTAGAGTAGACTAGCGTATACGCATCTTGACCCATATGATGGGCGATGGATGATCCCATATCCATCGGTGTTTGACATCAAGGATGGTGTACGGGTGCTCAGTGGAGACTGGGTACACTGGACGGACTCGCCGAGAACTCCCAGATGGTGATATACCACACGTCAGATGGCAGTTTTTCGGTGACACTGGTACAGGGTAGTCTGTAGACCTGAGATCGTCATAGAGTCTTGTGTGATTCCTACTGTGCTTTGATTTCCACGTTACCACGTCCAAGAGGGCGTGCAAAACGGTGGCTTTTGGGTGCAGTCCCGAATCACATGGAGGCAATGAGCGATAGGAGGGGATTCGTCTCTCCCGGTATAGGGAGTTGATGTTATGCTGTGTTCGATTGGCTATAACTGGAAGTCCCTGGCCAGGGCTGATATAGAGATTTACTGGTAAGTGTTACCAGTAGTTTCTCGACCCGTTATGAGCCTCACATCGACACGACTTATCGGTTACTGAGGTCTGACGTATACCACCCCTAGACTAGATATGCAACATATCAGACGAAGAGACCGGACTGTACAGGAGTGTTACTGATTGGATTCACAGGAGAATGTACAGGCTAGCTTGTTGATCTTCTGATCGCTCAATACCTGGGTGGCTGTTACGTTTAGCTGACCGCTTGCAGCTTGTGGGTGTTTGATATAATCATCAACTGCTACCGGCGTATTGACGATTCTTTAGAGTCCTACACAGAGGTTTCTTGACTCAGGCAAAACGGAGTAGGGGCACATATGTGATATGTGCACGACCGAGGATAATGCAATATGAGATACCGTATTATATTCTCGCGATATTTTGATATGAGCCGGATCATCGGATTTAGTGTTGATTCGATGAATCGGTACATGATATATTAGTCGGTTATATTCGATATAGCCGGATTGTCGGATCAAGTGTTGATTCGATAATTTAATGTATAATAATATATATGATATATTGCATTACATTATCTAATATTGGCTCGCTTTATTATTTCATTTTCTCACCGGATAATACATAGATATATATGCGATATATGTTAATTGTATTATTTTCTTTTGTTACAAATATATAATATATATGATATATATTATTGTAATATGATATGATTACTAATGCAACTTGTTTAGTGGAGATTAATCAAGGTTAGGGTTTGAATTGGGTTAGTTCTTTCATGAACCTTCTAGAAGGTTTTCTTTTGTTTTGAGCTAAGATATTATGGTTGATATTTTCTAGTGACTCATTCTTTAACCCAACCCAAACCCTAGCCCTAGTTAATTCTCTACATGAGTTAGCCTTGTCATAGTTGACCATGGTTACATTATTAATCATATATCATTTCATTATTCATCACAAAAGGATTTATCCATTATTTTCTTCTTCTTCTTCAACCTTGAGCTTTGAGAAAGCTTTCTAGGTTTCATTTTGTGATGGATTAAAAGTGAGAATTTGATATAAAAAGAAAGCATAAATACTACTCCATTATCCTCATCTAATCTAGCCAATTAAATTAGAGTGTTCACCGCATTAGAGAGAGAGAGCTTGAGTTATAGAAACTTCGAGGTAGATCATCGGAGAAAAGAAGGACTACAAGCTAGCATGGATCGTTCGAGTTGTGGAGCCTCTCTTAAGACCGGGAGATCGTGGATCGCGGTGAAGGGACTTCTACTCGGAGCTTATGAAGCGAAGGAGCGGACTACAAAGGTTGTAATCTCTCACTTTTAGTTGTAAAGATATTTACTTGCATGTTAAACCCTAATAATCTAGCAAAGATCCCGGCTTTGGGTTGTTTCGGCATGTCTAAATTTTAAATCAGGCATGGTTGATACCTTATAGACCCTTGTATGACTGCCACGGAACCCTACAGTGGTATCAGAGCCAGGTTAAAGCATTAGGCGACGTGTATACGAAGTTAAAACTCAAATCGAACCCCGAAACACCGATTTTGACCCCCTCTCTGGACATTTTTTTAAAATGTGATTTTTTCTGTATTAAAAATACTAAAAAAATTCAGCATGGAATTATAAGTATTACTGTGGAAAACGAGCAGGTAATTCGTATGGACCGCCGCGGAACCGCGGCAATACCTTGCTTGAGCAGCGGATCCGCGGCCGTACAGTCGAATTGTGCTTTGGTTTTGGCACAGTAATATCCGTAGCTGTTATTGTTGGAGATAGTGCCCTCAAAGTCAATTATTGGATCGCAGGTACGTGATTGCAATGATTGAGGCAGGACCTATACCGATATGACAGTCTTGCTCGAGATGATAGTATGCTATCTGGTTTGTCTTTATCATCGTTTACATGCTTTAGTTCGCTATTGCATGTTGATAGAGCCCATGGGATTCTTGCTTGACTACCAGCAGTATGATGGCGATCATATACGTGGGAGCTGGAGTCTGTAAGCACATCCATAAAGTGTCCATAGTCGTGGGAGTTTCGAGACAAGGCATCGATACTCCAGAGTAGACTAGTGTATACAGTCGAGACCCCGACGAAGACGATGGCCGGTTTCACAAGCCATTGGAGTCAGTAGGATCACCTAAGATGTATACAGGTGCTCATTAGGTTATGAGTACACCGGACAGGACTCGCCGGGAACATGCTAGTTGGTATTATACATATCGTCAGATAGCAGTTCCCTGGTGACATGTGTACAGGTTAGTTCATCGACCTGAGGTCGTCATTTGTCTCGTGTGAGTTCCCACTGTGCTTTGATTTCTACCCTACCACGGCTCAAAGGAGTCGTGCAAACAGGTCTTTTTTGGGTACAGTCCCGAGCCACATGGAGGCAAGTGAGCGGATCGACAGAGGATTCGTCTCTCCCGGTATTGGGGGTGAGATCGCTGTGTCTAGGAGAGCCATTATATAAAGTCCTCAGCCGAGGCAGGAGATTTACTGGTAGGTACTCCAGTAGTATCTCAGGGTGTTCTGGGCCACTCTCTGACACGACTTATACCGCTAATGGGGGTCTGACGTTACCAGCCCCGTAGGCAGATATGCGATACTCATAGACGAACGGACCGGACTGTATGTATATTGTCACTGTTAGGCTCAGTAGGGTTTAGAGATGAGTTCGCTCGTCAGCTTCCCTTCCAATCAATACATAGGCAACCGTTACGTACAGCCAGTACCTCTGACGTGCTAGTGGTTATACCCAGTGCCAGTGTGTTGATGAGTCATTAGAGTCCCCTACAGACACTTTCCCAAGTTCGGGCGAAACGTTGTAGAGGCCATATGGTTATATGGCAAGGTTCGGAAAATGCACGTGCGTTTTCGCACGTGTCATTTTTCGAGCAGATAATACTGGTCGGCTTTGGTTTAAACCGGATTCGAGTATTATACTGTATAGATATAATATCTTTGTCTCAGATACATTTGTATTCGGTCGTAATACAAATGCGGGTATGTTTATACCATTACGGGGTTATCCTGAAATTCGTTTCAGGATCACTTTTGGAAGTTGCCAGTTGCCAGTTTTCTATCAGCCGTATTTAACATTCGGTTAAATACGGATTTATCTCTTCTTGAGGGTGAGTCATGAGGTGAGTCGTGTTTCTAGAAGGTTCTAGAATGGTGACTAGGATGGTGAGGTGGATTAGTGCATTAATGGTCATTTAATGTTTTGGTGACTAAGGGTTATGATTCATTGTTTCATTTAATGAGTTCATACTAGGTGTTTAATGACTCATTCTTTCTCCTTTAATGTTATGGTCACCTCTTTGCTCCTACCCTCACCTCCCTCCCTCTATATATATGGCCGGCCCCCTCCCCTTGAGGAGATGATTGATTTGGGAAAAAGAAAGGGTTGCTTGAGAGAAAAAGATGAGAGTTTAAGTGTATGGAAATTTGATAGATACTCATTTCGCATTTCCACCCGATCCAAAAGGCAACTTCATTAACCGTTCGTCCATAGCTTTGGACGTAACGAGAAAAAGTGTTCTACTCATTCTCTACATCATCTTGGTCGTCTCTTTTAGTAAACTTGACGACCGAGTTGCCTCGGTTAAGAGGCGGGTGCCCGTTTAAAGATCCGTCGACGTGGTGCCACCTGGACGACGAGACTGGAGATTCAGGAGATCGGAGCAGCCGCAATAAAGCGTGGGATGATGGTTGAAGACCGAAGTACTCGGATCGTTCGGTATAACTCTTCTACTCACTTTGTAGTTTGTTAGTTTAGCTTTAATGGCAGATTCGGGTTATAGTACGCGATAGCGCCAGTTGTAAAAAGTTTTTGTTCCGCATTTGGCGTCTGTTAGACGGCCGGGGCGCTACCGTGGACTTACAGTGGTATCAGAGCCTCACCATTAAGCTATACTAACTTATACTAACACGTTTAAAATATCGATCGAACGGATTTTCGAAAACCACAAATTCCAAGTTCTGAGTTTCTGTCGATTTTAAAAGGGTTCTAAAAATAATTTTACATATTACAGAAATTTAAGCAGGGTTTTCTAATCTCTCTGTACAAATTTGATCACGTGACCGTACAAGACCGCCGCGGAATCGCGGTCAAACCTAGGGTTTGACCGCGCATCCACGGCCAGTCTGTGCGATCATTGGTCCAAATTTGCACAGTGGCTTATTCTGTGGAAATTATGGTTTTTGGTATATATCTTTTGGGCCCAGATTTTGTTACTGTACAGCAGATGTACGTGGGGCCCACTTCGGGAAGTTTTGTCGATCGAAATTTTAAATTTATTAGTATGCAGTATTTACATTATATCTCCGACCGGGAATGTCATTTGATCGGTAAACCGCGTCTGATTGCTATAGTTCTTTTAGACGGGTTTGCGAACGTGACATTCGCGTTGATATTCTGTGTTGTGCTATAATGTTGCGGATTTGTCGTGGTGGATAGCAGGGTACAATGATAGTGCAGTTTGGATTTATTTGTATATTTGATATTGCGGTACGAGCGTCCAACATGTGGACTGCCGTCACTGCCTGTTGTATAATATTCTTTTGGGGCACGACCGGGTTGAGGTCGATGTACCCGTTGTACATATTTTATTTTCTGTACTAGGTTTATCCCGCGAAGGAGTGCACGGATAGCCGGGTTCTGGAGGGCAACGGGTCCGTATCTCATGGCTTTGAGAGGCAGAGGGACCTCACTCTAGAATTGGCAGACTATTCGCCGCACTCGTAGGGGGTACAGGTTGACCCAAGGAGGGGTGCTCAATTTACCGGATTCCGTGAAGTGCCGGGTGTTCCATTCACTATGCTATGGGGGACTACCTCGCTTCAGGTTTTGGCGGGTAACTTGCCGCACCCGTAGGGGTCTAGGTTTCATTGCACAGGCTATCCACACGACCAGAGGAACGTCGGGTTTCAGTAGCGGCTCTGTGAAACCCGGGGATCCCAGATTATCTGTATTGTTCTGTGATACTTATTACTTTTCTGTAATGTTTCATATTATCACGCCTGGAGCGATTATTGCATATTGGTATATATACTATTAGATGTTGTATATGTTTTACACCCGTGCTAGTCTAGCCCCCGCTCTGTCGTTAGTTAAGTAACCTAACGGGTGATGACGGGACCCAGTGACGAATGCGGATGGTATATACGTACATTTTATTTTCGTTCTTTTCTGGTGTGATTGATTGATGGGACTGCATTGATTCTTATCAATGCAAGGATAAAACAAACCTATATTTGATGTTGTTGGAACAAATTTTAAAAGATGTTATTACAAAGACGTTTCTTTTTGTTTTGCATAGTGATATTCAGTTTAGAATATCCTGCACCTCATTAGACGAGGCAAGGGCCGAGATCCCTTCACCGGGAGTGACCCCTTGGGCAGAAGTTTGCGTCAGGGTAATAACTTCAATATAGTCGATTACAAGTTGCTTTGCATCACGGTATTCAGTTGGAATATCCTGCACCTCATTCCACGAGGAAAGAGCCGAGATCCCTTCACCGGGAGTGACCTCTTTAGCAAAGGTTTTTCGTCACTATATTTTTATAAAATGCTATCAGGTTCCTTCAACGAGACCAAGTTCATTACGTTAAAGGTTTTTCGCCAAAAACCAGCCGTAGCCCTCCGTCATTTCTTATGGATGGTCAGTAGTATTCAAGCTATGTATATTTGGCCCTTAGTCAAAACATAGTGATTGGTAGCTGCTGGGGTGTTCACATGTTGCATAGATAGATGCGTTGGTTTGGGACAGTCATATTACTATACTTGGCCCTTTGTCAAGAGTATGTACGGGTGGGTTCAAATTGACCTGGATAATGATGGATAGAACTTGACATGTGACTTATGAGATATTTGGCCCTCAGTCAAGGTCATAAGAGCATGGGGCAAAAATATATATCGGGAGTTTCAAACATACAGGAAACTTGCCAGGCATGCGCATACCTTCTGGAGTGTGATAACTTGAGTGGCTTCCATCAAGTTATCATGCGATGATAGTTGGATCCCGATTCTCACTGATGAGTTAGTTTACTCTTCGGGTGATCCCGACTATTCTTCTTTCAGGTTTGGAGGAGAATTTGAGATTACAGTGGGAGGTTTCCTGATTAGATAAAGTGATAACCATTCTGATCTAGGTTAGAGTGCACGCAGAGTGTTTCTTTTCTCTCTCTCTTTGGCAGCAACTTTTGACCGACCCTAGACTATGACTCAGTGACCATGTTGACCGAACCTTCTTAAAAATACAGACTTTTGGATTGTCCGAGCTGCATAAGTCATTACCGCTCCTTCTTTTACCCTTTGTATTTCTCAGAACACCCCGTATTACTACGGATATCCACTTCCATTGGATAGATCCATCGTATGGTTATATACGAACTCGAAGGTACTACTTCGAGGATGGATCCAGGTTCAGGAGAAATAGAATTGGTTTATTCAGTTGTCTTTTATTATCACCTTCTCTCAGGTTGCGAGGGCTCCTTGGTTTAGGAGAGTACACCTATTACGCTTATTGGATAGTCTTCTTCCAAACCATAGGCAGGTGCCGAAAGGTAGGGAATGAGGAAAACCAATTAGCCTAAGTAGGGTGTACAAAAGGTAATATGTAAAGACAAAATAAAGGGATTCGAAAGAGGGCAAAGTAAATTGCGACTGCTATCATTCACGACCAAACCGCGTACTTCATCGCCACTCCTATTTCACCTTTAATAGAATAAGGTATTATTCAGTTGCCTTTTATCATCACCTTCTCTTAAGTTACGAGTACTCCTAGGATTAGGAGAGTACACCTATTATGCTTACTGGATAGTCTTCTTCCAAACCATAGGCTGGTGCCGAACGGTAGGGAAGGAAGAAAACCATTTAGTCTAACGATGGTGTACAGAAGGTAACGACTAAACACAAATAAAGGGATTTGGAGAGATGGCAAAGAATTATACGGTTACAGTCATGAATTGGATTATGGAAGAGGAATTACTAGGAATACCAGAATACCCCTACGAAACATTTTTTGATGTTTCAGTGCATTGTTGAAGCAAAACTGATTTCCCGATTAGATACTTACTCCAGGGTATGTATTTACCAGGTATGATTCTCACATCTGTATGGTTTTATAGATGATGAGTGGGAGTAAATTATTGGGAATTAGGTGATCATCCTCATTATATCGAAATTCGTTGTAATTGGTGATATTTGAGAAAATTGCCTAGGTACAGTTTTCAACCTACGACGCACAGGTTTTGAGTTATTCAAACTCAGCGGACTTATACAGAGTATTGTATGTTGTCCGGTGTCCATCAGGACAAAGGGGTAGGTTCTTGTACTCTGTTCTGTTTACTTGTAACTTCTCTAGTTTTTAGACAAGTGTTTCGTAGAAATACAAAGTCTAAGTTTTGAAAAGTTGTGGGTATAAGAATAAAGTAGAGAACCAGATGTCGCAAGTATCGGGATTCTTCAAAGAGATCGAAGATGTAGATACTTGTGATTGGTATTCAGTTGATAGTAATGGTTTTGAGAAATTTGTTTCTCTTTCAGGTTACTCATAATTGGATATATTCCTAAGTTGAGTAATGCTGATTAACCTTTCTCCATTGAGTTGATATGCACTGGAGACAGCTGCATGGTTTGAATCTGGTTCCAGTTAAATTAGTGCCTCTATTTCTATATTATATATAGAATGGTTCATATCTTAACGATGTTAAGGTACAGGGAGTTGTCCAACTTATGCTTAAAACCAGACACTGGATAACTCAAGGCACGTTTCTGTAATGGCAGTTTGTAGGTTGACCCTGGCTTTGATGAGGGTTGACTTTTCTACCATCTGGAAGATCAATAGTGATATTGTTCTTGACTCGCCACAATTTTAGTAAAATGGATTTTTTTCAGAAAACAGTAGTGGAAGTATGGTAGAACTGGAAGTGATTCCAGAACCGCAAACTATTACGGAAAATTTAATATGACCTATATATTCAATCAGGTTTGACATTCCATTAGCCACTCCGCAGATATGGTGGGTAACCTCAGACACCCGAGAGGTACTCCGGTAGCCTCAAAGACGGTGACAGGGAGGTTCTTGTTTACCCAGACTTGACACTACTGTTGTTCTAGACTGTGAGACCCGGCAGGAAGATAAGTATAGCATCGTTCTAAACTAGCTTTAGAAGTTCACGTGTATATTATTCTGCCAGAGGGTTGTTGTGGTCAGTGGGAGCAGCAGAAGCATAGTGGGTAAGTAGCTTGTCTATTTATAGGCTTGAGCAGATATAGTGGAGATAAGATCGTCTAACTTTGATGTGACAGTCATAGGTTTGACTTCATCAGAATAGGGATGGATCTGTTAAGAAGGTAGTAGGGTGTAATATCCTGGTATTTGGATGACATACACAGAGTAGGAAGTAAAATTCCTATACTACAATCAGTTGTACTTTGGTCGTTACACAGTTGTTTGCCCGCAAAGGATATGGATTTAATATCAGACATTCTGGTTACTAGACCTATGGTTTTAGATCTAGATTTGGGTAGTTTCCCAATATGGGTATTTTGATAGTATTCTAATAGTATTTTAGATTAGATGACTCCTGGAATGGTGGTGTACCTGCAGGTGATGGAGTCACCCTCTCTAAAGGTGTCTTAGAGAATAAAGGAGAGAGGGAAGTGCATGATTGGCAGATCACTTGCTTAGGCAATTGAGTCAATCATGAGATGTCAAGTACCACACCAGATATTGTTTTTGCACTAAATGTGATAAGTTTATATTAATCCAATCCTGGAGAAACATAAGGAAGCAGTTTTAGAACATAAGTGCATATTCTACGGATTTGATAATGGCAGCCTCTTTCGGGAGACGGTTATCATTCCAGGCTTCAAAGGTGACATGGATGACAGAGTGATTGTCAGAGTTATAGTTTTCCCTCTGACGAGGGACAGTATTATGGACAGGTGGACCAAGAGGATACTGTGGGAGGCATGGTGCTGGATACTGATTAGGTTCAGTTATCGATACAGTCTAAGAAGTTTGAATTAGGAGTTCATTTATGAACTAGGTCCCATCAGATATTCAGACATATTCTAAGACAGGTATTACTCGATTCGGGAGATGGCTTTCTCCGCGAACTTGAGATTTAAAGAGATATAGAAAGAAACATCACGGCGGATCCACTCACTGAGGCTATTTCTCGAACACAAGACTTTTACAAACTAGCTTTGTGAAACTGATTAGTAGAGGAGTTAGATGTTCGGTATCACACGGGCTGTGAGTATGCGACATCGCAAAAACTAGCCTTAAGTGCAAGTGGGAGATTGTTGGAGATAGTACCCTCAAAGTCAATTATTGGATCGCAGGTACGTGATTGCAATGATTGAGGCAGGACCTATACCGATATGACAGTCTTGCTTGAGATGATAGTATGCTATCTGGTTTGTCTTTATCATCATTTACATGCTTTAGTTCGCTATTGCTTGTTGATAGAGCCCATGGGATTCTTGCTTGACTACCAGCAGTATGATGGCGATCATATACATGGGAGCATATACGTGGGAGCTGGGGTCTGTAAGCACATCCATAAAGTGTTCCTAGTCGTGGAAGTTTCAAGACAGGGCATCGATACTCCAGAGTAGACTAGTGTATACAGTCGAGACCCCGACGAGGGGCGATGGCCGGTCTCACAAGCCACTGGTGTCAGTAGGATCACCTAAGATGTATACAGGTGCTCATTAGGTTATGAGTACACCGGACAGGACTCGCCGGGAATATGCTAGTTGGTATTATACATATCGTCAGATAGCAGTTCCCTGGTGACATGTGTACAGGTTAGTTCATCGACCTAAGGTCGTCATTTGTCTCGTGTGAGTTCCCACTGTGCTTGTCATGCCCCGCTTCCCAAAGAAGGAGAAGGAAGGCGTGGCAAGGTCCGCAACCTAACTGTATTGTAAGTGTTCTATTCAATACAGTTACGTTAAGCGTAAGAATGAAACATAGTATGCAGGGTTGTGTACAAAAATAAAACAATAAAGCGAAAAGCATTTATTTCCATTAACCAACTTTATTACATTCCAAAGAAAGAGCAAAGCAACTAATTGTTTAATTACATCAAAGGAAACAAAACCC
Organism: Agapanthus africanus; assembly: GCA_030015575.1. Classification (NCBI taxonomy): domain Eukaryota; kingdom Viridiplantae; phylum Streptophyta; class Magnoliopsida; order Asparagales; family Amaryllidaceae; genus Agapanthus; species Agapanthus africanus. Next base: position 52,283,484 of record CM057347.1, read on the forward strand.
TAAACAAGTGGGCAACAAGTAAACTAATTAATCCTCCGATGCCATTTCTGCAAAATCTTCGTTAGTTGGTTCCTCGCCTAGATCTTCTTCGTAAAACTCATTCCCATCTAACGGACATTCCAAAAGGGTAAAAGAGAGAAAGTCCGTCAGCGAGTTATACTCGGGTAGGATTACCTCATAAGATAGTAAAGGTATAGAAACGAACTTGTGTGTATAATGAATATGATGTACATGAGTATAAAGGTATGAGGTTAAGTACAAATTGGATATGTGAATATGAGTATGTTCCATATGTTGTAAGTTATGTGTAGATGAAGGTATTAGTTTGTATTAGTTTGTTAAACAAGGGTCCGGATACTCGTGATTATTCCGTTGTAGCCACGGAACAACAACTGGGGAAGTGAAATGTACCGTTTCATTTCCCGGGATCATGATCGAGTAGTAGGGGAATCCGAGCTCCGAATTATCCTTGCCTAATCAAACTACCCATCCCCGTGGTTCGGTATATAGGTTTGGACGGATTAGAGTTAGTGCGTATACTTCTAGGCATGGAATTTCCATATTGTATAGTCGCCCACATTTGGACTGTTCACCCGAAATATCGGGATCTTCATATTTGTAGTCGCCCACATATTGGACTGTTCACCCGAAATATCGGGATCTTCATATTTGTATAGTCGTCCACTCTTTGGACTGTTCACCCTGCCTGCAGGGATCTTCATAAAGTATTCCATACCTAGGTCCGCGCATTCTAACCCTAACCGTATCATGTTTTGTATATGTCATGTTGTCATAAGCTGGAATTTTAGAAAGAGTATTTGATCTCATTTAATATGGCCTTCCACAACCACTCGTTTTATTTTCTAAAATTTGTAAAGTACTTCGTGTTCTTCGGAAAAAGCTTAGTTAAATAATAAGGTTTAAATATCGTTTATTATTTCTAAGAAAAATCATGATATTTGGGATATTTATTATTTCGGAAAAGAATAAGGTTTTACAGAAAATATCCTTTTGATACAAAGTTGTGATGTTTATTTGAAAATCTTTTAAAAGGGGTTTTTTTTTATTTAAAAAAATCTAGACTGCTTCTAATATTCCAAAAGGACAAGTTATGAGGTCCTCAAATCGCCTCTTCACCGCCAATTGTGGCTAGGTAAGTGCCAGGTAAGTGGGAAGGTACTCCACTACGTAAGTAGTGGGCCTAATTAAAAACCACTAGCCTTAGACACACTTGCCTAGACAGCACAAAGGCTGGATTAGATAAACGATCGATGCCTACAACCGTTCCTTTATTCTAGATTGGTGTTATTTCCGAATTACCTTTTAAAAGATACCAACTATTCCTTTTCTTTTCTTTTTTTTTTATAAAAAAAAATATCGTTATTTAAATTTAATATTTTCTTTCTTAAAAAGTTGAGGGGTTTTAGAACTATTTGTAAGTAGAACATACGTATACTGTATCTAAAATATTTATTTCATATATCTTTTAGTTCTTATAGCTATTTAAACAAATATAATATTTAAATTAAACGAGAGCATCTTGTGGAAGTAGCCTATTACGAGATCATTTTTATAGTGGGGGTATGTCAGAGGTAGAATGACAATTCATGAATTAAGCATATTAGATTCAAGGTGTTTTGGGTATGCAATATATTTCTATGTACAAAGGAAAATTTAACACCGTTTTAAATGGGGTTAACATTATTATTATTGAGGGTACAAAGAAAAAGGTATGCACATTTATTATAACAACTTTTTAAATGTGGGTTGATGATTAGAAGTTGGAATTTCGATAGAAGAAGGTGACAGGAAAAGGAGAGAGAGGCGGATCCTACCTTTGTTTAGAGTTTGGACGTAGACGGTGGAAGACGTAGGCTGGTACAAAAATTTCGCAAAAGCTCCGCGTCCCGATTTTTTCCTTGGCGATTGGATGTAGCCGTAGCGTCCGCGTCGTCGATACGAAGGCACCGGTATTTTTTTCAGAATTTTTGGAGTTCGGTGGTGTGAGAAATTTAGGTTTAAAGTGCCTATTTATAGGGTTCAAATGGTAACAATAAAATCCAAAAAAGTAGTTAAAACCCACGGAAAATCACGCCGGCCAATCATTGCGAATCATTCAGTTAATGATTGCGCCCGCCGCCACGTTTCGTGGCCGTTGGATCTGCATCCAACGGCCCAGATCGCACCGCCAGCCCCCGCCGCCACGCCACGCGTCGCCACGCGTCGCCACGCGCCTGCGCGTGTGGGGATCACGCGCTTTCGCGTGGTCCCCACCACGTGGGCGCCGTCAGCGGGCTCTGGGCCGTTGGATCTTGTGATCCAACGGTCCAGGTTAAAGGGGCTTATTTTATTTTATTTTATTTTTCATATAAAAAATAATATTTCTGTTTATTATTTTAAAAATTGGATTTGGCTTCCAAAAATTGTTAAAAATAGTTAAAAATGCGGGAAAATTATGGAAAATTTCCAGAAAATATATTTTATTATTATATTTACTATAAAAATAATTTTGGCTAAAAACAAATAATATATCCATTTCTAAATTGTTAGCTAGTTATAATAATTATATAATATCTAGTTTATCTTTAAAATATTTTTAATTACGACTTAATTGCTTTACTTGATAATAAAAATATGTAGATTATTTTAAGGTATTATAAAATTTTATTAAAACATTTTATGCCTATGAAAAGAATAAGTAGAATTAGAAAATTCTTTTAATCCTATTCAATGTTCAGAAAAATTATTAAAAACATTCATTTACCCAAAAAAAATGTAAATAACTACTCGACTCTAGGAATTCAAAATGAAAGTCATTTTATTAGAAATCTCGACCATTACAATCTACCCTCCTTAGAATAATTTCGTCCCCGAAATTCAGAAAGTAGGTCAAAAGGAGGGAGGGAAGGAAAAATTACATAAAGGAAACTTCAAATAAGTGAGGATGTCGTTCTCTCATCTCGTCTTCTCTTTCCCACGTGGATTCTCCGGGAGAGTCCTTCCTCCACATGACCCTAACCAATCTGATCGTCTTGTCTCTCAAGATCTTTTCCTTCCGGTCAAGGATCTCCACCGGCTGTTGTTCATAGGTTAGGTCAGTTCCCACGGTGATTTCGGAATGATCTAAAACGTGACCGGGATCGCTGACATATCTCCTCAATTGAGAGATATGAAAAACGTTGTGTACGCCCTCCAGAGAAGGAGGCAAGGCTAAACGATACGCAACCTCTCCAACCCGTTCGAGAATATCGAAGGGACCTATAAACCGTGGGCTGAGTTTTCCGCGTTTCCCAAAACGTATCACTCCCCGGTTAGGAGAAATCTTCAGAAACACGTGTTCTCCTGGTTGGAACTCTAGTGGCCTTCTCTTTGTATCCGCCCAATGCTTCTGCCGATCTTGTGCTATGCGTAATTGTTCTTTGATGGTTCTTATCACCTCCACTGTCTCGACAATCATCTCGGGGCCTAGTAGTTCTCGATCCCCAATATCGTCCCAACTTAACGGTGACCTACACTTTCGCCCATACAAAGCGGCGAAAGGCGCCATGCCGATACTAGACTGGTAGCTATTGTTGTAAGCAAACTCTACCAAGTGCAGGTGATCTTCCCAAGATCCTTTAAAATCCAGCATACAGGCCCGGAGCATGTCTTCGAGAATTTGAATAACCCTTTCCGATTGGCCATCGGTTTGAGGATGGTAGGCGGTACTGAAACTCAGATTCGTGCCCAGACTCTCTTGTAGGCTTTGCCAAAACTTAGATCTGAAACGCGTATCCCGGTCGGACACGATGCAAATCGGTACGCCGTGCAATCTGACAATCTCCTCCATATACCTTTTTGCAAGGCTTTCGGTTGATTGACCCACTCGGAAAGGAATGAAATGCGCCGACTTGGTGAGTCGGTCCACAATCACCCATACAGCGTCGTTCCCCTTAGAGCTGCGGGGGAGTGCGGTCACAAAATCCATAGTAATGTTTTGCCATTTCCATTCGGGTATTGGTAACGGCTGTAATAGACCCGCCGTCCTGTGGTGTTCGGCTTTTACTTGTTGGCAAACGAGACATTTTGATATACTCTTGGCTATCTCCCGCTTCATCCCATGCCACCAATAGTTTTGCCTGAGGTCCTTGTACATCTTAGTTCCTCCCGGATGAACAGAGTAGGGAGAACTATGTGCCTCTTTTAATAATTCCTCCCTCATCTCTCCCTTAGGTACACAGACTCTGCTTCCATATCTCAAAGAACCATCTTCGTGTATGATGAAATCCGTCCGCAGATTGGCGTCCACTTGTTCTTTGATCCTTCGCAACTTCGGGTCCTCCATTTGAGCGGTCTTGATCCGTTCGACTAATGTTGAGTGAATTTGCAAATTCATGAAGGATGTATACATTCCGGGCATTAATAACTCGGTTTCTAGTTCATTAAGATCTTGGCGATTCCTCCAATGAGTAGTCAGACTCGAAATCATGGGTTGACGACTCAAAGCATCCGGGACTACATTCACCTTTCCCGGATGGTATTGCAAATTTACGTCGAAATCTGCCATTAATTCCAGCCATCTCCTCTGCCTCATATTGAGTTCCTTCTGGGTGAAGATATACTTCAAGCTCTTGTGGTCGGTGTAAATATCTACTCTCTCACCCAACAAATAGTGCCTCCAAATCTTTAGTGCGAAAACAACTGCGGCAAGTTCTAAATCATGCGTTGGGTAGTTTCGCTCATGTACCTTTAATTGTCTGGACGCATAGGCCACTACCCTACCATGTTGGTGCAAAACGCATCCCAAGCCTTTTCCCGAGGCGTCGCAATGTACGTCGAATCCTCCAGTCCTGTCGGGAATCGTAAGAATGGGTGCAGAGGTTAAACGGGTCTTCAACTCAGCGAATGCTTCCTCACAACACTCGGACCATACATACGGTACATCTTTCCGAGTCAAAGTCGTCAGTGGTTCCGCAATTTTGGAGAAGTTCTTGATGAAACGACGGTAATACCCAGCAAGTCCCAAAAAGCTCCTGATCTCGGTAACAGTTCTTGGTATCGGCCATGCTTGTACCGCGACAATCTTGGCTGGATCTACTGAAATCCCTTCGCCTGACACCACGTGTCCCAGGAATGCCACCTGCTCTAACCAAAACTCGCATTTGCTGAGCTTTGCATAAAGTTGGTGTTGTCGCAAGGTTTCGAGCACCGCACGCAAGTGTTCTGTGTGTTCCTCTTGATTCTTAGAATACACTAGAATATCGTCGATGAAGACAACCACAAACTTGTCTAATTGCTCGTAAAACACTTGATTCATCAAGTTCATAAAGACTGCGGGGGCATTGGTTACTCCAAAGGGCATCACTAGGAATTCATAATGTCCATACCTAGTCCTGAAAGCCGTCTTGGGTATGTCAGACGCTTTCACCTTGAGTTGATGGTAGCCTGTTCGTAAATCCAACTTGGAGAACACTCGGGCCCCCTCCAGCTGATCGAACAGGTCATCTATCCGTGGCAAGGGATATTTGTTCTTGATTGTTACTTTATTTAATTCCCGATAGTCGATGCACATCCGCTTAGTTCCATCCTTCTTAGGTACTAAAAGAACCGGGGCACCCCAAGGTGACGAGCTGGGCCGAATGAACCCCTTATTGAGATGGTCCTCCACTTGCGCTCGAAGCTCCTTCAATTCTGCTGGCCCCATTCGATACGGTGCCTTCAATATGGGTTGAGTTCCTGGTACCAAGTCTATGGTGAACTCAAACGCCCGATCCGGCGGTAAACCCGACACTTCTGCAAATACGTCCTCAAACTCTCGTACGACCATCGGCATCCTTTCCTCCCTTTGTACGACGTACAAAGTCTCTTCCTTTCTCGGTACAGCTCGGTAGGTTGCTGGGTCTAAGGACTTACTTCCACTCTCGAATATGAACAGCGGGTGGTCAGGGATTTCAAACACTACCCTCCTTTGACGACAGTCGATAGTAGCGTAGAAAGTACTCAACCAGTCCATACCCAAGACCACGTCGAAATTGGGCATATCTATTACCATAAAGTTGGCATAGAAACCTCGCCCGCAGACTACCACGGGGCACAGATCGTATCCTGAAGTGGATTTGATCACACCGTTTCCCGTGTTGACGTTCCACTCGGTGATGAGAGGTGTTACGGGGATGGAGTTGGTGGTCACAAACTTTTGTGCCATAAAGCAATGCGACGCACCAGAGTCAAAAAGTGTGAATGCAGGTAAAGAGGCTACTAGGAGGATACCTAAGTTATAGGTGAAAGAAGATTAGGAAGAGCCTAACAAGATATGCATGCAAGATGGGAGTGAACTTGGAAATATGCTTAGTCAAAACAGCGATACCTGTAATTACTTCACCAGTTGCTTCAGCTTCTTCTGCGGTCATAGTAAAGGCCTGACGCTTCGGTCCGTTGCGCTGAGCTTGCTGAAAGACTCGCTTCTGTTGGGGTAAGGGTGGTCCTCTAGCTGCTGTTCCTTGCCCGTTCGGTTTATTAGCGGGTGGTGGCCGGGCTCCCTGTTGAGACGCTCCAAGATTGGCTGGTCTGCTGTCCGGGAGTAATGGTCGTCTTCTCTGTGGACAATCCCCTATGGCATGTTCCGGAGACCCACAGATTATACAGAGCTTGTTCAAATAGCGGCAATCCTTCATGAAGTGTCCGACCTTTCCGCAATGGTTGCATGTGACTGCAGGTTTCCTGAAAGTAGCTGGTCCTGCTGGTCTCTTAGGTTGTTGCCTCACGTGAAATCTGGAAGAGGCTCCTCTGAGAACTTGCTGGGCGGGTCGCTTAATGCCAGTCAATCGATCATCCTTCCTTATGCGTCTCTGAAGGTCTTCGAAGTTTCGTGCCGCCTCTAGGATTTCATCATAAGTTGTTAAGGTGGCAGAAGACATGGATGACTGCGTCTTCAGATCCAACCCCTGCCGGAATCTTTTGGCATACAGTTCCGGAGTTGCCACCAGGTGATGCGCAAACCGACTTAATCTCGCGAACTCCGAAGCGTACTCATCCACCGATTTATCCCACATACTCCCCTGTTGGAACTGTACAAACTCCCGTTCCATTTTTAGGTGTGCTACGGCGGGAAAGTATTGAGTATCGAACCGTCGTTTGAATGTTTCCCAGTCGACGGGCTCCTTCAACCTGCTTTCCTCGGCCTCCCACCATATTCGGGCATTATCAGTGAGTTGTAGTTTGGCAATGTTCACCCACGCGTCCTTCAGGATTTGGGCGGCACTGAGGTCGTTGATTGTTCCCTTGAGCCATTCTTCAGCTTCTAAAGGAGTTTCCTTTCCTGAAAAAGCCTTAGGGTGGAGTGATCTGAACTGTTTCACTCCCGCCGCTCCTTGAGGAACTGGGACCAGTGCCTGCTTTAAAACTTCTGCTTGTTGCTGCCTACTCTCGCGCAGCTCTTGATGCAGGGCAGCTGTCTGCTGCTGCTGTTGCTCCAGTAGTCCTTGCAGCATTTGTAGCATCGCTGCGTTTTGAGCAGTGGGTTCAATGTCTCCGTTTCCCCTTCGGTTGCGGTGATGGTGTCGTCCAGCCATGGGTATCTGAATCAGAAGGGGTTAGGCTAAAACCGTAAGTGAAAGACATAAAGTAGTATCTTGTAGGAGGAGTAACGATTCATGCCAGAGGGAAACTAGTAAGGAATAAAAAAAAAATGAGAGACACGATAGTGCAATTGACGAAATCAAGATTTTATTTAAAAAAAATGCCAACGGGACTACAAGGAATTATTTAAATAGGATCCTACTTCTATAAACATTTTATTTTGCTCACTAAAAACTAAGAGCTAAACAGATGCCCTTCGTCCATCAATTTGGAGGCGGAAACTGCGCGTTATTGGCTCGGCGCTTGTTGATCTTTCTTGCAAAACTATAAAAGAAAGGAGAGCCTGGTACATCCCGGCGGTAGAGTTGCGGAGGGGTACGACGAACACATCGATAAGCGTGCCCCCGAATATAGAGGGTCTTCCCAATGAACCACATGTGTGGCCCGTATTCTCTTGGTTCTTCTTCTTCTATTGGGACTTCTTCCTCAGCGGGAGCCTCCACTTCGGGCTCCTCCTCTTCCTCAACGGGATCTTCCTCTTCCTCTTCCTCAACTTCTTCTTCCTCAACGGGATCTTCCTCTTCGTCTTCCTCAACTTCCTCTTCCTCAACGGGATCTTCCTCTTCGTCTTCCTCAACTTCCTCTTCCTCAACGGGATCTTCCTCTTCGTCTTCCTCCATGGGATCTTCCTCTTCGTCCTCTTCCATATCGTCCTTGGGGATATTTATTTGGGGACCTATTACTTCGTTGTCCGAAAACCCAAGCGTAGCTTCAAAGGTGATGACTGACGTACTGTCCTCATCCGGAAGATGTGCCATGGCCTGAGAAGGACGGTCATGGTCAGGATACAGAGATGTCAAGGAAAGGACGAGGAAAGGTAAACTTTATGAAATTGATACAAACGGATAGGATTCACAAATATAATAAGTCGGTTAACAGTTTCATTTTAGTACACAAGATAGGACCTGCATGGGCCACCACAAAAACCTGTCATGCCCCGCTTCCCAAAGAAGGAGAAGGAAGGCGTGGCAAGGTCCGCAACCTAACTGTATTGTAAGTGTTATTGTAATGGTCGAGATTTCTAATAAAATGACTTTCATTTTGAATTCCTAGAGTCGAGTAGTTATTTACATTTTTTTTGGGTAAATGAATGTTTTTAATAATTTTTCTGAACATTGAATAGGATTAAAAGAATTTTCTAATTCTACTTATTCTTTTCATAGGCATAAAATGTTTTAATAAAATTTTATAATACCTTAAAATAATCTACATATTTTTATTATCAAGTAAAGCAATTAAGTCGTAATTAAAAATATTTTAAAGATAAACTAGATATTATATAATTATTATAACTAGCTAACAATTTAGAAATGGATATATTATTTGTTTTTAGCCAAAATTATTTTTATAGTAAATATAATAATAAAATATATTTTCTGGAAATTTTCCATAATTTTCCCGCATTTTTAACTATTTTTAACAATTTTTGGAAGCCAAATCCAATTTTTAAAATAATAAACAGAAATATTATTTTTTATATGAAAAATAAAATAAAATAAAATAAGCCCCTTTAACCTGGACCGTTGGATCACAAGATCCAACGGCCCAGAGCCCGCTGACGGCGCCCACGTGGTGGGGACCACGCGAAAGCGCGTGATCCCCACACGCGCAGGCGCGTGGCGACGCGTGGCGACGCGTGGCGTGGCGGCGGGGGCTGGCGGTGCGATCTGGGCCGTTGGATGCAGATCCAACGGCCACGAAACGTGGCGGCGGGCGCAATCATTAACTGAATGATTCGCAATGATTGGCCGGCGTGATTTTCCGTGGGTTTTAACTACTTTTTTGGATTTTATTGTTACCATTTGAACCCTATAAATAGGCACTTTAAACCTAAATTTCTCACACCACCGAACTCCAAAAATTCTGAAAAAAATACCGGTGCCTTCGTATCGACGACGCGGACGCTACGGCTACATCCAATCGCCAAGGAAAAAATCGGGACGCGGAGCTTTTGCGAAATTTTTGTACCAGCCTACGTCTTCCACCGTCTACGTCCAAACTCTAAACAAAGGTAGGATCCGCCTCTCTCTCCTTTTCCTGTCACCTTCTTCTATCGAAATTCCAACTTCTAATCATCAACCCACATTTAAAAAGTTGTTATAATAAATGTGCATACCTTTTTCTTTGTACCCTCAATAATAATAATGTTAACCCCATTTAAAACGGTGTTAAATTTTCCTTTGTACATAGAAATATATTGCATACCCAAAACACCTTGAATCTAATATGCTTAATTCATGAATTGTCATTCTACCTCTGACATACCCCCACTATAAAAATGATCTCGTAATAGGCTACTTCCACAAGATGCTCTCGTTTAATTTAAATATTATATTTGTTTAAATAGCTATAAGAACTAAAAGATATATGAAATAAATATTTTAGATACAGTATACGTATGTTCTACTTACAAATAGTTCTAAAACCCCTCAACTTTTTAAGAAAGAAAATATTAAATTTAAATAACGATATTTTTTTTTATAAAAAAAAAAGAAAAGAAAAGGAATAGTTGGTATCTTTTAAAAGGTAATTCGGAAATAACACCAATCTAGAATAAAGGAACGGTTGTAGGCATCGATCGTTTATCTAATCCAGCCTTTGTGCTGTCTAGGCAAGTGTGTCTAAGGCTAGTGGTTTTTAATTAGGCCCACTACTTACGTAGTGGAGTACCTTCCCACTTACCTGGCACTTACCTAGCCACAATTGGCGGTGAAGAGGCGATTTGAGGACCTCATAACTTGTCCTTTTGGAATATTAGAAGCAGTCTAGATTTTTTTAAATAAAAAAAAACCCCTTTTAAAAGATTTTCAAATAAACATCACAACTTTGTATCAAAAGGATATTTTCTGTAAAACCTTATTCTTTTCCGAAATAATAAATATCCCAAATATCATGATTTTTCTTAGAAATAATAAACGATATTTAAACCTTATTATTTAACTAAGCTTTTTCCGAAGAACACGAAGTACTTTACAAATTTTAGAAAATAAAACTAGTGGTTGTGGAAGGCCATATTAAATGAGATCAAATACTCTTTCTAAAATTCCAGCTTATGACAACATGACATATACAAAACATGATACGGTTAGGGTTAGAATGCGCGGACCTAGGTATGGAATACTTTATGAAGATCCCTGCAGGCAGGGTGAACAGTCCAAAGAGTGGACGACTATACAAATATGAAGATCCCGATATTTCGGATGAACAGTCCAATATGTGGGCGACTACAACTATGAAGATCCCGATATTTCGGGTGAACAGTCCAAATGTGGGCGACTATACAATATGGAAATTCCATGCCTAGAAGTATACGCACTAACTCTAATCCGTCCAAACCTATATACCGAACCACGGGGATGGGTAGTTTGATTAGGCAAGGATAATTCGGAGCTCGGATTCCCCTACTACTCGATCATGATCCCGGGAAATGAAACGGTACATTTCACTTCCCCAGTTGTTGTTCCGTGGCTACAACGGAATAATCACGAGTATCCGGACCCTTGTTTAACAAACTAATACAAACTAATACCTTCATCTACACATAACTTACAACATATGGAACATACTCATATTCACATATCCAATTTGTACTTAACCTCATACCTTTATACTCATGTACATCATATTCATTATACACACAAGTTCGTTTCTATACCTTTACTATCTTATGAGGTAATCCTACCCGAGTATAACTCGCTGACGGACTTTCTCTCTTTTACCCTTTTGGAATGTCCGTTAGATGGGAATGAGTTTTACGAAGAAGATCTAGGCGAGGAACCAACTAACGAAGATTTTGCAGAAATGGCATCGGAGGATTAATTAGTTTACTTGTTGCCCACTTGTTTAGGGTTTTGTTTCCTTTGATGTAATTAAACAATTAGTTGCTTTGCTCTTTCTTTGGAATGTAATAAAGTTGGTTAATGGAAATAAATGCTTTTCGCTTTATTGTTTTATTTTTGTACACAACCCTGCATACTATGTTTCATTCTTACGCTTAACGTAACTGTATTGAATAGAACACTTACAATACAGTTAGGTTGCGGACCTTGCCACGCCTTCCTTCTCCTTCTTTGGGAAGCGGGGCATGACAGGTTTTTGTGGTGGCCCATGCAGGTCCTATCTTGTGTACTAAAATGAAACTGTTAACCGACTTATTATATTTGTGAATCCTATCCGTTTGTATCAATTTCATAAAGTTTCCCTTTCCTCGTCCTTTCCTTGACATCTCTGTATCCTGACCATGACCGTCCTTCTCAGGCCATGGCACATCTTCCGGATGAGGACAGTACGTCAGTCATCACCTTTGAAGCTACGCTTGGGTTTTCGGACAACGAAGTAATAGGTCCCCAAATAAATATCCCCAAGGACGATATGGAAGAGGACGAAGAGGAAGATCCCATGGAGGAAGACGAAGAGGAAGATCCCGTTGAGGAAGAGGAAGTTGAGGAAGACGAAGAGGAAGATCCCGTTGAGGAAGAGGAAGTTGAGGAAGACGAAGAGGAAGATCCCGTTGAGGAAGAAGAAGTTGAGGAAGAGGAAGAGGAAGATCCCGTTGAGGAAGAGGAGGAGCCCGAAGTGGAGGCTCCCGCTGAGGAAGAAGTCCCAATAGAAGAAGAAGAACCAAGAGAATACGGGCCACACATGTGGTTCATTGGGAAGACCCTCTATATTCGGGGGCACGCTTATCGATGTGTTCGTCGTACCCCTCCGCAACTCTACCGCCGGGATGTACCAGGCTCTCCTTTCTTTTATAGTTTTGCAAGAAAGATCAACAAGCGCCGAGCCAATAACGCGCAGTTTCCGCCTCCAAATTGATGGACGAAGGGCATCTGTTTAGCTCTTAGTTTTTAGTGAGCAAAATAAAATGTGTATAGAAGTAGGATCCTATTTAAATAATTCCTTGTAGTCCCGTTGGCATTTTTTTTAAATAAAATCTTGATTTCGTCAATTGCACTATCGTGTCTCTCATTTTTTTTTATTCCTTACTAGTTTCCCTCTGGCATGAATCGTTACTCCTCCTACAAGATACTACTTTATGTCTTTCACTTACGGTTTTAGCCTAACCCCTTCTGATTCAGATACCCATGGCTGGACGACACCATCACCGCAACCGAAGGGGAAACGGAGACATTGAACCCACTGCTCAAAACGCAGCGATGCTACAAATGCTGCAAGGACTACTGGAGCAACAGCAGCAGCAGACAGCTGCCCTGCATCAAGAGCTGCGCGAGAGTAGGCAGCAACAAGCAGAAGTTTTAAAGCAGGCACTGGTCCCAGTTCCTCAAGGAGCGGCGGGAGTGAAACAGTTCAGATCACTCCACCCTAAGGCTTTTTCAGGAAAGGAAACTCCTTTAGAAGCTGAAGAATGGCTCAAGGGAACAATCAACGACCTCAGTGCCGCCCAAATCCCGAAGGACGCGTGGGTGAACATTGCCAAACTACAACTCACTGATAATGCCCGAATATGGTGGGAGGCCGAGGAAAGCAGGTTGAAGGAGCCCGTCGACTGGGAAACATTCAAACGACGGTTCGATACTCAATACTTTCCCGCCGTAGCACACCTAAAAATGGAACGGGAGTTTGTACAGTTCCAACAGGGGAGTATGTGGGATAAATCGGTGGATGAGTACGCTTCGGAGTTCGCGAGATTAAGTCGGTTTGCGCATCACCTGGTGGCAACTCCGGAACTGTATGCCAAAAGATTCCGGCAGGGGTTGGATCTGAAGACGCAGTCATCCATGTCTTCTGCCACCTTAACAACTTATGATGAAATCCTAGAGGCGGCACGAAACTTCGAAGACCTTCAGAGACGCATAAGGAAGGATGATCGATTGACTGGCATTAAGCGACCCGCCCAGCAAGTTCTCAGAGGAGCCTCTTCCAGATTTCACGTGAGGCAACAACCTAAGAGACCAGCAGGACCATCTCAATAAGGGGTTCATTCGGCCCAGCTCGTCACCTTGGGGTGCCCCGGTTCTTTTAGTACCTAAGAAGGATGGAACTAAGCGGATGTGCATCGACTATCGGGAATTAAATAAAGTAACAATCAAGAACAAATATCCCTTGCCACGGATAGATGACCTGTTCGATCAGCTGGAGGGGGCCCGAGTGTTCTCCAAGTTGGATTTACGAACAGGCTACCATCAACTCAAGGTGAAAGCGTCTGACATACCCAAGACGGCTTTCAGGACTAGGTATGGACATTATGAATTCCTAGTGATGCCCTTTGGAGTAACCAATGCCCCCGCAGTCTTTATGAACTTGATGAATCAAGTGTTTTACGAGCAATTAGACAAGTTTGTGGTTGTCTTCATCGACGATATTCTAGTGTATTCTAAGAATCAAGAGGAACACACAGAACACTTGCGTGCGGTGCTCGAAACCTTGCGACAACACCAACTTTATGCAAAGCTCAGCAAATGCGAGTTTTGGTTAGAGCAGGTGGCATTCCTGGGACACGTGGTGTCAGGCGAAGGGATTTCAGTAGATCCAGCCAAGATTGTCGCGGTACAAGCATGGCCGATACCAAGAACTGTTACCGAGATCAGGAGCTTTTTGGGACTTGCTGGGTATTACCGTCGTTTCATCAAGAACTTCTCCAAAATTGCGGAACCACTGACGACTTTGACTCGGAAAGATGTACCGTATGTATGGTCCGAGTGTTGTGAGGAAGCATTCGCTGAGTTGAAGACCCGTTTAACCTCTGCACCCATTCTTACGATTCCCGACAGGACTGGAGGATTCGACGTACATTGCGACGCCTCGGGAAAAGGCTTGGGATGCGTTTTGCACCAACATGGTAGGGTAGTGGCCTATGCGTCCAGACAATTAAAGGTACATGAGCGAAACTACCCAACGCATGATTTAGAACTTGCCGCAGTTGTTTTCGCACTAAAGATTTGGAGGCACTATTTGTTGGGTGAGAGAGTAGATATTTACACCGACCACAAGAGCTTGAAGTATATCTTCACCCAGAAGGAACTCAATATGAGGCAGAGGAGATGGCTGGAATTAATGGCAGATTTCGACGTAAATTTGCAATACCATCCGGGAAAGGTGAATGTAGTCCCGGATGCTTTGAGTCGTCAACCCATGATTTCGAGTCTGACTACTCATTGGAGGAATCGCCAAGATCTTAATGAACTAGAAACCGAGTTATTAATGCCCGGAATGTATACATCCTTCATGAATTTGCAAATTCACTCAACATTAGTCGAACGGATCAAGACCGCTCAAATGGAGGACCCGAAGTTGCGAAGGATCAAAGAACAAGTGGACGCCAATCTGCGGACGGATTTCATCATACACGAAGATGGTTCTTTGAGATATGGAAGCAGAGTCTGTGTACCTAAGGGAGAGATGAGGGAGGAATTATTAAAAGAGGCACATAGTTCTCCCTACTCTGTTCATCCGGGAGGAACTAAGATGTACAAGGACCTCAGGCAAAACTATTGGTGGCATGGGATGAAGCGGGAGATAGCCAAGAGTATATCAAAATGTCTCGTTTGCCAACAAGTAAAAGCCGAACACCACAGGACGGCGGGTCTATTACAGCCGTTACCAATACCCGAATGGAAATGGCAAAACATTACTATGGATTTTGTGACCGCACTCCCCCGCAGCTCTAAGGGGAACGACGCTGTATGGGTGATTGTGGACCGACTCACCAAGTCGGCGCATTTCATTCCTTTCCGAGTGGGTCAATCAACCGAAAGCCTTGCAAAAAGGTATATGGAGGAGATTGTCAGATTGCACGGCGTACCGATTTGCATCGTGTCCGACCGGGATACGCGTTTCAGATCTAAGTTTTGGCAAAGCCTACAAGAGAGTCTGGGCACGAATCTGAGTTTCAGTACCGCCTACCATCCTCAAACCGATGGCCAATCGGAAAGGGTTATTCAAATTCTCGAAGACATGCTCCGGGCCTGTATGCTGGATTTTAAAGGATCTTGGGAAGATCACCTGCACTTGGTAGAGTTTGCTTACAACAATAGCTACCAGTCTAGTATCGGCATGGCGCCTTTCGCCGCTTTGTATGGGCGAAAGTGTAGGTCACCGTTAAGTTGGGACGATATTGGGGATCGAGAACTACTAGGCCCCGAGATGATTGTCGAGACAGTGGAGGTGATAAGAACCATCAAAGAACAATTACGCATAGCACAAGATCGGCAGAAGCATTGGGCGGATACAAAGAGAAGGCCACTAGAGTTCCAACCAGGAGAACACGTGTTTCTGAAGATTTCTCCTAACCGGGGAGTGATACGTTTTGGGAAACGCGGAAAACTCAGCCCACGGTTTATAGGTCCCTTCGATATTCTCGAACGGGTTGGAGAGGTTGCGTATCGTTTAGCCTTGCCTCCTTCTCTGGAGGGCGTACACAACGTTTTTCATATCTCTCAATTGAGGAGATATGTCAGCGATCCCGGTCACGTTTTAGATCATTCCGAAATCACCGTGGGAACTGACCTAACCTATGAACAACAGCCGGTGGAGATCCTTGACCGGAAGGAAAAGATCTTGAGAGACAAGACGATCAGATTGGTTAGGGTCATGTGGAGGAAGGACTCTCCCGGAGAATCCACGTGGGAAAGAGAAGACGAGATGAGAGAACGACATCCTCACTTATTTGAAGTTTCCTTTATGTAATTTTTCCTTCCCTCCCTCCTTTTGACCTACTTTCTGAATTTCGGGGACGAAATTATTCTAAGGAGGGTAGATTGTAATGGTCGAGATTTCTAATAAAATGACTTTCATTTTGAATTCCTAGAGTCGAGTAGTTATTTACATTTTTTTTGGGTAAATGAATGTTTTTAATAATTTTTCTGAACATTGAATAGGATTAAAAGAATTTTCTAATTCTACTTATTCTTTTCATAGGCATAAAATGTTTTAATAAAATTTTATAATACCTTAAAATAATCTACATATTTTTATTATCAAGTAAAGCAATTAAGTCGTAATTAAAAATATTTTAAAGATAAACTAGATATTATATAATTATTATAACTAGCTAACAATTTAGAAATGGATATATTATTTGTTTTTAGCCAAAATTATTTTTATAGTAAATATAATAATAAAATATATTTTCTGGAAATTTTCCATAATTTTCCCGCATTTTTAACTATTTTTAACAATTTTTGGAAGCCAAATCCAATTTTTAAAATAATAAACAGAAATATTATTTTTTATATGAAAAATAAAATAAAATAAAATAAGCCCCTTTAACCTGGACCGTTGGATCACAAGATCCAACGGCCCAGAGCCCGCTGACGGCGCCCACGTGGTGGAGACCACGCGAAAGCGCGTGATCCCCACACGCGCAGGCGCGTGGCGACGCGTGGCGTGGCGGCGGGGGCTGGCGGTGCGATCTGGGCCGTTGGATGCAGATCCAACGGCCACGAAACGTGGCGGCGGGCGCAATCATTAACTGAATGATTCGCAATGATTGGCCGGCGTGATTTTCCGTGGGTTTTAACTACTTTTTTGGATTTTATTGTTACCATTTGAACCCTATAAATAGGCACTTTAAACCTAAATTTCTCACACCACCGAACTCCAAAAATTCTGAAAAAAATACCGGTGCCTTCGTATCGACGACGCGGACGCTACGGCTACATCCAATCGCCAAGGAAAAAATCGGGACGCGGAGCTTTTGCGAAATTTTTGTACCAGCCTACGTCTTCCACCGTCTACGTCCAAACTCTAAACAAAGGTAGGATCCGCCTCTCTCTCCTTTTCCTGTCACCTTCTTCTATCGAAATTCCAACTTCTAATCATCAACCCACATTTAAAAAGTTGTTATAATAAATGTGCATACCTTTTTCTTTGTACCCTCAATAATAATAATGTTAACCCCATTTAAAACGGTGTTAAATTTTCCTTTGTACATAGAAATATATTGCATACCCAAAACACCTTGAATCTAATATGCTTAATTCATGAATTGTCATTCTACCTCTGACATACCCCCACTATAAAAATGATCTCGTAATAGGCTACTTCCACAAGATGCTCTCGTTTAATTTAAATATTATATTTGTTTAAATAGCTATAAGAACTAAAAGATATATGAAATAAATATTTTAGATACAGTATACGTATGTTCTACTTACAAATAGTTCTAAAACCCCTCAACTTTTTAAGAAAGAAAATATTAAATTTAAATAACGATATTTTTTTTTATAAAAAAAAAAGAAAAGAAAAGGAATAGTTGGTATCTTTTAAAAGGTAATTCGGAAATAACACCAATCTAGAATAAAGGAACGGTTGTAGGCATCGATCGTTTATCTAATCCAGCCTTTGTGCTGTCTAGGCAAGTGTGTCTAAGGCTAGTGGTTTTTAATTAGGCCCACTACTTACGTAGTGGAGTACCTTCCCACTTACCTGGCACTTACCTAGCCACAATTGGCGGTGAAGAGGCGATTTGAGGACCTCATAACTTGTCCTTTTGGAATATTAGAAGCAGTCTAGATTTTTTTAAATAAAAAAAAACCCCTTTTAAAAGATTTTCAAATAAACATCACAACTTTGTATCAAAAGGATATTTTCTGTAAAACCTTATTCTTTTCCGAAATAATAAATATCCCAAATATCATGATTTTTCTTAGAAATAATAAACGATATTTAAACCTTATTATTTAACTAAGCTTTTTCCGAAGAACACGAAGTACTTTACAAATTTTAGAAAATAAAACGAGTGGTTGTGGAAGGCCATATTAAATGAGATCAAATACTCTTTCTAAAATTCCAGCTTATGACAACATGACATATACAAAACATGATACGGTTAGGGTTAGAATGCGCGGACCTAGGTATGGAATACTTTATGAAGATCCCTGCAGGCAGGGTGAACAGTCCAAAGAGTGGACGACTATACAAATATGAAGATCCCGATATTTCGGGTGAACAGTCCAATATGTGGGCGACTACAAATATGAAGATCCCGATATTTCGGGTGAACAGTCCAAATGTGGGCGACTATACAATATGGAAATTCCATGCCTAGAAGTATACGCACTAACTCTAATCCGTCCAAACCTATATACCGAACCACGGGGATGGGTAGTTTGATTAGGCAAGGATAATTCGGAGCTCGGATTCCCCTACTACTCGATCATGATCCCGGGAAATGAAACGGTACATTTCACTTCCCCAGTTGTTGTTCCGTGGCTACAACGGAATAATCACGAGTATCCGGACCCTTGTTTAACAAACTAATACAAACTAATACCTTCATCTACACATAACTTACAACATATGGAACATACTCATATTCACATATCCAATTTGTACTTAACCTCATACCTTTATACTCATGTACATCATATTCATTATACACACAAGTTCGTTTCTATACCTTTACTATCTTATGAGGTAATCCTACCCGAGTATAACTCGCTGACGGACTTTCTCTCTTTTACCCTTTTGGAATGTCCGTTAGATGGGAATGAGTTTTACGAAGAAGATCTAGGCGAGGAACCAACTAACGAAGATTTTGCAGAAATGGCATCGGAGGATTAATTAGTTTACTTGTTGCCCACTTGTTTAGGGTTTTGTTTCCTTTGATGTAATTAAACAATTAGTTGCTTTGCTCTTTCTTTGGAATGTAATAAAGTTGGTTAATGGAAATAAATGCTTTTCGCTTTATTGTTTTATTTTTGTACACAACCCTGCATACTATGTTTCATTCTTACGCTTAACGTAACTGTATTGAATAGAACACTTACAATACAGTTAGGTTGCGGACCTTGCCACGCCTTCCTTCTCCTTCTTTGGGAAGCGGGGCATGACAGGTCAGATCCAACGGCCCAGAAACGTGGCGGCGGGCGCAATCATTAACTGAATGATTCGCAATGATTGGCCGGCGTGATTTTCCGTGGGTTTTAACTACTTTTTTGGATTTTATTGTTACCATTTGAACCCTATAAATAGGCACTTTAAACCTAAATTTCTCACACCACCGAACTCCAAAAATTCTGAAAAAAATACCGGTGCCTTCGTATCGACGACGCGGACGCTACGGCTACATCCAATCGCCAAGGAAAAAATCGGGACGCGGAGCTTTTGCGAAATTTTTGTACCAGCCTACGTCTTCCACCGTCTACGTCCAAACTCTAAACAAAGGTAGGATCCGCCTCTCTCCCCTTTTCCTGTCACCTTCTTCTATTGAAATTCCAACTTCTAATCATCAACCCACATTTAAAATGTTGTTATTATAATTGTGCATACTCTTTTTGCTTGTACCCTTATTCATGATAATGTTAACCCATATTTTTAAAACGGTGTTTAAATTTCATCTGTACACAATTATATTGCAATCCATAATACCTAGAATTTGATGTAACCCATGAATTGTCATTTCACCTCTGGCATACCCACACTATAAAAATGATCTCAAAGTAGGTTACTTCCACAAGATACCCTCGTTTAAATATTATATTTTAAATATATGTAAAATGAATAATTTAGATATATTTTACTTACAAATATTTTTAAACCCCCTCAACTTTTTAAGAAAGAAAATATTATTTAAATAACGATATCTTTTCAAAAGGGAAAATTTAGTATCTTTTAAAAGGTAATTTTTTTAAACCAATCTAAAACAAAGGAAAGGTTGTAGGCACCGATCGTTTATCTAAACAAGACTTTGTGCTGTCTAGGCAAGTGTGTCTAAGGCTAGTGGTTATTAATTAGGCCCACTACTTACGTAGTGGAGTACCTTCCCACTTACCTGGCACTTACCTAGCCACAATTGGCGGTGAAGAGGCGATTTGAGGACCTCATAACTTGTCCTTTTGGAATATTAGGAACAGTCTAGATTATTCAAATAAAAACCCCTTTTCAAAGGATTTTCAAATAAACATCACAACCTTGTATCAAAAGGATATTTTCTGTAAAACCTTATTCTTTTCCAAAATAATAAATATCCCAAATATCATGATTTTTCTTAGAAGTAATAAACGATATTTAAACCTTATTTTAACTAAGCTTCTTCCGAAGAACACGAAGTACTTTACAAATTCTAGAAAATAAAACGAGTGGTTGTGGAAGGCCATATTAAATGAGATCAAATACTCTTTCTAAAATTCCAGTTTATGACAACATGACATATACAAAACATGATACGGTTAGGGTTAGAATGCGCGGACCTAGGTATGGAATACAAATATGAAGATCCCGATATTCTGGGTGAACAGTCCAAAGTGTGGACGACTATACAAATATGAAGATCCCGATATTTCGGGTGAACAGTCCAAAGTGTGGACGACTATACAAATATGAAGATCCCGATATTTCGGGTGAACAGTCCAAAATGTGGACGACTATACAATGTGGAAATTCCATGCCTAGAAGTATACGCACTAACTCTAATTCGTCTAAATCTTTATACTGAACTACGGGGATGGGTAGTTTGATTAGGCAAGGATAATTCGGAACTCGGATTCCCCTACTACTCGATCATGATCCCAGGAAGTGAAACGGTACATTTCACTTCCCCAGTTGTTGTTCCGTGGCCACAACGGAATAATCTCGAGTATCCGGACCCTTGTTTAACAAACTAATACAAACTATTACCTTCATCTACACATAACTTACAACATATATAACCTACTCATATTCACATATCCAATTTGTACATAACCTCATACCTTTATACACATGTACATCATATTCATTATACACACCTATTCGTTTCTATACCTTTACTATCTTATGAGGCAATCCTACCCGAGTATAACTCGCTGACGGACCTTCCTTTTCTTTCTCTATCCTTGGAATGTCCGTCAGATAAGAATGAGCATTACAGCGAATATCAAGGTGAAGTCAGCTTATGGAGATCTTGCAGACTGGACGATGGAAGATTAGATAGTTTTAATTTTTGTTGTTGCCCATATGTTTAGGGCTTTTGTTTCTCCTTTGATGTAATTAAACTACTTAGTTTATTTTACTATTTCCTTTGGGATGTAATAAAGATTGGTTAATGGAAATAAAATGCCTTTCGCTCTTATTATTTTTTTTGGTACACATCCTGCATATTAAATATTTATACGCTTAACGTAACTGTATTGAATAGACCACCTTCAATACAGTTAGGTTGCGGACCTTGCCACGTCTTCCTTCTCCTTCTTTTGGGAAGCGGGGCGTGACAGGTTTTTGTGGTGGCCCATGCAGGTTCGAAACCTGTATGGGCCACCACAAAAACCTGTCATGCCCCGCTTCCCAAAGAAGGAGAAGGAAGGCGTGGCAAGGTCCGCAACCTAACTGTATTGTAAGTGTTCTATTCAATACAGTTACGTTAAGCGTAAGAATGAAACATAGTATGCAGGGTTGTGTACAAAAATAAAACAATAAAGCGAAAAGCATTTATTTCCATTAACCAACTTTATTACATTCCAAAGAAAGAGCAAAGCAACTAATTGTTTAATTACATCAAAGGAAACAAAACCCTAAACAAGTGGGCAACAAGTAAACTAATTAATCCTCCGATGCCATTTCTGCAAAATCTTCGTTAGTTGGTTCCTCGCCTAGATCTTCTTCGTAAAACTCATTCCCATCTAACGGACATTCCAAAAGGGTAAAAGAGAGAAAGTCCGTCAGCGAGTTATACTCGGGTAGGATTACCTCATAAGATAGTAAAGGTATAGAAACGAACTTGTGTGTATAATGAATATGATGTACATGAGTATAAAGGTATGAGGTTAAGTACAAATTGGATATGTGAATATGAGTATGTTCCATATGTTGTAAGTTATGTGTAGATGAAGGTATTAGTTTGTATTAGTTTGTTAAACAAGGGTCCGGATACTCGTGATTATTCCGTTGTAGCCACGGAACAACAACTGGGGAAGTGAAATGTACCGTTTCATTTCCCGGGATCATGATCGAGTAGTAGGGGAATCCGAGCTCCGAATTATCCTTGCCTAATCAAACTACCCATCCCCGTGGTTCGGTATATAGGTTTGGACGGATTAGAGTTAGTGCGTATACTTCTAGGCATGGAATTTCCATATTGTATAGTCGCCCACATTTGGACTGTTCACCCGAAATATCGGGATCTTCATATTTGTAGTCGCCCACATATTGGACTGTTCACCCGAAATATCGGGATCTTCATATTTGTATAGTCGTCCACTCTTTGGACTGTTCACCCTGCCTGCAGGGATCTTCATAAAGTATTCCATACCTAGGTCCGCGCATTCTAACCCTAACCGTATCATGTTTTGTATATGTCATGTTGTCATAAGCTGGAATTTTAGAAAGAGTATTTGATCTCATTTAATATGGCCTTCCACAACCACTCGTTTTATTTTCTAAAATTTGTAAAGTACTTCGTGTTCTTCGGAAAAAGCTTAGTTAAATAATAAGGTTTAAATATCGTTTATTATTTCTAAGAAAAATCATGATATTTGGGATATTTATTATTTCGGAAAAGAATAAGGTTTTACAGAAAATATCCTTTTGATACAAAGTTGTGATGTTTATTTGAAAATCTTTTAAAAGGGGTTTTTTTTTATTTAAAAAAATCTAGACTGCTTCTAATATTCCAAAAGGACAAGTTATGAGGTCCTCAAATCGCCTCTTCACCGCCAATTGTGGCTAGGTAAGTGCCAGGTAAGTGGGAAGGTACTCCACTACGTAAGTAGTGGGCCTAATTAAAAACCACTAGCCTTAGACACATTTGCCTAGACAGCACAAAGGCTGGATTAGATAAACGATCGATGCCTACAACCGTTCCTTTATTCTAGATTGGTGTTATTTCCGAATTACCTTTTAAAAGATACCAACTATTCCTTTTCTTTTCTTTTTTTTTTATAAAAAAAAATATCGTTATTTAAATTTAATATTTTCTTTCTTAAAAAGTTGAGGGGTTTTAGAACTATTTGTAAGTAGAACATACGTATACTGTATCTAAAATATTTATTTCATATATCTTTTAGTTCTTATAGCTATTTAAACAAATATAATATTTAAATTAAACGAGAGCATCTTGTGGAAGTAGCCTATTACGAGATCATTTTTATAGTGGGGGTATGTCAGAGGTAGAATGACAATTCATGAATTAAGCATATTAGATTCAAGGTGTTTTGGGTATGCAATATATTTCTATGTACAAAGGAAAATTTAACACCGTTTTAAATGGGGTTAACATTATTATTATTGAGGGTACAAAGAAAAAGGTATGCACATTTATTATAACAACTTTTTAAATGTGGGTTGATGATTAGAAGTTGGAATTTCGATAGAAGAAGGTGACAGGAAAAGGAGAGAGAGGCGGATCCTACCTTTGTTTAGAGTTTGGACGTAGACGGTGGAAGACGTAGGCTGGTACAAAAATTTCGCAAAAGCTCCGCGTCCCGATTTTTTCCTTGGCGATTGGATGTAGCCGTAGCGTCCGCGTCGTCGATACGAAGGCACCGGTATTTTTTTCAGAATTTTTGGAGTTCGGTGGTGTGAGAAATTTAGGTTTAAAGTGCCTATTTATAGGGTTCAAATGGTAACAATAAAATCCAAAAAAGTAGTTAAAACCCACGGAAAATCACGCCGGCCAATCATTGCGAATCATTCAGTTAATGATTGCGCCCGCCGCCACGTTTCGTGGCCGTTGGATCTGCATCCAACGGCCCAGATCGCACCGCCAGCCCCTGCCGCCACGCCACGCGTCGCCACGCGTCGCCACGCGCCTGCGCGTGTGGGGATCACGCGCTTTCGCGTGGTCCCCACCACGTGGGCGCCGTCAGCGGGCTCTGGGCCGTTGGATCTTGTGATCCAACGGTCCAGGTTAAAGGGGCTTATTTTATTTTATTTTATTTTTCATATAAAAAATAATATTTCTGTTTATTATTTTAAAAATTGGATTTGGCTTCCAAAAATTGTTAAAAATAGTTAAAAATGCGGGAAAATTATGGAAAATTTCCAGAAAATATATTTTATTATTATATTTACTATAAAAATAATTTTGGCTAAAAACAAATAATATATCCATTTCTAAATTGTTAGCTAGTTATAATAATTATATAATATCTAGTTTATCTTTAAAATATTTTTAATTACGACTTAATTGCTTTACTTGATAATAAAAATATGTAGATTATTTTAAGGTATTATAAAATTTTATTAAAACATTTTATGCCTATGAAAAGAATAAGTAGAATTAGAAAATTCTTTTAATCCTATTCAATGTTCAGAAAAATTATTAAAAACATTCATTTACCCAAAAAAAATGTAAATAACTACTCGACTCTAGGAATTCAAAATGAAAGTCATTTTATTAGAAATCTCGACCATTACAGTGCTTTGATTTCTACCCTACCACGGCTCAAAGGAGTCATGCAAACAGGTCTTTTTTGGGTACAGTCCCGAGCCACATGGAGGCAAGTGAGCGGATCGGCAGGGGATTCGTCTCTCCCGGTATTGGGGGTGAGATCGCGCTGTGTCTAGGAGAGCCATTAACAAAGCCCTCGGCCGAGACAGGAGATTTACTGGTAGGTACTCCCGTAGTATCTCACGGTGTTCTGGGCCACTCTCTGACACGACTTATACCGCTAATGGGGGTCTAACGTTACCAGCCCCCTAAGCAGATATACGATACTCATAGACGAACGGACCGGACTGTATGTATATTGTCACTGTTAGGCTCAGTAGGGTTTAGAGATGAGTTCGCTCGTCAGCTTCCCTTCCAATCAATACATAGGCAACCGTTACGTACAGCCAGTACCTCTGACGTGCTAGTGGTTATACCCAGTGCCAGTGAGTTGATGAGTCATTAGAGTCCCCCACAGACACTTTCCCAAGTTCGGGCGAAACGTTGTAGAGGCCGTATGGTTATATGGCAAGGTTCGGAAAATGCACGTGCGTTTTCGCACGTGTCATTTTTCGGGCAGATAATACTGGTCGGCTTTTATTTAAACCGGATTCAAGTATTATACTGTGTAGATATAATATCTTTGTCTCAGATACATTTGTATTCGGTCGTAATACAAATGCGGGTATGTTTATACCATTATGGGGTTATCCTGAAATTCGTTTCAGGATCACTTTTGGAAGTTGCCAGTTTCCAGTTTTCTATCAGCCGTATTTAACATTCGGTTAAATACGGATTTATCTCTTCTTGAGGGTGAGTCATGAGGTGAGTCGTGTTTCTAGAAGGTTCTAGAATGGTGACTAGGATGGTGAGGTGGATTAGTGCATTAATGGTCATTTAATGTTTTGGTGACTAAGGGTTATAATTCATTGTTTCATTTAATGAGTTCATACTAGGTGTTTAATGACTCATTCTTTCTCCTTTAATGTTATAGTCACCTCTTTGCTCCCACCCTCACCTCCCTCCCTCTACATATATGGACGGCCCCCTCCCCTTGAGGAGATGATCGATTGGGAAAAAGAAAGGGTTGCTTAAGCGAAAAAGATGAGAGTTTAAGTGTATGGAAATTTGATAGATACTCATTTCATATTTCCACCCGATCCAAAAGGCAACTTTATTAACCGTTCGTCCATAGCTTTGGACGTAACGAGACAAAGTGTTCTACCCATTCTCTATATTATCTTGGTCGTCTCTTTTAGCAAACTTGACGACCGAGTTGCATCGGTTCAGAGGCGGGAGCCCGTTTAAAGATCCGTCGACGTGGTGCCACCTGGACGATGAGACTGGAGATTCAAGAGATCGGAGCAGCCGCAACAAAGCGTGGGATGATGGTTGAAGACCGAAGGACTCGGATCGTTCGGTATAACTCTTCTACTCACTTTGTAGTTTGTTAGTTTAGCTTTAATAGCAGATTCGGGTTATAGTACGCGATAGCGCCAATTGTAAAAAGTTTTTGTTCCACATTTGTCGTCTGTTAGACAGCCGGGGCGCTACCGTGGACTTACAGTTATTGCATTTTTCTGGGTATTTTTAATCTGACTTAAGTGTTGAGTGTTCTGGGGATTATTTTGAATTCGTTGATTCGATCGGAAAATTTAATTTCGTTCTTTTTCCGGATAATTTAGAAACTATTAAAATGTTCGAACGGATATCATTAACTCATTTTTCCCGGCACGAAAAACTTTCAAGTGTTGAATTTTTCTTAAGTTTAAATCGTTCGGAAAAACGTGCAAGTAACGCGGTGGACCCTCTAGAAGAACACAAACCTTAACTCGATTATGTGACCATCTGAACCGCCTCTAAATCTTAGGGTTTGGGGCAGTACGGCGTGCCACATGTGAGGCGTTGGCTTGACCCTTCTATGGCTGGACCATCGGTACTGTGACATATTCTGAGATTATTTGAACTCCGCTCAAGTGTTAAGCTATTTAGGAAATCTTGGGTATTTGATTATCCGATCAGAAAGTTTAATACTGTCTATTTATCTGGAATGTGATACAATATATGGAATTCATATAGTTAGGCATGAAATGCGAAGTATGTGATATTTCGGATTTACGATTTCTAAAGTGATTGTGGATTCCAAATGTTGTAGTTTTACAATTTCTTTTCTGTGACCGTAAGTGTAGTATGTAGTTGTATTGCCGGTTTTCGTTGCTATACATCAATGACGATCGGTGTATGCATACTTACTAACATTGATGATATGAGATATTATGTGTTGCTGTGATATGTTATATTGGATCGTCGTGTTCTGAATAGCCGGGGGTTTATGTGAGATGAGGGTTTTTATTTTCATTCATGTAAAATTCATTTGTATGTAATATTCTTTTATTGGGGCACTTCCGGGATGAGGTTGATGTCACCAGTGTATATTATTTACTTTTCCGCATTAGGTAGACCCAAGGCGAGGAGCACAAGTAACCGGGTTCTAGGGTCCAGTGGGAGGCCATCTCAAGGAGTCGAGACTGGGTCTCCTAACCCTAGAATTGGCAGTGTTACTTTCCGCTCTCGTAGGGGTCTAGGGATGTGGGTTTGGCTATTTATCGCGACTGTGGAATCCGTGTTTTATACCGGCTCGTATTAAAAACACGGACATCCTAGTATATCCAATATTTCATATATGTTCTTCTGCTGCGATATGCGACATATCAGACGAACAGACCGGACTGTACGGTAAGTGTTACTGGTTGGATTCACAGGAGTGTGAGCGGGCTAGCTCGTCGATCTTCTGATCGCTCAATAGCCGGATTGCCGTTACGTTTAGCAGACCGCTTGCTGCTTGTGGGTGCTTGATATGATCATCATTGTAGAATCAAAACTTTATAAAAGGGTAGCTACAGTTTTGATTTGCATAGTGGTATATATGATATACCCTGCACCTTATTCGATGAGGAAAGAGCCGAGATCCCTTCACCGGGAGTGACCTCTTTAGCGAAACTGGCAGATGCTACAAACTCACGGTTTAGTTTTTGACAGCTTCTATAGTTCTTGCTTTGCACAGCGATATATCCTGCAACTTATTCGATGGGGAAAGAGCTGAGACCCCTTCACCGAGAGTGACCTCTTTAGCGAAACTGGAAAAGCCTCAAAAATGCTGCTTTTCAAAATCACTTGTTTCTACAACGATATCAAGTTCATTATGCTCGTGGTTTTCTGAAAAACCTGCGTAGCCCTCCGTCATTTCTGTTAGTGTATATGCCCTAGAGGCCATTACTGTATCATACTAGTTTGTATATTACTTAATGGAAGCTTGGGATATTCACCTTGTATATACAATCTTGCTCAAAATAGTAGTATGCTACTTGGTTTGTTTCTACTTCAATATGTACATGTGTTTATTTTATTATATCACCTATACGCATTAGTGGAGCTCTTAGGATCTTTGCTTGATTACCAGCGTTGTGATGGCAGTTAAGCTAGTGGGGCTGGGTAATCTATAAGCACATCCTTATGCAGGTCCCCGGTCGCAGGACTATCGAGACAGGGCATCGATACTCCGGAGTAGACTAGCGCATGCGCTTCTCATCCCAGTGTGGAAGACGGTCTGTCCCACAGCCGTCGGTACGTCGTACTTGAGATAGTATGCGGGTGCTCGTTGGGTTACGAGTACACTGGACAGGACTCGTCGGGAACTGACTAGTTGGTATTATGCCTATCGTCAGTTATCAGTTCCCAGGTGACATGAGTACAGCTTAGTCCGCTGACTTGACACTGTCACTTCGCCTCGAGTGTGTTCCCACTGTACTTTGATTACTACCCTACCACGGCTCAAAGGAGTCGTGCAAACAGGTGGTAGTTGGGTGCAGTCCCGAAGCACTTGGAGGCAGTGACGGTTAGACAAGATTCGTCTCTCCCGGTATTGGGGGTTGACATCGCGCTGTGTCTAGGAGAGCCATTACACGAGTAGTCCCTGGCCAGGGCAAACGAGATATACTGGTAGGCTTCCAGTGTTATCTCAGGGTGTTTTGGGCTTCACTCCGACACGGCTTGTACCGCTATTAGGGGACTGACGTTTACCGCCCCCTAGGCCCGCCATGCGATGTATCAGACGAACAGACCGGACTGTACGGAGAATGTCACATTCAGGCTCAGTAGGAGTTCAGATGGGTTTCGCCTCGTCAGTCTTCTTGTCGGCATCTACCTGGGGACCGTTACGCACAGCTAGTACCGCTTGCGGTCTGTGGTTAAACCCACTGCCAGCGTAGTGTCGAGTCTTTAGAGTCCCACACAGAAAGCTATTCGCCTTTAGGCAAAAGAGTAGAGGTCGCATGGTTTTGCGACAGGTCGCATGGTTTTGCGACAGGGTTCGGTCACATCCGTGCACTTGTGCACGTACAGTGTCCGGACAGTTCACACTAGCGGGCTTTGGTTTAAGCCAGATCCTAGTGTACCTTTTGGGATTGGTTTTATCCAGTATGCATTCGTGTTCCTCGGAACGCGGATGCGGGTGTGTATGCACAGTTGACGGAGAGACAGAGGCAGAGGATTCTCATTAGGGGTGTTGACCGTTGACAGTTGACTATTGACTTTTTGCTCAACCCTAATGAGAATATGATATGTGATTAACAATTATATTAATTAAGTATTATGGTGACATGGTTGTTGAGGGATTGACTTTGTTGACTTGTTGACTTTTGTTGACTTGTTGACTTTGTTGACTGGTTGACTAGGCTTGACTAGTTGACCATCATGATAACTATAGCTATCATTTCATGGCAAAGACTTTTGCTTGCTTGCTCTTTTGTGCAAAATGAGTGCATGAAATGATATGGCTATGGTTGCTTAAACCATCACATAATACTTGATTGATATGAGGTGTTATGATTGTTTTGGATTATGAGAGCCAAATGAGAAAAGTCTTCTCTCATTCTTTCATGCTCATTCTCTCTCTTGTTCTTGAGCTCTCATCTCCTCCTCTTGCTCTCCCTCTCTTGACTCTATGGTTCACTTGTCTCATGAGTTGAGAACCAAGAACCATAGATAAAATCCCATAACACTGTCGTCTTGGGACTCACTCTATTCACTAAGGTTTAGCAAACCGATGTGAACTAGTTGTCTCAAGTTGGCGAAGTAGGAGCCAAAGGTAAGTAGCTGTTCAGGTGGATCTATCTTCGCGCAAGGAGACGACGGAGTGAAGCCGATCCGGACAACCATCGAGGCTTGAAGACGAAGAGTCAAGGAAAGTAAGGTATAACCCCCTAACCGAGTGTTAACAACTCCTAGTTAGGTTGTTAGTTAGATGGTTAACAAGATCCGTTGGAGTCCATGTTACCACCTCTAAGAAATCGTTTTCGTCAAATGTCCGCATGCCCGAAAGTACCAGGAGAGGTAGCATGGACTTACATGGTATCAGAGCCTAGTTAAACTCTACCTAACATGTTAGCATAGTAACTAGAAATTCGATCGAGAAAAAGTCGCGAAATACACCCGATGTTCAAACTTGTCTGTCGATGTTCAAAGTGCTGGCAAATAGTATTGTGATATACCAAAATTCGACTCAGGGTTTTAGAGTATACTGTAGAAAGACGGTCCCCTGATCTCATCAGAGAGCTCGGTCCGCGCAATAGCTGCTATTGCCGCGTTGCCGCTCCGGCTGTAGTCCGCTGTCTCGGGTCTCTTCTTTGCGACAGTGGCGTATAGGGGTATTTGGGGATTGTTTGGAATATATTATGTTCTGCCCAGATTTTCCAGAACGAATATTGTGTTTGGGCTGAAAATCCGTATTTCATGTGATAGGAACTGCTAAAAGAATTAAGCTGACGGGTTTTTCTGTGATGTGATATTTGTATTGAACGTCTGCTAATCGCTATATGTCGATTAGTGGGGGTTATACAAATCTGTGATCTGTAATGTTATTGGAATGTGTATATGAATTCATTGGATTGTCGCGGGTGAATAGCCAGGGGTTGTGAGACGAGAGTTTTCTTTTCTTTCAATTCATGTAAATTTGTAAATTGATGTAATAATTATTTGTATGGCCGCACAACCGGGTCGGGGTTGTAGCCGTCATTGTATAATTTCTTTTTACTGTTTTTTGCTCCTAGGATAGACCCATGGAGGGGGTGCACAAACTACCGGGTATGCCGAAGTGCCGAGTGGCCTACTCACGGAGTTGAGGGAGGTTGCTTCGCTTCAGGTACTTGACGAGTAGTTTGCCGTACCCATAGGGTTCTTGGGTGGGGTATTGGCTATTCACCGCGACCGTGTAATCTACTTTTCGTTACAGGCTCGTACGATTGCGGATTCCTAGTATATCCAATGTATTCATCTGTGATCTGAAATGGCTATCATTGCAATATATCTATATATGATATTATTTAGGCGTTGCTTATGTTTTACAGCCGTGCTAGCCCAGCCCCCGCTCTGTCGTTAGTTAAGTAACCTAACGGGTAATGACGGGGCCCCGTGGCGAATGCGAATGGCATAAGCGTACGTCATATTTTGGTTGTTTTCTGCAATGGTAGGATTAAATGATGGGACGCATTAAAAGAACTAATGCAAGAATATCACGCATTAAAAGAACTAATGCAAGATAATAAACCAAGCAAAAGTCGTTGGAACACTTTCGAAAAACCACTCGGTTCTTTTCAAAACCAACTTTTAAATGCGGAGCTTGAGCCACTCCTTTTAAAAGCTATCTCGTTCCATCGACTATATCAAGTTCACTACGTTCACGGTTTCACCAAAACCATTCGTAGACCTCCGTCGTTTCACATGAATAGTCAATAGTATTCAAGCTATGTATGTTGGCCAAAGTCAAGGCATAGTGATTGGTAGCTATTGGGTGTTCATGTGTAGCATAGATAGATGCGTTGGTTTGGGACAGTCGTACTGCCATTTTGGCCAAAGTCAAGGGTAGGTGCGAATGGATCCAAATTAACCTGGATAATGACGGGTAGAACTTGACATGTGACTTATGATATTTTGGCCAAAGTCAAGGTCATAAGAGCATGGGGCAAAAATCCACATCGGGAGTTTCATAAGTACTGAAACTTGCTAGATTTGCATACCACTTGGAGTGTGATGATTCTGGTAGGATTCCTTCAGTTTCGTCACGCGATGATATTTGGATCCCGATCCTACTGTGAGTATATGCTACTCCTCGGGAAATTTCTCACTAAACGATCAATACT
This sequence comes from Agapanthus africanus, assembly GCA_030015575.1. NCBI lineage: Eukaryota > Viridiplantae > Streptophyta > Magnoliopsida > Asparagales > Amaryllidaceae > Agapanthus > Agapanthus africanus. The sequence continues at coordinate 52,315,602 of CM057347.1, forward strand.
ATAAACCTAGTAGGTGCCTAGAAAGGTGTTAGCGGGGCTACGCCCCCAGGGAAAAGAGGTTCTTGAATTAAGGAACTTCGCGAAAGCGTTGGAAAACCTCCCTCGAAGTACCGACACTGGTCTGGCTGAACGGTTAAGCAAGTATTGTGCGGTGGGATTGATCCCGACTAATTCTTCCTTTATGGTTTGAGGAGGGATTCGAGAAACAGTGGGAGCCATCCTGTTTAGACAAACTAAAAACCACTCTAAACTTGCAAGAGCATCATGCTGAGTGTTTCTTCTCTCTCTCCTAATTGCAGCGACCAATCGACATGACTGGACTTAAGTTACTCCTAGATAAAAACATACTGACAGGGCCAAACTACAAAGATCGGCTCAGGAATGTCAAAATGGCAATCACTTACGACAAGCTGGGGTATCTTCTTACCACCAAAGCTCCCCCTGTCCCTGGTCCCGCTTCCAGCGTCGCGGATAAGGAAATCCGTAAGACTTGGGAGATTGATAGCGCGAAGGCCAAGTGCCTCGTACTTACCTCTATGGACAATGAACATCAGAGGAGGCACGAGAATATGGACTTGGAATCCATATTTCTTCATACAAAAGAACTGTATGGAGAGCAATCTCGTATCGCAAGATACGAAGCGTTGAAAAAGTTATTTTCGGCAAGGATGGTCGTCGGATCATCAGTAGCAGAACACGTGCTTAAGATGATCGGCTACATTGAGGAGCTCGCGGACCTAGGGACCACATTGGAGAGTGAGCTCTATACGGACTTAGTTCTCCAGTCCCTTCCTTCCACTTACGCCCAGTTTATACTGAACTTCAACTTATAAGAAAAAGAAGTTGAACTTTCAGAGCTCCTCAACATGCTGAGGAGCGCAGAGGGTACCCTACAGAAGGTAGGGAAACATCCACTTTGTTTGTAGGAGGATCATCTTCTTCTAGGTCCAAGGCGAAAGCCAAGGGAAAGAAGAAGAAAGCCCCCGCCAAACCAAGGGGCGGTGTTAGTAAAGTGGATACGAAGGGAAAAGCTAAAGCAACAAAGAAAGCGGGGAAGCTTGTGGATAAGGAAGAATGCTTCTATTGTCATAAGAAAGGACACTGGAAGAATGATTGCAGGGCCTGGAAGGCCAGAACACAGGAATTGAAGCAGGTTGCAGCTTCAGCTTCAGGTGTGTATGTTATTGAAAACTGTCTTTCAATAAACTCTACTTCCTGGGTATTGGATACCGGATCAGGATCTCATATCTGTAATTCTTTGCAGGCGTTGAGAAACCGTAGTGTTTTGAAAGCAGGTGACATGACCCTCAGAGTTATGAACGGAGCTAGCATGGATGCTAAAGCCGTGGGGGACTATCACCTGGGAATGTCAGATGGACATGTTTTGGTTTTGCGTAATTACTTTTTTGTACCCAACGCAACTTGTAATATCATTTCTGTATCTTTAGTTTCTAAAGAAGGTTATGAATTTGCGTTTGTAAGCAATGTTGTAAACATTCACCTTAATCAAGTTCTGATTGGGTCAGGTACATTGAGCAATGGTATATACGTATTAAACCAACCACAGATTTTCAATGTCCAAAATACATACAAAAGAAAGTCTCCGGAAATCAATCAGACTTTCTTATGGCATTGTAGACTGGGTCACATCAATGAGAGAAGGTTGACGAAGTTACATACAGAAGGATATTTGAATCCGTTCGAATATCAATCGTATGCCACTTGTCAATCCTGTCTCAAAGGAAAGATGACAAAGACTCCGTTTACTGGACACGGAGTAAGGGCGAGCGAGCTCTTGGGACTCGTACACAGTGACGTGTGCTGTCCAATGTCTACACATGCGCGAAGCGGTTATTCTTACTTCATTACTTTTACGGATGACTTCTCAAGGTACGGTTATGTCTTCTTAATGAAACATAAGTCCGAAGCCTTTGGAAAATTCCAGGAATATAAGAATGAAGTAGAAAAACAAACCGGCAAAAGTATCAAGATCCTAAGATCGGATCGAGGTGGTGAATACTTAAGTGCCGAGTTCCTGGACTATTTAAAAGAGAACGGAATTCTCTCTCAGCTTACTCCTCCATACACTCCGCAACATAACGGTGTATCGGAGAGACGGAACCGAACCCTATTGGATATGGTACGGTCCATGATGAGTAACGCTGAGTTACCGCGATCATTCTGGGGGTATGCGCTAGAATCAGCCGCATACCTTTTGAACCGAGTTCCCACTAAGACTTGCCTACTACACCATATGAGATGTGGTGTGGGAAGAGACCCTATCTTAATCACATTAAGACATGGGGAAGTCCAGCTTTTGTCAAAAAGCAGCATGCGGACAAGCTCGAGGCACGCTCAGTACAGTGCAAGTTCGTGGGATATCCAAAGAATTCCAAGGGATATTTCTTCTACTGCGAAGAGGAACAAAAAGTTATTGTTTCTTGTCATGCCCACTTTCTAGAACACCAGTTCTTAGAAAAGGAAATTAGTGGGAGCGCAGTAGAACTGGAAGAAATTCCAGAACCACAAACTATTACTGAAAGTTTAGTGGAACCAGAGGGTTCAAAAGAACAGGACATTCCTACGCCGCTCCGCAGGAGTAGTAGGCAGTCTCATCCGCCCGAAAGATACTACGGTTTTCTCATAGACGGGGATAGAGAGGATTGCATCATAGATTATGATGAGCCTACTAGCTTCCAGCAGGCCGTTCAGAGCGTTGACTCAGTAAAATGGCTGGATGCAATGCGGACCGAAATGGAGTCCATGTACACCAACAATGTATGGACATTGGACATTGCTCCAGACGGGGTAAAACCCGTAGGATGCAAGTGGATCTTCAAAAGGAAGATTGGTGTAGATGGATAGGTTGAGACCTATAAAGCTAGACTTGTTGCGAAGGGTTTTCGTCAAAGATCTGGTTTGGACTATGACGAAACCTTTTCTCCAGTGGCTATGCTGAAATCCATTCGGATCCTTCTTGCCATTGCTGCCTTCCACGATTATGAGATCTGGCAGATGGACGTAAAGACCGCTTTTCTAAATGGAAATTTAGAGGAGTGTGTTTATATGGACCAACCAGAGGGTTTCATTTAGAATGGGAGCAGCGGAAAGGTGTGCAAGTTGCTTAAGTCCATCTATGGACTAAAGCAGGCATCGCGGAGTTGGAACATCTGTTTTGATGAGACGGTCAAGGAATTTGGCTTTATCAAAAATCCAGGTGAACCATGCATCTATAGTAGATTTGTAGCGAGAACTGTAGTATTCCTCGTTTTGTACGTGGATGACATTCTCTTAATAGGAAATGACATTCCTATGCTACAATCTGTCAAGGGGTTCTTGTCACACAGGTTCTCCATGAAAGACCTGGGTGATGCCTCATACATCCTGGGGATCCGGATCTATCGTGATAGATCCAAGAGGATATTAGGACTTTCACAGTCCAGGTACATCGACACCATACTGAAGAAATTCAGTATGGAAGATTCCAAGCGCGGTAACCTACCGGCTTGTCACGGGATCACCCTCTCTAAAGAGATGTCTCCCAAGACTGATTTGGAGAGGGATCGCATGTCTATTATACCCTAAGCTTCTGCGGTAGGCTCTATAATGTATGCGATGTTGTGTACCAGACCGGATGTAGCTTATGCACTGAGTGTGGTAAGCCGGTATCAGTCAAACCCTGGGGTGAAACACTGGATAGCGGTAAAGAACATTCTCAAGTACCTGAGAAGGACTAAGGAGATGTTCTTGGTGTATGGCGGAAAAGACCTCCAGATCGAGGCCTTTGCTGACTCCAGCTTCCAGAGTGACAAGGATGATTCCAAGTCCATGTCGGGTTTTGTCTTTACCCTCAATGGAGGGGCGTTGTGTTGGAAGAGTTCCAAACAGGAAACCGTTGCAGACTCGACGATGGAAGCGGAATACATCGCTGCATCTGATGCCGCAAAAGAAGCTGTCTGGATGAGGAAGTTCTTGAAAGAACTTCAGGTGGTTCCGTCCATTGTTGATCCAATACCTCTGTATTGCGACAACAACGGGGCTATAGCTTTAGCGAAGGAACCCAGGTCCCATCAGAGATCCAGACACATCTTGAGGCGGTATCACCTGATCATGGAGATCGTGGATCGCCAGGAGATCGAGGTTCGGAGGGTTGCTTCAGAAGATAACACTGCAGATCCATTCACCAAGGCCTTGCCCCAGACTCAGTTCGAGCGGCTGATCGAGATGATAGGTTTTCGATACGCCAGTACATGGCCTTAGTGCAAGTGGGAGATTGTTAGTGTATATGCCCTAGAGGCCATTACTGTATCATACTAGTTTGTATATTACTTAATGGAAGCTTGGGATATTCACCTTGTATATACAATCTTGCTCAAAATAGTAGTATGCTACTTGGTTTGTTTCTACTTCAATATGTACATGTGTTTATTTTATTATATCACCTATACGCATTAGTGGAGCTCTTAGGATCTTTGCTTGATTACCAGCGTTGTGATGGCAGTTACGCTAGTGGGGCTGGGTAATCTATAAGCACATCCTTATGCAGGTCCCTGGTCGCAGGACTATCGAGACAGGGCATCGATACTCCGGAGTAGACTAGCGCATGCGCTTCTCATCCCAGTGTGGAAGACGGTCTGTCCCACAGCCGTCGGTACGTCGTACTTGAGATAGTATGCGGGTGCTCGTTGGGTTACGAGTACACTGGACAGGACTCGTCGGGAACTGACTAGTTGGTATTATGCCTATCGTCAGTTATCAGTTCCCAGGTGACATGAGTACAGCTTAGTCCGCTGACTTGACACTGTCACTTCGCCTCGAGTGTGTTCCCACTGTACTTTGATTACTACCCTACCACGGCTCAAAGGAGTCGTGCAAACAGGTGGTAGTTGGGTGCAGTCCCGAAGCACTTGGAGGCAGTGACGGTTAGACAGGATTCGTCTCTCCCGGTATTGGGGGTTGACATCGCGCTGTGTCTAGGAGAGCCATTACACGAGTAGTCCCTGGCCAGGGCAAACGAGATATACTGGTAGGCTTCCAGTGTTATCTCAGGGTGTTTTGGGCTTCACTCCGACACGGCTTGTACCGCTATTAGGGGACTGACGTTTACCGCCTCCTAGGCCCGCCATGCGATGTATCAGACGAACAGACCGGACTGTACGGAGAATGTCACATTCAGGCTCAGTAGGAGTTCAGATGGGTTTCGCCTCGTCAGTCTTCTTGTCGGCATCTACCTGGGGACCGTTACGCACAGCTAGTGCCGCTTGCGGTCTGTGGTTAAACCCACTGCCAGCGTAGTGTCGAGTCTTTAGAGTCCCACACAGAAAGCTATTCGCCTTTAGGCAAAAGAGTAGAGGTCGCATGGTTTTGCGACAGGTCGCATGGTTTTGCGACAGGGTTCGGTCACATCCGTGCACTTGTGCACGTACAGTGTCCGGACAGTTCACACTAGCGGGCTTTGGTTTAAGCCAGATCCTAGTGTACCTTTTGGGATTGGTTTTATCCAGTATGCATTCGTGTTCCTCGGAACGCGGATGCGGGTGTGTATGCACAGTTGACGGAGAGACAGAGGCAGAGGATTCTCATTAGGGTTGTTGACCGTTGACAGTTGACTATTGACTTTTTGCTCAACCCTAATGAGAATATGATATGTGATTAACAATTATATTAATTAAGTATTATGGTGACATGGTTATTGAGGGATTGACTTTGTTGACTTGTTGACTTTTGTTGACTTGTTGACTTTGTTGACCGGTTGACTAGGCTTGACTAGTTGACCATCATGATAACTATAGCTATCATTTCATGGCAAAGACTTTTGCTTGCTTGCTCTTTTGTGCAAAATGAGTGCATAAAATGATATGGCTATGGTTGCTTAAACCATCACATAATACTTGATTGATATGAGGTGTTATGATTGTTTTGGATTATGAGAGCCAAATGAGAAAAGTCTTCTCTCATTCTTTCATGCTCATTCTCTCTCTTGTTCTTGAGCTCTCATCTCCTCCTCTTGCTCTCCCTCTCTTGACTCTATGGTTCACTTGTCTCATGAGTTGAGAACCAAGAACCATAGATAAAATCCCATACAAACTCTTCTCTACTCACTCTAGTTCACAAGGTTTAGCAAACCGAGTGAACTAGTTTCTTCAAAGTTCGAAGAAGGAGCCAAAGGTAGAAGCTTTCAGGTGGATCTATCTTCGGCGCAAGGAGACGACGGAGTGAAGCCGATCCAGACAACCATCGAGGCTTGAAGACGAAGGAGTTCAAGAAAGAAAGGTATAACCCCCTAACCGAGTAGTTAACAACTCCTAGTTAGGTTGTTAGTTAGATGTTTAACAAAGATCCGGTTTTGAGTCCATGTTACCACCTCTAAGAAAATCGTTTTTCGTCAAATTCCGCATGCCCGAAAGTACCGGGAGAGGTAGCATGGACTTACAATTTCAGATAGATATTATTTAGTATTCGTGCTATATTTGTTGACTTAGTCAAGGCATAGTGTACGATAGCTAAATATTGTTTATCTGCTAAAGCATGAGATATGATTGGATTAGGGTAGTCGTACGGCCTTGTTGACTTAGTCAAGGGTCGTACGGGTGGGTTTAATTCAATCGGGAAATGTACGGGTTAAACTTGACTTGCGATTTATGGTTTGTTGACTTAGTCAAGGTCATAGATCATTAGGGGCAAAAGCATTATCGGGAATTTCAAGTGTTGAAATTTGCAATGAGATTGCATACCTCCTATGAGATAGTTGGATCCCGATACCCACTGCGAGTAAGAGTTACTCCTCGGAGAATTTTACACAGGACAATTAGCCGATCAAGTAGGTGTCTAGAAAAGTGTTAACGGGATTATGCCTCTGGGAAAACGAGGTTTATTTTAATTAGGTCCATGCGAAAGCAGGGGGAACCTCCCTCAAGTACCGACACTGATCTGGCTAAAAGATTGACAAAATTGTAGGGTGTAATTAATCCCGGCTAATCTTACCTTTTAGGGTTTGAAGGAAGATTTGATAAAAACAGTGGGAGACATCCTGATTAGATAAGATAATAACCAATCTATCTTGCAAGAACATACGCTAAAGTGTTTCCTTCTCTCTCTCTCCAGGTAGCGACCATATCAGGACTTAATCAAGATAAAAATATGGATGTATTGACTGAACCTACTTATTATACTGAGCAGGGGATCATTGGTCCCGTTCTTTCTTATAAGAGTTATAAGACTGAGCAGGAAACAGAAAAAAATCTGGATTCTCACGCCGCCCAAACGAAGAACAAGCATGTTGATACATCTTTTTCGGGTGTGTTAGTTATTGAGAACTGTTTCTCAGTTCACCCTATGTCCTGGGTATTGGATACCGGATCGGGATCCCACATATGTAAATTGTTACGTGGGCTACGTAAAGGTAGAGAACTGGGAAAGAGTGATCATTCTGTACAAGTAGGGAATGGTACAAATATTGCAGTCAAAGCAGTTGGCAAATATCACCTAGTATTACCAAGCAGTAATACATTGATTCTGAATGGGTGCTATTATATACCGAACATGATGTGCAACATTATATCTGTTTCTTTATTAAGTAAAGAAGGGTATAATTTTGTAATACAGGATAATGTTATGAACATCTTCCTAAATCAAAAGTTGATTGGATCAGGCTCGTTACATAATGGCATATTCATTCTCAATCAAAATACAGTCATTAATATACAAAACACACATAAGAGGAAAAGTTCATAAATGAACGAATTCTTCTTGTGGCATTGTAGACTTGGTCATATCAATGCGACACGGCTAGCTAAGTTACATAAGGATGGATATTTGAATTCGTTCGAATTATCATCTTATGATACTTGTCATTCATGTCTCAAAGGAAAAATGACCAAAACTCTGTTTAGTGGACACGGAGAAAGAGTTACGGAACTCTTAGGACTGGTACATAGTGATGTATGCGGTCTTATGTCTACGCATGCTAGGAACGGTTCTTCCTACTTCATTACATTCACCGACGATCTCTCTAGATACGGACATGTGTTCCTGATGAAACATAAGTCTGAAGCTTTTGAGAAATTCAGAGAATATAAGCATGAAGTAGAGAACCAAACGGCAAAAGTATTAAAATCCTTCAATCTGATCAAGGAGGAGAATACTTGAGCAATGATTTTCTGGATTATCTAAAAGAGAATGGGATTCTCTCTCAGCTTACTCTTCCTTATACATCACAGCATAACAATGTATCGGAGTGGAGGAATCGCACCCTATTAGATATGGTGCGCTCTATGATGAGCGATGCTGAGTTGCCTATTTCCTTCTGGGGGTATGCGCTTGAGATAGCCATATACCTATTAAATCTAGTTCCATCTAAATCTGTACCTACCACACCATATGAGATATGGAGTAGGAAGAGACCATATTTTAAATGAGTTAAGATATGGGGTTGTCCGGCTTATGTCAAAAGGCAAAATCCGGACAAACTCGAGGCACGATCAGTTCTTTGCAAGTTTGTGGGATATCCAAAGAATTCTCAAGGATATTTTTTCTACCACGCTGAGGAACAAAAAGTGTTTGTTGCTCAACATTCCACCTTTTTGGAAAAGGAATTTCTTGCAAAAGAAATTAGTGGCAAAGAGGTAGAGCTGGAAGAGGTTTCAGCACCGCAAACTACAACTGATGATTTATTGGAACCAGAGGATTCAGTAGTACCCGACGAACCCCAGCCTCTCCGTCGATCTAGTAGGGTTTCTCATCCACCTAAGAGATACTACGGTTTTCTCATTGATGGTGGAAGCAAGGATTGCATCATGGAAGATGATGACCCGACTAGTTTCGAGCAGGCCATCACGAGTGGTGACTCTGTGAAATGGCTGGATGCAATGCGATCTGAGATGGAATCCATGTACACCAACAAAGTATGGACTTTGGAAAATGCTCCTGAAGGGGTAAAACCCATTGGGAGCAAGTGGATCTTTAAAAAGAAAATTGGTGTAGATTGAAAAGTTGAGACTTTCAAAGCTAGACTTGTTGCAAAGGGTTTTCGTCAACGACCAGGTGTGGATTATGACGAAACCTTTTCTCCAGTGGCTATGCTTAAGTCCATCCGGATCTTACTTGCCATTGCTGCATACCATGACTATGAAATCTGGCAAATAGATTTTAAGACCGCCTTTCTAAACGGTGATTTAGAAGAGTGCGTGTACATGACTCAGCCAGAGGGCTTCGTAGATAGTGGGAGCAGCGGAAATGTGTGCAAACTGCTTAAATCCATCTATGGGTTAAAGCAAGCATCGCGGAGTTGGAACATCTGTTTTGATGATGTAGTCAAAGAGTTTGACTTCATCAAAAATATAGATGAACCTTGTATTTATAAGAAGGTTGCAGAGAGTAAGGTTGTATTCCTCGTATTGTACGTCGATGACATACTCTTGATAGGAAATGATGTTCCTATGCTGCAATCAGTCAAGCTCTTCTTATCACAAAGATTCTCAATGAAAGATCTAGGTGATGCCTCCTGCATATTGGGAATCATGATCTATAGAGATAGATCTAAACGGATACTGGGATTGTCCCAATCCAGGTACATTGATACCATACTAAAAAGGTTTAGTATGGAAGAATCCTAGCGTGGGAACCAACCCACGATCTCTGGACTCACTCTCTCCAAAGAGATGTCTCCCAAGACTGATTTGGAGAGAGCTCGCATACAAGGGATACCCTATGCTTCGGCAGTAGGCTCTATCATGTATGCGATGCTATGTACCATACCCGATGTAGCATACTCACTAAGTGTAGGAGTAGGTATCAAGCAGATCCTGGAGAGAGTCACTGGATAGCTGTGAAGAACATTCTCAAGTACTTACGAAAGACTAAAGAGATGTTCTTGGTGTATGGTAATGGAGAACTCCAGGTGGGGTCCTTTACCGATTCCAGCTTCCAAAATGATAAGGACGACTCTAAGTCGCACTCGGGATTTGTCTTTACCCTCAATGGAGGGGCGGTATGTTGGAAGAGTTCCAAACAGGATACCGTTGCAGACTCGACGATGGAGGCTGAATACATCGCTGCCAACGATGCTGCCAAAGAGGCTGTCTGAATAAAGAAGTTCATTAGTGAGCTTGGTGTGGTTCCATCCATTGAACATCCAATACCTCTGTATTGCGATAACAATGGAGCTGTGGCTTTGGCCAAGAAACCCAGGTCCCATCAAAAGTCCAGACATATTCTGAGGCGGTATCACCTGATCAGGGAGATAGTTGATCGCCGGGAGATTGAGGTCAGGAGAGTAGATACGAAGGACAACACTGCGGATCCACTCATGAAGGTCATTCCCCAGATACAGTTTGAGAGATTATTCAGGATGCTAGGTATGAGATACTACAGTAGCTGGCCTTAGTGCAAGTGAGAGATTGTTAGTTATGTATATGCCCTAGAGGCCATTGTCGTACATATGATGTATATTATAATGGATGCTTGAATATATAGAGAGAGGACTTTTTTGCTCGTCATGATAGTATGCTATTTGGTTTCACTTTATCTTAACATATTGACTTGTATATGTTTACTGTCTTACTCTCACATGTTGATAAAGCCCTTAGGATCTGTACTCGACTACTGGGACTATGATGAGATCATACTAGTGGGGCCACGGTAGTCGATGAGTACATCCTATAACTGTTCCTAGTCGAGGGTGTGTCGAGACAGGGCATCGATACACCAGAGTAGACTAGCGTATACGCATCTTGACTCATATGATGGGCGATGGATGATCCCATATCCATCGATGTTTGACATCAAGGATGGTGTACGGATGCTCAGTGGAGACTGGGTAGACTGGACGGACTCACCGAGAACTCTCAGATGGTGATATACCACACGTCAGATGGCAGTTCTCCGGTGACACTGGTACAGGGTAGTCTGTAGACCCGAGATCGTCATAGAGTCTTGTGTGATTCCCACTGTGCTTTGATTTCCACCTTACCACGTCCAAGAGGGCGTGCAAAACGGTGGCTTTTGGGTGCAGTCCCGAATCACATGGAGGCAATGAGAGATAGGAGGGGATTCGTCTCTCCCGATATAGGGAGTTGATGTTGTGCTGTGTTCGATTGGCTATAACTGGAAGTCCCTGGCCAGGGCTGATATAGAGATTTACTGGTAAGTGTTACCAGTAGTTTCTCGACCCGTTATGAGGCTCACATCGACACGACTTATCGGTTACTGAGGTCTGACGTATACAACCCCTAGACTAGATATGCAACATATCAGACGAAGAGACCGGACTGTACAGGAGTGTTACTGATTGGATTCACAGGAGAATGTACAGGCTAGCTTGTTGATCTTCTGATCGCTCAATACCTGGGTGGCTGTTACGTTTAGCTGACCGCTTGCAGCTTGTGGGTGTTTGATATGATCATCACCTTGTTGGGTTAGCCTAGCACCTTATGAAGGGTTTGGAAGCATCACATGTACCAAAGATTGAGTTTTTAGGGTGCTAAGTTAACAAACATCGGATCGTTCCTAGAAAAATTAGGGTTTCTAATCTTTGCATATCATCTCATGAAAGAAAAACTAGGGTTTTGAGAGTACAACCTTTGTAGCTCCCTACGGTAGACTCCTCGGCTACTTGGGGTTTGGAAAAGCTCCGCTTGAACTCCTCTAGGTCACCGATGATCCACCCGGAGTCCGCTTTGTCCAAGCTTGCAACTTCACCCGATCAAGAGAATGAAATGAAGCTAACACTCCGAACAAGTGGGCTAGACTTGTGTAGAATGGTGTTGTGGTTCTCTTTCTCACTTCAAAATCCTTTCTTGATGAATAATTTGCTCACTTGAAAATTCTAGAGAGCAAGAGATCTAGGTTGAAGAAGATGATGGCTATTTTTGAAGAAGAGAAGAATAACTCCCCATAGAAAAAGAAAAACATAAGTATATATATATATATTCATTTCACATCTCAAACCATGGTTAAAAAATATGGATATTTATTTCATTTTAGTTAAAAGACAAGAGGAAGATAAATCATGGTTAAAAGGTAGGTGAATATGGTTAGGTCAAAAGAAGAGTGTAGAAGATAACCATTCATTCACCTTTTCTCTTTTCTTTTGTTTTAACTTTAAATAGAAATAATTATCCATATATATAAACATGGTGTGAGTCTTATAAAGCCACCATTTTCAATGTATAAGAAACCATGAAAGATGATGTATGTATGTATGTGTGCATGCACATCCATATGTGCATGAATCCTTAAAGAAAGCATACATGCATGCATACATCCATCAAACTCAAGAAAGGATTTCAAGTGAGAAGCTAATGGTTAAATGATAAATCAACATTTGATTTATCGATCCGGTCATATCACATATAACCCCACCAAATGCAAGCCGCCCAATCAATATACGGTATCCTATACGCGCATTTTAACCGGGTCCATGCGCATATCGCATACGCGCACCACAACGTTTCGCCTGGACTACATAACTCCTATGTGGGACTCTAAGACTCGTCAATACGCCGGCAGTGAGTGATGATTATATCAAGCACCCCCAAGCCGCAAGCGGTCAGCTAAACGTAACGGCCACCCGGGTATTGAACGATCAGAAGAGAACAAGCGAACCTGCTACAACTCCCGTCGATCCAACCGGCAACACAACCCGTAGAGTCCGGTCTCCTCGTCTGATATGTCGCATATCAAGTCTAGGGTGGTAAACGTTAGACCCTAATAACTGATAAGTCATGCCGATGTGAGGCTCATAACGGGTCGAGAAACTACTGGTAACACTTACCAGCAAATCTCTGAATTAGCCCTGGCCAGGGACTTCCCTGTTACGGCCAATCGAGCACAGCGCAACATCAACCCCCAATACCGGGAGAGACGAAACCCCTCCTATCGCTCATTGCCTCCATGTGACTCGGGACTGTACCCAAAAACCACCGTTTTGCACGCCCTCATGGACGTGGTAAGGTGGAAATCAAAGCACAGTGGGAATCACACAAGACTCTATGACGATTTCGGGTCTACAGACTAACCTGCATAAGTGTCACCTGAGAACTGCCATCTGACGTGAGGTATAATACCATCTGGGAGTTCTCGGCGAGTCCGTCCAGTGTACCCAGTCTCCACTGAGCACCCGTATACCATCTCTGATGTCAAACACCAATAGATATGGGATCATCCATCGCCCATCTCATGGGTCAAGAAGCGTATACGCTAGTCTACACTGGTATATCGATGCCCCGTCTCGATACACCCACGACTAGGGACCTTGAAGGATGTACTTATGGACTACCATGTCCCCACTAGTATGATCATCATCATAGTCCAGGTAGTCAAGTACACATCCTAAGGGCTTTACCAACATGTAACTATAAGACAGTATAAAGAGACTAGTATACATGTTAAGATAAAGAGCAACCAGATAGCATACTATCATATCGAGCAAGAAAGACATCTCTATATATGTCCAAGCATCCAATATAATATACATCATCTGTACAATACTAACCTCTAGGGCATACATACAACTAACAATCTCCCACTTGCACTAGGGCCAGCTGCTGTAATATCGCATACCGAGCATCCCGAAGAGTCTCTCAAACTGTATCTGGGGAATGGCCTTCGTGAGTGGATCCGCTGTGTTGTTCTTCGTGTCAACCCTCCTGACCTCGATCTCCCGGTGATCAACTATCTCCCGGATCAGGTAATACCGCCTCAGAATATGCATGGATCGCTGATGGGACCTGGGCTCCTTGGCCGAAGCCACCGCTCCATTGTTATCGCAATACAAAGGTATTGGATGCTCAATGGATGGAACCACTCCAAGTTCAGTAATGAACTTCTTGATCCAGACAGCCTCTTTGGCAGCATCGTTGGCAGCGATGTATTCAGCCTCCATCGTCGAGTATGCCACGGTTTCCTGCTTGGAACTCTTCCAGCTAACCGCCCCTCCGTAAAGGGTAAAGACAAATCCCAACTGCGACTTAGAGTCGTCCTTATAACTCTGGAAGCTCGAATCGGTAAAGGAATCCACTTGGAGTTCTCCGTTACCATACACCAAGAGCATCTCTTTAGTCCTTCGCAAGTACTTGAGAATGCTCTTCACAGCTGTCCAGTGACTCTCTCCAGGATCAGCTTGATACCTGCTCACTACACTTAGTGAGTATGCTACATCGGGTCTGGTACATAGCATCGCGTACATGATAGAGCCTACAGCCGAAGCATAGGGTATCCCTTGCATGCGAGCTCTCTCCAAATCAGTCTTGGGAGACATCTCTTTGGAGAGAGTGACTCCACAGATCGTGGGTAAGTTCCCACGCTTGGATTCTTCCATACTAAACCTCTTTAGTATGGTGTCAATGTACCTGGATTGGGACAATCCCAATATCCATTTGGATCTATCTCTATAGATCCTAATTCCCAATATGAAGGAGGCATCACCAAGATCTTTCATTGAGAATCTTTGTGATAAGAAGAGCTTGACCGATTGTAGCATAGCAATGTCATTTCCAATCAAGAGTATGTCGTCCACGTACAATACGAGGAAGACAACCTTACTCTCTGCCACCTTCTTGTAGATACAAGGTTCATCTACGTTTTTGACGAAATCAAACTCTTTGATAACGACGTCAAAGCAGATGTTCCAACTCCGCGATACTTGCTTTAATCCATAAATAGATTTAAGCAGCTTGCACACCTTCCCGCTGCTCCCACTATCTACGAAGCCCTCTGGCTGAGTTATGTACACGCTCTCTTCTAAATCACCGTTTAGAAAGGCGGTCTTAACATCCATTTGCCAGATTTCGTAATCATGATATGCGGCGATGGCAAGCTTGATCCGGATGGATTTAAGCATAGCCACTGGAGAAAAGGTTTCGTCATAGTCCACACCTGGTCTTTGACGAAAACCCTTTGCAACAAGTCTAGCTTTGAAAGTCTCTACTTTCCCATCTACACAAAGTTTCTTCTTGAAGATCCACTTGCTCCCAATGGGTTTTACCGCTTCAGGAGCATCTTCT
Organism: Agapanthus africanus; assembly: GCA_030015575.1. Lineage (NCBI taxonomy): Eukaryota > Viridiplantae > Streptophyta > Magnoliopsida > Asparagales > Amaryllidaceae > Agapanthus > Agapanthus africanus. The sequence goes on from CM057347.1 coordinate 52,330,604, forward strand.
AAAGTCCATACATTGTTGGTGTACATGGATTCCATCTCGGACCGCATTGCATCCAGCCATTTCACTGAGTCTCTACTCGTGATGGCCTGCTGGAAACTAGTTGGGTCATCATCCTCCATGATGCAATCCTCGCTCCCACCGTCAATGAGAAAACCGTAGTATCTCTTAGGTGGACGAGAAACCCTACTAGATCGACGGAGAGGCTGGGGTTCGTCGGGTACTACTGAATCCTCTGGTTCTACCAAGTCTTCTGTTATAGTTTGTGTCGCTGGAACCTCTTCCAGTTCTACCTCAATGCCACTTGTCTGTTTCATAAGAAAACCATTTTCTAAGAAAGTGGCATGTCGAGAAACAAACACTTTTTGTTCCTCGGAGTGGTAGAAGATATACCCTCGCGAATGTTTGGGATATCCAATAAACTTACATAGAACGGACCTTGCCTTGAGCTTGACCAGATTTTGTGTTTTAACATAGGCCGGACAACCCCATATCTGAATAAAATTAAGATATGGTCTCTTACCATTCCATATCTCATATGGAGTGGTAGGCACTGATTTGGTTGGAACTCTATTCAATAAGTATGCAGCTGTCTCCAGTGCATATCCCCAAAAGGAAATAGGTAACTCAGCTGCACTCATCATAGAGCGCACCATATCTAATAGGGTGCGATTTCTCCACTCCGATACACCGTTGTGCTGTGGTGTATAAGGAGGAGTAAGCTGAGAGAGAATCCCATTCTCTTTTAGATAATCTCTGAATTCATTGCTTAAGTATTCTCCTCCTCGATCAGATCGAAGGATCTTAATACTTTTTCCGGTTTGGTTCTCGATTTCTTGTTTATATTCTCTAAATTTCTCAAAAGCTTCTGATTTGAGTTTCATCAGGAACACATATCCGAATCTAGAGAGATCGTCAGTGAATGTAATGAAGTACGAAGAACCATCCCGGGCATGTGTAGACATGGGACCGCATACATCACTATGTATCAGTCCCAAGAGTTCGGTAACTCTTTCTCTGTGTCCCGTAAATGGAGTTTTGGTCATCTTGCCTTTGAGACATGAATAGCAAGTATCATAAGATGATAATTTGAACGAATTCAAATATCCATCTTTATGTAACTTAGCCAGTCGTGTCGCATTGATATGACTAAGTCTACAATGCCACAAGAAGGATTCGTTCATTTATGAACTTTTCCTCTTGTTTGTGTTTTGTATATTGAGGACTGTATTTTGATTTAGAATGAATATGCCATTATGTAACGAGCCTGATGCAATCAACTTTTGATCTAGGAATATGTTCATAACATTATCCTTTACTACAAAATTATATCCTTCTTTACTTAATAAAGAAACTGATATAATGTTGCACATCATGTTCGGTATATAATAGCACTCATTTAGAATCATTATATCACCACTTGGTAATACTAGGTGATATTCGCCAACTGCTTTGGCTGCAATACTTGCACCATTCCCTACATGAACGGAATAATCACCTTTCCCCAGTTCTCTACCTTTCCGTAGCCCATGTAACTGTTTACATATGTGGGATCCTGATCCGGTATCTAATACCCAGGACGTAGGGTGAACTGAAAAACAGTTCTCAATGACAAACACACCCGAAGAAGGTGCATCAACATGCATGTTCTCCGTTTGGGCGGCGTGAGAATCCAGATATTCTATAGTTTCCTGTTCAGTCTTAGAACACTTATAAGATAGAACGGGTTCAACGTTCCCCTGCAAAGTATAACATGCGGGTTCGGTCAATACATCCATATTATTATCTTAATTAAGGCATGACACGGTCGCTACCTGGAGAGAGAGAGAAGAAAACACTTTAGCGTATGCTCTTGCAAGATCAGATTGGTTATTATCTTATCTAATCAGGATGGCTCCCACTGGAATCTTCCTTCAAACCCTAAAAGGAAAGATTAGCCGGGATTAATTACACCCTACAACTTCGCCGATCTTTCATCCAGGCCAGTGTCGGTACTTTGAGGGAGGTTACCCATGCTTTCGCACGGACCTAATTAAAGTAAACCTCATTTTCCCAGAGGCGTAACCCAGTTGACACCTTTCTAGACACCTACTTGATCGGCTAATTGTCCTGTGTAAAACTCTCCCAGGACTAACAATTACTCGCAGTGGGTATCGGGATCCAACTATCTCATAGAAGGTATGCAATCTCATTGCAAATTTCAACACTTGAAATTCCCGATAATGCTTTTGCCCCTAGCGTCCCATGACCTTGACGGAGGCCAAACTACCCATAGGGCGCTAGTCAAGTTCAACCCGTCATTTCTTGATTGAATTAAACCCACCTGTACGACCCTTGACGGAGGCCAAACTACGCCGTACGAATACCCTAATCCAATCTCATCATATGCTAGCAGATAAGCACTAGTTAGCTACCATACACTACGCCTTGACGGAGGCCAAACTACCGCAGCATGAATACTAAGTAGTATTTATCTGAAATGACGGAGGGCTACGCAGGTTTTCTCAGAAAAACCATGAGCGTAATGAACTTGATATCGTTGTAGAATCTAGTGAATTTTGAAATGCAGTGATTTTGAGGCTTTTATTAGTTTTGCTAAAGAGGTCACTCCCGGTGAAGGGATCTCGGCTCTTTCCTCATCGAATAAGGTGCGGGATATATCATATATATCACTGTGCAAAGCAAAACTCAAAAAGCCGTCAAAAGTCAAACCGAGTGTTGTAGCATCTGCCAGTTTCGCTAAAGAGGTCACTCCCGGTGAAGGGATCTCGGCTCTTTCCTCATCGAATAAGGTGCAGGGTATATCATATATACCGCTATGCAAAGCAAAACTGTAGCTACCCTTTTATTTTTAAAATTTGATTCTACAACATCTTTTAGGTTTCTTTTCTTTCATTAATCACATTAATAAAGTCCCATCATTTAAGTCACCTAAACATCACAGATAAATACGACGTACACTTATGCCATCCGCATTTGCCTCGATGTCCCCTCGTGCACCGTTAGGTTAGGTAACTAACGACAGAGCAGGGCAGGGCTAATGCGGGTGTAAAACATAAGTAACGCCTATATAATATATTATATATACTATATACTGTATCTATCACAGCACATCACATGATCACATCATAGATATCGCAGCAGAAACATAGATATAATGTGGGATATACTAGGACGTCCGTATTTAGTATTTAGCCAACAATAGAAAATACGGATTCCACAGTCACGATGAATAGCCATGCCCACACCCTGGACCCCTACGAGAGCGGCAAGCGACCCTACCAATTCTGGAGTTTAGGAGACCCGGTCTCGACTCCTCGAGATGGCCTCCCACTGAACCCCAGAACCCGGTCACCCGTGCTCCTCTCCTTGGGTCCATCCTAATGCGGAAAAGTAAATAATATACAACACTGGTGGCATCAACCTCAACCCAGAAGTGCCCAAAAAAAAAGAATATTACATTACATTTGAATTTACATGAATGAAAATATAAAACTCTCATCTCACATAAAACCCCCGGGTATTCAATCGCGACAATCCTGCACATCATATCTCAGCAACACATAATATCTCATATCATCAACGTAAGTAAGTATGCATACCCCAATTGTCGTTGATATATAGCAACGAAACCGGCGATATCGACATACTACACTTACGGTCACAGAAAAGAAAGTGTAAAACTGCAATATCTGGAATCCACATTCTCTTTAGACATCGTAAATGCGAAATATCACATACTTCGTATTTCATGTCTAGTAATATGAATTCCACACATTGCATCACATTCCAGATAATTAGACAGTATTAAAGTTTTCGAACGAACGATCAAATACCCAAGATTCATCAAAGCTCAAGACTTGAGCGGAGTTCAAAAACCCGGAGTGTGACACAGTAGTAGCGGTCCAGCCGTAGAAGGGTCAAGCCAACGCCTCACATGTGGCACGCCATACTGCCCCAAACCCTAAGGTTCAAAAGGCAGTTCAAGACGGTCACATAATCGAGTTAAGGTTTGTTGTCTTCTAGAGGTTCCACCACAAAACTTGCACGTATCTCCAAAATATTTAAACCCCGTGAAAAGTGAGCAAATGATACTCGTTCAAACACTTCAATACTTTCTAATTTATCCGGAAAAGCAAAACAAAATTAAATTCTCCGATCGAATCGACGATTACAAAATGAACCCCTGAATACTCAACACTTGAGTCAAATTAAAAATACCCAGAAAATATCAATCACAGAACCAAGAATTACTGTGCAAACAGAGAAGCCAAAAGACACCATACTGCCATGGTTCCGTGGCACAAACAAGGAAATTTTCGATTCAGGTCCTCGTTTTGCATGATAATTCTTATAAAACCCTGCTGATTTTTTTAGATATTTTTGATTCCCAAAAATCCCAGATTTTAAAAATTGTCCAGAGAGGGGTTGATTTTGTCGATATCGGGTTCGATCGGGGTTTTAACTTCGTTAAAGTGTCGCCTAATGTTCTAGGTCGGCTCTGATACCAATATTGGGTTAGCCTAGCACCTCATGAAGGGTTTTGGAAGCATCACATGTACCAAAGATTGAGTTTTTAGGGTGCTAAGTTAACAAACATCGGATCGTTCCTAGAAAAATTATGGTTTCTAATCTTTGCATATCATCTAATGAAAGAAAAACTAGGGTTTTGAGAGTACAACCTTTGTAGCTCCCTACGCTAGACTCCTCGGCTACTTGAGGTTTGGAAAAGCTCCGCTTGAACTCCTCTAGGTCACCGATGATCCACCCGGAGTCCGCTTTGTCCAAGTTTGCAACTTCACCCGATCAAGAGAATGAAATGAAGCTAACACTCCGAACAAGTGGGCTAGACTTGTGTAGAATGGTGTTGTGGTTCTCTTTCTCACTTCAAAATCCTTTCTTGATGAATAATTTTCTCACTTGAAAATTCTAGAGAGCAAGAGATCTAGGTTGAAGAAGATGATGGCTATTTTTGAAGAAGAGAAGAATAACTCCCCATAGAAAAAGAAAAACATAAGTATATATATTTTTTCATTTCTCATCTCAAACAATGGTTAAACAATATGGATATTTATTTCATTTTAGTTAAAAGACAAGAGGAAGATAAATCATGGTTAAAAGGTAGGTGAATATGGTTAGGTTAAAAGAAGAGTGTAGAAGATAACCATTCATTCACCTTTTCTCTTTTCTTTTGTTTTAACTTAAAATAGAAATAATTATCCATATATATAAACATGGTGTGAGTCTTATAAAGCCACCATTTTCAATGGATAAGCAACCATGAAAGATGATGTATGTATGTATGTGTGCATGCACATCCATATGTGCATGAATCCTTAAAGAAAGCATACATGCTTGCATACATCCATCAAACTCAAGAAATGATTTCAAGTGAGAAGCTAATGGTTAAATGATAAATCAAAACTTGATTTATCAATCCGGTCATATCACATACGACCCCACCAAAAGCAAGCCGCCCAATCAATATACGGTATCCTATACACGCATTTTAACCGGGTCCATGCGCATATCGCATACGCGCACCACAACGTTTCGCCTGGACTAGGTAACTCCTATATGGGACTCTAAGACTCGTCATTACGCCGGCAGTGAGTGATGATCATATCAAGCACCCCCAAACCGCAAGCGGTCAGCTAAACATAACAGCCACCCGGGTATTGAACCATCAGAAGAAAACAAGCGAACCTGCTACAACTCCCGTCGAGCCAACCGGCAACACTACCCGTACAGTCCGGTCTTCTCGTCTGATATGTCGCATATCAAGTCTAGGGGTAGTAAACGTCAGACCCTAATAACTGATAAGTCGTGCCGATGTGAGGCTCATAACGGGTCGAGAAACTACTGGTAACACTTACCAGCAAATCTCTGAATCAGCCCTGGCCAGGGACTTCCCTGTTACGGCCAATCGAGCACAGCGCAACATCAACCCCCAATACCGGGAGAGACGAAACCCCTCCTATCGCTCATTGCCTCCATGTGACTCGGGACTGTACCCAAAAACCACCGTTTTGCACGCCCTCATGGACGTGGTAAGGTGGAAATCAAAGCACAGTGGGAATCACACAAGACTCTATGACGATCTCAGGTCTACAGACTAACCTGCACAAGTGTCACCTGAGAACTGCCATCTGACGTGAGGTATAATACCATCTGGGAGTTCTCGGCGAGTCCGTCCAGTGTACCCAGTCTCCACTGAGCACCCGTATACCATCTCTGATGTCAAACACCAATGGATATGGGATCATCCATCGCCTATCTCATGGGTCGAGAAGCGTATACGCTAGTCTACACTGGTATATCGATGCCCCGTCACGATACACCCATGACTAGGGACCTTGAAGGATGTACTTATGGACTACCATGTCCCCACTAGTATGATCCTCATCATAATCCAGGTAGTCAAGTACACATCCTAAGGGCTTTACCAACATGTAACTATAAGACAGTATAAAGAGACTAGTATACATGTTAAGATAAAGAGCAACCAGATAGCATACTATCATATCGAGCAAGAAAGTCATCTCTATATATGTCCAAGCATCCAATATAATATACATCATCGGTACAATACTGGCCTCTAGGGCATACATACAACTAACAATTTCCCACTTGCACTAAGGCCAGCTGCTGTAGTATCGCATACCGAGCATCCCGAAGAGTCTCTCAAACTGTATCTGGGGAATGGCCTTCGTGAGTGGATCCGCTGTGTTGTTCTTCGTGTCAACCCTCCTGACCTCGATCTCCCGGTGATCAACAATCTCCCGGATCAGGTTATACCATCTCAGAATATGCCTGGATCGCGGATGGGACCTGGGTTCCTTGGCCAAAGCCACCGCTCCATTGTTATCGCAATACAAAGGTATTGGATGCTCAATGGATGGAACCACTCCAAGTTCAGTAATGAACTTCTTGATCCAGACAGCCTCTTTGGCAGCATCGTTGGCAGCGATGTATTCAGCCTCCATCGTCGAGTATGCCACTGTTTCCTGCTTGGAACTCTTCCAGCTAACCGCCCCTCCGTAAAGGGTAAAGACAAATCCCGACTGCGACTTAGAGTCGTCCTTATGACTCTGGAAGCTCGAATCGGTAAAGGACTCCACTTGGAGTTCTCCGTTACCATACACCAAGAGCATCTCTTTAGTCCTTCGCAAGTACTTGAGAATGCTCTTCACAGCTGTCCAGTGACTCTCTCCAGGATCAGCTTGATACCTGCTCACTACACTTAGTGAGCATGCTACATCAGGTCTGGTACATAGCATCGCGTACATGATAGAGCCTACAGCCGAAGCATAGGGTATCCCTTGCATGCGAGCTCTCTCCAAATCAGTCTTGGGAGACATCTCTTTGGAGAGAGTGACTCCACAGATCGTGGGTAAGTTCCCACGCTTGGATTCTTCCATACTAAACCTCTTTAGTATGGTGTCAATGTACCTGGATTGGGACAATCCCAATATCCGTTTGGATCTATCTCTATAGATCCTAATTCCCAATATGAAGGAGGCATCACCAAGATCTTTCATTGAGAATCTTTGTGATAAGAAGAGCTTGACCGATTGCAGCATAGCAATGTCATTTCCTATCAAGAGTATGTCGTCCACGTACAATACGAGGAAGACAACCTTACTCTCTGCCACCTTCTTGTAGATACAAGGTTCATCTACGTTTTTGACGAAATCAAACTCTTTGATAACGACGTCAAAGCAGATGTTCCAACTCCGCGATACTTGCTTTAATCCATAAATAGATTTAAGCAGCTTGCACACCTTCCCGCTGCTCCCACTATCTACGAAGCCCTCTGGCTGAGTTATGTACACGCTCTCTTCTAAATCACCGTTTAGAAAGGCGGTCTTAACATCCATTTGCCAGATTTCGTAATCATGATATGCAGCGATGGCAAGCTTGATCCGGATGGATTTAAGCATAGCCACTGGAGAAAAGATTTCGTCATAGTCCATACCTGGTCTTTGACGAAAACCCTTTGCAACAAGTCTAGCTTTGAAAGTCTCTACTTTCCCATCTACACCAAGTTTCTTCTTGAAGATCCACTTGCTCCCAATGGGTTTTACCGCTTTAGGAGCATCTTCTAAAGTCCATACTTTGTTGGTGTACATGGATTCCATCTCGGACCGCATTGCATCCAGCCATTTCACTGAGTCTCTAATCGTGATGGCCTGCTCGAAACTAGTTGGGTCATCATCCTCCATGATGCAATCCTCGCTCCCACCGTCAATGAGAAAACCGTAGTATCTCTCAGGTGGATGAGAAACCCTACTAGATCGGCGGAGAGGCTGGGGTTCGTCGGGTACTACTGAATCATCTGGTTCTACCAAGTCTTCTGTTATAGTTTGTGTCGCTGGAACCTCTTCCAGTTCTACCTCAATGCCACTTGTCTGTTTCATAAGAAAATATTTTTCTAAGAAAGTGGCATGTCGAGAAACAAACACTTTTTGTTCCTCGGAGTGGTAGAAGATATACCCTCGCGAATGTTTGGGATATCCAATAAACTTACATAGAACAGACCTTGCCTCGAGCTTGTCCGGATTTTGTGTTTTAACATAGGCCGGACAACCCCATATCTGAATAAAATTAAGACATGGTCTCTTACCATTCCATATTTCATATGGAGTGGTAGGCACTGATTTGGTTGGAACTCTATTCAATAGGTATGCAGCTGTCTCCAGTGCATATCCACAGAAGGAAATAGGTAACTCAGCTGCACTCATCATAGAGCGCACCATATCTAATAGGGTGCGATTTCTCCGCTCTGATACACTGTTGTGCTGTGGTGTATAAGAAGGAGTAAGCTGAGAGAGAATGCCATTCTCTTTTAGATAATCTCTGAATTCATTGCTTAAGTATTCTCCTCCTCGATCAGATCGAAGGATCTTAATACTTTTTCCGGTTTGGTTCTCGACTTCTTGTTTATATTCTCTAAATTTCTCAAAAGCTTCTGATTTGTGTTTCATCAGAAACACATATCCGAATCTAGAGAGATCGTCAGTGAATGTAATGAAGTACGAAGAACCATCCCTGGCATGTGCAGACATGGGACCGCATACATCACTATATATCAGTCCCAAGAGTTCGGTAACTCTTTCTCCGTGTCCCGTAAACGGAGTTTTGGTCATCTTGCCTTTGAGACATGAATGGCAAGTATCATAAGATGATAATTTGAACGAATTCAAATATCCATCTTTATGTAACTTAGCCAGTCGTGTCGCATTGATATGACTAAGTCTACAATGCCACAAGAAGGATTCGTTCATTTCTGAACTTTTCCTCTTGTTTGTGTTTTGTATATTGAGGACTGTATTTTGATTTAGAATGAATATGCCATTATGTAACGAGCCTGATGCAATCAACTTTTGATCTAGGAATATGTTCATAACATTATCCTTTACTACAAAATTATATCCTTCTTTACTTAATAAAGAAACTGATATAATGTTGCACATCATGTTCGGTATATAATAGCACTCATTTAGAATCATTGTATCACCACTTGGTAATACTAGGTGATATTCGCCAACTGCTTTGGCTGCAATACTTGCACCATTCCCTACTTGAACGGAATGATCACCTTTCCCCAGTTCTCTACCTTTCCGTAGCCCATGTAACTGTTTACATATGTGGGATCCTGATCCGGTAACTAATACCCAGGACATAGGGTGAACTGAAAAACAGTTCTCAATGACAAACACACCCGAAGAAGGTACATCAACATGCATGTTCTCCGTTTGGGCGGCGTGAGAATCCAGATATTCTCCTGTTTCCTGTTCAGTCTTATTACACTTATAAGATAGAACGGGTTCAACGTTCCCCTGCACAGTATAACATGCGGGTTCGGTCAATACATCCATATTATTATCTTGATTAAGGCATGACACGGTCGCTACCTGGAGAGAGAGAAGAAAACACTTTAGCGTATGCTCTTGCAAGATCAGATTGGTTATTATCTTATCTAATCAGGATGGCTCCCACTGGTTTTTATCAAATCTTTCTTCAAACCCTAAAAAGAAAGATTAGCCGGGATTAATTACACCCTACAACTTCGCCGATCTTTCAGCCAGGCCAGTGTCGGTACTTTGAGGGAGGTTCCCCGTGCTTTCGCACGGACCTAATTAAATTAAACCTCGTTTTCCCAGAGGCGTAACCCCGTTGACACCTTTCTAGACACCTACTTGATCGGCTAATTGTCCTGTGTAAAACTCTCCCAGGACTAACAATTACTCGCAGTGGGTATCGGGATCCAACTATCTCATAGAAGGTATGCAATCTCATTGCAAATTTCAACACTTGAAATTCCCGATAATGCTTTTGCCCCTAGCGTCCCATGACCTTGACGGAGGCCAAACTACCCATAGGGCGCTAGTCAAGTTCAACCCGTCATTTCTTGATTGAATTAAACCCACCCGTACGACCCTTGACGGAGGCCAAACTACGCCGTACGAATACCCTAATCCAATCGCATTATATGCTAGCAGATAAGCACTAGTTAGCTACCATACACTACGCCTTGACGGAAGCCAAACTACCGCAGCATGAATACTAAGTAGTACTTATCTGAAATGACGGAGGGCTACGCAGGTTTTTTCAGAAAAACCATGAGCGTAATGAACTTGATATCATTGTAGAATCTAGTGAATTTTGAAATGGAGTGATTTTGAGGCTTTTATTAGTTTTGCTAAAGAGGTCACTCCCGGTGAAGGGATCTCGGCTCTTTCCTCATCGAATAAGGTGCGGGATATATCATATATATCACTGTGCAAAGCAAAACTCAAAAAGCCGTCAAAAGTCAAACTGAATGTTGTAGCATCTGCCAGTTTCGCTAAAGAGATCACTCCCGGTGAAGGGATCTCGGCTCTTTCCTCATCGAATAAGGTGCAGGGTATATCATATATACCGCTATGCAAAGCAAAACTGTAGCTACCCTTTTATTTTTAAAATTTGATTCTACAACATCTTTTAGGTTTCTTTTCTTTCATTAATCACATTAATGAAGTCCCATCATTTAAGTCACCTAAACATCACAAATAAATACGACATACACTTATGTCATCCGCATTTGCCTCGATGTCCCCTCGTGCACCGTTAGGTTAGGTAACTAACGACAGAACAGGGCAGGGCTAGTGCGGGTGTAAAACATAAGAAACGCCTATATAATATATCATATATACTATATACTGTATCTATCACATCACATCACATGATCACATCACAGATATCGCAGCAGAAACATAGATATAATGTGGGATATACTAGGACGTCCGTATTTAGTATTTAGCCAACAATAGAAAATACGGATTCCACAGTCGCGATGAATAGCCACGCCCACACCCTGGACCCCTACGAGAGCGGCAAGTGACCCTACCAATTCTGGAGTTTAGGAGACCCGGTCTCGACTTCTCGAAATGGCCTCCCACAGAACCCCAGAACCCGGTCACCCGTGCTCCCCTCCTTGGGTCCATCCTAATGCGGAAAAGTAAATAATATACAACACTGGTGGCATCAACCTCAACCCGGAAGTGCCCAAAAAAAAAGAATATTACAGTACATTTGAATTTACATGAATGAAAATATAAAACTCTCATCTCACATAAAACCCCCGGCTATTAAATCGCGACAATCCTGCACATCATATCTCAGCAACACATAATATCTCATATCATCAACGTAAGTAAGTATGTATACCCCAATTGTCGTTGATGTATAGCAACGAAACCGGCGATATCGACATACTACACTTACGGTCACAGAAAAGAAAGTGTAAAACTGCAATATCTGGAATCCACATTCTCTTTAGACATCGTAAATGCGAAATATCACATACTTCGTATTTCATGTCTAGTAATATGAATTCCACACATTGCATCACATTCCAGATAATTAGACAGTATTAAAGTTTTCGAACGAACGATCAAATACCCAAGATTCATCAAAGCTCAACACTTGAGCAGAGTTCAAAAACCCGGAGTGTGACACAGTAGTAGCGGTCCAGCCGTAGAAGGGTCAAGCCAACGCCTCACATGTGGCACGCCGTACTGCCCCAAACCCTAAGGTTCAAAGGGCAGTTCAAGACGGTCACATAATCGAGTTAAGGTTTGTTGTCTTCTAGAGGGTCCACCACAAAACTTGCACGTATCTCCAAAATATTTAAACCCCGTGAAAAGTGAGCAAATGATACTCGTTCAAACACTTCAATACTTTCTAATTTATCCGGAAAAGCAAAACAAAATTAAATTCTCCGATCGAATCGACGATTACAAAATGAACCCCTGAATACTCAACACTTGAGTCAAATTAAAAATACCCAGAAAATATCAATCACAGAACCAAGAATTACTGTGCAAACAAAGAAGCCAAAAGACACCATACTGTCGCGGTTCCGCGGCACAAGCAAGGATTTGCCGCGGAACCGCGGTGAAATTTTCGATTCAGGTCCTCGTTTTGCACGATAATTCTTATAAAACCCTGCTGATTTTTTAGATATTTTTAATTCCCAAAAATCCTAGATTTTAAAAATTGTCCAGAGAGGGGTTGATTTTGTCGATATCGGGTTCGATCGGGGTTTTAACTTCGTTAAAGTGTCGCCTAATGTTCTAGGTCGGCTCTGATACCAATATTGGGTTAGCCTAGCACCTTATGAAGGGTTTGGAAGTATCACATGTACCAAAGATTGAGTTTTTAGGGTGCTAAGTTAACAAACATCGGATCGTTCCTAGAAAAATTAGGGTTTCTAATCTTTGCATATCATCTCAAGAAAGAAAAACTAGGGTTTTGAGAATACAACCTTTGTAGCTCCCTACGCTAGACTCCTCGGCTACTTGGGGTTTGGAAAAGCTCCGCTTGAACTCCTCTAGGTCACCGATGATCCACCCGGAGTCCGCTTTGTCCAAGCTTGCAACTTCACCCGATCAAGAGAATGAAATGAAGCTAACACTCCAAACAAGTGGGCTAGACTTGTGTCGAATGGTGTTGTGGTTCTCTTTCTCACTTCAAAATCCTTTCTTGATGAATAATTTGCTCACTTGAAAATTCTAGAGAGCAAGAGATCTAGGTTGAAGAAGATGATGGCTATTTTTGAAGAAGAGAAGAATAACTCCCCATAGAAAAAGAAAAACATAAGTATATATATTTTTTCATTTCTCATCTCAAACCATGGTTAAACAATATGGATATTAATTTCATTTTAGTTAAAAGACAAGAGGAAGATAAATCATGGTTAAAAGGTAGGTGAATATGGTTAGGTCAAAAGAAGAGTGTAGAAGATAACCATTCATTCACCTTTTCTCTTTTCTTTTGTTTTAACTTTAAATAGAAATAATTATCCATATATATAAACATGGTGTGAGTCTTATAAAGCCACCATTTTCAATGTATAAGCAACCATGAAAGATGATGTATGTATGTATGTGTGCATGCACATCCATATGTGCATGAATCCTTAAAGAAAGCATACATGCATGCATACATCCATCAAACTCAAGAAAGGATTTCAAGTGAGAACCTAATGGTTAAATGATAAATCAACACTTGATTTATCAATCCGGTCATATCACATACGACCCCACCAAAAGCAAGCCGCCCAATCAATATACGGTATCCTATACGCGCATTTTAACCGGGTCCATGCGCATATCGCATACGCGCACCACAACGTTTCGCCTGGACTAGGTAACTCCTATGTGGGACTCTAAGACTCGTCAATACGCCGGCAGTGAGTGATGATCATATCAAGCACCCCCAAGCCTCAAGCGGTCAGCTAAACGTAACGGCCACCCGGGTATTGAACGATCAGAAGAGAACAAGCGAACCTGCTACAACTCCCGTCGAGCCAACCGGCAACACTACCCGTACAGTCCGGTCTGCTCGTCTGTTATGTCGCATATCAAGTCTAGGGGTGGTAAACGTCAGACCCCAATAACTGATAAGTCGGGCCGATGTGAGGCTCATAACGGGTCGAAAGACTACTGGTAACATTTACCAGCAAATCTCTGAATAAGCCCTGGCCAGGGACTTCCCTGTTACGGCCAATCGAGTACAGCGCAACATCAACCCCCAATACCGGGAGAGACGAAACCCCTCCTATCGCTCATTGCCTCCATGTGACTCGGGACTGTACCCAAAAACCACCATTTTGCACGCCCTCATAAACGTGGTAAGGTGGAAATCAAAGCACAATGGGAATCACACAAGACTCTATGACGATCTCGGGTCTACAGACTAACCTGCACAAGTGTCACCTGAGAACTGCTATCTGACGTGAGGTATAATACCATCTGGGAGTTCTTGTCGAGTCCGTCCAGTGTACCCAGTCTCCACTGAGCACCCGTATACCATCTCTGATGTCAAACACCAATGGATATGGGATCATCCATCGCCCATCTCATGGGTCAAGAAGCGTATACGCTAGTCTACACCGGTATATCGATGCCCCGTCTCGATACACCCACGACTAGGGACCTTGAAGGATGTACTTCTGGACTACCATGTCCCCACTAGTATGATCCTCATCATAGTCCAGGTAGTCAAGTACACATCCTAAGGGCTTTACCAACATGTAACTATAAGACAGTATAAAGAGACTAGTATACATGTTAAGATAAAGAGCAACCAGATAGCATACTATCATATCGAGCAAGAAAGTCATCTCTATATATGTCCAAGCATCCAATATAATATACATCATCTGTACAATACTGGCCTCTAGGGCATACATACAACTAACACACCTGCTACCGGCGTATTGACGATTCTTTAGAGTCCTACAGAGAGGTTTCTTGACTCAGGCAAAATGGAGTAGGGGCACATATGTGATATGTGCACGTCTGAGGATAATGCGATATGAGATACCGCATTATATTCTCGCGATATTTTGATATGAGCCGGATCATCGGATCAAGTGTTGATTCGATGAATCGGTACATGATATATTAGTCGGTTATATTCGATATAGCCGGATTGTCGGATCAAGTGTTGATTCGATAATTTAATGTATAATAATATATATGATATATTGCATTACATTATCTAATATTGGCTCGCTTTATTATTTCATTTTCTCACCGGATAATACATTGATATATATGCGATATATGTTAATTGTATTATTTTCTTTTGTTACAAATATATAATATATATGTGATATATATTATTGTAATATGATATGATTACTAATGCAACTTGTTTAGTGGAGATTAATCAAGGTTAGAGTTTGAATTGGGTTAGTTCTTTCATGAACCTTCTAGAAGGTTTTCTTTTGTTTTGAGCTAAGATATTATGGTTGATATTTTCTAGTGACTCATTCTTTAACCCAGCCCAAACCCTAGCCCTAGTTAATTCTCTACATGAGTTAGCCTTGTCATAGTTGACCATGGTTACATTATTAATCATATATCATTTCATTATTCATCACAAAAGGATTTATCCATTATTTTCTTCTTCTTCTTCAACCTTGAGCTTTGAGAAAGCTTTCTAGGTTTCATTTTGTGATGGATTAAAAGTGAGAATTTGATATAAAAAGAAAGCATAAATACTACTCCATCATCCTCATCTAATCTAGCCGATTAGATTAGGGTGTTCATCTCATTAGAGAGAGAGCTTGAGTTATAGAAATTTCGAGGTAGATCATCGGAGAAAAGAAGGACTACAAGCTAGCATAGATCGTTCGAGTTGTGGAGCCTCTCTTGAGTCTGGGAGATCGTGGATCACGACGAAGAGACTTCTACTCGGAGCTTATGAAGCGAAGGAGAGGACTACAAAGGTTGTAATCCCTCACTTTTAGTTGTAAAGATATTTACTTGCATGTTAAACCCTAATATTCTAGCAAAGATCCCGGCTTTGGGTTGTTTCGGCACGTCTAAATTTTAAATCGGGTATGGTTGATGCCTTATAGACCCTTGTATGACTGCCGTAGAACCCTACATAATTATACCCTTTCATTAAAACAAATTCTCATATTTTAATAATATTTATGAAATTAATTATTTTATTTATTTAAATTCCCAAAAAAATATTCTATTTTTCTGAAATATTACAATCTTCCCCCTTAAATAAATTCGGTCCCCGAATTTAAATTTAAACCCCCCAAATACTTAAAACATTTCAGTCAATAACTCAAATCAACGGGGCTCCGAGTATCATGGATACATAAAACATATCTTAGCACAATGCATGCGCAATGAAAACAAGTGTAAAACTCAAAATCAAAACTCAGTCAGGCATCATGCAATCATCGGAGTTATGACGAAATTATAAAAGTCAAAATCCAATATGAAAATCAACATGATATACTCAAAACTATAACATGTATATAGTACGCATCGTTGTAAAATCTTCAAGACATCCAAATAGAAATGCATGAAAAACCTTTCTCAAATCGCCGTGCGATGCACGTATCACGGCATAAGTGACGGACGTTCATTATAGGAAAAATAGCTATATATATGTTTTGTTTAACATATACGTTCCACCTTTGAAAAAAAATATTATAAGGGTTTCTTTCATAAAGTTTCGTGTGATCATGGACACGTAGGAAGATATCGAGACTATAACTATTTTTTGAAAATCCCTTCAGTAAATATCGATGCATGCTAAATACTCATGTACTGTCCTCAGATCAGTCCTGCTTGATTATTAAACCATATAGTAAATATCATAAAGCATACTATTCAAAGAAATCAATCCCAAAAATGTAAACGAAGAATACCATGTGCGTCTGGTGCGCACGGAAATCGAAATCAACACAGGTGCCATAAATGTGTATAGAAACAGAACTAAGTGCAATGGGCGTGCACAAAAAAACATATGTCAAGTGCAACCGATTGTGTACGACAACAATATCAGGTGCATCTGATATGCACGAAGAATCTCGATTTAGTGCATCTGGTGTGCATAAAATCGCATCAAGTGCGCCAAGTGGGCGCAAGAATCCCAATCAAGTGCACAAGGTGTACGAAAATATAAATCCAGTACACTAGGATGCACGAAAACAATATCGAATATCAAAATCAAAATCAACGGTATACGATATACACCAAATCAAATCAAATATACCGTGGCAAATAAACTCATAAACATGTGCATCTGTGAGCACAAAATCATGTCAATACTGAAAACTCGTATAACTACACCGAAAGCATAAATCAAATCATATGCACACTATATGTATGAAATCAAAATCAAACACCTCGAACAGCATGAGATCGAAATCAAGAGTAATGAATATGCATGGAAACAACAATCAACACAACTGAAAGATAAAATACGAATCAAGTGCAACTGTGGTGCACATAAGAAATACCAATCATAAAACGAATCGTCAAAATCTCAAAATCAAAACGACGAAAATTCGTTATCCGAATTATCAGGACGCAGATCATAAATAATTGTCGTCGATGTGCCCCTTCTTCAAAGTCGGAAGGTGCCGGTGCATCTAAGGCTG
This sequence comes from Agapanthus africanus, assembly GCA_030015575.1. NCBI lineage: Eukaryota > Viridiplantae > Streptophyta > Magnoliopsida > Asparagales > Amaryllidaceae > Agapanthus > Agapanthus africanus. The sequence goes on from CM057347.1 coordinate 52,348,065, forward strand.
GCAGAGCAAGAATATTTACTTGCATCATGTTCATGGTCTGGCGCCTTCTTCCTTTAGTTCCTTATTTCTCTCTGCGGATTACCAGTTACATTACTCCTCGGCTCAAAAGCCCGATATGGAGTAATGACGGAAACAGTTCCGCTCTGGCGCATTCTCTGAAGATCTCCTGACCAATTAACATGGTCACCCGTAACGTTTCACGTCAGCGATGGCAGTCTCTGGCCCAATGAGTAGGTGTGATACAATCGATCCTGGGTCCAAGTCTTACCGCATAGTGTTCCAGAAAGATCCTATCAGGGTCTCCTCCCAATCTTATCTCTGCCAAACTGCCCGGAAGTTATCACCCATTACTTAATCCATTTCTTATCCCTGGATAGCTGCATCCACTTCATGACTCTTCTCTGGAAAACATGTCCATCTCCAATGCCTCTGTGTGCGTATCAAGTCTCTGATATCAACGGGGTGGAACGACAACTCGTCAAAATCTCGTATAAACCTCTTACTCCGCTTCCCTTCAGTATGGACCAATTCGGAATCATCTTTTCGTAGCTGTGTGGATGGTGCTCCATTTGGTTGTAGTCATATCTAGAGTCTCCTTTTCCGAAGCTACGAACTCGGTATCTCTAATATCCTGTAGTAAGCATCTGGCCAAAATGTCCTCAGGAACTCGTCCAAATCATCGGAGTGATGCGCTTACGCTCGTCCTGTCTCGATCAATCCACAACATGCCTGTATGAGGTCCTCTTCTAGCTGAAATTAGTCAACCTGACGATCTCGCATCGGAGTATCCAAACGAACAATATGTCTTAGTCATTCATCCAGGGGTGACTAGAGATCTTCTATCGTGTCCCTATGTGTAAACTCATGTTGCATTAGCTTCAATGATCTGGGGACTATATCTTATCAAACTCAGCTACAGATGGCTTATCTGTCCGCACGGTAGAAAACATCTCAATCATCTGAAGTGGACGGTACTTTAATAACCTTCGCAAACTGGCTGGCCTCTAGCAATGGCCCGGTCACCTGGTGTAGATCTCGAATGCTCGGGTCAACAAGAAATCTTAGTAAGACAACAATTCAATGCGTTCGTATGAAATCGAAATACGCCTGGTCAGTCCTCGTCCATGAAGAGCTCGTGTTGAACACAACTTTAGCCGCAACCCTCTCTTCTCGTGTAGCCAAGGTAACGGAAACCACAATCCAATATCGATGAGGATAGATCATAGGAACGAATAGAATACAATGCATAAGAAATGTACATCCTAAGGCTTCTTAAGTGGAGTAGCGTATCGTAAGTATGCTGCGAAATATACACATGGTACGTCACTCTACTTAAGTCACCTACTCCATCAACCAAGGTCAACCTACGTGACGAAAGTCCGGGTCTAATACCCCCTCGGCCAATTCTAAGTTTCGTAAGGTCAAGCCTAGGTTCCGAATACACACACACACACACACACACACACACACACACACACACACACACATACATATATATGCCCTAGACTCCGCATAGTCAAACTTAGACTCAAACCAAGGTTAAACCTAACGCTCTGATACCAACTTTATCATGACCCGGAAAAGGCACGTGACTGGCACTTGAATCATGTGAAGTCTATAGGACCCCACCTAATTCAAGTAAGCCAAAAACCCAGAAATCTAAACCTTTTAGGAAAAATAGTGGAGGTGAAGTTATGAAATAAGGTTTACTGAAATCAAGTTTATTCTTATATATATGTACATAAGTAGTAATGTGTGAAAACACTTTATTTGTAACTAACATGAAAACCTTTTTGTCAATCGAAATTTCGGCGGCAGCTCCTTTGTATATTTTAGCCCGAAAACAAATACAAGTAATGACAAATAAAGGCATCCCAAGCGGGAGCTAGCTCTTCGCCAATTGGCGGAAACAACCATGCAAGCAATATAAATATACAACGCCAAAGGCAAGAATCAAAAACAAGCATCATCGAGAACCAGAAATTAGAATAATACATAACCGTAACTCTAAATCTGAAAGAATAAACAATATCGTCTTCAAAGTCTACTAAATATACAAGTCTGGTTGATGGAGTTTTTAATTAGATACAGCTAAAATAAATAACAAGTACAGCTAAAATAAATAACAAGTACAACGACGGTGGTCATGATATACAGCTAAAATATAAAGTACAACAACGACGGTGGTCATGATGCAATGTATCCCACCTACCAAAGCAATCACCTTAAAAAAAATAAGAAAGTGGTGTGCCAGCGAAACCGCTACGGAACCTGTACAGCTAAACCTGTAAGAAACTGTGGCATAACGGGGGTGAGTTGCCAACTCGTGAGTAGAACACATCACCGAGTAGAAATCGCATGTATGACGATTTCCTAGGTCATACAGTACTATAATATTAGATTAATAATGATACGATAACATCGAGTAGCAGTAAAGGTAGTACTATGAGCATATGTGAAATGTCAGAACTTGTGTCCGTGTCACAAGGTAACTATATATCATGTATAGTATGTATGAATGCATCATCAAATGGGTGTGTCCAGCATCGACACACAAAATCATCAGAAAATCTGAGTGCCCAATATCGACACTCAAAACATCATGAAAACTGGATCCATCTGCGAAACATCATCCCCGTATCTGTTGGATATAGTGCCCTTAAAGTCAATTATTGGATCGCAGGTACGTGATTGCAATGATTGAGGGAGGACCTATACCGATAGGACAGTCTTGCTCGAGATGATAGCATGCTATCTGGTTTGTCTCTATCATCGTGTACATGCTTTAGTTCACTATTGCATGTTGATAGAGCCCATAGGATTCTTGCTTGACTGCCAGCGGTATGATGGCGATCATATACGTGGGAGTTGGGGTCTATAAGCACATCCTTAAATGGTCCCTAGTCGAGGGAGTTTCGAGACAGGGCATTGATACTCCAGAGTAGACTAGTGTATACAGTCGAGACCCCGACAAAGGGCGGTGGCCGATCTCACAAGCCATTGGTGTAAGTTGGTTCACCTATGATGTATACAGGTGCTCATTGGGTTATGAGTACACGGGACAGGACTCGCCGAGAACATGCTAGTTGGTATTATACATATCGTCGGATAGCAGTTCCCTGGTGACATGTGTACAGGTTGGTCTGTCGACCTGAGATCGTCATTTGTCTCGTGTGAGATCCCACTGTGCTTTGATTACTACCCTACCACGGCTCAAAGGAGTCGTGCAAACAGGTTTTAGTTGGGTACAGTCCTGAGCCACATGGAGGCAGTGAGCGGATCGTCGGGGATTCGTCTCTCCCGGTATTGGGGGTGAGATCGCGTTGTATTTAGAAAAGCCATTACATGAAATCCCTGGCCAGGGTAATCGAGATTTACTGGTAGGTATTCCAGTAGTATCTCAGGGTGTTCTGGGCTACTCTCCGACACGACTTATACAGCTATTGGGGTCTGACGTTTACCAGCCCCCTAGGCCCTATATGCGATACTCATAGACGAACAGACCGGACTGTACGGATATTGTCACTGTCAGGCTCAGTAGGGTTTCTGGATGAGTTCGCTCGTCAGCTTCCCTTCCGATCAATACATGGGCAACTGTTACGTACAGCTAGTACCTCTGACGTGCTAGTGGTTATACCAGTGCCAGTGTATTGATGAGTTATTAGAGTCCCCCATAGACAGTTTCCCAAGTTCGGGCAAAACGTTGTAGAGGCCATATGGTTTTATGGCAGGGTTCGATCATATTCGTGCACTTGTGCACGGATCATGATCGGACGGATAATACTAGTGGGTTTTGGTTTAAGCCGGATCCTAGTATTATATTGTAGGAATATTTTTGTCTCATTTGCATTCGTATTCGGTCGGAATACAAATGCGGGTATGTATTTACAGTTGAGGGGTAATCTCGTAATTCGTTACGGGATTACTACCGGAGTTGCCAGTTTCTTTTTCCGTCTTTAACATCTTGTTCCTTGTTTAATCATTGTGACCATTTGGCCTTGACTTTGTCAATCCCTTATCATCTCCTGCACTGATCTTTTTGTACCGGGGGGGCTGCCTATTTCGAGAGAACGGGGGCAGCATGGGCTGTGTGACGAGGTGGCTGACTTTTGTGTGTGGGGGTTCTTTTGCAAATGGGCAAGCTTTATTTGTGCAGGGTGTTTTTTGCGGTAACAAAAAAAAAGGGCACACGCTCACTTGATGGAGACCGCTCACTTCTTTCCGACATTCCACAGAGAACCACAGAGAACAATTCATTCATTTGTGAGTGTGGCCGAGCCCAATGGCTTGGGTGAGGAATTTTCTTTAAGTAAAAAATCCTTAGCTCACTTCATCATCCAATATGGCAACTCCAATTTACCTCCATCCGATTCGTCGGGTGTCTTGAGACAAAATATTCTACACTCTTCTCTACTTCATCTTGGACATGTCGGCTAGCAAACTTCATGTCCGAGTTGCTTCAATTCGAGACGGGATCCCATATAAAGATTCGATGACATGGTGCCAATTCAACGGGCATGATCGGGGAGCGGACTTCGTCAGCGCAGCAGCGGGGAGCTTGGTGCGGAGATTAAAGACCGAAGGACATGGATCGATCGGTATAATTTCCAAACTCATTTTACATTTTACTAGTTTATGGTTAATGGAACGATCCGGGTATTTGGGTTGCGGTAGCGCCGGTTTCGAAAAAAAAAATTTTGTTCCGCATTTGGCCTCGTTTAGACGGCCGGGGCACCGTCGTGGCCCAACATGGTATCAGAGCCAAATTATTAACCGTATTCTAGTTGCTTTAGACAATGTTAAAGTATCAAATCCGGAACAAACCCAAACGATACCACTGGAATCCTGTTCTCTATTGTTTTAAAATGTTCAAGAAAATTTTTTTAAACATGTTCAGAAGACTACTGGCGAGACCATATGAACACACCCCAAACACGGACCTCCCTCGCCAGAATTTGGCTGATCCCCTAAGCCCAATTTCCGGCATCGCAGGCCCTGGTATGGCCTCTGGTGTTGGTGTTTGGGGTGTGCTCTGGTCTCTGGGAAGTTGATCCTATGGTATTGTTTAATTAGCCCAGTTTGGATAAAGTTTTATCAGTTTGTCTATGGCTATTCGGGAGTTATTTCGAAGTCGATATGTTTTAATATTGTTTAAAATTTGCAGTGCATTACATTTCTATCTGTGACCGTGAATGTCATTTGATCGGTAAATCTTGTCTAATCGCTATAGTCCCTTTAGACGGATTTGCAAACGTGACATTCACATTGATGTTCTGTGTTGTGTTGTGCTGTGATGTTGCAGATTTTTTGTGGTGGATAGCTCCAGTGCAATGGTAGTGAAGTTTGGATTTATTTGTACATTTGATATTGCGGGGTGAGCGTCCGACATGTGGACTGTCGTCACTGTCTATTTGTATATTATTCTTTTGGGGCACAACCGGGTTGAGCTCGATGTACCCATTGTATATATTTTCTTTTCTGTACTAGGATTACCCCGCGGTGGGGTGCACGGATAGCCAGGTTCTAAAGGGCAACGGGCCCGCATCTCATGGCGTTGAGACGGAGGGGGCTTCACTCTAGAATTGGCGGGCTATTCGCCGCACTCGTATGGGGTACAGGTTGACCCAAGGTGGGGTGCTCAGGTTACCGGATTCCGTTAAGTGCTGGGTGGTCCATTCACTTTGTTGAAGGGGCTGCCTTGCTTCAGTTCTTGGCGGGTAACTTGCCGCACTCGTAGGGGTCTAGGTTTTTATTGCACGGGCTATCCACACAACCAGGGAAACGTCGGGTTTCACTTGTGGCTCAATAAAACCTGGGGATCCCAGATTATCTGTATTGTTTTGTGATGCTTATTACTTTTCTGTGATGTTGCATTTATCATACCTGGAGCGATTATTATATATTGATATATATACTAGTAGATGTTGTATATGTTTTACACCCACGCTAGTCCAGTCCCCGCTCTGTCGTTAGTTAAGTAACCTAACGGGTGATGACGGGACCCAGTGGCGAATGCGGATGGCATATACGTACATTTTATTTTCGTTCTTTTGTGGTGTGATCAATTGATGGGACTGCGTTGATTCTTATCAATGCAAGGAAAACAAACATATATTTGATGTTGTTGGAACCATTTTTTCAAAAGCTGTTATTACAATGGCGTTCTTTTTTGTTTTGCACAGTGGTATTCGGTTATGAATATCCAGCACCTCATTCGACGAGGCAAGGGCCGAGATCCCTTCACCGGGAGTGACCCCTTGGACAGAGGTTTGCGTCAGGGTAATAACTTCATTATAGTCGATTGCTTTTTGCTTTGCATCGTGGTATTCAGTTTGGAATATCCTGCACCTCATTCGACGAGGAAAGAGCCGAGATCTCTTCACCGGGAGTGACCTCTTTAGCAAAGGTTTTCGCTACTATATATTTATAAAACCACTTGGATTCCTTCGACGATATCAAGTTCATTACGCTAAAGGTTTTTCGCCAAAAACCAGCCGTAGCCCTCCGTCATTTCAGACGGGTTTGCTTAGTATTCGTGCTACGTATGTTGACCTAGTCAAGGCGTAGTGTTCGGTAGCTCTGTAGTACTTTTCTGTAGCATGGATATGCGATTGGTTAGGACAGTCGTACGGTCATATTGACCTAGTCAAGGGCTCGTACGGATGGGTCTAATTAATCCAGGATAATGACGGATTGAACTTAACTTGTGACTTATGATATGTTGACCTAGTCAAGGTCATAAGCCGCTTGGGGTAAAAATCATATCGGGAGATCAAACATACAGGAAACTTGCCAGGCTTGCGCATACCTTCTGGAGTGTGATGACATGAGTGGCTTCCATCACGTTATCATATGATGATAGTTGGATCCCGATTCCTACTGATGAGTTGGTTTACTCTTCGGGTGATCCCGACTAATTCTTCTTTCAGGTTTGGAGGAGAATTTGAGAATACAGTAGGAGGTTTCCTGATTAGATAAAATGATTAACCATTCTGATCAAGGTTAGATTGCACGCAGAGTGTTTCTTTTCTCTCTCTCTTTGACTACTACCATGACCCGACCCTAGACTATAACTTAGTGACCATGTTAACCGAACTTTCTTAAAACATTGGCTTTTGGATTGTCTGAGTTGCATACATCATTGCCACTCCTCCTCTTACCCTTTGCATTTCTCCAGAACACCTCGTATCACTACGAACATCCACTTCCATTGGATAAATCCATCGTATGGTTATATACGAACTCGGAGGAACTTCTTCGAGGATGGATTCTGGTTCGGGAGAGATTGAATAGGATTATTCAGTTGTCTTTTCCTTTTACCTTCTCTCAGGCTGTGAGGGCTCCTAGGATTAGGAGAGGGTACACCTATTACGCTTATTGGATAGTCTTCTTCCAAACCATAGGCAGGTGCCGAAAGGTAGGAAATGAAGAAAACCAATTAGCCTAAGTTGGGTGTACGGAAGGTAATAAGTAAAGACAAATAAAGGGATCAGAAAGAGGGCAAAGTAAATTGCGACTGTTAACATTCACGACCAAACCACATATCTCATCGCCACTCCTAATTCACCTTTGTATTTCTCCAGAACACCCCGTATCACTACGAACATCCAATTCCATTGGATAAATCCATCGAATGGTTATATACGAACTCGAAGGAACTTTTTCGAGGATGGATTCTGGTTCAGGAGAAATAGGAATAAGGTTTATTCAGTTGTCTTTTATCCTTACCTTCTCTCAGGTTGCGAGTGCTCCTAGGATTAGGACAGTACACCTATTATGCTTATTGGATAGTCTTCTTCCAAACCATAGGCTGGTACCGAACGATAGGGAAGGAAGAAAACCATTAAGCCTAACGATGGTATGCAGAAGGTAACGACTAAAGACAAATAAAGGGAATTGGAGAGATGGCAGGGAAATATACGGTTACAGTCATGAATCTGGATAATGGAAGAGGCATTACTAGGAATACTCGGATACCCCTTCGAAACATATTCGTGTTTCAGTTTCACTGTATATTGTTAATAGAAAACTGATTTCCCGATTAACCCTTGCTCCAGGGTATGTATTTACCAGGTATGATTCTCACATATGTATGGTTTTACAGATGATGAGTGGGAGTAAGTTATTGGGAATTAGGTGATCATCCTCATTATATCGGAATTCGTTGCAATTGGTGATATTTGAGGAAATCGCCTGGGTACAGTTTTCAACCTACGACGCACAGAGTTTGAGTTATTCAACTTAGAGGACTTATACAAAGTATTGTATATTGTCCAGTGTCCATTAAGATAAAGGGGTTGGTCCTCGTACTGTATTCTATTTACTTATGACTTCTCAAGTTCTAGACAAGTGTTTCATAGAAATACAAGGTCCAAGTCTGAGAAGTTATAGGTACAGGAATAAAGTAGAGAACCATATGTTGCAAGTATCAGGATTCTTCAAGGTGATCGAAGATGTAGATACTTGTGGTTGGTATTCAGTTGATAGTAATGGTTTTTAAGAAACTTGTTTCTCTTTCACGTTACACATAATTAGATGCATTCCTAAGTTGAGTAATGTTGATCGACCTCTCTCCATTTTGTTGATATGCACTGGAGACAGATGCATGATTTGAATCTGGTTCCAATTAAATCAGTGCCACTGTTTCTATATGTTATATAGAATGGTTCTTATCTTAACGATGTTAAGGTACGGGGAGTTGTCCGACTTATGCTTACAACCAGACTCTGGATAACTCAAGGCATGTTTATGTAATGGCAGTTTGTGGGTTAACCCGGGCTTTGACGAGGGTTAATTTTCTACCATCCGGAAGATCAATAGTGATATTGTTCTTGACTTGCCATAGTTTTAGTAAAATGGATTTTTTCAGAAAACAGTAGTGGGAGTATGGTAGAACTGGAAGAGATTCCAGAACAGCAAACAGTTACGGAAAATTTAATAGGACCTAAAGATTCAATCAGAATTGACATTCCATTAGCCACTCTGCAGATATGGTGGGTAAGCTCAGGCACCCGAGAGGTATTCTGGTAGCCTCAAGGACGGTGACAGGGAGGTTCTTGTTTACCCAGACTTTCCATTACTGTTGTTCCAAACTATGAGACTCGGCAGGAGGATGAGTATAGCGTCGTTCTAGTTTTAGAAGCGCACGTGTATATGACTCTGCCAGAGGGTTGTCGTAGTCAGTGGGAGCAGCGGAAGCGTAGTGGACAAGTAGCTTATGTCTATTTATAGACTAAAGCAGATATAGCGGAGATAGATCATCTATTTCTGATGTGACAGTCATGGACTTTGACTTCATCAGAATAGGGGATGGATCTGTTAAGAAGGTAGTAGGTGTCATGTCCTCGTATTTGGATGACATGCACAGTAGGAAGTAAAATTTCTATACTACGATCGGTTATACTATGGTTGTCACACGGTGGTTTCTCCACATAGGATATAGATATTATATCAGGCATTCTGGTTACTAGATCTATAGTTTTAGATCTAGATTTGGGTGGTTTCCCAATCTGGGTACTTAGACAGTATTCTAAAGATATTTAGAATGGATGACTCCTAGCATGGTGGTGTACCTGCAGGTGATGGAGTCACCCTCTCCAAAGGTGTCTTACAGACTAAGGGGGAGAGGGATGTGCATGATTGACATATCAGTTGCCTAGGCAATTGAGTCAATCATAAGATGTCAAGTACCACACCAGATGTTGTTTTGCACTACATGCAATAAGTTGATATTAATCCAATCCTGGAGAAACATTCGAAAGCGGTTTTAGAACATAAGTGGATGTTCTAGGGATTTTATAACGGCAGCATATTTCAGGAAACGGTTATCATTCCAGGCTTCCAAGGTGACCTGGATTACAGAGTGACTGTCAGAGTTATAGTTTTCCCTCTGACGAGGGGCTGTATTTTGGACAGGTGGTCCAAGCGGATACTGTAAGAGGCATGGTGAAGGATACTGATTAAATTCAGTTGACGATACAGTCTAAGAAGTTTGCTGGATTTGGAGTTCATTTATGAATTGGGTCCCATCAGATATCCAGACATATTCTAAGATAGGTATTGCTCATTTCGGGAGATGGTTTTCTCAGCGAACTTGAGACAAAGAGGGACAGAAAAAAACATCAAGGTGGATCCACTCACTGAGGCTATTTCTCGAACACAATAGTTTTACAAACGAGCTTTGTGAAACTGATTAGTAGAGGAGTTGGATGTTCGGTATCACACTAGCTGTGAGTACGCGACATCACAATAATTAGCCTTAAGTGCAAGTAGGAGATTGTTGGATATAGTGCCCTCAAAGTCAATTATTGAATCGCAGGTACGTGATTGCAATGATTGAGGGAGGACCTATACCGATAGGACAGTCTTGCTCGAGATAATAGTATGCTATATGGTTTGTCTCTATCATCGTGTACATGCTTTAGTTCACTATTGCATGTTGATAGAGCCCATAGGATTCTTTCTTGACTGCCAGCAGTATGATGGCGATCATATACGTAGGAGCTGGGTTCTATAAGCACATCCTTAAATGGTCCCTAGTTGAGGGAGTTTCGAGACAGGGCATCGATACTCCAGAGTAGACTAGTGTATACAGTCAAGACCCCGATGAGGGGCGGTGGCCGGTCTCACGAGCCATTGGTGTAAGTTGGATCACCTAAGATGTATACAGGTGCTCATTGGGTTATGAGTACACCGGACAGGACTCAACGGGAACATGCTAGTTGGTATTATACATATCGTCATATAGCAGTTCCCTGGTGACATATGTACAGGTTAGTCTGTCAACCTGAGATCGTCATTTATCTCAGGTGAGTTCCTACTGTGCTTTGATTACTACCCTACCACGGCTCAAAGGAGTTGTGCAAACAGGTTTTAGTTGGGTACAGTCCCGAGCCACATGGAGGCAGTGAGCGGATCTTTCGAGGATTCATCTCTCCCGGTATTTGGAGTGAGATCGCGCTGTGTTTAGGAGAGCCATTACACAAAATCCCTGGCTAGGATAATTGAGATTTACTGGTAGGTATTCCAGTAGTATCTCTGGGTGTTCTGGGCTACTCTCCGACATGACTTATACAGCTATTGGGGGTCTGACGTTTACCAGCCCCTAGGCCCTATATGCGATACTCATAGACGAACAGACCGGACTGTACGGATATTGTCACTGTCAGGCTCAGTAGGGTTTCTGGATGAGTTCGCTCGTCAGCTTTCCTTCCGATCAATACATGGGCAACCGTTACGTACAGCTAGTACCTCTGACGTGCTAGTGGTTATACCCAGTGCCAGTGTATTGATGAGTCATTAGAGTCCCCCACAGACAGTTTCCCAAGTTCGGGCGAAACATTGTAGAGGCCATATGGTTTTATGGCAGGGTTCGATAATATTCGTACACCTATGCACGGATCATGATCGGACAGATAATACTAGTGGGCTTTGGTTTAAGCCGGATCCTAGTATTATATTGTAGGAATATTTTTGTCTCATTTGCATTCGTATTCGGTCGGAATACAAATATGGGTATGTATTTACAGTAGAGGGGTAATCTCGTAATTCGTTACGGGATTACTACCGGAGTTGCCAGTTTCTTTTTCCGTCTTTAATCATCGTGACCTTGACCTTGACCTTGACCTTGACACTGATTTTTTTGTACCCGGGATGCTGCCCATTTCGAGAGAATGGGGTCAGCATGGGCTGTGTGATGAGGAGGCTGACTTTTGTGCGTGGGGGTTCTTTTGCAGTTTGGCAAGCTTTATTTGTGCAGGGTGTTTTTTGTGGCAACCAAAAACAAAAGGGCACACACTCACTTGATGGAGACCACTCACTTCTTTCCTGCATTCCAGAGAGAACCACAGAGAACAATTCATTCATTTTGTGAGTGTGGTCGAGCCCAATGGCTTGGGTGAGGAATTTTCTTTAAGTCAAAAATCCTTAGCTCACTTCATCATCCAATATAGCAACTCCAATTTACCTCCACCCGATTCGTCGGGTGTCTTGAGACAAAATATCCTACACTCTTCTCTACTTCATCTTGGACATGTCGGCTAGCAAACTTCATGTCCGAGTTGCCTCAGTTCGAGGCGGGAGCCCGTATAAAGATTCGATGACGTGGTGCCACTTCAACGGGCATGATCGGGGAGCGGACTTCATCAGCGTAGCAGCGGAGAGCTTGGTGCGGAGATTAAAGACTGAAGGACACGGATCGATCGGTATAATTTCCAAACTCATTTTACATTTTGCTAGTTTATGGTTAATGGAATGATCCGGGTATTTGGGTTGCGGTAGCGCCGGTTTTGACAAAAAAAATTTTGTTCTGCATTTGGCCTCGTTTAGACGGCCGGGGCACCGCCGTGACCCAACAGTATCTTGGGCTCCGTCAGTACGGATTGGCCTAAATCATCTGATCACATGACAACGATCGGTATCCTCCGGATCTCCGCCATGTCAAATATCACCGGTAGGTAGTGCTCCGCTGCCAGGCTCATCGTCTACATCTCGAGCTTCTCGCCCCGGGGTACCTTACCGAGTCCACTATGTACCCGCAGACGGATCATCCTACTCTTCGAATCGGGTCTCGAAAACCAACTCAAAACCGAGAAAACATCATGTGAACGCTACTCATCATATAAAGAAAAATCGCATCTTTCTCTTTTAAAATAATCATAAGTTTATAAAATTCACATGCGGTTTCCCAAATCCATAAATCTCATGAAGGATCCAAAATCTCAAAATCATGAGTCAATAAACAATGAATATCGGTATAAAGCCCTACAACAGTACATAACCAAATAAATATACGAATGCATCGGGTATCTAAGTAAGGAATGCAATATGTAAACTAGCATATGAGAGCAAGCATACTAATAATATGTTTAAACTACCAGTTAGCAAGTTATGCCAATAAAGTAACGTTTTCTAAAGTGTACGTGACATGGCAATTACCGATGATGATGTGTGTGAGCCGGCAAGCAAGTGTACGTGCAACATACGCATCAACGGTAATGGTGTTGGTGCCCTAGCAGACGAGATCATAATAGTTAAAGGAAAACACATGTATATATGCAATGCAAAGAGATCAACATGAGTATAACGAAAGATGAATAGTAAACGCAACATTGTAGACTATAAATATATGTATACGAGTCATACAGTTTTAGTGTTTGAAATAGCACGAATCGTGTTTTTTAGAAAAGTAGGGGCTACGGTGTTTTGAGAAAAGATATGTCCTTTGAAAATCCGTAACATCCCTCGGATTGTCTTTTGAAAATACTCATGATTCGTTGGTTTTGAAAATAGGTATGACTCGAGCCTAGTCTAGCATCTACCTAAACAACTAAAAAACTATAATAAGAAACTATTCGGAAAGATAAGAAAAAAATAAACATATTCCGAGTCGATATAACTCATAGTCGGCAATCCAGCCTCATAGTATCACGTACGGTAATATCTAACGTATGGCATCCTCGAGTTACGAGTGCGGATCAATCATCATATGTACTTTATACGATAAAATCCATCATACGGCATCCCAAAAATTGAGGGTACAGGTCAAATATCATATACACATCATCTTTCGTACTGTATCAATCGTCGTACAATATCATAATCGGTGGTACGGATCTAAGGTCTCGTACAATCAATTATTCCATCGAGTCACGTGTTATCGCATGTTCGCATATATATCGCCCAACGATCCTTATCATATCATATCATATCATATCATGAACGGTGTCTCGACTCAATCACATATCATAACCTCACGGCATCATGCCCGATCATATCGACTCATATCCATCCAACACCTCCCTCATCTCACATGTATGTGTGTGTGTGTGTCTTTGAATAGACACACCTACACATATAAATATATATATACCTACATATACACACAATTACCAAGTGCATGTGTGTGTGCGTGTGTGTGTGTGACAGCACATAACTTGCGATTCGCTACTAAGGTAACAATCCTAACGATAGGTATTCCTAGATTAAATCTAATCTAACCTAAGGTCTCCTAGATACCATATTCGCTAAGTATCCAAATATCACATCCAAATATAACTAACCTAGCAATATCCTATCCTACAGTTGCAGGGGTGCTATACGCCATCCACCCGACTTTTCCCGTAGATATACATCTACTCACCTTGATCCTCGCTTACCAAAGTCGATAATGCCACACTCTTCCTTATCGTCCCGAAGTCCATGCAAAAGTACCTACATATCGCAACATATCGTATCACATCAAAATCCGATTCAAAAACCGTCACGACACGCGAAGTGCTCATAGGTTAGAACCTACAGTCTACGCATGCAAAACAACCAAATAACCCTCTTCATTGATGTACAAACGTCCAACGACCGAGATAAAACACAATATCAAAACTCAAGTTATTAAAATCTACAAAACTCAAAACAGCAACTTAGAAAACTAGCACCAGATTTTGACTCAGGAAATTAGGGACTAAACAAACAATACAGGGGCTATGTTATAATGTAAGTGAGGTACAGGCTAAACCCCCACTCCAATGTCCACAACTGACCCAGCGAGATTGCACATTTTCCCGATGTCGCCGGCCCCATGTTGGAATTTGGGTCTCGTCTTCTCGTGGTGGTCTTCTAGTGGTCTATCTAGATTATTCTACTTGTTTGATTTTCTTACAAACACCTCAGGTTGCTCCAGATTCTCTGTAGTCCTCACAATAGTCACAAAACCAACATCGGCCAAATCTAAGTTCAAGTCTCTGTTTGGTCTTTGGTTTAGGTCCCTAATACATCACTAAGGTCATGAAAAATATCACTACACTTCAATTACATCTTCACAAGTCATACTATCTCCTAACCTCATCTAGAAATTCTCAAAGTTCACTAAACCGCACTTAGTTAACTTTAAACTACTATAGATGCTAGGAAAAACCAAAAGATTAGCTAAAAACATGGAATTTACCTCACTTGTCAATTCAAGAAAATTCTTGAGTTGCCCAAAGTCCTCAAAATCATGACTTGATAACACCATAGGGTTTAGGGTAAGCTCTAGAGAAATTTTTGTGAAGTGAGGGTGAGATTTTGAGTAGGTTTTTGGGGTGGTTTGAGGGTGGTGCAAGGTGGAGGAAGACGAGGAGGAGAAGGAGAAGAAGAGAAGGAATGAAGATGAGAGAACCAAGAGCCATGGTCAAAGAGTCATACATGTGTAGAAGTTTCCTCCCCCCCCCCCTCTCACTCACCCATGCCCCCATGTCGCCTTATCCCCTCTTCTCATTTCTTTTTTTTCATTTGAAAAAAAAAACCAATTATATATGCAAATGAAACATGGTTCATCAAAATACCACAAATGTTTGTAACATGCTATGCTGCATGTCATGCACATAAACCGGATTAATGCATAATTAGTAAATATTAATCAAGTTTAGCACTAATTTGAATACAATTAGTTGTATACGATTTTATAAATGACCAAATCGCATAAGTTCTAACCAAAACAATATTTGATATAAATTTCCAATTATTTTCCAAATTATCGGTATATAATTATACCCTTTCATTAAAACAAATTCTCATATTTTAATAATATTTATGAAATTAATTATTTTATTTATTTAAATTCCTAAAAAAAATATTCTATTTTTATGAAATGTTACAATGATGGAGATCATATACGTGAGAGCTGGGTGATCTATAAGCACATCCTTAAATGTCCTTAGCGTGGGAGTATCGAGACCGGGCATTGATACTCCGAAGTAAACTAGTGTATACTGATCGAGACCCTGACGAGGGGAGGTGGCAAGGTCTCAAAGCCATTGGTGTTAGTTGTTGGCTATAGTGCTCTCAAGTCAATTATTAAATCGCAGGCACACGATTGTGATGATTGAGGGAGGACCTATACCGGTAGAACAGTCTTACTCAAGATGATAGTATACTATCTGGTTTGTCTTTATCATCATGTACAGCATTAGGTGGCATTACAGATCACTATTACATGTTGATAGAGCTCATAGGATTCTTACTTGACTACCAGCATTATGATGGCGATCATATACGTGGGAACTGGGTGGTCTATAAGCACATTCTTAAATGTCCCTAGTCATGGGAGTATCGAGACTGGGCATCGATACTCCATAGTAGACTAGTGTATACTTATCGAGATCTTGACGAGGGACGGTGGCCGGTCTCACAGGCCATTGGTGTCAGTTAGTCATCTAAGATGGTATACAGGTGCTCATTGGGTTATGAGTACACTGGACGGACTCGCTGGGAACCTGCTAGATGATATTATACCTATTGTCAGATTGCAGTTCCCACGTGACATGAGTACAGGTTAGTCTGTCGACCTGAGATCGTCATTTGTCTCGTTTGAGTTCCCACTGTACTTTGATTACTACCCTACCACGGCTCAAAGGAGTCGTGCAAACAGCTTTTAGTTGGGTACAGTCCCGAGCCATATGGAGGCAGTGAGTGGATCGTCGGAGATTCGTCTCTCCCGGTATTGGGGGCTGATGTCGCGCTGTGCACGGGTGGCCATCACCAGAAATCCTTGGCCAAAGTATTCGAGAATTACTGATTTGGATCGGTAGTTTCTCAGTAGGTGATGGGCTTCATACCGACAAGAAATGTCGCGTTATTAGGGGTCTGACTTTATCCACCCCCCTACACTCGATATGCGATACTCTTAGATGAACAGACCGGACTGTATAGAGATTTTCACGGACAGGCTCAGTAAGGGTTTGGATGAGTTTTCTCGTCGGCCTTCCTTTCACTCAATACCTGAGTAGCCGTTACGTACAGCTAGTGACTGTTGCGCCACGGCAGCGCCCCGGCCGTCTACTCGAGGCCAAAATGCGGGATCAAAAATTTTCTCTTGACTTTAACCGGTGCTACCGCGGAAAATATACCCGGATCGTGACCATTAACCTATACTAGCTAACAAGAGATGGGAAGAGAGTTATACCAAGCGATCCGTTTCCTTCGGTCTTCGTCTCCACTCCGATCTCCCGCGGAATCTCCATCCGTTACCTCCTCGTCGGAAAGGGCACCACGTAGCCGGATTCTTTTACGGGCTCCCACCTCTGGACCGAGGCAACTCGGGCGCGAAGTTGGCTAGCCGATGCGTCCAAGGAATGCAGTAGGTAAGTGTAGAAACCATGTCTTTTGGGGTTATATGAAGTTGCCTTTGGTGATGGAGGAATGAAGAACTTTGGAGAGGGTTTTTCCTTTTGTTGCATGAATGGAATAAAAAAATGAGATAGCAAAAAATTGAGAACAACAATAATCTCCCTCTCCCTCTCTAGTGGCCGGCCCCCCTTTTTTGAATGGTGGAGGAGAGAAAAGAAAAAACACAAGGGAGGTGAGTGTAGGAAACAAGAAGGGGGTGACCACATCCAAAGCAAACCTCACATCATTAAACAAATCAATCTCTTCTTATTAACCATCATGAACAATGCAAGTGATAAGAAGGAAAAAGAATCTCATGATGAATAACTATCATGATGCCACCAATATGCAAGAAACCTCTCCACAATAAGTTATTTGCAAACTTGCAAATAACCCCCTTCCATCGGAAAGTCCGGCCGTGAAGGAACAAAGGAAAATCGGCCGGAACGGAATGCAAACTGGCAACTTCAGAAAACTGATCCCGTAATAAATTACAGGAAAACCCCGCGACTGCATATACATGCCCGCATTTGTATTCCCACTGAATACAAATGCAAAGAGACAAAATCTACACTATCTAATACTAGGATCCGGCTTAAGCCAAAGCCGGCTAGTAAAAACCGTCCGATCACGATCCGTGCAATACCGCACGTATCTGATCGAACCCTGCCATATCTCCATACGGCCTCTACAGCGTTTCGCCCGAAACTTGAGTAACTGAGTGTGTGGTGGACTCTAAAGACTCGTCAATACTATGGCTGTGGATTTAACCACTAGCACGTCAGAGGTATTAGCCATACGTGACGGGCTACCAGCTATTGACCAAAAGGGACGTTGATGAGCGAACTCATTCTGACACCCTACTGAGCCTGTCAGTGACAATATCCGTACAGTCCGGTCCGTTCGTCTATGAGTATCGCATGGCGGGCCTAGGGGGTTGGTAAAAATCAGACCCCCAAAAGCGGTACAAGTCGTGTCGGAGTGTAGCCCAGAACACCCTGAGATACTACTGGAATACCTACCGGTAAATCTCCTGCCTCGGCCGAGGGCTTTGTGTAATGGCTCTCCTAGACACAGCGCGACCTCACCCCCAATACCAGGAGAGACGAACCCCTGCAGATCCGCTCACTGCCTCCATGTGGCTCGGGACTGTACCCAACTAAAACCTGTTTGCACGACTCCATTGAGCCGTGGTAGGGTAGTAATCAAAGCACAGTAGGAACTCACACGAGACAAATGACGATCTCAGGTCGATGAACTAACCTGTACACATGTCACTAGGGAACTGCTATCTGACGTCTGGTATAATCCCAACTAGCAGGTTCCCGGCGAGTCCTGTCCGGTGTACTCATAACCCAATGAGCACCTGTATACATCTTAGGTGAACCAACTGACACCAGTGGCTTGTGAGACCGGCCACCGCCCCTCGTCAGGGTCTCGACTGTATACACTAGTCTACTCTGGAGTATCGATGCCCTGTCTCGAAACTCCCACGACTAGGGACCTTTTAAGGATGTGCTTATAGACTCCAGCTCTCACGTATATGATCGTCCTCATACTGCTGGTAGTCAAGCAAGAATCCTAGGGGCTCTATCAACGTGTAATAGCGACGCGTAAGGTCACCTAAAGCAGTACACGATGACAAAGATAAACCAGATAGCATACTATCATCTCGATTAAGACTGTCCTACCGGGATAGGTCCTCCCTCAATCATTGCAATCACGTGCCTGTGATCCAATAATTGACTCTGAGGGCACTATCTCCAACAATCTCCCACTTGCACTCAAGGCTAATTATTGCGATGTCGCATACTCACAGCCCGTGTGATACGGAACACCCAACTCCTCTACTGGTCAGTCTCACAAGCTCGTTTGCGAAACTATTGCGTTCGAGGAATAGCCTCAGTGAGTGGATCCGCTGTGGTGTTTCTTTCTATGTCTCTCTTTATCTCAAGTTCGCGGAGAAAGCCATCTCCCGAAATGAGCAATACCTGTCTTAGAATGTGTCTGGATATCTGATGGGACCTAGCTCATAAATGAACTCCAAATCCAAACTTCTTAGACTGTATCAACAACTGAACTTAATCAGTATCCTGCGCCATGCCTCTCCCTCAGTATCCACCTGGACCACCTGTCCAAAATACAGCCCCTCGTCAGAGGGAAAACTATAACTCTGACAGCCACTCTGCCATCCATGTCACCTTGGAAGCCTGGAATGATAACCGTCTCCTAAAGGAGGCAGCCGTTATCAAATCCCTAGAACATTCACTTATGTTCTAAAGCTGCTTCCTATTGTTTCTCCAGGATTGGATTAATATCAACTTATTGCATCTAGTGCAAGAACAACATCTGGTGTGGTACTTGACATCTCATGATTGACTCAATTGCCTAAGCAAGTGATCTGCCAATCATGCACATCCCTCTCTATTTTAGTCTATAAGACACCTTTAGAGAGGGTGACACCATCACCTGCAGGTACACTACCGTGCCAGGAGTCGTCCATTCTAAATACTTATAGAATGCTGTCTAAGTACCCAGATTGGGAAACCACCCAAATCTAGATCTAAAACCATAGATCCAGTAACCAGAATGTCTGATATAATATCCAAGTCCTTTGTGGAGAAACCACTGTGTGACAACCAAAGAATAACCGATCGTAGTATAGGAATATCACTTCCTACTCTGTGTATGTCATCCAAATACCAGGACATCACACCCTACTACCTTCTTAACAGATCCATCCCCTATTCTGATGAAGTCAAACCTATGACTGTCACATCAGAAATAGATGATCTATCTCCGCTATATCTGCTTAAGTCTATAAATAGACATAAGCCTCTTGCCCATTGTGATTCCGTTGCTTCCACTGACTACGACAACCCTCTGGCAGAGTCATATAGACGTACACTTCTAAAGCTAGTTCAGAACGACGCTATACTCATCCTCCCGTCGGGTCTCACAGTCTGGAACAACAGCAATGGCAAGTCTGGGTAAACAAGAACTTCTCTGTCACCGTCCTTGAGGCTACCGGAGTACCTCTCGGGTGCCTGAGGTTACTCACCATATCTGCGGAGTGGCCAATGGAATGTCAAACCAGATTGAATCTTTAGGTTCCTATCAAATCTTCAGTAATCGTTTGTGGTTCTGGAATCACTTCTAGTTCTACCATACTCCCACTACTGTTTTTCTGAAAAATCCATTTTATTTTAAATACCGTGGCGAGTCTAGAACAATATCGCTATTGTTCTTCCAGATGGTAGAAAGCCAACCCTCATCATAGCCCGGGTCAACCCACAAACAGCCATTACAGAAACGTGCCTTGAGTTATCCGGAGTCTGGTTTTAAGCATAAACCGGACAACTCCCCGTACCTTAACAATGTCAAGATATGAACTGTTCTATATCCAATACAGAAACAGAGGCACTGATTTAATTGAACCAGATTCAAGTCATGCAGCCGTTTCCAGTGCATGTCAACTAAAAGGAAGAGAGGCCGATCAGCGTTACTCAACTTAGGAGTACTTCCAATTATGAGTAACCTGAAAGAGAAGCTAGTTCTCTTAATCATTACTATCAACTGAATACCATACACAAGTATCTACATCTTCAATCACCTTGAAGAATCCCGATACTTGCAATACCTGGTTCTTTACTCTATTCTTATACCAATAACTCCTCAAAACTCAGACCCTGTGTTTCTACGAAACACATGTCTAAGAACTAGAGAAGTTAAAAGTAAACAGAATATAGTACGAGGACCAACCCCTCTGTCCTAATGGACACTGGACAATATACAATACTCTGTATAAGTCCCTGAGTCTAACAACTCATTCACTGTGTGTCGTCGGTTGAAAACTGTACTATGGTTATGAAGAATTACACCGCTGTTCAATGCTCCTTACCTAACCATCCACTGATATAGGTAAATGTCATAGACATAATTTCAAAAGGTATATCTCACTCTATAAAAATAGACGTACAGATATATCAATTTGAAATTGGTGCATAACAACGGATATTCAAAACCAAATATTTGCCGACCGGCAAACAGCCCAGGCGATTTCCTCAAATATCACCAATTACAACGAATCCCGATATAATGAGGATGATCACCTAATTCCCAATAACTTACTCCCACTCATCATCTGTAAAACCATACAGATGTAAGAATCAAACCTGGTAAATACATACCCTGGAGCAAGTGTCTAATTGGGAAATCAGTTTTTCTTTTAACAGTACACAGTGAAACTGAAACATTAAAATGTTTCGATGGGGTATCCCGGTATTCCTAGTAATGCCTCTTCCATTATCCAAATTCACAACTGTAACCGTATAATTCTTTGGCACTTCTCCAAATCCCTTTATATGTCTTTGGTCATTACCTTCTGCACACCCCTTTAGGCCAAATGGTTTTCTTCCTTCCCTACCGTTCGGCACTAGCCTATGGTTTGGAAGAAGACTATCCAATAAGCATAATGGGTGTACTGTCCTAATCCTAGGAATACTCGCAATGCGAGAGAAGGTGAAGATAAAAGACAACCGAATAAACCTTATTCCTATTTCTCCTGAACCGGGATCCATCCCCGAACTGGAACAAGTTCCTTTCGAGTTCGTATATAACCATACGATGGATTATCCAATAAACTTGGGATCTTCGTAGTGATACGGAGTGTCCTGGAGAAATACAAAGGTGATTTAGGATTGGCGAAGAAATACTTGGTTCGGTCGTGAATAGCAGTCGCAATTTACTTTGCCCTCTTACTAATCCCTTGCTTTGTCTTAACTTAATACCTTCTGTACACCATCGTTATGCTAATTGGTTTTCTTCATTCCCTACCGTTCGGCACCAGCCTAAGGTTTAGAAGAAGACTATCCAATTTGCGTAATAGGTGTACTATCTCCTAAACCAAGGAGTACTCGTAATGAGAGAAGGTGAAAGGAAAAGACAACTGAATAGTCCTATTCGTTTTCTCCAGAACCGGAAACCATCCTCGAATAAAATCCTTCGAGTTCGTATATAATCATACGACGGTTTTTTCCAATGGAAGTGGACGTTCGTAGTAATACGGGGCGTCCTGGAGAAAAGGGTAAAAGTAGGAGTGGCAATGAGGTCTGCAACTCTGACAATCCAAAAGCCAGTGTTAAGAAGGTTCGGTTAACTTGGTCACTGAGTCATAGTCTAGGGTCGGGTCAATGGTCGCTGCCAAAGAGAGAGAGAAAAGAAACACTCAGCGTGCACTCTAACCTAGATCAGAATGGTTATCACTTTATCTAATCTGGAAACCTCCCACTGTAACGTCAAATTCTTCCCCAAACCTTAAAGAAGAATTAGTCGGGATCACCGAGGAGTAAACCAACTCATCAGTGGGAATCGGGATCCAACTATCATTGCATGATAACGTGACGGAATCCACTCACATCACCACACTCCAGAAGGTATGCGCATGCCTGGCAAGTTTCAGTTTCTTTAGAAACTCCCGATGTGATTTTTACCCCTAGGACCCAAGTGACCTTGACTGATCCAACATATCAAAGGATCCTAGTCAAGTTCAACCCGTCATTATCTTGATTGCATTAGACCCACCCGTACGAGTCCTTGACTGAGCCAAAATGACCGTACGACTGTCCTAACCAATCACATATCCATAAGACAGAAAAGCATTACAGAGCCACCGCACACTACGTCTCGGCTGAGCACGACATACGTAGCACGAATACTAAGCAATACCAATCTGAAATGACGGAGGGCTACGGCTGGTTCTTGGCGAAAAACATTTTACCGTAATGAACTTGATATCGTTGAAGGAACCGGATAACTTTTTATAAAAATATAGTGACGAAAACCTTTGCTAAAGAGGTCACTCCCGGTGAAGGGATCTCGGCTCTTTCCCCGTAGAATGAGGTGCAGGATATTCCAACTGAATACCACGATGCAAAGCAAAAGTAATCGGCTATAGTGAAGTTATTGCCCTGACGCAAACTTCTGTCCAAGGGGTCACTCCCGGTGAAGGGATCTCGGCCCTTGCCTCGTCGACTGAGGAGCAGGATATTCCAACTGAATACCACGATGCAAAACAAAAGTGAACGTCCTTACAATAACAGCTTTTTGAAAAATTGTTCCAACAACATCAGAATAGGTTTGTTTATCTTGCATTGATCCGAATCAACGCAGTCCCATCAATTGATCACACCACAAAAGAACGAAAATAATGATGTACGTATATGCCATCCGCATTCGCCACTGGGTCCCGTCATCACCCGTTAGGTTACTTAACTAACGACAGAGCGGGGACTGGACTAGCACGGATGCAAAACATATACAACATCTACTAGTATATATAAAATATATAATTTTCGCTCAAGGCGTGATAAAGTGCAACATCACAGAAAGATAACCAGCATCACAGAACAATACAGATATCTGGGATCCCCGGGTTTCATAGAGCCGCTACTCAAACCCGACGTTCCCCTGGTCGTGTGGATAGCCTGTGCAATGAAAATCCTAGACCCCTACGGGCGCGGCAAGTTACCCGCCAAAAACTGAAGCGAGGCAGCCCCCTTCAGCAACGTGAATGGACCACCCAGCAATTCATGAAATCCGGCAACTTGGGCACCCCTCCTGGGTCAACCTGTACCCCCTACTAGTGCGGCGAACAGCCGGCCAATTCTAGAGTAAAGCCCCCTCCGTCTCAATGCCATGAGATGCGGGCCCGTTGCCCTCTAGAACCCGGCTGTCCGTGCACCCCTCCGCGGGGTAAGCCTAGTACAGAAAGTAAAATATACATACAACGGGTACATCGACCGCAACCAGGTCGTGCCCCAAAACAATAATACAAACAGGCAGTGACGGCAGTCCACATGTCGGACGCTCGCCCCGCAATATCAAATGTACATATAAAACAAAACTGTACTAGCATTGCATCCAGGCTATCCCCCACGACCGATCCGCAACATCACAGCAATACACAGAACATCAACGTGAAAGTCACGTTCGCAAATCCGTCTAACCGGGCTATAGCAGTTAGACTGGATTTACCGATCAAGTGACATTCACGGTCGCAGATATAATGTAAATACTGTGAACTAATGTGTTTAAACTTTTCGATCAATCAAATTTATCGAAGTGGGCCCCAAGCATTACTGTAGCACTTAAAGAGAGTTTAGGCCCAAAAAGAATATTCCAAAAACCCCATTTTTAACCCAGGAGCTCACTGCAAAAATTTGGTCCAATGAATAGTAAAAATGGCCGCGGAACCGCCGTAAATACGTGGTTTTGGCCGCGGTTCCGCGGTGGAATAGTGAGATCACGTTACCAAATTTTCACAGAATGCTTAGAATTCCCTGCACATGTCACTGCAATGTACTGAAAAATTTTTGGAGCCAAAAAAATTTCGACAGAAAACTGTGCAAATGAAAATGGGTTTTCGGAAAATCCGTTCGATCGAACTTGTAAACACGTTAA
Source organism: Agapanthus africanus (assembly GCA_030015575.1). Classification (NCBI taxonomy): domain Eukaryota; kingdom Viridiplantae; phylum Streptophyta; class Magnoliopsida; order Asparagales; family Amaryllidaceae; genus Agapanthus; species Agapanthus africanus. The sequence continues at coordinate 52,372,668 of CM057347.1, forward strand.
AGCAAGCTAGGCAAGGTTAATGGCATAGCTCTGATACCATGTTGCGCCACGGCAGCGCCCCGGCCGTCTACTCGAGGCCAAAATGCGGAATCAAAAATTTTCTCTTGACTTTAACCGGCGCTACCGCGGACAATATACCCGGATCGTGACCATTAAACTATACTAGCTAACAAGAGATGGGAAGAGAGTTATACCAAGCGATCCGTTTCCTTCGGTCTTCGTCTCCACTCCGATCTCCCGCGGAATCTCCATTCGTCACCTCCTCGTCGGAAAGGGCACCACGTAGCCGGATTCTTTTACGGGCTCCCACCTCTGGACCGAGGCAACTCGGGCGCGAAGTTGGCTAGCCGACGCGTCCAAGGAATGCAGTAGGTAAGTGTAGAAACCATGTCTCTTGGGGTTATATGAAGTTGCCTTTGGTGATGGAGGAATGAAGAACTTTGGAGAGGGTTTTTCCTTTTGTTGCATGAATGGAATAAAAAAATGAGATAGCAAAAAATTGAGAACAACAATAATCTCCCTCTCCCTCTCTAGTGGCCGGCCCCCCTTTTTTGAATGGTGGAGGAGAGAAAAGAAAAAACACAAGGGAGGTGAGTGTAGGAAACAAGAAGGGGGTGACCACATCCAAAGCAAACCTCACATCATTAAACAAATCAATCTCTTCTTATTAACCATCATGAACAATGCAAGTGATAAGAAGGAAAAAGAATCTCATGATGAATAACTATCATGATGCCACCAATATGTAAGAAACCCCTCCACAATAAGTTATTTGCAAACTTGCAAATAACCCCCTTCCATCGGAAAGTCCAGCCGTGAAGGAACAAAGGAAAATCGGCCGGAACGGAATGCAAACTGGCAACTTCAGAAAACTGATCCCGTAATAAATTACAGGAAAACCCCGCGACTGCATATACATGCCCGCATTTGTATTCCCACAGAATACAAATGCAAAGAGACAAAATCTACACTATCTAATACTAGGATCCGGCTTAAGCCAAAGCCGGCTAGTAAAAGCCGTCCGATCACGATCCGTGCAATACCGCACGTATCTGATCGAACCCTGCCATATCTCCATACGGCCTCTACAGCGTTTCGCCCGAAACTTGAGTAACTGAGTGTGTGGTGGACTCTAAAGACTCGTCAATACTATGGCTGTGGATTTAACCACTAGCACGTCAGAGGTATTAGCCATACGTGACGGGCTACCAGCTATTGACCAAAAGGGACGTCAATGAGCGAACTCATTCTGACACCCTACTGAGCCTGTCAGTGACAATATCCCTACAGTCCGGTCCGTTCGTCTATGAGTATCGCATGGCGGGCCTAGGGGGTTGGTAAAATTCAGACCCCCAAAAGCGGTACAAGTCGTGTCGGAGTGTAGCCCAGAACATCCTGAGATACTACTGGAATACCTACCGGTAAATCTCCTGTCTCGGCCGAGGGCTTTGTGTAATGGCTCTCCTAGACACAGCGCGACCTCACCCCCAATACCGGGAGAGATGAACCCCTGTAGATCCGCTCACTGCCTCCATGTGGCTCGGGACTGTACCCAACTAAAACCTGTTTGCACGACTCCATTGAACCGTGGTAGGGTAGTAATCAAAGCACAGTAGGAACTCACACGAGACAAATGACGATCTCAGGTCGATGAACTAACCTGTACACATGTCACCAGGGAACTGCTATCTGACGTCTGGTATAATCCCAACTAGCAGGTTCCCGGCGAGTCCTGTCCGGTGTACTCATAACCCAATGAGCACCTGTATACATCTTAGGTGAACCAACTGACACCAGTGGCTTGTGAGACCGGCCACCGCCCCTCGTCAGGGTCTCGACTGTATACACTAGTCTACTCTGGAGTATCGATGCCCTGTCTCGAAACTCCCACGACTAGGGACCTTTTAAGGATGTGCTTATAGACTCCAGCTCTCACGTATATGATCGTCCTCATACTGCTGGTAGTCAAGCAAGAATCCTAGGGGCTCTATCAACGTGTAATAGCGACGCGTAAGGTCACCTAAAGCAGTACACGATGACAAAGATAAACCAGATAGCATACTATCATCTCGAGTAAGACTGTCCTACCGGGATAGGTCCTCCCTCAATCATTGCAATCACGTGCCTGTGATCCAATAATTGACTCTGAGGGCACTATCTCCAACAGTGACACTGACGTGCTTGTGGTTAAACCCACTGCTAGTATATTGACGAGTCTTTAGAGTCCCACATAGAAGGTTTTCACGGTTTAGGCGATATGGTGTAGATGACGTATGTTAGTATATACAAGTGTCTGATTAAATATGTGTACAGGCTACACAGACTTTAATCGGGCGGTTGATAATAATAGCGGCTTAAGACTAAGCCGGATTATTAAATCAGGTTTTGAATTAATAATTTATATATGTATTTATATATATGTATTCTAGTATTATTGCTCACTATTCATTTTCTCTCTTGGCTATTCGTATTTTTGTACGAATACACGTATATGTATTTCGATACGTGTACCGGGTTGCATTCCGTATTTATATGGAATAGCTTCTAGAAGATGGCCACCTCATTATTTGATTTTCAATTTAGAAAATCAACTTGGGAAATGATGTGGAGGGGTGAGTTGGCATGGGCATGACTTAGCATGTAGAGAAGCACGGCTCTCATTTGTTTATTGGAAAATTGAAAGAGATATTTTGTATGCATGGTTGAAAATTATTGTAGCCATGTTCTTTACATGCTATCCATTCATTCTTTCTTCACTTGATCATTCTCTCTCTCTCTTGAGAGACTTAGTCTTTTCCATGGTTGCTCAAGCCACTAGTTTCCTCACCTCCTTCTTCATCTTCTTGAGTTGCACTTTTGAGCATTGGTGATGAGAGAAAAATATAGTGAGACATTCCTACACCTCCACTCTCAATTGCTAGCAACCTTAGAGCATCGGTTGCCTCGCTAGGCGAGGGTGGAGCTTGCGTCGTTTCCCTGGGGTGGATCATTATCGATGGAGGAAGACCAGCAACCAAACTCGATCCAGATAACCACAAGGAGCTTGGGATGAAGGTTGAAGACCGAAGGACTTGGTTCTTTCTGTATAACTATTCTATCATAGTATATTAGCACTCTCTAGTTAGCTAGTATGGTTTATGGTTTCAATCTTGGGGCGGGTTTTATTTGCGTCAAAAATTTTTGAACGCCGGTTTTTATTCCGCATCGGCCACGGTAGATGGCCAAGGCACCGACAATACTGTTGGATATAGTGCCCTCAGAGTCAATTATTGGATCACAAGCACGTGATTGCAATGATTGAGGGAGAACCTATACCGGTAGGACAGTCTTACTCGAGAGGTTTGTATACTATCTGGTTTGTTTTTTTCATCGTGTACAGGCTTTAGGTGATATTGTAGTTCACTATTACACGTTGATAGAGAATAGTATGCTACTATGGTTTGTCTTTATCAGTCGTGTACAGCTTTAGGTGACATGTTCACTATTACACGTTGATAGAGCCCTTAGGATCCTGCTTGACTACCAACAGTATGATGGCGATCATATACGTGAGAGTTGGGTAGTCCATAAGCACATCCTTAAAAGTGGTCCCTAGTCGTGGGAGTTTCGAAACAGAGCATCGATACTCCGGAGTAGACTAGTATATACAGTCGAGACCTCGACGAGGGGCGGTGGCCGGTCTCACAAGCCACTGGTGTCAGTTGGATCACCTAAGATGTATACAGGTGCTCATTGGGTTATGAGTACACCGGACAGGACTCGCTGGGAACATGCTAGTTGGTTTTATACCTAGCGTCAGATAGCAGTTCCCTGATGACATGTGTACAGGTTAGTTCATCGACCTGAGATCGTCATTTGTCTCGTGTGAGTTCCCACTTTACTTTGATTACTACCCTACCATGGCTCAAAGGAGTCGTGCAAACAGGTTTTAGTTGGGTACAGTCCCGAGCCACATGGAGGCAGTGAGCGTATCGGCAGGGGTTCGTCTCTCCCAGTATTGGGGATGAGGTCGCGCTGTGTCTAGGAGAGCCATTACACAAAGCCCTCGGCCGAGGCAGGAGATTTACTGGTAGGTATTCCAGTAGTATCTCAGGGTGTTCTGGGCTACACTCAGACACGACTTGTACCACTTTTGGGGGTCTGACTTTTACCAACCCCCTAGGCCCGCCATGCGATGCTCATAGACGAATGGACCGGACTGTACGGATATTGTCACTGACAGGCTCAGTAGCGTGTCAGGATGAGTTCGCTCATCGACCTCCCTTTTGGTCAATACCTGGTAGCCCGTTACATACAGCTAGTACCTCTGACGTGCCAGTGGTTAAATCCACAGCCAAAGTATTGACGATTCTTTAGAATCCCCCACAGACAGTTTCTCAAGTTTCGGGAAAAACGTTGTAGAGGCTGTATGATATATGGCAGGGTCCGATCATATACGTGCAGTATTGCACGGATCATGATCGGACGGATCATACTAGTGGGCTTTGGTTTAAGTCGGATCCTAGTATTAGATTTGTTGGATTACTTTAGTCTCATCGCATTCGCATTCAGTCGGAATGCGGATGCAGGTATGTATATACAGGTGAGGGGTATCCTTGTGATCCATCACGAGTTTACTTTAGATGTTGCCGTATCTTTTTTGTTGTGGCAAACATTTGGATTAATGTTTGCTTATGGAAATAATGAGCTAGAATTCATCATGAAATGCATTAAATGTGACATAGACATATATCATGACTCATGGTCTCTTTTTTAGCAAAAATGTCACATTAGTGGATTGATTGGTATTGATATGATAAGAAGAGAGAGAGGGGGGCTGCCTAAGATGAGCTTGGTCTTGTATTATTCTACACACTCTCTCACTCTCATTTTGATCATAGCAAAAGAAAAGAAAAGCTTGCTTCTTCTTCTTCTTCCTCTAGCTCATTACTTCCATCAATGGCAACACCTCTAACCTCCATCCAAGCCATGGATGCAAGAGACAAAGTGATCACAAATATTCTCTACAACACCTTGGACACGTCGGCTAGCACACTTCATGCCCGAGTTACTTCAGATGAAGCGGGAGCCCGTAAAATGACTCGTAGATGTGGTGCAATTTTCGACGAGGAGATCGAGACCGGAGTTACCGTGGGGAGCTTGGGATGGTGGCCAAAGACTGAAGGACACGGATCGATCGGTATAGCATTCTATCCCTTCTCTAGATAGCTAGTTATAGGTTAATGGTTCGATCCGGGTTTTAAGCATACGATAGCGCCGGTTTTCAAGTTAAGAAAAAAATTTCGTTTCCGCATTTTGGCCTCGGAAAGACGGCCGGGGCGCTACCGTAGTCTTACATGGTATCAGAGCCACGCCATTAACCTTTACTAGCTTGCTCTAGCGTGTTTAGAACTTCGATCAGACGAAATTTTCAAAAACCGCGTTTCCAAGTCATCAGTTTCTGTCGAAATTTTTCTGTTGTCAAAAAATTATTTGGTGTATTGCAGAAAATCATGCAGGCTTTTTTAAGAAAACTGAGAAAATTTGGTGGGCTGATTTCACTGTAGCACGGTGGATCCGCGGCCATACCCACATTTTGGCCGCGGATCCGTGGCCGTACTATAGCCACAGTGCACCAAATTTCTTCAGTGGGTCTCTGACTTGGAAAAGGGGTGTCTGGTAATTTTATTTTGGGCCCAGATTTATTTGAGTACTGGGTATTGTGCTTGGGGCCCACTTCGGGAAATTTTGTCGATCGAAAATTTTAAACATGTTAGTTCACAGTATTTACATTATATCTGCGACCGTGAATGTCATTCGATCGGTAAATCCTGTCTAATTGGTATATCCCTTTTAGACGGATTTGCGAACGTGACATTCACGTTGATGTTCTGTGTTGTGCTGTGATGTTACGGATTTGTCGTGGTGGATAGCCTGGATGCAATGGTAATACAGTTTGGTTGTATTTGTACATTTGATATTGCGGGGCGAGCGTCCGACATATGGACTGCCGTCACTGCCTGTTTGTATATTATTCTTTTGGAGCACGACCGGGCTGAGGTCGATGTACCCGTTGTATATTTTACTTTCTGTACTAGGATTACCCCGCGGTGGGGTGCACAGATGGCCGGGTTCTAGAGGGCAACGGGCCCGCATCTCATGGTTTTGAGACGGAGGGGGCTTTACTCTAGAATTGGCGGGCTATTCGCCGCATTTGTAGGGGGTACAGGTTGACCCAAGGAGGGGTTCTCAAGTTACCGGATTCCGTGAAGTGCTGGGTGGTCCATTCACGTTATTGAAGGGGGCTGCCTCACTTCAGGTTTTGGCGGGTAACTTGCCGCGCCCGTAGGGGTCTAGGATTTCATTGCACAGGCTATCCACATGACCAGGGGAACGTCGGGTTTCAGTAGCGGCTCTATGAAACCCGGGGATCCCAGATTATCTATTTTGTTCTGTGATGCTTATTACATTTCTGTAATGTTGCATTTTATCACGCCTTGAGCGAATATTATATATTGATATATATACTAGTAGATGTTGTATATGTTTTACACCCGCGCTAGTCCATTCCCTGCTCTGTCGTTAGTTAAGTAACCTAACGGGTGATGACGGGACCTAGTGGCGAATGCGGATGGCATATACGTACAGCATTATTTTCGTTCTTTATTGGCGTGATCAATTGATGGGACTGCATTGATTCGGATCAATGCAAGCTAAACAAACCTATTCTGATGTTGTTGGAACATTTTTTAAAAAGCTGTTATTGCAAGCACGTTCTCTTTTGTTTTGCACAGTGGTATTCGGTTATGAATATCCAGCACCTCAGTCGACGAGGCAAGGGCCGAGATCCCTTCACCGGGAGTGACCCCTTGGACAGAAGTTTGCGTCAGAGTAATAACTTCACTATAGCCGATTACCTTTTTGCTTTGCATCGTGGTATTCAGCTAGAATATCCTGCACCTCATTCGAAGGGAAAAGAGCCGAGATACCTTCGCCGGGAGTGACCTCTTTAGCAAAGGTTTTCGCCACTATATTTTTATAATAAGTTATCCGGTTCCTTCAACGATATCAAGTTCATTACGCTAAAGGTTTTTCACCAAAAACCAGCCGTAGCCCTCCGTCATTTCAGATTAGTATTGCTTATTATTCGTGCTACGTATGTCGTGCATTGCCGAGGCGTAGTGTTCGGTAGCTCTGTAATGCTTTCTGTCGCATGGATATGTGGATTGGTTAGAACAGTCGTACGGTTATGTTGGCATTGTCAAGGACTCGTACGGGTGGGTTTAACGCAATCAAGATAATGACGGGTTGAACTTGATTTGGACTCTTTGATATGTTGGTATTCTCAAGGTCACTTGGGTCCTAGAGGTAAAAATCACATCGGAAGTTTCTAAAGAAACTGAAACTTGCCAGGCATGCGCATACCTTCTGAAGTGTGATAACGTGAGCGGATTCCATCACGTTATCATGCGATGATAGTTGGATCCTGATTCCCACTGATGAGTTGGTTTACTCCTCGGGTGATCCCGACTAATTCTTCTTTCAGCTTTGGAGGAGAATTTGAGATTACAGTGGGAGGTTTCCTGATTAGATAAATTGATAACCATTCTGATCTAGATTAGAGTGCACGCTGAGTGTTTCTTTTCTCTCTCTCTTTGGCAGCGACCATGGCCCGACCCTTGACTATGACTCAGTGACCAAGTTGACCGAACCTTCTTAAAACACTGGCTTTTGGATTGTCTGTATTGCATACCTCATTGCCACTCTTACTTTTACCCTTTTCTCCAGAACACCCCGTATTACTACTGTAACGTTTTAAAAATAATTAAATAAATAATTAAATGGATAAAATTGTTTAAGTGAATTTTATGATTTTCGGTAAAGTAAAATGTATTTTTCGTAAAATCAAACCGTGATTGTTTTTCATTATAATTTTAAAAATATCCATTTTAATTATGAAATTACTAGTAAATGGTGTTTATTTAGCCACTTATAAATTTTTAGTTTAATAAAATATTTTTCCTAAATTAATTATTTTAAATATTAACATAAGCTTTATTTTTACACTAAATTAGTGTAAATTACAAATTTAAATGGTTTTAATTTGTAAAAATGAACCATGGCATGTTAGAATTTAGTATGTATCATGCAAAAATTATTTGCAAATTTTTCCTATTTTCTAGAGCTTTCTTGAGTTGCTATAGTAAATAAATAAATAAATAATTAAATAAACCATGAAAAGACTTTTAGTGTTGTTTCTCTTCTTGAAACTTCTACACAACATCACACTCTCTTCTTTATCTCCCTCAACTCCCTCTAGGCCGGCCACAACCCCCCATGGCTGCCCCCCCCCCATTTCCCACCTCATTTTTGCACAAAAATCCATCAAATTACATCAAAAATTCAACAAAAAATACACAAAATCCTAATTATTTCATACCCTTTATTCTCTACTCTTCTTTACATGGATTTTGGAGTGGGAAAGCATGTATTTTTGAGGCTCATTTTCAAGTTTGGACATGAGATTGTGGAGGTATAAATCTTTCTCTTTTGAATTATTTCTATTAAATGTTCCTTTAAAGCATAATTAGATTTATTATATTAATTCTATGTTTAATTTTTAAAATGCAAGTTAGGATTGTAAATTCAAGTTAGGGTTTTGAATAATTAATTAGGATTATAATAGTTAGTTTAACACTTTTAGAATTGGAAAATATTGCATGGTTGTTGAATTGTAAAATTTTCTTTTAAAATTGTTTTAAATTAGGAAATTAGCTAACTAAGTTTTTGCAAAATGTGTTTGTGGTTAATATAAAATTCTAATTTGGGTTGTTATCATTGGATAATAGTTTTAGTTGAAATGTTAGCATGTTATTGGAAAGAAAAACTTAGTTTGATTGCTAGTTTCTATGGTTAATTGATAAATTGTGATAAAATTGTTAATTTTGTAAACTAGATTTTAGAAATTCCTATATAAATGAGATTAAAAATATAATTATGGTTTCATTATATCATTATCATCGTGAATTGTGGTTTAAGTTTGTTAATTTATGCAAAATCACGTTTTGCGGTGGAATTGTGGTATTTTGTTTGAAAAATATTAAAATGGTTAAAAGTTGCAAACTAGAAATTTCAAATAAATGCAAAATTGTGTAATAAAAATATTGTAATAGTTTGTATAGTCTAGTTATGCTATTTAATGAGTTTTATGACCTTTGGTTTCATTTAAATGTCAAGTTCGGATGAAAAACGGTAAATTGGCATTTTCAGGTTTTTCGAAAACGGACGATTTGATCGATTTTAGTGTTTCGATGAATTTGATCATGTTTTACAATATAAGTAACGTGCTTTAAAATTACGAGTTATCTGTTGATGTTTATCTCGATCCATCGGAGTTTGTACGCCGATATCGAGCGATATTTGGTTCTTTTGCGTGGACGGGACATAGGTTTTAACCTATGCTTGTTCCTTATATCGTTTGACTTTTGTATGTGATTCGGTTTACGATAATATTCATATGTTGCGTTTAGGTACCCTTCAAGTGGACTGCGGGCGATGAAGAGGAGGATGGCGACACCGTCGTCGGCAGACGTGGACCAGGTGAGTAGATGCATATCTACGGGGGGAAGTCGGGTGGATGGCGTTTAGCACCCCCGCAACGTAGAATAGGAATAGCACTTATTGACATTAGGAAACCAGATATGACCCTAGATTCTTACTGAGTAGGACCCTGGTAATGACCCTAGGCGGGACTAGACTGATTTAGGAAAACCACACCTGAGGATGAATACTTTGGGAGAGGTTCGTAGGTTTCTGATAGAAACACACACGCACACACTAAAGCTGGACATGGCGTATACGTATATGTGTGTATATATATAAAACTAGGTATAGGTGTATATATATACACAACACGTATATGGGATTCATTGATGTGATATGATATCTGAGGGCTGATGAAACAGTATAACTGGGCTTGATGCCGTGATTCTTGACTATACAGTCGTATTAAAGTGTTAGCGGATCATTAGAGAATGAGATAATGAACATGAATATATAAATTATAAAGAGTGGTGGTGATATTGATGTACATGGGACGCTAGAATAGTACCCGGACTGTAACTTGTGACTGATCACGATATGATATATGTATGACTTAATCACAATATGACACATGTGACATGATATTTCTGAGGATAAACTAAGGATTATTCTATGATGGCAATGATATATGATTGATGTATGCGATTATAGTTTAGCACCTTGATCATGAGATGTGTTGATGATGACATTATACGAATGATGAGACGCCTAGGAGATACTTGACCCGTATCCCGATATTGGGATGCCGTACGATGGATTTTACCGTACGAGGCCTAGTTATGATGATTGATCCGCACTCTTGATTCGAGGAAGCCTTAATACGTACGTGACGCTATTTGAGGCGGGATCGCCGACTATTAGAGATATTGAGTCAAACCTTAGGTAGACTCTAGTTTCTTACTGACTAGTTTCTTAGGTTAAGTTCCTTAGAAGGTTAGATAGACACTAGTTTAGGTTTGATTCATATAGTGGTAGTTGTACTCGTATATCGCAGAGGAGTGGATAATGCACATCTGTCTTGCATTCATACTGTAATCATCATGGTGCATGTTCTTTTATATGTTACTATAATCAGTATAAACTTTACCTGTTAGGACACCAGCACTATTACCGATGATGCGCATATTCCATGCACACTTATTTGCCGGCTCACACACATCATCATCGGTAATTGCTATGTCACGTACACTTTAGATCATATTGTCTTTTATGGATAGAATCAGTTAACAACTAGACCGATATAACATTGTGATTATTCTCTGACATTAGTACAGACATGATATTTATTGCTTAGACATTCATGCATTCATATTTTCATGTTATCCTGCAGTATTATGGGCATATGCCGACACTTATCATATACTTACTCATGATTTTAAGATTTGGATTTCTATGAGATTTCTGGATTTTTGGGGAAAACCGCAAGAAATTATAAAACCTTCTCTCTCTCTCTCCTCCTCTCTTTTTAAAATAAGATGCGGTTTTCTCGTGATGTATGTGTCGTCCACCATGAGATTTCATGTTTTCTGTTGGATTTCGAGACCCGATTCGAGGAGTGGATGAACCGTCTCGGGTACATGGTGGGCCCGGTATGGTACCCTGGGGCAAGAAGATCGAGTTGTAGACGATGAGCCTGGCAGGGGAAGACTACCTACCGGTGATGTCTGGCGCGGTGGATATCCGGAGGATACCGACCGTTGTCGTGAGATTTGATGATATGGGCCGATCCGGACTGACGGAGCCCGACATATTGAGACTTGAGATTACATGTGTTGTGTCGATGCTTGACACGGATTTCCATGGATTTCATTGTTGAGATTTCAGATGCTTATACAGATATACCTGGATTTCAGGATTTGTTTATTTTACATTCGTGGTGCATGCATATGCATTCATATGACATAGTACTATATGAGGTACTGACACGACACGGAGTATTTGCACTTACACGTAGTATTACCCTGCTATTACTAGATGTTTGGGATATAGTAGTGTATTATTATGACCTAGGAAATCGTCGTGCATTCGATTTCTTTTCGTAGATGTCTTCTACTCATGAGTTGGCAACTCACCCCCGTTGTGCCAAATTCTTTTCAGGTTCGATGTACAGGTTTCCGTGGCAGCTTGTTGGCACATCTTTTCTTCAGGGTTATTTGCACGGTAGGTTGGTTCACTTGTATCCGAACCACCATTGTACTTTTATTCATTCATTTGTATCTAGTAAGCTCCATCAACCATATTTGTATTACTTGATAAGTTTATTGGGCCAGTCTTTTATTTCGACCTTAGAGTCGCGCATGTATTATTCTGATCTGGTGGTTTTGTTTTCTTTTGAGTTTTGAGCCTCGCCCTTTTGCGTTGTATATTATTGCGCTTGTTGTGGTTGTTTCCGCCTGTTGGCGTTGATGCTAGCTCCCGTTTGGGGATGCTTTTTATTGTTTATGTATATTATACTTGTTGTACCCGTTTGGGGGCCAGTTTTTACAGAGGAGACTCTGCCGAAATTTTTGGTAAAATTTGCTGATGATTTTATACTTGTTTTCTTTTACTGCTTTTTCTTCTTTTATGGTTTAGATTTCTGGGCTTCGGCTTACTTAGGTCACGTGGCGCCTCTAGACGCTTCGTAATCTAAGTGCCGGTCACGTTCCGTACTTTCGGGTCGTGACAACTACGAACGTCCACTTCCATTGGATAAAACCATCGTATGGTTATATACGAACTCGAAGGAACTTGTTCCAGATTCGAGGATGGTTTCTGGTTCTGGAGAAAACGAATAGGACTATTCAGTTGTCTTTTCCTTTTACCTTCTCTCAGGATGCGAGTGCTCCTTGGATTAGGACGGTACACCTATTATGCTAATTGGATAGTCTTCTTCCAAACCATAGACAGGTGCCGAACGGTAGGGAATGAAGAAAACCAATTAGTCTAACGATGGTGTGCAGAAGGTAGTGACTAAAGACAAATAAAGGGATTTGGAGAGGTGGCAAAGAAATATACGGTTACAGTTGTGAATCTGATAATGGAAGAGGCGTTACTAGGAATACCCGGATACCCCATCGAAACATTTCAATGTTTCAGTTTCACTGTGTATTGTTAATAGAAAACTAATTTCCCAATTGGTTCTTGCTCCAGGGTATGTATTTACCAGGTATGATTCTCACATCTGTATGGTTTTACAGATGATGAGTGGGAGTAAGTTATTAGGAATTAGGTGATTATCCTCATTATATCGGAAATCGTTGTAATTGGTGATATTTGAGGAAATCGCCTGGGTTGTTTGCCGGACGGCAAATATTTGGTTTTGAATATCCGATTGTTATGCACCAATTTCAAATTGATATATCTGTACGTTTATTTTAATAAAGTGAGATATAACTTTTTGAAATTATGTCGATGACATTTACCTATATCAGAGGATGGTTAGGTAAGGAGCATTAAACAGCAGTGTAATTCTTCATAACCATAGGACAGTTTTCAAACTACGACGCACAGGGTTTGAGTTATTCAACTCAGGGGACTTATACAAAGTATTGTATGTTGTCCAGTGTCCATTATGGACAGAGGGGTTGGTCCTCGTAATATATTCGGTTTACTTATGACTTCTCTAGTTTTTAGACAAGTGTTTCGTAGAAACACAAGGTCCAAGTTTTAAGAAGTTATAGGTATATGAATAAAGTAGAGAACCAGGTATTGCAAGTATCAGGATTCTTCAAGGTGATCGAAGATGTAGATACTTGTGAATGGTATTCAGTTGATAGTAATGATTATGAGAACTTGCTTCTCTTTCAGGTTACTCATATCTGGATGTATTCCTAAGTTGAGTATTGCTGATCGGCCTCTCTCCATTTAGTTGGCATGCCCTGAAGACAGTTGCATGATTTGAATCTAGTTCCAATAAAATCAATGCCTCTGTTTCTATACTGGATATAGAACGGTTCAAATCTTAACGATGTTAAGCTACGGGGAGTTGTCCGGCTTATGCTTAAAACTAGACTCTGGATAAGTCAAGGCATGTTTCTGTAATGGCTGTTTGTGGGTTGACCCGGGCTATGACGAGGGTTAATTTTCTACCATCTAGAAGATCAATAGTGATATTGTTCTTGACTCGCCACAGTTTTAGTAAAATGAAATTTTTTTTCAGAAAACAGAAGTGGGAGTATGGTAGAACTGGAAGTGATTCCAGAACAGCAAACGATTACTGAAAATTTGATAAGAACCTAAAGATTCAATCTGATTTGACATTCCATTTGCCACTCCGCAGATAAGGTAGGTAACCTCAGGCACCCGAGAGGTACTCTGGTATGCTCAAAGACGGTGGCAGGGAGGTTCTTGTTTACCCAGACTTGCCATTGCTGTTGTTCTAGACTGTGAGACCCGGCAGGAGGATGAGTATAGCGTCGTTCTAAACTAGCTTTAGAAGTGTACGTTTATATGACTCTGCCAGAGGGTTGTCGTAGTCAGTGGGAGCAGCGAAAGCATCGTGGACAAGTGGCTTATGTCTATTTATAGACTAAAGCAGATATAGCGGAGATAGATCATCTATTTCTGATGTGACAGTCATAGATTTGACTTCATCAGAATAGGGGATAGATCTATTAAGAAGGTAGTAGGGTGCGATGTCCTGGTATTTGGATGACATACACAGAGTAGGAAGTGAAGTTCCTATACTACGATCGGTTATACTTTGGTTGTCACACAGTGGTTTCTCTACATAGGACTTGGATATTGTATCTAACATTCTGGTTACTAGATCTATGGTTTTAGATCTAGATTTGGGTAGTTTCCCAATCTGGGTACTTAGACATCATTCTAAAGGTATTTAGAATGGACGACTCTTGGCATGGTGGTGTACCTGCAGATGATGGAGTCACCCTCTCTAAAGGTGTCTTACAGACTAAAGGGGAGAGGGATGTACATGATTGGCAGATCACTTGCTTAGGCAATTGAGTTGATCATGAGATGTCATGTACCACACCAGATGTTGTTTTTGCATTAGATGCAATATGTTGATATTAATCCAGTCCTAGATAAATGATCGGAAGCAGTTTTAGAACATAAGTGGATGTTCTAGGGATATGATAACGGCATCCTTCTTCAGGAGACGGTTATCATTCCAGGCTTCCAAGGTGACCTGGGTGACAGAGTGGCTGTCAGAGTTATAGTTCTCCCTCTTACGAGGGGCAGTATTTTGGACAGGTGGTCCAAGGGGATACTTAGGGAGGCATGGCGCAGGATACTGATTAAGTTCAGTTGACGATACAGTCTAAGAAGTTTGGATTTGGAGTTCATTTATGAGCTAGGTCCCATCAGATATCCAGACATGTTCTAAGACTGGTATTGCTCATTTCGGGAGATAAGTTTCTCCGCGAACTTGAGATTAAGAGAGACATAGAAAGAAACATCAGGGCGGATCCACTAGCTGAGGCTATTCCTCGAACACAATAGTTTCGCAAACGGGTTTTGTGAGACTGATTAGTAGAGGAGTTGGGTGTTCGGTATCACACGGGCTGTGAGTATGCGACATCGCAATAATTAGGCTTGAGTGCAAGTGGGAGATTGTTGGATATAGTGCCCTCAGAGTCAATTATTGGATCACAGGCATGTGATTGCAATAATTGAGGGAGGACCTATACCGGTAGGACAGTCTTATTCGAGAGGTTTGTATACTATCTGGTTTGTCTTTATCATCGTGTACATGCTTTAGGTGACATTGTAGTTCACTATTACACATTGATAGAGAATGGTATGCTACTATGGTTCGTCTTTATCAGTCGTGTACAGTTTTAGGTGACATGTTCACTATTACACGTTGATAGAGCCCTTAGGATCCTTCTTGACTAGCAACAGTATGATGGCGATCATATACGTGAGAGTTGGGTAGTCCATAAGCACATCCTTAAAAGTGGTCCCTAGTTGTAGGAGTTTCGAGACAGGGCATCGATACTCCGGAGTAGACTAGTGTATACAGTCGAGACCCCGACGAGGGGCGGTGGCCAGTCTCGCAAGCCACTGGTGTCAGTTGGATCACCTAAGATGTATACAGGTGCTCATTGGGTTATGAGTACACCGGACAGGACTCGCTGGGAACATGCTAGTTGGTATTATACCTAGCGTCAGATAGCAGTTCCCTGGTGACATGTGTACAGGTTAGTTCATCGACCTGAGATCGTCATTTGTCTCGTGTGAGTTCCCACTGTACTTTGATTACTACCCACCATGGCTCAAAGGAGTCGTGCAAACAGGTTTTAGTTGGGTACAGTCCCGAGCCACATGGAGGCAGTGAGCGTATCGGCAGGGGTTCGTCTCTCCCAGTATTGGGGGTGAGGTCACGCTGTGTCTAGGAGAGCCATTACATAAAGCCCTCGACCGAGGCAGGAGATTTACTGGTAGGTATTCCAGTAGTATCTCAGGGTGTTCTGGGCTACACTCCGACACGACTTATACCGATTATGGGGGTCTGACTTTTACCAACCTCCTAGGCCCGCCATGCGATGCTCATAGACGAACGGACAGGACTGTATGGATATTGTCACTGACATGCTCAGTAGGGTGTCAGGATGAGTTCGCTCATCGACCTCTCTTTTGTTCAATACCTGGTAACCCGTTACGTACAGCTAGTACCTCTGACGTGCCAGTGGTTAAACCCACAGCCAAAGTATTGACGAGTCTTTAGAGTCCCCCACAGACAGTTTCTCAAGTTTCGGGTGAAACGTTGTAGAGGCCGTATGATATATGGTAGGGTCCGATCATATACGTGCAGTATTGCACGGATCATGATCGAAAGGATCATACTAGTGGGCTTTGGTTTAACCCGGATCCTAGTATTAAATTTGTTGGATTACTTTAGTCTCATCGTATTCGCATTCAGTTGGAATGCGGATGCAGGTATGTATATACAGGTGAGGGGTATCCTTGTGATCCGTCACGAGTTTACTTTAGATGTTGCCGTATCTTTTTTGTTGTGGCAAACATTTGGATTAATGTTTGCTTATGGAAATAATGAGCTAGAATTCATCATGAAATGCATTAAATGTGACATAGACATATATCATGACTCATGGTCTCTTTTTTAGCAAAAATGTCACATTAGTGGATTGATTGGTATTGATATGATAAGAAGAGAGAGGGGGGCTGTCTAAGATGAGCTTGGTCTTGTATTATTCTACACACTCTCTCACTCGCATTTTGATCATAGCAAAAGAAAAGAAAAGCTTGCTTCTTCTTCTTCTTCCTCTAGCTCATTACTTCCATCAATGGCAACACCTCTAACCTCCATCCAAGCCATGGATGCAAGAGACAAAGTGATCACAAACATTCTCTACAACACCTTGGACACGTCGGCTAACACACTTCGTGCCCGAGTTGCTTCGGATGAAGCGGGAGCCCGTAAAAAGACTCGTAGATGTGGTGCCCTTTCGGACGAGGAGATCGAGACCGGAGTTGCCGCGGGGAGCTTGGGATGGTGGTCAAAGACTGAAGGACACGGATCGATCGGTATAGCATTCTATCCCTTCTCTAGATAGCTAGTTGTAGGTTAATGGTTCGATCCGGGTTTTAAGCATACGATAGCGCCGGTTTTCAAGTTAAGAAAAAAATTTCGTTTCCGCATTTTGGCCTCGGAAAGACAGCCGGGGCGCTACCGTAGTCTTACAAATACCCATCATTAGTTTGTTCACCTAAGATAGTATACATGTGCTCATTGGGTTATGAGTACACCGGACGGACTCGTCGGGAACCTGCTAGTTGGTAGTATACCTATTGTTAAATAGCAGTTCCAGGTGACATGTGTACAGGTTAGTCTGTCGACCTGAGATCGTCATTTGTCTCGTGTGAGTTCCCACTGTGCTTTGATTACTATCCTACCACAGCTCAAAGGAGTCGTGCAAATAGGTTTTAGTTGGGTACAGTCCCGAGCCACATGGAGGCAGTGAGCGGATCGTCGGGGATTCGTCTCTCCCGGTATTGGAGGTTGATGTCGTATTGTGCAGGTGGTAGCCATCACCAGAAATCCTTGGCCAAGGTAGTCGAGAATTACTGATTTGGATCAGTAGTTTCTCAGTTGGTGATAGGCTTCATACCGACACGAAATGTCGCGTTATTAGGAATCTGACTTTATCCACCCTCCTAGACTCGATATGCGACACTCTTAGACGAACATACCGGACTGTACGGATATTGTCACGGACAGGATCAGTAGAGGTTCTGATGAGTTTGCTCGTCGGCCTTCTTTTCGCTCAAAACCAGGGTAGCCGTTACGTACAGCTAGTGCCGCTGACGTGCTTGTGGTTAAACACACTGACAGCATATTGACAAGTTTTTAGAATCCCACATAGAGGGTTTCCCTACTTCGGACGAAACGATGTAGAGGCCATATGATCTTACGACAGGGTTCGATCATATACGTGCACTTGTGTACGTATCATGATTCGGATGGATAATACTAATAGGCTTTGGTTTACGCCGGATTCTAGTATTACATTGTTGGATTATTTCGTCTCTATGTATTCGTATTTTTCGGAATATGGATACGGGTATGTATATACGGATGAGGGGTATTCTTGTAATTTATTATAAGGTGCTTCTAGAAGATGCCACCTCATTTAGTTTTAACCATTTAGGATTAAATGGTTAATGAGGTGGAGAGGATGAGGTGTTGTATGCATTTATTGTAGCATGGCTTTGTAGTGACTCATGGTTACTATTCAAGCATGCTTGATATTTTGTTTTGTTGTGAGATATTTTGGAGTCTTAAGATATTTTGAGGACTTAAGATATTTTGGAGACTTGAGATATTTATTAGTGGCTTCTTTTATTCTCACAACATAAAAGACTTAGCAATTTTTCTTGAGTTGCCTCACACTCTCATCCTCAAGCTTTTTCTTCTACCTTCACCCTTCAAGTCTCATGTGTTGAGAAACCTAGGGTGTTATGAGACAAATTAATCCATCACTACACTTTACATCATCTAGGCTATCTAGTTTAGCGAACTAGGTACCCTAGTTACCTCGGCTATTGAGGTAGGAGCTCGAAATACAAATCCTCAGGTGGATCATCTTCGATAGAGGGAGACCGAAGATCAAGCTTGATCATAGAGGTCTCAAGGAGCTTGGAATGATGGTTACAGACCGAAGGACACGGATCATTCGGTATAACCATTCTTAACTCTCTTTATAGTTTGCTGGCTTTAGGGTTTATGGTCGATCCATATTTCGAGTTGTTCTAGCGCCAGTTTTGAAAAATTTTGTTCCGTAATCGGCCACGGTTTGATGGCCAGGGCGTTTGCATAACCCAACACGAAATTCTTCTCACACTCAAATGCAACCATCATTGAAACTAAAAAAATTGAGTTCAGAATTCAACAGGGAATGGAACAATCTTCCAGTAGGAGAAAATTCATCGCCAACAGAGAAGATCGGACTGCCAGTTGCGGCTCTGAGGATTTTTCTGGCGGTCGAAGGTTGGAGTTGGGGCTAGATCTGGGGGTGGAGGTCAGGGATGAAGAGAGGATGTTGAATTTTTGGGAAAGTTTCAGAATGAGGGCTCGGGTATAGTGGGTGGTGTTTTTAATAGCACTTTTCAAATAACCCCCCTGAAAAAGTGTTTTGATAAAAGGTATTTACACAAGATTTTTACACAAAAGACCCTAAATGACTTTAAATGAGACAAAAAGTGTATTTACAAGAGGTGGGGTTGTGATTAATCGTTATAACGTGGCTCATGTAAGAACATGAGCTCCCCCGGTTCCGATTGTATTTCTAAAAATGGCTTCAGACGCTGGCCATTGATTTTAAATGTGTTGCCAGAGTGTGGATTTTCGATATCGACTGCACCATGCAGAGAAATAATGCACACAAGAAATGGATCTGTCCTTCGAGACTTCAATTTTCCTGGAAAAAGATAAAGTCGTGAATCGTACAGCAAAACCTTCTGTCCTACCGTGAAAGTTTTCCGGAAAATTGCCCTATCATGAAAGACTTTCATCTTTTGCTTATAGAGTTTGGCGTTCTCATACGCATTGTTGCATATCTCGTCAAGCTCATTTAATTTAAGTTTTCTTGCCTCACCGATCTTTTCCAGGTCAAAATTTAGCTGTTTGATTGCCCAGAATGCTCGGTGTTCCAATTCAACAGGCAAATGACAGGTTTTTCCAAAGATGAGTCGGAATGGTGACATACCCAAATTTGTCTTAAAAGCGGTGTGAAAAGCCCAAAGAGTGTCATTTAACTTCAACGACTAGTCCTTGCGATTGTGGCTTGCGATTGTGGCTGACAGTTTTCTCCAAGTTTGTTTTATCTGTTGATTTGAGACTTCAACCAGGCTACAAGTTTGAGGATGGTAGGGTGTTGACAATATGTGGCTTACGGAATATCTCTTCATAGCAATTCAAACGATCAGTTGCAAAAGTATGTCCCGTTATCGTTGATGATGGTGCGAGGTGTGCCGAACCGAGAAAAAATATTTTCTTTCAAGAATTTTACGACAACCTTGTTGTCGTTGGTTCTATAAAGCGCTGCCTCCACCCACTTAGTCTACAGCTAACAAGATGTACAAGTTCCCGAAAGAGTTAGGGAATGGCCCCATGAAATCGATTCCCCAGACATCAAAAATCTCGGAAACCAGAATGAAATTTAGGGGCATTTGATTTCATTTTCCAATCTTTCCCATGTACTGATATCAGCTACAAGTTTTGCAATAATCGAAAGTATCCTTAAAAAGTGTCAGCCAGTAAAAGCCGCATTGCAAAACTTTCTCAGCCGTCTTTCTGCATCCAAAATGGCCCCCACAAGCTTGGTCATGACAGAATGACAACACACTTCTTATTTCAAAGCTGAAAATGCATCTTCTAATGATCTGGTCAGGACAGTATTTGAATAGGTAAGGCTTATCCCAATAGAAGAATTTGACTTGGGAGAGAAATTTTGACTTGTCCTGCTTCGACCAAAAGGAATGTGTTTCTCCGATGACAAGGTAGTTCACGATATCAGCGAACCAGGGTTCGACCTATACGGAGAGAAGTTGTTCATCTGGAAATTGTTCGTTGATTGGAATGTCTTCAACTGGTGCATTAGTCAGGCAAGACAGATGATCGGCAACAACATTGTCGGTTTCCTTCATAACTTTGATGGTTAATTCAAACTCTTGAAGAAGGAGAATCCAACATATCAATTTGGTTTTGGCATCCTTCTTTGCAAAGAGATGCCTAAGTGCATAATAATCAGTATAAATTATGACGTGGTTACCGATCAAGTATGGACGGAACTTTTCAAGTGCATAGATGACAGCTAAGAATTCCTTTTCTGTGGTGGTATAATTTAGTTGTACGTCATTCAACGTCCTACTCATGAAGTGTATCACGTGCGACTTCTTTTCAAATCACTATCCCAAGACAGCGCCAATTGCGAAGTCAGAAGTATCGCACATCAGCTCGAATGGTTCGTTCCAGTTTGGTGCACTTAAGATCGGAGCGGAAGGGAGCTCCGATTTTAGCAGTTTGAAAGCAGTAAGGCACTCGGAATTGAACTCGAAAAGAACATTCTTGGCTAGCAAGGAACTCAAGGGTCTAGCCATTTTGCTAAAATCCTTGATGAAACGCCTATAAAAAATGACGTGGCCTAAAAATGCCCTGATGTCATGGACAGTCCGTGGAGGTGGGAGACTTGAAATGACGTCGATTTTCACTTTATCAACCTCAATGCCATTTTCAGAGATGATGTAGCCTAACACAATGCCATGTTTGACCATGAAATGACACTTCTTCCAATTGAGTGTGAGGTGATTTTCTTTGCATCATATCAACACCAGCTCGAGATGCCTCAAACACTCAGAAAATAAACATGAACACTTCCAGAAATCGCTCTACTATATCAGAGAATATGCTCATCATGCACCGTTGAAATATGGTCGGTGCATTGTATAGCCCAAAAAGCATGCGGCGGTAGGCGAAAGTACCAAAAGGACAAGTAAAAGGCGTCTTGTCCGGATCCTTTGGATCAATCGGGATCTGATTGTAGCCGGAGTATCCATCAAGGAAACAATAGTAAACATGGCCGACTAGGCATTCAAGTATCTGATCAATGGAGGGCAACGGAAAATGATCTTTGCGAGTTGTTGTATTGAGCTTTCTGTAATCGATACAGATCCTCCAACATGTCTGTGTGTGGTTTGGGACTAGCTCATTCGCTTCATTCGTAATCACAGTGATTCCCGATTTCTTTGGTACGACATGAATAGGGCTTACCCATTTACTATCGGATATAAGATAAATGATCCCGTTGTCAAAGCACTTCAGTATTTCTTTCTGTACCGCTTCTTTCATTACCAGGTTTAGCCGGCTTTGAGAATCCTTGAAGGGTTAGGAATCATCGATCATATGAATTATGTGCTGACGGATAGCAGGGCTGATTCCTTTGATATCAGCTATCGACCAACCTATTTCTTCCATGTTCTTTCTTAGAACATTCATGAGTGCCGACTCTTGCTCAGGTGTAAGGTCGGTTGCAATTATAATTGTAAGGGTTTCGTTATCGTCCAAGTATGCATACTTGAAGTAGTCAGGAAGGACCTTGAGGTCAAGTTTAGGTGGCTCCTCTACAGATGATCGTACTTTGGGGTCGGTTCAGTACGAAGTGGTTCAAATTGGGGCCCACAATGTGTGTAAGAGACCTGCTCAGGACTTAGTTTCTCAAGCAAGAGAAGCTCCTCAGAGAATAGTTCTTCAAAAGTTTCATCAAGACACTTATCATTGAAGTCAAATGTTTCCTCCTCAAACATATCGTGTACAGCTTTGACTTCATACGTTTCATCGTGTCGATCACTCACTTGGTTTCCAAGACTGAAGATGTTGAGGTCAATTGCCATATTTCCAAATGAGAGTTTCATGGATCCATTATGATAATTGATCAACGCATTGGACGTGGCTAGGAAAGGCCGCCCCAGTATGACTAAAATCTGGCCTCCGGGATTGGCAACGGGTTCAATCTCCAAAACGATGAAATCTACGGGGAATATGAATTTCCCGACCTTAATCAGAATGTCATCGATCCCTCCCCTCAGTATCTTTGTGGATCGGTCTGCCAATTGCAGAGTCACTTTGGTCAGCTTCAATTCTCCTAAACCCAACTATTCGTAAACTGAGTAAGCGAGCAGGTTCACGCTTGCACTTAAGTATAACAAGGCTTGATTGATTTGCTTGTCCCCGATAGTGTAAGAAATAGTGGGACAGCCATGGTCCTTATATTTCACCGGAATGGACTTGGACAAGACATCGCTTAAAATGGCGGCTAAGAAGACTTTTTTAGGTACATTCATGCGTCATTTATGTGTGCACAAATTCGTAAGAAATTTTTCATACATCGGGACTCTAAAAGCTGAAAGCTTACGACTCTATAAACTTGTTGGACCACGTCCAACAGCGGGATGTTTACTTCACGACGTTTAAATACTTCTAAAACCTTCTTCATACTTGCAGAGGGCTTCTTCGACCTTAACCTATTGGGGTAGGGAGCTTTGGGCTCAAACACTTGGTTCGAAGAAGGTGCAGATAGAGTAGGTGTAGAAGGCATAATCATTTATGCCGGTACTATTGGACAAATATGCGGTGTTGACTCTTGTTGTTTCGAAGGAGTTGCAACTGACGACAAAGAAGAAGAAGGTGAAGGTGAAGAAGACAGAGAAGTAGACTGGGATGTAGACAAGCCAGAAGATGAAACATGCGACGAAACATGTGCAGATGAATCAACAACCACACATTTGGATGTATCATTAGGTTTGACAACCCTGTTGCCAATCGTGCATCCTGACCTTAGGGCGTTGACGGCATTCGCATTCTCTACGTTGTTCTGTTGAACAACATGAGCATTATGGTTTCTCTGTTCTCTCGGTTCGTCACCGGTTGGGAAGGAAATATTCCCTTCTTTTGTTCATTCACTATAGCAGCGAGCTAACTGATTTGAATCTCTAGCCTGGCTATGGCTTGTATGTTAGCGCTATGCAACTAACCAGACATTTGCATGAATGTAGCCAGACTAGATGCAGTCTGCGCAGAGGTTTTGATCAAAGCTTCAAGCCTATTTTAATGGTCGACACCCTCTTGTCGTCTTGGATGAACCCAGAGGATGAAAAGGTTTGGTTGGGCTGATTTGGCTGTTAGGGCTGGTTGTTGGAATATCCCAATTTTTTATTTTGAAAATTTGAGTTTTAAAATTGTTGGAATGGCGAGTTTGAATTGTTGTTTTGAAAAGGCGCATGATTCCAAGAAAAATTAGGATGGTTCTTCCAACCAGGATTGTACATTTGTGAGAATGGGTCATTCCTGGGACGCTGGTTTTGATACAGTGCATTAACGTTTTCATGTCCCTGGGACCCGACAAGTAAAGGACCTTCATCCGCTATGTGGCTAGGGTTCTGACAATTAGCACACATCAGTTGAGAAACCTGGTTAACTGGTGACAGTGAATTTTTGCCCCCTAAAGCTTCCATTCGCCGTATAAGAGCGGCAATTTTTACTTCGGCTGCTATAGAGGTGTCAACTATGTGTGCACCGTCCCTAGTCGTGGATGGTTTCTCGCTTACGCTCTCACTAAATGGTCTTATCAGCCAGCTCTTCTAAAAAGTTCCATGTGTCTTTAGCGCCATAGCTCAAGAATTTGCATTGACACATGGATTCTAACATCATTCATAACTGGAGTCTAAACCTTCATAGACCATCTGACAAAGTCGCCATTGTTCTAGACCATGGTGGGGACATTTGATTAGAATATACTTGAATCTTTCCAAGCATTTCCAAAAGATTTCACCCTCTTTCTTTTTGAAATTTTGAATTTCATTTCAAATTCAAACAATTTTATGAATCAGGTAAATTTTTTTGAGAAATACTTTCACAAAATCATCCCGCGTCGTAATCGATCGAGCAGGTAAACTGTTTAACCAACTCTTCGTGTTGTCCTTAAGTGCAAAGGGAATGAACTTAAACTTAACAACATCCTCACCCACTTCTTGGATTTTCATCATAGCGCATACTCCCTCCAATTCACTGATTAAAAGGTAGGCATCCTCGGACTCGAGACCGTGGAATTTTGGGAGCAGTGGTATGAATTGTGGTTTGATTTCATAGTTATTTGTCGCAATGGTGGGCAATATTATGCACAAAGGTAGGGATGAACGGTGAGGATAGCATCTGTCCTGCAACGTGGCTTTTTTCTACTCCATGATCGTCCATGTTATCATCGTCAGTGATGTAAGAGAAGAAGAGGGTGAAGGAGAATAAAAAATAGAATCGGACGGCTCCGATAAAGCAGAAAGTGATAACGTCTCGGACGGTTCCGAGGAGTCAGGAGATAAAGAAGAGTCTGAGGATACAGTCTAGAACTGGACTAATCGAGATTTTGAATCTCTTGTCCAATCTGACATGCATTATCCAAACGCGGTAGGAAAGACTAAGAGAATGGAAGAAAATGTTGTTTACAAGTCCTAATTTTTGTTTTTTTTTTTTGTTTTTTTCTTTTTTTGTTTTCAAATATTCAAAAAAAATTGAAATTCAAACTATTCACACAAAAGGTAAATCAAAAACACAACCCTGCACACTTCACACACCTAAAAAATCTAGGGTTCACCTAGGTCAACTAGACCTGCTCAAGAACTTAATTTATGAAGTAAAATTGTATCGTGAAACAGGCCCAAAATAGACTGATCTAGAAGTCAGGTGAGTACAGAGAAGAAGGGTGGTTTTACAATGGTTTCGTGAAGTTTCTTAATTAGAATAAGTTTCTCTCTTTCGGCGGTTGCGCCTTTCACACTTTTCTAGACATTTCTTAAACAATGTAACAATAGGTGGTGTTCGAAACATAATCAATTTTCCCTATTGTGCGTTAAGTCCTTAAAGGCTGAAAGTCTAGTTTCTTTTAAATTACTTGGGGTATGAAAAATGCTCATTCTTTGTGGTTTGTGGACCACAGAGAAGGGTGATGAAATCCCTTACCGTATCTTGTTGGGGTTCATTACCCTTAAGTCCGTATTAAATTCATGCAGTGCGCAAACAGTAAAAAGTTGTTCAAATTATCAATCAATCATTTTTTTAAGTTTTAAGCAGCGTGCTGTAAGAAATATGGTTAGTTCTCTTTGGCACTTGTGCAGCAAAGTTTGCAAAGAAATCCTACAGAAAATCGAGATATTGGAGTGTCGGATTTGAGAGAAAGTGTTGGAAAAATACATACCACAAATTTTGGGTTAAGAAACCCTCGTTCAGTCGATCCGCGGGTGCTTGAGTGTTCGCTTGCATGGGTCAAACTACTCGGATATTTGGCACTATAAATCACTATCGCCTTATTCTTGAAATTGTTCCTTGCCCTACACAGTCGCAGTTCGTAATTCCGTTAAAATCTGAAATTGTCGGAAAATACGATAATTAGTGCAAAATGCGATATTTATGGCCAATATGCTATAAACACATAATTATGGTTCAATAACATAACAAGAGAGAAGTCATCAAAAATTTGAAGCAAACGGGGATCAACAGGCCGCAATTTGCGGTTTTATGGAATAAAATGGCGGCCAAATTTTGGAATTGGAGCTCCAACTTCTTGTTGTGTTCTCTTTGTTCTATTAGTATCCTATTTTATACTCAAAATATTTCAATAACATTCATAGTAATAGCATATCAAAAACAAAGAACAAAATTTTAGCAAAAGTTGAATTTTTGTGTTGTTTTTTTAAGTTTTTCAATTTTTGTTTGTTTTTTTAGAAATATATAAAGAAATAACTCAAAAGAAACTCTGTGATGTTACCAGTCCCTGGCAACTATGCCAAAAACTTGTTCGCTCAAGAGCGTGTCGTGCGTTATAAAGGTTATAGTTCAAATATCGGATTTGTCGGTTTTTATGAAAAGA
This sequence comes from Agapanthus africanus, assembly GCA_030015575.1. NCBI lineage: Eukaryota > Viridiplantae > Streptophyta > Magnoliopsida > Asparagales > Amaryllidaceae > Agapanthus > Agapanthus africanus. The sequence goes on from CM057347.1 coordinate 52,399,133, forward strand.
TAGCACGATTTGATTCTTAAGTTGTAAAAAATACCGCAAGTGTATGGTGCATTGTAGCAATCCAGCAAGTACGGGTCGATCCACAGGGAATGGATATCACGATGTGTTAGTTATATGTATGCCCTAGAGGCCATTACTATACATAGGATGTATATTGTAGTGGGTACTTGGACATATATAGAGAGGACTTTCTTGCTCGACATGATAGTATGCTATCTGGTTGCTCTTTACCTTAACGTGTACACTGATTGTCCCTCTGTTACATGTTGGTAAAGCCCTTAGGATGTGTACTTGACTACCTGGACTGTGATGCGGATCATACTAGTGGAGACATGGTAGTCTATAAGTACATCCTTCAAAGTCCCTAGTCGTGGGTGTATCGAGACGGGGCATCGATATACCAGAGTAGACTAGCGTATACCTTCTCGACCCATACAGATGGGCGATGGATGATCCCATATCCATTGGTGTTTGACATCAGAGATGATATACGGGTGCTCAGTGGAGACTGGGTATACTGGACGGACTCGCCGAGAACTCCCAGATGGTATTATACCTTACGTCAGATGGCAGTTCTCTGGTGACACTGGTACAGAGTAGTCTGTTAACCCGAGATCGTCATAGAGTCTTGTGTGGTTCCCACTGTACTTTGATTTCCACCTTACCACGTCCAAGGGGGCGTGCAAAACGGTGGCTTTTGGGTACAGTCCCGAATCACATGGAGGCAATGAGCGATAGGAGGGGATTCGTCTCTCCCGGTATAGAGAGTTGATGTTGCGCTGTGTTCGATTGGCTATAACCGGAAATCCCTGGCCAGGGTTGCTGAGATTTGCTGGTAAGTGTTACCAGTAGTTTCTCGAACTGTTATAGACCTCATATCGACACGACTTATCGAGCTATTGGGGTCTGACGTTTACTACCCCTAGGCGAGATATGCGACATATCAGACGATCAGACCGGACTGTACGGTAGTGTTACTGGTTGGATTCACTGGAGTGTGAGTGGGCTTGCTCGTCGATCTTCTGATCGCTCAATACCCGGGTGGCCGTTACGTTTAGCAGACCGCTTGCGGCTTGTGGGTGGTTGATATGATCATCACCTGCTGCCGGCGTATTGACGAGTCTTTAGAGTCCTACACAGAGGTTTCCTGGCTCAAGCGAAACGAAATAGGAGCGCATATGAGATATGTGCGGGACAGAGAATAATGCGTGTATGTGATACCGTATTCTATTCTCGTGATGAATGTATCGAATGGTTGTATGCGATATAACCTAGTTATCGAATCAAGGATTGATTCGATAAGCCGATACATTGGATATTAGTCGGTTATATGCGATATGACCGGATCGTTAAATTAAGTGTTGATTTAATGATTTAATTTATAATTATATATTTGATATATTACTTTGCATTAACTAATATTGGTTCACTTTAAATGGTTTTTCTCACTTGATTGTGCAAGTTGTATATGTGATATACTTTTGTGCACATGTTTGTATCATGTATGATGATGCATGCTTATTTGGTTAAGTGTAAAGAATTAAACCATGGTTAAGTTGATGATTAGGGTTTAGCTTATTCATTTATTTATTTGTTTATTCATTTTGGAAAAGCATAAAGAGAAAATGGTTTCTTCTTTGTTTCTTTCTTGAAGCTTCTTGAAGACTTTGACCAAGTGACCATTTTGTCTCATACTTAACCCTAACCATTCCACTTAACCATGATTCATTCTCTACACTTGACCATGGTTTGATTATGATAAGTATTCATTTTTCTTTTCAATTTAAATTAACTTATCATATTCATTCTTTCTTCTTCTTCTTCTTCATCACATGAAGAAAGCTTGCTACAACAATGGCAACTTGAGAAAACAAGTGAGAAATCCAATTCTAAAGTGAACCCACTTCCTATTTCTTCATCCTCTACCTCTTGCCAAGTAGTATAGGGTGTTTTCTTCACAAGTTTCATGACTTAGTGAAGTGGGAGTTTGATCTTGTGATGCCTCGACGTAGATCATCTTCGGCATCGTAGTCAATGACCTAGCCCGCCCATTTTTCCGATGAAGCCGACGCTAGAGCCCGGAATTCGATTTGTACAGCGAGGAGACTTCATTGAGGAGCTATGGAGGTGGAGCACCGGATCTATAAAGGTTGTATTTCCGTTTACACTTTAGTTAAGTTGTTAACTAGCTCGTTGTTTCGCCTAAAATTCTAGTTAACGATCCGTATTAGGGTTTCTCAGCACCCGTAAAATTCGAAATTGGCATTGTTGATGCCTTGTGAGACCTCATTAGAGTGCCTAGGAACCCTACAGTGGTATCAGAGCCTAGCTAGAGCCTTAGGCGATGCGTAGACGGAGTTAGAAGTCCGGTTGTCCTGAAACCCTAATCGTAATTTGCTCTCCGGACTTTTTTGAAAAAATGGGTTTTTTCCAGATTAAAAATTCTTAAAAAATTCAGCACGAAGATATAAGAATTATGGTGCAAAACGAGCTCATGATGCGTCTAAACCGCCGCGGAAACGCGGCAGAAGCATGGCTTCTGCCGCGGTTCCGTGCCCTTATGTTCCCAATGCACAATATTATTTGCACAGTAATTCTTCTTTTCTGATGTTGGATTTTATGGGAATTTTTAAATATCACTCAAGAGTTGAGTTTTCTGGGTTGTATTGGGGACTCGGTGTTTCTACCGGATTGTCTAATTTTGTCTGTGTGCTTTTCCGGATAATTTTTGAATATGTTATAAAGTTCGACCGGATATAAATACCCAACTTTTCCCCTGCCGGGAAATTTCCAAGTGTTGCATTTTTCCGTAGTTTAACGACGTTCTAAGTAGTGCAAGTAACGCGATGGACCCTCTAGAAGACAACAAACCTTAACTCGATTATGTGACCGTCTTGAACTGCCCTTTGAACCTTCGGGTTTGGGGCAGTACGGCGTGCCACATGTGAGGCGTTGGCTTGACCCTTCTACGGCTGGAACGTTGGTACTGAGGCACGAACTGAATGTTTTTAGACTTGTTTCATGTGTTGATCTGTATCGGGAAAACTTTGGTGTTTGACTGTTCGATCAAAAAGTTTAACATTTTCTATTTATCTGGAATGGGATACAATAATTGGAATTCACAATAAGTTATGAGATAACTGAATGAATATTATAAATATAGCAGTTTAGTCTCACTTGATCGGTTGCTACGGAATTTTGATGTGATCAAAAGTCCGTCGCAATCACGTAGCGTACGCGGATACTCGCCGGGTAAACTTAATAGACAGCCTCACTCCATAGCCCCGACCAAGTGACTGTAGGAGAACCCCGTCGCCGAAAGCATCCGTTCGAGTGCTCGCGGCAGCGGTGTTCCGCCTTGGTGCACTTCGTCGACGGTATCGGGGGTGCGGCCGTCTACTGAAGTTTGCGACGAGCATTCGATCAGGATGTCGGGAATCTTGTTGAATTGCCCGACTTGGTATTGAAAAGTGTTTTCGATTTTAAGACTAAAATGCAGGGTTTATAATTGTTAGGCATGCGATGTCTAAGAAATTCATTTGGTCAGGCATGTGATGTCTGAGGTGGTTGCGGATTCCAACTGTTGTAGTTTTACACTTTCTTTTCTGTGACCGTAAGTGTAATATGTGATATCGCCGGTTTCGTTGCTATATGTCAACGACAATTGGGATGCGCATATTTACTTACGTTGATGACATGTGATGTTATGTGTTGCTGGATATGTTATATTGGATCGTCGTGTTTGAATAGCCGGGGGTTTTTATGTGAGATGAGTGTTTTTTTCATTTTCATTCATGTAAAAACTTGTATGTAATATTCTTTTATTGGGGCACTTCCAGGTTGCGGAAGATGTCACCGTTTGTATATTATTTACTTTTCCGCACTAGGATAGACCTAAGGAGGGGAGCACAAGTAACCGGGTTCTGGAGTCCAGTGGGAGACCAACTCGAGGAGTCAAGTCCGGGTCTCCTAACTCTAGAATTGGTAGGGTTGCTTGCCACTCTCGTAGGGGTCTAGGGGTGTGGGTTTGGCTATTCATCGCGACCGTGGAATCCGTGTTTTATACTGACTCGTATTGAAAACACGGACGTCCTAGTATATCCAATATTTCATATGATTCTTCTGTTGCGATATCTGTGATGTGATCATGTGATATGTTCTGTGATGGATACTGTATATAGTATATATGATATATTATATAGACGTTACTTATGTTTTACACCCGCGCTAGCCCTGCCCCGCTCTGCCGTTAGTTACCTAACCTAACGGTGCACGAGGGGACATCGAGGCGAATGCGGATGGCATAAGTGTACGTCGTATTTATCTGTGATGTTTAGGTACTTAATTGATGGGACTTCATTAATGAGATTAATGAAAATAAAAGAAACCTAAGATGTTGTAGAATCGAATTTCAAAAATAAAACAGGTATCTACAGTTCTTGCTTTGCACAGCGGTATATGTGATATATCTTGCACCTTATTCGATGAGGAAAGGACCGAGATCCCTTCACCGGGAGTGACTCCTTTAGCAATAACTGGCAGATGCTACACACTCGGTTTGTTTTCTGATTGCTTTTAAGAGTTTTTGCTTTGCACAGTGATATATATGATATATCCCGCACCTCATTCGACGAGGAAAGGACCGACGATCCCTTCACCGGGAGTGACTCCTTTAGCAAAACTAGAAAAGCCTCAAAAGCACTCCATTTTAAAATCATTTGATTCTACAACGATATCAAGTTCATTACGCAATAGGTTTTCAGAAAAACTTGTCGTAACCCTCCGTCATTTCAGATATGTACTAGTTAGAATTCGTGCTGCGGTAGTTTGGCATTCTTCAAGGCGTAGTGTACGGTAGCTAACTAGTATTTATCTGCTTGAGCATATGATGCGATTGGATTAGGGTATTCGTACGGCGTTGTTTGGCATTCATCAAGGGTCGTGCGGGTGGGTTTAGTTCAATCAAGAAATGTACGGGTTGAACTTGACTAGTGGACTATGGGTTGTTTGGCATTCGTCAAGGTCATAGAACACTAGGGGCAAAATATTATCGGAAATTTCAAGTGTTGAAATTTGCAATGAGATTGCATACCTTCTATGAGATAGTTGGATCCCGATACCCGCTGCGAGTAAGAGTTACTCCTGGGAGAGTTTTACACATTACAATTAGCCGATCAAGTAGGTGTCTAGAAAGGTGTTAACGAGGTTACGCCTCTGGGAAAACGAGGTTTACATTAATTAGGTTCGTGCGAAAGCACGGGGCACCTCCCTCAAAGTACCGACACTGGCCTGACTGAAAGATTGGCGAACTTGTAGTGTGTAATTAATCCCGGCTGGTCTTTCCTTTTAAGGTTTGAAGGAAGATTTGATAAAAACAGTGGGAGCCATCCTGATTAGATAAAATAATAACCAATCTGATCTTGCAAGAGCGCACGCTGAGTGTTTTCTTCTCTCTCTCTCCAGGTAGCGACCATATCACGCCTTAATCAAGATAATAATACGGATGTATTGACCGAATCCGTTTGTTATACTGAGCTGGGGAACGTTGGTCCCGCTCCACCTTATAATTGTTATAAGACAGAGCAGGAAATTGGGGATTACCAGAATTCCCGTGCCGCCCAAACGAAGAGAGTGCATGCTGATGCATCATCTTTGGGTGTGTTCATTACAAAGAACTGTTTCTCAGTATCCTTTACGTCCTGGGTATGTGATACCAGATCAGGATCCCAGATATGTAATCTGTTACATAGGGCTACAGAAATGTAGAGAACTGAGAACAGGTGATAAGTTTCATGAGGCAGAAAACGGGGCAAGAGTTGCAGCCAAGTCTGTTGGTCACTGTCACCCTGTATTCCAAATACATTGATTCTGAACGAATGTAATTAGATACCGAACCTGATATACAAAATCATATCCGTCTCTTTATTAGTAAAGAAACGATAAAATTTTGTATTGCTGGATAATGTTTTGAACATTTCCTATATCAAAAGTTGATCGGTTCAGGCACGTTATCTAAAAGCATTGATGTTCTAAATCAATCTACAGTTCTTAGTATACGGAACACACACAAGAGGAAGAGTTCAGAAATGAACGAATCCTTCTTGAGGCATTGTAGACTAGGTCATATCAATGCGATCCGACTGGCTGAAGTTATATTTTAGATGCATATTTAAATCAGTTTGAATTTACATCTTGTAAAACTTGCCAGTCATGTCACAAAGATAAGATGACCATAGCTCTGTTTATTGAAAACAGAGAAAGAGTTAGTAAACTCTTGGGATGATACATGTTGATGTATGTAAGGTCCCCTGTCTACATATGCCAGGACTGGTTCTTTGTACTTCGTTACATTCTCTGATAATCTCCCAAGATTCAGACATATGTTCCTGTTGAAACACAAGTCCGAACCTTTTGAGATATTCACGGAATATAAGTTAGAAGTAGAGAACCAAAATACGGGTAAAAGTATTATGTCCTATGATGAGATCAAGGAGGAGAATACTTGAGCACGAAATTCTTGGACTTTTCTAAAGGAGAATGAGATTCTCTCTCAGCATTACTCCTCCGTATACACCATAGCAAGATGGTACATCGGGGCGGAGCAAATGCACCCTATATGATATGGTGTGCTCTATGATAAGTACTACTGAGTTTCCTATTTCCTATTTTGGGGGTTATGCACTTGAGAAGCTGCATACCTATTGAATAGGGTTCAAATCAAATCAGTTGCCTACCATTTCATATGTGATATGATAAGGGAAGAGCCCATATCTTAAGTAGGTTAAGATTTGGGGTTGTCCGGGCTATGTCTAAAAGCAAAATCCGGACAAGCTCGAGGCAAGGTCTGTAATGTAAAACTGGAAAGGTTCCAGCTATACAAACTACAGCAGATGATTTGATAAAACCAAAGGATTCAATAGTTACCAACGAACCTCAGCCTCTCCGCCGATCTAGTAGGGTTCCTCACCCACCTGAGAGATACTTCGGTTGCTCTATGACAGTGGGAGCAAGGATTGCATCATGAGATGATGACCCAACTAGTTTCGAGCAGGCCATCGAGAGTAGTGACTCTGTAAGAATGACTAGATGCTTAGCGATCTGAGATGGTATCCATGTACACAAACAAAGTATGGACTTTGGTTGCTATATCTGAAGGGTTAAATCCCCATCAGGAGCAAGTATATCTTGAGAAGATTACTTGGTGTAGATGGAAAAGTTGAGACTTTCAAAGCTAGACTTGTTAAAGCTTTTCGTCATTGACCAGGCGTGGATAATGATGAAACCTTTTCAAGTGGCTATGCTTAAGTCCATCCAGATCCTACTTGCCACGGCTACATACCATGACTACGATATCTGGCGGTTGGGTGTCATGACTGCTTTTCTAAATGATGTTTTAGAAGAGAGAGTCTATAAGTACACAGCCAGAGGGCTTCGTAGACAGTGGGAGCAGCGGAAACGTGTACAAGATGCTTTATAGGATAAAGCAGGTATCGCGGAGTTGGAACATCTGTTTTGATGTAGTAGTCAAAGAGTTTGATATCATCAAAATGGTAGATGAACCTTGTATAAACAAAAAGGTTGTAGGGAGTATGGTGATGATCCTCGTAGAGTACGTGGATGACATACTCTTGATAAGAAAGGAGTTTCCTATGCTACGCTCGGTCAATCTCCACTTATCACAATGATTCTCCATATAGGATCAAAATGATACCTCCTAAATCCTGGGTTTTGGATCTATGAAATAGATCTAATTGGATGTTAGGATTCTCACTAGTTGTAGTGAGATGGTATCAATCGATCCTGGGGAGAATCACTGGAAAGGTTCCAGGGTGATAAAGACGACTGAATGTCAGTCGCAGGCATTGTCTTTACCCTCAGTAATGGGACGGTATGTTGGAAGAATTCCAAGCTAGATACCGTGGCATACTAGACGATTAAGGATGGATACATCGCTACTTAAGATGCTACCAAAGAGGATGTTTGGGTGTATATTGGTTCATGTGATGAACTGCGTTCCAACCATTGTGAGACAATGGAGTTGTGGCTTATGCCAAGGAACGCCGGTCCCATCAGTGATCCAGACACATTCTAAGACAGTATCGTCTGATCATGGAGATGGTTGATCTCCAGGGTGATCGAGGTTAGGAGAGTAGACTCAGAGGACAACACGGCGGATCCACTCACAAAGGCCTTTTCCCAGAGAGAGACTTTTATGGGATGGTTGAGTATGAGATACTGCAACCACTGCTATCAGATGGACCTAGTGCAAGTGGGAGATTGTTAGTTATATGTATGCCCTAGAGGCCATTACTATACATAGGATGTATATTGTAGTGGGTGCTTGGACATATATAGGGAGGACTTTCTTGCTCGACATGATAGTATGCTATCTGGTTGCTCTTTACCTTAACGTGTACACTGATTGTCCCTCTGTTACATGTTGGTAAAGCCCTTAGGATGTGTACTTGACTACCTGGACTGTGATGCGGATTATACTAGTAGGGACATGGTAGTCTATAAGTACATCCTTCAAAGTCCCTAGTCGTGGGTGTATCGAGACGGGGCATCGATATACCAGAGTAGACTAGCGTATACCTTCTCGACCCATACAGATGGGCGATGGATGATCCCATATCCATTGGTGTTTGACATCAGAGATGATATACGGGTGCTCAGTGGAGACTGGGTACACTGGACGGACTCGCCGAGAACTCCCAGATGGTATTATACCTTACGTCAGATGGCAGTTCTCTGGTGACACTGGTACAGAGTAGTCTGTTGACCCGAGATCGTCATAGAGTCTTGTGTGGTTCCCACTGTGCTTTGATTTCCACCTTACCACGTCCAAGAGGGCATGCAAAACGGTGGCTTTTGGGTACAGTCCCGAATCACATGGAGGCAATGAGCGATAGGAGGGGATTCGTCTCTCCCGGTATAGGGAGTTGATGTTGCGCTGTGTTCGATTGGCTATAACCGGAAATCCCTGGCCAGGGTTGCTGAGATTTACTGGTAAGTGTTACCAGTAGTTTCTCGAACTGTTATAGACCTCATATCGACACGACTTATCAAGCTATTAGGGTTTGACGTTTACCACCCCTAGGCGAGATATGCGACATATCAGACGATCAGACCGGACTGTACGGTAGTGTTACTGGTTGGATTCACTGGAGTGTGAGCGGGCTTGCTCGTCGATCTTCTGATCGCTCAATACCCGGGTGGCCGTTACGTTTAGCAGACCGCTTGCGGCTTGTGGGTGGTTGATATGATCATCACCTGCTGCTGGCGTATTGACGAGTCTTTAGAGTCCTACACAGAGGTTTCCTGGCTCAAGCGAAACAAAATAGGAGCGCATATGAGATATGTGCGGGACCGAGAATAATGCGTGTATGTGATACCGTATTCTATTCTCGCAATGAATGTATCGAATGGTTGTATGCGATATAACCTAGTTATCGAATCAAGGATTGATTCGATAAACCGATACATTGGATATTAGTCGGTTATATGCGATATGACCGGATCGTTAAATCAAGTGTTGATTTAATGATTTAATGTATAATTATATATTTGATATATTACTTTGCATTAACTAATATTGGTTCACTTTAAATGGTTTTTCTCACTTGATTGTGCAAGTTGTATATGTGATATACTTTTGTGCACATGTTTGTATCATGTATGATGATGCATGCTTATTTGGTTAAGTGTAAAGAATTAAACCATGGTTAAGTTGATGATTAGGGTTTAGCTTATTCATTTATTTATTTGTTTATTCATTTTGGAAAAGCATAAAGAGAAAATGGTTTCTTCTTTGTTTCTTTCTTGAAGCTTCTTGAAGACTTTGACCAAGTGACCATTTTGTCTCATACTTAACCCTAACCATTCCACTTAACCATGATTCATTCTTTACACTTGACCATGGTTTGATTATGATAAGTATTCATTTTTCTTTTCAATTTAAATTAACTTATCATATTCATTCTTTCTTCTTCTTCTTCTTCATCACATGAAGAAAGCTTGCTACAACAATGGCAACTTGAGAAAACAAGTGAGAAATCCAATTCTAAAGTAAACCCACTTCCTATTTCTTCATCCTCTACCTCTTGCCAAGTAGTATAGGATGTTTTCTTCACAAGTTTCATGACTTGGTGAAGTGGGAGCTTGATCTTGTGATGCCTCGACGTAGATCATCTTCGGCATCGTAGTCGATGACCTAGCCCGCCCATTTTTCCGATGAAGCCGACGCTAGAGCCCGGGATTCGATTTGTACAGCGAGGAGACTTCATTGCGGAGCTATGGAGGTGGAGCACCGGATCTACAAAGGTTGTATTTCCGTTTACACTTTAGTTAAGTTGTTAACTAGCTCATTGTTTCGCCTAAAATTCTAGTTAACGATCCGTATTAGGGTTTCTCGGCACCCGTAAAATTCGAAATTGGCATGGTTGATGCCTTGTGAGACCTCATTAGAGTGCCTAGGAACCCTACACGATGTTCTTTTTGAGTTAAATGTTAAGAACAAATGGTTGAATAGGCTTTTGCAACGCTTTATAAAAGAACACGATGTTTGAGGGAAGAGTTGATATTTACGAGATACTTAGGCTAAGGTTTGGTAAGTTGAATTGTGGTATTACCCCTAATTCTCATTCTTGATTCGAAACAGACATTTTTAGTTTCTACTTGAAATTTAAAAGCATGTCATATCTAAACCGATTATAACGAATCGTTTAGGATACGACATCAAGTTGGAACAAATAGAAACTACAATGTGTAAAGAAATTAGATGAAATGAGGATGGAACAAACTAAATGTGGTTAGCAAGTATATGACATATGCTTTTGTGGCTACATGCCCTATCTAATTAGTTCCCTCCACTTAGTTAAATTTAACCCTCTTTTCTACTTCAATCTCAATGTAACATAAATGATATGTAAAGAAAGAATAGGATATGTGTTAAAGGTTGATTTGCGATAATTGAAAAAAAATATCCTGTCAAGCAATAACACAATAAGTTGTAAACATTAAGGGATGAACTTCATTAACTGCAAAAGAATCAAAAATGAGAGGTTGAAAGGCAAGTCATTCATCAACCTACCTCACCATTGCCTAAGTAAAACAACTACTCACACATCATGGTAAAAGTAAAAAGAGCAAAATATACAAACAAACTCATGAGAAAATTGCAAGAAAAGTAAGAACAAGAGTACGAAGAACCAATTGAACAAAATGAAGGTTTATTGAAGTTGCAATCCAAAGTACAAGCTAATGAGTTCAAATACCTAAATTTGACCTTGTTTACCGCCGAAAAAAGGGACAAACCGGGATAGATCATCTTACCTGAATTTGGGGGCAGATGCTATTTGGACTTATTCATCCACCTCTCCGAAGATATCAAGTTGATTTATGGCACCATATATCGAAGATTTGGACAGACGCGGCTGTTGTAACAGACTTTATCATATTCCCCCTTATTTTTTAGGGGTTTTTTTTATTGTGGGGATGCTCTTTCCTGCAGGCGCAAGCCCCTGCAGTTAATTACGTTATCGCATTGGGATAACTACTTTCTCCTTCTTCGGCAGTTCATTTCGTGCCGTGTGTATTTTTATTTATTTTGGTTTCCCGTGGATTGTATACGGAGACTAGTTTATTTTGTCGTAGGGCGCGGATCAGTCCAAATCCATATATTTTAGAGTTTGGTTTGTTTTATTTAAGGACCGTTAATCTAGTTTGAGATTAAGATCAACTTAAATATATGAGTATTTAGGCTCAATTTATTTTAACTAAGCATGCGTTAGTCTAATATGAGACTAAGATCAACTTAGCAAAATTTCAAGAATCATTTTTATTTCAGATCCAACAATAGAGTATTTGTGCTCAGTTGTAAGAAAGCCTTTTCAGAGAGGCTAAACCAATTTTGGCTTAGTCTGCTCAGTCTTTATTTTTGTTCAAAAGTGCTAAGCACTTATTTGGAGCTCTGGCGCTCACGTGTGAAACACGTGAGGTACTCAGATATGGGCGCTTCCCAATCAGTGCTAAGCACTTAGTCATTTTGACTAGATATAGAGTGTTGAGTACTTTGTATGGCACTCACATGGGAAGCACGTGAGGCACTGAGTATTGATTTCGGGTTTTGTTTGTTCATCCCTTTTTCTCTATACAGAAATGCTAAGCACTTGGTTAGAGCTCTGGCGCTCACGTGTGAAGCACATGAGGCATTCATCCTCTCATTTTTTTGTTTCACGTGATTGCTTTTTTTGGGGTGCCGGACTGCTTTATTTGGTGGCTGCCCAATCAACATAAATAAGTTTTCTTTGTTTTTTGGACGCTCACGTAGAAAGCACGTGAAGCGTTTTAGCTCTCTTTTTTTGTTTTAGGTACTCACGTGGGGAAATACGTGAGGCACTATAATAGTATTAAGCACTAATTTTGCTCACGTGTGTTTCACGTGAGATGCCAAGTTCTTTTTTCTTTTTAGAGATTTTAATCTCTGTTAATGATATTTTAGTCATTGATGATCATCAAGATTTCTGTTTTGAAGATCCTGGATCATTTTAATTTGAGAACTAAGTTCTTCTTTTCTTTTTATAAGAACTAAGTTCTTTATATAGGGTTAAACCCTAATTTCGGAGAAATTAAATTCCCAGAACATACGTTCTTTTCCTTTTTCTTTCTTTTTTTAACCTAGTTCTTTTCTGAATTTTTGATTCTCAAGAACAAGATCTTCCCGGTGAAAATTAAATTCTCAACTTATGAAATACTCATCTTGTGGATCTTTCATCCAGAGAAAGAACTAAGTTCTTGAGAAGGGTTAAATCCTTATAAAGGAGATGTTTTGGTCTCAATATTTTTTTCCTTTACCTAGGGTTTGAGAGGAGGAGAATCTTATTCTTTATTGAGAATTAAATTCTCTTGTTGTTTGGAAAGGTTTCTATATTTTTCAGAAGTTTATAGAGGGTTCCCTCTATATGAGACTTGAAGTCTCGGGTCCTTTATATAGTAAAGGCAAGTTTGTTAATTAGTTTTAAGAAAATCACTTATTGAGAGATTCTAATTGATTTAATTGGTCTCGAAATTGATTTGGGGAATTTTACCCACCGTTGGATCTTTGATCCAAGTGTTTCTATTTTTACGGAATATATTTTCTTGTTTTTAACAAGATTGGGGGAATATTTTTCTATATATAGAATTTTATTCTATTAAACGGTGATTTTTTTTATCACCATTGGATTTTTAATCTAAGGGTGCTCGGTTTAACAGAGCACAATCTTTCCCTCTTTAGCAAGATATAGGAAATATTTTCCATCTCATTAGATCTTTGATCCACCAACTTTCTGTTTAACAGAAAATATCCTTCTCGTTCAGAAAAATCAGGGAGATATTACCCCCAATAAAATTTAATTCTATATTTAATCACCATTGGATTTTTAATCCAACGGTTCTCTGTTTAACAGAGAGGATCTTTCTCTTTTAGAAAAATCCAGGGAGATATTTCCCAAGAATAGAATTTAATTCTACATAGGGAGACTCTCTCACGTGTTTAACACGTGAGGCTTATTTAACTTCTTTCATTTGGCGCTCATATGCCTTGCATATGGGCGCTCACGTGTTTAACATGTGAGGTCAATTTGGTCTTTGGCCATTTACTCTTAATGCTTATATGCTTTGCATACAAAAATAGAATTTAATTCTATACATAGAGTTTAACTCTATCTGAAGCTAATACTTCAAAAGGGTGTTCTCACATGTTTAACACGTGACCCCAGTGTGATTTTTTGTGCTTATATGCTTTACACATAGGCGCTCACGTGTTTAATATGTGAGGCCTATGTAGTCTTTAATTGTTTGGTTGCAGTGCTTATATGCTCTGTATATAAGCGCTTACGTGTTTAACACGTGAGGCTTGAGCCGTGGGGAATTCTCTCCCCTTTTCTCTTCCTTTTTATGAGTGAACAGACCTTGCAAGCTCATAAGAGAAGTTGCAAGATAAGAGAAAAGTAAAGAGCTCAAACTATCATTAGAGCTACAAGATACATCAAGTTTTTGCAAAGTATGAAAATGTACATTGTGTTTTTCTCTCAAGATGATCTGCTATTTATAGGCACTGTAAAAACAAAAGTTGAGGATAAAAGTGAGTTGATGTGACTAATAAAAGTGCTCAGAAGAAAAATGACATGAATTGGAGCTCTTGGGCCGCAAATTGCGGTCATTTGGGATAAATCTGCGGCCAAAGATTGAGTGGTGGGACCCATGTTCTTGTGGTGATCTCATGTCATATCCATCATCTCTCTGGCTTTGCTATTTCTTTTAATTGTCATCAGGTTGATATATTGAGGTTTGGAGGGAAAATTTAAGCTTCAAAAAAATCACATCACAACTTTCTAAGTCACTCATTACATGCCCACTTACAACACTACTTGCCCATTTGTGCACTTGAGTTCACACTTGACTCATGGCTGGTTCATGCACCATATTATTGTGTTCACACTTGAAAAAAATCATGTTGGACCAATTTAAATAAAAAGTTGTGCACACATGTCTTGTTGCAAAATCTTCATAAATTGCGATCAGTTCTCTGTTCCAGTTACAGTGTCGGCTCACAAATGTCATGTCCATATAATTTGAGTGTGTTTTCATTGCTTTGTCACGAATACATGTATCCTATACTTATTGAGAAAACACTGGTTAATAGTATCGATATATCACAAAAATGATACGAATGAACGGTATTGAAATGCAGTTTTTCGTGATGAACAAAACCATAAAAGGAGAGCTTGCCGGGATCACGTACACTCCACAAGTTTGCTAACCGGTCAGCTGGGACAGTGCAAGTACTCCTACGGAGGATCACCGTGCTTTCACACGGACCTAATTAAATAACCCTGTTTCCTTATAGGCGTAACCTCGTAAACATCTTTCTAAACACCTAATGGGTTTGCTAATTGTGAAGTGAAAATCTACCGAGATTAATTATTACTCACAGTGGGAATCGGGACCCAAACTATCATATAGAAGGTATGTAATCACATTACAAGTTTCAACAATTGAAACTCCCGATATTTTTTTTACCCCTAACGACTTATAACCTTGACATAATCAACAAACTATGAGTCGCTAGTCAAGCTCAACCCATCATTTCATGATTAATTTAGACCACCCGCACGAGCTCTTGACACAGTCAATAAGGCTACGCGATTGTCCTAGCTAATTTCATCACATGCAAGCAGGAAGACATCAGTTGGCTACCGTACACTACATCTTGACACGGTCAACAAATACAGCACGAATACAAAGTACTCTACTTCATGAAATGACAGAGGGTTACAGTTGATTTTGAAGAAAACCTTTAACATAATCAACTTGATATCATTGAAGGAACCGAGTGGTTTTGAAAGTTTATAGTGATATAAACTTTTGCTCAAGAGTTGAATTCCCCGTGAAGGGATCAAGGCACTTTCCTCATCGAATGAGTTGCAAGATATTCCTAATTGAATAGCTCTATACAAAGCAAAAGAAAATAGGTATAGATTCTTTTAAAAAATTGGTTCCTACAACGTATTAGGTTTGTTTTCATTTGCATTAATCAAATTAACGCAATCTCGTCAGCTATTCAAAAAAATTCTAAGGCAGGTATCGCTTGATTCGGGAGATAGTTGATCACCACGAAGTTGAAATATAGAGAGATGAAATTAGAAATATTGTAGTGGATCCACTCACTGAGGCTGTTTCTCAAACACGGTTTGCGAAACAGTTGGTTGAGAAGTTGGATATGCGATACTATTGGATATAGTGCCCTCAAGGCAATTATTGTAATTGCAAGTAGGCGATTATGATAATTGAACGGGGACCTATACTGTCACGCCCCGCTTTCCAGTGTACGGGTAAAGAGATGTAGCAGGGACGCTACGTATTTACTCAGAAGTAAACACGTTAAGTGTAAATAAGAATATACTAAATGTACACAAGAAATAACAAAAGATATAAATAAACAACAACTTTTTATTGATTAAACATTCGTTACATACAACTGGAAAGTAAATACAATACTGAAAAGCGATGCCTAAATAATGGCATATGAACTGAAAGTAAAAGTATGTACAAGTAGAACTAGAGCTCGGGATCCTCAATGAACTGCTCCAAATCGTCCTGGCTGGGCTTAATCTCCTGAGAGTCGGGTCCTCCTGACAATATTCCAAAGAAAAAGAGACAAAGAATGTCGTCAGCGAACAATCGCTCGGTAAGTCCCAAAAGAGATAGATCAAGTAAAAAGGAATAGATCTAGGTAATTTATTTGTTTTTGTTATACTAACATAGTTGTTTGTAGCTTGGTACAGAATATATCAATGTATATGAGAAGAGTCCAACTTACTCCGTGGACTAAGGTATATGGAGTACAATGCTCCGTCAAAACCCACGGGACAACGGCAATGGATATTCAGGTTAGATGTATTATAGTGACCATCTCATTCCACTTCTAATGCATTTCGTACCAATCTACCCCGTAATACATATTGTATTGATTGTAATGATTTGTTGTATAAGACTTGCCGAAACCATGGTATAAGTTGTTCAAGTAAATGGATCGGATGTAAACGGATAGTCATGTAATCAAGTTCAAAATATATCCATGGTTCGGTCCAGTCGAGTCATGTTGCATGTTCATGTTCAAGTGTTCATGTTTGATACATTAGATTCATGTTGAAATGGAATTATAGTTGGATTCATGTTTGGACTGTATTCAGATTAGACTGAGACTCATATTGAGTCAGACACTTTAAATAGATTTGAGTCCTGAATTAGGTTTAGGAGTTATCGGTAACTGCTGTACATGGACGGCAGGATTTGTGACTTTTGCCAAGCCAATTACCATTGATAACCCTGTTTTAGTTTTCTACCTTAAATAAGCAAGCACCCACTTTCTCCGGCTCCCTGAGGCTCAAGAGAATTGGTCTCACTTAAACCTATATTTACTAGAGTCCTTAATGTAATTTATTATAACTTGAGGGGGTTTTATGAAAAATAATTTTAGTATACTTTCAAAATAAACCTCAAGTATTTATTTATTGTATTTAGGGTTTTCATGGTTGTAACTTTTAAAAGTGAGGTACTCTAGTGAATAAATACCTAGCTTGAATAATATATGGTATTTTTGTGTAAATTTGACTTGTATGGATTCTTGATGGTATTTTCATGAAACTTGTGATTCTTTTCTTTTGTTTGGAAAAACATGGAATTTATTATATGTTTAAAATAGATGATTTGATAATATTTATACTATTAAAAATAAAATTTATTTATTAAATAGAAAAACACGTTTTTCTTAAAAATTCCATCGAGATCGGATGCTCCGTGAGGAGGTATGCATCTCGCTCTACTAGTCCCGAGGATATGTGATAACCTGCACCATCCCGATCAGTTTCCCCAAAATGGGTTATAGAGGTTTAATTGTAAGGAATGTAAATAACACAATTTAAATAATACGGTTTTTAATGGTTTATAGTATTTTAATGTAAAAGTCGTATTTGTCCCAAAAATATTGTTAAAAGGAAATCATGCTATGTCATGATGTGTGTTCGTGAGAAGTAGGTCATTACCTCAAGAGATTTTCTAAAGGTAATATGAGCAAAACATGATAAAAGATGTCATATGTAATTTTATGATATTTAAACGTAAAAACTTAATAAAAGTTGTTTTACATGGAGTTTTGAAATGAAACTTGTTTCTAAATATTAGTTAATATTTAACAAGAAAGATGTAATGATATGGTTAAGTGGTTCTTAAGAAAAATTGAAATTTTAAAGAGAATAGAATTAAGAGTCGGTATAACTCAACTTACTGACGTGATTTGAAAAAATTAGTTTTGAGATGTGAAAAGAGGAGAAGAGAAGGAACTTGCTAAATGAAATGAGAGAGGGGAGGTTGAGGAAGGATTTGGAAGCATCGTGGAGTCGCGGGGTCACCGGAATTGTTTCGAATCGTCGCCGGAACTTGCCCTTGGGCTAACTCCACTTGTACTCTTTGTTGACTTGGAAAATTTTGAGGATTTTAAACAATATATTTTAGAATGGAGAGGGCTAGGATATGATGTGGTATTTATAGGAGAAATTGTGGTTTTAAGGATTGAAGAAAGGAATTAAAATGCATTTAAAATAGAATTAAAGAATGAAATTACACTCTCTGGATAAATGCAGAGAAATCAAACAGAATAGGAGTTAAGGGGGTAGGCCAAGAGACTAGAGTTCAAAATATGGAAGCATTCCCGACGGGGAAGCCCAGCGGCGCCGGCCTAAGTGGCAATCTCGCCGACCACTTAGAAGGGGTTGGGCTCTGGATGTTTGCCATGTATCCTAGTCTGTCTAAATACCCATTTGCATATGTTTATTTAATCTGACTTTTCATTTTTACGTGTATTGCACGTGTAAACTTTTGGGCTTCCAAAAAGTTTAAAAGAAAAATCCTAAAAATAATATGTGGCTGATGGGATTCGAACACAGGGGCAACGTCACAGCAGTGCAAGGCTTTACCAATGAGCTACAGGTGTTTTCTTGCTGTTCTTAAACAATTTTAATTTATAACTTGTGCTCAGACTTGAAACTCTATTCTATACATTAACTTGAAAATTTTTGTACAATGAAATTGGAGTCGTTACATATATAGGTAGAATAGTCTTACTCGAGATGATAGTATACTATCTTATTTGTCTTTATCATTATGTGTATACGTTTTGATAAAACACGTAAGATTATTGCTTGACTACCAGCATTATGATGGCGATCATATACATGGGAGCTGGGTGGTCTATAAGCACATCCTTAAATGTCCCTAGCAAAGAGAGTATCGAGATCGGGCATCGATACTCCGGAGTAGACTAGTGTATACTTTTCGAGACCCCGATAAAGGGCGGTGGCTGGTCTTACAAGCCATTGGTGTTGAGTCGCCTAAGATAGTAACAGGTGCTCACTGGAGATGAGTACACCGAACGGACTCGCTGAGAACTTCTAGATAGTATTATACATATCGTCAAATGGAAGTTCTCTTGTGGCATGAGTACAGGTTAGTCCTTTGACCTGAGATTTTCATTTGTCTCGTGTGAGTTCCCACTGTACTTAGATTACTACCTTACCATGACTCAAAGAAGTCATGCAAATAGGTTTTAGTTGGGTACAATCCCGAGCCATATAGAGGCAGTAAACAATCATCAGGGATTCATCTCTCCCGGTATTGGGAGTCGATGTCATGTTGTGTTGGGTCATCCATCACCAGAAATCCTTGGCCAAGGTGCATGAGATTTACTGATGTGATATCAGTAGTTTCTTAGTGGGTGATGAGCTTCAGACTGGCACGACTTATCAGGTTAGTATGGGTCTGACGTTATCCACCCTGTAAACCCGGTATGCGATTATCTCAGACGAAGAGACCGGACTGTACGGAGATTGTCACAGACAGGCCCAGTAGGGGTATGAATGAGTTTGCTCGTTGGCCTTCCTTTCGCTCAATACCTAGATAGCCGTTACGTACAGGTAGTGCCGCTAACATGCTTGTAGTTAAACCCACTGCCAGCGTATTGACGAGTCTTTAGAGTCCCACACAGAGGGTTTTTCCAGTTCATGCAAAATGATGTAGTAGCCATATATTGATACATGCAGGGTTCCGATTAGGTATGTGTGCAAGATACACGGATTTTAATCGGGCGGATGATAATACTAGCCGGCTTAGGATTAAGCCGGATTATTAAATCAAGTTCTGATTTAATAATTTACATATATATATATTTCGATATGTATATTCTAGTATTATGTTCATTATATTTTTCTATCTCTTGAATATTCGTATTTTGATACGAATACGGGTATGTATTTGTGGAGACGTATTCTTGTATTCATACAAGAATACTTTTAGAAGGAGGACACCTCATTTCTAGGATTTCTTTTTAAAGAAATTATGAATTGAGGTAGAGGAGAGAAATGGTGGAGGGTATGAGCAAATGAATTGTTAATTCATTTGTTCATACCATTCAAGCTTGGTTGCATTTTAAAATTGTAAAATTGTTTTAACAAAAGAAAAGAGAGCATGCTTGATTTGGTTTGGAGTTCTTCATTCTACCATAATGTTTCTATTTCCTCTAATCTTTCTCTTCCATGGCTCCTTCTTCTTCTTCTTCATCTTCAATCCTCTCATGAGTTGAGAATCATGAAAATAAAGAGAAAGAAAAATGCTAGAACATGCACACACATCAATAAGCATTCTAGATTAGCAACCTAGGATCTTTAGTTACTTCATTAATGAAGTTGAAGCTTGAACTTGGTTCTCTCAGATGGATCATCTTCGGCGAAGGAAGACCGACTTTCAAGCGCGATCCGGAGCTCTTGAAAGCATGCTAAAGTCTAACCCAATTGGTGTAAATGAAAATGCTACAAACGTTGTGATTTCTATCCTTTAGTGTTTGCTAGTTTAGGTGTTTGGTTTAAATTCTTGGATATAAATTTGTAGTGCTATTAAAATTTTCGTTTTCGTATGCCGCATTGGCCGAGGGTTAGCGGCGAGGGCACTAGGAACTTTCAAATACCAAAATAATTTGCCTTAAATGCAAGTGAGGGATTATGGATATAGATGCCCCCAAGGCAATTATTGTAATTGCAGAAAGACCTATATGGATAGAATAGTCTTGCTCGAGATGATAGTATGTTATCTGGTTTGTATTTATCATTCATGTGTATATGTTTTACTTGTTATTACGTATCGCTAATACATAATGATAAAGCACAAAGATCTTTGCTTGACTACCAGGATTATGATAGGGATCATACTAGTGGGGTCTGGGTAGTTCATAAGCACATCATTAAATGTCTCTAGTCGTAGGAGTATCGAGACTTGGTATCGGTACTCGAGTTTAGACTATTGTATACATTTCTTGACCCCAACCGGGACGATGGTTGATCCCATAGCCATTAGTGTTTGACACCAAAGATTCTATACATATGCTCATTAGAGAATGATTTACACTGGATGAACTCACCGAGAACTCTTGGATGGTATTATACCTATTGTCAGTTAACAATTCTCTGGGGACATGAGTACATGGTAGTCCCTTGACCTGGAATCGCCATGGTGTCTTGTATGTGTTCCTACTATATTTTGATTACTACCCCACTATGTCTTTAAAGAGCCGTGTAAACAGGTTTTAGTTAGGTACAATCCCAAAGCACATGGAGGCAGTGAACGGTCGAGGAGATTCGTCTCTCTCGGTATAGGGAGTTGATTTCACATTATGCGAGACATGACTATAATCAGAAACCCGTAGCCGCGGCAGTTGAGATAAAATGATAAGTGTTATTAGTTGTATCTCTAATGGTTATGAGTCCAATGTCTGCATGACTTATTTCGTTATTAAGCATCTGACAGATTCCACCTCCCAGACCCGGTATGCGACACTCTTTGACGAAGAGACCGGACTGTACGGCGACTGTCACTGATAGGCTCTGATTGCATTCGGATGAACCTTCTTGTTGACCTTTCTTTTGATTAATACCTGGATAGACGTTACATACAGCTAATGCCATTGACGTGTTTATGGGTTAACCTCTCTATTAGGGGATTGATTTGAAAGTGTTTCAGATCAATCGGATATGATCCTAACCTACTGCCAGTGTATTGATTGAGTCTTTAGAGTCTCACACAGTAGGTTTTCATGCTCAGGCGAAATGATATAGAGTGCATATGGTGATACGTGCAGGAGTTCGATTAAATACGTGTATTTCATACATGTATGTTAATCGGACGTTTTTAATACTACCTGGTTTATGTTTAAGCCGGATTATTAAATCAAGTGGTGATTTAATAATATAATATAATATATATATATATATATATTGATATATATATTCTAGTATTATGTCTATTTTCTATTTCTCTCTCATTGTCCTTAGTGCAAGTACTCTAAGGAAGGCTCCCCGTGCTTTCGTACGGACCTAATTAAATAACCTCATTTCCTAAGAGGCATAATCCCGTAAACATTTTTCTAGACACCTAATGGGTTAGCTAGTTAAGAAATGAAAATCTCCTGAGAGTAACTGTCACTCACGGTGGGAATTGGGACCCAACTATCATATAGAAAGTATACAGTCACATTGCAAGTTACAACACTTGAAACTCCCGATATGGTTTTTGCCCCATGCGGCTTATGACCTTGGCAAAGATCAACAAATCATACGCAAGTTAAGTTCAACCCGTCATTTCGTGATTGATTTAAACATATCTGCATGGCCCTTGGCAAAGGTCAACAAAGTCGTACGACTGTCCTAACCAATCACATTAAAATGTGGCAGAAAAGCACCGCTTAGCTATTGAATACTACACCTTGGCAAAGTCCAATAAACGCAGCATAAATACTAAGTACTACTATTCTAAATGACGGAAGGCTACGGCTAGTTTTGAATAAAACCTTTAACGTAATGAACTTGATATCGTTGAAGGAACCGAATAATTTTTGAAAACTAGTGGTTTAGGCTCTATATTGAGAACGAGTGGTTTTGAAGAAAACCGAGTAGTTTTGAAATTTGGATTCAACAACATCATTTTAGGTTTATTTTCTTTACATTAATTCAATTAATGTAGTCCCATCATTTAAATTCCTAGTCACAGAAACAACCAAAATAGAATGCTTCTATATGTTTTGCATCCACGCTAGCCCTACGTTCGCCCTGCTTAGTAGCTCTGATACCAGTGTAAGTGGGTTATGCTCCCTCCGCAACACTCGCGACTAAGGACGAATGCAAAATAACAACTTTTGTGTAAGCACAACCAACTAAACCAAAGAAAAACATCCATACAAGTAAACTAGCAAAAACCAAGGGAGATATTCTAGGGTTTTAGAGCATACAACCTTTGATACGTATCTACCCAATTATGGAAGACCCTTTCTAAGCTCTGATGCCATAGGGAAAAAACTTGATCACCGATCATCCTTGTCGAAGATGATCCACACGAAAGAATCCGAACTCAAGCTTTAGCTCCACTACAAGTGTGAACTTGATGAAGCAACTAGCTGACAAAACTTGCTAGGTGATGAGAACTAGAGATGTAGGAATCTTTCACTATCTTTATCTCTCTCTTTTCATTTCTAGAGAGCTCAAGAGGAAGAAGGAGGAGAAGATGAGAGAGAAAGCACATGAGAGAATGAGAAGTAATTTTACAGCCATGCCAAAATTATAATCAATTTCCATAAAATAAATAATGTGTTGGATATAGGTGCCCTCATGACAATTATCGTAATTGTAAAAATGTAATTACCGAATTCATGAGGAGCTATGCAAAGAAAAATCTTACTCAAAATGATAGTATGCTATCTGGTACGTCTTTATCTGTCACGTGTATAAGTGTTATTAGTTATCGCGTATAGCTAATACATGAGATAAAGCCATAGAATCATTACTTGACTACCAAGATTATGATATGGATCATACTAGTAGGGCCTGGTAGTTTATAAGCACATCATTAAAAGTCCCTAGTCATAGGAGTATCGAGATTGCGTATCGATACTCCAGTTTAAACTAGTGTATATGTTTCATGACCCTATCCGGGATGATAGTTGATCCCATAGCCATTGGTGTTTAACACTGATGATTGTATACAGGTGCTCATTGGGTAAGTTACACTGGACGGACTCACAGAGAACTCCTAGATGGCATTATACCAATGTCAGATAGCAGTTCTCTCGTGACATGAATACAGGGTAGTCCCTAGACCTGAGATCGCCATAGTGTCTTGTGTGTATTCCCACTATACTTAGATTACTACCCTACCATGGATCTACTGAGTCGTACAAACAGGTTTTAGTTGGATACAGTCCTGATATTGGGAGTTAATATCGCACTGTGCAGGACACGACTATAGCCAGAAGTCTGTGGCCACGGCAGATAGAGATAAACTGGTAAGTGTTACCGGTTGTATCTTTTTGGTTATGAGTCCTCTGTCAGCATGACTTATCAGGTTATTAGGGGTCTAACAGATTCCACCCCCCAGACCCAATATGTGATACTCTTTGATGAAGAAATCTGGGACCACGCCTGACCTTACAGTGGTATCAGAGCCAACCAAGCACCAGAACTAGCTTAGGCAGTGTTTTAGTTTCGATCGACAATTTTCCGATTCCGATTTCCAAGTTAAAACCTCTTCTCTGTTCGAATTTTTAAAATCGTTTTTAAATTTTTTTTAAAATACTGCAGAATGTCATTTTGAATGTGAACATAAAGTGGGAGAAATTTGGGGGGGTTGAAAATGTGACCGCTGGTAGCGATTTTCTAGCAACCCAAAATTTTCAAAATGCCCCTAGATTTCTTCGGGGGCTTAAACTTAAGGAAATGGGATTTTTAGTATTATTTGTTTTTTCCAGTATTGAGATTTGATCTCATATTGTTTTGGAAAGTTATCGATCAAAACTGTAAAATCGTAGCATTTCCATATTGATGATGTTAAAGTGTTTAACTCAGTTAATATGATGATACATACTTACTGATATGTATTTATGAGTCTGTGATGTTCTATGTCAAGATTATTTGGTTTGGATTGGATTGTCGCAAAATGAATAGCCCCGTGTGTGTTGTGAGATATGTGTTTCATTTCATTCATATTGTAGCTAAAATGTATATTCTTTATTCGGGACGAGTAGTCGATATGTGGCCGTCGTTTCCACTTATTGTATTATTATTTGTCTGGGATCGATCAGGTTGCGATCGGTGTCACCGTTGTATTAATACAGGCATTAGGTTTACCCCACATAGAAGCGCACTGGCAGCCAGGTTCTAAATTGCAGCAGGTGGCCATCTCAAGGAGTTAGGATCGGGTCATTCGATTTTAGGATTGGTGAGCTGCTTGCCACGCTTGTAGGGGGTTAGGATAGACCCGCGGTGGGATGCTCAAGTCATCGAATTCGAGAAAGTGCTGGGTGGCTCCATCATGGTGATGATGCCGGGTTGCCTTATTTCTCGGATTTGCAGATGACTTGTCGCACTCGTAGGGGTCTGCTTTTGGCTATGCACGGGTTATTCACATGACCGGGGAATTTCATGCTTCATTTGTGACTCGAACGAAACACGGGATTTCTAGGTGATCCGACCATTCCAACTCTGTGATATTATTTTTCCTCATGCTGTAATGTGATTATTTACGTGTGATGATATATATATATATATATATATATACGTTTTGCATCCGTGCTAGTCATGCTCCCGCTCTGCCGTTAGTTAAGTAAGCTAATGGTGCATGATGGGGCCCCGTGGCGAATGCGGATGGCTTATATGTGCATTACATTTTTCCTTTTCATACTTTTATGTAATGTTTGTGTGAGAAGGATAACGCTAGATAATGTGATTATCTAAATGATGGGATTGTATTAATTATATTAATTGCATTAATAAAAAGTAAAATAAACCTATACGTTGTAGGAACCAACTTTTATAAAGGGGAAATTTTAGTCGATTCTTTTACTTTGCATCGTGGCATTCAGTTAGAAATGTCCTGCACCTCATTTGATGAGGAAAGATCCTTGATCGCGTCACTCGGAGTTCAATCTTGGGAAAAAGTTTGTGTTACTAAAATTGTTTTTGTAGCCGTATTCTTTTGCTTTGCATTGGGGTATTCGATTAGAAATATCTTGCACCTCATTCGATGATAAAAGAGTCTAAATCCCTTCACGAGGAGTTCTCTTGTGCAAAATTCTACATGACTATAAACTTTCAAAACCATTCAGTTCCTACGATGAGATCAAGTTCATTATGTTGATGGTTTTTTTCAAAACCAGCCATAGCCCTGTGTCATTTCAGGAAGTAGAGTACTTAGTATTCGTATTGTTGGATATAGTGCCATCAAGTCAATTATTGTAATCACGGACACGCGATTGTGATGATTGAGGGAAAACCTATAACGGTAGGACAGTCTTACTCAAAATGATAATATGCTATCTGATTTGTCTTTATCATCATGTACATGCTTTATGTGGTATTGCAGATCACTATTACATGTTGATAGAGCCTATAGGATTTTTTCTTAACTACCAGCATTATGATGGAGATCATATACATAAGAGCTGGGTGGTCTATAAGCACATCCTTAAATGTCCCTAGTTATGAGAGTATCGAGACTGGGCATTGATATTCTGGAGTAGACTAGTATATACGCTTCGAGACCCCGACGAGGGGCAGTGGCCGGTCTCATAATCCATTGGTGTTGTGTCGCCTAAGATAGTATACAGGTGCTCACTGGAGGTAAGTACACTGAACGGACATGCCGAGAACTTCTAGATCATATTATACCTATCGTCAAATGGAAGTTCTCAAGTGGCATGAGTACAGGTTAGTCCTTTGACCTGAAGTCATCATTTGTCTCGTGTGAGATCCCATTGTACTTTGATTACTACCCTACCACGGCTCAAAGGAGTCATGCAAACAGGTTTTAGTTGGGTACAGTCCCGAGCCACATGGAGGCAATGGTCGACTGTCGGGGATTCGTCACTCCTGGTATTAGGAGTCGATGTCGCGCTGTGTTTGGTTGGCTATCACCGAAAATCCGTGGCCACAGTAGGGGAGATTACTGATAGTTGATCAGTAGTATCTCAGTTGGTGATGATTTAGACTCAGATATGACTTATCGAGTTAGTAGGGGTCTGACGTTATCCACCCCCTAGACCCGATATGCGATACTCTTTGACGAAGAGACTGGACTATACGGAGATTGTCATATTCAGGCTTAGTAGGGTAAGGAAGTACTTGATTGTCGACCCCCCTTTCGACAAGTACCTGGGTAGCCGTTACGTACAGCTAGTGCCACTGACGTGATTGTGGTTAAACCCACTGCCAGCGTATTGTCGAGTCTTTAGAGTCCCACAAAGAGGGTTTTTCCGGTTCAGGCAACAGATGTAGGAGCCGTATGGTGGTACATGCAGGGGGTCCGATTAAATACGTGTACGCGATACACGGACTTTAATCGGACGGTTGATAATACTAGCCGGTTTAGGATTAAGCCGGATTATTAAATCAGGTTTTGATTTAATAATTTGTATATGTATTTTGATACATATATTTTAGTATTATTGTTCACTATTTATTTTCTCTCTTTGGTGCTATCCGTATTTTTATACGGATACGCGTATATGTAAAGATACATATATCAGGTGAAGTATTCTGTATTTGTACGGGAATATTTCTAGAAGAAGGACACCTCATATTTGATTTTCCTTTTTAGAAAATTAAATGGGAAATGAGGTGGCATGTGAAGGACATGAAGCATGGTTGTGGACTTGTAGAGAGGCATGGCTATGTGTTTTTATATGATTATTTCATTTGGATGCACTATTGCATCATGGTTGATTTTATATAGCCATGCTTTTCTACACTTGTTTACTTGATGATATTTTTTCCTCATCTCCTCCATGGTTGGCTCTTGCTTTCTCTAGCTCCTTCTCCTTCTTCTTCTTGCTCTCATTTTCAAGGAAGATTCTAGAGAGAAAAATATAGTGAAGTATTCCTACATCACCGACTATCCAAACCTAGCAACTTTGGACCGTCGGTTAGAGCCTCCTTCACGTTCCCACAGGTGGATCATCATCGGCAAGGGTGATCGATACTCAAGCGCATTCCCGGCGGCTACGAGCTCGAAGGGGTCTTCCACAATTGGGTGGACACACGACAAAGGTTGTATTTCTCAACCTTGCATGTTTTAGCTTTCTAGTTTAGGGTGTTTGGTTCGAATCCTCGGGTTGATGGGACTCCGGTGCCCGCGAAAAGCTTTTGTTTTCACTTCCGCCTCGCCCGTGGCCTCCACAGTGTAGGCGCCGGATCCCAACATGGTATCAGAGCCACCCAAACACCATAAACTAGTGTTTGACAATGCTTAAGTTTCAAAACCGAAAACACCGATTTCGAAAACCTAGTTTCTGTTGAAATATTTTTAGTCTCTGAAAATTTTTTAAACAAGTGCAGATGCTTCATCTAGACTAGATAGAGACACACAATGAAAACGAGACGATTTTATCAAGTTTGGACCGACGAGAATCATGATTTGGCCGGCCTCACCCGTTTTACTGTTCACTATGGAGATCGTTTTCATGGTGTGTGCTGGGTTTTGTAAATTGGTATTTTTGGTATTGTTTGATTTGTCCCAGATTTCACTTTGTGTCATCTTGGCTTTGGGACAACTCAGGAGTTTTAAAAACTCAAAACTTTTGCATCGTCGGTATCTGTGATGTGATATATGTGTTGTTGAACGTCGTATAATTGCTATATGTTCACTTAGACGAGGTTGCACACATTCTGGTATTGCTTGCTTCTGCGGTTATATATATATATATATATATATATATATATATATATATATATATATATATATCTGTTTATAATTTGTGCAGATTGTCATGTTGGATAGCTATGTGTGCAATGTTAGATGTACAGTTCATATTCATTTGTATATTGATTATTTCGGGGCGAGCGTCCGACATGTGGACTGCCGTCACTGCCAGTTTGTATATTCTTTTATTGGGGCATGACCGGGTTGAGGTCAATGTCGCCGTTGTATATATATTTTCTTTTTTTTACTAGGATTACCCCGTGGAGGAGTGCTCGAATAGCCGGGTTCTAAAGGGCAACGGGCCCGCATCTCATGGAGTTGAGACCGGGAAGGCCTTACTCTAGAATCGGCGGGCTATTCTCCACACTCATAGTGAGTATAGGTTAACCCACGGAGGGGTGCTCAAATTACCAGATTCCGTGAAGTGCTGGGTGGCCACTCACTTTGTTGATTGGGGTTACCTCATTTCGGGGATTGGTGGGTAACTTACCGCAATCGTAGGGGTCTAGGATCTTCATTTCACTGGCTATCTATATGACCAGGGAACGTCATGTCTCATTTATGGCT
The DNA here is from genome assembly GCA_030015575.1 of Agapanthus africanus. Lineage (NCBI taxonomy): Eukaryota > Viridiplantae > Streptophyta > Magnoliopsida > Asparagales > Amaryllidaceae > Agapanthus > Agapanthus africanus. Next base: position 52,428,032 of record CM057347.1, read on the forward strand.
CAAATGAAATGTGGGGCTCCTAGATTATCCGCTATTCCATATTGTTGTTCGCATGCTTGTGATGATTTTATCTGCTGTGATGAGTATTATCTGCTTGTGATATTGATATATATATTATATATATTTAGTAGATACTTCTATATGTTTTGCATCCGTGCTAGTCCAGCCCCCACTCTGCCGTTAGTTATGTAACCTAACGGTGCATGACGGGCCCCGTGGCGAATGCAGATGGCATATAAAAAGTATGTTATTTTGGTTGTTTCTTTTGTGGCTTGGAAACATAAAATGATGGGAACGCATTATCGAAATAATGCAAGGAAAAATAAACCTAAATGATGTTGTCAGAACTAATTTTAAAAGTACTCGGTTTTTTTTCAAAACTTTTTGTAATACCCAGTTTTTCTTATACGTCTAAATCCGTAGTTTATTATTTTATGATTTTATTTATTTTACCTATAAATTTTATTTATTTTCTATCCCTTCTAAATCCCATTATCCTTCTTGAAACCCAAAACCATATTCTTTTATACCCTATATTTTATTTACCCGAAGGCCACCCATTTATGTAATTAATTTATTCAAATTTCCTCAGCCATTTCCATATTTATTAGTATGAACCCAAGTCCTAGCCCTAACCCTCTTTCTTATATTCCTAAATTATCCCACAGCCCAAACAGCCCCAGCCCAATTAATTAATACCTTTAATATCATTTAATACCCTCACCCTTCGGCCCAGCCCACTGCCATTTTCCTTTCTTCTTTCTTTAATTTTTCCCATTTAATTCTCTCAGCCTTTCCACACAAGCCCGGCCCAGCCTTTTCCCTATTTTCTTTAATCCTTTCTTTCTCTTTATCCTGGCAGCCCAGGCCCCATATTCCCTTATTTGTGATTTTCTTGGCCCGGCCCGTCTCCTTAATTTCCCTTAACAAATTCCTTTTCCCCCTAACTCGGCCCGGCCCAATCTTCTCCCCTGTTCATCTTCTAAAATTTTTCCAACGGCTACCTCCACAAATTTCGCGCGCGTTTCTTACCGTTGCGCCCACGTCGCCGCCCGACACGCGCCGTGCCTCGCTCACCGTTACCCCCACGACGCGCACCTCGTCCCCTCAATCTCGCCTCGTCTCCTTTCCCCTCCCCATCACGTCTTCACACCCTCACTCTCTCCACTCCCGTTCTCTCTTCCTTGAACCCACACCCTCACCTCCACCGTCGACATTGCCACCATCTCCGCTCACTCCTCCTCCTCTCTTCCTCCACTGCCGAGCGCCTTCGTCTGCACCCACTCACCCTCACCCGAGCTCGACTCCCCTGCACACCCTCGCTCGAGCGCCGACTCCCTCGACTACCCAACTTCACCAAGCACCCCTGCTCCTTTCCTCACCAACGTTGACGGCAACCGCAACCGCCCCAACCCTCCTCGTCGCCTCGCCGTCGTCCCACGTCGTCGACCCTCGACCTCAGCACCACGACGAGCTCCCCTCCGTCGACCCCGTCATCACCCAGTTAGTCTCTCTCTCTCCCGATCTCTCCTTCCAACTCTCTCTCCCGATCACTCTCTCTCTCTTTCTCTGTCTACAGCTCTCTCTCTCTCTCTCTAACTCTCTCTCACTCTCCATCTCTCACTCTCAGTTCTCGTCTCTCTCTCTACTGCCCCCTCTCCCTCTGCTCCCCTCTCTCTCTTCTCTCTCTAAACCCTTTCTCTCTGTGACTCTCTCTCAATTCCCTCTCAAATCTCTTTCTCTCTCTCTTTCTCAGAAATTCTCTTTCTCTCTCTTTCTCCGTGACCAAACATTCTACCTTCCGGCCACCACCACACAAGCAGCCACCATCGAGAGTTGTGACCACCGCAGACACCCCGACGACGCCCCGAGCCCTCGCCGATCGAGAACAGACCCGAGCTCACCCGGAGCCGTACCGTCGCGGTGATAGCTCGTCGCGCGCCCGTACTGTACCTCGCTGCCGTGCGTCTCAAGGCAAGTTTTTACTTGCTTTCATGCTATTTATTGTTAAGTTACAAATCAAAATCGTAGATATAATACATGTTTTGCTTGATGCTAAATATAGCCAATAAACCGTTCGGTGCTTGTTCTCATAGAAAATCATTATCCAATTTGACGGAATTAGATATCATTGCTTGGCCCGTATTGTCGTGGACCTACTGTGTGAACTTCGCTGGAAAATTTGATCATTTAAGATTAAAACAACTGCCCCAAGTTTAGACGTAAAACTGTAATTCTGTTGCACCTGAAAACCGTTAATTTCACCATAAATCATTTACATAGTAGAATGGTGCGTTCGAGGGCTCAAATCGAAGCTAACTCGACGAACTTTAACCCTATGCTAGTTTCCAAACATTCCTGTACTTAAACCGTGATGAGATTCGGATCGGAGTGCGACTCTGGACTGCAGTCCAGAGCGACTCCAGTCATTGCTTGCTGTTCCGTATTGGATACCACAGGATTTCCTTAACTCGTAGGCTGCGGAACTCCACTGCTTATTGTAGGTAACTCTGTTAGCTAGACAACACAATTAGTTTCATCCTGTTTCGTTATCATTTACTATTTAATTTGTAATTTAGAAGATCGGGACACATAACAGTCCCAGCAGAATCAGAATTGACATGTTGATACTAAACAGATGGTAACTCCTAACGTACAGACGCGATTGAAGATCCGTTTGTTGCGTTGAAAACTTTACTGAAAACCCTAGAATTCATCCAACTGTAGCGTCACTAAATTATGATCCCAACTGGGGTTGAAAGGCGTTGCGAAATGGATTCCTGATTCTGAAACCGGATTTCCAGCCACGTGCGCTTAAAATGAAATAGTTATAACTAATGATCCTGAAACCCGATTGACTTGAAACAAAATTCTATGGATAGCTAACTGAACATATTGATTACTACCTGTTCATCGTTTCGCTAAATTATGTACATATGTTTCATGAGAAATTGTGCAAGTGAAAGAATGCTATTTCGTAGCATCCTCATCATGTTTATTTACTTGTTCACGCATCACATCATACCCATATCATGGTAGTGATAATCTAGTGACATTGTGCATTTACCCAGTGTTAGATCTTAGTGATGATTGTGGCAAGTACGTCAGTATTCGTGCATTCGTGTTTAAGTGAAAAGTGATACGTACTTGTGCACAATCAGTGACCCTATATTTCTATTGCATTGTCGACGTCTGTGGGATGCGTGTACGTGTGACTATAAGTGGTATGGGACACTTATGGAAGCACTTGCACGGGTGTCACAGATAAGGCATCCGACACTGCCATTTATCTTAGGTACTAGTCGGGACGTGCTTGATGGAGGTCCTGCCTCCAGTTCTCGCACAGACTTGTCACGGATCGATTAGTATTTAGGATGATGGTTAGCGTTTGATGTAGACCACGGGGTGTGGGGTAGTTCAAGTGTGAATTCAACAGAATCTCGGGAGTCCCATACCGGCTTATATATTTAGGGAGTTATATGGAGATTTACAGGGTATGTGCTATATACATCGTGATACATTCGTTACATGTTGGGCCCGTGGTCCCTTGCCCTTGGGTTCTACCCTTGGGTGGAGGACACTCGCGAGTGGTTGATTCTCACACTTGGACTGACGATAGGCTTATTGACCTGTGCAGTGAGTCTTAGAGACTGATAGGGTTACTGTCGTTTACATTCCTTATATACTGTGTTGACATACATGACATATCGTTATACTGCTTTACTGCTCCGCTGCATTTATCTCTGCTCATTTATATTCATGCTGTTATTGATTTACTGTTATTCATATTCTTCACCACTGTTAGAACTGTTACTTGATTATATACATTATATTGCTATTGTGTCGCTCTGACGACCTGAGTATGCATGCTCAGTGTGAGAAGACGATTTAGCCTGGACTAATGCATCACAGACTTCTTGATTTGCCTTCTCGAGTTACATTCATTTGTTCCACCTCAGGTCAGTCTTTACATTGTTTACTTCAGTTACTGCATTTCTCATTACCTGCGCATTATATACTGTTTACCATGATAAACTAGAAGCCGAAGTGTAACTACGGCAGGACATTTCCTTGACCGTAGGAGCATGGCTGGCCTTGTCTACCCTTCGTATTCCGTATTTTGGGAAGTGGGGCGTGACATGGTTTAGTTGGTATCAGAGCCCAGGTTTTGCATCGATTGGGATTGCAGTTTTCCGTGTACGGTTTGACAATCTAAGACATCCTTCGGTCTAGGTTGTAAACTGTCATTCTTGATTCATATTCACATCGTACGTTCAGCTATCCATTCACTATGGTTTCGGGTGACTTGACAAGGGTATGTAGCGGCAATTGCACTACCGTACTCTATTCAAGTGACTTAAAGTGATACAGTTGATTCCCCACTCGTAATGATATTCATCAGCTCTGATATCCTTGAATCCTTGTTCTATCCATATTATATTTTGATTCATTTAGCTTGTGACTTATATCATCCTCAAATTGTTGTTTCAGGATCATGTCTTCCAACGACTCTTCATCTTTATCCGATCCCCAGAATCAGACTGTTGAGATCCTGAGTGTATTGCAAGGTTTAAAGGAAGCCCAGGAGCGAACAAACGATTTATTAGCTGAAGATTGAGAAGACAGGTGAATCAGGCCCCGGCGGGAGTCTCCGATCATAAAGGGATCCCTATTGGACGAGGAAAGGAGAAGAAAATGAAGCGTCAACAGAAGCATCAGAAGAACCTTTGCTGTGGATATTGTAAGAGGCCAGGACATCTTCAGAGGGATTGTCGCCGCGCCCAAGGAAAATGTCTAATTTGTGGATCCAGCGAACACATCATCAACGGTTGCCCAGAAAGGAAAAAACTGCAAGGAAGAAACTTGTCCACTCTCCCCACTTCTGCCAAGTGAGGATTGCCGCGTAGTTCGGACTTCGACGATAAGGCGGATCAAACGCAGGATTCAACTCACGCGACGAGAATGCAATGTTGTAGTAGTCGAAGAATAATTTTCATGTTATCTACTTTCAGTAATAATAATGTGTCATCCTTTATGAATATTTCTTTCTGTTTGAAATCTTGTATCCTTTGAACTTTTAGTTGAATGCAATGAAATTTGAATCATATATATGTATCATTCTCATGCTTCCTTTATATCAAATTCTATTCATTATCACAGTATTTTCATTCTGATCTTTCAACTCCTGCAACCGCATATTTTCCTATATTTCGTACCTTAAGCTTCCTTGATATCCCACTGTCTAATCATGACTTTTCTTTCAGGCCATGGCCCATCCTGGAGCAGCGCCGCATCTAGATGAGGATACACAGTCATGCGTATCCTTAGACCACACGATGACGAGTTCTGACGATGAGATCAACGGTCCGCAGGTCGACTTTGGAAACAACGATTCCGAGGACGAAGAAGCAGCCGCCCCAGAGTTTAACGTAATAGCTGATTCCGACGAAGAAGAAGGAGATCCTGAAGAGAACCCTATAGAAGAAGACCCGATAGAGGAAGATCCCGAGGGAGATCCAATAGAAGAAGATCCAGTGGAGGAAGACCCCATGGAAGAAAACCCAGAAGAAGAGGATCACATGGAATCGGATCTCGATGAAGAAGTACTACCCGAGGATGAAGGACCAGAGGATCAAGACCCTGCCATGGGAGAACTTTCTTTAGCGATACCTGCGAGGCGCTATGGAAATGGACGCCCCTACCTGAGCGCGCGAGCCTGCCGCAACCTGCTGAATCTCCACAACCGCGGCTGACGGAATTTCTTTTGATGTTGTCTTTCTGGCCAAATAAAATGTGTATAGTTTAGGGCCACTTTTAGTCTTGGGGAGTGCCTGGTTTCAAATTTTCTTTAATGAAATAAATCTTCTGAAGTCGTAAACCTTTTTGATTATTGGTTTGCTTGATACTTGTTCATTGCCCATATCCATTTATTGTCTGCCGAGTTCCCGGACTGTCCACCCCTACTCATTGTCTAGTTTTCACTCTCGTTTCGATTAGAAAGTGCCGCACCCTGATCCTTGGAATGAGCCACCCTTCATCTCTCGTCTGTGCCCCGTTTGAGATCCTTCTGGGAGGAGAACAGTTCCTGTGAAACTCCCAAATTCACCGACTCTTCAAATTTTGATTCGTGTGTTGTACCGACTGTTGCTTTCCCCTACACTTTTCTTTTGTATCCCTTTGTGCTCATCCATACTTCCTGTGCTGACCCGATCCCAATTCCCTTGATCCTCAGCCTAAAGCCGCCATACTCCGACCTTCTGAATGAGCTACCTTCCCTTGTAATCGTTACCCTAGCTAGCCCCATATATATTTGTGTTCTTCCTATTACCCTAACTATATATAGGGACAGTGTTATTCAAAATTTAGTTTTCATTATTTTAGTTCGTGTATTTGATTACCCCGTTTTTGTATTTTAAGTACAACTATTATTATTTTCAGTTTCAGTAGTGTAACCTTACACCGCGCATACTTTTGGTCCATTTTTTTTTATTTCACTATACAAGTTTTCTAAATTATTTTTAGCCTATCCTATCGATATCTTTCCTAAAATGTTTTAGCCTACCGACTAGTTTTCACTGCTTTAATGTCGTCAATTTACTTTGAGGATTTGTGCCTATGATTACTATTATAAGTAGTTGAGCCTTATATTTATTATTTCCGTTTGCCACTATGGTATAATTAGATGCGCACACATTTGGTTTCGACGTTTACCGAGCACACTTTGATTAACATTATTCGGTAATTGTTATCTATATTCTTGTATATTTGTACTTGCCCGTATAGTTTTCATGCATTATACCTTGTAAGCCTATTTTTGTATATGGTTTATATATATGTATGTACCTTCAAAACTTTATCTACCCGTTTTAAATAAATCAGCACATATTAGTTTTCGATATGATAATCCTTCGTTTATTATTTATAGATAGTTGCTTCTTTTAAATTTCGAGGACGAAATTTTTGTAAGGGTGGTATGATGTAATACCCAGTTTTTCTTATACGTCTAAATCCGTAGTTTATTATTTTATGATTTTATTTATTTTACCTATAAATTTTATTTATTTTCTATCCCTTCTAAATCCCATTATCCTTCTTGAAACCCAAAACCATATTCTTTTATACCCTATATTTTATTTACCCGAAGGCCACCCATTTATGTAATTAATTTATTCAAATTTCCTCAGCCATTTCCATATTTATTAGTATGAACCCAAGTCCTAGCCCTAACCCTCTTTCTTATATTCCTAAATTATCCCACAGCCCAAACAGCCCCAGCCCAATTAATTAATACCTTTAATATCATTTAATACCCTCACCCTTCGGCCCAGCCCACTGCCATTTTCCTTTCTTCTTTCTTTAATTTTTCCCATTTAATTCTCTCAGCCTTTCCACACAAGCCCGGCCCAGCCTTTTCCCTATTTTCTTTAATCCTTTCTTTCTCTTTATCCTGGCAGCCCAGGCCCCATATTCCCTTATTTGTGATTTTCTTGGCCCGGCCCGTCTCCTTAATTTCCCTTAACAAATTCCTTTTCCCCCTAACTCGGCCCGGCCCAATCTTCTCCCCTGTTCATCTTCTAAAATTTTTCCAACGGCTACCTCCACAAATTTCGCACGCGTTTCTTACCGTTGCGCCCACGTCGCCGCCCGACACGCGCCGTGCCTCGCTCACCGTTACCCCCACGACGCGCACCTCGTCCCCTCAATCTCGCCTCGTCTCCTTTCCCCTCCCCATCACGTCTTCACACCCTCACTCTCTCCACTCCCGTTCTCTCTTCCTTGAACCCACACCCTCACCTCCACCGTCGACATTGCCACCATCTCCGCTCACTCCTCCTCCTCTCTTCCTCCACTGCCGAGCGCCTTCGTCTGCACCCACTCACCCTCACCCGAGCTCGACTCCCCTGCACACCCTCGCTCGAGCGCCGACTCCCTCGACTACCCAACTTCACCAAGCACCCCTGCTCCTTTCCTCACCAACGTTGACGGCAACCGCAACCGCCCCAACCCTCCTCGTCGCCTCGCCGTCGTCCCATGTCGTCGACCCTCGACCTCAGCACCACGACGAGCTCCCCTCCGTCGACCCCGTCATCACCCAGTTAGTCTCTCTCTCTCCCGATCTCTCCTTCCAACTCTCTCTCCCGATCACTCTCTCTCTCTTTCTCTGTCTACAGCTCTCTCTCTCTCTCTCTAACTCTCTCTCACTCTCCATCTCTCACTCTCAGTTCTCGTCTCTCTCTCTACTGCCCCCTCTCCCTCTGCTCCCCTCTCTCTTCTCTCTCTAAACCCTTTCTCTCTGTGACTCTCTCTCAATTCCCTCTCAAATCTCTTTCTCTCTCTCTTTCTCAGAAATTCTCTTTCTCTCTCTTTCTCCGTGACCAAACATTCCACCTTCCGGCCACCACCACACAAGCAGCCACCATCGAGAGTTGTGACCACCGCAGACACCCCGACGACGCCCCGAGCCCTCGCCGATCGAGAACAGACCCGAGCTCACCCGGAGCCGTACCGTCGCGGTGATAGCTCGTCGCGCGCCCGTACTGTACCTCGCTGCCGTGCGCCTCAAGGCAAGTTTTTACTTGCTTTCATGCTATTTATTGTTAAGTTACAAATCAAAATCGTAGATATAATACATGTTTTGCTTGATGCTAAATATAGCCAATAAACCGTTCGGTGCTTGTTCTCATAGAAAATCATTATCCAATTTGACGGAATTAGATATCATTGCTTGGCCCGTATTGTCGTGGACCTACTGTGTGAACTTCGCTGGAAAATTTGATCATTTAAGATTAAAACAACTGCCCCAAGTTTAGACGTAAAACTGTAATTCTGTTGCACCTGAAAACCGTTAATTTCACCATAAATCATTTACATAGTAGAATGGTGCGTTCGAGGGCTCAAATCGAAGCTAACTCGACGAACTTTAACCCTATGCTAGTTTCCAAACATTCCTGTACTTAAACCGTGATGAGATTCGGATCGGAGTGCGACTCTGGACTGCAGTCCAGAGCGACTCCAGTCATTGCTTGCTGTTCCGTATTGGATACCACAGGATTTCCTTAACTCGTAGGCTGCGGAACTCCACTGCTTATTGTAGGTAACTCTGTTAGCTAGACAACACAATTAGTTTCATCCTGTTTCGTTATCATTTACTATTTAATTTGTAATTTAGAAGATCGGGACACATAACAGTCCCAGCAGAATCAGAATTGACATGTTGATACTAAACAGATGGTAACTCCTAACGTACAGACGCGATTGAAGATCCGTTTGTTGCGTTGAAAACTTTACTGAAAACCCTAGAATTCATCCAACTGTAGCGTCACTAAATTATGATCCCAACTGGGGTTGAAAGGCGTTGCGAAATGGATTCCTGATTCTGAAACCGGATTTCCAGCCACGTGCGCTTAAAATGAAATAGTTATAACTAATGATCCTGAAACCCGATTGACTTGAAACAAAATTCTATGGATAGCTAACTGAACATATTGATTACTACCTGTTCATCGTTTCGCTAAATTATGTACATATGTTTCATGAGAAATTGTGCAAGTGAAAGAATGCTATTTCGTAGCATCCTCATCATGTTTATTTACTTGTTCACGCATCACATCATACCCATATCATGGTAGTGATAATCTAGTGACATTGTGCATTTACCCAGTGTTAGATCTTAGTGATGATTGTGGCAAGTACGTCAGTATTCGTGCATTCGTGTTTAAGTGAAAAGTGATACGTACTTGTGCACAATCAGTGACCCTATATTTCTATTGCATTGTCGACGTCTGTGGGATGCGTGTACGTGTGACTATAAGTGGTATGGGACACTTATGGAAGCACTTGCACGGATGTCACAGATAAGGCATCCGACACTGCCATTTATCTTAGGTACTAGTCGGGACGTGCTTGATGGAGGTCCTGCCTCCAGTTCTCGCACAGACTTGTCACGGATCGATTAGTATTTAGGATGATGGTTAGCGTTTGATGTAGACCACGGGGTGTGGGGTAGTTCAAGTGTGAATTCAACAGAATCTCGGGAGTCCCATGCCGGCTTATATATTTAGGGAGTTATATGGAGATTTACAGGGTATGTGCTATATACATCGTGATACATTCGTTACATGTTGGGCCCGTGGTCCCTTGCCCTTGGGTTCTACCCTTGGGTGGAGGACACTCGCGAGTGGTTGATTCTCACACTTGGACTGACGATAGGCTTATTGACCTGTGCAGTGAGTCTTAGAGACTGATAGGGTTACTGTCGTTTACATTCCTTATATACTGTGTTGACATACATGACATATCGTTATACTGCTTTACTGCTCCGCTGCATTTATCTCTGCTCATTTATATTCATGCTGTTATTGATTTACTGTTATTCATATTCTTCACCACTGTTAGAACTGTTACTTGATTATATACATTATATTGCTATTGTGTCGCTCTGACGACCTGAGTATGCATGCTCAGTGTGAGAAGACGATTTAGCCTGGACTAATGCATCACAGACTTCTTGATTTGCCTTCTCGAGTTACATTCATTTGTTCCACCTCAGGTCAGTCTTTACATTGTTTACTTCAGTTACTGCATTTCTCATTACCTGCGCATTATATACTGTTTACCATGATAAACTAGAAGCCGAAGTGTGACTACGGCAGGACATTTCCTTGACCGTAGGAGCATGGCTGGCCTTGTCTACCCTTCGTATTCCGTATTTTGGGAAGCGGGGCGTGACACTTTTAGTCGTATTCTTTTGAGGTATTCGGTTAGGAATATCCAGCACCCCATTCTATAAGGGAAGAGCCTTGATCTCTTCACTGAGAGTTCGCTCGTAAGCAAAAGTTTATGTTACTAGTTTTAAAATGCGGAGCTTAAACCACTCCTTTTCAAAGCCACTCGAGTTCCTTCAACGATATCAAGTTCATTACGTTAAAGGTTTTTCGCCAAAAACCAGCCATAGCCCTCCGTCATTTCAGATTAGTATTATTTAGTATTTGTGCTGCGTTTGTTGACCTAGTCAAGGCGTAGTGAACGATAACTAAGTGGTGCTTTTTTGTGCATTGTATGTGATTGGTTAGGACATTCGTGCAGCCTTGTTGACCTAGTCAAGGGCACGTGCGAGTGGGTTTAATGCAATCAAGAAAATGACAGGTTAAACTTGACTAGCGGTTTATGGTTTGTTGACCTAGTCAGGGTCATAAATCGTTAGGGGCAAAAACCATATCGGGAGTTTCAAAAATACGGGAAACTTGCCAGGCATACGCATACCTTCTGGAGTGTGGTGACTTGAGTGGATTCCGTCAGGTTATCACATGATGATAGTTGGGTCTCGATTGCCACTGATGAGTACGTATTACTCCTCGGGAGATTTTTCACTTAAATGGTCCCGACGAGTTCTCCTTTTAAGGTTTGAAGGAGAATTCGAGGAAACAGTGGGAGCCATCCTGATCAGATAAAGTGATAACCAATCTGATCTTGATAGAGTACACACTGAGTGTTTCTTTTCTCTCTCTCTCCGGTACAGCGACCCATGACTTACCTTAAAAACTCATGAACCAACTTGACCGAACCTTCTTACACCTTTTGGTTTTGGCTTGTCTTGATTCATAACAAAGTCGAATATATCCCTGCCACTCCTACTCTACCCTTTGCATTTCATCAGAACACGTCGTATCACTATAATGATCCATATTGCTTAGAACGGCTATCGTATAGTTACATACGAACTCGAAGAAGTTACTTCAGATAAGGATGGCCATATGTTCTGAAGAAATTGAATAGGATTATTCGGTTGTCTCTTCCCTTCCTTCTCTCAGGTTGCGAGAGCTCCTTTATTGGGAGAGTACACCTTTTACGCTTATTGGATAGTCTTCTTCCAAAGCTCAGGCTGGTGTCGAAAAGTAAGGAAGGAAGAAAACCAGTTAGCGCAGGGACGGTGTGCAGAAGGAAAGATGTAAGGACATATAAAGGGATTGAAGTGGGGGAAAAGGAAATTGCGACTACTATCTTGAATCTGGATAATGGAAAAGGCACTACTAGGAATACATGACCATCCCTATGAAACATTTTCATGTTTCAGTATTTCTGTGTACATGTAATAGAGAACTGTTTTCCCAGTCAATTCTGACTTCAGGGTATGTATTTACCAATTTTGGATCTCATATCTGTACAGTGTTACAAATGATGAGTAGGAGTAAAATATTGGGAAATGGGCGATTTAATCCTTAATATCGGAATTCGTTGCAATTGGTGATATTGGATTAAATCGTCTGGCTTTTGCCTGACGGCAAACATTTGGTTTTGAATAACCGTTGTTATGCACTGGATTTTAAAATGAAATATATGTACCTTTATTTTTATAAAGTGAAATATACATTTTGAAATTTGTGTTGTAAACATTTACCTTTATCAGTTGAGGATAGGGTAAAGTGCATTGAATAACGGTGTAAGACATTCTTAACCAAGTTACAGTTTTCAGTTTACAAAACACAGAATTTGAGTTGGTATACTCTTGGGACTTATATATGGAGATGTATGTTGTCCAGTGTCCTTCAGGACAAAGGGGCCGGTACTCTTAGTTCATTCAGGATTACCTATGAGTTCTCTGGTTTTAGACAAGCATTCGTAGTAATGCAAGGTCAGAGATTTTGAGAAGTTTGTAGGTATAAGAATAAAGTAGAGAACCATATGTTAGAAGTATCGGATTCTTCGAGGTGATTGAAGATATAGATACTTATGCTGGGTATTCCATTATATTAATATCGAGAACTTGATTCTCTCACAAGTTACACATCAGTAGACGTGCTCCATGATAAGTAATGTTGTATTGGCCCTTTTCCATTAGGTAATATGCACTGGAAACAGCTACATGACTTTTGAATCTGGTTCCATATAAATTAGTGCCTTGGTTCTATATGGATATAGAATGGTTGTGTATCTTATGGTTGTTAAGATATGGAGTTGGCTGGTTTCTGTTTAAAAGCCGAATCCGGACAAACTCAAGGCACGCTTCGGTAATAGCAGTTTGTGGATTATCCTGAGCATTCACTGTGATTTTGTTTCTACCATTTACAGGATCAATAGTTACATTGTTCTTGACTCGCCACCATTTTATTAAAGGACTTTTTGCAAAAGAAACTAGTGAAAGTATGGTAGAATTGGAAGTGATTCCAGGACCACAAACGGTTACCGAAAATTTAGTAGAACCTAAGAATTCAATTAGACTTGACAACCCGTTAGCCACTCCATAAATTTTAGTAGGTGGCCTCAAACACCCGAGAGATACTTTGGTTTTTTCATAGACGGTGACAGGGAGGTCGGCATCATGGTAATGATGGTCCTACTAGTTATCAGTAGGTCATAGTGGAAACTTCCAGGTGACCAGATACTTCATATCCAAGATGGACTCCATGCACTTCAGTAAATTATGGATTTTGGATTTTGCTGGGTGCTCCTTAAAGGCTAAAACCCATTAGGAGCAGGTAGATCTTTCGAGATCTGTGCAGGTAGAAAGGTGCTTACCTAATAAGATTAGACTTGTTGTAAAGAGTTTTCATCAAATACCCGTTGTGGATTGTGATGTGACTTTTACTTCAGTGTCTGTGCTGAAGTCCATATGGATATATTTTTGGCGCTAATGCAGTTCATGGCTATGATATCTGGCAGGTGGGTGACTATAACATCTTTCCAAATGGAATTTTAGAAGTGTACGTGTATATGACTCTGCTAGAGGATTATCGTAGCCAGTGGGAGCAGCAGAAGGTATGCAAGATACTTATGTCTATTCGTAGACTAAAACAAGGATAGAGGAGACGGATCATCTGTTATTGATGTGACAGTCAAGGTGATTGACTTCGTCAAAACAAAGGTGAACCTAGTAAGAAGAATCTAGGGAGTACTGTTCATAGATGACATACTCCGGATAGGAAATGACATTCCTATACTACTATCGGTCAGATTTTGGTTGTCACACAGTGTTTTCTCCACGTTGGATATGGATAATATATCAGGAGTTCTGGTGACTATATCTATGGTTTTAGATCTAGATTTGGGAAGTTCCCCAATCAGGTATTTAGACAGTATTCTAAAAGTATCTTAGAATGGATGACTCCTGGCGTGGTGGTGTACCCGCAAGTGATGGTGTCACCCTCTCTAAAAGGATGTCTTCTTGGACTGATGAGGAGAGGGACAGGCATGAATAACACATCATTTGCTCAAGCAATTGAGTCAATCATGCAAAGTCTTGTACAACACCAGATATTTCGTTTGCACTAATTATAACAAGCATATATTAATCCAATTCTCGAGAAACAAAGGGAAACAGTAAAGAACATAAGAGGATGTTCTTGGTATTTGGTAACGGCAGCCTCCTTCGGGAAGCGGTTATCGGTTATGGCTTTCAAGATGATCTGGTTGACAGAGATGCTGTCAAAGTTATGAGTTTATCCACTTCTGAGGATCAGTATATTGGATAGTGTTCCAATAGAGATACTGAGGTAATCATGGTGCAGGATGCTGGTTATGACTCAACAGAAGATACAGCCAAAGAAATTTGTTGGATATGAGTTGTTCATTGATGAACTTGGTCCAATCAGATATCCAGACAAATTCTTGAGGTAGGGTATCGCTCAGATTGGGAGATTGTTCATCTCCGCAAAGTTGAGATATAGAGAGATGAAGTTGGAACATTATAGAGGATCCACTCACTGAGGCTATTTCTCAAACACGGATGTTCCTCAAATGAGATTTAAGAAACTGATTAGTAGAGAAGTTGGGTATTCGGTAGCACACGAGCTATGGGTACGCGATACCGTAATAATTAGCCTTAAGTGCAAGTGAGAGATTGTTGGATATAGTGCCCTCAAGTCAATTATTGTAATCGTAAGCACGCGATTGTAATGATTGAGGGAGGACCTATACGGGTAGGACGGTCTTACTCAAAATGATAGTATGCTATCCGGTTTGTCTTTATCATCATGTACATGCATTATGTGGTATTGCATATCACTATTACATGTTGATAGAGCCCAAAGGATTCTTTCTTGACTACCAGTATTATGATGGCGATCATATACGTGAGAGCTGGGTATTCTATAAGCACATCCTTAAATGTCCCTAGTCGTGGGAGTATCAAGACTGGGTATCGATATTCCCGAATAGACTAGTGTATACGCTTCGAGACCCCGACGAGGGGCGGTGGCCAGTCTCACAAGACATTGGTGTTGTGTCGCCTAAGATAGTATACAGGTGCTCACTGGAGGTGAGTACACTGAATGGACTCGTCGAGAACTTCTAGATGGTATTATACCTATCGTCGAATGGAAGTTCTCAGGTGGCATGAGTACAGGTTAGTCCTTTTACCTGAAGTCGTCATTTGTCTCATGTGAGTTCCCACTGTACTTTGATTACTACCCTACCACGGCTCAAAGGACTCATGCAAACAGGTTTTAGTTGGGTACAGTCCCAAGCCACATGGAGGCAATGGTCGACTGTCAGAGATTCGTCACTCTTGGTATTAGGAGTCGATGTCGCGCTGTGTTCGATTGGCTATCACCAGAAATCCGTGGCCACGGTAGGGGAGATTTACTGATAGTTGATCAGTAGTATCTCAGTTGGTGATGAGCTAAACTCAGACACGACTTATCGGGTTAGTATGGGTCTGACGTTATCCACCCCAAGACCCGATATGCAATACTCATTGACGAAGAGATCGGACTGTACGGAAATTGTCACATTCAGGCTCAGTAGGGTAAAGACGTACTTGATTGTCGACCCCCCTTTCGATAAGTACCTGGGTAGCCGTTACGTACAGCTAGTGCCACTGACGTGCTTGTGGTTAAACCTACTGCCAGCATATTGTCAAGTCTTTAGAGTCCCACACAGAGGGTTTTCCTGGTTCAGGCGACAAATGTAGGAGTCATACGGTGGTATGTGCAGGGGGTCTGATTAAATACGTGTGCGATACACTGACTTTAATCGGACGGTTGATAATACTAGCCGGCTTAGGATTAAGCCGGATTATTAAATCTGGTTTTGATTTAACAATTCATATATGTATTTTGATACATATATTTTAGTATTATTGTTCACTATTCATTTTCTCTTTATGGTGCTATCCATATTTTTATACGGATACGCGTATATGTAGCGATACATATTCCAGGTGAAATATTCCGTATTTGTACGGGAATACTTCTAAAAGAAGGACACCTCATATTTGATTTTCCTTTTTAGAAAATTAAATGGGAAATGAGGTGGCATGTGGAGGACATGAAGCATGGTTGTGGACTTGTAGAGAGGCATGGCTATGTGTTTTTATATGATTATTTCATTTGGATGCACTATTGCATCATGGTTGATTTTATATAGCCATGCTTTTCGACACGTGTTTACTTGATGATATTTTTCCTCATCTCCTCCATGGTTGGCGCTTGCTTCCTCTAGCTCTTTCTCCTTCTTCTTCTTGCTCTCATTTTCAAGAAAGATTCTAGAGAGAAAAATATAGTGAAGTATTCCTATATCACCGACCATCCAAACCTAGCAACTTTGGACCATCGGTTAGAGCCTCCTCCGCGTTCCCTCAGGTGGATCATCATCGGCAAGGGTGATCGATCCTCAAGTGCGTTCCCGGAGGCTATGAGCTTGGAGGGATCTTCCATAATTGGGTGGACACGCAACAAAGGTGTATTTCTCAACCTTGCATGTTTTAGCATTCTAGTTTATGGTGTTTGGTTTGAATCCTCAGGTTGAAGGGACTCCGGTGCCCGCGAAAAGTTTTTGTTTTCTCTTTTTTCTCGACCGCGTCCTCCGCGGCACGGGCGCCGGATCCCAACACGTACTAAGTTTGTTAACCTTCGTCAAGGCGTAGTGTACGGTAGCTAAGTGATATCTTCCTACTAGAATATGATGTGATTAGTTAGGACAGTCGCATAGCCTTGTTGACCTTCGTCAAAGGCTCGTGCGGGTGGGTCTCAAATAATCACGAAATAATGGGTAGAACTTGACTAACGGCTTATGATTTGTTGACCTTCTTCAAGGTCATAAGCTGTTAGGGGTAAAAACCGATATTGGGAGTTTCAAGTGTTGAAACTTACAATAAGATTGCATACCTTCTATGGCATGGGGTGACTTGTTGACCTTCGTCAAGGTTACCACGCCATGATAGTTTGGGTCCCGATTCCTACTGTGAGTAATAGTTACTCCATGGAGATTTTCTATACGAAATCCTGGCTAGTTCTCCTTTTAGAGTTTGAAGGAGAATTTGACAAAACAGTGGGAGCCATCCTTGTTTACCCCAATCAGAGCAAAGCTCTGTTCAAATTCCAAGGCGGGAGATGAAGCAACACTTCATCTTTTCCCAATCAGAGCAAAGCTCTACTTTGAAAATTTAAACTTTAATAAATGAAACAACGCTTCAGATCCTCTGGGCTGTGCGCAGGGCGCCACGTGTCAAAATCAAGCACGCCAATGCAGAGAGCGCAGCGCCGAAGGCAGCGCGCCCAATCAGAGCAAGGCTCTATTTAAAACAAAAATTAAAAGAAGCAACGCTTCAGATGACTTGCGCTCTGCGCTGCGCGACACGTGGCAGCGCAATTGCGCTGCGCGCTGCGCGCCACCTGGCAGCGCAGTTGCGCTGCGCTCTGCGCTGCGTGACACGTGGCAGCGCAGTTGCGCTGCGCTGTGCGCTGCTTGACACGTGTCAAGCGCTGGTGCATCTGCGCCAAAAAAAATTAAAATTTTAATAAGATCTTTTTGTTCTTGTTAAAACAAGAAGATTGCCTTCTGTAAAACAGAAGCCCTTGGATCAAAAATCCAACAGTGGAGAAAATTCCTCAAATCCCTCAAAGAATGATCTCTATAACAAACTTAACAAACCTATGGGCACTATATAAAGACCCCTAGACCCCAATTCAAAGGATCATGAACATCATCATTGAGAACTCTGAAGAATTGGAGAGAATTCCTCAAGAACAAAAAAGGTAAAAACCTTTAGAAAAAAGAGAAAATTCTCTTATGAACAGATCATTGATCTGAGAACAAGATCAATGGTCTTCAAAGAAAAATAAATAATAATAGTGCCTTGCACTTTCTTATGAACCATTGGTTCTTTGAAAACAAGAAAAACTTGTTTTCTTTGATTTAAAATCGATCAAAAGATAAAACAGTGCTCTGCACTTCCAAAAAATTGCACTGTTGCGCTCCTGTGTTGGCGCAAGCCACCAGGGAGCGCCACGTGTCAGCAGCGCAACAGCGCAGCGCACTGACACAACGCACTACGCTGTTGCGCTTGCGCTCATCAAAGCGTGACACGTGTCACCACCATATGAGTTTGCGCCTTGCGCTCCTCAATTGGCGCAAAGCGCCTGACGAGCCACGTGGGGCATTGTCGGAACATTGAATGCAATGCATTATTGAAAGGGCAGAGCCCAATAAAAGGGTCTATCAGACCAAAATAAAATGCTATGCATTATTTAAAGGGCAGAGCCCAAATAAAAACAGATGCTCTGCATCATAAATAAAGGGACAGAGCCCAAATCAAAAAGCCTAGCAGGCCAGAATAAAATGCAGTGCATTATTAAAAAGGGGCAAAGCCCTAGCACAGGCCTAATAGGCCAAAGGCAAATAAAAATGTTGAACATTTTTCTAACTGGACTTAGCCTAATCATGGCCGTAAGTCCTCAAATTAAATTGACTGAGCATGGCTGCTCTATTAAATCAATTCACACCTGGTTCAAGGGTACATCTCTGAACTCTTCTGACAACTGTCGTTGTAATCCTTCAACGTCGTCAGAGAGGTGATGGGTCCCGACGGCCATACATGACGGACCGCAATGTCTTTAAACTACCAATGGACCCCCTACGTCCTTAAACTGGAACATGGACCCCCACGTCCTTAAACTGGAACATGGACCCCCACGTCCCTAACCTGGAACAATAGAGCCCTCAAATGCTCCTTTGCTGGATCTAAACGATCCCGTTTAAGTTGATCTTAGCCTAAAGCCTGGCTAACGTATCCTTAAACATCCCCAATCAACTTTGGTTCAAGGGTACATCTCTGAACTCCTCTGACCCCTATCGTTGTAATCCTTCAACGACGTCAGAGAGGTGACGGGTCCCGATAACCACACATCGATATGGACTGCGGGGTCCTTAAACTCGTGGACCGAAACGTCCTTAAACTAATGTTCGTCCCAAATGGGAATGTTGGACCACCACGTCCCTAAACTGGAACATGGACCACCATGTCCCTAAACTGGAAATCGACTGCAACGTCATTAAACTAAACAATAGAGCCAATTGCTCTTTTGTTGGATCTAAATGATCCCGTCAAGTCGATCTTAGTCTGGAAATTAGACTAACGTATCCTTAACAAAAGTTTAAGTTGATCTTAGCCTTAAATAGGGCTAACGTATTCTTAAACTAAAACACCAAACCCAAATCTAAGTAAATACGGATTTGGACTAATCCACGTCCTACGGGCGACGGCATCACTTAGTCTCCGTATACAATCCACGAGCAACCACAAACAAAACAAACACACACGACACGAAATGAAATTCTGGAGAAGGAGAAAGTTGTTACCGCGATGCGGTAGCATAATTAACTGCAGGGGCTTACGCCTGCAGGGAAGAGCATCCCCACAATCAAAAACCCCTCAAGCGAGGGGGAATCTGACGAAGTCTTCTACATCGGCCGCATCCGTCTAAACCTCCGATACACGGTGCCATAAATCAACTTGGCATCTTCGGAGAGGTGGACGGATAAAACCAACCCCGAATCTCAGGCAAGACGTCCTAATGTCTTGGCCGCCGTTCGGAGGGGAACAGATTCTGGCACGCCCGGTGGGACCTTTTCCTCTTTCCACCCCACACTTCGTGTGTCGTCTTCGCGAACGAATCGCGGTTTGTTAATGGTTGCCTTTGGATTTCAAGTTACTAAGATTTGGTCTTTTGCCTGGCGCAGAAATCAAGCATCAATGGCCTCTAACTGCTCAAAGTGCCAATGCAACCGACGCTCCACCGCACCTGGAGGTGTAGCATATGGGCCTCAAGCGGCCTCCATCCTTGCCCTGCCGGTAGAACAGCTGACCCAGGCCACCACCGGCCTGTTTTTCGGGACCATGATCCCTCCTGCAAGCTTCACCCTGCCAATACCCATACCGGAAGCTTCGAAGAAGTCAGTCTTTGATCGACTTACTACTCCCACGGCCCCTACCAACGAGTCGTCCGACTCCTCGGTCTTCACCAGACTGAGTCTGAACTCCAAAGGGCTCGCCGAAAAGCCCATGATACCTGAGAAGGCCATCCCAGAGAAGACGGCCGCTCCCGAAGTTGCCAAGGCGGCTTCTTCTGTCAAAGAGTCAGTCTTTTCAAGGCTGACTATTCCTGCTCCTGCCCCTGCTCGAGGATCTGTCTTTGACAGATTGAATATCACCCCTCAAGAGACAACCTCAGTCTTTAAGAGGTTAACACCAGCAGCGCCTCATCCGGACAGGGGACGAAAAGAAGCTGTCTCTATCGCCGAGCCGGTCCCAGCGGCTCGTCATGCTCGATGTCGCCATTGGCGACGAGTGAGGAAGGCAAGGGGCAACTCCCCCTCAGGGATAACTCCACCTGCTCCAGTGGTGGAAGTTAATGCTGCTGTTCCAACTGGGAACAGCTTTGAACCACTCAGGAGGGTACGTAAGAACTCTCCAACCGCTACACTGAAGAGATCTCATCCACCTGCGGAGAGAGTTTCGGAAACGAAGCAAGAGCAGCCCCCTCAACGTCTGTCCTCAAAAATTTATAGAGTTTGGCGGAGAGTTCAAGACTCCGTAATTGACCCAGATCACTCTCGTCAACAGAAAAAGGCGAAGGTGCAAGAAGAAAAGGGTCGTTCTATTAAACAACAAAGGACAGCAATCGCCAGGGTGCCCAGTACAACGGCCCCTTCAACTTCAACGGCCCACAAAAGAAGAAGGCCGGAGAAAATCCCCGCGCCCGCGGAAAATGCCGAAGGCGGTGAGCCTAAACGCCCTAAGTCCGGAGGCATAATAGTTCATACAGTATACATGGCGTCGGGAAAGGACAGCCGTGCATCTACAGGTCATAGACCACTTACACGGTCAGTGACCAAAGCTCAAGAGCAACAGCAAAAGCTCCAGGAGATGATGAACGCAATGGCCGCACTTACTGGGCCAAAAGAAAGCCCTGAAACGTCCTCGGGTGAACGTCAGGAGCAAGAGACTGACGCCGAGTTCCTTCGTCGGATATTGGAGAAGAAGGATAAAGAGGCTGCTGAACAAGCAACCAACATAAAGCGTATGGGCCTCCTGTTCCAAGACATGGTGGGGATGATGATCCAACAAGATCCTCCGGCCGAAGAGCCCCCGATCGTCCTTGAAGACGATAGGGGAGAAACGTCGAATCCTCCGCCAGCTCTGTCAACAGCTAAGGAGGACATAATCTCCAAAGCTGACTTGGACGAGTACATAGCCCAACAAATACGGGTTCATCATGCGACTGAAGCAGCCGGCCAGGTCGTAAAAACAGGACGACCATATCCGAGCTGGTACGACCAGATCAAATACCCGCCGGGCTATACCATTCCCAAGTTCCATGTCTATAAGCGGACGGGCAATCCCCATCAGCATGTTGCCCAGTTCAGGGCACTCTGCGGCAACACTGGCGGTGATGACAAACTGTTGCTTCGCCAGTTCGTCGGAAGCTTATCAGATACAGCGTTCGAGTGGTACTCTGAGCTCCCGAACGACTCTATCAAGACCTTCGCGGAGATGGAGCTGTTGTTTACCCAGCGTTTTGCAAGCGCCAATGAACGCACCCCGATGACGGCACTGATTAACGCCAGGGTAAAGCCAGGCGAGACATGGGTTCAATATGCTATACGGTGACGGAACTTATGGTCAAAATGCGAGCAACGCATTGAAGAAGCTCCTGCGGTGGGTATGTTTGTGGGAACCCTTGATCCGCAAGCAACCATCTCGCAATTTATGATGTTCTTCAAGCCGACTACCTTTCAGGCCCTGATCGACAAGCTAGCGCAAATGGATCAGATGGGCCATAGACCTCCTCTTCCAAAGCCAGACTCCCGAAACGACAAGGGGAAGGGAAAAACGATCGTTGTCGCTAATGCTCAACAACAACCGAGCAACTCGAAGCCGGTTGTTCGTCAAAATAATATGCGTCCGCAAGTACCCCTTGAGGAGAGACTAGGACGTCCTTACTCGTTTTCCCGAGATAAAACAAGAAGATTATTCGAGCTGACGTTGCGCAACCGACTCATAAATCTGCCGGATCCAAAACATCCATCGTAACCAAATGATGTTAACGATCCCAACTGCTGTCCCTATCATCGAGTACTGGGTCATCCGATTGAGGATTGCTATGTCTTCAAAAATTGGATTGAAGACCGGTACCAACAAGGCAAGTTCGCGCTATCCGATAGATGGAAGGTGAATCCGCCGCAACCTCACGCCTCTAAGAGGATGAATATGCCGGGGGCAACGTGCTCTCTCGTCGAAGAAGCCCCATGGGAGGTTGTACTGTCAGCTAAGACAAAGAGAATGCTGAACGATCTTCGGGCATGCCCAGCGATCAAATGGAAGAACCCGTTGGAACCTCAGATCATTGAGGGAATGTTAAAGCCGCGTCCAACTCAAAAGATCGATAGTAGTGGCCCAAGCACTCATAACCAGCCGTCAAAATCTTCGAAGAAGAAAAAAAATCAAAGAAGCCCGTAAAGCCAAGCGACAAGCGCACGGAATTACAAAAACAAATTGACGCGCTGGAGGAATATAAACAGAAAGCACGGACTCCCATCACACTCCAGGAGTTCCTCAACCACGTCTTTCAAGAGGAAGATGAGAGGAAGAGTTCGTCGGATGAATCCGAGGAATACGTAGCAAGCTGTCATATGATTTCCCATTCGTTTACTGACGATGAGGAAATTCCTTGCGCTGAAAAGCTGGAGGTGGACCCTGGACCAGAAACTATACGGCCGTCAGATGAGATGATCGATGCCTTCCTGAATGAGATTCGTCTGAAAGTTAAAGCCAATCAAGAGTGTGAAATGGCCATACTGGAAGGAGCTAAACACCGCCGACAGGACGAAAGACTCGAGTCACTCCCATCAAATCAAAAGACATCCGCTGCCGATGAAAACAAATTCAAGACGAGGAAAAGGTTTGCTAAAGCCATATCAATGGGAATGAAGCTACCACCCTCGGAAGAAAACACTCTCGGTGGAATAGAGATGTATCCTAATTATTGCCTATATCATCAGAAGATCGCACACGCTACTGAAGACTGCGACTCCTTTAAGTGTTGGTGGCAAGGGTATGTCACTCACAGGCATTACGTCAACAGAACAAAGCGGGAAGCTCGTAGACAGCGGAAAAATACGACAGATGAGCATAAAAGAGTCGCCGGCAATTGCCACAGGAACGACCCCGATGAAGAAACAGCCTTCAACCCTCTCTTCAAGGAATCCATCTCTGAAGAATTGAAGAATCATGAGAACATTCATCGGTGCAAGGGCATACTACCCGGAAAGAATCTCGAACCCGCAAACGACGGAGCGAGCAAAAATGATGAAGGAAAAGGAAAAATGACCTTCGTCGCCAACATTCAACAACAACCGAGCAACTCAAAATCGATTGTTCGCCAAAACAACCTGCGCCCACGCCCATCACTAGAAGAAAGATTGGGATGTCCTTACTCGTTTCCCCAAGATAAAACGAGGAAACTGTTTGAACTGACAGTGCGCAACGGACTCGTCAATCTGCCGAATCCGAAACGTCCGCTACAGCCGGGAGATGTCAACGATCCTAATTACTGCCCCTACCATCGAGCAGTAAGTCATCCGCTCGAAGATTGCTTCGTCTTCAAAAACTGGGTTGAAGACCAGTACCAACAAGGCGAACTCACGCGGTCTGAGAACTGGAAGGTGAGCCCGCCACAACCATATGTTCCGAAAAAGATGGATGTGCCGGGGGCATCATGCCATAGAGAAAGCCCCACGGACCGAAACATCCTTAAACTAATAGCGGACCACTACGTCCTAAAACTGGATAACGGACCGAAACGTCCTTAAACTAATGGCGGACCAAAACGCCCTTAAACTAATAGCGGACCACTACGTCCTAAAACTGGATAACTGACCGAAACGTCCTTAAACTAATGGCGGACCGAAACGTCCTTAAACTAATGGCGGACCACTACGTCCTAAAACTGGATGGCGGACCGAAACGTCCTTAAACTAATACCGCAGCATTCTTAGGCTGACGAGATAAAAAAAAAGGGATATAAAAAAAATATAATAAAATAATAATAATAATAAACGGTATGTCCATAAGCAAAATGGGCACGGATGAAAACCCGAAAGGGCTCCGTGAGTAAAAACAGCAGGGCTACCGGTGAGTGTTCGTGAAAACCCGAAAGGAAGCGGCCTCGTAAAAAAAAGAAAATAAAAAGAATAAAAAACGGTATGTCCATAAGCAAAATAGGCACGGATGAAAAGCCGAAAGGGCTCCGTGAGTAAAAACAGCAGGGCTACCGGTGAGTGTTCGTGAAAACCCGAAAGGGCGCGACCTCGTAAAAAAAAAGAAAATAAAAAGAATAAAAAAAACGGTATGTCCATAAGCAAAATGGGCACGGATGAAAACCCGAAAGGGCTCCGTGAGTAAAAACAGCAGGACTACCGGCGAGTTTTTGTGAAAACCTGAAAGGGCGCAACCTCGTTAAAGGACACTTACAGGATCCTCTCGACCTTGTAAGGAGAAACCACCCGCGTGAGATCCTTACGACTCACAAGGGAGCAACACACTTAGGGATCCCCACGATTCCTAAGGAGAAAATACACTTACGAGATCCTCACGACTCGTAAGGAGAACTCTCTTATGGGACCCTCATGGCTCATAAGATTTGAAAGTCTTAAGTTACAAAGATCTAAACCTGTGCTTAAGCAACTCCCACAACCTTCAATATTGCCCTACAAGCGGCTCAATGCTGACCCTTGTATACAATTCACGGGCGCGAATAAACACTTCCCTAACCAAGTCTCATCCGTGACTGGGGATATGTACGCACGATTAACAACCCTTATAAGTCCTCTCGACTTGTAAGGGAGAAAATTCTCTTATAAGATCTTTACGACTTATAAGAGAAAACATACACTTAGGGATCCTCACGATTCCTAAGGAGAAAATACACCTACAAGATCCTCACGACTTGTAGGGAGAAATACCTTTGTGAGACCCTTACGGCTCATGAAGTCAAAAGCCTTAGTCGACAGGACCCTAACCCTGTTCGCTAAGCCATCTTTGCTCGACATCGACAGAGGCAAATGATGATTCGCTCCTGGCAATATCCCAATTGTAGCGGTGCTGATGCCGAAATCAGTGTCTAATTCCAGGCTTACAGCGAAAAGCCAGTAAACCGCACATGCATACGAAATAGCCAAAATGATGGGGCAACTTGCAATAAAAAGCAGCAAGTAAAAACGTATGCATGCAAAATAGCCGAAATGATTGGGCAACTCGCAATAAAAAGCAGCGAGTAAAAATAAAATAAATAGCCGAAATGATTGGGCACCGCGAAAAATAGCCGAAATGATTGGGCAATCACGACTTTCGCGATAAAAAAGCTGAAATGATAGAGCATCGTGGAAATAAAACAATAAAAATGAATGAAACTTTTGCCCTACAGTTGAGATCACATCGATCCCTATATACAATCCAAGGGCACAAACAAAAAGGGGACTACATTTCCCCACCAGGCTGCATCAAAGAGAAGTCAGATCTCGACGACCACATTTACAGCCTGGAGACCAACAGCGGCGTTCCTCCTCATTCCAGCAGGACACGGACGTGACATCACCAATCGGAGCCACGGCAAAGTCCCCAGTTCCAAGACTCTACGGTTCACAGACAACCTGGAGTCAACCAATGACCTCCGTCATGGAAACAAGTCAGCCAATGACCTCCGTCGCGGAAACAAGTCAACCAACGACCTCCGTTGCGGAAACAAGCCAGCAAATGACCTCCGTCGCGGAAACAAGTCAACCAACGACCTCCGTCTCGGAAACAAGTCAGCAAATGACCTCCGTCACGGAAACAGGTCAATCAACGACCTCCATCTCGGAAACAAGTCATCCAACGACCTCCGTCGCGGAAACAAGTCAGCAAATGATCTCCGTCGCGGAAACAAGTCAGCAAATGACTTCCGTCTCGGAAACAAGTCAGCCAACGACATCCGTCTCGGAAACAAGTCAGCCAACGACATCCGTCTCGGAAACAAGTCAGCAACGACCTCCGTCTCGGGAACAAGTCAGCCAGTGACCTCCGTCGCGGAAACAAGTCAGCCAATGACCTCCGTCTCGGAAACAAGTTAGCCAACGACCTCCCCGTCGGAGCAATACTTCGACTCAGAAACAAATCAACTCACCAACCACTTACGAGTCCTCTCGACTTGTAAGGGAGAAAATTCTCTTATAAGATCCTTACGACTTATAAGAGAAAACACACTTAGGAATCCTCACGATTCCTAAGGAGAAAATCCACCTACGAGATCATCTCGATCCGTAGGGAGAAAACTCTCTATGAGACCCTCACGGCTCATAGTGTTGAAAAGCCTTAGGTAACAGACCTGAACCTATTTCCTAAGCCATCACCACTCCCCAAGGTGTTCAAGACAGAATGTTCAATATCACTTACAGGCTACGTTTATTTAAAGAATGTGCCAGTAACAAAGCAGAAAATAAAAGGAAAGAGGCAAAAGATTTGTCATTCATACTTGGAAAATTTTTACATCAATAAAGACAATAGACAAAGACATTATTCAAATAATTACAACGGAAAAACCTCAGATCCTGGACAGGGATTGAGGAACTCGAAAGTGACCTTGTCCAAGACTTTCCAAGCTTGGCGAACCATCCTGGTGTGCTTCCTTTCGTGAGCACGGACGTCGGGATCCCCACTGATATCCTCCACCCTCCGATAGGCAGCAAGAATGGCGGACTATTGAAAGGCTTCGTGCAAGAGATCGATGAGATTGTCTCGCCGTCTCTTCGAGATTAAATTCATCAGGTACACTGAGTGCACCTTGTCCTCGGCGGCGTCCAATGCTCTAAGCGTCACGCCGGTAAAGAATAGGGGAAGCGCTTCCCAGATGGCTCCCACAATAAGTTTCAACAGAGGGGAGCGCCGAGGAAGCAGTTGACCGTTGTACGCGTCGAAGCGACTCATGATCTCTGCACATTCGGCATTGGTAAATTCTCGATTTTGGGAACGGCCGAGTCGGCGAATGTCCCCGTAGGAGATAATCTCGTCGAGATCGTACATGTAGGCGTCCATCTGTTAGTTATATGTATGCCCTAGAGACCATTACTGTACATTGGATGTATATTGTAGTGGATGCTGGGACATATATAGGTAGGACTTTCTTGCTCGACATGATAGTACGCTATCTGGTTGCTCTTTATCTTAACATGTATACTTTCTGTCTCTCTGTTACATGTTGATAAAGCCCTTAGGATGTGTACTCGACTTCCAGGACTATGATATAGATAATACTAGTGGGGCCTGGGTAGTCCATGAGTACATCCTTCAATGTTCCTAGTCGTGGGAATATCGAGACGGGGCATCGATATTCCAGAGTAGACTAGCGTATATCTTCTCGACCCATGTGATGGGCGATGGATGATCCCATATCCGTTGGTGTTTGACATCAGAGATGGTATGCGGGTACTCAGTGATGACTGGGTATACTGAACGGACTCGCCGAGAACTCCCAGATGGTATTATACCTCACGTCAGATGGCAGTTCTCTGGTGACACTGGTACAGCTTAGTCTGTTAACCCGAGATCGTCATAGAGTCTTGTGTGTCTCCCACTGTGCTTTGATTTCCACCCTACCACGGCTCTACTGAGTCGTGCAAACAGGTGGTTTTTGGGTACAGTCCCGATTCACATGGAGGCAATGAGCGATAGGAGGGGATTCGTCTCTCCCGGTATTGGGGGTTGATGTTGCGCTATGCTCGACTGGCCATAACTGGAAATCCCTGGCCAGGGTTGCAGTGATATACTGGTAAGAGTTATCAGTAGTTTCACGCTATGTTATGGACCTTACATCGGCATGACTTATCGAACTACTGGGGTCTGACGTTTACCACCCCTAGGCGAGATATGCGACATATCAGACGATCAGACCGGACTGTACGGTAAGTGTTACTGGTTGGATTCACAGGAGTGTGAACGGGCTTGCTCGTTGATCTTCTGATCGCTCAATACCCGGGTGGCCGTTACGTTTAGCAGACCGCTTGCGGCTTGTGGGTGTTTGATATGATCATCACCTGCTGCCGGCGTATTGACGAGTCTTTAGAGTCCTACACAGAGGTTTCCTGGCTCAAGCGAAACGAGATAGGAGTGCATATGAGATATGTGCGGGACCGAGAATAATACGAGTATGTAATACTGTATTCTATTCTCACGATATGTATCATTGGACGGTTATATGAGATATATCTGGGTTACCGAATCAAGTGTTGATTCGATACATTGATACACATGATATTAGTCGGTTATATGCAGTATGACCGGATCATTAAATCAAGTGTTGATTTAATGATTTAATGTATAATTATATATTTGATATATTACTTTGCATTAACTAATATTGGTTCACTTAAGATGGATTTTCTCACTTGATGTGCACATTGTATATATGATATAGTTTTGTGCACTAGTCTGTATCATGTTTGATGATACATGCAAACTTGGGTGTGTGTTTATTTTAAACCATGTTTAGGTTAATGGTTAGGTTTTATATTTGTTTTATTTATTTTCTTTAATTCATTTTTGGAAAGATAAATGAAATGGTGGCTTGCTTTGGTTTTTTGTTGAAGCTTCATGAAGATTTGAATAAGTAGCCATTTTGTTTTATCCTTAAACCTAACCATTACCTAAACTAGGGTTTGCTCTCTACATGAGTTATCTTCACCCATGGTTTCAATATGATAAGAATCACTTGGATTTTCTTTTTAAAGAGAATTCTTTTTCCTTCTTCTTCTTCATCTTCTTCAAGTCAAGAAGAAAGCTTGCTAGAAATTTCCAAGTGATGATTCCAAGTGAGAAATCCAAATCCAAAGTGAACCCACTTCCTATTTCTTCATCCTCTACCACTTGCAATGTAGTATAGGGTGTTTTCTTCACAAGTTTCATGACTTGGTGAAGGTGGAGCTTGAGCTTGAGTTGCCTCGACGTAGATCATCTTCGGCATCGAAGTCATCGACCTAGCCCGGTCATTTCTTTGATGAAACCAACGCTAGAGTCCGGGATCCGATGATCGCAGCGGAGGGACGTCATCACGGAGCGAAGGAAGTGGAGGACCGGATCTACAAAGGTTGTAGTCACTTTCACTTTCTAGTAAAGTTGTTTACTTGTTGTAGTTTCGCCTTTACCTCTAGTCAACGATCTAGTATAGGGTTCTTTGGCACATGGAAATTTTTGATTTTGGTATGTTTGATCAGTTGTAGAACCTCATTAGTGTGCCTAGGAACCCTACAGTGGTATCAGAGCCTAGCTAGAGCCTTAGGCAATGTGTAGACGAAATTAGAAACCCGATCGAACCCGAAACCCTAATCCAAAACCCTTCTCTGTACATTTTTTCAAATCGTGGATTTTTGTGAATTAAAAATGCTCAAAAAATAGAACAGGAAATTCTAATAGTTACTGCAGAAAATGAACCCCTAACTCTACTAAATCGCTGCGGAACCGCGGCCTTACCCTGCTTTTGGCGGCGGTTCCGCGGCCGTATGTACTCATTAGGGATTCAATTTTATACAGTAATGCCCGTATCTGTTTCCTCTGTTCTCTGGGAATTTTTAATCTGCACTCAAGAGTTGAGTTTTCTGGGTTGTATTGGAAGTTCGAAAATTCGATCGGATTGTCTAATTTTGTCTATGTGTTTTCCGGATTATTTAGAACATGTTAAAAGGTTTGACCGGATATAAATACCCAATTTTTCCCCTGTCGGGAAATTTCCAACTGTTGGATTTTTCCGTAGTTTGAGAACGTTCTGAGTAGTGCAAGTAACGCGATGGACCCTCTAGAAGACAACAAACCTTAACTCGATTATGTGACCGTCTTGAACTGCCCTTTGAACCTTAGGGTTTGGGGCAGTACGGCATGCCACATGTGAGGCGTTGGCTTGACCCTTCTACGGCTGGACCGTTGGTACTGTGGCATGAAGTGAATGTTCTTAAACCTATTTCATGTGTTGAGTTGTTTCGGGAAAACTTGGGTGTTTGATTGTTTCGATCGGAAAGTTTAACATTTTCTATTTATCTGGAATGTGATACAATATTTGGAATCCACAAATAGTTATGAGATAACTGATTTGAATATTATAAACATAGCAGTTTAGTCTCACTTGATCGGTTGCCACGGAATTTTGATGTGATCAAAAGTCCGTCGCAATCACGTAGCGTACGCGGGTACTCGCCGGATAAACTTAATAGACAGCTACACCCCTTAGCCTCGACCAAGTGACTGTAGGAGAACCCCATCGCCGAAAGCATCCGTTCGGGTGCTCATGGCAGCGGTGTTTCGCCTTGGTGCACTTCGTCGACGGCATCGGGGGTGCGGCCGCCTAATAAAGTTTGCGACGAGCATTCGATCAAAATGTCGGGAATCTTGTTGAATTGCCCGACTTGATATTGAAAATAGTTTTCAATAATGAGACTAAAATGTGGGGTTTATAATTGTTAGGCATGCGATGTCTAAGGAATTCATTTGATTAGGCATGCGATGTCTAAAGAGGTTGCGGATTCCAACTGTTGTAGTTTTACACTTTTTTTTCTGTGACCGTAAGTGTACTATGTGATATCGCCGGTTTCGTTGCTATATGTCAACGACAATTGGGATGGGCATATTTACTTACGTTGATGACATGTGATGTTATGTGTTGCTGGATATGTTATATTGGATCGTCGTGTTTGAATAGCCGGGGGGGTTTTATGTGAGATGAGTGTTTTTCATTTTCATTCATGTAAAAACTTGTATGTAATATTCTTTTATTGGGGCACTTCCAGGTTGCGGAAGATGTCACCGTTGATGTATATTATTTACTTTTTCCGCATTAGGATAGACCCAAGGAGGGGAGCACAAGTAACCGGGTTCTAGGGTCCAGTGGGAGACCATCTCGAGGAGTCGAGTCCGGGTCTCCTAACCCTAGAATTGGTAGGGTTGCTTGCCGCTCTCGTAGGGGTCTAGGGGTGTGGGATTGGCTATTCATCACGATCGTGGAATCCGTGTTTTATACTGGCTCGTATTAAAAACACGGACATCCTAATATATCCAATATTTCATATGATATTTTCTGCTGTGTTATCTGTGATGTGATCATGTGATATGTTCAGATAGATATTGTATATAGTATATATGATATATTATATAGACGTTGCTTATGTTTTACACCCGCGCTAGCCCTGTCCCACTCTGCCGTTAGTTACCTAACCTAACAGTGCAGACGGGACATCGAGGCGAATGCGGATGGCATAAGCGTACATTATATTTATCTGTGATGTTTAGGTGGACTTAAATGATGGGATATTCATTAATGTGATTAATGAAAGAAAATAAACCTAAAAGATGTTGTGGAATCGAATTTCAAAAATAAAACAGGTAGCTACAGTTCTTGCTTTGCATCGCGGTGTTCCTTGTAGAACATCCCGCACCTTATTCGATAAGGAAAGGACCGAGATCCCTTCACCGGAAGTGACTCCTTTAGCAATAACTGGCAGATGCTACAACTCTCGGTTTGTCTTTTGATTGCTTCAATAGTTTTTTGCTTTGCACATCGATGTATATGATATATCCTGCACCTTATTCGATGAGGAAAGGGCCGACGATCCCTTCACCAGGAGTGACCCCTTTAGCAAAACTAGAAAAGCCTAAAAAAACTCCATTTAAAAACCATTTGATTCCGCAACGAGATCAAGTTCAAAACGTTAAAGGTTTTCCTAAAAACCATCCGCAACCATCCGTCATTTTAGGAAGTAGAGTACTTAGTATTCGTGCTGTGTTTGTTGACCATAGTCAAGGAACAGTGTACGGTAGCTAAGTGATGTCTTCCTACACCGCATATGATGCGATTAGTTAGGACAGTCGTGTGGCTTTGTTGACCTTAGCCAAGGGTCATGTGGGTGGGTCTAATTAATCACGAAATGACGGGTAGAACTTGACTAGTGCTTATGATTTGTTGACCTTAGCCAAGGTCATAGGTGCTAGGGCTAAAAACCTTTATCGGGAGTTTCAAGTGTTGAAATTTGCAATGAGATTGCATACCTTCTATATGATAGTTAGATCCCGATACCCACTGCGAGTAATTGTTACTCCTGGGAGAGTTTTGCACTTTGCAATTAGCCGATCAAGTAGGTGTCTAGAAAGGTGTCAACGGGGTTACGCCTCTGGGAAAACGAGGTTTACTTTAATTAGGTCCATGCGAAAGCACAGGGAACCTCCCTCAAAGTACCGAAACTGGCCTGGCTGAAAGATTGGCGAACTTGTAGAGTGTAATTAATCCCGGCTAGTCTTTCCTTTTAGGGTTTGAAGGAAGATTTGATAAAAACAGTGGGAGTCATCCTGATTAGATAAAATATATAACCAATCTAATCTTGCAAGAGCGCACGCAGAGTGTTTTCTTCTCTCTCTCTCCAGGTAGCGACCATATCACGCCTTAATCAACATAATAATACGGATGTATTGACCAAACCCGCTTATTATACTGAGCTGGGGAACGTTGGTCCCGCTCCAACTTATAATTGTTATAAGACAGAGCAGGAATTAGGGGAATACCAGAATTCCTATGCCGCACAAACGAAGAAAGTGCATATGATGCATCTCCTTCGGGTGTGTTCATTATAAAGAACTGTTTCTCAGTATCCTCTGCGTCCTGGGTATTTGATACCGGATCAGGATCCCGCAAATGTAATCTATTACATGGGCTACAGAAAGGCAGAGAACTGAGAACGGGTGATAAGTTTCATGAGACAGAAAACGGGGCAAGTGTTGCAGCTAAGTCTGTTGGTCACTGTCACCCTATATTACCAATACATTGATTCTGAACAGATGCTATTAGATACCGAACCTGATATACAAAATCATATCAATCTCTTTATTTAGTAAAGAAATGATAAAACTTTGTATTGTTGGATAATGTTTTGAACATTTCCTATTTCAAAAGTTGATCGGTTCAGGCACGTTATCTAAAAGTATTGACATTCTAAATCAAACTACAGTTCCTAGTATACAGAACACACACAAGAGGAAGAGTTCAGAAATGAATGAATCTTTCTTGAGGTATTATAGACTAGGTCATATCAATGCGACCCGACTAGCTTAAGTTACATTCTAGATGCATATTTAAATCAGTTTGAATTTACATCTTGTGAAACTTGCCAGTCATGTCACAAAGATTAGATGACCATAGCTCTGTTTATTGGAAACAGAGAAAGAGTCAGTGAACTCTTGGGACTGATACATAGTGATGTATGCAAGGTCCCCTGTCTACACATGCCAAGACCGGTTCTTTGTACTTCATTACATTCTCTGATGATCTCTCAAGATTCAGCCATATGTTCCTGTTGAAACATAAGTCCGAAACTTTTGAGATAATCACCGAATATAAGTTAGAAGTAGAGAACCAAAAACCGGGTATAAGTATTATGTCCTATGATAAGATCAGGGAGGAGAATACTTGTGCATGGAATTCTTGGACTATTCTAAAGGAGAATGAGATTCTCTCTCGGTGTTACTCCTCTGAATACACCACAGCACAACGGTGTATCGGGGCGGAGCAATCGCACCATATTAGATATGGTGTGCTCTATGATGAGTACTACTGAGTTACCTATTTCCTTTTGGGGTTGTACACTTGAGAAGCTGCATACCTATTGAATTGGGTTCGAATCAAATCAGTGCCTACCACTCCATATAAGATATGGTATGGGAAGAACCTATCTCTTAAGTAAGTTAAGATTTGGGATTGTCCGGCCTATGTCAAAAGCAAAATCTGGACAAGATCGAGGCAAGGTCAGTTTTGTAGAACTGGAAAGGTTCCAGCTATACAAACTACAGCTGATGATTTGATAGAACCAAAGGATTCAATAGTCTCCGACGAACCTCAACCTCTCCACTGAACTAGCAGGGTTCCTCATCTGCCTAAGAGATACTTCAGTTTCTCGATGACAGTGGGAGCGAGGAATGCATCACGAGATGATGACCCAACTAGTTTTGAGCAGGCCATCGAGAGTAGGGACTCTGTAAGAATGGCTGGATGCTTAGTGATCTGAGATGGAATCCTTATACACCAACAAAGTATGGACTTTGGTTGCTATATCTGAAGGGTTAAATCCCCATCAGGAGCAAGTATATCTTGAGAAGATTGCTTGGTGTAGATGGAAAAGTTGAAACTTTCAAAGCTAGACTTGTTAAAGGTTTTCGTCATCGACCAGGCGTGGATAATAATGAAACCTTTTCCAGTGGCTATGCTTAAGTCCATCCGGATCCTACTTGCCATGGCTACATACCATGACTACGATATCTGGTGGTTGGGTGTCATGACTGCTTTTCTATATACTGATTTAGAAGAGAATGTCTATAAGTACACAGCCAGAAGGCTTCGTAAACAGTGGGAGCAGCGGAAACGTGTGCAAGATGCTTTACAGAATAAAGCAGGCATCGCGGAGTTGGAACGTCTGTTTTGATGTGGTAGTCAAAGAGTTTGACTTCATCAAAATGGTAGACAAACCTTGTATATACAAAAAAAGGTAGTAGAGAGTAAGGTGGTCATCCTCGTATTGTACGTGGACAACATACTCATGATAGGAAAAGAGTTTCCTATGCTACGCTCGGTCAATCTCCTCCTATCACATGGATTCTCCATATAGGATCAAAGTGATACCTCCTAAATCCTGGGTTTTGGATCTATGAGATAGATCTAAAGGGATGTTAGGGTTCTCACTAGGTTTAGTGAGATGGTATCAGTTGATCCTGGGGAGAATCACTGGAAAGGTTCCAGGGTGATAAGGACGACTGAATGTCAGTCCCAGGCATTGTCTTTACCCTCAGTGGAGGGACGGTATGTTGGAAGTGTTCTAAGCTAGATACTGTGGCAGACTAGACGATAAAGGCTGGTAATATCGCTATTAAAGATACTACCAAAGTGGCAGTTTGGGTGTATATTGGTTCATGAGATGAACTAGGTACCTACCATTGTGTGACAATGGAAGTGTGGCTTTGGCCAAGGAACCCTGGTCCCATCAGTGACCCAGACATATTCTGAGGCAGCATTACCTGATCATGGAGATAGTTGATCTCCAGGGTGATCGAGATTAGGAGAGTAGACTCAGAGGACAACACGGCGGATCCACTCATAAAGGCATTTTCCCAGAGAGAGACTTATATGGGATGGTTGAGTATATGATACTGCAACCACTGCTACAGATGGCCCTAGTGCAAGTGGGAGATTGTTAGTTATATGTATGCCCTAGAGGCCATTACTGTACATTGGATGTATATTGTAGTGGATGCTGGGACATATATAGGTAGGACTTCCTTACTCGACATGATAGTACGCTATCTGGTTGCTCTTTATCTTAACATGTATACTTTCTGTCTCTCTGTTACATGTTGATAAAGCCCTTAAGATGTGTACTCGACTTCCAGGACTATGATGTAGATCATACTAGTGGGGCATGGGTAGTCCATGAGTACATCCTTCAATGTTCCTAGTCGTGGGAATATCGAGACGGGGCATCGATATTCCAGAGTAGACTAGCGTATATCTTCTCGACCCATGTGATGGGCGATGGATGATCCCATATCCAATGGTGTTTGACATCAGAGATGGTATGCGGGTGCTCAGTGATGACTGGGTACACTGAACGGACTCGCCGAGAACTCCCAGATAGTATTATACCTCACGTCAGATGGCAGTTCTCTGGTGACACTGGTACAGCTTAGTCTGTTGACCCGAGATCGTCATAGAGTCTTGTGTGTCTCCCACTGTGCTTTGATTTCCACCCTACCACGGCTCTACTGAGTCATGCAAACAGGTGTTTTTTGGGTACAGTCCCAATTCACATGGAGGCAATGAGCGATAGGAGGGGATTCGTCTCTCCCGGTATTGGGGGTTGATGTTGCGCTATGCTCGACTGGCCATAACTGGAAATCCCAGTGATATACTGGTAAGAGTTATCAGTAGTTTCACGCTATGTTATGGACCTTACATCGGCATGACTTATCGAGCTACTGGGGTCTGACGTTTACCACCCCTAGGCGAGATATGCGACATATCAGACGAACAGACCGGACTGTACGGTAAGTGTTACTGGTTGGATTCACAGGAGTGTGAGCGGGCTTGCTCGTTGATCTTCTGATCGCTCAATACCCGGGTGGCCGTTACGTTTAGCAGACCGCTTGCGTCCTGTGGGTGTTTGATATGATCATCACCTGCTGCCGGCGTATTGACGAGTCTTTAGAGTCCTACACAGAGGTTTCCTGGCTCAAGCGAAACGAGATAGGAGTGCATATGAGATATGTGCGGGACCGAGAATAATACGAGTATGTGATACTGTATTCTATTCTCACGATATGTATCATTGGACGGTTATATGAGATATAGCCGGGTTACCGAATCAAGTGTTGATTCGATACATTGATACACATGATATTAGTCGGTTATATGCAGTATGACCGGATCATTAAATCAAGTGTGATTTAATGATTTAATGTATAATTATATATTTGATATATTACTTTGCATTAACTAATATTGGTTCACTTAAGATGGATTTTCTCACTTGATGTGCACATTGTGTATATGATATAGTTTTGTGCACTAGTTTGTATCATGTTTGATGATACATGCAAACTTGGGTGTGTGTTTATTTTAAACCATGTTTAGGTTAATGGTTAGGTTTATATTTGTCTTATTTATTTTCTTTAATTCATTTTTGGAAAGATAAATGAAATGGTGGCTTGCTTTGGTTTTTTGTTGAAGCTTCATAAAGTTTTGAATAAGTAGCCATTTTGTTTTATCCTTAAACCTAACCATTACCTAAACTAGGGTTTGCTCTCTACACGAGTTATCTTCACCCGTGGTTGCAATATGATAAGAATCACTTGGATTTTCTTTTTAAAGAGAATTCTTTTTCCTTCTTCTTCAAGTCAAGAAGAAAGCTTGCTAGAAATTTCCAAGTGATGATTCCAAGTGAAAAATCCAAATCCAAAGTGAACCCACTTCCTATTTTTTCATCCTCTACCACTTGCCATGTAGTATAGGGTGTTTTCTTCACAAGTTTCATGACTTGGTGAAGGTGGAGCTTGAGCTTGAGTTGCCTCGACGTAGATCATCTTCGGCATCGAAGTCGTCGACCTAGCCCGATCATTTCTTCGATGAAACCAACGCTAGAGTCTGGGATCCGATGATCGCAGCGGAGGGACGTCATCACGGAGCGAAGGAAGTGGAGGACCGGATCTACAAAGGTTGTAGTCACTTTCACTTTCTAGTAAATTTGTTTACTTGTTGTAGTTTCGCATTTACTTCTAGTCAACGATCTAGTATAGGGTTCTTTGGCACATGGAAATTTTTGATTTTGGCATGTTTGATCAGTTGTAGAACCTTATTAGTGTGCCTAGGTACCCTACATCATCACTCCTATAAAAGAAGATCGACAAAATTAGCAACTCGTAAGAGTTTTGCTATATGATTTAAAAAGGAGCAAAGCTCCATCAAAGAATCAAGAAGTTACAAATAAATCCTCTCAGAAGAACAGAACTTTATTAATGGAACTCTAATAGAGTTCCCCCTTAGTTCTCTTTAGACCCCTTTAGAGCAAAGCTCTGCTAAGTGAAACCCTAAATGGGTCTTCTTTAGATCAAGGATCTATTGAGAGCAAGGCTCTTAAAATTGATTTAATTTAATCCAAATTAATTTTTTACCTAAAATTCTCTAAAGTTTGAACTTTTAAAAGTGTTAAACAAAATAGCAAGGCTCTGAGATTCTGAAAATAAAATTCTTGGAGATGATGATCATCTGTGAAGGACCAAAGGTCCTATTTATAAGCATCAAGTGCCCTTTCAACTTCCAAAAGTTGCCGCAACGGTTGGAATTCTGCCACCGTTGCGCTCGCGTTTGGGGCTACGTGAGCGCAACGGTGGGGGGGCATTTATTTACCCCAATCAGAGCAAAGCTCTGTTCAAATTCCAAGGCGGAAGATGAAGCAACACTTCATCTTTCCCAATCAGAACAAAACTCTACTTTGAAAATTTAAACTTTAATAAATGAAGCAACGCTTCAGATCCTCTGCGCTGCGCGCAGGGCGCCACGTGTCAAAATCAGGCACGCCAGCGCAGAGAGTGCAGCGCCCAAGGCAGCGCGCCCAATCAGAGCAAGGCTCTATTTAAAACAAAAACTAAAGGAAGTAACGCTTCAGATGACTTGCGCTCTGCGCTGCGCGCCACATGGCAGCGCAGTTGCGCTGCGCTCTGCGCTGCGCGACACGTGTCAGCGCAGTTGCGCTGCGCTGTGCGCTGCTTGACACGTGTCAAGCGCTGGTGCATCTGCGCCAAACAAAATTAAAATTTTAATAAGATCTTTCTGTTCTTGTTAAAACAAGAAGATTGCCTTCTGTAAAACAGAAACCCTTGGATCAAAAGATCCAACGGTGGGGAAAATTCCTCAAATCCCTCAGAGAATGATCTCTATAACAAACTTAACAAACCTATGGGCACTATATAAAGACCCCTAGACCCCAATTCAAAGGATCATGAACATCATCATTGAGAACTCTGAAGAATTGGAGAGAATTCCTCAAGAACAAAAAAGGTAAAAACCTTTAGAAAAAAGAGAAAATTCTCTTATGAACAGATCATTGATCTGAGAACAAGATCAATGGTCTTCAAAGAAAAATAAATAATAATAGTGCCTTGAACTTTCTTATGAACCATTGGTTCTTTGAAAACAAGAAAAACTTGTTTTCTTTGATTTAAAATCGATCAAAACATAAAACAGTGCTCTGCACTTGCAAAAAATTGCACTGTTGCGCTCCTGTGTTGGCGCAAGCCACCAGGAAGCGCCACGTGTCAGCAGCGCAACAGCGCAACGCACTGACACAGCGCACTGCGCTGTTGCGCTTGTGCTCATCAGAGCGTGACACATGTCACCACCATATGAGTTTGCGCCTTGCGCTCCTCAATTGGCGCAAAGCGCCTGACGAGCCACATGGGGCATTGTCAGAACATTGAATGCAATGCATTATTGAAAGGGCAGAGCCCAATAAAAGGGTCTATCAGACCAAAATAAAATGCTATGCATTATTTAAAGGGCAGAGCCCAAATAAAAACAGATGCTCTGCATCATAAATAAAGGGACAGAGCCCAAATCAAAAAGCCTAGCAGGCCAGAATAAAATGCAGTGCATTATTAAAAAGGGGCAAAGCCCTAGCACAGGCCTAATAGGCCAAAGGCAAATAAAAATGTTGAATATTTTCCTAACTGGACTTAGCCCAATCATGTCCGTAAGTCCTCAAATTAAATCGACTGAGCATGGCTGCTCTATTAAATCAATTCACACCTGGTTCAAGGGTACATCTCTGAACTCCTCTGACACCTGTCGTTGTAATCTTTCAGCGTCGTCAGAGAGGTGATGGGTCCCGACGGCCATACATGACGGACCGCAATGTCTTTAAACTACTAATGGACCCCCACGTCCTTAAACTGGAACATGGACCCCCACGTCCTTAAACTGGAACATGGACCACTACGTCCCTAAACTGAAACAATAGAGCCCTCAAATGCTCTTTTGCCGGATCTAAACGATCCCGTTTAAGTTGATCTTAGCCTAAAGCCTGGCTAACGTATCCTTAAACATCCCCAATCAACTTTGGTTCAAGGGTACATCTCTGAACTCCTCTGACCCCTATCGTTGTAATCCTTCAACGACGTCAGAGAGGTGACGGGTCCCGATAACCACACATCGATATAGACTGCGGGGTCCTTAAACTCGTGGACCGAAACGTCCTTAAACTAATGTTCGTCCCAAATGGGAATGTTGGACCACCACGTCCCTAAACTGGAACATGGACCACCATGTCCCTAAACTGAAAATCGACTGCAACGTCATTAAACTAAACAATATAGCCAATTGCTCTTTTGTTGGATCTAAATGATCCCGTCAAGTCGATCTTAGTCTGGAGATTAAACTAACGTATCCTTAACAAAAGTTTAAGTTGATCTTAGCCTTAAATAGGGCTAACGTATCCTTAAACTAAAACACCAAACCCAAATCTAAGTAAATATTGATTTGGACTAATCCACGTCCTACGGGCGACGGCATCACTTAGTCTCCGTATACAATCCACGGGCAACTGTAAGTGCACGGCGGCGTCCCGGCCGTCAATCCGACGCCGGAATGCGGAAGCGGTGAATAACTTAAATTTTTGCGGACTTTGCAAACCGGCACCACCGCGCACTTTAACCGGATCGAACCATTAACTAGTCTAAGCTACTAACAAGATGGGTTAGAGATATACCGACGATCCAAGTCCTCCGGTCTTCTCACCATCGTCCGGATCTCCTGCGGAAAAATCCCGTCTCCTCCTCGTCGCCGGAAGTGCACCACATCGCCTACTATGTATACGGGCTCCCACCTCAATGCCGAGGCAACTCGGGCACGATGCTGGCTAGTCAACGTGCCCAAGATTTGCTGTAGAATGTGTGAAGAACCATGTCTCACTTGGGGTTGTGGAATTGCCATTGGAGGAGGGATTGAACTTGGAGCTTTTTAGATGGAACTTGTGGGATTTTTGCAACATCAAATGAAGCAAAATCCCACCTCAAAATATTAGGACAGCCCACCAAATTGAGTGGCCGGCCATCACCATAGGAATGGAGAGAATGAGATGATTGTATCAAAAATGGGAGCCTCACTCATATGATACAAGAGAGAGAGTGAGGAGTCTATCATACAAAGAAAATGATAGCAAGGAAAATCCAACACTCCAACACCAATGATCATCCATCATGCAAAAAGAATCATCACAAAAACAAACCCACACTCAACACCACCATCATCACCTCCCAAAGTCCAACCATGATGAGAAAGGAAAAGTCAAAGATGGTGCACATCATGAAAACCATCATGATGCTACAAGATGCAAAGAACCCCCTCCAAAAATGCCTATTTGCAACAATGCAAATAAACCCTCCTCCACCAATCTTCGGCCAATGAACGGAACAAAGGAAATTGGCCGGAACGGAACAAAGGAAATTGGCCGAAACGGAAAGCAAACTGGCAACTCCAGAAAACTGGTCCCGTAATAAATTACGGGAAAACCCCGATACTGTGCATACACACCCGCATCTGTATTTCGACCGAAATACAAATGCAATGAGACAAACTCTACACTGTACTATACTAGGATCCGGCTTATACCAAAGCCGGCCAGTAATATCTGTTCGATCCTGATCCGTGCAATACCGCACGTATCTGATCGAACCCTGCCATATAACCATACGGCCTATAGTACAAACTGTCCGATCCTGATCCGTGCAATACCGCACGTATCTGATCGGACCCTGCCATATCTCCATACGGCCTCTACAACCTTTCGCCCGAAAGCTGAGTAACTGAAATGTGGGGGACTCTAAAGACTCATCAACACCTTGGTTGTGGATTTAACCACTAGCACGTTAGAGGTATATAAGCCAATACATAACGGGCTACCAGATATTGACCAAAAGGGACGTCTGCGAGCGAACTCAGCCTGACACCCTACTGAGCCTGTCAGTGACAATATCCGTGCAGTCCGGTCCGTTCGTCTATGAGTATCGCATGGCGGGCCTAGGGGGTTGGTAAAAGTCAGACCCCCAAAAGCGGTACAAGTCGTGTCGGAGTGTAGCCCAGAACACCCTGAGATACTACTGGAATACCTACCAGTAAATCTCCTTGCCTTGGCCAAGGACTTTGTGTAATGGCTCTCCTAGACACAGCACGACCTCACCCCCAATACCGGGAGAGACGAACCCCTGAAGATACGCTCACTGCCTCCATGTGGCTCGGGACTGTACCCAACTAAAACCCGTTTGCACGACTCCTTTGAGCCGTGGTAGGGTAGTAATCAAAGTACAGTGGGAACTCACACGAGACAAATGATGATCCCCAGGTCGATGAACTAACCTGCACACATGTCACCAGGGAACTGCCATCTGACGTCTGGTATATGACCAACTAGCATGTTCCCGGCGAGTCCTGTCCGGTGTACTCATAACCCAATGAGCACCTGTATACATCTTAGGTGATCCAACTGACACCAGTGGCTTGTGAGACCGGCCACCGCCCCTCGTCGGGGTCTCGACTGTATACACTAGTCTACTAATGGAGTATCGATGCCCGGTCTCGAAACTCCCACGACTAGGGACCTTTTAAGGATATGCTTGTAGACCCCCAGCTCCCACTTATATGATCGCCCTCATACTGCTGGTGGTCAAGCAAGAATCCTAGGGGCTCTATCAACGTGTAATAGCGACATGTCAGGTCACTTAAAGCAGTACACGATGATAAAGGTAAACCAGATAGCATACTATCATCTCGAGTAAGACTGTCCTACCGGGATAGGTCCTCCCTCAATCATTACAATCACGTACCTGTGACCTAATAATTGACTCTGAGGGCACTATCTCCAACAATCTCCCACTTGCACTCAAGGCTAATTATTGCGATGTCGCCTACTCACAGCCCGCGTGATACCGAACATCCAACTCCTCTACTAGTCAGTCTCACAAAGCTCGTTTGCGGAACTATTGCGTTCGAGGAATAGCCTCAGTGAGTGGATCCGCTTAGTTGTTTCTTTCTATGTCTCTCTCAAAATCCCAAGTTCGCGGAGAAAGCCATCTCCCGAAAAGAGCAATACCTGTCTCAGAATATGTCTGGATGTCTGATGGGACCTAGCTCATAAATGAACTTCAAATCCAAACTTCTTAGACTGTATCGTCAACTGAACTTAATCAGTATCCTGCGCCATGCCACCCTCAGTATTTCCTTGGACCACCTGTCCAAAATACTGCCCCTCATCAGAAGGAAAACTATAACTCTGACAACCTCCTTGTCGTCCATGTCACCTTGGAAGCCTGGAATGATAACTGTCTCCTGAATGAGGCTGTCGTTATCATATCCCTAGAACATCCACTTATGTTCTAAAACTGCTTCCGACTGTTTCTCCAGGATTGGATTAATGTCAACTTATTGCATCTAGTGCAAGAACAACATCTGGTGTGGTACTTGACATCTCATGATTGACTCAATTGCCTGAGCAAGTGATCTGCCAATCATGCACGTCCCTCTCC
The DNA here is from genome assembly GCA_030015575.1 of Agapanthus africanus. NCBI lineage: Eukaryota > Viridiplantae > Streptophyta > Magnoliopsida > Asparagales > Amaryllidaceae > Agapanthus > Agapanthus africanus. The sequence continues at coordinate 52,471,431 of CM057347.1, forward strand.
CCTTTAGTCTGTAAGACACCTTTGGAGAGGGTGACTCCATTACCTGCAGGTACACTACCGTGCCAGGAGTCGTCCATCCCAAATACTCTTAGAATGCTGTCAAGTACCCTGATTGGGAAACCACCCAAATCTAGATCTAAAACCATAGATCTAGTAACCAGTATGTCTGATGTAAAATCCAAGTCCCATGTGGAGAAACCACTGTGTGACGACCAAAGTATGACCGATTGTAGTATAGAAGTTTCTATTCTGTGTATGTCATCCAAATACCAGGATATCACACCCTACTACCTTCTCAACAGATCCATCCCCTATTCTGATGAAGTCAAACCTATGACTGTCACGTCAGAAATAGATGATCTATCTCCGCTACATCTGCTTTAGTCTATAAATAGACATAAGCTACCTGTCCACCAATGCTTCCGCTGCTCCCACTGACTACGACAACCCTCTGGCAGAGTCATATAGACGTACACTTCTAAAACTGGTTTAGAACGACGCTATACTCATCCTCCCGCCGGGTCTCGCACCCTGGAACAACAGCAATGGTAATTGTGGGTAAACAAGAACTTCCCTGTCACCGTCCTTGAGGCTACCGTAGTACCTCTCGGGTGCCTGAAGTTACCCACCTTATCTGCGGAGTGGCCAATGGAATGTCAATCCAGATTGAATCTTTAGGTTCCTTATCAAATCTTCAGTAATCGTTTGTGGTTCTGGAATCACTTCCAGTTCTACCATACTCCCACTACTGTTTTCTGAAAAAATCCATTTTTATTAAAACTGTGGCGAGTCTAGAACAATATCGCTATTGTTCATCCAGATGGTAGAAAGTCAACCCTCGTCATAGCCTGGGTCAACCCACAAACAGCCATTACAGAAATGTGCCTTGAGTTGTCCAGTGTCTGGTTTTAATCATAAACCGGACAACTCCCCGTACCTTAACATCGTTAAGATATGAACTGTTCTATATCCCATATAGGACCAGAGGCACTGATTTAATTGAACCAGATCCAAATCATGCAACTGTCTCCAGTGCATGTCAACTAAATGGAAGGAGGCCAGATCAGCGTTACTCAACTTAGGAATACTTCCAATTATGAGTAACCTGAAAGAGAAGCAATTTCTCTTAATCATTACTATCAACTGAACACCATACACAAGTATCTACATCTTCGATCTCTTTGAAGAATCCCGATACTTGCTATACCTGGTTCTCTACTCTATTCAAATACATATAACTTCTCCAAATTCAGACCCTGTGTTTCCACGAAACACCTGTCTAAAAATTAGAGGAGTCATAAGTAAACCGAATATAGTACGAGGACCATCCCCTCTGTCCTGATGGACTCTGGACAACATACAATACTCTGTAAAAGTCCCTTGAGTCTGATTACTCATTCACTGTGTGTCGTAGGTTGAAAACTGTACTTATGGTTAAGAAGAATTACACCGCTGTTTAATGCTCCTTACCTAACCATCCACTGATATAGGTAAATGTCGTAGACATAATTCAGAAAGGTATATCTCACTCTATGAAAATAGACGTACAGATATATCAATTTGAAATTGGTGCATAACAGCGGATATTCAAAACCAAATATTTGCCGACCGGCAAACAACCCAGGTGATTTCCTCAAATATCACCGATTACAACGAATCCCGATATAATGAGGATAATTACCCAATTCCCAATAACTTACTCCCACTCATCATCTGTAAAACCATACAGATGTGAGAATCGTATCTGGTAAATACATACCCTGGAGTAAGTATCTAATCGGGAAATCAGTTTTCTATTAACAGTACACAGTGAAACTGAAATATTGAAATGTTTCGATGGGGTATCCTGGTATTCCTAGTAATGCCTCTTCCAGATTCACGACTGTAACCGTATAGTTCTTTGCCACCTCTCCAAATCCCTTCATATGTCTTTAGTCTTTACCTTCTGCACACCCTTTTAGGCCAAATGGTTTTCTTCCTTCCCTACCGTTCGGCACCAGCCTATGGTTTGGAAGAAGACTATCCAATAAGCATAATGGGTGTACTGTCCGCATCCTAGGAACACTCGCAATGAGAGAGGGTGAAGATAAAAGACAACCGAATAAAACTTTACTCCTATTTCTCCTGAACCAGAATCCATCCCCGAACTGGAACAAGTTCCATTCGAGTTCGTATATAACCATACGATGGAGTATCCAAATAAACTGTGGATCTTCGTAGTGATACGGAGTGTCCTGGAGAAATACAAAGGTGATGTGGGAGTGGTAACGAAATATTTGGTTTGGTCGTGAATATCTGTTGCAATTTACTTTGCCCTCCTACTAATCCCTTGCTTTGTCTGAACTTAATACCTTCTGCACACCATCGTTATGCTAATTGGTTTTCTTCATTCCCTACCGGTCGGCACCAGCCTAAGGTTTGGAAGAAGACAATCCAATTTGCGTAATAGGTGTACTACCCCTAAACCAAGGAGTACTCGTAACCTGAGAGAGGGTAAAAGGAAAAGACAACTGAATAATCCTATCCGTTTTCTCCAGAACCGGAAACCATCCTCGAATAATTCTTTCGAGTTCGTATCTAACCATACGATGGTTTTGTCCAATGGAAGTGGACGTTCGTAGTAATACGGGGTGTCCTGGAGAAAAGGGTAAAAGTAGGAGTGGCAATGAGGTCTGCAACTCTGACAATCCAAAAGCCAGTGTTAAGTAAGTTCGGTCAACTTGGTCACGGAGTCATAGTCTAGGGTCGGGTCAATGGTCGCTGCCAGAGAGAGAGAGAGAAGAAACACTCAGCGTGCACTCTATCCTAGATCAGAATGGTTACCAATTTATCTAATCTGGAAACCTCCCACTGTACCTCAAATTCTCCTCCAAACCTGAAAGAAGAATTAGTCGGGGTCACCCGAGGAGTAAACTAACTCATCAGTGGGAATCGGGATCCAACTATCATCGCATGATAACGTGACGGAATCCGCTCACGGTATCACACTCCAGAAGGTATGCGCATATCTGGCAAGTTTCAGTTCTTTTGAAACTCCCGATGTGATTTCTACCCCATGCTCTTATGACCTTGGCGTGAGGTCAAAATATCATAAGTCACATGTCAAGTTCTGCCCGTCATTATCCAGGTTAATTTGAACCCACCCGTACATACCCTTGACGTAGGCCAAAATAGTAGTACGACTGTCCCAAACCAACGCATCTATCTATGCAACAGATAAATAACCGGCAGCTACCAAACACTATGCCTTGGCGTGAGGTCAAAATACATAGCTTGAATACTACCGAATATTTAACTGAAATGACGGAGGGCTACGAATGGTTTTCTGGCGAAAACCTTTAACGTAATGAACTTGATATCGTCGAAGGAACGGATAGCTTTTAAAAATATAGTGACGAAAACCGTTGCTAAAGAGGTCACTCCCTGTGAAGGGATCTCGGCTCTTTCCCCGTAGAATGGGGTGCAGGATACTCCAAATGAATACCGCGATGCAAAGCAAAAGTAATCGGCTATAGTGAAGTTAATGCCCTGACGCAAACTTCTGTCCAAGGGGTCACTCCCGGTGAAGGGATCTCGGCCCTTGCCTCGTCGACTGAGGAGCAGGATATTCCAATGAATACCACGATGCAAAACAAAAGTAAACGTCCTTGCAATAACAGCTTTTTGAAAAGTGTTCCAACAACATCAGATTAGGTTTGTTTTAACTTGCATTGATCCGAATCAATGCAGTCCCATCAATTGATCACACCAAAAAGAACGAAAATATACTGATGTACGTATATGCCATCCGCATTCGCCACTGGGTCCCGTCATTACCCGTTAGGTTAGCTTACTAACGACAGAGCGGGGACTGGACTAGCGCGGATGCAAAACATATACGACATCTACTAATATATATACCAATATATTATATTTCGCTCAAGGCGTGAAAGAAATGCAACATCACAGAGAATGAACAGCATCACAGAAACAATACAGATATCTGGGATCCCCGGGTTTCACAGAGCCACTACTGAAACCCGACGTTCCCCTGGTCGTGTGGATAGCCTGTGCAATGAAATCCTAGACCCCTACGGGCGCGGCAAGTCACCCGCCAAAACCTGAAGCGAGGCAGCCCCCTTCAGCCCCGTGAATGGACCACCCAGCACTTCACGGAATCCGGCAACTTGGGCACCCCTCCTGGGTCAACCTGTACCCCCTATGAGTGCGGCGAATAGCCCGCCAATCCTAGAGTGAAGCCCCCTCCGTCTCAATGCCATGAGATGCGGCTTGTTGCCCTCCAGAACCCGGCTATCCGTGCACCCCTCCGCGGGGCAATCCTAGTACAGAAAGTAAAATATACATACAACGGGTACATCGACCGCAACCAGGTCGTGCCCCAAAATAATAATACAAACGGGCAGTGACGGCAGTCCACATGTCGGACGCTCGCCCCGCAATATCAAATGTACATAATACAATAAAACTGTACTAGCATTGCATCCAGGCTATCCCCCACGACCGATCCGCAACATCACAGCAAATACATAGAACATCAACGTGAAAGTCACGTTCGCAAATCCGTCTAACCGAGCTATAGCAGTTAGACCGGATTTACCGATCGAGTGACATTCACGGTCGCAGATATAATGTAAATACTGTGAAAAATGTGTTTAAAATATCCGATCGATTAAAATATAACAAGTGGGCCCCAAAACAAAACTGCAGCAGTTACAGAAAATATGGGCCTAATTTAAATGTTCCAGAAACCCAAATTTATCCCCAGAAGCCCACTGAAAAAATCCGGCCCAATGATTATTCCATACTGCGGCGGAAGCGCGGCCAGAAGTGGGTTTTTTGCCGCGCTTCCGCGCTCTGATTGGAATATCATTGCCTCGAATTTGAACAGTGCTCTTAGTTCATCTAGCACAGTACTTTTATGCAACCTGAAAAATTTTTGGAGACTGAAAAAATTCAACAGAAACTGTCGTGGGTGTATTTGGGTTTTCGGACATTTCGATCGATCGGAACTGAAAAACACATTACACAAAGCTAGACTAAGTTAATGGGGCGGCTCTGATACCACTGTAAGTGCACGGCGGCGTCCCGGCCGTCAATCCGACGCCGGAATGCGGAAGCGGTGAATAACTTAAATTTTTGCGGACTTTGCAAACCGGCACCACCGCGCACTTTAACCGGATCGAACCATTAACTAGTCTAAGCTACTAACAAGATGGGTTAGAGATATACCGACGATCCAAGTCCTCCGGTCTTCTCACCATCGTCCGGATCTCCTGCGGAAAAATCCCGTCTCCTCCTCGTCGCCGGAAGTGCACCACATCGCCTACTATGTATACGGGCTCCCACCTCAATGCCGAGGCAACTCGGGCACGATGCTGGCTAGTCAACGTGCCCAAGATTTGCTGTAGAATGTGTGAAGAACCATGTCTCACTTGGGGTTGTGGAATTGCCATTGGAGGAGGGATTGAACTTGGAGCTTTTTAGATGGAACTTGTGGGATTTTTGCAACATCAAATGAAGCAAAATCCACCTCAAAATATTAGGACAGCCCACCAAATTGAGTGGCCGGCCATCACCATAGGAATGGAGAGAATGAGATGATTGTATCAAAAATGGGAGCCTCACTCATATGATACAAGAGAGAGAGTGAGGAGTCTATCATACAAAAGAAAATGATAGCAAGGAAAATCCAACACTCCAACACCAATGATCATCCATCATGCAAAAAGAATCATCACAAAAACAAACCCACACTCAACACCACCATCATCACCTCCCAAAGTCCAACCATGATGAGAAAGGAAAAGTCAAAGATGGTGCACATCATGAAAACCATCATGATGCTACAAGATGCAAAGAACCCCCTCCAAAAATGCCTATTGCAACAATGCAAATAAACCCTCCTCCACCAATCTTCGGCCAATGAACGGAACAAAGGAAATTGGCCGAAACGGAAAGCAAACTGGCAACTCCAGAAAACTGGTCCCGTAATAAATTACGGGAAAACCCCGATACTGTGCATACACACCCGCATCTGTATTTCGACCGAAATACAAATGCAATGAGACAAACTCTACACTGTACTATACTAGGATCCGGCTTATACCAAAGCCGGCCAGTAATATCTGTTCGATCCTGATCCGTGCAATACCGCACGTATCTGATCGAACCCTGCCATATAACCATACGGCCTATAGTACAAACTGTCCGATCCTGATCCGTGCAATACCGCACGTATCTGATCGGCCCTGCCATATCTCCATACGGCCTCTACAACCTTTCGCCCGAAAGCTGAGTAACTGAAATGTGGGGGACTCTAAAGACTCATCAACACCTTGGTTGTGGATTTAACCAGTAGCACGTTAGAGGTATATAAGCCAATACATAACGGGCTACCAGATATTGACCAAAAGGGACGTCTGCGAGCGAACTCAGCCTGACACCCTACTGAGCCTGTCAGTGACAATATCCGTGCAGTCCGGTCCGTTCGTCTATGAGTATCGCATGGCGGCCTAGGGGGTTGGTAAAAGTCAGACCCCCAAAAGCGGTACAAGTCGTGTCGGAGTGTAGCCCAGAACACCCTGAGATACTACTGGAATACTTACCAGTAAATCTCCTTGCCTTGGCCAAGGACTTTGTGTAATGGCTCTCCTAGACACAGCACGACCTCACCCCCAATACCGGGAGAGACGAACCCCTGAAGATACGCTCACTGCCTCCATGTGGCTCGGGACTGTACCCAACTAAAACCCGTTTGCACGACTCCTTTGAGCCATGGTAGGGTAGTAATCAAAGTACAGTGGGAACTCACACGAGACAAATGACGATCCCCAGGTCGATGAACTAACCTGCACACATGTCACCAGGGAACTGCCATCTGACGTCTGGTATATGACCAACTAGCATGTTCCCGGCGAGTCCTGTCCGGTGTACTCATAACCCAATGAGCACCTGTATACATCTTAGGTGATCCAACTGACACCAGTGGCTTGTGAGACCGGCCACCGCCCCTCGTCGGGGTCTCGACTGTATACACTAGTCTACTAATGGAGTATCGATGCCCGGTCTCGAAACTCCCACGACTAGGGACCTTTTAAGGATATGCTTGTAGACCCCCAGCTCCCACTTATATGATCGCCCTCATACTGCTGGTGGTCAAGCAAGAATCCTAGGGGCTCTATCAACGTGTAATAGCGACATGTCAGGTCACTTAAAGCAGTACACGATGATAAAGGTAAACCAGATAGCATACTATCATCTCGAGTAAGACTGTCCTACCGGGATAGGTCCTCCCTCAATCATTACAATCACGTACCTGTGACCTAATAATTGACTCTGAGGGCACTATCTCCAACAGCAACTACAAACAAAACAAACACACACGACACGAAATGAAATTCTGGAGAATGAGAAAGTTGTTACCGCGATGCGGTAGCGTAATTAACTGCAGGGGCTTGCGCCTGCAGGGAAGAGCATCCCCACAATCAAAAACCCCTCAGGCGAGGGGGAATCTGACGAAGTCTGATACATCGGCCGCATCCGTCTAAACCTCCGATATACGGTGCCATAAATCAACTTGGCATCTTCGGAGAGGTGGACGGATAAAACAAAATAGCATCTGCCCGAATCTCAGGCAAGACGTCCTAATGTCTTGGCCGCCGTTCGGAGGGGAACAATCCTGATTAGATAAATATACCGATCTAATATAGGTTATAGTGCACGCTGAGTGTTTCTTTTCTCTCTCTAGCAATGACCCTGGACTCACCTTAAACTAAGACTCATAAACCAAGTTGACCGACCATTTTTTACAAAATCGATAGTTTTGGAATGTCTGGATTGCTCTAATCCACGACATAGTCGCATATGTCCTCACCTATCCTACTTACCCTTCTGCTAACTCCAGAACCCTCTATATTCGGTACAGAGATCTGTATTGCTTTGAAGGCATCGTATGGTTAAATACAAACTCGATGATATTGTTTTAGTCCAAGAATGGCCACTGGTTCTGGAGTAGATGAATCATTCATTTGTCTCCCCTTCCTACCTTATCTCAAGTTCGAGAGCTCCTTATATATAAGGAGAGTATACCAGTTATGCTTATTGGACAGTCTTCTTCTAATCCCGAAGCCAGTACCGAAGGAATGGAAAGGAGAAAACCAACTACCATAAGTTCGATATACGAGAAGGTAAGATGGAGAGACATCAAAAGGGGTTATGTATGAGAAAAGGAAGTTGCGACTATTATCATGAATCTGGGCAATGAAAAAGGCAACACTGTGAATACCCAACTAACCCCGTTGAAACATTTTGATGTTTCGGATTTCCCGTGCATCTTGTTTTGAGAAACTATTTCTCAATAAATTCTAACTCCTGAGTATATAGATACCGGATTAGAATCCCATATCTGTAGGGCATTACAGAAGCTGGGAAAGAGCAGAGAATTGAGAATGGATGATTATATCCTCAATGACGGTTTTCGGAGCGATTGTTGCTATTGAGGAAAATCATCAGGTTTTGCCTAAACGGCAAAGTTTTGGTTTCTATTAACCAAAAGAATATTTTCAATTAACAGCACACGGAAATTGAGCTAGTGAACTTTAGGGACTTATACATATTGATGTATTTCGTCCGATATCTATACGGTGATATGGTTAGTACCAGATATTCCGTAATGAGAAAGTGATTCTCTCTCATATTGCTCATTCGCGGGTGCGCTCCATGATGAGTAATGCTGAGTTGCCTTATTCAATTTTGGGAATGCACTAGAAATATATGCATATCAATGGATATTAGTTCTACCTAAACAAGTGCCTCTGTTTCTATATGAAATATAAAATGGTGTTCATCTTAAAATTGATAAAATGTGGAGTTATCCGGTTTGTGTTTAAAACCATAATCCGGAAAAACTCGAGACATGTTTCGGTAATAGCAGTTTGTGGGTTATCCCAAGATTTAGCGGGTGATAGCTTCTACCATTTTCAAGTTCAAAAGTGTTTTATTCTTGACTCGCCACCTCTTTGGTAAAAGAATTTCTTGAGAAAGGTAGTAGTGTGAGTATGGTAGAACTGGAAATGGTTCCAGGACCACAAATAGTAACTGAAATTTTGGTGGAACCTGATAACCAATTGACCCTAACCGACCATAGCTACTCCACTGATTTAGTAGTGACCTCAGCCACACAAGAGATACTTCAGTTTTCTCATAGACGGTGACAATGAGGATTGCATCATGTGATGATGACCCTTCTAGTTATCAGCATGCCATAGGAAGTGGTGGCTTCCGACTGATGGTTTGATGCCAAGGTATCCAGGTTAGACTCTATGCACTATAACAAATTATAGACTTTTTGTGTGCTCCGGAAATGGCTAAAACCCATAAGGAGCAAGCAGATCTTTCGAGATCTATGCAAATGGAAAGATATTAACCTAATAAGGCCAAACTTGTAGTTAACATGTATTCATCAAATATCCGATGTGGATTGGGAGGATACTGTTACTTCAAAATCTGTGCTAAAGTCCATACGGATAAAATTTGCAACTGTTGTTTTCATGACTATGATGTCTGGTATAAGTATGATTATAACATCTTTCTAAATTGGATTTAGAAGTGTACGTATATATGACTCTACCAGAAGGTTGTCTTAGTCAGTGGGAACAACAGATGGTGTGCAAATTGCTTATGTCTATTTGTAGACCAAAACAGGCATTGCGAAAATGGATCATATGTTTTGATGTTGCGGTCAAAGTGTTTGACTTCATCAAAATTAGAAAGGGACCTGGTATTTGTAAGAGGGCTCTAGGGAGTAGGGTCAGGTTTCTTATATAGATGTGGATGACATACTCTTGATAGGAAGTGATATTCCTATTCTACAGTTCGGTCAAACATTGGTTGTCACTGTTTCTCCTTTATGGATTATATATACATCATTAATTCTGGTGACTATGTCTATAGATTTAGATCTAGTAAGGAATTTGGGATCATCCCAATTCAGGTATAATGACACCATTCTAAAGTGGTTTAGAATGGAGGACTCCTAGTGAGGTCGATCATGCGATATTATATAGCAGACCAGATGATACTTTTATACTTGGTGTAGTAAGCAGATATTAGTCAAATCATGGAGAAACATAGGAAGAAGTGAAGAACATATGAGATATTCTTAGTAATGGCAGACTCTTTCGGGAAGCGATTACCGATTCCATCATCCGAGATGACAAGAATGACAGAGTATCTGTCGCGAGTCATTAATTTACCCTCTTCTGAGGAGAAGTATATTGAAAGAGTTCCAAGCAGGATACTGGGGTAGTCAAAGCACTAGATACTGATTGTGAATCAGCAGAGAATACATCCTAAGTATTTATTTGGATAAATGCATTCATTTGTGAACAAGGTCCCACCAACTATCCAAACAGTATTCTAAGATAGGTATCACTCATTTCGGGAGATAATCGATTTCCGCGAAGTTGAGATTCAGAGAGATACAGTTAGAAACATAGAAGCGAATCCACTCACTGAGGCTATTTCTTGAACAAGGTTTATGAAACTGTTAGTACAGAAGTTGGGTATGCAGTAGCATATGAAATGTGTATATGCGATACCGAATAATTAGCCTTGAGTGCAAGTGGGAGATTGTTGAATATAGGTGCCCTCAAGGAAATTATCGTAATTGTAGGAATGCAATTATTGAATTCATAAGGACCTATACAGAGAACAATCTTACTCGAGATGATAGTATGCTATCTGGTATGTCTTTATCTATCATGTGTATACGTGTTACTAGTTATCGCGTGTCGCTAATACATGAAATAAATCCTATTGGATCTTTGCTTAACTACTAGGATTATGTTATGGATCATACTAGTAGGGCCTGGTAGTTTATAAGCACATCCTTAAAAGTCCCTATTCGTAAGAGTATCGAGACTGGGCATCAATACTCCAGTTTAGACTAGTGTATACGTTTCATGACCTTGTCCGGGGCGATGGCTGATCCTATAGCCATTGGTGTTTGACACCGATGATTGTATACATATGCTCATTGGATGAGTTACACTGGACGGACTCGCAGAGAACTCCTAGATTGTATTATACCAATGTCAGATAGCAGTTCTCTGGTGACATGAGTACAGGGTAGTCCCTAGATCTAAGATCGCCATAGTGTCTTGTATATGTTCCTACTATACTTAAATTACTACCCTACTACGGCTTTACTGAGTCATGCAAACAGATTTTAGTTGGGTACAATCCCAAAGCACATGAAGCCAATGAGTGGTCGAGAGAATTCATCACTCCCGGTATTTGAAGTCGATATCGCACTGTGTAAGACACGACTGCAGCTGGAAGCTTGTGGCCACGGCAGATAGAGATAAACTGGTAAGTGTTACCAATTTTATCTTTTTGGTTATGAGCCCTCTGTCAACACGACTTATCGGGTTATTGGGGGTCTGACAGATTCCACCCCTCAGACCCGGTATGTGATACTCTTTGACGAAGAGACTGGACTGTACGGTGACTGTCACTTATAGACTTTGTTGGGTCCGAATTCGCTCGTTGACCTGCCTTTATCTTGCACATATCTAGGTAACCGTTACGTACAGCTAGTGCCACTGACGAGCTTATGGGTTAATCCGAAAGGGGGTTGAATCTAAAAGTGTTTCAGATTCAATCGGATACAATTCTATATAACTTACAGCCAACGTATTGACAGGTCTTTAGAGTCTCGAAACGAAAGTGTCTGCCCGGACAAAACGCGATGTGACGTACATATAGGGATACGTGCATGAGTTCGATAAAACATGTTTATTAGATATACGTGTTTAATAGGACGACTGTTTTACTGGCCGATTTAAAAACCGGAATATCAAGTCAAGTGTTGACTTGATAACCGTATTTATGATACGGTTTCTAGTATAGTGTATATGATACACACTCTCTACAGTACATGATACTGAGAAGATATTGATGATATTTCGTGTATGTCATACATGATGTGTAGTTGTATAGGATACATGTGCTAAGACTAATTTAATATATATATTTGATATATATATTAATTCCCACCATTAAATATTATGTGTAAATAAATATACGTGTGTGTGTGTGTGTATGTGTGTGTGTGTGTGTGTGTATTATTTATTTGTTATACATGATTAATGGTGGGGCACACCCTCTCTCTTGTGTGTGTGAACACACATGAGAGAAAGTAGGTGAGTGTATGTTTCATATATAATATGACATGGGTGAGAAAAAGAAAAAGAGAATTTGTTTTTTCACAAGCCATCATTTTCATCTTCTTCTTCCTCAAACAAGAGCTTGAACTCTCTAGGTTAATGGCACATGTAGCCATGGTGAGGTGGTGAGAAAAAGAAAGAGCACTCAGAATTCGCATCCCCTTCCTCCACGCCCAGCGAGACTTTGGAAGAAGTTTCTCCGTCCGGTGACGGAGTGGGAGCTCGGACAGCTCGCTTTCAACGCGGATCATCTACGGCGAGGTGGTCGAAATCCAGACACATTCGGGAGCTCACGAAGTTTAGACAGGGTCTTCCGGGATCAGCCAGACACGCTACAAAGGTTGTAGCACCTCTCTACTCTTTCTTATTGTTCTCTAGTGTTTAGACGATATTTGGCGTACGGTCGATCGCGCTCCTGCGGAATTTTTGTTTTCCGTTCAGTCCCGTTTCCATTGTGCCCGCGCACGGAGCGTGCCCGACCTTACATAATATAGCCCATACCTCTTATGCCACACTTAATTCCACCTCACCTAAACACCTCATTTCTTTTCTTTTCTATAAAAAGAAAATGCAAATGAGGTGTCCCCTTCTAGAAGTGTTTTGTTATAAATACAAAATACACCCCCATATATATATCGTATACATATACACGTATTCGTATAAAAATAGAAAGTGGATATAATACTAAAATATATAAATATATATATATATATATATATATATATTATTTATTATTAAATCAATACTTGATGTAATAATCCGGCTTAAACATAAGGTAACTAGTATTATCAAACGTCCGATTAAATATCATGTATCCAATACACATATTTAATCGGACTTCTGCACGTATCAACATATGGTCTCTACATCGTTTTACCTGAGCCGGGAAACCCTCAGCGTAGTACTCTAAAGACTCGACAATATGCTGGCAGTGAGTTACTGGATCAAATCCATAACCACAAGCACGTCAGTGGCACTGTCTGTACGTAATGGTTACCCAGGTATCTGTCGAAAGGAATGTGGACAAGCAAGCATATCCATATCCCTACAGAGCCTATCAGTTACAATCTTCGTACAATCCGGTCTCTTCGTCTAAGAGTGTCACATACCGGGTCTGGCGAGTGGAATACATGAAACCTCCTATAACCTGATATGTCATGCCAATGTCAAGCTTATAACCACTTGAGAAACTATTGATAACACTTATCATTAAATCTCATCTGTCATAGCCAGGGACTTATGGTTATAGTCAATCATGCACAGTGCGACATCAACTCCCTATACTAGAGGAGATGAATCTCTTCCAATCGCTCACTGCCTCCATATGGTTCGGGACTGTACCCAACTAAAACTTGTTTACACGGCTCTTTAAAGCCATGGTAGGGTAGTAATCAAATTGTTAGTGATATGTATGCCCTAGAAGCCATTACTGTACATGCGATGTATATTGTAGTGGATGCTTGGACATATATATGAAGGACTTTCTTGCTCGACATGATAGTATACTATCTGGTTTCTCTTTATCTTAACATGTACTCTGATAGTCTCTATGTTACATGTCGATAAAGCCCTTAGGATGAGTACTTGACTACCAGGACTATGATGCAGATTATACTAGTGGGGACAGTGTAGTCGCTAAGTACATCCTTCAAATGTTCCTAGTTGCAGGTGTATCGAGACAGGGCATCGATATACCAGAGTAGACTAGCGTATGCTTCTTGACCCATGTAGATGGGTGATGGATGATCCCATATCCATTGGTGTTTGACATCAGAGATAATATGCGGGTGCTTAGTGGAGACTGGGTACACTGGACGGACTCGCCGAGAACTCTCAGATGGTATTATACCTCACGTCAGATGGCAGTTCTCTGGTGACACTGGTACAGGTTAGTCTGTAGACCCGAGATCGTCATAGAGTCTTGTGTGATTCCTACTGTGCTTTTATTTCCATCATACCACGTCCAAGAGGGCGTGCAAAACGGTGGGTCATCGGATCAAGTGTTGATTCGATGAATTGGTACATGTTATATTAGTCGGTTATATGCAATATAGCCGGATTGTCGAATCAAGAGTTGATTCGATAATTTAATGTATAATTATATATGTGATATATTACATTACGTTAACTAATATAAGCTCGCTTTATTGATTCATTTTCTCACTGGATAATATATTGATGTATATGCAATATATGTTAATTGTATTATTTTCTTTTGTTACAAAATATATTGTATATGTGATATATAATATTGTAACAAGTTAGGGTTACAAATGCAACATGATTTGTGGAGTTTAAACAAGTTAGGGTTTGGATTTGGGTTAGCTTTTTCATGAAGCTTCATGAAGCTTTCTTTTGTCTTTAGCTTAGATATTTTGTATTGATATTTATTAACCCAACCCAAAGCTTAGCCTCTAGTTTATTCTCTACAAGGGTTAACTTTATCATTCTTTTAACCCATGGTTGCAATTCTAACCTCACACAATAATTCATTATTCATCACAAATGAAATTCTTCTTCTTCTTCCTCTTGAAAAAAACTTTCTAGTTTTTTGTGATGTGATGAAATAAAGTGAGAAATTGAAAACAAAAGAGAGCAAAATTCCTACTTCATCATCCTCATCTATTCTGACCACTTAGATTAGGGTGTTTGCTTTGCTAATACTTGATTAGTGAAGCAAGAGCTTGGGTTTGAGATTTTTTAAGGTAGATCATCTTAGTAGTTGAAGATTGGAAGCAGGCTTGCATCTTTCTCTTCATGAAGCCTCTCTAGAGTCCGGGTACTCGATAATCGCAGCGAAGAGACCTCAACACGGAGCTTATGAAGCGAAGGAACGGACTACAAAGGTTGTAATCCCCAACTCTTAGAAGTAAAGTTGTTTACTTGTATTGTTTACCCTAATTCTCTAGTTAAGATCTTGGTTAGGGTTACATAGCACCCCAAATTTTTATAAAATGGCATGTGTGATGCCTTGATAAACCTTGTTGATAAACCTTGTTGTCTAGACGAAGTTAAAAGTCCGATCGAACCCTGAAACATCATTTATGACCCCCTCTCTGGAAATTTTCTAAAAGGTTGGTTTTTTCCTTATTA
The DNA here is from genome assembly GCA_030015575.1 of Agapanthus africanus. Taxonomy (NCBI): domain Eukaryota; kingdom Viridiplantae; phylum Streptophyta; class Magnoliopsida; order Asparagales; family Amaryllidaceae; genus Agapanthus; species Agapanthus africanus. The sequence continues at coordinate 52,486,751 of CM057347.1, forward strand.
AAAATACTCAGAAAATTAAGCAGGTGATTCTATGGATATCTAAGAAGTACGACCCCCTGAATCCATCAAGCCACCGAGGAACCGCGGCCAAACCAAGCTATTGGCGGTGGTTCCGCGGCAGAACTTGAGGATTAAGGGATCGTACTTCAACAGGTGATCCGTAGGTATTACATCATACTTCTGGGAATTTTTAATATTACTCAAGTGTTGAGTTTTCTGGAGATCTTAAGTAATCGTTGATTCGATCGGAAAGTTTAACATCGTTTATTTTTTCGGGTAATTTAGAATGTGTTAAAAAGTTCGAACGGATATCAATAACTCACTTTTTCCCCTGTCGGAAAACTTTCAAGTGTTGGATCTTTCCTGAGTTTAAAACTTTCAGAAAATCATGCAAGCGAATTTGTGGACCCTCTAGAAGAACGTAACCTTAACTCGATTATGTGACCGTCAAAACCGCCACTGAACCATATGGTTTGTGGTAGTTTAGCGTTACCACATGTGAGGCGTTGGTTTGACCCTTCTACGGCTGGTTCATAGCGGCTGTGACATATTATGGGACTTTTTGAACTCCGCTCAAGTGTTGAGCTATTTGGGAAATCTTGGGTGTTTGTTTATTCGATCGGAAAGTTTAACATTGTCTATTTATCTGGAATGTGATACAATACGTGGAATTCATATAGTTAGGCATGAAATGCGAAGTATGTGATATTTCGGATTTAAGATGTCTAAGTGATTGTGGATTCCAGATGTTGTAGTTTTTCACTTTCTTTTCTGCGACCGTAAGTGCAATATGTGGTGTATCGCCAATTTCGGTGCTATATGTCAACGACAACTGGGATACGCATATTTACTTACGTTGATGATATGTGATGTTATGTGTTGCTGTGATATGTTATATTGGATCGTCGTGTTTTGAATAGCCGGGGGTTTTATGTGAGATGGGGGTTTTTATTTTCATTCATGTAAAATTCAATTGTATATAATATTCTTTTATTGGGGCACTTCCGGGTTGAGGATGATGTCACCATTGTATATTATTTACTTTTCCGCATTAGGATAGACCCAAAGCGGGGAGCACAAGTAACCGGGTTCTAGGGTCCAGTGGGAGACCATCTCGAGGAGTCGAGACCGGGTCTCCTAACTCTAGAATTGGTAGGGTTGTTTGCCACTCTCGTAGGGGTCTAGGGATGTGGGTTTGGCTATTCATTGCGACCGTGGAATCCATGTTTTATACTGGCTTAACTTAAAACACGGAATTCCTAGAATATCCAATATTTCATATGTGTTTCTTCTGCTGCAATGTTCTGTGATGAGATCTTATTACTGCTTGAGATGAATGTTTGTATTATATATATGAGATATATGTTATATTGCTGATTTCGTTTCAAATGTGATGCTTGTGAAGTATAATAATGGGACTTCATTAATGAGATTAATGAAATAAAAGAAACCTAAAGATGTTGTAGAAACTTGTTTTAAAAAAAAAATGGTAGCTCTAGTTCTTGCTTTGCATAGCGGTATTCCTTGTAGAATATCCAGCACCTTATTCGATAAAGAAAGAGCCGAGATCCTTTCACCGGGAGTGATCTCTTTAGCGAAACTAGGAGATGCTACACACTCGGTTTGTCTTTTGATTGTTTCTATAGTTTTACTTTGCATAGTGATATTTGTGAAATATCGTGCACCTTATTCGATAAGGAAAGAGCCGACGATCCCTTCACCGGGAGTGACCTCTTTAGCAAAACTAGAAAAGGCCTCAAAAACATTCCATTTAAAATCGCTCGATTCTACAACGATATCAAGTTCATTACACAAAGGGTTTTCTTAAAAACCTATCTAACCCTCCGTCATTTCAGATAAGTATTTCATAGTATTCGTGCTGCGTTTGTTGGCCTGCGTCAAGGCGTAGTGTTCGGTAGCTATTTATGCTTATCTGTTAAAGCATATGATGCGATTGAGTTAGGGTAGTCGTGCGACTTTGTTGGCCTGCATCAAGGATCGTGCGGGTGGGTTTAATTCAATCGGGAAATGACGGGTTGAACTTGACTAGCGGACTATGGTTTGTTGGCCTGCGTCAAGGTCATAGGACGCTAGGGGTAAAATATTATCGGGAATTTCAAGTGTTGAAATTTGCAATGAGATTGCATACCTCTTATGAGATAGTTGGATCCCGATACCCACTGCGAGTAAGAGTTACTCCTGAGAGAGTTTTTACACATTACAATTAGCCGATCAAGTAGGTGTCTAGAAAGATGTCAACGGGGTTACGCCCCTGGGAAAACGAGATTTATTTTAATTAGGTCCGCACGAAAGCACGGGGAACCTCCCTCAAAGTACCGACACTGGCCTGGCTGAAAGATTGACAAACTTGTAGGGTGTAATTAATCCCGGCTAGTCTTTCCTTTTAGGGTTTGAAGGAAGATTTGACTAAAACAGTGGGAGCCATCCTAATTAGATAAATTGATAACCAAATTTAATCTTGCAAAAGCGCACTCAGAGTGTTTTCTTCTCTCTCTCTTCTGGTTGCGACTATGTCACGCCTTAATCAAGATAAAAAATACGGATGTATTGACCGAACCTGCTTGTTATACTGCACTAGGGAACGTTAGTCCCGCTCCAACTTATAATTGTTATAAGACCGAGCAGGAAATAGGGGATTACCAAAATTCCCGTACCACCCAAACGAAGAAAGTGCATGCTGATGCATCTTCTTCGGGTGTGTTCATTACCGAGAACTGTTTCTCAATATCCTTTATGTCCTGGGTATGAGATACCGGATCAAGATCCCGCAAATGTAATCTATTACATGGGCTACAGATAGGTAGAGAACTGAGAACGGGTGATAAGTTTCAAGAGTTGGAAACGGTGCAATTGTTGCAAGCCAAGTCTGTTGGCAGTTATCACCCTGTATTAACAAATACATTGATTCTGAACGAATGTTATTAGATACCGAATCTGATATACAACATCATATCAGTATCTTTATTTAATAAAGAAGGATATAATTTTGTATTGTTGGATAATGTTTTGAACATTTCCTATATCAAGAGTTGATCAGTTCAGGCACGTTATCTAAAAGCATAGACGTTCTAAATCAAACCACAGTTCTTAATGTACAGAACACACACAAGAGGAAGAGTTCAGAAATGAACGAATCCTTCTTGAGGTTTTGTAGACTAGGTCATATCAATGTGACCCGACTAGCTAAGTTACATTCAGATGCATATTTAAATTAGTTTGAATTTACATCTTGTGAAACTTGCCAGTCATGTCACAAAGATAAGATGACCATAGCTCTGTTTATTGGAAACAGAGAAAGAGTTAGTGAACTCTTGGGATTGATACATGATGATGTATAAGGTCCCCTGTCTACACTTGCCAGGACTGGTTCTTTGTACTTCAGAAGTAGAGAACCAAAACGGGTATAAGTATTATGTCCTTTGATTTGATCAGGGAGGAGAATACTTGAGCACAGGATTGTTAGTTATATGTATGCCCTAGAGGCCATTACTGTACATAGGATGTATATTGTAGTGGATGCTTGGACATATATAGGGAGGACTTTCTTGCTCGACATGATAGTATGCTATCTGGTTGATCTTTACCTTAACGTGTACACTGATTGTCTCTCTGTTACATGTTGGTAAAGCCCTTAGGATGTGTACTTGACTACCTGGACTATGATGCGGATCATACTAGTGGGGACATGGTAGTCCATAAGTACATCCTTCAAAGTCCCTAGTCGTGGGTATATCGAGACAGGGCGTCGATATACCAGAGTAGACTAGCGTATACCTTCTCGACCCATACAGATGGGCGATGGATGATCCCATATCCATTAGTGTTTGACATCGGAGATGATATACGGGTGCTCAGTGGAGACTGGGTACACTGGACGGACTCGCCGAGAACTCCCAGATGGTATTATACCTTACGTCAGATGGCAGTTCTCTGGTGACACTGGTACAGAGTAGTCTGTTGACCCGAGATCGTCATAGAGTCTTGTGTGGTTCCCACTGTGCTTTGATTTCCACCTTACCACGTCCAAGAGGGTGTGCAAAACGGTGGTTTTTGGGTACAGTCCCGAGTCACATGGAGGCAATGAGCGATAGGAGGGGATTCGTCTCTCCCGGTATAGGGGGTTGATGTTGCGCTGTGTTCGATTGGCTATAACGGGAAATCCCTGGCCAGGGTTGCTAAGATTTACTGGTAAGTGTTACCAGTAGTTTCTCGAACTGTTATAGACCTCATATCGACACGACTTATCGAGCTGTTGGGGTCTGACGTTTACCACCTCTAGGAGAGATATGCGATATATCAGACGACGAGACCGGGCTGTACGGTAAGTGTTACTGGTTGGATTCACAGGAGTATGAGCGGGCTTGCTCGTCGATCTTCTGATCGCTCAATACCCGGGTGGCCGTTACGTTTAGCAGACCGCTTGCGGCTTGTGGGTGTTTGATATGATCATCACCTGCTGCCGGCGTATTGACGAGTCTTTAGAGTCCTACACAGAGGTTTCCTGGCTCAAGCGAAACGAAATAGGAGCGCATATGAGATATGTGCGGGACCGAGAATAATGCGTGTATATGATACCGTATTCTATTCTCGCGATGAATGTTTCGATTGGTTGTATGCGATATAACCTAGTTATCGAATCAAAGATTGATTCGATAAGTCGATTCATTTGGATACTAGTCGGTTATGTGCGACATGACCGGATCATTGAATCAAGTGTTGATTTAATGATTTAATGTATAATTATATATTTGATATATTACTTTGCATTAACTAGTATTGGTTCACTTTAAATGGATTTTCTCACTTGCATTGCACAAGTTGTATATGTGATATACTTTTGTGCACATGATTGTATCATGTTTGATGATACATGCTAACTTGGTTAAGTGTATGATTAAACCATGGTTAGTTGATGGTTAGGGTTTCATTTGATTTATTTATGCATTTATTTATTTTGTTTTGACAAAAGAAAAAGAGAAATGAAAACAAAAGGGTTGCTTTCATTCTTGAAGCTTGTTGAAGCTTCATGAAGCTTTGACCAAAGTGACCATTTTGTCTTCATGCTTAACCCTAACCATTGATCTAACCTTAGTCAATTCTCTACACCAAACCATGGTTCATATTATGATAAGTATTCATTTTCTTTTGTATTTTAATTAACTTATCATAATATTATCCTCTTCTTCTTCTTCTTCAAGAAGAAAAACTAGCTTCCATCAATGGTGATTTGATGAAAAGAGTGAGAAATCCAATTCTAAAGTGAACCCACTTCCTATTTCTTCATCCTCTACCTCTTGCCAAGTAGTATAGGGTGTTTTCTTCACAAGTTTCTTGACTTGGTGAAGTTGGAGCTTGATCTAGTGTTGCCTCGACGTAGATCATCTTCGGCATCGTAGTCGATGACCTAGCCCGCCCATTTCTTCGATGAAGCCGACGCTAGAGCCCGGGATTTGATTTGGACAGCAAGGAGACTTCATCATGGAGCTATGGAGGTGGAGAACCGGATCTACAAAGGTTGTATTTCCGTTCACTTAGTTAAGTTGTTAACTAGTTGCTTGTTTCGCCTAAAATTCTAGTTAACGATCCGTATTAGGGTTTCTCGGCACATGTAAAATTTGAAATTGGCATGGTTGATGCCTTGTGAGACCTCATTAGTGTGCCTAGGAACCCTACAAGGATTCCTGAACTATTCTAAAGGAGAATGAGATTCTCTCTCAGCATTACTCCTCCGTATACACCACAGCAAGTCGGTGTATCGGGGCGGAGCAATCGCACCCTATATGATAAGGTGTGCTCTATGATAAGTACTACTGAGTTACCTATTTCCTTTTGGAGGTTATGCACTTGTGAATCTGCATACCTATTGAATAGGGTTCCAACCAAATCAGGTACCTACCACTCCATATATGATATGGTATGGGAAGAGCCCATCTCTTAATGGTGTTAAGATTTGGGGTTGTCCGGCCTATGTCAAAAACAAAATCCGGACAAGCTCGAGGCAAGGTCAATTCTGTGGAAGTTTGTTGGATATCCCAAGCATTTGCAAGAGAATATCTTCTACCAAACTGGGGAGCAAAAGGTGTTTTGTTTCTCAGCATGCCACCTTTTGGAAAGGGTATTTCTTGTGAAGAAATTAGTGGTCATGAGGTAGAACTGGAAAAAGTTCCAGCTATACAAACTGCAGCTGATGATTTGGTAAACCCGAAGGATTCAATAGTTTCTAACGAACCTCAGCCTCTCCGCCGATCTAGTAGGGTTCCTCATCCACCTGAGAAATACTTCGGTTTCTCTATGACAGTGGGAGAAAGGATTGCATCATGAGATGATGACCCAACTAGTTTCGAGCAGGCCATCAAGAGTGGGGACTCTGTAAGAATGACTGGATGCTTAACGATCTGAGATGGAATCCATATACACCAACAAAGTAAGGACTTTGGTTGCTTTATCTGAAGGGTTAAATCCCCATCAGAAGCAAGTATATCTTGAGAAGATTACTTGGTTTACATGGAAAAGTTGAGACTTTCAAACCTATGCTTAAGTCCATCCAGATCTTACTTGCAATTGCTACATACCATGACTACGATATCTGGCGGTTGGGTGTCATGACTGTTTTTCTAAATATTGATTTAGAAGATAGCATCTATAAGTACACAGCCAGAAGGCTTCATAGACAGTGGGAGCAGCGGAAACGTGAGCAAGTTACTTTATGAGATAAAGAAGGTATCACGGAGTTGGAACGTCTGTTTTGATGTGGTGGTCAAAGATTTTGATTTCATCAAATGGTTGATGAACCTTGTATATACAAAAAGGTAGTAGAGAGTATGGTGGTGATCCTCGTATTGTACGTGGATGACATACTCTTGATAGGAAAGGAGTTTCCTATGCTACACTCGGTCAATCTCCTCTTATCACAAGGATTCTCTATATAGGATCAAGGTGATACCTCATAAATCCTAGTTTTGGATCAATGAGATAGATATAATTAGATGTTAGGATTCTCACTAGATATAGTGAGATGGTATCAATCAATCCTGGGGAGAATCACTGGAAAGGTTCCAGGATGATAAGGACGACTAAATGTCAGTCACAGGCATTGTCTTTACCCTCAGTGGAGGGACGGTATGTTGGAAGAGTTCCACGCTAAATACCATGACATACTAGACGATAAAGGCAGAATAAATCACTACCAAGGATGCTACCAAAGAAATAGTCTGGATGTACACTAGTTCATGAGATGAACATCGTTCCTACCATTGTATGACAATAGAGTTTTGGCTTTTGCCAAGGAACCCCCGTCCCATCAGAAATCCAGACATATTCTTAGGCAGTATCACCTGATCATGGAGATGTTGATCTCCAGGGAGATCAAGGTTAGGAGAGTAGACACGGAGGACAACAGCGCGGATCCACTCACAAAGGCCTATTTTCCAGTAGAGACTTTTATGGGATGGTTGAGTATGAGATACTTCAACCACAGCTGATTGTTGGGTATGAGATACTACAACAGATGGCCCTAGTAAAAGTGGGAGATTGTTAGTGATATGTATGCTCTAGAGGCCATTATTGTACATGCGATGTATATTGTAGTGGATGCTTGGACATATATATGGAGGACTTTCTTGCTCGACATGATAGTATACTATCTGGTTGCTTTTTATCTTAACATATACTCTAATAGTCTCTATGTTACATGTCGATAAAGCCCTTAGGATGAGTACTTGACTACCAGGACTATGATGCAGATCATACTAGTGGGGACAGTGTAGTCGCTAAGTACATCCTTCAAATGTTCCTAGTCGCAGGTGTATCAAGACAGGGCATCGATATACCAGAGTAGACTAGCGTATGCTTCTTGACCCATGTAGATGGGCGATGGATGATCCCATATCCATTGGTGTTTGACATCAGAGATAATATACGGGTGCTAAGTGGAGACAAGGTACACTGGACGGACTCGCCGAGAACTCTCAGATGATATTATACCTCACGTCAGATGGCAGTTCTCTGGTGACACTGGTACAGGTTAGTCTGTAGACCCGAGATCGTCATAGAGTCTTGAGTGATTCCCACTATGCTTTGATTTCCATCATACCACGTCCAAGAGGGCGTGCAAAACGGTGTCTTCTGGGTACAGTCCCGAATCACATGGAGGCAATGAGCGATAGGAGGGGTTTCGTCTCTCCCGATATTGGGAGTTGATGTTGCGCTGTGTTCGATTGGCTATAACTAGAAATCCCTGGCCAGGGTTACTGAGATTTACTGGTAAGTGTTATCAGTAGTTTCTCGAACTGTTATGGACCTTATATCGACACGACTTATCGGTTACTGGGTCTGACGTTTACCACCCCTAGACTGGATATGCGACATATCAGACGAAGAGACCGGACTGTACGGGAGTGTTACTGATTGGATTTGCAGGAGAATGTACAGGCTTGCTTGTTGATCTTATGATTGCTCAATACCTGGGTGGTTGTTACGTTTAGCTGACCGCTTGCAGCTTGTAGGTGTTTGATATGACCATCACCTACTGCCGGCGTATTGACAATTCTTTAGAGTCCTACACAGAGTTTTCCTGGCTCAGGCAAAACGGAGTAGGAGCAGATATGTGATATGTGCGGGACCGAGAATAATACGATATGAGATACCGTATTATATTCTCGCGATATGAGATATCGGCCGGGTATATGTGATATAGCTGGGTCATCGGATCAAGTGTTGATTCGATAAATTGGTACATGTTATATTAGTCGGTTATATGCAATATAATCGGATTGTCGGATCAAGAGTTGATTCGATAATTTAATGTATAATTATATATGTGATATATTACATTACGTTAACTAATATAAGCTCGCTTTATTGATTCATTTTCTCACTGGATAATATATTGATGTATATGCGATATATGTTAATTGTATTATTTTCTTTTGTTACAAAATATATTGTATATGTGATATATAATATTGTAACAAGTTAGGATTACAAATGCAACATGCTTTGTGGAGTTTAAACAAGTTAGGGTTTGGATTTGGGTTAGCTTTTTCATGAAACTTCATGAAGCTTTCTTTTGTCTTTAGCTTAGATATTTTGTGTTGATATTTATTAACCCAACCCAAAGCTTAGCCTCTAGTTTATTCTCTACAAGGGTTAACTTTATCATTCTTTTAACCCATGGTTGCAATTCTAATCTCACACAATAATTCATTATTCATCACAAATGAAATTCTTTTTCTTCTTCCTCTTGAAAAAAGCTTTCTAGTTTTTTGTGATGTGATGAAATAAAGTGAGAAATTGAAAATAAAAGAGAGCAAAATTCCTAATTCATCATCCTCATCTATTCTAGCCACTTAGATAAGGGTGTTTGCTTTGCTAATACTTGATTAGTGAAGTAAGAGCTTGGGTTTGAGATTCTTCAAGGTATATCATCTTAGTAGTTGAAGATTGGAAGTAAGCTTGCATCTTTCTCTTCATGGAGCCTCTCTAGAGTCCGGGTACTCGATGATCGCAGCGAAGGGACCTCAACACGGAGCTTATGAAGCGAAAGAATGGACTACAAAGGTTGTAATCCCCAACTCTTAGAAGTAAAGTTGTTTACTTGTATTATTTACCCTAATTCTCTAGTTAAGATCTTGGTTAGGGTTACATAGCACCCCAAATTTTTATAAAATGGCATGTGCGATGCCTTGCTAAACCTTGTTGTCGTGCTATACAACCCTACACAAATCACAGTGGGAACCGCACAAGACACTATGACGATCTCAGGTCTACATGCTACCATGTACTCACGTCACCAGAGAACTGCTATCTGACGATAGGTATAATATCATCTAAGAGTTCTCACTGAGTCCGTTCGGTATACTCATTCTCCAATAAGCACATGTATACAATATTTGGTGTCAAACACCAATGGCTGCGGGATCAACGATCGCCCCGATCGGGGTCAAAAAACATATATACTAATCTACTCTAGAATATCGATACCCAGCCTCGATACTCTCACGACTAGAAACATTTAAGGATCTGCTTATGGACTATCCAGGCCCCACAGTATGATCCACATTATCATTCTGGTAGTCAAGCAAAGATCCTACGGGCTTTATCAATATGTATTACCGATACGTAATAGCAAGTAAAACTTATTCACATGTTAAGATGAAAATAAACCAAATAGCATAATATCATATCGAGCAAGACTATCATGTACATACATATGTCCAAACAACCATTAACCCTACGGTGAAAACCCGATACCTCGTGGTGAATGCGGACGGCATATAATTGCATTCTATTTTGTTTGTTTCTGGTGTAACTAGGAACTTAAATAATGGGACTACATTAATTGAATTAATGTAAAGAAAATAAATCTAAAATGATGTTGCTGGAACCAAATTTCAAAACTACTCGATTTTCTTCAAAACCACTCGTTTTCAAAATAGTGCGTAAACCACTCGTTTTCAAAAATTACTCGGTTCCTTCAACGATATCAAGTTCATTACGTTAAAGGTTTTTGTTCAAAACCGGTCATAGCTCTTTGTCATTTCAGAATGGTAGTACTTAGTATTCATGTTACGTTTGTTGACCTGTGCCAAGATGCAGTGTTCGGTAGCTAAATGGTGCTTTTCTGCCGCATGTTGATGCGATTGGTTAAGACGGTCGTATGATTTTGTTGACCTTTGCCAAGGGTCTGCGGGTGGGTCTAAATCAATCACAAAATGACAAGTTGAACTTGATTTGCGACTTATGATTTGTTGACCTTTGCCAAGATCATAAACCGCATGGGGCAAAAACTATATCGGGAGTTTCAAGTGTTTGAACTTACAATGCGATTGCATACCTTCTATATGATATTTGGGTTTTGATTCCCACTATGAGTAAGAGTTATTTTCGTGAGATTTTCATTTCACAATTAGCTAATCCATTAGGTGTCTATAAAGGTGTTTACGGGGTTATTCTTCTTAGGAAACGGGGTTATTTAATTAGCTCCGTGCGAAATCACGGGAAGCTTCCCTCGGAGTCATATTTCTTTTCTTTTCTATAAAAGAAAATCATAAATGAAGTGTTCTCTTTCTAGAAGTATTTTGTATAAATACAAAATACACCTCCTTATATGTATCATATACAAATACGCGTATCCGTATAAAAAACGAATAGCAAGAGAGAGAAACAGAAAGTGAAGTGTGTGTGTGTACACACACACATATACATATTCATATTATTATTAAATCAATACTTGATTTAATAACCCGGTTTAAATATGAGCCGGCTAGTATTATCAAACGTCCGATTAAAGTCCGTGTATCCAATACATGTATTTAATCGGACTCCTACACGTATTATCATACGGTCTCTACATCGTCTCGCCTGAGACGGGAAACCCTCTTTATAGGACTCTGAAGTCTTGATAATACGCTGGCAATGTGTTACTGGATCAAATTCATAATCACAAGAAAGTCAGTGGCACTAACTGTACGTAACGACTACTCAGGTATCTGTCGAAAGGGAGATCGACATTCAAGATCGCCCGTACCCTACAGAAACGAAAATATACGAAAAATACAAAAATCTTTCTTTAATGAAATACTGTATTTATTTGTTTTTGTATTTTCCGTATATTTTTGTTTCTATTAAATATATTATTATTTCTATTTAATCCCTCCATCTATTTTACTATTTTATTATTTTCCAAAAATCCATTTCTTTTTAAATCAAACCTTAACCCATTTCAAATAACACCCTAATCGCTTCAAATCCAACCCCAAACTCAACCCAAGCCCATAACCTATTTCTTTTCTTTCTTTTTTCCCCTTTTCTTAATTCGTCACAGTCCAGCCCACTCTTCTTTTATTTCCCCTCCTTTTAATCTCTATTATTACCAAAACCCAAAGGAGGCCCATCCTTTTATTTTCTTTTTTAAACTAAAAACCGACGAAACCCATTCACTCTCCCATGCATTAACCCCCACGAATCGTGCTAAGCCTCTTCCCCTACTTCTTCTCCCCTACTCTTCTCCCTCTCCCCCCCACTCCTGTAACAACCCCCACCCTCTTCTCCCTCTCCTCCTTCATCCCTCTCCTATTTTTCTCCCTCTACTTCTTCTTTATTTTTCTTTTTCAACCACAATACCCAACACCCATCTACACCACCAATATCGCCAAACCCGAGCCCCATCATCATCACCACCGACAACACCATCACCCATGGACGAGCACCCCTAGCTTCCACTCGGCACCACCCATCATTGTTGTCAACAACAATAGCGGCAATAACCACAACAACTAAACTCTTGACTTTTACAGCCTTTTTGACGCGTTCTGGGCCAGAACCGAGGCTCCAAGACTAGGCCCAAGTCCGTGTGAGCGCCACGATCAATTTTTATGCCTCCGGATCTCCGTTCCAACGACGTTTCAATATTGCACGGAAACATCTTCGATGGAATTCCTCAATGAGAATTCCGTCACGTTCTAATCACGAGCAGGTCCTTTCCCACTCTCTCCCTTCTCTATCATTGTATACCCTCCTCGTATATTCTCCTCTCCGGTTGCCATATCGCCGCCCTTTATCTATACATGTTGGTTAATGTTTGTTTTCTATACATAAATTTTTAAATTATAAAACCATAATTCTTAAATAAACTCAAAAATCAAATAACAGTAAAATAATTTCTAGTAATATGACTAACTAGTTCCTAGAATAATCATATCTCTTCATTGAGGAAGCAGACAAATTGTTTAAACACATCGACAAATCAAATGAGATTGTGAATTCTTGAACCATTGCTTATTTAAATTTCTTAATCTTGCATACACACACAACCTGTGGAATGTACTATAGATTATATGATGTAACAAGTAGTATTGAACAAATATGTATGTATTGTATATGAGTATGCCTCCTTTATCAAATTGATCCAAACCAAAACCAAAAACGATTACTCAAACCACGATGATATGTATTCTTATATTAACATCTCATTTTAAGCGTCTAGCTGTATCGTCTCTAATTGTTTGTAGTTGGAAGAAAGATATTTTTCTGATGGGATTATCCATTATTTGCAAGCAACATTTAGTTTCTTAATTCCATGAATCCTTGATTCTCATGTCCTAATATTTACTTTGTTAAATGTTTAATAGCATTATGTGTAGTTGGTTTTTAATGTGTATAGAATGCAGATAAGTGATGTCATAGTAGTTTATTATAACTATTCACACATGTATTTTATTAAAACAGGTTTGGCTTTTCGCTGAAATACCCTCGAGTTTTAAATATAACTAGTTAATATTTTTTTTCCATTTCGATTTTCATCTCTACAACTCTTTTAGAGGAACCCTGTTGTGATAGTGCTGGTTAAATCACATCTTGGATATAGTGGAGTGAGATGCGGAGCTATTCACGAAGCACGGTCTCGAAAGTAAGAAAATACGGTTTAAAAAAAAAATAAAACCAATTCAACAATACAAAAATAAAGAATTAACTATCACACATATAGCTTAAATAAACAAAGTTGCAAATTAGTTTTTCAATATAATACCCTATGTTTTAAAAGATTAATTTTTCTATTAAAACACTTCAAAAGATGGATTTTTCACTAAAATACCATAAACTTCTACAAGTTGGGATTTATCATTAAAATACCATAAAATCTAAAGTATATTTTTAATAAAAACTCTTGACATTTTTAAATAATATGTTTACCAAAACACTATCGAGATTCTAAAATAAAATATTTACATAAAAACCCCTCAAGCCTTTAATGGACAATTTCTTACATAAATACCTTTAAATGCCAAATGATATATTTTTATATAAATACCTATATTTATAAAACTTATTGCTTGTAAGTATTCGGATGGGTTTAAGTGGCATATTCTCTATTGAGCCTCGGGAAGCTGGAGATAATCGGTACTTTCATTTGCCTAATCTCCCTAATCAAACAAACTTAGTTCAACTTCACTTGAATACGACTTGACTTGTATACTTGATCTTAATATGACTACTTGATTTTAACATGAACTCAATTGTATCTACACGACTTACCCGATCAAACCTATTACATGTTTTTCTAGACTTGACCCGAATCATGAATACGTAATGACTTGATATGAATACTTGAACTTGACATGAATACATGAACTCGACTTGAACCATGAACGTGTACTCTTTTTATGTATTCATTGATTCGGGCAGACTTGTATCTATAATTGTAAATTAGATTACGTGGTGTGTTGGGGTAGTTTAAGTGTGAATCCAACAAAATCTCAGGAGTTCTCCTACTTCATGAATTCATATCCACTAACACATGCAATCTATTATGAGGACCCATGTTTCCAAGCCTCTGAAGCCCTACTCTAAGGTTTGGAATACTTCAATATTAAGTCGAAAAGCCCGTTACTAACACTTGATTCTGGTTCGTGATTCCTTACTCCTGGGCCCTACCCTTGAGTTCGAGAATACTCTTGAGATTGAATGTCATTCACATTTGAACTCACTTAGTTAGCTTACCATTTTAATGAGCACTTTAGGACATGTTGACAGTACACTTCCTGTTCTCTATACCTACAGTACACGGCCATACTATACATGTTTATCATGCTCATGTTACATTACCATACTTATATAGTTTCCATTAACATTGCTATGTTATACATGTTCATGTTTCATTCCATTCATATATCACATGTCACTTTTCATTTCATTTATATACATCACACCTTTTGGGGACTTACCGAACACAACTTCGCTGACGGGTATTCCACCCATCCTTTTGTGTAATACCCTAGCACTGTTATACTATATCTTATTTGGGGTATTTCAAATTTTGCGACAGATTTTTTGATTATTTTTGTTTTGGGTTGCGAATAGTGTATTTGGTAACTGTGGTTAGTATCCGACCCAACCCGCATGTTTGAAACCCATCATATTTCAAAATTATGTCAATATTCGCTAGTACAGAGGATCCATGCACATCTAGATTCTATACACATATATGATATATTTTGTATCCGCATATCTTTTAATAATACAAATAATAACCAAATAATATATTTTGATATCTAGCATGGCATGTTATCGTACCCCATATCATGTGGTTGCATCCATATATCATGTTCATGTCCAAATTGCTAAAACAGACTCGTTTGGATCGCTACGTATATTTACGAAGATCCGTACTTGGGGGTATATATTTTTATTGACCGGATATCGTATTATGGTTTTAACTTTTACGTATATTCTCCATATTTAAAAACTATATTTTTAGAAGAAATTCGGATAATATTCGAAGTAATTTGATATTAGCTATATAATTACAAACATATATATTATTAACTAATAAATTATTCTCTCTTTTCCCGCTTTCTCCCCCCCCCCTCTCTCTCTATATATATATATATATTATAACCTAATTAATAACCTCACATTTCTCTCTCTCCTATCTTTTCTTTCTCTGTTCTTTCTCCAATGAAATCCAAACCCTAGCCCACGCCCGCACCCTCACCACCGACCTCACCTCGTGATAGTCCTCACCACCTCGCCCTCATCACCACCCTCACCACCTCCACCTCCTCTCCCACTCTCTTCTCCCGAAGCACCTGAGCAAACCCTGCACCTAACAACAACCCACGACAACAACTCAAGAAAACCCAACCCCAGCCAGACTTTGCCGTCGCCAGCACCCTCACCCCGCCTTCACCTCCTCACCTCCCTCTCCTCTTCCGACACCCCAGACCACCACCACCAACTCCACGACATCCCCTGCACCCCGAACACCAACTCAAGAAACCCATAGCCACCTCACCGCCGACGACAGCCCATCGTCGCCGTCATCTCACCTCTGTCCTCGCTACCCTAGAACCCAACACAACAACACCTACTATTCTTCAGTTCTTTCTCGCTTTTCTTGATTGTTTCTTGATTCTCCGATCGGTTCGCCAGAGTTGCACGTGTCACCGACGATCCACACAACCCAGTCACCGTCGTCGTCCAGCCTAGTCACCACGTCACGTCATTGAGCAGCCAGGTCCAGTCCTGCGCGTGTAAGTTTGTATCGCGACGTTATTCCGACGTCGGACGTAGCATCCGTATCTCGACGTGAGACCCGATCAGGAAAGTTTTAACTTGCAACATGCTATGTTATATTATATCAATATCAATATGAATAAAAATAGTGCATGTGTTTTATTATTCAGCAAATATTACAGATTTACAATTTTACGGTATCCGTTCGTATCCGTACTGATAATCGTTTATCTAGTTGCATGCCAGAATATCATGATATCATTATACTAATATATCAATACAACATGTTATCTAGTTTGCATCATACATGGTAATAGATGTATAATGGTTATTACAGATAGATACATATGCATCCTGGCATCAGTTGTGTTTACCGTGTTTCGATATTGATTACAGTTTCATATTGAGTATCTATTTGGTTAATATACATCATATGATATGTTCATGACACACTACATGACTTGTTACTTGGATCTAGTTACTGATACCAATAATACTGACGTGTTATCCTAACGGACGTAACTTGTTGTCTGCATAGACGAGAACCGTACCTGCTTGATTCTGTGTTGGCATTAGATTATATTGGCAATACCTGACTTGAACACAAACCTGGAGAAAAAGGGAAATCAAGAATGTAACCGAAACGTACCTCAAGAGGATATTATTATTGCTTGCCGTTTTTCCAGGTGTTACGGAATAAATCATTGTTTGTCGTTTTTCCGGGCGTTACGGAATAAATCATTGTTTGCCGTGTTTCCGGGTGTTACGGAATAATTATTGTTTGCCGTGTTTCCGGGCGTTACGGAATAAATATTGTTACCGTGGTCCCGTGGGGAATGAACGGGATATATATTGTTGGGTTACGATGAGAATTACATTTATTGATTTCAAAGACTTTAGAATAGATAACCTAGAAGCACAGATTTAGGATACACATCACACGCCCATACATACACATAGCTCACTGTATTAAATCTGTGTTATTTATTTATATTCATGTTTACTTATATCATCATATCCTGGTAATTGCTGTTATTTTGATATTATGACGCACTGACGTCTGAGTTTTGTATGTGTAACACCTTGGAATGCGACTAGTGTTAATTGTGCATTAATGCGGGTTTTTAAGGAAAAGTTTACCAAATCGGGTTCCTCACATTTTATAACAATTAATTAATATTTTTATATTATTTGTTATGGCTTGCACACACTTGTGCATGTTAATGTGAGGGTATATTAGTGTTAACCTTGTTTAGCAACCATAACACCTTAAGCTAAACCTTGCCCAAATTAATCTTGCCTTAACCTTTTTCCTAGATCTTTTGGTATGAGGAAATATCTTGTTTGGATGAGAGAGGGGTGGCAAGATGAGTCAAGAAGCATTAATGGTGGCATTAATGGAGGTAAGGGAGAGAGTGAGCATAATGTTTTGTTTCACCCTAAACTCACCCCTCACCATTATTTCACCTCACCCTCTCATTCTCTCTCACTCTATCTCTCTCAATTATTTCTCATTCCCTTTTTCTCTCAACTGAACTCTCATTCTCTCTTCACAAAATCTTGCTAAGACTTGATTAAACCTCACCAAATCACATCCCAAGTCTTGTTTTTGCCTCAAAGATCACTTGGAGTTTGGAAAGCTAGGATCTTGTGAGCAAGTATGGATAGGTATAATCTCTAAACTGTTAAATAGGTATTTTACTGTCGTGTAGCTTGTTGGTTGCTGTTTAGAACACTTAAGGTATCGTTTCGTGCAAATATCGTATTTTTGGTGTCATAATAGAGTCTCTGTGATCTATTTTGACCTTGGAATTTTACTGAAAAATCTAGCAGTGTAGTAGTGTTGTACTGGGGACCATGAGACTACACCTGGAGCATGAACCCCAGGGGTTCGGATACGGCCGGCGACATGAAGGCCAAATCCGGCGACCTCAGCCAATAGGGGGAGTTGGGGTTTGGTTTTTTTATGGTAGCTGTCTGCAGTTATTTAGAGGTGTTTGGTACTGTTTGATTTTTGAGTATTGACAGTATGCAAATTCTGGGATCACTTGTGCATAATCTAGTGTTTTGAGTACGTGTGTTACGTTATCTGACACGGTTCGTGATCTTGTGTAGCTGTTGCACTAGGGTTAGTTTTGGTGTGTCGCCACACACGTTAGCCGTTAGACGAAAACTTATGAGTTGGATTGGAGTTAGTGCGTTGATCAAACGTAGTGTGTACGTGATATTGATCGATTTCTGAGATTTGTGCACTGGCTATGTTTTGTGTTAATAGGATCGCAGGCGGGGACTTCGGACGCTGCGAAGAAAGGGAAGCAGGTGATTAGATTTACCTAGCCAGCGACTGTCAGTGAGTAGATTTAACATCGACGGGGAATTCGCCCGCATGGCGTTATGCGTCAGGGCTAGATATGATATGATATTAGCCGTATTTTTATATTGCACATATAGAGATTGTGCATAAAACTTCATTGCATACTATTATTTGATGTGCTTGGACACTGCACTATTATTGATGTTTCATATTGCACGAGCACTGATTGTATGCCACTCACACCGTTAATAATTTCCATAACACGTACAACACTTATACATACGTGAGATTTTATTGGCTAGGGGCTTGAGACATGATCCTTATTTCTATTGTGCATATAACATATAGCATACCTGTATACCTATATGCTTACACATATGCCTTACCATGCCTACATGTTAGCTACCCATATACCTATAGGGTATTGTACCATTAGAGATAGGTATATACACTTTTGAGACATAGCTACATGTACATCTTGCATACATATTTACATGTACACCCGTATACCTTGATATAGCTACACATATACCTGGAGGGTATTACATCATTTCTTATAGGTAGATACACATATCTTGCTATACCGACGTGGTTACGCATACCTAGCTATAGTTACATGTTCACCTTTATATGATGTTGCGTTTGGTTTCGGAGAAATTAGGAACCGCATGATATATTTAAATAACTTGTTGCGGTTAAATAGCGGTTTTTCCTTTATATGCTCATATTACTGTTTTATGTTGCATATATTATATTTCATGGATTTCGCATTGATATATGGTTTTCATATGATGTTTTCTGGATGATTTACTCCTGGTATATATATTAGTGCTATGGGACGCGGATATATATACATGTGTGTGTGTGTGTGTGTGTGTGTGTATCAGTGGTATGGGATGCTGGTATATATATGAACACCTATATAATATATATCATCATAATGATCTGTGCATGTATTCTTATTCATTGCGATGTGAGGGGCCGATGTGCCCTATGTGAGGGACCGATGTGCTCGATATGAGGGGCCGATGTGTCCGATATGAGAGCCGATATGGGGGCCGATTTGAGGGAAATTGGGGATTTAGATTGTCTTGATGGACACTGGTCCGCCATGATGAGAATTCCGTGAGGATGACATGTTTTACCATATCCTCCACATTTATTATATATGCATTGGTTCATGTATTAGTAGTACCTGATAGAGTACCTTTCATGACTGTTGCACATATATATTTTGCCATACTTATGCTATCAGATTTCTGTGTCCTTATCGAATCATGTTTCCATTTCCAGCCTTTATGCCACCGAAGACTACGAGGGTGCAGAGAGCGGCTGCGAGGGCCGAGGTCAGAGTTTGAAGGATTACGGCAGCACCCCGGCCATTAAAACAAGGCCAAAATGCGGAACAAAAATTTCTAAACCGGCGCTACCATTACCCGATTTACGGATCGACCTTAAACCCTAAACTAGCAATCTAAACTAAGAGTTAGAATCGTTATACCGAGTTGATCCGTGTCCTTCAGTCTTCATTCCAAGCTCCTAGCGGCTCCTTGATGTGGTTTGGTTGCCGGTCTTCCTCCATCTCCGATGATCCACCCGAGGGAAACGGTGCAAGCTCCAATCTCGTCGAACGAGGCAACCGACGCTCTAAAGTCGCTAGCGATAGAGAGTGGGGGTGTATGAAAGTGTCACTACAATTTTCTCTCAACCCATATGCTCAATGAGCAATGCAAGAAGAAGATGAAAGAGGAGATGAAGCTTTGGCATGAACAACAATGAAAAATGGCTAACTCCTTTTTCTTTTGTGTAAATGAGAGAGTGAGTGTGTAATGTAATAATGTCCAAAGGAAAAATGAACCCCCCTCTTCAAGTGGCCGGCCCCCCTCTCTCTTCCACACAAAATAAAATCATTTTCTTTTATCAAATTAAACAAATCCAAACCATACCATACACCATGCTTTGACTCATGCCCATGCCTTTGCCTTGTCACATTTTCCACCTCATTTCCTAATTGATTTTATAATAGAAAATCAATAATGAGGTGGTATCTTCTAGAAGCTATTCCGTATAAAATACGGAATACTTCCCGGTACATGTATCGAAAATACATATACGCGTATTCGTACAAAAATACGAATAGCCAAGAGAGAAAATAAATAGCGAACAATAATACTAGAATACATATATAAATACATATGTAAATTATTAAATCAAAACTTGATTCAATAATCCGGCTTAATCCTAAACCGCTAGTATTATCAACCGTCCGATTAAAGTCTGCGCAGCAAGAGCATATATTTAATCGGACACCTGTATGTACCAACATACGTCATGTACACCATATCGCCTGAACCGTGAAAACCCTCTGTGTGGGACTCTAAAGACTCGTCAATACGCTGGCAGTGGGTTTAACCACATGCACGTCAGCGGCACCAGCTGTACGTAATGGCTACCCAGGTATTGAGCGAAAGGGAGGCCGACGAGCAAACTCATCCTGAACCCCTATTGAGCTTGACAGTGACAATATCCGTACAGTCCGGTCTATTCGTCTAAGAGTATCGCATATCGAGTCTATGGGGTGGATAAAGTCAGACCCCTAACAACGCGATATTTAGTGTCGGCATGATACCCATCACCTCCTGAGAAACTATCGATCCTGGATCGGTAATCCTCGTCTACCATGGCCATATATTTGTGGTGATGGCCACCCGTACACAACGCGACATCAACCCCTAATACCGGGAGAGACGAATCCCCGATGATCCGATCACTGCCTTCATGTGGTTCGGGACTGTACCCAACTAAAACCTGTTTGCACGACTCCTTTGAGCCGTGATAGGGTAGTAATCAAAGCACAGTGGGAACTCACACGAGACAAATGACGATCTCAGGTCGACAGACTAACCTGTACACATGTCACCTGGGAACTGCTATCTGACAATAGGTATAATACCAACTAGCAGGTTCCCGACGAGTCCGTCCAGTGTACTCATAACCCAATGAGTACCTATATACTATCTTAGGTGAACATACTAACACCAATGGCTTGTGAGACCTGGCCACCGCCCCTCATCCGAGTTTCGACCAGTATACACTAGTCTACACTGGAGTATCGATGTCCGGTCTCGATACTCCTACGACTAGGGACATTTAAGGATGTGCTTATAGACCCCAGCTCCCACATATATGATCGCCATCATAATGCTGGCAGTCAAGCAAGAATCCTATGGGCTCTATCAACATGATGATCAAGACAAACCAGATAGCATACTATCATCTCGAGTAAGACTGTTCTATCGGTATAGATCCTCACTCAATCATCATAATCACCTGTCCGCAACTATGATAATTGCCTTGAGGGCACTATAGCCAACAATCTCCCACTTGTACTTGAGGCCAATTATTGCGATGTCGCATACTCACAGCCCGTAGATACCGAACGCCCAACTTCTCTACTAATCAGTTTCGCAAAGCCCGTTTGCGAAAATGATTGCGTTCGAGAAATAGCCTCAGTGAGTGGATCCGCTCCAATGTTTCTTTCTGTATCTCTCTTAATCTCAACTTCGCGGAGAAAACTATCTCCCGAAATGAGCAATACTTGTCTTAGAATTTGTCTGGATATCTGATGGGACCCAGTTCACAAAAGAACTCCAATTCCAGCAAACTTCTTAGGCTGTATCGTCCACTGAATTTAATCAGTATCCTATGCCATGCCTTTCTTCGGTATCTGCTTGGACCACCTGTCCAACATACTGTCCCTCAAAAGAGGGAAAAACTATAACTCTGACAGTCACTCTGTCATCCAGGTCATCTTGGAAGCCTGAAATGATAATCGTCTCCCGAAGGAGGCTGCTGATTGATTGAATTTCTCGATGTGTCGTGTTTAAGAAATGATGTTTCACAATCAAAGAAATTTTTGACCGCAATCAATAACGGTGTCGATTATAGCGCGTTAGCGAGTGCGGATCGTCCACAGGGAAAGTGAGATCCGTTCGAATTTGAATTAGATGAATTGAAAATTAAAGAAAAGAGAAAAGACAATTCAATTCAAGATTTATAAAATTGAAGTTCAAGAATTATCTAGATCTAAATCTAAAATCAAGAAAACATTTAAAATCAAGAATCAAGAATTGATGATATCCAATCCAATAATCAAGAATCGAAGTGAGGCTCGTAGGAATCGATCGAATCTATAGACGTAATGAAATCTATTGATTACGTTTGCTTATCCATCGATGATTTGATACTAGATCGATGATGATCAACGAGAATTAGGGATTTCTTGCGGAAACTAGGGTTTCATCAACTATCCCTTGTCCTTTCGTTGATTTCATTCACATTCTAGCCTCTAGTAAATTCAAGAATCGATCATGGATCACTAATTAAGAGCGAACACAATCAAGAAAGCATCGCTCGAAACTAGGTCGTCGATTCTTCAATTTGCTAAAGTTTACAAAACTCATAGGACTTAAGAATCGTTTCAAGATTTGTAACATCATCATCTATTGATTCTCTCGACTCCTCCACGAGCGGAGTTTTACTCAAACATCATAACAAGAAACATAATCAAGAATTGAGATCGAATCATGATGCAAGAATGTAAAGAAGGCAAGATAAAAGAATTTCACCTTTTATTTATCAACAATTTCGTTACAATTCTCTCAAGAACTACAATGAGGAAAGAACTCGATCGTCGATTTGGCTTTGCTCGTCTTCGTGAGTCGCGGATTGTCTTGGATCACTTGCTCGGATGAAGATCGGCTTCGCTCCTAAAAGCTTGAAGGCTTCTTGCTTGAATTATACTCGGTGCTCTTGATTTTTGGCTTAGTGATTGAATTAGGGTTAGGGTTTGGAGGTACAAGTTGTGTTACTCAACTTGTAGGAAGAGAATGGTTAATGAACTAACTAATGAACCACCCAAAACCCTAGATCTAGGTTTCCTTTTATAAGCCTCTCAACCTTAGATCTAGAATTCAAATTTCAAATTTCCCTCCAAAAGTTTGTTAGAGAGAGGCTTCTGGAAGAAATTAGTTGGAGGGAATATTCTAGAGCTAGGTTGTTAGGCCGAGCCTTCTGGATGAAGCCACGTGGTGTTTCTGGAGTCTTCTGGAAGCTTGTCTGTTACAGGGAAGCCACGTGTGAAAATTGGAAGTGATGACGTCATCATCTCGCCGCGGATCCGCGGCGGGAAGGGCCTATTGGCTGCGGATCCGCGGCCCAATAGAAGGTTCTGTACATGAAATTTCCTATGTTGCTTGCTGTTGGCTTTAGTGATGTTTCCTGATGTGTGAAATCTTTTAAATATTTCTTTATCACTGCCAGATTTCAAGTCTTGGACTTGGCGTATTTTTCTCAGCACTTTTAACTGTTTTGGCTCTTTTCCTGGAATTTCCTGCACAGATTCTCGAGACAAATGTTGCGCTATATAAAGATTATGCGATGCAATGATAAACACTCAATTTCCCTCAGAAATGTCGGTTTTAATATATAACACAAGTTATTTGGTATTTTACAGTCAATTTGCTAATATGTGTTATATTAATATCGAACACCTCTAGATGAGTGCAAATGGTAGGAAAATTGATGTGTTAAAACTACAATATTTTCGACTGATCAAATTCTCCCAAACTTATTTTCGGTCGTCTCGAGCGAACTGTTTTATTAAAAAAAGAAAGAGAAAATAAAGAAAGAGAAAAACTAACTAGCACACTTTCGTAGGCAACACGATTGCACTGAGCATGTGCAACAAGCCTTTAAACCTCTAGGTGTCCCTAGTAGGAGGAGTGTTGTCTCCTGAGGGTTTTCAGCGGATTGCACCCACAAAATTCAATAATAAAAGGAAGACCGTGAAAGTTACATATAAAGATAAGAATTGTAAAAGAAAGACTTTGAAAATTAAGGTTTCCAACTATACTAGCTTTTCAGTTGTCATGAGCTCTATCTTAATAATCATGAAAAGATGTCAGATATCACATCATCCCTCAATAAAACATCGTCTTTATTCTTCATTCCTATCTTTCTTCCAAACATCGATCATATAACCCTATGTGTGTGTAAAGAACATCCCTACACCCGGAGAATTCAATTCAAGCTATCATACTCTTGTCCATCCACCTCAGTACTTTTTAATTAATGAATATTTAGATGAATTTGGTCACACACTTTCATGCGACCGTTAATACTTCTTGAGGTACTAACCGACCGATTACTCATGTGCTTCCTTATTAGGTGTTTTTCCTCGTCTTGCACCACCTAAGGCTTAGCAGTGACTCCCAGACCAGTTGGTCTAAAGCACTAGGTGATGAAGCACCCTCGCTATATTTTTTTATTGCTGCCTTGGTGATAACAAAACAAGTGTTCATTTTTCTCACCATTTTATATTTTATTCACATTTTTTTATTTCCTTCATACTTTGGCTTTTAGACAAGAGCATTTCAAGGTATCATCTACTATCCAGAGTTTCAAGACATGTGTAAGTGCAACTAGTATGGTATCAACGTTCAAATGTTTGGCTTCCAGAATAGAAACTATTTTGCAGACTTATTTTTATCCTCAGATTAGTGACTTCCTTCATCTTACTAACTCTTGGGACAACGGCTCATAACTACTTATTACTAGTTCGAATAATAAAACTTCTAATTTTCTTGGTTTTCTTCAATTTTTCCAATCTTTTGGATGTAATTTTTCACTATCTAATCTTTTATTATCTTATTTATGTACAATTTTTTTTTTGATATTTTTTTAAATTTTTATATGTTTTCAAAATGTTTTGTGCTTATGCAAAGTGATATGCAAATGATGCGAAAATAAACACAAACCTCCCCCAAACTTATTTTCAACAGTGTCCTCACTGTTGCCTTCTGCTAGATCTCAAAAAACCTGTAAGCCTGGGAGGAAATTTATTAATGGGGGCAAAATATTTAAGTGAAAATCTTCCCCCAAACTTATTTTTGGCTCATTATTTTTGTAAATTTTTTTTTATTTTCAAGAGCCAGAAAATATACCCCCCCAAACTTGAGTTAAGCAATGTTAATCTTTGAAAATCATAAGAGGGGGTCAAAAATTATTGGTTGATGCCAAGCTTTGCGAAGACCGAAAGTTAACACCAACCATTCGAAAATTTTATCAATGTAGTGCATCGGTTGGTGGAAGAAGAAGTGGGGAAAGGGTAAGTGGTGGAATAGAATGTGTGTGCGTCTCATTTTGGAGAGACGATGCAGTGAATGTGATGGATTACTCACATTCTCTTTACAGTCCAGAAGAGGGGGTGGGGGTTCGATTTCATTGATTGGGAGATGATTCATCTCAACACCCGTGTCATTCAAAAATGCGAGTTCATCGGCGAAGATTTCCTCAAAAGTTCCATCAATACCCCGAAGAATAATGTCATCACAAAGCGCGGGGTGATCTTCAGACTCCAAAAACGGTTCATAATCAGTGTTAGTTATTGACCCGGACAACTCGGTGGAAGAGTCCGTATGTGTATGATACATAGTTGGGTCAAACAACAACGTATGAAAAGAGTCAAGATCGGTATCATGAGGATCATCAAATTCGCTGCTGTCGACATCCATTAATTCGACAGAACAGACCTGAGCAGTAGGTTCGGAGGGTACACTTCCCAACTTGTAGATATTCAGTTCAATTGACCTATTCCCGAAGGATAGGGTCATAGAGCCATTACGACAGTTGATGATAGCATTGGAAGTGGCCAAAAAGGGCCGACCTAAAATCACCGGAATTTGATTCTGTGGGTTCGCTACAGGCTGTGTATCAAGTACAATAAAGTCCACAGGGAATACAAATTCCCCGATTTTTATTAACACATCCTCCAGTTCACCCCTAGGTTTGGTTATTGATCGGTCAGCTATCTGGAGAGTTATGCTCGAGGGCTTTAACACTCCGATAACTAACTGCTCGTAAACCGAGTATGGAAGCAAGTTAACACTAGCGCTAAGGTCAAGTAGAGCACGGTTGATGTGTTTTTCCTCAATAGAAATAGAAATAGTAGGACAGCCAGGGTCCTTACGTTTCCTTGGTAATTGTTAGGGAAAAGCCGTGTCTATAGTCTTTGCCATGAATATCTTCTTGGGCACTTGAGTCTTCCTCTTCCTAGTGCACAAGTTCTTAAGAGTTTTCGCATAGGACGGAACTTGTTGGATAGCATCTAGGAGAGGGATGTTGATGTTAACTTGCTTAAACATGTCCACAAGCTTCTCCATTTGGGCATTGGGTTTGTTGGGCCTCAACCTATTTGGAAATGGAGCTCTATCAATAAGTGTTGAGTCCAACATTTGTGGAGAAGGTTGTGGGGGTGGAAAAGGTGAAGTGGGTGGAGGTTTCGAGCCTTTGGGAAGACGGAGAATAGGCTCGGAAGAAGACGGTAAATTAGACGAAATGGGATAAGAAGTAGAAGTATGAGTGGAAGTGGAAGTGGAAGCCCGGGGTTCACTTGATTCCTCAACATCAATCTGTTTACCCACATGATTGTCTAGCACTCTTCCAGATCTCAACGTGGTAAGTGCATCCATATTTGTGTAATGTGAAGGTCCAGGATCAGGTAGGGGTTGAGCTGGAAGATTCCTTTTCTCTCTTGCACTCAATTCGGCTTTTAATTGTGCAATTTGTTCTTCCATCGATTTAATACTCTCACTTTAGGAGTCAGAGTTTTTCTGGATTTTATCGACGGAAGACTGAAAATTTGCCGTAAATTGCATGAAATTTGTCACAAACAAATTCATGGTTTGTTCGAGTGCAGAGGTATTATTGGTTTCAGCAGAAAAAGGATCAAAATTGTTGGCCGGGTTTTGAAAAGGTTGCGATTGAAAGGGGTGCTGACTCAATTGTGGTGGTTGCTGTTGTGGCGGAGGGACCCATTGAAAGTTATTCTGGTTTAGATCCGTGTATTGAGTTTGGTGTTGGATCCAAGAAAGATCAGGGTGATTCCTCCAATCTTGATTATATGAGGAAGAAGAAGGATCGTTTCCAGGTCTTTGCTGAAATGCAGCATTAGTGTGACCTCGAAACGGTACATTCAAAAGACATTCTTCCGTCAGATGTGATGGGTTTGAACAGCAGCCACACACGGTTTTGGGAAGTATGTATTGGTTTAGAGAGGCTGAAGCGATTTTGTTTGCTATAGCGTCGAGCTTCCTTTGTATTGCGGCCATTTCGGCTCTCATTATGACGGAAACATCGAGCTGATTGACATCTTCCCTAGGCGGTGTTGGTCTAACACTTTCCCATTGTAATGTGTTTTAAGCTAAATCTTTTAGATATTTCCAAGCTTCACCATCATCTTTGGATAAGAATTGGCAATGACACATGGTTTCAAGCATCTGTCTAGTAGTGAGATCAATACCCTCATAGATAATTCGACACAAATCCCATCTGGAGATTCCGTGATGAGGGCATTGGATAAGAAAATCCTTGAACCGTTCAAAGCATTTCTAGAATGGTTCATTAGGAAGCTGGGTGAATTTGAAGATTTCGCTCCGAACACGGCTGGTCTTGTGATTGGGATAAAATTTCTTAAGAAATGCTGCAACAAATTCATCCCATTTTGAAATAGAATGTGCGTTTGTGTTGTAAAGCCACTTCTCGGCTAAATCGCACAAAGTGAATGGGAGAAAACGTAGACGCAGAGCATCCACAGACAGTTGTGACGTTCCAATCATTGCGCATACGTTTTCAAATTTGGAGATAAAAACGTATGCGTCTTCAGAATCAAGACCGTGAAATTTGGGTAACAGTTCGATGAATTGGGGGTTGATTTCAAAATTTTCCCCGTTGGCAGGTGGTATAGAAAGACAGGTGGAAAGGGGAACACGTGAAGGATAGCATCTCTCTTGAAGAGAAATGCGTGGAGGATTCTGCGCACCCGCGGGCAGTGGCAGAGTGGTGTAAAAGTTTGATAGATAACCGTCCATCGCGGTGGTGGTGGGAAAAAGAAAAGGCAGAAATACCGACTTTGGAGTCGATAGGGGAAAACGTGGACAAGACGGGCATTAGAATCCCGTGTCCAGCCGAGCTTGCACTAAAGGGTTTAGCACAAGTGGCAGCGTTAAGATAATTAGGGGAAAAGATGAAGTGGTGTTTGTTTTGAAAAAGATACGGATTTTTCAAAAAATGAAAATCACAAAAATGCACACACAACGCTAAGTCTAATGGTCACCTAGGTCAAGTCTCTAGACCGCTCCTAACTGCCAGAAGACAAGTCGCAGGATCAATCCTCTACTACCTCTTTGTTCCTCCTGTGGCCAGGTAAGTGCCAGGTAAGTGGGAGGTTCTCCACTACGTAAGTAGTGGGCCTAATTAAGTAACCACTTGCCTTAGACACACTTGCCTTAGACACCATAAAAGAAACGCGGATAAGCAATAGATTACCTACGGCCTCCTTCTGTTCTAAGTGAGCGCGACGGTCCTTAGAGTCAAGTCTAGATTTCTTTTAGTTAATGAGGGTAATGCGGATGCAAATTTTGTGATTTTCGGGGCTTAGGAAGGGTAATGAACTCCCTACCTAATCTGAATTTGGTCTTTGCCCCTTAATTTCCGTATTAATAATGCAAACAACCAAGATCAAACATGCATAATTTTTGCTTTTTGCGGCGCTGCGAATTTTGCAAAGAAACCTGCAGAAAATGGTTAAAGGAGTAGATGAGGGAAGAGATAAGAAAGTCAGAAAGTTACTGAGCAATTTTCGTGCAATGAAGCACTAAGCCCACTGCGGATCCGCCGCAGGAAGCTGCTATTGGCCGCAGAAACGCGGTCTTGTGGTGAGTTCGCTGCATAAAATTTTCACAGTCTGCTCCTGATCACTTAATCAACTCTCTGGAATGCACTGAAAATTTTTCCCTTCGCTCCACAGATTCCAGATTTCCTCGAAACAAATCACAATGAATCGTTTAGTGTTTGGCGAATTTTGATCTAAAAATTATGATGGAATAAATTTTTCAACTCAAATTTCAAAAACGAACAAATTAGCACACAATCCCCGGCAACGGCGCCATTTGATTGATTGAATTTCTCGATGTGTCGTGTTTAAGAAATGATGTTTCACAATCAAAGAATTTTTTACCGCAATCAATAACGGTGTCGATTGTAGCGCGTTAGCGAGTGCGGCTCGTCCACAGGGAAAGTGAGATCCGTTCGAATTTGAATTAGATGAATTGAAAATTAAAGAAAAGAGAAAAGACAATTCAATTCAAGATTTATAAAATTGAAGTTCAAGAATTATCTAGATCTAAATCTAAAATCAAGAAAACATTTAAAATCAAGAATCAAGAATTGATGATATCCAATCCAATAATCAAGAATCGAAGTGAGGCTCGTAGGAATCGATCGAATCTATAGACGTGATGAAATCTATTGATTACGTTTTCTTATCCATCGATGATTTGATACTAGATCGATGATGATCAACGAGAATTAGGGATTTCTTGCGGAAACTAGGGTTTCATCATCTATCCCTTGTCCTTTCGTTGATTTCATTCACATTCTAGCCTCTAGTAAATTCAAGAATCGATCGTGGATCACTAATTAAGAGCGAACACAATCAAGAAAGCATCGCTCGAAACTAGGTCGTCGATTCTTCAATTTGCTAAAGATTACAAAACTCATAGGACTTAAGAATCGTTTCAAGATTTGTAACATCATTATCTATTAATTCTCTCGACTCCTTCACGAGCGGAGTTTTACTCAAATATCATAACAAGAAACATAATCAAGAATTGAGATCGAATCATGATGCAAGAATATAAAGAAAGCAAGATAAAAGAATTTCACCTTTTATTTATCAACAATTTCGTTACAATTCTCTCAAGAACTACAATGAGGAAAGAACTCGATCGTCGATTTGGCTTCGCTCGTCTTCGTGAGTCGCGGATCGTCTTGGATCACTTGCTCGGATGAAGATCGGCGTCGCTCCTAAAAGGTTGAAGGCTTCTTGCTTGAATTGTACTCGGTGCTCTTGATTTTTGGCTTGGTGATTGGATTAGGGTTAGGGTTTGGAGGTACAAGTTGTGTCACTCAACTTGTGGGAAGAGAATGGTTAATGAACTAACTAATGAACCACCAAAAACCCTAGATCTAGGTTTCCTTTTATAAGCCTATCAACCTTAGATCTAGAATTCAAATTTCAAATTTCCCTCCAAAAGTTTGTTAGAGAGAGTCTTCTAGAAGAAGTTAGTTGGAGGGAATATTCTAGAGCTAGGTTGTTAGGCCGAGCCTTCTGGATGAAGCCACGTGGTGTTTCTGGAGTCTTCTGGAAGCTTGTCTGTTACAGGGAAGCCACGTGTGAAAATTAGAAGTGATGACGTCATCATCTCGCCGCGGATCCGCGGCGGGAAGGGCTTATTGGCCGTGGATCCGCGGCCCAATAGAAGGTTCTGTACATGAAATTTCCTATGTTGCTTGCTGTTGGCTTTAGTGATGTTTCCTGATGTGTGAAATCTTTTAAATATTTCTTGATCACTGCCAGATTTCAAGTCTTGGACTTGGCGTATTTTTCTCAGCACTTTTAACTATTTTGGCTCTTTTCCTAGAATTTCCTGCACAGATTCTCGAGACAAGTGTTGCGCTATACAAAGATTATGCGATGCAATGATAAACACTCAATTTCCCTCAGAAATGTCAGTTTTAATATATAACACAAGTTATTTGGTATTTTACAGTCAATTTGCTAATATGTGTTATATTAATACCAAACACCTCTAGATGAGTGAAAATGGTAGGGAAATTGACTTGTTAAAAATGCAATATTTTCGACTGATCAACTGCCGTTACCATATCTATAGAACATCCATTTATGTTCATAAACTGCTTCCCAATGTTTTTCCACGATTGGATTAATATATCTGTTTATTGCATCTAGTGCAAAAGCAATATTTGGTGTGGTACTTGACATTTCATGATTAACTCAATTGCCTAAGCAAGTGATATGCTAATCATGCAGATCCCTCTCCCCTTTAGTCTGTAAGACACCTTTAGAAAGGGTCACTCCATCACCTGCAGGTACACCACCATGCCAGGAGTCGTCCATTTAATGTCAAAGTACCCAGATTAGGATACTTCCCAAATCTAGATCTAAAACCATAGATCTAGTAATCAGAAACCCTGATATTATATCCATATGTCGAGAAATAACTTTGTGACAACCACAGTATAACCGATCGTAGTATAAGAATATCTCTTCCTATCAATTGCATGTCATCCCAAATACCAAGATATCACACCCTACTGCCTTCATAGCAGATCTATCTCCTATTCTGATGAAGTCAAAGCCTATGGCTGTCATATCAAAAATAGATGATTTATTTCCGCTATACTTGCATTAGTCTATAAATAGACACAAGCTACTTGCCTACTATACTTCCGCTGCTCCCACTGACTACAACAACCCTCTGGCAAAGTCATATACACATGCACTTCTAAAGCTAGTTTAGAATGACGCTATACTCATCCTCCTGCCGTGTCTTATAGTCTAAAACAGCAGCAATGGCAAGTCTGGGTAAATAAGAACCTCCCTATCACCATCTCTGAGAAGACCGAAGTACCTTTCGAGTGCCTGAGGTTACCCACCAAATCTGCGGAGTGGCTAATGGAACATCAAATCCAATTAAATCCTTAGGTTCTATTAAATTTTCAGTGATCGTTTGTGGTTCTAGAATCACTTCCAGTTCTACCATACTCCCACTTCTGTTTTCTGAAAAAATCCATTTTACTAAAACTGTGGCGAGTCAAGAACAATATAAATATTGATCTTCATGATGGTAGAAAGTTAACCCTCGTCAAAGCCCGGGATAACCCACAAACTGCCATTACTGAAATGTGCCTTGAATTTATCCGGATTCTGGTTTTAAGTATCAGCCGGACAACTCCCTATACCTTAACATCGTTAAGATATAAATTGATTCTATATATATCTGATATAGAAACAAAAGCACTAATTTAATTGGAACCAGATTCAAAATTATGCAGCTGTCTCCAGTGCATATCAACCAAATGGAAAGAGGACAATTAGCATTACTCATCTAGGAGTGCACCCATATATGAGTAACCCGAAAGAGAAGCAAGTTCTCAAAACCATTACTATCAACGGAATACCAAACACAAGTATCTACATCTTCGAATACTTCGAAGAATCCTGATACTTCTAATATATGGTTCTCTACTTTATTCTTATACCTATAACTTCTCAAAATCTGAATCTTGCATTTCAATGAAATACATGTCTAGAATCAGAGAAGTTATGAGTAAACAGAATACAGTTCGAGTCCCAGCACCATTGTCCTAATGGACACTGGACAACATACAATACTTTGTATAAGTCTCCTGAGTTCAACAACTCAAACCCTGTGCGTCGTAGGTTGAAAAACTGTACTTTGGTTAAGAAGAGTTACACCGTTGTTGAATGCACCTTACCCAATCACCAACCGATATAGGTAAATGTCATAGACACAATATCAAAAAGTTATATCTCACTTTATAAAATAAATGTACAGATATATCAGTTTGAAATTGGTGCATAACAACGGATATTTAAAACCAAATATTTGACATCCGGCAAAATCCAGATGATTTCCTCAAATATCACCAATTACTACGAATTCCGATATAATGAGGATCTAATCATCCAATTCCCAATATCTTACTCCCACTCACCATCTGTAATAACATACAGATATGAGAAATTGATCTGGTAAATACATGCCCTGGAGTTAGATTCTTATTAGGAAAACAGTTTTCAATTAACATCGCATAGTAAAACTGAAACATGAAAATGTTTCAAAAGGGTTAACTGGTATTCCTAGTAACGCCACTTCCATTATCCTGAATCATGACAGTAACCATATACTTACCTGCCCTCACTGCAATCTCTTTATTATGTCTTTACTTATTACCTTCTGTACACCTCCTTTACGCTAATTGGTTTTCTTCATTCCCTACCCTTCGGCACCAGCCTAAGGTTTGGAAGAAGACTATCCAATAAGTGTAATAGGTGTACTCTCCTAATCCTAGGAGCCCTCGCAACCTGAGAGAAGGTAAAGAGAAAAGACATCTGAATAATCTTATCCAATTTCTCTTGAACCGGAAACCATCCCCGAATCTGGAACGAATTCCTTCGAGTTTGTATGTAACTATACGATGGCATATCCAATGGAAGTGGATATCCGTAGTGATACGGAGTGTTGTAGAGAAATGCAAAGTGAATGTAGGAGTGGCAGGGGTATACACGATCTTTGTCGTGAATGATGGTGATCGCAATTTCCTCTGCCATTATTCTAATCCCTTTATATGTCTTTGCTTATTACCTTCTGTACACCACAGTTAAGCTTGTTGGTTTTCTTCATTCCCTACCGTTCGGCACCTGCCTATGGTTTGGAAGAAGACTATCCAATAAGCTCAATAGGTGTACCCTCTCCTAATCCTAGGAGCCCTCACAACCTGAGAGAAGGTAAAGAGAAAAGACAACCGAATAATCCTATTCAATCTCTCCAGAACCAGAATCCATCCTCGAAAAATTTCCTTCGAGTTCGTATGTAACTATACGATGGATTTATCCAATGGAAGTGGATGTTCGTAGTAATACGGGGTGTTCTGGAGAAATGCAAAGGTGATATAGAAGTGGCAATGATGTATGCGACATCGTGACATTCCAAAATCCATAGTGTTTTAAGAAGATTCGGTCAACTTGGTTTTATGAGTTTTAGTCAAAGGTCGGGTCAAAGTCGCAGCCAGAGAGAGAGAGAAGAAACACTCAGTGTGCACTCTAACTTAGATCAGAATGGTTAATCATTTTATCTAATCTGGATGGCTCCCACTGTTTCCTCGAATTCTCCTCCAAACCTAAAAGGAGAATTAGTCGGAATCACTCGAGGAGTAATCTGACTCATCAGTGGGAATCGGGATCCAACTATCATTGCAAGATAACTTGATGGAAGCCACTCAAGTCACCACACTCCAGAAGGTATGCGCAAGCCTGGAAAGTTTCCTGTATGTTTGAAACTCTCGATATGATTTTTACCCTTAGGACCCAAGTGACCTTAACACAGTCAACAAATCAAAGAGTCCTAGTCAAGTTCAACCCGTCATTATCCTGGATTTCATTAAACCCACCCGTACGAGCCCTTGACACAGTCAACAAGGCCGCACGACTGTTCTAACCAATCGCATTAATATGCCACAAACAAGCACTACTTAGCTACCGCACACTACGCCTTGACACAGTCAACAAACGCAGCACGGATGTTGGAGATAGTGCCCTCAAAGTCAATTATTGGATCACAGGCACGTGATTGCAATGATTGAGGGAGGACCTATCCCGGTAGGACAGTCTTACTCAAGATGATAGTATGCTATCTGGTTTATCTTTATCATCGTGTACTGCTTTAGGTGACCCTACAGGTCACTATTGCACGTTGATAGAGCCCCTAGGATTCTTGCTTGACTACCAGCAGTATGAGGGCGATCATATACGTGGGAGCTGGAGTCTATAAGCACATCCTTAAAAGGTCCCTAGTCGTGGGAGTTTCGAGACAGGGCATCGATTCTCCAGAGTAGACTAGTGTATACAGTCGAGACCCCGGCGAGGGGCGGTGGCCGGTCTCACAAGCCACTGGTGTCAGTTGGTTCACCTAAGATGTATACAGGTGCTCAATGGGTTATGAGTACACCAGACAGGACTCGCCGGGAACATGCTAGTTGGTATTATACCTGACGTCAGATGGCAGTTCCCTGGTGACATGTGTACAGGTTAGTTCATCGACCTGAGATCGTCATTTGTCTCGTGTGAGTTCCCACTGTGCTTTGATTACTACCCTACCAAGCTCAAAGGAGACGTGCAAACAGGTTTTAGTTGGGTACAGTCCCGAGCCACATGGAGGCAGTGAGCGGATCTGCAGGGGTTCGTCTCTCCCGGTATTGGGGGTGAGGTCGCGCTGTGTCTAGGAGAGCCAGAACATGAAAAGTCCTTGGCCAAGGCAGGAGATTTACTGGTAGGTATTCCAGTAGTATCTCAGGGTGTTCTGGGCTGCACTCCGACACGACTTGTACCGCTTTTGGGGGTCTGACTTTTACCAACCCCCTAGGCCCGCCATGCGATGCTCATAGACGAACGGACTGGACTGTTCGGATATTGTCACTGACAGGCTCAGTAGGGTGTCAGGATGAGTTCGCTCATCGACGTCCCTTTTGGTCAGTACCTGGTAGCCCGTTACGTATTGGCTAATACCTCTGACGTGCTAGTGGTTAAATCCACAACCAAAGTATTGACGAGTCTTTAGAGTCCCCCACAGACCAGTTTCTCAAGTTTCGGGCGAAACGCTGTAGAGGCCGTATGGAGATATGGCAGGGTTCGATCAGATACGTGCGATATTGCACGGATCACGATCGGACGGATTATACTAGCGGGCTTTGGTTTAAGCCGGATCCTAGTATTAGACAGTGTAGATTTTGTCTCTTTGCATTTGTATTCAGTGGGAATACAAATGCGGGCATGTATATGCAGTAGCGGGGTTTTCCTGTAATTTATTACGGGATCAGTTTTCTGAAGTTGCCAGTTTGCATTCCGTTCCGGCCGGTTTTCCTTTGTTCCTTCGCGGCCGGACTTTCCGATGGAGGGGGTTATTTGCAGTTGTGCAAATTACATTTTGTGGATGGGGTTGTTTGTAAATGTGGCTTCATAATCATGAGATTCTTTTTGAATCAACTCTTTGCATTAAATGAGATTAGAATGGATGAGAGTTGATGTGAGGCTTGCTTTTGGATGTGGTCACCCCTTTGCTTTTACTACTCTCACCTTCCTTCATGTTTTGATTCCTCCACCATTTTGATCATCATATGGGGCCGGCCACATTGCTAGAGAAGTTATGAGAGAATTCTTTTTGTGAAAAATGATTCATATCTCATTTTCTCTACTTGCCACAAAACTCATTATCTCCAAAGTTCATAGTTCATTCTCTTCTCCATCAAATGGCAACATAAACCCCATTGAGGCAAAGATTCTACACTACAACTACAGTACCCTTGGACGCGTCGACTTTCCAACTTCGCGCCCGAGTTGCCTCGGTCCAGAGGTGGGAGCCCGTAAAAGAAATCGACTGCGTGGTGCCCTTTCCGACGAGGAGGTGACGAACGGAGATTCCGCGGGAGATCGGGACGACGACGAGAAGACCGAAGGACACGGATCGCTCGGTATATCTCTCTACCCATCTTTTAGTTTGCTAGTAGTTAGGTTAATGGCCCGATCCGAGATTTTTTTGCGCGGTGGTGCCGGTTTTCTAGTTTGAAAAGTTTTTGTTTCCGCAATTCCGCCGTCGGATTGACGGCCGGGGCGCCGCCGTG
The DNA here is from genome assembly GCA_030015575.1 of Agapanthus africanus. Taxonomy (NCBI): domain Eukaryota; kingdom Viridiplantae; phylum Streptophyta; class Magnoliopsida; order Asparagales; family Amaryllidaceae; genus Agapanthus; species Agapanthus africanus. The sequence continues at coordinate 52,523,442 of CM057347.1, forward strand.
CACTTACACTGGTATCAGAGCCACGCCATTAACCTAGTCTAGCTTGCTCTAATGTGTTTACAAGTTCAATCGAACAAATTTCCGAAAACCCGATTTCCATTGCATAAGTTTCTGTCGAAATTTTTTTGGGCTCTAAAAATTTTTCAGGTTGTTGCAGAATAACATGCAGGGAATTCTAAGACTTCTGCAAAAATTTGGTGAAATGAATCTACTGTTCCACCGCGGAACCGCGGCCAAACCCATGTATTGGCCGTGGTTCCGCGGCCATAATATGTCCTTGTTGCACCAATTTTTTTCAGTGGGTCTTAGACTGTGAAATGGGGTTTTTGGAATATTCTTTTTGGGCCCAGATTTTCTGTGAGTGCTACAGTAGTGCTTGGGGCCCACTTGGGTATATTTAATCGATCGAAAATTTTAAACATGCTAGTTCACAGTATTTACATTATATCTGCGACCGTGAATGTCATTTGATCGGTAAATCCTGTCTAACTGCTATAGCCCTTTTAGACGGATTTGCGAACGTGACATTCACGTTGATGTTCTGTGTTGTGCTGTAATGTTGCGGATCGGTCGTGGGGGATAGCCTGGATGCGATGTTAGTACAGTTTTGTTTTATATGTACATTTGATATTGCGGGGCGAGCGTCCGACATGTGGACTGCCGTCACTGCCTGTTTGTATATTATTCTTTTGGGGCACGACCGGGTCGAGGTCGATGTACCCGTTGTATGTATATTTTACTTTCTGTACTAGGATTACCCCGCGGAGGGGTGTACGGATAGCCGGGTTCTAGAGGACAATGGGCCTGCATCTCATGGCATTGAGACGGAGGGGGCTTCACTCTAGAATTGGCGGGCTATTCGCCGCACTCGTAGGGGGTACAGGTTGACCCAGGAGGGGTGCCCAAGTTACCGGATTCCGTGAAGTGCTGGGTGGTCCATTCACGTTGCTGAAAGGGGCTGCCTCGCTTCAGGTTTTGGCAGGTAACTTGCCGCGCCCGTAGGGGTCTAGGATTTCATTGCACAGGCTATCCACACGACCAGGGGAACGTCGGGTTTCAGTAGCGGCTCTATGAAACCCAGGGATCCCAGATATCTGTATTGTTCTGTGATGCTGGTTACATTTTTGTGATGTTGCATTTTATCACGCCTTGAGCGAATATTATATATTGATATATATACTAGTAGATGTTGTATATGTTTTGCATCCGCGCTAGTCCAGTCCCCGCTCTGTCGTTAGTTAAGTAACCTAACGGGTGATGACGGGACCCAGTGGCGAATGCGATGGCATATATGTACATCATTATTTTCGTTCTTTTGTGGTGTGATCAATTGATGGGACTGCGTTGATTCGGATCAATGCAAGTTAAACAAACCTATTCTGATGTTGTTCGAACATTTTTCAAAAAGCTGTTATTGCAAGGGCATTTACTTTTGTTTTGCACAGTGGTATTCAGTTGGAATATCCTGCTCCTCAGTTGACGAGGCAAGGGCCGAGATCCCTTCACCGAGAGTGACCACTTGGACAGAAGTTTGCGTCAGGGCAATAACTTCATTATAGCCGATTACTTTTGCTTTGCATCGTGGTATTCAGTTGGAATATCCTGCACCCCATCCTACGGAGAAAGAGCCGAGATCCCTTCACCGGGAGTGACCTCTTTAGCAAAGGTTTTCGTTACTATATTTTTATAAAAGCTATCCGGTTCCTTCAACGATATCAAGTTCATTACGTTAAAGGTTTTTCGCCAGAAACCATTCGTAGCCCTCCGTCATTTCAGGAAGGTAGCACTTAGTATTCATGCTATGTATGTTGGCCTTCGTCAAGGCATAGTGTATGGTAGCTATTTGTTCCTTTTCTGCAGCATAGATAGATGCGTTGGTTTGGGACATTCGTACTACTATTTTGGCCTTCGTCAAGGGTATGTACGGATGGGTTCAAATTAACCTGGACAATGACGGGTAGAACTTGACATGTGACTTATGATATATTGGCCTTCGTCAAGGTCTTAAGAGCATAGGGCAAAAATCACATCGGGAGTTTCTAAAGAAACTGAAACTTGCCAGATATGCGCATACCTTCTGGAGTGTGATAACGTGAGCGGATTCCGTCACGTTATCATGCGATGATAGTTGGATCCCGATTCCCACTGATGAGTTGGTTTACTCCTCGGGTGATCCCGACTAATTCTTCTTTCAGGTTTGGGGAAGAATTTGACGTTACAGTGGGAGGTTTCCTGATTAGATAATGTGATAACCATTCTGATCTAGGTTAGAGTGCACGCTGAGTGTTTCTTTTCTCTCTATCTTTGGCAGCGACCATGACCCGACCCTAGACTATGACTCAGTGACCAAGTTGACCGAACCTTCTTATAAGACTGGCTTTTGGATTGTCAGAGTTGCAAACCTCATTGCCACTCCTACTTTTACCCTTTTCTCCAGGACACCCCGTATTACTACGAACGTCCATTTCCATTGGACAAAACCATCGTATGGTTATATACGAATTCGAAGGAATTTATTCGATGATGGTTTCCGGTTCTGGAGAAAACGAATAGGACTATTCAGTTGTCTTTTCCTTTTACCTTCTCTCAGGTTGCGAGTACTCCTTGGATTAAGAGAAAGTACACCTATTACGCAAATTGGATAGTCTTCTTCCAAACCTTAGGCTGGTGCCGACCGGTAGGGAATGAAGAAAACTAGTTAGCCTAAACGGTGTACAGAAGGTATTGAGTTAAGACAAAAAAGGGATTAGAAGGAGGGCAAAGTAAATTGCGACTGCTGTTCACGACCAAACCAAGTATTTCATTACCACTCCCATTTCACCTTTGTATTCCTCCAGGACACTCCGTATCACTACGAAGATCCACAGCTTATTGGATACTCCATCGTATGGTTATATACGAACTCGAAAGGAACTTGTTCCAATTCGGGGATGGATTCTGGTTCAGGAGAAATAGGATAAGGTTTATTCGGTTGTCTTTTATCTTCACCTTCTCTCGCATTGCGAGTGCTCCTAGGATTAGGACAGTACACCCATTATGCTTATTGGATAGTCTTCTTCCAAACCATAGGCTGGTGCCGAACGGTAGGGAAGGAAGAAAACCATTTGGCCTAAAAGGGTGTGCAGAAGGTAATGACTAAAGACATATAAAGGGATTTGGAGAGATGGTAAAGAATTATACGGTTACAGTTGTGAATCTGGATAATGGAAGAGGCATTACTAGGAATACCGGGATACCCCATCGAAATATTTCAATGTTTCAGTTTCACTGTGTATTGTTAAAAGAAAACTGATTTCCGAATTACATACTTGCTCCAGGGTATGTATTTACCTGGTATGATTCTCACATCTGTATGGTTTTACAGATGATGAGTGGGAGTAAGTTATTGGGAATTAGGTGATTATCCTCATTATATCGGAATTCGTTGTAATTGGTGATATTTGAGGAAATCGCCTGGGCTGTTTGCCGGACGGCAAATATTTGGTTTTGAATATCCGTCGTTGTGCACCAATTTCAAATTGATATATCTGTACGTCTATTTTTATAGAGTGATATATACCTTTTTGAAATTGTGTCTATGACATTAACCTATATCAGTGGATGGTTAGGTAAGGAGCATAAAACAGCGGTGTAATTCTTCTTAACCATAAGTACAGTTTTCAACCTACGACACACAGTGAATGAGTTATTAGACTCAGGGGACTTATACAGAGTATTGTATATTGTCCAATGTCCATTAAGACAGAGGGATTGGTACTCGTACTATATTCTGTTTACTTGTGACTTCTCTAGTTCTTAGACATGTGTTTCGTAGAAATGCATGTTCTGAGTTTTGAGAAGTTATAGGTATATGAATAAAGTAGAGAACCAGGTGTTGCAAGTATCGGGATTCTTCAAGGTGATCGAAGATGTAGATACTTATGTGTGGTATTCAGTTGATAGTAATGATTAAGAGAACTTGCTTCTCTTTCAGGTTGCTCATAATTGGAAGCATTCCTAAGTTGAGTAACGCTGATCGGCCTCCTTCCATTTAGTTGACATGCACTGGAGATAGCTGCATGATTTGAATCTGGTTCAATTAAATCAGTGCCTCTGTTTCTATATTGGATATAGAACAGTTCATATCTTGACATTGTTAAGGTACGGGGAGTTGTCCGGCTTATGCTTAAAACCAGACTCTGGATAACTCAAGGCACGTTTCTGTAATGGCTGTTTGTGGGTTGACCCAGGCTATGACGAGGGTTGATTTTCTACCATCTGGAAGATCAATAGTGATATTGTTCTTGACTCGCCACAGTTTTAATAAAAATGGATTTTTTCAGAAAACAGTAGTGGGAGTATGGTAGAACTGGAAGTGATTCCAGAACCGCAAACGATTACTGAAAATTTGATGAGAACCTAAAGATTCAATCTGGTTTGACATTCCATTAGCCGCTCCGCAGATATGGTGGGTAACCTCAGGCACCCGAGAGGTACTCCAGTAGTCTCAAGGACGGTGACAGGGAGGTTCTTGTTTACCCAGACTTGCCATTGCTGTTGTTCCAAGCTGTGAGACCCGGCATGAGGATGAGTATAGCGTCGTTCTGAACTTGCTTTAGAAGCGTACGTGTATATGACTCTGCCAGAGGGTTGTCGTAGTCAGTGGGAGCAGCGGAAGCATAGTGGACAAGTGGCTTATGTCTATTTATAGACTAAAGCAGATATAGCGGAGATAGATCATCTATTTCTGATGTGACAGTCATAGGTTTGACTTCATCAGAATAGGGGATGGATCTGTTAAGAAGGTAGTAGGGTGTGATGTCCTGGTATTTGGATGACATACACAGAGTAGGAAGTGATATTCCTATACTACGATCGGTTAAACTTTGGTTGTCACACAGTGGTTTCTCCACACAGGACTTGGATATTATATCTGACATTCTGATTACTAGATCTATGGTTTTAGATCTAGATTTGGGTAGTTTCCCAATTTGGGTACTTAGACAGCATTCTATGAGTATTTAGAATGGACGACTCCGGCATGGTAGTATACCTGCAGGTGATGGAGTCACCCTCTCTAAAGGTGTTTTACAGACTAAAGGGGAGAGGGATACGCATGATTGGCAGATCACTTGCTTAGGCAATTGAGTTGATCATGAGATGTCAAGTACCACACCAGATGTTGGTTTTGTAGGAGATGCAATAAGTTGATATTAATCCAGTCCTGGAGAAACATTGGGAAGCAGCTTTAGAATATAAGTGCATGTTCAAGGGATTTGATGACGGCAGCCTCCTTTAGGAGACGGTTATCTTTCCAGGCTTCCATGGTGACATGGATGACAGAGTGACTATCAGAGTTGTAGTTTTCCCACTGACGAGTGGCAGTATTTTGGATAGGTGGTCCAGGCAGATACTGAGGGAGGCATGGCGCAGGATACTGATTAAGTTCAGTTGACGATACAGTCTAAGAAGTTTGGATTTGGAGTTCATTTGTGAGCTAGGTTCCATCAGACATCCAGACATATTCTAAGATAGGTATTGCTCATTTCGGGAGATGGGTTTCTCCGCGAACTTGAGATAAAGAGAGACATAGAAAGAAACACCACGGCGGATCCACTCACTGAGGCTATTCCTCGAACGCAATAGTTTCGCAAACGAGCTTTGTGAGACTGATTAGTAGAGGAGTTGGGTGTTCGGTATCACACGGGCTGTGAGTATGCGACATCGCAATAATTAGCCTTGAGTGCAAGTGGGAGATTGTTGGAGATAGTGCCCTCAGAGTCAATTATTGGATCACAGGCACGTGATTGCAATGATTGAGAGAGGACCTATCCCGGTAGGACGGTCTTACTCAAGATGATAGTATGCTATCTGGTTTATCTTTATCATCGTGTACTGCTTTAGGTGACCCTACAGGTCACTATCGCACGTTGATAGAGCCCCTAGAATTCTTGCTTGACTACCAGCAGTATGAGGGCGATCATATACGTAGGAGCTGGAGTCTATAAGCACATCCTTAAAAGGTCCCTAGTCATAGGAGTTTCGAGACAGGGCATCGATTCTCCATAGTAGACTAGTGTATACAGTCGAGACCCCGGTGAGGGGCGGTGGCTGGTCTCACAAGCCACTGGTGTCAATTGGTTCACCTAAGATGTATACAGGTGCTCATTGGGTTATGAGTACACCGGACAGGACTCGCCGGGAACCTGCTAGTTGGTATAATACCTGACGTCAGATAGCAGTTCGCAGGTGACATGTATACAGGTTAGTTCATCGACCTGAGATCGTCATTTGTCTCGTGTGAGTTCCCACTGTGCTTTGATTACTATCCTACCACGCTCAAAGGAGACGTGCAAACAGGTTTTAGTTGGGTACAGTCCCGAGCCACATGGAGGCAGTGAGCGGATCTGCAGGGGTTCGTCTCTCCCGGTATTGGGGGTGAGGTCGCACTGTGTCTAGGAGAGCCAGAACATGAAAAGTCCTTGGCCAAGGCAGGAGATTTACTGGTAGGTATTCCAGTAGTATCTCAGGGTGTTCTGGGCTGCACTCCGACACGACTTGTACCGCTTTTGGGGGTCTGACTTTTACCAATCCCCTAGGCCCGCCATGCGATGCTCATAGACGAACGTACCTGACTGTACGGATATTGTCACTGACAGGCTCAGTAGGGTGTCAGGATGAGTTCGCTCATCGACGTCCCTTTTGGTCAGTACCTGGTAGCCCGTTACGTATTCGTTAATACCTCTGACGTGCTAGTGGTTAAATCCACAACCAAAGTATTGACGAGTCCTTAGAGTCCCCCACAGACCAGTTTCTCAAGTTTCGGGCGAAACGCTGTAGAGGCCGTATGGAGATATGGCAGGGTTCGATCAGATACGTGCGGTATTGCACGGATCACGGTCGGACGGATTATACTAGCGGGCTTTGGTTTAAGCCGGATCCTAGTATTAGACAGTGTAGATTTTGTCTCTTTGCATTTGTATTCAGTGGGAATACAAATGCGGGCATGTATATACAGTAGCGGGGTTTTCCTGTAATTTATTACGGGATCAGTTTTCTGAAGTTGCCAGTTTGCATTCCGTTCCGGCCGGTTTTCCTTTGTTCCTTCGCGGCCGGACTTTCCGATGGAGGGGGTTATTTGCAGTTGTGCAAATTACATTTTGTGGAGGGGATTGTTTGTAAATGTGGCTTCATAATCATGAGATTCTTTTTGAATCAACTCTTTGCATTAAATGAGATTAGAATGGATGAGAGTTGATGTGAGGCTTGCTTTTGGATGTGGTCACCCCTTTGCTTTTACTACTCTCACCTTCCTTCATGTTTTGATTCCTCCACCATTTTGATCATCATATGGGGCCGGCCACATTGCTAGAGGAGTTATGAGAGAATTCTTTTTGTGAAAAATGATTCATATCTCATTTTCTCTACTTGCCACAAAACTCATTATCTCCAAAGTTCATAGTTCATTCTCTTCTCCATCAAATGGCAACATAAACCCCATTGAGGCAAAGATTCTACACTACACCTACAGTACCCTTGGAGGCGTCGACTTGCCAACTTCGCGCCCGAGTTGCCTCGGTCCAGAGGTGGGAGCCCGTAAAAGAAATCGACTGCGTGGTGCCCTTTCCGACAAGGAGGTGACGAACGGTGATTCCGCGGGAGATCGGGACGACGACGAGAAGACCGAAGGACACAGATCGCTCGGTATATCTCTCTACCCATCTTTTAGTTTGCTAGTAGTTAGGTTAATGGCCCGATCCAGGATTTTTGTGCGCGGTGGTTCCGGTTTTCTAGTTTGAAAAGTTTTCGTTTCCGCAATTCCGGCGTCGGATTGACGGCCGGGGCGCCGCCGTGCACTTACAACGAATACTAAGCAATACTTGTAAGAAATGACGGAGGGTTACGGCTGGTTTTTGGCGAAAAACCTTTAACGTAATGAACTTGATATCGTTGAAGGAACCGAGTGGTTTTACAAATATATAGTGGCGAAAACTTTTGCTAAAGAGGTCACTCCCGGTGAAGGGATCTCGGCTCTTTCCCCGTCGAATGGGGTGCAGGATATCCCAAGCTGAATATCACAATGCAAAGCAAAAGAATCGACTATAGTGAGGTTATTACGTTGACGCAAACTTTTACCCAAGGGGTCACTCCCGACGAAGGGATCTCGGCCCTTGCCTCGTCGAATGAGATGCTGGATATTCATAACCGAATATCACTGTGCAAAGCAAAAGAGAACGTCTGTAATGTCAGTTTTTAAAAAACTTGGTTCCAACAACATCATATATATAGGTTTGTTTTATCCTTGCATTGATAAGAATCAATGTAGTCCCATCAATTAATCACACAAGAAAAGAACGAAAATAAAATATACGTATATGCCATCCGCATTCGCCACTGGGTCCCGTTAGGTTACTTAACTAACGACAAAGCGCGGATTGGGCTAGCGCGGGTGCAAAACATATACAACATCTACTAGTATATATAAATATATATATAACATTCGTCCCAGGCATGATATAAAGCAACATCACAGAAACATCACAGAAGCAACACAGAATGGTGGATAATCTGAAGCCCCGGGTTTCACTTGAGCCGCAAGTGAGACCCGACGTTCCCTGTCATGTGGATATCATGTGCAATGAAACCTAGACCCCTACGAGCGCGGCAAGTTACCCACCAATACCAGAAGTGAGGCAGCCCCTTCTGCAACGTGAATGGACCACCCAGCACTTCACGGAATCCGGTAACTTGAGCACCCCTCCTGGGTCACCTATACCCCCTACGAATGCGGCGAATAGCCCGCCAATTCTAGAGTAAGGTCCCCTCCGTCCCAACGCCATGAAATGCAGACCAGTTGCCCTCTAGAACCCGGCTATTCGTGCACTCCACCGCGGGGTAATCCTAGTACAGAAAAGAAAATAATATACAAGGGTGACATCGACCTCAACCCGGTCGTGCCCCAAAAGAATAATATACAAACTGGCAGTGACGGCAGTCCATGTAGGGTTACTAGGCACTCTAACAAGGTTCTATAAGGCATCAACCATGCCCAATTTAAAATTTAGCCGTGCTGAACAACCTTAAACCAAGATCTTAGACTAGAGATTAAGCGAAACAAAGCAAGTAAACAACTTTACTTCTAAGAGTTTGGGATTACAACCTTTATAGTCCGGTCCTTCGCTTCATAAGCTCCGTGTTGAAGTCCCTTCGGTGCGATCATCGAGTACCCAGACTCTAGAGTGGCTCCACGAAGAGAATGATGCAAGCTTGCTTCCGATCTTCGATAACTAAGATGATCTACCTTGAAGTTTCTTTAACATAAGCTCTCACTCACTAATGAAGTGAACACCCTAATCTAAATGGCTAGGATAGATTAGGATGATGAAGTAGGAATTTAGCTCTCATTTATTTTCTCAATCTCACTCATTTTCATCACCTCTCAAAAAGCTAGAAAACTTTTTAAGCAAGAAGGAAGAAGAAGAAGAAGCTAACTCTTTTGTGATGAATAATGAATAACTCAAGTGTAAGATTAGAAAATACAACCATGGTATAAGTGAGAAGAAGTAACCCTTGTAGAGATTTAACTAAGGTTAAAGGGTTGGGTTGGGTTAAACAAATATCTTTAGAAAATATCATAACAAATATCTTTGCTTAAAACAAAAGCAAAGCTTCTAGAAGCTACTAGAAAGAATTAACCCAAATCAAACCCTAACCATGTTAAATCTCCACTAAACATGTTGCATTAATAACCCTAATATGTTACAATATTATATATCACATATACAATATTTATTGTAACAAAATAAAATAATACAATTAACATATATCGCATATATATCAATGTATTACCCGAGTGAGAAAAAGAATCTTTTAGTGAGCTTATATTAGTTAATGTCATTTAATATATCAAATATATAATTATACATTAAATTATCGAATCAACACTTGATCCGATAATCCGGCTATTTCATAAATAACCGACTAATATAATCTGTATCAGTTCATCGAATCAACACTTGATCCGATGACCCGGCTATATCACATATACCCGGCCGATATCTCATATCGCGAGAATCTAATGCGGTATCACATACACGTATTGTTCTCGGTCCCGCACATATCATATATGTGCTCCTACTCCGTTTTTCCTGAGCCAGGAAAGCTCTGTGTAGGACTTTAAAGAATCGTCAATACACCGGCAGCAGGTGATGATCATATCAAACACCCACAACCTGCAAGCGGTCAGCTAAACATAACAGCCACCCAGGTATTGAGCAATCAGAAGATCAAAAAGCAAGCATGTACTTTCTCCCGTGAATCCATCCAGTAACACTCCCGTACAGTCCGGCTCTTCGTCTGATATGTCGCATATCTCGCCTAGGGGTGGTAAACGTCAGACCCCAGTAGCTTGATAAGTCGTGTCGATATGAGGTCTATAACAGTTCGAGAAACTACTGATAACACTTACCAGTAAATCTCAGCAACCCTGGCCAGGGATTTCCAGCTATAGCCAATCGAACAGAGCGCAACATCAACTCCCTATACTGGGAGAGACGAAACCCCTCCTATCGCTCATTGCCTCCATGTGATTCGGGACTGTACCCAAAAGCCACCTTTTTGCACGCCTTCTTGGATGTGGTATGATGGAAATCAAAGCACAGTGGGAATCACACAAGACTCTATGACGATCTCGGGTCTACAGTCTAACCTGTACCAGTGTCACCAGAGAACTGCCATCTGACGTGAGGTATAATACCATCTGGGAGTTCTCGGCGAGTCCGTCCAGTGTACCCAGTCTCCACTGAGCACCCGTATACCTTCTCTGATGTCAAACACCAATGGATATGAGATCATCCATCGCCCATCATATGGGTCAAGAAGCGCATACGCTAGTCTACTTTGGAGTATCGATGCCCTGTCTCGGTACTCCCACGACTAGGAACATTTGAAGGATGTACTTGGCGACTACACTGTCCCCACTAGTATCATCTGCATCAAAGTCCTAATAGTCAAGTACTCATCCTAAGGGCTTTATCAACATGTGACATAGAGACAATCAGAGTACATGTTAAGATAAAGAGTAACCAGATAGCATACTATCATGTCGAGCAAGAAAGTCCTCCCTATATATGTCCCAGCATCCACTACAATATACAACGCATGTACAGTAATGGCCTCTAGGGCATACATATAACTAACAATCTCCCACTTGCACTAGGGCAATCTGTTGTGGTATCGCATACCCAACAATCAGCTGTGGTTGAAGTATCTCATACTCAACCATCCCATAAAAGTCTCTACTGGGAATTAGGGCTTTGTGAGTGGATCCGTGCTGTTGTCCTCTGTGTCTACTCTCCTAACCTCGATCACCCTGGAGATCAACCATTTTCATGATCAGGCTGTTAGTTATATGTATGCCCTAGAGGCCATTACTGTACATACGATGTATATTGTAGTGGATGCTAGGACATATATAGGGAAGACTTTCTTGCTCGACATGATAGTATGCTATCTGGTTGTACTTTATCTTAACATGTACTCTGATTGTCTCTATATTACATGTTGATAATGCCCTTAGGATATGTACTCGACTACTGGGACTATGATGAGATCATACTAGTGGGGCCACGGTAGTTGATGAGTACATCCTATAACTGTTCCTAGTCGAGGGTGTATCGAGACAGGGCATCGATACACCAGAGTAGACTAGCGTATACGCATCTTGACCCATATGATGGGCGATGGATGATCCCATATCCATCGGTGTTTGACATCAAGGATGGTGTATGGGTGCTCAGTGGAGACTGGGTACACTGGACGGACTCGCCGAGAACTCCCAGATGGTATTATACCATACGTCAGATGGCAGTTCTCCGGTGACACTGGTACAGAGTAGTCTGTCGACCCGAGATCGTCATAGAGTCTTGTGTGATTCCCACTGTGCTTTGATTTCCATCATACCACATCCAAGAGGGCGTGCAAAAAGGTGGCTTTTGGGTACAGTCCCGATTCACATGGAGGCAATGAGCGATAGGAGGGGATTCGTCTCTCCCGGTATAGGGAGTTGATGTTGTGCTGTGTTCGATTGGCTATAACCGGAAATCCCTGGCCAGGGTTGCTGAGATTTACTGGTAAGTGTTATCAGTAGTTTCTCGAACTGTTATAGACCTCATATCGACACGACTTATCGAGCTACTGGGGTCTGACGTTTACCACCCCTAGGCGAGATATGCGACATATCAGACGACGAGACCGGACTGTACGGGAGTGTTACTATTTGGATTCACAGGAGAATGTACAGGCTTGCTTGTTGATCTTCTGAGCGCTCAATACCTGGGTAGCTGTTACGTTTAGCTGACCGCTTGCAGCTTGTGGGTGTTTGATATGATCATCACCTACTGCCGGCGTATTGACGATTCTTTAGAGTCCTACACAGAGGTTTCTTGACTCAGGCAAAACGGAGTAGGAGCACATATGTGATATGTGCGGGACCGAGGATAATGCGATATGTGATACCGTATTGTATTCTCGCGATATTTGATATCAGCCGGGTCATCGGATCAAGTGTTGATTCGATGAATCGGTACGAATAAATATTAGTCGGTTATATGCGATATAGCCGGATTGTCGGATCAAGTGTTGATTCGATAATTTAATGTATAATAATATATATGATATATTAAATTGCATTAACTAATATTAGCTCACTAAAAGATTCTTTTTCTCACCGGATTAATACATTGATATATATGCGATATATGTTAATTGTATTATTTTCTTTTGTTACGATAAATATTATATATGTGATATATAATATTGTAACATGATATGATAACTAATGCAACTTGTTTAGTAGAGATTAAATATGGTTAGGGTTTGATTAGGGTTAAGGTTTTCTAGAAGTTTCTAGAAGCTTTCTTTCTTTGTCTTTGTTAAGATATTATGCTAGATATTTCCTTAACCTAACCAAACCTTTAACCTTAGTCAAATCTCTACAAGGGTTAGTTTGACCATGGTTACATTATTCATCATATCATTTCTTTTCCTATTCATCACAAAAGGATTTTTCTAATATTGTTCGTCTTCTTCCTTCTTCTTCTTTGCTTGAAATGGTTTCTTGCTTTGATTTTTGTGATGGATAAATATGAGAAAAAGATAAATAAAGAAAGCAAAAATCTTACTTCATCATCCTCATCTTCCCTTGCCATTTAGATGAGGGTGTTCACATCATTTCATGAGTGTTAGCTTGTGTTAACGGAACTTCAAGGTAGATCATCTTAGTATCGAAGATCGGAAGCAAAGGTTGCATCTTTCTCTTCGTGGAACCTCTCGAGAGTCCGGATCCCGATGATCGCAGCGAAGGGACTACAACACGGAGCATATGAAGTGAAGGACCGGATCTACAAAGGTTGTAATCCCTCTCACTTAGTGTTAAAGTGTTTAGCATACTTGTTTTCGCCTAATCTCTAGTTTAAAGTTCCGTATTCGGGTTGTTCGGCACGGCTAAATTTTTAATCGGGCATGGTTGATGCCTCGTAGACCCTTGTGCGCGTGCCTAGCAACCCTACAGTGGTATCAGAGCCAAGCTAGAGCCTTAGGCGAAGTCTAGACGAAGTTTAAAGTCCGATCGAACCCGGAAAACCCGATATAACCCCTTCTCTGGAAATTTTCTGAAACTTTGGATTTTTGTGAATTAAAAATTGCCAAAAAATTCAGCAGGGAATTCTATGAGTTACTGTGAAGCACGTGATGCTAACTCGACAAAGGAGGCGCGGAACCGCGGCCCAACCCTGGGTTTCGCGGCGGTTCCGCGGCCACTTTGGTGAGTTACACCACGTGGCTTGCACAGTAATTCTTGTCTTCAAGTGCTGAGTCTTCTGGAAATTTTTATTTTTTTATTCAACTGTTGAATTATCTGGGTTGTATTGGGGACATAAAGATTCGATCGGATATTTTAACTTTGTTTAGTTTTGTCCGGATAATTTTTAGAAACTGTTAAAAAGTTCGAACGGATATTAATAACTCACTTTTTCCCCTGTCGGAAAATTTTTCAAAAGTTGGATTTTTTCTCGTGTTTAAGAATGTTCTAAGTCGTGCAAGTAACGCGGTGGACCCTCTAGAAGACAACAAACCTTAACTCGATTATGTGACCGTCTTGAACTGCCTTTTGAACCTTAGGGTTTGGGGCAGTACGGCGTGCCACATGTGAGGCGTTGGCTTGACCCTTCTACGGCTGGACCATTGCTACTGTGGCATGTAATGGATGTTTTTAAACTGATTTCAAGTGTTGAGATATATTGGGGAAATCTTGGGTGTTTGATGATTCGATCGGAAAGTTTAACTTTTTCTATTTATCTGGAATGTGATACAATATTTGGAATCCACAGGTAGTTATGAGATAACTAATTTGAATATTATAAACATAGCAGTTTAGTCTCAGATGATCGGTTGCCACGGAATTTTGATGTGATCAAAAGTCCGTCGCAATCACGTAGCGTACGCGGATACTCTCCGGGAAAACTTAATAGACAGCTACACCTCTTAGCCCCGACCAAGTGACTGTAGGAGAACCCCGTCGCCGAAAGCATCCGTTCGGGTGCTCGCGGTAGCGGTGTTCCGCCTTAGTGCACTTCGTCGACGGCATCCAGGGGTGCAGCCGTCTACTAAAGTTTGCGACGAGCATTCGATCAGGACGTCGGGAATCTTGTTGAATTGCCCGACTTGATATTGAAAAGAGTTTTCGATAAATGAGACTAAAATGCGGGGTTTATAATTGTTAGGCATGTGATGTCTAAGGAATTCATTTGGTTAGGCATGCGATGTCTAAGGAGGTTGCGGATTCCAACTGTTGTAGTTTTACACTTTCTTTTCTGTGACCGTAAGCGTAGTATGTGGTGTATCGCCGGCTTCGTTGCTATACATCAACGACAATCGGGATACGCATACTTGCTTACGTTGATGATATGAGATATTATGTGTTGCTGTGATATGTTGTATTGGATCGTCGCGTTTGAATAGCCGGGGGTTTTATGTGAGATGAGAGTTTTTCTTTTTCATTCATGTAAAATTCATTTGTATGTAATATTCTTTTATTGGGGCACTTCCAGGTAGCGGAAGCTGTCACCGTTGTATATTATTTACTTTTCCGCATTAGGTAGACCCAAAGAGGGGAGCACAAGTAACCGGGTTCTAGGGTCCAGTGGGAGACCATCTCGAGGAGACGAGACCGGGTCTCCTAACCCTAGAATTGGCAGTGTTACTTGCCGCTCTCGTAGGGGTCTAGGGATGTGGGTTTGGCTATTCATCGCGACCGTGGAATCCGTGTTTTATACAGGCTCGTATTGAAAACACGGACGTTCTAGTATATCCAATATTTCATATATGTTCTTCTACTGCAATGTTCTGTGATGAGATCATATTACTGCCTGAGACGAATGTTTATATTTTATATATATGAGATATATGTTATATTGCAGATTTCGTTTCAAAAGAGATGCTTATGAAGCATATTAAAATGGGACTTCATTAATGAGATTAATGAAATAAAAGAAACCTAAGATGTTGTAGAAACTTGTTTATAAAAACTGGTAGCTCTATTTGTTGCTTTGCATAGCGGTGTTCCTTGTAGAACATCCAGCGCCTTATTCGATAAGGAAAGGACCGAGATCCCTTCACCGGGAGTGACTCCTTTAGCAATAACTGGCAGATGCTACAAACTCGGTTTGTCTTTTGATTGCTTCTATAGTTCTTGCTTTGCATAGTGATATTTGTGAAATATCCTGCACCTTATTCGATGAGGAAAGGGCCGACGATCCCTTCACCGGGAGTGACCCCTTTAGCAAAACTAGAAAAGCCTCAAAAACACTCCATTTAAAATCACTCGATTCTACAACGATATCAAGTTCATTACGCAAAAGGTTTTCTTAAAAACCTATCGTAGCCCTCCGTCATTTCAGATAAGTACTAGTTAGTATTCGTGCTACGTTTGTTGACTATGTTAAGGCGTAGTGTGCGGTAGCTGATTAGTGCTTATCTGTATAAGCATATGATGCGATTGGATTAGGGTAGTCGTGCGACTTTGTTGACTATGTTAAGGGTCGTGCGGGTGGGTTTAATTCAATCGGGAAATGACGGGTTGAACTTGACTAGCACTTATGATTTGTTGACTATGTTAAGGTCATATAGCTGCTAGGGGCAAAATATTATTGGGAATTTCAAGTGTTGAAATTTGCAATGAGATTGCATACCTTCTATAAGATAGTTGGATCCCGATACCCGCTGCGAGTAAGTGTTACTCCTGGGAGAGTTTTACACATTACAATTAGCCGATCAAGTAGGTGTCTAGAAAGGTGTTAACGGGGTTACGCCTCTGGGAAAACGAGGTTTACTTTAATTAGGTTCGTGCGATATCACGGGGGACCTCCCTCAAAGTACCGACACTGGCCTGGCTGAAAGATTGGCGAACTTGTAGCGTGTAATTAATCCCGGCTAGTCTTTCCTTTTAGGGTTTGAAGGAAGATTTGACAAAAACAGTGGGAGACATCCTGATTAGATATATTAGATAACCAATCTAATCTTGCAAGAGCATACGCTGAGTGTTTTCTTCTCTCTCTCTCTCCAGGTAGCGACCATATCACGCCTTAATCAAGATAATAATACGGATATACTGACCGAACCTGCTTGTTATACTGAGCTGGGGAACGTTGGTCCCGCTCCAACTTATAATTGTTATAAGATAGAGCAGGAAATTGAGAAATACCAGATTTCCCGTGCCGCCCAAACGAAGAAAGTGCATGTTGATGCATCATCTTCGGGTGTGTTCATTACACAGAACTGTTTCTCAGTATCCTTTACGTCCTGGGTATGTGATACCGGATCAGGATCCCGTATATGTAATCTGTTACATGGGCTACAGATAGGTAAAGAACTGAGAACGGGTGATAAGTTTCATGAGACAGAAAACGGTGCAAGTGTTGCAGCCAAGTCTGTTGGTCACTATCACCCTGTATTACCAGAATACATTGATTCTGAACAAATATTATTAGATACCGAACCTGATATACAAATTCATATCAGTCTCTTTATTAGTAAAGAAAGGATATAATTTTGTATTGTTGGATAATATTTTGAACATTTCCTATATCAAGAGTTGATCGGTTCAGGCACGTCATCTAAAAGCATTGTCGTTCTAAATCAAACTACAGTTCTTAGTATACGGAACACACACAAGAGGAAGAGTTCAGAAATGAACGAATCCTTCTTGAGGTATTGTAGACTAGGTCATATCAATGCGACCCGACTAGCTAAGTTACATATAGATGCATATTTAAATTAGTTTGAATTTACATCTTGTGAAACTTGCCGGTCATGTCACAATGATAAGATGACCACAGTTCTGTTTATTGGAAACAGAAAAAGAGTTAGTGAACTCTTGGGATTGATACATGTTGATGTATGTAAGGTCCCCTGTGTACACATGCCAAGATCGGTTCTTTCTACTTCATTACATTCTCTGATAATCTCTCAAGATTCAGACATATGTTTCTGTTGAAACACAGGTCCGAAGCTTTTGAGATATTCACAGAATATAAGTTAAAAGTAGAGAACCAACAAATACGGGTAAAAGTATTATGTCCTTTGATGTGATCAAGGAGGAGAATACTTGAGCACGGAATTCCTGGACTATTCTAAAGGAGAATGAGATTCTCTCTTAGCATTACTCCTCCGTATACACCACAGCACGTCGGTGTATCGGGGTGGAGCCATAGCACCCTATGTGATATGGTGTGCTCTATGATGAATACTACTGAGTTTCCTATTTCCTTTAGGGAGTTATGCACTTGAGAAGCTGCATACCTATTGAATAAGGGTTCAAATCAAATCAGTTGCCTACCACTTCATATGTGATATGGAAAGGGAAGAGCCTGTATCTTAAGCTTGTTAAGATTTGGGGTTATCCGGCCTATGTCTAAAAGCAAAATCCGGACAAGCTCGAGGCAAGGTCTGTTATGTAGAACTGGAAATGTTCCAGCTATACAAAATGCAATTGATGATTTGGTAGAACCAAAGGATTCAATAGTTTCCAACGAACCTCAGCCTCTCCGCCGATCTAGTAGGGTTCCTCACCCACCTGAGAGATACTTCGGTTTCTCCATGACAGTGGGAGCGAGGATTGCATCATGAGATGATGACCCAACTAGTTTCGAGCTGGCCATCAGGAGTGGGACTCTGTAAGAATGGCTGGATGCTTATCGATCTGAGATGGAATCCTTATACACCAACAAAGTATGGACTTTGGTTGCTTTATCTGAAGGGTTAAATCCCCATCAGGAGCAAGTATATCTTGAGAAGATTACTTGGTGTACATGGAAAAGTTGAGACTTTCAAAGCTATGCTTAAGTCCATCCAGATCCTACTTGCCACGGCTACATACCATGACTACGATATCTGGTGGTTGGGTGTCATGACTGCTTTTCTAAGTGATGTTTTAGAAGAGAACGTCTATAAGTACACAGCCAGAGGGCTTCGTAAACAGTGGGAGCAGCGGAAACGTGTGCAAGATGTTTTATATGATAAAACAGGCATCGCGGAGTTGGAACATCTGTTTTGATGTGGTAGTCAAAAAGTTTGACTTCATCAAAATGGTAGATGAACCTTGTATACACGAAAAGGTAGTAGAGAGTATGGTGGTGATCCTCGTAGAGTACGTGGATGACATACTCTTGATAGGGAAGGAGTTTCCTTTGCTACGCTCGGTCAATCTCCGCTTATCACAAGGATTCTCCATATAGGATCAAAGTGATACCTCCTAAATCCTGGGTTTTGGATCTATGAGATAGATCTAATTGGATGTTAGGACACTCACTAGTTGTAGTGAGATGGTATCAATCGATCCTGGGGAGAATCGCTGGAAAGGTTCCAGGGTGATAAGGACGACTGAATGTCAGTCGAAGGCATTGTCTTCACCCTCAGTGGAGGGACGGTATGCTGGAAGAGTTCCAAGCTAGATACCGTGACATACTAGACGATTAAAGGCAAGATACATCGTTACCAAGGATTCTACCAAAGAGGCAGTCTGGATATATATAAGTTCATAAGATGAACTTCGTTCCTGCCATTGTGTGACAATGGAGTTGTGGCTTTAGCCAAGGAACTACCGTCTCATCAGAAATCCAGATATAATTCTTAGGCAGTATCACCTGATCATGGAGATGGTTGATCTCCAGGGAGATCGAGGTTAGGAGAGCAGACACAGAGGACGACAGCGCGTATCCATTCACAAAGGCCTTTTTCCCAGTAGAGACTTTTATGGGATGGTTGAGTATGAGATACTTCAACCGCAGCTAATTGTTGGGTATGCGATACCATAACAGATGGCCCTAGTGCAAGTGGGAGATTGTTAGTTATATGTATGCCCTAGAGGCCATTACTGTACATACGATGTATATTGTAGTGGATGCTAGGACATATATAGGGAAGACTTTCTTGCTCGACATGATAGTATGCTATCTGGTTGTACTTTATCTTAACATGTACTCTGATTGTCTCTATATTACATGTTGATAAAGCCTTTAGGATATGTACTCGACTACTGGGACTATGATGAGATCATACTAGTGGGGCCACGGTAGTCGACGAGTAAATCCTATAACTGTTCCTAGTCGAGGGTGTATCGAGACAGGGCATCGATACACCAGAGTAGACTAGCGTATACGCATCTTGACCCATATGATGGGCGATGGATGATCCCATATCCATCGGTGTTTGACATCAAGGATGGTGTACGGGTGCTCAGTGGAGACTGGGTACACTGGACGGACTCGCCGAGAACTCCCAGATGGTATTATACCATACGTCAGATGGCAGTTCTCCGGTGACACTGGTACAGAGTAGTCTGTCGACCCGAGATCGTCATAGAGTCTTGTGTGATTCCCACTGTGCTTTGATTTCCATCATACCACGTCCAAGAGGGCGTGCAAAAAGGTGGCTTTTGGGTACAGTCCCGAATCACATGGAGGCAATGAGCGATAGGAGGGGATTCGTCTCTCCCGGTATAGGGAGTTGATGTTGTGCTGTGTTCGATTGGCTATAACCGGAAATCCCTGGCCAGGGTTGCTGAGATTTACTGGTAAGTGTTATCAGTAGTTTCTCGAACTGTTATAGACCTCATATCGACACGACTTATCGAGCTACTGGGGTCTGACGTTTACCACCCCTAGGCGAGATATGCGACATATCAGACGACGAGACCGGACTGTACGGGAGTGTTACTGTTTGGATTCACAGGAGAATGTATAGGCTTGCTTGTTGATCTTCTGAGCGCTCAATACCTGGGTAGCTGTTACGTTTAGCTGACCGCTTGCAGGTTGTGGGTGTTTGATATGATCATCACCTACTGCCGGCGTATTGACGATTCTTTAGAGTCCTACACAGAGGTTTCTTGACTCAGGCAAAACGGAGTAGGAGCACATATGTGATATGTGCGGGACCGAGGATAATGCGATATGTGATACCGTATTGTATTCTCGCGATATTTGATATCAGCCGGGTCATCGGATCAAGTGTTGATTCGATGAATCGGTACGGATAAATATTAGTCGGTTATATGCGATATAGCCGGATTGTCGGATCAAGTGTTGATTCGATAATTTAATGTATAATAATATAAATGATATATTAAATTGCATTAACTAATATTAGCTCACTAAAAGATTCTTTTTCTCACCGGATTAATACATTGATATATATGCGATATATGTTAATTGTATTATTTTCTTTTGTTACGATAAATATTATATATGTGATATATAATATTGTAACATGATATGATAACTAATGCAACTTGTTTAGTAGAGATTAAACATGGTTAGGGTTTGATTAGGGTTAAGGTTTTCTAGAAGTTTCTAGAAGCTTTCTTTCTTTGTCTTTGTTAAGATATTATGCTAGATATTTCCTTAACCTAACCAAACCTTTAACCTTAGTCAAATCTCTACAAGGGTTAGTTTGACCATGGTTACATTATTCATCATATCATTTCTTTTCCTATTCATCACAAAAGGATTTTTCTAATATTGTTCATCTTCTTCCTTCTTCTTCTTTGCTTGAAATGGTTTATTGCTTTGATTTTTGTGATGGATAAATATGAGAAAAAGATAAATAAAGAGAGCAAAAATCCTACTTCATCATCCTCATCTTCCCTTGCCATTTAGATGAGGGTGTTCACATCATTTC
Organism: Agapanthus africanus; assembly: GCA_030015575.1. Classification (NCBI taxonomy): domain Eukaryota; kingdom Viridiplantae; phylum Streptophyta; class Magnoliopsida; order Asparagales; family Amaryllidaceae; genus Agapanthus; species Agapanthus africanus. Next base: position 52,544,652 of record CM057347.1, read on the forward strand.
ATGAGTGTTAGCTTGCGTTAACGGAACTTCAAGGTAGATCATCTTAGTATCGAAGATCGGAAGCAAAGGTTGCATCTTTCTCTTCATGGAACCTCTCGAGAGTCCGGATCCCGATGATCGCAGCGAAGGGACCACAACACGGAGAATATGAAGTGAAGGACCGGATCTACAAAGGTTGTAATCCCTCTCACTTAGTGTTAAAGTGTTTAGCATACTTGTTTTTGCCTAATCTCTAGTTTAAAGTTCCGTATTCGGGTTGTTCGGCACGGCTAAATTTTTAATCGGGCATGGTTGATGCCTCGTAGACCCTTGTGCGCATGCCTAGCAACCCTACACAGGCGATAGTGCCTAAGAATATGTCTGGATCTCTGATAGGACGGGGGTTCCTTGGCATAAGCCGCAACTCCATTGTCACACAATGGCAGGAACGAAGTTCATCTCATGAACTAAAATATATCCAGAATGTCTCTTTGGTAGCATCCTTGGTAACGATGTATCTTTCCTTTAATCCTCTAGTAAGTCACGGTATCTAGTTTGGAACTCTTCCAACATACCGTCCCTTCACTGAGGGTAAAGACAATTCCTGCGACTGACATTCAGTCGTCCTTATCACCCTAGAACCTTTCCAGTGATTCTCCCCAGGATCGATTGATACCATCTCACTACAACTAGTGAGAATCTTAACATCCAATTAGATCTATCTCATAGATCCTTAACCCAGGATTTAGGAGGTATCACCTTGATCCTATAGAGAATCTTTATGATAAGAGGAGATTGATCGAGCGTAGCATAAGAAACTCCTTCCCTATCAAGAGTATGTCATCCACGTACTCTACGAGGATCACTACCATACTCTCTACTACCCTTTTGTATATACAAGGTTCATCTACCATTTTGATGAAGTCAAACTCTTTGACTACTACATCAAAACAGATGTTCTAACTCCGCGATGCCTGATTTATCACATAAAACATCTTGCACACCTTTCCGCTGCTCCCACTATCTACGAAGCCCTCTGGCTGTGTACTTATAGACGCTCTCTTCCAAATCATCATTTAGAAAAGTTGTCATGACACCCAACCACCAGATATCATAGTCATGGTATGTAGCAGTGGCAAGTAGGATCTGGATGGACTTAAGCATAGCTTTGAAAGTCTCAACTATTCCATGTACACCAAGTAATCTTCTCAAGATATACTTTCTCCTGAAGGGGATTTAACCCTTCAGATAAAGCAACCAAAGTCCATACTTTGTTGGTGTATAAGGATTCCATCTCAGATCGCTAAGCATCCAGCCATTCCTACAGAGTCCCACTCCTGATGGCCTGCTCGAAACTAGTTGGGTCATCATCACATGATGCAATCCTCGCTCCCACTTTTATAGAAAAACCGAAGTATCTCTCAGGTGGATGAGGAACCCTACCAGGTCGGCGGAGAGACTGAGGTTCGTTGGAAACTATTGAATCCTTCGGGTTTACCAAATCATCAGCTGCAGTTTGTATAGCTGGAACTCCTTCCAGTTCTACCTCATAACCACTAATTTCTTCACAAGAAATTCCCTTTTTCTCAAAAAATGGTATGCCGAGAAATAAAACATCTTTTGTTCCTCGGTGTGGTAGAAGACATTCCCTTGCAAATACTTGTGATATCCAACAAATTTCTACAGAACTGACCTTGCCTCGAGCTTGTCCGGATTTTGCTTTTGACATAGGCCGGACAATCCCAAATCTTAACTTCCTTAAGATATGGGCTCTTCCCATACCATATCACATATGGAGTGGTAGGCATCTGATTTGGTTGGAACCCTATTCAATAGGTATGCAACTTCTCAAGTGCATAACTCCCTGAATGAAATAGGCAACTCAGTAGTACTCATCATAGAGCACACTATATCACATAGGGTGCAATTGCTCCGCCCCGATATACCATCGTGCCATGGTGTATACAGAGGAGTAATGCTGAGAGAGAATCTCATTCTCCTTTAGAATAGTCCAGGAATTCCGTGCTCAAGTATTCTCCTCCCTTATCACATCAAAGGACATAATACTTATACCCGTTTTGGTTCTCTACTTCTAACTTATATTCATTGAATTTCTCAAAAGTTCCAGACTTGTGTTTCAACAGGAACATATGTCTGGATCTTGAGAGATAATCAGTGAATGTAATGAGGTACAAAAAACCAGTCTTGGCATGTGTAGACAGGGGACCTTCATACATCAGCATGTATCAATCCCAAGAGTTCACTAACTCTTTCTCTATTTCCAATAAACGGAGCTGTGGTCATCTTATCTTTGTGACATGACTGGCAAGTTTTACAAGATGTAAATCCAAACTAATTTAAATATGCATCTTTATGTAACTTTAGCTAATCGGGTCGCATTGATATGACCTAGTCTACAATGCCTCAAGAAGGATTCGTTCATTTCTGAACTCTTCCTCTTGTGTGTTTTCTGTACATTAAGAACTGTGGTTTGATTTAGAACGTCTATGCTTTTAGATAACGTTCTTGAACCGATCAACACTTGATATAGGAAATGTTCAAAACATTACCCAACAATACAAAATTATATCCTTCTTTACTAATAAAGAGACTGATATGATGTCGTATATCAGGTTCGGTATCTAATAACATTCATTCAGAATCAATGTATTCTGATAATACAGAGTGATAACTGCCAACAGACTTGGCTGCAACACTTGCATCATTTCCAACTCTTGAAACCTATCACCCGTTCTCAGTTCTCTACCTTTCTGTAGCCCATGTAACAGATTATATTTGCAGGATCCTGATCCGGTATCTCATACCCAGGACGTAAAGGATACTGAGAAACAGTTCTCTGTAATGAACACACCCGAAGATGATGCATCAGCATGCACTTTCTTCGTTTGGGCGGCACGGGAATTCTGGTAATCCCCTATTTCTTGCTCTGTCTTATAACAATAATAAGTTGGAGCGGGACCAACGTTCCTTAGCACAGTATAACAAGCGGGTTCAGTCAATCCATCCGTATTATTATCTTGATTAGGGTGTGACATGGTCGCTACCTGGAGAGAGATAGAAGAAAACACTCAGCGTGCGCTTTTACAAAACTAGATTGGTTATCAATTTATCTAATCAGGATGTCTCCCACTGTTTTAGTCAAATCTTCCTTCAAACCCTAAAAGGAAAGACTAGCCGAGATTAATTACACCCTACAAGTTCGCCAATCTTTCAGCCAGGCCAGAGCCAGTACTTTGAGGGAGGTTCCCCGTGCTTTCGCATGGACCTAATTATAATAAACCTCGTTTTCCCAGGGGCGTAACCCCGTTAACACCTTTCTAGACACCTACTTAATCGACTAATTGTAATGTGTAAAACTCTCCCAGAAGTAACTCTTACTCGTAGTGGGTATCGGGATCCAACTATCTCATAGAAGATATGCAATCTCATTGCAAATTTCAACACTTGAAATTCCCAATAATATTTTACCCCTAGCGTCCTATGACCTTGACGCAGGCCAACAAACCATAGCCCGCTAGTCAAGTTCAACCCGTCATTTCCCGATTGAATTAAACCTACCCGCACGACCCTTGACGTAGGCCAACTGTTAAAGATAGTGCCCTCAGAGTCAATTATTGGATCACAGGCACGTGATTGCAATGATTGAGGGAGGACCTATGCCGGTAGGACGGTCTTACTCAAGATGATAGTATGCTATCTGGTTTATCTTTATCATCGTGTACTGCTTTAGGTGACATTACAGATCACTATTGCACGTTGGTAGAGCCCTTAGGATTCTTGCTTGACGGCCAGCAGTATGATGGAGATCATATACGTGGGAGCTGGGGTCTATAAGCACATCCTTAAAGTGGTCCCTAGTCGTGGGAGTTTTCGAGACAGGGCATCGATACTCCATAGTAGACTAGTGTATACAGTCGAGACCCCGACGAGGGGCGGTGGCCGGTCTCACAAGCCACTGGTGTCAGTTGGTTCACCTAATATGTATACAGGTGCTCATTGGGTTATGAGTACACCGGACAGGACTCGCCGGGAACATGCTAGTTGGTATTATACCTGACGTCAGATGGCAGTTCCCTGGTGACATGTGTACAGGTTAGTTCATCGACCTGAGATCGTCATTTGTCTCGTGTGAGTTCCCACTGTGCTTTGATTACTACCCTACCATGGCTCAAAGGAGTCATGTAAACAGGTTTTAGTTGGGTACAGTCCCGAGCCATATGGAGGCAGTGAGCGGATCAGTAGGGGTTCGTCTCTCCCGGTATTGGGGGTGAGGTCGCGCTGTGTCTAGGAGAGCCATTACACGAAGTCCTTGGCCAAGGCAGGAGATTTACTGGTAGGTATTCCAATAGTATCTCAGGGTGTTCTGGGCTACACTCCGACATGACTTGTACCGCTTTTGGGGGCCTGACTTTTACCAACCCCCTAGGCCCGCCATGCGATGCTCATAGACGAACGGACCGGACTGTATGGATATTGTCACTGACAGGATCAGTAGGGTGTCAGGATGAGTTCGCTCATTGACGTCCCTTTTGGTCAATACCTGGTAGCCCGTTACGTATGGCTAATAGCTCTGACGTGCTAGTGGTTAAATCCACAGCCAAAGTGTTGACGAGTCTTTAGAGTCCCCCACAGACAGTTTCTCAAGTTTCGGGCGAAACGCTGTAGAGGCCGTATGGATATATGGCAGGGTTCGATCATATACGTGCGGTATTGCACGGATCATGATCGGACGGGTAATACTAGCGGGCTTTAGTTTAAGCCGGATCCTAGTATTATACAGTGTAGATTTTGTCTCATTGCATTTGTATTCGGTCGGAATACAAATACGGGTATGTATATACAGTCGCGGGGTTTTCCTGTAATTTATTACGGGATCGCTTTTTGAAGTTGCCAGTTTGTATTTCGTTTCGGCCATTTTTCCTTTATTCTTTCTTTGGCTGAAAATTGGTGTGGAGGGGCTTATTTGCAAATGTGCAAATTAGCATAGTGGAGAGTGGTTTTTGTAAGTTGTTGCTTCATGATGGTTCAACCATCATTTTATTTCTTTGTTCATCATTACTTGACTTTTTGGAGATGGGAATATGATGGGATGGAGTATGATTAGGTAATGGGTATGACATTCTTCATGATTATCATTTTTCTCTCTCTTGCATTATGGTCTCTCTCCCTTCACCACACATGGGGCCGGCCATTCTTGAGAGAGGGCTGGAAAAATTTTGGTGGGGGATGTTCTCATTTTGCTTGCAAAAGTTCTCTAGTTAATCTCCAAAAGCATTTTTTCCTTCACCTCCACTCGAAATGGCAACTTCACATAACCCCTTGAGACAAACCATTCTATCCTTAGCCTACAGCATTCTTGGACACATCGGCTCGCCAACTTCGTGCCCGAGTTGCCTCGGTCCAGAGGTGGGAGCCCGTAAAAGACCCGGCGATGTGGTGCCCTTTTCCGGCGAGGAGATGACGATCGGAGATTCCGCGAGGAGACTGGGATGGAGGCTGAAGACCGAAGGACACGGATCGCTCGGTATAGCATTCTACCCTTTCTCTAGTTGGCTAGCATTAGGTTAATGGCCCGATCCAGGTTTTACAGTCCGTGGTAGCGCCGGTTCTCTTGTTTTGAGAAAAGTTTTTGTTTCCGCATTTTGGCCTCGAACAGAAGGCCGGGGCGCTACCATGCACTTACATGGTATCAGAGCCACGCCATTAACCTAGTCTAGCCTGCTCTAACGTGTTTACAAGTTTGATCGAACGGATTTTCTAAAAACCGCATTTTCAAGTCCAGTTTCTGTCGATTTTATTTTGTGCTCCAAAAATTTTTCTGGGCATGTCAAAAAATCGTGCAGGGTTTTTTAAGCATTCTGTGAAAATTTGGTAGCTCGATGGCACTGTTCCACCGCGGAACCGCGGCCAAACCCATCCATTGGCCGCGATTCCGCCGCCATTTTAACTCTTTGCTTCACCAAATTTCTACAGTAGCTATCTGACTTGGAAATAGGGTTTTTGGTATATTCTGTTTGGGCCCAGATTATTTTTAGTGCTACAGTTGTGCTTGGGGCCCACTTCGGGAATATTTAGTCGATCGAAAATTTTAAACATGTTAGTTCACAGTATTTACATTATATCTGCGACCGTGAATGTCGCTTGATCGGTAAATCCTGTCTAACTGCTATAGCCCTTTTAGACGGATTTGCGAACGTGACATTCACATTGATGTTCTGTGTTGTGCTGTGATGTTGCGGATTTGTCGTGGTGAATAGCCTGGATACAATATTAGTACAGTTTGGTTGTATATGTACATTTGATATTTTGGGGCGAGCGTCCCACATGTGGACTGCCGTCACTGCCTGTTTGTATATTATTCTTTTGGGGCACGACCGGGCTGAGGTCGATGTACCCGTTGTATGTATATTTTTACTTTCTGTACTAGAATTACCCCGCGGTGGGGTGCACGGATAGCCGGGTTCTAGAGGGCAACGCGCCCGCATCTCATGGCTTTGAGACGGAGGGGGTTTTACTCTAGAATTGGCGGGCTATTCGGCGCACTCGTAGGGGGTACAGGTTGACCCAAAGAGGGGTGCTCAAGTTATCGGATTCCGTGAAGTGCTGGGTGGTCCATTCACGTTGTTGAAGGGGGCTGCCTCGCTTCAGGTTTTGGCGGGTAACTTGCCGCGCCCGTAGGGGTCTAGGATTTCATTGCACAGACTATCCACACGACCAGGGGAACGTCAGGTTTCAGTAGCGGCTCTATGAAACCCGGGGATCCCAGATATCTGTATTGTTCTATGATGCTTATTACATTTCTGTGATGTTGCACTTTATCACGCCTTGAGCGATTATTATATATTGATATATATACTAGTAGATGTTGTATATGTTTTGCATTCGCGCTAGTCCAGTCCCCGCTCTGTCGTTAGTTAAGTAACCTAACGGGTGATGACGGGACCCAGTGGCGAATGCGGATGGCATATACGTACATCGTATTTTCGTTCTTTATTGGTGTGATCAATTGATGGGACTGCGTTGATTTGGATCAATACAAGCTAAACAAACCTATTCTGATGTTGTTGGAACATTTTTTAAAAAGCTGTTATTGCAAGGACGTTCTCTTTTGTTTTGCATAGTGGTATTCGGTTATGAATATCCAGCACCTCAGTCGACGAGGCAAGGGCCGAGATCCCTTCACCGGGAGTGACCCCTTGGACAGAAGTTTGCGTCAGGGCAATAACTTCACTATAGCCGATTGCCTTTTGCTTTGTATCGTGGTATTCAGTTGGAATATCCTGCACCTCATTCTACGGGGAAAGAGCCGAGATCCCTTCACCGGGAGTGACCTCTTTAGCAAAGGTTTTCGTCACTATATTTTCTATAAAAAGCTATCCGGTTCCTTCAACGATATCAAGTTCATTACGTTAAAAGGTTTTTCGCCAAAAACCAGTCGTAGCCCTCCGTCGTTTCTTACAGGTATTACTTAGTATTCTTGTTGTATGTTGACCTCTGTCAAGGCACAGTGCTTGGTAGCTGGGTAATGCTTGTTTGTTGCATAAATGGGATTATTTAGGACAGTCGCACGGTCATTTTGACCTCTGTCAAGGGCACGTGCGGGTGGGTTTAAGTTAATCAAGGACAATGACGGGTTGAACTTGACTTGCGACTTATGATATGTTGACCTCTGTCAAGGTCATAAGCCGCTTGGGGTAAAAATCACATCGGGAGTTTCTAAAGAAACTGAAACTTGCCAGATATGCGCATACCTTCTGGAGTGTGATAACGTGAGTGGATTCCATCACGTTATCATGCGATGATAGTTGGATCCCGATTCCCACTGATGAGTTGGTTTACTCCTCGGGCGATCCCGACTAATTCTTCTTTCAGGTTTGGAGGAGAATTTGACGGTACAGTGGGAGGTTTCCTGATTAGATAAAGTGATAACCATTCTGATCTAGATTAGAGTGCATGCTGAGTGTTTCTTTTCTCTCTCTCTCTTTGGCAACGACCATGACCCGACCCTTGACTATGACTCAGTGACCAAGATTAACCGAACCTTCTTAAAACACTGGCTTTTGGATTGTCAGAGTTGCAAACCTCATTGCCACTCCTACTTTTACCCTTTTCTCCAGGACACCCCGTATTACTACGAACGTCCACTTCCATTGGATAAAACCATCGTATGGTTATATACGAACTCGAAGGAACTTGTTCAAGATTCGAGGATGGTTTCCGGTTCTAGAGAAAACGAATAGGATTATTCAGTTGTCTTTTCCTTTTACCTTCTCTCAGCTTGCGAGTGCTTCTTGGATTAGGGGATAGTACACCCGTTACACCTATTGGATAGTCTTCTTCCAAACCTTAGACTGGTGCCGAACGGTAGGGAATGAAGAAAGCCGATTAGTCTAAGTGTGGTGTACAGAAGGTATTAAGTAAAGACAAATAAAGGGATTAGAAGGAGGGCATAGTAAATTGCGACTGCTATTCACGACCAAACCAAGTATTTCATTACCACTCCCACTTCACGTTTGTATTTCTCCAGGACACTCCGTATCACTACGAAGATCCACAATTATTTGGATACTCCATCGTATGGTTATATACGAACTCGAAAGGAACTTGTTCCAGTTCGGGGATGGATTCTGGTTCAGGAGAAATAGGAATAAGGTTTATTCGGTTGTCTTTTATCTTCACCTTCTCTCGCATTGCGAGTGCTCCTAAGATTAGGACAGTACACCTATTACGCTTATTGGATAGTCTTCTTCCAAACCATAGGCTGGTGCCGAACGGTAGGGAAGGAAGGAAACCATTTAGCCTAAGAGGGTGTACAGAAGGTAATGACTAAAGACATATGAAGGGATTTGGAGAGATGGCAAAGAAATATACGGTTACAGTTGTGAATCTGGATAATGGTAGAGGCATTACTAGGAATACCCAGATACCCCTACAAAACATTTCAATGTTTCAGTTTCACTGTGTACTGTTAAAAGAAAACTGATTTCCCAATTATCCCTTGCTCCAGGGTATGTATTTACCAGGTATGATTCTCACATCTGTATGGTTTTACAGATGATGAGTGGGAGTAAGTTATTGGGAATTAGGTGATCATCCTCATTATATCGGAATTCGTTGTAATTGGTGATATTTGAGGAAATCGCCTGGGCTGTTTGGCGGACGGCAAATATTTGGTTTTGAATATCCGTTGCTATGCACCAATTTCAAATTGATATATTTGTACGTCTATTTTTATAGAGTGAGATATAACTTTTTGAAATTATGTCCATGACATTTACCTATATCAGTGGATGGTTAGGTAAGGAGCTTTAAACAGCGGTGTAATTCTTCTTAACCATAAGTACAGTTTTCAACCTACGACATACAGGGAATGAGTTATTAGACTCAGGGAACTTATACAGAGTATTGTATGTTGTCCAGTATCCATGAGGACAGAGGGGTGTTGGAGATAGTGCCCTCAGAGTCAATTATTGGATCACAGGCACGTGATTGCAATGATTGAGGGAGGACCTGTCCCAGTAGGACAGTCTTACTCAAGATGATAGTATGCTATCTGGTTTATCTTTATCATCGTGTACTGCTTTAGGTGACCTTACGAGTCGCTATTACACGTTGATAAAGCCCCTAGGATTCTTGCTTGACTACCAGCAGTATGAGGGCGATCATATACGTGAGAGCTGGAGTCTATAAGCACATCCTTAAAAGGTCCCTAGTCGTGGGAGTTTCGAGACAGGGCATCGATTCTCCAGAGTAGACTAGTGTATACAGTCAAGACCCCGATGAGGGGCGGTGGCCGATCTCACAAGCCACTGGTGTCAGTTGGTTCACCTAAGATGTATACAGGTGCTCATTGGGTTATGAGTACACCGGACATGACTCGCTGGGAACCTGCTAGTTGGGATTATACCAGACGTCAGATAGCAGTTCCCAGGTGACATGTGTACAGGTTAGTTCATCGACCTGAGATCGTCATTTGTCTCGTGCGAGTTCCCACTGTACTTTGATTACTACCCTACCACGATCAAAGGAGACGTGCAAACAGGTTTTAGTTGGGTGCAGTCCCGAGCCACATGGAGGCAGTAAGCGTATCTGCAGGGGTTCGTCTCTCCCGGTATTGTGGGTGAGGTCGTGCTATGTCTAGGAGAGCCAGTACATGAAAAGTCCTTGGCCAAGGCAGGAGATTTACTGGTAGGTATTCCAGTAGTATCTCAGGATGTTCTGGGCTACACTCCGACACGACTTGTACCGCTATTGGGGATCTGACTTTTACCAACCCCCTAGGCCCGCCATGCGATGCTCATAGACGAACGGACCGGACTGTACGGATATTGTCACTGACAAGCTCAGTAGGGTGTCAGGATGAGTTCGCTCATCGATGTCCCTTTTGGTCAATAGCTGGTAGCCCGTCACGTATGGCTAATACCTCTGACGTGCTAGTGGTTAAATCCACAGCCATAATATTGACGAGTCTTTAGAGTCCACCACACACAGTTACTCAGGTTTCGGGCGAAACGCTGTAGAGGCCGTATGGAGATATGGCAAGGTTCGATCAGATACGTGCGGTATTGCACGGATCGTGATTGGACGGATTTTACTAGCCGGCTTTGGCTTAAGCCGGATCCTAGTATTAGACAGTGTAGTTTTGTCTCTTTGCATTTGTGTTCAGTGGGAATACAAATGCGGGCATGTATATGCAGTCGCGGGGTTTTCCTGTAATTTATTACGGGATCTTTTTTCTGAAGTTGCCAGTTTGCATTCCGTTCCGGCCGGTTTTCCTTTGTTCTATCGCGGCCGGACTTTCCGTTGGAGGGGGTTATTTGCAAGAGTGCAAATAACTTATTTGTCGAGGGGTTTCTTGCATTTGTGCCTTCATAATCATGAGATTCCATTATGGTCTCATCCTTTGCATTTATGAGATGGTGTTGTGAAAGGATTGATATGTGATTTGGTGTGACCATTTTTCTCTTCTATTATTCCTTCCTTGCATTATTTGATTCATTGACCACCACCATTCTTTGTAGGGGCCGGCCACTAAAAGAGAGGGATGAGAGAGGTTCTTTGGGGCATCTTCAAACCCCAAAGAGACATAGATTCTACACTAGTCTACAGCACTCCTTGGATGCGTCGGCTAGCCAACTTCGCGCCCGAGTTGCCTCGGTCCAGAGGTGGGAGCCCGTAAAAGAAATCGGCTACGTGGTGCCCTTTCCGACGAGGACGTGACAGACGGAAATTCCACGGGAGATCAGAGTGGAGACGAAGACCGAAGGACATGGGTCGCTTGGTATACTTCTCTACTCTTATTCTAGTTTGCTAGTAGCTAGGTTAATGGCCCGATCCGGGATAAAAGTGCACGGTGGTGCCGGTTTACTAGTTTGTAAAGTTTTTCGTTTCTGCATTTCCAGCGTCGGATCGACGGCTGGGGCGCCGGCGTGCACTTACAAGGGGTTGGTCCTCATACTATATTCGGTTTACTTATGACTTCTCTAGTTTTTAGACAAGTGTTTCGTAGAAACACAAGATCCAAGTTTTGAGAAGTTATAGGTATATGAATAAAGTAGAGAACCAGGTGTTGCAAGTATCAGGATTCTTTAAGGTGATCGAAAATGTAGATACTTGTGTATGGTATTCAGTTGATAGTAATGTTTAAGAGAACATGCTTCTCTTTCAGGTTACTCATAATTGGAAGCATTCTTAAGTTGAGTAATGCTGATCGGCCTCTCTCCATTTAGTTGACATGCACTGGAGACAGCTGCATGATTTGAATCTGGTTCAATTAAATCAGTGCCTCTGTTTCTATATTGGATATAGAACGGTTTATAGCTTAACGATGTTAAGGTACGGGGAGTTGTCCGGCTTATGCTTAAAACCAGACTCTGGATAACTCAAGACACGTTTCTGTAATGGCTGTTTGTGGGTTGACCCAGGCTATGACGAGGGTTGACTTTCTACCATCTAGAAGATCAATAGTGATATTGTTCTTGACTCGCCACAGTTTTAATAAAAATGGATTTTTTCAGAAAAACTGTAGTGGGAGTATGGTAGAACTGGAAATGATTCCAGAACCGCAAACGATTACTGAAAATTTAATAAGAACCTAAAGATTCAATGTGGATTGACATTCCATTGGCCACTCCGCAGATATGGTGGGTAACCTCAGGCACTTGAGAGGTACTTCGGTATGCTCAAAGACGGTGACAGGGAGGTTCTTGTTTACCCAGACTTGACACTACTGTTGTTCCAGGCTATGAGACCCGGCAGAAGGATGAGCATAGCGTCGTTCTAAACAAGCTTTAGAAGTGTACGTGTATATGATTCTGCCAGAGGGTTGTCGTAGTCAGTGGGAGCAGCGGAAGCATTGGTGGACAAGTGGCTTATGTCTATTTATAGACTAAAGTAGATATAGCGGAGATAGATCATCTATTTTGATATGACAGTCATGGGTTTGACTTTATCAGAATAGGGGATGGATCTGTTAAGAAGGTAGTAGGGTATGATGTCCTGGTATTTGGATGACATACACAGAGTAGGAAGTGAAACTCCTATACTACGATCGGTTATACTTTGGTTGTCACACAGTGGTTTCTCCACATAAAGCTTGGATATTATATCAGACATTCTGGTTACTAGATCTATGGTTTTAGATCTAGATTTGGGTAGTTTCCCAATCAGGGTACTTAGACAGCATTTTAAAGGTATTTAGAATGGACGACTCCTGGCACGGTAGTGTACCTGCAGGTGATGGAGTCACCCTCTCTAAAGGTGTCTTACAGACTAAAGAGGAGAGGGATGTGCATGATTGGCAGATCACTTGCTTAGGCAATTGAGTCAATCATGAGATGTCAAGTACCACACCAGATATTGTTTTTGCACGAGATGCAGTAAGTTGATATTGATCCAATTCTGGAGAAACATTCGAAAGCGGTTTTAGAACATAAGTGGATGTTCCAGGGATATGATAACAACAGCCTCTTTCAGGGGACAGTTATCATTCCAGGCTTCCAAGGTGGCCTGGATGACAGAGTGGCTGTCAGAGTTATAGTTTTCCCTCCGACGAGGGGCAGTAGTTTGGACAGGTGGTCCAAAGGGATACTGAGGTAGGCATGGCGCAGGATACTGATTAAGTTCAGTTGACGATACAGTCTAAGAAGTTTGGATTTGGAGTTCATTTATGAGCTAGGTCCCATCAGATATCCAGACATATTCTGAGACAGGTATTACTCATTTCGGGAGATGGCTTTCTCCGTGAACTTGAGATAAAGAGATACATAGAAAGAAACATCAGAGCGGATCCACTCACTGAGGCTATTCCTCGAACGCAATAGTTTCGCAAACAGGCTTTGTGAGACTGATTAGTAGAGGAGTTGGGTGTTCGGTATCACACGAGCTGTGAGTATGCGACATCGTAATAATAAGCCTTGAGTGCAAGTGGGAGATTGTTGGAGATAGTGCCCTAAGAGTCAATTATTGGATCACAGGCACGTGATTGCAATGATTGAGGGAGGACCTATGCCGGTAAGACAGTCTTACTCAAGATGATAGTATGCTATCTGGTTTATCTTTATCATCGTGTGCTGCTTTAGGTGACATTACAGATCACTATTGCACGTTGGTAGAGCCCTTAGGATTCTTGCTTGACGGCCAGCAGTATGATGGCGATCATATACGTGGGAGCTGGGGTCTATAAGCACATCCTTAAAGTGGTCCCTAGTCGTGGGAGTTTTCGAGACAGGGCATCGATACTCCGGAGTAGACTAGTGTATACAGTCAAGACCCCGACGAGGGGCGGTGGCCGGTCTCACAAGCCACTGGTGTCAGTTGGTTCACCTAAGATGTATACAGGTGCTCATTGGGTTATGAGTACACCGGACATGACTCGCCGGGAACATACTAGTTGGTATTATACCTGGCGTCAGATGGCAGTTCCCTGGTGATATGTGTACAGGTTAGTTCATCGACCTGAGATCGTCATTTGTCTCGTATGAGTTCCCACCGTGCTTTGATTACTACCCTACCACGGCTCAAAGGAGTCGTGCAAACAGGTTTTAGTTGGGTACAGTCCCGAGCCACATGGAGGCAGTGAGCGGATCTGCAGGGGTTCGTCTCTCCCGGTATTGGGGATGAGGTCGCGCTGTTTCTAGGAGAGCCATTACACGAAGTCCTTGGCCAAGGCAGGAGATTTACTGGTAGGTATTCCAGTAGTATCTCAGGGTGTTCTGGGATACACTCCGACACGACTTGTACCGCTTTTGGGGGCCTGACTTTTACCAACCCCTAGGCCCGCCATGTGATGCTCATAGGCGAACGGACCGGACTGTACGGATATTGTCACTGACAGGCTCAGTAGGGTGTCAGGATGAGTTCGCTCATCGACGTCCCTTTTGGTCAATACCTGGTAGCCCGTTACGTATGGCTAATAGCTCTGACGTGCTAGTGGTTAAATTCATAGCCAAAGTGTTGACGAGTCTTTAGAGTCCCCCACAGACAGTTTCTCAAGTTTCGGGCGAAACGCTGTAGAGGCCGTATGGATATATGGCAGGGTTCGATCATATACGTGCGGTATTGTACGGATCATGATCGGACGGGTAATACTAGCGGGCTTTGGTTTTAGCCGGATCCTAGTATTATACAGTGTAGATTTTGTCTCGTTGCATTTTTATTCGGTCGGAATACAAATGCGGGTATGTATATACAGTCGCGGGGTTTTCCTGTAATTTATTACGGGATCGCTTTTTGAAGTTGCCAGTTTGTATTTCGTTTCGGCCATTTTTCCTTTGTTCTTTCTTAGGCTGAAAATTGGTGTGGAGGGGCTTATTTGCAAATGTGCAAATTAGCATAGTGGAGGGTGGTTTTTGTAAGTTGTTGCTTCATGATGGTTCAACCATCATTTTACTTCTTTGTTCATCATTACTTGACTTTTTGGAGATGGGAATATTGTTCCCCTCCGAATGGCGGCCAAGGCATGGACGTCTTGCCTGAGATTCGGGGCAGATGCTATTTGGTTTTATCCGTCCATCTCTCCGAAGATGCCAAGTTGATTTATGGCACCATGTATCGGAGGTTTAGACGGATGCGGCCGATGTAGCAGACTTTGTCAGATTCCCCCTCGCTCGAGGGGTTTTTGATTGTGGGGACGCTCTTCCTTGCAGGCGCAAGCCCCTGCAGTTAATTACGCTACCGCATCGCGGTAACAACTTTCTCCTTCTCCAGAATTTCACTTCGTGTCGTGGGTGTTTGTTTTATTTGTGGTTGCCCGTGGATTGTATACGGAGACTAATTTATGTCGTCGCCCGTAGGACGTGGATTAGTCCAAATCCGTATTTTCTTAGATTTGGGTTTGGGGTTTTGGTTTGAGGATACGTTAGCCATATTTGAGGCTAAGATCAACTCAAACGGGATCGTTTAGATCCAACAAAAGAGCGTTTGGGGGCTCTATTGTTCCAGTTTAGGGATATAGTGGTCCATTGAATGTATGGCCGTCGGGACCCGTCACCTCTCTGACGACGTTGAAGGATTACAACGACAGATATCAGAGGAGTTCAAAAATGTACCCTTGAACCAAAGTTGGTTGGGAGACCTGTAGTCCAATTTGGGACTAAAGTCTGTTTGAGGGTTTAAGGATACGTTAGCCGTATTTGAGGCTAAGATCAACTTAAACATTTGTTAAGGATACGTTAGTCCAGTTTGAGACTAAGATCAACTTAACGGGATCGTTTAGATCCGACAAAAGAGCATTTGAGCTCTATTGTTCCAGTTTAGGGACATGGTGGTCCATTGCCAGTTTAAGGACATGGTGGTCTATTGATCCCATTTTGGGGACGAAGATTGGTTTAAGGACGCATAAGTCCATGAGTTTAAGGACCCCACAGTCCGTATTAATGTGTGGTTGTTGGGACCCGTCACCTCTCTGACGACGTTGAAGGATTACAACGACAAATATCAGAGGAGTTCAGAGATGTACCCTTGAACCAATGAGTTGGTTGAAAGAGTAGGTGTGCTCAGTTCAAGATGATTTGAGGACTTATGGCCAGTTTGGGCTAAGTCCAATTATGTTTGAAATATTGGCCCTTTGGGCCATTAGACATTTGTCTGGGTTCAGCCCCTCGTCATTCAGCAGTGTTAAACAGAGGTTTGGGGGCTCTGACAACATTTTGTCTTTGATTTCCTCAATTTTGAGATTCATTTGGAGGAGGGACTTTTGCCTCTGTAAAATTAGCCAATTTAGCTAAAAGTAGTGTTAAACACTTAGAGAACAACAGTGTTAAATACTGGAGATAGAACTCTCAAATTAGTGTTAAACACTAAAAGACAATCAGTGCTAAACACTGGAAATATAATCTTTAATTTAGTGTTAAACACTAGAAACAATCAGTGTTAAACACTGGAAATATAATCCCCAAATTAGTGTTAAACACTAAAGACAGAGAGGTCACGTGTGGACACGTGAGAGCGCCCAAAGGGGGGACCAGATCCCTTTTCTTCGTTCTGCAATTAAGCGTGAAACACTTTTCATTTCCTGGCTATCACGTGTGGGCACGTGATAGGCATCCATCCATTGGATATTAAAGGGATTTGTTAAGGGTCACGTGGGGACACGTGAGGACGCCCAAAGGTGGGACCAGATCCCTTTTCTTCATTCTGCAATTAAGTGTTAAACACTTTTTATTTTTATTTTAGAGCATCACGTGTTGGCACGTGATGGGGATTTATGCATCGATAATTACAGCATTTGCTGAGGGGTCACGTGGGGACACGTGAGAGCGCCCAGAGCCTATATTTCCTTTGTTTTTTCTTTCTGCATTTTGGGAGTCATGTGGGAGCACGTGAGGCATTGCCTCAAAGCTTCTTTTCTTTAGGGATCTTTTCAAAGGTCACGTGGGGGCACGTGACCCTAGTTCTTTTCATGAACAAAGATCTTTTAAGAATTGAATTCTCTGTAGGGTTAAACCCTAATTATAATTTTGGAGGAATTAAATTCCTATTGTGAAAGAATTAAATTTTAGGATAAAACCCTGATTTCTTTTTAAAGGAATTAAATTCCCAGATATGTAAAAGAATTAAATTTTTGATTAGGGTTAAACCCTAGTTTTGTTTTAGGAGAATTAAATTCAACTCAATTCCCCTTCTAAGTTTAGGATCTGCATGGGAGGATCTCGACCCGATGAGAATTAAATTCTCAACTTATGGGGAGATGTGCTCTGTGCAGATGTTCAACCAGAAGAAGAACTAAGTTCTTTTTTGTATAAGAGTTAAACTCTTGGATTGAGAATTAAATTCTCTTTTTAAAGTTTCGATTCCCTTTCTTTTCTCACCTAGGGTTTTCTTTGTTGAGAATTAAATTCTCCTTTCTTTTCTTCCCTCTTAAGAATTAGATTCTCCTCTCTCTGTTTTTCTCTCCAAAAAAAGGTCTCTTCTCTTCTTTTCTTAGCTCCTATTTATAGGAGAAGGAAGAGAATCAATTTGTTTAGCAAATCTCCCATTGAAAGATTTGATTTGTTTTCATCATTAATATGATCCTTTAGATCATTCAGTGAATTTTATTCACCGTTGGATTTTAAATCCAAAGATATTCTGTTTGTTATTTCCGGTGAGATTTCAGGGGAAATCTTTCCTTGTCTAAGATCTTTCCATAAATTGGTGATATTTAATCACCCTTGGATCTTTAATCCAACGGTTCCCAAAATCCTTTTACATTTGGAAAGATTTAGAGAAATTTAGAATTTTAATTCTATTTGGAAAGATTTAGAATTTTAATTCTATTAAACTGTAAGGTTTTCAAAGCCTGTCACGTGCTGGCACGTGACCCTTAGTCACGTGTGAGCACGTGACCCCCAATTGGTTCTTTTTTCAGCGTTTATTTATGCTTCAGTTTTAACCATCACGTGTCAACACGTGACTATTGGTCACGTGTGAGCACGTGATACCTCATTGAGGTATTTTCTTCAGACATTTGTTATTTTATTTCTGTTTTAATTGTTACGGGTCAACACGTGACCATTGGTCACGTGTGAGCACGTCACCCCCAATTGGGTCCTTCTTCAATCGTTTGTTTTTATTTCTGTTTTAACTATCACGTGTCAACACGTGACCATTGATCACGTGTGAGCACGTGATACCTCATTGAGATAATTCCTGATTTTTTAATCAGGGAACAGTGCATAGCATATTTGCTCATAGCTTTTGATCCCGGATGAATTATGAAGCCCATAATATATCAAATCGAAGGGTTTTTCAAGATGCTTTCGATACCATTAGAATTTATCAGTTTCTCCTTCGGGAATTTATCAAAATACAGGCCGGAAGATACTGGTTAGCATTTCCTTAAGCGTATCGTTGCCATTTGATACCTTGGACTCTTCTGCACAAAAATTTTTGGCGGGAACAAATATGATGGGATGGAATATGATTAGGTAATGGGTGTGACATTCTTCATGATTATCATTTCTCTCTCTCTTGCATTATAGTCTCTCTCCCTTCACTACACATGGGGCCGACCATTCTTGAGAGAGGGCTGGAAAAATTTTGGTGGGGGATGTTGTTCTCATTTTGCTTGCAAAAGTTCTCTAGTTAATCTCCAAAAGCATTTTTTCCTTCACCTCCACTCGAAATGGAAAATTCACATAACCCTTTGAGACAAACCATTCTATACTTAGCCTACAGCATTCTTGGACACGTCAGCTCGCCAACTTCGTGCCCGAGTTGCCTCGGTGTGGGAGCCCGTAAAAAGACCCGGTGATGTGGTGCCCTTTTCCGACGAAGAGATGACGACCGGAGATTCCGCGAGGAGACCGGGATGGAGGCTGAAGACCAAAGGACACGGATCGCTCGGTATAGCATTCTACCCTTTCTCTAGTTAGCTAGCATTAGGTTAATGGCCCGATCCGGGTTTTACAGTCCGCGGTGGCGCCGGTTCTCTTGTTTTGAGAAAAGTTTTTATTTCCGCATTTTGGCCTCGGACAGACGGCCGGGGCGCTACCGTGCACTTACACCAACAAAGTCGCACGACTACCCTAACTCAATCGCATCATATGCTTTTGCAGATAAGCATAAATAGCTACCGAACACTATGCCTTGATGCAGGCCAACAAACGCAGTACGAATACTATGAAGTACTTATCTGAAATGACGGAGGGCTACGACAGGTTTTTAAGAAAACCCTTTGTGTAATGAACTTGATATCGTTGTAGAATCGAGTGATTTTTGAATGGAGTGTTTTTTAGGCCTTTTCTAGTTTTGCTAAAGAGGTCACTCCCGGTGAAGGGATCGTCGGCTCTTTCCTCATAGAATAAGGTGCAGGATATTTCACAAATATCACTATGCAAAGTAAAAACTATAGAAGCAATTAAAAGACAAACCGAGTATGCAGCATCTGCTAGTTTCGCTAAAGAGGTCACTCCCGGTGAAGGGATCTCGGCTCTTTCCTTATCGAATAAGATGCTGGATGTTCTACAAGGAACACCGCTATGCAAAGCAAGAACTAGAGCTACTAGTTTTTTAGACAAGTTTCTACAACATCTTTAGGTTTCTTTTATTTCATTAATCTCATTAATGAAGTCCCATTTTATTATGTTTCACAAGCATCACATTTGAAACGAAATCAGCAATATAACATATATCTCATATATATAATATACACATTCGTCTCAGGTAGTAATATGATCTCATTACAGAACATTGCAGCAGAAGATAACATATGAAATATTGGATATACTAGGACGTCCGTGTTTTATATCGAGCCTGCATAAAACACGGATTCCATGGTCGCGATGAATAGCCAAACCCACATCCCTAGACCCCTATGAGAGCGGCAAGCAACACTGCCAATTCTAAGGTTAAGAGACCTGGTCTCGACTCCTCGAGATGGCCTCCCACTAGACCCTAGAACCCGGTTACTTGTGCTCCCCGCCTTGGGTCTACCTAATGCAGAAAAGTAAATAATATACAATGGTGACATCATCCTCAGCCCGAAAGTACCCCAATAAAAGAATATTACATACAATGAATTTTACATGAATGAAAATAAAAACCCTCATCTCACATAAAACCCTGGGCTATTCAAAACGCGACGATCCAATACAACATATCACAGCAACACATAATATCACATATCATCAATGTAAGTAAATATGCGTATCCTAATTGTCGTTGATGTATAGCAACGAAACCGACGATACACCGCATATTACACTTACGGTCGCAGAAAAGAAAGTGTAAACCTACAACAGTTGGAATCCGCAACCTACTTAGATATCGCATGCCTAACCAAATGAATTCCTTAGACATCTCATGCCTAACAATTATAAACCCCGCATTTTAGTCTCATAATCGAAAACTCTTTTCAATATCAAGTAGGGCAATTCAACAAGATTCCCGACATCCTGATCGAATGCTCGTCGCAAACTTTAGTAGACGGACGCACCCCCGGATGCCTTCGACGAAGTGCACTAAGACGGAACACCGCTGCCGCGAACACCCGAACGGATGCTTTTGGCGACGGGGTTCTCCTACAGTCACTTGGTCGAGGCTATGGGGAGTGGTTGTTTATTAAGTTTACCCGGCGAGTATCCGCGTACGCTACTTGATTGCGACGAACTTTTGATCGCATCAAAATCCCGTGGCAACCGATCATGTGTGTCACGTCCCGAAAGTACGGAACATGACCGGCACTTAAACTACGAAACGTCTCGAGGCGTACGTAATCTAAGTAAACCGAAAACCCAGAAATCCAAACCAAGAAAAGAAGTAGAGTGAAGGAAAACCAATTTAAAACAAGTAGTTTTAATAGCATAAGCAGAATTATACGGTTTTTAAGAACATCAAAATTTACTGAAAATTTCGGCAGAGTCTCCTTTGTAAATACTGGCCCCAAACGGAATACAACATGAATAGTATACGAAATCAATAAAAAGGCATCCCCAAGCGGGAGCTAGCTCTTCGTCAATCGACGGTCACAACCACACAAGCAATATAATATACAACGCCGAAAGGCGAGGATCAAAACTCAAAAGGAAACTCAAAACCACCAGAAATATAACGAGCGACTCTAAGGTCGAAAGAATAACCAACACTGGTCTCTATCTCAATAAATACATGTTTGGTTGATGGAATTTACTAGATACAACGGAATAATATTATACAAGGTAATATGATGGGTACGATACAAGAAAAACCCACCTACTAGCAAGTCACCCGAATGAAACTGAGCCCGCAAAGCCGTAATGAAACCTGTACGGCAAACCTGCAAGAAACTGGGGCACAACGGGGGTGAGTTGCCAACTCGTGAATAGAAAAATATCTACGCACAGAAATCGAATAAATAACGCAATCCTAGGTCAATGATCATAATATATCCTCAAAAATGTATATAACACGTAGCCTATAACAAGGCTAGGGTAAATATCTAACCCGAGTGTAATCTCATGTGCCCGTGTCAGTGCCTCAGGTAGCAATATATCATATGGATGATGTATGAATGCATAAAACAGAATGCATGTACTGAATAAAACTGGTTTCATAAATCAGTGAGATTTCTGTATTTTAAAAGAAATGAGGTACCATATATGAAATCAGCATAAAACAGTGCCCAGCATCGACACAAAATAAGT
Organism: Agapanthus africanus; assembly: GCA_030015575.1. NCBI lineage: Eukaryota > Viridiplantae > Streptophyta > Magnoliopsida > Asparagales > Amaryllidaceae > Agapanthus > Agapanthus africanus. The sequence goes on from CM057347.1 coordinate 52,566,254, forward strand.
GTCCAAATACCTCGATATCTCTGTGTCACAATCTATGTACCTCAAGTCTCAATATCTAGGGCGCCGTCAGTCCAGACCGGCCCCTACCATCCATCTCAAGACCACGACGGTATCCTCCGGATATCCGACGCGTCGGGTAATATCACCGGTAGGTAGTGCTCCCCTGCCAGGCTCACATCGTCATCATCACGCGCTTCTTGCCCCGGGGTACCTTACCGGGTCCACCATGTACCCGAAACGGTTCATCCGTCTCCTCGAATCGGGTCTCGAAATCCATCAGCAAACTCATGGTGGACGACTCATACATCATGGGAAAACCGCACTTTTTATTTTAAAAGAGGAAAAAGGTTTATTTATGTTTTTGCGGTTTTCCTCCAAATCCAGAAAATCTCATGGAAATCCGAATCCAAAACCTCAATAACACGTAAAATGGTGAATATATGCATGAAAATCCATGAATGCGGCATAACAATGAATAACAGTATGCATGAAGTAGCAGGTAATAACTACAATGTCTAAACTAACATATAAGGCAAGTACACTAATATCATGTCTAACTATTAGCTAACAGGCTATGTCAAGCAATAATATTTTCTAAGGTGTACGTGACATGGCAATTACCGATGAAGATGTGTGTGAGCCGGCAAATAAGTGTACGTGGTACATACGCATCATCGGTAATGGTGCTGGTGTCCTAACAGCATGATATCAATAATGGAGTATGAAACATAAAATAAGCATGCGATGCGAAGCGGACCACAAAAGAAGAGCGGGAGCTGAAAACTAGACGCAACTATAACTAATCTGCATTAATCTAATATAAGTCCTACAAAAGGCGCCTTTTGAAACAACACGAATCATGGGGTTTTTAAAAAAGGGGCTACGGTGTTTTTATGAAAAGATAAGTCTTTTGAAATATCCGTAGGATCCCTTGGGCTGTCTTTTAAAATACCCACGATTTGTTACTTTTTGAAATAGGTAGGAGTCTAATCTAATCTAACAACTACACTAAACTATACGGCTGAACTAACAAGCTGAACTACAGGTAAGGAAACCGCCTATCATCTGAGTCGATACATATACATACCTGTATATGTATAGTCGGTGATCCCGCCTCAATAATATCATATCCGATACCATATCTATAATCAGGCATCCCAAGTCAAGAGTGCGGATCAATCATCAATATAGCCCGTACGTAAATCCGTCGTACGGCATCCCAATCTGGGTACGGGTCAATATCACATTCATCATACTATTCACCTGGTATCCTCTTTATCAAATATGATGATCGGGGTACTGATCTACGTCTAGTACCATACTGATACCGCCTACGTATGCATGGACGTGTGTGAAACACTACGTCAAGGACCCGCTACAACGTCATGTCGTATCTCAAATACGAACCCTGCTATATCACCGATCTCACGGCCTCAAATCAAATCTCATCGACTCAGCTCAATCCCAAGTATCATCCTCAAATCCGTATGTGAACACATAGTCCCATACCTATGTGAACCCATAACTATAAGGAATCCCATGAGCACATATCAATAGGAATGTATGCATGTATGTATGTGTGTATGTGTAGTGCAACACTACCCTAGGGTTCGCAACACTAAAGTAATCCAACACACCAATATCCATCCTGAGCATCGTTATTAATCCCAAATAACATATAATAATTGTTGGTGTGTATACGCATCCGTATACACCACCACGGACTGCGGGGGTGCTATATGCCATCCACCCGACTTCTTCCCGTAGATATAAATCTACTCACCTGGTCTTCGCTAGCCGGTGCACGTCGCCACGCGCTTGCTTGTCGTCTCGAAGTCCATATGGGGGTACCTACATATCATAACGCACCATATCGCATTAAAACTAAATTCGAAATCGAAACGGCATACGAAAATCAAATCGGCACGCGTATCACGCATAGGTCCAAACCTATCGCCTACGCATGCAAGAATAGTCAAACCAACCCTCGATGTCGATGTACAAACGTCAAACCATCGAGAAAAATCCAATCACACTCATTTGCACAATTACAAGCACTAATTATAATATAAAATAGCTTACAATTCCCAAAAACCCCAATTTCACTTAAAAAGTCGTTTTTCCGAAAATCTAGCAAGCACAATTCGCCGTTTTTGTACAAAACATGACGTTTAAATGAATGTAGCGGCCAATATACTTATTAAATATCTTAAATAAGTCATAGAAATAATTTCCGGAATTTAATCTCATTAAATTCCAAAAACCCTAATATTCTAGTTTACAAAATACCCTTTTAAACAATTTCATAGCAAAAATGCACAAACTACAATTTAGGTTGGATTTCCATGAACTAAAGTGTTAAACTACACTTAATAAAGTTAATAATATGATAAAAACCCTAACCATATTTTTAATCTCATATTTCGAATTAAATCAAAAAAACTAGTTTGCAACAAAAAGCTTAATTTGGACATTTTTCAAGTAACAACTTGTAATTAACAACTAGATTAGTTTTCTACAAAACTAAATATGTTAATCCACCTCACTAAACCATACACAATCAAACACAACTCATTTCCACAACAAACCCTAACTTGAAATCTTTAATCATGCAATTAAACTCACATAACCCAAATTAACACTTAATTAACTTAGCTTTACGAAATTAAGTAACAAACTAAGCAAAAAGTTTAGAATTATACCCAAAAACATTTGAAGATCCACAAGCATCCATGGCCCTCCAAAATGCTCTCTTTTCACAAGGATCCATGCTATACGGCCTAAGCTAAAATGGGTAGGAGTCGGATTTGGGTTTTGGGATTTTTTTGATGGATTTTGGGGCAATTTTTGATGAAGTTTTGAAGAGAAAAGAGAAGGGAAATGGGGGGGGGCTGTTGCTGCAGTAGGAGAGGGGAGGGCTGCTGGAATTGGAGTGGGAGAGGAGAGAGAGGGAGGTAGAGAAAGTGGGGGAAGAAGTCAAAGTCAATTCAAGGTCAAAGGTCCACCTCATTTCTCCATTTTCTTTTCTTTTCTTTCATTTCTTTCCTTTGAAATTCAAGTGGGGAAAATAAATGGGGGCTGCTGAATTCTTCAAGGGGAGAAGTAAATGGGAGTGTGTGGATGTGGGTACGGGTGTGGGGTGATGAAAAATGATAAATATAATACCCCAAACATCCATTTACGCTAAAAAAAAGCCTTTTTTCTTCAATAATTTCTAAACCGTTTTGGCAAATGATTTCGTTCCAAAAACTACATGATAAAATTTTATTTAATATTTTATGATGCATAAAATTTGTTTCAACTCATTCCAATTTGTAATTTTCGCTAATTAAATGTATTAGTGACGGCTTAAATAATAATAAAATAATATTTTTTTCAGAAAATTTGAAATTTCACCAGCGGCTCAATAAACACCAAATAATAGCAATTACATAGCTAGAAAATGTATATTTAATTTTTATAATAAGATATTTGTATTTTTACTTTTTACAGAAAACCCCCTTATTTTATCGATTTTTTTGAAATTTCACCGAAACGATTTTCAAAACGTTACAATGTGAGACTGAACTGCTAGATTTATAACATTCAAATTAGTTATATCATAACTACTTGTGGATTCCAAATATTGTATCACATTCCAGATAAATAGACAATATTAAACTTTCCGATCGAATAAACAAATACCCAAGATTTCCCAAATAGCTCAACACTTGAGCGGAGTTCGAAAAGTATCCATCACATGCCACAGTACCAATGGTCCAGCCGTAGAAGAGTCAAACCAACGCCTCACATGTGGCAACGCCGTACTGCCCCAAACCCTAAGGTTTAGAGGCGGTTCAGACGGTCACATAATCGAGTTAAGGTTTGTGTTCTTCTAGAGGGTCCACCGCGTTACTTGCATGATTTTCCGGAAGTTTCAAACTCGTGAAAAAATCCAACACTTGAAAATTTTCCGGCAGGGGAAAAAGTGAGTTATTGATATCCGTTCGAACTTTTTAGCATATTCTAAATTACCCGGAAAAAAAAACTTAAACGAAGTTAAACTTTCTGATCGAATCAACGAATACAAAAGCTTTCTAGAAAACTCAACACTTGAGTATAATTAAAAATTCCCATAAACATCAAGAAATACATACGGATATAACTGTGCAAAAAGAAAACAATAACTCCACTGTACAGCCGCGGAACCGCCGCGCATAGCATGTCATTGCCGCGGTTCCGCGGCTCTTTAATGGTATTAATTGCTCATTTTTCACAGTAGTCCTTATAATTCCCTGCTGAATTTTCTGAGCATTTTTAATATGAAAAATGTCAACTTTTGGAAAAATTTCTAGAAACTAGGATTTTACGAGTATTCGAAGTTCGATCGGACTTTAAACTTCGCCTAGACTTCGCCTAAAGCTCGAGCTTGGCTCTGATACCACTGTAGGGTTACTAGGCACTCTAACAAGGTTCTACAAGGCATCAACCATGCCCGATTTAAAATTTAGCCGTGCCGAACAACCCTAAACTAAGATCTTAGACTAGAGATTAGGCGAAACAAAGCAAGTAAACAACTTTACTTCTAAGAGTTTGGGATTACAATCTTTGTAGTCTTGTCCTTCGCTTCATAAGCTCCGTGTTGAGGTCCCTTCGCTGCGATCATCGAGTACCCGGACTCTAGAGTGGCTCCACGAAGAGAATGATGCAAGCTTGCTTCCGATCTTCGATAACTAAGATGATCTACCTTGAAGTTTCTTTAACACAAGCTCTCACTCACTAATGAAGTGAACACCCTAATCTAAATGGCTAGGATGGATTAAGATGATGAAGTAGGAATTTAGCTCTCATTTATTTTCTTAATCTCACTCATTTTCATCACCTCTCAAAAAGCTAGAAAGCTTTTTAAGCAAGAAGGAAGAAGAAGAAGAAGCTAACTCTTTTGTGATGAATAATGAATAACTCAAGTGTAAGGTTAGAAAAACCATGGTATAAGTGAGAAGAAGTAACCCTTGTAGAGATTTAACTAAGGTTAAAGGGTTGAGTTGGGTTAAACAAATATCTTTAGAAAATATCATAACAAATATCTTTGCTTAAAACAAAAGCAAAGCTTCTAGAAGCTACTAGAAAGAATTAACCAAAATCAAACCCTAACCATATTTAATCTCCACTAAACATGTTGCATTAATAACCTAACACATTACAATATTATATATCACATATACAATATTTATTGTAACAAAATAAAATAATACAATTAACATATATCGCATATATACCAATGTATTACCCGAGTGAGAAAAAGAATCTTTTAGTGAGCTTATATTAGTTAATATAATTTAATATATCAAATATATAATTATACATTAAATTATCGAATCAACACTTGATCCGATAATCCGGCTATTTCACAAATAACCGACTAATATAATCTGTATCAGTTCATCGAATCAACACTTGATCCGATGACCCGGCTATATCACATATACCCGGCCGATATCTCATATCACGAGAATCTAATGCGGTATCACATACACGTATTGATCTCGGTCCCGCACATATCATATATGTGCTCCTACTCCATTTTGCCTGAGCCAGGAAAGCTCTGTGTAGGACTCTAAAGAATCGTCAATACGCCGGCAGTAGGTGATGATCATATCAAACACCCACAAGCTGCAAGCGGTCAGCTAAACGTAACAGCCACCCAGGTATTGAGCAATCAGAAGATCAACAAGCAAGCCTGTACTTTCTCCCGTGAATCCATCCAGTAACACTCCCGTACAGTCCGGTCTCTTTGTCTGATATGTCGTATATCTTGCCTAGGGGTGGTAAACGTCAGACCCCAGTAGCTTGATAAGTCGTGTCGATATGAGGTCTATAACAGTTCGAGAAACTACTGATAACACTTACCAGTAAATCTCAGCAACCCTGGCCAGGGATTCCATTTATAGCCAATCAAACAGAGCGCAACATCAACTCCCTATACTGGGAGAGACGAAACCCCTCCTATCGCTCATTGCCTCCATGTGATTCGGGACTGTACCCAAAAGCCACCTTTTTGCACGCTCTCTTGGACGTGGTATGATGGAAATCAAAGCACAGTGGGAATCACACAAGACTCTATGACGATCTCGGATCTACAGACTAACCTGTACCAGTGTCACCAGAGAACTTCCATCTAACGTGAGGTATAATACCATCTGGGAGTTCTCGGCGAGTCCGTCCAGTGTACCCAGTCTCCACTGAGCACCCGTATACCTTCTCTGATATCAAACACCAATGGATATGAGATCATCCATCGCCTATCATATGGGTCAAGAAGCGCATACGCTAGTCTACTCTGGAGTATCGATGCCCTGTCTCGGTACTCCCACGACTAGGAACATTTGAAGGATGTACTTGGCGACTACACTGTCCCCACTAGTATGATCTGCATCAAAGTCCTGGTAGTCAAGTACTCATCCTAAGGGCTTTATCAACATGTGACATAGAGACAATCGGAGTACATGTTAAGATAAAGAGTAACCAGATGGCATACTATCATGTCGAGCAAGAAAGTCCTCCCTATATATGTCCCAGCATCCACTACAATATACAACGCATGTACAGTAATGGCCTCTAGGGCATACATATAACTAACAGTCCACATGTCGGACGCTCGCCCCGCAATATCAAATGTACAAATAAAAATAAACTGTACTAACTTTACACCATGGCTATCCACCATGACGATCCAACCAACATCACAGCACAACACAGAACATCAACGTGAATGTCACGTTCGCAAACTCGTCTAAAAGAACATAGAGCAGTTAGACGGGTTTATCGATCAAATGACATTCACGGTCGCAGATAGAAATGTATGTACTGTTAAACGCACACTTAAAATATCGATTGAAAAATTCCAAATTGTCCTCAATAGCAAAAACAGCACTGCACAGAAAACTGGTCCAAAACAGAATATCACAAAAATCACAATTACACGTAAATGAGCTACAGAAAAAATTTGGACGCCCGTTGCCACTAAACAGCCGCGGAACCGTCGCTAATAGGGGCTAAGTGCGGCGGATCCGCGGCTCTTTAGGGGAATCATGAGCCCAAAATTTTTGTGTACCCATAAAATCCCCTGCACGGATTTTTAAGATGCCTGAAATAATTTTTTGACCACTTTTGAAAATCGACAGCAACTGTGAAAATGGAATCGTGATTTCGGAAATTTCCGTCGATCGATCTTTCAAGCACGTTTAAACAAGTTAGTAAGTGGTTTAAAGGGCGTCTCTGATACCATGAAGGGTTACGGCAGCGCCCGGCCATTAAAACGCGGCCAAAATGCGGAACAAAAATTTCTAAACCGGCACTACCATTACCCAATTTACGGATCGACCTTAAACCCTAAACTAGCAATCTAAACTAAGAGTTAGAATCGTTATACCGAGTTGATCCGTGTCCTTCGGTCTTCATTCCAAGCTACTAGCAGCTCCTTGATGTGGTTTGGTTGCCGATCTTCCTCCATCTCCGATGATCCACCCGAGGGAAACGGCGCAAGCTCCAACCTCGTTGAACGAGGCAACCGACGCTCCAAAGTCGCTAGCGATGGAGAGTGGGGGTGTATGAAAGTGTCACTACAATTTTCTCTCAACCCATATGCTCAATGAGCAATGCAAGAAGAAGATGAAAGAGGAGATGAAGCTTTGGCATGAACAACAATGAAAAATGGCTAACTCCTTTTTCTTTTGTGTGAATGAGAGAGTGAGTGTGTAATGTAATAATGTCCAAAGGAAAAATGAACCCCCCCTCCTCAAGTGGCCGGCCCCCCTCTTTCCTCCACACAAAATAAAATCATTTTCTTTTGTCAAATTAAACAAATCCAAACCATACCATACACCATGCTTTGACTCATGCCCATGCCTTTGCCTTGTCACCTTTTCCACCTCATTTCCTAATTGATTTTATAATAGAAAATCAATAATGAGGAGGCATCTTCTAGAAGATATTCCGTATAAAATACGGAATACTTCCCGGTACATGTATCGAAAATACATATACGCGTATTCGTACAAAAATACGAATAGCCAAGAGAGAAAATAAATAGCGAACAATAATACTAGAATACATATATAAATACATATGTAAATTATTAAATCAAAACTTGATTCAATAATCCGGCTTAATCCTAAGCCGCTAGTATTATCAACCGTCCGATTAAAGTCTGCGCAGCAAGTGCACATATTTAATCGGACACCTGTATATACCAACATACGTCATGTACACCATATCGCTTGAACCGTGAAAACCCTATGTGTGGGACTCTAAAGACTCGTCAATACGCTGGCAGTGGGTTTAACCACAAGCACGTCAGCGGCACTAGCTGTACGTAACGGCTATCCAGGTATTGAGTGAAAGGGAGGCCGACAAGCAAACTCATCCTGAACCCCTACTGAGCCTGACAGTGACAATATCCGTATAGTCCGGTCTGTTCGTCTAAGAGTATCGCATATCGAGTCTAAGGGGGTGGATAAAGTCAGACCCCTAACAACGCGATATTTAGTGTCGGCATGATACCCATCACCTCCTGAGAAACTATCGATCCTGGATCGGTAATCCTCGTCTACCATGGCCATGGATTTATGGTGATGGCCACCCGTACACAACGCGACATCAACCCCCAATACCGGGAGAGACGAATCCCCGACGATCTGATCACTTCCTCCATGTGGCTCGGGACTGTACCTAACTAAAACCTGTTTGCATGACTCCTTTGAGCCGTGGTAGGGTAGTAATCAAAGCACAGTAGGAACTCACACGAGACAAATGACAATCTCAGGTCGACAGACTAATCTGTACACATGTCACCTGGGAACTGTTATCTGACAATAGGTATAATACCAACTAGCAGGTTCCCGGCGAGTCCGTCTAGTGTACTCATAACCCAATGAGCACATGTATACTATCTTAGGTGAACATACTAACACCAATGGCTTGTGAGACCTGTCCACCGCCCCTCGTCGGGGTCTCGATCAGTATACACTAGTCTACACTGGAGTATCGATGCCCAGTCTCAATACTCCTACGACTAGGGACATTTAAGGATGTGCTTATAGACCCCAGCTCCCACATATACGATCGCCATCATAATACTGGCAGTCAAGCAAGAATCCTATGGGCTCTATCAACATGATGATAAAGACAAATCAGATAGCATACTATCATCTCGAGTAAGACTGTTCTATCGGTATAGGTCCTCACTCAATCATCATAATCACCTGTCCGTGACTATGATAATTGCCTTGAGGGCACTATAGCCAACAAAGTTGACTCGTCTGAGACGAGGACTGACCAGGGCGGTACGCCCGTTGTGCAAAAGCAGATTGTTCCACCTTCGACAGACCATATGGCTATGCTAGGGGCTGGTATGCAGGATTTACGCCAGATGATGGGGTCGTTAGTTGAGGCCATTCGAGCGCAGGGGCAGGCGGTTGTTCCACCTGTTGTGGGGGGCGCGTTGGTGCCTACTGTTCAGGCGGTTGCACCTGCAGCAACGGAGGTGATCACCGTATCGTTATCGGAGTTCATGAGGCTGAGGCCTCCGGTTTTCACTGGTACCGATGCAGCCGAGGATCCGCAGTCGTTTATCGACTGGATGGCCAGGGTATGTCATTCACTTAGATGCTCCGACGCGAGATGGATGGAGTTCATGAGCTTTCGTCTTGATGGTCTGGCCCAGAAGTGGTGTGAGTCCTTAGAGAAGGGAAGAGCCGCAGGTCTTTCTCCTATGACATAGGCTGAGTTTGTGATGGTGTTTCTTGCGCGTTTTCTTCCGCTGAGCGTCAGGGATGCTCGAGCACGCAGATTCGAGTCGTTACGCCAGACTCAGGATATGACGGTGGTCGAGTATGATATACTGTTTACCGAGCTGTCTGTGCATGCTCCGTATTTGGTAGCTACAGAGGAGATGCGGGTCAAGAGGTTTATTCGAGGCCTGCTTACCCATTTGTTCCTCGCTATCAGCGTTCAGCATTGCAACACCTATGCAGCAGCGATAGACGCAACCCTGTTGGTTGAGGAGCGTCTTTTTGAGACGTCGGTTGCTCCGGAACCGAATAGGGTTTGTACTGGTGTTTCAGCACAGAGGCAGGCGTTTAGACGTCGTGTGTAATACCCAGCCCCTCTTATACCAAAATATGCATTTTGTTACTCTAGAATCCTATTTACTCTTATTTTTAATTTTAATGATTTTATTTATGATTTTATCTATTCTTATATAATTAATTATTTATGTTAAAGTCCCCTCTTATTTTTATTTGGAAAATTTTTCCCCTTCAACCATTTCCCTTATCTACTTAAAAACTAAACCCTAAAACCAAATAAATTCCTTAAGCCCACTCCTTTTTATTATCATCTAAATTTTTCTTTAATTCCCATAACTCAAGCCCGGCCCGTCTCTATTTTTCTAATTTCATTTTCTTTCCCTTTTTCCAGCCCTAAGCCCGGTCCACACTCTTTCTTTTTCTATTTATTTTTCCCCGGCCCGTTCCCTATATTCTCCCTCAGCCCACCAAGTTTTTAGCGATTTTATTTTCCTTTTGCGAGCCGGCCCATTTCTTCAGCCCACTCCCCAAAACCCATGCCCGTCCCCACTTCAGACCCGACCCGCCACCACTGTTCATCTCCTTCAAAATCCCCAACGGTAACCCCCGCAACTCGCGCGCGCGATCCATTTCCTCCGCCGTGCCTCACGCCCATGCCCTCTCTCCTGCCGTTACCCCCACGTTTTCAACCTCGTCTCCCATTCACTCCTCATCTCTCTCTCTCTCTCTACATTCGCCGAGCCCCCAAACCCGAGCACCCAAAACCTCCCACAACCCACTGCAACCCCCACCCTCGACGACGACGATGAACTTTCCTCCGATCCCCTTCTACATCACCTCACCCTAACCTCCTCCTTCTCCCTTCATGACTCTACCCCCATCAACTCGAGTCCCCTGCACCCACTCTCTTGCACCCACTCACCTGCACACCGAGTCCCCTGCCCCGACGCCGGCGAGCTTCTCGTCTCGTCGTCAACCTCCCCGCAGCAGCATCATCATTAACATCATCGTCATCTTTCCCACCATCTCTTCTCTCTTGCACTCCCTCCCTCTCGCAGACCCTCTGCTCTCACTCTCTATCTCTCTGTGTCTCACTCTCTATCTCTCTCTCTCTTTCTCTCTCTCTCTGTCTACGCTCAGCTCTCTCTCTCTGTCTACACACACTCTCTCTCTCTGCCTACTCTCTCCCTCCAATACTCTCTCAATCCCCTCTGTTCACCCTCTCTCTCTAACTCTCTCAAAAACCACCCAAAACACATTTTCCTTACAAACCCTCACTGCGGCCATTGCCGGAGCGACGCCGTCGACCGTCGTCAACCACAGTACACTCACTGAGGATCATCAAGCACCCCTCAACCTCCAGTAACCGAGCAACGACTCCGGACAACTCCGACGCAAAATCCGCGTCTCGATCCAAGCTCGTGCAAATCCGTTTCACGGCGTACATCACGCGTTCGTGACGCCGCTGCTACCATGCGACCCCGAGGCATTCCCAGGCAAGTTCTTTACTTGCTTACATGCTATTTTTACCCAAGTTACAATCGCTAAGTATATAGATTCTAAGTTACAGTTTAAACTAATTATGTGCCATAACCTGCTCGACGCGTGTTCCCAAAGGGAATATTTTTCTAAATTCGCAGAACTGGATAAATTACATTGGCACTTGTAAGGATTGATAACGTGTGCAAATTTCGCTGGAAAATTTGATCGTTAATAACCAAAACGACTACCCCCTAGTTTAATCATAAAACTGTAATTTTATTGTACCTGAAAATCGTTAAATTCACCATAAATCATATACATACTAGAATGGTGCGTTCGAAGGCTCAAATCGAAGCCAACTCGACGAATTATGACCCTACACTAGTTTCCAGACATTCCTGTACTTAGATCATGATGATATTCGTATCGGAGTGCGACTCTGGACTGCAGTCCAGAGCGACTCCAGTCGTTGCTTGCTGTTCCGTATTGGGTACCACAGGATTTTCTTAACTCGTAGGTTGCGGAACTCCACTGCTTATTATAGGTAAATCTGTTAGCTAGACAACACAATTGGTTTCATTCTGTTTCGTTACCGTTTGATATTTAATCTGTAATTTAATAGATCGGGACGCATAACAGTCCCAACAGAACCAGAACTGACATATTGGTATTGAATAGTGTATATCTCCTGAAGTACAAATGCGATTGAAGATCCGTCTGTTGCGTTGAAAACCTTACTGAAAAACCTAGATTTCATCCAACTGTAGCGTCGCCAAAATCTGATCCCAACTGGGATTAAAATGCGCTGCGAAATAGATTTCTGATTCTGAAACCGGATTTCCAGTCGCGAGCGCTTAAAATGAAATGGCTATAATTAATGATCCTGGAACCCGATTGGCTTGAAACTAAATTCGATGGATGGACAACTGAACATACTAATTACTACCTATTTATCGTTTCGCTAAACTATATACGAACGTTTCATGATAAATCGTGGAAGTGATAGAATACTATTTTTGTGACACCTTAATCGTGCTTATATACTGTTCATGCATCATATCATACTCATATTATTGTAGTGCTAACCTAGTGATATCGTGCATTTACCCAGTGTTAGATTCTAGTGATGATTGTGGCAAGTACGTCAGTGTTCGTGTATCCATGATTAAGTGAAAGTGATACGTATTTGTACACAATCAGTGACCCTATTATTCTATTGCATTGTCGACGTCTGTGGGATGCGTGTACGTGTGACTATAAGTGGTATGGGACACTTATGGAAGCGCTTGCACGGGTGTCACAGATAAGGCATCCGACACTGCCATTTATCTTAGATATTAGTCGGGACGTGCTTGATGGAGGTCCTGCCTCCAGTTCTCGCGCAGACTTGTCACGGATCGATTAGTGTTTAGGGTTATGGTTAGCGTTTGATGTAGACCACGGGGTATGGGGTAGTTTAAGTGTGACTTCAACAGAATCTCGGGAGTCCCATGCCGGCTTATATATTTAGGGAGTTATATGGAGATTTACAGGGTATGTGATATACACCGTGATATACATGTTACATGTTGGGCCCGTGGTCCCTTGCCCTTGGGTTCTACCCTTGGGTGGAGGACACTCGCGAGTGGTTGACTCTCACACTTAAACTGACGATAGGCTTAGTGACCTGTACAGTGAGACTTAGAGACTGATAGGGATACTGGCATTCATATTCCTTATATACTGTGTTGGCATACGTGACATATCGTTCTACTGCTTTACTACTCCGCTGCATTGATTACTGCACATTCATATTCATACTGTCATTGATTTTACTATTTCACATATCTGTTACCACTGTTAGAATTGTCACGTAATTATATATATATATATTATATTGCTATTGTGTCGCTCTGACGACCTGAGTATGCATGCTCAGTGTGAGGAGAAGATTTAGCCTGGACCAGAACTAGACGTGCATCACAGACTTCTTGACTTGCCCTTCCGAGTTACATTCGTTTGTTCCACTTCAGGTCAGTTTATATTATTGTTTCTTTCAGTTACTGCATTTCTCATTACCTGTGCATCATTTACTGTTTACCATGAAAAACTAGAAGCCGAAGTGTGATTACGGTAGGACATTTCCTTGACCGTAGAAGCATGGTTGGCCTTGTCTATCCCTCGTATTCCGTATTTTGGGATACGGGGCGTGACATGGTTTAGTTGGTATCAGAGCCAGGTTTTGCATCGTTTGGGATTGCAGTTTTCCGTGTATAGTTTGGCAATCTAAGACATCCTTCGTTCTAGATTGTAAACTTGATATTCTTGATCCATATTCACATTGAGTGTTTTGCTATCCATTCGCTAGGGTTTCGGGTGACTTGGCAAGGTTACGTGGTTGCAATTGCACTACCGTACTCTGTTTAAGTGACTTAGAATCCTATAGTTGATTTCCACTTGTAATAAATTTCATCACACCCGATGTTCTTGATTCCTTGCCCAATCCATATTATAAATTGATTCTTATATCATCCTCAAAATCATTGTTTCAGGATCATGTCTTTCAACGACTTTTCCTCTATCTCCACTCCCCAGAATCAGACTGTTGAGACCCTTGGCGTGCTGCAAGGTCTAAAGGAAGCCCAGGAGCGAACAAATGACTTGTTGGCTGAAGGACTAAGAAGACAGGTGAATCAGACATCAGCGGCTGTCTCCAATCACAAAGGGATCCCCGTTAGACGAGGAAAGGAGAAGAAGATGAAGCGTCAATTTGTTCCCCAGCGACAGAAGCAGCAGAAGACCCCATGCTGTGGATACTGTAGGAGGCCAGGACATCTTCAGAAGGATTGTCGCCGCGCCCAAGGAAAATGTCTGATATGCGGGTCCAACAAACATCTCATCAACGGTTGCCCAGAAAGGAAAGAACTACAAGGAGGAAACTCGTCCACACTCCCCACTTCTACCACATGAGGATTATCGCGCAGTTCGAACTTCGACGATAAGATGGATCTAACGCAGGATTCAACTCACGCGAAGAGAATGCAACGTTATAGTAGTCGAAGAAGGATTTTTCATGTTATCTACTTTCAGCATTAATGTTGTCATTTTATGAATATTTCTTTCAGTTTGAAATCTTGTATCCACAGAACTTTTGATTGAATGCAATAAAATTTGAATCATAATATATGCATCATTCTCTTGTTTTCTCCTTATTTATATTATTCGTTATCACAGCGTTTCTATCCTGATTTTCAGTTTCTGCAACCGCATATTTACCTATACTTCGTACCCTGAGCTTTTTCCCTTGATGTATCCCATTATCTAATCATGACTTTTCTTTTTCAGACCTTGGCCCACCCTGGAGCAGCGCCGCATCTAGATGAGGATGCACAGTCATGCATTTCTTTAGACCGCACGCTGATGAGTTCTGACGATGAGATCAATGGTCCCCAGGTCAACTTCGGAAACAACGATTCAGAGGACGAAGAAGTAGCCGCCCCAGAGTTCGACGTGTTAGCTGATTCCGACGAAGAAAAAGGAGATCCTGAAGAGAACCCTATAGAGGGAGACCCGATAGAGGGAGACCCGATAGAGGAAGATCCCGATGAAGACCCGATAGAAGAACATCCAGTTGAGGAAAATCCCGTGGAAGAAAATCCAGAAGAAGAGAATCACATGGAATCGGACCTCGATGAAGAAGCTCCATCCGAGGAAAAAGGACCAGAAAATCAAGACCCTGCTGTGGAAGAACTTCCAGTGGCAATGCCTGCAAGACGATATGGAAATGGACGCCCCTACCTGAGTGCGCGAGCCTACCGCAATCTACTGAATCTCCACAACCGCGACTGATGGAATTTCTTTTGATGTTGTCTTTCTGGCCAGATAAAATGTGTATAGTTTAGGGCCACTTTTCGTCTTTGGGGAAGGCCTTGTTTCAAATTTTCTTGAAAGAAATAAATCTTCTGAATTCGTAAATCTTTTGATTATTGGTTCGCTTGATACTTGTTTATTGCCCATATCCATTTATTTTCTGCGGAGATTCCTGACTGTCCACCCCTACTCATTGTATAGTTTTCACCCTCGATTCGACTAGAAAGTACCGCACCCTGATCCTTGGAATGAGCCACCATTCATCCTTCGTCTGTACCCTGTTTGAGATCCTTCTGGGAGGAGGACCTTCTTTATGAAGTACCGAGTTCATTAACTTTCCAAATTCTTGATTCATAGGATTTACCGATCGATAGTCTCCCCATATTTTTGCCTTGTAGTCCTTTCGTTGCTCACCATTACTTCTGTGCTGACCCGATCCCAGTCTCCTTGATCTTCAGCCTAAAGCCGACACACTTCAACCTTCTGATTGAGCCACACTCCCTTATAATCATTACCCTATCTAGCCCTATACCTAAGTGTGTTCTTCCTATTACCCTAATTATATTTAGGGACACTGTTATTCAAAAATTTAGTTTTCAGTACTTTGAATTTATCAAAGAGAGTGTGTTATTGATTACTCTATTTCTTAAATTTTAAGTATGCTATTATTAATCTCGTTTTCAGTAGCGCAAACTTACACTGCGCATATATTGTTCCATGTTCACCGTTTTCGTTATGTGAGTTTTCTAAGTTATTTTAAAACTATCTGATCGATATATCGTCCTAAAAATGCTTTAACCTACCGACTAATTTTCACTACTTTATTGTCGTTACTCTATTTTCAAGAATTGTGCCTATACTTACTATTATAAGTGGTTGAGCTTTATACTTATTATTTCTGTTTGCTATTTTGATATACTTATATGAGCACCCATTTGAATCTCGATTTTATTGAACCCGCCTTGATTATTTTGTTCGTTATTGTTACCTATATTCTCGTATACTTGTAGTTGCTCTTATAGTGTTCCTGCATTATACTTATTAGACCTATCTTTCGTACATGGTTCTTACATACATATAAGTACCTTCAAATTTTGTCTAACCGTTTTAAGTAAATCCACATGTATTAGTGTTCGATATGATAACTCTTCGCTTATTATTTTATAGCTTGTTGTTTCTTTAAATTTCGAGGACGAAATTTTTGTAAGGGTAGTATGATGTAATACCCAGCCCCTCTTATACCAAAATATGCATTTTGTTACTCTAGAATCCTATTTACTCTTATTTATAATTTTAATGATTTTATTTATGATTTTATCTATTCTTATATAATTAATTATTTATGTTAAAGTCCCCTCTTATTTTTATTTGGAAAATTTTTCCCCTTCAACCATTTCCCTTATCTACTTAAAAACTAAACCCTAAAACCAAATAAATTCCTTAAGCCCACTCCTTTTTATTATCATCTAAATTTTTCTTTAATTCCCATAACTCAAGCCCGGCCCGTCTCTATTTTTCTAATTTCATTTTCTTTTCCTTTTTCCAGCCCTAAGCCCGGTCCACACTCTTCCTTTTTCTATTTATTTTTCCCCGGCCCGTTCCCTATATTCTCCCTCAGCCCACCAAGTTTTTAGCGATTTTATTTTCCTTTTGCGAGCCGGCCCATTTCTTCAGCCCACTCCCCAAAACCCATGCCCGTCCCCACTTCAGACCCGACCCGCCGCCACTGTTCATCTCCTTCAAAATCCCCAACGGTAACCCCCGCAACTCGCGCGCGCGATCCCTTTCCTCCGCCGTGCCTCACGCCCACGCCCTCGCTCCTGCCGTTACCCCTACGTTTTCAACCCCGTCTCCCACTCACTCCTCATCTCTCTCTCTCTACATTCGCCGAGCCCCCAAACCCGAGCACCCAAAACCTCCCACAACCCACTGCAACCCCCACCCTCGACGACGACGACGAACTTTCCTCCGATCCCCTTCTACATCACCTCACCCTAACCTCCTCCTTCTCCCTTCACGACTCTACCCCCATCAACTCGAGTCCCCTGCACCCACTCCCTTGCACCCACTCACCTGCACACCGAGTCCCCTGCCCCGACGCCGGCGAGCTTCTCGTCTCGTCGTCAACCTCCCCGCAGCAGCATCATCATTAACATCATCGTCATCTTTCCCACCATCTCTTCCCTCTTGCACTCCCTCCCTCTCGCAGACCCTCTGCTCTCACTCTCTATCTCTCTGTGTCTCACTCTCTATCTCTCTCTCTCTTTCTCTCTCTCTCTCTATACTCTCTCTCTGTCTACGCTCAGCTCTCTCTCTCTGTCTACACACTCTCTCTCTCTGCCTACTCTCTCCCTCCAACACTCTCTCAATCCCCTCTGTTCACCCTCTCTCTCTAACTCTCTCAAAAACCACCCAAAACACATTTTCCTTACAAACCCTCACTGCGGCCATTGCCGGAGCGACGCCGTCGACCGTCGTCAACCACAGTACACTGACTGAGGATCATCAAACACCCCTCAACCTCCAGTAACCGTGCAACGACTACGGACAACTTCGACGCAAAATCCGCGTCTCGATCCAAGCTCGCGCAAATCCGTTTCACGGCGTACATCACGCGTTCGTGACGCCGCTGCTACCATGCGACCCCGAGGCGTTCCCAGGCAAGTTCTTTACTTGCTTACATGCTATTTTTACCCAAGTTACAATCGCTAAGTATATAGATTCTAAGTTACAGTTTAAACTAATTATGTGCCATAACCTGCTCGACGCGTGTTCCCAAAGGGAATATTTTTCTAAATTCGCGGAACTGGATAAATTACATTGGCACTTGTAGGGATTGATAACGTGTGCAAATTTCGCTGGAAAATTTGATCGTTAATAACCAAAACGACTACCCCCTGGTTTAATCGTAAAACTGTAATTTTATTGTACCTGAAAATCGTTAAATTCACCATAAATCATATACATACTAGAATGGTGCGTTCGAAGGCTCAAATCGAAGCCAACTCGACGAATTATGACCCTACACTAGTTTCCAGACATTCCTGTACTTAGATCATGATGATATTCGTATCGGAGTGCGACTCTGGACTGCAGTCCAGAGCGACTCCAGTCGTTGCTTGCTGTTCCGTATTGGGTACCACAGGATTTTCTTAACTCGTAGGTTGCGGAACTCCACTTCTTATTATAGGTAAATCTGTTATCTAGACAACACAATTGGTTTCATTCTGTTTCGTTACCGTTTGATATTTAATCTGTAATTTAATAGATCGGGACGCATAACAGTCTCAACAGAACCAGAACTGACATATTGGTATTGAATAGTGTATATCTCCTGACGTACAAATGCGATTGAAGATCCCTCTGTTGCGTTGAAAACCTTACTGAAAACCCTAGATTTCATCCAACTGTAGCGTCGCCAAAATCTGATCCCAACTGGGATTAAAATGCGTTGCGAAATAGATTTCTGATTCTGAAACCGGATTTCCAGTCGCGAGCGCTTAAAATGAAATGGCTATAATTAATGATCCTGGAACCCGATTGGCTTGAAACTAAATTCGATG
Source organism: Agapanthus africanus (assembly GCA_030015575.1). Taxonomy (NCBI): domain Eukaryota; kingdom Viridiplantae; phylum Streptophyta; class Magnoliopsida; order Asparagales; family Amaryllidaceae; genus Agapanthus; species Agapanthus africanus. The sequence goes on from CM057347.1 coordinate 52,585,215, forward strand.
GATGGACAACTGAACATACTAATTACTACCTATTTATCGTTTCGCTAAACTATATACGAACGTTTCATGATAAATCGTGGAAGTGATAGAATACTATTTTTGTGACACCTTAATCGTGCTTATATACTGTTCACCCATCATATCATACTCATATTATTGTAGTGCTAACCTAGTGATATCGTGCATTTACCCAGTGTTAGATTCTAGTGATGATTGTGGCAAGTACGTCAGTGTTCGTGTATCCGTGATTAAGTGAAAGTGATACGTATTTGTACACAATCAGTGACCCTATTATTCTATTGCATTGTCGACGTCTGTGGGATGCGTATACGTGTGACTATAAGTGGTATGGGACACTTATGGAAGCGCTTGCACGGGTGTCACAGATAAGGCATCCGACACTGCCATTTATCTTAGATATTAGTCGGGACGTGCTTGATGGAGGTCCTGCCTCCAGTTCTCACGCAGACTTGTCACGGATCGATTAGTGTTTAGGGTTATGGTTAGCGTTTGATGTAGACCACGGGGTGTGGGGTAGTTTAAGTGTGAGTTCAACAGAATCTCGGGAGTCCCATGCCGGCTTATATATTTAGGGAGTTATATGGAGATTTACAGGTTATGTGATATACACCGTGATATACATGTTACATGTTGGGCCCGTGGTCCCTTGCCCTTGGGTTCTACCCTTGGGTGGAGGACACTCGCGAGTGGTTGACTCTCACACTTAAACTGACGATAGGCTTAGTGACCTGTACAGTGAGACTTAGAGACTGATAGGGATACTGGCATTCATATTCCTTATATACTGTGTTGGCATACGTGACATATCGTTCTACTGCTTTACTACTCCACTGCATTGATTACTGCACATTCATATTCATACTGTCATTGATTTTACTATTTCACATATCTGTTACCACTGTTAGAATTGTCACGTAATTATATATATATATATTATATTGCTATTGTGTCGCTCTGACGACCTGAATATGCATGCTCAGTGTGAGGAGAAGATTTAGCCTGGACCAGAACTAGACGTGCATCACAGACTTCTTGACTTGCCCTTCCGAGTTACATTCGTTTGTTCCACTTCAGGTCAGTTTATATTATTGTTTCTTTCAGTTACTGCATTTCTCATTACCTGTGCATCATTTACTGTTTACCATGAAAAACTAGAAGCCGAAGTGTGATTACGGTAGGACATTTCCTTGACCGTAGGAGCATGGTTGGCCTTGTCTACCCCTCGTATTCCGTATTTTGGGATGCGGGGCGTGACATGGTTTAGTTGGTATCAGAGTCAGGTTTTGCATCGTTTGGGATTGCAGTTTTCCGTGTATAGTTTGGCAATCTAAGACATCCTTCGTTCTAGATTGTAAACTTGATATTCTTGATCCATATTCACATTGAGTGTTTTGCTATCCATTCGCTAGGGTTTCGGGTGACTTGGCAAGGTTACGTGGTTGCAATTGCACTACCGTACTCTGTTTAAGTGACTTAGAATCCTATAGTTGATTTCCACTTGTAATAAATTTCATCACACCCGATGTTCTTGATTCCTTGCCCAATCCATATTATAAATTGATTCTTATATCATCCTCAAAATCATTGTTTCAGGATCATGTCTTTCAACGACTTTTCCTCTATCTCCACTCCCCAGAATCAGACTGTTGAGACCCTTGGCGTGCTGCAAGGTCTAAAGGAAGCCCAGGAGCGAACAAATGACTTATTGGCTGAAGGACTAAGAAGACAGGTGAATCAGACATCAGCGGCTGTCTCCAATCACAAAGGGATCCCCGTTAGACGAGGAAAGGAGAAGAAGATGAAGCGTCAATTTGTTCCCCAGCGACAGAAGCAGCAGAAGACCCCATGCTGTGGATACTGTAGGAGGCCAGGACATCTTCAGAAGGATTGTCGCCGCGCCCAAGGAAAATGTCTGATATGCGGGTCCAACAAACATCTCATCAACGGTTGCCCAGAAAGGAAAGAACTACAAGGAGGAAACTCGTCCACACTCCCCACTTCTGCCACATGAGGATTATCGCGCAGTTCGAACTTCGACGATAAGGTGGATCTAACGCAGGATTCAACTCACGCGAAGAGAATGCAACGTTATAGTAGTCGAAGAAGGATTTTTCATGTTATCTACTTTCAGCATTAATGTTGTCATTTTATGAATATTTCTTTCAGTTTGAAATCTTGTATCCACAGAACTTTTGATTGAATGCAATAAAATTTGAATCATAATATATGCATCATTCTCTTGTTTTCTCCTTATTTATATTATTCGTTATCACAGCGTTTCTATCCTGATTTTCAGTTTCTGCAACCGCATATTTACCTATACTTCGTACCCTGAGCTTTTTCCCTTGATATATCCCATTATCTAATCATGACTTTTCTTTTTCAGACCATGGCCCACCCTGGAGCAGCGCCGCATCTAGATGAGGATGCACAGTCATGCGTTTCTTTAGACCGCACGCTGATGAGTTCTGACGATGAGATCAATGGTCCCCAGGTCAACTTCGGAAACAACGATTCAGAGGACGAAGAAGTAGCCGCCCCAGAGTTCGACGTGTTAGCTGATTCCGACGAAGAAAAAGGAGATCCTGAAGAGAACCCTATAGAGGGAGACCCGATAGAGGGAGACCCGATAGAGGAAGATCCCGATGAAGACCCGATAGAAGAAAATCCAGTTGAGGAAAATCCCGTGGAAGAAAATCCAGAAGAAGAGAATCACATGGAATCAGACCTCGATGAAGAAACTCCATCCGAGGAAAAAGGACCAGAAAATCAAGACCCTGCTGTGGAAGAACTTCCAGTGGCAATGCCTGCAAGACGATATGGAAATGGACGCCCCTACCTGAGTGCGCGAGCCTACCGCAATCTACTGAATCTCCACAACCGCGACTGATGGAATTTCTTTTGATGTTGTCTTTCTGGCCAGATAAAATGTGTATAGTTTAGGGCCACTTTTCGTCTTTGGGGAAGGCCTTGTTTCAAATTTTCTTGAAAGAAATAAATCTTCTGAATTCGTAAATCTTTTGATTATTGGTTCGCTTGATACTTGTTTATTGCCCATATCCATTTATTTTCTGCGGAGATTCCTGACTGTCCACCCCTACTCATTGTATAGTTTTCACCCTCGATTCGACTAGAAAGTACCGCACCCTGATCCTTGGAATGAGCCACCATTCATCCTTCGTCTGTACCCTGTTTGAGATCCTTCTGGGAGGAGGACCTTCCTTATGAAGTACCGAGTTCATTAACTTTCCAAATTCTTGATTCATAGGATTTACCGATCGATAGTCTCCCCATATTTTTGCCTTGTAGTCCTTTCGTTGCTCACCATTACTTCTGTGCTGACCCGATCCCAGTCTCCTTGATCTTCAGCCTAAAGCCGACACACTTCAACCTTCTGATTGAGCCACACTCCCTTATAATCATTACCCTATCTAGCCCTATACCTAAGTGTGTTCTTCCTATTACCCTAATTATATTTAGGGACACTGTTATTCAAAAATTTAGTTTTCAGTACTTTGAATTTATCAAAGAGAGTGTGTTATTGATTACTCTATTTCTTAAATTTTAAGTATGCTATTATTAATCTCGTTTTCAGTAGCGCAAACTTACACTGCGCATATATTGTTCCATGTTCCCCGTTTTCGTTATGTGAGTTTTCTAAGTTATTTTAAAACTATCTGATCGATATATCGTCCTAAAAATGCTTTAACCTACCGACTAATTTTCACTACTTTATTGTCGTTACTCTATTTTCAAGAATTGTGCCTATGCTTACTATTATAAGTGGTTGAGCTTTATACTTATTATTTCTGTTTGCTATTTTGATATACTTATATGAGCACCCATTTGAATCTCGATTTTATTGAACCCGCCTTGATTATTTTGTTCGTTATTGTTACCTATATTCTCGTATACTTGTAGTTGCTCTTATAGTGTTCCTGCATTATACTTATTAGACCTATCTTTCGTACATGGTTCTTACATACATATAAGTACCTTCAAATTTTGTCTAACCGTTTTAAGTAAATCCACATGTATTAGTGTTCGATATGATAACTCTTCGCTTATTATTTTATAGCTTGTTGTTTCTTTAAATTTCGAGGACGAAATTTTTGTAAGGGTAGTATGATGTAATACCCAGCCCCTCTTATACCAAAATATGCATTTTGTTACTCTAGAATCCTATTTACTCTTATTTATAATTTTAATGATTTTATTTATGATTTTATCTATTCTTATATAATTAATTATTTATGTTAAAGTCCCCTCTTATTTTTATTTGGAAAATTTTTCCCCTTCAACCATTTCCCTTATCTACTTAAAAACTAAACCCTAAAACCAAATAAATTCCTTAAGCCCACTCCTTTTTATTATCATCTAAATTTTTCTTTAATTCCCATAACTCAAGCCCGGCCCGTCTCTATTTTTCTAATTTCATTTTCTTTTCCTTTTTCCAGCCCTAAGCCCGGTCCACACTCTTCCTTTTTCTATTTATTTTTCCCCGGCCCGTTCCCTATAGTCTCCCTCAGCCCACCAAGTTTTTAGCGATTTTATTTTCCTTTTGCGAGCCGGCCCATTTCTTCAGCCCACTCCCCAAAACCCATGCCCGTCCCCACTTCAGACCCGACCCGCCACCACTGTTCATCTCCTTCAAAATCCCCAACGGTAACCCCCGCAACTCGCGCGCGCGATCCCTTTCCTCCGCCGTGCCTCACGCCCACGCCCTCGCTCCTGCCGTTACCCCCACGTTTTCAACCCCGTCTCCCACTCACTCCTCATCTCTCTCTCTCTACATTCGCCGAGCCCCCAAACCCGAGCACCCAAAACCTCCCACAACCCACTGCAACCCCCACCCTCGACGACGACGACGAACTTTCCTCCGATCCCCTTCTACATCACCTCACCCTAACCTCCTCCTTCTCCCTTCACGACTCTACCCCCATCAACTCGAGTCCCCTGCACCCACTCCCTTGCACCCACTCACCTGCACACCGAGTCCCCTGCCCCGACGCCGGCGAGCTTCTCGTCTCGTCGTCGACCTCCCCGCAGCAGCATCATCATTAACATCATCGTCATCTTTCCCACCATCTCTTCCCTCTTGCACTCCCTCCCTCTCGCAGACCCTCTGCTCTCACTCTCTATCTCTCTGTGTCTCACTCTCTATCTCTCTCTCTCTTTCTCTCTCTCTCTCTCTATACTCTCTCTCTGTCTACGCTCAGCTCTCTCTCTCTGTCTACACACTCTCTCTCTCTGCCTACTCTCTCCCTCCAACACTCTCTCAATCCCCTCTGTTCACCCTCTCTCTCTAACTCTCTCAAAAACCACCCAAAACACATTTTCCTTACAAACCCTCACTGCGGCCATTGCCGGAGCAACGCCGTCGACCGTCGTCAACCACAGTACACTCACTGAGGATCATCAAGCACCCCTCAACCTCCAGTAACCGTGCAACGACTCCGGACAACTCCGACGCAAAATCCGCGTCTCGATCCAAGCTCGCGCAAATCCGTTTCACGGCGTACATCACGCGTTCGTGACGCCGCTGCTACCATGCGACCCCGAGGCGTTCCCAGGCAAGTTCTTTACTTGCTTACATGCTATTTTTACCCAAGTTACAATCGCTAAGTATATAGATTCTAAGTTACAGTTTAAACTAATTATGTGCCATAACCTGCTCGACGCGTGTTCCCAAAGGGAATATTTTTCTAAATTCGCGGAACTGGATAAATTACATTGGCACTTGTAGGGATTGATAACGTGTGCAAATTTCGCTGGAAAATTTGATCGTTAATAACCAAAACGACTACCCCCTAGTTTAATCGTAAAACTGTAATTTTATTGTACCTGAAAATCGTTAAATTCACCATAAATCATATACATACTAGAATGGTGCGTTCGAAGGCTCAAATCGATGCCAACTCGACGAATTATGACCCTACACTAGTTTCCAGACATTCCTGTACTTAGATCATGATGATATTCATATCGGAGTGCGACTCTGGACTGCAGTCCAGAGCGACTCCAGTCGTTGCTTGCTGTTCCGTATTGGGTACCACAGGATTTTCTTAACTCGTAGGTTGCGGAACTCCACTGCTTATTATAGGTAAATCTGTTAGCTAGACAACACAATTGGTTTCATTCTGTTTCGTTACCGTTTGATATTTAATCTGTAATTTAATAGATCGGGACGCATAACAGTCCCAACAGAACCAGAACTGACATATTGGTATTGAATAGTGCATATCTCCTGACGTACAAATGCGATTGAAGATCCGTCTGTTGCGTTGAAAACCTTACTGAAAACCCTAGATTTCATCCAACTGTAGCGTCGCCAAAATCTGATCCCAACTGGAATTAAAATGCGTTGCGAAATAGATTTCTGATTCTGAAACCGGATTTCCAGCCGCGAGCGCTTAAAATGAAATGGCTATAATTAATGATCCTGGAACCCGATTGGCTTGAAACTAAATTCGATGGATGGAAAACTGAACATACTAATTACTACCTGTTTATTGTTTCGCTAAACTATATACGTACGTTTCATGATAAATCGTGCAAGTGATAGAATACTATTTTTGTGACACCTTAATCGTGCTTATATACTGTTCACGCATCATATCATACTCATATTATTATAGTGCTAACCTAGTGATATCGTGCATTTACCCAGTGTTAGATTCTAGTGATGATTGTGGCAAGTACGTCAGTGTTCGTGTATCCGTGATTAAGTGAAAGTGACACGTACCTGTACACAATCAGTGACCCTATTATTCTATTGCATTGTCGACGTCTGTGGGATGCGTGTACGTGTGACTATAAGTGGTATGGGACACTTATGGAAGCGCTTGCACGGGTGTCACAGATAAGGCATCCGACACTGCCATTTATCTTAGATATTAGTAGGGACGTGCTTGATGGAGGTCCTGCCTCCAGTTCTCGCGCAGACTTGTCACGGATCGATTAGTGTTTAGGGTTATGGTTAGCGTTTGATGTAGACCACGGGGTGTGGGGTAGTTTAAGTGTGAGTTCAACAGAATCTCGGGAGTCCTATGCCGGCTTATATATTTAGGGAGTTATATGGAGATTTACAGGGTATGTGATATACACCGTGATATACATGTTACATGTTGGGCCCGTGGTCCCTTGCCCTTGGGTTCTACCCTTGGGTGGAGGACACTCGCGAGTGGTTGACTCTCACACTTAAACTGACGATAGGCTTAGTGACCTGTACAGTGAGACTTAGAGACTGATAGGGATACTGGCATTCATATTCCTTATATACTGTGTTGGCATACGTGACATATCGTTCTACTGCTTTACTACTCCGCTGCATTGATTACTGCACATTCATATTCATACTGTCATTGATTTTACTGTTTCACATATATGTTACCACTGTTAGAATTGTCACGTAATTTTATATATATATGTATTATATTGCTATTGTGTCGCTCTGACGACCTGAGTATGCATGCTCAGTGTGAGGAGAAGATTTAGCCTGGACCAGAACTAGACGTGCATCACAGACTTCTTGACTTGCCCTTCCGAGTTACATTCGTTTGTTCCACTTCAGGTCAGTTTATATTATTGTTTCTTTCAGTTACTGCATTTCTCGTTACCTGTGCATCATTTACTGTTTACCATGAAAAACTAGAAGCCGAAGTGTGACTACGGTAGGACATTTCCTTGACCGTAAGAGCATGGCTGGCCTTGTCTACCCCTCGTATTCCGTATTTTGGGAAGCAGGGCGTGACATGGTGACAGTTCCCGTTCAGATACTGGGGGTAGTGGAGGTCCGGGACGAGGACAACTTTTTAGCTTTTATTCTCAGAGGAGTCGGCGGTTTTCATCTGGATGATACCGGTGGGGGAGTTTGGGTCATCGGGTTCGAGATTGTACTGAGCCGCGTGAGCACAAGGCAGCTGTACCGCAGGTTACCTTACCACCTTCTCCACCGCAGAGGGCGTTGCCCCTTATGCCTGTTGTTGCTCCGCGTCAGACTCTTGTGCAGAGAGGTCGAGGATGCGGTGGTTTTGTGCCGAAAGGGCGGGGTGGTAGAGGCAGAGGTCAGCCAGTCGCCGGTAGAGGAAAGGCTCGGGTGTTTGCCTTGACTCATCAGGACGCAAAGGCGTCTAATGCAGTGGTTTCAGGTACTCTTTCCGTATGTTCTTTTGAGGCTCATGTTTTGTTTGATCGAGGATCTACGCATTCGTATGTTTCTACGCACTTTGTGCCGAGCTTGGGCCGAGAGTCGTGTTTGCTAGATCAGCCACTTGTCGCGATTACACCTGTTAGCAATTCTTTTGTCGCGCGTTACGTGTTTCGGTCATGTGCCGTTCAGATTGGAGATAGAGAGTCGTCCGTTGATTTGATCCTTCTAGATACGTTGGACCTCGATGTTCTCCTTGGCATGGACTGGTTGGCAGCTTGTTATGCGTCGGTGGACTACTGTGGGAAGACGGTCAGTTTCAGTTTTCCGGGCGAGTCTGTTCGGGTTATGCAGGGGGGCCGTGGTGCCGCCTCTCACAGTTTGATTTCTGCCCTTTGCACTAGACGGCTTTTGAGGAGGGGATGTCGGGGATTCTTGGCTTTCATTTGTGACACTGGAGCCACAGTAGATTCGTTGGACCGGGTTCCTATCGTGCGAGAGTTTCCCAACGTTTTTCCCGATGAGTTACCTGGTTTGCCGCCAGAGCGTGATATTGAGTTTTGCATGTAGGGTTCCTAGGCACACATATGAGGTCTCACAAGGCATCAACCATGCCAATTTCAAATTTTAACGGTGCCGAGAAACCCTAACAAGATCGTTGGCTAGAATTTTAGGCGACAAAGCAAACTAGTTAACACTTAACTACAAGAATACGGAAATACAACCTTTGTAGATCCGGTTCTCCACCTCCATAGCTCCGCAATGAAGTCTCCTCGCTGTCCAAATGGAAACCCGGGCTCTAGCGTCGGCTTCATCGGAGAAATGGGCGGGCAAGGTCGTCGGCTTCGTGCCGAAGATGATCTACGTCGAGGCATCGCAAGATCAAGCTCCCACTTCACCAAGTCATGAAACTTGTGAAGAAAACACACTCTACTACTTGGCAAGAGGTAGAGGATGAAGAAATAGGAAGTGGGTAGACTTTAGAATTGGATTTCTCACTCTTTTTCATCAATCACCATTGATGAAGTCAAGCTTTTTCTTCATGAAGTGAAGAAGAAGAAGATAATGAATATGATAAGTTAATTAAAATAGAATAGAAAATCAAAACTTATCATAAACAAAACCATAGTTAGGTGTAGAGAGTGGACTATGGTTAAATGGAGTGGTTAGGGTTAAGCATGAGACAAAATGGTAACTTAGTCAAACCTTCATGAATCTTCATGAAAGAAACAAATGAAAGCCACCATTTTCTCTTTATGCATTTTATTTTCCAAAAAGAATAAATGAAATAAATAAATGAATAAGTATAAACAAAACCCTAACCATTACACAACCATGGTTTAATCTTTACACTTAGCCAATTTAGCATGCATCATCAAACATGATACAAACTAGTGCACAAAATTATATCGTATATACAATGTGCACATCCGAGTGAGAAAATCCATCTTAAGTGAACCAATACTAGTTAATGCAAAGTAATATATCATATATATAATTATACATTAAATCATTAAATCAACACTTGATTTAACGATCCGTTCATATCGCATATAACCGACTAGTATCCTATGTATCGGCTTACCGAATCAATCCTTGATTCGATAACTAGGTTATATCGCATACAACCATATCGATACATTCATCGCGAGAATAGAATACGGTATCACATACACGCATTATTCTCGGTCCCGCACATATCTTATATGCGCTCCTATTTCGTTTCGCTTGAGCCAGGAAACCTCTGTGTAGAACTCTAAAGACTCGTCAATACGCCGGCAGCAGGTGATGATCATATCAAGCACCCACAAGCCGCAAGCGGTCTGCTAAACGTAACGGCCACCCGGGTATTGAGCGATCAGAAGATCGACGAGCAAGCCCGCTCACACTCCAGTGAATCCAACCAGTGACACTACCGTACAGTCCGGTCTGATCGTCTGATATGTCGCATATCTCGCCTAGGGGTGGTAAACGTCAGACCCCAATAGCTCGATAAGTCGTGTCGATATGAGGTCTATAACAATTCGAGAAACTACTGGTAACACTTACCAGTAAATCTCAGCAACCCTGGCCAGGGATTTCCTGTTATAGCCAATCGAACACAGCGCAACATCAACTCCCTATACCGGGAGAGACGAATCCCCTCCTATCGCTCATTGCCTCCATGTGACTCGGGACTGTACCCAAAAACCACCGTTTTGCACGCCCTCTTGGACGTGGTAAGATGGAAATCAAAGCACAGTGGGAACCACACAAGACTCTATGACGATCTCGGGTCAACAGACTACTCTGTACCAGTGTCACCAGAGAACTGCCATCTGACGTAAGGTATAATACCATCTGGGAGTTCTCGGCGAGTCCGTCCAGTGTACCCAGTCTCTACTGAGCACCCGTATATCATCTCTGATGTCAAACACCAATGGATATGGGATCATCCATCGCCCATCTGTATGGGTCGAGAAGGTATACGCTAGTCTACTCTGGTATATCGATGCCCCGTCTCGATACACCCACGACTAGGGACTTTGAAGGATGTACTTATGGACTACCATGTCCCCACTAGTATGATCCGCATCATAGTCCAGGTAGTCAAGTACACATCCTAAGGGCTTTACCAACATGTAACAGAGAGACAAACAGTATACACGTTAAGGTAAAGATCAACCAGATAGCATACTATCATGTCGAGCAAGAAAGTCCTCTCTATATATGTCCAAGCATCCACTACAATATACATCCTATGTATAGTAATGGCCTCTAGGGCATACATATAACTAATAATCTCCCACTTGCACTAGGGCCATCTGATAGCAGTGGTTGTAGTATCTCATACTCAACCATCCCATAAAAATCTCTCTCTGGGAACAGGCCTTTGTGAGTGGATCCGCTGTGTTGTCCTCTGAGTCTACTCTTCTAACCTCGATCCCTTAGAGATCAACCATCTCCATGATCAGGTGATAGTGCCTTAGAATATGTCTGGATCACTGATGGGACCTGCGTTCCTTGGCACAAGCCACAACTCCATTGTCTCACAATGGTTGGAACGTAGTTCATCTCATAAACCAATATACACCCAGACTGCCTCTATGGTAGCATCTTAAGTAGCGATGTATCCAGCCTTTATCATCTAGTATGCCACGGTATTTAGCTTGGAACCTTTCCAACATACCGTCCCTTTACTGAGGGTAAAGACAATGCCTGCGACTGACATTCAGTCGTCATTATCACCCTGGAACCCTTCCAGTGATTCTCCCCAGGATCAACTGATGCCATCTCACTACAACTAGTGAGTAGCCTAACATCCATTTAGATCTATCTCATAGATCCAAAATCCAGGATTTAGTAGGTATCACTTTGATCCTATGTGGAGAGTCATTGTGATAAGCGGAGATTGATCGAGCGTAGCATAGGAAACTCTTTCCCTATCAAGAGTATGTCATCCACGTACTCTACGAGGATCGTCACCATACTCCCTACTACCTTTTTGTTTATACAAGGTTCATCTACTATTTTGATGATGTCAACTTCTTTGACTAATCCATCAAAACAGATGTTCCAACTCCGCGATACCTGCTTTATCACATAAAACATCTTGCACACGTTTCCGCTGCTCCCACTGTCTACGAGGCACTCTGGCTGTGTACTTATAGACGCTCTATTCTAAAACATCATTTAGAAAAGCGGTCATGACACCCAACCACCAGATATCGTAGTCATGGTATGTAGCCGTGGTAAGTAAGATCTGGATGTACTTAAGCATAGGCACTGGAAAAGGTTTCATCATTATCGATGCCTGGTCGATGATGACAACCTTTAACATGTCTAGATTTGAAAGTCTCAACTTTTCCAAGTACACCAAGTAATCTTCTCAAGATATACTTGCTCCTGATGGGGATTTAACCCTTCAGATATAGCAACCAAAGTCCATACTTTGTTGGTGTACATGGATTCCATATCAGATCGCTAAGCATCCAGCCATTCTTACAGAGTCCCACTCCTGATGGCCAGTTCGAAACTAGTTGGGTCATCATCTCATGATGCAATCCTCGCTCCCACTGTCATAGAGAAACCGAAATATCTCTCAGGTGGGTGAGGAACCCTACTAGATCGGCGGAGAGGCCGAGGTTCGTTGGTAACTATTGAATCCTTTGGTTCTACCAAATCATCTGCTGTTGTTTGTATAGCTGGAACCTTTCCAGTTCTACATTACAGACCTTGCCTCGAGCTTGTCCGGATTTTGCTTTTAGACATAGGCCGGACAACCCCAAATCTTAACCAACTTAAGATATGGGCTCTTCCCTTATCATCTCTCATATGGAGTGGTAGGCAACTGATTTGATTTGAACCCTATTCAATAGGTATGCAACTTCTCAAGTGCATAACTCCCAAAAGGAAATAGGAAACTCAGTAGTACTCATCATAGAGCACACCATATCACATAGGGTGCTATTGCTCCGCCCCGATATACCATCGTGCTATGGTGTATACGGAGGAGTAATTCTGAGAGAGAATCTCATTCTCCTTTGGAATAATCCAGGATTTCCGTGCTCAAGTATTCTCCTCCTTGATCTCATCAAAGGACATAATACTTATACCCGTATTGGTTCTCTACTTCTAACTTATATTCTGTGAATATCTCAAAAGGTTCAGACTTGTATTTCAACAGGAACATATGTCTGAATCTCGAAAGATCACCAGAGAATGTAATGAAGTATAAAGAACCATTCCTGGCATATGTAGACTGGAGACCTTACATACATCAACATGTATCATCCTAAGAGTTTACTAACTCTTTCTCTGTTTCCAATAAACAGAGCTGAGGTCATTTTATCTTTGTGACATGACTCGCAAGTTTCATAAGATGTAAATTCAAACTAATTTAAATATGCATCTAAATGTAACTTCAGCCAGTCGGGTCGCATTGATATGACCTAGTCTACAATGCCTCAAGAAGGATTCGTTCATTTCTGAACTCTTCCTCTTGTATGTGTGTTCCGTATACTAAGAACTGTAGTTTGATTTAGAACATCAATGCTTTTAGATAACGTGCCTGATCCGATCAACTTTTGATATAGGAAATGTTCAAAACATAATCCAACAATACAAAATTTTATCATTTCTTTACTAATAAAGAGACTGATATGATTTTGTATATCAGGTTCGGTATCTAATAACATTCGTTCAGAATCAATGTATTTGTAATACAGGGTGACAGTGACCAACAGACTTGGCTGCAACACTTGCCCCGGTCTCTGCCTCATGAAACTTATCACCCGTTCTCAGTTCTATGCCTTTCTGTAGCCCTATGTAACAGATTACATATCTGGGATCCTGATCTGGTATCACATACCCAGGACGTAGAGGATACAGAGAAACAGTTCTTTGTAACGAACACACCCGAAGGAGATGCATCATATGCACTTTCTTCGTTTGGGCGGCACGGGAAATCTGGTATTCCCCAATTTCCTGCTCTGTCTTATAACAATTATAAGTTGGAGCGGGACCAACGTTCCCCAGCTCAGTATAACAAGCGGGTTCGGTCAATACATCCATATTATTATCTTGATTAAGGCGTGATATGGTCGCTACCTGGAGAGAAAGAGAAGAAAACACTCAGCGTGCGCTCTTGCAAGAAAATATTGGTTATTATTTTATCTAATCAGGATGGCTCCCACTGCTTTTTATCAAATCTTCCTTCAAACCCTAAAAGGAAAGACTAGCCGGGATTAATTACACACTACAAGTTCGCCAATCTTTCAGCCAGGCCAGTGTCGGTACTTTGAGGGAGGTCCCCCGTGCTTTTGCACGAACCTAATTAATGTAAACCTCGTTTTCCCAGAGGCATAACCTCGTTGACACCTTTCTAGACACCTACTTGATCGGCTAATTGTAATGTGTAAAACTCTCCCAGGAGTAACAATTACTCGCAGCGGGTATCGGGATCCAACTATCTCATAGAAGGTATGCAATCTCATTGCAAATTTCAACACTTGAAATTCCCGATAATATTTTGCCCCTAGCGTCCTATGACCTTGACAGAGGTCAACAAACCATAGGCTGCTAGTCAAGTTCAACCCGTCATTTCCTGATTGAAGTAAACCCACCCGCACGATCCTTGACAGAGGTCAACAAGGTCGCACGACTACCCTAAATCAATCACATCATATGCTTATACAGATAAGCACTAATCAGCTACCGCACACTACGCCTTGACAGAGGTCAACAAACGCAGCACGAATACTAACCAGTACATATCTGAAATGACGGAGGGCTACGACAGGTTTTTCTGAAAACCTTTTGCATAATGAACTTGATATCGTTGTAGAATCAAATGATTTTAAAATGGAGTGTTTTTTAGGCTTTTCTAGTTTTGCTAAAGGAGTCACTCCCGGTGAAGGGATCGTCGGTCCTTTCCTCGTCGAATGAGGTGCGGGATATATCACATATATCACAGTGCAAAGCAAAAACTCTTAAAAGCAATCAAAAGACAAACCGAGTGTGTAGCATCTGCCAGTTATTGCTAAAGGAGTCACTCCCGGTGAAGGGATCTCGGTCCTTTCCTCATCGAATAAGGTGCAGGATATATCACATATACCTCTGTGCAAAGCAAGAACTGTAGCTACCTGTTTTATTTTGAAATTCGATTCTACAACATCTTAGGTTTCTTTTATTTCATTAATCACATTAATGAAGTCCCATCATTTATGTACCTAAACATCACAGATAAATACGACGTACACTTATGCCATCCGCATTCGCCTCGATGTCCCCTCATGCACCGTTAGGTTAGGTAACTAACGGCAGAGCGGGGCAGGGCTAGCGCGGGTGTAAAACATAAGTAACGTCTATATAATATATCATATATACTACATACTGTATCTATCACAGAACATCACATGATCACATCACAGATATCGCAGCAGAAGAAACATATGAAATATTGGATATACTAGGACGTCCGTGTTTTTAATACGAGCCAGTATAAAACACGGATTCCACAGTCGCGATGAATAGCCAAACCCACACCCCTAGACCCTTACGAGAGCGGCAAGCAACCCTACCAATTCTAGAGTTAGGAGACCCGGACTCGACTCCTCGAGTTGGTCTCCTACTGGACTCCAGAACCCGGTTACTTGTGCTCCCCTCCTTGGGTCTATCCTAGTGCGGAAAAGTAAATAATATACAAAGGGTGACATCTTCCGCAACCTGGAAGTGCCCCAATAAAAGAATATTACATACAAGTTTTTACATGAATGAAAATGAAAAACACTCATCTCACATAAAAAAACCCGGCTATTCAAACACGACGTTCCAATATAACATATCCAGCAACACATAACATCATATGTCATCAACGTAAGTAAACATGCGTATCCCAATTGTCGTTGACATATAGCAACGAAACCGGCGATATCACATATTACACTTACGGTCACAGAAAAGAAAGTGTAAAACTACAACAGTTGGAATCCGCAACCTGCATAGACATCGCATGCCTAATCAAATGAATTACTTAGACATCGCATGCCTAACAATTATAAACCCCGCATTTTAGTCTCATTATCGAAAACTCTTTTCAATATCAAGTCGGGCAATTCAACAGGATTCCCGACAATTTGATCGAATGCTCGTCGCAAACTTCAGTAGACGGCTGCACCCCCGATACCGTCGACGAAGTGCACCAAGGCGGAACACCGCTGCCGCGAGCACCCAGATGGATGCTTTCGGCGACGGGGTTCTCCTACAGTCACTTGGTCGGGGCTATGGAGTGAGGCTGTCTATTAAGTTTACCCGGCGAGTATCCGCGTACGCTACGTGATTGCGACGGACTTTTGATCACATCAAAATTCCGTGGCAACCGATCAAGTGAGACTAAAGTGCTATGTTTATAACATTCATTCAGTTATCTCATAACTCATTGTGAATTCCAATTATTGTATCACATTCCAGATAATTAGAAAATGTTAAACTTTCCGATCGAACATTCAAACACCCAAGTTTTCCCGAAACAGCTCAACTCATGAAATAAGTTCAAAGACATTCACTTCGTGCCTCAGTACCAACGGTCCAGCCGTAGAAGGGTCAAGCCAACGCCTCACATGTGGCACGCCGTACTGCCCCAAACCCGAAGGTTCAAAGGGCAGTTCAAGACGGTCACATAATCGAGTTAAGGTTTGTTGTCTTCTAGAGGGTCCATCGCGTTACTTGCACTACTTAGAACGTCTTTAAACTACGGAAAAATCCAACACTTGGAAATTTCCCGACAGGGGAAAAATTGGGTATTTATATCCGGTCGAACTTTTTAACATATTCAAAAATTATCCGGAAAGCCACACAGACAAAATTTGATAATCCGATCGAACATTCGAATCCCCAAAACAACTCAGAAAATTCAACTCTTGAAAAAATATTAAAAATTCCCAGGAAAACCAGCACTGCATATTATGAATTACTGTGCAAAATTGGATGCCACAAAAGACAAAACAGCCGCGGATCCGCCGCACGAGCCATGCTCGTGGCGCGGAACCGCGGCGCATTGATGGAATTAGGCACACGAATTTTACAGTATCCCTTAGAATTTCCTGCTGATTTTTCTGCATATTTTTAATATGGAAAAATCCCAGATTTTAGAAAAAGTCCAGAGAGCATGTTTGGTTTAGGGTTTCGGGTTCGTTCGGGTTTCAAACTTCGTCTACACTTCGCCTAAGGCTCTAGCTAGGCTCTGATACCACTGTAGGGTTCCTAGGCACACAAATGAGGTCTCACAAGGCATCAACCATGCCAATTTCAAATTTTAACGGTGCCGAGAAACCCTAACAAGATCGTTGGCTAGAATTTTAGGCGACAAAGCAAACTAGTTAACACTTAACTACAAGAATACGGAAATACAACCTTTGTAGATCCGGTTCTCCACCTCCATAGCTCCGCAATGAAGTCTCCTCGCTGTCCAAATGGAAACCCGGGCTCTAGCGTCGGCTTCATCGGAGAAATGGGCGGGCAAGGTCGTCGGCTTCGTGCCGAAGATGATCTACGTCGAGGCATCGCAAGATCAAGCTCCCACTTCACCAAGTCATGAAACTTGTGAAGAAAACACACTCTACTACTTGGCAAGAGGTAGAGGATGAAGAAATAGGAAGTGGGTAGACTTTAGAATTGGATTTCTCACTCTTTTTCATCAATCACCATTGATGAAGTCAAGCTTTTTCTTCATGAAGTGAAGAAGAAGAAGATAATGAATATGATAAGTTAATTAAAATAGAATAGAAAATCAAAACTTATCATAAACAAAACCATAGTTAGGTGTAGAGAGTGGACTATGGTTAAATGGAGTGGTTAGGGTTAAGCATGAGACAAAATGGTAACTTAGTCAAACCTTCATGAATCTTCATGAAAGAAACAAATGAAAGCCACCATTTTCTCTTTATGCATTTTATTTTCCAAAAAGAATAAATGAAATAAATAAATGAATAAGTATAAACAAAACCCTAACCATTACACAACCATGGTTTAATCTTTACACTTAGCCAATTTAGCATGCATCATCAAACATGATACAAACTAGTGCACAAAATTATATCGTATATACAATGTGCACATCCGAGTGAGAAAATCCATCTTAAGTGAACCAATACTAGTTAATGCAAAGTAATATATCATATATATAATTATACATTAAATCATTAAATCAACACTTGATTTAACGATCCGTTCATATCGCATATAACCGACTAGTATCCTATGTATCGGCTTACCGAATCAATCCTTGATTCGATAACTAGGTTATATCGCATACAACCATATCGATACATTCATCGCGAGAATAGAATACGGTATCACATACACGCATTATTCTCGGTCCCGCACATATCTTATATGCGCTCCTATTTCGTTTCGCTTGAGCCAGGAAACCTCTGTGTAGAACTCTAAAGACTCGTCAATACGCCGGCAGCAGGTGATGATCATATCAAGCACCCACAAGCCGCAAGCGGTCTGCTAAACGTAACGGCCACCCGGGTATTGAGCGATCAGAAGATCGACGAGCAAGCCCGCTCACACTCCAGTGAATCCAACCAGTGACACTACCGTACAGTCCGGTCTGATCGTCTGATATGTCGCATATCTCGCCTAGGGGTGGTAAACGTCAGACCCCAATAGCTCGATAAGTCGTGTCGATATGAGGTCTATAACAATTCGAGAAACTACTGGTAACACTTACCAGTAAATCTCAGCAACCCTGGCCAGGGATTTCCTGTTATAGCCAATCGAACACAGCGCAACATCAACTCCCTATACCGGGAGAGACGAATCCCCTCCTATCGCTCATTGCCTCCATGTGACTCGGGACTGTACCCAAAAACCACCGTTTTGCACGCCCTCTTGGACGTGGTAAGATGGAAATCAAAGCACAGTGGGAACCACACAAGACTCTATGACGATCTCGGGTCAACAGACTACTCTGTACCAGTGTCACCAGAGAACTGCCATCTGACGTAAGGTATAATACCATCTGGGAGTTCTCGGCGAGTCCGTCCAGTGTACCCAGTCTCTACTGAGCACCCGTATATCATCTCTGATGTCAAACACCAATGGATATGGGATCATCCATCGCCCATCTGTATGGGTCGAGAAGGTATACGCTAGTCTACTCTGGTATATCGATGCCCCGTCTCGATACACCCACGACTAGGGACTTTGAAGGATGTACTTATGGACTACCATGTCCCCACTAGTATGATCCGCATCATAGTCTAGGTAGTCAAGTACACATCCTAAGGGCTTTACCAACATGTAACAGAGAGACAAACAGTATACACGTTAAGGTAAAGATCAACCAGCTAGCATACTATCATGTCGAGCAAGAAAGTCCTCTCTATATATGTCCAAGCATCCACTATAATATACATCCTATGTATAGTAATGGCCTCTAGGGCATACATATAACTAACATTTCACTGATCTGATTCCTGGCACGGGGCCTATTTCTATACCGCCTTACCGGATGGCTCCGGCGGAGCTTAGAGAGCTTAAAGATCAATTGCAAGAGTTGCTTGATAAGGGACTTGTGCTTCCGAATGTTTCGCCGTGGGGAGCTCCTGTGCTGTTCGTCAAAAAGAAGAACGGCAGTTTGAGGTTGTGTATTGATTATCGTCAATTGAACCGAGTTACGGTGCGTAACAGGTATCGTTTACCTCGCATTAACGATTTGTTTGATCAACTCCAGGGTGCGAAACATTTTTCTAAGATTAATTTGCATTCGGGTTATCATCAGTTGCGGGTTCGGAAGAATGACATTCCGAAGACTGCTTTTCATACACGCAACGGACATTATGAGTTTCTGGTGATGTCGTTCGGACTCACCAATGCCCCAGCAGCGTTCATGGATCTGATGAACCGGATTTTCAGGCCGTTCCTCGACCAGTTCATTATTGTGTTTATTGATGACGTTCTGGTCTACTCTAGGAGCCGAAAGGAGCACGAGCAGCACTTGAGGATTGCTTTGCAGATATTAAGAGAACACCAGCTGTATGCTAAATTCTCAAAGTGCGCATTTTGGCTTGATAGAGTTGACTTCGTGGGTCACGTGGTGACGGAAGACGGTATTCTTATGGACTCGAGGAAGATCGAGGCTTGCAGTTTTGGCCCAGACCTGTATCCGTGACAGAGGTCCGCAGCTTTTTGGGTTTAGCTGGTTATTACCGCCGTTTCGTGCAGGATTTTTCGAGTATCGCTGCACCGCTGACTGGACTGACCCAGAAGGGGGTTCCTTTTCTTTGGACTGATGTGTGCGAGCAGAGTTTTGAGCAGTTGAAGACTCGGTTGACGACTGCACCCGTTCTATCTTTGCCTTCTGGATCAGGTGGCTTTGTAGTTTACTGTGATGCGTCTCGAGTGGGGCTCGGGTGTGTGCTGATGCACCATGATAGAGTGATTGCTTATGCTTCTAGGCAGCTGAAGAAGCACGAGCAGAATTACCCCACTCACGATCTTGAGATGGCTGCGGTGGTCTTTGCGTTGAAGATTTGGAGACACTACTTGTATGGGGAGTCATGTCAGATTTTCACGGACCACAAGAGCTTGAAGTACATCTTCCAGCAGCGGGATCTGAATCTGAGACGGCATCGGTGGATGGAACTTGTGAAGGATTATGATTGTGAAATCCTATATCACCCGGGCAAGGCGAATGTGGTAGCTGACGCTTTGAGTCGTAGGCCCGGGGGTAGCTTTTCCCAGTTGAGCGCAGTTCAGAGACAGTCTTCTGCGGATTGGCCGACCTTGTGTGATGGTAGAGTACAGTTTGAGTTCACTTCCACTGGGGGGACAGCTTGCTCATGTCTGCGCCCGTCCGTTTCTTCTGGATCGTATCCGTGAGGCGCAGCCCAGTGATGCCCGTTTGGTTGAGATTCTTGAGCTTGTTCGACAGGGTAGAGTTTCGAAGTTCATGATTGATGACCAAGGTATGCTACGTTGCGGGACTCGCTTGTGTTTACAAGATATTGATGGGTTAAGATGCGAGATTCTAGAGCAGGCACATCAGTCAGCCTTTAGCGTTCATCCAGGTTCCACCAAGATATACCGTGACTTGAGAGATATTTACTGGTGGAAAGGGATAAAGCGCGATGTTTCGGACTTCGTTTCGAGGTGCCTGACTTGTCAGCAAGTCAAGGCTGAGCATTAGAGACCGGCTGGAAAGTTGCAGCCTTTACCCGTTCCTGAATGGAAATGGGAGCAGATTTCCATGGACTTGTTGTGGGTCTACCCAGGACCAGTCGGGGGTATGACTCTATTTGGGTGATTGTTGACCGGTTAACGAAAGCGGCTCACTTCCTTACAGTGAAGACCACTTTCGGTTATGCTCGGTATGCTCAGTTGTATATAGATGAGATTGTGCGTTTGCACGGTGTTCCCACATGCATTGTATCCGACAAGGGCACCCAGTTTACTAGCCGTCTTTGGCAGAAGCTTCAGGAAGCTTTGGGTACCCGGTTGAGTTTTAGCACCGCTTTCCATCCGCAGACCGATGGTCAGTCAGAGCGGACGATACAAACTCTAGAGGATATGCTTTGGGCATGCGTACTTGATTTTGGTGACAGTTAGGATCGTCACTTGTCGTTGATTGAGTTCTCCTACAACAACAACGGTTTTCAGGAGACTATTCAGATGGAGCCTTTCGAGGCTTTTTATGGTAGGAAGTGTCAATCGCCAGTCTGTTGGACCGAACTCTATGAGAGTAGGGTTTTAGGACCCCAGCTGATTCAGGACAGGATGAGAGCCACCCAGTGCAGACAGAAGTCTTATGCCAACCATCGTCGTCGCAAACTTGAGTTCGCACTGGGAGATCATGTATTCCTGCGGATTTCTCCGATGAAGGGTGTTATGAGATTTGGGAGGAAGGGGAAGCTCAGTCCCAGATTTGTAGGTCCCTTCGAGATCCTTGAGCGAGTTGGTACCGTTGCTTATCGTTTGGCATTCCCGCCCAGTTTTCCGGATGTTCACTCCGTGTTCCATATGTCGATACTTCGTAGATACCTTCATGACCCTTCTCACATGATTCAGCATAAGACCGTTCAGCTTGATCGCGATCTTTCGTTCACCGAGCAGCCGGTAGTTATATTGGATCGGCAGGTGAAGAAACTTTGGTCAAAGGTCTTGCAATCTGTGAAGGTTCTTTAGCATAGCCCGGCTAGTGAGGAGATCACTTGGGAGACCGAAAGCGAGATGCGGAAAAAATTCCCTCATCTCTTTGAAGGTACGCTTGTATTAATTCGGGGATGAATTTTCTTTAAGAGGGGGGGAGATTGTAACACCTTGGAATGCGATTAATGTTAATTGTGCATTAATGCGGGTTTTTAAGGAAAAGTTTACCAAATCGGGTTCCTTGCATTTTATAACAATTAATTAATATTTTTATATTATTTTTTATGCCTTGCACACACTTGTGCATGTTAATGTGAGGGTATATTAGTGTTAACCTTGTTTAGCAACTATAACACTTTAAGCTAAACCTTGCCCAAATTAACCTTACCTTAACCTTTTTCCTAGATCTTTTAGTGTGAGGAAATAACTTGTTTGGATGAGAGAGAGGTGGCAAGATGAGTCAAGAAGCATTAATGGTGGCATTAATGGAGGTAAGGGAGAGAGTGAGCATAAGGTTTTGTTTCACCTTACACTTACCCCTCACCATTATTTCACCCCACCCTCTCATTCTATCTCTCTCAATTATTTCTCATTCCCTTTTTCTCTCAACAGAACTCTCACTCCCTCTTCACAAAATCTTGCTAAATCTTGATTAAACCTCACCAAATCACATCCCAAGTCTTGTTTTTGCCTCAAAGATCACTTGGAGCTTGGAAAGATAGGATCTTGTGAGCAAGTGTGGATAGGTATAATCTCTAAACTGTTAAATAGGTGTTTTAATGTCGTATAGCTTATTGGTTGCTGTTTAGAACACTTAAGGTATTGTTTCGTGCAAATTTCGTATTTTTGGTGTCATAATAGAGTCTCTGATCTGCTTTGATTTGGGAATTTTACTGAAAAATCTAGCAGTGTAGTAATGTTGTACTAGGGACCCTGAGACTACACCTGGAGCATGAACCTCAGGGGATCAGATACGGCCGGCGACATGAAGGCCAAATCCAGCGACCTCGGCCAATAGGGGGAGTTAGGGTTTGGTTTTTTGATGGTAGCTGTCTGCAGTTGTTTAGAGATGTTTGGTACTGTTTGATTTTTGAGTATTGACGGTATGCAAATTCTGGGATCACTTGTGCATAATCTAGTGTTTTGAGTATGTGTGTTACGTTATCCGACACAGTTCGTGATCTTGTGTAGCTGTTGCACTTGGGTTAGTTTTGGTGTGTCGCCCCACACGTTAGCCGTTAGACGAACACTTATGAGTTGGATTGGAGTTGGTGCGTTGGTCAAACGTAGTGTGTATGTGATATTGATCGATTTCTGAGATTTGTGCACTGGCTATGTTTTGTGTTAATAGGATCGCAGGCAGGGACTTCGGACGCTGCGAAGAAAGGGAAGCAGGTGATTGGATTTACCTAACCGGCGACTGTCAGTGAGTAGATTTAACATCTAAGGGGAATTCGCCCGCATGGCGTTATGCGTCAGGGCTAGATATGATATGATATTAGCTGCATTTTTATATTGCACATATAGAGATTGTGCATAAAACTTCATTGCATACTATTATTTGATGTGCTTGGACACTGCACTATTATTGATGTTTCATGTTGCAGGAGCACTGATTGTATGCCACTCACACCGTCAATAATTTCCATAACACGTACAACACTTATACATACGTGAGATTTTATTTGCTAGGGGCTTGAGACATGATCCTTATTTCTATTGTGCATATGACATATAGCATACATGTATACCTATATGCTTACACATATGCCTTGCCATGCCTACATGTTAGCTACCCATATACCTATATGGTATTGTACCATTAGAGATAGGTATATACACTTTTGAGACATAGCTACATGTACATCTTGCATACATACTTACATGTACACCCGTATACCTTGATATAGCTACACATATACCTGGAGGGTATTACATCATTTCTGATAGGTAGATACACATATCTTGCTATACCGACATGGTTACGCATACATGGCTATAGCTACATGTTCACCTTTATATGATGTTGCGTTTGGTTTCGGAGAAATTAGGAACCGCATGATATATTTAAATAACTTGTTGCAGTTAAATAGCGGTTTTTCCTTTATATGCTCATATTACTGTTTCATGTTGCATATATTATATTTCATGGATTTCGCATTGATATATGGCTTTCATATGATGTTTTCTGGATGATTTACTCCTGGTATATATATCAGTGCTATGGGACGCAGATATATATACATGTATATATATATATATATATATCAGTGGTATGGGACGCTGTTATATATATGTACACCTATATAATATATATCAACATAATGATCTGTGCATGTATTCTTATTCATTGCGATGTGAGGGGCCGATGTGCCCGATATGAGGGCCGATATGGGGGCCGATTTGAGGGAAATTGGGGATTTAGATTGTCTTGATGGACACTGGTCTACCACGATGAGAATTCCGTGAGGATGACATGTTTTAACCCATCCTCCGCATTTATTCTATATGCATTGCTTCATGTATTAGTAGTACCTGATAGAGTACCTTTCATGACTGTTGCACATATATATTTTGCCATACTTATGCTATCAGATTACATATGATAGATTATCGATGTTAGTGCATACTTGCGATTTCAGTATGATGTTATTTACTATTCATGAGTTGGCAACTCACCCCCGTTGTGTCGCAGGGTTTTTCAGGTCTGATCATCAGAGTGGTCGCAGCAGGGCACCTTATTATCTCTACTTTTGCGGATACCGCTACGGTTGGCTGTGAGGCCGTTTGCTTTAGTTGGGTTGTGGTTATCCGATGGTATATATTGTATATTTCTTGTATCTAGTACTCTCCATCTACCACCTTCATGTATTGACTTAGAGACAAGTTGTGAGGATCGATGTTGTTATTCTTATGACTCTGGTTGTCGTGCTTGTGTGAGCCGGCCTTTTTATATGTGGATTATCTCATTTCTTCGCTACGGCATCGTATATCTGTTGTGGTGGTTGTTTCCGCCGTTGGGCGAGATTTGCTCCTAGTTGGGGATGTTTTACTTTTATCTTATGTTTGTACCCGTTTCGGGGCTAGCTTTTACAAAGGAGGTGCTGCCGAAATTTTTATGAAAAAAACTCAAGTTTAAAGTTTTGCATCGTGATTTTTAAAAGTGATCTATCTTTCTTTCTTGTAATGGTTTAGATTGCTGGGTTTTTCGGCTTACTTAATTGCGTTATGCCTGTTGACGTTACGTAGTTTAGATGCCGGTCATGTGCCCAAATTTTGGGTCGTGACAGTATGGCCCAGTTCCTCTACCTTTATCGCGGGCAGATCAAGAGTATTTTAGCAATCAAGCCGGGAAATAAGAAATTGAACATGTATTATTAAAGATGTTTAGTTTATTTATTTCCGTAGTTTTGTTTATTGATGTGAGCCCATATTGGGACGTTATTCAGATACTATTGTTTATTAGATCTTAATTCGTTTCCGCTTTATGCATTTTCTTGACTCTATTTACTGTGGCAGATAGACATGTACTAGCTAGATTATATTCTTTTCTTTTCTTGATATCCGATAGACAACCGTAATGTGACTGTAGAGGGATAATTCCTAACCACAGGTTACATAGTTGGCTCTGTCACGTGCCGTAGCACTTTGTTTCTTGGAATATTTGTCAGGTGATTTAGGGATGGAGGAAACAGAACCGATAGAAGAGGAATACGACCAGTTCGTATCATAAGCCGATCCTTAGTTTTTTTTTCTTTCCAGTTTTTAGTTTCAGTATGCCACTTGTTTAGGCACTTTATTTTCATGTTTCTTGTTCAGACATCTTGTATCAGTTTAAACTCTGTGAAATTTGGAATGTAAATTTATAAAGTTGGATTTTCATTGTCATGTTCATTCTTGTCATTTTTATATTGCTTATATTCTCTTAGCGTATTTGTTTCGAGAAAGGCCTCGTCACGTGCATGCTCTTATCTTTTAGGAAGCGAGGCATGACAGTCAGGGTCAATTGAATCCATAGGCTCTACTAAATTTTCAGTAAGAGTTTGTGGTTTTGGAATCACATCCAGTTCTACCATACTCCCAATAATTTCTTTTATAAGAAATTCCTTTTCTAAAAAGGTGGCGAGTCAAGAAAAAAACAAATTTTGATCTTGAAAATAATAAAAGTTAAACCCTTGCTAAAACTTGGGATAATCAACAAACTGCTCATTACCGAAACATACCCTGAGTTTGTCTGGATTCTGCTTTTAGCATAAGCCGGATAACTCCATATCTTAACAATCTTAAGATATGTACTCATTCTATATCACATATAGAATCACAGGTATAAATTTAGATGGAACCATATTTAATTGGTATGCAGCTATTTTCAGTGCATATCCCAATAATGAAAAAGGCAACTCAGCAATACTAATCATAGGAGCGCACCATATCCCATAGGGCGCGTAGTCTCCTCTCTAATAATCCATAGTATTATGGTACAATCGGAGAAGTAATCTGAGAGAGAATTACATTCTCAAATAGAAAACTACGTAATACCGAGCTAAAGTATCCACGTCATCGATCACATCAAAGAATCATAATACTTCCGACATCTGGTTCTCTACTTTATTCTTGCACTTTATGAACTTCTCAAAAATTTTGGACTTTGCATTTCAACAAGAACGCGTGTCTAAAACCAGAAAACTCAACTTTATCTCTCTATATCTCAACGTCGCGGAGATCAACTGTCTCCCGAATTGAGCGATACCTGCTTTAGAATTTGTCTAGATAGATGATGGGACCAAGTTCATAAATGAACATTTTTATCCAACAACTTCTTGGGCTGTATCCTCTGCTGAGTCATAATCAGCATCCGGTGCCATATCCACCTTAGCATCCCACTTGGAACCCTTTCCAATATATTGCACCTCGGATGAGGGTAGACTTATAACTCGTGACAGATACTCTGTCATCTATGTCATCTTGGAAGTTGGAATCGGTAACCGCCTCCTGTAGGAGGCTTCTATTACCATATACCAAGAACATTCACACGAGGGGCTATTCATCGTGACAATCCAAACCGAACCAAACACAGCACGAATACTAAGTACTCTACTCCTGAAATGACAGAGGGTTATAGCCGGTTTTGAAGAAAACCTTTAACATAATGAACTTGATATCGTTGAAGTCCAAGCACCCCATAGCCTAAATGATGTTGTTGAAACCAAATTTCAAAACCACTCGGTTTTCTTCAAAAACTATATCTAGAGTTTCTAATATTGAAACTTGTATAGTGAGTTCATACCTTCTAGAGTGTGGTGACTTATTGGTTTCCATCAAGATTACCACACAATGATAGTTGGGTCCTGATTCCCACTGTGAGTATGGGTTACTCCTAAGAGATTTTCACTTCACAACTAGCTAACCCATTAGGTGTCTAGAAAGGTGTTGATGGTATTATGCCTCTGCGGAAACAGGATTATTTAATTAGGTCCGTGCGAAAGCACGGGGAGCCTCCCTTGGAGTACCGACACTGGCCTGGTTGAATGGTTAGCGCACTTGTAAGGTGTACATGATCCCGGCTAGCTCTTCTTTTAGGGTTTGAAAGAGAATTCGATGTAATGGTGGGAGCCATCTTGATTAGATAAATTAATAAATCAATCTAATCTTCCAAGAGTGCACGTTGAGTGTTTCTTTTCTCTCCCTGACAGCGATCATGACTGACTTTAAACTAAAACTCGTAAACCAAATTAACCAAACCTTTTTACTATCATTGGTTTTGGAATGTCATAATTGCCCTAATTCATAATAAAGTCGCATATGTCCTTGTCGCTCCTACTTTCCCTTTGCTTTCTCCAAAACCCTCTGTAAAAGATACAGAGATCCATTAGGATGTTAATGATTCCTTTGATAAAGTTCCTAAACTTTATAGGACTTAAAAAGGGTTTAGTTATTTTCATCATCCATTAGCCTACCCTAATCCTACGAACCCTAACAAGCGGAGAATTACTCGCGCATGTTGGGAGAAGAAGATGAAAAGACAGAGAGGGGAAACACAATGTAGAAACGATCCTTATTCTTCCACATATAATCAAGGATGGAGGAATCATCCTAACTTTGCTTGGAACCAAAACCAACAAAGCAATTATCAAAGACCTCCTCCACAGCAACCACAACCACAGAATCAGCCCCCCTTTCAGTCACAGAATTTCCAAAATCCGGCCAACACTTCTACACCACAAATGGCCGGTACTGATAACACTTCACTCGCACAAACTTTGGATATGTTCATGAAACAATCCATGAAATTTTCGGCTGAGATGACGTCTTCTATTGATACCCTAACGAAAAACTCCGCCTCCCATGGTGAGAGTATTAAATCAATAGAAAACCAAATCGCACAGTTAAACGCCGCAATGAGTGCGAGAGAGAAAGGGAAACTCCCATCTCAACCCATACCTAATCCTGGCCACTCACAAAGTTATAATGTGAGTGCTGTTACCACGTTGAGATCGGGAAAAGTGCTGAATAACCGAGTGGGTGAGCAGTGTGATGATAGTGACACCAATGATACCCCTTCTTCTTCTTCTTTCCCTAATTCATCTAGTCTTCCGCCTTCAACCGAGCCTATTCTCCGTTTTCCCCAAGGCTCGAACCCTTCGTCCATTTCGCCAGATCTATCTAAATCGATTCCCACTCCAGTTTTGGGATCGAATCCGTCCTCACAATCCTCTCCAATATTGGACCAAACCCTTATTGATAAAGCACCTTATCCAAACAGGTTAAGGGGCAACAAACCAAGTCCACAAATAGAGAAGATTGTGGAAATTTTTAAGCAAGTTAACATAAACATTCCTCTCCTAGATGCTATTCAACAAGTTCCGTCATATGCGAAAATCCTAAAGGACTTGTGCACTAGGAAGAGAAAAGTTCAAGTACCTAAAAAAGTTTTCCTTGCGAGTAATGTGAGCACTGCTTTTACACAACAACTACCCAAGAAACGAGAGGACCCCGGAAGTCCTACAATTTCTATTTCCATTGGGGGTAAAAATATCAATCGTGCTCTACTCGATCTAGGTGCTAGTGTTAACTTGCTTCCGTATTCTGTTTATGAGCAATTAGGGATCGGAGAGTTAAAACCTGCGCATTGCACTCTTCAGATGGCCGATCGATCTATCACCCAACCTAGGGGTGAGCTAGAGGATGTGTTAATCAAAGTCGGGGAATTCATATTCCATGTGGACTTTATCGTTATAGATATACAACCTGTGGCAAACCCACGCAATCAAATCCCGGTGATACTCGGTCGACCCTTTTTGGCCACTTCCAACGCAGTAATTAATTGTAGAAACGGCTCTATGACCCTATCCTTTGGAAAGAAGTCAATTGAGCTTAACATTTACAGGTTGGGAAGTGAGCCCTCCGAACCCTATGCTCATGTGTGTTCTGTCGAATTAATGGATGTCGACAGCAGCGAATTTGATCAACCTTATGATACTGACTCTTTTCATATGTTGTTGTTTGACCCAACCATGTACTCTTCCACCGAGTTGTCCGGGTCAACATCTAATGAGGAACCTTTTATAGAGTCTGACGATCACCCCATTTTTTCTGATGATATTATTCTTCGGGGTATCGATGAAAGCTTTGAGGAAATTTTCGCTGATGAACTCGCATTTTTAAAAGATACGGGTGTTGAGATAAATCAACTCCAAGATGAAGAAATTGGACCTCCACCCCCTCTTTTGGACAATCATGATAATGCGAGTAATCCATCATTACTAACACTGTGTCGTCTCTCCAAATTGAGACGCAATCCTTTTCCATTACACCTCTTGTCACCTCCCCACTTCTTCACGTCAATAGGTGACATGTTCTTCCACCAACCTTGGTGCTTCATCGATAAAATTTTTGAATGGTTGGTGTTGACCTTCGGTCTTTGCAAAGCTTGGCATTGACCAATAACCTTACCCCCCTCGTGTGATTTTAAAAGATTAATATTGTTTAACTCAATTTGGGAGGGGGTATATTTTGGCTCTTGAAAGAAAAAGAATTTTTACAAAATTGTGAGCCAAAAATAAGTTTGGGGGAGGATTTTCAATTTCATATATTCTTGCCCCCATTAATAATTTCCTCCCAAGTTTACAGGTTTTTGAGCTTAACGGATGACATCAGTGAGGACACTGCTATAAACAGGTTTGGGGGAGGTTTGTGCTTATTTACACATCAATTTGCATCATATTTTGTATAAGCACGACATTTTCAAAAATTTTAAACGAAAAATTTTTTTATAACAAAAGAGTAGAAAGTGAAAAATTACATCCAAAAGATAGGAATAGTTTAAGAAAACTAAAAAAATTAGAAGTTTTCTTAAACGAACTAGTAATAAGTAGTTATGAGCTGTTGTCCCAAGGGTTAGTAAGATGAAAGAAGTCACTAATCAGAGGATAAAAATAAATCTGAAAAATAGTTTCTATTCTGGAAGCTAAACATTTGAATGTTGATACCCTACTATATGCACTTACACATGTCTTGAAACTCGGGATAGTAGAGGATACCTTGAAATGCTCTTGTCTAAAAGCCAAAGTATGAAGGAAATGAAAAAAAAATGAAGAAAATATAAAAATGGTGAAAAGAAAAAAATGAACACTGGTTTTGTTATCGCCAAGGCAGCAATAAAAAAATATAGCGATGGTGCCTCTTCACCTAGTGCCCTAAGGCCAACTGGTCTGGGAGTCACTGCTAAGCCTTAGGTGGTGCAAGACGAGGAAAATATTATCACCTAATCAGCAAGCATAGAAGTAATCGGTCGGTTAGTACCTCAAGAAGTATTAACGGTCGCATGAAAATATGTGAGCAAATCTTAATATTCATCAAATTAAAAAGTACTAAGGCAGATGGACAAGAGTATGATAGCTTGAATTGAATTCTCCGAGTGTAGGGATGTTCTTTACACACACGTGGGGTTATATGATCAATGTTTGGATGAAAGGTAGGAATGAAGAATAAAGACGATGTTTTATTGAGGGATGATGTGATTTCTAACATTTTTTCATGACTATTAAGATAGGGCTCATGACAACTGAAAAGCTAGTATAGTTGGAAACTCTTATTTTCAAAATTTTTCTTTTATGGTTCTTATTTTTATATGTAAATTTCACTATCTTTCTTTTGTTATAGGATTTTGTGGGTGTAATCCGCTGAAAACCCTCAGGAGACAACACTCCTCCTACTAGGGACACCTAGAGGTTTAACGGCTTGTTGCACATGCTCAGTGCAATCGTATCTGCCTACGAAAGTGTGCTTAGTTTTCTCCTTTCTTTTTCTCCTCTTAAATAAACTAGTTTGCTCGGGACGATCAAAGATAAGTTTGGGGGTATTTGTTCAGTTGATAAAACTGCACATTTGTATTACATTTTTCCTACCATTTTCATATTAAAAAAGGACTTTATTATAATATATTATACATATGAGGGTTTATGTGTAAAAACACCATTTTCCATGTGTTAATATATTTTAATTAGAATTTGGTAGGAAAATGTATGCAAATAAATCCATTGACCAAATCCTAGTAGAACTAAGTCTACTAAATATTATTTGAGATTATTGTGCAGAATTTTCCAAGTTGTTATGCAGAATTTATCAAGGAAATCAAGTTGTTGAAAAAGACTTGCCTAATTAAGAAGCAAAACTTGGAGACCAAGTCTGGAAGCAACCGAGAAAATATTTACAGATTCTGAAGGTGCCTAGGATTGCCACATGTCACAAGATGCAAGCCCAAAAAATTCAGCCAAGAGATCCTTACCTTTGAGCGCGGATCCGCGGCCAAACCCCCCTTGGGCCGCGGATCCGCCGCAATTTTATGGAGTTAGAGCAAAAGATTTTTTGGGGTTAATCTCTGCTGAATTTTACCAAGTTTTCAATCTAAAGATTCTGGCTTTGCACTATAAAAAGGCACCGAGAGCCTCTTGGAAAATTCATCAAGCCGAAGAGATCACGAAGCTCCAGACGCTCACGCATCCAGGCTGATCATCAACTGTTCGACTACCTCCTTAGGAAAGATCGAGAAGCAACTAGTTTGTAATCATTTTCTACGGAATAAAAGTGTAGATTGTTCAAGTTGATTAATAAAGGTAGTTATTTTATTTAATTGTTTTTGCATTTTACATTATGTTTCCCCTCTCTGTCTTTTCATCTTCTTCTCCCAACATGCGCGAGTAATTCTCCGCTTGTTAGGGTTTGTAGGATTAGGGTAGGCTAATGGATGATGAAAATAACTAAACCCTTTTTAAGTCCTATAAAGTTTAGGAACTTTATCATAGGAATCATTAACATCCTAATCGGGCGCGCTAGCAATTCTTTGCTAGTTCCGACCGCGATTAGAGATTAGATTAATAATTGTTTTGGTAAAGGCTAGATATGAACGGAGTTCCGTGTCGAGATAAGGGTTAAGAGTGGGATTCCTTTTCCCTCCAGAAACCCTAATCTACACGCATCACCGTCGTTCTAGTTTTAAATCTATTAATGGATAAAAAGGGTAACTTTTAATTAATCGTCCATAACTACTAAATCCTAACGAACCCTACAAGCCCCCTTATTATTATAACTACATCTTTAAAATAATCTAGATCTATATTTTACATTCTTGTTTAACATAGATCTAGAAACCATTCTATAAAATTCTTTATCCCTCCTCTCTTTCTCAACACATCTAAAGTAAAAATAAAAGGTTCAACGTTTCCCAGAGGACGACCCGTACTCATCTCGGTCTAGCTACACGCGACACCGTTATTGATTGCGGTTAACTACTACAAAACGCACTCTTTCGTGTCAATCAAGCACCACAAAATATCAGCGCTTAGAACTATTATAGAGCCTCATGTGAAACACACGTGAGTGTTATATACAGCTAAGTGCTTAGCACTGCTGAAACCCAATCTTAGCCCAAATTGACTAAGTTTCTTGAGATTAAATCTCTTTGATTTTAAAATCAACCGGGCCTATATTGCTCATGATTTCCCAAACTGATGTTAGTCTCATACATGAATAAATATCTGTCATTAATGATATCAAAAACGATATTCATCCCACATCTCCTAAGGTAATTTTAGTCTCAAATACGACTAACGATTCTTAGGTCTACCATAACCCCTTTTTCCCTCAAATACGGGATTTGGATCAAAGGCACATCCTTCTACACCTATGATATATGTCGTTGCAATTACTCAACGTCTTCAGAGAGGTGGCAAGTCCAGACAATCAACAACTCATTTCGTCATACATTGATGCATGATTGATCGTTTCCGTGACTTGTTTAGAATGTTTCACAACCAAAGAAATTTATACCGCAATCAATTGACGGTATCTGCTGTAATTTCGTCGATGAGAACGGATCGTCCACTGAGATGTGTGTTTTGATCGATTTTGTTTTAGATGAGTCGAAATGAAAAGATAAAAGAAAATTGCAAGAAAATTGATTCAAGATTTATGAAATTTAGTTTCAAGAATCATAAAGAACTAGATCTAAAATCAAGAATCAATAAAGTTCAAGAAGATGTCCAAATCGAATGAATTATCAAGATTTGTAAAGAGACTTGTAGGAATCGATCCAATTGATAGTGATGATGAATACGTATGATTACAAATTCTTATTTATCGATGATTTGTTGCTAGATCGATGATGATCAACGAGGATTGGGGATCTATTGAAGAAACTAGGGTTTCTCCTTCTATCCCTTGTCCTTTTATTGATTAGCATTCAAATTCTAGCCTCTAAGGAATTCAATCATCGATCGTTGGTCTCTAATCTGGAGCAAAAACATTCAAGAAAGCATCTCGCTCAAATTAGGTTGTCGATGATTCAATTTCCTAAAGTTTACAAAACTTATAAGACTTAATAATCGTTCAAGAATTTAGTCATCATCATCTACCTATTTTCTCGATTCCTCCACAAGCGGAGTTTTCACTCAAACATCATGAAAAAGAAAACAATCAAGAATTGATAACTCTTCATAATGCTCAAATGTAAAGAAAAGCAAGATCAAGAATTTTCACCTGTTATTAATCAACGTTTCGTTACAATTCACTCAAAGATTATAAGATTTTGAGGAGAGAACTCGATCGTCGAACTAGCTTCGCATCGTCTTCTTGAGTCGCGGATCGTCGCGGATCACTTGCTCGGATGAAGATCATGTAAGTGCACGGCGGTGCCCCGGCCGTCAATCCGATGCCGGAATGCGGAAACGAAAAACTTTTAAAACTAGAAAACCGGCACCACCGCGCACTAAAATCCCGGATCGGGCCATTAACCTAACTACTAGCAAACTAAAAGATGGGTAGAGAGATATACCGAGGGATCCGTGTCCTTCGGTCTTCGTCTCCACTCCGATCTCCCGCGGAATCTCCGTCCGTCACCTCCTCGTCGGAAAGGGCACCACGTAGCCGGATTCTTTTACGGGCTCCCACCTCTGGACCGAGGCAATTCGGGCGCGAAGTTGGCAAGCCGACGCGTCCAAGGGTGCTGTGGGTGTAGTGTAGAATCGTAGTCTCTTTGGGGTAGTGAAGTTGCCATGGATGTGGAGGAGAAGAGAATAATGGAGAATGAACTTGGAGAAAGAAAATGGAGCTATCATTTTTCCAAGCATAGAGTGAGATGAAGAATGAAAATGTTTTCTCCAAAAATTCCCCTTCCCTCAATGTGTGGCCGGGCCCTCTCACCAAAAAAATGGTGGTGGGAAAAAAGAATCTCTAATCCAAGAGAAGAAAAAGAATCAATATATGAAGAAAATGTTCACACCAATTTCTTATCTCATCTAATTAAAGCACCATCACATTAAATACAAAGGAAGAGACTAAAATGGAATCTCATCATGAAGGAACTATCATGAAGCCACAAAATGCAGGAAAACCCCTCCACAAATGTTATTTGCACACTTGTAAATAACCCTCTCCTACGGAAAGTCCGGCCGCGAAGGAACAAAAGAAAACTGGTCGGAACGGAATGCAAACTGGCAACTTCAGAAAATTGATCCCGTAATAAATTACAGGAAAACCCCGCGACTGCATATACATGCCCGTATTTGTATTCCCACTGAAGACAAGTGCAAAGAGACAAAATATACACTGTACAATACTAGGATCCGGCTTAAACCAAAGCCCGCTAGTATTATCCGTCCGATCATGATCCGTGCAATACCGCACATATCTGATCGAACCCTGACATATCTCCATACGGCCTCTACAGCGTTTCGCCCGAAACTTGAGAAACTGGTCTGTGGGGGACTCTAAAGACTCGTCAATACTTTGGTTGTGGATTTAACCACTAGCACGTCAGAGGTATTAGCCAATACGTAACGGGCTACCAGGTATTGACCAAAAGGGACGTCGATGAGCGAACTCATCCTGACACCCTACTGAGCCGGCCGCCTGTCAGTGACAATATCCGTACAGTCCGGTCCGTTCGTCTATGAGCATCGCATGGCGGGCCTAGAGGGTTGGTAAAAGTCAGACCCCCAAAAGCGGTACAAGTCGTGTCGGAGAGTAGCCCAGAACACCCTGAGATACTACTGAAATACCTACCAGTAAATCTCCTGCCTTGGCCAAGGACTTTTCATGTACTGGCTCTCCTAGACACAGCTCGACCTCACCCCCAATACCGGGAGAGACGAACCCCTGCAGATCCGCTCACTGCCTCCTTGTGGCTCGGGACTGTACCCAACTAAAACCTGTTTGCACGTCTCCTTTGAGCTTGGTAGGGTAGTAATCAAAGCACAGTGGGAACTCACACGAGACAAATGACGATCTCAGGTCGATGAACTAACATGTACACATGTCACCAGGGAACTGCTATCTGACGTCAGGTATAATACCAACTAGCAGGTTCCCGGCGAGTCCTGTCCGGTGTACTCATAACCCAATGAGCACCTGTATACATCTTAGGTGAACCAACTGACACCAGTGGCTTGTGAGACCGGCCATCGCCCCTCGTCGGGGTCTCGACTGTATACACTAGTCTACTCTGGAGAATCGATGCTCTGTCTCGAAACTCCCACGACTAGGGACCTTTTAAGGATGTGCTTATAGACCCCAGCTCCCACGTATATGATCGCCCTCATACTGCTGGTAGTCAAGCAAGAATCATAGGGGCTCTATCAACGTGCAATAGTGACCTGTAGGGTCACCTAAAGCAGTACACGATGATAAAGATAAACCAGATAGCATACTATCATCTTGAGTAAGACTGTCCTACTGGGACAGGTCCTCCCTCAATCATTGCAACCACGTGCCTGTGATCCAATAATTGACTCTGAGGGCACTATCTCCAACAATCTCCCACTTGCACTCAAGGCTAATTATTGCGATGTCGCATACTCACAGCCCGTGTGATACCGAACACCCAACTCTTCTACTAGTCAGTCTCACTAAGCTCGTTTGCGAAACTATTGCGTTCGAGGAATAGCCTCAGTGAGTGGATCCACTGTGATGTTTCTTTCTATATCTCTCTTTATCTCAAGCTCGCGGAGAAAGCCATCTCCCGAAATGAGCAATACCTGTCTTAGAATATGTTTGGATGTCTGATGGGACCTAGCTCATAAATGAACTCCAAATCCAAACTTCTTAGACTGCATCGTCAACTGAACTTAATCAGTATCCTGCGTCATGCCTCCCTCAGTATCCCCTTGGACCACCTGTCCAAAATACTGCCCCTCCTCAGAAGGAAAACTATAACTCTGACAACCTCTCTGTCATCCATGTCACCATGGAAGCCTGGAATGATAACCGTCTCCCGAATGGGGCTGTCGTTATCATATCCCTAGAACATCCACTTATGTTCTAAAACTGCTTCCGACTGTTTCTCCAGGATTGGATCAATATCATCTTATTGCATCTATTGCAAAAACAACATCTGGTGTGGTACTCGACATCTCATGATTGACTCAATTGCCTAAGCAAGTGATCTGCCAATCATGCACATCCCTCTCCCCTTTAGTCTGTAAGACACCTTTAGAGAGGATGACTCCATCACCTGCAGGTATACTACCGTGCCAGGAGTCGTCCATTCAAAATACTCATAGAATGCTGTCAAGGTACCCAGATTAGGAAACCACCCAAATCTAGATCTAGTAACCAAAATGTCTGATATAATATCTAAATCCTATGTGGAGAAACCACTGTGTGACGACCAAAATATAACCGATCGTAGTATAGGAATATCACTTCCTACTCTGTGTATGTCATCAAATACCAGGACATCACACCCTACTACCTTCTTAACAGATCCATCCCCTATTCTGATGAAGTCATACCTATGACTGTCACATCAGAAATAGATGATCTATCTCCGCTCTATCTGCTTTAGTCTATAAATAGACATAAGCTACTTGTCCACTATGCTTCCGCTGCTCCCACTGACTATGACAACCCTCTGGCAAAGCCATATACACGTACACTTCTGAAGCCAGTTCAGAACGACGCTATACTCATCCTCCTGCCGGGTCTCAAAGTCTGGAACAACAGTAGTGTCAAGTCTGGGTAAACAAGAACCTCCCTGTCACCATCCTTGAGCATACCGAAGTACCTCTCAAGCACCTGAGGTTACCCACCATATCTGCGGAGTGGCCAATGGAATGTCAAACCAGATTGAATCTTTAGGTTCTTATCAAATCTTCAGTAATCGTTTGCAGTTCTGGAATCACTTCCAGTTCTACCATACTCCCACTACTGTTTTCTGAAAAAATCCATTTTTGTTTAAACTGTGGCAAGTCAAGAACAATATCACTATTGATCTTCCAGATGGTAGAAAATCAACCCTCGTCATAGCCCGGGTCAACCCACAAACAGCCATTACAGAAACGTGCCTTGAGTTATCCGGAGTCTGGTTTTAAGCATAAGCCGGACAACTCCCCGTATCTTAACAATGTCGAGATATGAACTGTTCTATATCCAATACAGAAACAGAGGCACTGATTTAATTGAACCAGATTCAAATCATGTAGCTGTCTCCAGTGCATGTCAAGTAAATGGAAGGAGGCCGATCAGCGTTACTCAACTTAGGAATGCTTCCAATTATGAGTAACCTGAAAGAGAAACAAGTTCTCTTAATCATTATTATCAACTGAATACCATACACAAGTATTTACATCTTCGATCACCTTGAAGAATCCCGATACTTGCAATATCTGGTTCTCTACTTTATTCTTATACCTATAACTTCTCAAAACTCGTACCTTGTGTTTCTACGAAACACATGTCTAAGAACTAGAGAAGTCGTAAGTAAACCGAATATAGTACGAGGACCAACCCCTCTGTCCTAATGGACACTGGACAATATAAAATATTCTGTATAAGTCTCCTGAGTTTAATAACTCATTCCCTGTGTGTCGTAGGTTGAAAACTGTACTATGGTTATGAAGAATTACACCGCTGTTTAATACTCCTTACCTAACCATCCACTGATATAGGTAAATGTCATAGACATAATTTCAAAAAGGTATATCTCACTCTATAAAAATAGACGTACAGATATATCAATTTGAAATTGGTGCATACAACGGATATTCAAAACCAATTATTTGCCGTCCGGCAGACAACCCAGGTGACTTCCTCAAATATCACCAATTACAACGAATTCCGATATAATGAGGATGATCACCTAATTCCCAATAACTTACTCCCACTCATCATCTGTAAAACTATACAGATGTGAGAATCATACCTGGTAAATACATACCCTGGAGCAAGTGTCTAATTGGGAAATCAGTTTTCTTTTAACAGTACACAGTGAAACTGAAATATTGAAATGTTTCGATGGGGTATCCCGGTATTCCTAGTAATGCCTCTTTCATTATCCAGATTCACAACCGTAACCGTATAATTCTTTGCCATCTCTCCAAGTCCCTTTATATGTCTTTAGTCATTACCTTCTGCACACCTCTTTAGGCCAAATGGTTTTCTTCCTTCCCTACCGTTCGGCACCAGCCTATGGTTTGGAAGAAGACTGTCCAATAAGCATAATGGGTGTACTGTCCTAATCCTAGGAGCACTCGCAATGCGAGAGAAGGTGAAGAT
Organism: Agapanthus africanus; assembly: GCA_030015575.1. NCBI lineage: Eukaryota > Viridiplantae > Streptophyta > Magnoliopsida > Asparagales > Amaryllidaceae > Agapanthus > Agapanthus africanus. The sequence goes on from CM057347.1 coordinate 52,624,069, forward strand.
AAAAGACAACCGAATAAACCTTATTCCTATTTCTCCTGAACCAGAATCCATCCCCGAACTGGAACAAGTTCCTTTCGAGTTCGTATATAACCATACGATGGAGTATCCAATAAACTGTGGATCTTCGTAGTGATACGGAGTGTCCTGGAGAAATACAAAGGTGATTTAGGATTGGCGAAGAAATATTTGGTTTGGTCGTGAATAGTAGTCGCAGTTTACTTTGCCCTCTTACTAATCCCTTGATATGTCTTTACTTAATACCTTCTGTACACCACCGTTAGGCTAATTGGTTTTCTTCATTCCCCACCGTTCGGCACCAGCCTAAGGTTTGGAAGAAGACTATCCAATTTGCGTAATAGGTGTACTATCTCCTAAACCAAGGAGTACTCGCAACCTAAGAGAAGGTAAAAGGAAAAGACAACTGAATAGTCCTATTCGTTTTCTCCAGAACCAGAAACCATCCTCGAATAAATTCCTTCGAGTTCGTATATAACCATACGATGGTTTTGTCCAATGGAAGTGGACGTTCGTAGTAATACGGGGTGTCCTGGAGAAAAAGGTAAAAGTAGGAGTGGCAATGAGGTTTACAACTCTGACAATCCAAAAGCCAGTGTTTAAGAAGGTTCGGTTAATTTTGGTCACTGAGTCATAGTCTAGGGTCGGGTCATGGTCGCTGCCAAAGAGAGAGAGAAAAGAAACACTCAGCGTGCACTCTAACCTAGATCAGAATGGTTATCACTTTATCTAATCTGGAAACCTCCCACTGTAACGTCAAATTCTTCCCCAAACCTGAAAGAAGAATTAGCCAGGATCACCCGAGGAGTAAACCAACTCATCAGTGGGAATCGGGATCCAACTATCATCGCATGATAACGTGACGGAATCGGCTCACGTTATCACACTCCAGAAGGTATGCGCATATCTGTCAAGTTTCAGTTTCTTTAGAAACTCCCGATGTGGATTTTTGCCCCATGCTCTTATGAACTTGACTAAGGCCAACAAATTATAAGTCACATGTCAAGTTCTACCCGTCATTTTCCAGGTTAATTTGAACCCACCCGTACAAGCCCTTGACTAGGGCCAACAAGGCTATACGACTGTTCCAAACCAACGCATCTATCTATGCAGCAGAAAGCTAACAAGCAGCTACCATACACTATGCCTTGACTAAGGCCAACAAACATAGCATGAATACTACGTGCTACCCGTCTGAAATGACGGAGGGCTACGAATGGTTTCTGGCGAAAACCTTTAACGTAATGAACTTGATATCGTTGAAGGAACCGGATAGCTTTGTAAAAATATAGTGACGAAAACCTTTGCTAAAGAGGTCACTCCCGGTGAAGGGATCTCGGCTCTTTCCCCGTGGAATGAGGTGCAGGATATTCCAACTGAATACCACGATGCAAAGAAAAAGTAATCGGCTATAGTGAAGTTATTGCCCTGACGCAAACTTCTGTCCAAGGGGTCACTCCCGGTGAAGGGATCTCGGCCCTTGCCTCGTCGACTGAGGAGCAGGATATTCCAACTGAATAACACTGTGCAAAACAAAAGAGAACGCCCTTGCAATAACAGTTTTTTGAAAAGTGTTCCAACAACATCAGAATAGGTTTGTTTAGCTTGCATTGATCCGAATCAACGCAGTCCCATCAATTGATCACACCACAAAGAACGAAAATAATGATGTACGTATATGCCATCCGCATTCGCCACTGGGTCCCGTCATCACCCGTTAGGTTACTTAACTAACGACAGAGCGGGGACTGGACTAGCACGGATGCAAAACATATACAACATCTACTAGTATATATACCAATATACAATAATCGCACCAGGCGTGATAATATGCAACATTACAGAAAAGTAATAAGCATCACAGAACAATACAGATATCTGGGATCCCAGGGTTTCATAGAGCCGCTACTGAAACCCGACGTTCCCCTGGTCGTGTGGATAGCTTGTGCAATGAAATCCTAGACCCCTACGGGCGCGGCAAGTTACCCGCCAAAAGCTGAAGCGAGGCAGCCCCCCTCAGCAACGTGAATGGACCACCCAGCACTTCACGGAATCCGGTAACTTGGGCACCCCTCCTGGGTCAACCTGTACCCCCTACGAGTGCGGCGAATAGCCCGCCAATTCTAGAGTAAAGCCCCCTCCGTCTCAATGCCATGAGATGCGGGCCCGTTGCCCTCTAGAACCCGGCTACCCGTACACCCCTCCGCGGGGTAATCCTAGTATAGAAAGTAAAATATACATACAACGGGTACATCGACCTCGACCCGGTCGTGCCCCAAAAGAATAATATACAAACAGGCAGTGACGGCAATCCACATGTCGGATGCTCGCCCCGCAATATCAAATGTACATATAAAACAAAATTGTACTAACATTGCATCCAGGCTATCCCCCACGACCAATCCGCAACATCACAGCAATACACAGAACATCAACGTGAATGTCCTGTTCGCAAATCCGTCTAAAAGGGCTATAGCAGTTAAACAGGATTTACCGATCAAATGACATTTACGGTCGCAGATATAATGTAAATACTGTGAACCAACATGTTTAAAATTCTCGATCGATCAAAATATACCCAAGTGGGCCCCAAGGACTACTGTAGCACTCACAGAAAATCTGGGCCCAAAAAGAATGTTCCAAAAACCCCATTTCACAGACTATGACCCACTGGAAAAAAATGGTGCAACAAAGGGTCATTATGGCCGCGGAACCGCGGCCAATGCATGTGTTTGGCCGCGGTTCCGCGGTGGAAAAGTCGAATCATGCCACCAAATTTTTCAAGAAGTCTTAGAACACCCTGCACATATTTCTGCAACACCCTGAAAAATTTTTTGGAGCTAAAAAAATTTCGACAGAAACCTGATGCAAGAAAAATACGGTTTTTGGGAATTTTGTTCGATCGAGTTCTAAACATACTGGAGCAAGCTAGACTAGGTTAACGGGTGGCTCTGATACCAGTGTAAGTGCACGGCGGCGCCTCGGCCGTCAATCCGACGCAGGAATGCGGAAACGAAAAAATTTTCAAACTAGAAAACCGGCACCACCGCGCACTAAAATCCCGGATCGGGCCATTAACCTAACTACTAGCAAACTAAAAGATGGGTAGAGAGATATACCGAGCGATCTGTGTCCTTCGGTCTTCGTCTCCACTCCGATCTCCCGCGGAATCTCCGTCCGTCACCTCCTTGTCGGAAAGGGCACCACGTAGCCGGATTCTTTTACGGGCTCCCACCTCTGGACCGAGGCAACTCGGGCGCGAAGTTGGCAAGCCGACGCGTCCAAGGGTGCTGTAGGTGTAGTGTAGAATCGTAGTCTCTTTGGGGTAGTGAAGTTGCCATGGATGTGGAGGAGAAGAGAATAATGGAGAATGAACTTTGGAGAAAGAAAATGGAGCTATCATTTTTCCAAGCATAGAGTGAGATGAAGAATGAAAATGTCTTCTCCAAAAATTCCCCTTCCCTCAATGTGTGGCCAGCCCCTCTCACCAAAAAAATGGTGGTGGGAAAAAAGAATCTCTAATCCAAGAGAAGAAAAAGAATCAATATATGAAGAAAATGGTCACACCAATTTCTTATCTCATCTAATTAAAGCACCATCACATTATGGTAAAAGTCATACCCCCAAAAGCGGTACAAGTCGTGTCGGAGAGTAGCCCAGAACACCCTGAGATACTACTGAAATACCTACCAGTAAATCTCCTGCCTTGGCCAAGGACTTTTCATGTACTGGCTCTCCTAGACACAGCTCGACCTCACCCCTAATACCGGGAGAGACGAACCCCTGCAGATCCGCTCACTGCCTCCATGTGGCACGGGACTGTACCCAACTAAAACCTGTTTGCACGTCTCCTTTGAGCGTGGTAGGGTAGTAATCAAAGCACAGCGGGAACTCACACGAGACAAATGACGATCTCTGGTCGATGAAATAACCTGTACACATGTCACCAGGGAACTGCTATCTGACGTCAGGTATAATACCAACTAGCAGGTTCCCGGCGAGTCCTGTCCGGTGTACTCATAACCCAATGAGCACCTGTATACATCTTAGGTGGACCAAATGACACCAGTGGCTTGTGAGACCGGCCACCACCCCTCGTCGGGGTCTCGACTGTATACACTAGTCTACTCTGGAGAATTGATGCCCTGTCTCGAAACTCCCATGACTAGGGACCTTTTAAGGATGTGCTTATAGACCCCAGCTCCCACGTATATGATCGCCCTCATACTGCTGGTAGTCAAGCAAGAATCCTAGGGGCTCTATCAACGTGCAATAGTGACCTGTAGGGTCACCTAAAGCAGTACACGATGATAAAGATAAACCAGATAGGATACTATCATCTTGAGTAAGACTGTCCTACTGGGACAGGTCCTCCCTCAATCATTGCAACCACGTGCCTGTGATCCAATAATTGACTCTGAGGACACTATCTCCAACAGATCGGCGTCGCTTCAAAAAGGCTCGTTGAATGCTTGCTTGAATCGGTACTCGATGATCTTGATTTGGATCAAATTATGTCACTCAATTTGATTAGAAATGATTTGGATCTACAATTTTGATTTCCCTCCAAATTCAACAACCTCTAAACCCTAGATCTAGATCTTTTTTTATAACCACTGTTGGATATAGTGCCCTCAAAGTCAATTATTGGATCGCAGGTACGTGATTGCAATGATTGAGGGAGGACCAATACCGGTAGGACAGTCTTACTCGAGATGATAGTATGCTATCTGGTTTGTCTTTATCATCGTGTACAGCTTTAGATGACAGTTCACTATTACACGTTGATAGAGCCCTTAGGATCCTGCTTGACTACCAACAGTATGATGGCAATCATATACGTGAGAGTTGGGTAGTCTATAAGCACATCTTTAAAAGTGGTCCCTAGTCGTAGGAGTTTCGAGACAGGGCATCGATACTCCAGAGTAGACTAGTGTATACAGTCGAGACCCCGACGAGGGGCGATGGCCGGTCTCACAAGCCACTGGTGTCACTTGGATCACCTAAGATATATACAGGTGCTCATTGGGTTATGAGTACGCCGGACAGGACTCGCCGGGAACCTGCTAGTTGGTATTATACCTAGCGTCAGATAGCAGTTCCCTGGTGACTTGCGTACAGGTTAGTTCATCGACCTGAGGTCGTCATTTGTCTCGTGTGAGTTCCCAATATGCTTTGATAACTACCCTACCACGGCTCAAAGGAGTCGTGCAAACAGGTTTTAGTTGGGTACAGTCCCGAGCCATATGGAGGCAAGTGAGCGGATCGGCAGGGGATTCGTCTCTCCCGGTATTGGGGGTGAGATCGCGCTGTGTCTAGGAGAGCCATTACACCAAGTCCTTGGCCAAGGCAGATGAGAATTACTGGTAAGTATTCCAGTAGTTTCTCAGGGTGTTCAGGGCTACTCTCCGACTTATACCGCTATTGGGGGTCTGACGTTACTAGCCCCCTAGGCCCGATATGCGATGCTCATAAACGAACGGACCGGACATGGGCTTGTGCACGTGTTCTAGGATGAGTTCGCTCATCAGGCTTCCCTTTCGGTCAGTACATGGGCAGCCGTTACGCACAGCTAGTGCCGCTGACATGCTTGTGGTTAAACCCACTGCCAGGGTACTGACGAGTCTTTAGAGTCCTCCACAGATAGTTTCCCAAGTTCGGGCGAAACGTTGCATAGACCGTATGGTTTTATGGCAGGGTTCGAACATACACGTGCACTTGTGCACGTGTCATGGTTCGAACAGATAATACTGGTGGGCTTTGGTTTAAGCCGGATCCAAGTATTATATTGTGTAGGAGTATTTTTGTCTCTTTGCATTTTGTATTCGGTCGGAATACAAATGCGGGTATGTTTATACTGTTGTGGGGTTATCCTGTAATTAGTTACGGGATCGCTTTTTGAAGTTGCCAATTTGTATCTTTGTTTTGGCCATTTTTCCTTCTTTCCTTATTGGCTGAAATTCTTAGTTGAGAAGGGGTTTCTTGCAAATTGGAATTTATAAAGTGAGGGGTGTTTTTGCGGTTCCTGGGGCTCCAGAATTTTCGGGGCTCTTCTTGAATGATGAGGTGCTATATGAGTCACCATTTGTTTTAATGTCTTTTGTTCTTGCTAGGATATTTGATATAGATCTTTTGTGAGATATTATTGCTAATGGTCACTTTAATCTATCTTATGCTCACCCCCACCTCATCTTTGGCCGGCCCCACCCAATTCAGCCCTTTATATGGCCGAGCCCCATTTATGAATGATATGGATTCATTTTTGTAAAATCCAAAGCTCAATTCATCACCCCAATTGGCAAATTCAATTTACCCTCACCTAATGGCTTGGGTTTCTTGAGACAAAACATTCTACACTATCTCTACATCAATCATGGACATGTCGGCTAGCAAACTTCATGTCCGAGTTGCCTTGGTATAGAGGCGGGAGCCCGTTTAAAGATCCGTTGACGTGGTGCCACCTCGATGAGGAGACGAGAGATCGGAGTTGCCGCGAGGAGCGTGGGATGAAGGCTAAAGACCGAAGGACTCGGATCGATCGGTATAGCATTTCTACCTCTTTACAGTTTGTCAGTTTAGCGTTAATGGAAAGATCCGGGTTATAGTATGCGATAGCGCCAGTTATAAAAGTTTTTGTTCCGCGTTTGGCGTCAGAATGAAGGCCGGGACGCTACCGTAGACTTACATGGTATCAAAGCCACTCCATTAACCTTTACTAACTTGTTCTAACGTGTTTAAAACATTGATCGAACGAAATTTCCAAAACCGCACTTTTCATGTTAAAGTTTCTTTCGATTTTTAAAACTGGTCTAAAAATCATTTTGAGCATCTCAGAAAATCGAGCAGCTTTTTTAAGGATACTGTAGAAATTTGGTTCATTGTCTCCACGGTACTGCCGTGGAACCGCCGCACAAACCATGGTTTGGCCGCGGTTCCGCCGCCGTTTTAGAGCAACAGAGTACCATTTTTCTACAGTAATCTCTTTCATGGGGAATTGTGGTTTCTGGTATATTTTGTTTGGGCCCAAATTCTGTTTGAGTACTGCAGTTGTACGTGGGGCCCACTTCGGGAAGTTTTGTCGATCGGAATTTTAAACTTGTTGGTTTACAGTACTTACATTATATCTCCGACCGTGAATGTCATTCGAGCGGTAAATTGCGTCTAATTGCTATAGCTCTTTTAGACGGGTTTGCGAACGTGATATTCGTGTTGATGTTCTGTGTTGTGCTGTGATGTTGCGGATTTGTCGTGGTGGATAGCAGTGTGCAATGGTAGTGCAGTTTGGAATTATTTGTACATTTGATATTGCGGGGCAAGCGTCCAACATATGGACTGCCGTCACTGCCTGTTTGTATAATATTCTTTTGGGGAACGACCGGGCTGGGGTCGATATACCCGTTGTACATATTTTTCATTTCTGTACTAGGTTTACCCCACGATGGAGTACACGGATAGCCGGGTTCTGGAGGGCAACGGGTCCGTATCTCATGACTTTGAGAGGCAAAGGGGCCTCACTCCAGAATTGGCAGACTATTCGCCGCACTCATAGGGGGTACAGGTTGACCCAAGATAGAGTGCCCAAGTTACCGGATTCCGTGAAGTGCTAGGTGGTCCATTCACTTTGCTGTAGGGGGCTGCCTCGCTTCAGATTTTGGTGGGTAACTTTCCACACTCTTAGGAGTCTAGGTTTTCATTGCACAGGCTATCCACACGACTAAAGGAACGTCGAGTTTCAGTAGCAGCTCTGCGAAACCCGGGGATCCCAGATTATCTGTATTGTTCTGTGATGCTTATTACTTTTCTGTAATGTTGCATATTATCACGCCTGGAGCGATTATTTTATATTGGTATATATACTAGTAGATGTTGTATATGTTTTGCACCCGCGCTAGTCCAGTCCCCGCTCTGTCGTTAGTTAAGTAACCTAACGAGCAATGATGGGACCCAGTGGCGAATGCAGATGGCATATACGTACATTATATTTTCGTTCTTTTCTGGTGTGATTAATTGATGGGACTGCGTTGATTCTGATCAATGCAAAGGAAAAAAACCTGTTTGGACGTTGTTGGAACAGTTTTAAAAAGTGTTATTACAATGACGTTTTCTTTTGTTTTGCATAGTGGTATTCAGTTAGAATATCCTGCACCTCATTCGACGAGGCAAGGGCCGAGATCCCTTCACCGGGATTGACCCCTTGGCAGAAGTTTATGTCAGGGTAATAACTTCACTATAGTCGATTACTTGTTGCTTTGCATCGCGGTATTCAGTTGGAATATCCTGCACCTCATTCCACGAGGAAAGAGCCGAGATCCCTTCACCGGGAGTGACCTCTTTAGCAAAGGTTTTCGCCACTATATTTTCTAAAAAGCTATCAGGTTTCTTCAGCGATATCAAGTTCGTTACGTTAAAGGTTTTTCGCCAAAAACCAACCGTAGCCCTCCGTCATTTCATTTGGGTATTCAGTAGTATTCAAGCTATGTATTTTGACCAACGCCAAGGCATAGTGTTTGGTAGCTGCTGGGTATTCATCTGTTGCATAGATGGATGAGTTGGTTTGGGACAGTCGTTCTGCCATTTGGCCAACGTCAGGGGCATGTGCGGGTGGGTTCAAATTGACAAGATAATGATGGGTAGAACTTAGCATGTGACTTATGGCATTTTGGCCAACGTCAAGGTCATAAGAGCATGAGGCAAAAATCCACATCGGGACTTTCTAAAGAAACTGAAACTTGCCAAGTATGCGCATACCTTCTGGAGTGTGATAACGTGAGTGGATTCCTTCACGTTATCATGCGATGATAGTTGGATCCCGATTCCCACTGATGAGTTGGTTTACTCTTCAGGTGATCCCAATTGATTCTTCTTTCAGATTTGGAGGAGAATTTAACAGTACAGTGGGAGGTTTCCTGATTAGATAAAGTGATAACCATTCTGATCTAGGTTTGAGTGCACGCTGAGTGTTTCTTTTCTCTCTCTCTCTTTGGCTGCGACCATTGACCGACCCTAAACTATGACTCAGTGACCAAGTTGACCGAACCTTCTTAAAATACTGGCTTTTGGATTGTCCTAGTTGCATAAGTCATTGTCGTTCCTTCTTTTACCCTTTGAATTTCTCAGAACACCTCGTATCACTACGAACATCCACTTCCATTGGATAAATCCATCGTATGGTTATATACGAACTCGAAGGGACTTCTTCGAGGATGGATCAAGGTTCAGGAGAAATTGAATTGGTTTATTCGGTTGTCTTTTATCATCACCTTCTCTCAGGCTGCGAGGGCTCCTTAGTTTAGGAGAGTACACCCATTACGCTTATTGGATGGTCTTCTTCCAAACCATAGACAGGTGCCAAAAGGTAGGGTATGAAGAAAACCAATTAGCCTAAGTAAGGTGTACAGAAGGTAATAAGTAAAGACAAAATAAAGCGATTAGAAAGAGGGCAAAGTAAATTGCGACTGCTATCATTCATGACCAAACCGCGTACTTCATCGCCACTCCTACTTCACCTTTGCTTTTTTCCCCAGTTCGGGAGAAATAGAATAAGGTTTTATTCAGTTGTCTTTTATCATCACCTTCTCTCAGGTTGCGAGGGCTCCTTAGTTTAGGAGAGTACACCTATTATGCTTACTGGATAGTCTTCTTCCAAACCATAGGCTGGTGCCGAACGGTAGGGAAGGAAGAAAACCACTTAGCCTAAAGGGGTGTACAGAAGATAATGAATAAAGACAAATAAAAGGATTTGGAGAGATGGCAAACAAATATACGGTTACAGTCATGAATTGGATTGTGGAAGAGGCATTACTAGGAATACCAGGATACCCCTTCGAAACATTTTCATGTTTCAGTTTCACTATGCATTGTTAAAGGAAAACTGTTTTCCCGATTAGATACTTACTCCAGGGTATGTATTTACCAGGTTTGATTCTCACATCTGTATGATTTTACAGATACTGAGTGGTAGTAAGTTATTGGGAATATGGTGATCACCTTCATTATATCGGAATTCGTTGCAATTGGTGATATTTGAGGAAATCGCCTGGGTTTTTGCCAGACGGCATGTATTTGGTTTTGAGTATCCGTTGTTATGCACCAATTTCAAAATGATATATCTGTACGTTTATTTTTATAAAGTGAGATATAACTTTTTGAAATTATGTCCGTGACATTTACCTATATCAGTTGACGATTGGGTAAGGAGCATTGAACAGCGGGGTAGTTCTTAATCATAAGTACAGTTTTCAACCTACAATGCACAGGTTTTGAGTTATTCAACTCAGCGGACTTATACAGAGTATGTTGTCCAGTGTCCATCAGAACAAAGGGGTTGGTCCTCGTACTATGTTCTGTTTACTTGTGACTTCTCTAGTTTTTAGACAAGTATTTCGTAGAAATACAATATCTAAGTTTTGAGAAGTTGTGGGTATAGGAATAAAGTAGAGAACCAGATGTCACAAGTATCGGGATTCTTCAAAAAGATCGAAGATGTAGATACTTTTGATTGGTATTCAGTTGATAGTAAAAGTTTTGAGAAACATGTTTCTCTTTCAGGTTACTCATAATTGGATACAATCCTAAGTTGAGTAAATGCTGATCGACCTCTCTCCATTAAGATGATATGCACTGGAAACAGTTGCATGATTTGAATCTGGTTCCAAATTAAATAAGTGCCAAAGTTTCTATATTGGATATAGAATGGTTTATATCTTAACGATGTTAAGGTACGGGGACTTGTCCGGATTATGCTTAAAACCAGACTCTAGATAACTCATGGCACGTTTCTGTAATGGCAGTTTGTGGGTTGGCCCAGGCTATGACGAGAGTTAACTTTCTATCATCTGGAAGATCAATGGTGATATTGTTCTTGACTCGCCACAGTTTTAGTAAAATGGATTTTTTCAGAAAACAGTAGTGGGAGTATGGTAGAACTGGAAGTGATTCCAGAACCGCAAACGATTACGGAAAATTTAATAGGACCTAAAGATTCAATCAGGTTTGACATTCCAATAGCCACTCCACAGATATGGTGGGTAACCTCAGGCACCCGAGAGGTACTCCGGTAGCCTCAAGGACGGTGACAGGGCGGTTTTTGTTTACCCAGACTTGACACTATTGTTGTTCCAGGCTATGAGACCCGGCAGGAGGTTAAGTATAGCGTCGTTCTCAACTAGTTTTAGAAGTGCACGTATTATTATTCTGCCAGAGGGTTGTTGTGGTCAGTGGGAGCAGCGGAAGCATAGTGGGCAAGTAGCTTATATCTATTTATAGACTTGAGCAGATATAGCGAAGATAGATCATCTAGTTTTGATGTGACAGTCATGGCTTTGACTTCATCAGAATAGGAGATGGATCTGCTAAGAAGGTAGTAGGGTGTGATGTCCTGGTATTTGGATGACATACACAAAGTAGGAAGTAAAATTCATATACTACGATCGGTTGTACTATGGTTGTTACACAGTTGTTTCTCCATAAAGAATATGGATATAATATCTGACATTCTGGTTACTAGATCTATGGTTTTAGATCTAGATTTGGGTAGTTTCCCAATAGGGGTACTTTGACAGTATTCTAATAGTATTTTAGAATGGACGACTCCTGGCATGGTGGTGTACCTACAGGTGATGGAGTCTCCCTCTCTAAAGGTGTCTTACAGACTAAAGGGGAGAGGGATGTGCATGATCGGCATATCACTTACTTAGGTAATTGAGTCGATCATGAGATGTCAAGTACCACACCATATGTTGTTTTTGCACTAGAGGCAATAAGTTTATATTAATCCAATCCTGGAGAAACATTCGGAAGCGGTTTTAGAACATAAGTGGATGTTTTACGGATTTGATGACGGCAGCCTCCTTCGGGAGACGGTTATCATTCCAGGCTTCAAAGGTGACATGGATGACAGAGTGATTGTCAGAGTTATAGTTTTCCCTCTGACGAAGGGGGCAGTATTATGGACAGGCGGTCCAAGAGGATACTGTGGGAGGCATGGTGCAGGATACTGATTAGGTTCAGTTGTCGATACAGTCTAAGAAGTTTGGATTTGGAGTTCATTTATGAACTAGGTCTCATCAGATATCCAGACATATTCTAAGACAGGTATTACTCAACTCGGGAGATGGCTTTCTCCGCGAACTTGATATTAAGAGAGACATAGAAAGATACATCAGGGCGGATCCACTCACTGAGGCTATTTCTTGAAAACAAGATTTTTACAAACGTGCTTTGTGAAACTGTTTAGTAGAGGAGTTGGGTGTTCGGTATCACACGGGCTGTGAGTATGCGACATCGCAATAATTAGCCTTAAGTGCAAGTGGGAGATTGTTGGATATAGTGCCCTCAAAGTCAATTATTGGATCGCAGGTACGTGATTGCAATGATTGAAGGAGGACCAATACCGGTAGGACAGTCTTACTCGAGATGATAGTATGCTATCTGGTTTGCCTTTATCATCGTATACAGCTTTAGGTGACTGTTCACTATTACACGTTGATAGAGCCCTTAGGATCCTGCTTGACTACCAACAGTATGATGGCGATCATATACGTGAGAATTGGATAGTCTATAAGCACATCCTTAAAAGTGGTCCCTAGTCGTAGGAGTTTCGAGAAAGGGCATCGATACTCCAGAGTAGATTAGTGTATACAGTCGAGACCCCGATGAAGGGCAGTGGCCGGTCTCACAAGCCACTGGTGTCACTTGGACCACCTAAGATGTATACAGGTGCTCATTGGGTTATGAGTACACCGGACAGGACTCGCCGGGAACCTGTTAGTTAGTATTATACCTAGCGTCAGATAGCAGTTCCCTGGTGACATGTGTACAGGTTAGTTCATCGACCTGAGGTCGTCATTTGTCTCGTGTGAGTTCCCACTGTGCTTTGATTACTACCCTACCACGGCTCAAAGGAGTCGTGCAAACATGTTTTAGTTGGGTACAGTCCCGAGCCACATGGAAGCAAGTGAGCGGATCGGCAGGGGATTCGTCTCTCCCGGTATTAGGGGTGAGATCGCGCTGTGTCTAGGAGAGCCATTACACCAAGTCCTTGGCCAAGGCAGATGAGAATTACTGGTAAGTATTCCAGTAGTTTCTCAGGGTGTTCAGGGATACTCTCCGACTTATACCGCTATTGGGGGTCTGACGTTACCAGCCCCTAGGCCCGATATGCGATGCTCATAGACGAACGGACCGGACTGTACGTATATTTTCACTGATAGGCTCGGTAGGGTTCTAGGATGAGTTCGCTCATCAAGCTTCCCTTTCGGTCAGTACATGGGCAGCCGTTACGCACAGCTAGTGCCGCTGACGTGCTTGTGGTTAAACCCACTGCCAGGGTACTGACGAGTCTTTAGAGTCCCCCACAGATAGTTTCCCAAGTTCGGGCGAATCGTTGTAGAGGCCGTATGGTTTTATGGCAGGATTCGAACATACACGTGCACTTGTGCACGTGTCATGGTTCGGACAGATAATACTAGTGGGCTTTGGTTTAAGTCGGATCCAAGTATTATATTGTGTAGGAGTATTTTTGTCTCTTTGCATTTTGTATTCGGTCGGAATACAAATGCGGGTATGTTTATACTATTGTGGGGTTATCCTGTAATTAGTTACGGGATCGCTTTTTGATGTTGCCAGTTTGTATCTTTGTTTTGTTCATTTTTCCTTCTTTCCTTATTGGCTGAAATTCTTAGTTGAGAAGGGGTTTCTTGTAAATTGGAATTTATAAAGTGAGGGGTGTTTTTGCGGTTCTTGGGGCTCCAGAATTTTCTGGGCTCTTATTGAATGATGAGGTGCTATATGAGTCACCATTTGCTTTAATGTCTTTTGTTCTTGCTAGGATATTTGATATAGATCTTTTGTGAGATATTATTGCTAATGGTCACCTTAATCTATCTTGTGCTCACCCCCTCCTACCTCATCTTTGGCCGGCCCTACCCAATTCAGCCCTTTATATAGCCGAGCCCCATTTATGAATGATATGGATTCATTTTTGTAAAATCCAAAGCTCAATTCATCACCCCAATTGGCAACTTCAATTTACCCTCACCCAACGGCTTGGGTTTCTTGAGACAAAACATTCTACACTATCTCTACATCAATCATGGACATGTCAGCTAGCAAACATCATATCCGAGTTGCCTCGGTATAGAGGCGGGAGCCCGTTTAAAGATCCGTTGACGTGGTGCCACCTCGATGAGGAGACGAGAGATCGGAGTTGCCGCGAGGAGCGTAGGATAAAGGCTAAAGACCGAAGGACTCGGATCGATCGATATAGCCTTTCTACCTCTTTACAGTTTGTTAATTTAGCGTTAATGGCAAGATCCGGGTTATAGTATGCGATAGCGCCAGTTATAAAAGTTTTTGTTCCGCGTTTGGCGTCAGAATGACGGCCGGGGCGCTGCCGTAGACTTACAACCACCTCATTTGAATCTTCCCTCGAAAGCTGGGTTGTTAGAGAGAGCCTTCTAGAATGAGTTTGTTAGAGGGAATATTCTAGAATGAGGTTGTTATAAGGAATAATATTCTAGAGGAAGGTTGTTACAAGGAGGCTTCTAGAAGAAGGTTGTTGGAGAGAGCCTTCTAGAATAAGATTGTTGCAAGGAATATTCTAGAGTGAGTTTGTTATGCAAAGCCTTTGGAAGAAGCCACGTGGTCTTTGAGAGTCTTCTGGAAGCTTGGCCATTACAAGAAGGCATGTGGAGGAATTTGAAATGCTGACGTGTCCAACTAGCCGTGGATCCGCGGCGGATAGGCCAACTTGGCCACGGATCCGCGGCCTATTGGTGGAGTTACTGCATGAAAATTTCTGTGCTGATTTGTGTTGGCTTCATGGTACTTTTTTTATCTCTGGAATTTTATAAATCTTTCTTGTTTACTGCCAGATCACAAGTCTTGGACTTGGTGTATTTTTATCAGCACTTTTAGCACTTCCGGCTCTTTTTCCTGGAGATTTTCCTGCACACAATCTCGAGACAAGTGTTGATTCACAAAAGATCATGCGTGCAATAATAAACACACAATTTCCCTCAAAATGCTGGTTATAATATATAACACATGTTATTTGGTATTTTGCAGACAAATTGCTAATATGTGCTATATTTATACCAAACACCTTTAGATGATTGCAAAGAATAGGGAAATTGATGTGTTAAAAATGCAATATTTTCGACTGATCAATGCACTTCCAAATTGACGTCCACACCTCATAGCCTCGCCTCAAACATGGCGATAATGGACCGAAACGTCCCTAAACTAACGCGTTTCCCAAAAATAGGAATGTTGGACCGAAATGTTCCTAAACTAATATTCGCCCCAAACATGGCGGTAATGGACCACGATGTCCTTAAACTAAAATAATTGGGCCCAAATGCTCATATGTTTAAGTAGATCTTAATCTCAAACCGAATTAATGGTCCTTAAATAAACCAAACCAAAATCTAAAATAAACGGATTTGGACTGATCCGCGCCCTACGGACGACGACATAAACTAGTCTCCGTATACAATCCATGGGCAACCAAAACAAACAAAAAACACACACGACACGAAGTGAACTGCTAGAGAAGGAGAAAGTGGTTATCGTAATGCGGTAACGTAATTAACTGCAGAGGCTTGTGCCTGTAGGGAAGAGCATCCCCACAATCAAAAATTCCTCATAAAATGAGGGGGAATCTTATGAAGTCTCCTACAACGGCCGCATCTATCCAAACCTCCGATATACGGTGTCATAAATCAACTTAATATTTTTGGAGAGGTGGATGGATAAATCCAAATAGCATCTGCCCCAAATTCAGGCCAGACATCCCAACGTCTCGGTCCGGTCTTTCGGCGGTGAACAGATTCTGACATGTCTTGTGGAACTTTTTCCTCTTTCCACTCCACACTTCGTGTGTCGTGTTTCACGAACAAAATCGCGGTTCGCTATGGTTGCCCTTGGATTTGAGGTACTAAAATTTGGTGTCTTGCTCCTGTGCAGAAGAAGAAGAAAATCGATAGCTTCCAACTGCACCTCTTGCAACAGCAACTCTCACTCCACACCAATTAGAGGAGTGGCCTACGGGCCCAATACAGCCTCCATCTTTTCAATGCCGGTGGGGCAAATAACGCAAGCCACTACTGGACTATTCTTCGGGACCATGTTCCCACAAGTGGGTGTCGGTGCCTCAGCGTCGCAAGAGAAAGCTTCCAAGAGGTCGGTCTTTGATCGACCGGCGACCACAACGGCCCCTCTCAACGGGCCGTCCAAAGCTGACGTCTCAGTCTTCAATAGGCTGGGCAAGAACCCAAACGGGCCCGCAAAGAGGCTCGTGACACCTAAAAGGGATACCCAAAATGGATAGCCCTCCCAACTCCTGCTATTGGCGAAGTCGTCAAAGGTGCTTTCCCTACCAGAAAGTCGGTCTTTGAAAGATTGGTCGGCCATCCTCAAACCCTGCCAAGGACGTCAGTCTTCAGCAAGCTGACACCAACAGCAGCCCCTCACCAAAGCAGGGGCACGAAGAAGCCGCTTCCAAAACTGAGGCGGTCCCGTCTGCAAGACACGCTCAACGTCGGTACTGGCGCTGAATGAGAAAAGCTAAGGGCAAGTCTCCCTCTGGACTTACCCCACCAGCTCCAACGGTGGAAGTTGACGCTGCTGTTCCAACCGGGAACAGCTTTGATCTACTCAGGAGGGTACGTAAGAACTCTCCAATGGCGGGGATAAAGAAATCACCCTCACCTGCAGAAACCACGGTGCAAGCAAAGATGGAGCAACCCATCAACTGCTCTCCTCACAAATTCACAGGGTCTGGCAAAAATTCCAGAACTCTATGATCAACAAAGACTACTCTCCTCGGCCGAAGAAATCAAAGGCTCGGCAAGAGAAAGATCATCCCTCCGTCATACAGCGAGGGACTTCTTCTGCATATGTGCCTATTACAATGGCTCCTTTAACTTTGACTTCCCACAAAAGGATGAGGCCGGAGAAAATCCCACAGCCGGCGGCAAACTCCAAAGGCAATGGACTCAAATGCCCTAAGTCTGGGAGCATGATCGTACATACGATGTACATGGCCTCTGGGAAAGAAGAAAGTCGTGCTTTCATAGGTCATCGACCATAAACTCGGTCGCTGACAAAAGCACAGGAGCAACAACAAAAGCTCCAAGAAATGCTGACCAAAATGGCAGTACTTACCGGGCAGAAAGAAAGCCCGGATACAATAGCCGAACAGCGCCAGGAGCAGGAGACCGATACAGAGTTCCTGCGAAGGGTGCTTGAAAGAAAGGACAAGGAAGCGGCTAAGCAGGCTACTAATATAAAACAGATAGCTCTCTTGTTCCAGGATATGATTGGAATGATGATCCAGCCAGAACCCCCAGCCGGGGATCCGCCGATAATCATCAAGGATGACAGAGGGGAAAGATCAAACCCTCTTTCGGCTCTGTCCACAGCCAAGAAGGAAACGATCTCCAAGGATGCTCTTGATGATTATATAGCTCAACAAATACGAGCTCATCAAGCTAATGAAGCCGCAGGCCAAATCGTTAGAACTGGGCGACCGTATCCAGGCTGGCATAACCATATTAAATACCCGCCGAGATATACTATCCCAAGTTCCATGTGTACAAGGGGACAGGCAACCCACATCAGCACGTCGCGCAGTTCAGATCTCTGTGCGGCAACACTGGAGGCGATGACAAACTGTTGCTTCGCCAGTTCGTTGGCAGCCTGTCAGAGACGGCCTTTAAATGGTATTCGGAGCTCCCAAATGACTCCGTGAGAACATTCACAGAGATGGAGCTGCTGTTCACACATTGGTTCGCCAGTGCAAACGAGCACACCCCGATCACAGCATTAATCAATGGAAGGGTAAAACCAGGAGAAACCTGGGTCCAATATGTGATCCGGTGGCAGAACCTATGGTCAAAGTGCGAACAATGCATCGAAGAATCCCCCACAGTGGGCATGTTCATCGGGACCCTTGATCCTCAAACGACTGTGTCCCAGTTCATGACATTCTTCAAACCAACAACATTCCAGACTTTGATTGATAAACTGGCCTAAATGGATCAGATGGGCCGCATGCCTTCCTCCTCAAATAAGGACTGTTCCCTTATAAAAAAAAGAAGAGAAAAAAGGCGATGAGAAAAATTCCCTTAATGGAGCATCACGTGCCCACACGTGATGCGAATTAGAGCAAAAATTATAGGCATTACGCTGAATTATTAAGGCTGAAATTAAGCTTCACGTGCAAGCACGTGAGCATCTATATACAAAGTATATAGGCGCCTTTTAAAACAAATGACAAGCCAGGAAGGCTCACGTGTCAGCACGTGATGCCCTCTTTTGGCTATTGCACATAAGCAAATGAGTTTAACTCTGTGGGGTCACGTATTGCACGTGAGTGGTCTCAAATACCTTCTGAGTCAATAGAATTAAATTCTAAATAAAGAGATCAAAACCCTATTAGGAAAATATTTCCTTGAATCTTTCTAAACAAGAAAGATTGCTCTCTGTAAAACAAAGCACCGTTGGATTAAAAATCCAATGGTGATTAAAAATCACCAAGCTACAAAATAAGCTCAACATAGGAAAATATTTTCCCAATCTTGTTAAAAAACAAGAAAAATATCTTCTGTAAAATAGAAGTCCTTGGATCAAAAATCCAACGGTGGATAAAATCCCCAAATCAATTAAGATCTTTCAATGAGAGATTTCTTTAACTAAATAAACAAACTTGCCTCTACTATATAAAGGACCCAAGACTTCAAGTCTTGTAGAGAGAAGAGACCCCCCATAAGATTTGAGAAAGCAAAAAGAAGAAGAGGAGTTCTCTTTTAGAAAAAGAAACTCTAGGTAAGAAGAAAGACATAGAGATCATTTTATCTCTTCTTCGCCATTTCTAGAGTTTAACTCTTCTAAAAAGAACTTACTTCTTCCTCTGGTTGAGGTCTGCAGAAGCATATCTCCCCACAAGTTGAGAATTTAATTCTCATCAGGGAGATTCTGTCATGCAGGCTCAAAACTTAGGGGAAAGAACTAAGTTTGAAGAATTTAATTCTTCCAAAAATATAGGAATCTAATTCCTCTGATAAAACTAGGGTTTAACCCTATAAAAGAATTTAATTCTTATCAAAATAAGAGACATGAAATGGTCAAAACTCAGATCAAGATTTCCATGCACATAAAAGAAATGATTAGCGTTCAATGCTATCACGACAGATCACGTGTTCCTACGTGAGCAACTCTGAGGAACAGAAAGGAATGACTGAGATCAAGTCACGTGATCCCACATGACCCCCCTAATAGTGCTTAGCACTTATGAAAGGAAAGGGGGAATAAATCAAAGACAATTCCCATTTTTAGGACGCGTCACGTGATCCCACATGACCCCACAATAGTGCTCAACACTTATAAAAGGAAAAGGGGAATAAACCAAAGACGGTTTCCATTTTGGGGCACCTCACGTGCTCCCACGTAACCCCCAATAGAGATTAGCACTTATAAAAGAACAAGAGAATAAACCCAAAGAAGCAGTTCCCAATCCTTAGGCGCCTCACGTGCCACACATGAGCGCTCCAAATTTCAGTGTTTAACACTGCTTTAGAGCCTCACGTGGGAGCACGTGAGCGCCAAGCAGATGTTAGTGTTTAACACTATGATAGGCCAACCCGAACCAAAATAAGACAAGTCTCCCAAGGCCAAAACTCTTTGATCACCAATTAACCGAGCCTTCCTATGCTCGGGCCTCCCCGAATCGATCTCAGTTCCAAAGATGACTAATGATCCCCTAACAAATGGTATCTAAGATGGTGTTCATTCCACATGATCTCTCCCTTCAATTTGGAGTTTGGTTCAAGGGTACATCTCTCCATACCACTGATACATGTCGTTGTAATTCTTCAACGTCTTCAGAGAGGTGGAGGGTCCCGACAGCCAACAGCTCTTAAGTGCATTCCCAAACCCATAAGCATATCCCAATGGACCGCAATGTCCTTAAACTAGCTATGGACCGTAACGTCCTTAAAATAAACCCTCACCCCAAAAATGGTGATTTATGGACCGTAACGTCCCTAAACTAAAACGATAGAGCCCAAATGCTCTTTCATTGGATCAAAAATGATCCTGAACCCCCGTTAAGTAGATCTTAGTCCAATATCGGATTAACGTATCCTTAACAAATATTTAAGTTGATCTTAATCTCAAATAAGGTTAACGATCCTTAAATCAAACCAAACCCAAATCTAAGAATATACGGATTTGGACTAATCCATGCCCTACGGTAGACAAAATAAATTAGTCTCCGTATACAATCCACGAGCAACCAAAAATAAAACAAACACACACGACACGAAGTGAACATCTGGAGCAGGAGAAAGTGGTTATCGCTACGTGGTAACGTAATTAACTACAGGGGCTTGCGCCTGCAGGGAAGAGCGTCCCCACAATCAAAAACCCCTCGCCAACGAAGGGGAACCTGATGAATTCTGCTACAACGGCCGCATCCATCCAAACCTCCGATACACGGTGCCATAAATCAACTTGGCATCTACGGAGAGGTGGACGGATAAAACCAAATAGCATCTGCCCCCAAATTCAGGCAAGACGTTTGTCTTCCCCATTTTCGGCGGTGAACAGATTCACGGTGGGACTTTTTCCTCTTTCCACTCCACACTTCGTGTGTCGTGTTCGCGAACAAATCGTGGTTTAATATGGTTGCCCCTGGATTCCAGGTACTAAGATTTGGCGTCTTTCTCCTATGCAGAAGATAACATCGATGGCTTCCAACTGCGCCAACTGCAACGGCAACTCCCACTCTGTCCCCGCCGGAGGAGTGACTTATGGGCCCCAAGCGGTCTCTATCTTTGCAATGCCAGTGGAGCAGGTGACTCAGGCCACCACTGGATTATTTTTCAGGACCATGTCCCCGCCAATGAGCTTCAATACTTCAATGCCATCACAAGAGGCTCCAAAGAAGTCGGTTTTCGATCGGCTTGCAAGTACCACAGCCCCTCTCAACGGATCGTCCAAGTTTACCATCACAGTCTTCGACAGGCTGAGCCACAGCTCCAGTGGGTCTGCAAAAAAGCTCGCAATACCCGAAGCGGATAGCCATTCCGGTTCCGACAGACGAAGTCATCAAAAGGGCTTCTCCTGCTAAAAAATCGGTCTTTGCAAGATTAGACGTTCCAACTCCTGCTGCAGGCGAGGTCGTTAAAAATGCTTCCCCTTCCAGAAATTCTGCCTTCGACAGATTGACCGTCCTCTCTCAACGGACGTCAGTCTTCAACAGGCTGGCACTAACAGCGGCCTCTCGTCAGAGTAGGGGGCATGACGAAGCCACTCCCGTAACTGAACCAGTCCTATTTACAAGGCATGCTCGACGTCGCTATTGGCGCCGAGTGAGGAAAGATGGAGACAACTCTCCCTCTGGACTTACTCCACCAGCTCCAACGGTGGAAGTTGATGCCGCTGTTCCAACTGGGAAAAGTTTTGAACTGCTCAGGAGGGTACGCAAAAAATCGCCAACCGCCATACTGAAGAAGTCTCCGCCACCTGTTGAAAGCATGACACAGGTGAAGCCAAAATAGCCTCCTCGGCGGTTGTCCTCCAAGATCCACAGAGTCTGGCGGAAATTCCAAGACTCTGTAATTGATAAAGAATAATCTCGCCTACTGAAGAAGACGAAGGCCCGACAAGATGAGGACCATCCCTCCGTCATACCACTGAAGGTATCATCTATGTGGGTGCTCACTACAACGGCTCTCTCAACTTCGGCCTCCCACAAAAAGAGAGGGCCATAGAATCAACCACCACCGGGGATAAATTCTGAGCATGATGGATCCAAACGCCCCAAGTCTGGGGGCATGGTAGTGCGCACGGTGTACATGGCTTCCAGCAAAGAGGAAAGTCATACTTCCGCGGGTCATCGACCACTTACACAGTCTGTGACAAAGGCTCAAGAACAATAACAAAAGCTCCAGGAGATGCTGACAAAGATGGCCGCACTCACGGGACAGAAAGAAAGTCCGGAAGTATCGTCCGAACAGCGCCAAGATCAGGAGACCGATACGGAATTCCTGCGGAGGGTACTAGAAAGAAAGGATAAAGAGGTCGTGGAACAATCCACTAATATAGGACACATGGTGCTCCTGTTCCAAGATATGCTCGAGATGATGATTCAGCCGGAACCTCCAGCCGAAGATCCGCCAATAATCATTGAAGACGACAGAGGAGAGACATCGAACCCTCCTCCGGTTATCAGCAGCCAGGGAGGAGACGATCTCCAAAGCTGCCCTTGATGACTGCATAGCTCAACAAATACAAGCTCATCAGGTAAGTGAAGCGGCTGGTCAAGTCATCAGAACTGGGCGACCTTATCCAGGCTGGTACGATCAAATTAAGTACCCGCCGGGATATACGATTCCTAAGTTCCATGTGTATAAAGGGACGGGCACTCCGCACCAGCACGTTGCTCAATTCAGGGCTTTGTGCGGTAATACCGGGGGCAATGACAAACTTCTGCTTCGCCAATTCGTCAGCAGCTTAGCGGAGACAGCATTTGAATGGTATTATAAGCTCCCAAATGATTCTATCAAAACATTCACGGAGATGGAATTATTATTCACACAGCGGTTCACGAGCACAAGCGAGCGTACCTCAATCACGGCATTAATCAATGCCAATGTGAAGCCAGGAGAGACCTGGGTTCAATACGCAATTCGATGGCGTAACCTATGGTCAAAATGCGAAAAACGCATAGAAGAAACACCTGCCGTGGGTATGTTTGTGGGAACCCTTGATCCTCAGGAAACTATATCCCAGTTTATGATGTTCTTCAAGACGACCACCTTCCAGGCCTTGATTGACAAACTGGCCCAAATGGACCAGATGGGTCAAAAGCCGTCCTCTTCAAAGACAGATCTTTGGAATGAAAAGGGCAAAGGGAAAGCGACCTTCATCGCCAACGCTCAACAACAACCGAGTGACCCGAAACCGGTAGCTCGCCAAAACAACAAACCAAGATCCCTCAAAGAAAAGTTGAGACGTCCTTACTCATTCCCCCAGGATAAAACGAGGAGACTATTCGAATTGGCGGTGCACAACAAGCTCATCACTCTGCCGGATCCGAGACGCCCACTACAACCGGGCAACATCAACAATCCCAATTACCGCCTCTACCACCGAACAGTGGGCCACCCAATCGAATATTGCTACGTCTTTAAAAACTAGGTTGAAGACCAGTACCAACATGACAAGTTCGCGCTGTCCGAAAACTGGAAGGTAAACCCACCACAGCGGCACGCTCCTAAAAAGGTGGATACGCCAGGGGAATCATGCTCATTTATAGAGGAAGCTCCATGGGAAGTTGTCCTTTCGGCTAAAACTAAAAGAATGCTGAAGGATCTTCATGCATGTCCGGTGATTAGGTGGAAAAGCCTGCTGGAGCCTGAGATTATTGACGGGATGCTGAAACCATGCCCAACGCCGAAAGTTGGTAACGATGGGCAAAACCTCCAGGCCAAGCCTCCGAAGTCTTCAAAGAAAAAGAAGAAGGCCAAGAAGCCCGTGCAGCTCGACGGCAATCATACGGATCTGCAAAAATACATCGACGTATTGAAGGAATACAACCAAAAGGCACGGACCCCAGTCACATTGGAAGAATTCTTCAAGCATGTTCTTGAGAACGGAAACAATGACATTGATGAAAGAGACGATTCTTCAGAAGAACCTGAGGATTATGTAGCGAGTTGCCACATGATCTCTCACCTGTCGTTAAAAGATGAAGAAGCTCCCTCGGCGTCGGAAAGCAACGCAGAGGAACTGGGGGCAGAGCCGGCGTCAAAATCCTTGGAACCGTCAGACGACCTGATCGATAAACTACTGGACGAAGCCCTTCAAAAGAGAAAAACTGACCGAGAGCGTGAAAAACCCATATATGAAAAGACCAAGCGTTGGCGTCAGGATAAAGAAGTTGCGGCGAGGAAGAGTCATGAAGTACTCCAACTGGATCGAAGCACACCCGCGGCAGAAAAAAGCAAGTTTAAGACGGGGAAATGGTTCGCCAAAGCCCTGTCAATGAGAATGAAGCTGCCACCTCTTGAAGGAAATACTCTTGGGAGTACGTGCCTTGACGAAGAGAATGTACATCCGAAATACTGCTTGTATCATCGGAGGGTCACACACCCTACCGAAGAGTGCAATGCCTTCAAGAAGTGGTGGCAGGGATACGTTGCCCACCGACAACACTTCAAGCGAATAAAGCGCAAAGCCCGTCGGGAGCAGAGAAGCACGACAGATGAGCATAAAGGAATAGCCGGTAACTGTTATATAGTTGATGCCATTCCAATAAAAGGGAAGTCTCAAGTTCTTACCTTCGGGAGCGATTCAGATGAAGAAATGGCCCCCGACCCTCTCTTCAAGAAATCCACCTCTAGAAAAGAAGAAGAAACGAAGAACATTCAGCTGCATAACTGTACGTTGCCTGAAAAGAATCTCGGACCCTCAAACAAAGGTTCGTGCAAGAAAGACAAGGGGAAGGAAAAATCTCTAAGGAGATTTCCCCCGATGATAAAGTCGCCGAAGAGCTCACTGCCAAGCACCCGTCCAAGAAGAACAAGATGGATTACAATGTTCTGGTATATCTGAGGAAGATACCCTCACAATTGAGTATTTTGGATGCCCATCTCCTATCTAAAGAGGCACGAGATTCCCTGATCAAGGCGTTATAAGAGCCCGACCAGTTTCAAGCCTTTCTTGTAGAAGAAAAGATGAAGGACGAGCTGGAAGAAGTCCACACGGATGACATCACCTTCAGCGATGAAGACCTCCTTCTCGGAACGTACGAGCACAACCATCCGCTGTATGTAACCGGGTACTGTCACGATATCAAGATAGGGAAGATCCTGGTGGACAACGGGTCCTCTGTCAACCTTCTCAATGTAAGAGTGTTGATGGAGATTTGCATGAATGTGCAGCACTTGGCTCGGGATAAAATTATTATCTCCGGTTTTGACTCCCAATCATCACAAACGCTCGGGTCTGTAATACTGACATTATGCTTTGGGCTGCTCGTCACTGATATCAAGTTCCATGTTATTGACGCCAAGACTTGCTACAACGCTTTGCTCGGCAGGCCTTGGTTACATGAGTACAACATCATCCCTTCTACACAACATCAGTGTATGAAATACTTCAAGGACGGCCTCGGGTACACGGTTACAAGGGAGCTGAACCCATTCTCCATAAATAAAGTCCGCAAATATGAAGACGCCAAGTACTTCTTACCAGACTTCGAAGACATGGAAAGATGTCGCAAACCGGAGAATAAACAAAAAGCCATCGCCACTATACCGATATTTGGGAGCGATACCAAGGAGGATGAAGAGATGGTCTACTCGGGACAACCCCAAGGCAACAGGCCAGAACCATCTACTCCTATTTTGTTCTTTGGCAGTGACTCTGAGGACGAGGCCAACGCAGTGTTCTCCGTCCGCCCGCCAATGTAGACCTTTGCTGGAATGACCAGAGTTTACAAATTACCATGGTTCCGCAGCGGCATTACAAAAAACTTGATGCACTTGATACGTACAGCGTACAAGAGCTGCAGACCTTCTACGTCCCTCCTAAGAAAAGAGGTGAAAAGGCGATCCTTTTCTACCAATCCACGGAGACTAAAGTGGAGAAAAAAGTCTGGCACGGTGCCGAACCTGCATTCGACAGGCTTCAACTAATCCGTCTTGGCGCCAGAATCTGTTCACCGCCGAAAACAGGGAAGAAAAACGTCTTGCCTGATTTTGGGGGCAAATGCTATTTGGTTTTATCCGTCCACCTCTCCGTAGATGCCAAGTTGATTTATGGCACCGTGTATCGGAGATTTGGACGGATGAGACCGTTGTAGTAGACTTCATCAGATTCCCCCTCGTTGGCGAGGGGTTTTTGATTGTGGGGACTGTTGGAGATAGTGCCCTCAAAGTCAATTATTGGATCGCAGATACGTGATTGCAATGATTGAGGCAGGACCTATACCGATATGACAGTCTTTCTCGAGATGATAGTATGCTATCTGGTTTGTCTTTATCATCGTATACATGCTTTAGTTCACTATTGCATGATGATAGAGCCCATAGGATTCTTGCTTGACTACCAGCAGTATGATGGCGATCATATACGTGGGAGCAGGGGTCTGTAAGCACATCCTTAAAGTGTCCCTAGTCGTAGGAGTTTCGAGATAGGGCATCGATACTCTAGAGTAGACTAGTGTATACAGTCGAGACCCCGATGAGGGGCAATGGCCGGTCTCACAAGCCATTGGTGTTAGTTGGTTCACCTAAGATGTATACAGGTGCTCATTGGGTTATGAGTACACCGGACAGGACTCGCCGAGAATCTGCTAGTTGGTATTATACATATCGTCAGATAGCAATTCCCTGGTGACATATGTACAGGTTAGTTCATCGACCTGAGATCGTCATTTGTCTCGTGTGAGTTCCCACTGTGCTTAGATTACTACCCTACCACGCTCAAAGGAGTTGTGCAAACAGGTTTTAGTTGGGTACAGTCCCGAGCCACATTGGAGGCAAGTGAGCGGATCGTCGGGGATTCGTCTCTCCCGGTATTGAGGGTTGATGTCGCGCAGTGCACGGGTGGCCATCACTAGGAATCCTCGGCCGAGGTAGTGGAGAATTACTGATTTGGATCAGTAGTTTCTCAGGTGGTGATGGGCTTCATGCCGACACGATTTATCGCGTTATTAGGGGTCTGACTTTAGCCACCCCCCTAGACTCGATATGCGATACTCCTTAGACGAATGGACCGGACTGTATAACATTGTCACTGTCAGGCTCAGTAGGGTTTATAGATGAGTTCGCTCATCAGCTTCCCTTCCAGTCAATACATAGGCAAACCGTTATGTACAGCTAGTACCTCTAACGTACTAGGGGTTATACCCAGTGCCAGTGTGTTGATGAGTCATTAGAGTCCCCCACAGACACTTTCCCAAGTTTGGGCAAAACGTTGTAGAGGCCGTGTGGTGATATGGCAAGGTTCGGAAAAAGCACGTGCGTTTTCGCACGTGTCGTTTTTCGGCCAGATAATACTGGTAGGCTTTGGTTTAAGCCGGAACCCAGTATTATACTGTGTAGATATAATATCTTTATCTCAGTTGCATTTGTATTCGGTCGTAATACAAATGTGGGTATGTTTATACTGATACGGGGTTATCCTGAAATTCGTTTCAGGATCACTTTTGGAAGTTGCCAGTTTCCAGTTTTCTATCAGCCGTCTTTTAACATTCGGTTAAAGACGGATTTATCTTTTCTTTGGATAAGTGTGGATGCTTCTAGATGGTTCTAGAAGAGGTGATTAGGCTTGTGACTCACTTATTCATTAATGGTGCATTTATTGTGTTCATACTTTGTGTTCACACTAGATATTTCTTTGTGTTCACACTAAGATATTTTTTCTTCATGATAAGCTTGGTTTGTGGTTACCCCCCTTTCCTCCTACACTCACCCCTCCCCCACCTCTATAAGTGTAGTCGGCCCCCTCCTCTCTCACTTACACTTGATTTTTCATTTGGTGAAAAGATTATGATAGTTTTGGGGTGTATGGAAATTTCATTGCTCATTTCATTCCATCACCCGAATTAATTGGCAACTTCATTAACCGTTCGTCCATAGCCTTAGACGTAACGAGACAAAGTGTTCTACTCATTCTCTACTTCATCTTGGTCGTCTCTTTTAGCAAACTTGACGATCGAGTTGCCTCGGTTCAAAGGCGGGAGCCCGTTTAAAGATCCGTCGACGTGGTGCCACCTGGACGACAAGACCGGAGATTCAGGAGATCGGAGCAGCCGCAACAAAGCGTGGGGTGATGGTTGAAGACCGAAGGACTCGGATCGTTCGGTATAACTCTTCTACCCACTTTGTAGTTTGTTAGTTTAGCTTTAATGGCAGATCCGGGTTATAGTACGCGATAGCGCCAGCTGTAAAAAGTTTTTGTTCCGCATTTGGCGTCTGTTAGACGGCCGGGACGCTACCGTGGACTTACAGTGGTATCAGAGCCTCACCATTAAGCTATACTAACTTGTGCTAACATGTTTAAAATATCGATCGAACCGTTTTTCAAAAACTGCAATTTCCATGTTCAAAGTTTCTGTCGATTTTTAACAGGGCCCAAAAATTATTTTGAACATACCAGAAAACAGAGCAGGCTTTTATTAGAAAACTGGTGAAATTTGGAGGCCCAATTCCACAGAACCGTCGCGGATCCGCGGCCCAAACAAGGGTTTGGCCGCGTATCCGCCGCAGTTTTGTGAGATTGGCACTCCAAATTTCTACAGTGAGTTCTACTTGGGAAATTGTGGCTTTTGATATATTTCTTTTAGGCCCAGATTTTGTTACTGTACAGCAGATGTACGTGGGGCCCACTTCTGGAAATTTAGTCGATCGAAATTTTAAATTTGTTAGTATGCAGTATTTACATTATATCTCCGACCGGGAATGTAATTTGATCGGTAAACCGCGTCTGATTGCTATAGTTCTTTTAGACGGGTTTGTGAACGTGACATTCGCGTTGATATTCTGTGTTGTGCTGTGATGTTGCGGATATGTCGTGGTGGATAGCAGTGTGCAATGGTAGTGCAGTTTGGATTTATTTGTACATTTGATATTGCGGGGCGAGCGTCCAACATGTGGACTGTCGTCACTGCCTGTTTGTATAATATTCTTTTGGGACACGACCGGGTCGAGGTCGATGTACCCGTTGTACATATTTTTATTTCTGTACTAGGTTTATCCCGCGAAAGAGTGCACGGATAGCCGGGTTCTGGAGGGCAACGGATCCGCATCTCATGGCTTTGAGAGGCAGAGAGACCTCACTCTAGAATTGGCAGACTATTCGCCGCACTCGTAGGGGGTACAGGTTGACCCAAGGAGGGGTGCTCAATTTACCGGATTCCGTGAAGTGCCGGGTGTTCCATTCACTATGCTGTGGGGACTACCTCGCTTCAGGTTTTGGCGGGTAACTTGCTGCACCCGTAAGGGTCTAGGATTCATTGCACAGGCTATCCACACGACCAGGGGAACGTCGGGTTTCAGCAGCGGCTCTGTGAAACCCGGGGATCCCAGATTATCTGTATTGTACTGTGATGCTTATTACTTTTCTGTAATGTTGCATATTATCACGCCTGGAGCGATTATTGTATATTGGTATATATACTATTAGATGTTGTATATGTTTTACACCCGCGCTAGTCCAGCCCCTACTCTGTCGTTAGTTAAGTAACCTAACGGGTGATGACGGGACCCAGTGGCGAATGCGGATGGCATATACGTACATTATATTTTCGTTCTTTTCTGGTGTGATTGATTAATGGGACTGCGTTGATTCTTATCAATGCAAGATAAAACAAACCTATATTTGATGTTGTTGGAACAAATTTTAAAGTGTTATTACAAAGATGTTTCCTTTTATTTTGCATAGTGATATTCAGTTAGAATATCCCGCACCTCATTCGACGAGGCAAGGGCCGAGATCCCTTCACCGGGAGTGACTCCTTGGGCATGAGTTTACGTCAGGGTAATAACTTCAATATAGTCGATTACAAGTTGCTTTGCATCACGGTATTCAGTTGGAATATCCTGCACCTCATTCCACGAGGAAAAAGCCGAGATCCCTTCACCGGGAGTGACCTCTTTAGCAAAACGTTTTCATCACTATATTTTTATAAAAGCTATCAGTTTCCTTCAACGAGATCAAGTTCATTACGTTAAAGGTTTTTCGCCAAAAACCAGCCGTAGCCCTCCGTCATTTCATATGGATGGTCGGTAGTATTCAAGCTATGTATTTTGACCTTCGCCAAGGCATAGTGTTTGGTAGCTGCTGGGTATTCATTTGTAGCATAGATAGATGTGTTGGTTTGGGACAGTCATACTACTATTTTGGCCTTCGTCAAGGGTATGTACGGGTGGGTTCAAATTGACCTGGACAATGACGGGTAGAACTTGGCATGTGACTTATGACATTTTGACCTTCGCCAAGGTCATAAGAGCATGGGGGGAAAATCACATCGGGAGTTTCAAACATACAGGAAACTTGCCAGGCATGCGCATACCTTCTGGAGTGTGATAACTTGAGTGGCTTCCATCAAGTTATCATGCGATGATAGTTGGATCCCGATTCTCACTGATGAATTAGTTTACTCTTCGGGTGATCCCGACTAATTCTTCTTTCAGGTTTGGAGGAGAATTTGAGATTACAGTGGGAGGTTTACTGATTAGATAAAGTGATTACCATTCTGATCTAGGTTAGAGTACACGCAGAGTGTTTCTTTTCTCTCTCTCTCTTTGGCAGCGACCTTTGACCGACCCTAGACTATGACTCAGTAACTAAGTTGACCGAACCTTCTTAAAATACTGGCTTTTGGATTGTCCAAGTTGCATAAGTCATTGCCGCTCCTTCTTTTACCCTTTGTATTTCTCAGAACACCCCGTATTACTACGGACATCCACTTCCATTGGATAGATCCATCGTATGGTTATATACGAACTCGAAGGTACTACTTCGAGGATTGATCCAGGTTCAGGAGAAATAGAATTGGTTTATTCAGTTATCTTTTGTTATCACCTTCTCTCAGGTTGCGAGGGCTCCTTGGTTTAGGAGAGTACACCTATTACGCTTATTGGATAGTCTTATTCCAAACCATAGGCTGGTGCCGAAAGGTAGGGAATGAAGAAAACCAATTAGCCTAAGTAGGATGTGCAGAAGGTAATATGTAAAGACAAAATAAAGCGATTGGAAAGAGGGCAAAGTAAATTGCGAATGTTATCATTCACGACCAAACCGCGTACTTCATCGCCACTCCTATTTCACCTTTGATTTTTCCCAGTTCGGGAGAAATAGAATAAGGTATTATTCAGTTGTCTTTTATCATCACCTTCTCTCAAGTTGCGAGTACTCCTAGGATTAGCAGAGTACACCTATTATGCTTACTGGATAGTCTTCTTCCAAACCATAGGCCGGTGCCAAACGGTAGGGAAGGAAGAAAACCATTTAGCCTAACAAGGGTGTACAGAAGGTAACGACTAAAGACAAATAAAGGGATTTGGAGAGATAGCAAAGAAATATACGGTTACAGTCATGAATTGGATTATGGAATAGGCATTACTACGAATACCAGGATACCCGTACAAGACATTTTAATGTTTCAGTTACACTGCGCATTGTTAAAAGAAAACTGATTTCCCGATTAGATACTTACTCCAGGGTATGTATTTACCAGGTTTTAATATTCTCATATATGTATAGTTTTACAGATGATGAGTGGGAGTAAGTTATTGGGAATTCATCCTCATTATATCGGAATTCGTTGTAATTGGTGATATTTGAGGAAATCGCCTGGGTACAGTTTTCAACCTGCGATGCACAGGTTTAGAGTTATTCAACTCAACGGAGTTATACAGAGTATTGTATGTTGTCCAGTGTCCATCAGGAAAAAGGGGTAGGTCCTCATACTATGTTCTGTTTACTTGTGACTTCTCTAGTTTTTTGACAAGTGTTTCGTAGAAATACAATGTCTAAGTTTTGAGAAGTTGTGGGTATAGGAATAAAGTAGAGAACCAGGTATCGCAAGTATCGGGATTCTTCAAAAAGATTGAAGATGTAGATTCTTGTGATTGGTATTCAGTTGATAGTAATGGTTTTGAGAAACTTGTTTCTCTTTCATGTTACTCATAATTGGATGTATTCCTAAGTTGAGTAATGCTGATTAGCCTCTCTCCATTAAGATTGATATGCACTGGAGACAGCTGCATGATTTGAATCTGGTTCCAATTAAATTAGTGCCTCTATTTCTATATTGGATATAGAATTGGTTCATTTCTTAACAATGTTAAGGTACGGGGAGTTGTCCAACTTAAAACCAGACACTGGATAACTCAAGGCACGTTTCTGTAATGGCAGTTTGTGGGTTGACCCTGGCTTTGACGAGAGTTAACATTTCTACCATCTGGAAGATCAATAGTGATATTGTTCTTGACTCGCCACAGTTTTATTAAAATGTTTTTTTTCAGAAAACAGTAGTGGGAGTATGGTAGAACTGGAAGTGATTCCAGAACCGCAAACGATTACGGAAAATTTAGTAGGACCTATATATTCAATCAGGTTTGACATTCCATTAGCCACTCCGCAGATATGGTGGGTAACCTCAGACACCCGAGAGGTACTCCGGTAGCCTCAAGGACGGTGATAGGGAGGTTCTTGTTTACCCAGACTTGACACTACTGTTGTTCCAGACTATGAAACCCGGCAAGAGAATAAGTATAGCGTCGTTCTAAACTAGCTTTAGAAGTGTACGTGTATATTATTCTGCCAGAGGGTTGTCGTAGTCAGTGGGAGCAGCGGAAGCGTAGTGGGCAAGTAGCTTATGTCTATTTATAGGCTTGAGCAAATATAGCGGAGATTAGATCATCTAATTTTGATGAGACAGTCACAGCTTTGACTTTATCAGAATAGGGGATGGATCTGTTAAGAAGGTAGTAGGGTGTGATGTCCTGGTATTTGGATGATATACACAAAGTAGGAAGTAAAATTCCTATACTACGATCGGTTGTACTGTGGTTCTCGCACAGTTGTTTCTTCACACAGGATATGGATATAATATCAGACATTCTGGTTACTAGATCTATGGTTTTAGATCTAGATTTGGGTAGTTTCCCAATGTGGGTACTTTGACAGTATTCTAATAGTATTTTAGAATAGATGACTCCTGGCATAGTGGTGTACCTGCAGGTGATGGAGTCACCCTCTCTAAAGGTGTCTTAGAGACTAAAGGAGAGAGGGATGTGCATGATTGGCAGATCACTTGCTTGGGCAATTGAGTCAATCATGAGATGTCAAGTACCACACCAGATGTTGTTTTTGCACTAGATGCGATATGTTTATATTAATCCAATCCTGAAGAAACATAAGGAAGCAGTTTTAGAACATAAGTGCATGTTCTACGGATTTGATGACGGCGGCCTCTTTCGGGAGACGGTTATAATTCCAGGCTTCCAAGGTGACATGGATGACAGAGTGATTGTCAGAGTTATAGTTTTTCCCTATGATGAGAGACAGTATTTTGGACAGGTGATCCAAGAGGATACTGTGGGAGGCATGGTGCTGGATACTGATTAGGTTCAATGATCGATACAGTCTAAGAAGTTTGGATTTGGAGTTCATTTATAAACTAGGTCCCATCAGATATCCAGACATATTCTAAGACAGGTATTGCTCAATTCGGGAGATGGCTTTCTCCGCGAACTTGAGATTGAGAGAGACATAGAAAGAAACATCAGGGCGGATCCACTCACTGAGGTTATTTCTCGAACACAAGAGTTTTACAAACTAGCTTTGTGAAACTGATTAGTAGAGGAGTTGGATGTTCGGTATCACACGGGCTGTGAGTATGCGACATCGCAATAATTAGCCTTGAGTGCAAGTGGGAGATTGTTGGAGATAGTGCCCTCAAAGTCAATTATTGGATCGCAGGTACGTGATTGCAATGATTGAGGCAGGACCTATACCGATATGACAGTCTTGCTCGAGATGATAGTATGCTATCTGGTTTGTCTTTATCATCGTATACATGCTTTAGTTCACTATTGCATGATGATAGAGCCCATAGGATTCTTGCTTGACTACCAGCAGTATGATGGCGATCATATACGTGGGAGCTGGGGTCTGTAAGCACATCCTTAAAGTGTCCCTAGTCGTGGGAGTTTCGAGACAGGGCATCGATACTCCAGAGTAGACTAGTGTATACAGTCGAGACCCCGACGAGGGGCAATGGCCGGTCTCACAAGCCATTGGTGTTAGTTGGTTCACCTAAGATGTATACAGGTGCTCATTGGGTTATGAGTACACCGGACAGGACTCGCCGGGAATCTGCTAGTTGGTATTATACATATCGTCAGATAGCAATTCCCTGGTGACATGTGTACAGATTAGTTCATCGACCTGAGATCGTTATTTGTCTCATGTGAGTTCCCACTGTGCTTAGATTACTACCCTACCACGCTCAAAGGAGTTGTGCAAACAGGTTTTAGTTGGGTACAGTCCCGAGCCACATTGGAGGCAAGTGAGCGGATCGTCGGGGATTCGTCTCTCCTGGTATTGGGGTTTGATGTCGCGCAGTGCACGGGTGGCCATCACTAGGAATCCTCGGCCGAGGTAGTGGAGAATTACTGATTTGGATCAGTAGTTTCTCAGGTGGTGATGGGCTTCATGCCGACACGATTTATCGCGTTATTAGGGGTCTGACTTTATCCACCCCCCTAGACTCGATATGCGATACTCTTTAGACGAATGGACCGGACTGTATATACATTGTCACTGTCAGGCTCAGTAGGGTTTATAGATGAGTTCGCTCGTCAGCTTCCCTTCCAATCAATACATAGGCAAACCGTTACGTACAGCTAGTACCTCTGACATGCTAGGGGTTATACCCAGTGCCAGTGTGTTGATGAGTCATTAGAGTCCCCCACAGACACTTTCCCAAGTTCGGACGAAACGTTATAGAGGTCGTGTGGTGATATGGCAAGGTTCGGAAAAAGCACGTGCGTTTTCGCACGTGTCGTTTTTCGGGCAGATAATACTGGTAGGCTTTGGTTTAAGCCGGAACCCAGTATTATACTGTGTAGATATAATATCTTTGTCTCGGTTGCATTTGTATTCGGTCGTAATACAAACGCGGGTATGTTTATACTGATACGGGGTTATCCTGAAATTCGTTTCAGGATCACTTTTGGAAGTTGCCAGTTTCCAGTTTTCTATCAGCCGTCTTTTAACATTCGGTTAAAAACGGATTTATCTTTTCTTTGGATAAGTGTGGATGCTTCTAGATGGTTCTAGAAGAGGTGATTAGGCTTGTGACTCACTTGTTCATTAATGGTGCATTTATTGTGTTCATACTTTGTGTTCACACTAGATATTTCTTTGTGTTCACACTAAGATATTTTTTCTTCATGATAAGCTTGGTTTGTGGTCACCCCCCTTTCCTCCTACACTCACCCCCCCACCTCTATAAGTGTGGCCGGCCCCCTCCTCTCTCACTTACACTTGATTTTCATTTGGTGAAAAGATTATGATAGTTTTGGGGTGTATGGAAATTTCATTGCTCATTTCATTCCATCACCCGAATTAATTGGCAACTTCATTAACCGTTCGTCCATAGCCTTGGACGTAACGAGACAAAATATTCTACTCATTCTCTACTTCATCTTGGTCGTCTCTTTTAGCAAACTTGACGATCGAGTTGCCTTGGTTCAGAGGCGGGAGCCCGTTTAAAGATCCGTCGACGTGGTGCCACCTGGACGACAAGACCGGAGATTCAGGAGATCGGAGCAGCCGCAACAAAGCGTGGGGTGATGGTTGAAGACCGAAGGACTCGGATCGTTCGGTATAACTCTTCTACCCACTTTGTAGTTTGTTAGTTTAGCTTTAATGGCAGATCCGGGTTATAGTACGCGATAGCGCCAGTTGTAAAAAGTTTTTGTTCCGCATTTGGCGTCTGTTAGACGGCCGGGGCGCTACCGTGGACTTACAGGGACGCTCTTCCCTGCAGGCGCAATCCCCTGCAGTTAATTACGTTACCGCGTAGCGATAACTACTTTCTCCTGCTCCAGATGTTCACTTCGTGTCGTGTGTGTTTGTTTTATTTTTGGTTGCCCGTGGATTGTATACGGAGACTAATTTGTGTTGTTGCCCATAGGGCATAGATTAGTCCAAATCCGTATATTCTTAGATTTGGGTTTGGTTTGATTTAAGGATCATTAACCTTATTTGAGATTAAGATCAACTTAAATATTTGTTAAGAATACGTTAATCCGATATTGGACTAAGATCTACTTAACGGGGGTTCAGGATCATTTTTGATCCAACGAAAGAGCATTTGGGCTTATCGTTTTAGTTTACGGACGTTACGGTCCATAGATCACCATTTTTGGGGTGAAGGTTTAGTTTAAGGACGTTACGGTCCATAGCTAGTTTAAGGATATTGTGGTCTATTGGGATATGCTCATGGGTTTGGGAGTGTACCCAAGAGCTGTTGGCTGTCGGGACCCTCCACCTCTCTGAAAACGTTGAAGAATTACAACGACATGTATCAGAGGTATGGAAAGATGTACCCTTGAACCAAACTCCAGATTGAAGGGAAAGATCATGGTGGAATGAACACCATCTTAGATATCATCTGTTAGGAGATCATTAGTCATATTTGGAACTGAGATCGATTCGGGAAGGCCTGAGCATAGGAAGGCTCGATTAATTGGTGATCAAAGAGTTTTGGCCTTGGGAGACTTGTCTAGTTTAGGTTAGGGTTGGCCTATCATAGTGTTAAACACTAACATCTGCTCGACGCTCACGTGCTCTCACATGAGGCTCGAAGCGGTGTTAAACACTAAAATTTGGAGCGCTCACGTGTGGCACGTGAGGTGCCTAAGGATTGGGCACTGCTTCTTTGGGTTTATTCCCTTGTTCTTTTATAAGTGCTAAGCACTATTGGGGGTCATGTAGGAGCACGTGAGGCACCCCAAAATGGAACTGTCTTTGGTTTATTCCCCTTTTCCTTTTATAAGTGTTGAGCACTATTGGGAGGTCACGTGGGATCACGTGACGCATCCCAAAAATGGGAACTGTCTTTGATTTATTCCCCTTTTCTTTTCATAAGTGCTAAGCACTATTAGGGGGTCACGTAGGATCACGTTACTCGATCTCAGTCGTTCCTTTCTGTTCCTCAGAGATGCTCACGTGTGAACATGTGATCTGTCGTGATAGTGTTGAACGCTAATCATTTCTTTTATGTGCATGGAAATCTTGATCTGAGTTTCAAGCATTTCAGGTCCATTATTTTGATAAGAATTAAATTCTTTTATAGGGTTAAACCCTAGTTTTATCAGAGGAATTAGATTCCTATATTTTTCAAAGAATTAAATTCTTCAAACTTAATTCTTTCCCCTAAGTTTTGAGTCTGCATGACAGAATCTCCCCGATGAGAATTAAATTCTCAACTTGTGGGGAGATCTGCTTCTGCAAATCTCAACCAGAAGAAAAACTAAGTTCTTTTTAGAAGAGTTAAACTCTTGAAATGGGGAAGAAAAGATAAAATGATCTCTATGTCTTTCTTCTTACCTAGGGTTTCTTTTTCTAAAAGAGAACTCCTCTTATTTTTTTTGCTTTCTCAAATCTTATGGGGGGTCTCCTCTCTCTACAAGACTTGATGTCTTGGGTCCTTTATATAGTAGAGGCAAGTTTATTGATTTAATTAAAGAAATCTCTCATTGAGAGATCTTAATTGATTTGGGGATTTTATCCACCGTTAGATTTTTGATCCAAGGACTTCTGTTTTACAGAAGATATTTTTCTCGTTTTTTAACAAGATTGGAGAAATATTTTCCCATGTAGAGCTTATTCTATATCTTGGTGATTTTTAATCACCATTGGATTTTTAATCCAACGATGCTCTGTTTTACAGAGAGCAATCTTTCTTGTTTAGAAAGATTCAAGGAAATATTTTCCAAATAGGGTTTTGATCCCTTTACTTAGAATTTAATTCTATCGGCTCAGAAGGCATTTGAGACCACTCATGTGCAGCACGTGACCCTACAGAGCTAAACTCATTTGCTTATATGCAACAGCCAAAAAAAGGCATCACGTGCTGACACGTGAGTCTTCCTGGCCTGTCATTTGTTTTAAAAGGCGTCTATATACTTTGTATATAGATGCTTACGTACTTGCACGTGAGGCTTAATTTCAACCTTAATAATTAAGCGTAATGCCTATAATTTTTGCTCCAAGTCGCATCACGTGTGGGTACGTGATGCTCCATTAGGGGAATTTTCCTATCGCCTTTTTTTCTCTTCTTTTTTTATAAGGGAACAAGGACCCTTGAAACGCCAAAGGTAAAGGGAAAGCAGCCTTCGTCGCCAATGCTAAACAATAACCGAGTGGCCCAAAACCGGCTGCTGGCCAAAACAATGAACGTCCACGCCTATCCCTGAAAAAAGGCTAGGACGCGCTTACTCGTTTCCCCGTGATAAGATGGGGAGACTATATGAGTTGGCAATACGTAACAAACTTATCATAATTCCAGACCCACGGCGTCCACCGCAACCCGGCGATGTCAACAACCCCAACTACTGCTTCTATCACAGAATGGTGAGCCACCCGTTTAAGGATTGCTACGTTTTCAAGAACCGGGTCGAGGACCAGTCTCAACAGGGAAAGTTCACGCTGTCTGAAAACTGGAAGGTGAACCCACCACAAAAGCACACTCCCAAAAAGGTGGATGCGCCGGGGGCTTCATGCTCGCTCGTGGAAGAAACTCCATGGGAAGTCGTTCTTTCAGCTAAAACCAAAAGAATGCTGAAGGATCTACCGGCATGTCCGGCAGTCAGGTGGAAAAGCCCACTTGAACCTGAAATCATCGAAGAGATGCTGAAACCGCATCCCATACCGAAAGTTGTTGTCAAAGGGCAAAATCCCCAAGTCAAGCCTTCAAAGTCTTCGAAGGAAAAGAAGAAGACCAAGAAGCCTGTGCAGCCTGCCGAGTATAAAGACAGGCGCACAAACCTACAAAAGTACATCGACGCGTTGGAGGAGTACAACCAGAAGGCGTGGACACCGGTCACCCTTGAAGAGTTCCTCAAGCATATTCTTGAGAAGGAAGATAGTGACAACGATGAGGAAAATGACTCATCAGAAGAAACCGAAGACTATGTAGCAAGTTGCCACATGGTCTCCCATTCGTCGTTAAATGGCGAAGAAGCTCCCTCGACGTCAGAAAACAGCGCAGAGGAACTGGGGGCAGAATCGGCGCTAAAATCTCCGGAACTGCCAGAAGACCCGATCGATAGGCTATTAAATGAAGCCTTTCGAAAAAGCAAAGCTGACCAAGAACGCGAAACAGCCATATACGAAAAGGCTAAGCGTCAGCGTCAGGATGAAGAAGCTACGACAAGGATGAGTCGTAAAGTACTCCAACCAAACCGAAACATACCTGCGACAAATAAGAGCAGGATCAAGGCAGAGAAGCGGTTCGCCAAAGCCCTGTCAATGGGAATGAAGTTGCCACCTCTCGTAGGTAACACTCCCGGGGTCATATGCCTCGACGGAGAGGATTCACTTCCAAACTACTGCCTATATCATAGGAGGTTTACCCATCCCACTGAAGAATGCAGTGCCTTCAAGAAATAGTGGCAAGGATATATTGCTCATCAAAAACACTTCAAGAGGATAAAGCGCGAAGCTCGTCGACGGCAGAAGAGTGCGACAGATGCGTGTGAAAAAACGACTGGAAACTGTCATATGGTCGGTACCAGTTCAGAAGGGGAAAACCCCAAGTTTTTACTTTCGGGAGCGATTCTGAGGATGAAATACCCCTCAGCCCTCTTTTCAAAGAATCCACCTCCGAAAAAGAAGAGGAGGAGAAGAATTGAGAGATTATTCAGCGGCGTAGCCGCACGCTACCTGAAAAAACCTCGGACCTACAAACAAAGGTTCGAGTAAAAAGGACAGAGGGAAAGAAAAAATCCCTGAGGAAATTACCCTCGACGGTAGAGTTGTCAAAGAGCTCGCAGCAAGGAACCCACCTAGGAAAAACAAGGTGGATTATAATGTCCTAGCACATTTGAGAAAAATACCCTCATAACTGAGCATACTGGATGCTCTCCTCATGTCTAAAGAGGCACGAGATTCTTTGATCAAGGCATTACAAGAGCCCGATCGGTTCCAAGCTTTCCTTGCAGAAGAGAAGATGAAGGACGAGCTGGCAGAGGTTCACATAGCTGATATTACATTCAGCGATGAAGATCTCCTCCTCGATACATGCGAACATAATCGCCTGTTATACGTCACCGGGTACCGCCACGACATCAAGATAAGAAAATCCTTATCGACAACGGATCCTCCGTCAACCTTCTCAACGTGAAAGTGCTGAAGGAGATTTGCATGAACGTTCAGCACTTGGCCCGAGAAAAAATTACAATCTCCGAGTTCGACTCACAGTCGTCACGGACGCTTGGGTCCATAATACTGACGTTACGCTTCGGGTTGCTCATCACTGATATCAAATTTCACGTCATTGACGCCAAGACTTGCTATAACGCTCTTCTCAGCAATCCTTGGTTACACGAATACAATGTCATCCCTTACACACAACATCAGTGTATGAAGTATTTCAAAGACGGCTTGGAATACACCGTTACAGGGGAGTTGAACCCGTTCTTGGCAAACAAAGTCCGGAAATATGAAGACGCAAAGTACTTCCTACCAGACTTCGAAGATACGGAAATGTGTCATAAGCCGGAGGATAATCAGAAGTCCATTGCCACCATCCCGATCTTTGGGAGAGATTCTAAGGAAGATGAAGAAATAATATACTCGGGGCAACCCCAGAAAGAAAACAACAGGCCTGGATCATCTACTCCTATTTTAGTCTTCGGCAGCGACTCAGAGGACAAAGCCAACGCAGTGTTCTCCATCCGCCAGTCAGTGCAAACTCTCGCCGGAGACGATCAGAGTCTGCAAATCACAATGGCTCCACCTCGGCATTATAAGGAACTTGATGTGCTCCATACATACAGCGTAAAAGAACTACTGACTTTCTACGTCCCTCCCAGACGAAGAGGTGAAAAGGCGATCCTCTTCTACCAATCTACGGAGACTAAAATAGAAAAATAAGTCTGGCATGGTGTCGATTTTGCACTCAACAGGCTTCAACCAATCCGTCTACCAAGATACTACGCGGAGGGATTGAAAAGGCTGTTAAGATGCTAAGGTGTACCCCTCGAACAAACTGTTCGACAAGCCCGTTTCTATAAAAAGATTTGGGATATTCCCGGGACTCAACGAAAGATGCCCAACGAGAAGATGGAGACAACGGGGCTCGGATACGTTTGGTCCAAGAAACGGGAGCAGTTCCACAGCTGTTGCATCATAAACAGCTCCAGTGAAGGGGAAAACGCTCTTCCAAATGGCTGTGACGTTGGAACAGAGCGAAATCCCGCTCTAAAAACGTTAAGTCCGTCACTCGAAGAACAAATAGACAAGTTAATAGAAGAGGCTTGTCAAAGGATCCAAGACAATCACAGCCGCGAAATAGCCATTTATGAAAAGGGCAGTACGCGGCGTCTCAATCAGCAATCTACGGAGAAAGAAGACTACAATGCCCTTTATCCCCAGCCCGCTATATGTTCATGCGACAGTGGAAAAGCCCGAAATAAAGGCAGAAATAGGGCAAAGAACTTAGACAACGTTCAAAAACAACGAAGTGGATCCAAGAAGCCGTGCAATCGAGGAAAAGTCGATTGGAACCCGTCCTTTATAAAGAAGATGGGTTGGGAGTACTCTTTCCCTTAAGACAAGACAAGGAAAATATTCAACCTTGTCATAAAGTATCAAATGGTGACGCTCCCGGAGTCTCAGCACCCCGGACAAATAAACGAGTTCCATCACCCGGATTATTGCTCCTACCACTGAGCCATAGGTCATCCCCTTGAAGACCGCTTCACCTTCAAAGACTAGGTCGAAGACCAATATCAACAAGACATGTTCGCTTTATCCGACAGCTAGAGGGTAACCACACCGTAAAAGCATGACCCAAAGAGGACCTATACCGTGAGGATAGGACCAGCTAAATATCAAGGATAGAAGCGAACCCATACCTGCAATGTGATAGCACTCTCAAAGGAGGGAGGGCACGAAACAATAGATAACCCCTTCAGGTGCTTCGTAAATGAAGACGAGGACGAGGTGATCTCAGAGTTTCCACCAGCATCAAAAGAGATGGAAGATGGGATACACACTATGGCGGACAACCTAAGAAATTGACTTAGGGACGGAAAATGAGCCGAGGCCAACGTTCGTCAGTGAGCTGCTATCTAAAAAACAGGTAGCCGCGTTAAAAGACGTGCTCATGCAGTATAAAGACTACTTCGCATGGAACTATTCCGAGATGCCGGGTCTAGATCCAAAGGTGGCAGTACATAAACTGGCCATATCACCGGACATAAAGCCAGTCAAACAGGCTCCAAGAAGAATGCGGCTCGAACTTGAGATGAGTATCAACGCTGAAGTCAAGAAACTAATCGACTCCGGTTTCATCCAAGAAGTTCAATATCCCGACTGGATCGCTAACATCGTTCCGGTGATGAAGAAAAATGGGATGACGCATATCAGCATGGACTTTCGGGATCTCCACAAAGCTTTCCCGAAGGATGATTTCCCAGTACCTGTTATCGAGCCGATGATCGATAACACGTCTACCCATGAGGTCTTCTCCTTCATGGATGGATCTTCAGGATATAACCAAATAAAAATGCATCCTGAAGACCAAAAACATACCGCATTCCGGACTCCGCTGGGCATATTCTGCTATAAGGTGGTGCCTTTCGGTTTAAAGAATGCTGGCGCTACCTACCAAAGGGCCATGATAATGATCTTCGATGACCTCATACACGAGATCGTCGAATGCTACATTGACGACCTTGTGGTAAAGAGCAAATCTCACGAGGAATATTGGGAACATCTAAAAGTAGTGTTCGGATGTCTTCGAAAGTATAATTTGAAAATGAATCCTCTAAAATGCGCATTTGGAGTCTCTTCAGGCAAATTCCTAGGATTCATCATACGGCACCGGGGTATCGAAATCGATCCCTCAAAGATCAAGGTAATTATGGAAATGCCCACACCAAGAACTCTCAAACAACTACAGTCTCTTCCAGGAAAGCTCGCATATATCCGGTGGTTCATAGCCAACCTCTCCGGAAAATGCCGTCCCTACAGTCATCTAATGAAGAAGGGGACTTCGTTCGTCTGGGATCAAAAGTGCCAAAATGCACTAGACGAAATCAAGCAATACCTGCAAAATCCATAGGTATTGACCGCTCCGATTAAGGAAAAACCCCTTATCCTATATACAACAGCCCTTGAGGGTTCTCTAGGCGCGCTATGGGCACAAGAAAATGATCGGGGAAAGGAGATAGCTTTGTACTATTTGAGCCGAGTTCTCCTGAGGGAAGAAAACAACTACTCCCCCATCAAAAAGCATTACCTGGCACTGATCTTTGCGATAATGAAGCTTAGACATT
This sequence comes from Agapanthus africanus, assembly GCA_030015575.1. NCBI lineage: Eukaryota > Viridiplantae > Streptophyta > Magnoliopsida > Asparagales > Amaryllidaceae > Agapanthus > Agapanthus africanus. Next base: position 52,667,184 of record CM057347.1, read on the forward strand.
ACGCCTTAGCACATGAGGTCCATCTCATATCAAAAGTGGGTCCTCTCAAATATCTGATGTCAAGGGCCATATTAACAGGAAGGCTTGTCAAATGGGCCCTTCTCCTGATGGAGTTCTCGATAATGTATCGACCTCTCAAAGCAGTGAAAGGCTAGGCCATCGCCGACTTTCTCGCCGAGCATCCGATACCAGCCGACTACCCCTTAAATTGCGAGTTGCCAGATGAACATGCATTCGATACAATTGAAGGAGATAAGGAAGAAAATGATTCCCAATGGGAACTCTACTTTGATGGAGCATCTTCCATAAAGATGCGAAAGCAAAACACCCCCATAATCAAAGTCGGGGTGGGCCTTATCTTTATGGCTCCACAATGAGGGATAATGCGTTACGCCTTTTCCTTAATGGAGCTAAGGACTAATAACAAAGATGAATATGAAGCTTTGATAGCGGGCCTCGGGATCGCTGTCGACATGGGAATCAAAGACCTCCTCATATATGGAGACTCCCAGCTGATCGTTAGCCAAGCAAATGGCGACTATCAGATGTGCAAGCCAGAGCTGATAAAGTCTGGTGAAAGAGTGCAGCAACTGCTGACACAATTCCCCTCTTACGTCTTGGAGAGTATACCGCGTGCAGAAAATAGCAAGATGGATGCATTGACCAAATTGGCTAAGGAACTGGCCTACGAAGACCTCGATGACGTAAAGATCATCGTGCAAAACCGCAGGATCCTCGCGCCAACAGAAATATCTTCGAGAGACTTAACAGAGCCATCTGAAGGAAAAGAAACGACCAAACAAGTGGCCCTTTCAATTAGAGGACGAAGAAAAGGTCAAGGATTGGACGGAAGTCTTCATAGACTACTTCAAATCCCAACGAATGCCCAAAAATGCGTCGTCTCGACATCAGCTCATGAAACGAGCTTTGTCTTTCGCCTTCGTCAATGATACTCTATATAAGAGATCATTCGACTGTCTATGGCTAAGATGCCTGGGGCCGGAGGAAGTAAAGAAAGTCGTTCAAGAAATTCACGACGGACTCTACAGTTCTCACCAAGCTGGGCCAAACATGAAACTGAAGATCAAAAGAATGGGTTACTATTAGCCCACAATGATTCAGGACTGTCTCGAATATGCGAAGCAATGGCACTTGTGCCAAATCCACGGGGACTTCATCCACCAACATCCAAATCCGCTACACCCAACAGTGGCTAGCTGGCCGTTCGAAATGTGGGAAACCGATATAATTGTCCCCATTGAACCGATATCGTCCAAAGGACATCGGTTCATATTGGCAATGACCGACTACTTTTCTAAGTGGGCAGAAGCAGCACCACTAAGGGAGTTGAAGACAGAGCATGTCCTCCATTTCTTCAGGACATATGTTATCTACCGGTTCGGCACTCCGCGGCGAATTATCTCGGAATATGGACCAGCCTATAGAAGCCGTAAAATTAGCCACTTCGCACAACAATATAAAATAGATTGGAGATACTCTTCGGTCTATAATCCTCGTGCCAATGGTCTAGCTGAAGTTTTCAACAAAACCTTAACAAAAATTATAAAGAAAACAATGTCCAGAAACAAAAGTGACTGGCACGAAAGGCTGCATGAAGCACTCTGGGCATATCGAACAACGTTCAAAACGGCCACGAATACAACACCATACGCGTTGGTATTTGGCACGGAAGCGGTACTTCCCCTAGAAATAGAACTCCCTTCTCTACGAGTAGTGGTTCGATACGAGCTGATAGATGAAGAAAATGCTCATCTTCGGCTTGAGAAGCTCGATGCCCTCAATGAAACGCGCCTTATAGCACAGCAAAATCTGGAAGCTTACAAGGCGAGAATGACATAGTCATATGAAAAACTGACCAGGCCAAAACCATTCCACCTAGGCGAACTCGTGCTAGTCGTCAAAAGACCCATGATCCCCAATTGTGCAAAACGAGGGAAGTTCGAGCCAAACTATGAAGGCATGTACATCATAGACAAAGTCTACCAAGGTGGAGCCTACCTGCTCATGGATATGCATGGCGAAAGACCCTTCTGGCCAATAAACGGCCGATTCCTCAAAAAAGGACTACGCTTGACGAACCATGACTTTAGTCTATGATAGATGACGACACTCGTATCTGCTCGCTATCTTCCTGAGTTAGGACTATGAGAGTAGCATACAAAGAAATTCGCCTCAAACATGGCGACAAAGGACCGAGATGTCCTTAAACTAGAAATTCAGCTCAAACATGGCGACAAAGGACCGAGATGTCCTTAAACTAGAAATTCACCTCCAATATGGCAATATTGGACCGAAAAGTCCCTAAACTAAAATTTCGCCTCAAACATAGCGATAATGGACCGGAACGTCCCTAAACTAGTGCATCGCCCCAAATACGACGATACATTCCCTTGGGATCTGTATTGAAATCGAAGTCTTCACAGGAAAGATTGCAACTCGAGTCCCACTGGCTATATAGCTAATCCAGCGATGAAGCCACCCTCAGAACCCACCGGCAAACAGGTGGGTCACCTGCGACGAAGCTACTTTCTAGAGTTTCGCCATTTTTATAAAAAAAATGGTATGTCCACAAGCAAAATGGGCATGGATGAAAACCAGAAAGGGCGCCGTGAGTAAAAACAGCAGGATTGCAGGCGAGTTTATGAAAATCCGGAAAGGACACAAACTCGTAAAATAAAAAATTCGCATGCACTTGCAAAGTCCTCTCGACCTTGTGAGGAGAAAATACATGCGTGAGATCCTTACGACTCATAAAGGAGCAACACACTTAGGAATCCTCATGATTCCTAAGAAGAAATTACACTTGTGAGATCATCATGACTCGTAAGGAGAATTCCCCTTATGAGACCCTCACGGCTCCTAAATTCAAAAGCCTTAAGCTACAGGGATCCGAACCTGTTTTTAAGTCGTCATATCCCCCAAGTTGCCCTCCAGGCGGTCCAATATTGACCCTTGTATACAATCCACGGGCACGAATAAACATTTCCCCACCAAGTTCCACCAATAGCGAGAAATGTCCCCATATGGTGAACGACACTTGTAAGTCCTCTCAACTTATAAGGAGAAAACACTCTTGCAAGATCCTTACGAATTACAAGAGAAAATATCACTTGGGAATCCCCACGATTCCCAAGGAGAAAATACACCTACGAGATCCTCACGGCTCGTAGGGAGAAATACCTTTATGAGACTCTTACGACTCATAAAGTTAAAAAAGCTTTAGTCGACAGGATCCTAACCCTATTTGCTAAGCCACATTTATTCAAATCAATAAAAACAAATGATGATTCGCTCCTGGCAATATCCCAGTTGGAGCGATGTTGATGCCTAAACAGGCGTCAAACTCTCAGTCCTTTCATGGAAAATGATGATTCGCTCCTGACAATATCCCAGTTGTAGCGATGTTGATGCCAAGGTTGGTATCAGATTTCAAACTCGCAATAGAAACAGCAGCGAGTAGCAAAAAATGCATATAAAAACAGCCAAAATGATGGGGCAACTCGCAATAAAAATCAGCAAGTAAAGAAATATATGTATATAAAAACAACCAAAATGTTTAGGCAACTCGCAATAAAAAGTAGCAAGTAAAAATATTTAAAAAATAGTCAAAATAATTGGGCACCGCAAAAAATAGCCGAAATGATTGGGCAATCGCGGCTTTCGCGATATGAAAAGCTGAAAAGATAGAGTATCGCGGCAATAAAAAATAAAATAAAATAAAATTTCCTCTGCGCTGCAAGTATGTCCATGTTGACTCTTGTATGCAATTCATGGGCACAAATGAAAGAAAGGGAACCATATTTTCCCACTAGGCTCCGTCAAAGGGAAAACCAGATCTTGACGGCAATATCTACAACCTAGAGATCAGCTCGTCGTTCTTATCATTTCAACAGGGTGCAGATGCGACGTCAACAAAAACTCCAAGAAGCCAACTCAAAAAGAAGTGACGGCAAAATCCTAACTCCAGCCCAACGTGCTTCTCATGCCAACAGGGTGCAGATACGACGTCAACAAAAGCTCCAAGAAACCAAATCAAAAAGGAGTAATGGTAAAATCCTGGCTCTAACTCGACGTTCCTTCTAGGTGCAGATGCAACATCAACAAATAAAAGTGGAGTGATGGTAAAAATCCTAGCTCTAGCCCGACGTTTTTCTCATTCCAGCGGGATGCAGATGCGACGTTAACAAAAGACCCAAGGGACGAAACAAAAATAGAGTAACAGCAAAATCCTAAAATCCAAGTCTCGGCGGTACATATACAACCTAGAGACCATCCCGACGTTACCCCTCGTCTCAGCAGGATACGAATGCAGCTATCAAATGAAAATGGAGCAATGGCATATTCCTAGCTTCGGACTTCAACTGCAATACATACAGCATAGAAATCTTACAGATGTCTACCCTACTTCAGCAAAGAATCGGCGCGACATCGTCAAAACAAAAAAATGAAGCAGCGACATATTCCCAGTTTCGGGTCTTGAAGGAAACTCATATAAAGCCTAAAAGACTATCGGCGATCATCCCACACCAGTGCGGAGTGGTTACGACTCATCGGGGCTCCAAACTGAGCCTAACCTCAAGTAAAAAGCGTCATGGCAAATTCCTAACATTTGCTCTTCCGACGGTAATATGACCTAAAGAGATTACTTGAAGACGTCTTTTCCAGCGCCCGAAGGGATCAGAGACACGACAGTCGCGGGGTTACTCAAACAATGGCTTAAAGACCGCATATCGAGGAATACATCAGCCAACGCAATGGTACCGCAGACTAAAACCCTAGTACCACAAACCTAACGGACCTCCGTCGTAAAGAATGGGGGTTATCTATATACAACGTCAGGACAAGTTTACCTGTAAACCCAAGGGAGGTAAACTAAAAAACTCTGAAATGAGTATATAAACTAGAAACTCCGAAATGAGTGAATAAACCAGAGATTCCGAAATAAGTGAATAAACTAGAGAATCTGAAACGAGTACATAAACTAGAAACTCCGAAACGAGTGAATAAACTACAAACTCCGAAATGAGTGCATAAACTAAAAACTCCGAAACGAGTGAATAAACTAGAAACTCTGAAACAAGTGATTAAACTAGAAACTCCGAAATGAGTAAATAAACTAATGAGCGCTGGATTAAGACATCAAGGAACAGAAATGCGCAACTCCTAGGCCTCGGGGTCAAGACCTGAGTTAAGCATGGATGAAGACGCTTCACTCACGGGTATACCATCATGAGCGAGGTGGCATAATGAAGAATTTGTTCACATCAGTCCAGTACTCACCTATGTCTAGATGCATGCATCAGAAACTTCTAAACTTTAAATACAAAGTATATGTGCAGAGGCAAGATGCCCATATGAATACGTGCTGGGGATGAAACGTTTAGCGGTCGACAAATTTTTATTTATTCCACAGAAAAAAGATCACCAAATATGGGATCTGAAATACAGGGATTAATAAAACAATAAACAAAATTCTCTAACTCTCTCTCCGCCTTCTCTACCATTTCGAAGCTGCGATCTTCGTGATGGGTCGCTCCCCATCAGTCAGTGCCATGCCTATCAGCGAAGGCGGACATGACGGCTCGCTGAGCCCGCATCTGACTTAGCAACTGAATAGAGAGGTCCTTCAGAGGCTAGGAAATCAAATATGCCTTATAAAATCCCTCGATCTTGTCCGCCGCTGCGTCGAGCATCGCTGGAGTCATCTCCGCTGGATGAGGAGGGATGTCAGCGAGCACAGACGAGAAGATCATCCGGAGTCAAATGAAACCGAAAGGAAGAGGAGAGCCCCTACGAGCCAGAAGCTCGTGCATCACCGTGTCACACTGGTCATCAATGAGAACGGGATCTACTAGTCGCGTAGCGAAACGGGGAATAATTCCCTCGATAGGTACTTCCCATAGTTGCCGACGAGCATGCGGACGATTGCAAGCCATAACTCTTAGTTTGTTAAAAATGGCACTCTCCTTATAAAGAAAGAGGAAAATATAGATTCAGATTATAAAGAGAAGCATTCAAGTCTAGGCATAGAAAATATTGTGCATGGTGGAACTATTTCCAAGTCCTGACAAAAAGGGCATGGGAAAAGAAAAGGTTGACTCATGGGAATCCAAACAAGAAGGTGAAAGGATCCCTTCAACAGCGCCTCACGACGTGAGCGCCAGCGCCGATTCTTTGCAGGTTTAGAACCTGCAACGGCGCCTCACGTGCGTAACGCGTGAGCACCGGCACTAGTTCAGGATTAAGAACCTGTAGCAGCACCCCATGTGCATAACATGAGAGCGCCGGCACCAGTTTTTATATATATGAAAAACAACACTTTACGTGAGGCACATATGAGCATTGGCATAAAGAGAAGGGGGAGTTTTGTCATTCATACTTCGAAAAAATTTATATATTGGTGATTAAAAAACATCATCAGAATGTTTACAATGGTAAGACGGTGAATTCCGGACACGGATTCACGAACTTAAAGGCAAGTTTGAGTAAAGTGCTTCTAGCTTCGTTGACCATCCTTTTATGCATTTTCTCAAGGATGCAAGCGTCGGGATCCCCGCCGATGTCGTCCATCCTCTGGTACGCGGATATTATCGCCTTCTGTTGGAAGACGTAATGCAATACAGTGAAAAGATCATCTCTCCGTTTCTTTGAGATCAGACCCATCGGATATACTGAATGCACCTTATCTTCAACATAATCAAGTGCCTCGAGCGGCATAGCTTCATAAAGATCAGAATGTGCTTCCCAAATCGACCCAATGATAATCTTCAAAAGAGCAGAATGGTGGGGGAGCAATCGACTATTGTAATCGTCAAAGCGATACATCACCCCAGCACACCGGGTGTCAGTAAACTCTTGGCCCTGGCAGCGACCTTAGATGCGAATCTCCTCATAAGAGATAATCTCTTCAAGATCATACAGATGAGAAGACATAATATCTGGAAAGAAAAACCAGTAAAGGTTTAGCAATCAAAATACCAAAATCATTACGATCTAAAAAAATGGCCCTCAAAAAATCAAGGTAATACCCACCATCAATGATGAGGTAGGCACTCATTGTAAGAATCCAAAAGAATTCTCATTTAATGAAGAATCTCATTAAACTGTGGAGTTAAACTCTCAATACCCTCGAAAAATGTGTTCTGCAATAGATTTCAAATCTGCAAAAAGAACCTTAAATAAGAAAATAGGAAAAGGGGAATAAGATTCCCAAAAGAATTTCTTAAAAAGAAATTTTCTCATAGCTAAGCTTTGTAGAACAACCCGGAATTAAATTTCTCTAATAATAGGATAAAATCCCAGAAATCCGCTCGGGAAATGGAATTAAATTCCAAACAATTTTCAAAGATCAAAGTCACTGACAGGGTAAAGCCCTAAGATCCTCAAAACCCATGGTCTACCTAAATAAATTTTTTTTAGATCTCTAAGAGATCGTCCCAAGAGAAGAGCAAAGCTCTGTTAACGGGTTAAAAACCCAAAACAAGAAGAGGTTCTTTTAAGAGTTTCTTTAAGAGTTAAATCGTGGTCATGATTCTTACCAAATTTTGACAGAGTTTGACTCTGAGAAAGTTCTGGGAACAGAGATCTAAGCACTGAAAAGAGAATTAAATTCTCAAGGAAGAAGAAAACTCAAGAGGATGATGAAACGGCAGTCATCTCAAGAGCCAAAGGCCCTATTTATAAGACATGAAAGGATGGTTCAACTCCTCAGGAGATCGAACGGTGGAAAATGTGACACCGTTGCACCCACGTGTAAGCTACATGAGAGCAACGCTGGGGGCATTTGTTTCCCCAATATATTTAACCTAATAAAAGAGCAAAACTATATTGAATTTAATGAGGCAGTGCCTCATGTGCTCTCCATGAGAACGCCAAAGCCAGAGCCAATCTTATAGGATTAAATCCTGTGGTAGCGCCTCACGTGCTCCTTACGCGGGCGCCAATGCACAAAGTACAGAAGAGTTCGTTACATAACAGTTAAACTCTTAGATGGCACCGCACGTGCTCCTCACGCGACGCCAATGTGCAAAGCGCAGGAATACCCATCTTAAGAATTAAATTTTTAAGTGGCGCCCATGTACACGACATGTGAGTGCCAGCGCCCAGGTAGAATTAAATTCTACAATACTCTCTGTTAAACAGAGCCGTTGGATCAAAAATCTAACGGAGACGATAAATCATCAAAATACAGAATTAAATTATGTTGGGAGAAAACATTTCCCAAATCTTTCTGAAATAAGAAAGGTACTCTCGGTTGGATCAAAGATCCAATTGTAGAATAAAATTCTATTCTGGAATATATTCACTTAATCTTTCTAAATAAGAAAGGTTGCTCTCTGTAAAATAGAGAACCGTTGGATTAAAAATCCCATGGTGATTAAAAATCACCGGTTTACAGAATAAATTCTGTATAGGGAAAATATTTCCTGAATCTCGTTAAAAACCAAAAAACAGAATTCCTTGAATCAAAGATCCAATGGTGGGTAAAATTTACCAAATCAATTTTGAGACCAATTAAATCAATTAGAATCTCTCAATGAGAGATTTTCTCAAAACTAATCAACAATTTTCCTTACCTATATAAAGGACCGGAGACTTCAAGTCTCGGAGGAACAGAGAGAAAGACGGAGAGAGAAAAAACAGAAGGAGACCACATATAGAAAGAATAGAGAATTCAATTCTCAAAAAAGGAGAGCTCCATTCTTGAAACTCTAGGTAAAAAAACATCAAGATCAAAACATCTCCTTTATCTAAAATATCTAAGGGTTGAACCCTTCTAAAAGAACTTAGTTCTTTCTCTGGATCTGAGATCCATAAGACAAGTCTCCCACAAGTTGAGAATTTAATTCTCACCGGGAAGATCTTGTTCTTGAGAATCAAAAATTCAGAGAAGAACAAATTTAAAAGAGAAAGAATATGGAGTCCATTATACTCCAGGAACTCAGTTCCTTCGAATCAAGAACTTAGTTCTTAAAAAGAACATGATCCCAGATCCTCAAAATAGTGATCTTGGTGATCGTTAATGGTCAAAATACCATTAACAGAGATTTAAATTCTCTAAAAACATCAACAGAGATTAAAGCGCCACACGTGAAACACACGTGAGCGCCAGAGAAAAACTATTGCTTAGCGCTATTGGAGCACCTCACGTGAAACACACGTGAGCGCTGGAAAATTTAGTGCTTAGCACTATTGGAGCGCCTCACATGAAACACGCGTGAGCACCATAAAATATCAGTGCGTAGCACTATTATAGCGCCTCACGTGAAACATACGTGAGTGCTATATACAGCTAAGTGCTTAGGACTGCTGAAACCCAATCTTAGCCCAAATTAGCTAAGTTTCCTGAGGTTAAACCTCTTTGATTTTAAAATCAATCGAGCTCATATTGCTCATAATCTCCCAAACTGATTTTTGTCTCATACATGACTAAAGATCTGTCATTGATGATATCCAAAATGATATCCATCCCACATCTCCTAAGGTAATCTTAGTCTCAATTACAACTAACGATTTTTAGGTCCACCATAACCCCTTTTCCCTCAAATACAGGATTTGGTTAAAGGATACATCCTTCTACACCTCTGATATATGTCGTTGTAATTTCTCAACGTTTTTAGAGAGATGGCTGGTCCCGACAACCAACAACTCCTTTCGTCATACATTAATACACTTCTAAATTGACGTGCACACCTCGGAGCCTCGCCTCAAACATGGCGATGATGGACCGAAACATCCCTAAATTAACGTGTTTCCCTAAAATGGGAATGTTGGATCGAAATGTTCCTTATTCCCTGATAAAAATCAGGAAATACCTCAATGAGGTATCACGTGCTCACACGTGACCAAGGGTCACGTGTTGACACGTGATAGATTCCTATGATCTCTACTTTATAGAATTAAATTCTAATCAAACAAAAATGTAACAAAACAGCTAAGGAAAGACCCCAATGGGGCATCACGTGCTCACACGTGATCAAGGGTCACGTGCTGACACGTGATGGTCTCTTAGCTCTGTTAAAAGGCAGAATTAAATTCTAAATAAAAGAGGGTCACGTGCTGACACATGATGGTCCCTTAGCTCTGTTAAAGGCAGAATTAAATTCTGAATAAAAGAGGGTCACGTGATGGTCCCTTAGCTCTGTTAAAAGGCAGAATTAAATTCTGAATAAAAGAGGGTCGCGTGCCAACACGTGACAGGTCCCTTAGCTCTTTAACTGATAGAATTAAATTCTATTTCAATGATCAAACATTGGGATCATGTGCCAACACGTGATGGATTTTAAAAGCCTTCTGAATTAATAGAATTAAATTCTAATTAAGGGAAATCAAAGACCCTAACTGGGAAAGTATTTCTTTAAATCTTTCCAAACAAAAGAGGATTATGCTCTGTAAAGTGGAGCACCGTTGGATTAAAAATCCAAGGGTGATTAAAAATCACCAATTTATGGAAAGATTTTATACAAGGAAAGATTTCCCTAAAATTCACCAAGAATAACAAACAAAATATCTTCTGGATTAAAAATCCAATGATGAATAAAATTCACTGAGTGATCTAAAAGATCATGTTGGTTACAAAAACAAACAAAATCTTTCAATGAAAGATTCGCTAAAACAATTGATTCTTTTCCTTCTCCTATAAATAGGAGCCAAGAAGAGGAGAAAGAAAGAAATTTTTGAATCTTGGAATTTTCTGAAGAAAAATAGCAGAGAGAAAAGAAAAGAGAATTTAATTCTCAAGAAAAGAAACCCTAGGTAAGAAAGGGGAAAGGGATCAAAGCTCCATAAAACAAAAAAGATAATTTAATTCTCAATCTAAGAGTTTAACTCTTCTGCAAAAGAACTTAGTTCTTCCTCTGGTTGAAGATCTGCAGAAGTAAATCTCCCCACAAGTTGAGAATTTAATTCTCATCGGGGAGATTCTGCCATGCAGATCCAAAACTTAGAGAGAGAATTGAGTTTAGAGAATTTAATTCTCCCAAATTCATAAGAATTTAATTCCTCCAAAATAAAACTAGGGCTTAACCCTATATGAGAATTTAATTCTCCCCAAATTCACAGGAATTTAATTCCTCCAAGATAAAACTAGGGTTTAACCCTATATGAGAATTTAATTCTCCCAATTTCATAGGAATTTAATTCCTCCAAGACAGAACTAGGGTTTAACCCTATATAAGAATTTAATTCTTCCACATAAACAGGAATTTAATTCCCCTAAAAATATTATTAGGGTTTAACCCTACAGAGAATTTAATTCTTAAAATAAAGGGACTTGAAAGCTCCCCATGCACGTAAAGAACTTGGTCACGTGGTGACACGTGACCCCTATCCTCAATGATCAGAAAAGAAGGAACGGAGCTAGGTCACGTGCTCCACGTGACCCCCTGAAACAGATCCCTTAAAATGAGAAAGAAAAACTTGGAGGTAATGCTTTACGTGTTCCCACGTGACTCTCATAATAAAGGGAATAAAGCCAAAGGCAAAATTGATTTTGGGCGCCCTCACGTGTCCCCACGTGACCCCTAGTAAAACACTTTAATAAAACAGTGCATGGGTGCCTATCACGTGCCACACGTGATGGCTGTGATGACTTAAGTGTTTGACACCTTTGAATACTCTAAGAAAAAACAAAGGAAGACTGGTCCCCACCTTTAGAGGCCACACATGGCCCCACGTGACCAATCCAATTTTAGTGTTTAACACTATTTTTGAGCGTTTTGTTCTTAGTGTTTAACACTATTTTCAGCGCATCAAATATATGTTAGTGTTTAACACTATATTCAAATCAATCCTAGCTAAAATTGGCTAAGTCCTTCTGAGGCAAGACTTCTCTTTTTACTGAGTCTCAAGTACATCCTTGCCTTCCAAAATTGATCATTCTATATGGCATATAAGTGTTCAGCACTCAACAAAGATAAAATGTTGTCAGAATCCCTGTTTAGCAGTGCCAAATAATAGGGGTTGAACCCAGGCAAACGTTTAATGGTCCAACAAGGGGTCAATATTTCAAACATAATTGGACTTAGCCCAAATTGGCCATAAGTCCTCAATTCAGATTTAACTGAGCCAATGTGCTCATAATCTAATGAATTGATCTTAGTTCCAAAATTGGACTACAGATCTCCCAATCAACTTTGGTTCAAGGGTACATCTCTTCACTCCTTTGATATTTGTCGTTGTAATCCTTCAACGCCTTCAAAGAGGTGACGGGTCCCGACAACCACACATTTCAAAGACTGTGACGTCTTTAAACTGGACTGTGGGGTCCTTAAACTCATGGACTATGATGTCCTTAATCTCGGACTGTGGGGTCCCTTTAAACCCACGGACTATGATGTCCTTAACCTTGGACCATAATGTCCTTAAACTAACAATGGACCGTAAAGTCCCTAAACTAAACAACAGAGCCCAAATGCTCTCTTGTTGGATCTAAATGATCCCGTTTAAGTTAGTCATGGTCTCAAATGAGACTAACGTATCCTTAAACACAATCCTAAACCCAAATCTAAGAAGATACGGATTTGGACTAATCCACGCCCTACGGGCGACAACATAAATTAGTCTCCATATACAATCCACGGGCAACCAAAAACAAAGAAAACACCCGCGACATGAAGTGACCATCTGGAGAAGGAGAAAGTTGTTACCGCGATGCGGTAGCGTAATTAACTGCATGGGCTTGCGCCTGTAGGGAAAAGCGTCCCCACAATCAAAAAACCCTCAATGAGGGGGAATCTGACAAAGTCTGCTACATCGGCCGCATCCGTTTAAACCTTCGATACATGGTGTCATAAATCAACTTGGTATCTTCGGAGAGGTGGATGGATAGCACCAATTAGCATCTGTCCTGAAATTCAGGCAAGACAGACCCACGCGATCGCGTCTCCGTGTTTCGGCGGGGAACATTCCTAAACTAATATTCGCCCCAAACACGGCGGTAATGGACCGCGATGTCCTTAAACTAAAATAATTGGACCCAAATGCTTATATGTTTAAGTCGATCTTAATCTCAAACCAGATTAACGGTCCTTAAATAAACCAATCCAAATCTAAAATATACAGATTTGGACTGATCCGCGCCCTACGGCGACGACATAAACTAGTCTCCGTATACAATCCACGGGTTACCAAAACAAACAAAAAACACACACGCCACGAAGTGAACTGCTGGAGAAGGAGAAAGTGGTTATCGCAATGCGGTAACGTAATTAACTGCAGGGGCTTGCGCCTGCAGGGAAAAGCATCCCCACAATCAAAAACCCCTCATAAAATGAGGGGGAATCTGATGAAGTCTGCTACAACGGTCGCATCTATCCAAACATCCGATATGCCATAAATCAACTTGGTATTTTCAAAGAGATGGATGGATAAATCCAAATAGCATCTGCCCATAAATTCAGGCCAGACGTCTCAACGTCTCGGTCCGGTCTTTCGGCGGTGAACAATGATATAAATATTCTTAACCAAAATACAGTTTTCAACTTACAACACACGGAATTTGAGTTACTGAACTCTTAGGACTTATACAAAGTGATGTATGTTGTCCGATGTCCTTATGGATAAAGGGTTGGTACTCATACTTCATTCAGTTTATCTCTGAATTCTCTAGTTTTAGACACGCATTCTTATAGAAATGCAAAGTCCAAAGATTTTGAGAAGTTCATAAGGTATAAGAATAAAGTAAAGAACTTGGAAGTATCAAGATTTTTCGAAGTGATCGAAATTATGGATACTTATGCTGAGTATTCGATAGATATATAAATTGAGAATTTGACTCTCTCTCATATTACTTCTCCGAGGGTGCGTTCCATGATGAGTAATGCTGAATTGCCTCTTTCATTTTAGGAAATGCGCTGGAAACAGCTGCATACCAATTAAATATGGTTCTATCTAAATTAGTGCTTGTAATTCTATATTAGATATAGAATAGTAACATATCTTAAGGTTGTTAAGATATGGAGTTATTCGGCTTATGTTGAAAGCAGAATCCAGACATACTTAAGGCACGTTTCGGTAATGATGAGGTTGTGGATTATCCTAAGTATTAGCAAGGATTTAATTTCTACCGTTTTCAGAATTAAAAGTTGTTTTGTTCTTGACTAGCCACCTTTTTAGAAAATGAATTTCTTGCAAAACAAATTAGTGCGAGTATGGTAGAAGTGGAAGTGATTCCAAAACCACAAACGGATACTAAAAATTTAATAGAACCTATGGATTCAGTTGTCCTTGACAAACCTTATCCACTCCGCAGATTTAGTAGATGATCTCAGCCACCCGAGAGATACTTCAGTTTCCTCATATATGGTTACAGGGAGGTCAGTATCATGGTAATGTTGACCCTACTAGTTATTAGCAGGCCATAGGAAATAGTGACTTCCGACTGATGGCTGGATGCAATATATCCAAGTTGAACTCTACGCACTCTAGCAAATTACGAACTTTACTAGATACTCCATGCAGAAAACGAAAAATCAATGGCGTCTACATGCACAAAATGCTCCAGCTGCAACTGCAAATCCCGTTCCGCCTCATCTGGAGGTGTAACTTACGGGCCCCAGGCGGCCTCCCTGTTCATAATGCCGGTATAGCAGGTAACGCAGGCTACCACCGGGTTGTTCTTCGGGACCATGGTCCCTCCAGTGAGGTTAACATCCCGCTGCCGCAAGAAGCGCAGAAGAAGTCGGTCTTTGATCGGCTCACTACCACCACGGCCCCTCTCAATGGCTCATCCAATACCAAGCCGACAGTATCAGTATTCGATAGGCTGAGCCTGATTCCAATGGGCCCGTCAAGAAGTCCACGATACCTGAAGCGGCCATCCCAAAACGGATAGCCATTCCTGCTTTCGAGGTCACTAAAGAAGCTTCTCCCGTCAAAGGATCAGTCTTTACGAGGCTGGCCACTCCGACTCCCGTTCCTGCTCAAAGGTCTGTCTTTGACAGATTGGATACTGCTGCTCAACGGATGTCGGTCTTCAAGAGGCTGGTACCAGCAGCGCCTCACCAGAACAGAGGGCATGACAAAGCTATCCCCATAGCTGAACCAACACCATCTGCGTGACATGCTCGCCGTCTTCACTGGCGCCGAGTACGGAAGGCTGGGGACAGCTCTCCGTCTGGATTTACTCCACCAGCTCCAACGGTGGAGATCAATGTTGTTGTTCCAACCGGGAACAGCTTTGAACTGCTCAACAAGGTGCGCAGAAACTCTCCTACCGCAGTGCTGAAGAGATCTCCTCCACCTGTGGAGAATGCTCCAAAGAAGAAGCCGGAGCAGCCCCCTCAGCGGCTGTCCTCCAAAATTTACAAAGTCTGGCGACAAGTCCAGGAGTCGGTGATTGATCAAGATTACTCTCACCGACAGAAAAAGATAAAGGTTCAGCGAGAAGAGAACCATCCTGTCAAGCCATAAAAGGCAACAGCTACCTGGGTGCCCGCTGCAACGCCCCCCTCGATTTCAACTGCTCATAAGAGAAGAAGGCCAGAGAAAGCTCTTGTGACCACGGCGAACCGCAGAGACACCGAACTTAAATGCCCTAAGTCTGGGGGCATGATGGTGCATACTGTTTATATGGCTTCCGGAAAAGAGGAAAGCCGTGCTTCTACGGGACATCGACCGCTTACCCGGTCAATAACGAAGGCTCAAGAACAACAACAGCAGAAGCTTCAGGAGATGCCGACTGCAATGGCCGCACTTACTGGGCCAAAAGAAAATCCAGAGACCTCGGAGCAGCGTCGGGAACAAGAAACTGACACCGAATTCCTCCGAAGAATGCTTGAGAGGAAAGAAAAAGAGGCTGCGGAACAGGCAGCCAATATAAACGAATGGCTCTCTTGTTCCAAGACATGGTTGGGATGATGTTACAGCCAGAAGTTCTAGCTGAAGACCCCCGATCATCATTGAAGACGACAGAGGGGAGACATCGAACTCTCCTCCGGCTCTTTCAGCAGCCAAAGAGGAAACCATCTCCAAGGCCGCTCTGGATGACTACATTGCTCAGCAAATATGAGCTCACCGGGCGAATGAAACGGCCGGCCAAATTGTTAAAACTGGGCGACCGTATCCAGGCTGGTATGACCAAATAGAGTACCCGCCGGGATATACGATCCCCAAATTTCATTTATTTAAAGGGACGGGAAACCCGCATCAGCACGTCGCTCAATTCAGAGCCCTGTGCGGCAATACCGGAGGTGATGATAAACTCCTACTCCACCAGTTTGTTGGCAGCTTGTCGAAGACAGCTTTCGAGTGGTATTCTGAACTTCCAAACGACTCCGTCAAGACGTTTGCGGAGATGGAACTGCTGTTTACGCAGAGATTCAAGAGCGCTAGCGAGCGTACCCCGATTACCGCATTAATTAACGCCAGGGTGAAGCCAGGCGAAACTTGGGTACAATACGCAATACGGTGGCGAAATTTATGGTCAAAATGTGGATAGCGCATCGAGGAAGCGCCAACAGTGGGCATGTTCGTGGGCACTCTGGACCCTCAGGCTACTATTTCCCAATTCATGATGTTCTTCAAGCCGACCACGTTCCAGGCCTTGATCGACAAACTGGCCTAGATGGTTCATAGACCGTCTCCTCCAAAGCCGGAGCCGCGGAACAAAAAAGGTAAAGGAAAGGCGACATTCGTTGCGAATACTCAACAGTAGCCCAGTGCCCCGAAACTAACGGATCAACTAGAAGAGAGACGGCGATACTATAATGAAAAAATGAAGCATCCTTATTCATTCCCTCGTGACAAAACGAAGAGACTGTTCGAACTGGCGGTGCCCAATAGGCTTATCAATCTGCCGAATCCAAAATGACCGTCACACCTCGGCGAGGCTAATAGTCCCAATTATTGTCCTTACCATCAAACGGTAAGCCATCCAATTGAAGATTGCTTCGTCTTTAAGGGATGGATCGAGGACCAATACCAATAAGGAAAGTTTGCGCTGTCCGAGAATTAGAAGGTGAACCCACCACAGCCACACGCTCCCAAGAAGACAGACACACCGGGGGCATCATGCTCTTTCGTAGAAGAAGCTCCATGGGAGGTCGCTCTTTCGGCCAAAACTAAAAGAATGCTGAACGATCTCCAAACATGCCCGGCGATCAGGTGGAAGAATCCGCTGGAACCGGAGATTATCAAGGGAGTGCTGAAGCCGCGTCCAACTCCAAAAATTGGCGGTGATAGTCAAAGTGCTCACACCCAGCCGTCAAAATCTTCGAAGAAGAAGAAGAAATCCAAGAAGCTCGTGAAGCCTGGTGACAGGCGCACGGACCTGCAAAAACAGATTGACGCGCTGAAAGAGTATAACCAAAAGGCGCGAACTCCAATCACACTCCAAAAATTTCTCAGTCACGTCCTTGAGGACGGAGATGATGGAGAAGACTCGTCGGATGAATCTGAAGATTACGTAGAAAGTTGCCATGTGATCTCTCACTCGTCGATAAACGATGAAGAAGCTCCTTACATAGAGAAACTAGGGGCAGATCCTGAGCCGGAACTTCTAGGGCCATCAGATGAAATGATTGATGCATTCCTGAATAAAGCTCTTCTTAAAAGCAAAGCTACTCGAGAGCGTGAGATGGCCATATTTGAAAAAGCCAAGCGCCGGTGACTGGACGAAAGGGTTGAAACACTCCCGCTAAATCAAAGTACATCCGCCGCAAATAAAAGCAGGTTCAAAAAGAGGAAGAGGTTCGCCAAAGCCATATCAATGGGAATGAAGTTGCCACCCTCCAAAGGAAACATTCTTGGTGAAGCGAAAATGCATCCTAGTTACTGCTTCTATCATCGAAAGATTGTGCACCCTACCGAAAGTGCAACGCTTTTAAAAGATGGTGGCAGGGATATGTTGCTCACCGGCAAAATTTCAAGCGGATGAAACACAAAACTCGTCGGGAGAAAAGAAATACGACCGAGGAGCGTAAAAGAACTACCGGCAACTGTCACATGGTCGACGCTGGGGGATCACAAGTTCTTACCTTCGGGTGCGACTCTGACAAAGAAATGACTCTTGGCCCTCTCTTTAAAGAATCCACCTCGGAAAAAGAGGAAGAACCGAAGACCTGTGAAAATATTCAGCTGCGCAATCGTACGCTGCCCGAAAAGAATCTCGGGCCCGCGAATAGAAAAGATAAGGGAAAAGAAAAAGTCCCTGAAGATATCGCCCTAGATGACCAAGTCGTCAAAGAGTTGACCGCCAAGGACCCGCCAAAGAAAAGTAAGGTGGACTACAATGTTCTGGCACACCTGAGAAAGATACCCTCGCAGCTCGGCATTCTCGACGCCCTTCTGCTATCAAAAGAAACAAGAGATTCTTTGATCAAGGCACTGCAGGAGCCCGAGCAATTCCAAGCTTTCCTCGTCGATGAAAAGATGAAAGACGAGCGGGAACAAGTACACACAGCCGATATTACCTTCAGCGATGAAGATCTCCTCCTCGAGACGTGCGAGCACAACCGTCCCCTTTATGTCTCCGGATACTATCATGATATCAAGATAGAAAAAATCCTGGTCGATAATGGGTCCTCCGTCAATCTCCTCAATGTGAGAGTATTGAAGGAAATTTGCATAAGCGTTCAGCACCTCGCTCGTAATAAAATCACCATCTCCGGGTGTGACTCTCAGTCATCACGAACGCTTGGGTCTAATATTGACACTACGCTTCAGGCTGCTTGTCATGGACATTAAGTTTCTTATCATCGACGCCAAGACATGCTACAATGCTTTGCTCGGCAGGCCTTGGTTACATGAGTACAACATTATCGCTTCTACACAACACCAGTGTATGAAGTATTTCAAGGACGGTCTCGAGTATACCGTAACAGGAGAGTTGAACACATTCTCCGTGAATCAAGTCCGAAAGTACGAAAATGCAAAATACTTCTTACCAGACTTTGAGGACACGGAAAGATGTCACAAACCGAAAAACAAAGCCATCACTACTATTCCGGTCTTCAGGAGTGATACCGAGGAGGAAGAAGAGATAGTTTATTCAGGGCCACCCCAATACAACAAGCCGGGACCATCCATCCCTATGTTGATCTTCGGCAGTGTTCATATCAGATTTTTGCATTTTCATACCGCCCATTTTTTATCACATTGCTTATCGGTAGGTACTCTTGAGCCGTGTTTGCTAGTTATTTGCAGGATACAAGTTCTCAGCTCTAAAACAGTGAAATTCATGGAAAAGCGCGACAAATTCTGGATTACTACCAACCACAGATAAATACGGGTCTCCGCTCTCTATCCGTATGTTGCCGCACACCGGTTTAAGGGACAAAATGGCAAATCAATTGTCATTTTCATGCACAAAGCATAATGTCAACACAAAATCCAAGATATCTACGCGGAGCTCAAGAAAATCATGGCAAAAGATCCACATCAAATCACCTTTTGACCTGTTGCAAATCTGGAAGAAATGTGGAGAGCTTCTGAGAAATCTGGTCCCTGAAGATATCGCCCTAGATGACCAAGTCGTCAAAGAGTTGACCGCCAAGGACCCGCCAAAGAAAAGTAAGGTGGACTACAACGTTCTGGCACACCTGAGAAAGATACCCTCGCAGCTCAGCATTCTCGACGCCCTTCTGCTATCAAAAGAAATAAGAGATTCTTTGATCAAGGCACTGCAGGAGCCCGAGCAATTCCAAGCTTTCCTCGCCGATGAAAAGATGAAAGACGAGCGGGAACAAGTACACACAGCCGATATTACCTTCAGCGATGAAGATCTCCTCCTCGGGACGTGCGAGCACAACCGTCCCCTTTATGTCTCCGGATACTATCATGATATCAAGATAGGCAAAATCCTGGTCGATAATGGGTCCTCCGTCAATCTCCTCAATGTGAGAGTATTGAAGGAAATTTGCATAAGCGTTCAGCACCTCGCTCGTAATAAAATCACCATCTCCGGGTGTGACTCTCAGTCATCATGAACTCTTGGGTCTAATATTGACACTACACTTCAGGCTGCTTGTCATGGACATTAAGTTTCTTGTCATCGACGCCAAGACATGCTACAATGCTTTGCTCGGCAGGCCTTAGTTACATGAGTACAACATTATCGCTTCTACACAACACCAGTGTATGAAGTATTTCAAGGACGGTCTCGAGTATACCGTAACAGGAGAGTTGAACACATTCTCCGTGAATCAAGTCCGAAAGTACGAAGATGCAAAATACTCCTTACCAGACTTTGAGGACACGGAAAGATGTCACAAACCGAAAAACAAAGCCATCACTACTATTCCGGTCTTCAGGAGTGATACCGAGGAGGAAGAAGAGATAGTTTATTCAGGGCCACCCCAATGCAACAAGCCGGGACCATCCATCCCTATGTTGATCTTCGGCAGTGTTCATATCAGATTTTTGCATTTTCATACCGCCCATTTTTTATCACATTGCTTATCGGTAGGTACTCTTGAGCCGTGTTTGCTAGTTATTTGCAGGATACAAGTTCTCAGCTCTAAAACAGTGAAATTCATGGAAAAGCGCGATAAATTCTGGATTACTACCAACCACAGATAAATACGGGTCTCCGCTCTCTATCCGTATGTTGCCGCACACCAGTTTAAGGGACAAATTGGCAAATCAATTGTCATTTTCATACACAAAGCATAATGTCAACACAAAATCCAAGATATCTACGCGGAGCTCAAGAAAATCATGGCAAAAGATCCACATCAAATCACCTTTTGACCTGTTGCAAATCTGGAAGAAATGTGGAGACCTTCTGAGAAACAAAGTGGACCACACTGAAGGGTACATCCAAACAGGGAAACCCACCAAAATTGATAGGCCAATTCCCCTTTATGGCCGCGGATCCGCGGCCAACATGGGGTCTAGGCCGCGGATCCGCAGCCATATAGGCTCGTCAGATGGAGATTTTTCAGGGGCAGTTTGGTAATTTTATATGGGTCATGGATGTTGCCCTAGAATATCTGTTTCCTGCCTATAAATAGCCCAGAATATTGCCAAGCCAACGGTGCTTATTCTTGTATTAGGATTTAGGATATATTTTGTTGTTCTTCTTCCTCTTTTCATCTTTTCTCCATTAGAGATCTTGTAGTGAGCTTTTTATGAGTGAAGGATGAATAAAAGAGTTCTTTTCCTTATCATGCTTGTCTTGTTATTTTGTTAATTATAATTGCTTGTAATTTTCATTTGTTAATCTAGTTGTTGTTATTTGTTGTTGTTTCTTTCTTGTTCTCTTTTTCCTTTATCATTAACAACAATGATGCTTAAGCTTGATCCTTGCCAAGGTAAGGTCTCAAATAGCTAGTTGTAATTTTCTAACCTCTTTCTTTCTATCTTCCTCCTTTTGTTGTATTTTCTTTTTCTTGTAATGGGTGAGTAGTTTTCTTACTTGTTAGGGTAGGATAAGGAAAGTTTGAGAGAAGGAAATCTCTCTCACTCTTTCCTTGCCCAACATCTTAATTCGGACTCCCGTTAATTAAACCACAATCCGCTCTCTACGGCACCCTATCCTACATGATAGCGGCGATTCCTTAGTGAGACCGGTTGTGGTTGAATTAACCTGAGGTTAAGGCTAAGAGCCAAGAACGGACGGACAAGCACCAAAAGGAAGAACTTAAGCGTTGGAAAGCCTAACTTATACTCGCAAGTTCCTTCCTAGTCGTGCTAATCCCCGTTGTTGCCGATTACCGTAACACCGATATTAAGAGTGGCAACGAAAGAAGTGAGCGACTCCTATCTCAAACTAACCTAATCCTAACCCTAACAAGCTCTCTTTATATACATTTTTAGCACATAGTTAATCTCAAACAAACCTGGACATTTGAACTTAACTCGTTAAAGCACATAGAAAAAGATTCCCATCTCCCTGCGGACGACCCGTTCTCAACCGGCTAGCTACAAGCGAAACCGTCTTGATTGCGGTAATTAACTAAGCACGCAAAAACTCTATCAATCAAATGGCGCCGTTGCCGGGGAGACGGTAGTTTATTTGTTTGTGTAATTTCGGGTTAATTTGTGAAAATAAATCTAACCGAAAAACAAAACAAAAAAATACATTGTAAAAATCATCTTGTTATTTTTGATTAGTTTTTGTGCAAGTGTGCAGGAGAAAAGGAAAGGTCGAGTTCAGTGCCAAAGACGTGGGAAGTTAGACCCATATCTTGCGGCTACACCGCGGGTGATCAAGACGGAACCAACGGTCTAGTGTAAAATTCTGGAGCAGATCCAGTGAGTAAATCAAGATTCAGGAGCTCCAGAAAAGAGGAGGACACCCAAACCAGCACAGACCAGAATTTTGAAGTTCCAACTCCTCATTCTAGCCGCGGAACCGCGGCCATTTGTGGCTGTCGTTTCCCAAAAATCCCTGTGAGTGTCTCTAGCCTCCTCCCCACTCCTCTGAACTCCATTGAACTGTGTTTTCTGCAGCATTCTTTGCGCAAACACTCTTCCCCCTTCCAATAAATTGTTTTTGTGCAAGATTCTTTACTGCTTTGCATATTTTAATCGGACTTTAAGGGGCTTGAAACCAATCCAGATTGGGTGGGGATTTCATCACCCTTCCCAAGACCCCAGAAATCACAAAAAGCATATGCATTGACCATTATTTAATTCAAAAATACTAGACTCAGCCCTAAGGACGTCGCGCTCAATAGGACAGAGGACTGGTTGTAGGCATCGGCCTTTTATCCTATCCTGACTTTGCGGTGTCTAGGCAAGTGTGTCCAAGGTAAGTGGTTACTTAATTAGGACCACTACTTACATAGTGGGGAGCCTCCCACTTACCTGGCAGTTACCTGGCCGTAATTGGCGGAGAAGAGGCGGTTTGAGGTCCTATTTCTAGCCCTTTGGAACAGTTAGGAGCTGTCTAGCTGACCTAGGTGACCCTAGATCTAGGTGTGATTGCGCATATTTTGTCTGTGATTGTTTGAAGCCGTAAGTCCGTACATATTTCTGTAAAGCTCTTTCTAAAAAAAACACAAAACAAAAACTTTTATAAAAACTTTCCCTTTGTCGCCAGAATCCATTTTTTCACCCACCACCCATCGTATTTCTCCATTGACGTTTACTTACCCTCACCTTCTCCGCTTTGACTACACTAAACTAGTTTAGTGTATGTCCGCTTGGACTCGGGACACTAGCGCCCGCCTAGTCCGCGTTACGTTAGTCGCTACCGACTACGCGATCGACTCAGACGTCGAAACTCCTTCCACTTCTCTTTCACCCTTACATTTGCCGGCCAACTCCGATGTTGACCGGAATTCTGTTCATACATCCTCACCTTCACCATCACCAACCTCTTCTTCTGCGATGTCAGGATTTAATCCAAACATCCCTTTGACTCCCCCGGGATTGATTCCACCTCCTATGGATGCGAATAACCTACCACCACCGCCTGTCGTAGCGCCACAGCGAATCGCGCTCCAGGATCATTTCAATCCCACCCGCTCTGCACTTCCCACCTGTCTTTCCCTTCCACCGGCCAATGGGGATAATTTTGAAATTAAGCCCCACTTCATTAACATGCTTCGGAAATTTCATGGGCTTGAATCTGAAGATGCCTATATCTTCATCAACAAGTTCCAAAATGTTTGTGCCATGATGAAAACTACCCAGCTGTCTGACGATGCTATACGGCTACGGGTCATTCCGTTCACTTTGTGCGATCTTGCTGAAAAATGACTGTATAGCACCGCTTCCCACTCCATAACTAGTTGGGACGAGTTTGTGAAAGCGTTTCTCAAGAAATTCTATCCGAATCATAAAACCGCGAGGATCCGTAACGAAACCAACCAATTCTCTCAGCTTCCTACTGAACCCTTTTAGAAGTGCTTTGACCGGTATAAAGACCTTCTTGTTCAGTGCCCTCACCATGGTATTGAGAAATGGCAACTTTGCCAAACCTTATACGAGGGCCTGAACCCAGCAACTAAGCAGTTGTTAGAAACCATTTGTCAGGGCCACTTCCTATCGAAATCTGACGAGGAAGCGTGGCAATTCTTCGACGACCTTGCGGAACAAACGTTTCAATGGGAGAGCATCAGACCAACTTCTTCTTCTTCTTCCTCCACTTCTACTGGTCAGTCTAGGGTAGGAATTCACCAACTCGATATCTCAATTACGATGAAAGCTGAAATGGCTGCAATAACGAGAAAACTTGAAGCAATAGAGAGCAAATTTTCATCTCCTGCTCCTGCCCCTGTTCTTCCCCTTCGTACCATTTGTGCTTGTTGTTCCGATCCTTCTCACTTAACCGAAGAGTGTCCTTACAATCCACCATCTCAAGGACAGGATCGGATTAATGCTGCATTTCAGCAAAGACCGAGAAATGATCCATACTCTTCCACCTACAATCCCGGTTGGAGGAACCATCCCAACTTTGCCTAGAATCAGAACCAGCATCAATTCCAAGGCAGCAATTTCCAAAGGCCCCCTCCGCCGCAACAACAAGCTCAACAACAAACTCAACATCAATTTCAGCAGCCCTTCCAACCCCAACCTTTTCAAAATCAGACGAACAACTTTACACCCAACAATTTTTTTCCGCAAAACAACTTTGTTCCGTCAAACAACGATAAGGTTTCCTCGCTAGAACGAAGTCTGGAGGCGTGCGTTAAACAATCGACACAATCCACCGCAAACATCCAGTCATCTATTCAGTCTTTGGTGCAACACACTGCTGCACACGGGCAAAGCATCAAGACCATCGAAGCCCAGATTGTACAGCTGAATGCGGCGTTAAGCGAGCGAGAAAAGGGGAAGCTTCTATCTCAACCACTCCCAAATCCCGGTCACCCACATAATGTACATGTTGCTCTTGAACAACAGAACCATAATGTGAGTGCCGTGACTACATTGAGATCGGGAAGGATGCTGCAAAACAATATTAGCACACGGATCGACGATGACAACCCGGCCGCTTCTTCTTCTTCTTCTTCTTCTTCTTCTTCCCCTTCGTCTTCTGAGCCTAATCTCCATTCTTCAAAAGGCTCTTCTTCTGCTCTAAACGGACTCATTTCTCACTCCACGAAAACACCAGCTCTGGGATCCGTTCTAACTCCACAATCTTCTCCACAAGCATTGGATTCAACCAATTTTAAAAACGTTCCATTTCCAAACCGGTTGAAGTCCAATAAACAAAATCCATAAATGGAGAAGATTCTGGAGTTGTTTAAGCAGGTTAACATTAACATTCCCCTTTTAGATGTTGTCCAACAAGTCCCGTCCTACGCGAAAATCTTAAAGGACTTGTGCATGAAAAAGAGGAAATCTCAGGTACCCAAGAAAGTTTTCTTAGCTAGTGCTGTGAGTGATGCTCTTACCCAATCTTTACCTTAAAAACGGAAAGACCCTGGCTGTCCTACGATTTCTATTACCATTGGGGATAAGAACATCAACCACGCACTATTAGATCTTGGTGCCAATGTTAACCTGCTTCCGTACTCAGTATATGAGCAACTAGGTGTAGGAGAGCTGAAACCCACACACTGCACTCTCCAAATGGCCGATCGATCAATCACCCATCCTAGGGGTGAGCTAGAGGATGTGTTAATCAAGGTTGGGGACTTCATATTCCCCGTTGACTTCATTGTTTTAGACACACAGCCTGTAGCTAACCCCCGGAATCAAATTTCGGTGATACTCGGTCGCCCATTCCTTGCAACCTCAAATGCTGTGATCAATTGTCAAAATGGTTCGATGAACCTATCTTTTGGAAACATGACAATTAAACTCAACATTTTTAGGTTGGGGAATCAGCCCTCCGAACCTAATACTCATATACTAGACGTTTGCTCAATCCAGGAGATCACCCCGGAGGAGTGTGAATTCGAGGAGTTTTTGTTCGATCACGATAACCTTAACGTCACTAGTGCGTTCCTCTTCGAACCTGCTGCTGTTTCTGCGCCCGACAATGACGACGAGTGTTTCACTTTCTTGAACGATCTTAGCCACTCACCACTCGAGTTTGAATCCTTCGAATTTCCGGATGAGTTACCTGGACTATCCAACTCGGTCGCTTACACTCGTTTTGAACCTTTGCTGGAATCCTTTGAGTTCGAGACCTTTTCACCAATCTTGCCTTCAATCGTTTCACCTCCAACGCTCGAACTCAAGCCTTTGCCGTCTCACCTTAAGTACGCTTACTTGGGTGAGAACGAAACCCTCCCTGTTATCATCTCGGCTTCTCTAGCTCCTGAGCAAGAGAGAGCCCTTATTGCGGTCTTGCACAGTAATAGGCAAGCTTTTGGCTGGTCCATGGCGGACATCAAGGGGATTAGTCCCCTGATCGTTGAACATCACATTCATCTGATGGATGATGCCAAACCAGCCAGGGATCCACAAAGGCGACTCAACCCAGTCATGAAGGAGGCTGTAAAAAAGGAAATCGTAAAGTGTCCGGATAGTGGTATCATTTACCCTATCTCTGATAGCCAGTGGGTGAGCCCCATTCACGTTGTCCCCAAGAAATCAGGCATAACGGTCATAACCAACGAGACGAATGAGTTAATCCCTACTCGCACCCAGACTGGGTGGCGAGTATGCATCGATTACAGAAAACTCAACGCCGCAACGCGGAAGGACCACTTTCCGCTACCTTTCATTGACCAGATGCTTGAAAGATTGGCCGGACACGAGTACTACTGCTTTCTTGATGGATACTCCGGCTATAATCAGATTTCCATCGCCGAAAAAGACCAGGACAAGACCACATTCACTTGTCCTTTCGGCACGTTTGCATATCGTCGCATGCCCTTTGGGTTATGCAATACGCCCGCTACCTTCCACCGGTGTATGATAGGAATCTTCTCAGACATGGTGGAAAAATTCTTGGAGATCTTCATGGACGATTTCTCCATTTTAGGCGATTCCTTCGATGAGTGTTTGCTGCATCTCGACGCTGTCCTTACCCGATGTAAGGACAAGAATCTCACTTTGACTTGGGAGAAGTGCCACTTCATTGTGCGCGAAGGTATTGTCTTAGGACATATCATTTCGCAAAATGGCATAGAGATTGACAAAGCGAAGATTGAGGTCATTTCCAATCTCCCCCCTCCCAGATGCGTCAGAGACATCCGAGCCTTCCTTGGCCATGCTGGTTTCTATAGACGGTTCATCAAGGACTTTAGCAAGATTGCTAGGCCCATGACTCTTTTGCTGGCTAAGGACACGCCATTCGACTTCAACTCGAGCTGTGTGACTGCGTTCGAGTTATTAAAAAGCTCACTCACTTCTGCTCCCGTTCTTTCTTCTCCTGACTGGACGCACCCATTTGAGATTATGTGCGATGCAACCGACTTTGCCATTGGTGCTGTCCTTGGATAACACATCAACAAGATGCCGCACGTAATCTATTATGCTAGCCGAACCCTGAACGACGCCCAACTTAATTATACAACAACTGAGAAGGAATTCTTGGCTGTTGTATTTGCTTTAGAAAAGTTCAGGCCCTACCTCATCGGCTCTCCAGTCATTGTCTACACAGACCATTCTGCTCTGCGCCATCTTTTTGCGAAGAAAGATGCAAAATCTCGGCTAATACGTTGGATCCTCTTGCTTCAAGAGTTTGACCTTGTCATCAAGGACAAAAGAGGATGTGAAAACGTAGTCGCTGACCATCTCTCACGACTTCCTTCTTCGTCGTCGCTTCAAATTCCGATCAACGACGTTTTTCCGGATGAACAGCTCTTGACAGTATCTTGCGAACCCTGGTTCGCAGATATTGTGAACTATTTGGCCACAGGATTACTACCGAATGAATGGTCAAGTCAGAACAGACTTCGATTCTTATCTTAAGTAAAACACTTTTACTGGGACGAACCCTACCTGTTCAAGTACTGTCCCGATCAGATTATTCGTCGGTGTGTCCCTGACAATGAATTCAAGAGTGTGCTGTCATTTTGCCACGATCAAGCATGTGGCGGGAATTTTGGCCCCAGAAAGACAGCTGAGAAGATCTTGCAGTGTGGTTTCTACTGGCCACAACTCTTCAAAGACGCTCATGACTATTGCAAGACTTGCTCCCGGTGCCAACACTTAGGCCGGATATCCAGGAGAAATGAGATGCCGCTCCAACCAATCTTGGTTGTGGAAATTTTCGATGTTTGGGGGATCGATTTCATTGGGCCGTTTCCCAGCTCTTTTGGGAACCTGTACATCCTTCTCGCTGTTGATTATGTCTCTAAGTGGGTCGAGGTTGTGCCCAGCCGGACTAACGACAACAAGGTTGTCGTTAGATTTCTTAAGGAAAAAAATTTCACCCGGTTTGGGCACCCCCGAGCGATCATTAGCGACAATGGAACTCATTTCTGCAATAAGACTTTCGAGGCCTTGATGCGGAAGTATTCCATTAATCATAAGCTATTTACGCTCTACCACCCCTAAACTTGTGAGCAAGCCAAAGTTTCAAATCGGCAAATCAAGCAGATACTGGAGAAGACGGTTTCTAAGAAACGTAAAGATTGGTCGTTAAAACTCACTGATGCCCTTTGGGCATTTCGAACTGCTTATAAGACCGATCTTGGCATGTCTCCCTGTCGGCTTGTGTACGGAAAGGCTTACCACCTCCCTGTGGAAATAGAGCATCGCGTATTTTGGGCGATAAAAGAGCTGAATCTGTCTCTCGAAGATGCGGGCAGCCATCGGAAGCTGCAGTTGAACGAATTGAGCGAGCTTCGGGATGAGGCTTACGAAAACGCGGTTGTCGTTAAGAACCGAACGAAAGTGTTTCACGATAAACACCTTTTGCGCAAAGCATTCGTACCTGGTCAACAGGTACTGCTTTACGACACCCTGCTACATTTCCATCCAGGTAAGCTCAGATCTCGCTGGAAAGGGCCATATTTTGTGCGGAATGTGTATTCGCATGGCACTGTGGATTTGGAGAATCCAAAGGACGGTTTATTTTTCAAAGTAAACGGACACAGACTAAAACCGTACCTTAGCGCCAAACCAACAGAGGAGCTCCTGGTCCTACAGGAGCCGGTTTACCCTGCATAATCTTCCTCTTCCTACCACCAAACTTCGGTTATCCAGCCAAAACAGTGGACACTGTTTCAAATAAGTTTGGGGGTATGTATATACCATTTTGTATATATGTGGATATTCTTGTCCGGTGCATATCCATTTTTATTATTTTCTTTAAAAACAAAAAAAAATTGTGTATATCTAACCGACAATTTTGACCCTTAAATGATCTCTTCATGCAATGACAGTGACGACACGGTCCAGTTTAAGTTTGGGGGTATGCTCGGTATGCATTTCTAACCTTCGCATTCATATGTATATTTTACATCTGCATACTAAAATCCATAGAATCCATAAAAATCAAAAATCAGAAAATTTTCTAAAAACAGAAAAACTTTTTCGTCAAGTTAGCTAGTGGGAGAACTCAGATTCAACATTTCGACGGTTTTGTTTGATAAGATAAGAATAACTAAATCCTATTTTTAGACTTTGAAAACCTGAAAGATAACTCTCCTTCGAAGTTAACTATAGCTGATATACGTCTTTACATCACACTACACGTGTCGTGAGTTTTGGAAATTAGATGACAAGTCTATTATGTCTAAAAACTTTTAAATGGATAAATGATTTTCTGAGGATCAAATAGGTTTGTTCTGAAATAAGTAATATCAAGAATAGTTTATAAAGTGAAGCGAATATGAAGGAATGTTATTGATGCCTTAATTAGAACTAATTCTGAAAAATAACCCATCTGGAACTTGATTGGAATGATTACACACCGAACCCACTAAAACACGTCTTTTATCCAAAAAAATAATTGAACTGCTTGTTATATCTCCGTTCGTATTGAATCATCATGATTTTCACGCTAAATTGTCTTTTGTTTTTGGATCTAGGTAACTTGAGTAATTAAGTCCGCTGGGGTGTCTCTACACCTAATGCCCTAAAGCCAACTGGTTTGGGTGCATTGGCCCAAAGCTCGTTAAGAAGCCTAGAAAGTCCAGATTAAAACAAAGTCAAGCAAGTGTTCTCTCCGAGTTAAAATTCCTAACGGTTCTTTGTGTGAGAATAATCTTGACAAAAGACAGGTTTTTATAAAAAAAAATTCTAGCGGAGATATGAAGGTTTTATTCTATGATAAAGACTATTGCACGTTCACAGAGGTGTGTATGAAATGAAAACAAGAAAAAGGTAGAGTGAAAAATAAGACCTAGTTTCCTGTTAAGGAAGATATAAATTCTGAAATTGAAACCTTACTGGAAAACGAAACTTGAAAAATACTTAACTCTTTATAAAACTTATGTGATCCTTTTAAAAATTTTATCTGGGCTTTATTGTGTGACATGATGACTTTAATCGATCTTCTGGAACTTAACGACACTATTTGCACTGCACGTAAAGACATATAAAATCTTAAGTTAAGTAAGAAGCGAGGTGTGAAAAATAAAGGTTCGATAGTCTAGACTTAGGATAATAGAATTGTTATTTTCTGAAACAAAACCTTAGGGTTTGAATCATAGTTATTTTGCAAAACTAGCTTGACCGGATTTTGTGGGTAGTATCCGCTGAAAACCCTCAGGAGACAACACTCCTCCTACTAGGGACACCTAGAGGTTTAACGGCTTGTTGCACATGCTCAGTGCAATCGCGTTCCCTGCGAAAGTGAGCTTAGGAATTTTTGTGAATAAATTGGCTTTACTCGGGACGAGCAAATGATAAGTGTGGGGGTATTTGTTCATATCAGATTTTTGCATTTTCATACCGCCCATTTTTTATCACATTGCTTATCGGTAGGTACTCTTGAGCCGTGTTTGCTAGTTATTTGCAGGATACAGGTTCTCAGCTCTAAAACAGTGAAATTCATGGAAAAGCGCGACAAATTCTGGATTACTACCAACCACAGATAAATACGGGTCTCCGCTTTCTATCCGTATGTAGCCGCACACCAGTTTAAGGGACAAAATGGCAAATCAATTGTCATTTTCATGCACAAAGCATAATGTCAACACAAAATCCAAGATATCTACGCGGAGCTTAAGGAAATCATGGCAAAAGATCCACATCAAATCACCTTTTGACCTGTTGCAAATCTGAAAGAAATGTGGAGAGCTTCTGAGAAACAAAGTGGACCACACTGAAGGGTACATCCAAACAGGGAAACCCACCAAAATTGATAGGCCAATTCCCCTTTATGGCCGTGGATCAGCGGCCAACATGGGGTCTAGGCCGCGGATCCGCGGCCATATAGGCTCGTCAGATGGAGATTTTTCAGGGGCAGTTTGGTAATTTTATATGGGCCATGGATGTTACCCTAGAATTTCTGTTTCCTGCCTATAAATAGCTCAGAATATTGCCAAGCCAACGGTGCTTATTCTTGTATTAGGATTTAGGATATATTTTGTTATTCTTCTTCCTCTTTTCATCTTTTCTCCATTAGAGATCTTGTAGTGAGCTTTTTATGAGTGAAGGATGAATAAAAGAGTTCTTTTCCTTATCATGCTTGTCTTGTTATTTTGTTAATTATAATTGCTTGTAATTTTCATTTGTTAATCTAGTTGTTGTTATTTGTTGTTGTTTCTTTCTTGTTCTCTTTTTCCTTTATCATTAACAACAATGATGCTTAAGCTTGATCCTTGCCAAGGTGAGGTCTCAAATAGCCAGTTGTAATCTTCTAACCTCTTTCTTTCTATCTTCCTCCTTTTGTTGTATTTTCTTTTTCTTGTAATAGGTGAGTAGTTTTCTTACTTGTTAGGGTAGGATAAGGAAAGTTTGAGAGAAGGAAATCTCTCTCACTCTTTCCTTGCCCAACATCTTAATTCGGACTCCCGTTAATTAAACCACAATCCGCTCCCTATGGCACCTTATCCTACATGATAGCGGTGATTCCTTAGTGAGACCGGTTGTGGTTGAATTAACCGAAGGTTAATGCTAAGAGCCAAGAACGGACGGACAAGCACCAAAAGGAAGAACTTAAGCGTTGGAAAGCCTAGCTTATACTCGCAAGTTCCTTCCTGGTCGTGCTAATCCCCGTTGTTTCTGATTACCGTAACACCGATATTAAGAGTGGCAACGAAAGAAGTGAGCGACTCCTATCTCAAACTAACCTAATCCTAACCATAACAAGCTCTCTTTATATACATCTTTAGTACATAGTTAATCTCAAACAAATCTGGACATTTGGACTTAACTCGTTAAAGCACATAGAAAAAGATTCCCATCTCCCTGCGGACGACTCGTACTCAACCGGCTAGCTACAAGCGAAACCGTCTTGATTGCGGTAATTAACTAAGTACGCAAAAACTCTATCAATCAGGCAGCGACTCGGAAGATGAGGTCAATGCTATATTCTCTGCTCGGTCATCGATACAAATCTCCGCCGACAAAGATCAAAGTTTGCAAGTTGCTATGATTCTACAAGAGCATTACAAAGAGCTCGAGGCACTTGAAACTTATAGTGTGCAAGAACTGCAGACATTCTACGTCCCTCCCAGACGAAAAGGTGAAAAGGCGATCCTATTCTACCGATCCGGGGAAACCAAAGTGGAAAAAGAAATTTGGCATGGCGCGGATTCTACACTTGACAGGCTCCAGCCCATCCGTCTGCCTAGATATTATACAGAAGGCTTGAAAAGGCTACTGAGGCGCCAAGGTGTACCCTTCAAACAGACCACTCGACAAGCTCGGTTCTACAATAGGATTTAGGATGTCCCTGGAACTCAGCACAAGTTACCCAACGGGAGAATGGAAACGATCGGGCTTGGATATGTTCAATCCAGAAAACGAGAGAGGGTCCATGGTAGCTACATCATACATGACTTCGATGAAGAAGGAGACATTCTGTTAAGAGACGCTGATCCTGAACCAAAACAAGGTCCTGTCATCAAAACGCCGAGTCCGTCGTTTGAAGAACTAATGGACAAATTGATCAGGGAAGCGGGTCAAAAGATCCGGGATGACCATAACCGCGAGATGGCCATTTACGAGAAAGCCAGGATGCAGCGCCTCCTTCAGCCGGCCGTGGGGGATGACAATGCTCCTCGTCGCCAGCCCGTCATACAAAAGACCTGGCGCAGAGGCAAAAATAAACCAAAGAACGGAAAAAACATTCAACAGCAGCCCAGCGGATCCGAGAAGCCACGCGAGCAAGGGTCGAGCAGCTGGGATCCATCCCTTATAAAGAAGATGGGCCAGGAATATTCTTTTCCCCAAGATAAGACAAAGAAGATATTCGATCTTGTCGTAAAACATCAGATGATGACACTCCTGGAGTCCAAGTACCCCGAGCAAGCGAACGAGGTCTCTCACCCAGACTATTGCTCCTATCACCGAGCGATAGGACATACTCTCGAAGACTGCTTCACCTTCAAGAACTGGGTCGAAGACCAATATCAACAAGGCAGGTTCGCTCTATCCAGCAGCTGGAGGGTAAGCCCGCCACAGAAACATGAGCCGAAAGTGACGCATATAGCAAGAGTAGAACCAGATCAACATCGATCTTGGAAACGATCTCGTACCTGTCACACGATAACGCTGTCAGAAGAAGAGCCTGAGAATATGGATGACCTCCCCTGGTGCTTCGAAAACGATGATGGCGAGGTGATCTCAGAGTTTCCACCGGCGCCAAAAGAGCTGGAAGATGGAATACATACTACTGCAGATAACCTCAAGAAAATTGATTTGAGGACGGCAAGTGACCCGCGGCCGACATTCGTCAGTGAGCTGTTGTCTGAAGAAAGGGCGGCTACACTTAAGGACGTGCTCATGCAGCATAGAGACTGCTTCGCATGGAACTATTCAGAGATGCCGGGACTCGATCCAGAGATTACTGTCCACAAATTGGCGATTTCTCCAGACGTCAAACCGATCAAACGAGCGCCAAGAAGAATGCGGCTCGAGCTTGAAGTGAGCATCAACGTCGAGGTCAAGAAGCTAATCGACTCCGGCTTCATCCAAGAGGTTCAGTACCCCGACTGGATCGCCAACATTGTTCCAGTAATGAAGAAAAATAGGACGGTGCGCATATGTGTGGACTTTCGGGATCTCAACAGAGCTTGTCCAAGAGACGACTTTCCAGTACCAGTCACTGAGCTGATGATAGATAACATATCCACTCATGAAGTCTTCTCCTTCATGGACGGATCATCAGGATATAATCAGATAAAAATGCATCCCGAGGACCAGAAGCACACCGCTTTCCGGACCCCTTTGGGTATATTCTGCTACAAGGTGATACCTTTCGGTCTAAAGAACGCCGGTGCCACCTATCAGAGGGCCATGACGAAGATCTTCGATGACCTCATACATGAAATTGTCGAATGTTATATCGACGACCTCGTAGTTAAAAGCAAATCATACGAAGAACATCTAGAGCATCTGAAGATCGTATTTCAACGCCTCCGGCAATACAACTTGAAGATGAACCCTCTCAAATGTGCGTTCGGAGTTTCCTCGGGTAAATTCCTAGGATTCATCGTTCGACACCGAGGCATCGAGATAGATCCATCAAAGATCAAGGCGATTATGGAAATGCCTCCGCCAAGAAATCTCAAACAGCTGCGGTCTCTCCAAGGAAAACTCGCGTATATCCGGCGATTTATAGACAATCTCTCCAGCAAGTGTCGTCCGTACAGTCACCTAATGAAGAAGGAAACTCCGTTCGTCTGGGATCACAAATGCCAAAGCGCACTAGATGAAATCAAGCAATACCTACAGAATCCGCCAGTGTTGGCCGCTCCCGTTAAAGGAAAACCTCTCGTCCTGTATACAACAGCCCTCGAAGGTTCGCTAGGCGCATTATGGGCACAAGAGAATGACCAAGGGAAAGAGAGAGCCCTTTATTATCTGAGTCGAGTTCTCCTGGGGGCAGAAAGCAATTACTCTCCCATTGAAAAACACTGCCTGGCGTTGATCTTCGCGATAACGAAGCTCAGACATTATGCGTTGGCACATGAGGTCCATCTCATATCAAAAGTGGATCCTCTCAAGTATTTGATGTCGAAGGCCATACTAACGGGGCGGCTTGCTAAATGGGCCCTGCTCTTGATGGAGTTCTCGATAACTTATCGTCCCCTCAAGGCAGTGAAAGGCCAGGCCATCGCCGACTTCCTTGCTGAGCATCTGATACCTGTCGACTCTCCCTTGAACTACGAATTGCCGGACGAACACGCGTTTGACACGATCGACGAGGAAAGGAAAGAGAATGATACCCGGTGGGAACTCTATTTTGACGGAGCATCTTCCATGAAGAAGCGCAAACAAAGCACCCCTATAATCAAATCAGGGGTAGGCCTCATCTTCGTGACTCCACAAGGAGGGATAATGCGCTTTGCCTTCTCCTTAACAGAGCCGAGGACGAACAATGAAGCCGAATATGAAGCTTTGATAGCAGGTCTCGAGATCGCTATCAACATGGGAATTGAAAACCTCCTCATATATGGAGACTCCCAACTGGTTGTTAGTCAAGTAAATGGTGACTATCAAACGTGCAAGCCAGAGTTGGTGAAGTACGGCGAGAGAGTACAGCAACTGTTAATTCAAATTCCTTCCTACACCTTGGAAAGTATACCGCGTGCGGAGAATAGCAAAGCGGATGCATTAGCCAAGCTCGCTAAAGAACTGGCCGACGAGAACCTCGATGACGTAAAGATCGTTGTGCAAAACCGTCGGGTTCTAGCACCGGCAGAAATATCTCTGGAGTCGTCCGAAGAAAAGGGAGCGACCGAGCAAATGGCTCTGCAAGTAAAAGACCAGGAAAAGGTTGAGGATTGGAGAGAAGTCTTTATAGACTACTTCAAATCCCGTCGAACACCTGAAGATGCGTCCTCAAAACATCAGCTCATGAAGCGAGCTCCATCTTTTGCCTTTGTTAATGATACCCTATATAAGAGATCATTTGATTCTCTATGGCTAAGATGCCTGGGACCTAAAGAGGCAAAGAGAGTCGTCCAAGAAACTCACGACGGACTCTGCGGTTCTCACTAAGCCGGGCCGAAGATGAAGCTGGAGATTAAAAGGATGGGTTACTATTGGCCCACGATGATTCAGGACTGCCTCGAGTATGTGAAGCAATGCCACTCGTGCCAGACCCATGGGGACTTTATCCACCAGCATCCGAATCCACTACATCCGACAATGGCTAGCTGGCCGTTCGAAATGTGGGGAACTGACATAAGCGGCCCCATCGAACTAACATCGTCTAGAGGACATCGATTTATTTTGGCAACAACTGATTACTTCTCCAAATGGGCAGAAGCAGTACCGCTGAGGGAAGTGAAGACGGAGAATATCCTCCATTTCTTCAAGACACACGTCATTTATCGGTTTGGAACTCCGAAACGAATCATCTCCGATAATGGGCGAGCCTACAGAAGCCACAAGATCAGCCGCTTCGCACAACAGCATAACATAGACTGGAGATACTCTTCAGTCTATAATCCCCGAGCTAACGGTCTAGCTGAGGCTTTCAATAAGACCTTGACGAAGATTGTGAAAAAGACGGTGTCTCGAAATAAGAAGGACTGGCATGAGAGACTGCATGAAGCTCTCTAGGCGTATCGAACTACATTCAAAACAGTCACGAACACAACGCCGTACGCATTAGTATTCGGTACAGAAGCGGTACTCCCCCTCGAAATAGAGTTGCCCTCTCTACAAGTGGCGGTTCATTACAAGCTAACAGATGAAGAGAATGCTCACCTTCAGCTTGAGGAGCTTGATACCTTGATGAAACCCGGCTCATAGCGCAACAAAATTTGGAGGCTTATAAAGCAAAGATGACGCGCTCGTATGAGAGATTGACCAGGCCAAGAACATTCCGCCAAGGCGAACTCGTGCTAGTGGTCAAAGACCCATGATCCCCAATCGTCCCAAGCGGAGGAAATTCGAACCGAATTATGAAGGCTCGTATATCATAGACAAAGTTTACCAGGGTGGAGCCTACCTACTCATGGACATGCATAGTGAAAGACCCTTCCAGCCAATAAACGGTCGATTCCTGAAAAAATACTACGCCTGACGAGTCACGGCCTAGGTCAACGATAGATGATGACGCCTATGTCTGCTCGCTATCTTCCTAAGCCCAAACTCTATAAGTAGTAACCTGTGACGGACACCGAAACGTCCTTAAACTAACCACGGACCGAAACGTCCTTAAACTAACGACGGACCGAAACGTCCTTAAACTAATAATGGACCACTATGTCCTAAAAACTAGCTGTTGACCGAGACGTCGATAAACTACTGTGGATTGCAGCATCCCAAGGCTGATACAAAAAAAGAAGAATAAAAAAAAGAGAAAAAGAAAACGGTATGTCCATAAGCAAAATGGGCACGGATGAA
The DNA here is from genome assembly GCA_030015575.1 of Agapanthus africanus. NCBI lineage: Eukaryota > Viridiplantae > Streptophyta > Magnoliopsida > Asparagales > Amaryllidaceae > Agapanthus > Agapanthus africanus. Next base: position 52,704,471 of record CM057347.1, read on the forward strand.
AACCCGAAAGGGCTCCGTGAGTAAAAACAGCAGGGCTACCGGAGAGTTTTTTGTGAAAACCCGAAAGGGCGCAACCTCGTTAAAAAGACACTTGCAAGGTCCTCTCAACCCTGTAAGGAGAAACCACCTGCGTGAGATCCTTACGACTCACAAGGGAGCAACACACTTAGGAATCCTCACGATCCCTAAGGAGAAAACACACTTACGAGATCCTCACGACTCGTAAGGAGAACCCTCTTATGGGACCTGCATGGCTCATAAGATTCAAAAGGCTTAAGTTATAGGGATCTGAACCTGTTCTTAAGCGGCCACCACGACCTCCAATACTGCCCTACAAGCGGCTCAATGTTGACCCTTGTATACAATCCACGGGCGCGAATAAACATTTCCCCAACAAAGTCACATCCGTGACTAGGGATATGTTCGCATGGTGAACCCCCTTGTAAGCCCTCTCAACTTATAAGGAGAAAGCACTCTTGTAAAATCCTTACGACTTATAAGAGATCATGCACTTAGGAATCCTCACGATTCCTAGGGAGAAAATGCACCTTCGAGATCCTCACAACTTGTAGGGAGAAATACCTTTATGAGACCCTTACGGCTCATGAAGTCAAAATCCTTAGTCGACAGGATCTTAACCCTGTTTACTAAGCCACCTTTGTTCGTCATCGACAGAGACAAATGATGATTCGCTCCTGGCAATATCCCAGTTGTGGCGGTGTTGATGCCGAAATCAGTGTCTAATTCCAAGCTTTCAGCAAAAAATCTAGCAAGCCACACATGTATACGAAATAGCCGAAATGATGGGGCAATTTGCAACAAAGTCAGCAAGTAAAAATGTATGCATGCAAAATAGCCGAAATGATTGGGCAACTCGCAATAAAAACCAGCGAGTAAGAATAAAACAAATAACTGAAATGATTGGGCGCCGCGAAAAATAGCCGAAATGATTGGGCGATCGCGACCTTCGCGATATAAAAGCTGAAATGATAGAGCATCGCGGAAAGAAATAAAATTAAAAAAAATGAAATTTTTGCCCTACAGGTGATATCACATCAATCCCTGTATACAATCCAGAGGCGCAAACAAAGAAGGAATCACACCTTTCCTCCCTAGGCTTCATCAGAAGAAGAAGACAAATCTCAACGGTTCACAGATAGCCTGGAGATCATCTCAACATTCGTCTCATTACAACAGACACAATATCAAGCAAAGCGGAACAACAGCAATTCCCAGTTCCATGACTCAGCGGTGCGCAGATAACCGAGAGTCAAACCCCAACTCCGTGAAATGCGGATAAAGTCAACCCTTCCTGGTTACGTGGAACGCGGCTATGTCAATTCTAACCCCGTGGGAAACATCCAGAGCGGAGCCTGGTCCTCGCAGAACACGGCTATGACCCCATGGGAAGCATCCAGAGCAAAATTCCTGGTCACGTAGAACGCGGCTTATGTCAATCCTGACCCTGTGGGAAACGTCCAGAGCGGAGCCTGGTCCTCGCAGAACACGGCTATGACCCCATGTGAAGCATCCAGAGCAAAATTCCCGATCACGTGGAACACGACTTATGTCAATCCTGACCCCGTGGGAAACGTCCAGAGCGGAGCCTGGTCCTCGCAGAACACGGCTATGACCCCGTGGGAAGCATCCAGAGCAAAATTCGTGGTTACGTGGAACGCGGCCTAAGTCAATCCTAACCCCGATCCAGAGCAGATCCTGGTCCTCGCAGAATACGGCTATGACCCCGTGGGAAGCATCCAGAGCGGAGCCTGGTCCTCGCAGAACACGGCTATAACCCCGTGGGAAGCATCCAGAGCAAAATTCCTGATTACGTGGAACGCGGTCTATGTCAATCCTGACCCCGTGGGAAACGTCCAGAGCGGAGCCTGGTCCTCGCAGAACACGGCTATGACCCCGTGGGAAGCATCCAGAACAAAATTCCTGGTTACGTGGAACGCGGCCTATGTCAATCCTGACCCCGTGGGAAACGTCCAGAGCGGAGCCTCGTCCTCGCAGAACACGGCTATGACCCCATGGGAAGCATCCATAGCAAAATTCTTGGTCACGTGGAACGCGGCTTATGTCAATCCTGACCCCATGGAAAGCGTCCAGAGCGGAGCCTGGTCCTCGCAGAATACTGCTATGACCCCGTGTAAAGCATCCAGAGCAAAATTCCTGGTCACATGGAACGCGGCTTATGTCAATCCTGACCCCGTGGGAAACGTCCAGAGTGGATCCTGGTCCTCGCAGAACACGGCTATGACCCCGTGGGAAGCATCCAGAGTGGAGCCTGGTCCTCGCAGAATACGGCTATGACCCCGTGGGAAGCATCCAGAGCAAATTCCTGGTTACGTGAAACGCGGCTTATGTCAATCCTGACCCCGTGGGAAACGTCCAGAGCGAAGCCTGGTCCTCGCAGAACACGGCTATGACCCCGTGGGAAGCATCCAGAGCAAAATTCCTGGTCACGTGGAACGCGGCTTATGTCAATCCTGACCCCGTGGGAAACGTCCAGAGCGGAGCCTGGTCCTCACAGAACACGGCTATGACCCCGTGTGAAGCATCCAGAGCAAAATTCCTGGTCACGTGGAATGCGGCTTATGTCAATCCTGACCCCGTGGGAAACGTACAGAGCGGAGCCTGGTCCTCGCAGAATACGGCTATGACCCCGTGGGAAGCATCCAGAGCAAAATTCCTGGTTACGTGGAACACGGCCTAAGTCAATCCTGACCCTGTGGGAAATGTCTAGAGCGGATCCTGGTCCTCGCAGAACACGGCTATGACCCCGTGGGAAGCATCCAGAGCGGAGCCTGGTCCTCGCAGAACACGGCTATCACCCCATGGGAAGCATCCAGAGCAAATTCCTGGTTACGTGAAACGCGGCTTATGTCAATCCTGACCCCGTGGGAAATGTCCAGAGCGGATCCTGGTCCTCCCAGAACACGGCTATGACCCCATGGGAAGCATCCAGAGCGGAGCCTGGTCCTCGCAGAACACGGCTATGACCCCGTGGGAAGCATCCAGAGCAAAATTCCTGGTTACGTGGAACGCGGCCTATGTCAATCCTGACCCCATGGGAAACGTCCATAGCGGAGCCTGGTCCCCGCAGAACACGGCTATGACCCCATGGGAAGCATCCAGAGCAACTCCTGACTCCGTGAAATGCGGATAATAGTAACCTCACCCATCACTTGCGGGTCCTCACGACTTGTAAGGGAGCAAATTCTCTTGTGAGATCCTTATGACTTTCAAGAGAAAATACACTTAGGAATCCTCACGATTCTAAAGGAGAAATTACACATACGGGATCCTCTCGACCTGTAGGGAGAAAATTCTTTATGAGACCCTCACGGCTCATAAAGTTGAAAAGTCTTAGGAGGCAGATCTTAACCCTGAATCCTAAGCCATCGTTGTCCTACAAAGAAATCGAAATAGACTATCCACAGAATACACTTACTAAAAGAGGCACACCATCATGAAGAAAAATATGTCTTTTATTCATGAATCAAAATGAATACAAAATACAATTTATGAAAGAACAAAAAAATATACTCTCATTCAGGAGTATGTACAAAGGAAGAATGAAAATATATATATATAATTTTTCAAGTCGGCGGGCGATTTAGCAGGTTTGCCAGTTCACCCCTTTTTCGCTAGGCCTCGGCTTCATGATTTAGTATCGTTAAAAGACGGGCCTCCGCTTGAGCCTGTTGGGCCTGGTATGAGGCAAGCCGGCCTTCAAGCTCTTTTTCAGTAACCTTATGGGCTTCGACCATTTCACGAGTAAACACGGCGGCCTTATCAATAGCTACCACCTCCTTGATAGCCTCTTGAAGCACTCGCCAAAGTTCATATACTTTAGTGGTCTTGGCCGTAAGGCTGGCTTGAAGCTCCCCCTGTGCTTTGGAAGCCAGCTCCCTCTCCGAAAACTTGCGGCTGAGCCTTTTCTCACATGATATCATGTTCGCAGCACACCGCTCAATTAGACCCCGCAAGCTCGCCTTTGCGGCCACAACCTCCGAAGGAAGGCGTGTACATTCAAGGACATGCAAGCAAGCCTCCACCTGCCGACAAAACTCAACCCAGACTTGCACCAACGTTTCACTATGGTAGGTGGCAAGAAAGGGAAGAGAGCCGTTGGTTTCAGCGGCAAACATTTCAGCCGTGATCAGACTGCCAGCACGAAGATCCTCAATTTGGGCTGACAAGGAGTGGAGGCTTAGCTTTGCCATCCGTAGGCGTGCAGAGCATAGGGGCCGGGTGGCATGGCGATGCGAGACTCCAGCGTGGTGAGAACTGGCAGAGCTGTTCAGATTTATAAACAGTCAGCGAGACTTGTAAGCAAAGAACAAATGGAACGACGTTGAGACTTTACTTACCCATGGTCATGCAAGAGGGGTCTAAAGGCTCCCCAGGCCCATCAAGAATTTCAACCTCGTCATCAGTTTCCAGAACTGTAGAAGACATCAATGTCATTATATGAAATAATAATAACATAGTGAGGAGAAGGCAAAAGACACTGACCTTGCCCGGAAGAGAGGACGATGCATTGAGGAGATATCGCCTGCAGAGCGGCCATCTCCAACAGGCGCCGAAAGGACTTCCTGGGAGATAGATCGACAATAGACGCCGCCAACCCACGCAACTCTGAAAAGACAGAAGGGTTCAGATAATGGAGAGATCATTAATGTAAAATATAAAAGGTTACCTTCGATGCTTCTCCCATTATGGGCTGGAGGGATAGCAGCTTCGGCGGCCTCCACCGTGCCCCCAGGCACATCATCGGGGACGTGGGCTAATGTAACAATTTCGGAGCAAGGGGCAGTAGCCGCCACTGCAGTCTCAAGCGAAAGGACGGCAACCTCGATTACCTATCCCCTAATCTCCGGACCGCCCCCAGAAAGATCCATCAGATCAGTGACCAACAAAGATGCCTCTCCCGGGGGAGCAAGCGCTTGGGGAGCGGGAGTCACCAAGGGAGGCCCCATTGCAGAAGCAACGATTGCATCGACCCCCTCCACACTGATTAGTGTTTCATTGGGGATATTAGCGGAATCTACAGTTAAAGCGCGATTCGAATTCGGATCCTCCGCCATCGCCGAAGTCCCTGCAAAGTTTGCATGAGGATAAGGATATATACTTATATATATACGAGCAATACAAAATATTACGAAGAGATACGTGAACATATCGATGCGCAAGGGAGCCTCTAATATGGCTTGTTCAAGCCGACGCTCCTTCCTGAGGAGATATGCTCACCGAGGTCCAAGGGTAGACTCGTAGCCGCCGGTTCACAATGAAAGCGCGTCCTCGGCGTCGGCCGAAACAGCTTGCTTAAGGGCCCTCTCACCCCATTCTTCCAAAGGGCATATGAATCGCCGCCGTATCGATGGAGGGTCTTCATAAAAACTAATGGCAGGGTAAGGCCTTTTTGGGATCCTTACGTTCTCGGATTCATCTTATGAACGTCTTATAGCCTCAACCAATTGTGCGGCTTCCTCGGTAGATGAACCCGGGAAAAGTAGACCACCATCCGAGTCTTGCATGGCTAGTAGTTCATCTTGAAGAATAGGCTCAGACTCTATTAAAGAGTCGAGTAGATTGGTGATCGTCTTCCTCCGCCTCTTGGGCCCAGAACTAACCGCCGAAGACGGTCATTTCCTTCCCCGTGAAGCTTTAGTACGGCGTTGACCCACTTCGCCTTCAATGTCCTTGCTCGACGGTGCTACCGATGACGACACGGCCATTGTTGACGCTGTGGCCGATGACACTGCTACCGGCACCCTATTAGCCCTTGATTGAGCCCTAGTACGCAGTGGCATACCAGCTGTGGGAGTTAAGTCCACTTCCGCCGCCTCCGGAACAAGCACGACGCCGGTATCCCTCAAGGGAGGGTGAACCGTTGCACGCGATTGCGGCGGAACTCCCGTGGCGTGAATTGGAGTGGGAGCCCCATATCCAAGAAGCACCCTCCTCTCCTCAGCGATAATTGGACTGACTCGATGGAGGTACCAGCTCGTGAATGACCCCACACATCGAGGAATATGATCAGCTTCAGGAATCATGAAGCGGGAGACAGTGTTCAGCCGCATGAAGTGATGAGCGGCGTCACAAACAGCTTCTGGCAATGGGCTAGGCGCCACCGTAAATGCCTCGAAGGGAACGCCTTGGTCATATCCAAGTTGCTGAGCAAAGCGGTGTGGGTTGTACCGCATAAAAAGGGCCGCACCGTTCTGACGAAATACCAGGTAACCTGGTCTGATCGAATACAGGTGCATGGCTTCCCTGGGCTTCAGAGAAGGGGGCCCCTCTTTCGACAAGTCGCAGAGCTGTTGGACCGGTCCTGAGGGAGCAGAGAGAACTCGGTCGTTGAATACCATCCCACCTGTAGTGGCATAGGGATTGACCAGCACGCGAATAGCCCCAGACTGAGTCGGGTCAGGAGCAGAAGCGCCCACCAGCCGCATGAGTCGCGGAAAAGTGTAAGCGTCATAAAAGCTGGGTCTTTGGTGCGCAGCAAATGCCCTCAGCACGTGCATCTCAATCCAGGACGTAAAGTAATGAAGAGAGAAATTTTTCCACATCTACGCCTGGAGTTAAGGTATTGGCCGCGGCGCCTAACCCATGATATAGATATGCTAGCCCTGGAATGCCCACAGCTAGTCGCGTTCCCTCGGCAATACGATGAGCAGGGTAAATAACCGAGGCTCTCATGAAATGGCGATGCATGGGAATGGCGAACCAGCTAAGCCAAACACTGATGAAGCCCACAAAGAAAGTCTCCTCATCCATACCAGGAGTTGCAATCGAGTCGAAAGATACCGCTGACATAATGGGAATGTAGTACTGCGGCAGGTCCTCTTCTTTAGTCGGCCGCTTATTTAAACCGAACCCAAAGGGATTGTTAATGTTCGCGAACTTCGGAGCCGTCTTTGAGAGGACATCTTCGCAAAAGAAGCAAGCGATAAAGCTTTTAAAAGTGACGCCCTGCTTCTCTGACTCTGTGAACAGTATGTCAAAAATACTCAGGGTCCTGATCAAACTCGGGCGCTTGTGGCGAACGGCATTCTCGGTCGACAGGCCGTCAAGCATGGCAGGCTCGGTTTCGAAGACATACTCATCGGGAGGCAGTAATTCTTCATAAAGTGTCCCCCTAACTGGCAACTCTGAGATCTCGCGAAATTCTTCTAGAGAAATTGAAACTTCGCGGTCCCCTAAAAGGAAGGTGTTGGTGGGAATATTCTATTGGTTCAAGAAGGCCTTAACCCACCAGACATGGGGAGACTGATAGTGGAAAAAAGACGCATATATCTCCTGATAGAGTCTGACCCTCTACAGTCGCGTGCGATGGGCGGACAGGATGTAACGGGCCCAGAGAAGGTAGCCCGTGGGGTGTCGAGGGGTAAGCCTTATCTTATAAATCTGTCCCCATGGCTGGGCTTCGCCCTGGAAAATGCGGCGCCCTAAAATATCAATAGCCGGCACCGGGTGGTTCGGAATACCAGTTGTTGAAGGCTCAAGCTGTCCCATAGGGGTCCAATCCAGCATCTCCACAGCAAAGGCGGTTCGTGGAGGATCCATGGCAGAAACGGACAGGTAGGCTCCGTCGGTATCTTGCAAAGAAAAATGCGGCGACCGCGGATGATGTGACCATACCAGGTCCCCCATAAAAGAAAATTGGTGCGATTCGGGTCATGAGCCCTGATCATCGCCATCACTTCCTCGTCAGACAGTGACTGAGGAAAGGCAGCCTCCGAGCGAGTGAAAGGGAAGTATGGAACAGAAATCATTATGCCTGAAATAAAAGAAGGGGAAACTGTTAAGCGAAGCCAACGTACACGTGTGTGTGTGTGTGTGTGTGTGTTTGTAAATGCATATATAAAAAAGACAGTGGAAGAAAGCAACAGAGGACTCATTTTATGGGACCATTGGTTACAAAACGCATGGGTCCCACAAAATCAAGATGGCGGCTTACTAATGATGAGGCAAAGCAATTATTATGAGAACAAAAGGAAGATTCTCAATAAATGGACAGTGGATTTCAAATGACCCTACACATTTCACAAAAAGAAATCCATCTTGGACTCTGCACAAATCAAGCAGGGCAAGGGAATTAAATTCCCAGAAAATCCTACTGAAAATCTTTTCTTTTGTTGCAAAGAACAACTCAGGCAGAAAAATCTCAAGAGATCTTCTGTTAAAGAACTAAGTTCTTTAGGGGAATTAAATTCCCAGAAATATTTTTTCAAAGCCGAAGCTCTTTGAAATGGAATTAAATTCCAGAGAAAAGACAAGCATCGCCATCGATCCCTGAAGATCAGAGAAACCCTAAAAGGTCTATTGTTTAAAGATTGAGTGGTTTTCTTTTTAAGAACTTAAAAAAAAATAGGTTCTTGTTAAAGGAAAAAAACCCTTGGTATGGATTTAAAATCCAACGAAGATTTCTGCAAAAGTTCTTCAGCCGTTCAAGATCATTACCTGAGAAAAGGGAATCTTTTAACAGAGTTAAACTCTGGAAATTTTCGAAACAGAGAACTAAGCTCGAGGACCTATACTGATAAAACAGTCTTACTCAAGATGATAGTATGTTATCCGGTTTGTCTTTATCATCATATGTTGATAAAGCCCATAAGATTCTTGCTTGACTGCCAGCATTGTGATGGCGATCACATACGTGGAAGCTGGGGGTCTATAAGCACATCCTTAAATGTCCCTAGTCGTGGGAGTATCGAGACTGGGCATCGATACTCCAGTGTAGACTGGTGTATACTAATCTAGACCCTGACGAGGGGCGGTGGCCGGTCTCACAGGCCATTGGTGTCAGTTGTTCACCTACGATAGTATACAGGTGCTCATTGGGTTATGAGTACACTGGACGGACTCGCCGGGAACATGCTAGTTGGTATTATACCTATAGTCAGATAGCAGTTCCCTGGTGACATGTGTACAGGTTAGTCTGTCTACCTGAGATCGTCATTTGTCTTGTGTGAGTTCCCACTATGCTTTGATTACTATCCTACCACGGCTCAAAGGAGTCTTGCAAACAGTTTTTAGTTGGGTACAGTCCCGAGCCACATGGAGGCAGTGAGCGGATCGTCGGGGATTCGTCTCTCCCAGTATTGGGGGTTGATGTCGCGCAGTGCATGGGTGGCCATCACTAGAAATCCTCAGCCGGGGTATGTGAGAATTACCGATCCAGGATCGATAGTTTCTCAGGTAGTGATGGGTTTCATACCGACACGATTTATCGCGTTGTTAGGGGCCTGACTTTATCCACCCCTCTAGACTCGATATGCGATACTCTTAGATGAACAGACCGGACTGTACGGATATTGTCACTGATAGGCTCAGTAGGGGTTTGGATGAGTTTGCTCGTCGGCCTTCCTTTCGCTCAATACCTGGGTAGCCGTTACGTACAGCTAGTGCCGCTGATGTGCTTGTGGTTAAACCCACTGCCAGCGTATTGACGAGTCTTTAGAGTCCCACATAGAGGGTTTTCATAGCTCAGGCAATATGGTGTAGTTGCTGTATGTTGGTACATACAGGTGTCCGATTGAATATGTGCACAGGCTGCGCAGACTTTAATCGGACGGTTGATAATACTAGCAGCTTAGGATTAAGCCAGATTGTTAAATCAAGTTTTGATTTAATAATTTACATATGTATTTATATATATGTATTCTAGTATTATCGCTCACTATTTATTTTTCCTCTCTTTGGCTATTCATATTTTCGTACGAATACGCGTATGTGTATTTCGATACATGTACCGGGAAGCATTCTGTATTTATACGGAATGTTTTCTAGAAGATGCCACCTCATTATTGATTTTCTTTATAAAATCACATGTTTAAAATGAGGTGGAAAAGGTGACATGGCATGGGTATGGACTTGAGTCAAAGCATGGCTTGAGCATGTAGTGATTGGCATGGGTTGTTATTTGTTTATTGCTAAATGAAAAAGTTTTTTGGTGTGCATTATTATTTGGAGAGAGGAGAGAGGGGCCGGCCATTTTTTTTGGTGGATGATGGGAACTTGTTCATTTGTGGAGAACACTCTCTCACTCTCATTTATGATACACACAAAAATACTTAACCATTTAGCTCATGCCATTCTTGCTTTCATCACCTCCACATCTTCCATGGTTGCTCTATGAGCATTAAAGTTTGAGAGAAAAATTATGGTGAGACTATCCTACACCCCCCACTCTCTACTACTAGCAATCCTAGAGAGTCGGTTGGTCCGCTTAGCGAACCTGGAGCTTGCGCCGTTTCCCTCGGGTGGATCATCGGAGATGAAGGAAGACCGGCGACCAAAGTCGATCCGCATCACTAGGAGCTTGGAATTGGTTGAAGACCCGAAGGACTTGGATCATTAGGTATAACCATTTCTATCCCCTTTTGTTAGCTTGCTAGTTTTAGGGTTAATGGATTCGATCTTGGAAATCGGGTAATGGTAGCGCCGGGTTTTAGAAAAAATTTGTTCCGCATTTGGCCACGGTTGGATGGCCGGGGCGCTCCCATAACCCAACATGGTATCAGAGCCACCCATTAAACCCTACTAGCTAGTTTGTACAAGCTTAAAATCTTGATCGATCAAAATTTCCAAATCAATTTTCCAATTTGCTTATTTTCTGTCGATTTCTGAAAGTGCTCCAAAAATGTTTCTGTATAGCTTAAAAATACGTGCCGGCAAAACTAAAGCTACAGAAAAAATTTGGTGACCTAACTCCAAAATTGCACCGCGGAACCGCCGCTAAATGTCACATTTGGCGGCTCTTCCGCGGCCTTTTTTTGGCTATAGTGACCAAAAGTTTTTCTGGAGCTCTAGTTGGTGGAAAAATAATTTTTGTGATATATAGTTTTGGCCCAGATTCATTTGAGTACTGATTTAGCACATGGGACCATTTTGGGAAAGTTTAGTCGATCGAAATTTTAATTGTGTGTTTTCAGTACATTACATTTTATCTGCGACCGTGAATGTCATTTGATCGGTAAATCCTGTCTAATCGCTATAGTCCTTTTAGACGGGTTTGCGAACGTGACATTCACGTTGATGTTCTGTGTTGTGCCGTAATATTTCGGATTTATCGTGGTGGATAGCTTGCATGCAATGGTAGTGCAGTTTGGATTTATTTGTACATTTGATATTGCGGGGCGAGCGTCCGACATGTGGACTGCCGTCTCTGCCTGTTTGTATATTATTCTTTTGGGGCACGACCGGCTTGAGGTCGATATACCTGTTGTATATATTTTCTTTTCTGTACTAGGATTACCCCGCGGTGGGGTGCACGGATAGCCGGATTCTAGAGGGAAACGGGCCCGCATCTCATGGCGTTGAGACGGAGGGTGCTTCACTCTAGAATTGGCGAGCTATTCGCCGCACTCGTAGGGGGTACAGGTTGACCCAAGGAGGGGTGCTCAAGTTACCGGATTCCGTGAAGTGCTGGGTGGTCCATTCACTTTGCTGAAGGGGGCTGCCTCGCTTCAGGTTTTGGCGGGTAACATGCCGCGCTCGTAGGGGTCTAGAAGTTCATTGCACAGGCTATCCACACGACCAGGGGAACGTCGGGTTTTCAGTTGTGGCTCAATGGAAACCCGGGGCTTCCAGATATCTGTATTGTTCTGTGATGCTTATTACTTTTCTGTGATGTTGCATTTATCATACCTGGGACGATTGTTACACACACACACACACACACACTAGTAGATGTTGTATATGTTTTGCACCCGCGCTAGCCCAATCTCCGCTCTGTCGTTAGTTAAGTAACCTAACGGGTGATGACGGGACCCAGTGGCGAATGTGAATGGCATATACGTATATTTTATTTTCGTTCTTTTTCGGTATGATTAATTGATGGGACTGTGTTAATTATTATCAATGCAAGGAAAACAAACATATTATATGATGTTGTTGGAACCAAGTTTTTTAAAACTGACATTACAGACGTACGCTTTTGCTTTGCATCGTGGTATTCAGTTTGGAATATCCTGCACCTCATTCAACGAGGCAAGGGCTGACATCCCTTCATCGGGAGTGACCCCTTGAGTAAAAGTTTTCGTCAACGTAATAACTTCACTATAGTCGTTTACTTTTTGTTTTGCATCGTGGTATTCAGTTTGGAATATCCTGCACCTCATTCGACGGGGAAAGAGCCGAGATCCCTTCACCGGGAGTGACCTCTTTAGCAAAAGTTTTCGCCGCTATACTTTTGTAAAACCACTCAGTTCATTCAACGATATCAAGTTCATTACGTTAAAGGTTTTTCGCCAAAAACTATCCGTAGCCCTCCGTCATTTCTTACAGGTACTGCTTAGTATTCATGCTGTGTATGTTGACCTCTGTCAAGGCACAGTGCTTGGTAGCTAGGTAATGCTTGTTTATTGCATAGATATGCGATTATTTAGGACAGTCGCACGGTCATTTTGACCTCTGTCAAAGGCACGTGTGGGTGGGTCTAAGTTAATCCAGGACAATGACGGGTTGGACTTGACTTGCGACTTATGATATGTTAACCTCTGTTAAGGTCATAAGCCGCTTGGGGTAAAAATCATATCGAGAGTTTCAAACATACAGGAAACTTGCCAGGCATGCGCATACCTTCTGGAGTGTGGTGACTTGAGTGGCTTCCATCAAGTTATCATGCGATGATAGTTGGATCCCGATTCCCACTAATGAGTAGGATTACTCTTCGTGTGATTCCGACTAGTTCTCCTTTTGGGTTTGGAGGAGAATTCAAGAAAACAGTGGGAGCCATCCAGATTAGATAAAATGATTATCCATTCTGATCTAGGTTAGAGTGCACGCTGAGTGTTTCTTTTCTCTCTCTCTTTGACTGGGACCACGACCTGACCCTAGACTATAACTCAGTGACCAAGTTAACCGAACTTTCTTAAAACACTGGCTTTTGGATTGTCCAAGTTGCATACGTCATTGCTACTCCTTCTTTTACCCTTTGCATTTCTCCAGAACACCCCGTATCACTACGTGTATCCACTTCCATTGGATAAAACCATTGTATGGTTATATACGAACTCGAAGGAACTATTTCGAGGATGGTTTCTGGTTCTGTAGAAAATGAATAGGACTATTCAGTTGTCTTTTTCCTTTTTACCTTCTCTCAGGTTGTGAGGGCTCCTAGGATTAGGAGACGGTACACCTATTATGCTCATTGGATAGTCTTCTTCCAAACCATAGGCAGGTGCCGAAAGGTAGGGAATGAAGAAAACCAATTAGCCTAAGTATGGTGTGCAGAAAGTAATAAGTAAAGACAAATAAAAGGATTAGAAAGAGGGCAAAGTATATTGCAACTGCTATTCACGACCAAACCAAGTTATTCATCGCCACTCCTACTTCACCTTTGTATTTCTCCAGAACACTCCGTATCACTACGAACATCCAATTCCATTGGATAAATCCATCGTATGGTTATATATGAACTCGAAGGAACTTTTTCGAGGATGGATTCTGGTTCAGGAGAAATAGGAATAAGGATTATCCAGTTGTCTTTTATTATCACCTTCTCTCAGGTTGCGAGTACTCCTAGGATTAGGAAAGTACACCTATTATGCTTATTGGATAGTCTTCATCCAAACCATAGGCTGGTGCCGAACGGTAGGGAAGGAAGAAAACCATTAAGCCTAACGATGGTGTGCAGAAGGTAACGACTAAAGACAACTAAAGGGATTTGGAGAGATGGCAAGGATATATATATGGTTTCAGTTATGAATCTGGATAATGGAAGAGGCATTACTATGAATACCAGGATACCCCTACAAAACATTTTAATGTTTCAGTTTCACTATGCGTTGTTAATTGAAAACTGTTTTCCTGATTAAGCCCTTACTCCACGGTATGTATTTACCAGGTTTGATTCTTACATCTGTATGGTTTTACAGATGATGAGTGGGAGTAAGTTATTGGGAGTTAGGTGATCATCCTCATTATATCGGAATTCGTTGTAATTGGTGATATTTGAGGAAATCGCCTGGGTTGTTTGCCGGACGGCAAGTATTTGGTTTTGAATATTCGTTGTTATGCACTAATTTCAAACTGATATATCTGTACGTTTATTTTAATAAAGTGAGATATAACTTTTTGAAATTATATCCATGATATTTACCTATATCAGTTGATGGTTAGGTAAGGAGCATTCAACAGCGGTGTAAGTCTTCATAACCATAGCACAGTTTTCAACCTACAACGCACAAGGTTTGAGTTATTAAACTCAGAGGACTTATACAATGTATTGTATATTGTCCAGTGTCCATTAGGAAAAAGGGGTTGGTCCTCGTACTATATTCTGTTTACTTATGACTTCTCAAGTTTCGGACAAGTGTTTCGTAGAAATACAAGGTCCAAGTTTGAGAAGTTATAGGTACAAGAATAAAGTAGAGAACCAGGTGTCGCAAGTATCGGGATTCTTCAAGGTGATTGAAGATGTAGATACTTGTATAAGGTATTCAGTTGATAGTAATGGTTTTGAGAAACCTTTTTCTCTTTCAGGTTACTCATAATTGGATGCACTCCTAAGTTGAGTAATGTTGATCGGCCTCTCTCCATTTAGTTAACATGTACTGGAGACGGCTGCATGATTAGAATCTGGTTCCAATTAAATTAGTGCCTTTGTTTCTATATTAGATATATATAGAATCAATATATATCTTAACGATGTTAAGGCATAGGGAGTCGTCCGGCTGATACTTAAAACCAGAATCCGGACAAACTCAGGGCGCGTTTCAGTAATGGCTGTTTGTGGGTTATCCCGGGCTTTGACGAGGGTTAACTTTCTACCATCTGGAAGATCAATAGTGATATTATTCTTGACTCGCCACAGTTTTAGTAAAATGAATTTTTTCAGAAAAACAGTAGTGGGAGTATGGTAGAACTGGAACTGATTCCAGAACCACAAACGATTATGGAAAATTTAATAGGACCTAAAGATTCAATCAGGATTGACATTCCATTAGCCACTCCGAAGATATGGTGGGTTACCTCAGGCACCCGAGAGGTACTTCGGTAGCCTCAAGGATGGTGACAGGGAGGTTCTTGTTTACTGAGACTTGACACTACTGTTGTTCCAGACTATGAGACCTGGCAGGAGGATGAGTATAACGTCATTCTGAACTAGTTTTAGAAGTGCACGTGTATATGGTTCTGCCAGAGGGTTGTCGTAATCGGTGGGAGCAGCGGAAGCGTAGTGGACAAGTAGCTTGTGTCTATTTATAAATTAAAGCAGATATAGCGGAGATAGATCATCTAATTTTTGATGTGACAGTCATAGGTTTTGACTTCATCAGAATAGGGGATGGATCTATTAAGAAGGTAGTAGGGTGTGTGTCCTGGTATTTAGGATGACATGCACTTTATAGGAAGTGAAATTCCTATACTACGATCGGTTATACTTTGGTTGTCACACAGTAGTTTCTCCACATAGGTTATGGATATTATATCAGACATTCTGATTACTAGATCTATGGTTTTAGATCTAGATTTGGGAAGTGTCCCAATCTGGGTACTTAGACAGTATTCTAAAGGTGTTTCAGAATAGACGGCTCCTGGCATGGTGGTGAACCTGCAGGTGATGTCCAAAGGTGTCTTACAGACTAAAGGGGAGAGGGATGTGCATGATTGGCATATCACTTGCTTAGGCAATTAAGTTAATCATGACATGTCAAGTACCACACCAGATGTTATTTTTGCACTAAATGTAATAAGTTGATATATTAATCCAATCCTGGAGAAAAACGATTGGAAGCAGTTTATGAACATAAGTGGATGTTCTAGGGATTTGATAACGGCGGCCTCCTTTGGCAGACGGTTATCATTCTAGGCTTCTAAGGTGACCTGGATGACAGAGTGACTGTCAGAGTTATTGTTTTCCCTCTGATGAGGGGCAGTAGTTTGGACAGATGGTCCAAGTGGATACTGAGGAAGGTATGGCGCAGTATACTGATTGAGTTCAGTAGACGATACAGTCTAAGAAGTTTGCTGAATTTGGAGTTCTTTTATGAACTGGGTCCCATCAGATATCCAGTCATATTCTGAGACGGGTGTTGCTCATTTCGGGAGATAGCTTTCTCCGCGAAGTTGAGATAAAGAGAGACATAGAAAGAAACACTGGAGCGGATCCACTCACTGAGGCTATTTCTCGAACGCAATAGTTTTACAAACGAGCTTTGTGAAACTGATTAGTAGAGGAGTTGGGTGTTTGGTATCACACGGGCTGTGAGTATGCGACATCGCAATAATTAGCCTTAAGTGTAAGTGGGAGATTGTTGGCTATAGTACCCTCAAGGCAATTATCATAGTCGCAGGTAGGTGATCATGATGATTGAGGGAGGACCTATACCGATAAAACAGTCTTACTCGAGATGATAGTATGCTATCTGGTTTGTCTTTATCATCATATGTTGATAAAGCCCATAGGATTCTTGCTTAGCTGCCAGCATTGTGATGGCGATCACATACGTAGGAGCTGGGGGTCTATAAGCACATCCTTAAATGTCCCTAGTCGTGGGAGTATCGAGACTGGGCATCGATACTCCAGTGTAGACTGGTGTATACTAATCTAGACCCTGACGAGGGGTGGTGGCCGGTCTCACAAGCCATTGGTGTCAGTTGTTCACCTAAGATAGTATACAGGTGCTCATTGGGTTATGAGTACACTGGACGGACTCGCCGGGAACATGCTAGTTGGTATTATACCTATAGTCAGATAGCAGTTCCCTGGTGACATGTGTACAGGTTAGTATGTCGACCTGAGATCGTCATTTGTCTTGTGTGAGTTCCCACTATGCTTTGATTACTACCCTACCACGGCTCAAAAGAGTCATGCAAACAGGTTTTAGTTGGGTACAGTCCCGAGCCACATGGAGGCAGTAAGCGGATCGTCGAGGATTCGCCTCTTCCGGTATTGGGGGTTGATATCGCGCAGTGCACGGGTGGCCATCACTAGAAATCCTCAGCCGGGGTATGTGAGAATTACCGATCCAGGATCGATAGTTTCTCAGGTAGTGATGGGTTTCATACCGACACGATTTATCGCGTTGTTATGGGTCTGACTTTATCCACCCCCCTAGACTCGATATGCGATACTCTTAGACGAACAGACCGGACTGTACGGATATTATCATTGACAGGCTCAGTAGGGGTTTGGATGAATTTGCTCATCGGCCTTCCTTTCGCTCAATACCTGGGTAGCCGTTAAGTACAGATAGTGCCGCCGACGTGCTTGTGGTTAAACCCACTGCCAGCGTATTGACGAGTCTTTAGAGTCCCACACAGAGGGTTTTCACGGCTCAGGCAATATGGTGTAGTTGCTGTATGTTGGTACATACAGGTGTCCGATTGAATATGTGCACAGGCTGCGCAGACTTTAATTGGACGGTTGATAATACTAGCGGCTTAGGATTAAGCCAGATTGTTAAATCAAGTTTTTATTTAATAATTTACATATATATTTATATATGTATTCTAGTATTATCGCTCACTATTTATTTTTCCTCTCTTTGGCTATTCGTATTTTCGTACGAATACGCGTATGTGTATTTCGATACATGTACCGGGAAGCATTCTGTATTTATACGGAATGACTTCTAGAAGATGCCACCTCATTATTGATTTTCTTTATAAAATCACATGTTTAAAATGAGGTGGAAAAGGTGGCATGGCATGGGTATGGACTTGAGTCAAAGCATGGCTTGAGCATATAGTGATTGGCATGGGTTGTTATTTGTTTATTGCTAAATGAAAAAGTTTTTTGGTGTGCATTATTATTTGGAGAGAGGAGAGAGGGGCCGGCCATTTTTTTTGGTGGATGATGGGAGCTTGTTCATTTGTGGAGAACACTCTCTCACTCTCATTTTATGATACACACAAAAATACTTAACCATTTAGCTCATGCCATTCTTGCTTTCATCACCTCCACATCTTCCATGGTTGCTCTATGAGCATTAAAGTTTGAGAGAAAAATTATGGTGAGACTATCCTACACCCTCCACTCTCTACTACTAGCAATCCTAGAGAGTCGGTTGGTCCGCTTGGCGAACCTGAAGGTTGCGCCGTTTCCCTCGGGTGGATCATCGGAGATGAAGGAAGACCGGCGACCAAAGTTGATCTGCATCACTAGGAGCTTGGAATTGGTTGAAGACCCGAAGGACTTGGATCATTAGGTATAACCATTTCTATCTCCTTTTGTTAGCTTGCTAGTTTTAGGGTTAATGGTTTCGATCTTGGAAATCGGGTAATGGTAGCGCCGGGTTTTAGAAAATTTTGTTCCGCATTTGGCCACGGTTGGATGGCCGGGGCACTCCCATAACCCAACACCGACAACCACACATTTCACAGACTATGACATCTTTAAACTGGATTATGGGGTCCTTAAACTCATGGACTATGATGTCCTTAACCTCGGACTGTGGGGTCCCTTTATACCCACGGACTATGATGTCCTTAACCTTGGACCGTAATGTCCTTAAACTAACAATGGACCGTAAAGTCCCTAAACTAAACAACAGAGCCCAAATGCTCTCTTGTTGGATCTAAACGATCACGTTTAAGTTGGTCTTAGTCTCAAATGAGACTAATGTATCCTTAAACACAATCCTAAACCCAAATCTAAGAAGATACAGATTTGGACTAATCCACGCCCTACGGGCGACAACATAAATTATTCTCCATATACAATCCACGGGCAACCAAAAATAAAGCAAACACCCACGACATGAAGTGACCATCTGGAGAAGGAAAAAGTTGTTACCGCGATGCGGTAGCGTAATTAACTGCATGGGCTTGCGCCTGCAGGGAAAAGCGTCCCCACAATCAAAAACCCCTCAATGAGGGGGAATCTGATGAAGTCTGCTACATCGGCCGCATCCGTTTAAACCTTCGATACATGGTGTCATAAATCAACTTGGCATCTTCAGAGAGGTGGACGGATAGCACCAATTAGCATCTGCCCCGAAATTTAGGCAAGACGGACCCACGCAGTCGCGTCTCCGTGTTTCGGCGGGGAACATTCCTAAACTAATATTCGCCCCAAACACGGCGGTAATGGACCGCGATGTCCTTAAACTAAAATAATTGGACCCAAATGCTTGTATGTTTAAGTCGATCTTAATCTCAAACCAGATTAACGGTCCTTAAATAAACCAATCCAAATCTAAAATATACAGATTTGGACTGATCCGCGCCCTACGGGCGACGACATAAACTAGTCTCCGTATACAATCTACGGGCTACCAAAACAAACAAAAAACACGCACGCCACGAAGTGAACTGCTGGAAAAGGAGAAAGTGGTTATCGCAATGCGGTAACGTAATTAACTGCAGGGGCTTGCGCCTGCAGGGAAAAGTATCCCCACAATCAAAAACCCCTCATAAAATGAGGGGAAATCTGATGAAGTCTGCTACAACGGTCGCATCTATCCAAACATCCGATATACAGTGCCATAAATCAACTTGGTATTTTCAGAAAGATGGATGGATAAATCCAAATAGCATCTGCCCCCAAATTTAGGCTAGACGTCTCAACGTCTCGGTCCGGTCTTTCGGCGGTGAACAATGATATAAATATTCTTAACCAAAATACAGTTTTCAACTTACAACACACGGAATTTGAGTTACTGAACTCTTAGGACTTATACAAAGTGATGTATGTTGTCCGATGTCCTTATGGATAAAGGGTTGGTATTCATACTTCATTCAGTTTATCTCTGAATTCTCTGGTTTTAGACACGCATTCTTATAGAAATGCAATGTCCGAAGATTTTGAGAAGTTCATAGGGTATAAGAATAAAGTAAAGAACTTGGAAGTATCAATATTTTTCGAAGTGATCAAAAATATGGATACTTATGCTGGGTATTCTGTAGATATATAAATTGAGAATTTGACTCTCTCTCATATTACTTCTTCGAGGGTGCGTTCCATGATGAGTAATGTTGAATTACCTCTTTCATTTTAGGAAATGCGCTGGAAACAGCTGCATACCAATTAAATATGGTTCTATCTAAATTAGTGCTTGTAATTCTATATTAGATATAGAATAGTAACATATCTTAAGGTTGTTAAGATATGGAGTTATATGGCTTATGTTGAAAGCAGAATCCAGACATACTTAAGGCACGTTTCGGTAATGATGAGGTTGTGGATTATCCTAAGTATTAACAAGGATTTAATTTCTACCGTTTTCAGAATTAAAAGTTATTTTGTTCTTGACTAGCCACCTTTTTAGATAAAGAATTTCTTGCAAAAGAAATTAGTGCGAGTGTGGTAGAAGTGGAAGTGATTCCAAAACCACAAATGGATACTAAAAATTTAATAGAACCTATGGATTCAGTTGTCCTTGACAAACCTTATCCACTCCGCAGATTTAGCAGGTGATCTCAGCCACCCGAGAGATACTTCAGTTTCCTCATAGATGGTGACAGGGAGGTCAGCATCATGATGATATTGACCCTACTAGTTATTAGCAGGCCATAGGAAATAGTGACTTCCGACTGATGGCTGGATGCAATATATCCAAGTTGAACTCTACGCACTCTAGCAAATTACGGACTTTACTAGATGCTCCTGAAGGGGTAAAACCCATTAGGAGCAAGTAGATCTTTTGAGATGAATGCAGATGCAAAGGTAATAACCTAATAAAATTAGACTTATAATAAAAGGTATTCATCAAATACCGGATGTGGATTGTGATGAAACTATTACTTCAGTGTACATGCTGAAGTTCATACGGATATAACTTGCTACTGCTGCTTTTGATTACTATGAGATCTGGCAGATGGAAGACTATAACGTATTTCTAAATAGGAATTTTGAAGCGTACGTGTATATGACTCTACCCGGGGCGATGGTTGATCCCATAGTCATTGGTGATTGACACCAAAGATTGTATACAGGTGCTCATTGGAGAATGAGTTACACTGGACGGACTCGCCGAGAACTCCTGGATGGTATTATATCTATTTTCATATAGCAGTTCTCTGGTGGCATGAGTACAGGGTAGCCCCTTGACTTGAGATCGCCATAGTGTCGTGTGTGTGTTCCCACAGTATTTTGATTACTATCCTACCATGACTTTAAAGAGTCATGCAAACAGGTTTTAGTTGGATACAATCTCGAAGCACATGGAGACAGTGAGCGGTCGAGGGGATTCATCTCTCCCGGTATAGGGATTCGATGTCACGCTATGCGAGACATGACTATAACCAGAAGCCCACGACCGCGGCAGTTGAGATAAACTGATAAGTGTTATCAGTTGTATCTCTGATGGTTATGAGTTCAATGTCTGCATGACTTATTGGGTTATCGGGGCTCACCGAGAACTCCTAGATGGTATTATACCTATTGTCAGATAGCAGTTCTCAGATAACATGAGTACATGGTGGTCCCTTTACCTGAGATCACCATAGTGTCTTGTGTGTGTTCCCACTGTAGTTTGATTACTACCCTACAACGGCTTCAAAAAATCGTGCAAACAGGTTTTAGATGGGTACAGTTTCGGAAAACATGGAGACAGTGAGCGGTCGAGGGGATTAGTCTCTTCCGTTATAAGGAGTCGATATCGCGCTATGCGAGACATGACTATAACCAGAAGCCTGCGGCCGCGGCAATTGAGATAAACTGATAAGTATTATCAGTTGTATCTCTGATTGTCACGCCCTGCTTCCCAGTGTACGGGCAGAGGGCACGACGAGGCCGCTACGTATTTACTCAGAAATAAACATGCTAAGTGTATCTAAGCAATATAAAGTAAAATGTATACAAGAGACAAGATGTAAATGAACAGCAACTTTATTTATTAACATTCTTTTTACAATACAATGAAAAGTAAATACATGGAATGAAAGCAATGCCTAAACAGTGGCATAACAGAAATGAAAATGGAATAAGTATAAGTGGTTACAGCTCTGGGTCTTCAGTGTACTGCTCAGAGGCCTGCTCCAAATGCTCCTGACTGGTCTCGTACTCCTTAGCGTCAAGTCCTCTTGAAAACATTCCAAAGAAGAAGATAAATAGGAATGTCGTCATCGAACAATCGCTCGATAAGTCCCAAAAATGAGGGAGAAGTAGAATAGACAGAGAGAGAGAGTATAGTTTTATAATGTTTTATTATAATTTTAGCACAGTTGTTTGTAGCTTGGTACAGAAAATGCCAGTGTATACGAGAGGAGTCCCACTTACACCAGAGACTTTAGTAACCCGTAGTATAAGGCTCCGTCGATAATACCACGGAACAGCGGCATGGATATAATTACGTCTTAAGTGACCACCTCATATTGATTGTATTGATTGTATAATCTTGTCTTTTATTATAAATTGTATAGATGATTGACTTGCCGAAACCATGATATCAGTAATGGAACGGATATAATAGATGAACATGTAAATGGAGTATATATATGGTTCGGTTCGGTCAAGTTGTATAGATTGAATAGATGGATTCATATTGAATCATGTTGTATTGTAGTTTGTACTTGAATCACATTCAAGTCAGATTGATTAGATTGAGACTCGGTCTGAGTCAGACACTTTTAAAAGAACTTGAAATCATGATTGTTTTGGTGTTATCGGTAACTGCTGCACATGGACGGCAGGATTTGTGTCTTTTTCCAAGACAATTACCGTATTGATAACACTGTTTGTTAGGTTGTCTACCTTAAATAGGCAAGCACCCATATATCTGGCTCCCTGAGGCTCAAGAGACTGCTCCCGCTTAAACCTATATTTACTAGGGTCCTTATTGTAATTTAGTATAACTTGAGGGGGTTTTATGTAAAAAATAGTTTTGTATAATTTTCAAAATACACATCAAGCATTTAATTATCGTCTTTAGAGTTCTCATAGATGTATATTTTATCAATGTGGAATTTCTAGTGAATAAAACATAATTTAATAATATATGGTATTTATTTGTAATATGGATGCTGTTTGAATAATTATGGTAGTTTCATGTAATATTTGAATTCTTTTCTTGAGTTTTGGAAACATGGAATATTATATATATTTAAAATAAGTATTTTGGTAATATTTATATATACATATTTAATGAAAATGATTTTATTTATTTTCTTGTAAAAATCTCATTTTCTAAAGAAAAATGTATAAATATTCCATCGAGATCGAATGCTCCTTGAGAAGGTCTGCATCTCACTCTACTAAGCTCGAGGATGTGCGATAATCCGCACTATCCCAAACAGGATCTCCAAAAGTGGGTTGTAGAGGTGCAATTGCATGGAAAAGTTAAATACACTTTTTAAAGAAAACGGTTTTGATAAGTTAAAGGTATTTAATTGCAAAGTCGTATTTCCCGTATTCTATTATCCCAAGATTTATCGTGCCAAGATAGATATGTGTGTTGTGATGAGGTAGGTCATTACCTCATGAACTATCTAAACGTATAGTAAGGAAATAAGGTTATAATGTCGAAATAAAATATAAAGGTATTTTAATGTAAAAGTGAAATAAAAATTGCTACGGTTATTATTTTGAAGTCAAACTTGTTTTATTATCTTTGTTAATGATTACTAAACAAGAAATCAAAATTTGTAGGTTTGTTATTAAGAAAAAATTGTATTTTTAAAAGGAAGGAGAATCGAAAACCGGCTTACTCCGCTTCCGACATGTTTTGAAAATGAGAAGTTTGAGAATAGAAAACAAGAGAGAGAAGGGGGACTTACTGGCTTTGATGAGAGGGGAGAGATAGGAGGAGGTCTAAGATTCGTCTATGCTTCGTTTCGTTGCTGGGAACTCCTCGTATCGTTGCCGGAACTTCGTCGGAGTTTTGCCCTTTGTTAACTTCACTTGCACACAAATAGAGACTTGGGAATTCTTGAGAGTTTTTGTATAGAATTTTTAGTATGAAAGGATGCAAAATGGAGTGGGTATTTATAGGACAAATTAGGGTTTAGAGGGTGATGAACAATGTATTTAAATTTGCATTAAAAATAGGATTTAAAGGGGGTTTTAATTCTCGGGAAAATGCAAGGAAAACAAACAGATGGGGGTTAAAGAGGGGAGTCCAAGGGTCAAGGGTTTACAAAAAAAATAGGGTTTGGGCTAAGGAAAATAGGTGGCACCGGTTTGGGAGGGATTTTCGCCGGTCGGCTCCGAAGGGATATGGTCTAGATTGGGGCCACGTGTCCATAACGCTTTAACTAGCATTTTTCACCTGTTTGATTATTCTGTAACTTACCCTATTACGTGTAGTGCACGTGCAAACTTTTGGGCTTCTAAAACATTAAAAAAATTAAAATAAAAAGATAATGTGGCTGATGGGATTTGAACTCTGGCGTTATGGTTCAGCAGTGCAAGGTCTTACCAATGAGCTACAAGCTCCTTCTTGCTGTTCAAAAGCAAAACAAACTTATAACTCGTACTCAGGCTTAGGTGTCCCTTTCTGTATTATGAAAAAATTCATACAGAAAGTTAGGGTTGTTACATTCTACCCTACTTATAAAAATTTCGTCCTCAAAATTTGTAAAAGGAAAGTGTAACAGGTTCAAAACAATTTAGCGATCGTGAGTGTGAAAGGAATACTGGTTATTGCATGAAAAGTAACATGATGATACAAGGGTTTAAAAAGATTAAGAGAAATTACTAGTGTTACCTTGGTCTACAGTCTCGGCTTCTACGGCTGCTAATGTGAAAGCCTGACGCCGGGGTACATTCCTCTGTCCTTGGGGAATGTTTCTCTACCCTCGAGGAATGTTCCTCATTGCCTGATGGAATTGGCGAGTAGACTGTGCTGGTGGTGGAGCTGGGAGTGCAAGATGAGGTATAGGAGCCTGGATAGCTAGCCGCTACGGGTGGTTGATGGGTGTGTGAGATGGATTGCATCTATAAGGACAGTTTCCAATTCCGTGATTGGATGCGCCACAAACTAAGCACAAGCGTTTTGCGCGCCTACAGTCCTTCACCAAATGTCCTTCCCTCTTGCAATAGAAGAAAAAATCGAGACTCGGCTGGTTAATTGTTTCTTCCGATCTCCTGGGTTCAACAGTTGGCCTTGAAGAGGTTCCTCCTGCCATCTGGTTGGCAGGACGCTTAACTCTGCCAGATTGGGGCCTGCCCTTCTTCTTCACTACTTCATCGTATTTTCGGGCAGTCTTCAAAGCCAAATCAAGGGTTGGGAAATCCCCTGTAGCTAATGCAGCTTGGATCTCCTGGTCCAACCCTTGCTGAAATCTTCTAGCCCTGATCTCAGCAGTCGGTATCAAGTGTGCCGCGAATATGTTGCGATCTAGTGTTAACTGTGTAGTACGTGATATTTGAAAATCGAAATATTGAGATATATCTTTCCTACTGAGCATGGTAAACTCAGCATCATATTCATCCACGGATTTGGTCCACTTTAAACCTTATTGTAAGTGAATGAACTGTTGTTCCATGTCGAATCTGGCAATCTCGAGGAAGTACTTTGCGTCGAACATATCGTGAAAGGTCCTCCATTCGATCGGCTGGGTGAGACGGCTTTCTTCCGCCTTCTACCAGACCCGTGCATTGTCAGTGAACTGCAGCTTTGCAATTCGAACCCAAGCTATCTCTGGCACTTGTGCCGCTGCCAGGTCATCTTCAATGCTTTGAGCCCATTCCTCAGCTTCTAGAGGGCTCTCTTTTCCTGAGAATTGCTTAGGGTGCAAAGCCCTGAATTGCTTCACCCCAGGGGCTTCTACCTCGGAACGGTTCATCAAGATAGCAGTCTGCTGCTGTTATCCCTCCGGGAGGCTACGAATCGCCTCAAGCAAGACCATCTGCTCGTTGATCGGAGCAGTTACGGCAGGTGTAATCGGTAGGGAGGGTGGAGTGTTGTTGAAGTTGGTGCTAGTGTTGTTTAGGGAATCCATAACCTTGAAAGAAAAATTTGGGTTAGGACAGATTCAAAATATATTAAATGATAAGATTAAAGGAATATGTATTGTAAGGAATGTTTTCAGTTGCTGGTTCTTGTGTTATATTGCTTAAGTTTTCCACGCAGAGCAGACCTGTATGTCCATACAGAGCTGACCTGTATGTCCACACAGAACAGACCTGCATGGTAGGGTTCCATACAGCTCGGACCTTCATAGGCCACTAACAAAACCTGTCATGCCCCGCTTCCCAGTGTATGGGCAGAGGGCGCGACGAGGCCGCTACGTATTTACTCAGAAGTAAAACACTAAGCGTATCTAAGCAATATAAAGTAAAATGTACACAAGAGACAAGATGTAAATGAACA
Organism: Agapanthus africanus; assembly: GCA_030015575.1. NCBI lineage: Eukaryota > Viridiplantae > Streptophyta > Magnoliopsida > Asparagales > Amaryllidaceae > Agapanthus > Agapanthus africanus. The sequence continues at coordinate 52,730,690 of CM057347.1, forward strand.
GCAACTTTATTTATTAACATTCTTTTTACAATACAATGAAAAGTAAATACATGGAATGAAAGCAATGCCTAAACAGTGGAATAATAGAAATGAAAATGGAATAAATACAAGTGGCTACAGCTCTGGGTCTTCGGTGTACTGCTCAGGGGCCTGCTCCAAATGCTCCTGACTGGTCTCGTACTCCTCAGCGTCAAGTCCTCCTGACAACATTCCAAAGAAGAAGAGAAATAACAATGTCGTCATCGAACAATCACTCGATAAGTCCCAAAAATGAGGGAGAAGTAGAATAGACAAAGAGAGAGTATAGTTTTATTATAATTTTAGCGCAGTTGTTTGTAGCTTGGTACAGAAAATGCCAGTGTATACGAGAGGAGTCCCATTTACACCGGAGACTTTGGTAACCCATAGTATAAGGCTTCGTCGATAATACCACGGAACAACGGCATGGATATAATTACGTCTTAAGTGACCACCTCGTGCCACCTTTAACAAATTCCGTACTTGTCTACCCCTTTATAACCCCGTAGTGTTTATGTATTGATTGTATTGATTGTATGGATTGTATACTCTTGTCTTGTATTATAAATTGTATTGATGGTTGACTTGCCGAAACCATGATATCAGTAATGGAACGGATATAATGGATGAACATGTAAATGGAGTATATCAATGGTTCGATTTGGTCAAGTTGTATAGATTGAATAGATTGATTCATATTGAATCATGTTTTATTGTAGTTTGTACTTGAATCATATTCAAGTCAGATTAATTAGATTGAGACTCGGTCTGAGTCAGACACTTTTAAAAGAACTTGAAATCATTATTGTTTTGGTGTTATCGGTAACTGCTGCACATGGACGACAGGATTTGTGTCTTTTTCCAAGACAATTACCGTATTGATAACACCGTTTGTTAGGTTGTCTACCTTAAATAGGTAATCACCCATATCTCCGGCTCCCTGAGGCTCAAGAGACTGGTCCCGCTTAAACCTATGTTTACTAGGGTCCTTATTGTAATTTAGTATAACTTGAGGGGGGGTTTTGTAAGAAAAAATAGTTTTGTATAATTTTCAAAATACACCTCAAGCATTTAATTATCATCTTTAGAGTTCTCATAGATGTATATTTTATCAATGTGGAATTTCTAGTGAATAAAACCTAATTTCATAATATATGGTATTTATTTATAATATGGATGTTGTTTGAATTATCATGGTAGTTTCATGTAATATTTGAATTATTTTCTTGAGTTTTGGAAACATAGAATATTATATATATTTAAAATAAGTATTTTGGTAATATTTATGTATATATATTTAATGAAAATAATTTTATTTATTTTCTTGTAAAAATCTCATTTCTAAAGAAAAATGTATAAATATTCTATCGAGATCAAATGCTCCTTGCGGAGGTCTGCATCTCACTCTACTAAGCCCGAGGATGTGCGATAATCCGCACTATCCCGAACAGGGTCCCCAGAAGTGGGTTGTAGAGGCGCAATTGCATGGAAAAGTTAAATACACTTTTTAAAGAAAACGGCTTTGATAAGTTAAAGGTATTTAATTGCAAAGTCGTATTTTCCGTATTATATTATCCCAAGATTCATCATGCCATGATAAATATGTGTGTTGTGATGAGATAGGTCATTACCTTGTGAACTATCTAAAGTTATAGCAAGGAAATAAGTTTATAATGTCGAAATGAAATATAAAGGTATTTTAATGTAAAAGTGGAATAAAACTTGCTACGGTTATTATTTTGATGTAAAACTTGTTCTATTGTCTTTGTTAATGATTGCTAAACAAGATATCAAAATTTTTAGGTTTGTTATTAATAAAAAAATTGTATTTTTAAAAAAAAAAAGAATCGGAAACCGGATAACTCCGCTTCCGACATGTTTTGAGAATGAGAAGTTTAAGAATAGAAAACAAGAGAGAGAAAGGGGACTTACTGGCTTTGATGAGAGAGGAAGGTAGGAGGAGATCTAGGATTCGTCTGTGCTTCGTTTCGTTGCCAGAAACTCCTCGTATCGTTACCGGAACTTCGTCGGAATTTCGCCCTTTGCTAACTTCGCTTACACACAAATAAAGACTTGGGAATTCTTGAGAGTTTTTGTATAGAATTTTCAGTGTGAAGGGATGCAAAATGGAGTGGGTATTTATAGGACAAATTAAGATTTAGGGGTGATGAACAATGTATTTAAATTTGCATTAAAAATGGGATTTAAATGTGTTTTTAATTCTCGGGAAAATGCAGGGAAAACAAATATATAGGGGTTAAAGAGAGGAGTCCAAAGGTCTAGGATTTACAAAAAAATAGGGTTTGGGCTAGGGAAAACCGGTGGCACCGGTCTGGAAAGGATTCTCGCCGGTCGGATCCGAGGGGATAGGGTCTGGATTGGGGCCACGTGTCCATGACACTTTAACTAGCCTTTTTCACCTGTTTGATTATTCTGTAACTTACCCTATTACGTGTAGTGCGCGTGCAAACTCTTGGATTTCTAAAACATTAAAAGAATTTAAAATAAAAGGATAATGTGGATGATGGGATTTGAACTCTGGTGTTATGGTTCAGCAGTGCAAAGTCTTACCAATGAGCTACAAGCTCCTTCTTGTTGTTCAAAAGCAAAACAAACTTATAACTCGTGCTCAGGCTTAGGTGTCCCTTTCTGTATTTTGAAAAAATTCATACAGAAAGTTAGGGTTGTTACATTCTACCATCCTTATAAAAATCTTGTCCTCAAAATTATAGAAAAGTGTAACAGATTCAAAACAATTTAGTGATCGTGAGTGTGAAAGGTATACTGGTTATTGCATGAAAAGTAACATGATGATACATGGGTTTGAAAAGATTGAGAGGAATTACTAGTGTTACCTTGGTCTACAGTCTCGGCTTCTACGGCTGCTAATGTGAAAACCTGACGACGGGGTACATTCCTCTGTCCTTGGGGCATGTTTCTCTGCCCTCGAGGCATGTTCCTCATTGCCTGATGGAATTGGCGAGTAGGCTGTGCTGGTGGTGGAGCTGAGAGTGCAAGACGAGGTGTAGGAGCCTGGATAGCTGGCCGCTCCGGGTGGTTGATGGGTGTGTGAGCTGGATTGCGACTATAAGGATATTTTCCAATTCCGTGATTGGATGCGCCACAAACTAAGCACAGGCCTTTTGCGCGCCTACAGTCCTTCACCAAATGTCCTTCCCTCTTGCAATAGAAGCAAAAATCAGGACTCGGCTGGTTAATTGTTTCTTCAGGTCTCCTGGGTTCAACAGTTGGCCTTGAAGAGGTTCCTCCTGCCATCTGGTTGGCAGGACGCTTAACTTCGGCAGATTGGGGTCTGCCCTTCTTCTTCACTACTGCCCCGTATCTTCGGGCGGCCTTCAAAGCCAAATCATGGTTTGAGAAATCTCCTGTAGCTAATGCAGCTTGGATCTCCTGGTCCAATCCTTGCTGAAATGTAACGGTTTAGAAATCGTTTAGGCGAATTTTCCGATATTAGGTAAAATAAATTGTGTTTTCCGTAAAAATCTAGAAGTGATTATTTTTCAGTATAGACTTAACTGCACCTAGTTTAACTAGGACTAGTATGCGGTATTTAGTTAGTCACTTGTAAATTTTAGTTCACTTAAATATTTTTCCTTAATTAAAATATTATTATAAGATTTAATTATATACTTAATTAGTGGTAATTACAATTTGGATTGAGTTAATTATGCTAATGTGAATCCATGCCAATTTAATCACAAGATTAAGCATTTTGTCTTCCTTGCAAAATATCTTAGAAATATCTAGATATTTTGATGGAATTAAAGAAAATTTTAAGTAAAGAATTAAGAGGTGGCATGATGTGAGGTGTATTAATGAGCTTTAATGTTGAACTTAGACTAGAATTTTCCACACAACTCCACAATTTCCACCTCCTCCTTCATTTGGCCGAACCCCCCTTGCTGCCCATTCTTTTTCCCCACTCCATTTTCACTTCTAAAAGCTCCAATAATTCATCAAAAATCAACAAAAAATCCCACAAACTCTAAAACAAATCCATACCCATTATTCTTTAGTTTTAATCAAGCTTGGATCTTCATGAAGATTAGCATTTTGGAGGCTATTTTGGAAGTGTAGTTGCAAGTTTGTGAATCAAGTTTGAGGTATAAAATCCTAACCCTAAACTTTAGTTGTTGTTTAAATACCATAATCAAGTTATTAGATGTTTAAATAAAGCTTTAATTAGGATGTTTTGGATTTCTAGAAAGAGTTATGAAGATCAAGTTAGGGTTTTAATTGTTTGAAATGGTCAACTGAGAAGTTTAGACTTAGAAAACTTAATCTAGTTGTGAGATTGTTAATTGTTATTTTCCTAATTGTCTAATTAAGCTTAATTGCAAACTAACTTTTACTAAATCTTATTTGGGTGAGATTAAAATTGTAGTAAAGGTTTGTGTGACTTAATTAAGCTACTGCGTGATGATTGTGATCGCTAGAATTGTTTAAACTTCTAGATTTGAGCTAAAATGATTAAAAGGTGCTTACTAGGTTTTCGGTTAAATTAGATGTGTGTTTCTATTGACGTTGCGGTGTTATATATTTTATCTTCCACGATATATATTGTGTTGTGAATGCGCGATCGGTACAATCGGGGTCTAGGCTTGGTGTTTGTGTCATTCAGCGTTCCTAGCTGAGGTTGTACCGATGTCGTACGCGTTTTGTGCACTAAGTGCACAGTGTGTATATCTTGTGGACGTTATCCTTGTGTTTCGTTGTCTTTGTGTCAGTGCGGGATATTTAGCCTTATGTGTTGTGTTTGTGAAATTTTAGGATCGCAAGCGGGGACTTCAGACGCTACGAAGAAAGGGAAACAGGTGGTCGGATTTTCTTAGCTCGAGATCATCGGTGAGTAGATTTAGTATCTACGGGGACATCGCCTGTATGGCGTTATGCGTCAGGGCTGGATAAGATATTATAGCTGCATGTTTATACGCATATGAGTTGATTGTGCATGAGCATCATTGCAATATTATTACTTATGGTACCTATTGGACACTGCACCATTACTGACGGTTCATGTTGCACGAGCACTAAATTGTATGCTACACTCACACCGTTGGTAATTGCCATGACACGCGCAACATATACCTTGCTATAGCTACATGTACATCATGCATATATACTTACATGTACACCCACATACCTTACTATAGCTACATATACCCCTATGTGGTATTATATTGTCATTGACATTGAGACGTTGATTATTGTGTTATTGCGCATATGAAATGCATCATATATACATGCTTACATGTATATACACATATCTTGCTATAGTTACATGTACACCTCATATGATGCTGCACTTGATTTCGGAGGAATTAGGAACCGCATGATATATTTTAAAACTGTATTCATTTAAAAGAGCAGTTTTCCCTTAATATGCTCATATTGCTGTTTTATGTTGCATATATCAGATTTCATGGATTTATGCATTGAGATATGGATTTCATGTGATTTATAGACTTGAGAACCGTGGGGATATTTCAAGAAATTATGTACTGTTTTGAAAACCTGGTTTCTCTTGATATGATATTTCGATGCGTCCACCATGAGTTTTCTCGGTTATGAGACTTGTGTTAGATACCCGATTCGAGAAGCGAGGGGGAACCGTCTGTGGGTACATAGTGGACTCGGTGAGGTACCCCGGGGCAAGAAGACTCGTTTTGTTAGGCGGTGAGCCTGGCAGGAGAGCACTACCTACCGGTGATTGGTTAGACCTGGCAGTTATCTGGAGGATACCGACCGGAGTCGAGAGATAGATATGGGCCGATCCGAACAGATGAAGCCCATGGGCCGATCCGGACAGACTGAGCCCGTGGGCCGATCCGGACTGACGGAGCCTGGTATATATGTATTTACGTATCGATGTTGGACACTCAGGTTCCATGAGATTTACATACATGAGGGCTGACATGAATAGGAACCCGGAACACTAGCTGGACATCAGAGTGACGGCGCCTGAGGTATTGGGATTTGTGGTGTCGTTGATAGACACCAGGATTTTCCACGATGATGATTCATTGATGATGTTATGTTATATCTCATACTCAGCATTTATTTGATATGCATTGCTTCATGTATTTGTAGTACCTGATGGAGTACCTTGATCATGATTGTTGCATATCCATATTGCCATATTTATGCTATTAGATTGCATGTTATAGATTATCGCTGTTCGTGCATACTTGCGATTACAGTATGATGTTATTTACTATTCACGAGTTGGCAACTCACCCCGTTGTGCCATAGTGTTTTGCAGGCCTGACCCTCAGAGTAGTCGCGGCAGGGTTTCATATTATCTCTACTTTTGAGGATATCGCTACGGTTGGTTGTGAGACCTTTTGCTATAGATGGGTTTGCGGTTATCCGATGATGTTCATTGTTTATCTTTTGTATCTAGTACTCTCCATCTACCACCTTCATGTATTTGACTTAGAGACGAGTTGTGAGGATCGATATTGTATTATTTTGTGATTCTGAGTGCCGTGCTCGCGGGAGCCGGCCTTGTTATGAAGTTTTACCTCCTTATGATGTTTTCATTTATATTTCTTCGCTACAGCGTCGTATATATTCTTGTGGTGGTTGTTTCCGCCGTTGGGCGTGATTTGCTCCCGTTTGGGGATGCTTTATTTTTATTCTATGTTGTACCCGTTTCGGGGCTAGTTTTTACAAAGGAGGTGCTGCCAAAATTTTTAAGAAAGTGAACTTAAGTTTAAAGGTTTTTACTTGAGGTTCCCGAAGGTTTTTAACAATGTTTTTCATCACTTATTCCTTTTGGTGGTTTAGATTTCTGGGTTTCGGCTTACTCAAATTACGTACGCCTGTTGACGTCACGTGGTTTAAGTGTCGGTCACGTATCTAAATTTAGGTCGTGACATGAAATCTTCTGGCCCTGATCTCAGCAGTCGGTATTAAGTGTGCCGCGAATCTGTTGCGGTCTAGTGTTAGCTGTGTAGTATGTGATATTTGAAAATCGAAATATTGAGATATATTTTACCTACTGAGCATGGTAAACTCAGCATCATATTCATCCACGGATTTGGTCCACATCGAACCTTCTTGTAAGTGAATGAACTGCTGTTCCATGTCGAATCTGGCAGTCTCGAGGAAGTACTTTGCGTCGAACATATCGCGAAAGGTCCTCCATTCGATCGGCTGGGTGAGACGGCTTTCTTCCGCCTTCAACTAGACCTGTGCAATGTCAGTGAGCTGCAGCTTTACAACTCGAACCCAAGCTATCTCTGGCACTTGTGCCGCTGCCAGGTTATCTTCAATACTTTGAGCCCATTCCTGAGCTTCTAGAAGGCTCTCTTTTCCTGAGAATTGCTTAGGGTGCAAAGCCCTGAATTGCTTCACCCAGGGGCTTCTGCCTCGGAACGGTTCATCAAGATAGCAGTCTGCTGCTGCTGTCCCTTCAGGAGGCTACGGATCGCCTCAACCAAGACCGTCTGCTCGTTGATCGGAGCAGTTACGGTAGGTGTAATCGGTAGGGGAGGTGGAGTGTTGTTGAAGTTGGTACTAGTGTTGTTTGGGGAATCCATAACCTTGAAAGAAAAATTTGGGTTAGGACAGAATCAAAATATATGAAATGATAAGATTCAAGGAATATGTATTATAAGGAATGTTTTCAGTTGTTGGTTCTTGTGTTATATTGCTTAGGTTATCCACGCAGAGCAGACCTGTATGTCCATACAGAGCTGACCTGTATGTCCATACAGAACAGACCTGCATGGTAGTGTTCCATAGAGCTCGGACCTTCATGGACCACCAACAAAACTTGTCACGCCCCGCTTCCCAGTGTATGGGCAGAGGGCGCGACGAGGCCGCTACGTATTTACTCAGAAGTAAACACGCTAAGCGTATCTAAGCAATATAAAGTAAAATGTACACAAGAGACAAGATGTAAATGAACAGCAACTTTATTTATTAACATTCTTTTTACAATACAATGAAAAGTAAATACATGGAATGAAAGCAATGCCTAACAGAAATGAAAATGGAATAAGTACAAGTGGCTACAGCTCTGGGTCTTCGGTGTACTGCTCAAGGGCCTGTTCCAAATGCTCCTGACTGGTCCCGTAGTCCTCAGCGTTGGGTCCTCCTGACAACATTCCAAAGAAGAAAAGAAATATGAATGTCGTCAGCGAACAATCGTTCGGTAAGTCCCAAAGATAAGGGAGAAGTAGAATAGACAGAGAGAGGGTATTGTTTTATAATGTTTTATTATAATGTTAGCGCAGTTATTTGTAACTTGGTACAGAAAATGCCAGTGTATACGAGAGAAGTCCCACTTACACCGGAGACTTTGGTAACCCGTAGTATAAGACTCTGTCGATAATACCACGGAACAACAACATGGATGTAATTACGTCTTAAGTGACCACCTCGTGCCACCTTTAACATGTTCCGTACCAGTCTACCCCTTTATAACCCCGTAGTGTTTATATATTGATTGTATTGATTGTATGAATTATATAGTCTTGTCTTGTATTATAAATTGTATAGATGGTTGACTTGCCGAAACCATGATATCAGTAATGGAACGTATATAATGGATGAACGTGTAAATGTAGTATATTCATGGTTCAGTTCAGTCAAGTTGTATAGATTGAATAGATGGATTCATATTGAATCATGTCGTATTGTAGTTTGTACTTGAATCACATTCAAGTCAGATTGATTAGATTGAGACTCAGTCTGATTCAGACACTTTTAAAAGAACTTGAAATCATTATTGTTTTGGTGTTATCGAAAACTGCTGCACATGGATGGCAGGATTTGTGTTTTTTTCCAAGACAATTACCGTATTGATAACACTGTTTGTTAGGTTGTCTACCTTAAATAGGCAAGCACCCATATCTCCGGCTCCGTGAGGCTCAAGAGACTGGTCCCGCTTAAACCTATGTTTACTAGGGTCCTTATTGTAATTTAGTATAACTTGAGGAGGTTTTATGTAAAAAAATAGTTTTGTATAATTTTCAAAATACACCTCAAGTATTTAATTATCATCTTTAGAGTTCTCATAGATGTATATGTTATCAATGTGGAATTTCTAGTGAATAAAACCTAATTTCATAATATATGGTATTTATTTGTAATATGGATGTTGTTTGAATTATCATGGTAGTTTTATGTAATATTTGAATTCTTTTCTTGAGTTTTGGAAACATGGAATATTATATATATTTAAAATAAATATTTTGGTAATATTTATATATACATATTTAATGAAAATAATTTTATTTATTTTCTTGTAAAAATCTCATTTTCTAAAGAAAAATGTACAAATATTCTATCGAGATCACATGCTCCTTGCGGAGGTCTGCATCTCACTCTACTAAGCCCGAGGATGTGCGATAATCCGCACTATCCCGAACGGGGTCCCCAGAAGTGGGTTGTAGAGGCGCAATTGTATGGAAAAGTTAAATACACTTTTTAAAGAAAACGGTTTTGATAATTTAAAGGTATTTAATTGCAAAGTCGTATTTTCCGTATTATATTATCCCAAGATTCATCGTGCCATGATAGATATGTGTGTTGTGATGAGGTAGGTCATTACCTTGTGCACTATCTAAAGGTATAGCAAGGAAATAAGTTTATAATGTCGAAATGAAACATAAAGGTATTTTAATATAAAAGTGGAATAAAACTTGCTACGGTTATTATTTTAATGTCAAACTTGTTCTATTGTCTTTGTTAATGATTGCTAAACAAGATATCAAAATTTGTAGGTTTGTTATTAAGAAAAAATTGTATTTTTAAAAGAAAATAGAATCGGAAACCGGATAACTCCGCTTTCGACATGTTTTGAGAATGAGAAGTTTGAGAATAGAAAACAAGAGAGAGAAGGGGACTTACTGGCTTTGATGAGAGGGGGAGGTAGGAGGAGATCTAGGATTCATCTGTGCTTCGTTTCGTTGCCGGGAAGTTCTCGTAACATTGCCGGAATTTCGTCGGAGCTTCACCCTTTGCTAACTTCACTTGCACACAAATAAAGACTTGGGAATTCTTTAGAGTTTTTGTATAGAATTTTCAGTGTGAAGGGATGCAAAATGGAGTGGGTATTTATAGGACAAATTAGGGTTTAGGGGGTGATGAACAATGCATTTAAATTTGCATTCAAAATGGGATTTAAAGGGGTTTTTAATTCTCGGGAAAATGCAGGGAAAACAAACAGATGGGGTTTAAAAAAGGGAGTCCAAGGTTCTAGGGTTTACAAAAAAATAAGATTTGGGCTTGTGAAAACCGGCGGCACTGGTCTAGGATGGATTCTCGTCGGTCGAATCCGAGGGGATAGGGTCTGGATTGGGGCCACGTGTCCATGACGCTTTAACTAGCCTTTTTCACCTGTTTGATTATTCTGTAACTTACCCTATTACGTGTAGTGCGCGTGCAAACTCTTGGGTTTCTAAAACATTAAAAGAATTTAAAATAAAAAGATAATGTGGCTGATGGGATTTGAACTCTGGTGTTATGGTTCAGCGGTGCAAGGTTTTACCAATGAGCTACAAGCTCCTTCTTGCTGTTCAAAAGCAAAACAAACTTATAACTCGTCCTCAGGCTTAGGTGTCCCTTTCTGTATTTTGAAAAAATTCATACAGAAAGTTAGGGTTGCTATACTGATGGTTATGGGTCAAATGTCTGCATGACTTATTGGATTATTAAGGGTTTAACAGATTGCACCGCTTAAACCCGGTATGCGACACTCTTTGACGAAGAGACCTGACTGTACAACGACTATCATTGATAGGCTCTGATTGCGTTTGGATGAGATTACTTATCGACCTTTCTTTTGATTAATATCTGGGTAGTCGTTATGTACAGCTGGTGCCACTAACGTGCTTATGGGTTAACCCATGTATCACTAAAAGTGTTTCAAATCAATCGGATATGATCCTAACCTAATACCAGCGTATTGATTGAGTCTTTAGAGTCCCACACAGAGGTTTTTCATTCTCAGGCAAAATGATGTAGAGTTCGTATGATGATACGTGCGGGAGTTCGATTAAATACGTGTATTTCATACATGTATGTTAATCGGATGTTTTTAATTCTAACCGATTTATATTTAAGCGGGATTATTAAATCAAGTGGTGATTTAATAATATATATATATATATATATATATATATATATATTCTAGTATTATGTTTATTTTCTATTTATCTCTCATTTGGTATTTGTATACGATACATATACATGTCGATGTTTTATATATTTGATATATAAATACATCTAGAAGGGATACCTCATTTCTCGTTTATGATTAAAAGAAATGACTCATTTCTTTTAATTATAAAGAAAATGAGGCATGAGAAAAAGAGAAGAGAGTAGAATTTTCTAGCATGTCTTAGAGTTTAAAAAACTATGCTAGAATGTTTGCTTCTTCTCTTAACTCATCACTTCCTTCAGTCTTTTCTCTCTCTTGATTTTCTAGAGTGAGCGGGGAGATATAAGAGATAATTTTAGAGAGTGATTTCTATATCTCTTGATCTTTTTTATTAGCAATACATTACTTGTACTCATTTCCTAACAATTCTTGATTACAAGTTGCTTCATCAAAGTTCACTTTGGAGTGGAGCTAAAGCTTGAGTTCGGGTTCCTACGCATGGATCATCTTTGACAAGGGGATCGACTCTCAAGCAAGTTCGGAAGGACTTAGAGCCTAGCCAGGATCTTTTACAAATGGTTGACACACTACAAGGGTAGCTATCCCCTTATAAACCCTTAGCTAGATCTCTTGTGTTGCTTATTTTAGTGTTTGGATTATTTATTTAGGGTTGTAGTTGGTTGTGCTTGCATAAATTTTATTTTTTTCATTCCGTCTTTGCCGCGAGTGTTGCGGCGTGAGCACAACGAACTTACACTAGTATCAGAGCCAACCCAAACACTAAAACTTGCTTTAGAAGGTGCTATAGTTTCAGGAAAAAAATTCACTGTTATAAGTTTCTAAGTTCAAGTCACTGCAGATTTTTTTATGCCACTCCTAAAATTTTTTGAAAATAGTTTTTTAACTAGTTTTTCAATAAGAGCGATGAACAGAAAACACGAGGCTTAAACATCATAGTCTGGCAGCCTGGGTCGGCCAAGCTCTGATGTTTTGCCTCGTGCTTCTAACATAGACTTGATTTTGTAGAAACTGGATTTTTTGGAATACACCAACACTTCCCAGGTTTTAGATTTTGCTCTGATACCAGTGTAAGTTCATTGTGCTAGCGCCATAACACTCGTGGCTAAGGTGGAATGAAAAACAATAAATTTTATGCAAGCACGACAAACTACAACCCCAAGTAAATAATCCAAACACTAAAACAAGCAACACAAAAGATCTAGCTAAGGGTTTATATGGGGTCATCTACCTTTGTAGCATGTCTACCACCTGTAGAAGACCATAGCTAGGCTCCAAGTCCTCTGGAACATGCTTGAGAGTCGATCCCCCTTGCCAAAGATGATCTATGCGAAGGAACCCGAACTCAAGCTCTAGCTCCACTCCAAAGTGAACTTTGATGAAGCAACTTGTAATCAAGACTTGCTCGGAAATGAGTACAAGTAATATAGGGATTTATCACTCTCTCCTTCTTCTTCTTATCTAGTATCCATATACTCAGGAGTCAAAGTTAATTGAGAAACAATTTTCAATTACAACTACACATGAAAATTGAAATATAAAAAATGTTTCAAGGGGGTGGCCGGGTATTCCTAGTAACACCTCTTCCTCTGCCAAGGCTCATCACAGTAGTTGCAATTTTCTTTCTCCTCACTTCAACCCCTTTATATTTTTCTACGAGCGCGTTGAGCCACCCGCCAATTCTAGAAACGAGGCAACCCGGCCTCAATCACAGAAATGGAATAGTCGGATTTTCTAAGAACCCTGTGTTTCATTTGAGCCGCAAATGAAACGTGACATTCCCCAGTCGCGTGAAAAAATGTATACACTAGTCTAAACTGGAGTACCAATACCCAGTCTCGATACTCGTACGACTAGGGATATTTAAGGATGTGCATATGGACTATCCAATCCCCACTAGTATGATCCTTATCATAATCCTAGTAGTCAAGTAAAGATTTTATGGCCTTTATCATTGTGTATTAACTATACGTAATAACAAGTAAAACGTATACACTTGAATAATAAATATAAATCAGATAGCATACTATCATCTCGAGCAAGATTGTTCTATCCATATAGGTTCTCCTGAAATTACAATAATTTTCTTGAGGGCACATATATCCAACATACCTAATGCCAATACTAGAATAAGTAGGTACATGTCATGTCAATCAAGACAATCGAGTCGAGTCAAGTGGTATCAGGAATTCATTGGCGTTTGGGTAAACATTACCTTGCAAATAAGGTTTGACATGATAACAAATAACTAGTCAAGCATGAACGCATGTGAACAATCAATATACCGGCATATTCAGAAATAGCATCATCGTATCAGGTAAGTGATCAAGGTACTAGCATTAACAGTAATATCATGATCCATGAATAACATTAATAATCAAAGCATACAACCAATATATTAATATCAGATAACAGACATCCTATCACATCAGACGTCTGGGGCAGGCGTCTGGATCATATTTATATACAACAGACGTCTGTGGCAGACGTCTCTGGTCCTCAATATTTCCTACTCCAGACGTCTGCGGCCAATGTCTGGTCCATGAATATGTGTATGGCAGACGTCTGGGGCAGACGCCTCCCTTTCAAATTAAGTTACTGGAAATCCATTTCAGAGACGTCTTGTTCTAGTTGGCAGACGTCTGTAGTTGAATTTTAATAACTGGAAATGTGGTTCAGAGACGTCTCCACGAGTAGTTTCTGAGACGATCAGATTTTTACTAAAGTTTCAATTCTATATCCAATTCATGATTTAACGCGGAATATAATCATGCCAATTATTCAAACACAATACACTAAACTAATTAATCATAAAGATGGTAAATCTAAGGTTTGACGATGCTTATTGTTTCTAGATTGGATTTATCGACACATCGCGATTCAAATCTCGATATATCTTCAATTATGGTTTATATCGATCTATATCAGATAATGTATTAATAATAATGTACAACAAGATCTAGCTTATTGTATTAGCATGTTAGAATAAGTATTCGGATACTTGCCTACATACTTACTATTATGATGAATATATATATATAGATAGATAGATATATATGATTTGTTCATACTAAAAATATTCTCAAATCGACAGTGTAATATATGAATATATTGTGTATGTGCTTGTTATCATATAATAAATATGATAAATCTTAATGAACTGATAACTACTATTAACTTACAACATAAAAAAAACATATCTAATTATGATATTAATATGCAAGAGGTATCGTTAAGGGTTTAATGTCGATTTATCGAATAGTCATAACAAATACTACTATACAGCAAGATTTGATCTTGCCATGTTAGCATGCAACAAATATGTAACTACTTGCCTCGAAGACGACCGATCTTAATAGCGTAGATGATGATGAAACGATGAACTTTGGAACTGACATCAATATCTTGCCTCTAGATGGTGCTCGGTTATGTTTATGAAGTCAAACGGAGAGAGAAAAGAGAGATGGGCCTCCACAAGAAAACTCAAGGGATGAAAACCAAATTTGGTGGCGGATTGGTAGCCAATTGCTTGCGGCGGCGGCTGATTGGCGGTCAAATAGTTGAATTAGGATCTCAAGTTTTTAGGTTGGACATAGGAGGAAGAAATAGAAGTTTTAGAAATCTCGGATTTGGTTTAGGGTTTTGACTATGGCAGAAATCAGCTAGGGTTATGTTTTGAAGGATCTAGGGTTTTGGGTTGCATCCAGGAAAAGAAAAGAGGAAGAGATGGGGTTACGGTTCATGAGAGAAGGGTTTAAATAGGATATACATAATTATATGGGCCGGATATATCATGGAGTTGATTTCAAATATGAATTGGGAAATAATAGAAAGGTAATAATTAACTATAGTAAAATAATATTAAACTATTACATCTTGTGCTTTAAACTATGACATAAAATTTACTTATACCATTATGATACAGTACAATGTTCTAAGGTGTTATAGTATTCCGTAGATGTCTAATTGAGAATTTGATTCTCTCTCGACTTACTCCTCCTTATATACCATAGTACCATGGAGAATTGGAGAGGTGGACTCGCAGCCTATGGGATATGGTGCGCTTTATGATGAGTAATGTTGAGTTGCCTCTTTCATTTTTGGATATGCACGGGAAACAGTTGCATATCAATTGAATATGGTTCAGTCTAAATTAGTGTCTAAGATTCTATATGTGATATAGAATGGAAGGAGACCATATCTTAAGTTTGTTAAGATATGGTGTTGTCCGGTTTGTGTTGATAACAGAATCCGGACATATTCAAGACACGTTTCAGTAATTTGCAGTTTGTGAGTTATTCCAAGTATTCATAAGGGTTTAACTTCCACCATGTTCAGGATCAAAAGTTGTTTTGTTCTTGACACACCGCTTTTTTTAGGAAAAGAATTTCTCGCAAAAGAAATTAGTGGGGGTATGGTAGAACCAAAAGAGATTCTAGAACCACAAATGGTTACTGAAAATTTAGTAGAACCTAAGAATTCAATTCTACCTGACAAATCTTAGCTATTCCACAGATCTAGTAGGCGACCTTAGCTACCTGAGAGATACTACAGTTTCTTCGTAGACAATGATAGGAAGGTTTGCATCATGATTGATGATGACCCTACTAGTTATCAGCAGGCCATAAGGAGTAGTGACTTTCGACTGATGGCCGGATGCCAAAATATCCGAGTTGGACTCCATGCATTCCAATAAAGTATAAACTTTGTTAGATACTCCTAAAAAGGTAAAACCCATTAGGAGGAAGTGGATCTTCCAAAAGAATATCAGTGCATATGGAAAAGAAGTAACCTAATAAGGCTAGACTTGAAGCAAAAGGTTTTCGTCAAATACCCGGTGCGGATTGTAATGAAACATATTCTCCGGTATCTATGTTGAAGTTTATTAGAATACCACTTGTCATTGCTATACTTCTAGACTATGAGATCTGGCAGGTGGCATCAATAACGCTTTTCTAAATGGAGATTTAGAAGTGAGCGTGTATATGACTATGTCAGAAGGTTTTGTAGTTAGTGGGAGCAGCAGAAAGGTGTGCAAGTAGCTTAAGTCTATTTATGAACTGAAGCAGGTATCGCGGAGATGGATCATCTGTTTTTTTATGAGATTGTCAAAATGTTTGACTTCATCAAAGTTATAGATGAACCTAGTATTTATAAGAAGGTTGTAGGGTGTATTGTCGCGTTCCTCATATTGTATGTGGATGATATCCTCCGGATAGGAAGTGATATTCCTATATAACAATTCGGTTAAACTGTAGTTGTCACAAAGAATTCTGTCACGCCCCACTTCCCAGTAGATGGAAACGGTGACGTGGCAAGCCCGCAACGTATTTACTATAAGAATACGTTAAGCGTCTATAAGCAATATAAAAATGACACAAGAACAGACAAGTGAAAATAAAATCCAACCGCTTTATATATTTACATTCTCAACGTTACAGAGTTTAACTGATACAGGAAGTCTGAACATAAAAAGAAAGTGTTTGAACATGTAACTTACTAAAAAAGAAAAGCGGGAAAGAAAACTAATGATCTGCTTCAGGTGTGAACTGGTTGTAATTCTCTGCAATCACTTCCACCTCTTTTGATCCTAAGTCACATGACGAACATTTCAAGAAACAAAACATAGATGGAATGCCCGTCAACGAACTTTTGTGCTCGGTAAGTCCCAATAGAGATGTGTAATATATAAATTGAGTGCAAGATGACATAAAATATAGTATAAATGGAAATTGTAATATTTTATTAAAGAAATGATACGCGAAGGTATAGAAATTTTAGGGTCGTTACATTCTATCCTTCTTAAAATAATTTCGTCCTCGAAATTACTTAAGAAGGATATGGTAACAGAATAAGAAACAGGTTAGGATAATATAGTCGCATATTGTCGTCGCTCCACCAGTCGGTACTCTAATTGATAAGAGAGTAATATTGAATGTAAAAGATGGTCAAAAAGATATAAAGAGGCACAAAAATGAATTTCAAGAGAGTAGGAAGTGATCTTCAAGAAAAACAAATGAAGGAAGTGAGATAGATTCAAGTATAGCGAGTCGTTATAGTCTACTTTTCTTAAAAGAATTTTGTCCGTGAAATTCTCTCGAGAGGTACGTCGCAAAGGTACGAGAAACACTAAGGATGGCATCTTCAAGCTTCGTTAATTGATGATCTAACCAACTGAGCTAATAGGCGTAAGAGATACAAATAGAAGGGTGAACTAGAGTTAAGCATTCAAAAGTCGAGAGGTTGAATTCAAGTAAAAAGTGAAGATAGATTCAAGGAATAAGATGAGATTCAAAGGAATTGAAATGTAACGAATGTAAA
This sequence comes from Agapanthus africanus, assembly GCA_030015575.1. Lineage (NCBI taxonomy): Eukaryota > Viridiplantae > Streptophyta > Magnoliopsida > Asparagales > Amaryllidaceae > Agapanthus > Agapanthus africanus. Next base: position 52,748,181 of record CM057347.1, read on the forward strand.
AGTTGTTGAATTTAATTAATTCTTGCAATATATTGCTTATGATGTTCATGCAGAACTGACATGCATGGGCCACCAACAAAACCTGTCACGTCCTGCTTCCTAGTAGATGGAAACGGTGACGTGGCAAACTCGCAACATATTTACTATAAGAATACGTTAAGCGTCTGTAAGCAACATAAAATGACACAAGAATAGATAAGTTAAAATAAAATCCAACCACTTTATATATTTACATTCTCAACTTTACAGAATTTAACGGATACAAGAAGTTTTAACATAAAAAAGAAAGTGTTTAAACATGTAACTTACTAAAAAAGAAAAGCGGGAAAGAAAACTAATGATCTGCTTTAGGCGTGAACTGGTTGTAATTCTCTGCAATCACTTCCACCTCCTTTGATCCTAAGTCACCTGACGAATATTCCAAGAAACAAAAGATAGGTAGAATGCCCGTCAGCGAACTTGCGCTCGGTAAGTCCCAATAGAGATGTGTAATATATAAATTGAGTGCAAGATGACATATAATATAGTATAAATGGAAATTGTAATGTTTTATTAAAGAAATGATACGCGAAGGTATATGAATTTTAGGTTCGTTACAATTTCTCTATATAAGATTTGAGCAATACATCAATCATTCTGGTAACTATATCTACAGAGATAGATCTAGAAGGATTTAGGGATTGTCCCAATCCGGATACTATGAAACCATTCGAAAGTGGTTTAGAATTGATGACTCAAAGCGTGGTAGTATACCCGCATATCATGAGATCACCCTCTCTAAAGAGATGTTTTCGAGACTGATGAGGAGAGAGACTCGCATGAATGACACTCCTTATGTTTCGACAGTAGGGTCAATCATGTGATATTATGTACCAAACAAGATGAAGCTTATGTACTTACTGTAGCAAGCTGATACTATTCCAATCTTGAAGAAACAAAAGAATAGCAGTGAAGAACATTCTCAAGTACTTGTGAAGTACTAAAGAGATGTTCTTGGTGTATGGTGATGGCAACCTCCAAATGGATGCGATTGCTAATTCCAGCTTTCAAAGTGACGTATGTGACAGAAAGTCTGTTACGGGTTACAAGTTTACCCTCTTTTCAGGAGCAGCAAATTCGAACGATTCCAAACAGGATGCTGAAGTAGACACGACGTTGGATGATGAGTATGACTCAGCGAAGGATGCAACTTAAGAAGTTATTTGGATAAATAATTTCATTTCTGAACTTGGTCCCATCAGATATCTAGACAAATTCTAAGGCAGGTATCGCTTGATTCGGGAGATAGTTGATCTCCGCGAGATTAAGATAAAGTGAGAAGAAATTAGAGACATTGTAGCGGATTCACTCACTGAAGCTGTTTCTCAGATACAGTTTGTGAAACTGATATTAGAGAAGCTGGGCATGTGATACTGCAATAATTGGCCTTGAGTGAAAGTGGGAGATTGTTGGATATAGGTGTCTTGAAGGCAATTATTGTAATTATACATGGACTTATATGGATAGAACATTCTTGCTCGACATGATGATATGCTATCTAGTTTGTCTTTATTATTCATGTGTATATATTTTATTTGTTATTACATATCGCTAATACATATTGATAAAGTCTATATGATTCTTGCTTGACAACCAGGATTATGATGGGGATCATACTAGTGGGGCCTGGATAGTCCATAAGCACATCCTTAAATGTTCATAGTCGTGATAGTATTGAGACTGAATATCGATACTCCAGAGCAGACTAGTGTATATATTTCTTGTGAAAGTGTTTGCATACACCGCGACGGGGTTTAAACGGGCATCATACATGCAATTTTAAAAATTTCGGGTGCTAACGAACACTAACCAAGATCTTAACTAGAATATTAGGGTTTAATATGATAATATCAACTAAACTATAAGAAGTGAAAGAGATTATACCCTCGTAGATCGAGTTCTTTACTTCACAAGCTCCGGGTTGTAGTCCACGCGACTCCACTAGGCTCCACTTGGAATTTGATCGAGCTTGCTCCGAAAACCTTCGTGCCGAAGATGATCCACCCGAAGCTCCGCAATCCAAGCTACCTCTTCACTAAACACTTTAGTGAAGGAAACACGCTACTTGATTGCTAATCAAGTGTTGGATGGTGAAGTAGGGGTTTTGTTTAGCTCACTAGGTTACTCACAAGCTCAAGGTTTCACAACACATGTGAGGGATTTGAGCTTGGAGGTTTGAAGAGGAAGATGATGGGCGCTAGAGAGCAACTCAAGAGAGCAAGCATAAAAATGATCAACTATTGAAGAAATGAAGTGAAGAATGGCTTATCAATTCTCACAATAATTGAAGCATCCCATTTTCATCAATAAACAAAAGCAACCATGCCTCAATAGTGAGTCAAGACTAATAGAATAATGATAAAAACCATGCTTCACCCATGCTCCTCATTTTCCACCTCTTTTTCTATTTTCCAAAAATAGAAAATCATGTCATGCTTCATATATATTTATATTTATATATATATATATATATCATATATATATATATATATTAATATATATAAGAAAATATTTAGTGAGCTAATAATATTAGTTTAAGATAGAATTATATCAAATATAATATATATCATATTATTAAATCAACACTTGATTTAATAATCCGATTATATCATATATAACCGACTAATATCATTTATTTGTATATCACATTATCAAATCAACACTTGATTCGATAATCCGGTTATATCACATATAACCTGAGCGATATCAGATAACTGTCAGATTAGAATACGGTATCACATACACGTATTCAATCAGGCCCCCGCACATATCACATATGTGCCCTACTTTGTTTCACTTGAACTAGGAAACTTCTGTGCGGGACTCTAAAGACTCGTCAATACGCCAGCAGTGGGTGATGATCACATCAGTTACCCATAAGCCGTCAGCGGTACTAGCTGGACATAACGGCTACCCAGGTATTGAGCGATTAGAATATCAACAAGCAAGCTTGTCTATACTTTCCATGAAGCCTATAAGTAACACTTACCGTATAGTCCGGTCTCTTCGTCTGATATGTCGCATATCGAGTCTATGGGTGGTAACGTCAGACCCCAGTAACTTGATAAGTCATGCCGATGTATGGCTCATAACGGTTCGAGATACTACTGGTAACTCTTACCAGTAAATCTCATCAGCAGCCCTGGACAGAGACTTCTAGTTATACCCAATCGAGCATAGAGCAACATCAAATCCTAATACCGGGAGAGACAAAGCCCCTCCTATCGCTTATTGCCTCCATGTGACTCGGGACTGTACCTAAAATCCACATGTTTGCATGACTCCTTTTAGCCGTGGTAGGGAGGAAATCAAAGCACAATGGGAGCCACACAAGACTCTATGACGATCTCGGGTCTACAGACTAACCTGTACCAGTGTCACCAGAGAACTGCTATCTGACGATAGGTATAATACCAACTAGGAGTTCTCGGCGAGTCATGTTCGGTGTACCCATTCTCTAATGAGCACATGTGTACAATCTTTGATGTCAAACACCAATGGATATGGGATCAACTATCGCCCCCATACAGGATCAAGAAACGTACACACTAGTCTACTCTGGAATATCGATGCCCTGTCTCGATATACCCTTGACTAGGAACAATTAAAGGATGTGCTTGTGGACTACCCAGGTCCCAGTAGTATGATCTGCATTATAGTCATGGTAGTCAAGCCTACATCCTAAGGGCTTTATCAATATGTATATGAGAGACGGTATAATAATACAAGTGAACATGTTAAGATAAAGGCAACCAGATAGCATACTATCATGTCGAGCAAGAAAGTCCTCCATATATACGTCTAAGCATCCACTATATCATACAATAATGGCATCTAAGGCATACATACCACTAACTATCTCCCACTTGCACTAAGGCCAGTTGTTGTAGTATCTCATACCCAACATCCCAGAAAGTCTCCCGATTAGCATCTGGGGGAGGGCCTAGGTGAGTGGATCCTCTGTGTCAACTCTGCAGGGTTGTCTAGCATGGCAGCAAGGTTTCGGGAGGTATCGTCCATGCCAATTTCAAAAATTTGCCGTTCTAGCTAACCCTAGAATCGTTACTAGAAAATCCGACGAATAAACATGTAAACTACTTTACATTCAAAGTGAATGAGGAATACAACCTTTGTAGACCGGTCCTTCACTTCTAATGCTCCGTGTAGTAGTCCCTTCGCTGCAAATCATGAATACCTGAACACTAGAAAGGGTTCTCCTGAAGAAATGAGCAAGCTTGCACGAAGTCTTCGAGGCCGAAGATGATCTATGTCGATGAGACACTAACCCAAGCTACCCCTTCACTAATTGTGGAATTAGTGAAGCAAACACCCTATACTAAATGGTTAGTAGTAGAGGATGATGAAATAGGAATTTTTCTCATTTTAGAAATAATTTTCTTACTCAATTTCATCATCTCCCAAAAGCTAGTGAGCTTTGAGGAAGGAGATGAAGAAATCTCTCATGATAAAAAAACAAGTAGTAAATAGCAACCCAAGGTGAGTTAGTATTATATACTAACCTTTGTAGAGACTTGACCATGGCTAGGATAATGGTTGGGTAAATAAAATATCTCAAGTAAAACAAAACTTGTGGAATTTAGTCAATGGTTATCCAAGCTCTACAAGCTTCTAGCCATGACCAATATCTAAGCATTTTTTAATTACCTAATCAATTAAAAACCCTACATTATACATAGCATGGTGTAAGTCACGCACACGCCCTTGTTGCATGTATCATCAAGCATGACACAAATCATGTACACAAATATATATCACATATATATTATGTGCCCAAAATCAAGTGAGAAAAGAAATCCTAAGTGAGCCAATACTAGTTAATGTAAGTTAATATATCAAATATATAATTATATATTAAATTATTAAATCAACACTTGATTTAATAATCCGGCTATAACACATATAACCGACTAATATCATGTGTATCAACTTATCGAATCAACGCTTGATTCGATAACCCGGCTATATCACATATAACCGAGCGATAACACAAATCGCGAGAATAGAATACGGTATCACATATCGTATTAATCTCGGTCCCGCACATATCTCATATGTGCTCCTACTCCGTTTCGCTTAAGCCAGGAAACCTCTGTGTAGGACTCTAAAGACTTGTCAATACTCTGGCAGTAGGTGATGATCATATCAAACACCCACAAGCCGCAAGCAATCTGCTAAACGTAACGGCCACCCGGGTATTGAGCGATCAGAAGATCAACAAGCAGGCCTGCTCATACTCCTGTAAATCCAATCAGTAACACTACCGTACGGTCCGGTCTCTTCGTCTGATATGTCGCATATCTCGTCTAGGGGTGGTAAACGTCAGACCCCAGTAACTTGATAAGTCGTGCCGATGTGAGGCTCATAACGGATCGAGAAACTACTGATAACACTTACCAGTATATCTCCAAATCAGCCCTGGCCAGGGACTTCCTGTTATAGCCAATCAAGCACAGCACAACATCAACTCCCTATACCGGGAGAGACGAATCCCCTCCTATCGCTCATTGCCTCCATGTGACTCGGGACTGTACCCAATAACCACCGTTTTGCACGTTCTCTTGAACGTGGTAAGGTGGAAATCAAAGCACAGTGGGAATCACACAAGACTCTATGACGATCTCGGGTCGACAGACTAACCTATACCGGTGTCACCAGAGAACTGCCGTCTGATGTGAGGTATAATATCATCTAGGAGTTCTCGGCAAGTCCATCCAGTGTACCCAGTCTCTACTGAGCATCCGTATACCATCTCTGATGTCAAACACCAATGGATATGGGATCATCCATCACCCATCTACATAGGTCGAGAAGCTATACGCTAGTCTACTCTGGTATATCGATGCCCTGTCTCGATATACCCACGACTAGGAACAATCTAAGGATATACTTACCGACTACCTTTGCCCCACTAGTATGATCTACATCATAATCCTGGCAGTCAAGTACTCATCCTAAAGGCTTTATCAACATGTAATAGAGAGACAATAAGTGTACATGTTAAGATAAAGAGCCACCAGATAGCATACTATCATGTCGAGCAAGAAAGTCCTCCCTATATATGTCCAAGCATCCACTACAATATACATCGCATGTACAGTAATGGCCTCTAGGGCATACATATAACTAACAAACTCTCCTGATCTCAATCTCCCGGAGATCAACTATCTCCCTGATCAGGTGATACCGCCTAAAAATATATCTGGATCACTGATGGGACTGGGGTTCCTTGGCCAAACCCACAGCTCCATTGTTATCACAATACACAGGTATTGAATGCTCAATGGATGGAACCTCACCAAGTTCATCTCATGAACTTCTTCATCCAGACAGCCTCTATGGCAGTATCGTTGGTAGCGATGTATTCATCCTCCATCAACAAGTCTGCTACGGTATATAGCTTGGAACTCTTCCAACATACCGTCTCTCTACTGAGAGTGAAGACAAAACCTGAGACCGACTTACTGTCGTCCTTATCACTCTGGAAGCTCGAATCGGTAAAGAACTCCACCTGGAGTTCACCGTTACCATACACCAAGAATATCTCTTTAGTCCTTCTCAAGTACTTAAGATTGTTCTTCACAGCTGTCCAGTATTTCTCCCCTGGATCTGATTGATACATACTCACTACACCTAGTGAATAAGCTACATCTGGTCTGGTACATAACATCACATACATGATTGACCCGACTGCCGAAGCATAGGGTATCCCTTGCATGCGAGCCCTCTCCAAATCAGACTTGGGAGACATTTATTTGGAGATAGTGATTCCTGAACAAGCGGGTACATTACCATACTTAGAATCTTCCATACTAAAGCTCTTTAATATGGTGTCAATATACCTGGATTGGGACAATCCCGACATCCGTCTAAATCCATCTCTATAGATCTATATCCCCAGGATTGTAGGAGGCATCACTTAGATCTTTCATGAAGAACTTGTGTGATAAGAAGAGCTTGACCAAGTGTAGCATATGAATATCATTTCCTATCAAGAGTATGTCATCCACGTACAATACGAGGAAGACAGCCTTACTTTCTACTACCTTCTTATATATATGCTGGCTTTAATCCATGGATGGATTTAAGCAGCTTGCACATACTACCGCTGCTCCCACTGTCTACGAAGCCCTTTGGCCGTGTCATGTACACGCTCTTTTCTAAATCACCATTTAGAAAAGCGGTCTTGACGTGCAATCTGCCAGATTTCGTAGTTATGGTATACAGTAACGGCAAGTAGGATCATGATGGACTTAAGCATAGCCACTAGAGAAAAAGGTTCCATAATAATTGACACCTGGTCATTGACGAAAACCTTTTGCTACAAGTTTAACTTTGAAAGTCTCAACTTTTCTATCTACACCAATTATCTTCTCAAGATCCACTTGCTCCTGATGGGTTTTACCCCTTCAGGAGCAACTTTCAAAGTCTATACTTTGTTGGTGTACATGGATTCCATCTCAGATCACATAGCATCCAGCCATTTCACATATTCTCCACTTATGATGGCCAGCTCGAAACTAGTTGGGTCATTATCTTTCATGATGCAATTCTTGCTCCCAACGTCTATGAGAAAACCATAGTATCTGATTGGTACGAAAGATTGTTTTTGTATAGAATAACCGCAATAAATAACGGTATCGCGTGTAGCTAGACCGAGATGAGTACGGGTCGTCCCCTGGGAAACGTTGAATCTTTTACTCTTACTTTAGATGTATTGAGAAAGAGAGGAGGAAGAAAGAATTTGTTGAATGGTTTCTAGATCTACGTTAAGTAAGAATGCAAAAATATAGATCTAGATTATTTTAAGGATGTAGTTAATATAATAAGGGGGCTTGTAGGGTTCGTTAGGATTTAGTAGTTATGCACGATTAATTAAAAGTTACCATTTTTATCCTTTAATAGATTTAAAACTAGAACGACGGTGATGCGTGTAGATTAGGGTTTCTGGAGGGAAAAGGAATCCCACTCTTAACCCTTATCTCGACACGGAACTCCGTTCATATCTAGTCTTTACCAAAACAATCATTAATCTAATCTCTAATCGCGGTCGGAACTAACAAAGAATTGTTAGCGCACCCAATTAGGATGTTAATGATTCTTTTGATAAAGTTCATAAACTTTATAGGACTTAAAAGGGGTTTAGGAATTTTTATCATCCATTAGCCTACCATAATCCTACGAACCCTAACAAGCGGAGAATTACTCGCGCAAGTTGGGAGAAAAAGAGATGGAGAGAAATTGCATAATTAAACTACGAACAAATAGAATAAGAAAAAGAAAGCTACCTTTATTAATCAACAATATTCATTACACTTTGATTCCTTGGAAAATGATTACAAATACTAGTTTGCTTCTCGATCTCTTCTAAGGAGGTAGATGAACCGTTGATGATCAGCCTGGATGCGTGAGCCGTCTTGGACTTCGTGATCGCGTCGGCTTGATGAATTTTCCAAGAGGCTCTCGGTCTTTATTTATAGTCTCAAAGCCAGAACCTTTGCTTCCAAATATGGAAGTTTAACAGCAAAGATTCACCCCCAAAAATAGCAGACCCTAACTCCTCTGTATTGCGGCGGATCCGCGGCCTAAGGGGGGGTATGGCCGCGGATCCGCGGCTATTGGTCAAGATCTCTTGATCAAAATTTTAGGGCTTCATCCTTGTGACATGTGGCAATATCTGGGACCTTTAGATCTTTGAAATCTTCTCGTAGTTGCTGCCAGACTTGGTCTCCATGTTTTGCTTTCTTAATTAGGCAAGTTTTCTTTAACAACTTGATTTCCTTGATTTTAGTCTTGGAAAAATTCTGCACAACAACTTGGAAAAATTCTGCGCAACAACTTAAATAATATTTAGTAGACTTAGTTCTACTAGGATTAGGTCAATGATATTATTTGCATACATTTTCCTCCCAAATGCTAATTAAAATATATCAACACATGGAAAATAGTATTTTTACACATAAACCCTCATATGTATGATATATTATAATAAAGTCCTTTTTAATATGAACATGGTAGGAAAAATGTAATAACAAATGTGCAGTTTTATCAACTGAACAAATACCCCCAAACTTATCTTTGATCGTCCCGAGCAAACTAGTTTATTCAAGAGAAGGAGAAGAAGAAAAAGGAGAAAACTAAGCACACTTTCGTAGGCAAACACGATTGCACTGAGCACGTGCAACAAGCCGTTAAACCTCTAGGTGTCCCTAGTAGGAGGAGTGTTGTCTCCTAAGGGTTTTCAGCGGATTACACTCACAAAATCCAATAACAAAAGAGAGATGGTGAAATTTACATATAAAGATAAGAACCATAAAAAAATACTTTGAAAATTTAGAGTTTCCAACTATACTAGTTTTTCAGTTGTCATGAGCTCTATCTTAATAGTCATGAAAAGATGTTAGAAATCACATTATCCCTCAATAAAACATCGTCTTTATTCTTCATTCCTACCTTTCGTCCAAACATCGATCATATAACCCTACGTGTGTGTATAGAACATCCCTACACTCGGAGAATTCAATTCAAGCTATCATACTCTTGTCCATCTACCTCAGTACTTTTTAACTTAATGAATATTTAGATTTGCTCACACATTTTCATGCGATCGTTAATACTTCTTGAGGTACTAACCGACCGATTACTCATGTGCTTGCTGATTAGGTGATAATATTTTCCTCGTCTTGCACCACCTAAGGCTTAGCAGTGACTCCCAGACCAGTTGGCCTTAGGGCACTAGGTGAAGAGGCACCCTCGCTATATTTTTTTATTACTGCCTTGGCGATAACAAAACCAGTGTTCATTTTTCTTTTCACCATTTTTGTATTTTTTTCATTTTTTTTATTTCCTTCATACTTTGGCTTTTAAACAAGAGCATTTCAAGGTATCCTCTACTATCCCAAGTTTCAAGACGTGTGTAAGTGCATATAGTAGGGTATCAACATTCAAATGTTTGGCTTCCAGAATAGAAACTATTTTTCAGACTTATTTTTATTCTCAGGTTAGTGACTTCCTTCATCTTACTAACCCTTGGGACAACAGCTCATAACTACTTATTACTAGTTCGTTTAAGAAAACTTCTAATTTTCTTGGTTTTCTTAAACTATTTCTATCTTTTGGATGTAATTTTTCACTTTCTACTCTTTTGTTATAAAAGAAAATTTTAAAATTGTTGAAAATGCTGTGCTTATGCAAAGTATAATACAAATTGATGTGTAAATAAGCACAAACCTCCCCCAAACCTGTTTACAGCAGTGTCTTCACTGATGTCATCCGTTAAGCACAAAAACCTATAGACTTGGGAGGAAATTATTAATGGGGGCAAGAATATTTGAAAGTGAAAATCCTCCCCCAAACTTATTTTTGGCTCACAAATTTGAGGACAAAAGTTATGTTCAAGAGCCAAAAATATACCCCCCCCCTCAAACATGAGTTAGACAATATGAAGCATTTTAAGAGGGGGTGAGTCATTTGGTCAAAATAAGACTTTACAAATACCAAAACTTAACACCAACCATTTAAAGATTTTATCAGTATAGCGTATAGGTTGGTGGAAGAATGTGTTGTATCGAGTCAAGAAAAATGGAGAAGGGATAAGAGGTGGTCTGGAAAGGGTTTGAAATTAGAGAAAAGAAAGAATGAGGATGAATGTGAATGATTAGGAAGAAGGAATGGTGACGGTTCAACTTCTATAGGTGGAGATTGATCAATCACAAAATCCGTATTGTTTAAAAATTCAAGTTCGTCAGCAAAAAGTTCTTCAAAACTTTTATCAATGATGTGATTGAACATTTTGCTGTCAAAGAGTTTTGTGCCAGAATTTATCCTACTTGATTCAAAAATTATTGAGGTAGAGGACTCGAAAAACTCATCTACCTCATTTTCAAAAATAAACAAATCAAGTTGAATTTCTGGTATTATTGAACTTGAATTAACTGATTGTGATTCATCAAAACTCACTGAAACTATAGGAACAGAAGAAGAACCGGAGAAAATGGAAGGTGAAATGGGTAAACAAATTGGTGTGTCGGGTGTTGCTGTACCAGATGTGGAAGATGGAGGCTGTATTTCGGTCTGATCTTCGGGTATACCATTATCATCAACTTCAAGACATATTTGGGATTCGGGAAGAATTAAAGGCTCAAGATGATGACCACAAGGAAGTGAAAGGATTTGATGAATCGGTGGGACAAAATCATCCAAAATTTCGGGTTCATCAATCAATATATCCCGAACGTCAATCACCCCATTCAAGTGAAGGTTAAAATTCTCAAACACCTCATCAAAATTATTGTTTTCAATCAGTTTTGGTTCAAGAGTGGAGGTGTAGAGATCACAAGGGTTGGGTATGGTTTCACTTGAAATGGACCCTTCACAGTCGGGTAAATCAAACACTACAAAGTCACACAACTTATCAGTCATTCTATTTGGTGTACTTGATGAATCTATGAAACTGGAGTTGTGGATTTCAGTTTGGAATGGGGAGGTTTGATTAGGAAGGGTGTACAGTTCTGTCTTACTACCCAAATCCTTCATAATTTGGTTCGACAGTTCCAGAAATTTTTCTAATGTCTGCTCCAGACTAGTCTTGGGTTGATAAGGGGTTTCAGTATAAGATTGAAATTCCTGTGGATAATGAAAACTCCTAAATGACTGATTAGAAGGACTGTCTAGAGAAGGTGGAAAAGTCGGATTGGATTGATAGGAATAGAATGGTTGCGGAACTTGGGTAGGAGTAGGATCAAAATTATGATAAGAAGAATATTGATATGGGTTGGTTGGTTGGCTATTTTCAATAGACATCTTATATGCCACAAACCGCCTATCAAACTCTTCTCTGGATAGTGGTGGTGATGGTTGATATTGGTCCGAGTTGAAACTTTGGCCTCTAGCCCTAGCTATATGCTCAGCAATGGACATTCGTCTAGGGGCTTCCTCACTCTGGGTATGAACTGAAACAGGTGTAGGATTAGGATACGGTTGATAAGACCTAGACTGAGGTGGCCAACTGTTTCTTCTTGCTTGTTCTATATGATCTCTTAAGGACATGGAAGAGCCGGACGGTATACCGAAGGGATTACGAAAACAAGAGATATCTGGTTGTGGACAGCAAAGCTCGGCAAGTGTTCTTCTATTTAGGTCACCCATTATAAGAAGAGAAGAAGGGGGAAGGGGTAAAAAGGGGAGAAAATAATTGGTTTGTTTTGAAAAATGACGGATTTAGACAAATCACACAAAAATGCACAAACAACCCTGAAACTAAGGTTACCTAGGTCAGTCTCTAGACCGCTCCTAGACTTCCAAAGGACAAGCCGCAGGATAAATCCTCTACCGCCTCTGTACTACCCTTGTAGCCATGTAAGTGCCAGATAAGTGGGAAGGAATCACAGTAGTGGGCCTAATTAAAAACCACTAGCCTTTGACACACTTGCCTAACACTACAAAAGCAATGCGGATAAGCGATAGATTACCCACGACCTTCCTCTGTCCTTATTGAGCGCGACAGTCCTTAGAGTCTGGTCTAGATATTTTCTAAATTAATGAAGGGTTGATGCAGATGCTTGGTTTGTGATTTGTGGGGCTTAGGAAGGGTGATGAAATCCCCACCTAATCTGGATTTTGGTCTTGCCCCTTAAAAATCCGTATTAAAATATGAAATAACAAACCAATAACAAAATTTTGCAAAAAGATTTTTTTTTTGAGCGGCGAAATTTTGCAAAGAATCCTGCAGAAAAGATATTTTATTGGATTTCAGAGGAGAGAGAAGGAGGTTAGAATCTTACCAGAAAAATGTCTCTGAATCTTTGTATCCTCAAGTCTGTGACTCCAGATTCCCTCGCAAAATTCACACAATAATCGTTAAATATACAATTTGCAGTTTTGTTTTATTTATGATATAGATCGTATAAGAATTCAACACAAATAGTAATAATAAAAAATTACGCACGTATCCCCGGCAACGGCGCCATTTGATTGGTACGAAAGATTGTTTTTGTATAGAATAACCGCAATCAATAACGGTGTCGCATGTAGCTAGACCGAGATGAGTACGGGTCGTCCTCTAGGAAACGTTGAATCTTTTACTCTTACTTTAGATGTATTGAGAAAGAGAGGAGGAAGAAAGAATTTGTTGAATGGTTTCTAGATCTACGTTAAGCAAGAATGCAAAAATATAGATCTAGATTATTTTAAGGATGTAGTTAATATAATAAGGGGGCTTGTAGGGTTCGTTAGGATTTAGTAGTTATGCACGATTAATTAAAAGTTACCATTTTTATCCTTTAATAGATTTAAAACTAGAACGACGGTGATGCGTGTAGATTAGGGTTTCTGGAGGGAAAAGGAATCCCACTCTTAACCCTTATCTCGACACGGAACTCCGTTCATATCTAGCCTTTACCAAAACAATCATTAATCTAATCTCTAATCGCGGTCGGAACTAACAAAGAATTGTTAGCGCGCCCAATTAGGATGTTAATGATTCTTTTGATAAAGTTCATAAACTTTATAGGACTTAAAAAGGGTTTAGGGATTTTTATCATCCATTAGCCTACCCTAATCCTACGAACCCTAACAAGCGGAGAATTACTCGCGCATGTTGGGAGAAAAAGAGATGGAGAGAAATTGCATAATTAAACTACGAACAAATAGAATAAGAAAAAGAAAGCTACCTTTATTAATCAACAATATTCATTACACTTTGATTCCTTGGAAAATGATTACAAATACTAGTTTGCTTCTCGATTTCTTCTAAGGAGGTAGATGAACCGTTGATGATCAGCCTGGATGCGTGAGCCGTCTTGGACTTCGTGATCGCGTCGGCTTGATGAATTTTCCAAGAGGCTCTCGGTCTTTATTTATAGTCCCAAAGCCAGAACCTTTGCTTCCAAATATCGAAGTTTAACAGCAAAGATTCACCCCCAAAAATAACAGACCCTAACTCCTCTGTATTGCGGCGGATCCGCGGCCTAAGGGGGGTATGGCCGCGGATCCGCGGCTATTGGTCAAGATCTCTTGATCAAAATTTTAGAGCTTCATCCTTGTGACATGTGGCAATATCTGGGACCTTTAGATCTTTGAAATCTTCTCGTAGTTGCTGCCAGACTTGGTCTCCAAGTTTTGCTTTCTTAATTAGGCAAGTTTTCTTTAACAACTTGATTTCCTTGATTTTAGTCTTGGAAAAAATTCTGCACAACAACTTGGAAAAATTATGCACAACAACTTAAATAATATTTAGTAGACTTAGTTCTACTAGGATTAGGTCAATGATATTATTTGCATACATTTTCCTCCCAAATGCTAATTAAAATATATCAACACATGGAAAATAGTATTTTTACACATAAACCCTCATATGTATGATATATTATAATAAAGTCCTTTTTAATATGAACATGGTAGGAAAAATGTAATAACAAATGTGCAGTTTTATCAACTGAACAGTATCTCTCAGATGGATGAGAAACCCTACTAGATCTGCGGAGTGGCTCAGGTTCATTGGGAACTATTGAATCCTCCGGTTCCACCAAATCGTCAGTAATAGCATGAGTTGCTGGAACTTCTTCCAGTTCTATCTTATTGCCGCTGATTTCTTTCACAAAAAATTCCTTTTCTAAAAATGTGGCATGTCGAGAAACAAACACCTTTTTGTTCCTCGGTGTGGTAGAAGATATTCCCTCGCGTTTGTTTGGGATATCCTACAAACTTGCACAGAACTGGCCTTACCTTGAGCATGTCCGGATTTTGCTTTTTAACATAGGTCGGATAACCCCGTATCTTAACTCGTTTAAGAGATGGTCTTTTCCCATTCCATATCGCATATGGAGTGGTAGGCAACGGAACTCTATTCAATAAGAATACAGCTATCTCAAGTGTATAACCCCAAAAGGGAATAGGCAACTCAGCATTACTCATCATAGAGCGCACCATATCTAATAGGGTGCGATTCCTCCGCTCCGAAACTCCGTTGTGCTATGGTGTATACGGAGGAGTAAGCTGAGAGAAAATCCCATTCTCTTTTAAGTAGTCTCTGAGTTCCGTGCTCAAGTATTCTTCTCACCGATCATATCGAAGGATTTTAATATTTTTACCCGTCTGGTTCTCAACTTCGTACTTATATTCCTTGAATTTATCAAAAGATTCAGATTTGTGTTTCAACAGGAACACGTATCCGTATCTTGAGAGATCATCGGTGAATGTAATAAAGTACGAGGAACCATTCCTGGCATGTGTAGACATAGGACCACATACATTACTATGTTTCTGTCCAAGAGTTCAGTAGCTCTTTCTCCTTGTCCAGTAAACAGAGATTTGGTCATCTAGTCTTTGAGACATGACTGACAAGTTTCATAAGATGTAAATTCGAACGGATTCAAATATGCATCCTTATGCAACTCGGCTAGTCTTGTCGCATTGATATGACCTAGTCTACAATGCCACAAGAAGGCTTAGTTCATTTCTGGATTGTTCCTCTTGTGTGTGTTTTGTATACTTGGAGCTGCATTGTGATTTAGAACGTATATACCGTTATACAACATATCATACCCAATCAACACTTGATTTAGGAAAACATTCACAATATTTTTGATACGAAATAACAGTCGCTCAAAATCATTGTTTTACCACTTGGTAATACAAGGTAATATACGCCAACTCTTTGGCTGCAACAATTGCTCCATTCCCTACCGTTAGAGATTTATCACCTTTTCCCAGTTCTCTACCTTTTTTAGCCCATGTGACAAATTACATACGTGGGATTCTGATCCGGTATCCAATACCCAGGACGCAGAGTAAACTGAGAAACAGTTCTTGGTAACGAACACACCCGAAGAAGATTCATCAACATGCTTATTCTTCGTTTGGGTGGCATGGGAATCCGAATATTGCCCTATTCCTTACTCAGACTTATGACAATCATAAGAAAAAGCGGAACCTAGCCCAGTATAATAAGTGGGTTCGGTCAATACATCCATATTATTATTTTGATTAAAGTATGTCATCAGTCGCTACCGGGAGAGAGACAAGGATAATCACTTTGCGTGTGCTCTTTGCAAGATTAGATTAGTTATTATTTTATCTAATCAGAATGGCTCCCACTGTTTTTATTAAATCTTCCTTCAAACCGTAAAAGGTAAGATTAGCCGGGATTAATTACACCCTACAAGTTCGCCAATCATTCGGCCAGGCAGGTATTGGTACTCCGAGTGAGTCTCCCTATACTTTCTCATGGAACTAATTAAACAACCTCGTTTCCGCAGGGGTATAACCCCGTTAACACCTTTCTTAGACACCTACTTAATCAGCTAATTGTAAAGTGCAAAACTCTCGCAGGAGTAACTCTTACTCGCAGTGGATATCGGGATCCAACTATCATATAGAAGGTATGCAATCTCATTGCAAATTCCAACACTTGAAATTCCCAATATTGTTTTCACCCCCATGCGATTTATGACCTTGACAAGGTCAACAAACCATAAACCGCAAGTCAGGTTCGACCCATTCATTTCTTGATTGAATTAAACCCACCCGCACGACCCTTGACAAAGTCAACAAGGCCGCGCGACTACCCTAATCCAATCGCATCACATGCGGAAGATAAGTATTAATCAGCTACCGCACACTACGCCTTGACAAGGTCAACAAATGCTGCACGAATACTAAATAGCACTTATCTGAAATAACGGAGGGTTACGTTGGTTTTTAAGAAAACCTTTAGCGTAATGAACTTGATATCGTTATAGAATCTAGTGATTTGAAAAGGAGTGTTTTTGTAGCTGTTGCTAATTTCGCTAAAGAGGTCACTCCCAATGAAGGAATCTCGGCTCTTTGCTCATCGAATGAGGTGCTGGATATTCATCAAGGAATACCACTATGCAAAACAAAAACTAGAGAAGCTATAAAAACAAAACCGAATGGGTTGTAGCATTTGCTAGTTTTGCTAAAGAGGTCAATCCCGTTGAAGGGATCTTGGCTCTTTCCTCATCGAATGAGGTGCTAGATATTCATCAAGGAATACCACTATGCAAATCAAGAACTAGAGCTAACCTTTTTAAATTTTGATTCTACGACATCTTTAGGTTTCTTTTCATTTCATTAATCTCATTAATGAAGTCCCATCATTTAATGTTTCCTAAACATCACAGAAAAATGAAACGAAAATAGAACGTACGCTTATGCCATCCGCATTCGCCATGGGTCCCCGTCATGCACCGTTAAGTTACTTAACTAACGATAGAGCGGGGGCTGGACTAGCGCGGGTGCAAAACATAAGCAACGTTTATTATACATATCATATATATATATATAGCATTCGTCTCACACAGTTATAAAATCACATCACAGAACCAAGCAGCAGAAGTCAACATATAAAATATTGGATATATTAGGAGGTCCATGTTTTAAATTAAGCTAATAATGAAAAATACGGATTCCACAGTCATGGTGAATAGCCAAACCCACATCCCTAGACCCCTACGAGAGCGACAAGCAACCCTGTTAATTCTAGAGTTAGGAGACCCAGTCTCGACTCCTCAAGATGGTCTCCCACTGGACTCTAGAACCTGGTTACTTGTGCTCCCCGCCTTGGGTCTATCCTAATGCGGAAAAGTAAATAATATACATCAATGGTAACATCATCCTCAATCCGGAAGTGTCCCAATAAAAGAATATTACATACAAATTTTACATGAATGAAAATTGTAAAACTCACATCTCACATAAAACTCTCGGTTATTCATTCACGACGATCCAATATAACATAACACAGCAACACATAACAACGCATGTCATCAACGTAAGTAAATACGCGTATCCCAAATTCCATTGACATATAGCAACAAGATCGGGATACCCCACATATTACACTTACGGTCGCAGAAAAGAAATGAAAAACTACAATAATTAGAATCCGCATATCTTTAGACAACATAAACCCGGAATATCTCATATTCTGTATTTCATGCCTAACCTATAAACCTTATACTTAGTCTCAATTTGAAAACACTTTTCAATCATTTAGTCGGGTAATTCAACAAGATTCCCGACTTCATTATCGAATGCTCATCAGAAACTTTAGTAGATGGTCGCACCCCCGATACCGTCGACGAAGTGCACTAAGGCGGAACACTATGGCCGCAAGCACCCTAATGGGTGCTTTTGGCAATGGGGTTTTCCTACAGCCACTTGGTCGGGGCTATGGGGCATGGCTGTCTACTAGAGTTACCCGGCGGGTGTTTGTGTATAATACGCGATTGCGACGGAGTTTGATCCGAATCAAAACTCTGTGGCAACCGATTAACCGAGACTAAAATTCTAGATTTACAATATACTAACTAGTTTTCACAAAACTAATTATTCCGGATTCTAACAATTGTATCACATATCATCAAAGTCTATACAACGTTAAACATTTCGATTGATTTATCGAATACCGATAAAATCCAGAGATCTCAACAAGTTGAGAATCATTAAAAACATCCAGAGAGTGCATGATCACCAAATGGAGCAGCAAAAGAGAAACGACACCTTAACTCAACTAACATGCGGCGGAACCGCGGCTAAACATGGGGTTTGGCCGCGGTTCCGCGGCCGTTTAAGGGAGTTAGGTCGTCAAATTTCTTGAGGCTCCATTAAAAAGCCTGCACAATTTTCTGCATAAATCACCAAAATTTCAACTTTTGAAAATTTGACGGAAACATAATAAATCACGGGTTTCGAAACTCGATCGAACACTTTAATATTGTAAAGACCTACCCAAATGTTCTAGGTTGGCTTTGATACCATGAAAGTGTTTGCTTGCACCACGACGGGGTTTAAACGGGCATCACACATGCAATTTTAAAAATTTCGGGTACTAACGAACACTAACCAAGATCTTAACTAGAACATTAGGATTTAATATGATGATATCAACTAAACCATAAGAAGTGAAAGAGATTATACCCTCGTAGATCGAGTCCTTCACTTCACAAGATTCAGGTTGTAGTCCACGCGACTCCACTAGGCTCCACTCGGAATTTGATCGAGCTTGCTCCGAAAACCTTCATGCCGAAGATGATCCATCCGAAGCTCCGCTATCCAAGATACCTCTTTACTAAACACTTTGGTGAAGAAAACACGCAGCACTTGATTGCCAATCAAGTGTAGGATGGTGAAGTAGGGGTTTTGTTTAGCTCACTAGGCTACTCACAAGCTCAATGTTTCACAACACATGCGAGGGATTTGAGCTTGGAGGTTTGAGGAGGAAGATGATGGGGGCTAGAGGGCAACTCAAGAGAGCAAGCATAAAAATGATCAACTCTTGAAGAAATGAAGTGAAGAATGGCTTATCGATTCTCACAATAATTGAAGCATCCCATTTTCATCAATAAACAAAAGCAACCATGCCTCAATAGTGAGTCAAGACTAATAGAATAATGATAAAAGCCATGATTCACCCATGCTCCTCATTTTCCACCTCTTTTTCTATTTTCCAAAAATAGAAAATCACGCCATGCTTCATATATATATATATATATAAGAAAATATGTAGTGTGCTAATAATATTAGTTTAGATATAATTATATCAAATATAATATATATCATATTATTAAATCAACACTTGATTTAATAATCCGGCTATATCACATATAACCGACTAATATCATTTATGTATATCACATTATCAAATCAACACTTGATTCGATAATCTGGTTATATCACATATAACTTGAGCGATATCAGATAACTGCCAGATTAGAATACGGTATCAGAAAACTATAGCAATAAATTTGGGTTTTCATGCTCAAATTTGGGATCCCTCCTAACAAATCAAATAGATCTATAAAAATTTATGAATATATAGTGAGAGAGAGGGGGCTTTTGTACCTTGAACTAGAGAGAGGAGGGCGGGGGATCTGCAACGAGGAGGAGGCAACTGTAACATTTCAGAAAATAGAAAATATTATTTTGGAATTTAAATACTAAAATAATGAGTTTTAAGGATAATATACGAGTATGGATTTGTGTTTTCATAGAATCGGTATAATTATATACCTCTATTTTGGAAAATAATTGGAAATTAAGATGAATTATTATTTATGAAACCATTTATTTAATTTGGGCTTTTCATAAATTAGTATATAAATATATCCATACAAGTTTAATATTAAATTTAATTAGTGTTTTACTAGTTACTATACTAAACCATATTTTATTTTGCTAACTATATTTGTGTGCATGACATGTTAACAAATATATGTGTATTGGCTTTCTTTACATTCTTTTATTCTCATTTGTGTCATATGGTTTCATTGTTTTAAAAAATGAAAAGAAAAGAAAATGGAGGCATGGTTGATAATATATTAAAGGTTTTTTTTTCTGTTAGCCCCCCTCATACTTCAATATTTTTCTCTGTCCCCCCTATAGTTGGTATTTACCTATAGCCCCCTCTATACTTATAAGTTACTCTTGCAGCCCACCTACTTTACTTTTGAAAATTATTCCTCCTCCTCCGCCATCGCCGCCGTCTCCACCACCGCCAACTTCTTTCTCCTCCTTTTCAACACCGCCACCGTCAACATCATCACCATCACCATCTTCCTCCTCCCCCTCAACATTGTCACCGTCAACACTACCACCATCACCATCTTCCTCCTTCCCATCATTCTCTTCTTTTTCAACCCATCAACACCAACTTCTTTCTCCCCCTCTTCAACGTCACCACCACCGTCATTAACACTATCACCACCACCTTCTTCTTCCTCTTCTTTTTTAACCCACAGTCGCCGCCGCCGCCATCCTTGGAGGAAGAAAGATAGCGGCGGCGGCGGTTGTGGGTTGAAGAAGAAGAGGAGGAAGAAGGTGGTGGTGGTGATGGTGATGACGATGGTGTTGAGAAGGAAGAGGAAGAAGAAAGAGGCGATGGGTGGAAGAGAAGGTGGAGGAAGATGATGGCGGTGGCGGTAGCGGTGGCGTTGAGGAGGAGGAGGAACAAGGAGGCGATGGGTTGAAAAGAGGAGGAAGAAGGCGGCGACGGTGTAGACGGCGGCTGCCGGGGAGGAGGAGGAATAATTTTCAAAGGTGAAGTAAGGGGCTGCAGGAGTAACTTATAAGTATAAGGGGGCTACAGATAAATACTAACTATGGAAAGGGACTGAGAAAACTATTGAAGTATTGGGGGGGCTAACAGAAAAAAACCCTATATTAAAAGAGGTATGGCATGTAAAAGAGTGAGAGAAGGGGTATGGTTGCAACCATGGCTTTTGTTCCTTCCTCGTTTTCGTCATCTCCTTCATTTATTCATCTCCTTCATTTATTCATCTCCTTTTTCTTTCTCTTTCTACACCTCCACCTTCCACTTCTACCACTACAAATCATCTCACAAACCACCTCAAAACACAGTGTATCACTGAAAATGTTCATAACCTCATCCTGACCGTCATGGTGGGATCAAGTTTTCGTTTTGAGGATCGTTTGCCATCTTGGAAATTTCTTGAGTTGCCTTAATGAGGTAATGTTCTCACTTTTAGTCAAGTTTTTAAGTGTTCCTGCCTTCACAACTAGTTTAGAATTTAAAAGTGCATGTTTTCAAAACTTAAGTTTTCTAAAGTGAGCTTTTGAGGATATAACTTATTGTGGTGATGCAGTAGAGGGTAGAGAGTGTGATTAATAGCTTATTAGTGATAGCATTCATGATTTAAATGAGTTTTGAAGTTTCAAAGATGAGTTTAGAATTTTCCAATGTCGGTTTTGATTGAGTTTTGGTGATAAAATGGAATCTGGTATGACTAGAGAACTCTGAAAATTAATTAGAGCATACAAAGAGATGTTTGAACCAGTAGACGACCACCATAGAAACCCGAGCCCCCAGTTCTTAATTCTGGCCGCAAATTTATTACTTTTGGCCATAATTATCGGGTCAATTTTGGAATTAGAGCTCTGGGTTTGTTCCGTAGCTCACGTACTCGATAACTAAGACTACCCTATGTGCTAAAAAGTCCCAGATCACCTGAAGAAATATCTGGATTTGTTTTACTTGATTTTTGGCAATGTTTTGCGATATGTGAAACTTGGTTTTTAGATATTTGTATTTTGA
This sequence comes from Agapanthus africanus, assembly GCA_030015575.1. Taxonomy (NCBI): domain Eukaryota; kingdom Viridiplantae; phylum Streptophyta; class Magnoliopsida; order Asparagales; family Amaryllidaceae; genus Agapanthus; species Agapanthus africanus. The sequence goes on from CM057347.1 coordinate 52,770,310, forward strand.
CTCGGTCATTTGACGTTTGTACATCGATGCCGGGAAGTATTTTGTTGTTTTAGCATGCGTTGACCATAGGTTCTAACCTATATGCTCTTCGCTCGTAATTTCAATTTCGAATCGATTTTTTATGCGATTTCGGTTATGATTTCGATTGCAGGTACAATCGCATGGACTTCCGAGACGACGTAAAAAAGCAAGGCGTCCGTCGACTTCGACTAGAGCGAGAGTATTAGGTGAGTAGATGTATATCTACCGGAGAAGTCGTGTCAATGGTGTATAACACCCTCGCAATCGTAGAATTAGAATTAGGATAATGTACACCTAGCTAATAGGGTTTCTAGAATACCATATGCGAGAGTAGTAATCGTTGAGCTATATATATATATATATATATATATATATATATAAGATATTTACGATATGATGATATGAGTCGATATGATACGATATGATGATATGAGGCGATGTAACACGATATGATGATATGAGGCGATGTGATATGATATGATATGAGATGACATGGGATGATATGTTATGAGATTGGATGATGTACGCGGCTATAGATCCATACTATTGATTTGACGATATCGTACGATAGATATTCCGTATATGATATGATGAGGATGAATCGACGATATTTATTTCGACCCGAGAAATCTTATTTAAATCACAGAGTAGATATTATGAGAAGTTTAGAGCCATACCTACTTTCAAAACTAACGAATCATTACGTACTTTTAAATGATAACTTCAAGGGGACGCTACGACTTTTTAAATAGTATCTTTTTCAAAAACATCGTAGCCCCTATTTTCTAAAACAACGTTTCATATTTAAACTATAACTGTATGGCTCATACGTAGTTGCGTATTTTTATACTTATTCACGTTACGATTTCTTTATTCCGTTTAAGCTCGCTTTTCGATTTCTTATTTCTGCATACGCTCGCGTTTCGATCATTTACGATACATACTACGCTTATAGCTTTAGTTTTACTTGATCTCGTAGTAAGACACGCGCACCATTACCGATGATTTACATGTTGCACATGTACATACTCGTATACTCACACACACATCATCGGTAATTGCCATACCACGTACACAGATAGAACTCGCTATGCTGCCACATCACACTATAACTTGTTAGTATGTTAAATTCTATTAGTACCTTTTTTACAATGCTATACGACATGCTTATATGAACACACATGCTATGTATTACAGTATTGTTCCGTGCCTGTACATATCTTTTCGTGATTATTATATTCTTATCAGATTCTGCTTTCATGAGTTTTGTGGATTTGAGAAACCGCAGATATGATTTAAAAACTTGTGAATGTTTTAAAAACGCTGTTTTCTCTTGGTATGATATTTCGATGTCCACCATGAGATTTCTCGGTTCTGAGCTATGATTACTACCCGATTCAAGGAGTGAGAAGTCACTGTCTGCGGGTACATGGTGGACCCGATACGGTACCCAGGGACAAGAAGATCGTATAGAAAGGCGTTGAACCTGGTTGGGAACACTACCTACCGGTGACAGTATTGAACTCGGCAGATATCCAGAGGATACCGACCAGAGTGATATGAAACAAATAGATATGAGGACCGGTTTGATGAGACGGTGCCTGAGATATGAGGGCCGATCCGATGAGACGACGCTTGAGATATGAGGATTTACGTGTTGATGCTAGACACAGTGTTTATGATGATTTCGAGTGTCGATGCAGCACACTCAGGGTTTTATGATGATTTCGAGTGTCGTTGATGGACACTCATCAGATGACACACACACATATGCTATGGATGACATATTACCACGTATTGATATATGCATGAGATTGTATACACACATACACACGTTCACCTTCGATACCACACAATATGATATTATTATACTATAGTATAACCTAGGTAGATCGTTATGCATTCGATCTCTACCTGATGATATATTCTACTCACGAGTTGGCAAGTCATCCCCGTTGTGCCATAGTTTTCTTGCAGGGCCGACCGCCCGTATCAGTAGCGGCTTGCTGATACACTTCTTCTTCGAGTGATTTGCTTGGTAGGTGGGTTACACTACGGATCGTAACCACTATTGTATATTTTATTCATTATAATCTAGAAAAAACTCCATCAACTAGACAATGTATATTTGGTAGACTTAGAAATCAGAGACTTGTGTATTCTTTCAGACATAGCGATGAGACTTGCGTGTATTCTTTATATCGAGTTTGGACATTATTGAGTTGATGATTTGGTTTTTCTTTTATTTCCATCCTCGAGTTGATCTTTGCCTTGGGCGTCGTATATTTATGTTGCGTGTTATGTTCCCATCGATTGGCGATGAGCCGGCTCCCGCTTGGGGATACCAATATTATTATCGATTATGTACTGGTTTTGATCAAAAGTTACAAAGGAGATGCTGCCCAAATTCTAAATGACGAAAACGTTTTCAAACTTTAGTATACATTCCACTTGTATTTTCAAATAAGCTTATTTATATTTTAAAAAGGGAACTTGTTTTTAGTTATATCCTTTTTTCAAAACTTTACCTCTGCTATTTCCTTAAAAAAGTTTAGATTTCTGGTTTTCGGTTTATTTAGGTTACAGTGAGGTCTTATAGATTTCACGTGGTTCAAGCGTCGATCACGTACTATTTCCAGGTCATGACAATAACAACGGAATATGATGAGGAATCAATCAAGGAAGAGGAGTGGCGGCCTGTGCACTGTCATCGATGAGGACGAGAAATCAAGGAGCAGCAGCGGCAAGAGCCTCGTCGACGAGGACGAGGACGAGTGGAAGCGGCGGCTCGAGGGGGTGCGGCGATAAAGGAGCCCTGCTAGGGTTTTGGGGAAGCGACGCCTCAAGAGAAGAGAGGGAGATGAAATTTTGGGTGGGGTGGGGGGGGGGGAATGAAAGAACCCGAGCGTTATCGGGTTCGTATAATTTTTTAACTATTTTGTTGGAATGGATCCAACGAACTAGGTAAATTTAAAAAAATGTTGTGCCCAGACCCTGTTCATTTAAAAAGGCCTAATCCGTCAGACTTTACTCGACGAAATAGGGTGATCCCATGAAATAGGCCCGTATTTCTTGTGGTGCATATAGAATTTTGTAATGAGTGACATCTATATATGACTTTTCAATACACGTTCTAGAAACTGAATTCAATTCCTTACATTTTACATGCCATCACACGTGCAATAACTAACTAATTAAGTTTTAAAACTGTCAAATTTAGGTACTAATTAAGTTTCAGTTTCTAGCGTTAAGAGAACATGCTAAATACATAAAATACCAAAACTTATCACCAGTTAGTAGATAAACACCCAGGGTTTAAAACTTGGCATATAAATACCTATAGCTTAAGTTTTGCAGGACGGTGATTAATATGGTTAAAACGTTCCATTTGATATTCCTATGTGCATCTCATGCGTGTTTATTTTTGGATATTTTGTGCCCGCAGGTAATATAGAACGATCACAGGGTCAAAATGTCTTTATGTTTTAGCCAAGCTTATGTATTTTTATGTGCCGGCTTTTAAACCTGAATGCATTCATTTATGCAGTGAAGATGATCAATCGAGCATTTCCCCCTTTTCCCCTTCGTTTTGGCGGGAAAAAAGGCGGTTTCAGATTCTCCTAGGGTTTGTTCTCTAGTGGCGGCTAGGGTTTGGAAAGCTACGCCGGAGATTCCTAGGGCCACAAGCTGAGATTTGGAGTCGCTGGGTTGAGGCAATCGAGCTCCGATGGCGCTGCGCCAAAGGTTGATCTTTTGCTTTTTTTTTTTTTGCGAAAATTTCCACAAACACTTGTCGTGCACATGGAATCATCAACGATTCTGTGATGCTAAGATAATTGAGTGTTCCTATTTTTGTTGATGGCTTCGGAAACGACGAGCTTTGTGCTTTTGGCATCAGTATTTGATTTATGCGCTGAAATCTTACCCATGTTTGGGTATAACTGGAGTTTATTTTTAAGTGGAGGCAGAGGGTATACAAACTCTAGTTTGCAACTCCTTACCTTCATTTACAAAATATAACTTTGATGGGTGTTTGGGTTTTCGAAACTCCAAAATGGGTGTCTTTCTTCACAAACTTTGGAGTTTAGGAAACCTTGGTTGGATTGGAGTTTTGTAAACTCCGGTTATCTTAATCTTATGGTTCAGATAATCAAAGTTTTCTAAACTCTAAAATCCATGCCAAACATGCCATGGTTAGGATTCTAGAGTTAAGTTTAGATAACTTTATGAAACTCCGGCTATTAACTCCATTCCCAACCAAGGCATACTATCAGCTAGAATTGTAGTTCTGAAGGTTACACATTTAGTATTATTCCTGTAGTTCTGTTACAATGTGATGCATCTATTGCTCCTATTGCATGAGTTTGTCCAATGTCTTTGGAATTGGCTTATTGTGTGATTGTCCAATCTGAATAGCAACGTGTGAGCTTTATCGAAGGCCACACGCACACAAATTTTCTTTTTTGTACATAAATTATGTTTTGTGCTATAAACTTTGAGGCACTGTTTAATTTTGTAGTTAGGATGATCAAAATTAAATTTTTAAGCGGAGGTACAGGTGGAAAATAGAGCTTGCAAGGCTCTAAATACACTTAGACCTAGTTTGGCAACAAGGTTTCCGAGACCGTGGTTTTGTTTAAGGTCCAACAAAACCATATTTTGTACACATGCAAACCACGTCCATTTTGCCTCACTAAAGCTCCGCTTTAGTGGAAATCAACCGCAAAGCGCTTCGCTTTTGCATAAAACTGTTATATAAAGTTTTTGGGCTGCTTTAGAGACTTGAAAGCCTGCTGTTGCCTTCTTTGTGTGCTTGAAGCCTCACTCTAACCCGCTATTTAGCAGGACGAACTAGGATAAAGCCGCAACTCTATTGAAAATTGCAGCTTTTCGTATCGAAGGATAAAACGATTGATTCTTATTGTTTCCTCAAATGTATAACCTTATGTTCTTAGACCTTATACTATGACATGGTTATTAAAGCTGTCTTAAAATGTTTTAACATAGTTCTATTATTGCATATAGATTTTATAGATATCGTTAAAGAATAGCATCTAATTCAATTTTATATAATTTTGTTTCTGAATGTTACTTGTTTATCTATTTTTTTCATCAGTATCATTTATTTATGATAAAAATGTTTTGGCGCTTTTTGCCGTTAAAGCCTTGATAAAACCTGCTAAAGCCTAAGCCTACCCTTCTACTTTGCTATGCTTTTTAATCGCGGTTTTGTAAGATTAGGGTTTCACAAAGTTGAGGGACGTTTGGAAACATAGTTTTTTAAACCATGGTACTTACTATTTTCTTAAGCACGTGAGAGAGAGAGGAAAAGACAGCCATGCTCCACTCCTTTTGGAGTTTAGAAAAAAAATGAGGTTTCGAGCCCTAAAAACCTTCTGGGACCGTGGGTTCGGAAGCTCAATTTTGGTTGCCTAATGAGCCATGGTCTCAATATTTGAAGTTTGGTATGGAAACCCCACGAAACATGGTTTTGGAAACCGTAACCCCCCAAACGAGGTCTTAAAGAAATAACACCACTTATCTTATATTGTCTTCTATAGTTTAGAGTTATCCGAACTTCATTCTGTCCTTTTCTTTGGAGTTTACATAAATAAGGTAGGAGTGGATTTTGGATAACTCCGGCTAAACAAAATAAACAAGATGGAGGTATGGATTTGAATTTAAGTTCAGATAATTAGATGATTGAAGTTATCTTAAGTTAAATCCAAAGCCAAGCAAGGCCTAAATAGTGCCACATTTGGCTGGTTTCACTATTTTTAAGCTTCCATTTGTTCATTAGCTTATTGCATGTCTTATTATAGACATAGTGTCATGTGAGTCGAGTTCTCTCTACTGATCAACTTATTTGTATTATGCCATAATCTAGCATTTTATTTACATTTTTCCTTTCTTGTTTTTTAAATGTTTATTCTTATTATTTTGTACGGAAGGCTTGTAACTACAACCATGACAAGTCTAGTGATCGCTGGAGGCGTTGCATACATATTCTGTTAATTGAATGTTTAAACTATGTACATGCTAATGGTCTACTGTTTTTGTTGTTTGCCTACTATTGTGTTGCATATTCTGAATTTAAAAATCTTTTGACCCATCTTATATAGTGATATAATAAAAGCTCTTTTGGCCATCAGTTCTGAACATCATGCATTGCATCTTTGCGATGATTTTTGTAATGAAGCCTATGCTGAAGAATGTGAACAGTCTAACAGAAAAGGTAGTAGAGAAGAGAGTTTATAGTGAGGTATTTTCTTGTTACACAATAGTAATTCAGTCTATTGTTGATTGTGTCATATGCAATGTAGTCTTGGTTTTATCATTATATATCCATTAGAGTGAACCACTGTAGCCGCTACATAGTTGGGAGTTGTTTTTTCTTCTTGTTAAACACTTTATCCAAAACTTTAAGCATGTGCAACTCTTTTCCATGCTTAATATTTTGATTAGATTCTTCCCTTATAATAAAACATCACATAAACAAGTGTTAGAATGGGTGGTCTGGCACTTTGCGTGTTTGCAGCTTAACATTCTTGCTTTGTCAGGAACAATCGCTCCTTTCTTCATTTAGAATCATCAAGTTCTCCCATACAAGATACACATGAATTCAGGCATTCTAAAATCATTATGGCGTTCTTAATATTATTTCATAAATGCACCCTAGATTTTTCCCACTCTAGTGAATTGTTCATGCCTTGTCTTCTGGAGGCTTTCAAGGCCATGTTAAGGGATACCATTCATTTCTTGCTCATCTTTTGCTCATATTGGAGCAAAATTGCCACTGACAAGTAGCCCAGCTTAATGTAATGGCTCGTTGATAACGTTGTTGTTCAATTTAGTTGTAAGATCATACCCCTTAAATTCATTAGTAGCACCAAATAATTTCCATTATCACTAGTTCTTCCGGATCCTCTTACATAGATTTCTTTAATATTTAAATTCTCAGGCGCCCCCCCCCCCCCCCCCCCCCCCCGCGAATTCACTGTTTTTTTGGTTTGGGGGTGGGGTTAATAGCAACTTGGGCGACAGGCTGGACCTGTCTCCCAAGTGGGACTGTCACCCAAGCATGAAAATTCTTGTAGATATCTCAGGTTCTCTGAAATGCTAATATTAGCTCTCTATTCACCACACCATTTGAGCCTATTATTCAAGGAAATCTGGTGTGGCTTAGAACTTAGAAGAACAACTCTTGATGAGCCGGTTCCATAATGAAGAGGACAACAATTTTCAGTTGTATGTTGTCCTGATACCAATACTATATTCTTTTCCATGGATGGTTGTTCAAAGCTACATGACTCGTGAACGATCCGTTCTTTGCGTTGCTTGAAGCAGAGGCTGTTCATCGATTTGCAGTATCAACTACTGGTTCCCAGAGAAAAAAGACACGGCCCTGCTCTTGGTCCAACTTTTGGTAAGAATGGTGAAGCTGTCGAAGGTTTACATGGGCTAGATTCCGGCTTCGTTGAAGTTGGGTCCATTACCTCCATTCCTCAGGAGGGTATACCCTAAGCCTCATGTCTTCAGATTGTCAAATGAGGGGTAAGCATGTATATTACCTCAAATTTCCTTATGGGATTATTACCATTGCAACTTTTGGTAGAATTTGTGGCTCTGATACACTTATTAGTGTTGAATATTTGTAAATAAATAAAATAAAGAGAAAAAAACCAAGTTTATTTTAATATCCATTTACTTAATTCTAATTTATTTTTCTATTTAAGCCATGAAGCATTAGACAGAGCTTCTAGACATAATCATGAGCTAGAACCTACATGCCACGGACATTCTTTACAACTATGTACATGTTAGATCTAGAACATTCTAGAGAATTCTTGCGCATTCTAGAAGGCTAATATTCTAGGGAATTCTTGTGTTTTCTAGAAAACTTGATACTGTTCAAGCTGTTGTTGATTTCCAACACTCCTCAACTTCTTTAGCTGTATGTCCGACGCTTGATCATTGCTTTGAAACTCGTCCTTCCATATATCCTTCTTAGCTGTTAAAGCTCCGAAAGTTATTGGGTACATGGTGTCACTCCTTGCTTCTTGAATGATGTAGATATCCTCTGAATCCTTTTATTCTCCTTCACCTTTTGTTGTTTGGCCACAGAGAGCGGCTTCTTCATTCAACATGGGGTACTCGACGTCAGCGATCTCCTATAGTTCTTGAAATTGGAGTAGTGTTGTCATCTTGATACTTCAAAAGTTGTAGTTATCCCATCAAATATTGGAGCTGTTAGATGGGATGATCCGAAGGTAGCCAAGCTCTTGAAGTGAATAGATTTGATGCATAAATTGACAAGGCTCTGATACCGCTTGTTAGAAATTGGTAGCTATGATACCACTTTGTTAGAATTCAAAGGTAGCTAAGATATCACTTGTATGATATGTAGCTTGATGTAGTAATATTACTTTTAGAAAGATAAGGAGTATTGATATAAGGATTGGTAGTTGATAGAGGTGAATGAATAATATAAAGAAAAATAAGAATTTTATTAAGCAGGATTTGTTACAAAGTTGGTGTAGTTGTTGATGATTTTTGGATACAACTCTTTGCCTTCTTCTTGGGGTATTTATAGGTGTGCATAATATCTCAAGATATTTCTATAGAGAAAGTTCTACATAGGCTTTTGATTGCTATAATTTATTCAAGAGAATTCTTCTAGCATCTTGAGATTGGAGAGCAGAACGACTACTGGAGCTAGTGCACATAGATATGTGCGGCCCAATGTGAACTCCATCTCTCAACCACAACATGCATTTCATCCTCTTCATTGATGACTTCACACGAATGACACGAGTATACTTCCTAAAAGAAAAATCTGAAGTTCTTAAAATGTTCAAAAGAGTCGAAAGCTTCTAGAGAAACAAAGTGGCATCATATAAAAATACTAAGAAGCGATGGAGGATGGAGGAAAGGAGTATAATTCCATAGAGTTCATCTAGTTTTGCCAAAATGAAGACATGGATGGAACATCAATTGATAGTGTGATGCACTCCATAACAAAATGGAGTGTTCGAAAGAAAAATAGAACTGTAATGGAGATGGTAAGATCCATGCCGAAAGAAAAATAACTGCAAACACATTCTGCGCTAAAAAAGTATACACTGTTGTATACTTGTGAATAGATTCCAAGGCAGTCCGAAATAAAAGTATGGCGCAGAAAGAAACCTTTCACATATCTCAAAGTCTTCGGATACATCTGCTACATATACATTCCAGAGGAGAAAATAAAGAAATGCATACCTGTAGTTTGGGATTACCGGTCCAATGATTATCATGTATTCAACTAACAGAGACTAAGAAGCTCGTGATTGGTCGTGACGTGGAGTTTGACAAGAAAGGGATGTGGAATTAGAACGAAGAAAAAATGCAAAAACAATTTGTTACTCTTCCAGAGGAGTAGACAACAACACCAAGAAGCATGGACACCGAAGATGCGGTAGAAGAAAGTCAAGAAACCGGTGTTCAAGATACTCAGATACATCCAGACTCATCTGTGTCACGTACATTGGCGTACATGGAGGATTCCTCTTCTTAATAATGACTAAGATGGGTAATATCACTAAAAAGCATATATGAATCTTGCAATTTCGAAGCTCTTAAGCAAGAAAGCTATGAAGAAGTGGCAAAACAAGAAGTATGGACAGACGCTATGAAAGAAGAAATAAAAATGACCGAGAAAAATAAAACATAGAAACCAATAGATCCTCCTAAACATAAAAAGATTACTAGGTTAAATGGGTAAACAAAACAAAGCTCAACCCCGATGGATATGTATAAAAATACAAAGCAAGACCGGTGGTTAAAGGCTACTCATAACAGTTGGGGATCGACTATATTGATACATTTGCATCAGTAGCTCGATCAGACGCAATTGGAGCTCTTGGTTCCTTGGCAGCACAAAGAAGGCGGAGCGTCTATCAACTTGAGTATATCTGAAAAGATCTTGGAGTATCTGAAAAGCGCATTAAGGAGTATTAGAAGTTGATGCACTTTCTAGATAGAATTATCTAGAATAATCAAGAGAAGCAAGATAACATCTATGAAGAAATATCTAGAAACATCTATAAGAATGTTGTAAAATGCAAAATGATAGAATATGTACAAAGGGAAGTTCAAGAAGGTCTAAGTAGAACTACCTTAGACCTATGCAGAGCTGTGTCCATAGAAATCTCTTGAGATGTTATGTAGGTATATAAATACCTCAACAGGAAAGCTAAAAAAATGTATCCAAGAATCATCACAACTACAATAACCTTATAACACAAATCCTTAATAAAATTTCTATTTTCCTTTGTAACCTTCTCACTTTTATCAACTATCAATTCTTCTATCAATTTTCTTCATCTTATTAAAAGTAATCTTACTGCATCAAGCTAAATACCCTACAAGTGCTATCTTCGCTATCTTTAAATTCTAACAAGATGGTATCAGTGCTACCAATTTGTAACAACCTTTATGATGTTTATACTTGATAATAGATATCAATGCTGTAAATCACATATTCTTTTTTTATTTAGTTTGCTAGAGAAACGCATAAAAGGATTATCTGCTGCATAATCAGATAAGATTCAGATTACTTGAATATTTACATGAATCTATATATAGAAATGCTGGGGAAAAAAAAGAAACGACAGGGAAAAAATGCCAATGTTGAAAAAAAGGAGAGATTATTTAGTGGATATTGAATATCGAGTTTTGGTTATCTTGTGGGCTATGCACATCATATATTATATATGTGCTTAATTAAGAGACCATTCGCCCGAATAGTTCGCATACAGCCAATCATGTGGTCATTCACCCGTTTAATATTATTCGACGTGGTTGCTGCCCAAAATCTTAAAGTGGCGGTTAATCGGCCTTTTAAACCTTGTTATACAATATTGGTCAATATGGTGAGTTTTTGTTTATGCTCTATGAAGCATTGCTGTACTGAGTTTGTTGGTGGTCTATAATCCCTAGGTGTTGGTTCGACAGTGAAGGAATAGTAGTGGCTGCACGTCTTAATGTGCAACATGGTAAGAGGAAGATGGAAGGAAGACACTTCAAGCTCTTCCTCTTCATTGAGGTTCCGACGACGAATAAAGCATGGAGGGAAATCAGGTCCAGGCATTCTTGGAATCAATATTGGAAAGAACAAGAGTGAGGATGCAACAGCTGATTTTGTTCAAGGAGTTCATACGCTATATCGGTATGCAGATTGCTTGGCAATGCTGTCTGCCCTCAGTACCATGATCCAATCTTTACTAAAATTGTTTAGATAATGAATTTTTAATTAACTTGGCACATGTTTTTGTTGTTGCACATAATTTGGGACAAGATCTTGCTCCTGGAGGATACTTGTTAAAAGTGAGTGGTTTGAAGCGTCTTAAGATTCAAGCATGCAGTTTTTTTTTTATAGCCAGAACTTACTGTCGGGGTCCTGACCAGCCCCTAAGTTGATTTATGTATAACTAAATAAAATTACAATGATTGCGAGGGCATGACCCTTACCTCAATAAAAAGATCATGAGTACTCATCCTTTAACAATCCAGGATAACTAGAAGATACAATAGTGAGTACAGATAAAATCTAAGAACTTAGAATTTTGGAAAGTACTTGTATAAATTATGGCAGCTTACAAAAGAAAGCAACCTTCATGCACGCATCTTGTGTTTGCTTATGGAGCAAAGAAAAAACTTGGATCAGTTGTTTAGACATTATGCTAGTTGTGCAGAAAATATCGCTTCTTCAAGTATAATGCGGTTTTAGTGTCGCGGTGTTTCTTGAACGTTACTAATAACAGTTTAAATTGCTATCCACTTTCTTCAGGATTTGAAAATTAGTTAGTAACTCTAAAAAAGTCACGACTGCTTCCAGAATTGAAGATTTTTTAAAATTAATTCTGTGCACATAATGATGGACTTGGCTGTCATTTTTCATTCACATTAAAAGGAAGAACTATTTATTTTATTTTATTTTTGTGCACCAGTTTAATTTTTGATTACGTCATGTATATCAATATATGTCCTAAATTGAATAATTGTTATATACAAAATTGACTGTCATTATGTTTAATTTTTTATTAGTCTTGTATACCAATATATTTATAACTTTATGCTTTTCTAGGTCGCTTTTGCTCTCCGCTTGGATGGATTTGGTAAGCCTTTACAAACATTTGATGATCATATTTGTTATATAAACAAAGTTTTCAGAATACAAATTAAGTTTTTTAAAAAAATTATGTTCTTTTATAGCAAGTCATTATTGTGTCAATTATATATCTCTTTGACCAAAGCAATATTTTATTTACATTAAGGATACAGCAAGCTTGGGATGAAGGCTTGTTTAGATGATGCGAATCTTATAGAATACATAATGAGCAATCCTCAATAAGGAGAAACATTTTCTGGATATTCATAGAGGTGCTGAAGCCTGTGAATGAGAAACATTCTTGCTCATGGAAGCTTGAAGCGAAAGCTTTTGATGCACATTTGTTCAGTGTGCTACGTGCAAGCACGTGCGCATGTACAAGCACTACGCTACGTGTAATGCACATGCACATGTACAAGATGATGCGCAAGCGCACTTTTAAAGCGTGCGCTTTTGTCAGAGCCTTTGCTCTCTTAGAAGAAAATCTTCTTTGATAACTTTCCTAACAAGAAGTTGGGATCTTTGATCCAATGGTGCGTATGCACACTGAATTGATATGTATCAATTCCAATCTTTTTGTTAGTGATTTACCATAACAAATTTCTCTTTTATAAATAGGAGCCCTTGGGGAGAAAAATCCCCATCGCGATAATTATTATCATCTCTTTCTTCAACTGAGAGAAAGCTTTCAAGGCCTACGCCTCCATCTTTTCCAAGAAACCCTAGACTTTATTAGGTAAGGAAAATACACCAAAGAGAAAATTCTCTATCTCCTTGAAGCACAGGCTTCCTTAGAGTTCGGTTCACCATGCACAAGATCGAAAGATCTTACGATTTATTTTCTATATAAAAGCATAGGCTTTTATGAAGGCATCGATCTTAAGATCCAACACCTTGGGGAGAAAGCTTTCACCAAAATATGTTAAAACATATGAAAACAAAGTATAGATTTCAAGAACATGGACGAAGATCCAAAACAAAGCCTGCGTTCTAAGAACAGAAGCATAGGCTTCATTGAAACATATAAATTTTCACAAAACTAGGGTTATCCATGACAGGTGCACAAGCGCGCTCAAAAGAAAAATTAAAGCAAAGGCTTTCTTGAAAGACGTTATCTTTCACAAACTAGTGCGCATTACGTGCAAACAAGTGCGCACCTTTCTAAAATGATCTACGTTGTGCATACGTGGAAAACACGTGCGCAGATGCCAAATTTAAGTCGCTCCGTGAAACCACCAAGCGCTATGCTAATGCATGCGCATCACGTGGAAGATACGTGAGTCAGAGTGCGCACCCTAAGTGCGCAAACGCATATGACAGACATGCGTATCCCAAGTGCGCAAGAACATATGATGACAAGCCAAAATTTGAGACTTAGCAAAAACAGTTAAGTATGGAAGCGTGCGCTTCATGCATGATCTAATGATCAACAGAGAATATATTCTCAAATATATGACCATGTTATCTAAGTTGATTTTAGTCTAAAACAAGATTAATGGTCCTTAGATTATACGTCAAATAAATCCTAAGTTGATCTTAGTTCTCAAACAAGACTGATGATCCTTCAAAGAAGCTTATATTTATACCCAAACTCACAAATGTGAGAAATGTGTCCTAAGTTCACTCCCGTTGGTAAACCAAGATACCAATGTGAATCCAAATCATGTCAAATATTAAGTACGTATTGTTGGATATGTATGTCTTATATGCCATTATTGTATAGTACATGATTGTATATTACATTTGGATGCTTGAGATATATGTATAGGACAATCTTGCTTAATATGATAGTATGCTATCTGGGTTGTCTTTCTTTCAACATGTGTATATGTTCTATTTGTATTATGCATCTCTAATACATGTTGGTAAAACCCGTAGGATTTTTGCTTGACTGCTAGAGTTGTGATGATGATCATACTTGCGGGGTCTAGGTAGTCTATAAGCACATCCTTAAATTGTCTTTGGTCGTTAGAGTTTTGAGACATGGCATCGATACTCTGGAGTAAACTGGTGTATACGTTTCTTATTCCCGTGAGGAAAGGTGACCTGTCCCACAACCATTTGTGTATGTCACTAAAGATAGTATACATGTGCTCATTAAGTTATGAGTCACACTGGACGGACTCGCCGATAACTTCTAGATGATAATATACTTATCGTCAGATAGCAGTTCTTTTGTGACATAGGTACATATTATTCTTTAGACCTGACATCGTCATTTGTCTTGAGTGTGTTTCTACTGTACTTAGATTACTACCGTATCATGGCTTTAAAGAGTCATGCAAACGGGTTTTAATTGGGTACAGTCCCGAAGCACTTGGGGGCAGTGAGCGATAGAAGGGATTCGTCTCTCCCGGTATAGAGAGTCGATATCGTGCTGTGTTTTATTTGCCATCACCATAAGACTTTGGCCAAGAAAAATGGGATTTACTGATAGCGAGATCAGTAGTTTCTCGGGACGGTGTTGGGCCACATCTACACGATTTATCAGGTTATTAGGGGTCTGATATTTTCCACTCCTAGATCCGGTATGCAACACTCTCAGACAATGAGACCGGGCTGTACGGAGATTGTCATTTTCAGGCTCAGTAGGGATACAAACGAGTTTGCTTATCGACCTTTTTTTCGTTCAATACCTGAGCAGCCGTTACGTACAGCTAGTGCCGCTGATATGCTTGTGGTTAAACGTACTGCTAGCGCATTGTCGAGTATTCAGATTCCCACACAGAAGGTTTCCCAGTTCAGACGAAACGATATAGTGCACGTATTTTGATACGTACGTAGGTTCGATTAAATACGTGTTTTATACACGAACTTTTAATCGGACATTTTGTTAATACTAGCTGATTTGAAAGATAGACAGATTATCATATTTGGATAAAATGTGAGCTAGTATTATATATCTTTTTTTGGTATTTCTCTTTTTGGTATTTGTATTTTGACAGAATACAATATTTATACGAATACGGGTATTTTTATAAATACGTGTACTTGATATAAATACGAGTAATGGTGTCTTGATATAAATACGGGTATACGAATACGGTATTCGTATTTTGATACCAATATGGGTATATGTATTTGTAGTATATATTGGTATTAGCGTATGTGTGTGTATATATATATATATATTTTCATATGCATGTATATGTACACATGACATGGTTACTCATTTTCATCTCATCTCTTCGTAATCTCTTTAGAATGTTGTGGGTTTGTGGCTCACAATGGTGAGTCACAATTCCACTCAAAAAATTCTAAAGGGATATGAAGAGGAGAGAAAAAGAATATGATATGTTTTAATTTTAGTGCCATGCTTGCTTCATCTTTTTCCTCTCTTCTTTATTTTTTCAAGTTAAGAAAGGAAAAATAAAAAGAGAAAAATAAAGAGATAATCATCACTACATCTTTAATTATCAATTATTAGCAAGTTTTGTTTGCTAGTTGCTTCACTTTGTTTTTATTGTGAAGCTAGAGTCTTTAGCTAGGGTTCTTTCGGGTAAATCATTTTCGACAAGGAAGACCGACTCTCAAACTTGTTCCCGGTGGATCTATGAGCTGAAGAAGTGGAAAGAAGACGAAGGACGCGACTACAAAGGTAGTTAATACTAACCGAGTAGCTAAACTTCTTGGTTTACTAGTTTAGTATTTGAAATCGATTTTAAGTCATAGTAGATTGTGCTCTTGTCTTGAAATTTTTCGTTTTGTATTTCGTCTTGACCGCAAGTTAGTGGTACGAGCACGGGTGTTTACTTACATTGTATCAGAGTTACTAGGTAGGTGTGCTGACCCACGGGGGTCTCACTGTGGTGACAGTAGTGGCGAAGCACATGCTCTTACCTCAGCGTGCTCCATGCGGTTATATGGTCCGGCGGGTTGTAGTTCATTGTGAGGGGACTACGTAAAAGGTAGCTGCTGATGGACCTATGGGTGCTACGACCAGTTTATGTTGCGCCGACTGACTTTATATGGTATCAGAGCCATCCAAATACTAGAACCAGTAGTAGACGATGTTTACGTTTCGAAACTAAAAAATTCCGGTTTTTAAAATCACGAAAACCAAGTTTCCGTTCGAAATTGTTTTGATCTCCGAAATTTTTTAAACAAGTGCAAAGGTCTTCTTATAAGATAAAAATTTGGAAAGAATTACGGGGACCTAACACTTTGAGATTTGGACTAATTTGCACCCTACGGACGACGACATAAATTAGTTTCCGTATACAATCCAAGAGCAACCCAAAACAAAACAAGAACACGACACACAAAACAAAGCTTGAAGAAGTAGAAAGCTGTTATCATTCGTGATAACGTAATTAACTACAGAGGCTTGCACCTGTAGGAAAAATACATCCTCACAATCAATAGACCCTTCATCTATGAGGGGGAATCTGAAGTCAGCTATATCAGACGCATCTATCTAAACCTTTGATATACTGTACCATAAATCAACTTGGTATATTCGGAAAGGTGGATGGATATGTCCAAATAACATCTGCCTCCAGATTGAGGCTGGATGCGCTTTGCGTGCTTTAGTCCGGTTTCCGGCGGTAAACAAATTCTGGCATGTCCGATGGGACCTATTTTTCTCATTCCACTCCACACTTTGTGTCGTATTTTGTGAACCAAATCGCGGTTATATGGTTGCTTTCGGATTTTGGGATAGTAAAGTCGGTGTTTCGTATCTATGGCCTCATCCTGCAACAACTGCAACTGCAATGTGGGCTTCAACACCACTCCATCTGGAGTAACCTGGTCAGGACAAGCCATAGCTTCTGTGCTTTGCAACCCTGTAGTTCGAGCGGCCTAAGAACTGAATGGGCTCTTCTTTGGAACGATACTTCCATCTCCTACCCTTGGCATCCCAACGCCGAAGGAGGAAATGCAAAAGAAGTCAGTTTTTAGCAGGCTGAAAACCATCACCGCAGGCCTTTTTGAGAAACCTGCTAAGTCTGAAGGTCCAGTCTTCAATAGACTGAAATCAAGTTCAGTGGGTCCCTCCAAAAGGTACATGATCCCGAAAAAGTCGGTCTTTGAAAGGCTGCCATTCTTAGCTCCTGTTGCTCCTGAGGCTCCAAAGGGTGCTTCACCTCCCAAGCAGTTTTTCTTCCACAGATCGGCTTCTCAAATGTCTGTTCCTGGTTTACATAAGCCGCCAGTTTTTGAGCGACTGACGATTGCTGAAGCTCAGAAGTTACACCGGGGATAAGTCCAAGAAGCTCCCAAAGCTGAAAAAGTCTTGGTTGCAAGAGGTGCTCGGCGTCGCTACTGGCTTCGACAAAAACGGTTGAGGGCAGCTCTCCATCATAGTTAACTCCGCCGGCTCATACGCTCGTTTTCTATGCTGCTGTTCCAACTGGAAACAGTTTCGAACCATTGAAGAGGGTGAGGCGTAACTCTCCTACTGCGGTGCTAAAGAAATCTCCACTATTTATGGAGATACCAAGTGAGCCAAAGTTGACGGTTCACCTCAACGGCTTTCTTCAACAATCTATAAAGTTTGGAAAGAAGTCAAGGGTTTTATTATCAACGGCAGTTGTCTCCCAAAGCGAGGAAACTCAAGAGTTAACCAAAAGCTGATGACTCCCATCTCAAATCTAAGGCGGTTCCTCCCAAGATGGCCCTTCATAAAAGACAGACCAGAGAGTTCAACCGCCTAAGGCAGGTCTTAAAGGTCGAGATCTCAAGCGGCCTAAGCACGGGGGCATGATAGTGCACACCGTGCGGATGATAAATTCCGGAAGTGAACGCTTCCTTCGGTCATCGACCGGTAATCAGGTCCTTGACCCATGCTCAGAGACTACAGAAACCGCTAGAAATGGCTGCTCAAGTGGCAACGCTCGCTAGTCCTCCGTCCAAAGCAAGTTTGGAGGACGACCAAGATGAGATAATGGGGCCAGATTCGGATAAACTGCGCCTTGGAAAAGAAAGACAAGGAAGCGGCATGAGCAATCGCTAACTTGAATAAGATGGCTCTATTATTGCAGAGCAGTGTGGATTAACGATTCAATCGTCAGAACCGCCGGTCGAAGAACCGCTAGTGGTCTCGGATAATGAAAGAGGAGATGCTACAAGTCCACCTTAAGCCCCTTTGGTCGCCAAGGATGATTTGGTGTCGAAGGCGCAACTGAATGAATATATAGCTCAGCAAGTCTTTCTGCCAGTGAAGCAGCTGCCAAATTGGTGAAGACGGGTCGCCCATATCTAGCGTGTTACGACCAGAAACAATACCCTTCGGGATATGTAATTTCAAGGTTCAATGCTTTCAAGGGAACCGACAACCCTCATCAGTATGTTACACAATTCAGAGCACAATTCGGTAACACCGAAGGCTTCGATCAATTACTCCTTCGGTAGTTCGTGAGTAGCCTGACAGAGACCGAGCTTCTAAACCGTTAGAGATATATGCCCTAGATGCCATTATTGTATCATATTGGTTTGTATATTACTTAATGGAAGTTTGGGATATACACGGATATAGTAACAGTCTTGCTCGAAATGGTAGTATGCTACCTGGTTTGTTTCTACCTCAATACGTGTATGTGTTTTCTTAGCATATCGCTTATACATATTGATAGAGCCCTTGAGATCTTTTGCTTGATTACTAGCGTTGTGATGGCAGCCACACAAGTGGGGGCTGGGTAGTCTATAAGCACATCCTATGCAGGTCCCTAGTCGTAGGATTATCGAGACGGGGTATCGATACTCCAGAATAAACTAGTGTGTATGCTTCTCATCCCAGCAGGGGAGACGGTCTGTCCCACAGCCATTAGTACGTCGTACTGGAGATAGTATGCAGGTGCTCATTAGGTTATGAGTACACTGGACATGACTCGTTGGGAACTGTTGGTGGGTATTATACCTATCGTCGGGTAGCAGTTCCCAGGTGACATGAGTACAACTTAGTTCGTCGACTTGACACTGCTACTTCTCGCCTCGAGTGTGTTCCCACTGTACTTTGATTATTACCGTACCACGGCTCAAAGGAGTCGTGCAAACAGGCAGTAATTGGGTGCAGTCCTGAAGCACTTAGAGGCAGTGGCGGTTAGATAGGATTCGTCTCTCCCGGTGTTGAGGTTGATATCGCGTTTTGTTCGGAAGGCCATTACTCAAAGTCCTTGGCTAAGACAAGCGAGATTTACCGGTAGATATTCCAGTAGTTTCTCAGGATGTTTTGGGCTACACTCCGACACGACTTATTGCGCTATTAGGGGTTTGACAATTTTCGCTCCCTAGGCATGATATGCGATACTCTTAGACGAACAGACCAGACTGTATGGAGATTGTCACAGATAGGCTCAGTAGGAGTTCGGATGAGTTAGCTCGTCGGCCTTCTTATCGACATACCTGGGTAGCCGTTATGTGCAGCTGGTACCGCTTGCGGTTTGTGGTTAAACCCACTGCCAGCGTAGTGTTGAGTCTTTAGAGTCCGACACAGAGAGTTTCTTTGCACTGAGCAAAAGGTGTAGAGGCCGTATGGTTTTACGGCAGGGCTTCGATCACTTATGTGCACTTGTGCACGTATGATGATCGGACGGATAATACTAGCGGGCTTTGGTTTAAGCCGGATCCTAGTATTATATTGATAGATTATTTTCGTCTCTTTGTATTCGTTTTCTTCGGAATGCGGATATGGGTATGTATATACGGATGAGGGGCATTCTCGTAATTACTCGGGATTGTTTCTAGAAGATGACCTAGTTAGGGTTTTTAATTTTTTATGGATTAAACTAAATTGGGTGGAGGAAATGAGGTGTGAACTTGACAAAAGTTCAAGCATGGCTCTTGGTGACTCATGGCATGACTCATGCCATGACTCGTGACTCGTCTTGTGATCATTACAAACACAAGATATTTTATCAAGCCATGCTAGATATTTTATCAAGCCAGCTAGATATTTTATCAAGCATGCTTGATATTATCTAAGGTGTTTTTTATTCATCACAAGAAACCAAGCTTATTCTTGAGTTGCTTCTTCACTCTCTTTTCCTCAAGTGACCATCTTCTACCTCTAACCCTAAACCTCTCATGTGTTGAGAATCCTAGAGTTCCAAGAGACAAATCACTCCATCTTCTCATTCTACACAACCTAGGACATCTAGTTTAGCGAGCTAGATGCCGTAGTTATCTCGGATTTGAGGTAGGAGCTTGGATTATAGACTCTCGGGTGGATCGTCTTTGACTCGAGAAGGCCGTCGAGGTTGCCCGATCCGTTTCGATCCTTGGAGCTGACGACGAGGTGGAGGACAGTGAAAAAGACCCAAAGGACTTGGTATCGTGAGGTATAATTTCTATCAGAGTAGTTAAACTTCATTGCTTGTTAGCTAGTTAGGGTTTAGTATCGATCCTGGAGTTCAAATCGCTGTTGCGAGCTTTGAAAAATCGTTTTTTGCATATTCCGCCTCCCCGCAGACACGCGGGGTGCGCGACATCGACTTACACAAACGACTCCGTGGAAACATTCTCTGAGATGGAACGACTATTCATTCAGAGGTTCGTCAGTGCAAGCGAACATACCGCTATCTCTGCACTAATCAATGAGAAGGCGAAGCTAAATGAAACCTTGGTGCAATACACCATCCGACGGAGGAATCTCACTTCAAAGTGTGAACAGTCCATCACTGAGCCCTCCACCGTCAGAATGTTCATAGGCACTCTCGACACGCGATCGTTGGTCTACCCGCTCTTGGCTTCGCTAAGCCTACTACCTACCAAAAACTCCTCGATAGGCTGGTCCAGTCAGAGCAAATTGATCGGGTCTCCTACTCTGCAGACAGAGTGTCGTGCAATAACAAAGGCAAGGGTAAGATGGTGTTTGTCGCCAACACCTAACAACAACAAAGCGACTTCAAAGCAGCAGGTCGTCGAAATGATAGTCGTCCGGGTCCTATCTTTGAAGAAAAGATGGGACACATATACTCCTTTTCCCGAGACAAGATGAAGAAGTTGTTCGATCTTGCCATGACATGGTGGCGTTGCTCGAAACACGGAAGCCAGCACAAGTGAACTCGATCAACGACCTTAACTACTGCCCTTACCACCGGCTTGTAAGTTACCTGATTGAAGATTGCTTCATTTTAAAAAACTGGGTCGAAGATCAATATAAACAGGATAAAATCAGGCTAACGGACAGTTGGAAGGTGGATCCGCCACAAAGACACGTCCCTAAGAAGGCTGATGCAGCAGGAGCATCTTGTTCGAAGCAGTAAGCTCCATAGGAGATGGGTTTTTCATCAAAAACAAAGAAAATGCTGAAAGAGTTACAAGCATGTCCTGCAATCAAGTGGAAAAGCCCACATGAACCACAAATTATTGAGAGGATGTTAAAACCACGTCCCATTCCAAAGGCCGAAAACAAGGGAAAAAGCATCCCGAGTCCTTCCAAAAAGAAGAAGAAGAAAGCCATGAAACCTGTACATCCCGACGAACATATCGGTAGGCATACGGATCTCCAAAGATATATCGACGTGCTGGAAGAGTATAACCAGAAGGCATGCGTTCCAATTACGTTACGTTAGAGGAATTCCTTCAACACCTTTTTGAAAACGGTGATGTTGAAGAAGATGACTTAACAGAAGAAGGGGAAGAGCGTTTGGAAAGCTGCCATATGGTCTTTTACACTATCATATCAGCTGAAGATGCTCCACCAGCGTCAGACGAAGATGTTCAGCCAGTAGAAGATGTGACCAAACAGGGGGTAGGGACCGCGCAAAGTGCCATGGCAGCCAACCGATGAAGAAATTGATAGGCTGATAGAAGAAGCTATGCAAGAAGTAGAGCCTACGAGGAAGCGTGAAATAGCCCTCTATGATAAAGCCATGAGACCGCGCCTTAGCAAGCAAACCTCGGAAGGGACGTGTCGTGATATCTCCCAGTTGAGGCAAGTTCCAGCCATAAAGTGCAAAAGCAAGGTTAAGGCCGAGAAGCATTTTGCTAAGACTCTATCGAAGGGAATGAAGCTACCGCCTCTTATGATATACACTCCTGGAGTTCCATACTTCGAAGGTGGGGAAGAACATCCGAAGTACTGTCTTTATCACCGGCGAATTTCGCACTCCATTGACGAATGCAATGCGTTCGAGAAATGGTGGCGAGGATATGTCTCCTACCAAAGAAAGCTGAAGAAAAAGAAGCGAAAAGCCAGTGACCGTCAACTCAAGGATAACAAGTCCGAGACAAGTGACAATGCGAAATCAACAGCAGAGAACTGCCATATTTCTCAGAAGTCCAAGCTTCCAAACGCAAAAGGTGGTGAAGTTCTTACTTTCGGAAGTGACTCTGAAGAAGATGTGCTCTACAATTTCTTATTCGCGAGCTCCTCCTCGGAAAAAGGAGAGACGGAAGCTTGCAATAATATTTAGTTGCGAAATCGCACCCTCCCTGAGGAAAATCTTGAGCCTGCAAATAATAACTCAAAGAACCAGGATAAAGGAAAAGGAAAGGTAGTTGAAGAGATCGAGATCGATAAAGTTGTCAAAGACTTCACCGCCAAGGACCCGCCTAAAAAGATCAAGATGGATTATAATGTCCTAGCGTATCTGAAGAAATTACCATCACACCTGAGCATATACGATGCTCTCCTCCTGTCGAAAGAACTACATGAGTCACTATTAAGGCTTTAACTGAGCCTAACCAATTTCAAGCTTACTTCGCCGAAGAGAATATGGAGAATGAGCTTGCAGAAGTCCATATTGTCGATATAATCTTCAGTGAGGAAGATCTTCTGTTAGGGACATTCGAGCACAACCACTCACTTTATGTCACCGGCTACTGCGAAAACGTCAGGATAAGCAAAATCCTTGTCGACATCGGGTCTTTGGTGAATCTGCTGAATGTCAGGGTGCTCAAGAAGCTTGCTATGGACGCCAGATTTCTCGCCCGGGAGAGGATCACGATATCCGGATTCGACTCGCAATCCTCGTGAATCCATGGATCCGTCGTACTTACACTTCAGTCCTGCGGCCTGTCACCAAATCGACTATTGTATACCATACATGGGCTACCTGTAGCAAAGGTTGCATCTAAAGTTCCCTTTTCGGACCGCTACGTCCCTAAGCTGGCATTCTGTCCTACGGTCAGTCTCCAAATTGGCTACCGTATACAATCCATGGGCATAAACAAATTATACCACCCTTAAGTCCTACCGGGAAGCGATGCTGAACCACTAAAGACGAAGCCGCACTTAAGACGTCCGTTAACCAACCAAGGTACCAACGAGGATAAGACTCATGTATCCTCACGATTCATGGTGCGTAAAAAAATTGATACGTCCATAAGCAAAAATGGCATGGAAGAAAACCTGAAAGGGCTCCGTGAGTAAGAACAGCGGGACTATCCGCGGGCTTGTGAAAACCCGTAAGGGCGCAAACTCGTGAAAAGAAAGAAAAATACACTTGCGGGATCTTCTTGACTCGTAAGGAAAAACCACATTCGTGAGATCTTTACGACTCATAAGAAAAATACATTTAGGAATTCTCATGATTCTTAAGGAGAAAATGCACTTACGGGATGCTCTCGACTCGTAAGGAGAAAATACTGTTATGAGACCCTCACGACTCACGAATATTGAAAAGCCTTAGGTGATAGGGATCTAAACCTGTTTCCTAAGCCATTCTGTCTTACAGCTAGTCTCCAAATTGACTACCGTATATAATCCACAGGCACAAACAGAAGTTGTTCAACAAAGTCCCATCAAAGATGAGCAATACCCTCAACATAGTGAACGGCATTTGTGAGATCTTCTCTACTTGCAAGAAGAAAACTCTTGTAAGATCCTTACGACTTACAAAAGAAAACCCACTTAGGAGCCATCACGACTCCTAAGGAGAAAATACACTTATGATATTATCTAGACTCGTAGGGAGAAAATAACTTTGTGGGATCCTTACGGCTCATGAAAATTAAAAAGCCTTAGCTAACAGGGACCTAAACCTATCTTCTAAGCCACCATTGTTCAAATGGACAGCGACAAATGATGAGTCGCTCTTGGCACCGCGTTTCAGTGTTAGTGGTGCTGACGCCAAACAAAACCCAAAACCCCAAGTTTTCCGGTGACAAATGATGAGTTGCTTCTGGCATACGTGCTTCAGTGTTAGTAACGTTGATGCCAACTTGAAGTCCAAACTATCGACCTTTAAGTCGTTAAATTGGAAAATAATAAATAAATAAATAAAATATAGCTGAAATGATTGGGCAACTCGCAATAAAAATCAACGAGTAAAGAAAATGAAATAGCCGAAATGATTGGGCAACCGCGATTAAATAGTCAAAATGATTGGGCAATCGCGGCTTTCGAGATAAGAAAAGCTGAAATAATAGAGCAATCGTGGATATAAAATTTTTTTTGCCTTTCAAACAGTCCTATTCTGACACTTGTATACGATCCATAGGCATGAGAAAAGGGGGGAGCAATGTGTTCCACCATGTTTGATTGAACGAATAAGCTAGGTCTTGATGGCAATGCGTACATCTTAAAGACTACCCGGACGTCTCCTTACCCCAGCAGAGTACAGACACGATGTCAGAAAGGACCAAAGGATCCAAAATGAAAGCGGAGTGATGACATATTCTTAGCTCTAGGTTTCGATGATAGTACACACAAGCCTAAGGATCAATGTATGTCATCCCACCTCAGAAGGATGCAGTTATGACTTCTCGGGGATATAACTGTCTGACCTCAAGATAAATCGCCATGGTGACGCCTAATACTGAATCTCTGACGGCAATACGAATATACCAGCTTAGGAAGATTACTTGAGATATATCCCGCCTCAGAAAGGATTGGAGATACAAGTGCACGGCTACTTGAATCGCGATCCTTGAATCGCAACTCAAGAAGAAATCAGCCAATGCAACGGTGCGACGAACTATAACCAGTACTACAAACCTAAAGGGTTATATATGTTTAACGTTAGGCCGAGTTTTTTCATCAAATGAAGATAAGCTGAACTCTCCGAAACGAGTACATAAACTAAGCTAAAGTCATTTATGCACAAAAAAGTGCAGATATAGAAGAAACAAATTGTGTTTTGCATTCATACGTCAAAAGATGGATTATAAAGGACAAACATTCAAAATAAAATTCATTTCATCATTCAAAACTTATAATGGAAAGATACTAGCATCGGTTCAAGGATTGATAAATTCAAAGATAAAATTGAGCACGGCTTTATCAACATCGTCTACCATTTTCTTGTGCGCCCGTTCATGAAGACTAGCCTCAAGGTCACCACTTATATCCTTTGTTCTCTCGCATGAGAATATTATCACTTTTTGCTATATATCTGGTGCTGCAGAGTGTAGTCGTGTGGTCCTTCCGATTCTTAGAAATCAAGCCCATCAGATAGACCGAGTGTACTTTGTCCTCAGCCTGATCAAGTACTTGGAGTGACCACGCCTCGGAAAGCCTAGACGTAGCATTCCAGATCGCTTTAAATATCATCTACAACATGGAAGTGGTAAGAGAGTAATCGCCCACAATGATCCTCGAAGTGATGCAACACGGCTTCACATTAGGCATCGGTAGAGCTCGGCCCATAAGAGCAAATGTTTGCATAGGAGATGTCCCTGATGAAATACAAATGACCGTCCATGGTATCTGCAAAGAAAGGTAAAAGGAACATTAGCTCAAAAAATACAGAAAGCACTGTAAGTTCAACGGCGTGGAGTCTCTAGTTTCAAAGCTAAGAGACCCCATTGGGTCAAATTTGACCCATTAAAAATTAGGACTTAAAGCAGAAGCTTTACGGAAAATCTAAAGGTTTCTCTAAGTGAAGTAAGGGCTTCAAACCTAAAGGGGTGCGTACATGATAGGTATGCTCTAAAAAAAAGCATGCCCCAAAAAGGGGTGCGCATGCGCACCTACCCACTGATAAGTCGTTTCAAGAAAATTTTCTTGATTTGACCGTCGTCAAAATGGAAGCCAAGGCTTAAAGAGAGCGTTGCCCTCTAAAGAGCTATTTCTCAAAGAAATAAAGAAAGAAGAAAGGCGCAAGTCTTCCAAAATTTTGCACTCCATTTATGGGAATTTAAAGTCGGTTCAACTTCCTTTAATCTCAAAGCAGATCGAACGATGATCATAAGCACACCACTTCATCCACGTGCAATGCATGTGCGCGCAATGGTGGGGGCATTTGTTTCTGCCATTTAGGGTGCACATTCTTTTGGTGCATACCATTTATGGTGGGCAATCTCTTTGGAGCGCAAGCCCATGGAAGCTTGAAGCGAAAGTTTCTGATGCGCACTTGTTCGGTGCGCTACGTGCAAAGCATGTGCACATGTATAAGCGCCGCGTTATGTGTAATGCACGTGCACATGTACAAGATGATACGCACACGCACTATTGAAGCGTGCGTTTCTGTCAGAGCCTTTGCTTTATTGGAATAAATCTTCTTTGATTACTTTCCTAACAAGAAGTTGGGAACTTTGATCCAATGGTGCGCATGCATCCTGAATTGATATCTATCAATTTTAATCTTTTTGTTAGGGATTTACCATAACAAATCTCTTCTATAAAAAGGAGCCTTTGGGGAGAAAAATCCCCATTGCGACAATTATTCTTTCATCAACCGAGAAGTTCTCAAAACCTACGCCTCCATCTTCAAGAAACCCTAGACTTTACTAGGTATGGAAAATGCATCAAAGAGAAAAGTCTACCTCCTTGAACTATAGGCTTCCTTAGAGCTTCGGTTCACCATGCACAAGATCGAAAGATCTTAAGATTTCTCTCTTCTATACAAAAGCATTGGCTTTTATGAAAGGATCAATCCTAAGATCCAAGACCTTGGGAAGAAAGC
This sequence comes from Agapanthus africanus, assembly GCA_030015575.1. NCBI lineage: Eukaryota > Viridiplantae > Streptophyta > Magnoliopsida > Asparagales > Amaryllidaceae > Agapanthus > Agapanthus africanus. The sequence goes on from CM057347.1 coordinate 52,797,274, forward strand.
TCCCACCAAAATATGTTAAAACATATGAAAACGAAATATAGGCTTCAAGAACATGGATGAGGGTCTAAAACAGAGCCTGCGCTCCAAGGATAGATGCATAGGCTTCATTGAAAGATATGAATTTTCACAAAACTAGGGTTATCTTTATCAGGTGCGCAAGCGCACTCAAAAAAAAATTAAACCAAAGACTTTCTTGAAAGATGAAAACTTTCACAAACTAGTGCGCACTACGTGCAAACACATGCACACCTTTCTAAAATGATCTACGTTGCGCATATGTGCAAAACACGTGCGTAGAAGCTAAATTCAAGTCGCTTCATGAAACCATCAATTGCTATGCTAATGCATGCGCAACACGTGGAAGACACATGAGTCAAGGAGTGCGCACCCAAGTGCGCAAACGCATATAAGAGAGATGCGCACTTATGACAAGCCAAAACTTGAGATTTAGCAAAAACAACTAAGTAAAGAAGCCTATGCTTCATGTTTGATCCAATGATCAACATAAAATATATTCTCAAATATATGATCATGTTATCTAAGTTGATCTTAGTCTAAAACAAGATTAGCGGTCCTTAGATTATACCTCAAATAAACCCTAAGTTGATCTTAGTTCTCAAATAAGACTAACGATCCTTAGAAGAAGCTTACGCTTACCGTTGGACCTCACAAATGTGAGAAACGCGTTCTAATTTCACTCATGTTGGCAAATCAAGATACCAATGCTGACCCAAATCACGTCAAATATATAGTACGGATTTCGACTAATCTGTGTCCTACAGACGACGATATAAATTAGTCTCTGTATACAATCCAAGAGCAATTCAAAACAAAACTAAAACACGACACACAAAACAAAGCTTGGAGAAGCAGAAAGTTATTATCATTCGTGATAACGTAATTAACTACAGGGGCTTGCACCTGTAGAAAAAATACGTCCCCACAATCAATAAATCCTTCATCTGTGAGGGGGAATCTGAAGTCAGTTATATCGGACGCATTTATCCAAAACTTTGATATATGGTGTCATAAATCAACTTGGTATTTTTGTAGAGGTGGATGAATATGTCCAAAAAGCATATGGGCCCCAGATTCAGGTTAGACACGCTCTCCGTGTTGGATATAGTGCCTTCAGAGTCAATTATTGGATTGCAGGTACGTGATTGTAATGATTGCGGAGGACCTATACCGGTAGGACAGTCTTACTCGAGATGATAGTATGCTATCTGGTTTGCCTTTATCAGTCGTATACAGGTTCAGGTGACTGATCACTGTTACACTTTGATAGAGCCCTTAGGATCTTGCTTTACCACCAACAGTATGATGGCGATCATATACGTGAGAGTTGGGTGGTTTATATGCATATCCTTAATTGTGGTCCCTAGTCGTGGGAGTTTCGAGACAGGGTATCGATACTCCGGAGTAGACTAGTGTATACAGTCGAGACCCCGACGAGGGGCGGTGGCCGGTCTCACAAGCCACTGGTGTCAGTTGGATCACCTAAGATGTATACAGGTGCTCATTGGGTTATGAGTACACCGGACATGACTCGCCGGGAACCTGCTAGTTGGTATTATACATATCGTCAGATATCAGTTCCCTGGTGACATGTGTACAGGTTAGTTCATCGACCTGAGGTCGTCATTTGTCTCGTGTGAGTTCCCACTGTGCTTTGATTTCTACCCTACCACGGCTCAAAGGAGTCGTGCAAATAGGTAGCTTTTGGGTACAGTCTCGAGCCACATGGAGGCACGTGAGCGGATCGGCAGGGGATTCGTCTCACCCGGTATTGGGGGTGAGATCGCGCTGTGTCTAGGAGAGCCATTACACAAAGCCCACGGCCATGGCAGGAGATTTACTGGTAGGTACTCCAGTAGTATCTCAGGGTGTTATTAGGCTACACTCCGACACGACTTATACTGCTATTGGGGGTCTGACGTTACTAGCCCCCTAGGCAGATATGCGATACTCATAGACGAACGGACCGGACTGTATATACATTATCACTGTTAGGCTCAGTAGGGTTTCCGGATGAGTTCGCTCATCGGCCTCCCTTGAGGTCAGTCCATGGGTAGCCGTTACACACAGCTAGCGCCGCTGACGGCTTGTAGTTAAATCCACTGCCAGGGTACTGACGAGTCATTAGAGTTCCCCACAGACAGTTTTCCAAGTTCGGGCGAAATGTTGTAGGGGCCGTATGGTTTTATGGCAGGGTTCGGAAAATGCACGTGCGTTTACGCACGTGTCATATTTCGGGCAGTTGATACTGGTCGGTTTTGGTTTAAGCCGGATCCGAGTATTATATTGAGTAGATATAATATCTTTGTCTCAGTTGCATTTGTATTCGGTCGTAATACAAACGCGGGTATGTTTATACAGTTACGGGGTTGTCCTGAAATTCGTTTCAGGATCACTTTTGGAAGTTGCCAGTTTCCAGTTTTCTATCAGCCATATTTGACATTTGGTTAAATACGGATTTATCTTTTTTCTTTGGATAAGTATGGATGCTTCTAGAAGATTCTAGAAGGTGGTGACAAGGATTAGTGACTCATGGTTGCATTAATGATTCAATTAATGCAAGGTGACTAGGTTAAGTGATTCATCTTTTTCATTTATTGTGTTCACACTTTGTGTTCACACTAGATATTTTTTCTTGTGGTCACCTCCCCCTCTCCTACACTCACCCCCCACTCCTATTTAGTGGCCGGCCCCTCCCCTCTCTCTCATAGACTTGAAAGGTATGGTTGTTAGAAAAAAGATGATAGTTTTGGGGTGTATGGAAATTTCATAGCTCATTTCATTCCATCACCCGATTCGAGTGGCAACTTCATTAACCGTTCGTCCATAACCTTGGACGTAACGAGACAAAATATTCTACCCATTCTCTACATCATTCTTGGTCGTCTCTTTTAACAAACTTGACGACCGAGTTGCCTCGAGTCAGAGACGGGAGCCCGTTTAAAGAATCGTTGACGTGGTGCCACCTGGACGAGCAGATCGGAGATCGACGAGATCGGAGCAGCCGCAACGGAGCGTGGGATGATGGTTAAAAAACGAAGGACTCGGATCGTTCGGTATAACCTTTCTACTCTCTTTACAGTTTGTTAGTTTAGCAATAATGGCAGATCCGGGTTATAGATACGATAGCGCCAGTTTAAAAGTTTTTGTTCCGCATTTGGCGTCTGTTAGACGGCCGAGACGCTACCGTAGACTTACACTCCGTGCCTCAGTCCGGTTTTCGGCGGCAAACAATTCTTTTTGATGTATTCGTTCTCAGTCGATGTTCAGATTTCAAGAAACTATTTCAAGAGAACATTCCCATTGGCATTTATTCACCGTTGCTTCTTTCACTCTCAAAATTTTCAGTTGCTGATTGTTGGAGTCAAAATACAAACTTCTAAAACCAAAACCCTAATTGATTGTGAGTATCTCCATATGCGGGAACCTTTAATTGCGGGTATCCCCTTTGACCAAGTCAAAGGAGATACCCGCTCTATTTTAGAAGCGGTCGCGGGTATCTTTTTAGATACCCGTATTGGCAGTTAAGCCTCTCTCAGTATGGTGTTTTCACCCCCACTTCCGCCACAAACGTAGGTAGTGGTTTGTTAACCACTCCACTTAATGAAAATGAGAATAAATACTCCTCTCAAAAGCGGAAAAGAGACAATACAAAGAACTCTCAATTCTTCACAGGTTTTAAGACTTGAAGGTACTCTTGCTCTCGGCTAGGAGGAGAAGAAGAAAAGAGAAGGTGGAGACTGGATGAAAGCTTGTCTCTCGACACTCATTCTTCTTAATCTTGAGAGGGAATACTTAGGGTTAAGGATTTGAAGGAATTCTGATCAATTCCTATGAATAAAGAACTCCCCGATGAACTTATGAATATGGTTAAGTCCATATTCTTTGACAAACATAGAATATAAAACTATTCTCTTTAGAATATAGGGAAATCCTATGTTCTGCATATATAAGAATATGGACCATAAATTTATGTTCTTCATAAAAACTTGAAAATAGAGGGAAACCCTAATTTTCTATTAATATTCAAATTGGAAAATAGGGATAATATTCTATTTTCTCTTTTGAACATATCACTGTGTTCGCTATATCATAAAAATGAGAAACATATCATTTTTTCCTTACAAGACAGAAAATGACCCAAACATTCAACAAATTGGTCTCAAAATTGACTAAAGCGGGTATCTTAAAAAAAGATACCCCGATGTCGGGTACCTTAAAAAAAGATACCCCGATGTCGGGTACCTTCATCTTAGGAGCCCGACTTCATTAAATTTCGGGTATCTCCAAAGATACCCGCATGTCAGGTATCTCCAAAGATACACGCCTATATTTGTATGGTCAAATATCTCCAAAGATACCCGCCTATATTTGTATGGTCGGATATCTCCTCTAAAGATACCTGCACTCCTAGATAGGGTTTGGGCCCTACTTAGAGTTACCCATCCAAGTTCTAAGTAATATTTTATGAGTCCCACATAAAAGATCCCGCACTTGCCCTAATTAGACTAAATTTGGGTCCAATAAATGGAAGTGCCCACTTAGTTCTTCATGATAATATCAATTTTGATATTAAATTTCCTGTTACTTTTCATAGTGCATTTATATTTCTTTTCGTCCTCTTTTTACAAATTTGAATTGTAAAGAAATGTATTTGTAGCAAAGCTGTATAAAAATCAATATGAATGAAATCTCTTTTGATTACTATTTTATATTGTCTTTTATTGTAAGTACATATCTCAATTACATGATCTATTATTTTAAACGATGTGATTTAAAATAGCCTAACAAGGTGTCCTGTCTAGGTTAAAACCCGAGACAATAGGGTATAAATTAACAGTAAGTGCTTGCACTTATTCAAAGTCACGAACCTAGGATCTTCTGGTCAAACTTTCAAAGTTAAAACTTTATTTTGTTTAAACCCTACCTTTATTTTAACGTTCAATCGTTAGAGGTTCTAAAGAGGATAAACATTGATTGGATATGGTCTCTCTTCGAAAAAGGAAAGAGAGAATGGGGATAAAACCTGCAGCCAACAGTCCCTTTCCCCTTCAATTGTAGATGTACAATGGTAAAATGTGATTTTGCACTATCCTGGATTATATTAAATTAACAATCGATCTTATTTAAATTAGAGGATCTTATTACATCTTTACTAAATATATTTAAATATAAATATAACAAATTAGTTAGGATTCTGGACATCCCAACATACATAGTATGTGTACTTACAGAAAGCTTTCTACTTTCTTGGATTGCACGATGTCATTGCTTTTATCTTGTCCCACTCCAGGTCACGTAATTTGCTTTGCTTTATTCTGTATTTGACTATAACCTGTAGAAATTTGATGATTGTTTATAATGCCAGAGGCAAGGATACTAGGAGGTGAGTTTGTTCCCTAATATTTTGTTTTGGTTTATTTTTCATTAATTTTCAAGTATTTGTCTATATTTACGTCGTAGTATCTTTTGAATGGATATTGCAGTAGTTAATTTGAGGACACTAAAAAATTATTGAGTACACAAATCACAGCAAGTACGGCTATATCAAGGACAGCGTAGGTTTGGCTTCCATTATCTGAAGAAGCCAGCGTATATCCTCATGAGGGTAATTCACTGAACTCTTTTCTGTAACGGTTCGAAAAAACATGTCTATAACTGTTAATTTGTTATTCTTTTGTTTATCCGTTAATTAAAGTTATGTTAATTGGAATCAAATAAAATCTCGTCAGTTTTGTTTAAAAAGATTTTTTGAATGCCTAACCTTCTCTGTATTTATTCAAGAAATAAAATGGGATTTATCTTCATAATTATGTATCTTGGTATGTAATGAGTAATCCAAATATCCAATTGATCAAATATTCCAATATTTCAATAAATTTTGACTGTTCCTAGATTTAATGTAGGATTGGCATCAATGATGCTACAATCTTAAATTATATATACATATATATATATATATATATATATATATATATATAAGTGTCTCGGATGCAGTGTTTTAAATGTCGGCCCACATTACCGAAATGCCGGTTTGGGGAAGAAAACGACGCGTGCAAAAAGATTTCTTGTAACAATATTTGGTGAATGGTGCCTAATGCCAGCTGAAATGTCGTGATGTCGTTTAGGCCGACATTTACCGTTATGAGGAAAACTTATTTTGACCGGTAATTTTCTTTTTTGGGTTTTGGGCTTTGTAAATAACTCAATCCATTTGGACCAACTTACTTAGCGAGAACCTCGTTTCATCTCCCTCATGCATAATGTTTTTCGCCGCAAACGGTTTCTATTGAGATGGACGCGCGTGCGTTTTAGGGTTGAACGGATTCCTCCTGCCCTATCATATGCAAGGGTTTATTGACCGTGGGATTCTAATCTCCAGCAACCGTGAACAACACTGTTAATTACCTCTCGTTTTGACATAAGAGTATCTCCAATTAACGGGACGTGTGTATCATGTGAACTCACTCAAAAACATGTGTAATTGTGGAACTGTGCAATAGAACTTCAAAGAAAACTCTTTTAAAGCCTGCTTTGAACATTACTGTGGCCTCGCAAAGCTTTCGGGGGATCCACTACCCGATCAGCCTTCGAGGATCCCGCTGCCCGGTCAGCGGGCTTGGGTCAAGAGGGCCTGCTGCCCCTTTGCAAGGCTCAAGGTAGTGTCCTGGAAGAATTTTTTTCAAGCATAGAAGTATTTTTGTGGGATTGTGTTTGTTTTGGTTGGGTCAAACAACTGTCTGACCTTAGATAGCTATTTTGACGAGCTATAAGGCATCAGGCAGTGAGAGGGCGAGGGCGAGAGAGAAAGAGGGAGGGAGGGAGAGAGAGGATATTTCCTTGGGGGGTATCTGGAGCAGGTATCCCCTTTCGGAGATATCCGAAGCGGGTATCCTTTCGGAGATATCCGAAGCGGGTATCCTTTCGGAGATACCCGCATGCAGGTATGCTTTTGGGGGTAACCAAAGCGGGTGTCTCCTTAGGAGATATTTGCATGCGGGTATCTCCTTCATGGTCTACGGAGTGGGTATCTCGTTGGGGGTATACAGAACGAGTATCCCTTTGGAGGCATCCGCATGCCGGTATCCTTTTAGGGGTCTTCGAAACGGGCAACTCCGTAGGTATTCGAAGCGGATATCCAGTAGGAGGTATCCATATGCGGGTATCCCTTGGGGGTATCTGAAGCAGGTATCCCTATTGAGGGGGTATTCGAAGGTGAATATTCCCCTTGTAGGGGGTATCCGAAGCAGGTATTCCCTTAAGGGGTTACCTGAAGGAGGATATTTCCCATGGAAGGGTATCTGAAGCAGATATTCCCTTAAGGGGTTACCCGAAGGAGGATATTTCCCTTGGAGGGGGTATGGGGGTTATTCCCTCGAGGGATACTCAAAGCGGATATTCCCCTTTGGGAATACTCAAAGTAGTGTTCACGAGATCTCATATTGAGGGGTGATCGATGTCAGCTCTATGGGGCAAAAACTATGAGATTTTGTCCCAAAGTTTTCGACTTTGTGTGAGTTAATGATGAAAACCGATGACTTTAATCGCGGTCGTTCATCGGGGATACTTTTCAGGTTGAAAGACATGGGCTTTAACACCGAGATCTCTTCTCCTTCTTTAGATTTGACGAGGAAAGGCAACCCTTTTTATGTCGGTTTGGAGCTTGTTTTTTTTGTTATTTGGATTTCTTTTTGAAGAAAAGAGCTCTTTTCTATGGGTTACTTGAGGAAGAAGATGAGATGGAGATGTGTGAAAACACCTAAAAGAGATGGAGTCTCAAACCCTAGAAAATTTGAGAATAGAATAAAATGTTCAATTCTTCATTTGGATGGGTTTTTATACCCTTACATGTGCATATTTTGTATTTTAGCTCTTGGCTTACAAATTTGACTTTTTGCTCCTTTCGTTCTACATTTACATATTAGATTATTTTGTCTCCTCTCTTGGATGGGTCGGCTCAATGCTTGGGCTCCCTGCTTTTCTTTTCAACATGCAGCGTTCGTCTAATAGACGACTGCTCTACCACTGAGCTACTAAGAAAAATCTAAATTTAATAAAACTAAAAATCTGAATAGGTTAATATTTTTGTAGAAAATTAGGTTATGTAAATGACGTTTACATTCCAAATTTTAGAACCCGATATTTGATAATACCATCCCACATTTCGCGATATCTGATATCCGATATCAAAATTTTCGGGCCAACACGACACTGACATCCGAAATTTAGAATATTGCTCGGATGTCCCTATAAGTGGTCACGTGTCGATTTTTGAACACTTCATGAAGCCTAAAATGCGAAGTGTAGCTTAATAGAAGTTAGGATCTGGTTAAAAGATTTTAAAACCTTCTTTTCCATAATATACCTGCCTAGGAATTTGGCACTAATTAAGAGAGTTGACATCAGATCGACCCCCAGCCATAAAAGTTTGTAAAATCTTATTTTGATGGAAAATGCCGATCTTATTTCGACGGAAGATGGCGTAGATTATGATGATGATGATGATCAGCATGCTAGTAGCCTAGAAGTTTATGTATAGCAACTTTTTATATACACCCATTGCTAAGAGTTACAGTAGATCAAAAGAGGATACATAACAGACCTTCAGGCTTCAAATTCAATTATCATTTCCAACCCTTTCTTTTTGGGCAATAATTGGCCGCAACCTGGTGCAAGCAGGATTCAGACCCCGGAGCTTTTACTCAACTGCTAGAGGCTTGACCACTGTGCTATAGTGGTACTTGCATTATCATTTCGTACCTAAACCAGTTTATTCTAGTCTTGTCATTTGCTGACCCAGTGTGGCCTTATATTTGTATTATATAAGCGTGATATATTAGTGTTACTTATAACAGATTTAGAATAGTGCATATGATGATATTGCAGTAGAAATATTCTTCATACGTCTGCTAATTACCTTATTTCATCCAAACCTGACGATCAATATGAAAGGGTTAGTAGTTTCTGTTGCTTTTTCTGCATTTGTACTGGTATATCGGCTTCTATCAGAAATATACTCTCCTTCGAAATGAAAAGCGGCAAATATACCAATTTTGTTGTAGATACCGTTGCCTAAAATTAATTACTGGGTGTTTTAATATATATTTTTAATTATTCTGATAACCGCCCCCCCCCCCCCCCCCCCAAAGGGTGGAATTAGGAGTTCTTGGAAATAGATGGAATTCATATCTGCCCAGTAAGCAGTGGACGCAGATTGCAAATAGGATTTAGGAAAAACTTTAGTTCCAAATTTAAATGATTGTTGGCGAGTAATGTTGTAAACTTGATTTGTTCATTGACAATCCCAGTTAACGATGCATCGAATTTTGGAGGGGGCAGCTAAATTCCTCATGAGACGTGTCCTTGGCCGTCATGCCCCTCTGAATTTTCTGGAGAGCGCAATTTTGTATCGATTACATTTATCGATTACATTTATTTCTCAAGGGGTAAAAATCTGAAATATATATATATATATATATATATATATATATATATATATATATATATATATATATATATATATATAGAACATAGTAGTTTCAAGCCTGCAAGGGATTTGGATTCAGGGTTTGCATTTATAATTTTATCCATCACATACACAATTTTGGTTAGCACTGTTTTTCATCTTATCAAATTTTTTCTGAGATATTGTTACCTTCCAGTGGTATCATTTGCAAGCTACAGTTTAAATTTTGCAGCTGCTACATGCTGTCAGAATGGATTTTAGAGCAAAGCCAGTTTTTTTGCAGCGATCGATTTGCGCAACTAAAGGGTAATAGCCCATTGGTAAAACTTCCCTATCCAAAGTCAGAAGTCATTGGTTCGATTCCTAATTCCCGAGAGAGTCGCATCCAGGAAATATAATCGACAATTGATATGAGCGAGGTACATAGTTGCCAACTGTCTATTTTTCTTAGGCAAATGTTTTTTAGTATCTTGCATCTCTTTGGTTAGTTGCATCTGTAAATGCACCTAGCAAAAAATGTTGTAGTTTAAGCTGCAATTTTTAATTTCAACATTTAAGTTCAAATTCAACCAACACAAAGATCAAATTTGCATCAATGAATGCAGACGCCCGGAATACATTTAAGTTTCATATATGAGAATAATGGAGAAAAAAGGCCCTAGGTGGGATTTTCGTTAGGCGGCGTTGAAAAAATACATCTTTCAACATTTTATTTAACGATCGGCATCCATCATCATCATTTTTATCATCTAAGATGGGCATACATCAATTTCACGCTATTCTTCCACTTTTTCACCGTTGGATTAGCAATGTAAAAAGTTCTATTGTCGGTAAACCGTTAGTTTCACACCAACTAAATCAATGGTGAAAAAATGGTAGAATCGCATAAAATTTGTTGTATCCACATCTTAGATGATGAAGATGAAGATGAAGATATATGCCGATCGTTGGAAAAAATGGTGGGGTGTGTATTTTTTCGATGCCATAGGAGGAAATTCCTTGCTATGGCACATTTTCTCCATTATTCTCTTCATATATTCTGTTTTACAATCAACTATCAACCTTATACCGTCAAAGCAAACTATGGGCAACATAATGACATGTCATGAATATATAGACATTTGATAGCTTTTCCGGCTTAAAGTCTTAAACATAATTACCGATCGGTTGTGATTGTACATCATTCAAACAAAACACGATTTGTGGCCACATAAACAAGGGATGTGTCGTGGATATTCTAATACCAACACACCTGTTTTCGCTCCTTGTCGAAACTTCGAATCATGAAATGCCACGTATCCAAACTACTGAAAGCTCATTGATTGATTCCATCTTTAAATAGATTGTGAACTGTAGATCTACAGGAAAACCAACAAAGAGGCAACAATGTATGGTGAGAGTTATGAGCAGTGCTATTTCTGAATGAAAGTCAAGTAGCATCAGCATGTTGAGCTTCTTCAATGACCATGGACCCCCAATCTTATAATTCAACGGTAAAGGGGGCCTATCTGGTAGCACCCGACAGAGCAGCATATTAGATGTTGCATTCTGATTTGACTTATGTGATATCTTTTTATTGGACTTTGCATTGTGATTCACCCTTGAACCTTGCCACGTAAGCTTATTTGTAGGGTGCATCCTACAGGGACATTGTAGGCCCTTTTTATCCACATTGTTATTACTGCTTTTAGTTATATGAATAAATAGTATGGTAACACGGTATGGTTCTCTATTGACATATCATGCATGCTTGCCCATAAATGCAAATCTAGGCATTCATGGGTTGAATTTATTGGATTTAAATTATGACAAACCGCTCTTTTGCATGTTATTGTCGATGTTTTAAAAATGGAATTTTAGTTATCCCTGCAGCATCAACTCATATTTTTGAGAGGATTGATGTACAAGTATACAACCATGACAAAGAATGAAGAAGGGACGCAACTGTAGGGTGTTTTTCGTCACCCTATTGAGATGGGAATACGCGCGCGCTTGTCAGGCGTACTACAGATTCCTCCTGCCTAGGGTAGGCGGGGGTTTATTGATTGCGGGGATCCCAATCTCCGGCAGTCGCGGACTAAGCTGCTGTTAATTACCTCTCGCCTTTGGGGCGAGAGAACCTCCGATTAATGAGTTAAAGTGGTCATGCGAACTCAATATCCAGTGTACGTGCGTTTTGTTTTGGAGGGGGTTTTGAATATATCGGGAGCCACGCAGAGTTTTTACGGGGTCTCGCTATCCGGATAGCGGGCTGGGGGTCAAGCAGCCCCCTTGCGGGGTGTGGGGCAGCGCCCCGACCCAAAATTTTTTGGAGGGGGACAGTGTTGTAGAATGTGTATCTGTACATATATATACATGTATACATATATAAAAAAGGGAAAAAGCGCCCAAAGGACGGGTGGGGTCAGCGCCTTGAGCGCTGTGCGCTTAGGGGCTAGCGCGCCACGTGTCGGCATGTGGGCGTTTTGCGCTTGAGCGCGGGCACGTCACGTGTCGGCACGTGGGCGCAGGACGCTGGAGCGCAGGCGTGCCACGTGTCGGCACGTGGACGCTTTGCGCTTGAGCGCAGGCGCGCCACGTGTCGGCACGTGGGCGCTTTGCGCTGGGCGCTTGAGCGACAGGCGCTCGAGCGCTAGCGCGCCACGTGTCGGCACGTGGGCGCTTGGCGCTTGAGCGCTGAGCGCTTGAGCGCTGAGCGCTACACGCCACGTGCCGGCACGTGGGCGCTTGAGCGTTGAGGCGCCGGCGAGAAAAAGAGGCTTTTAGCCCTAGAAGTTCTCGAAAGAGAAATCATAGTGGAGTTAAACTCCTAAGCTGTTTTGAAACTGATGAAGGGCTTCTCCCTTTGAGCCCTAGTTCTTCCCCAAAGTGGGGTTTCTGGAGATGAGTCTCCTTCCTCCTCTGTTGACAGGATCTTAAAGATCAAGAGATGTGAGATGTTAAAAATCTTTTCTTTTTGAGATCTAATGGAAGATCTGAGTTCCCCTTTATGGGTTTTGTGGTGAAAAACTATTTAGTTTTATAAAATGAAGAGTAAAACTCTTGATTTAATTCAAAAGAAAGGAGAAGGTTTTTGAATCTTGAGGAAGGAGAAAGATCTCAGATCTAAAATTTTTTGGAGAGAAAAATTTGTGAGATATTTTCATTATCCTTGCCTTTATAGGCTATACACTTTACACATAGCCCCTTGGGCTTCACAAAATGGCATTTTGCCTATCCCACGGCTCATGTGCTATTTCTTTTTGCACATAAGCCATGGGCTTTACAAAAATTTGGCTTTATGCCTATCTTTCTTACATTTATCCATAAAATAAAATAAAAGAAATATAACAAAATTATTTATTATAAAATTTTTATCTTGGCATGGGGGGAGGCCGGCCGCTTCATGTTCGGGCTCGACCCGGGCATGGGCCCACTGGATCTGGGCTTAGGCCCACTTGGCTTGGGGTTGACTTTGATTTTGACTTGGTCAACCGGGGTGTAAATTTTTACCCTAACAAATTGCCTTCCATCAATAAATGCACACCACATATGTGGGTCGTGTGCATGAAATTGATGGATCTTCTTTTACCTGGAGACGACCTGATTTGGTTCCCGCTTTTTGGGAAGCTGGCACTGCCCTTTTTACGACATGGACGGTCGTTGCTTGACATGTCTCCGAGATGGAGTGTCCGTGATAGACGTTTCCCTGGCCCGGAGTGATCTGGTTCCCGCTTTATAGGAATCCTGCGCTGCCCTTTTTGCGACTTGGACGGTGGATACTGCCCTTTTAGCGACTTGAACGGTCGGTGCTGCCCTTTTAGCGACTTGGACGGTCGGTGCTGCCCTTTTTGCGACTTGGACGGTCAGTGCTGCCCTTTTTGCGACGTGGACGGTCGGTGCTGTCATTTTTGCGACTTGGACGGTCGGTGCTGCCATTTTAGCTACGTGGACGGTCGGTGCTGCCATTTTAGCGACGTGGACGGTCGGTGCTGCCCTTTCAGCGACGTGGACGGTCGGTGCTGCCCTTTTTGCGACGTGGACGGTCGGTTCTGCCATTTTAGCGACGTGGACGGTCGGTTCTGCCCTTTTTGCGACTTGGACGGTCGATACTGCCCTTTTTGCGATTTGGACGGTCGGTGCTGCCCTTTTTGCGACGTGGACGGTCGGTGCTGCCCTTTTTGCGACTTGGACGGTCGGTGCTGCCCTTTTTGCGACTTGGACGGTCGTTGCCGCCTTTTTAGCGACGTGGACGGTTGGTGCTGCTATTTTAGCGACGTGGATCGTCGATTCTGGATTTGACTTGTCCCGCTTCTTGTGTCGTCAGGGATGAAGTTGACTTGTTTCCGAGGTAGAATTTGATTCTGCCAGGGAGGTCATTGGTTGTTTGACTTAATGTGATTTGGGTTGACATCAGCATCGCTACGCTGGAATATGGTACCAGGAGCGAATCATCATCTGTCTTTGAGGGGATTTGGGGATTGGTTTTTTTTTGTTTGGCATCTGCATTGCTGCACTGGAATAATGCCAGGAGCAACTCATCATTTGCTCCGAGAGGATTTGGGAATTGATGGCTTAAGAGGCAGGTTTAGATCCCTATCACCTAAGGCTTTTCAATTTTATGGGCCGTAAGGGTCCATTAAGGGTTTTTTCCCTACGAGTCGAAAGGATCTCGTAGGTGTATTTTCTCCTTAGGAGTCGTAGGGACTCCTAAGTGTGTTACTCCTTTGTGATTCGTAAGGATCTCACGTGGGAATTTTCTCCTCTCAAAGTCGAGAGGACTTTGAGAGTGCATTTCATCTCCTTTTCACGAGTTTGCGTCCTTTCGGGTTTTCACAAACTCGCCGGCAGTCCTGCTGTTTTTACTCACGGAGCTCCTTTCGGGTTTTCATCCGTGCCTGTTTGCTTGTGGACATACCGATTTTTTTGGAGAGCTGGTGGGACTTTAAAAGTAGTCTCACCGGCAGGACTTGGGATTGTTTTACGCCCGTGAATTGTATACGGTTTTGCAGGATGTATGATCTAGACCGTAGGGCCGGAAAAATTTCGTGATTTTGTTGGCGTCTGTATCGCTGCACTGGAATATGGTACCAGGAGCGACTCATCATTCGCCATTGGAGTATGGGAGTTGGAATTTGGTTAGCGTCTGCATCGCTGCACTGGAATATGGTACCAGGAACGACTCATCATTCGCCGTTGGGGTATGGGGGTTGGAATTTGGTTGGCGTCTGCATCGCTGCACTGGAATATGGTACCAGGAGCGACCCATCATTCGCCATTTGGGGACTTGGAATTTGGATCTTGTTTGGCATCAGCATTGCTGTACTGGAATAATGCCAGGAGCAACTTATCATTTGCTCCAGGAGGACTTGGGATTTGGTTTTTGGGTCGGCATCAGCCCCGCTAACACTGAAGCGAAATGCCAGAAGCGATTCATCATTTGCCGTTGCTCGTTGGGGAACGATGGCTTAGGAGACAGGTTTGGATCCCTATCACCTAAGACTTTTCAATTTTATGAGCCGTGAGAGTCTCATAAAAGCATTTTCTCCCTACGAGTCGAGAGAATCTCGCAGGTGTATGTTCTCCTTAGGAATCGTGAGGATTCCTAAGTGTTGCTCCTTTGTGAGTCGTAAGGATCTCATGCAGGAGTTTTCTCGTCACAAGGTCGAGAGGACTTTGCGAGTGTATTTCATCTCTTTTCACGAGTTTGCGCTCTTTCGGGTTTTCACAAACTCGCCGGTAGTCCTGCTGTTTTTACTCACGGAGCCCTTTCGGGTTTTCATCCGTGCCCGTTTTGCTTGTGGACATACCTTTTTTTTTTTTCTTTTTTCTTTTTTTTTCCTTTTTTTTTGCCGCTGGTGGGACTTTAAAAGTAGTCTCTCACCGGCAGGATTTGAGAGAAATAGGGGTCATTTACGCCTGTGGATTGTATACGGTTTTGCAGGATGTATGATCCAGACCGTAGGGCTGATGTGCTCAATTCGCCTGCGACTTGGAGCATGCACGTGTAGTATTTCTTGAGATATCGGCCATTGATGGGTGGCATGGGCCTTTCTCTCTCGGCACTTATTAGTTGGTAGGATCCTCCGTCGAACACTTTCTCGATGACGTATGGTCCTTCCCAGTTTGGCTCGAATTTTCCCTTGGCATGTCGATTGGGGATGATCGGTCTTTTGAGGACCAACACCAATTCACCTTTCTTGAAAGCGCGGAAACGGGTTATTTTGTCATAGGCCCGTGACATTTGGGCTCGGTATAGCTCCAGATTTTGCTGCACCGCGAGCCTCTTTTTTTCGAGGGCATCGAGCTCTTCAAGTCGAAGGAGCACGTTTTCCTCCTCCGTCAACTCGTCCTGAACGACCATTCTTAAGCTTGGAACTTCGACTTCGAGGGGGAGGATCGCCTCCACTCCGAAGAGCAATGAGTATGGAGTGGACTGAGTTGGAGTACGGTGCGTGGTATGATATGCCCACAACGCCTCGTGAAGTTTGAGATTCCAGTCTCTCTTGTTGGCTGAAGCATTTTTCCTCATGAGCTTGCATAGAGTCTTATTGAAGGCTTCGGCTAACCCATTGGCTCTTGGATTATAGATGGAGGAATATCTTCAGTCTATCTTGTGCTGAGTAGCGAATCTTGAGACATTGAAGCTCTTGAAAGAAGGCCCGTTGTCAGAAATGATTCTTCTTGGTGTACCGAAGCCGTATAGAATATTATACTGGAAGAATATCAGAATATCTTTTGTCTTGACTTCTTTTAGCTGGACAGCTTCATCCCATCTGGAGAAGTAGTCTGTCGCGACCAGTATGAACCGGTGACCTTTGGATGACGGAGGATCAATTGGGCCAACAATGTCGGTGCCCCAGACTTCGAAGGGCCACGACGCCACCGTAGGATGCAACGGATTGGGATGCTTGTGAATGAAATCACCATAGATTTGGCAGATCTGACATTTCTTTGCATGCTCTCCGCAATCCCGTATCATGGTGGGCCAGTAATACCCAAGCTGTTTGATTTGAAGTCGCATCTTGGGGCCAGATTGGTGAGCACCGCAAACGCCTGAGTGAACTTCTTTCACGACTTTTTGGACTTCGGCCGATGACAGGCACCTGAGCAAGAGTTGGTCATATGACCTGCGGTATAGCGTGTCATTTACAAACACGTATCGGAGAGCTCTCTTCTTCAGCTGAACCCTCGCAGACCTTCCTTCGAGCAGCTTGTCGTATCGGAAGTACTCTATGAAGGGTTCTCTCCAATCGGGCTCGTCTTGAATGATCGAAACTTCTTCGGCGGGACTGCTCTTCTGTTTCGTGCTTTCCTCTTCTCGTAGAGAGACTGGGGGTAGAATTTGCCGGCTCCTGACTGTGATTAGAATTTTGTCCATGTCAGGATCAGTCAGCTCCTTGGCTATGCGAGCGAGTACGTCAGCCTTTCCGTTCAACGCTCTAGGGACTCTTGTTAGTTCAATATGAGTGAACCGTTTTATGAGTTCCACCACTCGGCTTCTGTACCGAGCTAACTCGGGTTTGTATATCTTATAGTCGTCGCTTACTTGGTTGACGACAAGCTGGGAGTCACCGTAAACCCGTAGCCGAAGGATTTCCATTTTTATGGCGAGTTCCAAACCAGCTATCAGGGCTTCA
The DNA here is from genome assembly GCA_030015575.1 of Agapanthus africanus. Taxonomy (NCBI): domain Eukaryota; kingdom Viridiplantae; phylum Streptophyta; class Magnoliopsida; order Asparagales; family Amaryllidaceae; genus Agapanthus; species Agapanthus africanus. Next base: position 52,814,377 of record CM057347.1, read on the forward strand.
TATTCAGCTTCGTTGTTCGTTCGAAGCTCGGTGAGAGCGAACGAACGCCGTAGGGTTCCCATTGATGGTGTGATGAACACCAATCCTATCTCTGCTTTTATCTCCGGGACGCTTGATTTACTGGAGGTCCTTATTGATGAGGCTCCATCGAAATAGAGCTCCCAACATGGCTCGTCATTCTCTAGGTGTAGCACTTGTTCGTCGGGTAACTCGCAATTGAGTGGTGACCCTTCTGGTATGGGATGAGCAGCGAGAAAGTCTGCAAGAGCTTGCCCTTTTACTGCTTTCTGAGGAGTATAAACTATGTCAAACTCAAGTAGAATGACAGCCTATCTTGCCATTCTGCCGGCTAGGCTTGCTTTGGTCATCAAGTGTTTGAGTGGGTCGACCTTGGAGATCAGCATAACCCGGTGAGCGAGCAGATAGTGCCTCAGCTTCTTCACAGCAAATATCAGAGCCAAGCATTGCTTTTCGATCGGGGAGTAGTTGTGTTCCGCTCCGACTAAAGTTCGACTGAGGTAGTAGAGGGCATTCTCTTTTCCCTCCTCGTTGTTCTGGGCAAGGAGCGCACCGAGTGACTCATCTAGCGCGGCAGTGTAGAGAATCAGCGGTTTATTTGGAATGGGAGCGGCCAGCACTGGAGGGTGCAACAAGTACCGTTTGATGCTTTCGAACGCCTCTTGACATTCGGCATCCCAAACAAAAGGAGCCCCTTTCTTCATTAGCTTTGAGAAGGGCCTACATTTCCCCGATAAATTTGAGATAAATCTCCGTATATAAGCAAGCTTGCCTTGAAAAGATATTAGCTGCGTCAGACTCTTCGGAGGGGGCATCTCCATGATGGCCTTTATCTTTGATGGGTCAACTTCGATCCCTCGATCCGGACTATAAAACCCAAGAATTTTCCCGATGACACGCCAAAAGCGCATTTCAGAGGATTCATCTTCAGATCGTATTCCCTCAGTCTGGTGAGAACGGTCCTAAAATCTTGGATATGATCGGCCTTGGTTTTAGTCTTGACGACCAGATCATCAACATAACATTCGACGACTTTATGAATCAGGTCATCAAAGATATTGGTCATTGCCCTTTGGTACGTAGCACCCGCGTTCTTCAGTCCGAACGGCATCACCTTGTAGCAGTATATTCCGATCGGGGTTCGGAATGCTGTGTGCTTCTCATCCTTAGGCGACATTTTGATCTGATTATACCCAGACGAGCCATCCATAAAGGTGAACAGTTCGTAATTTGAGGTGTCATCGACCATCATTTCCATGACCGGTAGCGGGAAGTCGTCTTTAGGACATGCCTTGTTGAGGTCCCTGAAATCGACACAAATTCGGATCTGCCCATTTTTCTTCTTCACTGGGACTATGCATGCGATCCAGTCCGCATATTTCTCTTCCCTGATGAAGCCGGTATCGATGAGCTTCTTGGTTTCCTCGATGACCTTTTCTTCCAATTCCCTTCTCATTCGTCGAGGAGCTTGTTTGACTGGCTTAGCCTCAGGAGATATAGCCAGCTTATGCACGGCCACTTCAGGGGAAAGGCCAGGCATTTCTTTGTATGTCCACGCGAAGCAGTCGATGAACTCATGCAGCAGGGCAATTATCTGCTCTTTCATTTCTTCCGACAAGAGTGAGCTGATGTAGGTCGGCCTTGGATCATCGGGCGTTCCTAAGTCAATCTCGGTTAGCTCGTCAAAGGTTGCTTGTCCGCCATCTTCGAGCTCTTGAGGAGCTTCTTCGGGCTCGGTTAGCTCGTCTTCATCATTTGACTCTTCGCTGGCTTCCCCAATATGGGTCATGTAGGATGCCTTAGAATCAGGCTGGATGAAACCTATGCCCCGCATATCTGGAATTCGTCCATCGATAAGTGCTCCGACCTGAGGTGGAAGCCATAGCCCTTCGTAAAACTTTGCTTCAGACTCCGTTTGATATAACCGGCATCCGCACTTTTTGAAGTATTCCCGCATCTCGGGCGCATAGTACCTGGGATTGAGGACGGCCCTTATGCCTCTTTCGTATGGAAGGCATGCGACAGACAAATCGTCCGGGTGCACAACGGGGTTTGACCCATAAAACAGTATGCCCTTTTGTCCACTTTTCCTTTCGGGGATGTAGAAAGTTTTCAGCTGGTCCACGGTGGAGACTGACAACGCATCGAGCTCTTTGCACATCTGCTCCGGTACCCTTGTGACGGCTAGAGACCCTTCTGCAATTTCGAAGGTGTCTCGTAGTTTCGCTTGTTGCATGGGTGTCCAATCTGCACCGCTGTTGCACGGTAGGTCCTCTTCCTCCGACTCTTCAGTGTCGCTGCCAAGATGAGGGTGGAATTTGCTGCTAGATGGGGCTTCAGTAACAGATTCGTCCGTATCGCTACCGAAACGAGGGCGAGTTTTACGGAAGGACGTGTAAGTCTACGGTAGCGCCCCGGCCGTCTAACAGATGCCAAATACGGAACAAAAACTTTTACAACTGGCGCTATCGCGTACTATAACCCGGATCTGCCATTAAAGCTAAACTAAAAAACTACAAAGTGGGTAGAAATGTTATACCGAATGATCCGAGTCCTTCGGTCTTCAACCATCATCCCACGCTTTGTTGCGGCTGCTCTGATCTCCTGAATCTCCAATCTTCTCGTCCAGGTGGCACCACGTCGACGGATCTTTAAACGGGCACCCGCCTCTGAACCGAGGCAACTCGATCATCAAGTTTGCTAAAAGAGATGACCAAGATTGATGTAGAGAATGAGTAGAACACTTTGTCTCGTTACGTCCAAAGCTATGGACGAATGGTTAATGAAGTTGCCTTTTGGAGCGGGTGAAAATGAGAAATGGAGTATACTAATTTTCATGAACCAAAATCTATCATCTTTTTTAACCAAGTGAGTGAGTGAGGAGGAGGGGAGGGGCCGGCCACTTATAGAGGTGGGGGGGTTGAATGTAGGAGAGGGGAAGGTGACCACAAGAAAAGCTTCTCACAAAAGATCAAGAAGAAATATCTTAGCAAGAACAAGAAACATCAATGCAAAAGAATGAGTCACTAATACACCTCATCAACTCATTAATGCAACAATTAATGCCAAGATGAGTCACTAATCTAGAAGCTTCAAGAACCACGACTCACCCTCATGACTCATCCGAGAGAAGAAAAGATAAATCTGCATTTAACCGAATGTTAAATGCGGGTGATAGAAAACTGGAAACTGGCAACTTCTAAAAACGATCCTGAAACGAATTTCAGGATAACCCTGTAATGGTATAAACATACCCGCATTTGTATTACAACCGAACACAAATGCAACTGAGACAAAGATATTATATCTACACAGTATAATACTCGGATCCGGCTTAAACCAAAGCCCACCGGTATTATCTGCCCAAAATATGACACGTGCGTAAACGCATGTGCATTTTCCGAACCCTGCCATAAAACCATACGGCCTCTACAACGTTTCGTCCGAACTTGGGAAAGTGTCTGTGGGGGACTCTAATGACTCATCAACACACTGGCACTGGGTATAACCACTAGCACGTCAGAGGTACAAGCTGTACGTAACGTTTGCCTATGTATTGATCGGAAGGGAAGTTGACAAGCGAACTCATCCAGAAACCCTACTGAGCCTGACAGTGACAATATCCGTACAGTCCGGTCCGTTCGTCTAAGAGTATCGCATATCGAGTCTAGGGGGGTGGATAAAGTCAGACCCCTAATAACGCGATAATTCGTGCCGGCATGAAGCCCATCACCACCTGAAAAACTACTGATCCAAATCAGTAATTCTCCACTACCTCGGCTGAGGATTTTTAGTGATGGCCACCCGTGCACTGTGCGACATCAACCCCCAATACCGGGAGAGACGAATCCCCGACGATCCGCTCACTGCCTCCATGTGGCTCGGGACTGTACCTAAAAAATACCTGTTTGCACGTCTCCTTTGAGCGTGGTAGGGTAGAAATCAAAGCACAGCGAGACAAATGACGATCTCAGGTCGACAAACTAACCTGTACGCATGTCACCAGGAAACTGCTATCTGACGATATGTATAATACCAACTAGTATGTTCCCGGCGAGTCCTGTCCGGTGTACTCATAACCTAATGAGCACCTGTATACATCTTAGGTGAACAAACTGACACCAATGGCTTGTGAGACCGGCCACCGCCCCTCGTCGGGGTTTTGACTGTATACACCAGTCTATTCTGGAGTATCGATGCCCTGTCTCGAAACTCTCACGACTAGGGACACTTTAAGGATGTGCTTATAGACCCCAGCTCCCACGTATATGATCGCCATCATACTGCTGGCAGTCAAGCAAGAATCCTATGGGCTCTATCATCATGCAATAGTGAACTAAAGTATATATACGATGATAAAGACAAACCAGATAGCATACTATCATCTCGAGCAAGACTGTCATATCGGTATAGGTCGTCCCTCAATCATTGCAATCACGTACCTGCGATCCAATAATTGACTTAGAGGGCACTATATCCAACAATCTCCCACTTGCACTTAAAGCTAATTATTGCGATGTCGCGTACTCACAGCCTGTGTGATACCGAACACCCAACTTCTCTACTAATCAGTTTCACAAAGCTAGTTTGTAAAACTCTTGTGTTCGAGAAATAGTCTCAATGAGTGGATCCGCCCTGATGTTTCTTTCTATATCTCTCTAAATCTCAAATTCGCGGAGAAAGCCATCTCCCGAATCGAGTAATATCTGTCTTAGAATATGTCTGGATATCTGATGAGACCTAGTTCATAAATAAACTCCAAATCCAAACTTCTTAGACTGTATTGATAATTGAACCTAATCAGTATCCAGCACCATGCCTCCCACAGTATCCACTTGGACCAACTGTCCATAATACTGTCCCTCGTCAGAGGGAAAACTATAATTCTGACAATCACTCTGTCATCCATGTCACCTTTGAAGTCTGGAATGATAACTGTCTCCCGAAGGAGGCTGCCGTCATCAAATCCTTAGAACATGCACTTATGTTCTAAAACCGCTTCCTTATGTTTCTTCAGGATTGGATTAATATAAACTTATTGCATCTAATGCAAAAACATCTGGTGTGGTACTTGACATCTCACAATTGACTCAATTGCCTAAGCAAGTGATCTGTCAATCATGCACATCCTTCTCCCCTTTAGTCTGTAAGACACCTTTAGAGAGGGTGACTCCATCACCTGCAGGTACACCACCATGTCAGGAGTCATCTATTCTAAAATACTATTAGAATACTGTCAAAGTACCCACATTGGGAAACTGCCCAAATCTAGATCTAAAACCATAGATCTAGTAACCAGAATGTCTGATATTATATCCATATCTTTTGTGGAGAAACAACTGTGTGACGACCAAAGTACAACCGATCGTAGTATAGGAATTTTACTTTCTACTCTGTGTATGTCATCCAAATACCAGAACATCACACCCTATTACCTTCTTAACAGATCCATCCCTTATTCTGATGAAGTCAAAACCCATGACTGTCACATCAAAATTAGATGATCTTTCTCTGCTATATTTGCTCAAGTCTATAAATAGACATAAGCTACTTGCCCACTATACTTCCGCTGCTCCCACTGACCACAACAACCCTCTGGCAGAATAATATATATACGTACACTTCTAAAGCTAGTTTAGAACGACGCTATACTTAACCTCCTGCCGGGTCTCACAGCCTGGAACAATAGTAGTGTCAAGTCTGGGTAAACAAGAACCTTCCTGTCACCGTCCTTGAGGATACCGGAGTACCTCTCGGGTGTCTGAGGTTACCCACCATATCTGCGGAGTGGTTAATGGAATGTCAAACCTGATTGAATATATAGGTCTTATTAAATTTTCCGTAATCGTTTGCGGTTCTGGAATCACTTCCAGTTCTATCATACTCCCACTACTGTTTTCTGAAAAAATCCATTTTACTAAAACCGTGGTAAGTCAAGAACAATATCACTATTGATCTTCCAGATGGTAGAAAGTCAACTCTCGTCAAAGCCAGGGTCAACCCACAAACTGCCATTACAGAAACGTGCCTTGAGTTATCTAGTGTCTGGTTTTAAGCATAAGCTGGACAACTCCCCGTACCTTAACATCGTTAAGATATGAACCATTCTATATCCAATATAGAAACATTGGCACTTATTTAATTGGAACCAGATTCAAATCATGCAGCTGTCTCCAGTGCATATCAACTTAATGGAGAGAGGCTAATCAGCATTACTCAATTTAGGAATGCATCCAATTATGAGTAACCTGAAAGAGAAATAAGTTTCTCAAAAACCATTACTATCATCTGAATACCAATCACAAGAATCTACATCTTCAATCTCTTTGAAGAATTCCGATACTTGTGATACCTGGTTCTCTACTTTATTCTTATATCCACAACTTCTCAAAACTTAGACATTGTATTTCTACGAAACACTTGTCTAAAAACTAGAGTAGTCATAAGTAAACAGAACATAGTACGAGGACCTACCCCTTTGTCCTGATGGACACTGGACAACATACAATACTCTGTATAAGTCCGCTGAGTTGAATAACTCAAAACTTGTGTATTGTAGGTTGAAGACTGTACCCAGGCGATTTCCTCAAATATCACCAATTACAACGAATTTCGATATAATGAGGATGATCACCAAATTCCCAATAACTTACTCCCACTCATCATCTGTAAAACCATACAGATATGAGAATGTAACCTGGTAAATACATACCCTGGAGTAAGTATCTAATCGGAAAATCAGTTTTCTTTTAACAATGCACTGAAACATGAAAATGTTTCGTAGGGGTATCCTGATATTCATAGTAATGCCTCTTCCATAATCCAATTCATGACTATAACCGTATATTTCTTTACCATCTCTCCAAATCCCTTTATCTGTCTTTACTCGTTACCTTCTGTACACCTTCGTTAGGCTAAATGGTTTTCTTCCTTCCCTACCGTTCGGCACCAGCCTATGGTTTGGAAGAAGACTATCCAGTAAGCATAATAGGTGTACTCTCCTAATCCTAGGAGTACTCGCAATTTGAGAGAAGGTGATGATAAAAGACAACTGAATAAAACTTTATTCTATTTCTCCCGAACTGGGAAAAAATCAAAGTTGAAATAGGAGTGGCGATGAAGTACGCGGTTTGGTCGTGAATGATAACAGCCGCAATTTACTTTGCCATCTTTCTAATCCCTTTATTTTGTCTTTAGTTATTACCCTTCTGTACACCCTACTTAGGCTAATTAGTTTTCTTCATTCCCTACCTTTCGGCACCAGCCTATGGTTTGGAATAAGACTATCCAATAAGCGTAATAGGTGTACTCTCTTAAACTAAGGAGCTCTCGCAACCTGAGAGAAGGTGATAATAAAAGACAACTGAATAATAACTTATTCTATTTCTCCTGAATCTGGATCCATCCTCGAAGTAGTACCTTCGAGTTCGTATATCACCATACGATGGATCTATCCAATGGAAGTGGATGCCCGTAGTAATACGGGGTGTTCTGAGAAATACAAAGGGTAAAAGGAGCGGCAATGACTTATGCAACTTTAGACAATCCAAAAGCCAGTATTTTAAGAAGGTTCGGTCAACTTGGTCACTGAGTCATAGTCTAGGGTCGGTCAAAGGTCGCTGCCAAAGAGAGAGAGAAAAGAAACACTTCGCGTGCACTCTAATCTAGATCAGAATGGTTATCACTTTATCTAATCAGGAAACCTCTCACTGTAATCTCAAATTCTCCTCCAAACCTGCAAGAAGAATTAGTCGGGATCAACCGAAGAGTAAACTAACTCATTAGTGAGAATCGGGATCCAACTCTCATCGCATGATAACTCGATGGAAGCCATTCAAGTTATCACACTCCAGAAGGTATGCGCATGCCTGGCAAGTTTCTTGTATGTTTGAAACTCCCGATGTGATTTTTGCCCCATGCTCTTATGACCTTGGCGAAGGTCAAAATGTCATAAGTCACATGCCAAATTCTACCCGTCATTATCCAGGTCAATTTGAACCCACCCGTACATATCCTTGACGAAGGCCAAAATAGTAGTACGACTGTCCCAAACCAACGCATCTATCTATGCAACAAATGAATACCCAGCAGCTACCAAACACTATGCCTTGGCGAAAGGTCAAAATACATAGCTTGAATACTACTGAATACCCATAAGATACGACGGAGGGCTACGGCTGGTTTTTGGCGAAAAACCTTTAACGTAATGAACTTGATCTCGTTGAAAGAACCTGATAGCTTTTTATAAAAATATAGTGACGAAAAACCTTTGCTAAAGTGGTCACTCCCGGTGAAGGGATCTTGGCTCTTTCCTCGTGGAATGAGGTGCAGGATATTCCAACTGAATACCGCGATACAAAGCAACTTGTAATCGACTATATTGAAGTTATTACCCTGACGCAAACTTCTGCCCAAGGGGTCTCTCCCGGTGAAGGGATATCAGCCCTTGCCTCGTCGAACGAGGTGCATGATATTCCAACCGAATATCACTATGCAAAACAAAAGGAAACGTCTTTATAATAACACCTTTTTAAAATTGTTCCAACAACATCAAATATAGGTTTGTTTTATCCTTGCATTGATAAGAATCAATGCAGTCCCATCAATCAATTACACCAGAAAAGAACGAAAAATAAAATGTACGTATATGCCATCCGCATTCGCCACTGGGTCCTGTCATCACCCGTTAGGTTACTTAACTAACGACAGTGCAGGGACTGGACTAGCGCGGGTGTAAAACATATACAATATCTAATAGTATATATACCAATATACAATAATCGCTCCAGGCGTGATAATATGCAACATTACAGAAAAGTAATAAGCATCACAGAACAATACAAATAATCTGGGATCCCCAGGTTTCACAGAGCCGCTACTGAAACCCGACGTTTCCCTGGTCGTGTGGATAGCCTGTGCAATGAAACTTAGACCCCTACAGGTGCAGCAAGTTACCCGCCAAAACCTGAAGCGATGCAGCCCCCTACAGCAAAATGAATGGACCACCCGGCACTTCACGGAATCCGGTAACTTGAGCTCCCCTGCTTGGGTCAACCTGTACCCCCTACGAGTGCGGCGAATAGTCTGCCAATTCTAGAGTGAGGCCCTTCTGCCTCTCAAAGCCATGAGATACGGACCCGTTGCCCTCCAGAACCCGGCTATCCGTGCACTCCATCACGGGGTAAACCTAGTACAGAAATAAAAATATGTACAACGGGTACATCGAGCTCAGCCCGGTCGTGCCCCAAAAGAATATTATACAAACAGACAGTGACGGCAGTCCACATGTTGGACGCTCGCCCCGCAATATCAAAAGTACAAATAAATCCAAACAGCACTATCATTGCACACTGTTATCCACCACGACATATCCGCAACATCACAGCACAACACAGAATATCAACGCGAATGTCACGTTCGCAAACCCGTCTAAAAGAACTATAGCAATTAGACGTAATTTACCGCTCAAATGACATTCCCGGTCGGAGATATAATATAAGTACTGTAAACTAATACGTTTAAATTTCGATCGACAAAATTTCCCAAAGTGGGCCCCACGAACATCTGCTGTACAGTAATAAAATCTGGGCCCAAAAGAAATATACCAAAACCCACAATTTACTGTCTATAAGCTACTGTAGAAATTTGGATTAATGATCTCCCAATATGGCGGCGGATCCGCGGCCAAACCCTAGCTTGGGCCGTGGATCCGCGGCTGTACAATGAGATCAGATGTCCAATTTTCTCCAGTGCTCATAAAAAACCCTGCTCGATTTTCTGTGATATGCAAAATAATTTTTAGACCCTTTTAAAAATCGACAGAAACATTGAACAGAAAAATTGTAAATTTCGAAAATCCGTTCGATCAATATTTTAAACGTGTTAGCACAAGTTAGTATAGCTTAATGGTGAGGCTCTGATACCACTGTAAGTCCACGGTAGCGTCCCGACCGTCTAACAGACGCCAAATGCGGAACAAAAACTTTTACAACTGGCGCTATCGCGTACTATAACCCGGATCTGCCATTAAAGCTAAACTAACAAACTACAAAGTGGGTAGAAATGTTATACCGAACGATCCGAGTCCTTCGGTCTTCAACCATCATCCCACGTTTCGTTGCGGCTGCTCCGATCTCCCGAATCTCCAATCTTCTCGTCCAGGTGGCACCACGTCGACGGATCTTTAAACGGGCTCCCGCCTCTGAACCGAGGCAACTCGATCATCAAGTTTGCTAAAAGAGATGACCAAGATTGATATAGAGAATGAGTAGAACACTTTGTCTCGTTACGTCTAAAGCTATGGACGAACGGTTAATGAAGTTGCCTTTTGGATCGGGTGAAAATGAGAAATGGAGTATGCTAATTTTCATGAACCAAAATCTATCTTTTTTAACCAAGTGAGTGAGTGAGGAGGAGGGGAGGGGCCGGCTACTTATAGAGGTGGGGGGGTGAGTGTAGGAGAGGGGAAGGTGACCACAAGATAAGCTTCTCACAAAAGATCAAGAAGAAATATATTAGCAAGAACAAGAAACATCAATGCAAAAGAATGAGTCACTAATACACCTCATCAACTCATTAATGCAACAATTAATGCCAAGATGAGTCACTAATCTAGAAGCTTCAAGAACCACGACTCACCCTCATGACTCACCCGAGAGAATAAAAGATAAATCCGCATTTAACCGAATGTTAAATACGGGTGATAGAAAACTGGAAACTGGCAACTTCTAAAAGCGATCCTGAAACGAATTTCAGGATAACCCCGTAATGATATAAACATACCCGCATTTGTATTACGACCGAATACAAATGCAACTGAGACAAAGATATTATATCTACACAGTATAATACTCGGATCCGGCTTAAACCAAAGCCCACCGGTATTATCTGCCCGAAATATGACACGTGCGTAAACGCACGTGCATTTTCCGAACCCTGCCATAAAACCATACGGCCTCTACAACGTTTCGCCCGAACTTGGGAAAATGTCTGTAGGGGACTCTAATGACTCATCAACACACTGGCACTGGGTATAACCACTAGCACGTCAGAGGTACAAGCTGTACGTAACGTTTGCCTATGTATTGATCGGAAGGGAAGTTGACAAGCGAACTCATCCAGAAACCCTACTGAGCCTGACAGTGACAATATCCGTACAGTCCGGTCCGTTCGTCTAAGAGTATCGCATATCGAGTCTAGGAGGGTGGATAAAGTCAGACCCCTAATAACGCGATAATTCGTGTCGGCATGAAGCCCATCACCACCTGAGAAACTACTGATCCAAATCAGTAATTCTCCATTACCTCGGCTGAGAATTTCTAGTGATGGCCACCCATGCACTGTGCGACATCAACCCCCAATACCGGGAGAGACGAATCCCCGACGATCTGCTCACTGCCTCCATGTGGCTCGGGACTGTACCCAAAAAATACCTGTTTGCACGTCTCCTTTGAGCGTGGTAGGGTAGAAATCAAAGCACAGTGGGAACTCACACGAGATAAATGACGATCTCAGGTCGACAAACTAACCTGTACACACGTCACCAGGGAACTGTTATCTGACGATATGTATAATACCAACTAGCATGTTCCCGGCGAGTCCTGTCTGGTGTACTCATAACCTAATGAGCATCTGTATACATCTTAGGTGAACAAACTGACACCAATGGCTTGTGAGACCGGCCACCGTCCCTCGTCGGGGTCTCGACTGTATACACTAGTCTACTTTGGAGTATCGACGCCGTCTCGAAACTCTCACGACTAGGGACACTTTAAGGATGTGCTTATAGACCCCAGCTCTCACGTATATGATCGCCATCATACTGCTGGCAGTCAAGCAAGAATCCTATGGGCTCTATCATCATGTAATAGTGAACTAAAGCATATATACGATGATAAAGACAAACCAGATAGCATACTATCATCTTGAGCAAGACGGTCATATCGGTATAGGTCCTCCCTCAATCATTGCAATCACGTACCTGCGATCCAATAATTGACTTAGAGGGCACTATATCCAACAGGACGGACTTCCAGTGTCGGACTCATCAGTGTCGCTACCGAAATGCGGGCGCACTTGGGCGTTTTTGCTTTTGAAACTGACAGCCGGCTCAGATTTGCCTTTGAGTCTTGGGACCGCTCTATCCTTAGTCAGTTGTGGCTTAACATTTTGGTGGTTCATAAAGTACCGAGAATCTTCATATCGGACTTCATGCACACCGAACGGCTGGATGTCTCCGTCAATGCGTCTTTCTTCGCCATTTTTAGTATACTTCATGCATTGATGGAGAGTTGACGGGACGATACCGTAATCGTGGAGCCACGGCCATCCCAAGAGAATCTTATAAGACGTGTCGGCGTCGATCACGTATATCTTAGCTTCAGTTTGCAGATCCCCGAATTTGATTGGCAGAGCTATGGACCCCAGAACTTGCTGGCAATTTTGATTGAACCCTTGAATGACAATCCTTTCCCTTGACAGATGTCGGACGTCTATTGACAAACTTTTCAGAGTTCGCAAGTTCATGATGTTCACCGAGGACCCCGGATCAATCAATATGCGATTAATTCGATCTCCGTCACTGTATCCGGTCACGTAAAGCGGCCGATTATGCTCAGCTGTTCCCAGTAGCAAGTCTTCATCCTTAAACGTAACTGCGGCGGCTTGCAAAGTGTACTGAGCTTCTTTCATATTAATTTCCGCAAAGCAAGCCTGATACCGCTCAGGGTTTTGTAGAGCGTGAATGAGGACATCTCTAAGCTCCTTAGATAGGATCAAGGCATCGTAGATGCTCAGGAGAGACGGAAGCTTCTGGAGATGAGCCAAGACATTATAGTCTACTGGGGAAGGACTCGAATCTTCATGAGCAAGTTCTCTGCCATCTTCTTCATTAGCGACTTGTTTTTCCTTCCCTTTTGGAGCGTTGCCCTGATTTGGCTGTAGAGCCCTGCCGCTTCTGAGCTGGATTTGATTGGCCTTTGTGGCAAACTCCTCGTCCTCTTCGGGAAAATAGAGCTCCCCCTCAGAGTCGCTGTCCAGATGGATGGCGTAGCAGGTCACTACAGGGATCTCTGTAAGTGCACGGCGGCGCCCCGGCCGTCAATCCGACAGCCAAATGCGGAAGCGGTGATTATCTTTAAATTTTCTTGAACTGGCAAACCGCCGCGCACAAATACCCGGATCGAACCACTAACTAGTCCTAGCTAACAATAAGATGGGAAAGAGATATACCGACGATCTAAGTCCTCCGGTCTTCTCGTCATCGTCCCGATCTCCTGCGGAATGTCCCGTCTCCTCCTCGTCGCCGGAAGTGCACCACATCGCCTACTTCTTTTACGGGCTCCCACCTCAATGCCGAGGCAACTCGGGCACGAAGCCGGCTACTCGACGTGCCCAAGGTTCGCTGTAGAATATGTAGTCCTCAAGTCTCACTTTGGGGTTGTAGGAATTGCCATTGGTGGAGGGATTGAACTTGGAGCTTTATGGATTGATCAAGTGGGATTTTTGCAACATGAAATGAGCTAAAAACCCACACCACAAATTTTGGACAGCCCCCAAATGGGAGTGGCCGGCCAAGCTAATTGAGAGGAGAGAAATGAGAGTGTGGTCTCATGGATAATGAGAGAGCCATCTAATTATCCAATGGAGAGAGAGAGAGAAAGCTATCATACAAAAGAAACATCATCACAACAAATCCAACACTCAAACCTACCATCATCAACATCCATCATGAAAACAAAAGTCAAGTCATGATGAAGACAAGAAGTCAAGGTCAAAGAATGGCTATCATGATGCAACAAAAAGCAAAAGCCCCCTCCACAAATACTTATTTGCAACAATGCAAATAAGCCCTCCTCCACCAATCTTCGGCCAATGAACGGAACAATGGAAATTGGCCGAAACGGAAAGCAAACTGGCAACTCCAGAAAACAGGTCCCGTAATAAATTACAGGAAAACCCCGATACTGTGCATACACACCTGCATCTGTATTTCGACCGAAATACAAATGCAATGAGACAAAATCTACACTGTACTTTACTAGAATCCGGCTTATACCAAAACCGGCTAGTAATATCTGTTCGATCCTGATCCGTGCAATACCGCACGTATCTGATCGAACCCTGCCATATAACCATACGGCCTATAGTACAGACTGTCCGATCCTGATCCGTGCAATACCGCACGTATCTGATCGGACCTTGCCATATCTCCATACGGCCTCTACAACCTTTCGCCCGAAAGCTGAGTAACTGAATGTGGGGGACTCTAAAGACTCATCAACACCTTGGTTGTGGATTTAACCACTAGCACGTCAGAGGTATAAGCCAATACGTAACGGGCTACCAGGTACTGACTAAAAGGGACGTCTGTGAGCGAACTCAGCCTGACTCCCTACTGAGCCTGTCAGTGACAATATCCGTACAGTCCGGTCCGTTCGTCTATGAGCATCGCATGGCGGGCCTAGGGGGTTGGTAAAAGTCAGACCCCCAAAAGCGGTACAAGTCGTGTCGGAGTGTAGCCCAGAACACCCTGAGATACTACTGGAATACCTACCAGTAAATCTCCTTGCCTCGGCCGAGGGCTTCGTGTAATGGCTCTCCTAGACACAGCACGACCTCACCCCCAATACCGGGAGAGACGAACCCCTGAAGATACGCTCACTGCCTCCATGTGGCTCGGGACTGTACCCAACTAAAACCTGTTTGCACGACTCCTTTGAGCCGTGGTAGGGTAGTAATCAAAGTACAGTGGGAACTCACACGAGACAAATGACGATCCCCAGGTCGATGAACTAACCTGCACACATGTCACCAGGGAACTGCCATCTGACGTCTGGTATATGACCAACTAGCATGTTCCCGGCGAGTCCTGTCCGGTGTACTCATAACCCAATGAGCACCTGTATACATCTTAGGTGATCCAACTGACACCAGTGGCTTGTGAGACCGGCCACCGCCCCTCGTCGGGGTCTCGACTGTATACACTAGTCTACTATGGAGTATCGATGCCCTGTCTCGAAACTCTCACGACTAGGGACCTTTTAAGGATATGCTTATAGACCCCCAGCTCCCACTTATATGATCGCCCTCATACTGCTGGTGGTCAAGCAAGAATCCTAGGGGCTCTATCAACGTGTAATAGCGACGTGTCAGGTCACTTAAAACAGTACACGATGATAAAGGTAAACCAGATAGCATACTATCATCTCGAGTAAGACTGTCCTACCGGGATAGGTCCTCCCTCAATCATTACAATCACGTACCTGTGACCTAATAATTGACTCTGAGGGCACTATCTCCAACAATCTCCCACTTGCACTCAAGGCTAATTATTGCGATGTCGCATACTCACAGCCCGTGTGATACCGAACATCCAACTCCTCTACTAGTCAGTCTCACAAAGCTCGTTTGCGGAACTATTGCGTTCGAGGAATAGCCTCAGTGAGTGGATCCGCCTTGATGTCTCTTTCCATGTCTCTCTATATCTCAAGTTCGCGGAGAAAACCCATCTCCCGAAATGAGCAATACCTGTCTTAGAATGTGTCTGGATGTCTGATGGGACTTAGCTCATAAATGAACTCCAAATCCAAAACTTCTTAGACTGTATCGTCAACTGAACTTAATCAGTATCCTGCGCCATGCCACCCTCAGTATTGCCTTGGACCACCTGTCCAAAATACTGCCCTTCGTCAGAAGGAGAACTATAACTCTGACAACCTCCTTGTCGTCCATGTCACCTTGGAAGCCTGGAATGATAACTGTTTCCCGAATGAGGCTGTCGTTATCATATCCCTAGAACATCCACTTATGTTCTAAAACTGCTTCCGACTGTTTCTCCAGGATTGGATTAATGTCAACTTATTGCATCTAGTGCAAGAACAATGTCTGGTGTGGTACTTGACATCTCATGATTGACTCAATTGCCTGAGCAAGTGATCTGCCAATCATGCACATCCCTCTCCCCTTTAGTCTGTAAGACACCTTTAGAGAGGGTGACTCCATCACCTGCAGGTATACTACCGTGCCAGGAGTCGTCCATCCTAAATACTCTTAGAATGCTGTCAAGTACCCTGATTGGGAAACCACCCAAATCTAGATCTAATACCATAGATCCAGTAACCAGTATGTCTGATATAATGTCCAAGTCCTGTGTGGAGAAACCACTGTGTGACGACCAAAGTATAACCGATCGTAGTGTAGGAGTTTCTTTTCCTACTCTGTGTATATCATCCAAATACCAGGATATCACACCCTACTACCTTCTCAACAGATCCATCCCCTATTCTGATGAAGTCAAACCCATGACTGTCACGTTAGAAATAGATGATCTATCTCCGCTACATCTGCTCTAGTCTATAAATAGACATAAGCAACCTGTCCACCAATGCTTCCGCTGCTCCCACTGACTACGACAACCCTCTGGCAGAGTCATATAGACGTACACTTCTAAAACTGGTTTAGAACGACGCTATACTCATCCTCCCGCCGGGTCTCGTAACCTGGAACAACAGCAATGGCAATTGTGGGTAAACAAGAACTTCCCTGTCACCGTCCTTGAGGCTACCGTAGTGCCTCTCGGGTGCCTGAAGTTACCCACCTTATCTGTGGAGTGGCCAATGGAATGTCAATCCAGATTGAATCTTTAGGTTCCTTATCAAATCTTCAGTAATCGTTTGTGGTTCTGGAATCACTTCCAGTTCTACCATACTCCCACTACTGTTTTCTGAAAAAATCCATCTTTAATAAAACTGTGGCGAGTCTAGAACAATATCGCTATTGTTCATCCAGATGGTAGAAAGTCAACCCTCGTCATAGCCTGGGTCAACCCACAAACAGCCATTACAGAAACGTGCCTTGAGTTGTCCAGTGTCTGGTTTTAATCATAAACCGGACAACTCCCCGTACCTTAACATCGTTAAGATATGAACTGTTCTATATCCAATATAGAACCAGAGGCACTGATTTAATTGAACCAGATTCAAATCATGCAGCTGTCTCCAGTGCATGTCAACTAAATGGAAGGAGGCCGATCAGCGTTACTCAACTTAGGAATGCTTCCATTTATGAGTAACCTGAAAGAGAAGCAATTTCTCTTAATCACTATTATCAACTGAATACCATATACAAGTATCTACATCTTCGATCACTTTGAAGAATCCCGATACTTGCTACACCTGGTTCTCTACTCTATTCAAATACCTATAACTTCTCCAAATTCGGACCCTGTGTTTCCACGAAACACCTGTCTAAAAACTAGAGAAGTCATAAGTAAACCGAATATAGTACGAGGACCAACCCCTCTGTCCTGATGGACCCTGGACATCATACAATACTCTGTATAAGTCCCTTGAGTCTGATAACTCATTCACTGTGTGTCGTAGGTTGAAAACTGTACTTATGGTTAAGAAGAATTACACCGCTGTTTAATGCTCCTTACCTAACCATCCACTGATATAGGTAAATGTCACAGACATAATTTCAAAAGGGTATATCTCACTCTATGAAAATAGACGTACAGATATATCGATTTGAAATTGGTTCATAACAGCGGATATTCAAAACCAAATATTTTGCCGACCGGCAAACAGCCCAGGTGATTTCCTCAAATATCACCGATTACAACGAATCCCGATATAATGAGGATGATCACCCAATTCTCAATAACTTACTCCTACTCATCATCTGTAAAA
Organism: Agapanthus africanus; assembly: GCA_030015575.1. Lineage (NCBI taxonomy): Eukaryota > Viridiplantae > Streptophyta > Magnoliopsida > Asparagales > Amaryllidaceae > Agapanthus > Agapanthus africanus. Next base: position 52,832,085 of record CM057347.1, read on the forward strand.
CCATACAGATGTGAGAATCGTACCTGGTAAATACATACCCTGGAGTCAGGATTAATTGGGAAATCAGTTTTCCTTTAACAATACATAGTGAAACTGAAACATTGAAATGTTTCGATGGGGTATCCCGGTATTCCTAGTAATGCCTCTTCCAGATTCACGACTGTAACCGTATAATTCTTTGCCACCTCTCCAAATCCCTTCATATGTCTTTAGTCATTACCTTCTGCACACCCCTTTAGGCCAAATGGTTTTCTTCCTTCCCTACCGTTCGGCACCAGCCTATGGTTTGGAAGAAGACTATCCAATAAGCATAATGGGTGTACTGTCCTAATGCTAGGAACACTTGCAATGCGAGAGGAGGTGAGGATAAAAGACAACTGAATAAACCTTATTCCTATTTCTCCTGAACCAGAATCCATCCCCGAACTGGAACAAGTTCCTTTCGAGTTCGTATATAACCATACGATGGAGTATCCAAATAAACTGTGGATCTTCGTAGTGATACGGAGTGTCCTGGAGAAATTCAAAGGTGATTTTAGGATTGGCGAAGAAATACCTGGTTTGGTCATGAATATCTGTTGCAATTTACTTTGCCCTCTTACTAATCCCTTGCTTTGTCTGAATTTAATACCTTCTGTACACCATCGTTAGGCTAATTGGTTTTCTTCATTCCCTACCGGTCGGCACCAGCCTAAGGTTTGGAAGAAGACTATCCAATTTGCGTAATAGGTGTACTATCTCCTAAACCAAGGAGTACTCGCAACCTGAGAGAAGGTAAAAGGAAAAGACAACTGAATAATCCTATCCGTTTTCTCCAGAACCGGAAACCATCCTCGAATAAATTTTTTCGAGTTCGTATCTAACCATACGATGGTTTTGTCCAATGGAAGTGGACGTTCGTAGTAATACGGGGTGTCCTGGAGAAAAGGGTAAAAGTAGGAGTGGCAATGAGGTTCGCAACTCTGACAATCCAAAAGCCGGTGTCAAGAAGGTTCGGTTAATTTGGTCACTGAGTCATAGTCTTAGGATCGGGTCAATGGTCGCTGCCAAAGAGAGAGAGAAAAGAAACACTCAGCGTGCACTTTAACCTAGATCAGAATGGTTACCAATTTATCTAATCTGGAAACCTCCCACTGTACCTCAAATTCTCCTCCAAACCTGAAAGAAGAATTAGTCGGGATCACCCGAGGAGTAAACTAACTCATCAGTGGGAATCAGGATCCAACTATCATTGCATGATAACGTGACGGAATCCGCTCACGCTATCACACTCCAGAAGGTATGCGCATATCTGGCAAGTTTCAGTTCTTTTGAAACTCCCGATGTGATTTCTGCCCCATGCTCTTATGACCTTGACTTTGGCCAACATATCATAAGTCACATGTCAAGTTCTACCCGTCATTCTCCAGGTTAATTTGAATCCACCCGTACATACCCTTGACTTTGGCCAACATGGCAGTACGACTGTTCCAAACCAACGCATCTATCTATGCTGCATATGAATACCCAATAGTTACCAATCACTGTGCCTTGACTTTGGCCAACATACACAGCTTGAATACTATTGACCACCCATATGAAACGACGGAGGGCTACGAATGGTTTCTGGCGAAAACCTTTAACGTAAAGAACTTGATATCGTTGAAGGAACTGATAGCTTTTAAAAATATAGTGACGAAAACCTTCGCTAAAGAGGTCACTCCCGGTGAAGGGATCTCGGCTCTTTCCCCGTAGAATGGGGTGCAGGATATTCCAACTGAATACCACGGTGCAAAGCAAAAGTAATCGGCTATAGTGAAGTTAATGCCCTGACGCAAACTTTTTGTCCAAGGGGTCACTCCCGGTGAAGGGATCTCGGCCCTTGCCTCGTCGACTGAGGAGCAGGATATTCCAAATGAATACCACGATGCAAAACAAAAGTGAACGTCCTTGCAATAACAGATTTTTGAAAAAGTGTTCCAACAACATCAGATTAGGTTTGTTTTTAACTTGCATTGATCCGAATCAATGCAGTCCCATCAATTGATCACACCAAAAAGAACGAAAATATACTGATGTACGTATATGCCATCCGCATTCGCCACTGGGTCCCGTCATTAACCGTTAGGTTAGCTAACTAACGACAGAGCGGGGACTGGACTAGCGCGGATGCAAAACATATACAACATCTACTAATATATATACCAATATATTATATTTCGCTCAAGGCGTGAATAAAAAGCAATATCACAGAGAATGAACAGCATCACAGAAACAATACAGATATCTGGGATCCCCGGGTTTCACAGAGCCACTGCTGAAACCCGACGTTCCCCTGGTCGTGTGGATAGCCTGTGCAATGAAATCCTAGACCCCTACGGGCCCGGCAAGTCACCCGCCAAAACCTGAAGCGAGGCAGCCCCCTTCAGTTCCGTGAATGGACCACCCAGCACTTCACGGAATCCGGTAACTTGGGCACCCCTCCTGGGTCAACCTGTACCCCCTACGAGTGCGGCGAATAGCCCGCCAATCCCAGAGTGAAGCCCCCTCCGTCCCAATGCCATGAGATGCGGGCTTGCTGCCCTCTAGAACCCGGCTATCCGTGCACCCCTCCGCGGGGTAACCCTAGTACAGAAAGTAAAATATACATACAACGGGTACATCGACCGCAACCAGGTCGTGCCCTAAAAAAATAATACAAACAGGCAGTGACGGCAGTCCACATGTCGGACGCTCGCCCCGCAATATCAAATGTACATAATACATCCACAACTGTACTAGCATTGCATCCAGGCTATCCCCCACGACCGATCCGCAACATCACAGCAAAAACAGAACATCAACGTGAAAGTCACGTTCGCAAATCCGTCTAACCGGGCTATAGCAGTTAGACTGGATTTACCGATCACGTGACATTCACGGTCGCAGATATAATGTAAATACTGTGAAAAATGTTTTTAAAATTTTTCGATTGATCAAAAATTAACAAGTGGGCCCTAAAGCAATACTGTAGCACTCACAGAGATTCTGGGCCCAAATTTAATATTCCAAAACCCCAATTTTAACCCCAGAAAGAGACTGTAGAAATTTGGTGCAGCGACCCCAAAATAGTGCGTCGGAACCGCGGCCCAAAGGGGTGTTTGGCCGCGGTTCCGCGCTCCTACAGTGGATTTGGTGCATCGAATTTTCACAGAACTCTTATATTTCCCAGTACATCACTTTTCTGTAACCTGAAAAAATTTTCGACACCAGAAAATTTTAACAGAAAACTGATGTAAGCAAAAATGCGAATTTTGGAATTTTGGTCGATCGGAAATGCAAAACACATTAAACCAAGCTAGACTAAGTTAATGGCGAGGCTCTGATACCACTGTAAGTGCACGGCGGCGTCCCGGCCGTCAATCCGACGGCCAAATGCGGAAGCGGTGATAAACTTTAAATTTTCTTGAACTGGCAAACCGCCGCGCACAAATACCCGGATCGAACCACTAACTAGTCCTAGCTAACAATAAGATGGGAAAGAGATATACCGACGATCCAAGTCCTCCGGTCTTCTCGTCATCGTCCCGATCTCCTGCGGAATGTCCCGTCTCCTCCTCGTCGCCGGAAGTGCACCACATCGCCTACTTCTTTTACGGGCTCCCACCTCAATGCCGAGGCAACTCGGGCACGAAGCCGGCTACTCGACGTGCCCAAGGTTCGCTGTAGAATATGTAGTCCTCAAGTCTCACTTTGAGGTTGTAGGAATTGCCATTGGTGGAGGGATTGAACTTGGAGCTTTATGGATTGATCAAGTGGGATTTTTGCAACATGAAATGAGCTAAAAACCCACACCACAAATTTTGGACAGCCCCCAAATGGGAGTGGCCGGCCAAGCTAATTGAGAGGAGAGAAATGAGAGTGTGGTCTCATGGATAATGAGAGAGCCATCTAATTATCCAATGGAGAGAGAGAGAGAAAGCTATCATACAAAAGAAACATCATCACAACAAATCCAACACTCAAACCTACCATCATCAACATCCATCATGAAAACAAAAGTCAAGTCATGATGAAGACAAGAAGTCAAGGTCAAAGAATGGCTATCATGATGCAACAAAAAGCAAAAGCCCCCTCCACAAATACTTATTTGCAACAATGCAAATAAGCCCTCCTCCACCAATCTTCGGCCAATGAACGGAACAATGGAAATTGGCCGAAACGGAAAGCAAACTGGCAACTCCAGAAAACAGGTCCCGTAATAAATTACAGGAAAACCCCGATACTGTGCATACACACCTGCATCTGTATTTCGACCGAAATACAAATGCAATGAGACAAAATCTACACTGTACTTTACTAGAATCCGGCTTATACCAAAACCGGCTAGTAATATCTGTTCGATCCTGATCCGTGCAATACCGCACGTATCTGATCGAACCCTGCCATATAACCATACGGCCTATAGTACAGACTGTCCGATCCTGATCCGTGCAATACCGCACGTATCTGATCGGACCTTGCCATATCTCCATACGGCCTCTACAACCTTTCGCCCGAAAGCTGAGTAACTGAATGTGGGGGACTCTAAAGACTCATCAACACCTTGGTTGTGGATTTAACCACTAGCACGTCAGAGGTATAAGCCAATACGTAACGGGCTACCAGGTACTGACTAAAAGGGACGTCTGTGAGCGAACTCAGCCTGACTCCCTACTGAGCCTGTCAGTGACAATATCCGTACAGTCCGGTCCGTTCGTCTATGAGCATCGCATGGCGGGCCTAGGGGGTTGGTAAAAGTCAGACCCCCAAAAGCGGTACAAGTCGTGTCGGAGTGTAGCCCAGAACACCCTGAGATACTACTGGAATACCTACCAGTAAATCTCCTTGCCTCGGCCGAGGGCTTCGTGTAATGGCTCTCCTAGACACAGCACGACCTCACCCCCAATACCGGGAGAGACGAACCCCTGAAGATACGCTCACTGCCTCCATGTGGCTCGGGACTGTACCCAACTAAAACCTGTTTGCACGACTCCTTTGAGCCGTGGTAGGGTAGTAATCAAAGTACAGTGGGAACTCACACGAGACAAATGACGATCCCCAGGTCGATGAACTAACCTGCACACATGTCACCAGGGAACTGCCATCTGACGTCTGGTATATGACCAACTAGCATGTTCCCGGCGAGTCCTGTCCGGTGTACTCATAACCCAATGAGCACCTGTATACATCTTAGGTGATCCAACTGACACCAGTGGCTTGTGAGACCGGCCACCGCCCCTCGTCAGGGTCTCGACTGTATACACTAGTCTACTATGGAGTATCGATGCCCTGTCTCGAAACTCTCACGACTAGGGACCTTTTAAGGATATGCTTATAGACCCCCAGCTCCCACTTATATGATCGCCCTCATACTGCTGGTGGTCAAGCAAGAATCCTAGGGGCTCTATCAACGTGTAATAGCGACGTGTCAGGTCACTTAAAACAGTACACGATGATAAAGGTAAACCAGATAGCATACTATCATCTCGAGTAAGACTGTCCTACCGGGATAGGTCCTCCCTCAATCATTACAATCACGTACCTGTGACCTAATAATTGACTCTGAGGGCACTATCTCCAACAATCTCTTCATTGCAGTCTTCTTCTAACTCCTCCAGAATTTCAGCCGCTCGTACATGGAGGAACTCCTTCAATTGAATCAGAGTTCTTTCCTGTTGTTTATATTCTTCGAGGGAATCGATATATTTTTGAATGGTTAATCTCCCTGCAGACTCCTTTTCGCGTCGAGCTGCACTTTTCTTCTTCTTGAGCTTTTTGGATTTTGAACCTGATGGAGCCGTATTGGCAGCTGGAATGGTAGGCTTCTTCTGCCATTCCCATTCGGTCCTGGGCTCTTTCCGAAGTAGCTTTATCATCTTTTTCGTCTTATTAGTTATGTGCGTACTCCACGGAGGCCGCGATGAGTCCGTTTCATTTCTCACGGCAGCGGGTTCGGCTGTCTGCTCCTAGAAGGCTTCAACTTCTGTCTGTATAAAGTTGGTGGTCGCAACTTGATTGTTCACCAACACACTTTTGGACAGCTCGATCTCTCCAGCCTTGTACTGCTTCTCGACCCAGTCCTTAAAGATATAGCAATCCTCGATCGCATGGCTCACTACTCGGTGGTACGGGCAATACAGGGGATTGTCGGTCATTTTTGTTTCTTGGGGTCTTTTTGACTCCGGCAATTGTAGACCGTTGTTCAAGGCATCTTTAAATATCTTGCGGACCTTGTCCCTTCTGAAAGAGTAAACCTTATTCTTCTCCTCAAGGGAAGGCCCATCTCCTCCCAGCAATGGCTTTCAAGACCGGTTGGTTTTGGATTCGCCCGCCCTTCGCTTTTCTTCATTGTCGGACGCATTGAAGGCATTGGTACTGCTGGAACTTCCGCTTCTACGGCTGTCGTCCCGCTTGCTTTTCTAAGTTTTGTCTCTCTGAGAGTCCGGCGGGGACTCTTGCTTCGAGCGTTCCAGCATTTGGACTTTCTTGGTTAGCTCCTGAAATGTTTTGAGGCCCGCTGTACACAAGAATGGGACCATCCAATTGCTGAGGTTCCCAATGAGAAGGCTGATGGACTGGTCCTGCTCCAGCCGCGGTTCGCACTTGACTGTGAGATTACGCCGTCGGGCGATAAAGTCGGTGTTGCTTTCATTCTTCCCCGGCTTGGTCCTCACAAGGTCGGCAATGGAGATTTTATTACTGACGCTCATGAACCTTTGTCGAAACAGAGACTCCATTTGGGCAAAGGTAATGACGGACCCGTCTGGTATACTCGCGTACTAGTCGAAGGCGACACCGGTCAGGCTGTTGACAAACTGACGAAGAAGGAGCGCGTCGTTGCCCCTTGTATTTCCGCACGATGCTTTGAAGTGGGCGGCGTGCTGATTTGCGTTTCCCGTCCCGTCAAATCTTCCGAACTTAGGAATGACGTAGCCGCTCGGAAACTCGATCAGATCGTACTGTGCGGGGTATGGCTGCCCACTACTGCCAATCTCTTTCTGAGCTTCAGCTTCAGCCACCAATGTTTTAACTTTGCTGGTGACCAAATCCATTATCCGATCTTGTGTTAGTGGGATAGTGCTATCTGGGGCCAAGGCGTCCCCAGAAGCGGAATGTGGCCGGCTTTCGTGCGGCTCGACCAGCCTTGGACCCAAAGGAACAGGCATTGGCTGCTTCGGATTGTCATCACCCGGCTGATTAGTAGCGATTTGTGCTTGATTGGGAGGCGCTCGAGCAATTTGAGCCGTAAGCTGCATCACAACGTTTGTTAGGTCGTCAATTTTCGAATAGAGCTTGCCCATCTCTTTATCCTTACTCCTGAGCTGTTTTAGAAGCTCTTAAAGCAGCTCTTGCTCCGCGGTCCTGAGACGGAAAGTCGGCTCTTCCTCGCTATCCGAGCTTGACTTTGCATGGACCGAGAGGTCTTTCTGCCTATCTTCCTCTTCGAGAGTCATCATCCGGCGGGGGCGGCTGTTCTTGGGAAGCGGCAACCACATTCAAGCCAGATTGGACTTGGGATGTGGTGGCCCCATCCTTGCTTTTGCTGTGAAGGTTGTCGCTGGGGCGCCCGCCCGCCATATAGACCGTATGGATAATATATCCAGCCATCTTTTTATTGTCGGCAGCTGATTTCACAGATCGCTGTCTTGACCCCCATGTTTCAGTAGCGGGCAGTCGATTGAAGGCGGATGGCCTGGCCGGATTCTTGAATGGTGCTGGCGCTTCTTTTCTGGATTTGCCTCGCTGTTTTCGTGTGGCACAGAGCGCCTGATAGACCCTTGAAGAGACAGTGCCATACTTTTTCTGTTGGGGCCGGGACACGTCTTTTTGTAGCGACGTTCGGGCCGCTGTCTTCTTGATTCTGGCGGTTATGGCATTTTTCTGAACCCAATTCAGAGGTTCGAAAGAATTGCTAATTTTTACGGCCGATTTAGCCGTCGTCGCGGGGCGACCCTGCTCTTGGAACCTCACAAGATTCCACCTGGCCGGAGTCCTGGCCCTCTTGTTGGCTCGATACCTGAGCCGCTTCTGCCTTAAGTTCTCTGTTTTAAGCACTTGGCAGACTTCGGCCTTTCGGGAAGACGCTGTAGACCGATTGATAGAAAGGCCAGAGGAGACGCCCGATTGTGCATTTAATGGAGTCATCGCTTGAGCTCGTCCACAACGTTTGATGTTGCTCTTTGTACCGGAAGCCTTGCCCCCAGCTGGAGCACCAGAGAGTCATTCAGGCGCTGTATTAAGTTTCGGTTGTGGTGCCTTAGCGATCACAACATTCGGCCTCCTGCCCCTTGAGACTAGCTTGGCCACCTGTTTTGCCGGGATTTCTGCCAAATGAGCGCTTCCGGCAGGGTAGATGATGATGGAGCCAAACTGGCGGGGCAGTTCCTCCCACTGTCGACTGAGGCTTGCGGGGAGAACCACACGAGCATTGACCTTGACCACGTACGGGATCGGGGTCACGTTGGAAGCTGAATTCGTCTTGGGAGACATTGTCGTCGAAAGTTGATTGCTGCACGGGAAGAAAATATCATTTCAGTATAGGCAATCGATATGTATATGGATTGAGTTCGCATGAACGTTTGACCCGAAATATGGGAGGAGAGATTGGTCCCACCGGGCGTGCCAGAATCTGTAGGGTATTTTTCGTCACCCCATTGAGATGGGAATACGCGTGCGCTTGTCAGGCGGACTACAGATTCCCCCTGCCTAGGGTAGGCGGGGATTTATTGATTGTGGGGATCCGAATCTCCGGCAGCCGCGGACTAAGCTGCCGTTAATTACCCCTCGCCTTTGGGGCGAGGGAACCTCCGATTAACGGGTTAAACTGGTCATGCGAACTCAATGTGCAGTGTACGTGTATTTTGTTTTGGAGGGGGGTTTGGATATATCGGGAGCCACGCAGAGTTTTTACGGGGGTCCCGCTACCCGGATAGCGGACTGGGGGTCAAGGGGGCTAGCAGCCCCTTTGAGGGGTGCGGGGCAGCGTTCCGGCCCAAAATTTTTTAGAGGGGGACAGTGTTGTGGAGTGTGTGTATCTGTACATATATATACATGTATACATATATAAAAAAGGGAAAAAGCGCCCAAAGGACGCGTGGGGTCAGCGCCTTGAGCGCTGTGCGCTTAGGCGCTAGCGCGCCACGTGTCGGCACGTGGGCGCTTTGCGCTTTACCGCTGGGCGTTTGAGCGCAACCACGCCACGTGTTGGCACGTGGGCGCTTTGCACTTGAGTGCAGGACGCTGGAGCGCAGGCGCGCCACGTGTCGGCACGTGGACGCTTTGCGCTTGGGCGCTGGGCGCTTGAGCGCCAGGCGCTCGAGCGCTAGCGCGCCACGTGTCGGTACGTGGGCGCTTGGCGCTCGAGCGCTGGGCGTGTCGGCACGTAGACGCTTGGCGCTTGAGCGCTTGGGCGCCGGCGAGAAAAAGAGGCTTTTAGCCCCAGAAGTTCTCGAAAGAGAAATCAGAGTGGAGTTAAACTCATAAGCTGTTGTGAAACTGATGAAGGGCTTCTCCCTTTGAGCCCTAGTTCTTTCCCAAAGTGTGGTTTCTGAAGATGGGTCTTCTTCTTCCTCCTCTGTTGGCAGGATCTTGAAAATCAAGAGATGTGAGATGTTAAAAATCTCTTCTTTTTGAGATCTAATAGAAGATCCGAGTTCCCCTTTATGGGTTTTGTGGTGAAAAACTATTTAGTTTTATAAAATGAAGAGTAAAACTCTTGATTTAATTCAAAAGAAAGGAGAAGGTTTTAGAAACTTGAGAAAGGAGAAAGATCTCAGATCTAAAATTTTTTGGAGAGAGAAAAAGTTTTGAGATATTTTTATTATCCTTGTCTTTGTAGGCTATACACTTTACACATAGCGCCTTGGGCTTCACAAAATGTCATTTTGCCTATCCCATGGCTCATGTGCCATTACTTTTTGCACATAAGACATGGGCTTTACAAAAATTTGGCTTTATGCCTATTTTTCTTACATTTATCCATAAAATAAAATAAAAGAAATACAACAAAATTATTTATTACAAAATTTTTATCTTGACATGGGGGGAGGCCGGCCGCTTCATGTTCGGGCTTGACCCGGGCATGGGCCCACTGGATCTGGGCTTGGGCCCACTTGGCTTGGGGTTGACTTTGATTTTGACTTGGTCAACCGGGGTGTAAATTTTTACCCCAACAGCAACATGCTCTAAACTCTGTTTCTAGGCTTTAATAATGGTGGGTCTTTCATGAGTTAAGTTATTTTTGTTGATATAATATATTGGAGGACGTTTGTAGTTGTTTATTCTATTTTGCATGGTTACCTACTTGTTTTTAGGTTATAAGACTAATTCTTGTTGTGAGGATAAAGTTATTGATGCCGACAAAGATCAGCTCCTCTTCTTCAATCCAATCAATTTGAATATCCGATCAATTTGAAGTTGTCCGCATTATCCCGAATATTTGTTAGCTGGAGCCATCTTCACATATTCAAGAGAGGTTAGAGGATTATATTACATTCAATTATTGTTTTCTTTGTACGGAAAAAGATTTATTTAATTATAATGTGTTCAAATTGATGGGCCTATATATAGAGTTAGTATCGGTTCTAGTCTATTGATAAATAGGTATGGGATCAATTTTCAATCTAATGATTTGTTGGGTAATAAAGAGAGCATAGTTCATGTTATGAATTCAAATTTTAACTGAATTAGGAACAAGCACTTCCATCCTGTATATGAATTTGTTTTTAAAGTATCTGTCATTGTATAAATATGAAATATTTAGAGTTTAAATCCTGCTTTTGCAACGATGAAATCCGAAGATACTTAGTTCACCGGTTTTTCTCATATGTTGGAACTTGGAAGAAATTTAAAGAGACATTAAAATAAAGGGATATTTTTTATTAGTTACTCCTTGGTTTAAACAGTATTAGTATTTTGGCACGTGTGATGATATCCTTGAATATATTAAAAAAATATATATGGGATTTTTGTAATTTAACTATAGTCATGGTGTATTACTTTAATTTATTATTAGTGTATTAGCTATTTTTTAATCATTAAAGAAGCTTGATTAAATTTGTTATAACTTTTGAACTTTGTGTCAAATATATAATCTATTTAAATATTTTTTTGTGTGAAAGCTATTTTGAAGTCTTTTACGTTATTGATTATATATAGAGGATTTTCTAAACAAAAATGCCTATGATTTGGAGTAAACGATTTTTCTCGTTTTTCGAAGTAAACAATGTTAGTGATATATGCCCTAGAGGCTGTTATTGTATCATACTGGATTGTATATTACATATTGGATGCTTGAGATATTTTATAGTTATAATAACAGTTTGCTCGATATGGTAGTATGCTATCTGGTTTGATTCTACCTCAATATGTGCACGTGTTTCTTTTAGCACATCATTTATACATATTGGTAGAGCCCTTAGGATCTTTGCTTGACTACCAGCGTTATGATGGCAGTCACACTCGTGGGGGCTGGGTGGTTTATAAGCACATCCTTATACAGGTCTCTAGTCGTTGGATTACCGAGATGGGGCATCGATACTCCGGAGTAGAATAGTGTACACGCTTCTCATCCCAGCAGGGGATATAGTTTGTCCCACAGCCATTAATACGTCGTACTGGAGAAGGTATGCAGGCGCTCACTGGGTTGTGAGTTACACTGGACAGGACTCGTTGGGAACTGCTTGTTGGTATTATATCTATCGTCAGGCAGCAGTTCCCAGGTGGCATGAGTACAGCTTAGTCCGTTGATTTGCCATCGCTACTTCGTCTCGAGTGTGTTTCCATTCCACTTCGATTACTTCTCTACCACGCTCAAAAGAGTCGTGCAAACATGTAGTAGTTGGGTGTAATCCCGAAGCATTTGGAGACAGTAGCGATCAGATAGGATTCATCTCTCCCAGTATTGGGGCTTGATATCGTGCAGTGTTTGGAAAGCCATTACACAGTCCCTGGCCAGGGCAGTCGAGAAATACTGGTAAGGTACTCCAGTAGTTTCTCATGGTGTATTGGGCTTTTCTCCGACACGACTTATCACGTTCTTAGGGATCTAGCGTTTACCATCTCCCTAGGTGGATATGCGAGTATCTCAGACGAACAGATCGGACTGTACGGAGATTGTCACCGATAGGCTCAGTAGGAGTCCGGGTGAGTTTGCTCATCGTTTTTATCGACAGATACCTAGGTAGCCGTTATGTGCAGCTAGTACCGCTGACGGCTTGTGGTTAAACCCACTGCCAGCGTACTGTCGAGTCTTTAGAGTCCTATACAGAGAGTTTCCCTGCTTCAGGCAATTGATGTAGACGTCGTATGGTTTTACGACTGGGCTTCGATCATGTACGTGTACTTTTACACGGATGCTGATCGGACATACAATACTAGTGGGCTTTGGTTTAAGCCGGATCCTAGTATTGTGTTATTGGATTGTTATCGTCTCAGTGTATCCGTATTTTTCGAAATACGGATACGGGTATGTATATACGGTGATGGGCATTCTTGTAATTTGTCAAGGCATGCTTCTAGAAAGTGCTACCTCATTATTTAGTTTTATCCATTTTCCAAATGGATTAATGAGGTGGAAATGGAGGAGACTTATTGTGGCATGGTGTAAAAAAGAATGGTCTTTGATTATTTTATTTGCTTTGGGTTCACTATTGAGGCATGACACATATATTCTATTGTGATATATTCCATGGCTCAATAAGTGAGCATATACTTAGCCATTCTCTGCACTTGTTTTCTCTTGATGGTTCATTCTAAACTCTTGAGATTTTCTTGAGTTGCTCTCCTAAGCTCTCTAGGTTTCCTCCATCTCCTTCTTTCTCTAAACTAAATCCTAATTCTTCACATGTGTTGTGAGCCATAGGGTTTAGTGAGACTACACAATCTTTTTAACTCTCTACATCTCTTAGGCTAGTTGGTTTAGCGAACCATCTACCTTAGTTACCACATTTAGAGGTTGAACCTTGGAGCACATTCTCTCGCGGTGGATCGTCTTTGACGCAAGAAGACCGATGGAGTAAACTCGATCCGATCACCAAAGAGCCTTGGAGAGGAACACTAGAAGACCCGAAGGATTTGATCTTGGAGGTATAACCATTCTAACAGAGTAGTTAAACCTCTAGATATATTAACTAGTTAAGGTTTTAGTAAAGATCCTGGAGTTTTAGCCGGTGTTGCGTAGTAAACATCATCGTTTTTGAAAATTCCGCCATCCCGCGAACTGTGGGGTGCGCGACATCGGCTTGCAAACAATTTTTCTCGTTTTTCAGAATATTTTATTTCAAATGAATGTGAGTATCACATACCATCCTTCTTTTTTGCCGATTATAATGATAGAGATTTGAGCTAAATAATTTATATTTGTTACATCCAAGCATTTGTGAATAAGACAATCACAAAGTACAAACCAAACGATAAAGAAAAGAAAAAACAAATCACATGCAAGATGAAAATATGAGAACTTACTACAAAACAAATAGGCGAAGGCGAAGGTTTATTAGTAATCCTAATGCGGAGGAGTACAAATCGATGGAGAAAACTTAAATCCCTCTCAAACCCTAGATCTCTCGCGATACCAATGGGTTCTCATCAATAATCAAATTACTACCCTTGTCTAGGTCTAAAATAAGCTATCATATATATAACATAAAAAGTTATTCCTTAAAAACTAATTTCCTAATTAAGGAAATTTCGCATCAGGCCCGACGATAGACGTCTGTCTTATGTGGGCTGACGTCTGTCAGAGTAAATCCAGAAATATCAACTCTTTGTCCAGACCTACAGACGTTCATTACAGTGGGACAGACGTCTGCAGGGCATTTACCGAAACTCCAGAATTAACAGACGAGACGGACGTCTGTCCTGAAGAGAATTTCAAATATGCTTCTTGATAACGTCAGATCAAGTAAGAAAATCAATAGGGATGAATGCGAGGCACACATAACAAATCTCTACCTTATCTCACATTCCCCAAACTCCTCCATCAAAATAATAATAGCTCCACTTTCACCACAAAACTCCTCAAGGGCTTAATGAGTGCTACGCACTCCAATTAAGTTTAAGCAATGCTTAAACTTAACAACTGAAGAGAATTTGTCAGCATGTCGGCCGGATTATCCGTTGTGCCAACCTTCTTCACTACAATCTCTTATTTCTTAACGATCTCCTGCATAAACTAGTACTTTACTTCGATGTGTTTCGTCCTATCGTGATGCATCTGATATTTCGTCAAGTGAATAGCGCTTTGGCTATCAAAGTAGACTATTATGATATCTTTTGGTATACTAAATTCCGAAAATAGCCCCTTTAATCAGATCGTCTTCTTAACGGCCGCAACAACGGTCATATACTCCGCCTCCGTTGTAGACAGCTGTACCGTAGGTTGTAAAGAAGCACGCCAACTAATGGCACATCCTCCCAGGAGAACACATAACCGGTGATCGATCTGCGTTTGTCAAGATTACTCGCATAGTCGGAGTCGTTGATTCCAATCAAATTGTCATCGTTCCTTCCAATCACCAACACCACGTCAGACGTACATCGCAGGTATTGTAATATTCATTTCACCGCCTGCCAATGGCTTTTACCTGGAGATGTCATATAGCGACTAACAACACTAACGGCGTGTGAAATGTCGGGTCGTGTACAAACTATAGCATACATAACGGTACCCACCGTACTTGCATATAAAACATTCGACATATATCAAATCTTATTCTCTGTCTGCGATGATGAACGAGCTGAAAGTTTAAAATTAGCTATCAACGGAGTACTTACATATTTAGCGTCTGTCATGCTGAAACACTCCAAAACTTTCTCAACATATCGTTGTTGAGACAACTATAGTTTTCCTCCTTTGCGATCTCTCCCGATCTCCATATTAAGTATTTTCTTGGTTGCTCCAAATCCTTGGTCTCAAGTTTTCCTTTCAACCGTTCCTTTAAAATCTTAATATCAATCATATATCTTGCTGCTATCAACATATCATCAACATAACTTAGCAATGAAATAACCAATGGCAAGCTTCTTCATATAGACACAATTTCGTCCATACTTCTCATAAACCCAACTTCTTTCATAAAGGAGTCGAACTTCTTATACTACTGTTTAAATGACTGCTTCAAACCGTAGATAGACTTCTCTAGCGAGCAAATATGGTCTTTTTTCCTTCAACTTCAAAACCTTCAGGCCGTTGCATATAGATTTTCTTCACCAAATCACCGTGCAAGAAAGCGGTCTTCACATTGAGCTGCTCAAGCTCCAAATCTTGCATAGTTACCAAACCGAGTAAGACACGAATAGAGGTGTGCTTAACAACCGGAGAAAATACATGTTCATACCAAAATACCGCATCTTGTTATCTCTCATTCTTAATCACATTGCATATAGGTAGGTGTTTTTGATCTGTGTTTGCTACATGCTTACAGGTTACAGGTTCTCAGTCCAAAACAATGCAAATCACGCACAGTTATGAAAAATTCAGGACAACTGCCGACAAACGAATAAAAATACGGGTTTCGGTCATCCACATCCGTCAGGTACAGTTTACTGGTACAAGGGACAGGATCAAGCGATGGTCATTCGTGTCTAGAACAAACACAAAACACGAGAGAGGCAGCACAATGATCAAGAGTGGCAGCGCGGAGCTCAAGAGTGTTGGATATGTATGCCCTAAAGGCCGTTATTGTATATGTATATATAGTGGATGCTTAGACATATGTATGTACAGGACAATTTTTCTCGATATAATAGTATGCTATTTGGTTTGTTTTTATCTTAACATGTGTATATGTTTTACTTGTTATTACGTATCATTAATACATGTTGATAAAGCTCGTTGGATTATTGCTTGACTAACCAGCGTTATGATGGCGATCATATTTGTGGGGGTTGGGTAGTCCATAAGCACATCCTTAAATGTTTCTAGTCGTGAAAGTATCGAGACTAGGCATTGATATTCTATAGTAGATTGGTGTTCACGTTTCTAGATCCTGACGAGAGGTGATGGTTTGTCCTACATCTATTGGTCTTTGGCACTTAAGATTATATATAGGTGCTCACCGGGGGTGAGTACACTGGACGGACTCGTCGAGAATTTCTAGATGGTACTATACCTATCGTCAGATAGTAGTTCTTAGGTGACATGAGTACATGTTAGTCTTTACACCTGAGATCGTCATTTGTATCGTGTGAGTTCCCACCGTACTTAGATTACTACCCTACCACGGCTCTACTGAGTCGTGCAAACAGGTTTTAGTTGGGTGCAATCCCGAGCTACATGGAGGCAGTGAGCGATTGTTGGGGATGCGTGGCCTTGGCCAAGACAGGCAGTTGGGATTTACTGATAGTTAGATCAGTAGTTTATTGAATTGGTCCTGAGCCACATCGGCACGAATTATCGGGTTATCAGGGTCTGACGTTTACCACTCCCTAAACACGGTATGCAATACTTTTAAACGAAGAGACCGGATTGTGCGGAGATTGTCACCGATAGGCTCAGTAGGGGTTTGGATGAGCTTGTTCATCAGCCTTCCTTTTCAACAGGTACCTGGATAGTCGTTATGTACAACTAGTGCCGCTGACGTGCTTGTGATTAAACTCACTGCCAACATACTATCGAGTCTTTACAGTCCCACACAAAGAGTTTCCTTGGTTCAGGCGAAATGATGTAGTGGCCGTATTTTGATACGTGCAGAGTTCCGATCAAAGGAGTGTACTAGCTATCCGAATTTTTATTCGGACGGTTGATAATACTAGCTGGTTTAGAATTAAACCGGATTATTACATCAGGTATTGATTTAATAATTTACATATATATTTATTTCGATATGTATATTCTAGTATTATGTTCATTGTATTATTCTATCACTTTGGGTATTTGCATTTTGATACGAATACGGGTATTTATATACGGTAGAGTGTATTTCATATTTATACGGAAAGACATTTTAGAAGGAGAACACCTCATTTCCTTGTTTTTCTTTTCTAGAAATTAGAAATGAGCTGGAGGGATGAGGTAGCATGAGAATGGTGTGAGGCATGGATGAATAGGGTAGATAAATGAATTGATAATTCCTTTGTCTACACTATTCAAATATCTTTGGTTTTTAATATTGGAAAAATCAATTTATCAAAACTATGCTTGCATTATTTTTTGTTGCGTGAGAATTTCATTTCACCATTCTCTTTCTCTTTCCCTCTCTTGAGCTCTTCCTCCCTATACTATCATGTGTTAAGAATCAAGGATGGAAATGAGGTAGAAAAATACTAGAACAACACTGCTGCATCTCTAGTCATCTTAGTGTAGCAAGCTATGGCATTTAGTTGCTCCATTTGATTTTTAGTATGGAGCTAGATCCATGAACTATATCTCTCGGGTGGATCATCTTTCGATGGAGGAAGATCGGCGGTCAAGCTCGATCAAGGAGATCCAAAGGAGCTAAGGAAGAGGAGATGAAGACCGAAGGACTCGATCTCTTCGTATAACTCTCTTCCATAGTAGCTAAAAGCCCTATGTTATTTTCTAGTTCATGTGTTTGGTTTCGATTCTAGGGTTAGGGTTTATAGTTTCTAGCGCCTATAGAATTTTTTGTTTTTCGTTCTGCATAGGCCGTGGTTGTGGCGGCTAGAGCACTCGGAATCCCAACATAGTATTAGAGCCACCCAAACATATTAACTAGTTAGATACGGCATTTAAATTCCGCCGTTTTCGCCACACAAAAATTGCCGACAAAAATAGTTCTAAGAATCCAAATTTTAAGATGTTTGCACTCCCCTCGGGCTCACGGTTTGGACCGAGAAGCTGTGGAGTGTTGCATGGGTACTCCGGGGGGACAAAGGTCGGGCCCACCCCCTACGAGACCACCACGAGGTGACCTTGGGGGGTGGGTACCCGAGCACTACCCTGGTGGCCTCGGGGGTAGGTACCCTCTAGCCCCCTCGAGCGACAGTTAATGTTGGGTCCTTCTACCCCGCGAAGGTTCGGACGGGTTTCGAATTTGTTTCGATTCCCGGATTGGCTTAAAATGATGGAATTTTGGGACTTAGTGAACGGTTGTTTTCGGCTTTGGGAAAACTTACTTTGTTTGCTATTTGCGCGCGGAATTTTATTGTCATAGTTTTCGTTACTTGCTTTTGTGATGCTTTTATGTGTTGTTTAACGTTTTCTAATCGCTATACGTCGATTAGAAGGGATTACACGCATTTTGTTTATCAATGATGATACTTGTGATATCTTTGTGATGGTTTCGACGGATTGTCGTGATGGATAGTCTTTTGTGCAATGTTTGTTGTACAATTTTGAATTCATTTGTATATTCTTTATTGCGGGAAGAGCGTCCGACATGTGGACTGTCGTTTTTGTCTGGTTGTATATTCTTTTATTAGGGCACGATCGGATTGAGGTTGATGTCACCGTTGTATATATTATTTCTTTTCTGTACTGGGATTACCATGCGGCAGAGTGTTCGGGTAGCCGGGTTCTAGAGGGAAATATGCCTCCATCTCATAGCGTTGAGATCAAGATGTTTTACTCTAGAATTGGTGGGCTATTCGCCGCATTCGTAAAGGTATAGGATGACCTACGGTGGAGTGTTCAAGTTACCGGATTCCGTGAAGTGCTGGGTGGCCCATTCACTTTGTTGATTGGGGTTGCCTCGCTTTCGGGATTGGCGGGTAACTTGCCGCACTCGTAGGGGTCTTAGTTCTACATTGTACAGGCTATCATACGACCGGGGAATGTCGAGTTTCATTTGCGGCTCAAATGAAATCCGAGGCTCTTAGATTATCCGCTTTTCCATATTGCTTATCGCTTATCTGTGATGTTGCTTATATCATGCCGGAGATGACTATATATTTATATATATAGATAAATAAATGCTGTATATGTTTTGCATCCGTGCTAGTTCAACCCTCGCTCTGCCGTTAGTTAAGTAACCTAACGGTGTATGACGGGGCCTCGTGGTGAATTCGATTGGCATATATGTACATTCTATTTTCGTTCTTTTCTGGTGTGATAGGTTTTAATTGATAGGACCACATTAATTTTGATTAATGCAAGGAAAAATAAACCTAAAAGATGTCAGAACAAATTTCGAAAAACAATAGTCGTATTCTTTTACTTTGGATAGAGGTATTCGGTCATGAATATCCCGCACCTCATTCGAGTGGGCAAGAGCCTAGATCTCTTCACGGGAAGTGATCTCTTGAGCAAAAATTTATGTTACTATAGATTACTCGGTTTTCTTCAAAACCATCAGTTTTCAAAAGCGGAGTCTAAGCCACTCATTTTTCCTTCAACAATATCAAGTTCATTACGGTAAACGTTTTTCACCAAAAACCTGTCGTAGCTTCTGTCATTTCAAATTGGCAGTGCTTAGTATTCGTGCTATGCATTTCGATCTTTAGTCGAGGCGTAGTGTTCGGTACGTATGTAATGCTATTCTGTTGCACGTTACTACGATTAGTTAGGACAGTTGTGCGATCATTTTGATCTTTAGTCAAGGCTCGTACGGGTGAGTAATGCAAACAAGAAAATGACGGGTAGAACTTGACTAGGACCTTTTAACATTTTGATCTTTAGTCAAGGTCACTTGGATCCTAAGGGTAAAATTCATATCAGGAGTTTCAAATATACAGGAAACTTGTTAGTGTTGCATACCTTCTGGAGTGTGGTGAATAGAGTGGCTTCCATCTAGGTTATGATAGTTGGATTCTGATCCCACTGATGAGCAAAATTATTCTTGGGAGATATTTTCACTACACAATTAGCTAATCTATTAGGTGTCTAGAAAGATATTAACGGGGCTACGTCTCTACGGAAACAAGGTTTATTTTAATTAGGTCCGTGCAAGAGTACGGGGAACCTCCTTCGGAGTACTAACACCCACTAAGCTGAACGTTTAGTGAACTTGTAAGGTGTTAATCATTTCAATCAGTTCTTCTTTTAAGGTTTGAAGGAGAATTCGAGAAAACAATGAGAGCTATCATGTTTAGATAAATTAAAAACCAATTTAATTTTGCAAGAGCGCACGTTGAATGTTTCTTTTCTTTCTCTCCAGATAGCAACCATGTCACGTCTTAATCAAGATAATAAAATATATGACTTGACCGACCCGGATTCTTATTCGAGGCTGGAGTACGTCGGTTTGGCTCTAACTTGTGACAACTGTCACGAATTTGAGCAAGGGAAAGAGAATTACATGAATTCCTTGATAACCCCAGTGAAGAAAAAGCATACTATTGCATCTTCTTCAGGCGTCTTTGTTGTTTAGAACTGTTTTTCGGTCAGTCCTACCTTCTGGGTACTATACACCGGATTAAGGTCTCATATCTGTAATTTATTACATGGACTGAGAAAAAATAGGATGGTTGGACCTGGTGATATGTACCTCAGAGTAGGCAACGGAGCACAAGCTGATATTGCTGCCGTCGGTGAATATCACTTAGTATTACCAAACGGCAATACTATGATTTTGAACAGCTGCTACTATGTAGCTTCCATACTTTACAATATCATATCAGTTTTTTTACTAGATAAAAATGGATATAACTTTGTTCTAGATAGAAATATTATGAATATTTACCTTAATCATGTATTGGTTGCAGAAGGTACACCATGTAATGGTATCTACGCTCGAAATCAAAATACGATTTTCAATATACAAAACACACGTAAGAGGAAGAGTTCAGAAGTGAATGAATCCTACTTGTGGAATTGTAGATTTGGTCATATCAATGAGAAAAGACTGTCTAAGTTAAATAAAAATGGATATTTGAATCCGTTTGAGTTTTCATCTTATGAAACTTGTCAGTCTTGTCTCAAAAGAAAGATGACCAATTATCCATTCACGGGACATGGAGAAAGAGCTACAGAGCTCTTGGGGCTCATACACAATGATGCATGTGGTCCAATGTCTATACATGCAAGGGGTGGGTTCTTGTACTTCATTACATTCACTGATGATCTCTCTAAATTCGGATATATATTTCTGATAAAATATAAATCTGAAACTTTTGAGAAATTCAAAGAATATAAAAGCGAAGCAGAGAATCGGACTGGCAAAAGTATCAAGATCCTCCGATCTGATAAAGGATGAGAGTACTTAAGTAAGGAATTCCTAGAATATCTAAAAGAGAATGGTATTCTCTCTCAGCTTACTCACCAGTATACACCACAGCACAACGGTGTATCGGAGCGGAGGAATCGTACCCTATTAGATATGGTTCGCTCCATGATGAGCAATGCTAAGTTGCCTATTTCATTCTGGGGATATACACTAGAGACAGTTGCATATCTATTGAATTAAGTTCCGTCCAAATATGTGCCTACTGCTCCATATGAAGTATGGAGTGGTAAGAAACCATGTCTTAAATTCATTAAAATATGGGGGTGTCCAACTTATGTTAAAAAATAAAACCCGGACAAACTCATGGCACGTTCCGTGTTGTGTAAATTTGTGGGATATTCTAAGCATCCGTGAGGATATCTTTTCTACCATGCAGAGGAACAAAAGATTGTTGTCTCTAGAAATTCCACCTTTTTGGAGTGGCAGTTTCCTGCGAAAGAAATTAGTGGGGATATGGTAGAACTGGAAGAAATTCCAGATACACAAACAACGACTGAAGATTTGGTGGAACCACAGGATTCAACAATCCTGGATGAATTTCAGCCACTCCGCAGATCTAGTAGGATTTCTCATTTGTTCGAAAGATGCTACAGTTTTCTCCTAGATGAGGATCGAGAAGATTGTATCTTGGAAGAAAATAATCCTACTAGTTTCAAGCAGGCCATGGCTGGATGCTATGAAATCTGAAATGGAGTCCATGTACACCAACAAAGTTTAGACCTTGGATATTGCTCCTCCTGGGGTAAAACCCGTTGGATGCAATTGGATCTTCATAAAAAAATTGGTGTAGATGGACAGGTGGAGACCTATAAGGCTAGACTTGTTGTAAATGGTTTTCGTTAAAGATCAGGTGTGGACTATGACGAAACCTTTTCTTCAGTGGCTATGCTGAAATCCATTCGGATCCTACTTGCCATTGCTCCATTTCATGACTATGAGATCTGACAGATGGATGTAAAAACGGCTTTTCTAAATGGAAGTTTGGAAGGATGCGTTTATATAGATCAGCTGAAAGGATTTATAGACAGTGGGAGCAGCGTGAAGGTGTGCAAGTTGCTTAAATCCATTTATGGATTAATGCAGGCATCGCGGAGCTGGAACATCTGTTTTGACGAGACAATCAAGAAATTTGATTTCATCAAGAACGGGGATGAGCCTTGTATTTATAAGAAGAATGTAGGGAGAACTGTCGTATTCCTAGTCTTGTACGTGGATGACATTCACTTGATAGGAAATGACATTCCTATGCTACAATCGGTCTAGTTGTTCTTATCACAAAGGTTTTCCATGAAAGACCAGGGTGATACCTTATACATTCTGGGGATTAAAATCTACAGAAATAGATCTAAGAGATTGTTGGGAGTTTCACAGTCTAGATATATAGAGTCCTTACTAAAGGGATTTAGTATGGAAGATTCCACGCGTAGTAATATACCCGCTTTACACGGAATCATCCTCTCCAAAGAGATGTCTCCCAAGACTGATGAGGAGAGGGGTCGCATGAGTATTATACTTTACGTTTCGGCGGTAGAATCTATAATGTATCCAATACTATGTACCAGATCAGTTGTAGTTAACGCGCTTAGCGTGGTAAGCCGGTATCAGTCAAACTCAGGGGAGAACTACTGGACAGCGGTGAAGAACATTCTTAAGTACCTGAGAAGGACTAAGGAATTGTTCCTGGTGTACGGTAATAGGGACCTCCAGGTGGAGTACTTTACCGACTCGAGCTTCCAAAATGACAAGGATGACAGCAACTCTGTCTCGGGTTTTGTGTTTACCCTCAACGGAGGGGCAGTCTGTTCGAAGAGCTCCAAACATGACACCGTCGCAGACTCGACGATGGAGGCTGAATGCATTCCTACCAACGATCCCGCAAAAGTAGCGGCCTGGATAAAGAAGTTCATTACTGAACTTGAGGTGGTTCCGTCCATTATTGATCCAATACCTTTAATATTACGACAACAATGGGGCTATGGATTTAATGAAGGAACCATGGTCCTATCAGAAATCCAGACACATCTTGATGCGGTATCACCTGATCAGGAAGATCGTAGATCGCCGGAAGATCGAGGTGCGGAGAGTAGATACAAAAGAGAACACGATGGATCCATTCACCAAGGCTCTCCCTCAAGCACAGTTCAAGAGACTATTTGAGATAGTGGGTATGTGATATGCCAACAACTGGCTCTAGAACAGACGTTGGGTACTCGATACGCCAATATATAGCCTTAGTGTAAGTGGGAGATTGTTGGATATCTATTCCCCAGAATCCATTACTGTATATGTATAGATGGTGGATGCTTGGATATATGTATGTACAAGACAATCTTACTCGATATGATAGTATGTTATTTAGTTTGTTTTTATCTTAACATGTATATATATTTTACTTGTTATTACGTATCATTAATACATGTTGATAAAGCCCGTTGGACTATTGCTTGACTAACCAGCGTTATGATGACGATCATACTTGTGGGGCTGGATAGTCCATAAGTACATCCTTAAATATTCCTAGTCGTGAGAGTATTGAGATTGAGCACCAATACTCCGGAGTAGACTGGTGTATACGTTTCTAGACCCCGACGAGAAGCAATGATTGGTCCCACATCCATTGGTCTTTGACACTTAAGATCGTATACAGATGCTCACCGAGGGTGAATACACTGGACGGACTCGCCGAGAACTTCTAGATGGTATTATACCTATCGTTAGATAGTAGTTCTCAGGTGACATGAGTACATGTTAGTTTTTAGATCTGAGATCGTCATTTTTCTCGTGTGAGTTCCTACTGAACTTAGATTACTATCCTACTGCGGCTCTACTGAGTCGTGCAAACATGTTTTAGTTGGGTATAGTCCCAAGCTGTATGGAGGCAGTGAGTGATTGTTGGGGATTCGTCTCCCCGGTATAGGGAGTTGATATCGTACTGTGTTCAGTTGGCCAGCATCATAAGACCTTAGCCAAGACAGTTAGGATTTACTGATAGTTAGATCAGTAGTTTCCTGGTTTGGTCCTGAGCAATATCGGCATGAATTATCGGGTTATTAGGGTCTGATATTTACCACCCCCTTGACCCGGTATGCGATACTCTTAGATGAAGAGACTAGACTGTGCGGAGATTGTCACGGATAGGCTCAGTAGGGGTTCGGATGAGCTTGCTCATCGACCTTTCTTTTCGACAGGCACCTGGGTAACCGTTACGTACAGCTAGTGTCGCCGACGTGCTTATAGTTAAACTCACTGTCAGCGTACTGTCGAGTCTTTAGTATCTCACACAGAAGCTTTCCCTGATTCAGGCGAAATGATATAGTGGTCGTATTTTGATACGTGTAGGATTCCGATCAAATGAGTGTACTAGCTACCCGGATTTTTGATCGGACGGTTGATAATACTAGTCGGCTTGGAATTAAACCGGATTATTAAATCATGTATTGATTTAATAATTTACATATATTTATTTCGATATGTATATTCTAGTATTATGTTCATTGTATTATTCTATCTTTTTGGGATTCGTATTTTGATACGAATACAGGTATGTATATATGGTAGAGCGTATTCCATATTTATAGGGAAAGATATTCTAGAAAGAGAACACCTCATTTCCTTGTTTGTCTTTTTAAGAAATTAGAAATGAGGTGGAGGGGTGAGGTGCCATGAGAATGGTGTGAGGCATGGATGAATAGAGTAGACAAATGAATTGATAATTCATTTGTCTACACTATTCAAATATGGTTTGTTTTTAATATTGCAAAAATCAATTTATCAAAACCATGCTTGCATTATTTTTTGTTGCATGAGATTTTCATTTCACCATTCTCTTTCTCCATCCCTTTCTTGAGCTCGTCTTTCTTCCTCCCTACACTCTCATGTGTTGAGAATCAAGGGTGAAAATGAGATAGAAAAATTATAGAATAACACTACTACATCTCTAGACATTCTAGTGTAGCAAACTAGGACATTTAGTTGCTCCACTTGATTTTTAGTGTGGAGCTAGAGCCATGAATTATATCTCTCGGCTGGATCATTTTCGACAGAGGAAGACCGGTGGTCAAGCTTGATCTAAGAGACCCAAAGGAGTTAAGGAAGAGGAGATGAAAACCGAAAGACTCGATCTCTTGGTATAACAATCTTTCATTATAGCTAAAAGCTCTATGTTATTTTCTAGTTTATGTGTTTGATTTCGATTTTAGGGTTTGTAGTTTCTTATGCCTCTAGAATTTTTTGTTTTTCGTTTCGCATAGGCCGCGGTTGTGACGGTTAGGGCGCTAGGAACCCCAACAGAAGGAGATCCAAGACACAAAAATTCAAATGGTTTAATGGAGAAAAAGTCGAAAAAAGTTGTCATTTTGGACTGTTGAAAATCTGAGAATATTTTGGAATGATTTTGCAAATGTGAATTTACCAAACAGAAGAATGAAGCAATACAAGAAAGCACAAGAATAACAGAGCATCAAACCCAATAACTGACACCTTTACTTGAAGACTGATTTAAGCAGAGGACGAGGTAGTTTTCTTGCTCAAGTCAACTAACTTCTCGTAACTGAGAGAAAGCAGCTGAAACCCGGCTATCCCCACTCGCTTCAAATTTCTCATGGTTAGGCGGCGAATCTATGCCCCTGATGTGTCATCGTTTGGCGAAATTTTATGGGCGTTATTGTCATTTCATTTGGCTTCATAAAACATCATTGTGGTTTTATTTCACTGCCTATAAAAGCTTCAGTTCAGAGGCAAAAACAAGGGATGTAATATATTCTTTAGGATTAGTTTTATTTTATTGTAAACTTCTTCATCATCTTTTCTCCATTGAAATTGTGTGAGAGCTTTTTGAGTGGATGATAAATGAAGATTGAGAGTTTTATTTTCATGTCTTCTTTCAATTGTGAACTTAGTTTTTATCACTTGCTTGTTATTTTCTTAGTGGTGTAATTGTGTTTTATTGGTTTTAATTGCTTCTCTTTCTTCCACTCTATTTTATTTATCTTTGCAACTAGTAACTCAAGTGTGATTTTTGCTTGGGTGAGATCACAAGGAGTTGGTTGCATTCCTCTACCTCATTTCTTTCTATCCTCGTTACTTGTTTTATTTACTTTTTTTATAATGGGTGAGTAGTCTTCTCACTTGTTAGGGTAGGAAAAAAGAAGTTTGAAAGAAGAAAATCTCCCTCACTCTTTCATTTGCCCAACAACTTGAGTTGAACTCCCGCCAAAGTATCCACAATCCGCTCCCTTCGGCACCCTATCCTCTATGATAGTGGTGACACCCTATTTAGATTGGTTGTGGTTGGGTTGGCCGGAGGTTATGGCTAAGAGCCAAGAACGGATATATAAGAACCAAAAGGAAGAGATTAAGTGTTGGAAAGTCTAGCTTATACTCGTAAGTATCCTTCCTAGTCATGCTAATCACCATTGTTGCCGATTACCGTAACATCAATATTAAGAGAGGCAAATGAAAGAAGTGAGCAAACCTGTAACTCAAACTAACCCAATCCTAATCCTAACAAGCTTTCTTTAACATAAACATATCTGAACACATAGTTATCATCGAACAAAACTCCGACGAACTTGACTTAACTTGTTAAAATATAAAGAAAAAGACTTTCATATCTCTGTGCATCGACCAGTACTCAACCGGTTAACTACCAAGCGAACCCGTCTTGATTGTGGAATAAAACTTTAAAAACGTGGTGAAAACCTATCAATCAAATGACGCTGTTGCCGGAGAGACAATCGTTTATTTCTTTTTGTAGTTTCGGGTTAATTTATGTATAATAAAACCTTAAACATCTACCTTGTTATTATTTGATTCTTTTTGTGCGAGTGTGTAGGAAAGGGAGTAGAGCAAGTTCAGTGCTAAAGTCATGGAAAGTTAGACCAACATCTCGTGGCTATACCGCGACGGATACGCAAAACCGCAGCTAAACCGTACCAAAATCAGGAGCAAATATAGTGAACAAATCGAGAACTAAAGGCTGAAAACCAGAAGAACATAACAAGAGGAGTGCAACGAAAAAAATGAAGACCAAAATCAACACTTCTGCCGCTAAACAGCGGTCGTATAGTTCATTTAGCCGCGGATCGACGGCCAAAACTTGGCTTTTTGTCCCCAAATTTTTTGTGAGTCCTCTCTTCCAAAAACCCCTCTGAGCTCCACTGAATTGCCTTCTCTGCAGTAATTTTTGCGCAAACTCTCTTTCCTCTTTCTAATAAACTGTTTATGTACAGGAGTCTTTGTGCTGCCTGTAATACCCAGCTTCTTATTATACCAATATTCGTATTTTGTTCCCCTCAAAAGTTATTTAGTTTATTATTATTGTTTCTAGAATTCTAAAACCCTTTTTATTTTCTACCTGGTAGTTTTCCAAAGAAAAATAAAACATAATCACACTTCCATTTTTCCCTTCACTATTTTCCTCCTAAGCTAGACCAGAACCCGATTACCTATTTCTTCTATAGTTCCCTTTTCCTCAAACTCAACACAAATTTATTTAGAATCAGCAAATAATTTTCCCCAGCTCATATACTATTTTCCAAGTCCATTTTTCCCCACATTTTATTTCTTTAAGCCAGCCTTTCTTTCCTCATTTTATAAATTTCCCTCAGCCCATTCCCTTATTTTCCATAAACTTAATCCTTTTTAAAACCCTGGCCCATCCACTCTTCCCTCCTCAAATTTCCCTTATTATTTTTTTTTCCGGCCCATACTCCAAGCCCACGCCCAACTCCCCAGCCTTCACCCGACCCGGCCCACAACCACTCCTTCCTTCCCGTTGCGCATCTCCCGCTCATTTACTGTGCCTCCATCCCCTCCGCCGCACCCCACGCCCACGCCCACGCTCACGCCTGCGACGTTACCCCCTCGCACTCCCCTCCCTAATCTCGTCGCCCGATCTTCCTCACACCCTCGCCCCACTCTCTCTAATTTCTCTCTCTCTCGTGCTCTCTCTCACTCTCCCTTGAACCCACCAACCGCAGCCCAACACTAAGCCCGTACCCTCAACTCCGATCAACTCCCTACCTCACCGCAGCCCGCACCTCGACCCGACCTCGCTACTCTTGTCGCTACCACCTCCCGGCTGAACCCAACATCACCATCATCTTCCTCCTCACCAAAACCCAATCACCGCCGGCGCCCCCTCGTCTTCCCGTCGACACCACCACCACCACCCTCGTCAGCAACCAAGCCCCACCGATCCGCCAGCACCATCCCCTCTCCCTTCCTCTGTTCTCTACCTCTCTCTGACTCTCTCTCCTCCTCACTCTCTCTCTCTTTCTCAAACCTCTCCGTACTCTCCCTCTCTCTCTTTCTCACTCTCTCTCTTCCTCTGCTCTCTCTTTCCCTCTCTCTCTCTCTCTGATCTCTCCCCCTTTCTCTTTCTCTGTTCTCTCTCTCTTGATCCTCCTCACTCCCCGAGCACCCTCCGCACCTCCTAGCTTATCACCGGCCGACCACCACCTCCTTGCTCTCGACGCCGCCATCATCGTCATCACCCTCACCTCCTCCCATCGCCTGCCCGAGCTCCACAGCAACCCGAAGCCCCGGCTGCACCCCACCCGACTCCAAGCTCCAGAACAGACCCGAGCTCATTCCGAGACGCTGCTGTCGCCGTTCGTCGCGCGTTCGTGACGTTACCGTCACCGTACATCCCCGAGACGTGTCCAGACAAGTACTTTTACTTGCTACATGCTAATTTATTCGAGTTACGAATTTATATTATCTAGAGTACAAGTTTACATCATCCAATAGACTATGTAACAAACCTGTTCGATGCATGATCCCTAAGAGATTATTCATCTGTTTTGACGGAATTGGATCGTTATTGTTGGCCCAGGTAATGATGAGTATTGTGTATAAATTTCACTGGATAATACGACTATTAACGACTAAAACGACTACCCCCAAGTATACCTGTAAAACTGGAAATTTCTTGTACCTGAAAACCGTTAAAATCACCATAAATTATATATATACTGGAATGACGCGTTCGAGGGCTCAAATCGAAGCCGACTCGACGAACTATAACCCTATGTAAATTTCTACTTGTTTCTATACTTAAACTGTGACAATATTTGGATCGGAGTGCGACTCTGGACTGCAGTCCAGAGCGACTCTGTTTACTGTGTGCTGTCCCGTAATGAGTACCACCCTGTTTCCTTAACTCGTAGGTTGCGGAACTCCGCAGTTTATTAAAGGTGAATCTGTTAGCTAGATAACATAAGTGGTTTCATCCTGTTCGTCATCGTTTGCTATTTAATCTGTAATTTAAAAGATGGGGACGTATAACAGTCCCAACAGAATCAGAACTGACATACTAGTATTAAACAGTGTATATCTCCTGACGTACAGACGCGATTGAGAATCCGTTTGTTGCGTTGAAAACCTTACTGAAAACTCTAGATTTCATTCAACTGTAGCGTCGCTAAAATCTGATCCCAACTGGGATTAAAATGCGTTGCGAAACGGACTTCCGATTCTGAAACCGGGTTTCCAGCCGTGAACGCTTAAAAAGAAATGGCCATAACTAATGATCCTGAAACCCGATTGCCGTGAAACCAAATTCGCTGGTTAGATAACCAATCATACTAATTATTCCCCGTTTATCGTTTCGCTAAACTGTACACGTTTGATTTATGATAAATATTGCAAGTGGTAGATTACTGATTCATGACATCCTAATCATGCTTTACATACTGTTTACGCATCATAACATACATATGTCACCGCATTGATAACTTAGTGATAACGTGCATTACCCAGTGTTAGGTATTAGTGATGATTGTGGCAAGTTCGTGTATAAGTGAAGTGAAAGTGACACGTACTTGTACACAATCAGTGAACCTTATTATTCTATTGCATTGTCGACGTCTGTGGAACGCGTGTACGTGTGACTATAAGTGGTATGGGACACTTATGGAAGCTCTTGCATGGGTGTCACAGATAAGGCACCAGACACTGCCATTTATCTTAGGTATTAGTCGGGACGTGTTTGATGGAGGTCCTGCCTCCAGTTCTCGCGTAGACTTGTCACAGACCGATTGGTATTTGAGGTTATTGTTAGCGTTTGATGTAGACCACGGGGTGTGGGGTAGTTTGAGTGTGAGTTCAACAGAATCTCGGGAGTCCCATGCCGGCTTATATATATGGAGATATATGGAGATTTACAGGGTACATGATTATTACCGTGAGTTACATGTTGGGCCCGTGGTCCCTTGCCCTTGGGTTCTACCCTTGGGTGGAGGACACTCGCGAGTGGTTGACTCTCACACTTGGACTGACGATAGGCTTAGTGACCTGTACAGTGAGACTTAGAGACTGATAGGGATAATGGCATTGATATACATTACTTACCGTTGTTGACATACCTGGCATATTATATCATTGTTTTACTGTTCACCTGATCCTTTAGACACTTCATTGATTACTGCATGTTCATATCTATACCATTTTGATTTACTGTCATATGTATCTATTAGCACTGTTTGAGTTGTCACTTGTATCTATATATTATATTGCTATTATGTCGCTCTGACGACCTGAGTATGCATGCTCAGTATGAGGAGAGGATTTAGCCTGGACCGGGACTAGACATACATCACAGACATCTTGATTAGCTATCCAGGGTTATACCCTTTTGTTTCCCATCAGGTCAGTTCTTTATATTGTTTTGTTCAGTTACTGCATTTCTCATTACCTACGCATTATTCACTGTTTACCATGTAAAGCTAGAAGCCGAAGTGTGACTACGGCAGGACATTTCCTTGACCGTAGGAGCATGGCTGGCCTTGTCAACCCCTTGTATTCCGTATTTTGGGAAGCGGGGCGTGACACTGCCACCAAATAAATTTTTTTGGAAGTGTTTTAGATTTTGATTGTTACTGTTTTGCATAAATAATACGGACTTTAAAGGGCTATAACACCAATTTAGATTGGGTGGGGATATCACCTTTCCTAAGACCCTAAAAATCATAAAAAGCATATGCATTACCATTGAGCTTAATTAAAAAATATCTAGACTCAACCAATTAAGAACTTATCGTGCTCAATAGGACAGAGAAAGGTTGTGGGCATTCGGTTGTTTATCTAAACTTGATTTTGTGATGCCTAAGTTACACAAGTGAGGATGTAACTTAAAAGTTGTCTCACGGTGTTTCATGAGCGGAACCCTCTTTTTCTCACTTGTGCTTACCTGACCATAATTTGTTATTCTTTTGTTTATCCGTTAATTAAAGTTATGTTAATTGTAATCAAATAAAATCTCGTCAGTTTTGTTTAAAAAGATTTTTTGAATGCCTAACCTTCTCTGTATTTATTCAAGAAATAAAATGGGATTTATCTTCATAATTATGTATCTTGGTATGTAACGAGTAATCCAAATATCCAATTGATCAAATATTCCAATATTTCAATAAATTTTGGCTGTTCCTAGATTTAATGTAGGATTGGCAACAATGATGCTACAATCTTAAATTATATATATATATATATATATATATATATATATATACGTGTCTCAGATGCAGTGTTTTAAATGTCGGCCCACATTACGGAAATGCCGATTTGGGAAGAAAAGACACATGCAAAAAGATTTCTTGTAACAATATTTGGTGAATGGTGTCTAATGCCAGCTGAAATGTCGTGATGTCGTTTAGGCCGACATTTACCGTTATAAGGAAAACTTATTTTGACCGGTAATTTTCTTTTTTGGGTTTTGGGCTTTATAATAACTCAATCCATTTGGACCAACTTACTTAGTGAGAACCTCGTTTCATCTCTCTCGTGCAGAATGCTTTTCGCCGCAAACGGTTTCTATTGAGATGGACGCGCGCAGCGTTTTAGGGTTGTACAGATTCTTCCTGCCCTATCATATGCAAGGGTTTATTGACTGTGGGATTTTAATCTCCAGCAACCGTGAACAAAACTGTTGTTAATTACCTCTCGTTTTGACACAAGAGTATCTCCAATTAACGGGACATGTGTATCATGTGAACTCACTCTAAAATGTGTAATTGTGGAATTGTGCAATAGAACTTCAAAGAAAACTCTTTTAAAGCCTGCTTTGAACATTACTGGGGCCTCGCAGAGCTTTCAGGGGATCCGCTACCCGATCAGCCTTCGGGGATCCCGCTGCCGCTGGGGTCAAGAGGGCCTGCTGCCCCATTGCAGGGCTCAAGGTAGCGTCCTGGAAGAATTTTTTCTAGCGTAGAAGTATTTTTGTGGCATTGTGTTTGTTTTGGTTGGGTCAAACAACTATCTGACTTTAGATAGCTCTTTTGACGAGCTATAAGGCATTAGGCAGTGAGAGGGCGAGGAAGAGAGAGAAAGAGGGAGGAGGGAGAGAGAGGATATTCCCTTTAAGGGTATTTGGAGTAGGTATCCCCTTTTAGAGATATCCGAAGCGGGTATCCTTTCGGAGATACCCGCATGCAGGTATGCTTTTGGGGGTAACCGAAGCGGGTGTCTCCTTGGGAGATATTTGCATGCGGGTATCTCCTTCAGGGTATACGGAGTGGGTATCTCGTTGGGGTTATACCGAACGGGTATCCCTTTGGAGGCATCCGCATGCCGGTATCCTTTTAGGGGTCTTCGAAACGGGCAACTCCGTAGGTATTCGAAGCGGATATCCAGTAGGAGGTATCCACATGCGGGTATCCCTTGGGGGTATCCGAAGCGGGTATCCCCATTGAGGGGGTATCCGAAGGTGAATATTCCCCTTGCAGGGGTATCCGAAGTAGGTATTCCCTTAAGGGGGTTACCCGAAGGAGGATATTTCCCTTGGAGGGGGTATCAGAAGCAGGTATTCCCTTAAGGGGTTACCCGAAGGAGGATATTTCCCTTGGAGGGGGTATCCGAAAGGAGGTATTCCCTTAAGGGGTTACCCGAAGGAGGATATTTCCCTTGGAGGGGGTATCCGAAGGGGGGTATTCCCTCGAGGGATACTCAAAGCGGATATTCCCCTTTGGGAATACTCAAAGTAGTGTTCATGGCGTGGGTGTCATGAACAAGATCTCATATTGAGGAGTGATCGATGTCAGCTCTATAGGGCAAAAACTATGAGATTTTGTCCCAAAGTTTTCGACTTTGTGTGAGTTAATGATGAAAACCGATGACTTTAACCGTGGTCGTTCATCGGGCATACTTTTCAGGTTGAAAGCTATGGGCTTTCACGCCGAGATCTCTTCTCCTTCTTTAGATTTGACGAGGAAAGGCAACCCATTTTATGTCGATTTGGAGCTTGATTTTGTGTTATTTGGATTTCTTTTTGAAGAAAAGAGCTATTTTCTATGGGTTATTTGATGAAGAAGATGAGACGGAGATGTGTGAAAACACCTAAAAGAGATGGAGTCTCAAACTCTAGAAAATTTGAGAATAGAATAAAATGTTCATTTCTTCATTTGGATGGGTTTTTATACCCTTACATGTGCATATTTTGTACTTTAGCTCTTGGCTTACAAATTTGACTTTTTGCCCCTTTCGTTCTACATTTACATATTAGATTATTTTGTCTTCTCTTGGATGGGCTGGCTCAATGCTTAGGCTCCCAGCTCTTCTCTTCAACATGCAGCGTTCGTCTAATAGACGGCTGCTTTACTACTGAGCTACTAAGAAAAATATAAATTTAATAAAACTAAAAATCTGAATAGGTTAATATTTTTTTTAGAAAATTAGGTTATGTAAATGATGTTTACATTCCAAATTTTAGAACCCGATATTTGATAATACCATCCCACATTTCGCGATATCTGATATCCGATATCAAAATTTTCGGGCCAACACGACACTGACATCCGAAATTTAGAATATTGCTCGGATGTCCCTACAAGTGGTCACGTGTCGATTTTTGAACACTTCATGAAGCCTAAAATGCGAAGTGTAGCTTAATAGAAGTTAGGATCTGGTTAAAAGATTTTAAAACCTTCCTTTTCCATAATATACCTGCCTAGGAATTTGGCACTAATTAAGAGAGTTGACATCAGATCAACCACCAGCCATAAAAGTTTGTCAAATCTTATTTTGATGGAAAATGCCGATCTTATTTCGACGGAAGATGGCGTAGATTATGATGATGATGATCAGCATGCTAGTAGCCTAGAAGTTTATGTATAGCAACTTTTTATTTACACCCATTGCTAAGAGTTACAGTAGATCAAAGAGGATACATAACAGACCTTTAGGCTTCAAATTCAATTATCATTTCCAACTCTTTCTTTTTGGGCAATAATTGGCCGCAACCTGGTGCAAACAGGATTCAGACCCCGGAGCTTTTACTCAACTGCTAGAGGCTTGACCACTGTGCTATAGTGGTACTTGCATTATCAGTTCGTACCTAAACCAGATTATTCTAGTCTTGTCATTTGCTGACCCAGTGTGGCCTTATATTTGTATTATATAAGCGTGATATATTAGTGTTACGTATAACAGATTTAGAATAGTGCATATGATTATATTGCAGTTGACATATTCTTCATACGTCTGCTAGTTACCTTATTTCATCCAAACCTGACGATCAATATGAAAGGGTTAGTAGTTTCTGTTGCTTTTTCTGCATTTGTACTGGTATATCGGCTTCTGCCCAGTAAGCAGCGGACACCGATTGCAAATAGGATTTAGGAAAAACTTTAGTTCCAAAATTAAATGATTGTTGGCGAGTAATGCTGTAAACTTGATTTGTTCATTGACAGTCCCAGTTAACGATGCATCGAATTTAGGAGGGGGTAGCTAAATTCCTCATGAGCGTGTCCTTGGCCGTCATGCCCCTCTGAATTTTCTGGAGAGCGCAATTTTGTCTCGATTACATTTATTTCTCAAAGGGTAAAATTCTGAAATATATATATATATATATATATATATATATATATATATATATATATATATAGAACATAGTAGTTTCAAGCCTGCAAGGGATTTGGATTCAGGGTTTGCATTTATAATTTTATCCATCACATACACAATTTTGGTTAGTACTGTTTTTCATCTTATCAAATTTTTACTGAGATATTGTTACCTTCCAGCGGTATCATTTGCAAGCAACAGTTTAAATTTTGCAGCTGCTACATGCTGTCAGAATGGATTTTAGAGCAAAGCCAATTTTTTCGCAGCGAACGATTTGCACAACTAAAGGGTAATAGCCCAGTGGTAAAACTTCCCTATCCAAAGTTAGAAGTCATTGGTTCGATTGCTGATTCCTGAGAGAGCTGCATCCAGGAAATATAATCGACAATTGATATGAGCGAGGTACATAGTTGCCAACTGTCTATTTTTCTTAGGCAAATGTTTTTTAATCTCTTGCATCTCTTTGGTTAGTTGCATCTGTAAATGCACCTAGCAAAAAATGTTGTAGTTTAAGCTGCAATTTTTAATTTCAACATTTAAGTTCAAATTCCACCAACACAAAGATCAAATTTGCATTAATGAATGCAGATGCCCGGATACATTGAAGTTTCATATATTCTATTTTACAATCAACTATCAACCTTATACCGTCAAAGCAAGCTATGGGCAACATAACGACGTGTCATGCATATATATAGACATTTGATTGCTTGTCCGGCTTAAAGCCTTAAACATAATTACCGATTGGTTGTGATTGTACGTCATTCAAACAAAACACGATTTGTGGCCACATAAACAAGGAATGTGTCGTGGATATTCTAATACCAACACACCCGTTTTCGCTCCTGGTCGAAAGCTTCGAATCATGAAACGCCGCGTATCCAAACTACTGAAAGCTCATTGATTGATTCCATCTTTAAATAGATTGTGAACTGTAGATCTACAGGAAAACCAACAAAGAGGCAACAATGTATGGTGAGAGTTATAAGCAGTGCTATTTCTGAATGAAAGTCAAGTCGCATCAGCATGTTGAGCTTCTTCAATGACCATGGACCCCCAATCTTATAATTCATGCAAGCAATGTTATGTTAACGGTAAAGGGGGGCCTATCAGGTAGCATCCTACAGAGGAGCTTATTAGATGCTGCATTCTGATTTGACTTATGTGACATCTTTTTATTGGACTTTGCATTGTGATTCTCCCTTAAGCCTTGCCACGGAAGCTTATCTGTAAGGTGCATTCTACAGGTACATTGTAGGCCCTTTTTATCCGCATTATTATTACTGCTTTTAGTTATATGAATAAATAGTACGGGAAAACGGTATGGCTCTCTATTGACATATCATGCTTGCTTGCCCATAAATGCAAATCTAGGCATTCATGGGTTGAAATTATTGGATTTAAATTATGACAAACCGCTCTTTTGCATGTCATTGTCGATGTTTTAAAAATGGTATTTTAGTTATCCCTGCAGCATCAACTCATATTTTTGAGAGGATTGATGTACAAGTATACAACCATGACAAAGAATGAAGAAGGGACGCAACATGCTCTAAACTCTGTTCCTAGGCTTTAATAATGGCGGGTCTTTCATGAGTTATGTTATTTTTGTTGATATAATATATTGGAGGACGTTTGTAGTTGTTTATTCTATTTTGCATGGTTACCTACTTGTTTTTAGGTTATAAGACTAATTCTTGTGAGGATAAAGTTATTGATGCCGACAAAGATCAGCTCCTCTTCTTCAATCCAATCAATTTGAATATCCAATCAATTTGAAGTTGTCCGCATTATCCCGAATTTTTGTTAGCTGGAGCCATCTTCACATATTCAAGAGAGGGTAGAGGAT
The DNA here is from genome assembly GCA_030015575.1 of Agapanthus africanus. NCBI lineage: Eukaryota > Viridiplantae > Streptophyta > Magnoliopsida > Asparagales > Amaryllidaceae > Agapanthus > Agapanthus africanus. Next base: position 52,868,895 of record CM057347.1, read on the forward strand.
TATATTACATTCAATTATTGTTTTCTTTGTACGGAAAAAGCTTTATTTAATTATAATGTGTTCAAATTGATGGGCCTATATATAGAGTTAGTATCGGTTCTAGTCTATTGATAATAGGTATGGGATCAATTTTCAATCTAATGATTTGTTGGGTAATAAAGAGAGCATAGTTCATGTTATGAATTCAAATTTTAACTGAATTAGGAACAAGCACTTCCATCCTGTATATGAATTTGTTAGTAAAGTATCTGTCATTGTATAAATATGAAATATGTAGAGTTTAAATCCTGCTTTCGTAACGATGAAATCGGAAGATAATTAGTTCACCGGTTTTTCTCATGTCGGAACTTGGAAGAAATTTAAAAAGACATTAAAATGAAGGGATATTTATTATTAGTTACTCCTTGGTTTAAACAGTATTAGTATTTTGGCATGTGTGTGATGATATCCTTGAATATATTAAAAAAATGTATATGGGATTTTTGTAATTTAACTATAGTAATGGTGTATTACTTTAATTTATTATTAGTGTATTAGCTATTTTTTAATCATTAAAGAAGCTTGATTAAATTTGTTATAACTTTTGAACTTTGTGTCAAATATATAATCTATTAAAATATTTTTTTGTGTAAAAACTATTTTGAAGTCTTTTACGTTATTGATTATATAGGATTTTCTAAACAAAAATGCCTATGATTTGGAGTTAACGATTTTTCTTGTTTTTCGAAGTAAACAATGTTAGTGATATATGCCTTAGAGATTATTATTGTATCATACTGGATTGTATATTACATATTGGATGCTTGGGATATTTCATAGTTATAATAACAGTTTTGCTCGATATGGTAGTATGTTACCTGGTTTGATTCTACCTCAATATGTGCATGTGTTTCTTTTAGCATATCGTTTATACATGTTGGTAGAGCCCTTAGGATTTTTGCTTGACTACCAGCGTTATGATGACAGTCACACTCATGGGGGCTGGATAGTCTATAAGCACATCCTTATATAGGTCCCTAGTCGTTGGATTACCGAGATGGAGTATCGATACTCCGGAGTAGACTAGTGTACACGCTTCTCATCCCAGCAGGAGATATAGTCTGTTTCACAGCCATTAATACGATGTACTGGAGAAGGTATGCAGGCGCTCACTGGGTTGTGAGTTACACTGGACATGACTCGTCGGGAACTGCTTGTTGATATTATACCTATCGTCAGGTAGCAGTTCCCAGGTGGTATGAGTATAACTTAGTTCGTTAACTTGCTATCGCTACTTCGTCTCGAGTGTGTTTCCACTTCACTTTGATTACTTCCCTACCACGCTCAAAAGAGTCGTGCAAACAGGTAGTAGTTGGGTATAATCCCGAAGCACTTGGAGACAATAGCGATCAAATAGTTGGGGGTTGATATCACGCAGTGTTCGGAAAACCATTACACAGTCCCTGGCCAGGGCAGTCGAGAAATACTGGTAAGGTACTCCAGTAGTTTCTCATGGTGTATTGGGCTCTCCTCCAACACGACTTATCACGTTGTTAGGGCTCTGGCGTTTACCATCCCCCTAGGTGGATATGCGAGTATCTCAGACGAACAGATCGGACTATACGGAGATTGTCACCGATAGGCTCAGTTGGAGTCCGGGTGAGTTTGCTCATCGTTTTTATCGACAGATACCTGGGTAGCCGTTACGTGCAGCTAGTACCGCTGACGGCTTGTGGTTAAACCCACTACCAGCGTACTGTCGAGTCTTTAGAGTCCCACACAGAGGGTTTCCCTGCTTCAGGCAATTGATGTAGACGTCGTATGGTTTTACGACTGGGCTTCGATCATGTATGTGTACTTTTACACGGATGCTGATCGGACAGACAATACTAGTGGGCTTTGGTTTAAGCCGGATCCCAGCATTGTATTATTGGATTGTTATCGTCTCAGAGTATCCGTATTTTTCGAAATACGGATACGGGTATGTATATATGGTGAGGGTCATTCTTGTAATTTGTCAAGACATACTTCTAGAAAGTGCCACCTCATTATTTAGTTTTATCCATTTTCTAAATGGATTAATGAGGTGGAAATGGAAGAGACTTATTGTGGCATGGTGTAAAGAATGGTCTTTGATTATTTTACTTGCTTTGGGTTCACTATTGAGGCATGACACATATATTCTATTGTGATATGTTCCATGGCTCAAGAAGTGAGCATATACTTAGCCATTCTCTACACTTGTTTTCTCTTGATGGTTCATTCTAAACTCTTGAGATTTTCTTGAGTTGCTCTCCTTGAGCTCTCTAGGTTTCCTCCATCTCCTTCTTTCTCTAAACTAAACCCTAATTTTTCACATGTGTTGTGACCCATAGGGTTTAGTGAGACTACACAATCCTTTAGACTCTCTACATCTCTTAGGCTAGTTGGTTTAGCGAACCATCTACCTTAGTTACCTCATTTAGAGGTTGAAACTTGGAGCACATTCTCTCGCGGTGGATCGTCTTTGACGCAAAAAGGCCGATGGAGTATGCTCAATCCGATCACCAAGGAGCCTTGGAGAGAAACACTAGAAGACCCGAAGAACTTGATCTTGGAGGTATAACCATTCTAACAGAGTAGTTAAACCTCTAAATAGATTAACTAGTTAAGGCTTTAGTAAAGATCCTAGAGTTTTAGCCGGTGTTGCGTAGTAAACATCATCGTTTTTGAAAATTCCGCCTCCCCGCGAATTGCGGGGTGCGCGACATCGGCTTACAAACAATTTTTCTCGTTTTTCAGAATATTTTATTTCAAATGAAAGTGAGTATCACATACCATCCTTCTCTTTTTCCGATTATAATAGTAGAGATTTGAGCTAAATAATTTATATTTGTTACATCCAAACATTTGTGAATAAGACAATCACAAAGTACAAACCAAACGATAAAGAAAAGAAAAAACAAATCACATACAAGATGAAAATATGAGAACTTACTACAAAACAAATAGGCGAAGGCGAAGGTTTATTAGTAATCCTAATACGGACGAGTACAAATCGATGGAGAAAACTTAAATCTCTCTCAAATCCTAGATCTCTCACAATACCAATGGGTTCTCACCAATAATCAAATTACTACCCTTGTCTAGATCTAAAATAAGTTATCATATATATAACATAAAATGTTATTCCTTAAAAACTAATTTCCTAACTAAGGAAATTTCGCATCAGGCCCGACAATAGACGTCTGTCTTATGTGGGCTGACGTCTGTCAGAGTATATCCAGAAATATCAACTCTTTGTCTAGACCTACAGACGTTCGTTTTAGTGGGACAAACGTCTGCAGGGTATTTACCGAAACTCCAGAATTGACAGAGCGAGGCAGACGTCTGTCCTGAAGAGAATTTCAAATATGCTTCGTGATAACGTCGGATCAAGTAAGGAAATCAATAGGGATGAATGTGAGGCACACATAACAAATCTCTACCTTATCTCACATTCCACAAACTCCTCCATCAAAATAATAATAGCTCCACTTTCACCATAAAACTCCTCAAGGGCTCAATGAGTGCTACGCACTCCAATTAAGTTAAGCAAAGCTTAAACTTAACAACTGAAAGAGACTTTGTCAGCATGTCTGCCGGATTATCCGTTGTGCCAACCTTCTTCACTACAATCTCTTATTTCTTAACGATCTCCTGCATAAACTAGTACCTTACTTCGATGTGTTTCGTCCTATTGTGATGCATCTAATATTTCGTCAAGTGAATAGCGCTTTGGCTATCAAAGTAGACTATTATGATATCTTTTGATATACCAAATTTCGAAAATAGCCCCTTCAATCATATCGTCTTCTTAACGGTCACAACAACGGTCATATACTCCGCCTCCGTTGTAGACAGTTGTACCGTAGGCTGTAAAGAAGCACGCCAACTAATGGCACATCCTCCCAAGGAGAACACATAATCGGTGATCGATCTGCGTTTGTTAAGATTACTCACATAGTCGGAGTCGTTGAATCCAATCAAATTGTCATTGTTTCTTCCAACTACCAATACCACGTCAGACGTACATCGCAGGTATCGTAATATTCATTTCACCGCCTGCCAATAGCTTTTACCAGGAGATGTCATATAGCGACTAACAACATTAACGGCGTATGAAATGTCGGGTCGTATACAAACTATAGCATACATAACGCTACCTACCGTACTTGTATATAAAACATTCGACATATATTTAATCTTATTCTCTATCTGCGTTGATGAACGAGCTGAAAGTTTAAAACAAGCTATCAACGGAGTACTTACATATTTAGCGTCTGTCATGCTGAAACACTCCAAAACTTTCTCAACATATCGTTGTTGAGACAACTATAGTTTTCCTCCTTTGCGATCTCTCCTGATCTCCATATTAAGTATTTTCTTGGCTGCTCCAAATCCTTGGTCTCAAGTTTTCCTTTCAACTGTTCCTTCAAAATCTTAATATCAGTCATATATCTTGCTGTTATCAACATATCATCAACATAACTTAGCAATGAAATAACCAATGGCAAGCTTCTTCATATAGACACAAATTTCATCCATACTTCTCATAAACCCAACTTTTTTCATAAAGGAGTCGAATTTCTTATACCACTGTTTAAATGACTGCTTCAAACCGTAGATAGACTTCTCTAGCGAGCAAATATGGTCTTCTTTTCTTTCAACTTCAAAACCTTCAGGCTGTTGCATATAGATTTTCTCCACCAAATCACCGTGCAAGAAAGCAGTCTTCACATTGAGCTACTCAAACTCCAAATCTTGCATAATTACCAAATCGAGTAAGACACGAATAGATGTGTGCTTAACAACCGGAGAAAATACATGTTCATACCAAAATACTGCATCTTGTTACCTCCCATTCTTAATCACATTGCATATAGGTAGGTGCTTTTGATCTGTGTTTGCTACATGCTTACAGGTTACAGGTTCTCAGTCCAAAACAATGCAAATCACTCACAGTTATGAAAAATTTAGGACAACTGCCGACAAACGGATAAAAATACGGGTTCCGGTCATCCACATCTGTCAGGTTAAGCGATGGTCATTTGTGTTTAGAACAAACACAAAACATGAGAGAGGCAGCACAATGATCAAGAGTGGCAGCGCGGAGCTCAAGAGTGTTGGATATGTATATCCTAGAGGCCATTATTGTATATGTATATATAGTGGATGCTTAGACATATGTATGTACAAGACAATTTTCCTCGATATGATAGTATGCTATTTGGTCTGTCTTTATCTTAACATGTGTATATGTTTTACTTGTTATTACGTATCATTAATACATGTTGATAAAGCTCGTTGGATTATTGTTTGACTAACCAGCGTTATGATGGCGATCATATTTGTGGGGGTTGGGTAGTCCATAAGCACATCCTTAAATGTCTCTAGTCGTGGAAGTATCGAGACTAGGCATCGATATTCCATAGTAGATTGGTGTTTGCGTTTCTAGATCCCGATGAGAGGTGATGGTTAGTCCTACATCCATTGGTCTTTGGCACCTAAGATTGTATACATGTGCTCACTGGGGGTGAGTATACTGGATGGACTTGCCGAGAACTTCTAGATGGTACTATACCTATTGTCAGATAGTAGTTCTTAGGTGACATGAGTACAGGTTAGTCTTTACACCTGAGATCGTCATTTGTATTGTGTGAGTTCCCACCGTACTTAGATTACTACCCTACCACGGCTCTACTGAGTCGTGCAAATAGGTTTTAGTTGGGTACAGTTTCGAGCCACATGGAGACAGTAAGCGATTGTTGGGGATGTGTCTCTCCCGGTATGGGGAGTCGATAGCACATTGTGTTCGTTTGGCCAGCACCATAAGGCCTTGGCCAAGACAGACAGTTGGGATTTACTGATAGTTAGATCAGTAGTTTATTGATTTGGTCCTGAGCCACATCGGTACGAATTATCGGGTTATCAGGGTCTGACGTTTACTACTTCCTAAACTCGGTATGCAACACTTTTAGACGAAGAGACCGGAATGTACGGAGGTTGTCACCGATAGGCTCAGTAGGGGTTCGGATGAGCTTGTTCATCGGCCTTCCTTTTCAACAGGTACTTGGATAGTCGTTACGTACAACTAGTACCGCTGACGTGCTTGTGATTAAACTCACTGCCAACGTACTATCGAGTATTTAGAGTCCCACACAGAGAGTTTTCCTGGTTCAGGCAAAATGATGTAGTGCCCGTATTTTGATACGTGCAGGGTTTCGATTAAATGAGTGTACTAGCTACCCGGATTTTTAATCGGACGGTTGATAATACTAGCTGGTTTAGAATTAAACCGGATTATTACATCAGGTATTGATTTAATAATTTACATATATATATTTCGATATGTATATTCTAGTATTATGTTCATTGTATTATTCTATCTCTTTGGGTATTCGCATTTTGATATGAATACGGGTATTTATATACGGTAGAGTGTATTTCATATTTATACGGAAAGACAATTTAGAAGAACACCTTATTTCCTTGTTTTTCTTTTCTAGAAATTAGAAATGAGGTGGAGGGATGAGGTGGCATGTGAATGGTGTGAGGCATGATAAATGAATTGATAATTCATTTGTCTATACTATTCAAGTATCTTTGGTTTTTAATATTGGAAAAATCAATTTATCAAAACTATGCTTGCATTATTTTTTGTTGCGTGAGACTTTCATTTCACCATTCTTTTTCTCTTTCCCTTTCTTGAGCTCCTCCTCCTTCTTCCTCCCTATACTCTCATGTGTTAAGAATCAAGGGTGGAAATAAGGTAGAAAAATACTAGAACAACACTGCTACATCTCTAGTCATCTTAGTGTAGCAAGCTATGGCATTTAGTTGCTCCATTTGATTTTTAGTATGGAGCTAGAGCCATGAACTATATCTCTCAGGTGGATCATCTTCGATAGAGGAAGATCGGCGGTCAAGCTCGATCAAGGAGATCCAAAGGAGCTAAGGAAGAGGAGATGAAGACCGAATGACTCGATTTCTTAGTATAACTCTCTTCTATAGTAGCTAAAACCCCTATGTTATTTTCTAGTTCATGTGTTTGGTTTCGATTCTAGGGCTATGGTTTATAGTTTCTAGCGCCTCTAGAATTTTTTGTTTTTTGTTCTGCATAGGCTGCAGTTGTGGCGGCTAGAGCACTAGGAATCCCAACATGGTATCAGAGCCACCCAAACATATTAACTAGTTAGATACGACATTTAAATTCCGCCGTTTTCGCCACACAAAAATTGCCGACAAAAACAGTCCTAAGAATCCAAATTTTAAGATGTTTGCACTCCCCTCGGGCTCACGGTTTGGACCGAGAAGCTGCGGAGTGTTGCGTGGGTACTCCGGGGGGACGAAGGTCGGGTCCACCCCCCGAGACCACTACGAGGTGGCCTCGGGGGGTGGGGACCCGAGCACTACCCTATAGGGGTAGTCTCGGGTCTGCCTACCTCCCCCTACCATCTCGTGGTGGCCTTGGGGGTGGGTACCCTCTAGCCCCCTCGAGCGACAGTTAATGTTGGGTCCTTCTATCCCGTGAAGGTTCGGACGGGTTTCGAGTTTGTTTCGACTCCCGGATTGGCTTAAAACGATGGAATTTTGGGACTTAGTGAACGGTTGTTTTCGACTTTGGGAAAACTTACTTTGATTGCTATTTGTGCGCGGAATTTTATTGTCATAGTTTTCGTTACTTGCATCTGTGATACGTTTATGTGTTGTTTAACGTTTTCTAATCGCTATATGTCGATTAGAAGGGGTTACACGCATTTTGTTTATCTATGATGATACTTGTGATATCTTTGTGATGGTTTCGACGGATTGTCGTGATGGATAGTCTTTTGTGCAATGTTTGTTGTACAATTTTGAATTCATTTGTATATTCTTTATTGCGGGGAGAGCGTCCGACATGTGGAATGTCGTTTCTGTCTGGTTGTATATACTTTTATTAGGGCACGATCGGATTGAGGTTGATGTCACAGTTGTATATATTATTTCTTTTCTGTACTGGGATTACTATGCGGCGGAGTGTTCGGGTAGCCGTGTTCTAGAGGGAAATATGCCTCCATCTCATGGCGTTGAGACTAAGATGCTTTATTCTAGAATTGGCGGGCTATTCACCGCACTCGTAGAGGTATACGATGACCTACGGTGGAGTGTTCAAGTTACCGGATTCCGTGAAGGGCTGGGTGGCCCATTCACTTTGTTGATTGGGGTTGCCTCGCTTTCGGGATTGTCGGGAAATTTGCCGCACTCGTAGGGGTCTTAGTTCTACATTGTACAGGCTATCATACGACCGGGGAATGTTGAGTTTCATTTACGGCTCAAATGAAATCCGGGGCTCTTAGATTATCCGCTTTTCCATATTGCTTATCGCTTATCTGTGATGTTGCTTATATCATGCCGGAGATGACTATATATTTATATATATAGATAAATAAATGCCGTATATATTTTGCATCCGTGCTAGTTCAAATCTCGCTCTGCCGTTAGTTAAGTAACCTAACGGTGCATGACGGGGCCTCGTGGTGAATTCGATTGACATATATGTACATTCTATTTTCGTTCTTTTCTGGTGTGATAGGTTTTAATTGATGCGACCACATTAATTTTGATTAATGCAAGGAAAAATAAACCTAAAAGATGTCGGAACAAATTTCGAAAAATAATAGTCGTATTCTTTTACTTTGGATAGAGGTATTCGGTCATGAATATCCCGCACCTCATTCGAGGAGGCAAGAGCCTAGATCTCTTCACGGGAAGTGATCTCTTGAGCAAAAATTTATGTTACTATAGATTACTCGGTTTTCTTCAAAACCACCAGTTTTCAAAAGCGGAGTCTAAACCACTCCTTTTCAGAACTACTCGGTTCCTTCAACAATATCAAGTTCATTACGCTAAACGTTTTTCGCCAAAAGCCTGTCGTAGCCTTCCGTCATTTCAAATTAGCATTGCTTAGTATTCGTGCTACGCATTTCGATCTTTAGTCTAGGCGTAGTGTTCGGTAGCTATGTAATGCTATTCTGTTTCTCGTTAATACGATTGGTTAGGACAGTCGTGCGATCATTTTGATCTTTAGTCAAGGCTCGTACGGGTGGGTCTAATGCAAACAAGAAAATGATGGATGGAACTTGACTAGGACCTTTTAACATTTTGATCTTTAGTCAAGGTCACTTTGATTCTAGGGGTAAAATTCACATCAGGAGTTTCAAATATACAGGAAACTTGCTAGTGTTGCATACCTTCTGGAGTGTGGTGAGTAGAGTGGGTTCCATCTAGATTATCATGCGATGATAGTTGGATCCCGATTCCACTGATGAGCAAAATTACTCTTGGGAGATATTTTCACTACACAATTAGCTAATCTATTAGGTGTCTAGAAAGATGTTAACGGGGCTACGTCTCTGCGGAAACAAGGTTTATTTTAATTAGGTCCGTGCAAGAGTACGGGGAACCTCCCTCGGAGTACTAACACCCACCTAGCTGAACGTTTAGCGAATTTGTAAAGTGTTAATCATCCCAACCAGTTCTCCTTTTATGGTTTGAAGGAGAATTCGAGAAAACAATGGGAGCTATCCTGATTAGATAAATTAAAAACCAATTTAATTTTGCAAGAGCGCATGCTGAATGTTTCTTTTCTTTCTCTCCAGATAGCAACCATGTTACGCCTTAATCAAGATAATAAAATATATGACTTGACCGACCCGGATTCTTATTCGGGGCTGGGGTACGTCGGTTTGGCTCTAACTTATGACAACTGTCACGAATTTGAGCAAGGGAAAGAGAATTATATGAATTCCTTGATAACCCCAGTGAAGAAAAAGCATAATATTGCATCTTTTTCAGGTGTCCTTGTTGTTTAGAACTTTTTTCGGTCAGTCCTACCTTCTGGGTACTATATACCGGATTACGGTCTTATATCTGTAATTTATTACATGGACTGAGAAAAAATAGGATGGTTGGACCTGGTGATATGTACCTCTGAGTAGGGAACGGAGCACAAGTTGATATTGCTGATGTCGGTGAATATCACTTAGTATTACCAAACGGCAATACTATGATTTTGAACAACTGCTACTATGTAGCTTCCATACAACATCATATCAGTTTTTTTACTAGATAAAAATGGATATAACTTTGTTCTAGATAGAAATATTATGAACATTTACCTTAATCATGTATTGGTTCTTGAAGGTACACCGTGTAATGGTATTACGCTCTAAATCAAAACACGATTTTCCATATACAAAACACACATAAGAGGAAGAGTTCAGAAGTGAATGAATCGTACTTGTGGAATTGTAGACTTGGTCATATCAATGAGAAAAGACTGTTTAAGTTACATATAAATGGATATTTGAATCCGTTTGAGTTTTCATCTTATGAAACTTGTCAGTCTTGTCTTAAAGGAAAGATGACCAATTCTCCATTCACGGGACATGGAGAAAGAGCTACAGAGCTCTTGGGGCTCATATACAATGATGTATGTGGTCCAATGTCTATACATGCAAGGGGTGGGTTCTCGTACTTTATTACATTCACTGATAATCTCTCTAAATTCGGATATATATTTATGATGAAATATAAATCTGAAACTTTTGAGAAACAAAGAATATAAAAGCGAAGTAGAGAACCAGACTGGCAAAAGTATCAAGATCCTCCGATCTGATAAAGGATGAGAGTACTTAAGTAAGAAATTCCTAGAACATCTAAAAGAGAATGGTAATCTCTCTCAGCTTACTTCTCAGTATACACCACAGCACAACGGTGTATCGGAGCGGAGGAATCATACCCTATTGGATATGGTTCGCTCCATGATGAGCAATACTAAGTTGCCTCTTTCATTCTGGGGATATACACTAAAGACAGTTGCATATCTATTGAATTAAGTTCCGTCCAAATCTGTGCCTACTACTCCATATGAAGTATGGAGTGGTAAGAAACTGATTGATAGTTTCTTGACGTGTTAAGTAAAATTTTTCACAACCAAAGAAATTTATACCGCAATCAATTAACGGTGTCGATGTAGCGCATTAATGAATACGGATCGTCCACCGAGATGTGTGTTTTGATCGAATTTGTTTTAGTTGAGTTGAAATTAAAATATAAAAGAAATGCAAGAAAATTGATTCAAGATTTGTGAGATTCGATTTTAAGAAAACATAAAGAATATAGATCTAGAATCAAGAATCAAGAAATGTCCCAATCACTTTGATTTATCAAGATAATGAAGAATAGCTTGTAGGATTCGATTGAGTTAATAGCTAATGATGAATCTAATAATTTCTAATCTTATCTATTGATTATTTGTAGCTAGGTTGATGATTATGATGAAGATTAGGGATCAATTGGAGAAACTAGAGTTTCTCCTTCACTATCCCTTATCTTTTCAATCATGATCATTCGGATCTAGCCTCTAGCAAAGAAAATCACCGATAGTTTGATCCCTAATTTGCTACGAAAGAATCAAGAAGTCATCTCGCTCCAAATTAGGTCATCAACGATTCTTTTTGCTAAGGTTCACAAATCTCATAAGAATTAAGAATAGTATTAAGATTTGATCATCATTAGATCTATCAATTCTCTCGAATCCTCCACAAGCGGAGAATTTACTCAAGCGTCATGAAAATAAATGAATCAAAGATCAAGAAGTTTCATAACGCAAGAATGTAAAGAAAGCAAGAAGTACAATTATCACCTTTATTAAATCGACGACTAATTACACATTCCCTCAATTCGAGGTAACAAGATGTTGCTCTCGATCGCTCCTTTTGAAGAGGTAACAAGATTCCGTCGAAGCTCGCTCCGCTCGATCTCCGTGAGACTTGGATCGTCGTGGATCTCGCGCTCTTGATGAAGATTGGCTTCGCGGATAAAGGATCGATAGTTGCTTGCTTGATTTGCTTCTAATAATGATCTTGATTTGGCTTTGGAATTGGATTTGGGCTAGGGTTTTTGGTATCAAGTTGTGTCACTCAACTTGAATTTGAATTTTGGCTCCAAATGTGTAACTAACTCACCACTAATTAACATACTATTGAACATCCCCCAAATTATAGATTTAGATCTCTTTTTATAGCCACTCATTTAATCTTCTCTCATAAGCTTGGTTGTTATGTAGAGCCTTCCAGAAAATGTCACGTGGAAATTGAGCTTCCTGAGGAAGCTAGGCCGTTACAAGAAAGATTCTGGAGAAGTCTCGAGCGTCAACGACCTAACTCGGCTGCGGAACCGCGGCGACTCGGCCTGGATCGGCCGCGGATCCGCGGCCATTTGAGGAGATCTCTTAGTCATTTTTCCTGGGGTGTTTTGGTGTTAGTCTCTGGGTGTTCTTTTGATATCTGGAATCATTTAATTCTTTCTTGGTTGCTGCCAGATTTCAAGTTTTTGACTTGCGGCGATTTATCGGCACTTTTGTTATTCCGGCTCTTTAACCTGAAGAATTTTCTGTACACAATCTTGCTGAAAAGTGTTGAGATATACAAAATCATGCATGTAGTAATAAACACTCAATTTCCCTCATAATGCCGGTTATAATATATAACATATGTTATTTGATATTTTGCAGACGAATTGCTAATATGTACTATATTTATACCAAACACTTTTAGATGATTAGAAAGAGTAGGGAAATTGATGTGTGAAGAATACAATATTTTCGACTGATCAGAAACCTTAAATTCATTAAAATATGGGGGTGCCCAATTTATGTTAAAAAATAAAATCCGGACAAACTCGAGATACGTTCCGTGTTGTGTAAATTTGTGGGATATTCCAAGCATTCGCGAGGATATCTTTTCTACCATGCAAATGAACAAATGATTGTTTTCTCTAGGAATTCCGCCTTTTTGGAGTGACAGTTTCCTGCGAAAGAAATCAGTGGGGACATGGTAGAATTGGAAGAAATTCCAGATACACAAACAACGGCTGAAGATTTGGTGGAACCACAGGATTCAACAATCCTGGACGAATTTCAGCCACTCTGCAGATCTAGTAGAATTTCTCATTCGTCCAAGAGGTACTACAGCTTTCTCCTAGATGGGGATCGAGAAGATTGTATCTTGGAAGAAAATAATCCTACTAGTTTTAAGCAGGCCATGGCTGGATGCTATGAAATCCGAAATAGAGTCCATGTACACCAACAAAGTTTAGACCTTGGATATTGCTCCTCCTGAGATAAAACCCGTTGGATGCAATTGGATCTTCAAAAAGAAAATTGGTGTAGATGGACAGGTGGAGACCTATAAGGCTAGACTTGTTGCAAAGGGTTTTCGTTAAAGACCGGGTGTGGACTATGACGAAACCTTTTCTTCAGTGGCTATTATGAAATCCATTCAGATCCTACTTGCCATTGCTCCATTTCATGACTATGAGATCTGGTAGATGGATATAAAAACGGCTTTTCTAAATGGAAGTTTGGAAGAGTGTGTTTATATGGATCAACCGAAAGGATTTATAGATAGTGGGAGCAGCGTGAAGGTATGCAAGTTGCTTAAATCCATTTATGGATTAAAGCAGGTATCGCGGAGCTGGAACATCTGTTTTGAGACAGTCAAGAAATTTGATTTCATCAAGAACGAGGACGAGCCTTGTATTTATAAGAAGATTGTAGGGAGAACTGTTGTATTCCTAGTCTTGTACGTGGATGACATTCACTTGATAGGAAATGACATTCCTATGCTACAATCGGTCTGGCTGTTCTTATCACAAAAGTTCTCTATGAAAGACCAGGGTAATACCTCCTACATTCTAGGGATTAAGATCTACAAAAATAGATCTAAGAGATTGTTGGGAGTTTCACAGTCTAGATATATAGAGTCCTTACTAAAGAGATTTAGTATGGAAGATTCCACACGTAGTAATATACCCGCTTTACACCAAATCATCCTCTCCAAAGAGATGTCTTCCAAGACTGATGAGGAGAAGGCTCGCATGAGTATTATACCCTACGTTTCGGTGGTAGAATTTATAATGTATCCAATACTATGTACCATACCAGATGTAGTTAACGCGCTTAGCGTGGTAAGCCGGTATCAATCAAACTCAGGGGAGAACCACTGGACAACGGTGAAAAACATTCTTACGTACCTGAGAAGGACTAAGGAATTGTTCCTGGTGTACGGTAATAGGGACCTCCAGGTGGAGTCCTTTACCGACTCGAGCTTCCAAAATGACAAGGATGACAGCAAGTTTGCCTCGGGTTTTGTGTTTACCCTCAACGGAGGGGCGGTCTGTTGGAAGAGCTCCAAACATGACACCGTCGCAGACTCGATGATGGAGGCTGAATACATTGCTGCCAACGATACCGCAAAAGAAGCGGTCTGGATAAAGAAGTTCATTACTGAACTTGAGGTGGTTCCGTCCATTATTGATCCAATACCTTTATATTACGATAACAATGGGGCTATGGATTTAATGAAGGAACCATAGTCTCATCAGAAATCCAGACACATCTTGATGCGGTATCACCTGATCAGGGAGATCGTAGATCGCCGGAAGATCGAGGTGCGGAGAGTAGACACAAAAGAGAACACGACGGATCCATTCTCTAAGGCCCTCCCTCAAGCACAGTTCGAGAGACTATTTGAGATATTGAGTATGCGATATGCCAACAACTGGCTCTAGAGCAGACGTCGGGTACTCGATACGCCAATATATAGCCTTAGTATAAGTGGGAGATTGTTGGATATGTATTCCCTAGAAGCTATTATTGTATATGTATATATGGTGGATGCTTGGACATATGTATGTACAAGACAATCTTGCTCGATACGATAGTATGTTATTTAGTTTGTCTTTATCTTAACATGTATATATGTTTTACTTGTTATTACGTATCATTAATACATGTTGATAAAGCCCGTTGGACTATTGCTTGACTAATCAGCGTTATGATGACGATCATACTTGTGGGGATGGATAGTCCATAAGTACATCCTTAAATATCTCTAGTCGTGAGAGTATTGAGATTGAGCACCAATACTCCGGAGTAGACTGGTGTATACGTTTCTAGACCCCGACGAAGAGCAATGATTGGTCCCACATCCATTGGTCTTTCACACTTAAGATCGTATACAGATGCTCACTGAGGGTGAATACACTGGACGGACTCCCCGAGAACTTCTAGATGGTATTATACCTATCGTTAGATAGTAGTTCTCAGGTGACATGAGTACATGTTAGTTTTTAGACCTGAGATCGTCATTTGTCTCGTGTGAGTTCCTACTGAATTTAGATTACTACCCTACCGTGGCTCTACTGAGTCGTGCAAACATGTTTTAGTTGGGTATAGTCCCGAGCTATATGGAGGCAGTGAGCGATTGTTGGGGATTCGTCTCCCCGGTATAGGGAATCGATATCGCACTGTGTTTGGTTGGCCAGCACCATAAGACCTTAGCCAAGACAGTTAGGATTTACTGATAGTTAGATCAATAGTTTCCTGGATTGGTCCTGAACCATATCGGCACGAATTATCGGGTTATTAGGGTCTGACGTTTACCACCCCCTTGACCCGGTATGCGGTACTCTTAGATGAAGAGACCGGACTGTGCGGAGATTGTCATGGATAGGCTCAGTAGGGGTTCGGATGAGCTTGCTTATTGGCCTTTCTTTTCGACAGGTATCTGGATAGCCGTTACGTACAGCTAGTGTCGCCGACGTGCTTATAGTTAAACTTACTGCCAGCGTACTGTCGAGTCTTTAGTATCTCACACAGAGGGTTTCCCTGAATTAGGCGAAATGATGTAGTGGTCGTATTTTGATACGTGTAGGATTTCGATCAAATAAGTGTACTAGCTACCCGGACTTTTGATCGGACGGTTGATAATACTAGTCGGCTTAGAATTAAACCGGATTATTAAATCAGGTATTGATTTAATAATTTACATATATTTATTTCGATATGTATATTCTAGTATTATGTTCATCGTATTATTCTATCTTTTTGGGTATTCGTATTTTGGTACGAATACAGGTATGTATATATGGTAGAGTATATTCCATATTTATAGGGAAATATATTCTAGAAAGAGAACACCTCATTTCCTTGTTTGTCTTTTTAAGAAATTAGAAATGAGATGGAGGGATGAAGTGGCATGAGAATGGTATGAGGCATGGATGAATAGGGTAGACAAATGAATTGATAATTCATTTATCTACACTATTCAAATATGGTTTGTTTTTAATAATGCAAAAATTAATTTATCAAAACTATGCTTGCATTATTTTTTGTTGCATGAGATTTTCATTTCACCATTTTCTTTCTCAATACCTTTCTTGAGCTCCTCCTTTTTCCTCCCTACACTCTCATGTGTTGAGAATCAAGAGTGAAAATGAGATAGAAAAATACTAGAATAACACTACTACATCTCTAGACATCTTAGTGTTGCAAACTAGGACATTTAGTTGCTCCACTTGATTTTTAGTGTGGAGCTAGAGCCATAAATTATATCTCTCGGCTGGATCATTTTCGACAGAGGAAGACCGGTGGTCAAGCTTGATCAAAGAGACCCAAAGGAGCTAAGGAAGAGGAGATGAAAACCGAAAGATTCGATCTCTTGGTATAACTTTCTTTCATTGTAGCTAAAAGCTTTATGTTATTTTCTAGTTTATGTGTTTGATTTCGATTTTAGAGTTTGTAGTTTCTAACGCCTTTAGAATTTTTTGTTTTTCGTTTCGCATAGGCCGCGGTTGCGGCGGTTAGGATGCTAGGAACCCCAACAGAGGGAGATCCAAGACACAAAAATTCAAATGGTTTAATGGAGAAAAAGTCGATAAAAGTTGTCAGTTTGGACTGTTGAAAATCTGAGAATATTTTGGAATGATTTTGCAAATGTGAATTTACCAAACAGAAGAATGAAGCAATACAAGAAAGCACAAGAAAAACAGAGCATCAAACCCAATAACTGACCGCGGATCAGCGAAATTTCTCATGGTTAAGCGGCGGATCTGTGCCCCTGATGTGTCATCGTTTGGCGAAATTTTATGGGCATTATTGTCGTTTCATTTGGCTTCATAAAACATCATTGTGGTTTTATTTCACTGCCTATATAAAAGCTCCAACTCAGAGGCAAACAAGGGATGTAATATATTCTTTAGGATTAGTTTTATTTTATTGTAAACTTCTTCTTCGTCATATTTTCTCCATTAAAATTGTGTGAGCTTTTTGAGTGGATGATAAATTAAGATTGAGAGTTTTATTTTCATGTTTTCCTTCAATTGTGAACTTAGTTTTTATCACTTGCTTGTTATTTTCTTAGTAGTGTAATTGTGTTTATTGGTTTTAATTGCTTCTCTTTCTTCTACTCTATTTTATTTATCTTTGCAACCAGTAACTCAAGTGTGGTTCTTGCTTGGGTGAGATCACAAGGAGTTGGTTGCATTCCTCTACCTCATTTCTTTCTATCCTCGTTACTTGTTTTATGTACTTTTTTTTATAATGGATGAGTAGTCTTCTCACTTGTTAGGGTAGGAAAAAGAAAGTTTGAGAGAAGGAAATCTCCCTCACTCTTTCATTTGCCCAACAACTTGAGTTGAACTCTCGCCAAAGTATCCACAATTCGCTCCCTTCGGCACTCTATCCTCTATTATAGTGGTGACACCCTATTTAGATTGGTTATGGTTGAGTTGGCCGGAGGTTATGGCTAAGAGCCAAGAACGGATAGATAAGAACCAAAAGGAAGAGATTAAGTGTTGGAAAGTCTAGCTTATACTTGCAAGTATCCTTCCTAGTCATGCTAATCACCATTGTTGCCGATTACCGTAACATCAATATTAAGAGAGGCAAATGAAAAAAGTGTGCAAACTTGTAACTCAAACTAACCTAACCTTAACCTTAACCCTAACAAGCTTTCTTTAACATAAACATATCCGAACACATAGTTATCATCGAACAAAACTCTGACGAACTTGACTTAACTTGTTAAAACATAAAGAAAAAGACTCTCATATCTCCGTGCATCGACCCGTGCTCAACCGGCTAACTACCAAGTGAACCCGTCTTGATTGTGGAATAGAACTTTAAAAACGTGGTGAAAACCTATCAATCAAATGGCGTCGTTGCCGGAGAGACAATAGTTTATTTCTTTTTGTAGTTTCGGGTTAATTTATGTATAAAAAAACCTTAAACATCCACCTTGTTATTATTTGATTCTTTTTGTGCGAGTGTGTAGGAAAGGGAGAAGAGCAAGTTCAGTGCTAAAGTCATGAAAAGTTAGACCAATATCTCGTGGCTATACCGCGATGGATCAACGCAAAACTGTACCAAAATCAAGAGCAAATACAGTGAACAAATCGAGAACTAAAGGTTGAAAACCAGAAGAACATAACAAGAGGAGTGCAACGAAAAAAATGAAGACCAAAATCAACACTTCCGCCGCTAAACCGTGGTCATATAGTTCATTTAGCCGCGGATCGGCGGCCAAAACTTGGCTTCTTGTCCCCAAATTTTTTGTGAGTCCTTCTCTCTTCCAAAAACCCCTCTGAGCTCCACTGAATTGCCTTTTCTACAGTAATTTTTGCGCAAACTCTCTTTCCTCTTTCTAATAAACTGTTTATGTACATGATTCTTTGCGCCGCCACCAAATAAATTTTTTTGGAAGTGTTTTAGATTTTGATTGTTACTGTTTTGCATAAATAATACGGACTTTAAAGGGCTATAACACCAATTTAGATTGGGTGGGGATATCATCACTTTTCCTAAGATCCTAAAAATCATAAAAAGCATATGCATTACCATTGAGCTTAATTAAAAAATATCTAGACTCAGCCAATTAAGGACTTATCGTGCTCAATAGGACAGAGAAAGGTTGTAGGCATTCGGCTGCTTATCTAAACTTGATTTTGTGATGCCTAAGTTACACAAGTGAGGATGTAACTTAAAAAGTTTTATCTCACGGTGTTTCATTAGCGGAACCCTCTCTTTCTCACTTGTGTTTACCTAGCCATAATTGACAGTAAAGAAGCGATTTGAGGGTAATCTCATAATTTATCGCTTTGGAACAGTTAAGAGAAGTCTAGTTGGACTTTGAGAACCCTGGCTCTACGTGTGATTGTCCATATTTTGATTGTGATTGATTGAAGTTGAGTCCCATCATTCTATATTCTGTGTTTTTCAAAACCAAACAAAAATTTCAATAATCAAAAAACTCTATAAAAATAAAAAAATTCCAAAATCTTTATAAAAACTTTTCATTTGTCACCAAATTTTCATTTCACCTACTTTTCACCTACATTTCTCATTGTCGTTTTCTCACCCTCACATTCTACCAACACGTTTTGACAAACACTAAACGTATTTAGTGTATGTATGCTTGGGCTAGAGATACTAGTGCTCGTTTAATCCACGTTTCGCTAGTCCCTATCGACTACGAAGTCGAATCATTTTCCCCTACGCACACCTTACCTTTATCGGTCAACACCGAAATTGACCGTGATTCTGTTCACGCATCTTCACCTTATTTTTCTCGTAACTCTTCTCGTGAAATGTCGGGATCTCCACCTTTTCTTGACCAAGATAATCCGGCATTTCCCAACATAATTCTACCACCTCTTAGTGAGAATAATCAATCTCCTCCGAGAATGATTCCACCTCCTCTTGGTGTGAATAATCTACCATCTCTCGTAAGAGCACCGCCATGCATCGCGTTACAAGACCGATGTTATCCTATCCGTACAGCTCTTCCTACATGCTTTTTTGTACCACCAGCCAACGAGGATAATTTTGAGACGAAACCCTATTTTCTCAACATCCTGCCCAAATTTCATGGGCTTGATTCTGATGACCCATACGTCTTCGTCATCAATTTTCAGCAAGTTTTCTAGATGATGAAAACCACCCAGCTTTCTGATGATGCGATCCGCTTAAGGATGATCCCTTTCACCCTTTGCGATTTAGTGATAAAATGGATTTATTCCACCGCATCTTATTCCATTTCCAGTTGGGATGAGTTTGTAAATACCTTTTAAAGATGTTTTATCCAAATCAGAAAACTGCGCGCATCAGAGATCAATCAATTCACGCAGCTTCCTAATAAACTATTTTGGAATTGTTTTGAACGGTATAAGGATCTCCTTGTGCAGTGTCCTCACCATGGTTTTGAAAAATGGAAACTTTGCCATACTTTATACGAGGGCCCGCTTTCTGAAACTAGACAGTTATTGGAAACCATATGTCAAGGCCATTTCCTATCTAAATCCAACGAGGAATCTTGGCCATTTTTGGAAAATCTCGCTGATCAAATACTGCAGTGGAAAAGTAACCGACTAACCGCTTCATCTTCTATATCTTCTTCCGGTCAATCTAGGGCAGGAGTTCACCATCTTGATGTTTCAATTGCGATGAAAGCCGAACTGGCCTCAATCACGCGGAAACTCGAAGCGATTGAGAGCACATTTTCATCTCCTGCCCCTAGCCCTGTTTGTCCCCTCCGAACCATTTGTGCTTATTGTTCGGATCCATCACACTTGACAGAAGAGTGTCCTTATAATCCACCATCTCAAGAACAGGATCAGGTTAATACGGCATTTCAAGAAAGACTAAGGAACGATTCATACTCTTCCATGTATAATCCCGGTTGGGGGAACCACCCGAATTTTGCCTGGAACTAGAATTAAAATCAAAACTAGTTTCAAGGCCAAAATAACTTTCAGATGGCTCCTCCACAACAACCACCACCACAACAACAATTTCAGCAAGCTTTCCAACCACAACCTTTTCGAAACCATATGAACAGTGCTGCTCTGTACAACAATTCATTCTTTCAGAACAACAATTTTGCTGTGTCCAGTAACGATAAAGTCTCCGCTTTAGAATGAAGTATGGATGTTTTTGTTAAGTTTTCCACACAATCCACCGCAAACATCCAATCATCGATTCAGTCACTTGTGAAACACACATCTTCTCATGGACAGAGCATAAAATCCATCGAGACCTAGATTGCACAACTGAACGTGGCGATGAGAGAACAAGAGAAAGGAAAGCTCCCATCTTAACTTTTACCAAATCCTGATCACCCACAGAATGCGCATGTTGTTCTTAAACAACAGAATCATAATGTGAGCGTTTTTACTACAATGAGATTGGGACAACTGCTGAATAACCACATTAAAGCTCCAAACGACAATGATGACACGCCGACTGTTTCTTCTTCTATCCCACTTTTTTCTTCCGAATCCGTTCTCCTTAATTCACTGGGTTATTCTCACAAATCTGCTGTTTCGAACGGACCCACATCTCACTCAACTCAAACTCCAGTTTTGGGTTCCGTCCCATCTCCACAACCTTCCACACGGGTATTGGACTCAACAAATTTAAACAAAGCTCTTTTTTCAAACCGGTTGAAACCTAATAAACGTAGTCCACAGATGGAGAAGATGGTGAAGCTGTTCAAACAAGTTAACATCAATATCTCTCTTTTAGATACGATCCAACAAGTCCCTTTATATGCGAAAATCCTTAAGAACTTGTGCACTAAGATGAGGAAATCTCAAGTACCGAAGAAGATTTTCTTGGCTAGTAATGTGAGCGATGTTCTTACCCTTGATTTGCTGAGAAAACAGAAAGACTCTGGTTGTCCCACAATCTCAATTACCATCGGGGATAAGAATATCAATTGCACTCTTCTAGACCTCGGTGCTAGTGTTAACTTGCTTCAATATTCAGTATACGGGCAACTCGGTGTAGGAGAACTGAAACCCATACACCGTACGTTGCAAATGACCGACCGATCCATCACCCATCCTAGGAGTGAATTAGAGAATGTGTTGATTAAAGTCGGGGACTTCATATTCTCCGTGGATTTCATAATCTTAGACATAGAGCATGTGGCTAACCCCCGGAATCAAATTCTGGTGATCCTCGGTTGTCCATTTCTGGCTACCTCAAATGCTGTAATCAATTGTCGCAATGGTTCTATGAACCTATCATTCGGGAAGATGACAATTGAGCTCAACATTTTTAGCTCAGGAAATCAGCCCTCTGACCCGAGTGCTCAGGTTCTGGATATCTGGTCCATCCAAGAGATCGATCCTGAAACTTGCGAGTTTAAGAAATTTCTTATCTATCCCGATTATCTCGACACCATTAGTGCGTATCTTTTTGATCCCATTGCTTCCGGGACAGATAGAGAGTACGACTGTTTCACTTTTGTGGATATTCCTGATGAATCTCCTGAGTTTGAATCCTTCGTGTTTATGGACGAGTCTACTGAATCAATCGAGTCCGTCGCTTACACTCGCTTTGAGCCGTTTATGGAGTCTTTTGAGTTCGAAAATCGGTCTCCTACTATACCATCGATCGTTTCATCACTGGTTCTCGAACTCAAACTCTTGCCATCTCACCTTAAGTATGCTTATTTGGGTGAGAACGAGATGTTGCCTGTAATCATCTCTGCTTCTCCAGCTTTAGAGCAGGAGAAATCACTTTTTTCGGTCTTTCAAACCAATCGGTTGGACTATGGCTGACATTAAAAGGATTAGTCTCTTGATTATTGAACATTATATTAATATGATGGATGAAGCCAAGCCAGCTAGGGACCCATAAAGACGGTTGAACCCCGTCATGAAAGAGGATGTCAAGAAAGAAATTGTTATATGTCTGGATAATGGTATCATTTACCCGATATCCGACAGGCAGTGGGTAAGTCCAATCCATGTTATCCCTGAGAAGTCGAGCATCACGGTCATCACCAACGAAGCAAATGAGTTAATTCCGACTCGCACCCAAATCGGGTGGCAAGTTTGTATTGATTACCAGAAACTCAACGCTGCTATGTGGAAAGATCACTTCCCGCTTCCATTTATTGACCAGATGTTCAAGCGCTTAGCTGGACACGAGTTTTACTATTTCTTGGACAGGTACTCAAGGTACAACCAAATTCCCATCGCTGAAAAAGACCAGGACAAAACCACTTTTACTTGTATTTTCGGTATGTTCGCATATAGACGCATGCCCTTCGGGTTAAGCAATGCTCCCGCTACCTTCCAGCGGTGTATGATGGGAATCTTTTCTGATATGGTTGAGGCCTTTCTGGAAATTTTCTTGGGCGATTTCTCAATTTATGGAGATTCTTTCGACGAGTATTTGAAACACCTTGATGCTGTTCTTACCCGTTGTAAGGAAAAGAACTTAACTCTAAACTGAGAGAAATTCCACTTTATGGTTCATGAAGGTATTGTTTTAGGACATATTATTTCACAAAGTGGCATTGAAGTTGATAAAAGTCGACGTCATTTCAAATTTTCCTGCTCCCAACTGCATCAAAGACATCCATTCCTTTCTTAGCCATGCCGGTTTTTATAGACGGTTCATCAAGAATTTTAGCAAAGTTGCTAGACCCTTGACTCTTTTACTGGCCAAGAACTCGACATTTCATTTCAACTCGGAATGTTTCGCCATCTTCAACTCGCTGAAACAATCACTCATTACTGCTCATGTCTTATCATCACTAGAACCATCCATTCGAGATTATGTGTGATGCTTCAGACTTTGCCATCGGTGCTATTTTTGGACATCATATCGATAATAAGCCACGCATAATTTATTACGCGAGCCGTGCTTTGAATGACTTCCAATTGAACTATACGACGACTAATAAGAAATTCTTAGTTGTCGTATTTTCTTTAAAGAAATTCGGGCCATACCTTATCGGCTCCCCAGTCATCTGTTACACCGACCATTCAGCTCTGAGGTATCTTTTCTCTAAAAAAGATGCCAAGTCTCGCTTAATACGTTGGATCCTTTTACTACAAGAATTCAATCTTATAATCAAAGATAAGAGTGGATGTGAAAACGTTGTCGCTGATCATCTTTCTCGACTCCCTTCTGCTCCATCGCTTGTCGTGCCAATCAATGATTCGTTTCCTGATGAACAACTTTTGATAATATCATGCGAACCTTGGTTCGCGAATATTGTAAATTACTTTACTACTGGACTTGTACCAAACGAATGGTCAAGTCAGAACAAATATTGTTTTCTTTCTTAAGTAAAACACTTTTACTGGGAAAAACCCTATCTGTTCAAGTATTGTCCTAATCAGATAGTTCGCTGGTGCATGCCCAACACCGAATTTCAGAGTGTTCTATTTTTCTACCACGATCAAGCATGCGGCAGTCATTTCGGCCCCAGAAAAACTGCGGAAAAGGTTTTGTAGTACGGTTTTTACTGGCTGATGCCGGTCAAAGATTTAAATGAATATTGCAAGATTTGCTCTAGATGCCAGCACATGGGTCGAATTTCGAGAAGAAATCAAATGCCGCTCCAACCAATCTTGGTTGTTAAGATTTTTGACATCTGGAAAATTGACTTTATGGGCCCGTTCCCTAACTTATATGGGAACCTGTACATTCTACTTATGGTTGATTGTGTCTCGAAATGGGTCGAGACTATCCCAAGCCTAACCAACGACAATAAGGTTGTCGTTAAATTTATAAAAGAAAATATCTTTTCTCAGTTTGGGCACTTGTAAAGTGTTTTTCGTCATCCTATTGAGATAGAGATACACGTTGCTTGTCAGGCATATTACAGATTCCCCCTGCCTGGCGTAGGCAGGGATTTATTGATCATGGGGATCCAAATCTTCGGCTGTTGCGGACTAAGCTGCCGTTAATTACCCATCGCTTTTGGAGCGAGAGATCCTTCGATTAACAGGTCAAACAGACCATGCGAACTCAATGTGCAATAGGCGTATGTGTGTGTCTTGAGGTTGTTTTGGGAATATCGGGGGTCTCGCAAAATTTATGTGGGTCAAGGGGGCTAGCATCCACCTTCCGGGTTGCGGGGCAGCGCCCTGGTAGAAATTTTTCTAAGGAGAGAAGGCTTTTGAGTGTGGAGCGTGTCTATTTTATTCATTTTTTTAATTTTTGTAAAATATTTATAGGGAAGATAGAAGTGAGGGATGTGTGTGTGCCATGTGCGTACTTAGCAAAATGAGCACATGATAAGGCGCACACCTATCGAGATGCGCACGTGACAAGGTGCGCACCTGTCGAGGTGTGCATTTAGCCCGGTGAGCACTTGGCGAGGTGCGAGAGAGTGAGAGGGACAAAGGGTCCTGAATGGGCCAAAAGGTCCAGTAAGATGCGCAATTAGGGATATGCGCACCGAAAGGGTGCAAGAGTGGGGCTTAAAGGGCCCTGAATGGGCCAAAAGGTCCACCAGGGCATGCTCTTAGGGAAGTGCACACCTAACGATGTGTGCACCTGGGCTGGTGCGCATCTGGCACGATGAGCACCTTTAAAGAAATGAGAAAGAAGGAGGCCTTTAAAGAGAGAGAGAGAGAGAGAGAGCGGCATAAAACCCTAAATTTATTTTTAGGGGATCAAAAGTTCTGTTTGGTTTCTCATCATATTTGCCTTTTATATGCTACACCTTTTACATATAGCCCCTTGGGCTTTTACAAAATTGGCTTTTTTCCTATTTAATAAAACAAAATTACATTTAATTTTCCCTTCCTTTTTCTTCTTCTCTTTTAGCCCGGCCCCTTCCATCCTTGGGCTAGATTTGGGCTTGGGTTCTCTTGGCTTTTTGACTTTGATTTTGGTTTTGACTTTGAACTTGGATTTGATTTTTTTATATTTTGGCAAAGGGGTGTAATTTTTTACCTCAACAGCACCCTCAAGCTATTATTAGTGATAATGGATCGCACTTCTGCAATCGGTTTTTCAAGGCTATTATATGAAAGTACAGAATCAACTACAAGCTCTCTACGCCCTATCATCCCTAAACGTGTGGGCAAGCCGATGTCTCAAATCGGCAAACCAAGCAGATTCTGAAGATGACGGGTTTCACAAACCGTAAAGATTGGTCTTCGAAATTGACCGACACCCTTTGAGTATTTTTAACTGCATATAAGACCGATCTTGACATGTTTCTATTTCGCCTGTCTTTGGTAAGGCTTTCCACCTCTCGGTTGAAATCAAACATAGAGCTATATAGGCGATCAAGGAACTTAACGTCGATCTTTTCAAGCTGGTAGCTTTCGGAAGCTACAAATGAAAGAGCTGAACGAGCTTCAGGATGAAGCATACGATAACGCGGTTATCGTAAAGAACATGACGAAGCTGTTTCACGATAAACACCTTCTGCGTAAGAGGTTCACGCCAGGACAACAAGTCCTCTACGATACCCAATTGTATTTTCATCTGGGTAAGTTACGATCTCGTTGGATGGGACCTTTCTTGATGCGGTGTGTATACTCGCACGGTGCGGTGGATTTGGAGAATCCAAAGGACGGTTCACTATTCAAAATGAACGGACACAGAGTAAAACCGTTCTTTTCTGTAGAACTATCGGAGGAGCTTTTGATGTTGCAGGAGCCAGTTTATCTTGCCTAATCTTCCTCCATTTACCACCAAACTTCGGTTATTCAGCTATAAACAGTGGAAATGTTGTTTCAAATAAGTTTGGGGGCATATATATACTATCTTGTGTATGTATATATATGGATATTCTTGTCCGGTGCGTACGTATTCATTTTTCTTCTGATGAGCATTCTTGTCGGGTAATGCTCGGTTTTGTGTGTCGGGATATTTCTAGTCCGGTGAAATTCTCTTTTAAATTTTTTAGGGTTTTATATGTAAATATTCATAAGGAGATGAGAAGAGCAAAAGAGTTTAGGAGAATAACAAGTTTAGGGGGTTTAAATGCAAAAGTTGTAATTTTTAACAATATTTTGACCACTTTTGACTTCTTCCTTTTTAAAACACATCCCTTCTCTTTTTTTTTCTCCAACACCATAGACCTTCTTCCCTAAATCACAAAATCCTAGCAGCCACCAAAAATTCCACCGGAAAATGCTCCAGACGACCGCCCAACAGCCGCCTCCTCAAGAGAAATTTCGCGCTTTAGCTGCCTATTAAGCGTGTCACCCCCTGAAATTTTTAAGGGAGGCTTGATCTCTTCCCCTCTTTTCTCCAGTATTTTTAGATCTGCAATTTTTTTCATTGGCTCCCAAATTTCAACCCGAGAGAAATTTTTCTTCCATGTTTGCTCATGATTTTTACGGTAGTTATTTTGGTGAGGAGATCCGGAAGCGCGGATGGAATTACTTGTTGTACAATCATCCGAATGCAATCGTGCTTCCGAAACTCGTTGTGCGCTTTTACGAGAGCATGGAGGAGGGTTGTTTAGGAAATTATGGGCACATCCGTTTGTTTTGGGGGATCGGGAAATTATTGTTGATAGGGACATGTTTCACGAAATAAACTTGATCCCCCGCATTCCCGCTCATGACTAACCCTTACGATTTGAGGATTATATGTCGTTGATGGGAGAGAATTGTGCTAGAGAGTCAAAAAAGGGAATTTTGGAAATTCAATATATACGAACGTGTTAACCTTTTGCCGTTGGGCACAAAATAATATTTTTGGGAGTTCGCATAACACAACCTTTTTTACATCATCCCTGCAAATTATGCTCACGCTTATGATTCAAAACCCTTGTTACGACATGTGCACAATTTTGTTACACTCGATTGGTGCGGGCAAAGGGGCTGCCAATTATCTGTGCCCGATATTAGTGACACAATTGTGTCGCTATTTTCTTCCCGTGAAAGAATTCGATACTGGCATGCGGATGGAAGTACCCATTCGACTTTTAGTAGAGGGTGCGTCCACATCATACACGGGACTTCATGAGTTATAGTCGCGCACCGAGCTGGCCGAGGATGTGATTGCGGAGACCTCTAGCTCGAGTTCCATCGCAAGTGATGAGAAGCTAACCCCCACCGAGCAAGCACGATTGCTGCGGCATACTAGTCGGGGGTCGATAGGGTGTTGGGGATGATGATTAGTTTTGATTAGTGTATGACTAGACTGGAGCAAGGGATGTCTACCCTATTAGCACGTAGTGATCGGGCTAGGTCGAGAGGTCATGGTGCTGGCACGAGCGGTGTTGACACTAGTGGTGCTGACACGAGTGGTACGACGTCTGGTTCTAGTGGTCGTAGTAGACAGCAGCGAGGGCTCTGCTGTGAGTAAGTTTGAGGGAGGGGTTTGTTGTAAATAGTTATCCATGCACTCTGCATTTGCACGTTTATTTTCTGCTTGTAAATATTTTTCTTTTTCGTTGCATGTTTAAATTATGCATTGCATTATGTTTATGTTTTCACATTGCATTGATTTTTTTCAAAACCCATAAAAATTTGAAAATCCTTAAAACCCATAAAAAAATTGAAACCTTTTCCCCAAAAAAATATAAAAATTTTGTCGTCAAGTTGGCTATTTAGATTTGAGTTCGATGTGTTGGTTGACTGGTTAGAAATGACCAAACTTGAGATTCAGAAATTGAAGACCCTAAAAGTAACCCTCCTTAAGTTTAACCATGGTAAATATACGTCCTTGCAGTTTGTTTAGAAGTAAGTAATCTTGAGTTCAATTCTTGAGTTAAGTTGAAATGAAAGGAAAGTATCGAAAGGTTTATTGAAGGATAAGTCTGAAAAATAGTTTCTATTCTTGAGTTCAAATTCAAAAAGTATATACCCTATAAACTGCACTTACTCACATCTTGAAACTTGGGATAGTAGAGGATACTTAAACATATTCTTTCCTGAAAGCCTAGTATGAATGAAAGAATGGTATTTGAAGCTAACCAGAAAAAGAGCGCCGCTGAAAAAACTATGTCCGGTCTTAAAATAAAAAAAAATATTTGCAAGACCTGAAAACTGCTATTTATGCCTTAATAAGCTCACATATTTGGTAATCGACTGATTAGTGTCTCAGAAAGCAGTAGTAGTCGCATAAAAGGGGTGTGAGAGAAGCCACCCATCATTAATAAAAAGAAGTAGTACTTGGTATTAAGATAAGGGTGCTATTGCTTGAATTGAATTCTTGAGTGTAAGGGCGAATTTACATACACGTAGAAGTTTATGATCGATATTTGGAGGAGAGATATGAATGAAGAATAAGTCTTACATTTTTCTTAAAAGATGATAAAAATTTCGGATTGGAGACTGCACTTTAGAAGGAAAACTCAAGAGAAACTGGAGTCATTATAAACTGGCAAAATGTATAGGATCTTAAGTTAATGAATAGAAGGTGTGAAGAATAAGGGGTGGATATTTCTAATTTAGGATGATAGAGTTTCTAACTTAGATGCTAACTGTAGGATTAGAGTCGACAGCTTGCTTGACAGGATTTTGTGGGTAGAATCTACTGAAAACCTTCAGGAGACAAAACTCCTTCTTTAGGGCCACCTAGAGGTTGAACGCTTGTTGCACACGCTAAGTGCAACCGTGATGCCTATGAAAGTGAGCTTGGGATTTTTTGAAAATATAATTGCTTGCTCGGGATGAGGAAAAGATAAGTTTGGGGATATTTGTTCATACCAAAATACTGCACATTGTTACCGTCCATTCTTGATCATATTGTATATAGGTAGGTGTTTTTGATCCATATTTGCTACATGATTACAAGTTACAAGTTCTCGGTTCAGAACAATGCAAATCACGCATAGTTATGACAAATTCAGGACAACTGCCGACAAACAGATAAAAATACGGGTTCTGGTCATTCACATCCGTCAGGTGCTGCTTACCAGTACAAGGGACAAGATCAAGTAATGATAATTCGTATCTAGAACAAGCACAAGCACAAGGATCAAGGGTAGCAGCGCGGAGCTCGAGGGAGATCTAAGACACAAAAACTCAAATGGTTTGATGGACAGAAGGTCGAAAAAAGTTGTCATTTTGGACCGTTGAAAATCTAAGAATATTTTGGAACAATTTTGTAAATGTGAATTTACCAAACAGAAGAATGAAGCAACACAAGAAAGCACAAGAAAAACGGAGTATCAAACCCAATAACTGACTGCGGATCAGCGAAATTTCTCATGGTTAAGAGGTGGATCCGTGCCCCTGACGTGTCATCGTTTGGCGAAATTTTATGGACGTTATTATCATTTCATTTGGCTTCAGAAAACATCCCAGTGGTTTCATTCACTGCCTATAAAAGCTCCAGTTCAAAGGCAAACAAGGGATGTAATATATTCTCTAGGATTAGTTTTAGTTTAGTATAAACTTCTTCTTCTTCATATTTTCTCCATTAAAATTGTGTGAGAGCTTTTTGAGTGGATGATAAATGAAGATTGAGAATTTTATTTTCATGTCTTACCTCAATTGTTAACTTAGTTTTTATTACTTGCTTGTTATTTTCTTAGTGGTGTAATTGTGTTTTATTGGTTTTAAATGCTTCTCTTTCTTCTACTCTATTTTATTTATCTTTGCAACCATTAAATGAAGTGTGATTCTTACTTAGGTGAGATCCTAAGGAGTTAGTTGCATTCTTCTACCTCATTTCTTTCTATCTTCCCTACTTGTTTTATTTTCTTTTTTTTATAATGAGTGAATAGTCTTCTCACTTGTTAGGGTAGGAAAAATGAAATTTGAGGAAATGAAATCTCTCTCACTCTTTCGTTTGCCCAACAAATTGAGTTGAACTCCCGCCCAAGCATCCACAATTCGCTCCCTTTGGCACCCTATCCTCTATGATAGTGGTGGTAAACCAGTGAGACCGGTTGTGGTTGGGTTGGCCGGAGGTTATGGCTAAGAGCCAAGAACGGACGGACAAGGACCAAAGGGAAGGGATTAAGCGTTGGAAAGCCTAACTTATGCTCGCAAGTACCTTTCCTATTTTTGCTAATCCCCATTCTTGTCGATTACCGTAACATCAATATCAAGAAAGGAAAATAAAAGAAGTGAGCGAACTCCTAACTCAAACTATGCTAACCCTAATCCTAACAAGTTTTCCTTAACATAAACATATCCGAACACGTAGTTAGCATCGAACAGAACTCCAACGAAATTGACTTAACTTGTTAAAACATAAAGAAAAAGACTCCGATATCTCCATGCATCGACCTGTACTCAACCGGCTAATTGCCAAGCGAACCTGTCTTGAGTGTGGAATGGAACTTTTAAAACGCGGTGAAAACCTATGAATCAATACCTCAGTGAAGTCAACTCGTCACACCTGCGAATAGCCTTCAGCTACCAACTACGTCTTATACCTCGTATCAACCACCCCTTGATCATCTTCTTTTTTCTTGAAAACCCATTTGCAGCCAACCATCTTCTTTCCTCTTTCGGGCTTCACGAGTTTCCAAGTTTGGTTCTTGTGAAGAGACTCAATCTCTTCATTTATAACGACTAACCAACGAGCTGTTTCATCGGATGAGATGGCTTCCTTATAGCTTTTCGGCTCGCTACTATCAACTGTCTCCGCAATAGACAGCGTATACGCCACTAGGTCATTATAGCCATATCTCTGTGGCTGTCTAATGTCCCTTCTCTGTCGGTTACGAGCGAGCAAATACTCCTCATCATGGGACTGCTCATCTTGAGCTTCTTCAGACGATGGTGAAGGAGAGATCTCCTGCGAACCAAGATATCACTGATCTCAATATCAACTCTCAGCTCATCCTTCTTCGAATCCTCTTCAACTGGAGATTTTTTGTTGTTCGGATTCAACATAGCAGATTCATCAAAAGTCACTTCTCTGCTAATCATAAATTTATGTGACTTAGGATCCGGACACCACAAACTATAACCCTTAATGCCGGTAGTATAACCAAGAAATATACATTTCTTCGCTTGAGGATCCGATTTTACTTCATGGAAATTTGCATAAGCGGGGTAACCAAATATCTTAAGTGTTGAATAATCGGCGTGTTTTCTCGACCATACCTGCTCCGGTGTCTTACAACTTAGCAATATATGAGGTGCCCAATTCACAATATAACACGCCGTATTTACCGCTTCTGCACAAAAATTCTTTCCAAGCCCTTCGTTGGACAACATGCATCGCACTTTCTCCGAAAGAGTCTGGATCATTTGCTCCGCAACTTCATTTTGCTGTGGTGTGTAGACAACAGTATGATACCGAACTATCCCTTCATTTTTGCAGAAATTATTGAAATCTCCATCGCAAAATTCTAACCCGTTGTCCATCCTCAGTCTTTTATTCTGCTTCCATGTTTGCTTCTCAAGCAACGTCTTTCATTGCTTGAATATAGTAAACACATCACTTTTGTATTTCAAGAAGTAGATCCAAACCTTTCTTGAAAAATCATCAATAAAGGTAAGCAGATACTTGGCACCGTTTTCTTTAAATACAACCGGAGAGGGTCCCCAAATATCCGAATGTATATAATCTTGAGTGCATTTCGTGTTGTGCACCGACGAACTAAAGCTAACACGCTTTTTCTATCCAAAGACACATTGTTCATAAAACTCCAGCTTCGTCGTACTCTTCTCACAAAGTAGACCCTGCTTCGACAACTCTGCCAATCCTTTCACTCATATGCCCGTGTCTCATATGCCATAATTTAGTGGTTTCCGAACCTGTCATACATTTGGATGATGGAATCGCTGCCAATTTGAAAGTCATCAAGCTCTGCAATAAATACAAGGACCCTTTTTTCAAGCACTTCATCACAACGAGCGCACCTTTGGTTATCTTCAAAACTCAACCTTCAGTGGAAAATTTGTAACCCTTGTCGTTGGGTGCACCTAAAGAGATGAGCTTCTTTTTCAAGTCAGGTACGTACCTGAATTCTCCCAATGTTCTCACAATACCATCGAACATCTTGATTTGAATTGTCCCTTTGCCAATAGCTCGGCACGAGATATTGTTGCTCATCAAAACCACTCCACCATCAACGAACATATTTACATCATAAAATTGCATTTTAATACCATCCATTCTTTATAATATTGCCTATAAAATTGGTGCTTTTAATCCGAGTTTGCTACATAAGTGCAGGAAACAGGTTTGGAGCGAGTGACGGACTTTAGAGGTAAAACCGGACCAATCCAGTTAAAGTCAAAGTAAACTTAGTCAACTCTGCAAATTTCAGTGTCGGCAAAAACGAGATATTATATGCTCATAGACTATCTAAAATAGTAAAAACGCAACACAAAAAGTTTGGAAGCCCAAACCCATGTCCAGACCGCAAAACCACCGCCAAACCGATCAAATGACCGCGGATCCGCCGCCTATTTAGCGTCGCACAAGTAGAGTTTCGGAGACAGTTTCGTCTTTTTGTGTACAACGACTTCGACGCTATGTGTAACAACTCAAATTTTAGTGTACATAAAATTCATTTAAAGTTAATGTATACTTGGGGTATTTACAATTCCTGTGAGTACTATAAGAATTTGATTTACTTTTGAACAACAAGAAAGAGCTTGTAACTCAATGGTAAGACCTTGCACTGCTGAACCAAATGTAGGGTTCCTAGGCACTCTAGTGAAGTCTCACAAGTGATCAAACATGCACAAATCAAATTTTACGGGTGCCTAGAAACCCGACTACGGATCGTTTACTAGATATTTAGGCGAAACAAGCAAACTAGTTAACATTTTAACTAAGGGAACGGATATACAACCTTTGTAGATCCGGTCCACCACCTCCACGGCTCCGCAATGAAGTCCCCTCGCTGTCCAAATCATGTCTTGGGCTCTAGCGTCGGCATCATCGAAGAATGGGCGGGCTTCATCGTCGGTTCGATGCCGAAGATGATCTACGTCGAGGCATCGCTAGAACAAGCTCCAACTTCACCAAGTCGGAAAAACTTGTGAAGGAAACACCCTATACTACTTGGCAAGAGGTAGAGGATGAAGAAATAGGAAGTGGGTAAACTTTAGTTTTGGATTTCTCACTAGATTTCATGACTTGCCATTGGAGTAGCAAGCTTTCTTCATTGAAGAAGAAGATGAAGAAAGAAGAAGATGATATGATAAGTCTTGATTAAAAATAAAAACAATATGATACTTATCATGTCAAGAACCATGGTTTAGTGTAGAGATTTAACCAAGGTTATATAAGTGGTTAAGGTTAGAGAAAAGACAAGAATGGTGGACTTAGTCAAGGTTTCAAGAAGTTTCAACTAAAAACAAAATAAGTCCACCATTTATCTTTCTCTTTATCTTTTCTAAATGAAATAAATAAAAAGATAAATGAATAAGCAAATGAAAAGATACCCTAACCACTAACTAACCATGGTTCAATACTTTACACAAAATCAAGGAAGAATGTATCATCAAACATGATACAATGATGTGCACAAAAATATATCACATATACAATGTGCAATACAAGTGAGTAAATCCATTTAAAATGAACCAATACTAGTTAATGCAAAGTAATATATCAAATATATAATTATACATTAAATCATTAAATCAACACTTGATTTAACGATCCGGTCATATCGCATATAACCGACTAGTATCATACGTATCGACTTATCGAATCAATCCTTGATTCAACAACTAGGTTATATCGCATATAACCAATCGATACATTCATCGCGAGAATAGAATACGGTATCACATACACGTATTATTCTCGGTCCCGCACATATCTCATATACGCTCCTATTTCGTTTCGCTTGAGCTAGGAAACCTCTGTGTAGGACTCTAAAGACTCGTCAATACGCCGGCAGCAGATGATGATCATATCAAACACCCACAAGCGGCAAGCGGTCTGCTAAACGTAACGGCCACCCGGGTATTGAGCGATCAGAAGATCGATGAGCAAGCCCGCTCACACTCCTGTGAATCCAACCAGTAACACTTACCGTATAGTCCGGTCTGTTCGTCTGATATGTCGCATATCTCGCCTAGGGGTGGTAAACGTCAGACCCCAATAGCTCGATAAGTCATGCCGACTTGAGGTCCATAACATTCGTGAAACTACTGATAACTCTTACCAGTATATCACTGCAACCCTGGCCAGGGATTTCCTGTTATGGCCAGTCGAGCATAGCACAACATCAACCCCCAATACCGGGAGAGACGAATCCCCTCCTATCGCTCATTGTCTCCATGTGAATCGGGACTGTACCCAAAAACCACCTGTTTGCACAACTCAGTAGAGCCGTGGTAGGGTGGAAATCAAAGCACAGTGGGAGACACACAAGACTCTATGACGATCTCGGGTCAACAGACTAAGCTGTACCAGTGTCACCAGAGAACTGCCATCTGACGTGAGGTATAATACCATCTGGGAGTTCTCGGCGAGTCCGTTCAGTGTACCCAGTCTCCACTGAGCACCCGCATACCATCTTCGATGTCAAACACCAATGGATATGGGATCATCCATCGCCCATCGCATGGGTCGAGAAGATATGCGCTAGTCTACTCTGGAATATCGATGCCCCGTCTCGATATTCCCTCGACTAGGAACATTTCAAGGATGTACTCATGGACTACCCAGGCCCCACTAGTATGATCTACATCATAGTCCTGGAAGTCGAGTACACATCCTATGGGCTTTATCAACATGTAATCAGAGAGATAGAAAGTATACATGTTAAGATAAAGTGCAACCAGATAGCGTACTATCATGTCGAGCAAGAAAGTCCTACCTATATATGTCCCAGCATCCACTACAATATACATCCAATGTACAGTAATGGCCTCTAGGGCATACATATAACTAACAATCTCCCACTTGCACTAGGGCCATCTGTAGCAGTGGTTGCAGTATCACATACTCAACCATCCCCTAAAGGTTTCTCTTTGGGAAAAGGCCTTCGTGAGTGGATCCGCCGTGTTGTCCTCTGAGTCTTCTCTCCTATCCTCGATCACCCTGGAGATCAACTATCTCCATGATCAGGTGATGCTGCCTCAGAATTTGTCTGGGTCACTGATGGGACCAGGGTTCCAGGGCCGTAGCCACACTTCCATTGTCATACAATGGCAGGAACCTAGTTCATCTTATGAACCAATATACACCCAAACTTCCTCTTTGGTAGTATCTTTAATAGCGATGTTACCAGCCTTTATCGTCTAGTTTGCCACGGTATCTAGCTTGGAACTCTTCCAACATACCGTCCCTCTACTGAGGGTAAAGACAATGCCCGTGACTGACATTCAGTCGTTTTTATCACCCTGGAACTCTTCCAGTGATCCCCCCCAGGATCGATTGATACCATCTCACTATATCTAGTGAGAATCCTAACATCCAATTACATCTATCTCATAGATGAAAACTCAGGATTTAGGAGGTATCACTTTGATCCTATATGGAAAATCTTTGTGATAAGCGGAGATTGATCGAGTGTAGCATAGGAAACTCCTTCCCTAACAAGAGTATGTCATCCACGTACTCTACGAGGATCGTCACCATACTCTCTACTACCTTTTTGTTTATACAAGGTTCATCTACCATTTTGATGATGTCAACTTCTTTGACTAATCCATCAAAACAGATGTTCCAACTCCGCGATGCCTGCTTCATTATGTAAAGCAACTTGCACACGTTTCCGCTGCTCCCACTGTTTACGAAGACCTCTGGCTGTGTTCTTATAGACGCTCTCTTCTAAATCAGTATTTAAAAAAGAAGTCATGGCACCCAACCGCCAGATATCGTAGTCATGGTATGTAGCCGTGGTAAGTAGGATCTGGACAGACTTAAGCATAGCTACTGGAAAAAGGTTTCATCATTATCCACGCCTGGTCGATGACGAAAACCTTTAACAAGTCTAGCTTTGAAAGTCTCAACTTTTCCATCTACACCAAGTAATCTTCTCAAGATATACTTGCTCCTGATGGGGATTTAACCCTTCAGATATAGCAGCTAAAGTCCATACTTTGCTGGTGTACATGGATTCCATCTCAGATCGCTAAGCATCCAGCCATTCTTACAGAGTCCCTGCTCTCGATGGCCTGCTCGAAACTAGTTGGGTCATCATCTCATGATGCAATCCTTGCTCCCACTGTCATCGAGAAACCGAGGTATCTCTCAGGCGGATGAGGAACCCTACTAGATCGGCGGAGAGGCTGAGGTTCGTCGGGAACTATAGAATCTTATGGTTCAGTCAAATCATTAACTGCAGTTTTGTATAGCTGGAACCTTTCCAGTTCTACAGAACTGACCCTGCCTCGATCTTGTCCGGATTTTGCTTTAAACATAGGCCGGACAACCCCAAATCTTAACTCACTTAAGAGATAGGCTCTTCCCATACCATATCTCATATGGAATGGTAGGCAGTGATTTGATTCGAATCTAATTCAATAGGTATGCGGCTTCTCAAGCGCATAACACCCAAAAGGAAATAGGTAACTCAGTAATACTCATCATAGAGCACACGATATCTAATATTGTGTGATTGCTCCGCCCCGATACACCGTTGTGCTGTGGTGTATTCAGAGGAGTAATACCGAGAGAGAATCTCATTTTCCTTTAGAATGGTCCAAGGATTCCATGCTCAAGTATTCTCCTCCCTGATCTCATCATAGGACATAATACTTATACCCGGTTATTGGTTCTCTACTTCTAACTTATATTCTGTGAATACCTCAAAAGGTTCGGACTTATGTTCCAACAGGAACATATGACTGAATCTTGAGAGATTATCAGAGAATATAATGAAGTAAAAAGAACCAGTCCTGGCATGTGTAGACAGGAGACCTTACATACATCATCATGTATCAGTCCCAAGAGTTTACTAACTCTTTCTCTGTTTCCAGTAAACAGAGCT
The DNA here is from genome assembly GCA_030015575.1 of Agapanthus africanus. Taxonomy (NCBI): domain Eukaryota; kingdom Viridiplantae; phylum Streptophyta; class Magnoliopsida; order Asparagales; family Amaryllidaceae; genus Agapanthus; species Agapanthus africanus. Next base: position 52,906,364 of record CM057347.1, read on the forward strand.
GGTGTCATTATATCTTTGTGACATGACTGGCAAGTTTCACAAGATGTAAATTCAAACTGATTTAAATATGCATCTAAATGTAACTTCAGCTAGTCGGGTCGCATTGATATGACCTAGTCTACAATACCTCAAGAAGAATTCGTTCATTTCTGAACTCTTCCTCTTGTGTGTGTTCTGTATACGAGGAACTGTAGTTTGATTTAGAACGTCAATGCTTTTAGATAACGTGCCTGAACCGATCAACTTTTGATATAGGAAATGTTCAAAACATTATCCATCAATACAAAATTATATCCTTTCTTTACTAATAAAGAGACTGATATGATTTTGTATATCAGGTTCGGTATCTAATAGCATTTGTTCAGAATCAATGTATTCGTAATACAGGGTGACAGTGACCAACAGACTTGGCTGCAACACTTGCCCCGTTTTCTGTCTCATGAAACTTATCACCCGTTCTCAGTTTTTCTACCTTTTTGTAGCCCTATGTAACACATTACATATCTGGGATCCTGATCCGGTATCATATACCCAGGATGCAGAGGATACTGAGAAACAGTTCTTTGTAATGAACACACCCGAAGGAGATGCATCTCATGCACTTTCTTCGTTTGGGCGGCATGGGAATCCTGGCATTCTCCTATTTCCTGCTCTGTCTTATAACAATTATAAGTTGGAGCGGGACCAACGTTCCCCAGCTCAGTATAACAAGCGGGTTCGGTCAATACATCCATATTATTATCTTGATTAAGGCGTGATATGGTCGCTACCTGGAGAGAGAGAGAAGAAAACACTCAGCGTGCGCTCTTGCAAGATCAGATTGGTTATATATTTTATCTAATCAGGATGGCTCCCACTGTTTTTATCAAATCTTCCTTCAAACCTTAAAAGGAAATACTAGCCGGGATTAATTACACTCTGTAAGTTCGCCAATCTTTCAGCCAGGCCAGTGTCGGTACTTTGAGGGAGGTTCCCCGTGCTTTCGCACGGACCTAATTACAGTAAACCTCGTTTTCCCAGAGGCGTAACCCCGTTGACACCTTTCTAGACACCTACTTGATCGGCTAATTGTAAAGTGCAAAACTCTCCCAGGAGTAACAATTACTCGCAGTGGGTATCGGGATCCAACTATCACATAGAAGGTATGCAATCTCATTGCAAATTCCAACACTTGAAACTCCCGATAAAGGTTTTTACCCCTAGCACCTATGACCTTAACTATGGTCAACAAATCACAAGTACTAGTCAAGTTCTACCCGTCATTTCGTGATTAATTAGACCCACCCACATGACCCTTAACTAAGGTCAACAAAGTCACGCTACTGTCCTAACTAATCGCATCATATGCGGTGTAGGAAGACATCACTTAGCTACCGTACACTGTGCCTTGACTATGGTCAACAAACACAGCACGAATACTAAGTACTCTACTTCCTAAAATGACGGAGGGTTGCGAATGGTTTTTGTGAAAACCTTTAACGCTTTGAACTTGATCTCGTTGCGGAATCAAATGGTTTTTAAATGGAATGTTTTTGAGGGTTTTCTAGTTTTGCTAAAGGGGTCACTCCCGGTGAAGGGATCGTCGGCCCTTTCCTCGTCGAATGAGGTGCGGGATATATCATATATATCACTGTGCAAAGCAGAAACTATAGAAGCGATCAAATACAAACTGAGTGTGTAGCATCTGCCAGTTAGTGCTAAAGGAGTCACTCCCGGTGAAGGGATTTCGGTCCTTTCCTCATCGAATAAGGTGCAGGATGTTCTATAATGAACACCACAATGCAAAGCAAGAACTGTAGCTACCTGTTTTTATTTTGAAATTCGATTCCACAACATCAGTTAGGTTTATTTTCTTTCATTAATCTCATTAATGAATATCCCATCATTTAAGTCCACCTAATCATCACAGATAAATATAACGTACGCTTATGCCATCCGCATTCGCCTCGATGTCCTGTCTGCACCGTTAGGTTAGGTAACTAACGGCAGAGCGGGACAGGGCTAGCGCGGGTGTAAAACATAAGCAACGTCTATATAATATATCATATATACTATATATAATACCTGTCACAGAACATCATATGATCACATCACAGATAAATCACAGCAGAAGAAACATATGAAATATTGGATATACTAGGACGTCCGTGTTTTCAATACGAGCCAGTATAAAACACGGATTCCACGGTCGTGATGAATAGCCAATCCCACACCCCAAGACCCCTACGAGAGCGGCAAGCAACCCTACCAATTCTAGGGTTAGGAGACCCGGACTCGACTCCTCGAGTTGGTCTCCCACTGGACCCCAGAACCCGGTTACTTGTGCTCCCCTCCTTGGGTCTATCCTAGTGCAGAAAAGTAAATAATATACAACGGGTGACGACTTCCGCAACCTGGAAGTGCCCCAATAAAAGAATATTACATACAAGTTTTTACATGAATGAAAATGAAAAACACTCATCTCACATAAAAAAAACCCCGGCTATTCAAACACGACGATCCAATATAACATATCCAGCAACACATAACATCACATGTCATCAACGTAAGTAAATATGCGTATCCCAATTGTCGTTGACATATAGCAACGAAACCGGCGACATCACATATTACACTTACGGTCACAGAAAAGAAAGTGTAAAACTACAACAGTTGAAATCCGCAACCACCTCAGACATCGCATGCCTGACCAAATGAATTCTTTAGACATCGCATGCCTAACAATTATAAACCCCGCATTTTAGTCTCATTATCGAAAACACTTTTCAATATCAAGTCGGGCAATTCAACAAGATTCCCGACATTCTGATCGAATGCTCGTCGCAAACTTTAGTAGGCGGCTGCACCCCCGATACCGTCGACGAAGTGCACCAAGGCGGAACACCGCTGCCGCGAGCACCCAAACGGATGCTTTCGGCGACGGGGTTCTCCTACAGTCACTTGGTCGGGGCTATGGAGTGAGGCTGTCTATTAAGTTTACCCGGCGAGTATCCGTGTACGCTACGTGATTGCGACGGACTTTTGATCACATCAAAACTCCGTGGCAACCGATCAAGTGAGACTAAACTGCTATGTTTATAATATTCATTCCGTTATCTCATAACTATTTGTGAATTCCAATTATTGTATCACATTCCGGATAAATAGAAAATGCTAAACTTTTCGATCGAACAATCGAACACCCAAGTTTTCCCGATACGGCTCAACACATGAAATAAGTCTAACAACATTCAGTTCGTGCCTCAGTACCAACGGTCCAGCCGTAGAAGGGTCAAGCCAATGCCTCACATGTGGCACGCCGTACTGCCCCAAACCCGAAGGTTCAAAGGGCAGTTCAAGACGGTCACATAATCGAGTTAAGGTTTGTTGTCTTCTAGAGGGTCCATCGCGTTACTTGCACTACTTAGAACGTCGTTAAACTACGGAAAAATCCAACAATTGGAAATTTCCCGGCAGGGGAAAAAGTGGGTATTTATATCCGGTCGAACTTTTTAACATATTCTAAAAATACCCGGAAAAGCACACCGACAAAATTAGACAGTCCGATCGAGTACACCGAGTCCCCAATACAACACAGAAAATACAACTCTGGAAAAATTATTAAAAATTCCCAGGAAAATCAGCACAGAAGAATAAGAATTACTGTGCAGAAATAGATGCACAAAACGACAAAGTGGCCGCGGATCCGCCGCATGAGCCTTCTGTAAGGCCGCGGATCCGCGCCTACTTTGTGGAATCAGGACCACGAATTTTACAGTATGTCTTAGATCTTCCTGCTGATTTTTCTGAATATTTTTAATCTCGAAAAAACCACATTTTACAGAAATGTCCAGAGAGCATTTTCAAAGTCGGGTTTTGGGTCGATCGGACTTCTGATTCCGTCGGGACTTCGCCTAAGGCTCTAGATAGGCTCTGATACCACTGTAGGGTTCCTAGGCACTCTAGTGAAGTCTCACAAGTGATCAAATATGCACAAATCAAATTTTACGGGTGCCTAGAAACCCGACTACGGATCGTTTACTAGATATTTAGGCGAAACAAGCAAACTAGTTAACATTTTAACTAAGGGAACGGATATACAACCTTTGTAGATCCGGTCCACCACCTCCACGGCTCCGCAATGAAGTCCCCTCGCTGTCCAAATCATGTCTTGGGCTCTAGCGTCGGCATCATCGAAGAATGGACGGGCTTGATCATCGGTTCGATGCCGAAGATGATCTACGTCGAGGCATCGCTAGAACAAGCTCCAACTTCACCAAGTCGGAAAAACTTGTGAAGGAAACACCCTATACTACTTGGCAAGAGGTGGAGGATGAAGAAATAGGAAGTGGGTAAACTTTAGTTTTGGATTTCTCACTAGATTTCATGACTTGCCATTGGAGTAGCAAGCTTTCTTCATTGAAGAAGAAGATGAAGAAAGAAGAAGATGATATGATAAGTCTTGATTAAAAATAAAAACAATATGATACTTATCATGTCAAGAACCATGGTTTAGTGTAGAGATTTAGCCAAGGTTATATAAGTGGTTAAGGTTAGAGAAAAGACAAGAATGGTGGACTTAGTCAAGGTTTCAAGAAGTTTCAACTAAAAACAAAATAAGTCCACCATTTATCTTTCTCTTTATCTTTTCTAAATGAAATAAATAAAAAGATAAATGAATAAGCAAATGAAAAGATACCCTAACCACTAACTAACCATGGTTCAATACTTTACACAAAATCAAGGAAGAATGTATCATCAAACATGATACAATGATGTGCACAAAAATATATCACATATACAATGTGCAATACAAGTGAGTAAATCCATTTAAAGTGAACAAATACTAGTTAATGCAAAGTAATATATCAAATATATAATTATACATTAAATCATTAAATCAACACTTGATTTAACGATCCGGTCATATCGCATATAACCGACTAGTATCATACGTATCGGCTTATCGAATCAATCCTTGATTCGACAACTAGGTTATATCGCATATAACCAATCGATACATTCATCGCGAGAATAGAATACGGTATCACATACACGTATTATTCTCGGTCCCGCACATATCTCATATACGCTCCTATTTCGTTTCGCTTGAGCTAGGAAACCTCTGTGTAGGACTCTAAAGACTCGTCAATACGCCGGCAGCAGATGATGATCATATCAAACACCCACAAGCCGCAAGCGGTCTGCTAAACGTAACGGCCACCCGGGTATTGAGCGATCAGAAGATCGACGAGCAAGCCCGCTCACACTCCTGTGAATCCAACCAGTAACACTTACCGTATAGTCCGGTCTGTTCGTCTGATATGTCGCATATCTCGCCTAGGGGTGGTAAACGTCAGACCCCAATAGCTCGATAAGTCATGCCGACTTGAGGTCCATAACATTCGTGAAACTACTGATAACTCTTACCAGTATATCACTGCAACCCTGGCCAGGGATTTCCTGTTATGGCCAGTCGAGCATAGCACAACATCAACCCCCAATACCGGGAGAGACGAATCCCCTCCTATCGCTCATTGCCTCCATGTGAATCGGGACTGTACCCAAAAACCACCTGTTTGCACAACTCAGTAGAGCCGTGGTAGGGTGGAAATCAAAGCACAGTGGGAGACACACAAGACTCTATGACGATCTCGGGTCAACAGACTAAGCTGTACCAGTGTCACCAGAGAACTGCCATCTGACGTGAGGTATAATACCATCTGGGAGTTCTCGGCGAGTCCGTTCAGTGTACCCAGTCTCCACTGAGCACCCGCATACCATCTTCGATGTCAAACACCAATGGATATGGGATCATCCATCGCCCATCGCATGGGTCGAGAAGATATGCGCTAGTCTACTCTGGAATATCGATACCCCGTCTCGATATTCCCTCGACTAGGAACATTTCAAGGATGTACTCATGGACTACCCAGGCCCCACTAGTATGATCTACATCATAGTCCTGGAAGTCGAGTACACATCCTATGGGCTTTATCAACATGTAATCAGAGAGACAGAAAGTATACATGTTAAGATAAAGTGCAACCAGATAGCGTACTATCATGTCGAGCAAGAAAGTCCTACCTATATATGTCCCAGCATCCACTACAATATACATCCAATGTACAGTAATGGCCTCTAGGGCATACATATAACTAACACCAAAGCACCAGAGTTTAAATCCCATCAGCCACACATTCTTTTTATTTAAAATTCTTTTAATCTTTTAGAAGCCCAAGAGTCTACACGAGCACAACACGTAAACTGAAGAGTCACACATAAAAAAAAACGAGTGCACTGCAGTAGACCAATCGACCCCGACACGTGGCCCCAATACGAGCCCCCAACTCGTGACTCGGGCCGGCGAGATGGCGACTCGGGCCGGCGCCGCCGGTTCAACTCGGACCAAACCCCAATTTACTTTAACCCTGATGACTTTTGGACTCCACCCATAACTCCAGTATTATTTGTTTTTCCTGCACATTTACAGAGCACAATAAAACTCACATTTAATCTATTTTATTACAAATTTTTTACACACCCTTTCACTATCCTAAACCCTAGTTTTTCCTATAAATACCACCCCTCAAATCACCCCTTCTCACTCATAAATCTCTGCCCAAACTCTCAATAAAATTCCAAGATCCTTTTATGTACAAGTGGAGTTAGCAAAGGGCGAAACTCCGACAAACTTCCGGCGACAACTCAAGGAGTTTCCGACGACGAAACGACGCACCGGCAACTCCCACCTCTTCCTCTTTCTCTCCTCTAGCCAATCATCTAGTAAGTCTCTACTTCTCCTTCTTTTCTCTATTCTAAAAACTTTTAAAACTAAAACCCGACGGAAGCGGAGTTAGTCCGACTTCCGATTCGGTTTTCTTTAAAAACTACACTTTTCATTAAAGAAATAAAACCATATTCTTATATGTTGATTAATAAACATTAAAAAACTTAATAAAACAAGTTACACATCAAACTAATCATTTTTGTAACTTTTATTATACCTTTTCAGAAAAATACCATATAGTTTAGTTTCGATATACACCATCATAATTTCTTTTTATACCTATAGATAGTTCATGAGGTAATGACCTACCTCCTCATAACACACATATCTAATATAGCACGATGGAATTTGGGAACATAGATTTGGAAAATTATGACTTTTCATATAACTACCTTCAACTTATAAAACCTTTTTCTATAAGAAGTGTATTTAACAAATCTTTGCAATTACGCCTCTACAACCCATTTTGGGGAACCCATTCGGAATGGTGCGTATTATCACACATCCTCGAGCTTAGTAGAGTGAGATGCAGACCTCCGCAAGGAGCATACGATCTCGAAAGTTTTTTAAATCACTTTTTCTTTAGAAAATATGATTTCTATTATAAATAAAACTTATATTTTTAATAAATAAATAAATATGTAATTAATATCAAAATATCTATTTTTAATATTTATAATATTCCACATTTCCAAAATTCAAGAAAAAATTCCATTTACAAGAAAATACCATATATCCAGTATTTCAAATAAATACCTTATATTTTAAAAACTAGGTCATATTCACTAGAAATTCCACATTGAATAAAAGAAATATCTATGAAAACTCTAAAAACAATAATTAAATACTTGAGATGTATTTTGGAAGTATAACAAAACTATTTTACATAAAACCCCCTCATGTTATACTAAAATACAATAAGGACCATAGTAAACATAGGTTTAAGCGGAACCGGTCTCTTGAGCCTCAGGGAGCCGGAGATATGGGTGCTTGCCTATTTAAGGTAGACAATCTAAACAACGATGTTATCAATACGATAATTGTCTTGGAAAAAGACACAAATTCTGCCGTCCATGTGCAGCAGTTACCGATAACACCAAAACCTAATTCAGGATTCAATTTCTTTTCTAATTGTCTCAGACCGAGTCTCAATATAATCAATCTGACTTGAATAGGATTCAAGTATGAAATTATAAAACTACAATTCAATATGAATCCATATATATTCAATTTTTTCAATCTATTCAATCTATATTGACCGAACCGAACCATGGATATATATCCATCTACATGATTCTCCAGTTATATCCATTTACTGATATCATGGTTCCGGCAAGTCATCCATCTATATAAATCAAGACAATGCAATACAAATAATACAATCAAGACATTGCGGGGTTTATAAGGGGTAGATTGGTACGGAAGGTGTTAGAAATGGCACGAGACAGCAACTATAGAAACACCTAACCTGAATTCAATTGCTATTGTACCGTGGCTGAACGGTTCCTTGTACTCCATATACCGTAGTCTCTGGTCTAGTGAGACTCCTCTCGTATACACTGGCATCTTCTGTACCAAGCTACAAACAATATCATTAACACTAAATACAACATTATAACAATATACTCTCCATTATGTCTATTCCATTATTGTCTATTTACGGAACTTACCGAGCGTTTTGTTCGCTGATGACATTTTCTTTCTTTTCTTTGGAATGTCGTCAGGTGATTCAGACCTTCAGGAGGTCGAGCCCACCATCGAGGACTTGGATCAGCTAGCCTTCCACCCGGAGCTCTAGTTACTTGTACATTTCATTTCAGTATTTTCATTTCTGTTATGTCACTTTTTAGGCATTGCTTTCATTCCATGTTTTTACCTTTCAGTTGTATTGTAAAAAAAAATGTTTAATAAATAAACTTGATGTTCTTTTACATATTGTCTCTTGTGTACATTACCTTTTATATTGTTTAGATACGCTTAGCGTGTTTACTTCTGAGTAAATACGTAGCGGGCCAGTCGCGTCCCCTTCGCCATACACCGGGAAGCGGGGCGTGAAAGGTTTTGTTGGTGCCCCATGCAGGTCAGATATGTGTGGACATACAGGTCAATTCTGTATGGACATACAGGTCAGTTCTACGTGGATAACCTAAGTAATATAACACAAGAACCAGCAACTGAAAACATTTTTTACAATTCATATTCCTTGAGTCTTATTATTTCGTATACTTTGAATCCGTCATAACCCAATTTTTTCTTTCAAAATTATGGATTCCCCAAACAACACCAGCATGAATGTCAATAACACTTCCCCACCATTACCACTCACACCTTCCGTCGCTGCTCCGATCAACGAGCAGACGGTCTGCTTGAGGCAATCTGCAGCCTCCTGGAAGGACAGCAGCAGCAGAATGCTATCTTAATGAACCGACCAGAGGCAGAAGCACCTGTGGTGAAGCAATTCAGAGCTTTGCACCCCAAACAACTCTCAGGAAAGGAGAGCCCTCTAGAAGCAGAGGAATAGGCTCAAAGCATCGAAGATGATCTGGCTGCAGCATAAATGCCAGAGATAGCTTGGGTCCGAGTTGCAAAGCTGCAGCTCACAGACAATGCATGGGTTTAGTGGAAGGCGGAAGAAAGCTGTCTTGATCAATTCATCGAATGGAAGACTTTCCGCGACATGTTCGACGCAAAGTACTTTCCAGAGACTGTCAGGTTCGACATGGAACAACAGTTCATCCACTTACAACAGGGTTCGATGTGGACCAAATCAGTGGATGAATATGATGCTGAGTTCACCATGCTCAGTCGGTAAGATATGTCTCAATAATTCGATTTTTCAAAATATCACATACTACACAGCTAACACAATACTTTAGCATATTTGCGGCACTCCTGATACCGACGGATGAGATCAGAGCCCGTCGATTTCAACAAGGGTTAGATTCGGATATCCAGGCTGCATTAGCCACAGGAGATTTTCCGACTCATGAATCGGCTCTAAAAGCTGCCCGCCGTTATGAGGCAGTGGTAAAGATGAGGGGCAGATCTCACTCTGCTGGAGTTAAGCGCCCTGCCACCCAGATGGCAGGAGGAACCTCATCAAGGCCACTATTTGTGCCCAGGAGATCGGGAGTACAAATCAACCATCCCAGCCCATCCTTTTGTACCTACTGCAAGAGAGATGGACATTTGGCGAAAGACTGCCGGCGAGCCAACCGTCTTTGCTTAGTCTGCAGCTCAGCTACTCATGATATTGGGTTTGTCCCCGAAGATACAACCCAATTGCTGCACCCAGGCCGGCAATCACTTACCAGCAGAGACCAGCCCTTCAGGCACCTGCTCCAAGACTCGCTCTCCTTGCTCCACCACCTAGAGGACCACCGACTGCACCTCCTCCTCGTCAGTTCCATCAAGCTCAAAGGAACGTTCAGAGGAATGCTCCTCCGGCCAGGAGGAATGTACCATGGCGACAGGTTTTCACGATGACCGTGGAAGAAGCTGAGGCCACTGGCCAAGTCATCACTGGTAACCTTTTCTTCTCAAGCTTTTCTTTCAGTCTTAACACCTACCTACATATTTTCCCTATACCTAAAACATATCCCACATAACTTAGGTACAATCTTAGTATCCCCACTTCCTGCACTAGCACTCTTCGATACTGGAGCATCTCATTGCTTTATGTCGCAATGATTTGTCTGAACTCATGCGATTCCAGTCACACCGCTTGTATCCAGCTGGAATGTCAGTTCAGAGAACGGCGTTCTAAAGGCAACAATGGTACAGCTTGTGTCCAGTAGTCATCTGCAACAGAGAATTCTATGCTGACTTCAAGGTGCTGGACATACCAAACTTCGACGTCATCTTGGGTATGGATTGGCTCGGAACATTTTATGCTACTATTGACTATCGTCAAAGGAGGGTAGTATTCGAGATTCCAGAGCATCCAGTTTTTTATTTCAAAAGTGGAGATTGTACCCTAGAGCCAAGTACTTACAAGGTGAAACCAAAGAAGGCAGTGATTGCGGCAATTCAAGCGGAGGAAGTATCAAAGCCAGAAGTGGTTCGAGAGTTCGACGATGTGTTTCCTGACGATATATCAAGTTTGCCTCCCGATCGAGCTCTTGAATTCAGCATTGATTTAATACCAGGAGCACAGCCGGTGATCAAAGCACCGTATCGATTAAGTCCGGAAGGTTTGAAGGAAGTCCGAACTCAGTTGGACGAATTATTGGCGAAAGGATGGATTCGTCCCCGCACTTCAAGTTGGGGATCACCTGTACTGCTTGTGAAGAAGAAGGAAGATTCATACAGAATGTGTATCGATTATAGAGCCTTGAACAAAGTAACTATAAAGAACAAGTATCCGCTACCGCGTATCGACAATCTGTTCGATCAGTTAAGTGGATCTTGTGTTTTCTCCAAGTTAGATCTTCGTTCGGGTTATCATCAGGTGAAGGTCAAGGAATCTGATATCCATAAAACGACATTCAGAACTTGCTATGGTCATTACGAATTTCTTGTGATGCCATTTGGAGTGACCAATGCACCAGCAATATTCATGAACCTGATGAATCAAGTTTTCCGGGTGTACTTAGACAAGTTCGTTGTCATCTTCATAGACGACATCCTGGTGTATTCTAAGAGTTGGAAAGAACATGGCGAGCACCTACGAATTGTCTTGGAAAATTTACGACAACATCATTTATATGCCAAGTACATCAAGTGCGAGTTTTGGCTAGATCAAGTTGGTTTCCTCGGACATATTGTATCAGGCGAAGGAATCTCTGTAGATCCAGTGAAAGTTTCAGCAGTAAGCGAATGGCCGACACCAAAGTCAGTGAAGGACATTCGAAGTTTCTTAGGTCTAGCTGGATATTACCGAAGGTTCATTGAAGAATTTTCGAAAATAGCAACACTCCTGACCAAGCTCACACGTAAAGATGAACAATTCGTGTGGTCAGAAGCATGCGAACAAGTTTTCGTAGAACTCAAGTCAAGGTTGACATCAGCGCCTATTCTCGTTATACCGGACCAATCTGGAGGTTTCGAAGTGCATTGTGATGCGTCCGATAAGGGATTAGGATGTGTTCTACATCAGCACGGAAAGGTTTTGGCTTATGCTTCAAGATAGCTGAAGATTCATGACCGCAATTATCCAACGCATGATTTGGAATTGGAAGCCGTTATTTTTACTTTTAAGATTTGGCGCCATTATCTTCTTGGTGAACGAGTGAACACATACACAGATCACAAGAGTCTGAAATATGTGTTTACTCAGAAGGAGCTTAATATGTGGCAAAGACGATGGTTAAAAATTATGGCGGACTTTGACATCAACCTGCAATATCACCCAGGGAAAGTGAATGTGGTACCTGATGCCCTTAGTCGCTAACCATTAGCAATGAATCTCATCGCTCGGTGGAAGCTTCAACAAGACTTGCATCAGATGGAGATTGAAGTAGTCATGCCAGTTAACGCTTCAAGTTTGATAAACTTACAAGTTCAATCTACTATTGTCAATCAGATCAAAACAGCTCAAACAAGTGATGCTAAGTCCAAGGTATATTGGACCGTTCGACATACTCGAACGAGTCGGTGAAGTGGCATACCGTTTGGCACTTCCACCTTTATTGGAAGGAGTGCACAATGTGTTCCACATATCCTAACTCAGAAGGTATGTGAGTGACCCTAGCTATATTCTCGATCATTCCGAGCTCACTGTACAGCCCGACTTATCTTGTGAGCAGCAACCCGTTGAGATTCTGGACAGGAAAGTGAAGTCACTTCAGAACAAAGAAGTCAACTTGGTTCGAGTGATGTGGAGAAAAGACACTCCAGAAGAATCGACATGGGAAAGGGAAGATGAGATGCGTGCAAGATACCCTCACCTATTTGTAAATTAGTCCTTAAAATAAACTGTAAATTTCGAGGACGAAATTTTTGTAAGGAGGATATACTGTAACAACTCCAATTTTAGTGTACATAAAATTCATTTAAAGTTAATGTATACTTGGGGTATTTATAATTTTTGTGAGTACTATAAGAATTTGATTTACTTTTGAATAGCAAGAAAGAGCTTGTAGCTCACTGGTAAGACCTTGCACTGCTGAACCAAAGTAACAGAGTTCAAATCCCATCAGCCACACATTCTTTTTATTTAAAATTCTTATAATCTTTTAGAAGCCCAAGAGTCTACACGAGCACAACACGTAAACTGAAGAGTCACATATAAAACAAACGAGTGCACTACAGTAGACCAACCGACCCTGACACGTGGCCCCAATACGAGCCCCCAACTCGTGACTCGGGCCGGCGAGATGGCGACTCGGGCCGGCGCCGCCGGTTCAACTCGGACCAAACCCCAATTTTCTTTACCCCTGACGACTCTTGGACTCCCCCATAACTCCAGTGTTATTTGTTTTTCCTGCACATTTACATAGCACAATAAAACTCACATTTAATCCATTTTATTATAAATTTTTAATACACCCTTTCACTACCCTAAACCCTAGTTTTTCTTATAAATACCACCCCTCAAATCACCCCTCCTCACTCATAAATCCCTGCCTAAACTCTCAAGAAAATTCCAAGATCTTTTTGTGTACAAGTGGAGTTAGCAAAGGGCGAAGCTCCGACAAACTTCTGGCGACAACTCAAGGAGTTTCCGGTGATGAAACAACGCACCGGCTACTCCCACCTCTTCCTCTTTCTCTCCTCTAGCCAATCATCCAGTAAGTCCCTACTTCTCCTTCTTTTCTCTATTCTAAAAACTTTCAAAACTAAAATCCGACGGAAGCGGAGTTAGTCCGACTTTCGATTCGGTTTTCTTTAAAAACTACACTTTTCTTTAACGAAATAAAACCATATTCTTATATGTTGATTAATAAACATTAACAAACTTATTAAAACAAGTTGCACATCAAACTAATTATTTTTGTAACTTTTATTATACTTTTTCAGAAAAATACCATATAGTTTATTTTCAACATACACTATCATAATTCCTTATTATACCTATAGATAGTTCACGAGGTAATGACCTACCTTCTCACAACACACATATCTAACATAGCACGATGGAATTTGGGGACATAGAATTAGGAAAATACGACTTTACATATAACTACTTTCAACTTATAAAACCTTTTTCTATAAGAAGTGTATTTAACAAATCATTGCAATTGCGCATCTACAACCCATTTTGGGGAACCCGTTTGGGATGGTGCGGATTATCGCACATGCTTGGGCTTAGTAGAGTGATATGTAGACCTCCGCAAGAAGCATACGATCTTGAAAGATTTTTAAAACACTTTTTCTTTAGAATATGTGATTTCTATTATGAATAAAACTTATATTTTTAATAAATAAATATATATGTAATTAATATCAAAATATCTATTTTTAATATTTATAATATTCCACATGTCCAAAATTTAAGAAAAACATTCCATTTACAAGAAAATACCATATATCCAATATTTCAAATAAATACCTTATACTTTAAAAACTAGGTCATATTTACTAGAGATTCCTCATTAAATAAAAGAAACATCTATGAAAACTCTAAAGACGATAATTAAATACTTGAGATATATTTTGGAAGTATAATAAAACTATTTTACATAAACCCCCCTCAAGTTATACTAAAATACAATAAGGACCCTAGTAAACATAGGTTTAAGCGGAACCAGTCTCTTGAGCCTCAGGGAGCCGGAGATATGGGTGCTTGCCTATTTAAGGTAGACAATCTAAACAACGGTGTTATCAACACGGTAATTGTCTTGGAAAAAGACACAAATCCTGCCGTCCATGTGCAGCAGTTACCGATAACACCAAAACCTAATTCAGGATTCAATTTCTTTTCTAATTGTCTGACTCAGACTGAGTCTCAATATAATCAATCTGACTTGAATATGATTCTAGTATGAAATTACAAAACTACAATTCAATATGAATCCATATATGTTCAATCTGTTCAATCTATTCAATTTATATTGACCGAACTGAACTATGGATATACATCTATCTACATGATTCTCCAGTTACATCCATTTACTGATATCATGGTTCCGGCAAGTCATCCATCTATATAAATAAAGACAATACAATACAAATAATACAATCAAGACATCGCGGGATTTATAAGGGGTAGATTGGTACGGAAGGTGTTAGAAGTGGCACAAGACAGCAACCATAAAGACACCCAACCTGAATTCAATTTCCGTTGTACCGTGGCTGAACGGTTCCTTGTACTCCATATACCGTAGTATTTGGTCTAGTGAGACTCCTCTCGTATACACTGGCCTCTTCTGTACCAAGCTACAAACAACAACGTTAACACTAAATACAACATTATAACAATATACTCTCTATTCTGTCTATTCCATTATTGTCTATTTACGGGACTTACCGAGCGTTTTGTTCGCTGACGAAATTATCTTTCTTTTATTTGGAATGTCGTCAGGTGATTCGGACTTTCAGGAGATCGAGCCCACTACCGAGGACTTGGATCAGCCAGCCTTCGACCCGGAGCTCTAGTTACTTGTACATTTCATTTCAGTTTTTCCATTTCTGTTATGCCACTGTTTAAGCATTGCTTTTATTCCATGTATTTACTTTTCAGTTGTATTGTAAAATGAATGTTTAATAAATAAACTTGCTGTTCATTTACATCTTGTCTCTTATGTACATTTCCTTTTATATTACTTAGATACGCTTAGCGTGTTTACTTCTAAGTAAATACGTAGCGGGCCAGTCGCGTCCCCTTCACCGTACACTGGAAAGCGGGGCGTGACACTAGGGTTTCAAATTTCAAAGCCTATAAATAGCAGCGAAGCACCGAACAAAGAGGCATCTAGAGTTTCATGTTCTGGGGTTTTTATTTTGTTTAGAATTTTTGCAGTCTATTTCCATAGCCATTAATAAATTGTAATGAAACTCAAGTTGATCAAAAAAAGATAGGGGTTCTATTGCATTCTTGTCTCTTTTAATTTCTGCATTTTATTTCCTTGCAATTTTATCACTTGTTATTTTTATTATTAGGTTGATAATATTTCAAATGTTTTCTCTTTCTCTACGATCCCTCTCTCAATGATTTTTTTGAAATCATGATATTCAAAGAATTTTCTTGCTATCGTGAGAGATCTATTAGCTATTTTCTTTGATTAAAAGAAAACTATTTTCTCCTTCTTTCTCAACTTAATTATTTATATGCGATGATACTCAAACGTTGTCCCTCGCTATAGTGAGGGCCCTAGTAATTAGCATATATTGATTCTTCTTCAATCTTTCTTCTTTGTCCTCTTATTTTAATAATGAGTGAGTAAATTCTTGCTTGTTATGGTTGTAGGTAAGGGGAGTATAAGGCATGATAAATCCCTCATATTCTTTTTATATTTTGATTTTTTATAAACTTCAACAAGATGAGTATTAACCCCTTCTATTTGGGCGCTCTGTCAATTCATGATAGTTGCGACCCTAATTTGAGAATGGGTTAATATTTGTTTTGTTGAAGGCTTGAGTTTAATATGAATCAATGGACGGACAAGGGTCAATAGAGAGAATCTCTAGTACCCTTCTAAATACTCTAATCCACATTTATTCCTATTCCTCGAGCTGTAAATAATTAAAAGATAAAAAGATTAATCTATTTAATCACCATCCCTTAACTATCTAATCCTAAAACCCTAATAAGCCTTTTTCTTATTGTTATCTCATGCTTAGAATAAAAAGAAAACAAATCCACTTTTTCTGAAGCAACTCGTCTAAAACACTAAAAATAAGGTTACAGTCTCCCTATGGATGACTTATACTCATCGCGGCTAGCTATTGCTATACCGTGTTGATTGCGGTGTTTAAAACGATAAAAAACATATAATTTAACATTAATCAAATGGCGCTGTTGCCGGAGAAATGGTAATTTTATTCTTCTTGTTATTCGGGTTGATCTAACATAAAAAACATAAATATATATATGTGTGTGTGTGTGTGTGTGTGTGTGTGTGTGTGTGTTTTATAAACCACATCTTAATATGATATATGATGTTTTCTCGAGTTGTGCAGAAAATCTGGAATATTTGGGTGAGCCTACGGTGAATACAATTGCTTGAACCAGGAGAGCAGAGGATTAAGAGTTCAGTGCCAAAGAATTGGGTTGTTTGGCCTAAAGGAGACGGCGGAACCGCGGCAAAATAGTATATTTGGTGGCGGAAGCGCGGCTCTTTCGTAGTATCTCTTCTCCAAATTTTCTTTGGTAACTTCCTCTCTTTCTTTCACCCCTTCTGAAGCTCCAATAAATCGTTTCTACTTGCAGGATTCTTTGTAAACAGCACCAAATATAAAAAAATATCTTTTTCCAGGTTTTAAATTTTTGTGTGTTTTTACTTTGCTTAATTTAAACTGATATTAAGGGGCAAGAAACCCAAATTCAGATTAGGTGGGGAGTTCATTACCCTTCCTAAGCGCCAAAAATCACAAACGAGCATACACATCATGTTACATTAATAAAAAATATTTAGACCAAGCGTCTAAGGACAATCGCGCTCAATTAGGATAGAGGAGGATCATGGGTAATATGTTACTTATCCTCATCTTCTTGTAGTGTCTAAGACAAGTGTGTCTAAGACAAGTGGTTTATTTAATTAGGCCTGTTATTTCGGTGATTTGTATAGTGGATACCTCTCACTTACCTGGCACTTACCTGATTGCAAGAAAAATAAGGAAGCGATAGCGGATTTATCCTACGTCTTGTCCTTTGGAAGTCTAAGAGCGGTTTAATGATTTGACCTAGGTGACCTTAACTCTAGGGACTGTTTGTGCATCTTTTTGTGATTGGTTGAGTCAAGTCTTGCGTCCGTCATTTTGCCAAAGCAAAGCATTCTAAAAATCTTTCTCCCACTTTCTCACACGCTGCCTCGTGCACTAAACTTTCTTAGTGCATGTTCAGTTGGATAAGGGATTCTAGCGTCCGTCCAGTCCCCGTTTTCGCTATTGACTCCGAGATCGATACTTCTTCACCTTCTTCTTCTCCTTCACCTATCACGTCTCCCGAGATGGACGGATCTCCACCAGATTTTAACGTAAACAACCCCACGATGCCACCACTTCTTGGTGCGCAAATTCTACCTCCCACACATACACCACCATGTATCGTTCTCTAAGACCGATGCTACCCCACACACGGACCCCTTCATACGCGTCTGTCTTTTCCACCATCCAATGGGGATAACTTTGAAATTAAACTCCACTTCATAAACTTATTTCCCAAATTTCACGGGCTTGAATATGAGAATGCTTACGTTTTTATTACTAAATTTCAAAACGTGAGCACCACCCAATGTCTGGGGATGTTATGAGATTACGTATTCTCTCATTTACCTTGTGTGATCTCATGGAGAAGTGGCTTTATAGCACCTCCTCACATTCCATCACCAGTTGGGATGAATTTGTTAAGACATTTCTTAAAAAATTATATCCTAATCATAAGACCGCCCGCATTAGGAGCGAGATCAACCAGTTTACTCAACTTCCCACAGAACCCTTTTGGAAATGCTTTGAAAGATTCAAAGATCTTCTTGTCTAATGCCTTCATCACGGATTCGAAAAATGGAAAATTTGCTAAATTATATATGAGGGCGTTAATCCAGCGACAAAACAAATGCTAGAAACTATTTGTCAATGTTATTTCATGTCAAAATCTAACGAGGAGGCGTGGAAATTTCTTGAAGATCTTGCCGAGTAAACACTACAGTGGGAGAGCACAAGACCGACGACATCATCTTCAACTTCATTTAGGGCAGGTGTCCATCAGCTCGACGCTTCCATCAAAATGAAATCCGAAATAACTACGATGCAAAAGAAACTTTAAGCTATTGAGAGCAAATTCTCTTCAGACTCCCTAAACCAAGTTTCTCTCCCCAAAACCATGTGTGGTTGTTATTTTGACCCATCACATTTTATTGAATAATGTCCTTTGAACCCTCCATCTCAAGGTCAAGAAAAAACTAATACCTCTTTTCAGCAACGACCTAGAAACGATCCCTATTCATTCACATATAACCCGGGATTGAGGAATTATCCTAATTTTGCTTGGAACCAAAACCAAAATCAAAATCAGTTCCAAAATCAAAACAACTATCAAAAGCTTCCTCCACATCAACAACAACCACAACAACAACAAATTCAGCAGACCTTTCAACCGCAACAATTCCAAAATCTGGCCAATAACTTTACTCCTTATAACAATTCTTTCCAACCACAAAACAATGTTCCTCCTGCCGCCACTGACAAAGTCTCTGCACTCGAAAGAAACTTAGAAGCCATCTTTAAACAATCCGCTCAAATGTCGGGTAGTCTAATTTCTTCTATCCAATCGTTAGTACAATACACTGCGTCCTACGGTGAAAGCATCAAATCAATCAAAGCACAAATTGCACAGTTGAACGCAACAATGAATGAAAGAGAGAAAGGGAAACATCCTTCTCAATCTCTACTAAATCCCGGCCACCCACAAAACGCTAACGCTATTCTTAACCAACAAAATTAAAATGTGAGTGCCCTAACTATATTGAGATCGGGAAGAATGTTGAACAACTATGTTGGAGAATAAGTTGATAACAATGATGACAGCCCAGTTACTACTTCTTCTAATCAATCATCTTCTTCTAAGCCCATTCTCCGTTCGCCACTAGGCTCGAACTCTCCGTCCACTTCCTTGAATGGATTCCCCTCTCATGCTACCCAACTCCAGTTTTGGGATCCATTCCATCTCCACAAACTTCTCCCCAAGTGTTGGACCCAACCCCTTTTATTAAAGCTCCTTTTCCAAACCGGTTGAGACCTAACAAACCAAGTTCATAAATGGAGAAAGTTGTGGAAATGTTGAAATAAGTTAACATTAATATTTCTCTCTTAAATGCTATCCAACAAGTCCCGTCCTATGCAAAAATTCTTAAGAACTTATGCACTAAGAAAAGGAAAACTCAAATACCTAAAAAAGTTTACTTAGCGAGTAATGTGAGTGATGCTCTTACGCAACTCAAAAAACGTAAGGACCCCGGTTGTCCTATAATTTCTATAACTATTGGGGGTAAAAACATCAATAGCGCCCTTCTCGATCTTGGTGCTAGTGTTAACTTGCTCCCATTTTCTGTGTATAAGCAATTAGGTATAGGTAAGTTGAAACCCGCTCACTGTACTCTACCAATGGCCGATCGATCTATCACCCACCCTAAGGGTGAGCTAGAGGGCGTGTTGATTAAAGTCGGCAAATTTATATTCCCTGTGGACTTCATAGTTTTAGATACACAGCCTGCGGCGAATCTATGGAAATAAATTGCGGTGATTCTTGGTCAACCATTTCTCGCAACCTCAAATGTGGTGATCAATTGTCGAAATGGTTCCATGAACCTATCCTTTGAGAAAATGACGATTGAACTTAACATTTTTAGGTCGGGAATTCAACCCTCCTAACCTTCTGCTCATATGATAGATATTTGTTTCGTCCACGAGATAGCACCCGACAGTTGTGAATTCGAGGAGTTTTTATTCAACTATAATGATCTTGATACCACTAGTGCGTTATTGTTCAATCCCGCCGCTTCTTACATGAACAGCGAATACGAAGGGTTCACCTTCCTCGATGATCTTGATTCTTAGGACCCTTCTGTAAGTCCACGTTGCCCACCCCGGTGCTTACGGGGAGGCGGAAAACATAATAAAAATTGGATTTTTATCAACTATAGGCAACATGGACCAAGCTTTAAGGATCTTTGCTAAACAAAAACAAGCTAACCCTAACTAGTAACTAGCTAAGTAATGGAAAGATTATACCTTGAGCTCAAAGTCCTTCTCTCCTTGCTCCTTGGAATGGTAGAAAGAGGTCGCCTTGCTTGTCTTCTCCCGTCAAAGAAGGATCCACCCGAAAGCCTCGACCTTTAGCTTCAACTCCAAGCTAGGAGTAACTAGAGTGCAAGAAATGCTAAGACTTGAACCCTAGAAGAGAGTAGAGAAGATCAAGTGAGGGTTTTTCTCAAGCTTTTTGTTTCTCAACACATGAGAGGGAGAGAGCTTGAGGGAGAGGATGAGCAAGAGAGAGAAATGATATGAGAGAATGAATTATTAGTGAGCCATTCTCACTAATATGTGTGAATAATTTTAATTGAATAATTAGCTTGAAAATTGTCATGGTAAATCATGACATGACCATTATCATTTCAATTTGCAAAGATCAAAGAGCATCTTCCAAAAGAAATGATGATGGTCAAAGTGTCAACCTAGGTCAACAAGTCAATGAAGTCAAATGGTCAACAACAACAACCATGTACAATTATTAAGCTAATTATCAATTAACTATAATACACACAAAAGCAATAGGGTTAATAAAATGACAATAGCCATTAACCCTAAACAAGGTCCTCTCCCTCAATCTCAAGCAACTGTGCATACGCACCCGCATTCGTGATCCGAGGAACACGAATACTCTGAGAAAAACCAATCTCAAATCATATACTAGGATCCGGTTTAAACCAAAGCCCGCTAGTATAAACTGTCCGGACAGCAAACGTGCACAAGTGCGCGGATGCGAACGAACCCTGTCGCAAAACCATGCGACCTCTACTCATTTTGCCTAAAGGCGAATAGCTCTCTGTGTGGGACTCTAAAGACTCGACACTACGCTGGCAGTGGGTTTAACCACAGACCGCAAGCGGCACTAGCTGTACGTAACGGTCCCCAGGTAGATGTCGATAAGAAGACTGACGAGGTGAACCCCATCTGCACTCCTACTGAGCCTGTATGTGACAGTCTCCGTACAGTCCGGTCTATTCATCTGATACATCGCATGGCGGGCCTAGGGGGCGGTGAACGTCAGTCCCCTAATAGCGGTACAAGTCGTGTCGGAGTGTAGCCCAGAACACCCTGAGATAACACTGGAAGCCTACCAGTATATCTCGCTTGCCCTGGCCAGGGACTACTCGTGTAATGGCTCTTCTGGACACAGCGCGATGTCAACCCCCAATACCGGGAAAGACGAATCCTGTCTAACCGTCACTGCCTCCAAGTGCTTCGGGACTGCACCCAAAAACTACCTGTTTGCACGACTCCTTTGAGCCGTGGTAGGGTAGTAATCAAAGTGCAATGGGAACACACTCGAGGCGAAGTGACAGTGTCAAGTCAGCGGACTAAGCTGTACTCATGTCACCTGGGAACTGATAACTGACGATAGGTATATTACCAACCAACAGTTCCCGACGAGTCCTGTCCAGTGTACTCGTAACCTAACGAGCACCCGCATACTATCCCAAGTACGACGTACTAACGGCTGTGGGACAGACCGTCTCCCACACTGGGATGAGAAGCGCATACGCTAGTCTACTCCGGAGTATCGATGCCCTGTCTCGATAGTCCAACGACCAGGGACCTGTATAAGGATGTGCTTATAGATTACCTAGCTCCTACGAGTGCGAGCGCCATCACAACGCTGGTAATCAAGCAAAGATCCTAAGGGCTCTACTAATATGTATACCAGCAATATGCTAAAAGAAACACATGCACATATTAAAGCAGAGACAAACCAAGTAGCATACTACCATTTCGAGCAAGATTGTATATACAACTGTGAATATCCCAAGCTTCCATTAAGTAATATACAAACTAGTATGATACAGTAATGGCCTCTAGGGCATATATACTAACAATCTCCCACTTGCACTAAGGCCATGTACTGGCGTATCGAAGACCTATCATCTCGATCAGCCGCTCGAACTGAGTCTGGGGCAAGGCCTTGGTGAATGGATCTGCTGTGTTATCCTCTGATGCAACTCTCCGGACCTCGATCTCCTGGCGATCCACGATCTCCCTGATCAGGTGATACCGCCTTAAGATGTGTCTGGATTTCTGATGGGACCTGGGTTCCTTCGCTAAAGCTATAGCCCCGTTGTTGTCGCAATACAGAGGTATTGGGTCAACAATGGACGGAACCACCTGAAGTTCTTTCAAGAACTTCCTCATCCAGACAGCTTCTTTTGCGGCATCAGATGCAGCGATGTATTCCGCTTCCATAGTCGAGTCAGCAACGGTTTCCTGTTTGGAGCTCTTCCAACACACCGCCCCTCCATTGAGGGTAAAGACAAAACCCGACATGGACTTGGAATCATCCTTGTCACTCTGGAAGCTGGAGTCAGCAAAGGCCTCAATCTGCAGGTCTTTTCCGCCATACACCAAGAACATCTCCTTAGTCCTTCTCAGGTACTTGAGAATGTTCTTTACTGCTATCCAATGTTTCTTCCCAGGGTTTGACTGATACCTGCTTACCACACTCAGTGCATAAGCCACATCCGGTCTGGTACACAACATCGCATACATTATAGAGCCTACCGCAGAAGCGTAGGGTATAATAGACATGCGATCCTTCTCCAAATCAGTCTTGGGAGACATCTCTTTGGAGAGGGTGATCCCGTGACAAGCCGGTAGATTACCGCGCTTGGAATCTTCCATACTGAATCTCTTCAGTATGGTGTCGATGTACCTGGACTGCGAGAGTCCTAATATCCTCTTGGATCTGTCACGGTAGATCCGGATACCCAGAATGTATGAGGCATCACCCAGGTCTTTCATGGAGAACCTGTGTGACAAGAACCCCTTGACAGATTGTAGCATAGGAATGTCATTTCCTATTAAGAGAATGTCATCCACGTATAAAACGAGGAATACTACAGTTCTCGCTACAAATCTACAATAGATGCATGGTTCATCTGGATTTTTGATAAAGCCAAATTCTTTGACCGTCTCATCAAAACAGATGTTCCAACTCCGCGATGCCTGTTTGAGTCCATAAATGGACTTGAGCAACTTGCACACCTTTCCGCTGCTCCCACCCTGAATGAAACCCTCTGGCTGGTCCATATAGACACACTCCTCTAAATGACCATTTAGAAAAGCTGTCTTTACGTCCATCTGCCAAATCTCATAATCGTGGAAGGCAGCGATGGCAAGAAGGATCCGAATGGATTTCAGCATAGCTACTGGAGAAAAGGTTTCGTCATAGTCCAAACCAGGTCGCTGACGAAAACCCTTTGCTACCAGTCTAGCTTTATAGGTCTCAACCTGTCCATCTACACCAATATTCCTTTTGAAGATCCACTTGCATCCTACGGGTTTTACCCCGTCTGGAGCAATGTCCAACGTCCATACTTTGTTGGTGTACATGGACTCCATCTCGGTCCGCATTGCATCCAGCCATTTTACCGAGTCGACGCTCTGAATGGCTTGCTGGAAGCTAGTAGGTTCATTACAATCTATGATGCAGTCCTCTCTATCCCCGTCAATGAGAAAACCGTAGTACCTCTCGGGCGGATGAGACTGCCTACTACTCCTGCGGAGTGGCGTAGGAATGTCCTGTTCTTTTGAACCTTCTGGTTCCACTAAACTTTCAGTAATAGTTTGTGGTTCTGGAATTTCTTCCAGTTCTATTGCGCTCCCACTTATTTCTTTTTCTAAAAACTGATGTTCCAGAAAATGGGCATTACGAGAAACAAGGACTTTTTGTTCCTCTGCGTAATAGAAAAGATACCCCCTGGAGTTCTTTGGGCATCCCACAAACTTGCACAGTACTGAGCGTGCCTCGAGCTTATCCGTATGCTGCTTTTTGACATAAGCTGGACATCCCCAAATCTTCAAGTATTGAAGATAGGGTTTCTTCCCACTCCATAACTCATATGGTGTGGTAGGCACAGTCTTAGTGGGAACACGGTTCAAAAGATATGCAGCTGTTTCCAGCGCATATCCCCAGAACGATCGCGGTAACTCAGCGTTACTCATCATGGACCGTACCATATCCAATAGGGTTCGGTTCCGTCTCTCCGATACACTGTTATGTTGCGGAGTGTATGGAGGAGTAAGCTGACAGAGAATTCCATTCTCTTTTAAGTAATTCAGGAATTCGGCACTTAAGTATTCTCCTCCTCGATCCGATCTTAGGATCTTGATACTTTTGCCTGTTTGTTTTTCTACTTCATTCTTATATTCCTGGAACTTATCAAAAGCTTCGGATTTATGGTTCATTAAGAAGACATGTCCGAATCTTGAGAAATCATCCGTAAAAGTAATGAAGTAAGAAAAACCGCTTCGCGCATGTGTAGACATTGGACCGCACACGTCGCTGTGTACGAGTCCCAAGAGCTCGCTCGCTCTTTCTCCGTGTCCAGAAAACGGAGCCTTTGTCATCTTTCCTTTGAGACAGGATTGACAAGTTGCATACGATTGATATTCGAACGGATCTAAATATCCTTCAGTATGTAACTTAGTCAATCTTCTCTCATTGATGTGACCCAGTCTACAATGCCATAAGAAAGTTTTATTAATTTCTGGAGACTTTCTTTTGTGTGTATTCTGGATATTGAAAACCTGTGGTTGGTTTAAAACGTATATACCGTTGTTCAATGTACCTGACCCAATCAAAACTTGATTAAGGTGAATGTTCACTACATTACTTACAAATGCAAATTCATAACCTTCTTTAGATAATAAAGATACAGAAATGATATTACAGGTTGCATTTGGTACATAATAACAACTACGCAAAACCAAAAAGTGTCCATCTGATAATCCCAGGTGATAGTCCCCCACGGCCTCAGCATCCATGCTAGCACCGTTCGCAACTCTGAGGGTCATGTCACCTGCCTTCAAAACTCTACGCTTTCTCAACGCCTGCAAAGAATTACAGATATGAGATCCTGATCCGGTATCCAATACCCAGGATGTAGAGTTTATTGATAGACAGTTTTCAATAACATACACACCTGAAGCTGAAGCTGCAACTCGCTTCAAATCCTGTGTTCTGGCTTTCTAAGCCTTGCAATCTTGTTTCCAGTGACCACTTTTGTGACAATAGAAGTATTCTTTCTTCCCCACCAGCTTCCCCGCTACCTTTGTTGCTTTACCCTTTCCCTTCGTATCCACTTTACCGACACCGCCTCTTGGTTTGGCGGGGGCTTTCTTCTTCTTGCCCTTGGCTTTCGCCCTGGACCTAGAAGAGGAAGATCCTCCTACAAACAAAGTGGATGTCTCCCTACCCTTCTGTAGGGTGCCCTCAACAGTCCTCAACATGTTCAGAAGTTCGGCAAGTTCAACCTCCTTTCCTTGCATGTTGAAGTTAAGAATGAACTGGGCGTAAGTGGAAGGAAGGGACTGGAGAATCAAATCAGTATAGAGTTCATTCTCCAACGTGGTCCCAAGGTCCGCGAGCTCCTCTATGTAGCCGATCATCTTAAGCACGTGGTCCGCTACCGATGATCCGACGGCCAACCTTGCCGAAAAAAGCTTCTTCGACACTTCGTATCTAGCGATACGAGACTGCTCTCCATACAGTTCTTTTGTATGGAGAAATTGTTAGTTGTATGTATGCCCTAGAGGCCAGTATTGTACAGATTATGTATATTATATTGGATGCTTGGACATATATAGAGATGACTTTCTTGCTCGACATGATAGTATGCTATCTGGTTGCCATTTATCTTAACATGTACACTAGTCTCTTTATACTGTCTTATAGTTACATGTTGGTAAAGCCCTTAGGATTTGTACTTGACTACCTGGACTATGATGCAGATCATACTAGTGGGGACATGGTAGTCCATAAGTACATCCTTCAAGGTCCCTAGTCGTGGGTGTATCGAGACGGGGCATCGATATACCAGAGTAGACTAGCGTATACGCTTCTCGACCCATGTGATGGGCGATGGATGATCCCATATCCATTGATGTTTGACATCAGAGATGGTATACGGGTGCTCAGTGGAGACTGGGTACACTGGACGGACTCGCCGAGAACTCCCAGATGGTATTATACCTCACGTCAGATGGCAGTTCTCAGGTGACACTTGTACAGATTAGTCTGTAGACCCGAGATCGTCATAGAGTCTTGTGTGATTCCCACTGTGCTTTGATCTCCACCTTACCACGTCCATGAGGGCGTGCAAAACGGTGGTCTTTGGGTACAGTCCCGAGTCATATGGAGGCAATGAGCGATAGGAGGGGTTTCGTCTCTCCCGGTATTGGGAGTTGATGTTGTGCTGTGCTCGATTGGCCGTAGCAGGGAAGTCCCTGGCCAGGGCTGATCAGAGATTTACTGGTAAGTGTTACCAGTAGTTTCTCGACCCGTTACGAGCCTCACATCGGCACGACTTATCGGGTTATTGGGGTCTGACGTATACCACCCCTAGACTTGATATGCGACGTATCAGACGAAGAGACTTGACTGTATGGTAAGTGTTACTGGTCGGATTCGCAGGAGTGTGAGCGGGCTAGCTCGTCGATCTTCTGATCGCTCAATACCCGGGTGGCCGTTACGTTTAGCAGACCGCTTGCGGCTTGTGGGTGCTTGATATGATCATCATCTGCTACCGGCGTATTGACGAGTCTTTAGAGTCCTACACAGAGGTTTCCTGGTTCAAGCGAAACGAAATAGGAGTGCATATGAGATATGTGCGGGACCGAGAATAATGCGTGTATGTGATACCGTATTTGATTCTCGCGATTAATGTTTCGATTGGTTGTATGTGATATAACCTTATTATCGAATCGAAGATCGATTCGATAAGTCGATACATTGAATACTAGTCGGTTATGTGCGACATGACCGGATCATTGAATCAAGTGTTGATTTAATGATTTAATGTATAATTATATATTTGATATATTACTTTGCATTAACTAGTATTGGTTCACTTTAAACGGATTTTTCTCACTTGATGTGCACATTGTATATGTGATATACTTCTGTGCAATTACATGTATCATGTTTGATGATGCATGTTGTTTTGGCTTTGTGTAAAGAATGCAACCATGGTTATGAGAGTGGTTAGGGTTTAAGATTTATTCTCTTATTATTAAATCCTTTTATTATTTATTAAATAGATTTATGGAAACAAAAGGGTTTCATTTTATCATGAAGTGTGGTGAAGCTTCATGAAGCTTTTTGTAATGATGCCATTTTGTCTCCTTGCTTAAACCTAACCACTCCCACTAACCATGGTCAATTCTCTACACTTGACCATGGTTAGAAGATGATAAGAATTCCATTATTATTCATTTTAATAATAACTTATCATAAGTTTTTCTATCATCTTCTTCTTCTTCTCAAAGTGAGAAAGCTTGCTACTTTAATGGCAAGTTGTGATCTAGTGAGCAAAATCCAAATCTAAAGTGAACCCATCTCCTATTTCTTCACCCTCTACCTCTAGCCAAGTTGTAGAGTGTGTTTTCTTCACAAATTTCATCACTTTGTGAAGTCGGAGCTTGAACTTGCGATGCCTCGACGTAGATCGTCTTTGACACGAAGCCGGCGATCTAGCTCACCCGTTTCTCCGACGAAGCCGACGTTTGAGCCCGGAGCTCGACTAGGACAGCGAGGAGACGTCGTTGCGGAGCCGTGGAGGTGGACATCCGGATCTACAAAGGTTGTATTTCCGTTTAAACTATAGTTAAGTGTTAACTAGCTTTCTATTTCGCCTAGACATCTAGTCTAAGATCCGTAGTCTAGGGTTTCTCGGCACTAAAAATTTTAATTTGGCATGTACGATGCCTTGTGTGACCTCATTAGGGTGCCTAGGAACCTTACAGTGGTATCAGAGCCTAGCTAGAGCCTTAGGCGAAGTCCAGACGCGATTTGAAGTCCGATCGAACCGAAACCATACCCGGAAAATTGCTCTCTGTCCAATTTTTAAAATCTGGTATTTTTCCACATTAAAAATGTTCAGAAAAATAAGCAGGTGAATATATGAAATACTGTGAAATTCGTGCCCATAATTCCTTTATATTGCCGCGCTTCCGCGGCACGAGCTAGCCTCGTGCGGCGGTTGCGCGGCGATACGACCTGTTTGTTCAGTGGTTTTTATACAGTATCTCATAATTATTAATGCTGGATTTTCTGTGCACTTTTAATATTTTTCCAGAGTTGAATATTTCTGAGTTGATTTGGGAATTCGGTCTTTCGATCGGGATATCAAATTTTGTCTGAGTGTTTTTCCAGATAACTGTAGAATATGTTAAAGAGTTCGACCGTATACAAATACCCAGGTTTTCCCCTGCCGGAATAATTCCAAGTGTTGGATTTTTCTGTGGTTAAAAGACGTTCTGAGTAGTGCAAGTAACACGATGGTCCCTCTAGAAGACAACAAACCTTAACTCGATTATGTGACCGTCTTGAACTGCCCTTTGAACCTTCGGGTTTGGGGCAGTACGGCGTGCCACATGTGAGGCGTTGGCTTGACCCTTCTACGGCTGGACCGTTGGTACTGAGGTATGAAGTGAATGTCTTTGAACCTAATTCATGTGTTGATCGGTGTCGGGAAAACTTGGGTGTTCGAATGTTCGATCGGAAAGTTTGATATATTCTATTTATCCGGAATTGGATACAATAATTGGAATTCACAAAAGGTTATGAGATAACTGGATGGATGTTATAAATCTAGCGCTTTAGTTTCATTGGATATCGAAAAGAGTTTTCGATAATGAGACTGAAATGCGGGATTTATATCTGTTAGGCATGCGATGTCTAAAGAAGTTGCGGATTCCAATTGTTGTAGTTTTACTCTTTCTTTTCTGTGACCGTAAGTGTAGTATGTTCATATCGCCGGTTTCGTTGCTATACGTCAACGACAATTGGGGTATGCATACTTACTTACGTTGATGACATGTGATGTTATGTGTTGCTGGATATGTTATATTGGATCGTCGTAATCGAATAGCCGGGGGTTTTTATGTGAGATGAGTGTTTTTCATTTTCATTCATGTAAAAACTTGTATGTAATATTCTTTTATTTGGGGCACTTCCAGGTAGCGGAAGCCGTCACCCTTTGTATATTATTTACTTTTCCGCATTAGGATAGACCCAAGGAGGGGAGCACAAGTAACCGGGTTCTGGGGTCCAGTGGGAGACCAACTCGAGGAGTCGAGTCCGGGTCTCCTAACCCTAGAATTGGCAGGGTTGCTTGCCGCTCTCGTAGGGGTCTAGGGGTGTGGGATTGGCTATTCATCACGACCGTGGAATCCGTGTTTTATACTGGCTCGTATTGAAAACACGGACGTCCTAGTATATCCAATATTTCATATGTTTATTCTGCTGCGATATCTGTGATGTGATCATGAGATGATTCTGTGATGGATATAATATATAGTATATATGATATATTATTTAGACGTTACTTATGTTTTACACCCGCGCTAGCCCTGCCCTGCTCTGTCGTTAGTTACCTAACCTAACGGTGCACGAGGGGACATCGAGGCGAATGCGGATGGCATAAGTGTACGTCATATCTATCTGTGATGTTTAGGTATTTAAATGATGGGACTTCATTAATGTGATTAATGAAAGATAAGAAACCTAAGATGTTGTAGAATCAGATTTTAAATAAAACAGGTAGCTACAGTTCGTGCTTTGCATAGCGGTATATATGATATACCCCGCACCTTATTCGATGAGGAAAGGACCGAGATCCCTTCACCGGGAGTGACTCCTTTAGCAATAACTGGCAGATGCTACACACTCGGTTTGTTTTTTGACTGCTTTTGCGTTTTTGCTTTGCACAGCGATATATATGATATATCCCGCACCTCATTCGACGAGGAAAGGACCGAGATCCCTTCACCGGGAGTGACTCCTTTAGCAAAACTAGAAAAGCCTCAAAATCACTCCATTTCAAAACATCATTTGATTCTACAACGATATCAAGTTCATTACGCTCATGGTTTTCAGAAAAACCTGGCGTAGCCCTCCGTCATTTCAGATGAGTAGTAGTTAGTATTCGTGCTACGTTTGTTGGCCTGCGTCAAGGCGTAGTGTGTGGTAGCTAACTAGTATTTATCTGCTTATGCATATGATGCAGATTGGATTAGGGTAGTCGTGCGACTTTGTTGGCCTGCGTCAAGGGTCGTACGGGTGGGTTTAATTCAATCAGGAAATGACGGGTTGAACTTGACTAGCGCACTATGGTTTGTTGGCCTGCGTCAAGGTCATAGCACGCTAGGGGCAAAATATTATCGGGAATTTCAAGTGTTGAAATTTGCAATGAGATTGCATACCTTCTATGAGATAGTTGGATCCCGATATCCGCTGCGAGTAAGAGTTACTCCTGGGAGAGTTTTATACATTACAATTAGCCGATCAAGTAGGTGTCTAGAAAGGTGTTAACGAGGTTACGCCTCTGGGAAAACGAGGTTTACAGTAATTAGGTTCGTGCGAAAGCACGGGGGACCTCCCTCAAAGTACCGACACTGGCCTGGCTGAAAGATTGGCGAACTTGTAGTGTGTAATTAATCCCGGCTAGTCTTTCCTTTTAGGGTTTGGAGGAAGATTTGATAAAAAGCAGTGGGAGCCATCCTGATTAGATAAGATAATAACCAATCTGATCTTGCACGAGCTTACGCTAAAGTGTTTTCTTCTCTCTCTCTCCAGGTAGCGACCATTTCATGCCTTAATAAAGATAATAATATGGATGTATTGACCGAACCCGCATGTTATACTGTGCTGGGGAACGTTGGTTCCGTTCCTTCTTATAAGAGTTATAGGAATGAACAGGAAATAGGGGAATACCAGGATTCCCATGCCACCCGAATCAAGAAAGTACATGTTGATGCATTTTCTTCGGGTGTGTTCGTTACTGAGAACTGTTTCTCCATTTGCTCTACGTCCTGGGTATTGGATACCGGGTCAGGATCCCATATATGTAATCAGTTACATAGGCTTAGGAAAGGTAGAGAACTTGGAGAAGGTGATAAAGATATTAGAGTCGGAAATGGTGCAATTGTTGCAGCTAAGACTGTCGGGGAATATCACCTTGTATTACCAACTGGTAATACATTGGTCCTGAACGAATGCTATTACATGCCGAACCTGATATGCAACATTATATCAGTCTCTTTATTAAGTAAAGAGGGATATAATTTTGTATTACAGGACAATGTTATGAACATTTTCCATAACCAAAAGTTGGTTGGATCAGGCACGTTGTGCAATGGCATTTATGTTCTAAACCAATCAATAGTCCTCAGTATAACAAACACACACAAGAGGAAGAGTTCTGAACTCAATGAATCCTTCTTGTGGCATTGTAGACTGGGTCACATCAATGCGACACGACTAGCTAAGTTGCATAAAGATGGATATTTAAATTCGTTTGAATTTTCATCTTATGACACTTGCCAGTCATGTCTCAAAGGCAAGATGACCAAGACTCCGTTTACGGGACACGGAGAAAGAGTTACCGAACTCTTAGGACTGATACATAGTGATGTATGCGGTCCCATGTCTACACATGCCAGGGATGGTTCTTCATACTTCATTACATTCACTGACGATCTCTCTAGGTTCGGGTATGTGTTCCTGATGAAACACAAATCAGAAGCTTTTGAGAAATTTAGGGAATATAAACAAGAAGTCGAGAACCAAACCGGAAAAAGTATTAAAATCCTACGATCTGATCGAGGAGGAGAATACTTAAGCAATGAATTCCTGGACTTCCTAAAAGAGAATGGGATTCTCTCTCAGCTGACTCCTCCATATACACCACAGCACAACGGTGTATCAGAACGAAGGAACCGCACCCTATTAGATATGGTGCGCTCTATGATGAGCACAGCTGAGTTACCTATTTCCTTCTGGGGATATGCACTGGAAACAGCTGCAGACCTATTGAATATGGTTCCCACCAAAACCGTGCCGACCACTCCATATGAGATATGGAAAGGAAAGAGACCATATCTTAATTATGTTAAGATATGGGGTTGTCCGGCCTATGTAAAAACGCAAAATCCGGACAAACTCGCGGCAAGGTCCATTCTGTGTAAGTTTATTGGATATCCCAAACATTCGCGAGGGTATATCTTCTACCACCCTGAGGAACAAAGAGTGTTTGTTTCTCGGCATGCCACCTTTTTAGAAAAGGAATTTCTTGAAAAAGAGATTAGTGGTCATGAGGTAGAACTGGAAGAGGTTCCAGCTGCACAAGCTACAACAGAAGATCTGGTGGAACCAGAGGATTCCATAGTTCCCGATGAACCCCAGCCACTCCGCCGATCTAGTAGGGTTCCTCGCCAACCTGAGAGATACTACGGTTTTCTCATGGACGGTGGGAGCGAGGATTGCATCATGGAGGATGATGACCCAACTAGCTTCGAGCAGGCCATCACGAGTGGGGACTCAGTGAAATGGCTGGATGCTATGCGGTCCGAGATGGATTCCATGTACACCAACAAAGTATGGACTTTGGAAGTTGCTCCTGAAGGGGTAAAACCCATTGGGAGCAAGTGGATCTTCAAGAAGAAACTTGGTGTAGATGGGAAAGTGGAGACTTTCAAAGCTAGACTTGTAGCAAAGGGTTTTCGTCAAAGACCAGGTGTGGACTATGACGAAACCTTTTCTCCAGTGGCTATGCTTAAATCCATCCGAATCATGCTTGCCATTGCTGCCTTTCATGACTACGAAATCTGGCAAATGGATGTTAAGACCGCCTTTCTAAATGGTGATTTAGAAGAGTGCGTGTACATGACTCAGCCAGAGGGCTTCGTAGACAGTGGGAGCAGCGGGAAGGTGTGCAAGCTGCTTAAATCCATTTATGGATTAAAGCAAGCATCGCGGAGTTGGAACATCTGCTTTGACGTCGTTATCAAAGAGTTTGATTTCGTCAAAAATCCAGATGAACCTTGTATTTACAAGAAGGTGGCAGAGAGTAAGGTTGTCTTCCTCGTATTGTACGTGGACGACATACTCTTGATAGGAAATGATATTCCTATGCTGCAATCGGTCAAGCTCTTCTTATCACAAAGATTCTCAATGAAAGATCTTGGTGATGCCTCCTGCGTATTGGGAATCAGGATCTATAGAGATAGATCCAAACGGATTTTGGGATTGTCCCAATCCAGGTATATTGACACCATACTAAAGAGGTTTAGTATGGAAGAGTCCAAGCGTGGGAACTTACCCACGATCTCTGGAGTCACTCTCTCCAAAGAGATGTCTCCCAAGACTGATTTGGAGAGAGCTCGCATGCAAGGGATACCCTATGCTTCGGCAGTAGGCTCTATCATGTATGCGATGCTATGTACCAGACCCGATGTAGCATACTCACTAAGTGTAGTGAGCAGGTATCAAGCTGATCCTGGAGAGAGTCACTGGACAGCTGTGAAGAGCATTCTCAAGTACTTGCGAAGGACTAGAGATATGTTCTTGGTGTATGGTAACGGAGAGCTCCAAGTGGAGTCCTTTACCGATTCGAGCTTCCAGAGTGATAAGGACGACTCTAAGTCGCAGTCGGGCTTTGTCTTTACCCTTTACGGAGGGGCGGTTAGCTGGAAGAGTTCCAAGCAGGAAACTGTGGCAGACTCGACGATGGAGGATGAATACATCGCTGCCAACGATGCTGCTAAAGAAGCTGTCTGGATCAAGAAGTTCATTACTGAACTTGGTGTGGTTCCATCCATTGAGCATCCAATACCTTTGTATTGCGATAACAATGGAGCAGTGGCTTTGGCCAAGGAACCCAGGTCCCATCAGCGGTCCAGGCATATTCTGAGGCGGTATCACCTGATCCGGGAGATAGTTGATCGCCGGGAGATCGAGGTCAGGAGAGTTGACACGAAGAACAACACGGCGGATCCACTCACGAAGGCCATTCCCCAGATACAGTTTGAGAGACTCTTCGGGATGCTCGGTATGAGATACTACAGCAGCTGGCCCTAGTGCAAGTGGGAGATTGTTAGTTGTATGTATGCCCTAGAGGCCAGTATTGTACAGATTATGTATATTATATTGGATGCTTGGACATATATAGAGATGACTTTCTTGCTCGACATGATAGTATGCTATCTGGTTGCCATTTATCTTAACATGTACACTAGTCTCTTTATACTGTCTTATAGTTACATGTTGGTAAAGCCCTTAGGATTTGTACTTGACTACCTGGACTATGATGCAGATCATACTAGTGGGGACATGGTAGTCCATAAGTACATCCTTCAAGGTCCCTAGTCGTGGGTGTATCGAGACGGGGCATCGATATACCAGAGTAGACTAGCGTATACGCTTCTCGACCCATGTGATGGGCGATGGATGATCCCATATCCATTGATGTTTGACATCAGAGATGGTATACGGGTGCTCAGTGGAGACTGGGTACACTGGACGGACTCGCCGAGAACTCCCAGATGGTATTATACCTCACGTCAGATGGCAGTTCTCAGGTGACACTTGTACAGGTTAGTCTGTAGACCCGAGATCGTCATAGAGTCTTGTGTGATTCCCACTGTGCTTTGATCTCCACCTTACCACGTCCATGAGGGCGTGCAAAACGGTGGTCTTTGGGTACAGTCCCGAGTCATATGGAGGCAATGAGCGATAGGAGGGGTTTCGTCTCTCCCGGTATTGGGAGTTGATGTTGTGCTGTGCTCGATTGGCCGTAGCAGGGAAGTCCCTGGCCAGGGCTGATCAGAGATTTACTGGTAAGTGTTACCAGTAGTTTCTCGACCCGTTACGAGCCTCACATCGGCACGACTTATCGGGTTATTGGGGTCTGACGTATACCACCCCTAGACTTGATATGCGACGTATCAGACGAAGAGACTTGACTGTATGGTAAGTGTTACTGGTCGGATTCGCAGGAGTGTGAGCGGGCTAGCTCGTCGATCTTCTGATCGCTCAATACCCGGGTGGCCGTTACGTTTAGCAGACCGCTTGCGGCTTGTGGGTGCTTGATATGATCATCATCTGCTACCGGCGTATTGACGAGTCTTTAGAGTCC
The DNA here is from genome assembly GCA_030015575.1 of Agapanthus africanus. NCBI lineage: Eukaryota > Viridiplantae > Streptophyta > Magnoliopsida > Asparagales > Amaryllidaceae > Agapanthus > Agapanthus africanus. Next base: position 52,941,923 of record CM057347.1, read on the forward strand.
TACACAGAGGTTTCCTGGTTCAAGCGAAACGAAATAGGAGTGCATATGAGATATGTGCGGGACCGAGAATAATGCGTGTATGTGATACCGTATTTGATTCTCGCGATTAATGTTTCGATTGGTTGTATGTGATATAACCTTATTATCGAATCGAAGATCGATTCGATAAGTCGATACATTGAATACTAGTCGGTTATGTGCGACATGACCGGATCATTGAATCAAGTGTTGATTTAATGATTTAATGTATAATTATATATTTGATATATTACTTTGCATTAACTAGTATTGGTTCACTTTAAACGGATTTTTCTCACTTGATGTGCACATTGTATATGTGATATACTTCTGTGCAATTACATGTATCATGTTTGATGATGCATGTTGTTTTGGCTTTGTGTAAAGAATGCAACCATGGTTATGAGAGTGGTTAGGGTTTAAGATTTATTCTCTTATTATTAAATCCTTTTATTATTTATTAAATAGATTTATGGAAACAAAAGGGTTTCATTTTATCATGAAGTGTGGTGAAGCTTCATGAAGCTTTTTGTAATGATGCCATTTTGTCTCCTTGCTTAAACCTAACCACTCCCACTAACCATGGTCAATTCTCTACACTTGACCATGGTTAGAAGATGATAAGAATTCCATTATTATTCATTTTAATAATAACTTATCATAAGTTTTTCTATCATCTTCTTCTTCTTCTCAAAGTGAGAAAGCTTGCTACTTTAATGGCAAGTTGTGATCTAGTGAGCAAAATCCAAATCTAAAGTGAACCCATCTCCTATTTCTTCACCCTCTACCTCTAGCCAAGTTGTAGAGTGTGTTTTCTTCACAAATTTCATCACTTTGTGAAGTCGGAGCTTGAACTTGCGATGCCTCGACGTAGATCGTCTTTGACACGAAGCCGGCGATCTAGCTCACCCGTTTCTCCGACGAAGCCGACGTTTGAGCCCGGAGCTCGACTAGGACAGCGAGGAGACGTCGTTGCGGAGCCGTGGAGGTGGACATCCGGATCTACAAAGGTTGTATTTCCGTTTAAACTATAGTTAAGTGTTAACTAGCTTTCTATTTCGCCTAGACATCTAGTCTAAGATCCGTAGTCTAGGGTTTCTCGGCACTAAAAATTTTAATTTGGCATGTACGATGCCTTGTGTGACCTCATTAGGGTGCCTAGGAACCTTACAGAAATATAGACTCTAGGTCCATATTCTCGTGCCTCCTCTGATGGTTGTTGTCCATCGAGGCTAGTACGAGGCATCTGGCCCTCGCGCAATCTATCTCCCATGTCTTACGGATTTCTACATCCGCGACGCTGGAGGTGGGACCTGGGACAGGGGGAGCTTTGGTGGTAAGTATATACCCCAGCTTGTCATAAGTGATAGCCATCTTGACATTCCTGAGCCAATCTTTGTAGTTTGGCCCTGTCAATATATTTTTATCTAATAGTAACTTAAGTCCGGTCATCTTGAATGGTCGCTGCAATTAGGAGAGAGAAAAGAAACACTTTAGCATGATGCTCTTGCAAGTTTAGAGTGGTTTTTAGTTTGTCTAAATTGGATGGCTCCCACTGTTTCTCGAATCCCTTCTCAAACCATAAAGAAAAGGATTAGTCGGGATCATTCTCACCGTACAATACTTGCTTAACCGTTCAGCCAGGCCAATGTCGGTACTTCGAGGGAGGTTTTCCAACGCTTTCGCGAAGTTCCTTAATTAAGTAACCTCTTTTCCCTGTGGGCGTAGCCCCGCTAACACCTTTCTAGGCACCTACTAGGTTTATAGCATTGATCGTTAAGTGAGAGTTTTCCCGAGGAGTAGCATATACTCACAGTAGGATCGGGATCCAAATATCATCGCGTGATAAAACCGAAGGAATCCTACCAGAATTATCACACTCCAAATGGTATGCAACGCTAGCAAGTTTCAGTACTTATGAAACTCCCGATGTGGATTTTTGCCCCATGCTCTTATGACCTTGGCGTGAGGTCAAAATGTCATAAGTCGCATGTCAAGTTCTTCCCATCATTATCCCGGTTAATTTGAACCCACCCGTACCTACCCTTGACGTAGGCCAAAACGGCAGCACGACTGTCTCAAATCAACGCATTCTATCTATGCAACGGATAAATATCCGGCAGCTACCAATCACTATGCCTTGGCGTGAGGTCAAAATATATAGCTTGAATACTACCGAATATTTAACCGAAATGATGGAGGGCTACGGATGGTTTTGGCGAAACCGTGAACGTAGTGAACTTGATATAATCGATGGAACGAGATAGCTTTTAAAAGGAGTGGTTCAAGCTCCGCGTTTAAAAGTTTAGTTTTGAAAAGAACCGAGTGGTTTTCAAAGTGTTCCAATCGACTTTTACTTGGTTTATTTCTTGCATTAGTTCTTTTAATGCGTCCCATCATTTAATCCTACCATTGCAGAAAACAACCAAAATATGACGTACGCTTATGCCATTCGCATTCGCCACGGGGCCCCGTCATCACCCGTTAGGTTACTTAACTAACGACAGAGCAGGGGCTGGGCTAGCGCGGCTGTAAAACATAAGCAACGCCTAAATAGTTATTATATATAAATATATAGCAATGATAGACATTACAGATCACAGATGAATACATTGGATATACTAGGAATCCGCAATGCGTTCGAGCCTGCAACGTAAAGAGGATTACACGGTCGCGGTGAATAGCCAATACCCCACCCAAGACCCCTACGGGTGCGGCAAACTACCCGCCAAGCACCCGAAGCGAAGCAACCTCCCTCACCACCGTGAGTAGGCCACTCGGCACTTCGAGATACCCGGTAGTTTGTGCACCCCCTCCATGGGTCTATCCTAGGAGCAAAAACAGTAAAAAGAATTATACAATGACGGCTACAACCCCGACCCGGTTGTGCGGCCATACAAATAATATTATTACATCAATTTACATGTTACAAATGAATGAAAGAAAAATAACGCTCATCTCACATCCACCCCGGCTATTCACCCGCGACAATCCAATCCATTCATATCCACAAACCAATAACAATCACAGATCACAGAGATGTATAACCCCGACTAATCGACTTATAGCGATTAGCCGACGTTCAATACATACAAGCATCACAGATACAACCGATATAGTTAAAGTGTAGTGAAGTTTCGGAAAAATACGGATTTATAGGCCCCCAAAAGTAAATTTTAGTTCTGGAAAATCTGGGCACATATAACATATCCTAAAAATCACAAAACCAACACAGAAACACACTGCACCAAAATCGAGGCAGAGAGGAGACAAGACGGCCGCGGATGCGCGGCGCAATAGCTTCCTACTGCCGCGGATCCGCGGCCATTTGGTCGACTCTCTGTCTCGTTTTTGGTGGTGTTCTTAACAAAACCCTGAGATAATTTTTGGTGTATAACAAATTTTATTTTGACCAGAAAAAAAATTAACAGAAACTTGGGGTTTTGCGAGTTTGGTTTTTCGATTTTCCGGTTTCGAAACTTCGTTACACTTTACTACTTAGCTAGTTTATGTTTAGTTAGTCTCTGATACCACTGTAAGTCCACGTTGCCCACCCCGGTGCTTACGGGGAGGCGGAAAACATAATAAAATTTGGATTTTTATCAACTATAGGCAACATGGACCAAGCTTTAAGGATCTTTGCTAAACAAAAACAAGCTAACCCTAACTAGTAACTAGCTAAGTGATGGAAAGATTATACCTTGAGCTCAAAGTCCTTCTCTCCTTGCTCCTTAGAATGGTAGAAAGAGGTCGTATTGCTTGTCTTCTCCCGTCAAAGAAGGATCCACCCGAAAGCCTTGACCTTTAGCTTCAACTCCAAGCTAGGAGTAACTAGAGTGCAAGAAATGCTAAGACTTGAACCCTAGAAGAGAGTAGAGAAGATCAAGTGAGGGTTTTTCTCAAGCTTTTTGTTTCTCAACACATGAGAGGGAGAGAGCTTGAGGGAGAGGATGAGCAAGAGAGAGAAATGATATGAGAGAATGAATTATTAGTGAGCCATTCTCACTAATATGTATGAATAATTTTAATTGAATAATTAGCTTGAAAATTGTCATGGTAAATCATGACATGACCATTATCATTTCAATTTGCAAAGATCAAAGAGCATCTTCCAAAAGAAATGATGATGGTCAAAGTGTCAACCTAGGTCAACAAGTCAATGAAGTCAAATGGTCAACAACAACAACCATGTACAATTATTAAGCTAATTATCAATTAACTATAATACACACAAAAGCAATAGGGTTAATAAAATGACAATAGCCATTAACCCTAAACAAGGTCCTCTCCCTCAATCTCAAGCAACTGTGCATACGCACCCGCATTCGTGATCCGAGGAACACGAATACTCTGAGAAAAACCAATCTCAAATCATATACTAGGATCCGGCTTAAACCAAAGCCCGCTAGTATAAACTGTCCGGACAGCAAACGTGCACAAGTGCGCGGATGCGAACGAACCCTGTCGCAAAACCATGCGACCTCTACTCATTTTGCCTAAAGGCGAATAGCTCTCTGTGTGGGACTCTAAAGACTCGACACTACGCTGGCAGTGGGTTTAACCACAGACCGCAAGCGGCACTAGCTGTACGTAACGGTCCCCAGGTAGATGTCGATAAGAAGACTGACGAGGTGAACCCCATCTGCACTCCTACTGAGCCTGTATGTGACAGTCTCCGTACAGTCCGGTCTGTTCGTCTGATACATCGCATGGCGGGCCTAGGGGGGCGGTGAACGTCAGTCCCCTAATAGCGGTACAAGTCATGTCGGAGTGTAGCCTAGAACACCCTGAGATAACACTGGAAGCCTACCAGTATATCTCGTTTGCCCTGGCCAGGGACTACTCGTGTAATGGCTCTCCTGGACACAGCGCGATGTCAACCCCCAATACCGGGAGAGACGAATCCTGTCTAACCGTCACTGCCTCCAAGTGCTTCGGGACTGCACCCAAAAACTACCTGTTTGCACGACTCCTTTGAGCCGTGGTAGGGTAGTAATCAAAGTGCAGTGGAAACACACTCGAGGCGAAGTGACAGTGTCAAGTCAGCGGACTAAGCTGTACTCATGTCACCTGGGAACTGATAACTGACGATAGGTATATTACCAACCAACAGTTCCCGACGAGTCCTGTCCAGTGTACTCGTAACCTAACGAGCACCCGCATACTATCCCAAGTACGACGTACTAACGGCTGTGGGACAGACCGTCTCCCACACTGGGATGAGAAGCTCATACGCTAGTCTACTCCGGAGTATCGATGCCCTGTCTCGATAGTCCAACGACCAGGGACCTGTATAAGGATGTGCTTATAGATTACCCAGCTCCCACGAGTGCGAGCGCCATCACAACGCTGGTAATCAAGCAAAGATCCTAAGGGCTCTACTAATATGTATACCAGCAATATGCTAAAAGAAACACATGCACATATTAAAGCAGAGACAAACCAAGTAGCATACTACCATTTCGAGCAAGATTGTATATACAACTGTGAATATCCCAAGCTTCCATTAAGTAATATACAAACTAGTATGATACAGTAATGGCCTCTAGGGCGCAACCTTGTTAAAATACGCTTACAGGGTCCTCTCGACCTTGTAAGGAGAAACCACCTGCGTGAGATCCTTACGACTCACAAAGGAGCAACACACTTAGGAATCCTTTCGATTCCTAAGGAGAAGTTACACTTGCGAGATCCTCACGACTCGTAAGGAGAACTCTCTTGTGAGACCCTCACGGCTCATAAGATTTGAAAGTCTTAAGTTACAAAGATCTGAACCTGTTCTTAAGCAACCCCCACAAACTTCAATATTGCCCTATAAGAGGCTCATACTGACCCTTGTATACAATCCACGGGCGCGAATAAACATTTCCTTAACCAAGTCCCATTCGTGACTAGGGATATGTTTATATGGTGAACAACCCTTGTAAGCCCTCTCGACTTATAAGGAGAAAACCCTTTTGTAAGATCTTTACGACTTACAGGGGAACACGCACTTAGGAATCCTCACGATTCCCAAGGAGAAAACACACCTACGAGATCCTCACGACTTGTAGGGAGAAATACCTTTGTGAGACCCTTACGGCTCATGAAGTCAAAAGCCTTAGATGACAGGACCCTAACCCTGTCTACTAAGCCACCTTTGTTCGACATCGACAGAGGCAAATGATGATTCACTCCTGGCAATATCCCAGTTGTAGCGATGCTGATGCCTAAAGCGGTATCAAATTCCGAGTCCTTTCATGGCAAATGATGATTCGCTCCTGGCAATATCCCAGTTGTAGCGATGCTGATGCCTAAAACGGTATCCAATTCCGAGTCCTTTCATGGCAAATGATGATTCGCTCCCGGCAATATCCCAGTTGTAGCGATGCTGATGCCTAAAACGGTATCAAATTCCGAGTCCTTTCATGGCAAATGATGGTTCGCTCCTGGCAATATTCCAGTTGTAGCGATACTGATGCTGAGATTGGCACCAGATTCTAAGTTCTACACTCGCGATAAAAAATTAGCGAGCCAAAATGCATATGAAATAGCTGAAATGATGGGGCAACTTGCAATAAAAAGAAGCAAGTAAAAATGTATGCATGAAAAATAGCCGAAATGATTGGGCAACTCGCAATAAAAAAGCAACGAGTAAAAATAAAATAAATAGCCGAAATGATTGGGCACCGCGAAAAATAGCCGAAATGATGGGGCAATCGCGACCTTCGCGATATAAAAGCTGAAATGACAGAGCATCGCGGGAAAAGAAATAAAATAAAAATGAAATTTATGCCCTACAGGTGATGTTACATCAATCCCTGTAAATAATCCAGGGGCGCAAACAAAGAAAGAATCACACTCCTCCTCCCCAGGTTTCATCAAAAGAAGAAGCCAAATCTCGAAGGGCCACAAATAGCCTAGAGATCATCTCAACATTCGTCTCGTCACAACGGACACAGCATCAAGCAAAGCGGAACAGCGGCAACTCCCAGTTCCATGGCTCGGCGGTGTACAGATCACCGAGAGTCAAATCCCCACTCTGTGAAATGCAGATATAATCAGCAAAATTCCTGGTCACGTGGAACGTGGATAACGTCACTCTTTGACCCTGTGGAAAACGTCCAGAGCGGAGCCTAGTCCTCGCCGAACACGGCAGTAAACCCGTGGGAAGCATCTAGAGCAAAATTCCTGGTCACGTGGAACGCTGATAACGTCACTCCTTGACCCCGTAGAAAACGTCCAGAGCGGAGCCTAGTCCTCACCGAACATGGCAGTGAACCCGTGTGAAGCATCTAGTGCAAAATTCCTGGTCACGTGGAACGCGGATAACGTCGCTGTTTGACCCCGTGGAAAATGTCCAGAGCGGAGCCTGGTCCTCGCCGAACACGGCAGTGAACCCGTGGGAAGCATCCAGAGCAAAATTCCTGGTCATGTGGAACGCGGATAACGTCACTCTTTGACCCCGCGGAAAACGTCCAGAGCGGAGCGTGGTCTTCGTAGAGTACGGCAGTGAACCCGTGTGAAGCATCCATAGTGGAGCCTAGTCCTCGCCGAACACGGCAGTGAACCCGTGGGAAGCATCTAGAGCAAAATTCCTGGTTACGTAGAATGCGGATAACGTCACTTCTGACCCCGTGGAAAACGTCCAGAGCGGATCCTGGTCCTCGCAGAGCACGGCAGTGAACCCGTGTGAAGCATCCAGAGCGGAGCCTAGTCCTCGCCGAACACGGCAGTGAATCCGTGGGAAGCATTTAGAGCAAAATTCCTAGTTACGTGGAATGCAGATAACGTCATTTCTGACCCCGTAGAAAACGTCCAGAGCGGATCCTGGTCTTCGCAGAGCATGGCAGTGAACCCGTGTGCAGTATCCAGAGCGGATCCTAGTCCTCGCCGAACACGGCAGTGAACCTGTGGGAAGCATCTAGAGCAAAATTCCTGGTTACGTGGAACGCGGATAACGTCACTTCTGACCCCGTGGAAAACGTCCAGAGCGGATCCTGGTCCTCGCAGAGTACGGTAGTGAACCCGTGTGAAGCATCCAGAGTGGAGCCTAGTCCTCGCCGAACACGGTAGTGAACCCGTGGGAAGCATCTAGCGCAAAATTCCTGGTTACGTGGAACGCGGATAACGTCACTTCTGACCCCGTGGAAAACGTCCATAGCGGATCCTGGTCCTCGCAGAGCACGGAAGTGAACCCGTGTGAAGCATCCAGAGCAGAGCCTGGTCCTCGCCGAACACGGCAGTGAACCCGTGGGAAGCATCCAGTGTAAACATCGGACTGTGGGTCCTTAAATCCACGGACTATGATGTCCTTAACCTCGACCGCGATGTCTTAAAACTAACATTGGACTGTGAGGTCCTTAAAACTCACGGACTATGATGTCCTTAACCTCGACCGTGATGTCTTAAAACTAACAATGGACCGCAATGTCCTTAAACTAATTTTACCTTGGTTCAAGGGTACATCTCTTCACTCCTTTGATATTTGTTGTTGTAATTCCTCAACGTCTTCAAAGAGGTGACGGGTCCCGACAACCACACATTTCACGGACTGTGAGGTCCTTAAACTCACGGACTATGATGTCCTTAACCTCGACCGTGATGTCTTAAAACTAACATCGGACTGTGGAGTCCTTAAATCCACGGACTATGATGGCCTTAACCTCGACCGTGATGTCTTAAAACTAATATCGGACTGTGGAGTCCTTAAATCCACGGACTATGATGTCCTTAATCTCGACCGTGATGTCTTAAAACTAACATCGGACTGTGGAGTCCTTAAATCCACGGACTATGATGTCCTTAACCTCGACCGTGATGTCTTAAAACTAACATCAGACCGTGGAGTCCTTAAATCCACGGACTATGATGTCCTTAATCTCGACCGTAATGTCTTAAAACTAACATTGGACTGTGAAGTCCTTAAATCCATGGATTATGATGTCCTTAACCTCGACCGTGATGTCTTAAAACTAACAACGGACTGTGGAGTCCTTAAATCCACGGACTATGATGTCCTTAACCTTAACCGCGATGTCTTTAAACTACGGTACCCTGGAAAACATCCCAAAGCAACCCCTGACCCCGTGAAATACGGATAAGGGCGACCGCACCCAGCACTTGCGGGTCCTCACGACCTGTAGGGAAGAAAATCTCTTGTGAGATCCTTACGACTCCCAAGGGAAAACCCGCTTAAGAATCTTCACGATTCTTAAGGAAAACTTACACCTACGGGATCCTCTCAACCTGTAAGGAGAAAAACTCTTTATGAGACCCTCACGGCTCATAAAGCTCAAAAGTCTTAGGAAGCAGATCGTAACCCTAAATCCTAAGCCATCGCTGCCCTGCAAAGAAATCAAGATAGACTATCCGCAGAATACATTCAATAAAAAGGGACACGCCATTGAAAAAATATGTCTTTTATTCATGAACCAAAATGGATACAAAGTACAATTCATGAAAAAACAAAAATAATATACTCTCATTCAGGAGTATATACAAAAAGAAAGAAAAAAATACAAGTCTTCAGGCCGGCGGGCGATTTAGCAATTTCACTAGTTCATCTTTCTTTTGCTGGGTCACGGCTTCGTGGTTCAGTATCGCCAGAAGACGGGCCTCCGCCTGAGCCTGCTGGGCCTGATACGAGGCAAGCCGGCCTTCGAGCTCTTTTTCGGTAACCTTGTGAGCCTCGACCCTTTCGCGAGTGAACACGGCAGCTTTATCAAAGGCTACCACCTCTTTGATAGACTCTTGGAGTACTCGCCAGAGTTCATACGCTTTGTTAGCTTTGGCTGTAAGGTTGGCCTGGAGCTCGTGCAGCACCTTAGAGGCCAGCCCCCTCTCCGAGAATTTGCGGCCGAGCCTCTTCTCGCATGATACCATGTTTGCCGCGCACCGCTCTATCAGCCCCCGCAAGTCCGCCTTCTCAGCCACGGCCTCCGAAGAAAGGCGGGAACACTCAAGTGTGTGCAAGCATGCCTCTACTTGCCGACAGAACTCCACCCAGACTTGCACCACTTCTTCGTTGTGGTATGTAGCAAGAAAATGAAGAGAACCGTTAGCTTCGGCAGTGAATGCTTCAGCTGTGATTGCACTGCCAGCACGGAGCTCCTCGATCAAAGACGATAGGGAGACAAGGCTTAACTTGGCCAGGCGCTCTGAGGCTCGCAAAGCGTAAGGGCCGGGCGGCATGGCGATACGCGATTCCAGCACTATGGGGGCTGGCAAGGCTGTTCAGATTTGAAGAATGTCAGTGAAAATCTTAAGCAAAGGAACAAGTGGGACCATATTGAAACGTCACTTACCTACGGTCATGCAAGTAGGAGCTGAAGATTCCCCTGGCCCTTCAACGACCTCGACCTCGTCATCGGCCTCCAAAACTGTAAAAGACATTAATGTCATTTCGCAAAATAACAATGATGCTATAATAAAAAATGGAGAACGACGATAACCTTGCCCAGATGAGAGGACAATGCGTTGAGGAGATATCGCCTGCGGAGCGGCCATCTCCAGCAGACGCTGAAAGGATTGCCGGGGAGACAGATCGGCAATAGAGGCCGCTCATCCACGCAATTCTGGAAAAACAAAAGAGTTCAGATAACAGAAAGATTGCTAATTTAAAATGTAGAAGGTTATCTTCGACACTCCTCCCATTCTGAGCCGGGGGGATAGCAGCTTCAGCGGCCTCCGCCGTGGCCTCGGGTTCCAACGAAGGGAGGATGGTCCTGACTACCTCCATCCCAGCCTCGGGGCCGCCCTCAGGAAGAGCCGGTGGGACAATGACCACCAAAGGTGCCTCCCCCAGAGGAGCAAGTGCTCCAGGATCAACAATCGCCATAGGAGGCTCTATCGTAAGAAGCGCAGCAACGTCAACCCCCTCCACATCGAGCAAAGCTTCATTGGGGGCGTCAACAGGCTTTATCCTCAACAAGCCCGTAGGGACCTCCCCCATCGCCGAAGTCTCTGCACAATTCACACAAGAATAAGAATACATATATACAAGTGCAGGCAATATGAAGTACTGCAAAGAAATATAGGAACATACCAATGCGTAGGGAAGCCTTCAATATGGCTTTTTCTAGCCGATGCTCCTTCTCAAGGAGGTGTGCTCGCCGGGGTTCAAGTGTGGACTCGTGGCCGCCCGTCCACAAGAAAAGCTCATCCGCGGCATCCTCCGAAGTAGCCTGCTTAAGGGCCCTTTCTCCCCACTCCTCCAAAGGGCCAATGAACCGCCGCCATATCCACGAAGGATCTTCATAGAAGATGACGGCAAGATAAGGCCTCTTCGGGATCCTTACCTTCTCAGCTTCAAGCTGCGAGCGTCTTATAGCCTCAGCCAATTGTGCAGCTTCCTCGGCAGATGAACCTGGGAAAAGAAGACCATCATCCGGCGATATCATGGATATTGGTTTGTCTTGAATGACAGGTTCGGATCCTTCTGAATGATCGAGCAGACGGGCGACTGTCTTCTTCCTCCTCTTTGGCCCGGAACTAATGCCAGAGGACGCTCGCTTCTTTTCCCGTGGAGCCTTGGCGCGACGCCGACCCACCTCACCTTCAACACCCTCGTTACCAGCACCCTCGTCTGGCGGCGCTACTGAGGATGACACTGCCATTGTCGACGCCACGGGTGGTGGTGCTGCTACCGGAGCCCGATTGGACCGCGACCGGGTACCCAATGGCATACCAACAGTGGGGGTAAGGTCCACCTCTGATTCCCCCGGAATGAGCGCAACACTGGTGTCCCTCAAGGGAAAGCGGACCAGTGTGCGCCGCCGCAGCGGAATCCCCGCGGCCTGAGCCGGAGCAAGAGCGTCATAGCCAAGAAGCAACCTCTTATCCTCAGCAATGACTGGGTTGACCCGATGAAGATACCAGCCTGTGAAGGCCCCCACGCATCGGGGAGTATGATCTGCTTCGGGGATCATAAAGTAAGAACCGGTGTTCAACCTCACGAAATGATGAGCTGCATCGCGAACGGCTTCGAGTGAAGGGACCGGCGCAATTATGAAAGCCTCGAAAGGGACGCCCTGGTCGTATCCAAGCTGCCGGGCGAAGCGATGCGGGTTGTACCGCATGAAAAGGGCCGCATTATCCTGGCGAAATACCAGATAGCCTGGCCTGATGGCATACAAGTGCGCGACCTCCCGGGGCCTTAAAGAAGGCACATTGTCCTTTGACTGGTCCCAGAGTTGCGAAGCGGGACCTGAAGGAGAAGATAGAACCCGATCGATAAATACCAATCCGCCGGCAGTAGCGTAAGGAGCAATCAACGTCCGAATGGCCCCAAATTGAGTTGGGTCAGAGGTAGAAGCATCCACCAATCGCATAAGTCGCGGAAAGGTGTAGGCGTCATAAAAAGCGGGCCTCTGATGCATAGCAAAAGCCCCCAGCACATGCATTTCGAGCCAAGACGTGAAGTAATGCAGGGAAAAGTTTACTACATTCATGCCGGGAGTCGAGGTATTAGCCGCAATGCCCAACCCGTGATATAGATGCGCCAACGTCGGGATACCAATGGCCAGCCGCGTTCCCTCAGCGATGCGATGAGCCGGATAAATAACCGAGACTCTCATGAAGCGGCGATGCATGGGAATGACGAACCAGCTAAGCCAGACACTGACAAAGCCCATGAAGAATGTCTCTTCATCCATGCCAGGAGCTGCGATAGATTCGAAAGATACCGGCGATATAATAGGAATGTAGTACTATGGTAAATCCGATTCCTTGGTCGGCAGCTTCTTTGGACCAAACCCAAAGGGGTCTTTGATGTTTGCGAACTTCGGAGCCGTCTTCGACAGGACATCCTCACGGAGGAAGCAGGCAATGAAGTTCTTAAAAGTAACTCCCTGTTCCTCAGATTCCGTGAACAGCCGGTCAAAAATACCCGGCGCCTTGATCAAACTTGAACGCTTGTGGCGAACGACGTTCTCACTAGACAAGCCGTCGGTAATTGCGGGCTCGGGCTCAAAAACATACTCATCAGGAGGCAGCAGCTCCTCATACAGTGTACCCCTGATTGGAAGCCCTGAGATCTCGCAAAATTCTTCCAGAGAAATCGAAACTTCGCGGTCCCTAGGAGGAAAGTGTTGGTGGGGAGATTCCACTGGTTCAGGAAGGCCTTAACCCACCATACATGAGGAGACGAGTAGTGGAAGAGGGACGCATAGATCGCCTGATAAAGCCCAACCTTCTGCAGTCGCGCGCGGTGAGCGGATAGGATACAGCGAGCCCAGAGAAGGTAGCCCGTGGGCTGCCGAGGGGTAAGCCCTATCTTATAAATCTGCCCCCACAGTTGGGCCTCACCTTGGCAAATACGTCATCCCAGGATATCTATAGCTGGAATCAGATGGTTCGGGATACCAGTTGTTGAAGGCTCGAGCTGCCCCGTTGGAGTCCAATTTGGCATCTCCACAGCGAAAACCGTCCTCGGAGGATCCATCGGCAAGAACGGGAAGGTGGGCTCTGTCGGCACTTCGCAGAGGAAACTCCGGCGACCCCGGATGATATGGTTGTACCAAGTTCCCCATAGAAGTAAGATAGTGCAGTTCGGGTCATGCGCCCTGATCATTGCCATCACTTCCTCATCAGACGGTGATTGAAGAAAAGCGGCCTCCGAGCGAGTGAAAGGAAAGTACGGAACGGAAGCTATCACACCTGAAATAGAATAAGGGGAAACTGTTAAAGCGAGGCCGACAATGTGTGTGTGTGTGTGTGTGTGTGTGTGTGTGTGTGTATGGTTATGAATGCATATATATAAAAAGACAGTGGAAGAAAGTGACAGAGGACTTGTTTGGTGGGACCATTAGTTACAAAACATGTGGGTCCCACGAAATCAAGATGGCGGCTGGCTAATGATGAGGCACAACAATTATAACGAGACAAAGGTAATATTCTCATTAAATAGGCAGTGGGTTTCAAGTGACCGTACACATTCCCCTAAAAGACAGATCCATCTTGGACTCTGTGATAAATCAAACAGAATCAAAGGAATTAAATTCCCAAAGACCAACAGTGCAAACTTATTCTAGATTGTGAAGAAGATGACTCAGGGCAAGAAAACCCATGAAGTCCTCTGGGAAAAACTTAGTTCTTCATAGAAATTAAATTCCTTTTTGAAAAAGGGAATTAAATTCCCAGAAAACTTTGTTCTAGAGCCAGAACTCCTTGGGGATGGAATTAAATTCCATGGAAAACAACCGACATCATCATCTCCCTAAAAGATCAGATGAACCCTAAGAGATCTACTGTTTGAAGATTAAATGGTTTTATATTCCTGTTGAAGAACTTGAAGAAAATGGGTTCATGTTAAAAGGGTGAAACCCTTGATGTGGATTTAAAATCCAGAGAGTTTTTAAAAAAAAATAAAGGTTCTTCGATTGTTCAACATCATTACCTGAAAGAAAGATTCTTTTTTTGAAACAGAGTTAAATTCTGAAGATTTTTCGAGGCAGAGAACTAAGCTCTGGAAAAAGAGAATTAAATTCTCAAAAGAAGAAAGTTCTCAAAGGAGGAAGATGAACGAAGTGGAGGCTCTTCTGAAAGGACATTGGCATTTATAGGACGGGATGGAAAACGTTTCATCTACCCTACTCCCAAAGCAGATCCAATGGTCACAAAAGTGACAGCGTTGCACTCACGTGCAGACACGTGAGAGCAACGCTGTGGGGGCATTTGTTTCCTGATTAAAAATCAGGAAAAAGCTTCAGAGGAAGCATCACGTGCTCACACGTGACCAGTGGTCACGTGTTGGCACGTGATGGTTAAAGCAGCGGCAAAGAGCAGAGCGCAGAAGAGGAGTCCCTTCAGGGGGTCACGTGCTCACACGTGACCGGGGGTCACATGCTCACACGTGACCGGGGGTCACGTGGCAACACGTGACTGGCTTTAAAAGCCATGCTGTTCAACAGAATTAAATTCTGAATAGATCATTTAAATCTTTCCAAAATGGAGAAGAATTATGTAAAACCGTTGGATTAATAATCCGAGGGTGATTAAATATCACCAATTTATAGAAAAATCTTGGACATAGAAAGATTTCCCCTAAATCTCACCGAAATAACAGAAGGAATATCTTTGGATTTAAAATCCAACGGTGAATAAAATTCACCTAATAATCTAAAGGCCCGGATTAATGATGAAAACAAATCAAATCTTTCAATGAAAGATTTACTAAACAGATTGATTCTTTTCCTTCTCCTATAAATAGGAGCCAAAAGAGAGAGTTTTGGAGACACAAAGAGATAGAGCCTTGGAATCTTGAAAATTCAGAGAGAAAAGAAGGAAGAATTTGATTCTCTAAAAAGAAAAACCCTAGGTAAGAAAAGAAAGAGGAAAAAGGCTCCAAAAGAGAATTTAATTATCAAAATAAAGAGTTTAACTCTTCTATAAAGAAAAGAACTTAGTTCTTTCTCTGGTGAAGATCTGCAAAGTGCACATCTCCCCATAGATTGAGAATTTAATTCTCATTGGGTCGAGATCCTGCCATGCAGATTTAAAACATAGAGGAGGAATTGAGTTTTGAGAATTTAATTCTCATAAAATTATAGGAATTTAATTCCTCCAAGGTAAAATTAGGGTTTAATCCTATATGAGAATTCAATTCTCCAAAATTATAGGAATTCAATTCCTTCAAAATGGACAAAACTAGGGTTTTACCCTAATTGAGAATTTAATTCTCTCAAACTCACAGGAATTTAATTCCCCTTAAAAAGAAATTAGGGTTTCACCCTATGCCAGAACTTAATTCTTTACATATATGGGAATTTAATTCCTACAGAAGGGAAATTAGGGTTTAACCCTCTCCAAGAATATAATTCTTCAAAATAAAATGGGAATTTAATTCCTCCAAGATTATTGCCAGGGTTTAACCCTATTCTTAAAAAGATAAAGAGATCTTTAAAACAGGCAAAGAACCAGGGTCACGTGTTCCTACGTGACCCATGTAAAGATCTACAGAAAAGAACTTTGAGGCAACGCCTCACGTGCTCCCACGCGACAGAAGAGAAAAAGCAAAGGGAATCCAAGCTCTGGGGCGCCCTCACGTGCTACCACGTGCCCCCTTGACAAAAGCTTTAATAGTCAAATACCTAAATCCCCATCACGTGTCAGCACGTGATGCTCCAGAATCGAATGTAGAGAGTATTCAATACTTTTGGCGAAACAAAATAAGGGGAATCAGGGCGCTCTCACGTGTCCACACGTGACCCCTCTTTCTTTAGTGTTTGACACTAATTAGAGATCTTTATTCCCAGTGTTTAACACTGATCTTTCTTAGTGTATAACACTAATTTGAAAACCCTATTGGCAGTGTTTAACACTGATTATTTCTAGTGTTTGACACTAAATCAAAAACCATACCTCCAGTGTTTAACACTGGTTGTTCTTTTAGTGTTTCACCACTAATTTGAGAATTTACCTTTAGTGTTTAACACTTTTGAGCTTTAGTGTTTAACACTATTCCTAGCCAAGTTGGCTGATTTTTCAGAGGCAAAGCCTCCCCTTCAATGGACCAACAGAGAGTCAATATTCCAAACATGATTGGACTTAGCCCAAGAAGGCCATAAGTCCTCAATTCAGACTTAACTGAGTCAATGGGCTCATAATATAATTAATTGGTCTTAGTTCCAAATTGGACTACAGATCACTTAATCTACCTTGGTTCAAGGGTACATCTCTTCACTCCTTTGATATTTGTCGTTGTAATTCCTTAACGTCTTCAAAGAGGTGACGGGTCCAACAACCATACATTTCACGGACTGTGGCGTCCTTAAACTCATGGACTATGATGTCCTTAATCTTGACCGTGATGTCTTAAAACTAACGCCGGACTGTGGGGTCCTTAAACTCCTGGACTATGATGTCCTTAACCTTGACCGGGATGTCTTAAAACTAACAACGGACTATGACGTCCTCAATCTTGACCGGGATATCTTAAAACTTACAACGGACTGTGAGGTCTCTAAACTCACGGACTATGATGTCCTTAACCTTGACCGGGATGTCTTAAAACTAACAATGGACTATGATGTCCTTAACCTTGACCGGGATGTCTTAAAACTAACAACGGACTGTGGGGTTCTTAAACTCATGGACTATGACGTCCTTAACCTTGACCGTGATGTCTTAAAACTAACGATGGACTGTGGAGTCCTTAAATTCTCGGACTATGATGTCCTTAACCTTGACCGCAACATCTTAAAACTAACATTGGACCGCAATGTCCTTAAACTACCTATTGACCGCAATGTCACTAAACTAGACAATAGAGCCCCCAATTGCTCTCTCTTGTTGGATCTAAACGATCCCGCTAAGTCGATCTTAGTCTAAATTAGACTAACGTATCCTTAACTAACGTTTAAGTTGATCTTAGTCTCAAATGAGGCTAACGTATCCTTAAACCCAAACCCCAAAACCCAAATCTAAGAAAGGTACGGATTTGGACTAGTCCACGCCCTACAGGCGACAATGTAACCTAGTCTCCATATACAATCCACGGGCAACTAAACACAAAAAAAACACCCACGACATGAAGTGACCATCTGGAGAAGGAGAAAGTTGTTACCGCGATACGGTAGCATAATTAACTGCAGGGGCTTGCGCCTGCATGGAAGAGCGTCCCCACAATCAAAAACCTCTCAAGCGGGGGGGAATCTGACGAAGTCTGCTACATCGGTCGCATCCGTTTAAACCTTCGATACATGGTGCCATAAATCAACTTGGCATCTTCGGAAAGGTGGACGGATAGCACTAATTAGTATCTACCCCGAATCTCAGGCAAGACGTCCCTGTCGCGCCGTCTTTCGGAGGGGAACAGCAAAGATGAGTAAGTGCGAGTTTTGGCTTGAAGAAGTAAAGTTCTTGGGGCATGTTGTATCTGGAAGTGGAATCGCCATTGATCCCGAGAAGATTGCAGCCGTTCAAGATTGGCCGATTCCGAAGAACGTAGCAGAGGTCAGAAGTTTTCTTGGACTTGCAGGATACTACAGACAGTTCGTGTAGAATTTTTGCTCGCTTAGCTGAGCCTTTGACCAAGCTTACGCATAAGGAAGTACCGTTCATATGGAAGGATAGATGTGCGTCAGCTTTTGAGGCGTTGAGGCAAAGATTGATAACCGCTCCTATTTTGACCGTTCCAGACGGTTCCGGAGGATTGGTGATTCACAGCGACGCAACTGGGAAAGGTTTGGGATGTGATTTGATGCAGCATGGGAAGGTTATAGCATACGCATCGAGACAGTTGAAGACCCATAAGAATAATTACCCAACTCATGATTTGGAGCTTGCAGCAGTGATTTTTGCTTTGAAGATTTGGAGACACTACTTATTGGGTGAAAGGGTCGAAGTATTCACCGATCACAAAAGCCTAAAGTATGTGTTCACATAGAAAGAGCTTAACATGAGGCAGCGTAGATGGTTGGAGCTGATGGCTGACTATGATCTTGATCTTTAGTACCATCCGGGGAAAGTTAATGTTGTGCCGGATGCGCTTAGTCGGTTGCCAGCAATTTGGATGTTGACTGCACAGAAAAAGCTTATTGAAGACTTTCGGAGATTCGAGTTGGAGATTGCGCTACCGCATTCTTCGGGACAGTTGATGCAGCTGCAAGTATAATCGTCGTTGATCGAGAATATTAAAGCAGCGCAGTCACAGGACCCAAGATTGTAAAAGTTTCGAGAACAAGTTGAAGCAGGACTTCGAACGGACTTGTTGATTCATGAAAATGGTTCGTTGCGATATGGTAGCCGATTGTGTGTGCCAAAGGGAGACATTCATGAAGAAGTCATGGAGGAGGCGCACAGTTCCGCGTATTTCGTACATCCAGGAGACATGAAGATGTACAGTGATGTACGACAGCATTTCTGGTAGGAAGGCATGAAAAGGGAGATCGCTTGTTTTGTAGCAAAGTGCTTGGTGTGTCAGCAAATTAAGGCTGAACATCAAAGGGTTGCTGGTTTATTGCAACCACTTCTGATTCCTCAATGGAAGTGAGAACATATAACCATGGATTTCGTGACAGCTTTACAGCGGAGTCCAAAGGGCAACAATGCAGTTTGAGTGATTGTGGATCGATTGACCAAGGCAGCTCATTTCATACCATTTCGAGTTGGTTAGTCAACGGAAACGTTAGCAGTTAGCAGAACGGTACATGCAGGAGATTGTAAGATTGCATGGAGCACCAGTGAGCATCGTTTCTGATCGTGATACCTGATTTTTATCACACTTCTGAAGAAGTTTACAAGAAAGTTTGGGGACTCGATTGACGTTTAGCACAGCTTATCATTCTCAGACAGATGGCCAGTCGAAGAGAACGATCCAAACTCTTGAAGACATGTTGGGAGTTTGCATGTTAGACTTCAAGGGTTCTTGGGAGGATTATCTACACTTAGTGGAGTTTTCTTACAATAACAGCTTTCAGGCGACTATTCAGATGGCTCCATTTGAAGTGTTGTATGGTCGCAAGTGTCGCTCACCCATTTGTTGGGATGATATTGGAGAGCGAAGATTGTTGGGACCAGATTTGATCGTGCAAACAGTGGAGAAAGTTAATACTATCCGGAACCACATGAAGGCAGCCCAAGATCGACAGAAGAGTTGGGCCGATACGTCGAGAAGACCTCTAGAGTTCGTTGTTGGTGATCTTGTGTTCTTGAAGATATCACCTACTAGAGGAGTGATTCATTTCGGGAGTCGAAGCAAGCTTAGTCCTCGAATCGTAGGGCCTTTCGAGATTTTGGAACGTGTTGGAGAAGTGGCTTATCGATTGGCTTTACCACAATCTTTGGCGAATGTTCATGATGTGTTTCATGTATCTTAATTCCGTAAGTATGTTCGAGATGAAACACACGTGCTAGAACATTCGGAGCTGACTGTAAGAGAGGATTTGACCTTTGAGGAACGATCGATGTCGATTGTTAATCGAAGAGAAAAGGTCCTTAAGAACAAGGTTATCCCTCTCGTACTTATTTTTTAGGGAAATCGCTCGCATGGAGAATCGACCTGGGAACGTGAAGATGAAATCCGACAGAAGTTTCCATACATATTCTTGTAGTTTCTTGATTGTTTATCTTTCCTTGTTCTTGGAATTTCGAGGACGAAATTCTTTTTGTAGTTGGGTATAATGTAACACCCTAGTTCATTTATACCAATTCCAGTTCACGTATTTCTTTAATTATGGTATTTTCCTGATTTACTCTATTTTTGGTGCAAATATTATATCTGACATCTGTATTAGAATCCGACCCGACTCGCTTGCTTGAAACCTGTTGATTCATGTTTATGGTTTATCCTGACTTGTTACGTAGACTTGTGCACTTTCATTAATACTGCATACTAGCATTTATCTAACAATTGCATTTTCACAATATAACATTGTAGGTCACGTAAAATATTTTAAAAATACAGTGCATGGCCTGCTTGATACCCCTAACCCCGTGGTAGTATCCGTGCATCTTGTTCTCGTCCCGTTCAGTGAAACGGACTGGTTTGGATGGCTACGCGCACGTACGTGCATCCGTTCTTGGGGGTATGCATTTTCATTACCCGGACATTCATTTTTAATTTTGGTCATCGCATATATTTTTCGTATTTTAAAACTGAAATTTTAGACCCGACCCGGGCGTGTTTTGGAATATTTTGTATCCCGCCAAAATTCAAATTTATTAAATATTTAAAATTTATTTAACCATTTAAAATTTCGTTTAACTGTTCAAATTTTATTTAAACTAACTAACTAAAATATTCTATCAATTTTATCCTAACAATATTAACAAACTCTCTCTCTCTTTCCTTCTTTGCTCGTGGCCCCCACACAGCAGAACCACCCTCTCTCTCTCCTCTTTCTTTCTCTCCTTATCCCTCTTCCCTCACAGTCTCTCTCTTTCTCTCTCCCCACTAGCCGACGATTTTCTTTCTCTCCTTCTCTCTCTTCCCTCGCAGTCTCTCTCTTTCTCTCTCTCCACTAGCCGACGATTTTCTTTCTCCTCCCCCTCTTTCCCTCTTCTCGCGCAGCGCTCTCTCTCCCCTCTCGCGCAGCTCTCTCTCTCCTCTCGAAGATACTATAGGCTCCTCGGATGTGGTCACCGCCTACGTGATCGCGTCACCTTCCTTAACAACCTTCTACACTTTCTCCTTCTTCTTCTTATTTAAACCCAGGCCTCCATGACGAGAACCCATCACCACAACTCCTCTGCTCTCTCAATCCTAACCCTAAAAAAAAATCATTCTCTCCTCCTCCTCGCCAACTCCACTGCACACCGAGCACCCCTGAACATATCCCTGCACCCAACTCAACCTATAAGAACCCTGCACCGCCACCTCACCTCGTCGCCGATCACCCCTCGCCGTCGCCATCTCCTTCCACCTCTCCTCTCCTCTGCATTGCTTCTCCTACACCAATAACCCTGCACACATACAACACCCCAGCAAGCAAAACCGACCCAAACCCTAACCTAACCCTAACACCAAACCCTAGATCGCTGGAGCTCCGTTCATCCCCACAACACCAGCACCTCATCTCCTAACCCCTGTACACCACAACAACAGTAAGCCAATCCCCTCTCCTTCTTCTTCTTCTTCTTGTTCTTGTTCTTCGTCCTCCTCTTCTTTCTTTTCTTTTCTTTACTTCTTGATTTCTGTTTTTCGTAGATCGCCAGAGCCGGGCATGTTGCCGACGATCCAGACGACCCAGAGGACGTACCTGACCTGCGTGATCACCCTCTTGCGTTACTTGGAACCGTCCCGTGAGCCGTGCGTGCATTGCGACGTTTTGCCGACGTCGTGCCGACGTCGGACGTACCGTACATATCCATTTCGCGTTCCGTCTAGGCAAGTTAATCTTGCTACATGCTATACTACTGTATTCTATGCCTATTTGAATTATAATACCTCATAATCATTAGTTTTGCAATCCACATATTCATTTTTCATATTACACCGTTTTCGGACATCCGTATGCGTCCGTATATGTTATTTCACATCTAGGGCATGCAAGTTTATCTTGCTACATACCACCTGACTTTATATACATCTATTTTAATAAATATAATACCGGTATTTTAAATTATGCACCCCATGTTTACTTTTAGAGTTTTTCCGACATCCGTATACATCCGTACGTGTTATTTTACATCTAGCATATGCAAACCTATCTTGTCGCATATCATACTACATTATACTGCACCTAATTGAATATAACAAATCATATTGTTTAATTGTACATCATGCATTAACCAGTTTATCATTTTACTGTTATATCACGTCCGTGTGCATCCATATTAGTAATTACATATTTAGTCGCATGCTAAATCATATTTCTACATGCTAGGTATAGTTTTACGCATCCATATGAATAAAATGTTACCCGTTTATCATATTATACATCCATATGCAAGTTTTACAGTTTTCGGATACCCGTTTGCATCCATATCATATAATATACCTATAGCTGCATCTACAGATCACATTAATACATAATACTGATGTTTTAACACCCCGTGTTTAATAAAGTGCATCCTAATTAGTATTGGAACTATAAATGTAACCCTAATTGATAATTGTGCATCCATATCATTGATTTTATATCTATTTGCATACCATGTCATATTATTTCATTTTATTGTTATATTAGTACTCCATACTTGATCTTGTGCACCCATACTTACTACAGTTTGATTATGAGCACCCACTTGATACCTATGCATAACTTGACATGACTTGATACATGTAGACTATTTGCCATGACCTGATACACCATTACTTGACCTGACTTGATTCTTGTACACTACCTGACGTGACCTGATATATATTACAACTTGACTTGTTACCTGATCCCGTTTCTAATGCCGACAATCCTGACATGTTGTCCCGATGGACATATCCTGTTGTCTGTATAGACAAACCTGTTCCTGCTTGATTCCTGTGTTGGCATTAGTCTCAGATTTATCAATACCTGATTTGAGCACATAACTTGGGGGTATGGGGAAATCAATGATGCAACCTGACTTGTAACTCTACAGTTCGATGCCTTTACTGATCAGTCTTACGGGCTAGGCCAACCCCAGGATGATGATGCTGACATCATTCATCTTTATATGCTACCTTTTTACTGCCTAGCAGCACGTCTCGGTTTCAGCCTGAGAATCTTTGACTGTGGTCCCGGGCACGCACGGGATACTATTGAGTTACATCGATGATTCATCAAATTGATTTCAAATACTTGAGAGTAATTAACCCAGTAGCTTAGTTCCGATTACTCACTGCACGTCACCTGTGCCTTTACCCTTCACTGTCTTTATTTATGTTACTGGTATACTTTATTTACTGTTCATACTCATACTTGCATGTCTTGCTACTCCTTAATTATATTATTGTGATATTACGATGCACTGACGTCTGGGTTTTGCATGGCCCAGATCCTTTACCTTTGCTGCAAACCGAGCAGGAGTATTTCAGTGAACAGGCCGAGCAGTGAGGACCTGTCATTAGTTTAGTTTGGTTTCCTTTCAGTATTTTTATTCCTGATGTGAGCCCGTATTATGGGACGTACATTCTAGATCATTATTGTACTTGAATCTTTTGCTTCCGCATTATTTTATTTCATGACTCGTTTATTCTGGCTCATGGACATGTACTAGATAGTTTAATTGTTTATACTGTTCTTGATATCTCTACAGCCGTAATGTGACTATGGAGAGATATTTTCTATCCACAGGTAGCATGGTTGGCTCTGTCACGTGCCGATCTTAGCACACTCTGGGAAGTGGGGCGTGACAAGGATCTTGAATGTTGCCCAAATGAACTATACAACAACTGAGAAGGAACTCTTGGTAGTTGTCTTTGCATTAGAAAAATTCAGGCCCTACTTAATTGGCTCACCAGTCGTAGTCTACACCGATCATTCCACCTTAAGGCATCTTTTCGCAAAGAAAGATGCTAAATCCAGGCTAATACGTTGGATCTTATTTTTGTAAGAATTTGACCTTGTCATAAAAGACAAAAGTGGATGTGAAACGTCATAACCGACCATCTTTCACGAATTTCTTCTTCGCCGACGTTGACCTTTCCAATAAACGACTCTTTTCCGGATGAACACCTCTTGATCATATCTTGCAAACCTTGGTTTGCTGATATCGTGAACTGTTGAGCAATGAGACTCCTACCTAGTGAATGGTCCCATCAAGACAATCACAGATTTTTATCCCAGGTAAAACACTTTTACTGGGACGAACCTTATTTGTTCAAGTATTGTCCCGATCAAATCATTCGCCGGTGTGTCCCTAATAATGAGTTCAAATGTGTGTTGTCTTTCTGCCATGATCAAGCATGTGGTGGTCATTTTAGCCTATGAAAAACTGCGGAAAAAGTTTTGCAATACGGATTTTATTGGCCAATGCTATTCAAAGATGCACATGATTATTGCAAAACTTTTTTATGGTATCAACACATGGGCCAGATTTCACGGAGGAATGAGATGTCGCTCCAACCAATCTTGGTTGTTAAGATATTTGATGCATGGGGATTGATTTCATGGGCCCGTTTCCCAACTCTTTTAGAAACTTATATATTCTCTTGGCGGTTGATTATGTCCCTAAATCGGTTGAGGCAATGCCGAGCTGAACAAATGATAACAAGGTTGTCATTAAGTTTCTTAAAGAAAATATTTTTTCTTGGTTCGGGCACCCTCGTGCTATCATTAGCGACAATAGGACGTATTTCTGCAATCGGTCTTTCGAGAATTTGATGTGGAAATATTTAATCAACCACAAGTTTTCTACGTCCTATCATCTCCAAACAAACGGGCAAGCCGAGATCTCTAATCGACAAATCAAGCAAATCTTGGAGAAAACTGTTTTTAAGAACCGTAAAGATTGGTCTTCTAAATTGACTAATGCTCTTTGGGCATTTCATACTGTATATAAAACCGATCTTGGTATATCTCCTTATTGGCTTGTGTTTGGAAAGGTTTGCCATGTCCCTGTCGAGATCGAACATAGAGTGATGTGGGCAATTAAAGAGCTTAATTTCGATCTTAACCAAGCTGGCAGCTATCGAAAGCGGTAATTGAACGAGCAGAACGAGCTACGAAATGAAGCTTACGATAACACGGTTATAGTAAAGAACCGGACAAAAATGTTTCATAACAAACACCTTTTGCGCAAAACATTCACACCTAGACAACAAGTCCTTCTTTATGATACCCGTCTCCATCTTCATCCGAGTAAGCTGAGATCTTGTTGGACGGGACCTTTTATGGTATGGTACCTATACTCACACAATGCAATGGATGTAGAAAATCCTAAAGACGGTGCACTTTTCAAAGTAAATGGACATAGATTAAAACCGTAGTTTTCCGCTGACTTATCGGAGGAGCTCCTGTTGTTACAGGAGTTGCTTTATCACGACTAATTTCCTCCGCCACTCCTCCATGCTTCGGTTTTCCAGCCATAAACACTGGCAACACTGTTTCAATAAGTATGGGGGTGTGTAAATTAGTAGTTATTTAAAAAAAGTGTGCTAAGAACAAGTTTGGGGGAGGATTTTCCACTTGACTAACTTTTTCCCCAATGTGCACCATCCTTTTCCACCCAAGTTTCAAGATTTTGATATCAAACGACAGCATCAGCGGGGAAACTGCTGCAAACAGGTTTGGGGAAGGTTTGTATTTATCCGTGTATCATTTTGTACTGCATATAAAAAAACTCTGTCCTCAAGTTAGCTAGTGGGAAATATAGACTCAAAATCCGACAGTTTATTTTGATAGGTTAGAAATAATTAAATCCTAAGATTAGAAGTTGAAAACCCGAAAAATAACCCTCCTTGAGTTTCATTGTAGCAAATATACGTCTTTTCACCACACTACATGTGTTGTGTTGTTTTAAGAACTAGATGACAAGTTTAATATGTCTAAGTTAAAACTTTGTGAATTTTCTTAAGATCAAACAAGCTTGTTTAAAAATAAGAAATTTCGAGCATGATTCATGAGCGAAGTTAATATAAAGGGAAAGTATTGAATCTTTAACGAAAACCAAGTCTGAAAAATAACACATCTTAAACTTGATTGGAGTGAGTATACACTTTTTCTGCACTTACACGTCTTTAATTTTGGGATGAAAAGTATAACTTGAAATATTTCTGTTGGTTTCCTTTCTAAGAATTCTCATGCATAAAAGAAGTTTTTGTTTTGTGTCCTTGGTGACTTGGGCAATTAACTTCTTGGGGTGTCTTTATATCTAATGCCCTAAAACCATCTGGTTTGAGAGTCATTGACCCAAATCTCGTTAAGAAACCTCGAAAGCCTAATAAAACAAGCCATGTAAGTGTTCTCTCCAAGTTAAAAGTCCCCACGATTCTTTGAGGGAGAATAATCTTGGTTAAGGACGAATTTCAAATACAAGATATAAAACTTTAAAAAAGAATTTAACGGGGATATGAAAATTTAAATTGAAGTTACAAGGCTATTGCATGTTCACAGAGGTGTATATGAACGAAAACAGGTGAGAGGTGGAGTATAAAATAAGACCAAGTCTTTATTAAAAGACAATAAAAATTCCAACTTTGAGACCAAGCTGTAGAATGAAAACTCAAGAAAATTTAAGACTTTATAAACTCATGAGATACTTTTGAAGCTTATTCCTGGTTTTTATTGAAGGTATGAAGACTTTTAATTGAAAATTTTGAAACAAAACGACACTATTTGCATAAGCACGCAAAGACATATATGAGCTTAAGTTAAATGAAAAGTGAGATGTGAAAAATAATGGTTGAAGGTTTTTAACTTAGAATGATAGAGTTTCTAACTTGGATATTAAATCTTAGGATTAGAGTCAGGATTAACCAATGAAACTAGCCTGACGAGATTTTGTGGGTGTAATCCGCTAAAAACCCTCATGAGACAACATTCCTCCTGCTAGGACACCAAGAGGTTGAACGGCTTGTTGCACTAGCTAAGTGCAATCGTGATACCTACGAAAGTGAGCTAAGATTTTCTTTTTCTTTAAAATAAAACAGTTTGCTCGGGACGAGCAAAAAATAAGTTTGGAGGCATTTGTTTACATAATAAAATTGCATTTTAATATCATCCATGCTTTATAATATTGCCTATAGAATTGGTGCTTTTAATCCAAGTTTCCTACATAAGTGCAGGAAACAGGTTTGGAGCGAGTGGCGGATTTTAAAGGTAAAACCGGACCGATCTAGTTAAAGTCAAAGTCAATTTAGTCAACTCTGCAAATTTCAGTATCAGCAAAAACGAGATATTATGTGCTCAGAGACCATCTAAAATAACGAGAATTCAACACAAAAAGTTTGGAGGTCCAAACCCATCTCCAGACCGCGGAACCACCGTCAAACCCATCAAATGACCAAGGATCCGCTGCCCCTTTAGCGCCGCACAAGTTAGGGTTTCGGGGACAGTTTCGTCTTTTCGTGTACAGCGACTTCGATGCTGGGGTTTTAGATTTCAAGGCCTATAAATAATAGCGAGGGCACCCAACAGAGAAGCATCTAAGGTTTCATGTTTTAGGATTTTTATTTTGTTTAGAATTTTTGTAGTCTATTTCCATAGCCATTAATAAATTGTAATGAAGCTCAAGTTGATCAATAAAAGGTACGGGTTCTATTTCATTCTTGTCTCTTTTAATTTCTGCATTTTATTTCCTTGCATTTTTTAATCGCTTGTTACTTTTATTATTAGGTTGATAATATTTCAAATGTTTTCTCTTTCTCTACGATCTCTCTCTCAATGATTTTTTTGAAACCATGATGCTCAAAAAATCTTCTCGCTATCGTGAGAGATTTAATAGCTAGTTTTTTTTTTGATTAAAAGAAAACTCTTTTCTCTTTCCTTTCTCAACTTAATTATTTGTATGCGATAATACTCAAAGGTTGTCACTCGCTATAGTGAGAGCCCTAATAGTTAGCATATATTGATTCTTCTTCAATCTTTCTTTTTTGTCCTCTTATTTTAATAATGAGAGAGTAAATTCTCGCCTGTTAGGGTTGTAGAAAAGGGGAGTATAAGCGATGGTAAATCGCTCATATTTTTTTATATTTTGATTTTTTATAAACTTCGACAAGGTGGGTATTAACCTCCTATTTGGGCGCACTGTCAATTCATGATAGTTGCGACCCCAATTTGAGAATGAATTAATATTTGTTTTGTTGAAGGCTTGAGTTTAATATGGATCAATGGAAGGCCAAGGGTTAATAGAGGGAATCCCTAATACCCCTCTAAATACCCTAATCTACATTCATTACTATTTCTCGAGTTATAAATAATTAAAAGATAAAAAGATTAATCTATTTAATCATCATCCCTTAACTACCTAATCATAAAACCCTAATAAGCCTTTTTCTCATTGTTATCTCACGCTTAGAATAAAATGAAAATAAATCCACTTTTTCTGAATCAACTCGTCTAAAACACTAAAACTAAGGTTACAGTCTCTCCGTGGACGGCCCGTACTCACCGCGGCTAGCTATTGCGACACCGTGTTGATTGCGGTATTTAAAACGATAAAAGACACATAATTTAGCATCAATCAGGACTCGTACGTAGTGAACAAATCTCTCTTGGGACACATGTGATGAGAACAACCTGAATTCATGATCCACTCGTCCTTAGATCGTTGTGTGTTGTTGAGGACCACAAGAAGATCTCCTTCTCCTTCCGCCATACTCGCTTCAGCTGAAGACTCCTTCTTAGATTTCTCTTCCTGCTTCTGTTTGTTCTGCAATTTAAAGAAATTGACTTGGAAGTGACCTTTGTTCTTACAATAATTGTAGGTCACGTTCTTAGCCTTAGACTTTGACCGCAACTTCTTCCTATTTGCTTTCGGAACTCTTTTCTCCGTTCGCCCTCTAACAAATAAGCCAAACGATAAGCCATCCGCTTCGATGGAAATCAATTTCTTGTCGATTTTATCTTTGTTCCTCAAATTCTCCTTGACATTCTTGATTGAGATCATATCTCGTCCATAAACCATGGTGTAATGGAAGTGCTTATATGAGGGTGATAACAA
The DNA here is from genome assembly GCA_030015575.1 of Agapanthus africanus. Lineage (NCBI taxonomy): Eukaryota > Viridiplantae > Streptophyta > Magnoliopsida > Asparagales > Amaryllidaceae > Agapanthus > Agapanthus africanus. Next base: position 52,970,942 of record CM057347.1, read on the forward strand.
ATACAACAAGCGAAGAGTCTGATCTTCATCACCAATCTTATTGTCGATCTTATCAAGATCCGTAATTGTAACATTTTGAAATATTTTAGTTAATAAATTAATTTAGTTAATTAATTAAAAATGTAATTTAAAATTTTATTGAAACAAATTGGGACCATTTATAAATAGTGTGTGAAATTGATTAAATTGAATAATTAGTTGTAACATTTATTATTAAGAAGGGTTTTAGTGAAATTGTTAGCTCCATTATGTAATATGATATAGTATGAGGGGTTTTATGGAAAGTTTAATTAATTGTGGAAATTGAAAATTTTGTGAGGGTTTTTGTGTAAAAAGGGAAGGGCCATGGTTAAGGTTAACTTACACCCATGGTATATCATAACCTAGGTGACACGTCATGCTTGCATGAGATCTTTCATAGTGACACATCCTCCTTGCATGAAAATACCAACATCTTCATGCTTACACCTCCTCCTTGCATGGATACACCACACTTCATCTTGGTGACACCTCCTCCTAAATCTCATCATTCATTATCCTTATCTCTCATTTTAGTTCAGTTGATATTTCAATTTGAAACAAAAGTTATTCATTAGGAAATAAAGAAAATCCTAGAACACCAAAGAAAAATAGAAGAGAAACTAAGTGTTAAGGATCACTACCACCACTCTTAAGCTAGGATCTTGTGAGCTTGTGCATCTTGGAAGGGGCTTTTTCAGTGAACTTTCTGTAGGTATAATCTTTAAACTCTGCAGATTTTTAGTTCTGTACTGTTTTAGTGTAGAAGTTTGATATCGGAAATATCGTATTTTGACAAGTTTAGGTTTTGTTTTAAATCTGCTATAGTCTAGGTAATCGTTAACAAAATCAAACAGTACCTTTATATTATAGATTTGACCTACAATAACCACTAGGAAGATGAACCCATTTCCTCGGATTTTGGCCGATGACACTTGCCAAAAGTCCGAGCTCGCCGGGTTTTTCATGGAGTTGGGTGTTTGTTTTTGTACGGTGGCTCTTTGTGTTTATATTAGGATATCTGGTATTGCTAGTTTATGTAAATTTTACAGTATATGAAATCTGGAGGCAAATATCTGTTTTGGGGTAAAATTTTAAATACGATACGAATATATCGTGTCACGATTTCTGTTTTTGCCTATTACGACCAGAAGAGGGTTAGCTCAGATTAACCTAAGTTCAGTTAACTCACGATATCCTCACGTAGCATGTTTAGTTTGTGCAGTATCATAAACTAGGATATTTGTGATATTTAGCATACTAATATTGAATCTGGAACCAATAGGTGTAACCAATAGAACAATTAGTAACACCATAAGTATCTTGATACCACTAGGAGATTACACTTAAAACCTAGCCCCAAACTCCCTACTTAATCCGGCGGCATACCCCAAATTTCCGAGCTCGCCGGCCCTCCTTGGATTTTTGGTGTTGATTTTTCTTCTGTGGCTTTGTATGGGTAATTTATGATTTATAGTATTGTTTGATTTGTCCCAATATTCATACAGAGAAATCTGAGAATGTTTAGTTTAGGTTTTATTAAAGTTTCCGACATTTCGATATGATTTTTCGTATTTCAGTACTGCAACTGAAATGTTGACGTTCATATGTTAAGTTCAGATGCATTTGATCGTTTTTGGGGTAAGTGAGCTGTAGGTTTTAACCTACGGGTGCTTAGCTTGTTGTTTTGGTTTTCGATATGATATTTATATCGATATGATTTTAAATACGATTATATGTACGATTTCAAAGATTTCCGAGACGGAGTTGGCGGATATAGCAGTGTGGATTTCAGCAAGTTCATTAAGTTGGTGAGTATATTTACATCTACGGGGGGAAAGTCGGGTGGATGGCGTATAGCACTCTCGCAATTTTATAAATAGTATTATGATATATAGCAGTCTTAGTAATTATTTAAGATATGGATATTAGAATTAATTTGCATCTTGCATGATACTCATTTGTATATAGTTTATGGATGGTTTGGTGAATTGGTACGAAAGATCATGCTGTACTAAAGATGATTTAAATATAGTGATAATGTGAGGAATTGTTCGAGGAATTATACCGTATTGATGATTATGAGATTCGTATGCCGAGTAATGGCCCAATTCCCTTTAGACTCGTAAATAATGCTTATAATTACTTTACTTGTTTACGTTATAATTATTAATATTATACGTTTCCGTAATACGAACACTCTGATAGAACACTACACAACTACCAATGAGTACCATGCTGCACAAGCACGTACACATATGTTACATTACACCTCATTGGTACTGTCATGTCACTGTAGAACCGTTCTGTTATATAATGTGTGTGTGTGTGTGTGTGTATATATATATATGTATGTATGTATGTTAATATGAATAGGCTATTACACCGGTAGAATACTTGCACAAATACTAATGATTTCCATTCTGCACGAGCACAGACGCATATGTTACACCACACATCATTAGTAGTACCATGACACAATAGAATTGATATCTTTGTACCAGTATGATTTAGTTACGCAGTCTTCCTTTATTATCTGTTGCATATTACTACTATCAGTACTATGGGTGTTTATATTTGATTCTTATTGATTTTCTGGATATTTTACTTCTGATGATATATATCAGTGGTATGGGACATTGTTATATATGTATATATATAATGAGGTTAATGGAGGAAATGTGCCATAGGAGGGAATTTCCTCCTATGGCGTCGGAAAAATGCACCTTCCATGATTTTTTTGACGATCGGCATACATCATCTCCATCTTTATCATCTAAGATGTGGATATACCAAATTTTATGTGATTATACCATTTTTTCACTGTTGATTTAGTTGGTGCAAAATTAATGGTTTACCGACAATAGAACTTTTTACATTGCTAATTCAATGGTGAAAAGGTGGTGGAATCACATGAAATTTGGTGTATGCACCTCTTAGATGATAACGATGATGATGATGGATGCTGATCGTTGGAAAAAATGGTGGAGGTTGTATTTTTTCGACGCCATAGGAGGAAATCCCCTCTTATGGCCTCTTTCCTCCATTATTCTCATATATAATATATTATCAGAATGATCTATGCAAGTATTCACATTCTTTACTTAATATTTTTTGATATGATGAGTTAGCGTCCACCACGAGCTCGATGTTTTCTGATGGTTTTATTCCGAACCGAGTGGGGGAGTTATACGGTTTCGGACTTGTTCTTATCCGGACTGAGTGGGGGAAGATATACAGTCGGATACATGGTGGACCCGGGTCGAGACCAAGGGGCAGGAAATCCGCATTATAGGCGGGGAGCCTAGCGAGGACACTCGATACCGGAGATAAAAATGAGCACGATGGATATCCAGGGGATACCGACCGAGGCCAGGGATATCGGGTGGCGATCATCTGTTGAGATGGTGTTGACGATATCTGCATTTACGTGTCAGTGATGGACACGAGAGATTTCTGATTTCAGGTGTCGATACTGGACATCCATATATATTGATGTGATTACTATCATGAGGTACACAGTTAGATTTCAGTTATTGTAGCCAACCAGGACTGATCCGGGGGACAGTACCTGCACATCTTTTTAGAGGCATTCATGCACACAAAAAGAAATTCAAAACGAGCTATAGTCTCATTACTTTGGTATGTATGATATGATACTGAGATCTTTAAATTTATAAACCTCTAAACATTTTTACTAAATAGCAGGACGTATATCTAAATTAAGATACCTATTATATTTCATACTATCACGTCTGCTGTTATGCTGTGACTTATCTATTCCACGGCTATTTTAAAGAAGAGGTTTATATATACATATATATATATATATATATACATATATATATATATACATATATATATATATATATATTCGGCTACATTGGGATAATACCTAGATACAGGTCATTTACATTTGATATATTCTACTTGGAATTGCATGATAGTTAGTGTTGCATTATGATACATATGCATATCATATATTATATTAGTGCAGATTATGATAGTAGTATACTTATGACCTAGGTATTTTCGTGCATTTCGATTTCTACCTTGTGATGTACTTTTATTCACCGAGTTGGCAACTCATCCCCATTTTGCCACAGTTTCTTGCAGGTTTTACTGTTTGGATTATCAGCAGATTGGCACATATTCCTTTCGGTGATCACTTTGGGTAGGTGAGTTACTATTGTATCGTACTCACATTTGGTTATATATATATTCTTGTATCTATCAAAAACTCCATCAATTTAGAAATGGTATATTGTGGACTTAGAAGTGAGACTTAGAATTTATGTGTGGTGATGTCGCACTCATTGGAGTCGACTTCTAATATAGATTGTTTGGTTGCTCCGTCGTTTGGGAATGAAAGTTAGCTCCCGTTAGGATGCTATTTTATTGTTGTAGTTGTATCGGGTTTTTATGCAAAATTTACAAAGGAGGTGCTGTCAAATTTCAAATTGTCATAGATGCTCTTTAAACATACTTAGTTAAATTTAAGTGGTTATTTTAAATTGATTTCATCTGATGATTTTTAAAACTTCACCTCCAATGTTTTCAAAAGAAAAATGTTTATATTCCGAGTTTTGGCTTACTTAAACCGCGTCGGCGTCTTTAGATTTCACGTGATTTAAGTGCCGGTCACGTGCCACATTTGGGTCGTGACAAAGTTGGTATCAGAGCGTTTGGTTTAATCTTTGTTCGAGTCTAGGTTTGATTATATGGAGTCTGTACATACACTTTTGTTACCTAGACTTGACCTTATAGGACTTAGACTTGACTTTAGGGGTCTTATACCCGAAACTTCATTATATAGGATGACCTTGGTTGATAAAGTATGTACTAATTAGAGTGACGTACCGTACATATGTTCCGCGGTATATTTATGATATGATACTCCGCCTAAGTTACCTTAGGATTTATATCTTGATATCATCCTTCTATTCGTTCCGTTGATCTATCCTTGTCATTGCGCGTGGATTGTTTCGGTCGCAATATTTACCTGAGCCGAGAGGGCTGCGATTAGAGATATGGTCAGAGCAGACTTGTCTGGGACAAGAACCGACCAGGATGACATTCCGATGATATAGAGATACGTCGTTTATATATATTTGATCGAGTTCTAATGTTGAAGAGAGTTTCTTCGGGATCCGCACCAGAGAGTTAGGTTATTGCTGGAGATCAGCCAGACTTGAGGCATGATGTTTTCCTCTCTCTGAAGATCATGGTGTTGTGTACTGTTCAGACAGCGGTACCAATCATTGCTGAGGTTATCAAAATGTTGTTTCCAGAGTTCAGGAAGTAAACAATTTCAATTGTTTACAAATGTAGATGGAACGAAGGGTTCGTAGTCGTTCAGATGCTGGATGACTAGGACATTTACTCCGTTGTGGCGCTCCGATGTGAAGTCGGGAAAGTTAGTTAGCTTCTTCCGTTGGGTCTTGCTTAGACCAGATGCAAGTCGCTCGAGAAAGAGATCGTGCAGTAAGTTTCATCCGACGAATTGGGACGAATTTTCGAAGGTGAGCTTAGCCAGATTCTTGTACAAAGTATCAAAGATGCCAGATTCATGTTTTTGGAAGTCTTGTAAGGCTTTGGGCATGGTCATAACCAAGTATGACTTGCAATTCGCGTGACTATGGTGATACGCTCCTTAATTGATGGATTGGGAGAATAATGGAATATGGATTTGTTGTGCAGTTGCAGTGGGCAGTTTTCTTCACCGTCGATGTTGAAGATTCAAGGCAAATACAGAAGCGCGTACGACCAAACTTTCATAGAAAAATCTTGAGAAAATGGCAGTTGATACGAAAAAGAAAGTGGATTCAGTAATGAGTGTTAGTTCCGCGAAGGCTGGATAAATAATATCAGCAAGAGACTTGATGGATTTTTTCCAGGAGTTGTTAATAAGTAAGATTGGACTCAGGATCAGTGTTGGCACACACGTAGAGATTAAAGATCGCCGTCATTAACGTGTTGCGAGAGGATGGAATACTGGCCAAGGAGATGTGTGAGAGGTATCATCAGTAGGACTGATGGTGTCGTTGCTCTTTACCGGACGATTGTATGAAAGAGACATGACGTTAGAGATCCGCAAGGAGAACCAGAATTCAGAGACAGAGAACGTTAGACTGTGGCAGACGGCAAGTGGAAATCTTTGTTATGCCAGTTTCGGGTGTATAAACACCTTTTGACATTGAAGAGGATATACTTCGATGTCATTTGAGTTCGATTTGCGTTTTTATGATCTAAATATTTCATTTTTAACATTGAAGAAATGAAAATTCAACGTCCGTTATTTTGATATACGTATTTTTGAGGATTTGAGGGTCATATTATGTTTTGTGCACACCAGGTGCACTTGTTAAGATTTTCGTGCGAGGTGACTGCACCCGATTAGAGTGTTGTATACACCGGATGTATTACACCGATACTTTCCGTACACATCAGATGCACATGGTTAAGAGATTGTATATATATACCCTAGGTATACTTGGTATGATTTTGTGCACACCAGTTGCATATTTTGGATTTGATTTTATGCACTCTGATGCACTTGATTTTGATTTTGTGCACCCCGATACACTTGAGATTTATTTTGTGCACCCTGATGCACTTGGATTTGATTTTGTGCACCCCGATACACTTGATATTATTCTGTACACTTTTTATTCCATGCACAGTGGACGCAGTGGATATCGTTTCATGCACGCCTGTTGCACTTAGCGCTGTTTTGTTTTCATGCACACCGTAACGTGTGGTTTGAGAGTTGCACGCAAACCCATTAGAGTTGATTTTGTTTTCGTGCTTTGCACCTGATAGGATATGTTATAGATTTGATTTATGTATTTTTCGCTTGGTCGTGTGCACCGATATTGCACTACTATTATGGCATTGATCGTGTACTTAGGATACACAACGGTTTTTGTATTTGGCAAATTGCAACATAGCTGGAGTAATTCTCTTAGCACCCGCTAAAATTACAGTTATGTGAGTTTTATATATTTGATATTTCATGCACACGGTTGCGTTATGATGCGTTTTAGCTCGTATGGGACTCTGGAGTTCCGTTATATCGAGCGGATTTTATATTTTAAATTTAGACCCCGAAAAATTGTTTTGAATTTGAGCAGATTGGATTAAGAAAAATATTTTAAGAAGGGATTTAATTTAAATTCGGGGACCGAATTTTTTTATGGGGGGAATATTGTAATATTTTGAAATATTTTAGTTAATAAATTAATTTAGTTAATTAATTAAAAATATTAATTTAAAATTTTATTGAAACAAATTGGGACCTTTTATAAATAGTGTGTGAAATTGATTAAATTTAATAATTAATTGTAACATTTATTATTAAGAAGGGTTTTAGTGAAATTGTTAGCTCCATTATGTAATATGATATACTATGAGGGGTTTTATGGAAAGTTTAATTAATTGTGGAAATTGGAAATTTTGTGAGGGTTCTTGTGTAAAAACGGAAGGGTCATGGTTAAGGTTAACTTACACCCTTGGTATATCATAACCTAGGTGACACTTTATACTTGCATGAGATTCTTCATGGTGACACATCCTCCTTGCATGAAAATACCAACATCTTCATGCTTACACCTCCTCCTTGCATGGATACACCACATTTCATCTTGGTGACACCTCCTCCTAAATCTCATCATTCATTATCCTTATCTCTCATTTTAGTTCAGTTGATATTTCAATTTAAAACAAAAGTTATTCATTAGGAAATAAAGAAAATCCTAGAACACCAAAGAAAAAGAGAAGATAAACTAAGTGTTAAGGATCACTACCACCACCCTTAAGCCAGGATCTTGTGAGCTTGTGCATCTTGGAAGGAGCTTTTTCAGTGATCTTTCTGTAGGTATAATTTTTAAACTCTGCAGATTTTTAGTTCTGTACTGTTTTAGTGTAGAAGTTTGATATCGGAAATATCGTATTTTGATAAGTTTAGGTTCTGTTTTGAATCTGCTATAGTCTAGGTAATCGTTAACAAAATCAAACAGTACCTTTATATTATAGATTTGACCTTGAATAACCACTAGGAAGACGAACCCATTTCCTCGGATTTTGGCCGGCGACACTTGCCAAAAGTCCGAGCTCGCCGGGTTTTTCATGGAGTTGGGTGTTTGTTTTTGTAGGGTGGCTCTTTGTGTTTATATTAGGATATCTGGTATTGCTAGTTTATGTAAAATTTACAGTATATGAAATCTGGAGGCAAATATCTGTTTTGGGGTAAAATTCTAAATACGACACGGATATATCGTGTCACTATTTCTGTTTTTGCCTATTACGACCAGAAGAGGGTTAGCTCAGATTAACCTAAATTCAGTTAACTCACGATATCCTCACGTAGCATATTTAGTATGTGCAGTATCATAAATTATGATATTTGTGATATTTAGCAAACAAATATTGAATCTGGAACCAATATGTGTAACTAATAGAACAACTAGTAACACCATAAGTATCTTGAGACCAGTAGGAGACTACACTTAAAACCCTAGCCCCAAACTCCCTACTTAATCCGGCGACATACCCCAAATTTCCGAGCTCGCCGACCCCCTTTGGATTTTTGGTGTTGGTTTTTCTTCTGTGGCTTTGTATGGGTAATTTATGATTTATAGTATTGTTTGATTTGTCCTAATATTCATACAGAGAAATCTAGGAATGTTTAGTTTAGGTTTTATTAAAGTTTCCGACATTTCGATATGATTTTTCGTATTTCAGTACTGCAACTGAAATGTTGACGTTCATACGTTAAGTTCAGGTGCATTTGATCGTCTTTGGGGTAAGTGAGATGTAGGTTCTAACCTACGGGTGTTTAGATTGTTGTTTTGGTTTTCGATATGATATTTACATCGATGTGATTTTAAATACGATTATAGGTACGATTTTGAAGATTTCCGAGACGGAGTTGGCAGATATAGCAGCGTGGATTTCAGCAAGCTCATCAAGTTGGTGAGTAGATTTATATCTACGGGGGAAGTCGGGTGGATGGCGTATATCACCCCCGCAACCTTATAAATAGTATTATGATATATAGCAGTCTTAGTAATTATTTAAGATATGGATATTAGAATTAATTTGCATCTAGCATAATACTCATTTGTATATAGTTTACAGATGGTTTGGTAAATTGGTATGAAAGATCATGCCGTACTAGAGATGATTTAAATATAGTGATAATGTGAGGAATTGTTCGAGGAATTATACCGTATTGATGATTATGAGATTCGTATGCCGAATAACGGCCCAGTTCCCTTTAGACTCGTAAATAATGCTTATAATTACTTTACTTATTTACGTTATAATTATTAATGTTATACGTTTCCGTAATACGAACACTCCGATAGAACACTGCACAACTACCGATAAGTACTATGCTACACAAGCACGTACACATATATTACATTACACCTCATTGGTACTGCCATGTCACTGTAGAACCGTTCTGTTACATAATGCATATATATATATGAATATGCTATTACACCTGTAGAACACTTGCACAAATACTAATGATTGCCATGCTGCACGAGCACAGACGCGTATGTTACACCATACATCATTAGTAGTGCCATGACACAGTAGAATTGATATTTTTGTACTTGTATGATTTAGTTACGCAGTCTTCCTTTATTATCTGTTGCATATTACTACTATCAGTACTATGGGTGTTTATATTTGATTCTTATTGATTTTCTGGATATTTTACCCCTGATGATATATAGCAGTGGTATGAGACACTGTTATATATGTATATATAATATATCATCAGAATGATCTATGCAAGTATTCACATTCTTTACTTGATATTTTGGATATGATGAGTTGGCGTCCACTATGAGCTTGATGTTTTCTGATGGTTTTATTCCGAACCGAGTGGGGGAGCTATACGGTTTCGAACTTGTTCTTATCCGGACTGAGTGGGGAAGATATACAGTTGGATACATGGTGGACCCGGGTCGAGACCGAGGGGAAGGAAAGCCGCATTATAGACGGGGAGCCTAGCGAGGATACTCGATACCGGAGATAAAAATGAGCACGGCGGATATCCAGGGGATACCGACCGGGGCCAGGGATATCGGGTGGCGATCATCTGTTGAGATGGTGTCGACGATATCTGCATTTACGTGTCGGTGATGGACACGAGAGATTTCTGATTTCGGGTGTCGATGCCGAACATCCATATATATTGATGTGATTACTATCATGAGATACACAGTTAGATTTCAGTTATTGTAGCCGACCAGGACTGATCCGAGGACAGTACCTGCATATCTTTTTAGAGGTATTCATGTACACAAAAAGAAATTCAAAACGAGCTATAGTCTCATTACTTTGGTATGTATGATATGATACTGAGATCTTTAAATTTATAAAGCTCTAAATATTTTTACTAAATAGCAGGACGTATATCTAAATTAAGATACCTATTATATTTCATACTATCACGTCTGCTGTTATGCTGTGACATATCTATTTCGCGGCTATTTTAAAGAAGAGCTTTATATATATATATATATATATATATTCGGCTACATTGGGCTAATACCTAGATACAGATCATTTGCATTTGATATATTCTACTTGGAATTGCATGATAGTTAATGTTGCATTATGATACATATGCATATCATATATTATATTAGTGCAGATTATGATAGTACCATATTTATGATCTAGGTATCATCGTGCATTTCGATTTCTATCTTGTGGTGTAATTTTATTCATTGAGTTGGCAACTCATCCCCGTTTTGCCACAGTTTCTTGCAGGTTTTACCGTTTGGATTATCAGCAGATTGGCACACATTCCTTTCTGTGATCACTTTGGGTAGGTGAGTTACTATTGTATCGTACTCACATTTGGTTATATATATATTCTTGTATCTAGCAAAAACTCCATCAACTTAGAAATGGAATATTGTGGACTTAGAAGCGAGACTTAGAATTTATGTGTGGTGATGTCGCACTCATTGGAGTCGACTTCTGATATAGATTGTTTGGTTGCTTCATCGTTTGGGCGTGGAGGTTAGCTCCCGTTGGGATGCTATTTTATTGTTGTAGTTGTATCGGGTTTTTATGCAAAATTTACAAAGGAGGTGCTGTCAAATTTCTGTTGGATATATATGCCCTAGAGGCCTACATTGTATAGGATGCTTGGGATATGTACGTACATGACAGTCTTGCTTGATATGATAGTACGCTATTTGGTTTGTCTTTGTCTTAACGTATGATATATTTTACTTGGTATTTATATATGTATGTTGATAAAGCCCATAGGGTGTTTGCCTGACTACCGGCGTTGTGATGGCAGTCATACTTGTGGGAGCTGGATAGTCAATAGGCACATCCTTAGATGTCCCTGGTCGCAGGAGTATCGAGATAGGGCATCGATACTCCGGAGTAGACTAGTGTATACATATCTAGATCTTGAGGAGGGGAGATGGACTGGTCCCGCAGCCATTGGTGGAGTACACCTAAGATTGTATACAGATGCTCACTGGGTGTGAGTACACCGGACATGACTCGACGAGAACTGACTGGATGGTATTATACCTAACGTCAGATAGCAGTTCTCAGGTGACATGTGTGCAGATAGTCCGTTGACTTAAGGTCATCATTTGTCTCGTGTGAGTTCCCACTGTGCTTTGATTATTACCCTACCACGATTCAAAGGAGTCGTGCAAATAGGTTTTAGTTGGGCACAGTCCCGAGCCACGTGGAGGCAGTGAGTGACTGTTAGGGATTCGTCTCTCCCGGTATAGGAAGTTGATATCGCACGGTGATCGGTTGGTCATTACCATAAGTCCCTGGCCATGGCTGATTGAGAATTACTGATAGATTTATCAGTAGATTCTCGGATGGTGATAGAGCCATACCGACACGACTTGTACGGTTATTAAGGGTCTGACGTCTACCACCTCCCTAGACCATACATGCGACACTCTTAGACGAACAGACCGGACTGCGCGGATATTGTCACGGACAGGCTCAGTAGGATTTCAGATGGGTTACCTCATTGACTTTCTTATCGACAACTACCTGGGGACCGTTACGTACAGCTAGTGCCGCTTGCGGTCTGTGGTTAAACCCACTGCCAGCGTAGTAGTCGAGTCTTTAGAGTCCCACACAGAGATTTCCCAAACCCAGGCGAAAAGATATAGAGGTCGTATAGTTTTACGACAAAAGGTTCGGACGCATACGTGTTTAAACGCACGTACGACATTCGGGCAGTTTTTACTAGCCGGCTTTGGTTTAAGCCAGATTCTAGTATCAGGTTATTGGATTTATACAGTCTAAAGTTTTTCCGTGTTTTCACGGATGAGAGGGCGTTCTCGTAATTTTCCAAGAAGTTTCTAGAAGGTGATGACATAGAGGGAGAGGTGGCATTATCATTTAATGATTTAGTGACTCATTGTGAGTGATTCATCATGTCATTAATGCATTATTAAATGCTTAATGACTCACATAATGAATCACCCACTTGCATTTATGAAACATGATGAATAATCTCATATTATTCATTTCTTTTAATTCATTATGTTTCATATATCTAGTGAGAAGCTATTTCATTATTATTATTATTATGATCATTATCATCTTCTCACTCTCTCTCTTCAAGCTCTCTCTCCTTCACCAATCCCTAATCCTACCCCTCATGAGTTGAGAACAAGGATTAGGAAAGACTAATTACTCCATAACCTATCTCTACATCACATTAGCTACTCTATTTAGCAACTAGAGAAACTAAGTAACCTCAAGTTTAGAGGTTATAGCTTGGATTAGGGTTCTCGGGTGGATCGTCTATCACGGAAGGAAGCCGAGGAGGACGTGGAGATCCAAAGAGACCATAGATAACATAAAGACGAAGGACTAGAACCGTTTGGTATAATCTCTTAACATAGTAGTTTAGAACTCTATAGCTTTTGTTAAGTATTGTTTAGCAAACGATTCATACAGTTATTCGATGTTTAATCAAAGAACAAGATCGTTTTTCATATTTCCGCCTCCCCACAAGTATTGGGGTGTTGAACATCGTCTTACAGTGGTATCAGAGCCTCACTAAACAATAATTAACACACTTGCAAAATTGTATGAATTTCGAACGGAAAAACAAACCGGAAAAACCCCGATATCTTGCAGTTTCTGTCGAATTTTAAATGAGGTCCAAAAATTTTTCAGGGACCTTCAGAATGACCTATATGAATATATTAGAACACCCAAGAAAACCGGGCTCATGAATCGGCCAAAGCGCCACGGAACCGCGGCGGATACCACCGATCCGCCGCGATTCCGCCGCGCTTTGGACGACTCATCAGCCCAAGTTTCTTGTGTTGATTCTCTGTGATATTTGGTGTTTTCTGGTAATTTTTATTTTTGCTTAAGTTTCTGATTTATAGGGAGGTATTGGAGCAAAATTAAATGTGTTTAATCGATCGAAATTATACGGTATTTGCTTGTTTGATTATATCTGTGAAATGTATTATGTGTTCGTAAACCTCCCCTAACTGCTAGTATGTCGGTTGGCAGGGGGTTGCATATATCTGTGATGTGATATATATCTGTTTGTGTATATAAACTGTATTGGACTGTTGTGGTGATTAGCCGGGTTTGTGATGGGTTATTGTATTAATTCATTCGATGTAATTGTAATAAGTTGTAATATTATTTTGCGGGGCACATCCAGGTTGCGGTTGTAGCCACCGTTGTATTATTCTTTTTTACTGTTTTTTCTCCTAGGATAGACCCAAGGTGGGGTACACAAACTACCGGGTATTTTGAAGTGTTGAGGCAGACCGCTTCACTTCTGGTACTTGGCGGGTAGTTTGCCGTACCCGTAGGGGTCTGGGGTGGGGTAAATGGCTATTCATCACAACTGTGTAATCCGTCTTTCATTGCAGGCTCAAAAGAAATGCGGATTGCTTGCAAATCCAATATTGTTTATCTGTGATCTGGAATGCCTATTATTGCGTCTGACGAATGTACAATATCTATATATGATAGCTATTTAGACGTCACTTATGTTTTACACCCGCGCTAGCCCAGCCCCCGCTCTGCCGTTAGTTAAGTAACCTAACGGGTGATGACGGGACCCCGTGGCGAATGCGGATGTCATAAGAGGACGTATTTTCGTTGTTATCTGTAATGATGGGTTAATGATGGGATGCATTATTATTAATGCAAAGAAAATAAAACCTAAACTGAATCGTTGGAACAATTTCTAAAACCACTCGGTTTTCTTGAAAAAGCAAATTTTAAATGCGGAGCTTAAACCACTCCTTTTAAATAAAAGCTATCTCTGTTCCTTCGATAATATCAAGTTCATTACGTTAACGGTTTTTGCCAAAAACCAGCCGTAACCCTCCGTCGTTTCAGATAGACAGCACATCGTATTCATGCTATGCTTGTTGGCCTACGTCAAGGCATAGTGTATGGTAGCAGTGTGTGTGCCTATTTGTTGCATAGATAGATGCATTAGTTTAATACAGACGTACACCTTGTTGGCCTACGTCAAGGGCTTGTACGATGTACTTAAATTAATCAGGACAACGACGGGTAGAACTTGACTTGCGTCTTATGACTTGTTGGCCTACGTCAAGGTCTATAAGAGCTTGGGGTAAAAATCACATCGGGAGTTTCAAACATAAAGGAAACTTGCAGATTTAGCTTACCTTCTGGAGTGTGGTGACTAGAGTGGCTTCCATCTAGGGCATCATGCAATGATAGTTGGATCCCGATCCCACTGATGAGTAGGATTACTCTCGGGAATTTCTCTCACTTAACAATCAATGCTATAAACCAAGTAGGTGCCTAGAAAGGTGTTAGAGGGGCTACGCCTCCAGGGAAAAGAGGTTCTTTAATTAAGGAACTTCGCGAAAGCGTTAGAAAACCTCCCTCGAAGTACCAACACCATCCTGGCTGAAAGGTTAAGCAAGTATTGTGACGTGTGATTAAATCCTGACTAGTTCTTCTTTTAAGGTTTTGAAGAAAGATTTGAGGAAACAGTGGGAGCCATCCTGTTTAGATAAATTAATAAACCAATCTAAACTTGCAAGAGCATATGCTGAGTGTTTTCTTTTCTCTCTCTCTCTGGCAGCTACCATGACTGGATTAAAACTATTACTCGAAAAAAATATACTGACCGGGCAGAACTATAAAGATTGGCTAAGGAACGTCAATATTGCACTGACTTATAACAAAGTAGCATATGTTACCACTGCTGTTCCTCCCCTTATCCCTGGACCAGATTCCTCAGTTGTGGACAGGGAAGTCCGCAAAACCTGGGATCTAGATTGTGAGCGAGCTAAGTGTATCGTGCTGGCGTCCATGAACAATGAACTCCAGAAACAGCACGAAAGTATGGATATTGTATCCATCTTTCTCCATGTCAAAGAATTGTATAGGGAGCACTCCCGTATCGCGAGGTACGAAATCTCAAGGAAACTTTTCCAGATGAGGTTAGCTCCAGGATCGTCTATAGGAGAGCACGTCCTCAAAATGATCATCCTCATTGAGGAACTCGCAAACCTGGGATGCGTGCTAGAGAACGATTTGTATATCGACTTGATTTTGCAGTCCCTTCCCCACACCTTCTCTCAGTTCGTGCTGAACTTCAACATGCACGAAATGGAAGCGGATCTTCCAAAACTCCTCAATATGTTGAGGGTAGCAGAGACCTCCTTGAAAAAGGAGAAGACCCCCGTTCTGTATATTGGCCAATTATCTTCTTCTAAATCTAAAGCGAAAGCTAAAGGGAAGAAGAAGATAAAAGCCACCAAACCGAAAGGTGGGGTCAAGAAGATGCAGGGAACGAACAAGGCAGGAAGGGTGAAAGACAGAAAAGAACGAGTGCTTCTATTGTCACAAGCAAGGGCACTGGAAGAAGGATTGTCAGGCCTTCAAAGCCAAGGACATGAAGCAAGTAGTTGCTTCAACTTCAGGTGTGTTTGTAATCGAAAATTGTCTTTCAGTTAACTCTACATCATGGGTACTTGATACCGGTTCTGGTTCTCATATCTGTAATTCATTGCAGGATCTGAGAAATAGTAGAGTGCTGGGAACAGGTGATATGACTCTCCGGATGGGCAATGGAATGCATGTAGATGCAATTGCAATAGGGGAATATCACCTAGGGTTAACTAGTGGACACATTTTGGTGTTGTACAGCTGTTTTTGTATTCCCAGTATGTTGTGTAATATTATATCAGTATCCTTGTTATCGAATGAAGGATATAGTTTTGCGCTTGAAAGAAATGTCATGAACATTCACCTAAATCAAGAACTGATTGGGTATGGCACACTGGAAAACGGCATATACATACTTAATCAACCTCAAATTTTCTATATTCAAAACACGCGTAAAAGAAAGGCTCCAGATTCGAATCAAGCCTTTCTATGGCATTGTAGACTTGGTCATATAAATGAAACAAGGTTGACTAAGTTACACAAAGATGGATATTTAGATCCGTTTGAATATTCATCATATGCAACTTGTCAATCATGTATCAAAGGAAAAATGACCAAATCTCCGTTCACCGGACACGGAGAAAGAGCCACTGAACTCTTGGGACTAGTACACAGTGATGTATGTGGTCCAATGTCTATACATGCACGAAGTGGTCACTCCTACTTCATCACTTTTACTGATGACTTCTCTAGGTATGGACATGTGTTCTTAATGAAGCATAAATCCGAGGCTTTTGAGAAGTTTAAGGAGTATAAAAATGAAGTAGAGAAACAAACTGGAAAAAGTATCAAGACACTTCGATCTGATCGAGGTGGAGAATACTTAAGTACCAGTTTCCTTGAATACTTAAAAGAGAATGGAATTCTCTCTCAGCTTACTCTGCCTTATACACCTCAGCATAATGGTGTATCAGAAAGGAGGAATCGCACGCTATTAGATATGGTGCGTTCAATGATGAGTAGTGCTGAGTTGCCACTTTCCTTCTGGGGATTTGCTCTAGAATCAGCAGCATACTTATTGAATAGAGTTCCAACTAAGTCTGTGCCTACCACTCCATATGAAATGTGGAGCGGGAAGAGACCATATCTCAAGTATATCAAGATATGGGGGTGCCCGGTATATGTTAAAAAGCATAATCCGGACAAGCTCGAGGCACGATCGGTTTTATACAAGTTCGTAGGATACCCCAAGCATTCAAGGGGGTATATGGTCTACCACACTGAAGAACAAAAGGTGTTTGTCGCTCGTCACATTGTCTTCTTAGAAAGCGAATTTCTTGCAAAAGAAATTAGTGGGAGCACGGTAGAACTGGAAGAAATTCCAGAACCTCAAACTGCTACCGAGGACTTAGTAGAACCTCAGATTTCAATAGAACATGACGAACCAACGCCACTCCGCAGATCTAGTAGGCTTTCTCATCCTCCTGAAAGATACTATGGTTTTCTTCTAGATGGAGATCGAGAGGATTGCATCATCGATGATGATGAGCCTACTAGTTTTCAGCAGGCTATTACGAGTAGTGACTCGATGAAATGGCTGGATGCTATGAGATCCGAAATGGAATCCATGTACACCAATAAAGTATGGACTTTAGAAGTTGCTCCTCCTGGAGTAAAACCAGTTGGATGCAAATGGATCTTCAAAAAGAAGATTGGTGCATTTGGACAAGTGGAAACCTACAAAGATAGACTCGTAGCAAAATGTTTTCGTCAAAAACCAGGATTGGACTATGATGAAACCTTTTCACCTGTAGCTATGCTTAAATCCATTCGGATCCTGCTTGCGATTGCTGCCTTCCATGACTATGAAATCTGGCAGATGGACGTAAAAACAGCTTTTCTAAATGGACATTTAGAAGAGAGTGTTTACATGGATCAACCAGAAGGTTTCTTAGACAGTGGGAGCAGCGGAAGAGTCTGCAAGTTGCTTAAATCCATTTATGAATTAAAGCAAGCATCGCGGAGTTGGAACATCTGCTTTGATGAGACAGTCAAAGAGTTTGACTTTATCAAAAATGTAGATGAACCATGTATTTATAAGAAGATTGTAGAAAGAGCAGTAGTCTTCCTCGTTTTGTACGTCGACGATATACTACTAATAGGGAATGATATCCCAATGCTACAATCAGTAAAGCTCTTCTTGTCACAGAAATTCTCTATGAAAGACTTGGGAGATGCATCATACATTTTGGGCATAAAGATCCATCGTGATAGATCTAATAGAATGTTGGGACTTTCACAGTCCAGGTATATTGACACCATACTAAAGAGATTTAGTATGAAAGATTCCAAGCGTGGCAATATGCCCGCTTGTCACGGAATCACCCTCTCCAAAAAGATGTCTCCAAAGACTGATGAAGAGAGGGCTCGCATAAGCATTATACCCTACGCTTCGGCGGTAGGATCAATAATGTATGCGATGTTATGTACCAGACCGGATGTAGCTTACGCACTTAGTGTGGTAAGCAGGTATCAGTCTGACCCAGGTGAGAAACATTGGATAGCGGTAAAGAACATTCTCAAGTACCTGAGAAGGACTAAGGAGATGTTCTTGATTTACGGTAATGGGGACCTCCAGGTAGAGGCTTTTACCGACTCCGGCTTCCAAAGTGACAAAGATGATTCTAAATCCATTTCGGGTTTTGTGTTTACCCTCAATGGAGGGGCGGTATGTTGGAAGAGTTCCAAACAAGATACCGTCGCAGACTCAACTATGGAGGCTGAG
Source organism: Agapanthus africanus (assembly GCA_030015575.1). Taxonomy (NCBI): domain Eukaryota; kingdom Viridiplantae; phylum Streptophyta; class Magnoliopsida; order Asparagales; family Amaryllidaceae; genus Agapanthus; species Agapanthus africanus. Next base: position 52,989,669 of record CM057347.1, read on the forward strand.
TATATAGCTGCTAGTGAAGCCGCAAAAGAGGCTGTCTGGATGAGGAAGTTCATTTTTGAACTTCAGGTGGTTCCGTCCATTGCCAATCCAATACCTTTGTATTGCGATAACAATGGCGCTGTAGGTTTAGCGAAGGAACTAAGGTCCCATCAGAAATCCAGGCATATCTTAAGGCGGTTTCACCTGATCAGGGAGATCGTGGATCGTCGGAAGATCGAGATACGGAGAGTGGACACAAAAGACAACACGGCAGATCCATTCACCAAGGTCATCCCTCAAGTGCAGTTCGAGAGGCTGTTTGAGATGTTGGGCATACGGTACGCCAACAACTGGATCTGGTAGAGACAGTGGGTACTCATTGCGCCAATTATAGGCCTTAGTGCAAGTGGCAGATTGTTGGATATATATGCCCTAGAGGCCTACATTGTATAGGATGCTTGGGATATGTATGTACATGACAGTCTTGCTTGATATGATAGTATGCTATTTGGTTTGTCTTTGTCTTAACGTATGATATATTTTACTTGGTATTTATATATGTATGTTGATAAAGCCCATATGGTGTTTGCCTGACTACCGGCGTTGTGATGGCAGTCATACTTGTGGGAGCTGGATAGTCAATAGGCACATCCTTAGATGTCCCTGGTCGCAGGAGTATCGAGATTGGGTATCGATACTCCGGAGTAGACTAGTGTATACATATCTAGACCCTGAGGAGGGGCGATGGACTGGTCCCGCAGCCATTGGTGGAGTACATCTAAGATTGTATACAGATACTCACTGGGTGTGAGTACACCGGACAGGACTCGACGAGAACTGACTGGATGGTATTATACCTAACGTCAGATAGCAGTTCTCAGGTGACATGTATGCAGATAGTCCGTTGACTTAAGGTCATCATTTGTCTCGTGTGAGTTCCCACTGTGCTTTGATTATTACCCTACCACGATTCAAAGGAGTCGTGCAAACAGGTTTTAGTTGGGCACAGTCCCGAGCCACGTGGAGGCAGTGAGTGACTGTTAGGGATTCGTCTCTCCCGGTATAGGGAGTTGATATCGCACGGTGATCGGTTGGTCATTACCATAAGTCCCTGGCCAGGGCTGATTGAGAATTACTGATAAATTGATCAGTAGATTCTCGGATGGTGATAGAGCCATACCGACACGACTTGTACGGTTATTAGGGGTCTGACGTCCACCACCTCCCTAGACCATACATGCGATACTCTTAGACGAACAGACCGGACTGCGCGGATATTGTCACGGACAGGCTCAGTAGGATTTCAGATGGGTTACCTCATCGGCTTTCTTATCGACAACTACCTGGGGACCGTTACGTACAGCTAGTGCCGCTTGCGGTCTATGGTTAAACCCACTGCCAGCGTAGTAGTCGAGTCTTTAGAGTCCCACACAGAGATTTCCCAAACCCAGGCGAAAAGATATAGAGGTCGTATAGTTTTACGACAAAAGGTTCGGACGCATACATGTTTAAACGCACGTACGACATTCGGACAGTTTTTACTAGCCGGCTTTGGTTTAAGCCAGATTCTAGTATCAGGTTATTGGATTTATACAGTCTAAAGTTTTTCCGTGTTTTCACGGATGAGAGGGGCGTTCTCGTAATTTTCCGAGAAGCTTCTAGAAGGTGATGACATGGAGGGAGAGGTGGCATTATCATTTAATGATTTAGTGACTCATTGTGAGTGATTCATCATGTCATTAATGCATTATTAAATGCTTAATGACTCACATAATGAATCACCCACTTGCATTTATGAAACATGATGAATAATCTCATATTATTCATTTCTTTTAATTCATTATGTTTCATATATCTAGTGAGAAGCTATTTCATTATTATTATTATGATCATTATCATCTTCTCACTCTCTCTCTTCAAGCTCTCTCTCCTTCACCAATCCCTAATCCTACCCCTCATGAGTTGAGAACAAGGATTAGGAAAGACTAATTACTCCATAACCTATCTCTACATCACCTTAGCTACTCTATTTAGCAACTAGAGAAACTAAGTAACCTCAAGTTTAGAGGTTATAGCTTGGATTAGGGTTCTCGGGTGGATCGTCTATCACGGAAGGAAGCCGAGGAGGACGTGGAGATCCAAAAAGACCGTAGATAACATAAAGGCGAAGGACTAGAACCGTTTGGTATAATCTCTTAACATAGTAGTTTAGAACTCTATAGCTTTTGTTAAGTATTGTTTAGCAAACGATTCATACAGTTATTCGATGTTTAATCAAAGAACAAGATCGTTTTTCATATTTCCGCCTCCCCACAAGTATTAGGGTGTTGAACATCGTCTTACAATTTCAAATTGTCATAAATACTCTTTAAACATACTTAGTTAAATTTAAGTGGTTATTTTGAACTGATTCCATCTTTTAAAACTCCACCTCCAATATTTTCAAAAGAAAAAGATTTAGATTCCGGGTTTCGGCTTACTTAAACCACATCGGCGTCTTTAGATGTCACGTGATTTAAGTGTCGGTCACGTGCCACATTTGGGTCGTGACAGTAATGATTGTATTAAACTCACCAACGTGAGATTTTATTGGAGAGCCTTCTGACATGCGAAGTGTGTAGAGACACTATTTAAATAGGAGTCGATTTGTGAGAGATTTTCTTAAATATAACTCTTCTAATTTATTCCATAAATCAGCCGCCGTCTTTTCTACCAAAACTTCTTGTAGTATTTCGTTCATCAGACATAAGTGGATAGCCGTAATTGCTTTTTCATCTATCTCTTCCCAAGCTTCCTCCGTCATGGTGGAATGCTTCTTCTCCTTCGCTTAAATTGCCTTCTTCAAATTGTTTTGAGTCAAAACGGCAACCATATGGACTTGCCACAAACAGAAACTCATATTCACATCAAACTTCTCGATATCGAACCTCATGATTGTCGGAGACATGATGTGGAATCAAAATATCTTGAGAACTAGCGAACCTTAAACTTCAAAATCACGATCTAAGAAAGCGCAGAAGAGGACGTAGTTGTCGTTATCCACCGTTGACCTAGATCGCAAAAATCAAAGACCTAATAGTTCAACCAAAAATCCCACAACAACGCAACAATAGCTCTGATATCAGTTTGTTGCGAATAAGACAATCTCAAAGCACAAACCAAACGATAAAGAGAAGAAAAAATAAATCACAGGCAAAATGAAAATATGAGAACTTACTACAAAACAAATAGACGAAGGTGAAACTTTATTAATAATCCAAATACGGACGAGTACAAATCGATGGAGAAAACACGAATTCCTCTCAAATTCTAGATCTCTCATAATAATAATGGGTTCTTACCAATAATCAAATTGCTATCCTTGTCTAGGTATAAAATAAGCTATCATATATAGCATACAAAAGATATTCCCTAAAAATTTCCTAACCAAGGAAATTTCGTATCAGGCCCGACGACAAACGTCTGTCTCCTGTGGGCAGACATCTATCAGGCTATATTCAAAAATATTAACTCTTTGTCCAGGCCTATAGACGTCCGCTACAGTGGGAAAGACTTCTGTAGGGTATTTACCGAAACTCCAGAATTGACAAAGCGAAGCCAGACGTCTGTCCGGGATGTAATTTCAAATCTGCTTTGTGATAATACCAGATCAAATAGAGAAATCAATTGCGATGAATGTGAGACACTATGCCAATCACCTTAGAATTGAGAATTTTACAAAGCCGTGTGATGAAAAATTATTAGAAGATTTAAAATAGTTATTCGAATTAATGGATACCTAAAATTATGGGTACAAATAGAGAGAGAATTGAATATGAATTTAATAGAAATTATTTTTTATAGGTGTGATGGGCATGCATTGCAACCCCACTTGCATTGGACTTAGGTAGCACTCTAATTAAATGGCTTGCATCCATTTGATATTGATATTTATTTATTTATTATCACTGACAAGAATATCAATCATATTTTCTGCTCCGCTTCACCAGGCTCTGACGTAGCAAACAGGGAACGCGACACGTGTCAGGACAGGGTAGTGCTACGTATCATTTCAGATAGGCCAATACTGACCTTTTAATGTGTGCATCATTTTAGGTACTAAAAGTTGAAAGCTAAGGATAGGGAGATTCAATGCATTTTTCGCCAACTAACACTAAAATCATTGTTTCACTTAATTTGTTGAATCTTTTTTCCCCTTGGAAGTCAGTAAATATTACATTCATATTGAATCCAAGTTCTGTTGCATAAATATTACTCTGCCATGTATGTTTTAATCTTCTATAACATTTTTGAATTTAAATTGAACAACTAAAACATAATTTTTATTTGAGCACGTGCACCACACGGGCAAGATACTGGACATTTGATCTGTTTTACCCACATATTAAAAGTTGTGCATAATAATATGTACAAAAATTCCAAGTTTTGGTGAGAAATTGTGTGTGTGAGAGTGAGAGAGGGAGAGCATGTAAATGGGTTGGATTGGGTCCAAATAACATGCTCCTGGAATTCACACATGCGATGCACGTGAAAAATGAAAGTAATAAAATAATGATAGTGAATATGTACTATGCATGGATAGAGAGAGGGGTTCTCTACAACATTTTGTTTCAAGTTCCAAAATGCATGGATAGAGAGAGGGATTCTCTACAACATTTTGTTTCAAGCTCCAAGACGCAAAAGAGAGACGTTTCAGCGGAAGCGTGACGGGAGCTTTAGAATTTAGAGAAAAAATATAGAAATTTCAACAATTTTTTGAATTTACCTTGAAAAAATAATAAAATGCCATATGACAACCTATGGGTTCTAGTAATAATAGTAGAGATATCTTTACTATTATAACTAGAGAACTCATGAGGGTATGATAAAATGTTTCTCATTTTTCTTTTAAAAAAATACAAAAAAAAGAGAATTTCTTTATGGAACCCAAGCCCTAAAGCATGCCTGCCCATTCTTTTAAAGTCATGAATTTACCTTTTTACTCTTTCAACATTCAAAAGCAAAAGTAATCGGTCAAAGTGGCTTAATTCTTTTTCAAAAAGAACCCTAATAATTAACATACTTATAACATAACTTACATATCAATCCTAAATTAATTTTTAGTAATATCATAAACTATTTTATATTTCATTCAAAATAGAGTTGCCCATGAAAATAAAATAGCATACTAGTAACAAGTGAGAACATTTTTTTTTCATGAATATTAGATATTATATATTTAAGGATTACAAAAAGAAATATAAACAGAAATTTTGTATTTATATTTTCATATACATGTTTCAATATACACGCGGTGTATTTCACGTGCAAAAGCGCAAGTATACATAAAAAGCACACATTTATTTCTTATGTTTGCAGGCTTATCCATTTATCCAACCACTGTGTACGGAAATGACCCGCATCCACTGTGTAAGCAGGTCATACCCTCTTTCTCATTTATACATAAATAAAAAACGCTAGTGACTTTTTTTTGTCCCTTTTCTAAATTTTTGTTTCGTCATTTTTGAAGATAAAAAGTCGGGATTATTCCTTACTTCAAAAGAATTGCATACATTAATATAAATGAAATACATACAAATACAACGCATATCTCAAGACAGGCCCGCCAACCCAGAATGAATCTGCAGCACAAGTAACTAAAATCTACCTAGGTTTGGAAAGAGGACCCTTACCGTCATCCACCGCAAATACAAACTCAGCACAAGTGAAGTATAATAATCTAAACGAATTATGGATAAAATTTCAACTTATAAATTAAGTTCATATGCAAGTTACAGTACATTAAAATATAAAATAGAAAATAAACTTATCTCGATCGAAATGAGTCCAAACTGGAAAGACCCAAACTCGGACATATTTATTGATCCGCTAAACGGACTCGTGTCAGATCGGTTTGAATTCAGATACATTTATATGGCCTATCAGACATGGTTTTTATCAACAAGTCTGGGTCGGATCCACGAGGCTACTGATTTTTCTTATTTCAATTTTCTTGTATTTGTCAGGAGAAAGAGTAAAAAACGATGAGGACACATCAATCCTTCTGGGTTTGGGTTATGACAACAGAGGCGAGAAGTGGACACTTGGCAGGATTTCCAACATCCATGAGCTCCACGTGTAAACAGAGTCAAACTCAAACTTAATGGACAAAAAGCCCAAACAGTTCAAATTCACAGGAGCCCATCATCTCAAGTACTTTGTCAATTGAGCAAAAAATAAAACAACTTAGCTGTGATCTTTGAGTCACTACTGCTGTACCCATTTCCCACTATACCAACCAATCCCAGGTTTTTCTCCAAAATTGCATGAGAACTTTGGACGGTGGTCTCTCAAAATAAAGTGCACCAATCCTCTCTATCACCAAGATTATCTTTCGGTTTCAAAACATCTCAATCCCTTGACACGAGAACAAGCACAACCATGGACTGGAGTCCCTCTTTTCACCCTCTTTTGAATTTTGAAAATCCGCCGATTTGAATTTATTATGGTCGTTAAATGAGCGGGCCGATGTATTGATGCAAATATATGTTGACGATTTTGATAAAGATAGAATAGTAGATGCTGTTCCGTCCGTTAACATTTTAGGTTTGGTGTACACCCATAGATTGTTTAATAGCGATAATTGAGAGATAATGTTGATTGATTGGGTGGCTTAAATTTGTATTATGCTATTTATATTCAAAATAATATTTTTATGTAGGGAAAATTGTTTCGCGGCCCGGTTTCTTAACTTAATTTATTCTAAAACCTAAAAAGTTCCAACATTGTGAAAAAGCCCAAAAATGTATTATTGAATTTTCGTTAAATCCAAACCTTCATTTGTACAAGTATTTGTGTATAAATTGACAACAATACAGTTTTAAGATTTCATAAAATATGTGTTATATTTAATAAATAAAGTTATGTTATGATAAGAAGTGCTATGATTTGATAATTTTCAGGAAACTCCATCTATTTTGGTATGGATTTTGATAATTAGTGTTATGATTTGATAAATAATATTTTTTTAATGACCGAGACGAAGGCGAAAGCCCTTGTGTTACATTAAACGAAAATTTTAACGAAACTTACACAAAAATCACCGATAAAATATGAAAAAAGAAAAATAGACAAAAGAAATACAAAACCAACACCGACGATCCTCTCTAAGCTAAATTTAAAAATCCTCCTCCTCTCACAGGCGAAGAACCACACATCGTCGTCCTTCATGCTAGCTCATCCTCTTGATCCTTATCCTCTGCCATCGGTGAACAATGATCACGTTGATCGTCATTTAACCTCTCCTCTGCTGTGTTTCTTTTCACTTTCTTCCTTGCCCCTGCTGATACTGTAATTGACCAAAATGCAATGTTTGATTCAATACCATTAACTGTTAGGAATATGTATGCCCTAAAGGCCATTATTATACATGCGATGCATATTATAGTGGATGCTTGGACATTTATATAGAGGACTTTCTTACTCGACATGATAGTATGCTATCTGGTTACTCTTTATCTTAACATGTTGACTGGTATTCCTTACTGTCTTTCTCTCACATGTTGATAAAACCCTTAGCATATGTACTTGACTACCAGGATTATGATGAGATCATATTAGTGGGGCCAGGGTGGTCCAAAAGTACATCCTTTAATCAGTTCCTAGTCGAGAGAATATTGAGACTAGGGTATCGATATTCCAGAGTAGACTAGTGTGTACGTTTCTTGTCCCTTAGAGGGTGATGGTTGATCCCACAACTATTGGTGTGTGACATCAAAAATTGTACACATGTGCTCATTGGAGAATGGGTACACCGAACATGACTCGCCGAGAACTCCTAGTTGGTAGTATACCTATCGTCAGATAGCAGTCCTCTGGTGACACCGATACAGGTTAGTATGTAGACCCGAGATCGTCATAGAGTCTTGTGTGGCTCCCACTGTACTTTGATTTCCTCCCTAGTATGCTCAAAGGAGTAGTGCAAACAGGTGGATTTTGGGTACAGTCCCGAGTCACATGGAGGCAATGAGCGATAGGAGGGGTTTCGTCTTTCCCGGTATTGGGGGTTGACGTTGCGCTATGCTTGATTGGCTATAACTGGAAGTCCTTGGACAGGGCTGCTGTTGAGATTTACTGATAAGAGTTATTAGTATTTTCTCGAACCGTTATAGGCCAGACATCGGCTTGACTTATCACGTTACCGGGGTCTGACGTTTACCACCCCTAGACATGATATGCGACATATCAGACGAAAAGACCGGACTGTACGGTAGTGTTACCGATAGGCTTCATGGAGAGTATGGATGAGCTTTCTTGTTGATCTTCATATCGCTCAATACCCGGGTAGCCGTTACGTCCAGCTAGTACCGCTGACGGCTTGTAGGTGACTAATGTGATCATCACTTACTGCTGGCGTATTGACGAGTCTTCAGAGTCCCACACAGAAGTTTCCTGGTTCAAGCGAAACGAAATAGGGCACATTTGTTGATATGTGCGTGGGCCTGATTAAATACGAGTATGTGATACCGTATTATAATCTGGCAGTTATCTGTTATCGGTTAGGTTATATGTGATATAACCAGGTTATCGAATCAAGTGTTAATTTGATAATGTGATAAACAGATAAATAATATTAGTCGGTCATATGTGATATAACCGAATTATTAAATCAAGTGTTGATTTAATAATTTGATATATATTTATATTTGATATAATTATATGTTAACTAAATCATTAGCTCACTAATTGCTTTATATATATATATATATATATATATATATATATATATAAGAGAATAATGGAGGAAAGAGGCCATAGGAGGGAATTTCCTCCTATGGCGTCGAAAAATATACCCTCCCTTATTTTTTCCGACGATCGGCACCTATCATCATCATCGTTATCATCTAAGATGTGGGTACACCAAATTTTATGTGATTCTATAACTTTTTCACCGTTGATTAAATTAACAGTTTACCGACAATAGAACTTTTTACATTGCTAAATCAACGGTGAAAAAGTTGTAGAATCACATGAAATTTGGTGTACCCACATCTTAGATAATAACGATGAAGATGGTGGATGCCGATCGTCGAAAAAAATGAGAGAGCGGGTATTTTTTCGACGCCATAGGAGGAAATTCCCTCCTATGGCCTCTTTCCTCCATTATTCTCATATATATATAAAACATGACATGTTTTTCTATTTTTTAGAAAATAGAAAAATGAGGTGTAATTGTGGAGATATTTAAGATATGGTTCAAGGCATGGTTTGTTCATTTGTTTATTCATTTTATTTGCACTATTGAAGCATGGTGCATTTGTTTATTGATTTTTGATTCATGCTTCAATAATGTGTAAAGAAAATGAGTAGCCATTCATTCTTCACTCTTCTTGAGTTTTGATGCCTTAGCCATTTCTTGAGCTCCTGCTCTCTTGATCTCTACACTTTCTTCGTCTCACCTTCAAGCTCAAAACCCTTACATGTGATGTGAATCATTGAGCTTGTGAGATCCTTAGTGAGCTTCCAAAACCCCTACTTCACTATCCTACACTTGACTAGCACTCAAGTGTAGTGTGTTGCCTTCACCAAATAGTTTAGTGAAGAGATAAATTGAACTAGTGAGTTTCGGGTGGATCATCTTCGTCACGAAAGTCACCGGAGCAAGCTCGATCCAACTTGAAGTGGAGCTTAGTGGAGTCGCGTGGACTACTATACGGAGCCAAAGAAGAGAAGGACTCGATCTATAGGGTATAACATCCTTTCCTTCTCTTTAGTTTTTCTTGTTATCAAACTAAAACCCTAATAATCTAGTTAAAGATTTTGTTTAGTCTAGCGAAGAACCTATAAAAATTTGAATTTGGCATGCTTGATATCATTAGAACCTCATATCGGTGCTAGGGTAGACTTTCATTAACCACATGCAAAGTACACTTTTTAGCATTATTAAAAATTATGTCATTCGTCTTGGCCCAAATACCTCAATAAGCTCTCACGCAACCGTTAGAAATAGTGGAACATCCTTCAGGTCAAACGTCTGAAGTAAACAACGGCAACTGTCTAAAGGTGTAATTATATACACATAAGACGTCTACACAACTCAAGTTCAGACGTCTGGAAACTACACGAGAAATGCCAGAGCGGAGGCAGAAGTCTGCAGTTCATCGGGGGTAGACGTCTGCAAGAGCCACGAAGCCCAATCCAGTGCCTGGGTAGACGTTTGGACAGGTGTGGTGCAGACATATGCTTATGGGAGATAAAGATTTACATAGCGTAGGCATACGTCTGCCCAAATATAGGTCAGACGTATGCTGACGAGATTTTCTGATCTGAACAAAATTTAAAAAATATTGTTTTATCTCCTATTTGCTATAGGATTAGGGTTTGCCTATTTAAAAGAATCTTTCATATGTATTATTTACAAACAATTGAGAGAGATTATTATATGAGAGGGTGACGGTTAGGGCTAGAGAATTTTAAGAGAAAATTCCTAGGGTTTTGCACGTGTAATTGATTCGAAGATTATAGTGGAGACTTTGTAGGTTCCGCTCTGTCAGGGACTAGCCATACGATAGGTGAACCCCGTCAACAAATCTTTTGCCCCTCTGTATTTGATTTTCAATTTTATTCCCGCATATTTATATTGTTCTTTCGTAGTTTAATTACGTAATTGTGTTTGTGTAATTTGGGTGTTGTCGCAAGTATTGTTCCGCGTTTTTATCTCTCCCTGTCGATCCCCAGTATCAACTATATCCCAAATCTCATGAAAACGTACATCCAACTCTTTCCTCCATTGACTTCCAAAGATCAACGAAGGATCCAAATGACGGCCAAATCCTTGCATTACCTCCAAGCCTATCCTAAATCTTCCTAGTAACTATTAAAGTAGTTATATGTGCCCTTGAACATCCATTGTAATTCATGTAATATTAGATGAATATTAATAAAGATTTACAGTTGCACTTTATGATTTATTAGGTGGATATTCTTATTTATTTATAATTGTTATAATATCTTTAGAAATTATATTATTAGATAATGCACTGTGATGTGTCACTTAATGGAGATATGATCTAATTTAGTAATTTCTTAAATTGAGTAATTAATCTACAACTGGCATAGGATGGCTAAAGTTGTGATAGATTATCATGCATGACACTGACATGCGAGATGTTGTGGTGTTTCTTAATCATCAAGAATGGAGATTCTCCAGGTGTATGTCATGAGCGTATATATTGATATATGTAATGCAATACCATGTTTGAATTCTTTAGGATATGTCACCAATAGAGATAGAGAATTCAAACTGTTACATAGCCCCTTGGACTAAATGATATTGTAATGTTCGATTTGTTGACAAGTAACCTTTGATATGATGGTCAATTTTGTCAATTAGATAAGAACAAGAAATCTTAAATATTAGGCTTCTTGAATACGTTTAGGAAAACTATGGATATGTAGATAGAATTCGACATCTCATATTGATGAAAATAAGTTTACTATTTAATCTCATGAAAGCGTCAAATCATGTACCTGCATTTTGGAAATTGTTTTTTAAAAATTATAATATTATATTTATTTTTGAAATGAATTATAGTGTTCATAGGAAATTTAAGATTTAAATTTGAACGATTAGATGATTTTATTCTGCTCAATTGAAAGACGAAAACTAATTTGATGTTCGAGAGAATTGCATGTAATTAAAGTTAATTTTTATCTCGCATTATGAAGAAATTATATGAACAATTGACGTGATAAGAGTTTGATTGTTAAATTAAAACTGTTAATTAATTAATTGCGAATTAATTAAGATTGATGGTTGGTTTTCGATGTGAGACCCAATTGGCACCACCGTAAAGCCTTGAATTAGAAGAGAAAACAAAAACAAATAAGAGAAGAAATAATATAACAAAATATGTTGCGTTATTATGTTATGGAGTTTAGTCACACATCAGTAAAATAGGGATAAGGTAATGTATCACAACCCTATAAAAAGATGGTTATAGTAAATCATAAAAAAAGAAAATAATTAAGAATTATTAAAATTCTTCTCTTAAATTTAAAATAGTTGCTATCGGCCTAGGGTTTTGGTTTGCCTTCTACACAAGACGGTGGACCTAATTGGATGCTTCTGCAATCGTGATGATTTAGAATTTTATTTTGCCTGCAAAGATCTTGATCTTCAAAGGTATGTCTTTTATTAGTCATATTGATGAATTTTTGACAATAATATGTATCGTTTTCGCTGTTATACGCATATGATTTCCTTTAGCAACTGCACAGGTTATGAACAAATGATATATCGATTCCATGCATCTTCATCTCACACATTCCATGTATCATAGGTCCTACCCATTTCCTTTTGCAATGGTTGTCCTTTGTGAGAATCGCATTATTGGAAGCCAACCACAAAAAAACCTTAACTTTCAGTAGAACTGAAAATTTCCAAATTAAACTCTGATTTGGCATTTTAATACCCCTATAATTTAAAACTGTATCGAACGAATTTACCATAAAAGATTTATTTGCTGTCCACTGCCAAGTTGCTTTATCCTCCTTCCCCTTGCCATCGGCTTCCACTCATGAAGATACTCAATCATCGCTCGACGTTCTTTATGCTCTTGAACTGACAGAGCCCTCTGAAATTTCGACCACCGCTTATTTCTGTTGTGAAGGTGTCTCGTATTTAAAGAAGACTGCACATCAGAAAGAGAGACTAACATCTGCCTACAAAGAATACACGTCGGTTTTTCAGTCGAAAATATTGCAATTTTTAACATAACAATTTCCTCACTTTTCTATTCATTTAAGGACGTTTGTTATAAATATAACACGTATTACAAGTTTGTCTGGAAAATATCAAATATCATGTGTTATACATTATAATCAACATTTTGGAAGGAAATTGTGTGATATTGTATATCTCAACAATCTTCACAGAGATTTTGTGCAGAAAATTAGTTCAGGACCGATATCGGAATCGAAAATTCGCCGAAAAATACAGGAAATCAAAGAGATAAAATCTGGCAGAGATTCAGAAGAGATAAGAAAATTCCAGATATCACCTGAACACCAATTGGCCAACACCAGAATACACAGAAAGTTTGAAGATACAAACTCACCAAACGGCCGCGGAACTGCGGCCGAGTCAGGCCGATCCGCCTCGGATCCGCGGCCGAGTTAGGGCATCGGTTGACGAGAATTCTCCAGAAGCTTTATTGCAACTACTTGGCTTGTTGAAGACGCTTCATTGTAACAAACTTTTTCTGAAAACTTCCCTACAACAGCCTAGCTTCTTGAGGAAGCTTGATAACAAACTTGTTATAGAAGTTTCCCTACAACTACTTAGCTTCTTGGGGAAGATTAACCTAGTTTCTAGTGGAAGATTGGTGAAGGACTATATAAAGGACCTAAGCCTTCATTTCGGGGGTTACACAATTTGAGGAGAAGATTTTGAGAGCCAATTCAATCCAATTCAATTCCTAATCAAGATCCAAATCAAGAATCGTTGAGAACAACATCAAGCAACGATATTCAAGATCCTTTACGTGAAGCCGATCGTCATCAAGAGCACGAGATTCTCGACAGGTCCAAGTCTCACGAAGATCGAGCAAAGCGAAATTCGACGGATAGTTACCTCCTCAAAGGAGCGATCGAGAGCAATTCTTGTAACCTCGGATTGAAGGAACGTGTAATTAGATGTTGATTAATAAAGGTGATCAATTGTTAATTCTTTCTTTCTTTAAATTTTCGCACTATGAAATTTCTAATTCTTGATTCTTCTATTTTCATGATGTGTGAGTGAAATTTCCGCTTGTTAAGCATTCAAAGGAATTCGGTAGATCAAATGGTGATGAAATCCTAAACTCATCTTAAATCTTATGAGAATTATGAACTTTAGGAAAAAGAATCGTCAATGACCAAATTTAAAACGAGATCACCGTTCTTGATAATTTCGTTGCAATTTGGGATTAAATGATAGATGATTTTCTTTGCTAAGGGCTAGACTTGAATGATGATCAATGAAAAGTCATAGGATAGTGAAGGAGAAACCCTAGTTTCTTCAATAGATCCCTAATCTTCATTCATCGCCATCGTTCTAGCTATAATTCATCAATAGATAAGATAAGTCATTATTAGTATTCATCATTGCTACTAATTTCTATCGAATCCTACAAGCTATTCTACATTTTCTTGATAACTAAAATTGATTTTGGACATTTTCTTGATTACTAAATCTTAAACACTTTCTTGATTTTTCTTGAAAATACTTCATCCAATAAATCTTGATTCATCTTCTTGAATTCTCTTTACTATTTTTCTTTCGACTCAATTAAAGCAAGAACGAATAAATAAACGAATCTCAGGGGACGACCCGTTCTCATTAACGAACTACATCGACACCGTTATTGATTGCGGCTATAAATTCTTTGATTGTACTTTTCATAACAGATCAAGAAATACATCCAATCATCGGTCAAAAGAAAATATAGAAACCCAGATGAACTACAGACGTCAGGTATTGACGTCTGTACAGTCGTCTGCCTGCAAAGAATAGACGTCTGCCTGCAATCTGGACAAAAACATGTTAAAGCATCAGACGTTAGCCTGCATGGCTACTGACGTCCGTGTAGACATCAGTACTGACGTCTGGTCGACGATATGGCCAGCTCTGTCTATCTTGTTCTACACTATATAAAATCAAGATTCTTATATAGATTTATTAGTTTTTTCTCAGGTGCATTCTACTGCCAAACCATTAATTTTGCAATCAAAAAATGCAAAAAACATAGTATAAATCACAAAATTTTTGCTGTATAAGTGCACATCAAAGATGATCAATCGAAGACGATCATAAAAAAAGTAAACAAATAAATAAAAATTGTAAATAAATAAATAACATACAATTGACCTTGTCATTATAGGAAAAATTATTATATATATATATATATATATTCCTTGATTATCCATATTTATTATTGATAATAATTGGTTTTTCCTTATTTGTAGCATACGGGGGTATATGTAATATTTTTCCTTAAATAATAGATCGTAAGCTGATGTAAGCCATGTTTGAATTTCAAATCTTTAGCTCAACCACAAGAGCCTTTACTGTTAGGCTATACAAATAGCCACAACCAGTGAGAATATATTGGAACCCATATTATGAGTGGCTATCAATATGTATACCTCAAAACCATCTGATTCATATAATTGTTACCATTAATATAAAACATACGAACCCAAATTCATCATATGATTAGATACACAGCGGAAAACTTAAACTGGATGTTGCAACTTCTCCCAAATTGCAACCTTGATTTCTCCTATCTTTACGTCGACGGCTAATGGAAAAATCTTTAGTCGAGCAGAGAAGAGAACCAGTTCCTTCTTTCTTTAAATGATCCCTCCCATAGAGGATCTTGAGGAGAGGATTAATTTTGTACTGTATATTTTTTCTTTATATGGAAGCCTCTCCTATTATTGCTATATATATCCAACATTACATAATCTATCGGTTAAAATCATACGATATTTCCTCACTTTCAGTTTAGATATTAATCCATATGACAACCAAAATATTGCCAACTAATAAGATATCATAACTAAAGATAAATGTTTGTGTTATATTGGCCATCTAAATTGGTTGGATATAATAACTTAATAAATCCAATATTCTCCTCCATGGCCATTATAACACAACATGCACTTTTAAATCTTTTGTATACAATAATGGTGAGGAAAATTTTCTTTATTTGGTACCACCTTATGGTAAACAAACCAATAATTTTATGTGAATAACTTTATATTTAATTATAAAAAAAATATTAGCATGAGTCAAGATGATGAACATTCTTTAAGCAAATGCCATCTTCAATACCAATATCTATTTTATAATTAGCTCTTTATATGGAAATCATAACTTTAAATAGATTTATCTTAAATCTATTAAACGGTCCAAACTTTATTCATATTCAAAATATGAAAAACTGAGAATGATCAAATACATAAAACTGAATGTGAGCACTAGAATACGGTGTCTCATAATAAAAGCTTGCACATTAAAATTATTAAGCAAACCCATATCCTTCACATGTTTAGAGTATAACCCCGGTGATGGTCCTTTTGTGAATGGATCTGTTAACATATCTTGTGTATTAACATGAGTAATGAACACCGCATCATTCTAAGTTCTTTCTTTAACAACAAAATATTTTGTCTTTAAATGTCTGAAGTAGAACTTTTATTGTTGTTAGAGAAAGATAAGCAGCTTCATTATCACAATAGATCTGAAGTGGCCTCTCAATTGAGTCAATCACCTTGAGACCCGTAATGAAGTTATTTATCCAAACAGCATGCGCAGAAGTCTCATAAAGAGCTATGAACGCAGCTTCCATGTTGTGAGCAATTGTAGTGGTTTGCTTTATGCTCTTCCATGAGACGACGCCGGCTGCTAGTAGGAACACATAACCTATTATGCATTTACTACTATCCGGACGAGTACACGTTTGAACGTACTGCAAGCTTTCAACTGCTTAGGCATATGGTATGCTGACCATCTGTTTCCTCTCTAGTTGGTTTTTGGGACATTGTTACAAACTTAATTTATCCCCATTAACAATGGGTGCTGCTTTAGGAGAGAAATGCAAAACTTTGCATTCTAAATCTCTCGAGAACCTTCAAAATGTAAGCCTTTTGAGACAATCCAAGCAATCCCTAAGATTTCTCACGGTGAATCTCAATGCTGAGAACATAAGAGACATCTCCCATGTCCTTTATTTCGAAATTAGGGGAAAGAAATTTCTTGGTTTCTATTAATAAACCCAAATCATTATTAGCAAGCGGAATATCATCAACATATAAAACCAATATTATGAACTTACTCTAATTCTTAAATATACACAACGATTGATAGTGTTTGATGAAATCCCAAAGGATAAAATTATCCTATTGAATTCCATATATCATTGGCGAGAGGCTGCTTAAGTCCATATATCGATTTATTAAGTCCGCATACTAAATGACTTAATTCATCTGTAGAAAACCCTTTAGATTGTTGCATGTAAATCTCTTCATGAAGATCCTCATTTAAGAATACGGTTTTCACATCCATTTGATGTAGCTCGAAGTCGTAATGAGCTACATGGGTCATGACTATTCTGAATGATTCCTTCGATGATACTGAAGAGAAGGTCCCAGTATAGTCAATGCCCTCCTTTTGTGTGAAACTCTTTGCCACAAGTCTGGCCTTGTACCTTTCAACTTTTCCATTAGAGTCTTTTTTGGTCTTGAATACCCATTTACATCCAATGGGTTTGACTCCTTCAGACAATGGTACAAGATCCCAAACATGGTTCTTATCTATAGAGTCTAGCTCTTTCTTCATGGCTTTGAACCATTGTGAAGAATTTGCACTCTTCATGGCATGTGAAAACAAAATGGGATCATCAATATTTATGTTATCATCATTAGGCTCTTGAAGATACACCGCATAATCTAGATGGATGGCAAGATTTCTTAACCTTGTGAATCTCCACACAGGCAGTTCAACATTTATATCTTGAGGTTCCGCACTTAGTGGTTGCTGAGCCATCTCATCAGCTAATTGCTCTTCCAAGGGTATAACATCAATGATATGCTCTTCTTCTTGAATGGTTTCTTGAGAAAAACCATAAGAAGAATCTCATCATCTATTACACGTATGATACTAGAACCTGTACTCCCTCAAAAGTGATCCTTTGAGTTGCACGCTACCACCAGTGCAATTATCTTCAAGGAATCTTGCCTTTTCTATTTCCACGATTGGTGGTGTGTGAGACGGGCAATAGAATCCAGAACCCTTTAACCATTCTGGATAACCAATAGAGGAACCATTCGTGGTTTTAGGTTCAAAAACTTTTATTTACGGATTATACAGTTTTGCTTCAACAGGACATTCTCAAATGTGTGTATATGATAAAGATGGTTTCCTACATGTCCATAGCTCATAAGGAGTCTTTTCAATAGCTTTAGTAGGAACTTTATTAAGCACATGTATCGTTGTCTTTAAAGCCTCACCCCACAGATAAAGGAAGGATTGAAGGAGTAAGCATTTCTCGGGCCATTTCTTTAAGCGTTCAATTTCTTCTTACAGCACACCATTCTGATATACACTTCCAGGCATGGTGTATTGAGGCACAATGCCTTCCTCCTTAAGAAATCTAGCTAATGGTCCTTCTTTTTGCCTCATATTTGTGAGCTGTCTGTAGTATTCGCCACCTCTATATGATATGACTATCTTTATCACCTTATCGGATTGTTTCTCTACTTTATTTTTGAAATCTTTAAAGGCTCGAAATACTTCACCATATTCAAAAAGTAAATAGAGATACATATATAGTGAATTGTCATCAATAAAGGTGACAAAATACTTTTCTCCAGCGTAACACGGAGATAATAGTCTACACACATCCGTATGCACAATTTCAAGTGTTCCAGTGCTTCTTTTGGCATTCTTTTTGAAGGTGTTGGTTTGATTTGCCTTTTTGCAGTCCGCGCATATCTCAGAATTTGTGAAGTCAATGGGTCCTAAAACCCCGTCCTTCACTAACCTTTGAATTATTTCTTTAGATATGTGTTCTAATCTTCTATGACATATCATATATGATTGATCAGAAACTATACCACGTTTATTGCCAATTAAATTATGCTGAACAAATAAAGACTCTTGACAAGATATTATAGTATTAAGTCTATACGAACTATCAAATAATAAACCATAACCAACAATAACAGAGTCTTTATTAAATAATAATTTAGAATCATTAAATATGAAACAAAATCAAGTTTGCAAAGCCTAGAAACATAAATTAGACTTTTACTATAGGACGGAACAAAGAATACGTCCACAAGATCCAGCGTAAACCTAGTGTCCAGCATAATCCGCCAAGTACCAACTTTCTTCACATGTGAATGCATCTTGTTTCCGGAGAAGATGCTTCGCTCATGTTAAGTTAGCTCCCTTTAGCTCAGAAAGCCATGCATGGTATTGGCAATGTGCATGAAAGCACCTGAATCAATCTAAATGCTTCTTTTGGCATTCTTTTTGAAGGTGTTGGTCTACTTAGCCTTTATGCAGTGCGCATATATCTCAGAATTTGTGAAGTCAATGGGTCTTAAAACCCCGTCCTTTACAAAGGTTTGAATTCTTTATTTAGATATGTGTCCCAACCTTCTATGCCAAAGCATATAGGATTGATCAGAAACCAAACCACGTTTATTGCCAATTAAGTTATGCTGAACAAATAAAGACTCTTGACAAGATATTATTGTAATGACTCTGAAATCACTGTACAGAATTTTTCTTGTTATTGTACAGAAAAGAGTATTATAGCCCGTGTGAGAGTTAAAAGTTATTTTTGTTAAATAAAAACAAGAAAACTTGTAGCTCACTGGTAAAGCCCATGCACTGCCGTGACGTAGCCTGTGTGTTCAATTCCCATCTGACCCCATTTTTTAAGATTTTTTCTTTTTAATTTTGGAAGCAAAAAAGTTGCACGTGCAATACACGGAGAAATGAAAAGTTTCAAAAAAATCAAACAGACGCAATGAGGTATACACATCGAAATACCCACGTGGCACGAATCTCGAGACAATGCCTCAAGAACCGACGGCCAAAACCCATGATTGGGCCGGCGCCGACGGTCAAGATTAGCCCAAATGGCTCCGTGATTTGCACACACACCTCTTCGACTCCCCTTAACTCTCATGCACTGTTTGATATTCCTGCGATCAAATAGAGACTCTTCAATTCATCATTTAATACCTTTTTAATGCATTTTAATCCAAAATTTTAATTCCCAAACCATAATTCTTCACTATAAATATCACCCCATGCCCTAACTCCCCTCTATTCTGAAAATTTCTAGCAAAATCATCTCAAAAGTTCCTAAGTGCAAGTAGAGTAAAGTGGAGTTGTAATGACTCTGAAATCTTTGTACGGAAATTTTTCTGTTAATATAAAAGAAATGAGTTTTACAGCTTGAGTTGGGGTTATAAGTCACTTTTGTGAAATAACAGCAAGAAACAACTTGGAGCTTACTGGTAAAGCCTCTACACTGCTGTGACGTAGCCCCTGTGTTCGATTTCTATCAGACACAATTATTTTTCAGATTTTTTCTTTTTAATATTTTGGAGGCCTAAAAGATTGCACGTGCAATACACGGAGAAATGAAAAGTTCAGAAAAAATCAAACATGTGGAAAATGGTGTAAATACAGAGTTGATCTGGTGGCACAAATCTCGAGGAAAATGCCTCAAGATCGACCGGTGGATTTGCCAATATGGCCGGTGGGGACGGTCAGATTTGCTCCAATGAGCTCCGTGCTTTGCACACACAACTCTTCAACTCCCCTTAACTCCTCTGCACTGTTTGATTTCCCTGCAATCAAACAGAAACATTTCATTTCACAATTTAACACCATTTTAATACTTTTTAATCCACAATTTTAATTTCCAAACCCTAATCCTCCACTATAAATACCATTTCACACTTTGGCTCAGCACCATTCTAAAAATTCTAGCCAAAACTCTCTAAAAAGTTTCTAAATGCAAATGGAGTAAAGTGAAGTTAGCGAGCAAGTTAGTTCCGGCGAAAATTGAAGCCAATTCCGGTGCTTCCACGACGCCCCGAAGCATCCCTCTTCTTCCTAACTCTTCCTTTCACGTATTCAAACTGTAATTCCCTCCCAATCTCTCATTCTCTTCATTGAAATTCAACTTTAAAACTTATATCGGTAAGTGGAGTTATTACCGATATCCTTTTTTTAAACCCTAAAAACTCCTTCTCCTTTATATTTTGATCAACCAAATTTTTACACAATACTTGTAACCTTAAATATAAATGTTTAGAACCAAGTTTAACAAAAAATCTCATGTGAAACAAGCTTAATTTAACTTTTTCATTAAAATACCATGAACTTTGATATCACTTCTTTTAGTTTTGTTAAAACTATACCATAAGGAAAAACTTCACGGGTTAACGACCTAAGCCTCACGTACACTTTGGTTTCATAGCACGATGTTAATTTGTATGAATATTTGTTTCGAAATATAAGCTTTACAATAAAATACCACCTACTTTAAAACCGGGTTTCTTTTAAAATAGTATTTCATACTCTTTTGTAATTATGCATCTTTAACCCTCTTTTGGAGACCCGCTAATGGATGGTGCGAATTATCGCACATCCTAAGGATAGTAGAGCGAGATCCAGACCCCCTCATGGAGCATTCGATCTCGAAAGGATATAAATACGGTTTTTAAGAAAAACGAATTTCTAAATAAAATAATTTTAAAAATTATATAAAATTATAAATCCATATTTTCAAAATATAACAAACCTATATTTTTCTTTAAAAATGAAAGATTAACAAATGTCAATAAAATACTATCAAGTTACTAAAAAGAGCAAGTTTTTCAATAAAATACTGTAAACTTTCCAAAGCTAAGTATTTATCACTAAAATACCCCAATACTTAAAATTCATGCTAATGAAAACCCTAAATAATACTAATCACCTTCGAGATTTACTTTTTAACTATATTAAAATATTTTTCATAAAACCCTCTCGAGATATACAAAACAATATTTAAGAACTTTAGTAAATATGGGTTTAAGCGGGATCGATTCTCTTGAGCCCCAGGGAGACGGATAAAATGAGTACTTGCGTATTCAGATTAGAAAACTTAACCGGAGTTATCAATGGCAATTGTCTTTGAAAAAGACACAAATCCCGCCGTTCATGTGCAGAAGTTGTCGATAATTCTCGAACTTAAGAATTCCAGAGTTAAATCAGTACAAGTGTCTAACTCAGTCTGAGTCCAATTCAAACCTGAATCCAAAATAAAAAATGAATACTTGAATTCAAATATCAAATTCAAACATGTATACTTGACTTGACCGAACCATGGTTATAATTTGACATGACTACTTGAATACATGGTTACATCCTAGACATGAATATCTGAACTTTTTTTGTATTTATGGTTTCGGCAAGACTTATTAATATAATCTATACAATACATTACGCGGGGAAAAGGGGTAGATTGGTACGGAACGTATATCATGACATGAGAGGTCACTTAAAAGACACATACATGAATTCTTGTGCCGTTGTCTCGTGGGTTTTGACGGGGCCTTATACTACATGTTACCACAGTCCACGTGGTAAGATATACTCCTCTCGTATACACGAATACCTTCTTTACCAAACTACAAACAACCACGTTATAATATCTATCATATACCAGTAATCAGTTATACACTTTACCTGTTCATTTCACTTTATATATTATCTTCTCTTTCTTCTTTTGGGACTTACCGAGCGTTAGTTTGCTGACGACATTCCTTTCTGTTTCTTTCTTTGGAATGTTTGTCAGTAGGACCAGTCACTGAAGAGATTGAGCCGAGCCAAGAGGACTTGGACTAGCTTGCGGCACAGCCTGATTTCTAGTTCCGTTGCACTTACTTTTCTGTATGCCATTGTTTAGGTACTGCTTTACCCATTGTATCTTTTATTTTCAAACAGTTCTATGTAAAGATGAATGTAAATAAAATTGCTGTTTTATTTTAATACTCTTGTCATTCTTGTATATTTACATATTGCTTAATTATGCTTAACGTATTTATTCCTTAGTAAATACGTTGTGGTCTGCCACATCGCTGTTTCCGTCTACTGAGAAGCGGGGCATGACAGGTTTTATTGGCGGCCCATGCAGGTCAGTTCTACATGAAGTCTTAAGTAATATATCACAAGAATTATAAGAATCGACAACTATACATTCCTTACATTTCTAATTTCTTGAACTATTCTAACCATTCCTTTTTCTATCAAGGTAATGGATTCTCCGAACAACACCAGCACGAACGTCAACGGAAATACCCCACCGCCTACTCTACCACCACCACCTACCATTACAGCTCCTATAAATGAGTAAACAGTACTGCTTGAGGCTATTAAGAGCCTATTGGAGGGTCAATATCAGCAAACTGCTATCCTCTTGCACCGCCCTGAAGCTGAGGCACCCAGAGTCAAACAGTTTCGGGCACTGCACCCAAAACATTTCTCGGGGAAAGAGAGATCACTGGAGGTAGAAGAATGGGCTCAATCGATTGAAGATGATCTGGCAGCAGCTCAAGTACCAGATATTTTCTGGGTGAGAGTCGCTAAGCTGCAAATGACAGACAATGCAAGAGTCTGGTGGAAAGCTGAGAAAAGCCGTCTCACCCAGCCAATAGAATGGAAGACGTTTCGCGATCTGTTCGATGCGAAGTTCTTTCCTGAGACTGATCGATTTAAGATGGAGCAACAGTTCATCCACTTACAACAAGGTTTTATGTGGGTAAAATCGGTGGATGAATATGATGCCGAATTCATCATGCTCAGCAGGTAAAGAATTCGTATCAAATACTATTCAGTTAAAACACATCACTATCTTGACATCAACATCTTATTAGGTTCGTGACACATTTGATCCCGACAGATGAGATTCGAGTTAGACGATTTCAACAGGGCTTAGACCTGAAGATTCAGGTGGCGTTAGCCATAGGCGATTACCCGACTCATGAACTCGCCTTGAAAGCAGCTTACCGTTATGAAGTTGTGGTGAAGAAGAAGGGTAAGCCCCAAACAGCTGGAATCAAACGTCTTGCTGCACAGATGTCAGGAGGAGCCTCTTCTAGGCCGACCTTTGCACCCAGGAGACCGGAAGGATCATTTAACCGGTCTAGTCTAGATTTCTGTTTTTACTGCAAGAGGAATGGACACCTGGTAAAGGACTGCAGGCGTTCAAATGGTCTGTGTTTGGTTTGTGGCGCATCCACTCACACCATAGGAGCATGTCCATACTGTTTCAACACAAATCCAGCACCCAGACCCGTAATCACAGTACTGCAGTGACCAGCCATTTAGGCTCTTGCACTCGCTTAGCTCTCCCTGCACCATCCCTACATGGACCTCCTGCACAGCCTCAACGTCAATTCCATCAGGCACAGAGAAATAAGCCTCAGGGGCAGAGAAACTAGACCCAAGGATAGAGGAATGTGCCTCCAGCAAGGAGAGATGTACCACGACGTCAGGCTTTTATAATGATGGTCGAGGAGGCCGAAGCCACAGTACAAGTCATCACTGGTAATCCCCGGTCCTTTTAATTTTTCCATATTTGTGTATCACTATAACTTTTTCCTATACCTAAAGCTATCCCACACAACTTAGGTACAATCTTAGTAGCCTCCCTACCTGCTCTAGCACTCTTCGACACCGGGGCATGACATTGCTTTATGTCGCAACGGTTCGTCCGAACTCATGCGATTCCAGTTAAACAGCCCATATCCAACTGGAATGTCAGTTCAGGGAACGGCGTTCTAAAAGCAACTTTGGGATACGATCTGTGTCCAGTGCTCGTTTGCAGTAGAGAATTTTATGCGGACTTCAAGGTGCTGGACATACCGAACTTCGACGTAGTCTTAGGAATGGACTGGCTGGGAACTTTCTTTGCTATCATCGACTGTCGTCAAATGAGGGTAGTGTTCGAAATACCAGATCATCCAGTGTTCTATTTAAAGAGTGGAGACCGTACCTTGGAACCTAGCTTCTACAAAGCAAAACCAAAGAAAGACGTGGTTACAACATTGCAAGTAGAAGAATCGAAGCCAGAAATAGTTCGAGAGTTCGGGGATGTATTCCCGGAAGATATATCAGGTTTGCCTCCTTATCGAGCTCTTGAATTCAGCATCGATTTACAACCCAGCGCACAACCTGTAATCAAAGCTCCATACCGGTTAAGTCCAGAAGGATTGAAAGAGATCCACATTCAGTTGGACAAACTCCTGATGAAAGGTTGGACTCACCCCAGTACTTCAAGCTGGGGATTTCCGGTATTACTCGTGAAGAAGAAAGAAGGTTTATACAGGATGTTTGTGGATTATCGATCTCTGAACGAAGTGACGATTAAGAACAAGTATCCACTATCACGCATCGATGATCTTTTCGATCAGTTAAGTGGGTCTTGTGTATTTTCAAAGATAGATCTTCGTTCGGGTTATCATCAGGTGAAGGTCAAAGAATCCGACATTTCGAAGACGGCGTTTAGGACTCGATATGGTCATTATGAATATCTCGTAATGCCATTTGGAGTGATCAATGCACCTGCTATCTTTATGAACCTGATGAACCAAGTTTTCCGAGAGTACTTAGACAGGTTCGTTGTCATCTTCATCGACGACATCCTGGTGTATTCAAAGGATGGGAAAGAACACGGCGAGCACTTACGGATTGTCCTGGAGACATTGCGATAATATCAGCTCTACGCCAAGTATAGTAAGTATGAATTTTGTCTAGATCAAGTCGGATTTCTCGTACATATCGTTTCATGCGAAGGAATCTCTGTAGATCCAGCTAAGGTGTCAGCTGTCAGCGAGTGGCCGACACCAAAGATGGTGAAAGATATAAGAAGTTTCTTGGGATTAGCAGAATACTACCGACGATTCATCAAAGGATTTCAAAGATCGCAGCACCCCTGACCAAGCTTGCACATAAAGATGAAACATTCGTGTAGTCAGAAGCAAGTGAAAAAACTTTTGTAGAACTCAAGTCAAGATTAACCACTGCTCCTATTCTTGTAATACCAGATCAATCTGGAGGATTCGTTGCGTATTGTGATGCGTCCGGTAAAGGATTAGGATGCGTTCTACACCAGCATGGAAAAGTTGTGGCTTTTGCATCAAGACGGATAAAGGTACATGAGCGCAACCATCCAACCCATGATTTGGAGTTGGCAGCCTTCATCTTCGCACTTAAGATTTGGTGCCACTCTCTCTTAGGAGAACGAATGGATATATACACTGACTATAAGAGTCTGAAGTATGTATTTGTAAGACTACGGTAGCGCCCCAGCCGTCTTTCCGAGGCCAAAATGCGGAAACGAAATTTTTTTTTAACTTGAAAACCGGCGCTATCGTATGCTTAAAACCCGGATCGAACCATTAACCTACAACTAGCTATCTAGATAAGGGATAGAATGCTATATCGATCGATCCATGTCCTTCGGTCTTTGGCCACCATCCCAAGCTCCTCGCGGCATCTTCGGTCTTGATCTCCTCGACGGAAAGGGCACCACATCTACGAGTCTTTTTATGGGCTCCCGCTTCATCCGAAGCAACTCGGGCACGAAGTGTGCTAGCCGACATGTCCAAGGTGTTGTAGAGAATGTTTGTGATCACTTTGCCTCTTGCATCCATTGCTTGGATGGAGGTTAGAGATATTGCCATTAATGGAGAATGCAAGCTAGAGGAAGAAGAAGAAGAAGAGAAGGCTTTTTCTTCTTTTCTTTTCTTATGATAGAATGAGAGTGAGAGAGTGTTACCAAAATAATACAAGACCAAAAACTTAACTCATGGCAGCCCCTCTCTCTCTCCTCCTTTCATATCAACCCAAAAACATCACATAATGTGACATTAACACATAAAAAGAGACCATGAGTCACTAATGTGTCCATGTCACATTTAATGCATGTCATGATGAAATCTAGCTTACAATTTCCATTATCCAAACATTAATCCAAATGTTTGGTCCAACAAAAAGATCCGGCAACATCTAAAGTAAACTTGTGACGGATCACAAGGATACCCCTCACCTGTATATACATACCTGCATCCGTATTCCGACTGAATGCGAATGCGATGAGACTAAAGTAATCCAAAAAATCTAATACTAGGATCCGGCTTAAACCAAAGCCCACTAGTATGATCCGTCCGATCATGATCCGTGCAATACCGCATGTATAAGATCGAACCCTGCCATATATCATACGGCCTCTACAACGTTTCGTCCGAAACTTGAGAAACTGTCTGTGGGGGACTCTAAAGACTCGTCAATACTTTGGCTGTGGATTTAACCACTAGCACGTTAGAGGTATTAGCCGTACGTAACGGGCTACCAAGTATTGACCAAAAGGGAGGTCGATGAGCGAACTCATCCTGACACCCTACTGAGCCTGTCAGTGACAATATCCGTACAGTCCGGTCCGTTCGTCTATGAGCATCGCATGGCGGGCCTAGGGGGTTGGTAAAAGTCAGACCCCCAAAAGCGGTACAAGTCGTGTCGGAGTGTAGCCCAGAACACCCTGAGATACTACTGGAATACCTACCAGTAAATCTCCTTCCTCGGCCGAGGGCTTTGTGTAATGGCTCTCCTAGACACAGCACGACCTCACCCCCAATACCGGGAGAGACGAACCCCTGCCGATCCGCTCACTGCCTCCATGTGGCTCGGGACTGTACCCAACTAAAACCTGTTTGTACGACTCCTTTGAGCCGTGGTAGGGTAGTAATCAAAGCACAGTGGGAACTCACACGAGACAAATGACGATCTCAGGTCGATGATCTAACCTGTACACATGTCACCAGGGAACTGCTATCTGACGTCAGGTATAATACCAACTAGCAGGTTCCCGGCGAGTCCTGTCCGGTGTACTCATAACCCAATGAGCACCTGTATACATCTTAGGTGAACCAACTGACACTAATGGCTTGTGAGACCGGCCACCGCCCCTCGTCGGGGTCTCGACTGCATACACTAGTCTACTAATGGATTATCGATGCCCAGTCTCGAAACTCCCACGACTAGGGACCTTTTAAGGATGTGCTTATAGACCCCAGCTCCCACGTATATGATCGCCATCATACTGCTGGTCGTCAAGCAAGAATGCTAAGGGTTCTATCAGCATGCAATAGCGACCTGTAAGGTCACCTAAAGCAGTACACGATGATAAAGACAAACCATGGTAGCATACTACTCTCCATCAACGTGTAATAGTGAACCACAATGTCACCTAAATCATGTACACGATGATAAAGACAAACCAGATAGTATACAAACCTCTCGAGTAAGACTGTCCTACCAGTATAGGTCCTCCCTCAATCATTGCAATCACGTGCCTGCGATTCAATAATTGACTCTGAGGGCACTATATCCAACAATCTCCCACTTGCACTCAAGGCTAATTATTGCGATGTCGCATACTCACAGCACGTGTGATACCGAACACCCAACTCCTCTACTAATCAGTCTCACAAAGCTCGTTTGCGAAACTATTGCGTTCGAGAAATAGCCTCAGCTAGTGGATCCGCCCTGATGTTTCTTTCTATGTCTCTCTTTATGTCAAGTTCGCGGAGAAAACCATTTCCCAAAATGAGCAATACCTGTCTTAGAATATGTTTGGATATCTGATGGGACCAAGTTCATAAATGAACTCCAAATCCAAACTTCTTAGACTGTATCGTCAACTGAAACCAATCAGTATCCAGCGCCATGCCTCCCTCAGTATCCGCTTGGACCACCTGTCCAAAATACTGCCCCTCGTCAGAGGGAAAACTATAACTCTGACAGCCACTCTGTCATCTAGGTCACCTTGAAAGCCTGGAATGATAACCGTCTCCTAAAAGAGTTTGCTGTTATCATATCCCTAGAACATCCACTTATGTTCTAAAACTGCTTCCGAACATTTCTCCAGGATTGGATTAATATCAACTTATTGCATCTAGTGAAAAAACAACATCTGGTGTGGTACTTGACATCTCATGATCAACTCAATTGTCTAAGCAAGTGATCTGCCAATCATGCACATCCCTCTCCCCTTTAGTCTGTAAGACACCTTTAGAGAGGGTGACTCCATCACCTGCAGGTACACTACCGTGCCAGGAGTCGTCCATTCTAAATACCTTTAGAATGCTGTCTAAGTACCCTGATTGGGAAACTACCCAAATTTAGATCTAAAACCATAGATCTAGTAACCAGAATATCTGATATAATATCCAATTCCCATGTGGAGAATCCACTGTGTGACAACCAAAGTATAACCGATCGTAGTATAGGAATTTCACTTCCTACTCTGTGTATGTCATCCAAATGCCAGGACATCACACCCTACTATCTTCTTAACAGATCCATCCCCTATTCTGATGAAGTCAAACCTATGACTGTCACATCAGAAATAGATGATCTATCTCCGCTATATCTGCTTTAGTCCATAAACAGACATAAGCTACTTGTCTACTATGCTTCCGCTGCCCCCACTGACTACGACAACCCTCTGGCAGAGTCATATACACGTGCACTTCTAAAGCTAGTTTAGAACGACGCTATACTCATCCTCCTGCCGGGTCTCACAGTCTGGAACAACAGCAATGGCAAGTCTGGGTAAACAAGAACCTCCCTGTCACCGTCCTTGAGCATACCAAAGTACCTCTCGAGTGCCTGAGGTTACCCACCATATCTGCGGAGTGGCCAATGGAATGTCAATCCAGATTGAATCTTTAGGTTCTCATCAAATTTTCGGTAATCGTTTGCGGTTCTGGAATCACTTCCAGTTCTACCATACTCCCACTACTGTTTTCTGAAAGATCCATTTTTATTAAAACTGTGGCGAGTCAAGAACAATATCACTATTGATCTTCCAGATGGTAGAAAGTCAACCCTCGTCATAGCCCGGGTCAACCCACAAACAGCCATTACAGAAACGTGCCTTGAGTTATCTAGAGTCTGGTTTTAAGCATAAGCCGGACAACTCCCTGTACCTTAACAATGTTAAGATATGAACTATTCTATATCCAATATACAAATAGAGGCACTGATTTAATTGGAACCAGATTCAAATCATGCAGCTGTCTTCAGTGCATGTCAACTAAATGGAGAGAGGCCGATCAGCATTACTCAACTTAGGAGTGCATCCAATTATGAATAACCTGAAAGAGAAGCAAGTTCTCATAATCATTACTATCAACTGAATACCATACACAAGTATCTATATCTTCGATCACCTTGAAGAATCCTGATACTTGTAATACCTGGTTCTCTACTTTATTCATATACCTATAACTTCTCAAAATTTGGACCTTGTGTTTCTACGAAACACTTGTCTAAAAACTAGAGAAGTCATAAGTAAACCGAATATAGTACGAGGACCAACCCCTCTGTCCATAACGGACACTGGACAACATACAATACTCTGTATAAGTCCCTTGAGTTGAATAACTCAAACCCTGTGCGTCGTAGTTTGAAAACTGTACTATGGTTATGAAGAATTACACCGCTGTTTAATGCTCCTTAACTAACCATCCACTGATATAGGTAAATGTTATAGACATAATTTCAAAAAGTTATATCTCACTTTATAAAAATAAACGTATAGATATATCAATTTGAAATTGGTGCATTACAACGGATATTCAAAACCAAATATTTGCCGTCTGGCAAACAACCTAGGAGATTTCCTCAAATATCACCAATTACAACGAATTCCGAAATAATGAGGATGATCACCTAATTCCCAATAGTTTACTCCCACTCATCATCTGTAAAACCATACAGATGTGAGAATCATACCTGGTAAATACATACCCTGGAGCAAGTGTCTAATTGGGAAATCAGTTTTCTATTAACAGTACACAGTGAAACTGAAACATGAAAATGTTTCGGAGGGGTATCCGGGTATTCCTAGTAATTCCTCTTCCACTATCAGATTCACAACTGTAACCGTATATCTCTTTGCCATCTCTCCAAATCCCTTTATATGTTTTTAGTCATTACCTTCTGTACACCCTCTTAGGCTAAATGGTTTTCTTCCTTCCCTACCATTCGGCACCAGCCTATGATTTGTAAGAAGACTATCCAATAAGCATAATGGGTGTACTGTCCTAATCCTAGGAGCACTCGCAACATGAGAGAAGGTAAGGATAAAAGACAACTGAATAAATCTTATTCCTATTTCTCCTGAACCAGAATCCATCCCCGAACTGGAACAAGTTCCTTCGAGTTCGTATATAACCATACGATGGAGTATCCAAAATAATTGTGGATCTTCGTAGTGATACGGAGTGTTCTGGAGAAATACAAAGGTGAAGTAGGAGTGGCGATGAAATACCTGGTTTGGTCGTGAATAGCAGTCGCAATTTACTTTGCCCTCTTTCTAATCCCTTTATTTATCTTTACTTAATACCTTCTGTACACCACACTTAGGCTAATCGGCTTTCTTCATTCCCTACCGTTCGGCACCAGCCTAAAGTTTGGAAGAAGACTATCCAATAAGCGTAACGGGTGTACTATCCCCTAATCCAAGGAGCACTCGCAACCTGAGAGAAGGTAAAAGGAAAAGACAACTGAATAGTCTTATTCATTTTCTCCAGAACCGGAAACCATCCTCGAATCTGGAACAAGTTCCTTCGAGTTCGTATATAACCATACGATGGTTTTATCCAATGGAAGTGGATGTTCGTAGTAATACGGGGTGTTCTGGAGAAAAGGGTAAAAGTAGGAGTGGCAATGAGGTATGCAATTCAGACAATCCAAAAGCCAGTGTTTTAAAAAGGTTCGGTCAACTTGGTCACAGAGTCATAGTCAAGGGTCGGGCCATAGTAGCTGCCAAAGAGAGAGAGAAAAGAAACACTCAGCATGCACTCTAACCTAGATCAGAATGGTTATCACTTTATCTAATCAGGAGACCTCCCACTATAACCTCAAAATTCTACTCCAAACTTGAAAGAAGAATTAGTCGGGATCACCCGAGGAGTAAGCCAACTCATCAGTGGGAATCGGGATCCAACTATCATCGCATGATAACGCGACGGAATCCACTCATGTTATCACACTCCAGAAGGTATGCGCATGCCTGGTAAGTTTCAGTTTCTTTAGAAACTCCCAATGTGATTTTTACCCCAAGCGGCTTATGACCTTGACCAGGTCAACAAACCATAATCCGCCAGTCAAGTTCAACCTGTCATTATTCTGGATTGCATTAAACCCACCCATACGTGCCCTTGACTAGGTCAACAAGGCCGCACGACTGTCCTAACCAATCCCATTTATGCAACAAACAAGCACCACTTAGCTACCGAACACTACGTTTTGACTAGGTCAACAAACGCAGCACGAATACTAAATAATACCCGAAAGAAATGACAGAGGGCTACGGCCGGTTTTTGGCGAAAAACCTTTGACGTAATGAACTTGATATCGTTGAAGGAACTGCATAACTTTTTATAAAAATATAGTGGCGAAGACCTTTGCTAAAGAGGTCACTCCCGGTGAAGAGATCTCGGCTCTTTCCCCGTAGAATGAGGTGCAGGATATTCCAACTGAATACCACGATGCAAAGCAAAAAGTAATCGGTTATAGTGAAGTTATTACCCTGACGCAAACTTCTGTCCAAGGGGTCACTCCCGGTGAAGGGATCTCGGCCCTTGCCTCATCGACTGAGGTGCTGGATATTCATAACCGAATACCACAGTGCAAAACAAAAAAGAACATCCTTGCAATAACAGCTTTTTGAAAATTGTTCCAACAATATTAGAATAGGTTTGTTTAGCTTGCATTGATCCGAATCAATGCAGTCCCATCAATTGATCACATCACAAAAGAACGAAAATACGATGTACGTATATGCCATCCGCATTTGCCACTGGGTCCCGTCATCACCCGTTAGGTTACTTAACTAACGACAGAGCGGGGACTGGACTAGCGCGAGTGTAAAACATATACAACATCTATTAGTATATATATAGCAATATATAATAATCGCTCAAGGCGTGATAAAATGCAACATCACAGAAATGTAATAAGCATCACAGAACAATACAGATAATCTGGGATCCCCGGGTTTCAGAGAGCCGCTACTGAAACTCGACGTTCCCCTGGTCGTGTGGATAGCCTGTGCAATGAAATCCTAGACCCCTACGGGCACGGCAAGTCACCCGCCAAAACCTAAAGCGAGGCAGCCCCTTTCAACAACGTGAATGGACCACCCAGCACTTCACGGAATCCGGTAACTTGAGCACCCCTCCTTGGGTCAACCTGTACCCCCTACGAGTGCGGCGAATAGCCTGCCAATTCTAGAGTGAATCCCCCTCCGTCTCAAAGCCATGAGATGCGGGCCCGTTGCCCTCTAGAACCCGGCTATCCGTGCACCTCTCCGCGGGGTAATCCTAGTACAGAAAGTAAAATATATACAACGGGTACATCGACCTCAGCCCGGTCGTGCCACAAAAGAATAATATACAAACAGGCAGTGACGGCAGTCCACATGTCGGACGCTTGCCCCGCAATATCAAATGTACAAATATAACCAAACTGTACTACCATTGCATCCAGGCTATCCACCACGACAAATCCGCAACATCACAGCACAACACAGAACATCAACGTGAATGTCACGTTCGCAAATCCGTCTAAAAGGACTACAGCAATTAGACAGGATTTACCGATCAAATGACATTCACGGTCGCAGATATAATGTAAATACTGTGAACTAACATGTTTAAAATTTTCGATCGACTAAATTTCCCGAAGTGGGCCCCAAGTACAATACCCAGTACACAAAATAAATCTGGGCCCAAACAGAATATTCCAGAAACCCCATTTCCATGATTAAGATCACTGTAGAAATTTTGAAGCAGAGAGGCCACTAAATAGCGGCGGAACCGCGGCCAAAACATGGGTATGGCCGCGGTTCCGCGGCTATACTGTAGCTTCTTGCTACCAAATTTTCCCAGATGTCTTAAAAAACCCTGCACGTATTTCTGCAACATATCAAATAATTTTTTGACAACTAAAAAATTTCGACAGAAACTGATGCTTGAAAATGCGGTTTTTGGAATTTTTGTTCGATCGAAGTTCTAAACACGTTAGAGCAAGCCAGAAAAGGTTAATGGCGTGGCTCTGATACCATGTAAGACTACGGTAGCACCCTGGCCGTCTTTTTGAGGCCAAAATGCGGAAACAAAATTTTTTCTTAACTTGAAAACCGGCGCTATCGTATGCTTAAAACCCGGATCGAACTATTAACCTACAACTAGCTATCTAGAGAAGGGATAGAATGCTATACCGATCGATCCGTGTCCTTCGGTCTTTGGCCACCATCCCAAGCTCCTCGCGGTATCTCCGGTCTTGATATCCTCGTCGGAAAGGGCACCACATGTACGAGTCTTTTTATGGGCTCCCGCTTCATCCGAAGCAACTCGGGCACGAAGTGTGCTAGCCGACGTGTCCAAGGTGTTGTAGAGAATGTTTGTGATCACTTTGCCTCTTGCATCCATTGCTTGGATGGAGGTTAGAGATATTGCCATTAATGGAGAATGCAAGCTAGAGAAAGAAGAAGAAGAAGAGAAGGCTTTTTCTTCTTTTCTTTTCTTGTGATAGAATGAGAGTGAGAGAGTATTATCAAAATAATACAAGACCAAAAACTTAACTCATGGCAGCCCCTCTCTCTCCTCCTCCTCTCATATCAACCCAAAAACATCACATAATGTGACATTAACACATAAAAAGAGACCATGAGTCACTAATGTGTCCATGTCACATTTAATGCATGTCATGATGAAATCTAGCTTACAATTTCCATTATCCAAACATTAATCCAAATGTTTGGTCCAACAAAAAGATCCGGCAACATCTAAAGTAAACTCGTGACGGATCACAAGGATACCCCTCACCTGTATATACATACCTGCATCCGCATTCCGACTGAATGCGAATGCGATGAGACTAAAGTAATCCAACAAATTTAATACTAGGATCCGACTTAAACCAAAGCCCACTAGTATGATCCGTCCGATCATGATCCGTGCAATACCATACGTATAAGATCGAACCCTGCCATATATCATACGTCCTCTACAACGTTTCGCCCGAAACTTGAGAAACTGTCTGTGGGGGACTCTAAAGACTCGTGAATACTTTGGCTGTGAATTTAACCACTAGCACGTCAGAGGTATTATACGTACGTAACGGGCTACCAAGTATTGACCAAAAGGGAGGTCGATGAGCGAACTCATCCTGACACCCTACTGAGCCTGTCAGTGACAATATCCGTACCATTCGGTCCATTCGTCTATGAGTATCGCATGGCGGGCCTAGGGGGTTGGTAAAAGTCAGACCCCCAAAAGCGGTACAAGTCGTGTCGGAGTGTATCCCAGAACACCCTGAGATACTACTGGAATACCTACCAGTAAATCTCCTGCCTCGGCCGAGGGCTTTGTGTAATGGCTCTCCTGAACACAGCGCGACCTCACCCCAATACCGGGAGAGACGAACCCCTGCCGATCCGCTCACTGCCTCCATGTGGCTCGGGACTGTACCCAACTAAAACCTGTTTGCACGACTCCTTTGAGCCGTGGTAGGGTAGTAATCAAAGCACAGTGGGAACTCACACGAGATAAATGACGATCTCAGGTCGATGAACTAACCTGTACATATGTCACCTGGGAACTGCTATCTGACGTCAGGTATAATACCAACTAGCATGTTCCCGGCGAGTCCTGTCCGGTGTACTCATAACCCAATGAGCACCTGTATACATCTTAGGTGAACCAACTGACACAAATGGCTTGTGAGACCGGCCACCACCCCTCGTCGGGGTCTCGAGTATATACACTAGTCTACTAATGGAGTATCGATGCCCAGTCTCGAAACTCCCACGACTAGGGACCTTTTAAGGATGTGCTTATAGACCCCAGCTCCCACGTATATGATCGCCATCATACTGCTGGTCGTCAAGCAAGAATCCTAAGGGCTCTATCAGCGTGCAATAGCGACCTGTAAGGTCACCTAAAACAGTACACGATGATAAAGACAAACCATGGTAGCATACTATTCTCCATCAACGTGTAATAGTGAACCATAATGTCACCTAAAGCATGTACATGATGATAATGACAAACCAGATAGTATACAAACCTCTCGAGTAAGACTGTCCTACCGGTATAGGTCCTCCCTCAATCATTGCAATCACGTGCCTGTGATCCAATAATTGACTCTGAGGGCACTATATCAACAGTATTTACTCAGAAGGAACTAAACATGCGGCGGATAAGATGGATAGAACTCATGGCGGACTTCGACATCAACCTATAGTACCATCTTGGGAAGGTGAACGTAGTTCCTGATGCCCTTAGTCGCTAGCCATTAGCAATGAACCTCACCGCTCAGTGGAAGCTACAGCAAGAATTGCACGGATTGGAGATAGAAGTTGTTATGCTAGGTAACGCTTCATATTTGATTTACTTACAAGTCCAGTCCATTCTTGTCAATCAGATCAAGGTAGCTCAAGCAAATGATGCCAAGCAACAAAAGATCCGAGAACAAGTAGAAAGTGGACTTCGAACTGAATTCATCATCAACGAAGATGGAACCTTGAGATATGGAAGTCGATTATGTATACCAATCGGTCCAGTTCGAGAAGAGTTGATGAAAGAAACTCATAGCTCTCCTTATTCTGTACACCCCGGTGGCACAAAGATGTATAACGATCTACGGCAACACTACTAGTGGCATGGAATGAAGTGTGAAGTAGCAAGGAGCGTAGCCAAGTGTTTGATGTGTCAGCAAGTGAAGGCTGAACATCACAGAACTTCTGGTCTAATTCAGTCGTTACCAATCCCGGATTGGAAATGGCAGCACATTACCATGGACTTCGTGACTGCCCTTCCTCACAGCATGAAGGGTAACGACGCAATATGGGTTATTGTTGAAGGTCTACCCTAGCACCGCCATGGGGTTCTAGCGGCATCAAGCATGCCAGATTTTAAAAATTTAGGGCGCTAGGTTAGACTCACCAAGATCTTGACTAGAATATTAGGGTTAATCTATGATGATATGTATAAAAAGAGAAGTGAAAGATGGCTATACCCACGCAGATCGAGTCCTTCACTTCACATGCTCCGTGTAGTAGTCCCGCGACTCCTCTAGGCTCCACTTGAGGATTTGGACGAACTTCCTCCGATGACTTTCGTGCCAAAGATGATCCACACGAAATCCCTCCAACTCAAGCTATCTCTACACTAAACTCCTTTAGTGTAGGAAACACGCTACACTTGATCGCTAGTCAAGTGTAGGATGGTGAAGTAGGGGTTTAGAAGCTCACTAGTTTGTGTTCAAGGTTCCATGGTTCACATCTCATGTGAGGGGTTGGAACCTTGATGCATGAAGAGGAGGAAGAAGAAGATGTGAATATGAGAGCAAGAGAGCAACACTTGCAAAAAATTGGCTAAGTGTTGGATGAATGAAGTGAATAATGGCTCATCGAAGACCCTCACTCATTGAAGCATCCAAATATCCACAAATAAAAATATGTTGCCATGCTTCAATAGTAAGTCAAGCTGAATAAAATATTAGATGTAGCCATGCTTCCCCATTCCTCTTCAATTTCCACCTCATTTCTATTTTCACAAAATAGGAAACAGGCCATGCTTCATATATATATATATCATATATATATATATATATATATATATATATATTAATACATATAAGAAAATATTTAGTGAGCTAATGATATTAGTTAAGATATAATTATATCAAATATAATATATATCACATTATTAAATCAACACTTGATTTAATAATCCGATTATATCACATATGACCGACTAATATCATTTATCTGTGCATCACATTATCAAATCGACACTTGATTCGATAATCTGGTTATATCACATATAACCTAATTTGACAACAGATAACTGCCAGATTAGAATACGGTATCACATACACGTATTTAATCAGGCCCACACACATATCACATATGTGTCCTACTTCGTTTCGCTTGAACCAGGGAACTTCTTGTCACGACCCGAAATAGCACGTGACTGGCCCTTGAATCATATGGAGTCTATAGAACCCCATCTAACTCAAGTAAGCCAAAAGCCCATAAATCTAAAACCATTTTAAATAATAAATGAAGGAAAACTAGTTTTAAAGAAGTGAAGAAAAACATGTTTTAAAAACAAGGTTTTTAAATAATTAAGCCGAATCTGCATTTTTAAAACCTCAAGTCTTTTCTAAAAATTTCGGCAGAGTTTCCTTTGTAAATACTGGCCCCAAACGGGGTACAACGATAATAATATATGCATAATGATAAAAGGCATCCCTAAGCGGGAGCTAGCTCTTCGTTAATCGACAGTCACAATCACGCAAGCAATATAATATACAACGTCGAAGGGAGAGAATCAAAACTCAAAAGGAAACTCAGAAACATCATGAAAACCATAATACTACAGCGCGCGACTCTAAGGTCGAAATAATATACAACTGGTTTTCTAAGTCTGAAATAATATACAAGTTTGGTTGATGGAATTACTAGATACAACTGATTAAAATAAATACAAGGATGGTCACGATGCGAGTGAATCCACCTACCAAACCAATCACCCAGAAAGGAAGCAGTGTGCCAAAAAAGCCGCAATGAAACCTGTACGGAAAAACCTGCAATAACTGTGGCACAACAGGGGTGAGTTGCCAACTCGTAAATAGAAAACATCACAGAGCAGAAATCGTATGTATGACTCAATCCTAGGTCAATACGATCAAATATATATATATCCTCAATATGAATAAGTCTGAAGTATGATAAAGTGGTAAGGGTAAACATCTATACATCCGTGTAATACCAAGTGCTCGAGTCAGCGCCTCAGGTAGCAACATATCATAAATATGAGGTATCATCAATGTAATCATCATGAATCAATGTCAATTATATCATGACGTCTAAAAGTATGTGGATATCATCCAACTATGTAACCAATGTCTGTATGAATGTGGATCTCGTCCACGTGTTACCCAATGACACAAAACATCATGCATGTAAATATCATAATGCATATGCATGGAAATATGAGGATATAAATCAACGTGTGTCTCTCGCAACACATCAAAATCATGGAACTGTAGTGTCCAGCATCGACACTCGAAAACATCATGAAACCCGTGCCCAGCATCGGCACGTAAATCCTTATATATCGGGCTCCGTCAGTCCGGATCGGCCCATATCATCTCTCGACTCCGGTCGGTATCCTCCAGATATCCACCGAGCCCAAATACAATCACCGGTAGGTAGTAGTCCTTTTGCCAGGCTCACCGTCTACTGCACAGCGATCCGTTCTCGCCCCGGGGTACCATACCGGGTCCACCATGTACCCGCAATCGGTCTCATCCGTCTCCTCGAATCGGGTTTCACATGTCGCTCTCAGAACCGAGAAAACACATGGTGGACGCACTGAAATATCATATCAAGAGAAACCGGGTTTTTAAAACAGTACATGCTTTCTTTTGAAATCGCCACGGTTCTCAAATCCAGAAATCTCATGAAAACAACATATCTCAATGTGTAAAATCATAAAGCATGATGTATGCGACATATGATAGAAATGTAAGCATATCCGTATATCATGCAAGTATGGGTGTACAATATGTGTATGCAAGTATGAGTGTACAATATGTATGTGTGCCAATATGTCATACAAGGGGTCATATCCTGATGCAACAATCCTACTTTGTAGTATCATGGCAATTATCGATGATGAAGTGTGTGAGCCGGCAAGCAGGTGTACGTGGAAGATATGCATCATCGATAATGGTGCTGGTGTCCTGACAGCATGGGTTTAATATAACAGTAAACACATTTACACATGAAATGCGATGCGAATAGAAAGAATATGCGGAAATCGAATAATAAACGCAACAGTGAAGAATCTACATCAATATGAATATGTCATACAGTT
Source organism: Agapanthus africanus (assembly GCA_030015575.1). Lineage (NCBI taxonomy): Eukaryota > Viridiplantae > Streptophyta > Magnoliopsida > Asparagales > Amaryllidaceae > Agapanthus > Agapanthus africanus. The sequence goes on from CM057347.1 coordinate 53,029,206, forward strand.
ATGCCATTTGAAATAATACGAATTGCGGTGTTTAGAAAAATAAGGGCTACGGTGTTTTTAGGAAAATGCGTCTTTTGAAAATATCCGTAGCATCTCTTGACCTGTCTTTAAAAAATACTCACGATTCGTTGGTTTTGAATAGGTATGACTCGGGTCTAGTCTAACATCTACTAAGTAAACTACGGATCTACTAACAAGCTAATCGAAGGGGTATGGAAACCACCTAAATCTGAGTCGATATATATACACATAATAGTCGGTGATCCCGCCTCAATAGTATCACATACGATACAATATACAATATGACATCCTCGAGTCAAGAGTGCGGATCTATCATCAATATAAAGTTCGTACGGTAAATCCATCGTACGGCATCCCAAATCTGGGTACGGGTCAATATCACATTCATCTCATCAATTATCTGGTATCCTTATCATCATATCTTATGAACTGGGGTACTGACCTAAGTCTAATACAAACCGATACCATCTATAGAAATGTGTGTGTAAAACACACGTCCAAAGGCCCACTAAAATCTCATGTCGTATCCCAAATACGAACTACATCATACCACCGATCTCATGGCACTATACCCAATCTCATCGACTCATCTCCAAATATCATCCACTATCCTCATCATCTAGGTAAGTATAACAAGTAAGCATGTGTGCGTGTGGGTGTAAACCTATTCTAGGGTTCGCAACTAGGAAACTATACTAGTTTACTTCTAAACCCTAATCTAACCATAGTACACCTAATCACATCCTGAAAATCCATGTCACACATAAAGCTATCATATATATAGTATACTAAATATCGAACTGCGGGGATGCTATACGCCATCCACCCGACTTCCCCCGTAGATATAATTTACTCACCTTGCTCTTCGCCTTCCGTTGTCGACGTCGCCACGCGCTTGCTTGTCGTCTCGAAGTCTTCGCGGGGTACCTACACATCATAACGTATCGTAAATGCGTATTAAAATCATATCGGAAAACCAAAACGGCACGCTAAGACCTATAGGTTAGAACCTACGGACCACGCCTTCAAAACCACCACATAACACTCGATTTCGACGTACAAACGTCAAGTGATCGAATATGACACAAATCTCAAATATCCAGAATGCAAAATACGCAAAACGAAACCCCGAATCAAAACAACAACTTTTGTCAATGGTCCCAGATTTCACCCTATGTCAAATTGGTCAATTCTGCATATGCCAGGGGTCTAGTTTATAGGAGATGGAGTTACAGAACAAACACGAACCCAATTGGACCAGGTCTGGCCGTAATTTGCGGCCAGAAGGATTAAATTTGCGGCCTGCATTGGGAGATAGGGGCTAGGGTTTCAGTGGGGGTCCTAGGTTGCCTGCTGATCTCTCTGTGTTTGCAAAATAATTTTCAGAGGCTCCGGGTGTTAGCAGATTTCATTTGACACTCACAGAATCCATAATTTTCCGATATCGGCTTTTCTAAATCCGTATTCTGGGGTTCTAGTCTCTGGTTTAGGTCTGAATTCTAGCACTAGGGGGTTTGTGTGGCCTCTACTGAGCTCAATTTCACATCACAACTCTCAATTTCCATTAACCCTAACTAGAATTTTCAAAGTTTACCCAAACCACACAATATCGGTTCTAATCTAACATGGGGGGTAAAAGCAATGGAAATACTAAGCTAAAGGTTCGGAAAATACCTCATTTGGCAACTCAATAATTTTCTTGAGTTGCCCCAAGTGTCCAAAATCCTTGCTTTCTTGGTCCATGGAGTAGCTAGTGAGCTCATGCATCATTTTAATGAAATGGGTGTTGGGTTTTAAGGTGTTTTTCATGGAGTTTGAGAGGGTTGAAGATGGTGGAGGAGGAGGCAGCAGCAGCAGCAAGAGAGGGAGGGGAGAGGAAATGAGTGAAGAATGAAGAGGGAATGGCCAAGTCAAAGTAACCCTCACCTTTCTCTCTCTCACCCATACCTAATATTCTATTCTTTTCTTTTCCTTTTCTTTCCTTTTCTTCTCTTCTCAATAGTAAACCCAAGACAAATACCCATACACCCCAAATCATGTAGGAAAAAGTAACATGTGTAAGAAAAAAAAACATGTGCATGTTTTGCACAAAACAAGCTTAAAGCGCGATTAGCGATATTTAATCACGATTAGCACTAAATTAGCATATAATTAATCATAAAAACTTATAATTTGCATAATTCGCATAAAACACCCTCTTTTTAATAATTTCCATAATTTCCCAAATTTTCCCCAAATTTATCGGTATTTAATTATACCGCCCTATTAAAATATTCAATATTTTATTATTTAATTATAAAAATCCCCAAAAATAATAATTTATTTTTCTGAAATGTTACACGTCTGTGTGGGACTCTAAAGACTCGTTGATACGCCAGCAGTAGGTGATGATCACATCAGTCACCTACAAGCCGTCAGCGGTACTAGCTGGATGTAACGGCTACCCAGGTATTGAGCGATATGAAGATCAACAAGCAAGCTTGTCCCTACTCTCCATGAAGCCTATCAGTAACACTACTGTACGGTCCGGTCTCTTCTTCTGATATGTCGCATATCATGTCTAAGGGTGGTAAACGTCAGACCTCAGTAACGTGATAAGTCATGCCGATGTCTGGCCTATAATGGTTCGAGAAACTACTGATAACTCTTATCGGTAAATCTCAGCAGCAGCCCTGGCCAGGGACTTCCAGTTATAGCCAATTGAGCATAACGCAACATCAATCCCCAATACCGGGAGAGACGAAATCCCTCCTATCGCTCATTGCCTCCATGTGACTCGGGACTGTACCCAAAATTCACCTATTTACACAACTCCTCTTGAGCGTGGTAGGGAGGAAATCAAAGCACAGTGGGAGCCACACAAGACTCTATGACGATCTTGGGTCTACAATAACCTATACCAGTGTCACCAGAGGACTGCTATCTGACGATCGACATAATACCAACTAGGAGTCCTCGGCGAGTCCCTTCGATGTACCCATTCTCTAATGAGCACCTGTGTACAATCTTTGATGTCACACACCAATGGTTGTGGGATCAACCATTGCCCTCCAAGGGACAAGAAACGTACACACTAGTTTACTCTGGAACATCGATGCCCTGTCTCGATATTCCCTCGACTAGGAACAGTTAAAGGATGTACTTTTGGACCACCCTGGCCCCACTAGTATGATCTCATCATAATCCTGGTAGTCAAGTACATATCCTAAGGGCTTTATCAGCATGTAAGAGACAGACAGTATAAACATACCAGTCTACATGTTAAGATAAAGGTAATCAGATAGTATACTATCATGTCGAGCAAGAAATTCCTCTATATATATGTCCAAGCATCCACTAAATCAACAATAATAGCTTCTAGGGCATACATATTCCTAACAATCTCCCACTTATACTAAGGCCAGTTGTTGTAGTATCTCATACCCAACGTCCCCAAAGTCTCTCGAATAGCATTTGGGGGAGGGCCTCGGTGAGTGGATCCGCTGTGTTATCCTCAGTGTCAAGTCTCCTGACCTCGATCTCCCGGAGATCACCTATCTCCCTGATCAGGTGATACTGTCTACGAATATGTCTGGATCGCTGACGGAACCGGGGTTCCTAAGCCAAAGCCACAGCTCCATTGTCATCACAATACACCGGTATTGGATGCTTAATGGTAGGAACCAAGTTCATCTTATGAACTCTATTCATCCAGAAAATCTCTTTAGCAGCATCGTTGGTAGTGATGTAATCAGCCTCTATCAATGAGTCTGCTACAGTATATAGCTTGGAACCCTTCCAATATACCTTCCCTCCACTGAGGGTGAAGACAAAACCCGAAACTGTCTTTCAGTCGTCCTTATCACTCTGGAAGCTCGAATCGATAAAAGACTCCACCTGGAGTTTACCGTTACCATACACCAAGAACATCTTTTTAGTGCTTCTCAAGTACTTAAGAATGTTCTTCACAGCTTTCCAGTGCTTTTTCCTAAGATCTTTTCGATACTTAATCACTACACCTAGTGAGTAAGCTACATCTGGTCTGGTACATAACATCGCATACATGATTGACCCGACTGCTGAAGCATAGGGTATCCCTTGTATGCGAGCCTTCTCCAAATCAGTCTTGGGAGACAGCTTTTTGGAGAGAGTGATTCCTGAACAAGCGGGTACATTACCACGCTTAGAATCTTCCATACTAAACCCCATTAGTATGGTGTCTATGTACCTAGACTGGGACAATCCCGAATCCATTTAGATTTATCTCTATAGATCTATATCCCCATGATGTAGGAGGTATCAGTTAGATCTTTCATGGAGAACTTGTGTGATAAGAGGAGCTTGACCGAGTGTAGCATAGGAACATCGTTTCCTATCAACAGTATGTCATCCACGTACAATACGAGGAATACAACCATACTCTCTACAACCTTATTATATATACATGGTTCATCTACCTTTTTGATGAAGTCAAACTCTTTGACAGTTTCATCAAAACAAATGTTCCATCTCCGCGATGCCTGCTTTAATCCGTAGATGGATTCAAGCAGCTTGCACACGCTTCCGCTGCTCCCGCTGTCTACGAAGCCCTCTGACAGTGTCATATACACGCTCTCTTCTAAATCACTATTTAGAAAAGAGGTTTTGATGTGCAGTCTTCCAGATTTCGTAGTTATGGTATGCAGCAAGGGCAAGTAGGATCCTGATGGACTTAAGCAAAGCGATAGGAGAAAAGGTTTCATCTTGGTCGACACCAACCTTTTGCTACAAGTCTAGCTTTGAAAGTCTCAACTTTTCAATCTACACCAAATTATTTTTCTAAAAGATCCTCTTGTTCCTGATGGGTTTTACCCCTTCTGGAGCAACATCCAAAGTCAATACTTTGTTGATGTATATGGATTCCATCTCAAATCGCATAGCATCCATCCATTTCAAAGAGTCTCCACTCGTGATGCCCTGCACGAAACTAGTTGGGGCATCATCTTCCATGATGCAATCCTCGCTCCTACCATCTACGAGAAAATCGTAGTATCTCTCATGTGGATGAGGAACCCTACTAGATCTGCGGAGTGGCTGCGGTTTGTCGGGGACTATTGAATCCTCCGGTTCCACCAAATCGTCAGTTATTGTTTGTGTTGCTAGAACTTCTTCCAGTTCTACCTCATCGCCACTAATTTCTTCTACAAGAAATTCCTTTTCTAAAAAGGTGGCATGTCGAGAAACAAAACACATTTTCTTCCTCGGTGTGGTAGAAGATATACCCTCGCGAATGTTTGGGATATCCTACAAACTTGCACAGAACTGACCTTGCCTCAAGCTTGTCCGGATTTTGCTTTTCAATATTGGCCGGACAACCCCATATCTTAACTCGTTTAAGAGATGGTCTCTTCCCATTCCATATCTCATATGGAGTGGTAGGCAACAGATTTGGTCGGAACTCTATTCAATAGGTATGCAGCTATCTCAAGTGCATATCCCTAAAATGAAATAGGTAATTTTGCATTACTCATCATAGAGTGCACCATATCTAATAGGGTACGATTCCTTCACCCCGATATACCGTTGTGTTGTAGTGTATATGGAGGAGTAAACCGAGAGAGAATCTCATTCTCTTTTAAATAATCCTGGAATTCCATGCTCAAGTATTCTCCTCCCCGATCATATCGAAGGATTTGAATACTTTTACCCATCTGGTTCTCAACTTCGTACTTATATTCCTTGAAATTCTCAAAAGATTCAGATTTATGTTTCAACAAGAACACATGTCCGTATCTTGAGAGAACATCGGTGAATGTAATAAAGTACGTGGAACCAGCCCTGGCATGTGTAGACATAGGACCACATACATCACCATGTCTCTGTCCAAGAGTTTAGTAGCTCTTTCTCCGTTTCCAGTAAACGGAGATTTGGTCACCTAGTCTTTGAGACATGGCTGTCAAGTTTCATAAGATGTAAATTCGAATGGATTCAAATATGCATCCATATGGAACTTTAGCTAGTCTTGTTTCATCGATATTAACCAGTCTACAATGCCACAAGAAGACTTCGTTCATTTCTGAATTGTTCCTCTTGTGTGTGTTCTGTACGTTTAGAACCATGGTTTGATTCAGAACGTATATATTGTTATACAACGTACCTTACCCAATCAACTCTTGATTTAGGAAAATCTTCATAACATTTTTCTCTAATGCAAAGTTATATATTTCTTTATCCAAATAAAGAGATGAATATGATATTGCACATCATTGAGGGTACGTAATAACAGTCGTTTAGAATCATTGTATTACCTGTTGGTAACACTAGGTGATATTTGCCAATTGCTTTGGCTGCAACAATTGCACAATTCCCTACTACTAGAGATATATCACCCATTCCCAGTTCTCTACCTGTCTTTAGCTCATGTAAAAATTTACATATGTGGGATCCTGATCCGGTATCCAATACCCGGGACGTAGAGATAACTGAGAAACAGTTCTTGGTAACGAACACACCCGAAGACAATGCATAAACATACTTATTCTTCGTTTGGGTGGCGTGGGAATCCGAATATTTCCCTATTCCTTGCTCAGACTTATGACAATCATAAGATAGAGAGGAACCTAGCCCAGTATAATAAGTAGGTTCGGTCAAAACATCCATATTATTATCTTGATTAAGGCATTTCATTGGTTGCTACCAGGAGAGAGAGAAGGATAATCACTTTGCGTGCACTCTTTGCAAGATTAGATTGGTTTTTATCTAATCAGGATGGCTCCCACCGTTTTTTATCAAATCTTTCTTCAAACCCTAAAAGGTAAGATTAACCGGGATTAATTACACCTTACAGGTTTGCAAATCGTTCGGCTAGGCAGGTATTGGTACTCCGAGGGAGGTTTCCCGTGCTCTCGCACGGACCTAATTAAAATAAACCTTGTTTCCCTAGAGGCATAACCCCGTTGACACCTTTCTAGACACCTACTGGATTAGCTAATTGTAAAGTGCAAAACTCTCCCAATAGCAACACTTACTCGCAGTGGGTATCGGGATCCAACTATCATATAGAAGGTATGCAATCTCATTGCAAATTTCAACACTTGAAATTCCCAATAATGGTTTTTACCCCTAGCAACTTATGACGTTGGCTATGGTCAACAAATCATAAATGCTAGCCAAGTTCAACCCGTCATTTCTTAATTGAATTAAACCCACCCGTGCGACCCTTGGCTAAGGTCAACAAAGCTGCACGACTACCCTAATCCAATCGCATCATATGCTGCAGACAAGCACTAATTATCTACCGCACACTACGCCTTGACTATGGTCAACAAATATAGCACGAATACTAAATAGTGCTTATCTGAAATGACGGAGGACTACGCAAGTTTTTAAGAAAACCATGAGCATAATGAACTTGATATCGTTGTAGAATCTAGTAATTTTAAAAAGGAGTGTTTTTTAGGCTTTTGCTAGTTTCGCTAAAGAGGTCACTCCTGGTGAAGGGATCTCGGCTCTTTCCTCATCGAATGAGGTGCTGGATCATCAAGGAATACCACTATGTAAAGCAAGAACAAGAGAAGTAATCAAAAACAAAACCGAGAGAGTTGTAGAATTTGCTAGTTTCGCTAAAGAGGTCACTTCCGGTGAAGGGATCTCGGCTCTTTCCTCATCGAATGAGGTGCTGGATATTCATCAAGAAATACCACTATGCAAACCAAAAAATAGAGCTACCCTTTTTGAAAATTTGATTCTACAACAGCTTTAGGCTTCTTTCTTTTCATTAATCTCATTAATGAAGTCTCATCATTTAATGTTTCCTAAACGTTACAGAAAAATGAAACGAAAATAGAACGTACACTTATGCCATCCGCATTCGCCACTGGGCCCCGTCATGCACCGTTAGGTTACTTAACTACTGGCAGAGCGGGGGCTGGACTAGTGCGGGTGCAAAACATAAGCTTCGTTTATTATATAGCATATATATAATATAACATTCGTCTCATGCAGTTATATGGTCACATCACAGAACCAAGCAGCAGAAGCAACATATGAAATATTGGATATACTAGGATTTCCCTGTTTTAAATTTAGCCAGTAATGTAAAACATGGATTCCACGGTCGTGAAAAATAGCCAAACCCACATCCCTAAACCCATACGAGAGCGACAAGTAATCCTACCAATTCTAGAGTTGGGAGACTCGGTCTCAACTCCTTGAGATGGTCTCCCACTGGACTCTAGAACCTGGTAACTTGTGCTCCCAGCCTTGCGTCTATCCTAATGCGGAAAAATTAATAATATACATCAATGGGGACATCCTCCTCAACCCGGATGTGCCCCAATAAATGAATATTACATACAGATTTTACATGAATGAAAATAAAAACTCTCATCTTACATAAAACACCCGGCTATTCTTTCACGACGATCCAATAAAACATATCAACAGCAACACATAACATCTCATATCATCAACGTAAGTAAATATGTGTATCCCAAAAACTCGTTGACATATAGCAACGATCGGGATACCCCACATATTACACTTACGGTCGCAGAAAAAAATTGGAAAACTATAATAATTAGAATCCGTATATCATTAGACATCATAAACCCGGAATATCTCATATTCCGCATTTCATGCCTAACCTATAAACCTTGTATTTTAGTCTCAAATTGAAAACACTTTTCAATTACATTAGTCGGGTAATTCAACAGGATTCCCGACTACATTATCGAATACTCGTCAGAAACTTTAGCAGATGGCCATACTCCCGATGCCGACGACGAAGTGCACTAAGGCGGAACACCGTGGCCGCAAGCACCCGAGTGGGTGCTTTTGGCAACGGGGTTCTCCTTGTTGGATATATGTATGTCCTAGAGGCCATTATATGTATAGTGGATGCTTGGACACACACACACACACAGATGATTTTCTTGCTCGACATGATAGTATACTATCTGGTTTACTTTATCTTGACATGTTCATTTGATCATGCATTGCTTGACTACTGGGACTATGATATGGATCATACTAGTGGGACACGTGTAGTTTATGAGCATATCCTTGAACTGTTCCTAGTCGTGGGTGTATCGAGACGGGGCATCGATATTCCAGAGTAGACTAGCGTATACCATTCTCGTCCCATATGATGGGCGATGGATGATCCCATATCCATCTGGTGTGGTGACACCAAAGATTGTATACGGGTGCTCAGTGGAGACTGGGTGCACTAAACGGACTCGCCTAGAACTCCTATGTGGTATTATATCTATCGTCGGATAGCAGTTCTCAGGTGACACTGGTACATGTTAATCTGTAGACCCGAGATCGTCATAGAGTCTTGTGTGTCCTCCCATTGTACTTTGATCTCCACCCTACTATGGCTCTACTGAGTCGTGCAAAAAGGTGGATTTTGGGTACAGTCCCGAGGCACATGGAGGCAATAAGCGATAGGAGGGGTTTCGTCTCTCCCGGTGTTGGGGGTTGATGTTGCGCTATGCTCGATTGGATATAACAGGAAGTCCCTGGCCAGGGCTGCTGAGATTTACTGATATGTGTTATCAGTAGTTTCTCGATCTGTTATAAGCCATACTCCGGCATGACTTATTGAGTTATTGGGGTCGACGATACCATCCCTAGACTCGATATGCAACATATCTGACGAAGAGACCGAACTGTACGGTAAGTGTTGCCAGTTGGCTCGACGGGAGTTTTGACAGCTTCGCTTGTTTTTCTTCTGATCGCTCAATACCCGGGTGGCCGTTATATTTAGCTGACCGCTTGCGGCTTATGGGTGTTTGATGTGATCATCACCTACTGCCGGCGTATTGACGAGTCTTAGAGTCCCACACAGGAGTTTCCTAGCTCAGGCGAAATGATGTGGTGTGCATATGAAATATGCGCGGGGACCCGATTAAATGCGTGTATGTGATACCGTATATTAATCGGGCGTTTACTATTGGTCGGGTCGTATGTGATACGACCGGTTTATTAAATCAAGTGTTGATTTAACATTGACTTTATAGCTCACTTTTATTAAACCTTTTTCTACTTTGTTGTATGCATGTATGTATGCATATATTTTTGTTCATGCACATGATGATGTGAGTGCACATTTACATACATACATGGTGTCATGGTTGATGATACATATAAGATGGCAATGCAAGACTCACATGGAAATAAATATGTATTTATATTTGTTTTTGAGTTAAAAAAAAAGAAATGGAAATTATCTCATGGTTATTGTTTCTACACACGTCCTTCACTAACCATGACATTAACCATGAGTTCATTTTCATTTGTTGTTTTAACTCTAAAACAAATATCTAGATATTTATTAACCCATGGTTAAATGAGAGTGTGACTTTCATTTATATTTTCTATTCTCTTTTATTTTAAAAACATTATCACAACACTTGAGCTCAAGCTTGCCATCTTCTTATTCCTTATCTCTCATACTCTCTTGAGATTTCTAGTGAGTGGGTGAGATAAAAAGAAAGGGTTTTGAAGTGAGAAAACAAACGGCATCATCATTCTATACTAGTTTAGCCCATAAGTTTAGAGTGTTAGCTCCACTTCCTTATTGATCATGTGAAGCAAGGAGCTCTGAGCAAAGGGACTTCGGGTGGATCATCGTGGACTTGGAAGGTCTCTAGCGAGCCGGTTCAAACTCTTAAGGATCCAAGGAGTCAAGAGAAAACGTCTACAATGGTTGTATTCTCTTCACTTAGTGATAGTTTTCTTGTAGTATGAGATACTGTTTGTTGATACCCTAAAATTTCTAGTTCGATTCATAGTTAGATTGCTTAGCACCTCCCCAAAAATTTTATAGTAGCATGTGTGATGCTTGCAAACCCTAGGCTTGGTGCTAAGGAATCTCAACACTTCTACAGTCACTTGGTCAGGGCTATAGGGCGTGGCTGTCTACTAGAGTTACCCGGCGAGTGTTCGCGTACAATACGTGATTGCGACGGAGTCTTGATCCGAATCAAAACTCCGCGGCAACCGATTAACCGAGACTAATACACTAGGTTTATAATATACTAACTAGTTTTCACAAAACTAATTATTTGGATTCTAACAATTGTATCCCATATCATCAAGATCTATACAACGTCAAACTTTTCGATCAGTTTATCAAACACCCACAAAATCCAGAAACCTCAAAAACTTGAGAATCATTAAAAATACCCAGAAAGTGCTAAATGTACTAATGGAGCAGCACAAAGAAAACGAGCACGTATCTTAACAAAAGAGCGGTGGAACCGCGGCCAAACAGGGGTTTGGGCCGCGGTTCCGCGGTCGTTTAGGAGGGTTAGGTGTTCAAATTTTCTGGGGTTCCATAAAATACCCTACATGATTTTTTTGGATATTTTTTTTATCAAAAATTCCAACGTTTGAAAAATTTGACAGAAAGTATTAAAATCCGGGCGTTTCGAAACCGATCGAACACTTTAACATCGTAACGACCTACCCAAATGTTCTAGCTTAGCTATGATACCATGAAAGTCTACCCTAGCACCGCCATGGGGTTCTGGCGGCATCAAGCATGCCGGATTTTAAAATTTTAGGGTGCTATGTTAGACTCACCAAGATCTTGACTAGAATATTAGAGTTAATCTATGATGATATGTATAAAAATAGAAGTGAAAGATGGCTATACCCTCGTAGATCGAGTCCTTCACTTCACATGCTCCATGTCGTAGCCCCACGACTCCACTAGGCTCTACTTGAGGGTTTGGAAGAGCTTCCTCCGATGACCTTCGTTTCGAAGATGATCCACGCGAAGTCCCTCCAACTCAAGCTACCTCTACACTAAACTTTTTTAGTGTAGGAAACACGCTACACTTGATTGCTAGTCAAGTGTAGGATGATGAAGTAGGGATTTAGAAGCTCACCAGTTTGTGTTCAAGGTTCCATGGTTCACATCTCATGTGAGGGGTTGGAACCTTGATGCATGAAGAGGAGGAGGAAGAAGATGTGAGCATGAGAGCAAGAGAGCAACACTTGCAAAAAATTAGCTAAGTGTTGGATGAATGAAATGAAGAATGGCTCATCCAAGACCCTCACTCATTGAAGCATCCAAATATCCACAAATAAAAATATGTTGCCATGCTTCAACAGTAAGTCAAGCTGAATAAAATATTAGATGTAGCCACGCTTCCCTGTTCCTCTTCAATTTCCACCTCATTTCTATTTTCACAAAATAGAAAACAAGCCATGCTTCATATATATATATATATTAATACATATAGGAAAATATTTAGTGAGCTAATGATATTAGTTAAGATATAATTATATCAAATATAATATATATCACATTATTAAACCAACACTTGATTTAATATTCCGGTTATATCATATATGACCGACTAATATCATTTATCTGTGCATCACATTATCAAATCAACACTTCATTCGATAATCTGGTTATATCACATATAACCTAACTTGACAACAGATAACTGTCAGATTACAATACGGTATCACATACACGTATTTAATCAGGCCCACACACATATCACATATGTGTCCTATTTCGTTTCGCTTGAACCAGGGAACTTCTGTGTGGGAATATAAAGACTCGTCAATACACCAGCGGTAGGTGATGATCACATCAGTCACCTACAAGCAGTCAGCGGTACTAGCTGGACGTAACGGCTACCCGGGTATTGAGCGATATGAAGATCAACAAGTAATCTTGTCCCTACTCTCCATGAAGCCTATCAGTAACACTACCGTAAAGTCCGGTCTCTTCGTCTGATATGTCGCATATCATGTCTAGAAGTTGTAAACTTCAAACCCCAGTAACATGATAATTCATGCCGATGTCTGGCCTATGACGGTTCGAGAAATTACTGATAACTCTTATCAGTAAATCTCAGCAGCAGCCCTGGCCAAGGACTTCCAGTTATAGCCAATCGAGCATAGCGCAACATCATCCCTCAATACCGGGATAGACGAAACCCCTTCAATCGCTCATTGCCTCCATGTGACTCAGGACTGTACCCAAAATCCACCTGTTTACACAACTCCTCTTATGCGTTGTAGGGAGGAAATCAAAGCACAGAGGGAGCCACACAAGACTCTATGACGATCTCGGGTGTATAGACTAACCTGTACCAGTGTTACCAAAGGACTGCTATCTGACGATAGGTATAATACCAACTAGGAGTCCTCGGTGAGTCCGTTCGGTGTACCCATTCTCTAATGAGCACCTTTGTACAATCTTTGATGTCACACACCAATGATTGTGGGATCAACCATCGCCTTTCAAGGGACAAGAAACGTACACACTAGTCTACTCTGGAACATCGATGCCCTGTCTCGATCTTCCCTCGACTAGGAACAGTTAAAGGATGTACTTTTGGACCACCCTGGCCCCACCAGTATGATCTCATCATAATCTTGGTAGTCAAGTACATATCCTAGGGCTTTATCAACATGTAAGAGACAGACAGTATAAAAATACCAGTCTACATGTTAAGATAAAGGTAATCAGATAGCATACTATCATGTCGAGCAAGAAAGTCCTCTATATATGTCCAAGCATCCACTATATCAATAATAATAGTCTCTAGGGCATACATATTCCTAACAATTGTGGATCTACTCACCAAGTCAGTTCACTTTATTCCATTTAGAGTTGGCCAATCAACCGAGACGTTAGCAAAGAAAGACATGGAGGTAAGCATAAATCTAAAGTAAAATTTAAACCTTCAAGATGTACCATTTTTGATACCCATGAACTCATGCAGGAGATCGTGAGATTACATGGAGTACCTATTTGCATCGTCTCCGATCGTGATACAAGATTCCGATCACAATTTTGGCAAAGTCGGTAAGCTAGCCTGAGAACAAGTCTGAATTTCAACAAGGCTTATCATCCCCAAACAGACGGACAGTCTGAGAGAATAATTCAGATTCAGGAAGATATGCTAAGTGCCTATATGTTAGACTTCGGAGGTTCGTGGGAAGATCACCTACACCTTGTGGAGTTTTCATATAACAACAGCTATCAGGCAAGTATTAGAATGGCGCCATTCGCAGCACTCTATGAACAGAAATGTCGCTCACCGCTAAGTTGGGACGACATCGGAGATCGTGAACTTCTTGGACCAAAGATGATCGTGGCAATTATGAACATAGTTCATACGATCAGGGAAAGAATGCGCATAGCCCAAGACCGACAAAAACATTGAGCAGATGCAAAGCGTCGACATCTGGAGTTCCAACCTAGAGACCATATGTTCCTGAAGATCTCTCCAAACAGAGGAGTGATTCTTTTTGGCAAGAGGGGTAAGTTAAGTCCAAGATACATAGGACCGTTCGACACACTCGAACAAGTTGGAGAAGTGGCATACCATTTAGCACTACCACCCTCATTAGAAGCTGTGCACAACATATTCCACATATACCAGCTACGACAATATGTGAGCGACCCCAGCCACATACATGATCACTCAGACCTCACTGTATAGATTGACCTAACTTGCGAGCAACAACCAGTTGAGATCCTAGACTGAAAGGTGAAGACATTGCGGAACAAGAAAATAAACTTGGTCCGAGTGATGTGGAGAAAGGATTCGCCAGGAGAATCAACATGGGAACGAGAAGAAGACATGCGTGCAAGATACCCTTATCTATTTGAAATTTAGTTCCTATATAAATGTAAATTTCGAGGACGAAATTTTTATAAGGAGGGTAGAATGTAACAACTCTGAAATCTTTGTATGGAAATTTTTCTGTTAATATAAAAGAAATTAGTTTTACAACCTGAGTTGGAGTTATAAATCACTTTTGTGAAATAACAGCAAGAAACAATTTGAAGCTCACTGGTAAAGCCTCCACACTGCTGTGACGTAGCCCCTGTGTTCGATTCCCATCAGACACAATTATTTTTCTGATTTTTTCTTTTCAACTTTTTGGAAGCCCAAAAGATTGCATGTGCAATGCACGGGGAAATGAAAAGTTCAGAAAAAATCAAACATATAGAAAATGGTGTAAATACAGAGTTGATCTGGTGGCATGAATCTCGAGGCAAATGACTCAAGATTGACCGACGGATTTGCCAATATAGCCGGCGGGGACGGTCAGATTTGCTCCAATGAGCTCCGTGCTTTGCACACACACCTCTTCAGCTCGCCTCAACTCCTCTGCACTGTTTGATTTCCCTGCAATCAAACAAAAACCACCATTTTAATACTTTTTAATTCACAATTTTAATTCCCAAACCCTAATCTTCCACTTTAAATACCACCCCACACTTTTGCTCAGCACTATTCTGAAAATTCTAGCCAAAACTCTCTCAAAAGTTCCTAAGTGCAAGTGGAGTAAAGTGGAGTTAGCGAGCAAGTTAGTTCCGGCGAAGATCGAAGCCAATTCCGGAGCTTCTGCGACACCTCGAAGCATCTCTTTTCTTCCTAACTCTTCCTTTCATGTATTCAAACCGTAAGCCCCTCCCAATCTCTCAATCTCTTCATTGAAATTCAACTTTAAAACATATATCGGTAAGTGGAGTTATTACTGATATCCTTTTTCTAAACCCTAGAAACTCCTTCTCCTTTATACCTTGATCAACCAAATTTTTACACAATACTTGTAACCTTAAATATAAATGTTTAGAATCAAGTTTAACCAAGAATCTCATGTGAAACAGCCTTAATTTAACTTTTTCATTAAAATACCATGAACTTTGATATCATTTCTTTTAGTTTTGTTAAAACTATACCCCTAGGAAAAACTTCACGGGGTAACGATCTATCCCTCATGTACACTTTGGTTTCATAGCACGATACTAATTCGTATGAATATTTGTTTCGAAATATAAGCTTTACAATAAAATACCACATACATTCAATCCGAGTTTTTTTAAACGGTATTTCAAACTCCTTGCAATTAAGCATTTACAACCCTCTTTAGGGGACCCGCTAATGGATGGTGTGGATTATCGTACATCCTGAAAATAGTAGAACGAGATGCAGACCTTCTCACGGAGCATTCAATCTCGAAAGGATATAAATACGGTTTTTAAGAAAAACGAATTTCTAAATAAAATAATTTTTAAAATTATATAAAATTATAAATCCATATTTTCAAAATATGACAAACCTATATTTTTTTCTAAAAATGAAAGATTAACAAATGTCAATAAAATACCATCAAGTTACTAAAAAGGGCAAGTTTTTCAATAAAATACCATAAACTTTCCAAAGCTAAGTATTTATCACTAAAATACCCCAATACTTAAAAGCCATGCTCATGAAAACACTAAGTAATACTAATCACTCTCGAGATTTACTTTTTAACTATATTAAAATATTTTTCATAAAACCCCCTCGAGATATGCAAAACAATATTTAAGGACTTTAGTAAATATGGGATTAAGCGAGACCAATTCTCTTGAGCCCCAAGGAGCCGGAGAAAGTGAGTGCTTGCCTATTCAGGTTAGAAAACTTAACCGGAGTTATCAATGGCAATTGTCTTGGAAAAAGACACAAATCCTGCATATGCAGCAGTTGCCGATAATTCCCGAACTTAAAAATTCCAGAGTTAAATCAGTACAAGTGTCTGACTCAGTCTGAGTCCAATTCAAACCTGAATCCAAAATCAAATACGAATACTTGATCATAAACATGACTACTTGAATTCAAACATATATACTTGACTTGATTTGACCGAACCATGGTTATAACTTGACATGGCTACTTGAATACATGGTTACATGCTGAACATGAATACCTGAAATTTTTTTGTATCCATGATTTCAGTAAGACTTGTAAATATAATCTATAAAATATATTATTTGGGGAAAATTGGTAGATTGGTACGGAACGTATGTCGTGGTATGAGAGGTCACTTAAAAGACACCTATATGAATTCTCATGCCGTTGTCCCGTGGGTTTTGACGGGGCCTTGTACTACATGTTACCATAGTCCATGGTGTAATATGGACTCCTCTTATATACATGAATACCTTCTTTACCAAACTACAAACAACCACGTTATAATACTATCATATACCAGTAATCAGTTATATATTTTACCTGGTCATTTCACTTTATATATTATCTTCTCTTTCTTATTTTGGGACTTACTGAGCGTTAGTTCGCTGACGATATTCCTTTCTGTTTATTTCTTTAGAATGTTCATCAGAAGGACCATTCACTGAAGAGATTGAGCCGAGCCAGGAGGACTTGGATGAGCTTGCGGTACAGTCTGACTTCTAATTCCTTTGTACTCACATTCCTGTATGCCATTGTTTAGGCACTGCTTTACCCATTGTATCTTTTATTTTTCAAACAGTTGTATATAAAGATGAATGTAAATAAAGTTGTTTTATTTTAATACTCTTGTCATTCTTGTATATTTACATATTGCTTAATTACGCTTAACGTATTTATTCATTAGTAAATACGTTGCGGCCTGCCACGTCGCCGTTTCCGTTTACTGGGAAGTGGGGCATGATAGGAGTTAGCAACCAAGCTCCGTCCATCGAAGATCGAAGCTGTTCCGGAGCTCCCGCGACGCCACGAAGCCCCCTCCCCTCTTCCTTACTCTCTTCTCGATATTATCAAGACGTAAGTCCCTCTCGTCTCTCTTTCTTTTCATCTCATTTCATTCTCTAAACATATATCGGTAAAGTGGAGTTAGTTCTGATACATTTCTTTTAAAACTTAGAACTCTTTTTTCCTTTATACATAAGTCATACTAATTTTACCACCCTACTTGTAACTTTAATTACAAACTTTTAGCTTTGAATTTAACCAAAATTTTCATTTGAAATAAATAAAAACGAACTGTAGGGTGTTTTCCGTCACCCCATTGAGATGGGAGTACGCGCGCGCTTGTCAGGTGTATAAAGATTCCCCCTGCCTAAGATAGGCCGGGGTTTATTGATCGTGGGGATCCGAATCTCCGGCAGCTGCGGACTAAGCTGTCGTTAATTATCCCTCGCTTTTGAAGCGAGAGAACCTCCGATTGACGGGTCAAACTGGTCATGCGAACTCAATGTGCCGTGTGCGTGTGTTGTGTTTTGAAAGGGTTCTGGATATATCGGGGGACTCACAGAGTTTACGGGGGTCTCGCTGCCCGGATAGCGGACAGGGGGTCAAGGGGGCTTGTAACACCTTAGATTTGTGTTTAGTGGTAATTGTGTGTTAATGTGGGGTTTTTGGTAAAAAGTTTACCAAAACGGTTTTCAAATAATTTATCTGGTTTTATGAATATTTTATTAGAATTTTATTTGGACTGCACACACTTATGCATGTTAACTAGGGTTAAGTCTTGGGTTAAACCATGTTTAGATAAGCATGGTGGACTAACCCATTTGTTAAGTTAACATTGTTTTAATTAAGGGTTTTAGTTTTTAAAATTGAATTAGTGTTAGGGGTTGACTAGTGTAGGTGAGAGAGAGGCCATGATGGCTTGTGCCATGCTTGGCATTTAATGAGGAGAGAGGGTGAGGGGTTGACTCTCATGGTTTTGTTTTCAAAATCAGTTGTATTTTTCTCTCACACTCATTCTCACTCATATCTCTCCCTCTCACTATCACACACACACAACACCACAGCATCAGCAGCAGCTGCAACAGAACCAACAACAGCAGCAGAAGTAGCAGTAGCAGCAACACCAACACCACAGCAGCAGCAAGCAGCAGCAGCATCAGCACCAGCACACCAACAACAACAAGCAGCAACACAGCAGCATCAGCATTAGCACATCAGCAGCATCAACAACAGCAACAAGCAGCAGCAACAGCAACAACCAGCAGTTGCAGCAGCTGCAGCAGAGCTCACACCCTCTTCTCCTTCTTCTTCTTCTCTTTCTCCTGCATCCTAGGATCCCTAGAGGTATAATCTCTTAACTTGACTTCTTTCTTTGCTAAGATATGGTTATTAAGCTTAAGTTAGTGTTTATTATGTGGTTTACTGCTAGTTTTGGGTGATTTGAGTGAGATTTGGCCAAGTGATTGTTTTAATTGATAATATAGCTTGACTAAGTGCTGTTAAGGCCAGTTGACCCAAGATTCATCCCAGATTTCAGTAAAATACCAGATTGTTTCGAATTGGTGTAATTTAGCGTTTAAATTGGACCTTTTAGCCTTTCTGGGATCTGCTCTTGACCCGGGCACTTCAGGAAAAAGTTGTGAATACTGTAGCTTAGTGACCATGCCTGAGACACACACACAAAGCATGGGGACCCCTCTCCCCTTTTTGGCCGCAGATTCAATCTATCTGGCCGCAAATAGCGGCCAGAAGGTGGGTTGGGGTGTTGGGTTTTGGTATGTGGGGGGTCTGCTGTATAGTTAGGGGTTTTGGTATGTGGAACTTTTTCTGTTTTGACTCGAGTCAAAATCTGGAGCATTAAACCTTATTTTAATGTTTTTAAACTTGTGCGACACATGTGTGATCTGTGTGGTTCTGTGGTGCGCTGCGCGACATAGCGTGTCGGGGTGGTTTCTGGTGAGTTTACGCACATCGCGACGTATCGAGTGCACGCGCGTTTAGATTCACACACGAGTTATTCTTTTGATCGATATATCACGTTCTTGCAGGATTTGCCTTATGTGTGATACTTTATGTAAATTCTAGGTTCGCAGTCGGGAACTTCGAGCGCCGCGGAGAAAGGAAAGCAGATGGTCGGACACACCTAGAGCGAGATCATGGGTGAGTAGATGTAACATCTACGGGGGATAATCGTTTGGATGGCGCAAGTCGCCCGATAGTTTAAGTAATTTAAAAGATTCCTAGTAATATTAGTAATTATGAGTATAATGCTTGCCTGACATTTTGCTACATTCATGATCCATATTTTTGCCTACATATGCATTCCATAGGACACCTGCACCATTGCCAGGGTTTTTATATGCAGCACGAGCACTATTCATGCGTACACACACGCCTTGGTAATTGCCATACCACAACACTAGGTAACTTATAATCTGAAACATTTTCACTATAATTGATGTTTAAACCTGTGCTATTGCATTTAAATCCTTAAGATGAAATTGTAGGATTGCTATTCATGTGCATGCACCTCATTACATCATTTGTTCATACCTAGTCTATTAATCATACATTGCAACTTGATTATTGATACCATATGCATTCATTATCATTGACATATGCACTTATGATGATTTCTTGAGATTTATGATATTTCTGGATTTCGGGGGAAAGCCGCAAGAATTTCTAAACTTATTACCCTTTTTAAAATATGCAAAGTTGTGGTTTTCTAGTGATGTAAGTGTCGTCCACCATGAGTTTGCTGTGGTTTTCGAGACCCGTTTCGAGGAGTTGGATGAATCGTCTCGGGTACATGGTAGGCCCGGTAAGGTACCCCGGGGCAAGAAGTTCGAGTAGTAGACGATGAGCCTGGCAGGGGATAGACTACCTACTGGTGACTTCTTGGCACGGCGGATATCCAGAGGATACCGACCGTGGCCACGAGATGTTGAGATATGGATATTTGAGATGGGTCAGCCGGACGGCTGAGGCCAGAGATACTGTGATATGGATACATGAGATTTGAGACAGTTTTTGAGGTGTCGATGCTGGACACGGATTCTTGATGATTCTAGTGATGTTTTGCTGATATTTCAAAAGAGATTCCAAAAAGGAAAATAATGATTCTTATACCTACCTATTCAGATCACGAGTTGATTCATGTTGCATACATACCTGCTAGCATATTCATGTTGCATACATACCTGCTAGTATATCCTGCCTTATCTGTATTGTAGATGCTAGGATGCTTTTGTGCATGCTTGCGATAGCCTCTATAAATGTTATTTATTACTCACAAGTTGGCAACTCACCCCCGTTGTGCCACAGCCTTTTTGCAGGTCCGCTCCTTCAGCACAGTAGCGGCGGGCGCACTAGCTTCTTTTGCCTCTTTTGCCTGGACTCGAGGCTTTTGCTCGTAGGTGGGTTGTGTTATTATTTTATACCACCTTGTATATTCATTGTATCTAGAGTACTCTATCTACTGTATCAGCTGCACCTGTTATTTATATTGTTGTATATTGACCTAGAGACGAGGCTGGGAGATTTGTGAATTTTTATGCTGTATTTGGGGTCGAGCTCACTTGAGTCGACATGATATTGTACTTGTGCTTCTCATGCTTATTTTTGTACATTGCTGTTTCATATTGCGTGGGGTTTGTGACCGCCTTGGGGCGAAGAGCTAGCTCCCGCTTGGGGATGCCATATTTTATGTTATCCATTCATACTCCAGTTTTGTACCCGTTTGGGGGCCTGTTTTTACAAAGGAGACTCTGCCGGAATTTTTTTTGGAAAAAGGGATGTTGCTTTTAAAAAGCTTGATGTGACTTAGTGGATTAAATCGCTTTCAATAAATTAGCTCTTCCTTCACTCTATTTTCTTAATCGGGTTTTGATTTCTAGGCTTTGGCTTACTTATTTTACGGACGCCTTGAGACGTTTCGTAACTTAAGTGCCAGTCATGTTCCATACCCTGCGGGTCGTGGCAAAGTTGGTATTAGAGCGATAGGTTTTACCTTTCTGAGTGTAGGATGACCCTTGGTAGATGGAGTAGGTGACTTAAGCACGGTAACGTAGCGTGTGTATGTCCGCGGCATACTTGCGATACGGTACTCTGCCTTGGTGACTTTAGGATATACTTACTTGAAATTCCTTCTTCAATTTCGTGTATCCTATGATTCTATTGCACTGTTCTTACTATCATGTTTCCTGTACCAGCCACTATGCCACCGAAGGCTACGAGAGCGCAGAGGGTTACCTCCCGAGATGAGATCCGAGCAGGCTCGTCCGAGACGAGGACCGAGCAGGGTGGTGTACCTACGCCTCAGGGACAGACTGGCCTGCCTTCTCCAGGTCGCATGGACAGGCTAGAATCGGGTATGGAGGAGCTACGACAGATGATGGGAGGTATGCAAGAGTTATGACAGATGGTGGGATCCTTAGTAGAGGCTAGTCGTGCGCCGAGGTCGAAGGACGTACCTACCACATCACGGACTACCATAGTACCTGCTACCCAGACAGTTGCTCCTACCACTACTACCGTGGCTATCCCAGTATCGCTACAGGATTTCATGAGGCTGAGACCTCCAGTCTTCACCGGCACAGATGCAGCGGAGGATCCACAGACATTCCTTGACAGATTAGCCAGGATTTGCCGTTCGCTCAGATGTTCTGACGATCGATGGGTGGAGCTTGCGAGTTTCCGTCTAGAGGGCCTTGCGCAGACATGGTGTGAGTCCGTCGAGAGAGGTCGAGTTGCAGGTCTACCTCCTATGACTTGGGCCGAGTTCACAGCGGTATTTCTAGCTCGTTTCCTTCCAGAGAGCGTTCGTGACGCTAGAGCTCGTAGTTTTGAAGCTTTGATCAAGACTTCCGGGATGACGGTGTCTGAGTATGATGTCCAGTTCACGCAGTTGTCCAGATATGCTCCGTATTTAGTGGATAGTGAAGAAAAGAGAGTGAAGAGGTTCGTGCAGGGACTTGACACCCAGCTATTTCTTGCCATCGGTGCCCAGCACTTCGACACTTATTCAGCTGCTATGGACATGGCATTACGGATGGAGGCACGCATTTCAGCGACTTCGGCCGTTTCTGGGCCGAAGAGGATTCGTACCGATGTACCAGCTCAGAGGTATCGTGCCAGATTCTTTTCAAGAGATGGTGCCGGCAGAGGAGTTGGACGGGGTCAGCTATATGGTTCATATCCGCAGGGACAGCAGGCGTCGTCAGGATGTTATGGGTGCGGGAGTCTACACCATCTTATCAGAGACTGTCCGGTGAGACGGCAGGGAGCGGAGACAGTTCCGCATGTGACCTTACCACCTTCACCACCTCCTCAGAGAGCTCTACTTCCTACCCCAGGCAATGCTCTACCTCAGTTTGATGCACCCAGAGGCCGTAGACGTGGCGGCCCTATTCAGAGAGGATGAGGAGGCCGAGGCCGAGGCCGAGGCCGATGACAGCCACCTATTGGTGGGGAACAGGCCCGAGTATTTGCTTTGACACCGCAGGATGCACAGGCATCCAACACCATTGTGACAGGTACCTTGCCAGTTTGTTCTTTCAACGCACGAGTATTATTCGACCCAGGTTCCACACATTCGTATGTCTCTATACACTTTACACCGATGTTGGGCCGTGAGTCGTCGTCGTTAGATCTGCCGCTTGTGGTTATTACTCCGGTAGGCGAGTCGTTTGTCGCCCGTTTCGTGTTTCGTTTGTGTTCCGTTCGTATCGGGGAGAGGGATTCATCGGTTGATTTGATTCTCCTCGATATGTTGGACTTTGATGTGCTTCTGGGCATGAATTAGCTAGCCACTTGTTATGCTTCTGTGGATTGCCGTGAGAAGGTAGTCAGATTTAGCTTTCCGGGAGAGCCAGTCCGTATTATTCAGGGAGACCGCAGTGTCACCCTTCCCAGTTTGATTTCATCTCTTCATGCTGGTCAGCTCTTGCGGAAGGGATGTCAGGGATTCTTAGCATATATTTGTGATACTCGAGCTGCAGAGGTTCCGTTGGATCGGGTCCGGATTGTTTGTGAGTTCTCTGATATTTTCCTTGATGAGCTGCCTGGGCTACCACCTGAGCGTGATGTTGAGTTCTGCATTGACTTGATTCCCGGCTCGGGGCCTATTTCTATACCGCCTTATCGGATGGCCCCGGCGGAGCTTAGAGAGCTGAAGGATCAGTTGCAGGATTTGTTAGGTAAAGGGCTTATTCGACCTAGCGTTTCTCCGTGGGGTGCTCCTGTCCTGTTTGTCAAGAAGAAAGACGGAAGCTTGCGTTTGTGTATCGACTACCGCTAGCTGAACAAAGTTATCGTTCGGAACATGTATCCCTTACCACGTATCGACGATTTGTTCGACCAGCTTCAGGGGGCAGGATATTTTTCGAGGATCGACTTGCGATCAAGATACCATCAGCTGTGAGTTCGACAGGAGGATATACCGAGGACAGCTTTCCGCACACGCTATGGCCACTATGAGTTTTTGGTGATGTCGTTCGGACTCACCAACGCCCCAGCAGCATTCATGGATTTAATGAACCGTATATTCAAGCCGTATCTTGACTTGTTCATCATCGTGTTTATTGATGATATTTTGGTGTATTCCCGGAGCCGAGAGGAGCACGAGCAGCACTTGCGGATCACGTTGCAGACTTTGAGGGAGCACTAACTTTTCGCAAAATTTTCCAAGTGTGCATTCTGGCTGGACAACGTTGGTTTCTTGGGTCATGTGATTACGAGAGATGGCATATGTGTGGACCCGAAGAAGATCGAGGCCGTTCAGCAGTGACCCAGACCGACATCAGTTACTGAGATCCGCAGTTTCCTAGGCCTGGCTGGCTACTACAGGCGATTTGTACAGGATTTCTCCCGTATTACTGCACCTTTGACCGGATTGACCCAGAAGGGAGTTCCTTTCGATTGGACGGAGGAGTGCGAGCACAGTTTTCAGCAGCTACGGACTTGTTTGACTACAGCGCCGGTGTTATCTTTGCCTTCAGGATCAGGCGGATTTATGGTCTATTGTGATGCTTCGCGAGTTGGGCTAGGGTGTGTATTGATGCAGTATGACAGGGTGGTCATGTATGCTTCACGGCAGTTGAAGAAACATGAACAGAACTACCACACTCACGATTTGGAGATGGCTGCAGAGGTCTTTGCACTTAAGATCTGTCGACATTACCTATAGAGCGAGTCGTGCCAGATATTCACCGATCACAAGAGCTTAAAGTATATATTTCAGCAGAGAGACCCGAATCTCAGACAGCGCCGTTGGATGGAACTAGTAAAGGACTACGATTGCGAGATCTTGTATCACCCGGGCAAGGCTAATGTAGTGGCGGATGCTTTGAGCAGGAGGCCCGAGGGTAGTCTATCTTGTTTGCGCACAGTACAGAGGTAGTCGTCAGCAGATTGGCAGATTTTATGCGACAGCCGAGTTGAGTTCGAGTTCACTCCGACAGGGGGACAGCTTGCGCATGTTCATGCACGTCCGCAGTTACTTGACCGTATTCGAGAGTCACAGCCCAGTGATGATCGTCATTCGGAGATCATGGAGCAGATTAGGCAGGGCAGAGATTCCGAGTTCGTGATCGATGATCAGGGAGTACTGCGATTTGGGACTCGATTGTGCGTACCAGATTCGGAGGGACTGCGATGTGAGATTCTTGAGGAGGCGCATAGATCGACATACAGCGTTCATCCAGGTTCCACCAAGATGTACCGCGATTTGAGAGATTTCTATTAGTGGGACGGGATGAAGAGGGACGTCACAGACTTCGTGTCGAGATGCCTGACTTGTCAGCAAGTCAAGGCTGAGTACCAGAGGCCAGCAGGAGAGTTGCAGCCTTTGCCCATTTCGTAGTGGAAATGGGAGCAGATTTCTATGGACTTCATTGTGGGTCTACCCAGGACCAGTCGAGGGTACAACTCCATTTGGTTGATCGTGGTTCGATTGACGAAAGCGGCTCACTTATTGCCAGTGAAGACCACTTTCAGTTTTTCTCGGTATGCCCAGATTTACATCGACGAGATCGTACGGTTGCATGGCGTACCGACTTGTATCATGTCAGACTGAGGCACCCAGTTTACCAGCCGACTATGGCAGAGACTTCAGGAGGCGTTGGGCACCCGTTTGAGTTTCAGCACAGCATTTCATCCGCAGACCGACGGCCAGTCAGAGCGGACTATTCAGACTCTCGAGGACATGCTCTGAGCGTGTGTTTTAGACTTTGGTGGTAGCTGGGATCGTCATTTACCTTTAATGGAGTTCTTCTACAACAACAGTTTTCAGGATACTATTCAGATGGCACCTTTCGAGGCCTTGTATGGGAGGAGATGCAGATCGCCCGTCTATTGGACTGAGCTTAGCGAGAGCAGTATTTTGGGGCCGCAGATCGTGCAGGAGATGACCGAGAAAGTACTGTTGATTTGAGACTGGATGAGAGCGGCTCAGAGCAGGCAGAAATCGTATGCAGACAGGCGCCGTCGCAGACTAGAGTTCGCAGTTGGCGATCACGTTTTTCTGAGGGTCTCTCCGATGAAGGGCATGATGCGATTTGGGCGAAAGGGAAAGCTTAGTCCTAGATTTGTGGGTCCTTTCGAGATCCTTGAGCGTGTCGGCGCAATTGCATATCGTTTGGCTCTTCCACCCAGTTTTCCAGATGTTCACCCTGTCTTCCATGTGTCGATGCTACGCAGATATCTTCATGACCCTTCTCACACGATTCAGCATCAGACCGTTCCGTTCAGCTTGAGCGCGATCTTTCGTTCATCGAGCAGCCAGTAATGATATTGGATCGGCAGGTGAAGAAACGTCGATCAAAGGTTCTGCCAGCTATGAAGGTTCTTTGGCGAAGCCCGAATGGTGAGGAGATCGCTTGGGAAGCCGAGGAAGAGATGCAGAAGAAATTCATTCATCTCTTTGAAGGTACGCGTAGCTATATACTTAAATTCGGGGACGAATTTTCTTAAGGGGGGAAGATTAAAACATCTTAGATTTGTGTTTAGTGGTAATTGTGTGTTATGTGGGGTTTTTGGTAAAAAGTTTACCAAAACGGTTTTCAAATAATTTATCTGGTTTTATGAATATTTTATTAGAATTTTATTTGGACTGCACACACTTGTGCATGTTAACTAGGGT
Organism: Agapanthus africanus; assembly: GCA_030015575.1. Lineage (NCBI taxonomy): Eukaryota > Viridiplantae > Streptophyta > Magnoliopsida > Asparagales > Amaryllidaceae > Agapanthus > Agapanthus africanus. Next base: position 53,055,837 of record CM057347.1, read on the forward strand.
TAAGTCTTGGGTTAAACCATGTTTAGATAAGCATGGTGGACTAACCCATTTGTTAAGTTAACATTGTTTTAATTAAGGGTTTCAGTTTTTAAAATTGAATTAGTGTTAGGGGTTGACTAGTGTAGGTGAGAGAGAGGCCATGATGGCTTGTGCCATGCTTGGCATTTAATGAGGAGAGAGGGTGAGGGGTTGACTCTTATGGTTTTGTTTTCAAAATCAATTGTATTTTTCTCTCACACTCATTCTCACTCATATCTCTCCCTCTCACTCTCACACACACACAACACCACAACATCAGCAGCAACTGCAACGGAACCAACAGCAGCAGCAAAAGTAGTTGCAGCAGCAGCAACAACACCATAACAACACCAGCACAGCAGCAGCAGTAACATCAGCACCAGCACACCAACAACAACAAGCAGCAACACAGCAGCATCAGCATCAGCACATCAGCAGCATCAACAACAGCAACAAGCAGCAGCAACTGCAACAGCCAGCAGTTGCAGCAGCTGCAGCACACCCTCTTCTCCTTCTTCTTCTTCTCTTTCTCCTGCATCCTAGGATCCCTAGAGATATAATCTCTTAACTTGACTTCTTTCTTTGCTAAGATATGGTTATTAAGCTTAAGTTAGTGTTTATTATGTGGTTTAGTGCTAGTTTTGGGTGATTTGAGTGAGATTTGGCCAAGTGATGGTTTTAATTGATAATATAGCTTGACTAAGTGCTGTTAAGGCCAGTTGACCCAAGATTCATCCCAGATTTCAGTAAAATACCAGATTGTTTCAAATTGGTGTAATTTAGCGTTTAAATTGGACCTTTTAGCCTTTCTGGGATATGCTCTTGACCCGGGCACTTCAGGAAAAAGTTGTGAATACTGTAGCTTAGTGACCATGCCAGAGACACACACACAAAGCACGGGGACCCCTCTCCCCTTTTTGGCCGCAGATTTAATCTATCTGGCCGCAAATTGCGGCCAGAAGGTGGGTTGGGGTGTTGGGTTTTGGTGTGTGGGGGTCTGCTGTATAGTTAGGGGTTTTGGTATGTGCAACTTTTTCTGTTTTGACTCGAGTCAAAATCTGGAGCATTAAACCTTGTTTCGATGTTTTTAAACTTGTGCGACACGTGTGTGATCTGCGTGGTTCTGTGGTGCGCTGCGCGACACAGCGTGTCGGGGTGGTTTCTGGTAAGTTTACGCACGTCACGACGTATCGAGTGCATGCACGTTTAGATTCACACACGAGTTATTATTTTGATCGATATATCACGTTCTTGCAGGATTTGCCTTATGTGTGATACTTTATGTAAATTCTAGGTTCGCAGTCGGGAACTTTGAGCACCGCGGAGAAAGGAAAACAGGTGATCGGACACACCTAGCACGAGATCACGGGTGAGTAGATGTAACATCTACGGTGGACAATCGTTTGGATGGCGCAAGTCGCCCGATAGTTTAAGTAATTTAAAAGATTCCTAGTAATATTAGTAATTATGAGTATAATGCTTGCCTGACATCGTGCTACATTCATGATCCATATTTTTGCCTACATATGCATTCCATAGGACACCTGCACCATTGCCAGGGTTTTTATATGCAGCATGAGCACTATTCATGCGTACACACACGTCTTGGTAATTACCATGCCACAACACTAGATAACTTATAATATGAAACATTTTCACTATAATTGATGCTTAAACCTGTGCTATTGCATTTAAATCCTTAAGATGAAATTGTAGGATTGCTATTTATGTGTATGCACCTCATTACATCATTTGTTCATACCTAGTCTATTAATCATACATTGCAACTTGATTATTGATACCATATGCATTCATTATAATTAACATATGCACTTATGATGATTTCTTGAGATTTATGATATTTCTGGATTTCGGGGGAAAGCCGTAAGAATTTCTAAACTTATTACCCTTTTTAAAATATGCAAAGTTGCGATTTTCTAGTGATGTAAGTGTCGTCCACCATGAGTTTGCTGTGGTTTTTGATACCCGTTTCGAGGAGTTGGATGAACCGTCTCGGGTACATGGAGGGTCCGGTAAGGTACCCCGGGGCAAGAAGTTCGAGTAGTAGACGATGAGCCTGGCAGGGGATAGACTACCTACCGATGACTTCTTGGCACGGCGGATATCCAGAGGGTACCAACCGTGGCCACGAGATGTTGAGATATGGATATTTGAGATGGGTCAGCCGGACGGCTGAGGCCAGAGATACTGTGATATGGATACATGAGATTTGAGACAGTTTTTGAGGTGTCGATGCTGGACACGGATTCTTGATGATTCTAGTGATGTTTTGCTGATATTTCAAAAGAGATTCCAAAAAGGAAAATAATGATTCTTATACCTACCTATTCAGATCACGAGTTGATTCATGTTGCATACATACCTGCTTGCACATTCATGTTGCATACATACCTGCTAGTATATCCTGCCTTATCTGTATTGTAGATGCTAGGATACTTGTGTGCATGCTTGCGATAGCCTCTATAGATGTTATTTATTACTCACGAGTTGGCAACTCACTTCCGTTGTGCCACAGCCTTTTTGCAGGTCCGCTCCGTCAGCACAGTAGTGGCGGGCGCACTAGCTTCTTTTGCCTCTTTTGCCTGGACTCGAGGCGTTTGCTCGTAGGTGGGTTGTGTTATTATTTTGTACCACCTTTTATATTCATTGTATCTAGAGTACTCCATCTACTGTATCAGCTGCATCTATTATTTATATTGTTGTATATTGATCTAGAGACGAGGCTGGGAGATTTGTGGATTTTTATGCTGTATTTGGGGTCGAGCTCACTTGAGTCGACATGATATTGTACTTATGCTTCTCATGCTTATTTTTGTACATTGCTATTGCATATTGCGTGGGGTTTGTGACCGCCTTGGGGCGAAGAGCTAGCTCCCGCTTGGGGATGCCATATTTCATGTTATCCATTCATACTCCAGTTTTGTACCCGTTTGGGGGCCTGTTTTTACAAAGGAGACTCTGCCGGAATTTTTTTTGGAAAAAGGGATGTTGCTTTTAAAAAGCTTGATGTGACTTAGTGGATTAAATCGCTTTCAATAAATTGGTTCTTCCTTCACTCTATTTTCTTAATCGGGTTTTGATTTATGGGCTTTGGCTTACTTATTTTACGGACGCCTTGAGACGTTTCGTAACTTAAGTGCCAATCACATTCCATACCCTGCGGGTCGTGACAGGGCTAGTAGCCCCTTTGCGGGGTGCGGGGCAGCGCCCTGTTAGAAAAATTTTCCTAACAGGGGACGTGTTTTGGGAGTGGCGTGCATGGAAAATGAGGGCTGATGAGTGTCTTAAAGACGCGTGCATGTCACGTGGGCGGAGAGTGCCTACGCGTCATGTGCCAGGAACAATGCCCGCAAGTCACGTGCGCAGCACATGACCGCTGGGTGCCAGCGGGTCACGAGCGCGGCACGCAACCGCTGGTGTAAATCCCCGTCTCCATTTTAATAAAAGTTTCCTATTCTCTGAATCCCAATGGTTTCTTTTCTTTTTCCTTCATATTTTGAATTGGTTGTTTAAGCGTAATATGTATATCTGTCCAAACCCTCAAAGTCCAAAACCCAGGATTTAAATTAAGGCCAGAGTGAATTTAAAACCAAAATTTTATCAATAAAATCCTAACCCAATATTTAAAACCCTAAGACTTACTCAGCCCACTTCTGTTTTATTTTTAAAGGGAATTTCTTTTTATATAGCCGGCCCAGCCTTTTCCCCTCAGCCCATTTCCTTAAATTTCCCTCAACCCATTCCTTTTAATTTTCCCTCAGCCCATTCCCTTAATTTTCCCTGCAGCCCACGAAATTTGTAATGGGAATTGTTTTTTTTAATTGGGCCCGGCCCACTCCCTACAGCCGCTTCTTCATCACCAGACCCGACCCGACCCGACCGCCACTGTTCATCTCCTCCTTTAAATCCCAACGGTAACCTCCCCCTTTACCCGCTCGCGATCCCATATCCTCGCCGTGCCTCGCGCCCACGCTCACGCCCCCGCTCCTGCCGTTACACCCTCGACTTCAACCCGTTCTCTTCCCTCACACCCCATATCTCTTCTCTGCTTTTCAAATCTAATCCCTCATCTCTCTCCCTCACATAAAAAAATTCACAGAGCACCAAAACCATTGCCCCTCCACCGCCGGCGATCATCCCACCGCTTCGCTCGACCCACGACGACGAAAGCCACACGTTCACCCTCCTTCTCCCTCCACGACTCCACCTCCACCAACACGAGTCACCCCTGCACACCCACTCCCCTGCACACAACCCCCACTACCGAGCTCGGCCACCTTACGCCCCTCGACGCTGGCAAACTCCCCACCACATCGCCGATCTCCCTACGACCCCCTCAGCATCATCACCATCACAGTAATCCACTAGCCCACTGCCTAAACCTCTCCTTCTCTTCAAAACCTCAAAAACCCATTTTCCAAGCACTTCACTGTGCACGTTGCCGAAGCGACGCCGTCGACCGTCGGCAACCCCAGTACACTCGCAGAGGATCATCAAGCACCCCTCAACGTTCAGTGACCGTGCAACGACTCCGGACAACCCCGACGCGAGATCCGCATATCGATCCAAGCTCGCGCGAATCGGTTCCACGGCGTTCCACGCGCGTTCGCGACATCGTTGCTGCCGTGCGACCCCGAGACTTTTTCCAGGCAAGTATTTACTTGCTTCATGCTAATATAGTTGTAATATAAACCTAAATCATATAGTTATTAAATTTACCGATTACCGATATATATCATGACCTAAGTGTTCGATGCTAGATCCCAAATGGAGATAATAGTTTATTTTGACAGAAACTGATATTTTCTGTTGGCCCTTTCGATGATGAATATCGTGTATGAATCTCGCTGGAAAATACGTTTGTTCGTGACAAAAATTGATACCCCCAAATATGCCGTTAAAACTAGACTTTTCTCGTACCTGAAAACGAATAAAATCACCATAAATTATATTCAAACCGGAATGCTGCGTTCGAGGGCTTAAATCAAAGACTACTCGACGAAATTTAACCCTATGAAAAATTCTAAAGATTTCTGTTCTGTAACCGTGATGATAATTGGATCGAAATGCGACTCTGGACTGCAGTCCAGAGCGTTTCTGATTATTTCGTTCTGTCCAAAAACCTGCGTCACTGTGTTTTCTGAAGCCGTATGTTATGGAACCTTGCAGTAGATTAAATATAATTCTATTAGCTAAATAAAACAAGTGGTTCCATTCAGTTTCATCGCCGTTTGCTATTTTAAACTGTATTTAAAAGGGCAGAACGTATAACTGTCCAGAACAGATTCTGAAATGACACACTGAGCTTAAACTGTGTATAACTTTCAACATACAGATATGATTGAGGATCCGTCTATTGCGTTGAATACTCCATTGAAAACCCTAGATTTAATTTAACTGTAACATCGCTAAATTCTGAGTCCAACTGGGTGCAATTCGTGTCGCGAAACGGACGTTCAGTTCTGAAACTGAATTTCCAGCCGCGAGCACTTAAAATGAAACAGCTATATCTTGAAAACCGGAATCCCGATTGAACTGAAATAAATTTTGATGAATTGCTGACTGAGTGGTCTATTATTCTTACTTGTATCATTTTGCTGAATTCTTAACGTAATAATTTATGCAATTTATTTTAGTCAATGACATGCATGTTGATTCATAACATACATAGCTTATTGGTAGCATACATACATATATCATACCCTTGCCATATATTCAGTGTTAGTGCGTGTGGACATTACATTATCGTGCATGATGAATGTTGGTTTAGGAGTGACGAGTACACCAATGGAAAGTGAACATTCGTGACAGTGATTAATACAGTGAACAGTGATAAAACCGTGCCATTGGTATACTCGTACACGACTAAATCAAGATCATAACTAGTGAGAACCTGGGGAAAAAGGGGAAATCAAAGTGGAAAGAGTATCGTATTTAGCGGGACCGTGTTTAGAGGATGATCATTCGAACCGTGATACTGATACGTGTAGGATAGGATCTAGCGATCCGGCTGACAGGGTTATGTCCCGGACATGTGGGCCGTTGTCTCGGGTATGTACGAGACTCCTGTTAAACATGATCCTCCTTCCACTATGCGATTTCAAACTTGACCTAGAGACCGATAGGGACACATAACATATTCTGCATCATATAGTAACATAGGGATTACTTGCATTGTTCTTATACAAGAATTACCTCATTTACCTGTTTCATCTTATTACAATAATATTGTTATTGTGTCGCTCTGATGACCTGAGTATGCATGCTCAGATCCCGCGGGAGGACCAGCACAGGAGACGGATCTACCCTTCGAGTTCACAGAGATATAGTCCGGTGTACTCCCTATCTTTACTGCTTTCCATAGAGTGATCGTGAGTTTGAACTTGGTTAGTTATTGTTCTTATTATCTGTAATTTGTGAACAATGGAATTTTAATGTAATAAATTAGTGATGTGATTCCTTTAATACTGTGCTTTCTTTACTGATTACCATGTAATGCTAGAAGCCGAAGTGTGACTACGGCAGGATGATTCCTTGACCGTAGGAGCATGGCTGGCCTAGTCATCCCTCGTTTTCCGTATTTTGGGAAGCGGGGCGTGACATGATTTAGTTGGTATCAGAGCCTGTGTTTAGTATCAAGGGATAACATTAACTATGCTGTATTACGTTATTCTTGTTTCACTACTCTTAAATCTGATCTTATCCTTTTGAATCTTCCAGTGATATGACGTCCCCGAACGACCCCTCCTCGGACTCCAGCTCTCAGGACCGCACGGAAAGAATACTTAGTGCACTGACCACTCTCGTGGAAGCTAAGGAGAGAAAGACAGATTTACTCACTGAGGGACTCAGGGCGATTACTGCCACAGGAGGACCCTCCGCACTTATTACCGCCCCCGAGGGTGCTACTCCATCAACTTATCAGGTTAGAGCTGGTACCGTATCAGACTTCCGACGGTTACACCCAGCTGCATTCACAGGGCTAGCTGAACCCCTTGAGGCTGAGCAATAGCTGGTGAACATGGAGAATTTATTGACAGCCGCCAGGGTTCCATAGGAAAACAGAGTAGATGTGATAAAGATTCAATTAGAAGATGAAGCCCGTACATGGTGGTCGGTGGAAGAAAGCAGACTTGATGAGCCGATTGAATGGAGCAAGTTTAAGGAGTGCTTCCTAGATCATTATTTTCCTCCCACAGCCAAGGCAGAGATGGAGGAAAAGTTTATTCTTTTAAAGCAGAATGGACGCCCAGTGGACGTATATGCGGCAGAGTTCAACCGTCTGAGCCGCTTTGCTCCATACATGGTCAAATCAGAGTCCACCAGGGCCAGACGCTTTCTTTAGGGGTTAGATTTCGAGTTGCAGCAGTTGATTGCATCGTTGGATTTGCAGACTTTCGCACAGGTACTCAACGCGGCGAGAGTTCAGGAGAAATTGATTAATAAGTTCAGAAGACCCCCAGTCGTTCCAGCACGTACCCACACACCTTCTTGAGGAGCCATACCAGTTCACAGAGCAGGAACGACACAAATGAAGCGCCCGTTTGTACCACAGCATCGCCCCCAGAGACAGGGCGTAACTTGCGGCTATTGCGGTAGAGGAGGACATACTCAGAAGGACTGTCGCCGTGCCAAGGGACAGTGCTTGATTTGCGGTTCCAGTCAGCACAGGATTAACAGTTGCCCTGAGCGAGCAGAGATACAAGGAGGTTCTGGACCGCCACAGCAGAGGCCGCAGGAGCAGAGACAACCATTTACAGGTCGCGGTCAAGGACGGGCTTTCACCTTGACCGCCGAGCAGGCAGAAGCGTCAGGAGATATGGTTACAGGTACTCTACTCGTACATTCCTTACCAGCTAGAGTACTATTTGATTCAGGAACATCGCATTGTTTCTTGTCTGAGCATTTCACTAACACACACTCAATACCACATGAACCACTAACCAAGGGATGGGAAATTCATACGGGTAATGGCATTATTATATCTAGTCGAGAATGTAGATTATGCCCAGTTGTAGTGTGTGGCAGGGAATTCTATGCGAATTTCCTTTTGATCGGGACAGGCAGTTACGACGCAATTCTCGGGATGGATTGGATGAGCACTTTCCTCGTTTAAACAGAGCCTTTGGATCAAAGATCCAACGGAGATGATAAATCATCAGGATGCAGAATTAAATTCTGTTTAGAGGAAACATTCCTCAAATCTTTCTATACAAGAAGGATTGCCCTCTGTAAAACAGAGTACCGTTGGATTAAAAATCCAATGGTGATTAAAAAATCACCAATCTACAGAATAAATTCTGTATGGGAAAATATTTCCCTAATTTTGTTAAAAACAAGAAAATACTTTCTGTAAAACAGAAGTTCTTGGATCAAAAATCCAACGGTGAGTAAAATCCCTAAATCAATTGGGATCTCATAATGAGAGATATCTTCGGTTCTAATTAACAAACTGCCCCTACTATATAAAGGACCTAAGACTTCAAGTCTTAGATGGGAAAAAACCCCCATAAGCTTCTAAAAAAAAGCAAAAAGCTTCAAAAAGGAACAAAGAAGAAATCTCCCCTCTAAAAAAAAAACTCTAAGTAAATAAAAAGAGGAGAGATCAAAGCATCGTGTTTTACCTATTGAAGGGTTTAACCCTTTTAAAAGAAGAACTTAGTTCTTTCTCTGGATCTGAGATCTACAAGACAAGTCTCCCACAAGTTGAGAATTTAATTCTCATCGGGAAGAACTTGTTCTTGGTGATCAAAGATTCTGAAATGAAGCAGGAAATTGAATTCTTCAATGCAAAGTATATAAGGAAAAATCGCTGCCCAGCGCCTCACGTGCCCCTCACATGGGCGCCACGGGAAATAAGAAGTGCTTAGCACTCAAATTGAGCGGCGCTCTGTGCCCAGCGCCTCACTTGCCCTTCACGTGGGCGCCATAGGAAATAAGGAGTGATTAGCACTCAAATTGAGCGGCGCTCAGCGCCTAGCGCCTAACGTGCCCCTCACGTGGGCGCCGCAGAAAAATAAGGAGTGGTTAGCATTCAAATTGAGTGGCGCTCAGCACATAGCGTCTTACGTGCCCCTCACGTGGGCGCAACAGAAAAATAAGGAGTGCTTAGCACTCAAATTGAGCGGCGCCCAGCGCCTCACGTTCAACACACGTGGACGCAACAAAATAAGGAGTGCTTAGCACTCAAATACGGGAATTAGTTCAATGGTACATCTTTCTACACATCTGATACATGTCGTTGTAATTCCTCAACGTCTTAAGAGAGGTGGCGGGTCCCGACAACCAACTACTTTTTGGTGCACTTCCCAAACTGACGTGCACATCCCAAATCAAACCACATCCCAGACTGGATACATCCAATATCATCGTTGCTCATCCCGTCACGTAACAAATACATGTGCACGCAAGATAGACAATGGACCGAGATGTCCCTAAACTAACAACGGACCAAAACGTTCTTAAACTAACCGTTGCCTCCAAAATGGCAACAATGGACCGAGACGTCCTTAAACTAAAATCTCACCCCCAAGTGGTGATCAACGGACCACAACGTCCTTAAACTAAAAGCTCACCCCCAAATGGTGATCAACGAACCACAACGTCCTTAAACTAAAAGCTCACCTCCAAAATGGTGATCAACGGATCGTAACGTTCTTAAACTAAAACCTCACCTCCAAAATGGTGATCAACAGACCGAAATGTCCTCAAACTAGAATTTTGCCTCCAAAATGGCGATGACGGACTGAAACGTCCTTAAACTAAAACAACAGAGCCCAAATGCTCTTATGTTGGATCTGAAGCAAAAATGATCCTAAGACCTTGTTAAGTAGATCTTAGTCTCAAATTGGACTAACGTATCCTTAACAAAAAACCAATCGAGCTCCCAATTGCTCGTATACATTTAAGTCGATCTTGATATCAAAATAGATCAACGATCCTTAAATCAACCCAAACCCAAATCTAAGATATACTGATTTAGACTAATCAACGCCCTACGGGTGAAGACACAAATTAGTCTCCGTATACAATCCATGGGCAACCAAAAATAAAACGAACATACACGACACGAAGTGAACTTCTAGAGCAGGAGAAAGTGGTTATCGCGATGTGGTAACGTAATTAACCGCAGAAGCTTGCGCGTGTAGGGAAGAGCATCCCTACAATAAAAAAACCCTCGCAAACGAGGGGGAATCTGATGAAGTCTGCTACAACGGCCGCATCCGTCCAAACCTCCGATATACGGTGCCATAAATCAACTTGGCCTCTTCGGAGAGGTGGACGGATAAATCCAAATAGCTTCTGCCCCTAAAATTCAGGCCAGACGTCCTGATGCCACGGTCGCGGCTTTCGGCAGAGAACAGATTCTGGCACGCCCGGTGGGACCTCTTCCTCTTTCCACTCCACACTTCATATGTCATGTTCGCGAACAAAATCGCGGTTTGCTATGGTTGCTTTTGGATTCGAGGTACTAAGATTTGGTGTCTTACTCCTGTGCAGAAAGAAGAAGTGAACATCAATGGATTCCAATTGCACCAACTGCAACGGCAACTCCCGCTCTGCCCCAATAGGAGAAGTGACTTACGGGCCCAATACGACCTCCATCTTTTCAATGCCGATGGGGCAGGTGACTCAAGCCACCACTGGATTGTTTTTCGGGACCATGCTCCCACCAGCAAGCTTCAGCGCCCCAGTGCCGCCATAGGAAGCTCCCAAGAAGTCGGACTTCGATTGACTTGCAACCACCACGGCCCCTCTCAACGGGTCGTCCAAGTCTGCCACCTCAGTCTTCAACAGGATGAGCCGAAGCTCAAGTGGGCCCGCAAAGAGGCTCACGATACTTGAAAGGGATATCCCTAAACAAACAGTCTTGCCCACTCCTGCTACGGGCAAGTGGTCAAAAGTGCTTCCCATGCCAGAAAGTCAGCCTTTGAAAGATTGGTTGTTCCCTCTCAACGGACGTTGGTCTTCGACAGGCCGGCACTAGTAGCAGCCCTTAACCAAAGCAGGGGGCATGACAGAGCCCCTTCCATAACTGAGGTGGTCCCATCGGCAAGGCATGCTCAACGTCGCCACTGGCGCTGAGTGAGAAGAGCTGGGGGCAACTCCCCCTTTGGACTTACTCCACCAACTCCAATGGTGGAAGTTGACGCTGTTGTTCCAACTGGGAACAGCTTTGAACCGCTTAGGAGGGTGCGAAAGAACTCCCCAACCGCGGTGTTGAAGAAATATCCACTTCAGGCTGAAGATATGAAGCAGGAAAAGCCAGAGCAACCCTTATCAGCGGCTGTCCTCCCAAATCCACAGGGTCTGGCGGAAAGTCCAAGATTCTGTGATCAACAAGAACCACTCTCGTCAACCGAAGAAAATGAAGGCTCGACAAGAGGAAAATCATCCCTCCACCATCCAGCGAGGGACTTCTTTCACGCATGCGCCTGTTACAATGGCTCCTTCGACTTAGACTTCTCCCCAAAAAAGAAGGCCGGAGAATCTCCCACCGCCAACGGCAAATCCCAAGGGTGATGGATCCGAACGCCCCAAGTCTGGGGGCATGGTCGTGCACATGGTTTACATGGCTTCCGGAAAATAGGAGACCCGTGCTTCCGTGAGTCATCGGCCGCAAACTCGATTGTTGACGAAATCTCAGGAGCAGCAACAAAAGCTCCAGGAGATGCTAACGAAAATGGCAGAACTCACGGGGCAGAAAGAATGCCCGGAAGCAATGTCTAAACAGAGCCAGGAGCAGGAGATCGATACGGAGTTCCTGCGAAGGGTGCTGGAAAGAAAGGATAAGGAGTCCATGGAACAAGCAGCTAATATAAAACAGATGGCTCTCCTGTTCCAAAACATGGTTGGAATGATGATCCAGCCAAACCTCCAGTTGAAGACCCGCCGATAATTATCGAGGACGACAGAGGGGAAACATCAAACCCTCTTCCAGCTTTATCGACAGCCAGGGAGGAAATGATCTCCAAAGCTACCCTTGATGATTACATAGCTCAACAAATACGAGCTCATTAGGAAAGTGAAGCGGCTGGCCAAGTCGTCAAAATCGGACGACCGTACCCAGGCTGGTACGATCAAATTAAGTACCCGGCGGGATATACGATCCCTAAATTCCATGTTTACAAAGGAACATGCAACCCGCATCAGCACGTCTCTCTGTTCAGAGCTTTATGCGGCAATACTGGAGGCGATGACAAATTTCTTTTTCGCGTGTTCGTTGGCAGCTTATCAGAGACGGCGTTTGAATGGTACTCGGAGCTTCTAAATGACTCCGTCAAAACATTCACGGAAATGGAATTTTTATTCATGCAGCGGTTCGCCAGCGCAAGTGAGCACACCCCGATCACGGCATTGATCAATGCCAAAGTAAAGCCGGAGAGACCTGGGTTCAATAAATAATCCGGTGGCAGATCCTATGGTCAAAATGCGAACAACGCATCGAAGAAGCTCTTGCAGTGGGCTTGTTCATAGGGACCCTCGATCCTTAGGCGACTGTGTCCCAGTTTATGACGTTCTTTAAGCCGACCTCTTTTCAGGCTCTGATCGACAAGTTGGACCAGATGGGCCATGGACCTTCCTCTTCAAAAATGGACTCTCAAAATGCAAAGGGTAAAGGGAAAGCAGCCTTCGTTGCCAACACTCAACAACAACCGAGTGACCCAAAACCGGTTGCTCGTCAAAACAACGCGCGCCTGTGCCAATCCCTGGAAAAGAAGCCAAGACGTGCTTACTCGTTTCCCCGTGATAAAACGAGAAGATTGTTCGAACTGGCAGTGCGCAACAAACTCATCACTCTGCCAGACCCAAAATGTCCACCGCAACCGGTGACGCCAACAACCCTAACTACCGCGTCTATCACAGGATGGTGAGACACCCAATTGAAAATTGCTACGTCTTCAAAAATTGGATCGAGGACCAGTATCAACAGGGAAATTTGCGCTTTCTGAGAACTGGAGGGTGAACCCGCCATAGAGGCACGCTCCTAAAAAGGTGGATACATTGGGGGCATCATGCTCATTTGTGGATGAAACTCCGTGGGAAGTTGTCCTTTCAGCTAAAACCAAAAGAATGCTGAAAGATCTTCAAGCATGTCCGGCGATCAAGTGGAAAAGCCCGGTGGAGCCCGAGATCATTGAGGGGATGCTGAAACCGCGTCCCACACTGAAAACTACTAACGATGGGCAAAACACCCCGGTCAAGCCTTTAAAGTCTTCGAAGGGAAAGAAGAAGACCAAGAAGCCCGCACAGCCTGACGACAAGGGCATGGACCTGCAAAAGTATATCGACGTGCTGGAGGAATACAACCAGAAGGCGCGGACCCCAGTCACTCTCGAAGAGTTTCCTAACCATATACTTGAGAGCAGAGATAGTGACGATGATGATGGAAATGGCTCGTCGGGAGAAACCAAAGATTATGTAGCAAGTTGCCACATGGTTTCTCATTCGTTGTTAAATAATGAAGAATCTCCCTCGGTATTAGAAAACAACGCGGAGGAAATGGGGGCAGGACTGCCACCAAAATTCCCAGAACTGTTAGAAGACCCAATTGACAGGCTACTAAACGAAGCTTTTCAAAAGAGTAAAGCTGACCGAGAACGTGAAACGACCATATACAAAAAGGCCAAGCGTCGGTGTCAGGCTGAAGAAGTTGCAGTAAGGATGAGTCGTAAAGCACTCCAAACAAGCCAAAGCACACCTGCTACAAACAAGAGCAGAATCAAAGTAGAGAAGCAGTTCGCCAAAGCCCTGTCAATGGGAATGAAGCTGCCCCCTCTCATGGAAAACACTCCCGGGATTACATGCCTCAATGAGGCGGATGTATATCCGAACTACTGCTTATACCATCTGAGGGTCACATACCCTACCGAAGAGTGCAATGCCTTCAGGAAGTGGTGGCAAGGATATGTTGCCCACCGACAACACTTCAAGCGGATGAAGCGCAAAACCCATCGACAGTGAAGAAGCGCGACAGACGAGCACGAAAGAACGGCTGGCAACTGTCATATGGTTGATACCAGTTCGACAAAAGCAAAATCTCAAGTTCTTACATTCGGGAGCGATTCTGACAAAGAAATAACCCTCGGCCTTCTCTTCAAAGAATCCGCCTCTGCAAAAGAAGAGGAGGAGAAGAACTGCGAGAACATTCAGCTGTGTAACCGCACGCTGCCCGAGAAGAACCTCGGGCTTACAAACAAAGGTTCGAGTAAAAGAGACAATGGGAAGGAAAAAGTCTCTGAGGAAATTGCCCTCGATGATAGAGTCGTCGAAGAGCTCGCAGCCAAGGGCCTGCTTAAGAAAAACAAGGTGGATTACAATGTTCTGGCACATCTGAGAAAGATACTCTTGCAACTGAGCATATTGGATGCTCTCTTCCTATCCAAAAAAGCAAGAGATTATCTGATCAGGGCATTACAGGAGCCCGATCCCTTCCAAACTTTCCTTGCAGAAGATAAGATGAAGGAAGAGATGGCACCGGTTCATACAACTGATATTACATTCGGTGATGAAGATCTCCTCCTCGGAACGTGCGAGCACAACCGTCCTCTATATGTCACCGGGTACTGCCACGACATCAAGATAGGGAAGATTCTGGTCGACAATGGGTCCTCCGTCAACCTTCTCAACGGGTGCGATTTCACGACCTCTACGAGAGCAAATCCGTGCTGAGCATTTCGAACTGCCATGTCATAAATAACTCCGGTGGAATAGCGAATGCATTTCCAGATAGCGCTGATATCGAACTAGAAGCCACGCCTTCTGTGGGCTTTCGTGGAAAGGAAAAATTCCGACGCAGAAGAAACAAAAGCATCAAGAACGGGAATGGCGTTCAAAAACAACGAAGCGGATCCAAGAAGCTACGCGATCGAGAAAAAGTCAGCTGGAATCCGTCTCTTATGAAGAAGATGGGTCGGGAATACTCTTTCCCGCAAGACAAGGCAAGAAAAATATCCAACCTTGTCATGAAGCATCAAATGATGACGCTTCCGGAGTCCAGGCATCCCGAACAAATAAACGAGGTCCATCACCCAGATTATTGCTCATATCACCGAGCAATAGGACATCCTCTTGAAGACTGCTTCACCTTCAAAGACCGGGTCGAAGACCAGTACCAACTCGGCAGGTTCGCTCTATCCTACAGTTAGAGGGTGACCCCACCACGAAAGCATGAGCCAAAAGCAACCTACATTGTGAGGGTAAGTCCAGATCAGCATCGAGCTTGGAAACGAACTCGTACCTGCCACGTGGTAACACTATCCAAAAGGGGGAGCACGAGTATATGGATGACCTCTCCTGGTGCTTCGCAAATGAGGAGGAAGACAAGGTGATCTCGGAACTTCCACCGGTACCAAAAGAGCTGGAAGATGGGATACACACTACGGTGGACAAACTGAGAAATGTCGATCTGGGAACGGAAAATGATCCAGGACCAACGTTCGTCAGTGAGTTGCTGTCTGAAAAGCAGGTAGCTACACTAAAAAACGTGCTTATGTAGTATAAAGACTGCTTCGCGTGGAACTATTCCGAGATGCCGGGTCTATATCCAGAAATAGCTGTGCATAAACTGGTGATATCACCGAACGTCAAGCCAGTCAAACAGGCGCCAAAAAGAATGCGGCTCAAACTCGAGATGAGCATCAATGCTGAAGTCAAGAAACTAATCGACTCCGGCTTCATCCAAGAAGTTCAATATCCTGACTGGATTGCCAATATCGTTCCAGAGATGAAGAAAAATGGGACGGTGCGCATCTGCGTGGACTTACGGGATCTCAACAAAGCTTGTCCGAAGGATGACTTCTCAGTACCTGTTACCGAACTGATTATCAATAACACGTCCACTCATGAGGTCTTCTCTGTCATGGATGGATCTTCAGGATACAATCAAATAAAAATGCATCCTGAAGACCAAAGCACACCTCCTTCCGAACTCCGCTAGGCATATTTTCCTATAAGATGATGCCCTTCGGTTTGAAGAACGCAGGCGCTACCTATCAAAGGGATATGACGAAAATCTTCTATGACCTTATACATGAGATTGTTGAATGCTACATCGACGACCTGGTAGTGAAAAGCAAGTCATACGAGGAACACTGGGAACATATGAAAATAATGCTCCAGCGCCTTCGAAAGTACAACCTGAAGATGAATCCTCTGAAATGCGCGTTTGGGGTCTCCTCAGGAAAATTCCTAGGATTCATTGTACGACACCGAGGCATCGAAATAGACCCATCAAAGATCAAGGCGATCATGGAAATGCCCATTCCAAAGACTCTCAAACAACTGCGATCTGTCCAGGGAAAACTCGTGTATATCCGGCAGTTCATAGCCAACCTCTCCGGTAAATGCCGTCCTTACAGTCATCTAATGAAGAAAGGGACCCTATTCATTTGGGATCGTAAATGCCAAAGTGCACTGGACGAAATCAAGCAATATTTGCAGAATCCACCGGTACTGACCACTCTGGTCAAGGGAAAGCCCCTCATCCTGTATATAACAGCCCTTGAAGGTTCTCTAGGCGCACTATGGGCACAGGAGAACGATCAGGGAAAGGAGAGAGCTCTCTACTATTTGAGTTGAGTTCTTCTGGGGGTAGAAACAACTACTCCCCCATTGAAAAGCACTGCCTGGCACTGATCTTCGCGATAACGAAGCTCAGGCATTATGCCTTGGCACATGAGGTCCATCTCATATCAAAGGTGGATCCTCTCAAGTACTTGATGTCAAGAGCCATACTAACAGGAAGGCTTGCTAAATGGGCCCTCCTCTTAATAGAGTTCTCGATAAGATATCGACCTCTCAGCGCAGTGAAAGGCTATGCCATCGCCGACTTCTTCGCTGAGCATCCGATACCTTCCGACTCACCTTTAAATTGCGAGCTGCCGGATGACCATGCGTTCGACGCGAAAGATGAGAAAAATGACTCTCGATGGGAGCTTTACTTCGATGGGGCATCTTCCATGAAGAAGCGAAATCACAATACCCCCATAATTAAATCTGGGGTAGGCCTCATCTTCGTGACTCCACAAAGAGGGATAATGCGTTTTGCCCTTTCTTTAACGGAGCCAAGAACAAAAAACGAAGTGGAATATGAAGCTTTGAGAGCAGGTTTTGAAATCTCTATCGACATGGGGATCGAAAACCTCCTCATATATGGAGACTCCCAGCTGGTCGTTAGCCAAGTAAATGGCGACTATCAGACATGCAAGCCAGAGTTGGTAAAATATGGTGAAAGAGTGCAACAATTGATGACTCAAATCCCCTTCTACATCCTGAAAAGCGTACCGTGTGCGGAAAATAGCAAAGCGGATGCATTAGCCAAACTCGCTAAAGAACTGGCCGATGAAAATCTTAATGACGTAAGGATCATTGTGCAAAGCCGCCAGATTCTCGCACTAGCAGAAATATCTCCGGAGCCGTCTGAAGGAGAGGAAGCGACCAAACAACCAGCCTGCCGAATAGGAGCCGAAGAAAAGGCTAAGGATTGCAGAGAAGTCTTCATAGAATACTTCAAATCCCATCAAACGCCCGAAGACGCATCTTCAAGACATTAGCTCATGAAACGAGCTCTGTCTTTTGCCTTCGCCAATGATACTCTATATAAGAGATCGTTCGACTTTCTGTGGATAAGATGCATGGGACCAGAAGAAGCAAGGAGAGTCATCCAAGAAACTCACGACAGACTCTGCGGTTCCCATTAGGCCGGCCCAAAGATGAAGCTGAAGATCAAAAGGATGGGCTACTATTGGCCCACAATGAATCAGGACTGCCTCGAATATGCGAAGCAGTGTCAGTCGTGCCAGATTCACAGGGACTTCATCCACCAGCATCCAAATCATCTACACCCGACGTTGGCTAGCTGGCCGTTCGAAATGTGGGGAACCGATATAATCGGGCCCATCGAGCCAGGGGACATTGGTTCATACTGGCAACAACCGACTTCTTCTCTAAGTGGGTAGAAGCAGTACTGCTAAGCAAAGTGAAGACGGAGAACATCCTCCATTTCTTCAGAACTCACGTCATTTATCGGTTCGGCACTCCGTGACAAATTATCTCTGATAATGGGCCAGCCTACAGAAGCAATAAAATCAGTCGCTTCGCACGGCAGCATAAAATAGATTGAAGATACTCTTCGGTCTATAATCCCCGAACTAACGGTCTAGCCGAGGCTTTCAACAAAACCTTAACGAAGATCATAAAGAAAACAGTGTCCAGAAACAAAAAGGACTGGCACGAGAAACTGCATGAAGCTCTCTGGGCGTATCGAACCACGTTCAAAATGGCCACGAATACAACACCATACGCATTGGCATTCGGCACGGAAGCGGTACTCCTCTTAAAAATAGAGCTACCCTCTCTACGAGTGGTGAATTCATTACGAACTGACGGATGAAGAGAATGCTCATCTTCGGCTTAAAGAGCTCGATGCCCTCGATGAATCTCGGCAAAACCTTGAAGATTACAAAGCAAGGATGACGCGCTCATACGAAAGACTAACTAGGCCGAGAACATTCCGCCAAGGCGAACTCGTACTAGTTGTCAAAAGACCTATGATCCCCAATCGTGCCAAACGGGGGAAATTCGAGCCGAACTATGAGGTCCTGTACATCATAGACAAAGTCTACCAAGGTGGGGCCTACTTGCTCATGGATATGCATGGCGAAAGACCCTTCCGGCCGATAAACGGCCGATTCCTAAAGAAGTACTACGCCTGACGAGTCACGACTCAGTTCAATGATAGATGACGACACCTATGTCCGCTCGCTATCTTCTTGAGTCAAAACTCTAAAATTAGTAGCCAACAGTACTCCATCCCAAACACGGAGATCTATGGACCGTAACGTCTTTAAACTAGCTACGGACCGTAACGTCCTTAAACTAGCTACGGACCGTAACGTCCTTAAACTACTACGGACCGAGAAGTCCCAAAAAAATGGTACGTCCACAAGCGAGATGGGCATGGATGAAAACCTGAAAGGGCTCTGTGAGTAAAAACAGCAGGGCTACCGGCGAGTTTGTAAAAACCCAAAAGGGCACAGACTCGTAAAAGATTCATGTGCACTTGCAATGTCCTCTCGACCTTGTGAGGAGAAAAATACCTGCGTGAGATCCTTACGACATACAAGAGAGCAACACACTTAGGAATCCCCATGATTCCTAAGGAGAAATTACACTTATGAGATCCTCATGACTTGTAAGGAGAATTTCCCCCTATGAGACCCTCACGGTTCACAGGATTCAAAAGCCTTAAGATACAGGGAGCTGAACCTGTTCTTAAGCCATCACATTCCTCGAAACATGCCCTATAGGGGGTCAGTATTGACCCTTGTATACAATCCATGGGCATAAATAAACATTACCTCGCCTAGTTCCACCAATGGCACGAAATTTCCCTATTTGGTGAACAAGCACTTGTAGGTCCTCTCGACTTGCAGGGGGAAAACACTCTTGTGAGATCCTTACGACTTACAAGAGAAGATATCACTTAGGAGTCCTCACGAATCCTAAGGAGCAACTACACCTACGAGATCCTCACGACTCGTAGAGAGAAATACCTTTGTGAGACCCTTACGGCTCATGAAGTCAAAAAGCCTTAGTTGCCAGGATCCTAACCCTATTTGCTAAGCCTCCTTTATTCAAATCAGCAAAGGCAAATGATGATTCGCTCCTGCCAACATTCCAGTGGTAGCGATGCTGATGCCTGAACAGGTGTCAATTTCCAAGTCCTCTCACGGCAAATGATGATTCGCTCCTGGCAATATTCTAGTCGCAGCGGTGCTGATGCCAAAATTGATATCAGATCTCAAGTCCCATACTCGCAACAAAAACCAGCGAGCAAAAATTGCATATGAAATAGCCGAAATGATGGGGCAACTCGCAATAAAAATCAGCGAGCAAAATATATGCATATAAAAACAGCCGAAATGTTTGGGCAACTCACAATAAAAAACGGCGAGTAAAAAGAAAAGAATGTTGGGATATGCCAGCATCCCGGCCATCAATCCGTGGCCAAATGCAAAAAAAACTTTTAGAAACCGGCGCTAATGGAACCCGATTCCCGGATCGTACCATTCACCTTACACTAGCTATATGGAGGAGTTTAGAGAGGTTATACCAAACGATCTAAGTCCTTCGGTCTTCAACCTCTATCCCAAGCTCCTCGCGACTTCCTTGATTAAGTTTGATCTCCGGTCTCCCCACATCGAATAAGACCCACGTCGAGAGTTTGTAATACGGGCTCCGACCTCAAAACCGAAGCAACTCGAGTATCTAGTTTGCTAACCTAGATAGCCAAGATGAAGTAGAGAGTGTGTGTGATTACTTTGTCTCAATACATCCAAGGTTTCTCAACTCATGAGACATATAGGGTGGAGGTTGAAGAAGATGCTAAGTGAGTAAAATTATGCTTCCTAGGAGTAACCCTAGACACCTACTTGATCGGCTAATTGTCCTGTGTAAAATTCTCCCAGGAGTAACTCTTACTCGCAGTGGGTATCGGGATCCAACTATCTTATAGAAGGTATGCAATCTCATTGCAAATTTCAACATTTGAAATTCCCGATAATGCTTTTACCCCTAACGTGCTATGACCTTGACGAATGCCAACAAACCATAGGGCGCTAGTCAAGTTCAACCCGTACATTTCTTGATTGAATTAAACCACCCGTACGACTCTTGACAAAAGCCAACAAAGCCGTACGACTACCCTAACCCAATCGCATCATATGCTACAGATAAGCAATAGTTAGCTACCGCACACTACGCCTTGACGAAAGCCAACAAACGCAGTACGAATACTAAGTATTACTTATCTGAAATGTTGGAGGGCTATGCAGGTTTTTCAGAAAACCATGAGCGTAAAGAACTTGATATCGTTGTAGAAACAGGTGATTTTGAAAAAGGAGTGTTTTGAGGCTGCTTTTCTAGTTTCGCTAAAGAGGTCACTCCCGGTGAAAGGATCTCGGCTCTTTCCTCATCGAATAAGGTGCAGGGTATATCATATATAGCACTATGCAAAGCAAAAACTATAGAAGCAATCAAAAACAAAACCGTGAGTTTGTAGCATCTGCCAGTTTTGCTAAAGAGGTTACTCCCGGTGAAGAGATCTCGGCTCTTTCCTCATCGAATAAGGTGTAGGGTATATCACATATACCGCTATGCAAAGCAAAACTGTAGCTACCCTTTTTATAAAGTTTGATTCTACAACATCATTTAGGTTTCTTGTCTTTTATTAATCTCATTAATAAATCCCATCAATTATGCTTCCTAAGCATCACAGAAGAAACGAAAGCAGTAATATTTATATATCATCATATATATATAGTATAAGCATTCGTCTCAGGCAGTAATATGATCTCATCACAGAACATTGCAGCAGAAGATAACATATGAAATATTGGATATATTAGGACGTCCTTGTTTTATATCGAGCCTGTATAAAACACGGATTCTACGGTCGCGATGAATAGCCAAACCCACATCCCTAGACCCCTACGAGAGCGGCAAGCAACACTGCCAATTCTAAGGTTAAGAGACCCGGTCTCGACTCCTCGAGATGGCCTCCCACTGGACCTTAGAACCCGGTTATTGTGCTCCCCTCCTCGGGTCTATCCTAATGCGGAAAAGTAAATAATATACAATGGTGACATCATTCTCAACCTGGAAGTGCCCCAATAAAAGAATATTACATACAATGAATTTTACATGAATGAAAATAAAAACCCTCATCTCACATAAAACCCCCGGCTATTCAAAACACGGCGATCTAATATAACATATCACAGCAACACATAATATCTCATATCATCAACGTAAGAAAATATGCGTATCCTGATTGTCGTTGATGTATAGCAACGAAGCCGGCGATACACCACATACTATGCTTACGTTCACATAAAAGAAAGTGTAAAACTACAACATTTGGAATCCACAATCACTTTAGACATCTTAAATCCGAAATATCACACACTTCGCATTTCATGCCTAACTATATGAATTCCACATATTGTATCACATTCCAGATAAATAGACAATGTTAAACTTTCCGATCGAATAATCAAATACCCAAGATTTCCCAAATAGCTCAACACTTGAGCGAAGTTCAAAAATCCTAGAACATGTCACAGCCCCAATGAACCAGCCGTAGAAGAGTCAAACCAACGCCTCACATGTGGCAACGCTAAACTACCACAAACCCAAGGGTTCAGTGGAAGTTTTGACGGTCACATAATCGAGTTAAGGTTACGTTCTTCTAGAGGGTCCACAGATACGCTAGCATGATTTCCCGAAAGTTTTAAACTAAGGAAAAATTGAGTTATTGATTTCCGTTCGAACCTTTTAACATGTTCTAAATTACCCGAAAAACTAAACGATGTTAAACTTTCCGATCGAATCAACGAATTTTTAAGATCTCCAGAAAACTCAACACTTGAGTAATATTAAAAATTCCCAGAAGCATGTAGTAATACTTATGGATATTACCTAGAAATATCTATCCCTGATACCCAAGTACGGCCGCGGAACCGCCGCGAAAAGCCAGGTAATGCAGCGGTTCCGCGGCAACTTGAAGGAATTAGGGGTTCGTATTTCACAGTTATCCATAGAATCACATGCTTATTTTTCTGAGTATTTTTAATACAGAAAAAAACATCTTTTTAAAAAATTTCCAGAGAGGGGGTCAAATATGACGTTTCGGGGTTCGATCGAACTTTTAACTTCGTCTATACATCGCCTAATGCTCTAGCTTGGCTCTGATACCACTGTAGGGATAGTATAGCACCTTGAGAAGGTTTTGGCAAGCATCAAACATGCAACTTTAAAATTTTTGGGGTGCTAAACAAACCCTAACCAAAGATCTTAACTAGAGAATTAGGTTAAACATGCATGTAAACAACTTTACATCTAAGAGAGAGGGATTATAACCTTTGTAGTCCGTTCCTTCGCTTCATAAGCTCCGAGTAGTAGTCCCTTCGCCGCGATCCCTGAACTTCCAGACTCAAGAGAGGCTCCACAAGCCGAATGATCCATGCTTGCTTGAAGCTTTCCTTTTCGAAGATAATCTACCTTGAAGAATCTATAACCCAAGCTTACACTTCACTAAAAAACTTATTAAAGAAGTGAACACCCTAATCTAAGTGGCTAGAATAGATGAGCATGATGAAGTAGGAATTATGCTCTCTTTTGTTTTCAATTTCTCACACAAAATTCATCACATGCAAAAAGCTAGAAAGCTTTTTCAAGGGAAAGAAGAAGAAGAAATCTATTTGTGATGTATAATGAAATTATTGCTATGGTTACAAAACAACCTTGAGTTAAGAATGAAGGGCTTAACTCATGTAGAGAATAAACTAGGGTAAAGGGTTTGGGTTGGGTTAAGAAATATCTACACAAAATATCAACACAAAATATCTTAGCATAAAACAAAAGAAAGCTTCATGAAGCTTAATGAAAAAGCTAACCCAAATGCTAACCCAAATCAAACCCTAACTTGTTTAATCTCCACAAATCATGTTGCATTTGTAATCATAACTTGTTAAAATATTATATATCACAAATATAATATATTTTTGTAACAAAAGAAAATAATACAATTAACATATATCGCATATATATATATCAATGTATTATCCGGTGAGAAAATGAATTATTAAAGAAAGCTTATATTAGTTATTGTAATGTAATATATCACATATATAATTATACATTAAATTATTGAATCAACACTTGATCCGACAATCCGGCTATATCGAATATAACCGACCAATATAACCTGTACCGATTCGTCGAATCAACACTTGATCCGATGACCCAGCTATATCACATATTCTCGGCCGATATCATATATCGCGAGAATAGAATACAGTATCTCATATCGTATTATTCTCGGTCCCGCACATATCACATATGTGCTCCTACTCCATTTTGCCTGAGCTAGGAAACCTCTGTGTAGGACTCTAAAGAATCGTCAATACGCCGGCAGTAGGTGATGATCATATCAAACACCCACAAGCTGCAAGCGGTCAGCTAAACATAACAGCCACCCAGATATTGAGCGATCAGAAGATCAACAAGCAAGCATGTACATTCTCCTGTGAATCCAATCGGTAACACTACCGTACAGTCCGGTCTCTTCGTCTGATATGTCGCATATCTAGTCTAGGGGTGGTAAAACGTCAGACCCCAGTAACCGATAAGTCGTGTCGATGTAAGGCTCATAACGGGTCGAGAAACTACTGATAACTCTTACCAGTAAATCTCCATATCAGCCCTGGCCAAGGACTTCCAGTTATAGCCAATCGAACACAACACAACATCAACTCCCTATACCGGGAGAGACGAATCCCCTCATATCGCTCATTGCCTCCATGTGATTCGGGACTGCACCCAAAAGCCACCGTTTTGCACGCCCTCTTAGACATGGTAAGGTGGAAATCAAAGTACTGTGTGAATCACACAAGACTCTATGACGATCTCGGGTCTACAGACTAACCTGTACCAGTGTCACCGGAGAACTGCTATCTGACGATTGGTATAAATCCATCTAGGAGTTCTCGGCGAGTCCGTTCAGTGTACCCAGTCTCTACTGAGCACCCGTACACCATCTTTGATTTCAAACACCGATGGATATGGGATCATCCATCGCCCATCATATGGGTCAAGATGCGTATACGCTAGTCTACTCTGGTGTATCGATGCCCTGTCTCTATACACCCTCGACTAGGAACAGTTATAGAATGTACTCATTGACTACCCTGGCCCCACTAATATGATCTCATCATAGTCCCAGTAGTCGAGTACATATCTTAAAGGCTTTATCAACATGTGAGAGCAAGACAGTAAACTAATACAAGTCAACATGTTAAGATAAAGTGAAACCAAATAGCATATTATCATGTCGAGCAAGAAAGTTCTCTCTATATATATCCAAGCATCCACTATAATATACATCATATGTACAATAATGGCCTCTAAGGCATATACATAACTAACATTTAGAATACTGTCTAAGTACCCAGATTTGGAAACTACCCAAATCTAGATCTAAAACTATAGATCTAGTAACCAGAATGCCTGATATAATATCCATATCCTATGTAGAGAAACCACTGTGTGACAACCATAGTATAACCGATCGTAGGATAGGAATTTCACTTCCTACAAAGTGTATGTCATCCAAATATCAGGACATCACACCGTACTACTTTCTTAACAGATCCATCTCCTATTCTAATGAAATCAAAGACTATGACTCTCACATAAAAAATAGATGATCCATCTCCGCTATACTTGCTTTAGTCTATAAATAGACACAAGCTACTTTTCCACTATGCTTCCGTTGCTCCCACTGACTACAACAACCCTTTGGCAGAGTCATATACACGTGCATTTCTAAAGCTAGTTTAGAATGACTCTATACTCATCTTCCTGCCAGGTCTCATTGTCTAGAACAGCAGTAATGACAAGTCTGGGTAAACAAGAGCCTCCCTGTCACCATCCTTGAGGATAACGAAGTACCTTTCGGGTGCCTGAGGTTACCCACCATATCTGCGAAGTGGCTAATGGAATGTCAAGCCCGATTGAATATTTAGGTTCTATTAAATTTTCAGTAATCATTTGTGATTCTGGAATCACTTCCAGTTCTACCATACTCCCACTACTATTTTCTGAAAAATTCCATGTTACTAAAACTGTGGCGAGTCAAGAATAATATCACTATTGACCTTCCAGATGGTAGAAAGTTTACCCTCATCATAGCCCGGGATAACCCACAAACTGCCATTACAAAAACGTGCCTTGAGTTAACCAGAGTCTGGTTTTAAGCATCTGCTGGACAACTCCATATACCTTAACATCGTTAAGATATGAATCATTCTATATACAATATAGAAACAGAGGCACTGATTTAATTGGAACCAAATTCAAATCATGCAGCTGTCTCCAGTGCATGTCAATTAAATGGAAGGAGGTCGATCAGCATTACTCAACTAGGAGTGCATCCAAATATGAGTAACCTGAAAGAGAAGCAAGTTCTCAAAACCATTACTATCAACTGAATACCAAACAAAAGTATCTTCGTCTTCGATCACCTTGAAGAATCCTGATACTTGCAACACATGGTTCTCTACTTTATTCTTGTACCTATAACTTCTCAAACTTGGACCTTGCATTTCTATGAAATACTTGTCTAAAACTGGAGAAGTCACAAGTAAACAGAATATAGTACGAGTACCAACCCCTATGTCCTAATGGACACTGGATAACATACAATACTTTGTATAAGTCCACTGAGTTGAATAACTCAAACTCTGTGTATCGTAGGTTGAAAACTGTTCTATGGTTAAGAAAATTACACCACTGTTTAATGCTCCTTACCCAATTATCAATTGATATAGGTAAATGTCTTGGACATAATTTCAAAATGTTATATCTCACTTTATAAAATAAATGTACAGATATATCAGTTTGAAATTGGTGCATAACAACGGATATTCAAAACCAAATATTTGCCGTTAGGCAAAACCCAGGTGATTTCCTCAAATATCACCAATTACAACGAATTCCGATATAATGAGGATATAATCACCTAATTCCCAATAACTTACTCCCACTCATCATCTGTAAAACCATACAGATGTGAGAATCAAACCTGGTAAATACATACCCTGGAGCAAGGATCTAATCAGGAAATCGGTTTTCAATTAACAACGAATAGTGAAACTGAAATATGAAAATGTTTCGAAGGGGTAGCCGGGTATTCCTAGCAATGCCTCTTCCATTATCCAGATTCATAACTGTAACCTTATATTTCCTTGCCATCTCTCCAAATCCCTTTATCTGTCTTCACTCATTACCTTATGTACACCACCCTTAGGCTAAATGGTTTTCTTCCTTCCCTACCATTCAGCACCCGCCTATGGTTTGGAAGAAGACTATCCAATAAGCGTAATAGGTGTACTCTCCTAATCCTAAGAGTACTCGCAACCTGAGAGAAGGTAAAGATAAAAGACAACTGAATAATTCTTATTCTATTTCTCCTGAACCAGAATCCATTCTCGAACTGGAACAAGTTCCTTCGAGTTCGTGTGTAAATATACGATGGATAATCCAATAAATGTGGATCTTCGTAGTGATACGGGGTGTTCTGGAGAAATTCAAAGGTGAAGTAGGAGTGGCGATGATATATGTGGTTTCGTCATGAATGATAGAAGTCGCAATTTACTTTGCCCTCTTTCTAATCCCTTTATTTATCTTTACTTATTACCTTCTGTACACCACACTTAAACTAATTGGTTTTCTTCCTTCCCCACCTTTCAGCACCTGCCTATGGTTTGGAAGAAGACTATCTAATAAGCGCAATAGGTGTACCCTCTCCTAATCCTAGGAGCCTTCACAACCTGAGAGAAGGTAAAAAGAAAAGACAATTGAATAGTCCTATTCAATTTCTCCAGAACCGGAAACCATTCTCGAATCTGAAACAAGTTTCTTCGAGTTCGTATGTAACTATACGATGGTCATATCCAATAAATATGGATCTTCGTAGTGATACGGAATGTTCCGGAGAAAAGCAAAGGGTAAAAGTAGGAGTGGCAATGAAGTATGCAACTCTGACAATCCAAAAGCCAGTGTGTTTTAAGAAGGTTCGGTTAACTTGGTTTATAAGTTCTAGTCTAGGGTCGGGTCATGGTCGCTGCCAAAGAGAAAGAGAAAAGAAACACTCAGAGTGCACTCTAATCTAGATCGGAATGGTTAATCACTTTATCTAATCAGGAAGTCTCTCACTGTATCCTCAAATTCTCCTCCAAACCCTAAAAGAAGAATTAGTCCGGATCATCTAGAATCACCCGAGGAGTAAACAACTCATCAGTGGGAATCGGGATCCAACTATCATCGCATGATAACTTGATGGAATCCACTCAAGTTATCACACTCCAGAAGGTATGCGCATGCCTGGCAAGTTTCCGGTATGTTTGAAACTCCCGATGTGATTTTTACCCCATGCTCTTATGACCTTGACGAAGGCCAACTAATCATAAGTCGCATGTCAAGTTCTACCCGTCATTGTCCAGGTTAATTTGAACCCACCCGTACTTGCCCTTGACGATGGCCAACAAGGCTGTATGACTGTCCCAAACCAACGCATCTATCTATGCAACAGAAAGGTAACAAACAGCTACCATACACTATGCCTTGACGAAAGTCAACAAACATAGCATGAATACTAAGTGCTACCCGTCTGAAATGACGGAGGGCTACGAATGGTTTTTGGCGAAAAACCTTTAACGTAATGAACTTGATATCGTTGAAGGAACCGTATAGCCTTTTACAAATATATAGTGGCGAAAACATTTGCTAAAGAGGTCATTCCCGGTGAAGGGATCTCGGCTCTTTCCTCGTGGAATGAGGTGCAGGATATTCCCAACTGAGTACCACGATGCAAAGAAAAAAATTAATCGACTATAGTGAAGTTATTACCCTGACGCAAACTTCTGCCTAAGAGGTCACTCCCGGTGAAGGGATCTCGGCTCCCGAATACCGCTGGACAAAACAAAAGAAAACGCCCTTATAATAACAGCTTTTGAAAAATTGTTCCAACAACATCGTATTGGTCTATTTTCCTTGCATTGATCAGAATCAACGCAGTCCCATCAATTAATCACACCAGAAAAGAACGAAAATATGATGTACTTATATTCCATCTACATCCGCCACTGGGCCCGTCATCACCCGTTAGGTTACTTAACTAACGACAGAGCGGGGGCTGGACTAGCGCGGGTGTAATACATATACAACATCTACTAGTATATATATAACAATATATAATAATCGTTTCAGGCATGATATATGCAACATCACAGATAAGCGATAAACATCACAGAACAATACTGATAATCTGGGAGCCCCAGGTTTCCTTTGAGCCACAAGTGAAACTCGACATTCCCCTGGTCGTGTGGATAGCCTGTGCAATGAAAACTTAGACCCCTACGAGTGCGGCAAGTTACCCGCCAAAACCAGAAGTGAGGCAACCCCTTTCATCAAAGTGAATGGGCCACCCGGCACTTCACGGAATCCGGTAACTTGAGCACCCCTCCTTGGGTCAACTTGTACCCCCTACGAGTGCGGCGAATACCCCGCCAATTCTAGAGTGAGCCCCCCTCCGTCTCAACGCCATGAGATGCGGGCCCGTTGCCCTCTAGAACCCGGCTATCCGTGCACTCCATCGCGGGGTAATCCTAGTATAGAAAAGAAAATATGTACAATGGTGACATCGACCTCAACCCGGTCGTGCCCCAAACAAATAATATACAAGAAGGCGGTGACGGCAGTCCACATGTCAAACGCTCGCCCCTCGATATCAAATGTACAAATGAAACTAAACTGTACTAACATTGCACCCAAGCTATCCACCATGACGATTCCGCCACAACTTAGCACAACACAGAATATCAACTTGAATGTCACATTCGCAAACCCGTCTAAAAGAACTATAGCAATTAGACAAGTTATACCGCTCTAATGACATTCACGGTCGCAGATAGTAATGTATGTACTGTAAAACTTTAAACAGTGTTAGAAATTTCGACTTCGAAAACACCCCGAATAGCCCCAAACTAATAGATAAAACCATATCCAAACTGGGCTAAACAAGCAATAACACTGAACCAATATTCCAGAGACCAGAGAACACTACAAATTTCAAGTCCAAACCCATCACAAAAACCGGTCAGGCCGGATTTTTTCCTTATGTGGCCGGTCAAGTGAAATCATTTCGAGCTCGTATTTGGTGTGTGTTCTAGTTGTCACCAAGGTAGTCTTCTGCAATTGCTTAAATATTTTTAGAAGACTAAATAAAATTCAACAGAAACTAGAATACATTAGGTATTGTTTCGGAGTTGTTTCGGTTTCGATAGTTTAACATCATCTAAATCGACTGGTATGTGGTTAATGGGTTGGCTCTGATACCATGTTGGGTTACGCCAGCGTCCCGGCCATCAATTCGTGGCCAAATGCGGAACAAACTTTTAGAAAACGGCGCTAACGGAACCCGATTCCCGGATCGTACCATTAACCCTACACTAGCTATATGAAGGAGTTTAGAGAGGTTATACCAAACGATCTGAGTCCTTCGGTCTTCAACCTCTGTCCCAAGCACCTCGCGGCTTTCTTGATCAAGTTTGATCTCCGATCTCCCCACATCGAATAAGATCTACGTCGAGAGTTTATAATACGGGCTCCGACCTCAAAACCTAAGCAACTCGAGTATCTAGTTTGCTAACCTAGATAGCCAAGATGAAGTAGAGAGTGTGTGTGATTACTTTGTCTCAATACACCCTAGGTTTCTCAACTCATGATACATATAGGGTGGAGGTTGAAGAAGATGCCAAGTGAGGGAAGTGTGAAGCAAAGAAAAGAAAAGAGCAAGTGGAGAAAAGAGGTGGCTTCTCTTTTTATTTTCTTGTGTTGCCGTGAGAGTGAGTTATTTGTTGTGAGTGTATTATATGAAGCAAGCTAGCAACTAAAGAAAACCAACTCAAGAAAAAATATCTCCTTTGCTCACAACAAATATCCCACACTACAAACAAAACAACATCATGCCACAATGAGTCACACCCATATGGTCATGCATGAATTAATGACTCACACTTCCACTCACAAACCATTTAACCTAAAATGATTTAATCCAAAACGAGATGGCATCTTATAAAGTAAACTTGTAACGGATTACAAGAATACCCTTCATCCGTATATACATACCCGCATCCGTATTTCGACTGAATACGAATACAACGAGATAAAAATAATCTAACAATATAATACTAGGATCCGGCTTAAACAAAAGCCCACTAGTATTATCCGTCCGAACATCATCCATGCACAAGTACACGTATGTGATCGAACACTGCCATAAAACCATACGGACTCTACAACATTTTGCCCGAAGCAGGGAAACCTTCTGTGTGGGACTCTAAAGACTTAACAATACGCTGGCAGTGGGTTTAACTACAAGCACGTCAGTGGCACTAGCTGTACGTAAAGGCTACCCAGGTATTGAGCGAAAGGGAGGCCGACGAGCAAACTCATCCTGAAACCCTAATGAGCCTGACAGTGACAATATCCGTACAGTCCGTTCCATTCATCTATGAGTATCGCATATCGAGTCTAGGGGGATGGATAAAGTCATACCCCTAATAACTTGACATTCAGTGTCGGTATGAAACCTATCACCACCTGAGAAACTACCGATTCTAGATCAGTAATTCTCGACTACCTTGGCCAAGGATTTCTGGTGATGTCCACTCGTGCATACTGCGACATCAACCCCTAATACTGGGAGAGACGAATCCATTGGTGATCCGCTCACTGCCTCCATGTAGCTCAGGACTATACCCAACTAAAACCTGTTTGCACGACTCCTATGAGCCGTGGTAGGCTAGTAATCAAAGCACAGTAGGAACTCACATTAGACAAATGACGATCTCAGGTCGATAGACTAACCTGTACACATGTCACCAGGGAACTGCTATCTAACAATAGGTATAATACCAACTAGCATGTTCCCGGCGAGTCCGTCCGGTGTACTCATAACCCAATGAGCACCTGTATACATCTTAGGTGAACAAACTAACACCAATGGCTTGTGAGACCGGCCACCGTCCCTCTTCAAGGTCTCGGTCATTATACACTAGTCTACTATTAGAGTATCGATGCCCAGTCTCGAAACTCCCTCGACAAAGGACATTTTAAGGATGTGCTTATAGACTACCCAACTCCCACGTATATGATCGCCATCATACTACTGGTAGTGAAGCAAGAATTCTATGGGCTCTATCAATATGTAACAGTGATCTATAATGTCACCTAAAGCATGTACATGATGATAAAGACAAACCATATAGCATACTATCATCTCGAGTAAGACTGTTCTACCGGTATAGATCATCCCTCAATCATTGCAATCACGTTCCTGCGATCCAATAATTGACTTGAGGGCACTATAGCCAACAAAGAACAGCCGAAATGATTGGGCACCGCGATAAAAAAAGCCGAAATGATTGGTCAATCATGACTTTCGCGATATAAAAAGCTGAAATGATAGAGTATCGTGGGAAGAAATAAAAAAAAGAATGAAACTTCTGCCCTGCAGGTGAGTCCACATCGACCCCTGTATACAATCCATGGGCACAAACGAAAAAGGGAACCACATTTTCCCACCAGGCTCTATCAGAAAGAGAGCTATGTTTCGACGGCAACATCTACAGCCTAGAGATCAACAATGGCGTATCTTCTCACTCCAACAGGATGCAGACGCAACGTCAATACAAATCAGAGTCATGGCAAAGTCCCTAGTTCCAAATCTCGACGGTTCACAGACAGCCTAGAGATCACCCCGGCTTTCCTTCTCCACTCCAACAGGATGCAGACACGACGTCAAAAAACCAAAGCCATGGCAAAGTCCCTAGTTCCAAATCTCGACGGTTCACAGACAGCCTAGAGATCAACAACGGCGTTTCTTCTCACTCCAGCAGGATGCAAACGCAACGTCAACAAATTAGAGCCATGGCAAAGTCCCTAGTTCTAAATCTCGACGGTTCACAGACAGCCTAGAGATCGACAACAGCGTTCCTTCTCCACTCCAACAGGATGCAGACGCGACGTCAATAAATCGGAGCCATGGCAAAGTCCCTAATTCCAAATCTCGACGGTTCACAGACAGCCTAGAGATCAACAACGGCATTTCATCTCACTCCAGCAGGATGCAGACGCAACGTCGACAAATCGGAGCCATGGCAAAGTCTCTAGTTCTAAATCTCGACGGTTCATAGACAGCCTAGAGATCAACAACGGTGTTCCTTCTCACTCCAGCAGGATGCAAACGCAACGTCAACAACCGACCCCAGGGTCGAAACAACGGAGCCATGGCAAAGTCCCTAGTTCCTAGTCTCGACGGCAATGTCTACCGCCTAGAGATCACCTCGGCGTTCCCTCTCACTCCAACAGAATGCAGACGCACCATCAACCATCTACCCTAGGGTCAAAACAATGGAGCCACGACAAATTCTCTAGTTTCGAGACTCGAGGTTCACAGACAACCTCGACATTCATCGCAATATAGCAGACACAATGTCAACAAACGATGCTAAGGAAGATCCCTAGCTTCAGGGTCTTGACGGCAACTCAAATGAAACCTGAAAGACTATTGGAGATCATCCCACTCTAGCATGGAGTGGTTGTGACTCATCGGGGCTCCCAAACTGAGCCTAATCTCAAGTAAAAGCGGCATGGAAAATCCCTAACGCTTGCTCTTCCGACGGTAATATGACCTGGGAGATTACTTGAAGACGTCTTGTCCAGCCCCCGAAGGGATCAGAGACACGACAGCCGTGGGGCTACTCGAATAGCAAGATTGCATATCGGGGAATATATCGGCCAACGCGACGGTACGACGGACAAAAACCCTAGTACCACAGACCCTAACGGACTTCTATCAGCAGAGGTTAACTGTGACGTTAAGACATTCTTGTGAGAACTTCTCGATTCGTCTCGACTCGTAGGGAAAACAATGTTCCTGCGGGATCTTCTAGATTCGTCTCGACTCGTAGGGAAAAACATCTTCACGAAATCTTCATGAAGGTGAAAAGCCTTAGGCAGCGGGGATATCAACCTGTTTCCTAAGCACTGTGGCCCTGCAAATAGGTCCAAGATGGACTATTGTATACTATCCACGGGCCATATTCTCCAAACTGAAATATCGACAATGAGGGAAAAAAACACTTACGAGTCCTTTCGACTTGTAAGGGGGAAAATTCTCTTGTGAGATCCTTACGACTGTCAAGAGAAAACGCACTTAGGAGTCCTCACGACTCCTAAGGAGAAAATACACCTACGGGATCCTATCGACTCGTAGGGAGAAAAGTCTTTATAAGATCCTCACGGTTCATAAAGTTGAAAAGTCTTAGGCGGCAGACCTGGACCTGTTTCCTAAGCCATCGTTACCCTGTAAGGAGGTCAAGATGGACTATCTACGGACCACATTTGCCAAAGTTTCATGCCACTGAAATGAAGAAAAATATTTTTTTTATTCATGAATCAAAATGAATACAAGATGCTCTTATTCATGAATGAATACAAAAAAGAAGAAGAAGAAGAAGAGTATACATCGACAAAAAAAAGCTTAAGTCGATGGACGGTG
Organism: Agapanthus africanus; assembly: GCA_030015575.1. Taxonomy (NCBI): domain Eukaryota; kingdom Viridiplantae; phylum Streptophyta; class Magnoliopsida; order Asparagales; family Amaryllidaceae; genus Agapanthus; species Agapanthus africanus. The sequence goes on from CM057347.1 coordinate 53,090,065, forward strand.
CAGTAGGATAGTAAGTTCGTCAGTCTTCCGCTGAACCTCGGCTTCAAGCTCCGTTATTGCTGCAAGGTGGGGCCCTGCCTGAGTCTGTTGAGTCTGATACGAAACAAACCGACCCTCAAGCTCCCTTTCGGCGACTTTATGAGCTTCAACCATCTCACGGGTAAAGATAACGGCTTTGTCAAGAGCTACCACCTCTGTGATAGCTTCTTAAAGCACCCGCCAAATTTCGTACACGCGAGTGGTCTTGGCAGTAAGTTGAGCCTGAAGTTCCCCCAAAGCGTTCGAAGCTAACTCCCTCTCCGAAAATTTTCGGTTGAGCCTCTTTTTGCATGACAGTAGATTAGCGGCGCACCATTCGATCCATCCCCGCAGGCTTGCTTTTACAGTTAAAATGTCAGAAGGAAGGCGTATGCACTCAATCCAGTGTAGACAAGCATCCAGTCGACGACAATACTCAACCCAAACATACATCAATCTTCATCATGATAGGTGGCAAGAAAAAGCAAGGAAGTGTTGGCTTCGTCAGCAAATTCTTCGGCCGTGACAGGATTACCAGCGCGAAGATCTTCAATAAGAGCCGGCAAGGAGTGAATGCTTTGTTTCGCCATCCTCTCAGACGCACGTCGAGCATAAGGGCCTGGTGGCATAGTGATTCGAGACTCTAATGGGGGCAGGGTTGGAAAAGCTGTCAAGATTTATGAACAGTCAGCAAGACTTGCAAACATGGAATAGACAAAACAATGCCAAAGATAAAGCCTTACTTACCCATAGTCATGCAAGAGGGGTTTGAAAGATCCTCAGGCCCATCAAGGATCTCAACTTCGTCATCATCTTCCAGAACTGTGAAGAGCATGTTCGCATCATAAGAAAAAAAAGATAATAATAAAACAAAAGGGGCCAGAGAACACCGACCTTGCCAGAAGAAAGAACTATGCGTTGCGGGGTATCGCCTGTAGGGCAGCCATATCAAGTAAACGTTGGAAGGTCTTCCTGGAAGATAAATCCACGATAGAAGCCGCCAGTTCCCGCAATTCTGAAGGAAAAAAGAGTTTAGATAACGGAGAGATCATTAAATTGAAATGTAGGAGATTATCTTCGATGCTCCGCCCGCCTTGAACTGGGGGGATAGCAGCTTCAGCAGCCTCCTCCATACCCTCAGGTACAGCACTAGAGACATTTGCCGGCATAACGGCTTCCAATTCAGAAACAACAGCCGCCACTTCAGGCTCTGAGGAGGAAACAGCGGTCTCGGCGATCCTTTCTACAATCTCCATAACGCCGCCAGAGAGATCCACTGGATCTACGGCCGGTAAGGTCACCTCTGCGGAAAGTACAGATGCTAAAGGGACAGAAGTCACCACCGAGAGCTCCGAGATAGGACTAATGGATTCGACAATCTCTTCTACACCCTTTAGTGCGTCACTAGAGATGTCCATAGGGTTCGTAACCAGTGGGGTCACCTCTGCTGGAAGAATAGATACCGAAAGAACAGAAGCTACCACCGGAAGCTTCACAGCAGGAATAACGGCTGTAATGATCTCCTCTACACCTGCCGGTGCGTCACGAGAGACATTTGTAGAGTCCACAGTTATGACCCGATCTGAACACAAATCCTCTTTCGCAGCCGAAGTCCCTGCAAAGTTCTCACAAAAATGAGAAGACATAAAAGTAATACAGACTATTCGCTAATAGAAGTACATGATAAAGACGCATACCAATACTCCAAGGAGCTTGAAGTATGGCTTTTTCGAGACGTTTTTCCTTTCTGGCAAGGTGCGCTCGCCGAGGTTCAAGCGCAGATGAATAACTACCTATCTTTAATGCAAGTTCGTCTTCGGAAGCAACCGTTATGGGCTGTTTGAGGGCCTGTTCTTCCTCCATTAACAAAGGACCCATATGTATCCGCCATAATGATGGATCGACGTCATAGAATATAACTGGGAGATAGGGATTTTTCGGAATGCACACGTTCTCGGTCTCATCTTGTGAGCGCCTCAAAGCTTCAGCCAATTGCGCAGCCTCCTTAGCAGACGAGCCAGGATATATGAGTCCGGCATCCGACTCCTCTATAGCAATCGGTTCGTCCTGAATAAACGGCTCGGACTCAAGCAGGGTGTCGAGTAAGCCGACAACCGATTTCTTCCTTCTCTTGGAACTTGTGCTAACACTGCTGGAAGAATGCTTCCTCCCCCTCGGCGCTTTAGCACGAGGTTGCCCAACTTCACTTTCAGTATCCCCCTTCGGCGACACCACCTTTGGAGACACCGCCGCGGGTGACACTACTGTTGGTGCTTCATTGGAAGCCTTTGCTTAGGCTCTAGTGCGCACTGGCATACCAGCAGTGCAAGGAGTCGATTCTGTTTCTGCGGCTCTGGAGATATGTACCAGACCGCTGTCCTTCAATGGAGGGCAAACCATTGACCGCGGCCGCAACAGAACGCTGGTGACTTGGCTCGGAGCTGTAGCTCTACATTCGAAGAGTACCCGCCTCTTCTCGGCAATGACAGGACCGACTCGATGATGATACCAACCCTTGAAAGACCCCACAGACCTTGGAAGATAGTCGGATTCAGGGATCATGAAACGGGAGCCGGTGTTCAGCCGCATAAAATGATGGGTGATGTCATGAGTGTCTTCTAGAGACAGAGTGGGCTCGACTAAAAATGCCTCAAAAGGGACACCCTGGTCATAGCCCAGTTGCTGGGCAAAATGGTGCGGGCTATACCGCATAAAGAGAGCCATGTTATTCTGACGAAACACCAAATAGCCTGGCCTAATCGAGTACAGGTACAAAATCTCTTTAGGCTTTAGAGATGGCGCTCCCCCTTTTGACAGATCAAACAGCTGTTGAACGGGCCCCGCAGGAGCAGAGAGGACTCGGTCACTAAACACCATCCTACCTTCATTTGAGTATGGGTTAAGCAACACGCAGAGGGCCCCTAGCTAAGTCGGATCGGGAACGGAAGCATCCACCAACCTCATAACCCGTGGGAAGGTATAGGAGTCGTAGAAATCTGGCCGCCGATGTGCTGCAAATGCTCTCAATGCATGCATCTCGATCCACGACGTGAAGTAGTGGAGGGAGAAATTCACAACATCCGCACCTGGGGTCAAAGTATTGGCCGCAACGCTTAATCCATGATATAGGTGCGACAGTCCCGCAATGCCAACGGCCGATCGTGCCCCTTCAGCTACGCGATGAGCGGGGTAAAAGACAGAGGCTCTCATAAAGTGTTGATGCGTCGGTATGGCGAACCAACTGAGCCAAAGGCTAATAAAGCCGACGAAGAGGTCTCTTCGTCCATGCTAGGGGCCGCGATGAGATCGGAATATAAAACTGCGGCAAGTCTTCCTCTTTGGTCGGCAGTTTGTTCAACCCAAACCCAAAAGGGTCGTCAATGTTCGCAAACTTTGGAGCTTCTTTGGATAAAGCGTCTCCATGGATAAAGTAAGCAATGAAGCTCTCAAAGGTGACGCCCTGCCCCTCTGACGTCGCGAACAGTTTCTCAAAAATACCAGAGCCTTGATTAGACTTGGGTACTTATGAAGGACAGCGTTTTCAGTCGTCAGGCCGTCAAGCATAGCAGGCACGGTCATGAACACATACTCATCGGGAGGCAGCAACTCTTTATAATGCTCTCCCCTGATCGGCAATCCGGAGATCTCGCGGAACTCTTCCAGTGAAATCGAGACCTCACGATCCTCTAGCAAAAAGTTGTTGGTGGGAAGATTCCATTGGTTAAAAAAGGCTTTAACCCACCAGACTTAAGGGGCCTGGTAATGAAATAGAGATGCGTATACCGCTTGATATAGCCCAACCTTCTGTAACCGTGCATGGTGGGCGGAAAGAACGTATCGAGCCCAGGGAAGATAGCCTACTAGGTGGCGGAGGCTAAGACCTACCTTATAAACATGTCCCCAGGGTTGGGCTTCACCTTGACATATGCGGCGTCGCAAGATATCTATAGCCGGCAGGGGCTGGTTGGGTATCCCAGTTGTTGACGGCTCAAGTCGGCCTGTAGGGGTCTAGTTAGTCACCTCCACCGCGTAAGCGGTCTGTGGGTGTTCTGTCAGCGATATTAGGCAGAGGGGCTCTGTTGGCATCCTACAAGTGAAGCTACGGCGTCCCGGATGATATGACCATACCAAATCCCCTATAAGAGTAGACTCGTACGGTCCCTATCATGTGTCCTGATCATTGCCATAACTTTCTCGTCCGACGGTGATTGCGGAAAAGCGGCGTTTGAGCGAGTAAAGGGAAAGTAGGGAGGTGAAGCCATTGTTCCTGAAATAAGGGAAAGAAAAATCATTAATAAAACATACATGTATATAATAACAGAAGAAAACGACAGGACGTTTGTTTTGCTGGACCACTGCCCACAAAACACATGGCCCCCACAAAATCAATATGGCGGCTCACCGATGAGGAAGCAAAACAACTATTGAAAGAATCGAAAAGGATTCTCTCCAAACAGTGAAGTTTAAACAACTTTAAAGCAAGTTCTATTAGAAAATGCAACAGATTCAAATCTGCTTTAAGGGTATTAAAACCCTAAAAAAGTATTCAAGAAAATCAGGAGATTATTTTTTTTTTCTTTTTCCGAATCCTATTTCAGAGCCAAGCTATGTGGGTATAAGGAATTAAATTCCTTTAATAAAAGGATTAAATCCCAGAAAACCCCCATGGCAAGGAGACAAGGAAAACATAATTAAATTCCAATATTCTTAAAAGATCGGTGATAGGGTAAAACCCAAAAAGGAGGATTAACAATCCCCATCGATTCAAGACTTCAAAATCTACAATATATATATATATATATATATATATATATATATATATATATATATATATATATTGGGATCTTTAAGAAACCGATTCAAGAAAAGAGCTATGCTATGATGATGGATTTAAAATCCAGGGCAGAAAGCAAGAGAGGGTCTTTCAAGATCCTTACCCAAAGGGAAGTTTTGCAGAGTTTAACTCTGAAAGATTTTAAGGCAGAGAACTAAGCTCTGAAGATGAGAATTAAATTCTCAAGAGAATAACCAAGGAAGAAGATGAAAGAACAACGGGCTTCCCAAAGGCAAAAAGCCTTGCATTTATAAGACATGACGAGAGCGGTTCATCTCCCCATTCCCGTAGGCAGATCCAACGGCTGTAAGGGTGACAGCGTTGCACTCACGTGCAAGCCACGTGAGAACAACGATGTGAGGGCATTTGTTTCCTTATAAAAAAAGAGAGAGAAAAGAGAGAAAAAGCGATGGGAAAATTTCCCACTAATAGAGCATCACGTGCCTACACGTGAATGCCTATGAACAAAGATTATAGGCGTTGCGCTTAAATATTGACAGGCTGAAATTGAGCCTCACGTGCAAGCACGTGAGCATCTTTATACAAAGTATATAGGCGCCATATTAAAACAAATACAGGCCAGAGAAGATCACGTATTAGCACGTGATGCCCTATTAGACTATTGTGTATAAGCAAACAAGTTTAACTCAGTGGGGGTCACATGCTACACGTGAGTGGTCCTAAACACCTTCCAAGCTGATAGAATTAAATTCTAAATAAAGGGATCAAAACCCTATTTGGAAAATATTTCCTTAAATCTTTCTAAACTATCTGATAGAATTAAATTCTATATATATGGGAAATATATCCCTGGTCTTCTTTAAAACAGAAACAACTTCTTTGTTGTTAAATGAAAGACCTTTGGATTAAAGATCCAACGGTGATAGTCTGATAGAATAAAATTCCATCTTAGGAAAATATTTCCTAATCTTGTTAAACAAACAAGAAATCTTCTTTGTTAAACAGAGAGTCTTTGGAGTAAAAATCCAACGGTGAATAAAATTCACCGATTGATCTAAAAAGATCATGTAATCAATCATGATCTCTCAATGAGGGATTCTCTTAACAAATTGATTCTTTTTCTTCTCATATAAATAGGAGCGAGGAGAGGAACAAAGGGATACACACAGAGAATACATCAGAGATCACAGAAAAAGAAGGAGAGAAAACACAGAGAAGAAAGAGTATAAAAAAAGGAATTCAGTTCTCTAAAAAGAAGATCTCCCTTTTAAAAAAAAAAAAAGAAACCCTAGGTAAGAAGAAAGATACAGAGATTATTTTCTCTCCAAGGGTTTAACCCTTCAAAAAAGAACTTAGTTCTTCCTCTGGTTGGGGTCTGCAGAAGCAGATATCCCCACAAGTTGAGAATTTAATTCTCATCGGGGAGATTCTGTCATGCAGATTCAAAACTTAAGGGAAAGAACTAAGTTCAAAGAATTTAATTCTTACAAAAGTATATAGGAATTTAATTCCTATGATAAAACTAGGGTGTAACCCTGTAAAAGAATTTAATTCTTATAAATTAAGGGACCTAAAATTCTCAAAACTCATATTAAAATCTCTGTGCATGTAAAAGAAAAGACTGGGATTTCATTAATGTTCAACGCTATAACGAAAACTCATGTGTTCCCACGTGAGCACCTCTGATGAACAAAAAGGAATGACTGAGATTGAATCACGTGTTCCCACGTGACCCCTTAAAACGAGTGCTCAGCAATTACATGAAAAAGGGAATAAACCCAACGATAGTTCCCATTTTAGGGCGCCTCACATATTCCCACACGACCCCCAAATAGTGCTTAGCACTTATAAAAGGAAAAGGGCGCCTCACGTGGTCCCATGTGACCCCCAAACAGTTGCTTAACACTTATATGGAAAATGGGAAAATTCTAAAAATAGCGCTCACATTTTGAATGCTCATGTGTTCGCACATGAGCATTATATGAGCTAAGTGCTTAGCATATATAAAAGGAAGAGGGAATAAATCCAAAGAGGCAGTTCCCAAGTTTGGGGAGCCTCACATGCTCACACGTGAGGGCCACAGGAATTAAGTGTTTAACACTTGTATATATATACAGGAATTTGAACCCAAGGGCACAACACCAACATTCAGGCACCTCACGTGCCATACGTGAGCGTCCCAAATTTCAGTATTTAACACTGCTCTAGAGTCTCACGTGGGAGCACGCGAGCACAAAGCATATATTAGTGTTTTACACTATAAGAAGCCAACTTCAGCCCCAAATTGGCTAGGTCTTCCTGAGATTAAAATATCTTGGATCTCCAAATAAACAAAGTCTCTATGCTCATGACTTCCCAAACTAATGATTCCATAATGGATGATGACCAAAATGATGTTCATCCCACATCTCCTAAGTTAATCTTAGTCTCCCAAAAATGACTAATGATTCTTAGATGGTCCACCATGATCTCTCCCCACAATCTGGAATTTGGTTCAAAGGTACATCTCTCCACACCTTTGATGCATGTCGTTGTAATTCTTCAACGTCTTAAGAGAAGTGGCGGGTCCCGACAACCAATAACTTTTTAGTGCACTCCCAAACCAATGCGCACATCCCACCCTGGACCGAGATGTCCCTAAACTAACAATGGACCGAGATGTCCCTAAACTAACAATGGACCGCAAAGTCCTTAAACTAGCTATGGACTACAATGTCTTTAAACTAGATACGGACTGTAACTTCCTTAAACTAAAACAATAGAGCCCAAATGCTCTTTTGTTGGATCTGAATGATCCTAAAATCCTGTTAAGTAAATCTTAGTCTAAAATTGGACTAACGTATCCTTAACAAACATTTAAGTTGATCTTAATCTCAAACTAGATTAATCATCCTTAAATCAAACCAAACCCAAATCTAAGAATATACGAATTTGGACTATTCCACGCCCTACAGGCGACAACATAAATTAGTCTCCGTATACAATCCATGGGCAACCAAAAATAAAACAAACACACACGACACGAAGTAAACTTCTGGAGCCAGAGAAAGTGATTATCGCTACGCGGTAACGTAATTAACTGAAAGGGCTTGCGCCTGCAGGGAAGAGCGTCCCCACAATCAAAAAACCCTCAGAAACGAGGGGGAATCTGACGAAATCTGCAATAACGGCCGCATCCGCCCAAATCTCCGATACACGGTGCCATAAATCAACTTGGCATCTTCGGAGAGGTGGACGGATAAACCCAAATAGCACCTGCTCCCAAAATTCAGGCAAGACGACCTATGCGGTTTCATCTCTATTTTCGGCGGTGAACAAGACCATCACCAACTTTCTCGCTGAGCATCCGATACCAGCCGATTCTCCCTTAAATTGCGAATTGCCAGACGAACACGCGTTCGATACAATCGAAGGGGGGAAGGAAGAAAATAATGTCCAATGGGAACTCTACTTCGATGGAGCATCTTCCATGAAGAAGCGGAAGCATAACACTCCTATAATCAAAACCGGGGTGGGCCTCATCTTCATGACTCCGCAAGGAGGGATAATGCGTTTCGCCCTTTCCTTAATGGAGCCAAGAACAAACAACGAGGCTGAATATGAAGCTTTGATAGCGGGTCTTGAGATCGCTGTCGATATGGGAATCAAAAACCTCCTCATATATGGAGACTCCCAGCCGGTCGTTAGCCAAGTAAACGGCGACTATCAGACGTGCAAACCAAAGTTGATAAAGTATGGCAGGAGAGTGCAGCAACTGCTGATACAAATCCCCTCCTACACCCTGTAGAGCATACCACGTGCAGAAAATAGCAAGGCGGATACGTTAGCCAAGCTTGGTAAAGAGCTGGCTGACGAAAACCTCGATGACGTAAGGATCGTTGTGCAAATCCGCCGGGTTCTCGCGCCAACAGAAATACCTTCAGAGGATTTGATTGAGCCTTCTTAAAGAAAAGAAATGACCAAACAAGCGGTCCTCCAAATAAAAGACAAAAAAAAGGTCGAGGATTGGAGAGAGGTCTTCATAGATTACTTCAAATCCCATCGAACATCCAAAGATGCGTCATCAAGACATCAGCTCATGAAGCGAGCTCTGTCTTTCTCCTTCGTCAAAGATACTCTATATAAGAGATCATTCGACTCTCTGTGGCTGAGATGCCTGGTACCAGAAGAAGCAAAGAGAGACATCTAAGAAACTCACGACGGACTCTGCGGGTCTCATCAAGCCGGGCCCAAGATGAAGCTGAAGATCAAAACAATCGGTTACTACTGGCCCACAATGATTCAGGACTGCCTCGAATATGCGAAACAGTGTCACTCGTGCCAAATTCACGGGGACTTCATCCAACAACATCCAAATCCACTTCACCCAACGATGGCCAGCTGGCCGTTCAAAATGTGGGGAACCGACATAATTGGTCCCATCGAACAAGCATCATCCAAGGGATACCGGTTCATACTGGCAACGACCGATTACTTTTCTAAGTGGGCAGAAGCTATACCACTAAGGGAGGTGAAGACGGAGAATATCCTCCATTTCTACAAGACACATGTCATCTACCGGTTTGACACTCCGTGACGGATATTCTCGGATAATGGGCCAGCCTATAAGAGCCATAAAATCAACCGCTTCGCAGAACAACATAAAATAGACTGGAGATGCTCCTCTGTCTATAATCCCCGAGCCAACGGTCTAGCTGAAGCTTTCAACAAGACCTTGACCAAGATTATAAAGAAAAGAGTGTCCAGAAACAAAAAGGACTGGCATGAGAGACTGCACGAAGCACTCTGGGCGTACCGAATGACGTTCAAAATGGCTACGAATACAACACCATACGCGTTGGTATTCGGCACTGAAGCAGTCCTTCCTTTGGAAATAGAACTCCCTTCTCTCCGAGTAGCGGTTCGATACGAGCTAACAGATGACGATAATGCCCATTTTGTAGGGTTCCTAGGCACACTATAGAGGTCTTACAAGGCATCAACCATGCCAATATAAAAATTTATGGGTGCCGAGAAACCCTAATACGGATCTTAGACTAGAATTCTAGGCGAAAAACGATTCAAGTTAACAACTTAACTAAAGTTCGGAAGTTACAACCTTTGTAGATCCGGATTTCCACTTCCTTAGCTCCACGTAGTCGTCCTCTCGCTGTCCTTTTCGAATCCTAGACTCATTCGTCGGCTTCATCGGGAAAACGAGCGGAATAGGTCGTCGGCTTCGTGCCGAAGATGATCTACGTCGAGGTTGCGCAAGTTCAAGCTCCAACTTCACTAAGTTGTGAAACTTGTGAAGAAAACACCCAAAACAACTTGGCAAGAGGTAGAGGGTGAAGAAATAGGAGGTGGGTTCACTTTAGAATTGGATTTCACTCACTTTTGCTCAAGTTGCCATTGATGGCATCAAGCTTTTCTTGAAGAAGAAGATGATGAAGAAGAAAGAATATGATAAGTTTCTTATTTGAAAAAGAAACTAATATGAATACTTATCATATCTTGACCATGGTCAAGTGTAGAGATTAAACTAAGGTTAATAGGAATGGTTAGGGTTAAGGATGAGATAAGGATGGTGGACTTTGTCAAAGCTTCAAGAAACTTCAACAAGAGACAAAGAAAGCCACCATTCTCATCTAAACCTTTTCTAAATAAATAAACAAACAAATAAATAAAAAGGTAAAACCCTAATCATCTCTTAACCATGGTTTAATACTTCACACTTAACCTAATGAGCAAGTATCATCAAACATGATACAAAGATGTGCACAAAAGTATATCACATATACAACATGTACATCAAGTGAGAAAATCCATTTAAAGTGAACCAATACTAGTTAATGCAATGCAATATATCAAATATATAATTATGCATCAAATCATTAAATCAACATTTGATTCAATGATCCGGTCATGTCGCACATAACCGACTAGAATCCAATGTATCGATTTATCGAATCAATGATTCGATAACTAGGTCATATCGAATATAACCAATCGAAACATATATCGCGAGAATGAAATGCGGTGTCACATACACGCATTATTCTCGGTCCTGCACATATCTCATATGCGCTCCTATTTCGTTTCGCTTGAACCAGGAAACTTCTGTGTAGGACTCTAAAGACTCGTCAATACGCCGGTAGCAGATGATGATCATATCAAGCACCCACAAGTCGCAAGCGGTCTGCTAAACGTAACGGCCATCCGGGTATTGAGCGATCAGAAGATTGACGAGCTAGTCCGCTCACACTCCTGTGAATCCAACCAGTAACACTTACCGTACAGTCCGGTCTGTTCGTCTGATACGTCGCATATCAAGTCTAGGGGTGGTAAACGTCAGACCCCAATAACCGATAAGTCATGCCGATGTGAGGCTCATAACGGGTCGAGAAACTACTGGTAACACTTACCAGCAAATCTCTGATCAGCCCTGGCCAGGGACTTCCCTGTTACGGCCAATCGAGCACAGCGTAACATCAACTCCCAATACCGGGAGAGACGAAACCCCTCCTATCGCTCATTGCCTCCATATGACTCGGGACTGTACCCAAAGACCACCGTTTTGCATGCCCTTATGGACGTGGTAAGGTGGAGATCAAAGCACAGTGGGAATCACACAAGACTATATGACGATCTCGGGTCTACAGAACCTGTACAAGTGTCACCTGAGAACTGCCATCTGACGTGAGGTATAATACCATCTGGGAGTTCTCGGCGAGTCCGTCCAGTGTACCCAATCTCCACTGAGCACCCGTATACCATCTCTGATGTCAAACACCAATGGATATGGGATCATCCATCGCCCATCTCATGGGTCGAGAGGCGTATACGCTAGTCTACTCTGGTATATCGATGCCCCGTCTCGATACACCCACGACTAGGGACCTTGAAGGATGTACTTATGGACTACCATGTCCCCACTAGTATGATCTGCATCATAGTCCAGGTAGTCAAGTACACATCCTAAGGGCTTTACCAACATGTAACTATAAGACAGTTTAAAGAGACTAGTGTACATGTTAAGATAAAGAGCAACCAGATAGCATACTATCATGTCGAGCAAGAAAGTCATCTCTATATATGTCCAAGCATCCAATATAATATACATCATCTGTACAATACTGGCCTCTAGGGCATACATACAACTAACAATCTTCCACTTACACTAGGGCCAGCTGCTGTAGTATCGCATACCGAGCATCCCGAAGAGTCTCTCAAACTGTATCTGGGGAATGGCCTTCGTGAGTGGATCCGCCGTGTTGTTCTTCGTGTCAACCCTCCTGACCACGATCTCCCGGCGATCAACTATCTCCCGGATCAGGTGATACCGCCTCAGAATATGCCTGGATCGCTGATGGGACCTGGGTTCCTTGGCCAAAGCCCCCGCTCCATTGTTATCGCAATACAAAGGTATTGGATGCTCAATGGATGGAACCACTCCAAGTTCAGAAATGAACTTCTTGATCCAGACAGCTTCTTTAGCAGCATCGTTGGCAGCGATGTATTCAGCCTCCATCGTCGAGTCTGCCACGGTTTCCTGCTTGGAACTCTTCAAGCTAACCGCCCTTCCGTAAAGGGTAAAGACAAAGTCCGACTGCGACTTAGAGTCGTCCTTATCACTCTGGAAGCTCGAATCGGTAAAGGACTCCACTTGGAGTTCTCCGTTACCATACACCAAGAACATATCTCTAGTCCTTCGCAAGTACTTGAGAATGTTCTTCACAGCTGTCCAGTGACTCTCTCCAGGATCTGCTTGATACCGACTCACTACACTTAGTGAGTATGCAACATCGGGTCTGGTACATAGCATCGCATACATGATAGAGCCTACTGCCGAAGCATAGGGTATCCCTTGCATGCGAGCTCTCTCCAAATCAGTCTTGGGAGACATCTCTTTGGAGAGAGTGAGTCCAGAGATCGTGGGCAAGTTCCCACGCTTGGATTCTTCCATACTAAACCTTTTTAGTATGGTGTCAATGTACCTGGATTGGGACAATCCCAGTATCCGTTTGGATCTATCTCTATAGATCCTGATTCCCAATATGCAGGAGGCATCACCAAGATCTTTCATTGAGAATCTTTGTGATAAGAAGAGCTTGACCGATTGCAGCATAGGAATATCATTTCCTATCAAGAGTATGTCGTCCACGTACAATACGAGGAATACAACCTTACTCTCTGCTACCTTCTTGTAGATACAAGGTTCATCTGGATTTTTGACGAAATCAAACTCTTTGATAACGACGTCAAAGCAGATGTTCCAACTCCGCGATGCTTGCTTTAATCCATAAATGGATTTAAGCAGCTTGCATACCTTCCCGCTGCTCCCACTATCTACGAAGCCCTCTGGCTGAGTCATGTACACGCACTCTTCTAAATCACCATTTAGAAAGGCGGTCTTAACATCCATTTGCCAGATTTCGTAATCATGATATGCAGCGATGGCAAGCATGATCCGGATGGATTTAAGCATAGCCACTGGAGAAAAGGTCTCGTCATAGTCCACACCTGGTCTTTGAAGAAAACCCTTTGCTACAAGTCTAGCTTTGAAAGTCTCCACTTTCCCATCTACACCAAGTTTTTTTTTGAAGATCCATTTGCTCCCAATGGGTTTTACCCCTTCAGGAGCAACTTCCAAAGTCCATACTTTGTTGGTGTACATGGATTCCATCTCGGACCGCATTGCATCCAGCCATTTCACTGAGTCCCCACTCGTGATGGCCTGCTCGAAGCTAGTTGGGTCATCATCCTCCATGATGCAATCCTCGCTCCCACCGTCCATGAGAAAACCGTAGTATCTCTCAGGTTGGCGAGGAACCCTACTAGATCGGCGGAGTGGCTGGGGTTCATCGGGAACTACGGAATCCTCTGGTTCAACCAAATCTTCTGTTGTAGTCTGTGTCGCTGGAACCTCTTCCAGTTCTACCTCAATGCCACTTATCTGTTTCATAAGAAAACTTTTTTCTAAGAAAGTGGCATGTCGAGAAACAAACACCTTTTGTTCCTCGGGGTGGTAGAAGATATACCCTTGTGAATTTTTGGGATATCCTACAAACTTACATAAGACAGATCTTGCCTCGAGTTTGTCCGGATTTTGTCTTTTGACATAGGCTGGACAACCCCATTTCTTAATATAATTAAGATGTGGTCTCTTCCCTTTCCATATCTCATATGGAGTGGTAGGCACTGATTTGGTAGGAACTCTATTCAATAGGTCCATGGCTGTCTCAAGCGCATGTCCCCAGAAGGAAATAGGCAACTCAGATGTACTCATCATTGAGCGCACCATATCTAATAGGGTGCGGTTTCTCCGTTCAGATACACCGTTGTGCTGTGGTGTATATGGAGGAGTCAGCTGAGAGAGAATCCCATTCTCTTTTAGGAAGTCCATGAATTCATTGCTCAAGTATTCCCCTCCTCGATCAGATCGTAGGATTTTAATACTTTTTCCGGTTTGGTTCTCGACTTCTTGTTTATATTCTCTAAATTTCTCAAAAGCTTCTGATTTGTGTTTCATCAGGAACACATATCCGAATCTAGAGAGATCGTCAGTGAATGTAATGAAGTACGAAGAACCATCCCTGGCAAGTGTAGACATGGGACCGCATATATCACTATGAATAAGTCCCAAGAGTTCGGTAACTCTTTCTCCGTGTCCCGTGAACGGAGTTTTGGTCATCTTGCCTTTGAGACATGACTGGCAAGTGTCATAAGATGAAAATTCAAACGGATTTAAATATCCATCTTTATGTAACTTAGCTAGTCGTGTCGCATTGATGTGACCCAGTCTACAATACCACAAGAAGGATTCATTGAGTTCAGAACTCTTCCTCTTGTGTGTGTTTGTTATGCTTAGAACTGTTGATTGGTTTAGAACATAAATGCCATTGCACAACGTGCCTGATCCAACCAACTTTTGGTTACGGAAAATGTTCATAACATTATCCTGTAATACAAAATTATATCCCTCTTTACTCAATAAAGAAACCGATATAATGTTGCATATCAGGTTCGGCATGTAATAGCATTCGTTCAGAACCAATGTATTACCAGTTGGTAATTCAAGGTGATATTCCCCGACAGTCTTAGCTGCAATAATTGCACCATTTCCAACTCTAATGTCTTTATCACCTTCTCCAAGTTCTCTACCTTTTCTAAGCCCATGTAACTGATTACATATATGGGATCCTGACCCGGTATCTAATACCCAGGACGTAGAGCAAATGGAGAAACAGTTCTCTGTAACGAACACACCCGAAGAAAATGCATCAACATGTACTTTCTTCATTCGGGTGGCATGGGAATCCTGGTATTCCCCTATATCCTGTTCATTCCTATAACTCTTATAAGAAAGAACGGAACCAACGTTCCCCAGCACAGTATAACATGCGGGTTTGGTCAATACATCCATATTATTATCTTGATTAAGGCATGAAATGGTCGCTACCTGGAGAGAGAGAGAAGAAAACACTTTAGCGTATGCTCGTGCAAGATCAGATTGGTTATTATCTTATCTAATCAGGATGGCTCCCACTGCTTTTTATCAAATCTTCCTTCAAACCCTAAAAGGAAAGACTAGCCAGGATTAATTACACACTACAAGTTCGCCAATCTTTCAGCCAGGCCAGTGTCGGTACTTTGAGGGAGGTCCCCCGTGCTTTCGCACGAACCTAATTAATGTAAACCTCGTTTTCCCAGAGGCGTAACCTCGTTAACACCTTTCTAGACACCTACTTGATCGGCTAATTGTAATGTGTAAAACTCTCCCAGGAGTAACTCTTACTCGCAGTGGGTATCGGGATCCAACTATCTCATAGAAGGTATGCAATCTCATTGCAAATTTCTACACTTGAAATTCCCGATAATATTTTGCCCCTAGCGTGCTATGACCTTGACGCATGCCAAACAACCCATAGTCCGCTAGTCAAGTTCAACCCGTACATTTCTTGATTGAATTAAACCCACCCGCACGACCCTTGACGCATGCCAAACAACGCCGTGCGAATACCCTAATCCAATCGCATCGTATGCTAGCAGATAAGTACTAGTTAGCTACCGTACACTACGCCTTGACGCATGCCAAACTACCGCAGCACGAATACTAACTAGTACTTATCTGAAATGACGGAGGGCTACGACAGGTTTTTCTGAAAACCTATTGCGTAATGAACTTGATATCGTTGTAGAATCAAATGAAGTTTTGAAATGGAGTGATTTTGAGGCTTTTCTAGTTTTGCTAAAGGGGTCACTCCCGGTGAAGGGATCGTCGGCCCTTTCCTCGTCGAATGAGGTGCGGGATATATCATATATATCTCTATGCAAAGCAGAAACTATAGAAGCAATCAAAAACAGACCGAGTGTGTAGCATCTGCCAGTTATTGCTAAAGGAGTCACTCCCGGTGAAGGGATCTCGGTCCTTTCCTCATCGAATAAGGTGCAGGGTATATCATATATACCGCTATGCAAAGCAAGAACTGTAGCTACCTGTTTTGTTTAAAATCTGATTCTACAACATCTTAGGTTTCTTTTCTTTCATTAATCACATTAATGAAGTCCCATCATTTAAATACCTAAACATCACAGATAAATACGACGTACACTTATGCCATCCGCATTCGCCTCGATGTTCCCTCGTGCACCGTTAGGTTAGGTAACTAACGACAGAGTAGGGCAGGGCTAGTGCGGGTGCAAAACATAAATAACGTCTATATAATATATCATATATACTATATAAAGTATCTATCAAAGAACATCACATGATCGCATCACAGATATCGCAGCAGAAGAAACATATGAAACATTGGATATACTAGGACGTCCGTGTTTTCAATACGAGCCAGTATAAAACACGGATTCCACGGTCGTGATGAATAGCCAATCCCACACCCCTAGACCCCTACGAGAGCGGCAAGCAACCCTGCCAATTCTAGGGTTAGGAGACCCGGACTCGACTCCTCGAGTTGGTCTCCCACTGGACCCCAGAACCCGGTTACTTGTGCTCCCCTCCTTGGGTCTATCCTAATGCGGAAAAGTAAATAATATACAAAAGGTGACAACTTCCGCTACCTGGAAGTGCCCCAAATAAAAGAATATTACATACAAGTTTTTACATGAATGAAAATGGAAAACACTCATCTCACATAAAAACCCCCGGCTATTCGAACACGACGATCCAATATAACATATCCAGCAACACATAACATCACATGTCATCAACGTAAGTAAGTATGCATACCCCAATTGTCGTTGACGTATAGCAACGAAACCGGCGATATGAACATACTACACTTACGGTCACAGAAAAAAAAAGTGTAAAACTACAACAGTTGGAATCCGTAACCTCTTTAGACATCGCATGCCTAACAGATATAAATCCCGCATTTTAGTCTCATTATCGAAAACTCTTTTCAATATCATATGGGACTAAATTGCTAGATTTATAACATTCATTCAGTTATCTCATAACTACTTGTGAATTCCAATTATTGTATCACATTCCAGATAAACAGAAAATGTTAAACTTTCCGATCGAACAGTCGAATACCCAAGTTTTCCCGATACAACTCAACACATGAAATAAGTCTAACAACATTCAGTTCGTGCCTCAGTACCAACGGTCCAGCCGTAGAAGGGTCAAGCCAACGCCTCACATGTGGCACGCCGTACTGCCCCAAACCCGAAGGTTCAAAGGGCAGTTCAAGACGGTCACATAATCGAGTTAAGGTTTGTTGTCTTCTAGAGGGTCCATCGCGTTACTTGCACTACTTAGAACGTCGTTAAACTACGGAAAAATCCAACCCTTGGAAATCTCCCGACAGGGGAAAAATTGGGTATTTATATCCGGTCGAACTTTTTAACATATTATAAAAATTATCCGGAAATACACAAAGACGAAATTTGATAATCCGATCGAAAACATCGAAGCTCTAAAACACCCCAGAAAATTCAACTCTTGAATAAATTTTAAAAATTCCCAGAAAATCCAACACCAGAAGATATCAGTTAATGTGCAAAAATTATATAATAATTTAATAAAGTTGCCGCGGATCCGCCGCCTAAGGAGGCTTAGGCCGCGGATCCGCCGCGCTTTAGACTGTTCATAAAGAAATTTTTGCACCGTAAATCATATGTTTTCCTGCTGAATTTTTTAGCAATTTTTAATCTGGAAAAATCCCAGAATTTAGAAAAAGTCCAGAGAGCATCTTAAAGTTAGGTTTTCGGGTTCGATCGGGTTTCAAACATCGTCTAGACTTCGGCTAAGGCTCTAGCTTGGCTCTGATACCACTGTAGGGTTCCTAGGCACACTATAGAGGTCTCACAAGGCATCAACCATGCCAATATAAAAATTTATGGGTGCCGAGAAACCCTAATACGGATCTTAGACTAGAATTCTAGGCGAAAAACGATTCAAGTTAACAACTTAACTAAAGTTCGGAAGTTACAACCTTTGTAGATCCGGATTTCCACTTCCTTAGCTCCACGTAGTCGTCCTCTCGCTGTCCTTTTCGAATCCTAGACTCATTCGTCGGCTTCATCGGGAAAACAAGCGGAATAGGTCGTCGGCTTCGTGCCGAAGATGATCTACGTCGAGGTTGCGCAAGTTCAAGCTCCAACTTCACTAAGTTGTGAAACTTGTGAAGAAAACATCCAAAACAACTTGGCAAGAGGTAGAGGGTGAAGAAATAGGAGGTGGGTTCACTTTAGAATTGGATTTCACTCACTTTTGCTCAAGTTGCCATTGATGGCATCAAGCTTTTCTTGAAGAAGAAGATGATGAAGAAGAAAGAATATGATAAGTTTCTTATTTGAAAAAGAAACTAATATGAATACTTATCATATCTTGACCATGGTCAAGTGTAGAGATTAAACTAAGGTTAATAGGAATGGTTAGGGTTAAGGATGAGATAAGGATGGTGGACTTTGTCAAAGCTTCAAGAAACTTCAACAAGAGACAAAGAAAGCCACCATTCTCATCTAAACCTTTTCTAAATAAATAAACAAATAAATAAATAAAAAGGTAAAACCCTAATCATCTCTTAACCATGGTTTAATACTTCACACTTAACCTAATGAGCAAGTATCATCAAACATGATACAAAGATGTGCACAAAAGTATATCACATATACAACATGTACATCAAGTGAGAAAATCCATTTAAAGTGAACCAATACTAGTTAATGCAATGCAATATATCAAATATATAATTATGCATCAAATCATTAAATCAACATTTGATTCAATGATCCGGTCATGTCGCACATAACCGACTAGAATCCAATGTATCGATTTATCGAATCAATGATTCGATAACTAGGTCATATCGAATATAACCAATCGAAACATATATCGCGAGAATGAAATGCGGTATCACATACACGCATTATTCTCGGTCCTGCACATATCTCATATGCGCTCCTATTTCGTTTCGCTTGAACCAGGAAACCTCTGTGTAGGACTCTAAAGACTCGTCAATACGCCGGTAGCAGATGATGATCATATCAAGCACCCATAAGCCGCAAGCGGTCTGCTAAACGTAACGGCCATCCGGGTATTGAGCGATCAGAAGATCGACGAGCTAGTCCGCTCACACTCCTGTGAATCCAACCAGTAACACTTACCGTACAGTCCGGTCTGTTCGTCTGATACGTCGCATATCAAGTCTAGGGGTGGTAAACGTCAGACCCCAATAACCGATAAGTCGTGCTGATGTGAGGCTCATAACGGGTCGAGAAACTACTGGTAACACTTACCAGCAAATCTCTGATCAGCCCTGGCCAGGGACTTCCCTGTTACGGCCAATCGAGCACAGCACAACATCAACTCCCAATACCGGGAGAGACGAAACCCCTCCTATCGCTCATTGCCTCCATATGACTCGGGACTGTACCCAAAGACCACCGTTTTGCACGCCCTCATGGACGTGGTAAGGTGGAGATCAAAGCACAGTGGGAATCACACAAGACTCTATGACGATCTCGGGTCTACAAAACCTGTACAAGTGTCACCTGAGAACTGCCATCTGACGTGAGGTATAATACCATCTGGGAGTTCTCGGCGAGTCCGTCCAGTGTACCCAGTCTCCACTGAGCACCCGTATACCATCTCTGATGTCAAACACCAATGGATATGGGATCATCCATCGCCCATCTCATGGGTCGAGAGGCGTATACGCTAGTCTACTCTGGTATATCGATGCCCCGTCTCGATACACCCACGACTAAGGACCTTGAAGGATGTACTTATGGACTACCATGTCCCCACTAGTATGATCTGCATCATAGTCCAGGTAGTCAAGTACACATCCTAAGGGCTTTACCAACATGTAACTATAAGACAGTTTAAAGAGACTAGTGTACATGTTAAGATAAAGAGCAACCAGATAGCATACTATCATGTTGAGCAAGAAAGTCATCTCTATATATGTCCAAGCATCCAATATAATATACATCATCTGTACAATACTGGCCTCTAGGGCATACATACAACTAACACATTTTCGGCTTGAGGAGCTCGACGCCCTCGATGAAACTCACCTCATGGCGCAACAAAACCTAGAAGCTTACAAGACAAGGATGGCGCCCTCATACGAAAAACTGACTAGGCCGAGAACATTCCACCAAGGCGAACTTATGCTAGTCGTCAAAAGACCTATGATCCCCAATCGTGCAAAACGGGGGAAATTCGAGCCAAACTATGAAGACACGTACATCATAGACAAGGTCTACCAAGGTGGGGCCTATTTGCTCATGGATATGCATGGCGAAAGACCCTTCCGGCCAATAAACAGCCGATTCCTCAAGAAATACCACGCTTGACGAGTAACGACTTAGATCAATGATAGATGACAACGCTCGTGTCTGCTTGCTATCTTCCTCAGTAAAAAATCTAAGTGGTATTCGGAAAAGCTTCACCTCAAAAATGGTGGTAATGGACCACTACGTCCTTAAACTGGCAATGGACCGTGATGTCCTTAAACTAAAGTTTCACCGTAAAATGGTGGTAATGGACCACTATGTCCTTAAACTGGCAACAGACCGTAATGTCCTTAAACTAAAGTTTCACCCCCAAAATGGTGATAATGGACCAATACGTCCTTAAACTGGCAACGGACCGAAATGTCCCTAAACTAGTGCTCCGCCTCAAACATGGCATATCGCCCCAAATACGGAGATATCTTCTCTTAGGATCTATGTCGCAATCAAAGCTCCAACGGCAAAGACTGCAACCCAAGTTTAAAAAAAAGGTATGTCCACAAGCAAAATGGACATAGATGAAAATCCTAAAGGGTGCCGTGAGTAAAAACAGCATGGCTACCGGCGAGTTTGTGAAACCCGAAAGGGCGCAATCTCGTTGTTAAAAAAACGGCATGTCCAAAAGCAACATGGGCACGGATGAAAACCTGAAAGGGCCCCGTGAGTAAAAATAGCAGGGCTACCGGCTAGCTTGTGAAAACCCGAAAAGGCGCAATCTCATAAAAAATTTACTTACGAGATCCCCTCGACTCGTAAGGAGAACTTCCCCTATGAGTCCCTCATGGCTCATAGGAATCAAAGCCTTAAGCTACAGGAACTTGGACCTATTCTTAAGCCATTGTATCCCCCATGTTGTCCTACAGGTGGTCCAATATCGGCTCTTGTATATAATCCACAAGCACAAATAAATAATTTCCCCCACCAAGTTCCAACACTGGCGAAAAAGTTTCCCATATGGTGAGTGACACTTATAAGTCCTCTCGATTTGTAAGGAGAAAACACTCTTGTAAGATCCTTACGACTTTCAAGAGAAAATATCACTTAGGAGTCCTCACGACTTCTAGGGAGAACCTACACCTACGAGATCCTCTCGACTCGTAGGGAGAAAACCATTTATGAGATCCTTACGGCTCATAAAATCTTAAAGCCTTAGTCGACAGGATCCTAACCCTGTTTACTGAACCATCTTTGTTCAAGTCAATAGAGACAAATGATGATTCACTCCTGGCGATGTTCCAGTAGTAGCGATGCTGATACCTGAACAGGTATCAAATTCCAAGTCCTCTCACGGCAGATAATGATTCGCTACTGGCAATATTCCAGTTGCAGCGATACTGATACTAAAATTGGTATCAGATCTCAAGTTTCATACTCGCAACAAAAATCAACAAGCAAAAAATGCATATGAAATAGCCGAAATGATGGGGCAACTCGCAATAAAAATCAGCGAGCAAAATATATACATATGAAAACAGCCGAAATGTTTGGGCAACTCGTAATAAAAAGCAGCGAGTAAAAAGAAAGAATAGCCAAAATGATTGGGCACCGCGATAAAAAGTCGAAATGATTGGGCAATCGTGACTTTCACGATATAAAAATCTGAAATGATAAAGCATCGAGGAAAGAAATAATATGAAATGAAACTTTTGCCCTACAGGTGAGTCCACATCAACTCATGTATACAATCCATGAGCACAAACGAAAAGGGAACCATATTTTCCCACCAGGCTCTGTCAAAGGGAGAGCCAAGTCTTGACGGTTCAAAAAACAACTTGAAGACTATCTCGACATTCGTCTCGTTGTAGCAGACGCAATGTCAACAACGGCGTTTCTTCTCAAGTCCAGTAGGAAGCAGACGCAACGTCAACAAAGACTCTAGGGGCAAAAACAAAACAGAGCCATGGAAAAATTCCTATCTCCAAGTCTTGACGGTTTACAAAACAACCTAAAGACTACTCCGACATTCTTCTCGTTACAGCAGACGCAATGTCAACAAAGGCTCCAAAATAGTGAAATCAAAAAGAAGCAAAGGCCAAATTCCTAGCTTCAGGGTCTTGACGGCAACTCAAATAAAACCCGAAAGACTATTGAAGATCATCCCACACTAGTGCTGAGTGGTTATGACTCATTGGGGCTCCCACACTGAGCCTAACCTCAAGTAAAAAGCGGCATGGCAAAATTCCTAACGCTTGCTCTTCCGACGGTCAAACTGCCTAAGAAGATTACTTGAAGATATCTTGTCCAACCCCCGAAGGGATCAGAGACACGACAGTCCAAGGCTACTCAAACAGCAGCGTAAAGACTGTATATCTGGGAATGCATCAGCCAATGCGACGGTACCACGGACTAAAACCCTAATACCACAAAACCTAATGGACCTCTGACGTAAAGAGCAGGGATTAACTTAACATTAGGACAAGTTTGCTTATAAGCCCAAGGGAGGTAAACTAAATAAACTCCGAAATGAGTCCATAAACTAGAGACTCTGGAATGAGTGAATAAACTAAAAACTCCGAAATGAGTCCATAAACTAGAGACTCCGAAATAAGTGAATAAACTACAAACTCCGAAATGAGTCCATAAATTAGAAACTCCGAAATGAGTGAATAAACTACAGGCTCCGAAACGAGCACATAAACTACAAACTCCGAAACGAGTAAGTAAACTAATTACCACCACATTAAGGCATCAAGACACGGATAAGCGCATAAAAGAGAATGTATGTTCTTATTCATGAATCAAAATGTTTAAGAGATACAACCAATGCCAAATGGGGAATACAATTACAATGACTAAGAAGGAAGCGCTTTCAACAAACTAACGACCCGCTCATGTGCTCCCCACAATTCCTCCTCACGTTCAGCTACGGCGACCAGCTCCGCTTCGATTTAAGCTCGTTGTTGTAAGCAGGATGAAAGCTTCTCAGCAATTTCCCGTTTGACAGCTTCGCAACTTTGTGTGACCCGCTCAGTGAAGTCAAGCATCTTCCATAGCGCCAACCCGTCAAAAATACATCGTTGGAGGTTTTGAAAAATAGCTTTCAGTTATGCGGCATTCGCTTCAATCTGGGCGCGCAATTGGACGGATTAGCTGGAAGCCGTCTCATGCTCCTTTAGCCTTAAGGTCACCTCTTGTTCAAAATATCGAATGAAAGCAACACTCTACTCGATCCACGCGGTTCGCTGAGATTTCAAAGTTAATACTTCAAGAGCGAGGCGCTTAAACTCAATCTCATACAGACAAGCTTCGATCTTCCTGCAATAATCAACCCAAGAACCGATGAGGTCTTCTGTGTGGAAATTCACGAGCGTCTCCAGTATTGGACTGACTTCTTCGGCAAAATCTGTAGCAGAGGTGAGAGCCTCGACATCAAGGTCCTCGAAAAACTCGCTTAACATTCGCCGGCTATTCAGCGCACCCCTGGAAGATGGACGTTTAGCGAAGGGCCCCATGGGTATGGGAATGCGGGACTCAAAAGAAGCGGAAGCCGATGTAATCGTTGCAAAATAAATTACTGTCAGATTTCAACTTGAAAGACAAAGAAAACACCTGAGAGACGAAATCTACCGTACCAGCTGTTGAAGGTGGCAAAACAGGGAGTTCCGGAGGCTTGGCTATTCCTTCGCTCCCTCCTTTGAACTGTGATACTGGGGTCAATATAAGGAAGGCTTATCAGCGGAAAGTTTACTCATGAAAAGGAGAAACACTAAACAAAGAATATACTGACCACTGCTGGAAGAGGGAACGACTTCCGATCGGAAGGAAAAGTGCGAGTGTGGCACTTGGTACAAGTGGTCAAAGAGCACTCCTGCAAGGTTGCGACAATATATGGTTAAGGCAAAGAAAATTGGTATCTACAATAAAGCAACTAAAAGAGAAACCTTTACCTTCCAAAATTCGGGGAGGCACAGAAGGAACCGTGACAGTCAAGGCAGCAGCCGGCGGTAATTCCTCGGCCAGTACAGCTTCAAGATTTATTGCGCCTATGCTCAAGACAAAGGAAATATCATCAGAGACGCTTAATAGGATTTTAAAAAACTCAAAGATAATAACCCAAGGAATACCTGATAAGTCAGAAACTAAAACCGTACCCGAAGCGTAACCAGTTGTGACGGCTTTGTCGATTTCCATTGAGAGAGCAGATTCAACGCCCACAGCTTCATCTCCTGATTCAACAAGGGTGTCGTAATGCTTGTGTCACTCGCCAATATCAAGGATCCACAGAGGGAAAGAGCGGCAGTTGGAACGGTCCTAAATTCCATGGAAAGATTAGACATTTCGAGCTCTTTAGTTGCCGACACTTCATCTGTCACGCCGTCACCCAAATTTGGCCCTGTAACTAAAAATGCGTATGTTAAATAAATAGAAAGGGGGGATGTTATTAAGGATCGTGCGTTGTACTACCTCAAAGTAGTCGTTCACTCTCTTCACGAGCTATACGCGCAACCTGTCTATGGGCAGTAGACAGGGCAGAAGGAACGTCCACCGAAGGAATGTCAGCAGGCGGAACATTGCTCGAGCCTTCACCCATGTCCATGACAGCGTCGTGTTCCCTCTCCGCGTGCTTTCTGAACTTCTTCTCATCCTGGACCGTGAGAACTGACCTCCTTAAAACTTCTAATAGGGGGACATCGTCATCCGAACTGAGCTTGGCCTCCGGAGCCACTACGGCGTCCATCATCGGCTACTTCAGCAACACCTGCTGTGGTGGCTTTGGGATGGCCTCGGCCGTAGTCGGTGGCTCTGGAAGCTTTTCTGCGTCACCTCCTGGGATTCGAATTACACTTGGAACAACTTGAGTTTTGGTAGTCCCAGCAGAAAGATAAAGAAAAGAGTTAGGACGTGAATAGAAAGAACTAAAAGAGCAAAGTTTTAGTGAAGCGAATTATACCAAGACCCAAGGTGGCGCGAAGTCTCGCTTCCTCCTCAAACGTCTTGAGGGAAGCCGCGAAAGCCTCTTCGGCAGAAATACCTGTTAAAGAAGAGAGCGTTAATAAAGCATAACAAGGGGAGAAGGGATAGATGCAGAAGAATGTAAATGAAGTATACCCGACTACGCAATAGAGACCAACGCTGCTTCCTCATGAGCCAGTCGCTCGGAAGCTGCGAGGGCAGCTTGAAAATCAGTATCGGATGCAAGCGTGTCAAACAAACCCTTATTGGTGCCATATTCGCACAAACCCTCACTGTAGGGAGCATGGGGCTCCTAGCCGAATACGACGTCAGCAGAGAATAGAGATTTCTTTTTCTTTTGCGAACTAACACCAACAGCCGATGATAAAAGCTTTCGCTTGACAGCCTCTTCGGACAGCGGGTTCTGATCTCCGAACCAATGCCCGATTCCAGGGATGCCATGGCTGCCGCAGTTGCAGGAACATCTGGCCGAAGATTCTCAGAGAAAGATCGAGGGAATATAGCCGTAGTGATTTCTCTTAAAGAGGGGCGAACGGCTGCTCGTCGGTTCAATAGGACCGCTGGATTACCGGATGGAAAGGCATCCTTGTGATCGAGTAACAACCACTTCTCCTCCCTAATAACAGCACCCGTCGCATGCTGGTACCACGCCACGTGAGCATTCGAAGCTTTCGGCACATAGCTCGGCTCGCTGACAAGGAAATGGGACCCCGTATTTAATCGCATAAAATGATGCAGCGCACTGCGAATACCCTCCTCTGTAGCAGCTGACTCGACTAAGAACGCCTCAAGAGGAACACCTTGATTATAACCCAACTGTTGAGCGAAGCGGTGTGGGTTGTACCTCATGAAAAGCACCGAGGCGTTCTGTCTAAACACTAGGAAACCCGCCCTGATAGAGTACAGGTGCATAACCTCCCGGGGCCTCAATGCAGAAGCCTCATCCTTAAAAGTATTGCGCAACGGTTGAACCACTTTGGTAGATTCTTTACCGATAGTCAAGACTTTATCGACAAAGGTCATACTGTCCCTAACCATGCTTGGTCAAAGGAGCAATCGCCGAGTCTCTCGCTGCGACGGGTCTGGAGCGGAAACGTCAACCAGATACATGACCCGGGGGAAGTTGTAGCTTTCGTAGAATCGGGGTTGTTTATGAACACCGAAGGCACCCAACCATGCATCTCGATCCAAGATGTGAAGTATTGCAATGGGAGATGCACAGGATTTAACCCCGGCTGAGTAGTGTCAGCTGCTAAACTCCGGCCATGGTATAGATGAGCTAACCCCTCGATCCCAATGGCCACACGAGTACTTGCGACGATGCGATGAGCCGGATAAAAAACAGACGGTCTCATGTAGCGGGGGTGCATTGGAAGCGCGAACCAACTCAGCCACAGGCTAATGAACCCCAAAAAGAATGTCTCTTCGTCAATACCCGGGGCAGCGATCTCTGCAAAGGGGACAACTGGAGTGTCCAGAATAAAGAAATTCTTTAGATCCGCTTCCGCCATCGGCAAGTTATCTAGACCAAACCCGAAGGGGTCGTCGAGTTTGGAGAATTTCGCGGCCTGTTTAGAGAGAACTTCCGGACTAAGAAAGCGGGCGATAAATTCTGCGAAGCTAACCCTATGCCCGCCAGATTCCAGGAATAAATTCTCGTGCATGTTCAACACCTTGATCAAGCTGGGGAACTGATGTTGAACGGCGTTCTCCGGAGTAAAGCCCATTACCATTGACTTAGTGGCAAAGATGTACTCATCGGGGGGAAGTATCTCCTCATAGTGCTCCCCTCTGACGGGTAAGCCATAGATCTCCGCGAACTCTTCTAATGAAATCAAAACTTCCCGATCTGATAAGAGAAAGGTATGGGTCGGGATGTTTGTTGGATATAGTGCCCTCAAAGTCAATTATTGGATCGCAGGCACGTGATTGCAATGATTGAGGAGGACCTATACCGGTAGGACAGTCTTACTCGAGATGATAATATGCTATCTGGTTTTCCTTTATCAGTCGTGTACAGGTTCAGGTGACTGATCACTGTTACACGTTGATAGAGCCCTTAGGATCTTGCTTGACTACCAACAGTATGATGGCGATCATATACGTGAGAGTTGGGTAGTCTATAAGCACATACTTAATTGTGGTCCCTAGTCGTGGGAGTTTCGAGACAGGGCATCGATACTCCGGAGTAGACTAGTGTATACAGTCGAGACCCCGATGAAGGGCGGTGGCTGGTCTCACAAGCCACCGGTGTCAGTTGGATCACTTAAGATGTATACAGATGCTCATTGGATTATGAGTACACCGGACAAGACTCGCTGGGAACCTGCTAGTTGGTATTATACCTAGCATCAGATAGCAGTTCCCTGGTGACATGTGTATAGGTTAGTTCATTGACCTGAGGTCGTCATTTGCCTCGTGTGAGTTCCCATTGTGCTTTGATTTCTACCCTACCACGGCTCAAAGGAGTCGTGCAAACAGGTCTTTTTTGGATACAGTCCCGAGCCACATGGAGACAAGTGAGCGGATCGGCAGGGGATTCGTCTCTCCCGGTATTGGGGGTGAGATCGCGCTGTGTCTAGGAGAGCTATTACACAAAACCCTCGGCCGAGGTAGGATATTTACTGGTAGGTACTCCAGTAGTATCTCAGGGTGTTCTGGGCTACACTCTGACACCACTTATACCGCTATTGGGGGTCTGACGTTACCAGCCTCATAGGCCTAATATGCGATACTCATAGACGAACGGACCGGACTGTATGTATATTGTCACTGTTAGGCTCAGTAGGGTTCCAGGATGAGTTCACTCATCGGCTTCCCTTGAGGTCAGTACATGGGCAGCCGTTACGCACAGCTAGTGCCGCTGACGTCTTGTGGTTAAACCCACTGCCAGGATACTGATGAGTCATTAGAGTCCCCCACAGATAGTTTCCCAAGTTCGGACGAAACGTTGTAGAGGCCGTATGGTTTTATGGCAGGGTTCGGAAAATGCACGTGTGTTTACGCACGTGTCATATTTCGGACAGATAATACTGGTGGGCTTTGGTTTAAGCCGAATCCAAGTATTATACTGTGTAGATATAATATCTTTGTATCAGTTGCATATATATTCGGTCGTAATACAAATGCGGGTATGTTTATACTGTTACGGAGTTGTCCTGAAATTCGTTTCGGGATCGCTTTTGGAAGTTGCCAGTTTTCTATCACCCGTCTTAAACATTCGGTTTAATGCGGATTTATCTTTTCTTGAGGGTGAGTCATGAGGGTGAGTCATGAGTGTGGAAGCTTCTAGAAGAGGTGACTAGGTTTTATGATTCATTGTATGCATTAATGGAATGGTGAGGTGTTATTAGTGAGTCACCTTTTCATTAATGACTTTTGTTCTTGCTAAGATATTTTTTCTTGATCTTTTGTGAGAAGCTTTTCTAATGGTCACCACTTGCTCCTACACTCACCTCCCTCCTTCTATATATGTGGCCGGCCCCCTCTTGGAAATAGGATGAGAGTTGAAGAAAAAAATAGATGATAGATTTGGGTTCATGGATATTTGATTATCTCATTTCTCATTTTCATTCCATTCAAAAGGCAACTTCATTAACTGTTCATCCATGGTTTTGGATGAAGCGAGACAAAGTGTTCTACTCGTTCTCTACTTCATCTTGGTCATCTCTTTTAGCAGACTTGATGACCGAGTTGCCTCGGTATAGAGGCGGGAGCCCGTTTAAAGATCCGTAGATATGGTGCCATCTCGATGAGGAGCCAGGAGATCAGAGCAGCCGCAACGGAGCGTGGGATGATGGTTAAAGAATGAAGGACTCGGATCGTTCGGTATAACCTTTCTACCCACTTTGAGTTTGTTAGTTTAGCGTTAATGGCAGATCCGGGTTATAGTATGCAATAGCGCCAGTTATAAAAGTTTTTGTTCCGCATTTGGCGTCTGAAAGACGGCCGGGGCGCTACCGTAGACTTACAATGGTATCAGAGCCATGCCATTAAGCTTTACTAACTTGTTCTAACACGTTTTAAATATCGATCGAATGGAATTTCGAAAACTACATTTTTCTGTGTAAAGTTTCTGTCGAATTTTAAAACAGGTCTAAAAATCATTTTGAGTATCTCAGAAAATCGTGCAGGCTTTTTTAAGAATACTGGTGAAATTTGGTCAACTGTTGACTCCGACGCGCCGCGGAACCACCGCGCAAACCCTAGTTTATCCGCGGTTACGCCGCCATTTTAGAGCTACAGTGAACCATTTTTCTACAGTAGGGTCTTCATTGAAAATTGTGGTTTCTGGAATATTTCTTTTGGGCCCAGATTTTGTTACTGTACAGCAGATATACGTGGGGCCCACTTCGGGAAGTTTTGTCGATCGAAATTTTAAACTTGTTAGATTACAGTACTTACATTATATCTCCGACCGTGAATGTCATTCGAGCGGTAAATTGCGTCTAATTGCTATAGTCTTTTTAGACGGATTTGCGAACTTGACATTCGCGTTGATGTTCTGTGTTGTGCTGTGATGTTGCGGATTTGTCGTGGTGGATAGCAGTGTGCAATGGTAGTGCAGTTTGAATTTATTTGTACATTTGATATTGCGGGACGAGCGTCCAACATGTGGATTGCCGTCACTGCCTGTTTGTACAATATTCTTTTGGGGCACGACCGGGCTGAGGTCGATGTACCCGTTGTACATATTTTTTTATTTCTGTACTAGTTTTACCGCGCGACGGAGTGCACGGAGTGACGGGTTCTGGAGGGCAACGGGTCCGCATCTCATGTCTTTGAGAGGCAGAGGGGCCTCACTCTAGAATTGGCAGACTATTCACCGCACTCGTATGGGGTACAGGTTAACCTAAGGTGGGGTACTCAAGTTACCGGATTCCGTGAAGTGCAGGGTGGTCCATTCACTATGCTGTAGGGGGCTGCCTCGCTTCAGGTTTTGGCGGGTAACTTTCCGCACCCGTAGGGGTCTAGGTTTCATTGCACAGGCTATCCACACGACCAGGGGAACGTCGGGTTTCAGTAGCGGCTCTGTGAAACCCGGGGATCCCAGATTATCTGTATTGTTCTGTGATGCTTATTACTTTTCTGTAATGTTGCATATTATCACGCCTGGAGCGATTATTGTATATTGGTATATATACTATTAGATGTTGTATATGTTTTACACCCGCGCTAGTCCAGTCCCCGCTCTGTCGTTAGTTAAGTGACCTAACGGGTGATGACGGGACCCAGTGACGAATGCGGATGGTATATACGTACATTTTATTTTCGTTCTTTTCTGGTGTGATTAATTGATGAGACTGCGTTGATTCTGATCAATGCAAATGAAAACAAACCTATTTGGCAGTTGTTGGAACAGTTTTAAAAAGTGTTATTACAAAGATGTTTCCTTTTGTTTTGCATAGTGGTATTCGGTTGGAATATCCTGCACCTCATTCGACGAGGCAAGGGCCGATATCCCTTCACCGGGAGTGACCCCTTGGGCAGAAGTTTGCGTCAGGGTAATAACTTCACTATAGTCGATTACAAGTTGCTTTGCATCGCGGTATTCAGTTGGAATATCCTGCACCTCATTCCACGAGGAAAGAGCCGAGATCCCTTCACCGGGAGTGACCTCTTTAGCAAAGGTTTTCGTCACTATATTTTTATAAAAAGCTATTAGATTCCTTCAGCGATATCAAGTTCATTACGTTAAAGGTTTTTCGCCAAAAACCAGCCGTAGCCCTCCGTCATTTCTTTTAGGTATTCAGTAGTATTCAAGCTATGTATTTTGACCTAACGCCAAGGCATACTGTTTGGTAGCTGCTGGGTATTCATTTGTTGCATAGATAGATGAGTTGGTTTGGGATAGTCGTTCTGCCATTTTGGCCAAACGTCAAGGGTATGTGCGGGTGGGTTCAAATTGATAAGATAATGATGGGTAGAACTTGGCATGTGACTTATGACATTTTGACTTAACGCCAAGGTCATAAGAGCATGGGGCAAAAATTATATCTGGAGCTTCTAAAGAAACTGAAACTTGCCAGGCATGCGCATACCTTCTGGAGTGTGATAACGTGAGTGGATTCCGTCACGTTATCATGCGATGAGAGTTGGATCCCGATTCCCACTGATGAGTTGGTTTACTCTTCGGGTGATCCCGATTGATTCTTCTTTTAGGTTTGGAGGAGAATTTGATAATACAGTAGGAGGTTTCCTGATTAGATAAAGTAATAACCATTCTGATTTAGGTTAGAGTGCACGCAGAGTGTTTCTTTTCTCTCTCTCTCTTTGGCAGCGACCTTTGACCGACCCTAGACTATGACTCAGTGACCAAGTTGACCGAACCTTCTTAAAATATTGACTTTTAGATTGTCTGAGCTGCATAAGTCATTGCCACTCCTTCTTTTACCCTTTGCATTTCTCAGAACACCCCGTATTACTACGGACATCCACTTCCATTGGATAGATCCATCGTATGGTTATATACGAACTCGAAGGGACTTCTTCGAGGATGGATCCAGGTTCAGGAGAAATAGAATTGGTCTATTCAGTTGTCTTTTATTATCACCTTCTCTCATGTTGCGAGGGCTCCTTAGTTTAGGAGAGTACACCTATTACGCTTATTAGATAGTCTTCTTCCAAACCATAGGCAGGTGCCGAAAGGTAGAGAATGAAGAAAACCAATTAGCCTAAGTAGGGTGTAAAGAAGATAATAACTAAAGACAAAATAAAGGGATTAGAAAGAGGGCAAAGTAAATTGCAACTGTTATCATTCACGACCAAACCGCGCACTTCATCGCCACTCCTATTTCACCTTTGCTTTTTTCCCCAGTTCGGGAGAAATAGAATAAGGTATTATTCAGTTGTCTTTTATCATCACCTTCTCTCAAGTTGCGAGTACTCCTTGGTTTAGGAGGGTACACCTATTATGCTTACTGGATAGTCTTCTTCCAAACCATAGGCTGGTGCCGAATGGTAGGGAAGGAAGAAAACCACTTAGCCTAAACGGGTGTACAGAAGGTAATGAATAAAGACAAATAAAAGGATTTGGAGAGATGACAAAGAAATATACGGTTATAGTCATGAATTGGATTATGGAAGAGGCATTAGTAGGAATACCAGGATACCCCTACGAAACATTTTCATGTTTCCGTGCGTTAAAGGAAAACTGATTTCCCGATTAGATACTTACTCCAGGGTATGTATTTACCAGGTTTCATTCTTATATCTGTATGGTTTTACAAATGATGAGTGGGAGTAAGTTATTGGGAATTAGGTGATCATCCTCATTATATCGGAATTCGTTGTAATTGGTGATATTTGAGGAAATCGCCTGGGTACAGTTTTCAACCTACGATGCATAGGTTTTGAGTTATTCAACTCAGCGGACTTATACAGAGTATTGTATGTTGTCCAGTGTCCATCAGGACAAAGGGGTTGGTCCTCGTACTATGTTCTATTTACTAATGACTTCTCTAGTTTTTAGACAAGTGTTTCGTAGAAATATAAGGTCTAAGTTTTGAGAAATTGTAGGTATAAGAATAAAGTAGAGAACCAGGTGTCGCAAGTATCGGGATTCTTCAAAGAGATCGAAGATGTAGATTCTTGTGATTGGTATTCAGATGATAGTAATGGTTTTGAGAAACTTGTTTCTCTTTCAGGTTACTCATAATTGGATGGATTCCTAAGTTGAGTAATACTGATTAGCCTATCTCTATTAAGTTGATATGCACTAGAGACAGCTGCATGATTAGAATCTGGTTCCAATTAAATAAGTGCCAAAGTTTCTATATTAGATATAGAATGGTTCATATCTTAATGATGTTAAGGTACGGGGAGTTGTCCGGCTTATGCTTAAAACCAGACTCTGGATAACTCAAGGTATGTTTCTGTAATGGCAGTTTGTGGGTTGACCCAAGCTATGTCGAGGGTTGACTTTCTACCATCTGGAAGATCAATAGTGATATTGTTCTTGACTCGCCACGGTTTTAGTAAAATGGATTTTTTTCAGAAAACAGTAGTGGGAGTATGGTAGAACTGGAAGTGATTCCAGAACCGCAAACAATTACGAAAAATTTAATAGGACCTAAAGATTCAATCAGGTTTGACATTCTATTAGTCACTCCGCAGATATGAAGGGTAACCTCAGACACCCGAGAGGTACCCCGGTAGCCTCAAGGACGGTGACAGAGAGGTTCTTGTTTACCCAGACTTGACACTACTGTTATTCCAGGCTATGAGACCCTGCAGGAGGTTAAGTATAGCGTCGTTCTAAACTAGCTTTAGAAGTGCACGTATATATTATTCTGCCAGAGGGTTGTCGTGGTCAGTGGGAGCAGCGGAAGCATAGTGGGCAAGAAGCTTATGTCTATTTATAGACTTGAGCAGATATAGCGGAGATAGATCATCTAATTTTAATGTGACAGTCATGGGTTTGACTTCATCATAATAGGGGATGGATCTGTTAAGAAGGTAGTAGGGTGTGATGTCCTGGTATTTGGATAACATACACAGAGTAGGAAGTAAAATTCCTATACTACAATCGGTTATACTGTGGTCGTCACACAGTTGTTTCTCCACAAAAGATATGGATATAATATCTGACATTCTGGTTACTAGATCTATGGTTTTAAATCTAGATTTGGGTAGTTTCCCAATGTGGGTACTTTGACATTATTCTAATAGTATTTTAGAATAGATGACTCCTGGCATGGTGGTGTAACTGCGGGTGATGGAGTCACCCTCTCTAAAAGTGTCTTAAAGACTAAAGGGGAGAGGGATGTGCATGATTGGCAGATCACTTGCTTAGGCAATTGAGTCAATCATGAGATGTCAAGTACCACACCAGATGTTGTTTTTGCACTAGATGCGATAAGTTTATATATTAATCCAATCCTGAAGAAACATAAGGAAGCAGTTTTAGAACATGAGTGCATGTTCTACGGATTTGATGACGGCAGCCTCCTTCGGAGACGGTTATCATTCCAGGCTTCAAAGGTGACATGGATGACAGAGTGATTGTCAGAGTTATAGTTTTTCCCTCTGACAAAGGGGGAGGTATTATGGACAGGTGGTCTAAGAGGATACTGTGGGAGGCATAGTGCTGGACACTGATTAGTTTCAGTTGTGGATACAGTCTAAGAAGTTTGGATTTGAAGTTCATTTATGAACTAGGTCCCATCAGATATCCAGACATATTCTAAGACAGGTATTACTCAATTCGGGGGATGGCTTTCTCCGCGAACTTGAGATTAAGAGAGACATAGAAAGAAACATCAGGACGGATCCACTCACTGAGGCTATTTCTCGAACACGAGAGTTTTACAAACGAGCTTTGTGAAACTGATTAGTAGAGGAGTTGGATGGTCGGTATCACACGGGCTGTGAGTATGCGACATCACAATAATTTGCCTTAATTGCAAGTGGGAGATTGTTGGATATAGTGCCCTCAAAGTCAATTATTGGATCGCAGGCACGTGATTGCAATGATTGAGGAGGACCTATACCGGAAAGACAGTCTTACTCGAGATGATAGTATGCTATCTGGTTTTCCTTTATCAGTCGTGTACAGGTTCAGGTGACCGATCACTGTTACACATTGATAGAGCCCTTAGGATCTTGCTTGACTACAAACAGTATGATGACAATCATATACGTGAGAGTTGGGTAGTCTATAAACACATCCTTAATTGTGGTCCCTAGTCGTGGGAGTTTCGAGACAGGGCATCGATACTCCGGAGTAGACTAGTGTATACAGTTGAGACCCCGACGAGGAGCGGTGGCCAGTCTCACAAGCCACTGGTGTCAGTTGGATCACCTAAGATGTATACAGGTGCTCATTGGGTTATGAGTACACCGGACAGGACTCGC
Organism: Agapanthus africanus; assembly: GCA_030015575.1. NCBI lineage: Eukaryota > Viridiplantae > Streptophyta > Magnoliopsida > Asparagales > Amaryllidaceae > Agapanthus > Agapanthus africanus. The sequence continues at coordinate 53,125,394 of CM057347.1, forward strand.
CGGGAACCTGCTAGTTGGTATTATACCTAGCGTCAGATAGCAGTTCCCTGGTGACATGTGTACAGGTTAGTTCATCGACCTGAGGTCATCATTTGTCTCGTGTGAGTTCCCACTGTGCTTTGATTTCTACCCTACCACGGCTCAAAGGAGTCGTACAAACAGGTCTTTTTTGGGTACAATCCCGAGCCACATGGAGGCAAGTGAGCGGATCGGCAGGGGATTCGTCTCTCCCGGTATTGGGGGTGAGATCGCGCTGTGTCTAGGAGAGCCATAACACAAAACTCTCGGCCGAGGTAGGAGATTTACTGGTAGGCACTCCAGTAGTATCTCAGGGTGTTCTGGGCTACACTCTGACACGACTTATACTGCTATTGGGGGTCTGACGTTACCAGCCTCCTAGGCCCGATATGCGATACTCATAGACGAATAGACCGGACTGTATGTATATTGTCATTGTTAGGCTCAGTGGGGTTCCAGGATGAGTTCGCTCATCGGCTTCCCTTGAGGTCAGTATATGGGCAGCCGTTACGCACAGCTAGTGCCGCTGACGGCTTGTGGTTAAACCCACTGCCAGGGTACTGATGAGTCATTAGAGTCCCCCACAGATAGTTTCCCAAGTTCGTGCGAAACGTTTTAGAGGCCGTATGGTTTTATGGCAGGGTTCGAAAAATGCACGTGCGTTTACGCACATGTCATATTTCGGGCAGATAATACTGGTGGGCTTTGGTTTAAACCGGATCCGAGTATTATACTATGTAGATATAATATCTTTGTCTCAGTTGCATTTGTATTCGGTCGTAATACAAATGCGGGTATGTTTATACTGTTACGGGGTTGTCCCGAAATTCGTTTCGGGATCGCTTTTGGAAGTTGCCAGTTTTCTATCACCCGTCTTAAACATTCGGTTTAATGCGGATTTACCTTTTTTTGAGGGTGAGTCATGAGGGTGAGTCATGAGTGTGGAAGCTTCTAGAAGAGGTGACTAGGTTTTATGATTCATTGTATGCATTAATTGAATGATGAGGTATTATTAGTGAGTCACCTTTTCATTAATGACTTTTGTTCTTGCTAAGATATTTCTTCTTGATCTTTTGTGAGAAGCTTTTCTAATGGTCACCACTTGCTCCTACACTCACCTCCCTCCTTCTATATATGTGGCCGGCCCCCTCTTCGAAATAGGATGAGAATTGAAAAAAAAATAGATGATATATTTGGGTTCATGGATATTTGATTATCTCATTTCTCATTTTCATTCCATTCAAAAGGCAACTTCATTAACCGTTCATCCATGGTTTTGGATGAAGCGAGACAAAGTGTTCTACTCGTTCTCTACTTCATCTTGGTCATCTCTTTTAGCAGACTTGATGACCGAGTTGCCTCGGTATAGAGGCGGGAGCCCGTTTAAAGATCCGTAGATGTGGTGCCACCTCGACGAGGAGCCAAGAGATCAGAGCAGCCGCAACGGAGCGTGGGATGATGGTTAAAGAACGAAGGACTCGGATCGTTCGGTATAACCTTTCTACCCACTTTGTAGTTTGTTAGTTTAGCGTTAATGGCAGATCCGGGTTATAGTATGCGATAGCGCCAGTTATAAAAGTTTTTGTTCCACATTTGGCGTCTGAAAGACGGCCGGGACGCTACCGTAGACTTACAGTTCCATTGCTCCAAAATAGACTTGATCCACCACACATGGCAAGCGTGGTAATGAAAGAGGGACGTGTAGATTGCGGGGTACAACCCGGTCTTTAATAGCAGCGACCTCTTGGCCGATAGGATATACCGGGCCCACTGTAGATAGCTGGCCGAATGATGGGGCGTCAATCCTATCATATAAACTTGCCTCCAAGGGCGTAACTCTCCTTGGCATATGCGTTGCCCCAAAATGTCTAAGGCCATCGGTGGCTGTATGGGTATTGATGCCATGGAACGCTGAAGACGACCTTCCAAGGTCTAGTTGACCTCTACTACGGCGTAAGTCACTTTAGGCGGATCAGCATAATGAATCGCTGGGATTGGCTCCGAAGGCGTTGCACAAGAAAAACTGCGCCGACCCTGGATAATCTGACTATACCATGAACCCCACAGTTGAAGAGATTTTTGCGCTGGGTCATGATCCTTAATAAGCGCGAAGACTTCCCGATCTACGGGCGCGTCAGCGAAAGCGCTTTCCGAATGTACGAGGGAAAAAAAGGAATCGGAAGCCATAGTACCCGCACAAAAAGGGAGGAGTCAGCTATCGACACAATGATTAAGGCTTTAACATTCTTTGTCACTTAAAATTGTACTGCACCATAGTTTAAAAAAAGGGGGACATGGGCCCTACAAAATCAAGGTAACGCCCCATCAATGATGGGTAGTCAATCATTAAAAATAGAATTCAAAAGGATTCTCATTTAATGAGAAAACATCATTGGACTCGGGAGTTAAACTCCTTCGAGAACTGTGTTCTGCAAACAGATTTCAAATCTGTTAAGAAAATTAGAGAGGGAATAAAATTCCCAAAATTTTACAGAGACAAGCACTATAGAACAATGGGATAAACATCCCAGAACCCTCAAAAGCAAAGCTTTCTAACAGGGTAAAACCCAAAATGATCTTTAAGATCTACGATCTACTCAACAAAAAAAAAGTATCTTTTTTTATTAGATCTCTAAGAGATCATTACAAAAGAAGAGCAAAGCTCTGTTAATGGGTTAAAACACTAAAACATGAAGAGATTCCTTCAAGAGTTTGGTCATGATCCTTACCAAATTTTTTGACAGAGTTTTGACTCTAAAAGAGTTTCCTTGGACAGAGATCTAAGCTCTGGAAAGAGAATTGAATTCTCAGATAAAGAAGAAGGCTAAGAAAGATGAGCAGCCGTCATCTCAAAGGCCAAAGGCCCTATTTATAGGCACAGGAAGATGGTTCAATTTCCAAGAAGATCGAACGGTGGAAAAGGTGCCACCGCTGCACTCACGTGCAAGTCAGGTGAGCGCAACGGTAGGGGGCATTTGTTTCCCTAATAAAAGAGCAAAGCTCTGTGAGGCAGCGCCCAGCGCTTAAGCACCTCACGTGCCTTACACGAGGGCGCCAGCGCCAAAGTTAAAAACTCTTATATATGAGCGGCGCCCATATGCAAAGCACACAAAAAATCTTAAGTGGCGCCCACGTGCACAACATGTGAGTGCCGGCGCCTTATAGAATTAAATTCTACCCACTGTTAAACAGAGACGTTGGATCAAAGATCCAACGGAGATGATAAATCATCAGGATGCAAAATTAAATTCTCTTTAGAGGAAACATTCCTCAAATCTTTCTATTCAAGAAGGATTGCCCTCTGTAAACCAGAGTACCGTTGGATTAAAAATCCAACGGTGATTAAAGAATCACCAATCTACAGAATAAATTCTGTATGGGAAAATATTTCCCTAATCTTGTTAAAAACAAGAAATTACTTTCTGTAACACATATGTCATTGGATCAAAGATCCAACGGTAGGTAAGGATTATGACTGTTAATGAGAGATTTCTTCGGAGCTAATCAACAAACTGCCCCTATTATATAAAGGACCCAAGACTTAAAGTCTGAGATAGAAAAGACCCTCATAAGCTTCTACAAAAAGTAAAAAGCTTCAAAAAGGAACAAAGAATAAGTCTCCCCTTTCAAAAAAAACTCTAGGTAAATAAGAAGATGAGAGATCAAAGCATCTCGTTTTACCTATTGAAAGGTTTAACCCTTTTAAAAGAAGAACTTAGTTCTTTCTCTGGATCTGAGATCCCCAAGATAAGTCTTCCACAAGTTGAGAATTTAATTCTAATCGGGAAGAACTTTTTCTTGGGGATCAAAGATTCAGAAAAGAAGCAGGAAATTGAATTCCTCAAAGCAAAGTATATAAGGAAAAATTGCCACCCAGTACCTCACGTGCCCCTCACGTGGGCGCCACAGAAAATAAGGAGTGATTAGCACTTAAATTGAGCGGCACTCAGCGCCCAGCGCTTCACGTGCCTCTCACGTGGGCACCACAGGAAATAATGAGTGCTTAACACTCAAATTGAGCGGCACTCAGCGCCTAGCGCTTCACGTGCCCTTCACGTGGGTGCCACAGAAAAATAATTAGTGTTTAGCACTCAAATTGAGCAGCGCTCAGTGCCTAGCGCCTCACGTGAGCGCCACAGAAAAATAAGGAGTGCTTAGCACTCAAATTGAGTGGCGCTCAGCGCCCAGTGCCTCATGTGCCCCTCACGTGGGCGCCACAAAATAAGGAGTGCTTAGCACTCAATAAGCGGTGCTCAACGCCCAGCGTCTCACGTTCCCCTCATATGGACCCCTCAGAAAAATAAGGAGTGCTTGGCACTCTAGGCAGCGCCTAGCACCTAGCTCTTCACGTTCTTCGCACGTGGGCGCCATAAAGAGTGTTTAGCACTCCATATAATGACAAAAGGGTAAATTGTTTAAGACTTATTGGGCACTTCCCATGACTGAAAACCCCACATGATTATATGTGAGCGTCAGAACTTATATAAGTGCTCAGTACTTTTTGCATAAAAAAGGTGACTGAGCCCAAACAAGTGTTTAGCACTCTTTTTTTCAAATAAAAAGAAAATTGAGTGAACCAAGCCTAGGCTAGTTCGGCAACTTAAGAGTAGAAATTCCCTAATTCAGATCGACAGAGCCCATGTGCTCACTACTTCCCATATCGATCTTAGTCCCAAATACGACTATCGATCTTCCAACCGATGATATCCCAAAACGGTATTCGTCCCACATTCCCCTAAGGAAATATTAGTCTCAAAATACGACTAATGATCATTTTCCCCTCAAATACAGGAATTTGTTCAAGGGTACATCTCTCTACACCTCTGATACATGTCATTGTAATTCTTCAATATCTTCAGAGAGGTGGCGAGTCCCGACAACCAACTGCTTTTTGGTGCACTTCCCAAACTGACATGCACATCCCAAATCAAACCACATCCCAGAATGGATACATCCCATATCATCGTTGCCCATCCCGTCACGTAACAAATACACGTGCACGCAAGATGGACAATGGACCAAGATGTCCCTAAACTAACAACGGACCGAAACGTCCTTAAACTAATCGTTGCCTCCAAAATGGTAACAATGGACCGAGACGTCCTTAAACTAAAATCTCACCCCCAAATGGTGATCAACGGATCGAGACGTCCTTAAACTAAAATCCCACCCCCAAATGGTGATCAACGGACCGCAACATCCTTAAACTAAAATCTCACCCCCAAATGGTGATCAATGGACCGCAACGTTCTTAAACTAAAATCTCACCTCCAAAATGGTGATCAACAGACCGTAACGTTCTTAAACTAAAACCTCACCTTCAAAATAGTGATCAACAGACCGAAATATCCTCAAACTAGAATTTCGCCTCCAAAATTGCGATAAGGGACCGAAACATCCTTAAACTAAAACAACAGAGCCCAAATGCTCTTTTGTTGGATCTGAAGCAAAAATAATCCTAAGACCTTGTTAAGTAGATCTTAGTCTCAAATTGGACTAACGTATCCTTAACAAAAAACCAATCGAGCCCCCAATTGCTCATATACATTTAAGTCGATCTTGATCTCAAAACAAATCAATGATCCTTAAATCAACCCAAACCCAAATCTAAGGGATACAGATTTGGACTAATCTACGCCCTACGGGCGACGACACAAATTAGTCTTCGTATGCAATCCACGGGCAACCAAAAATAAAACGAACACACACGACACGATGTGAACTTCTATAGTAAGAGAAAGTGGTTATCATGATGCGGTAATGTAATTAACTGCAAGGGCTTGCGTCTGCAGGGAAGAGCGTCCCCACAATCAAAAAACCCCTCGCAAACGAGGGGGAATCTGACGAAGTCTGCTACAACGACCGCATCTGTCCAAACCTCCGATATACGGTGCCATAAATCAACCTAGCATCTTTGGAGAGGTGGACAGATAAATCCAAATAGCATCTGCCCCAAAAATTCAGGCCAGACGTCCTAACATCCCGGTCGCGTCTTTCGGCAGAGAACAATACTATCTTCTCTTACTTTTTTGGGGACTTACCGAACGCTAGTTCGCTATCGACATTCCTTTCTATTTCTTTCTTTGGAATGTTCGACAGGAGGACTGGACTCTGAGAAGATAGATCCCAACCCGGAGGACTTGGACCATCTTGCTGCTCAGCTAGACTACTAGCTCTTTCCGGCTTGCACTTACTTTTTGTATGCCATTGTTTAGGCATTTGCTTTTATTATTGTATCATTTATCTCAGACAGTTGTATATAAAGTTGAATGAAAATAAAGTTGTTGTTTTATTTTATTACTCTTTTCATTCTTATTCATTGTTGTATTGGTTAATTACGCTTAACATATTTATTTTCATAATAAATACGTTGCGGGCTTGCCACGTCACCATTTCCGTCTACTGGAAAGCGGAGCATGATGAGTTTTGTTGGTGGCCCATGCAGGTCAGTTCTGAATGAAATTTTAAGCAATATATCATAAGAATTATAAGAATCAGCAACTATACATTCATTGCATTTCAAATTTCCTGAATCTATCCTAACCTTTCATTTTCTATCAAGGTGATGGATTCTCCCAACAACACCAATACCAATGTCAATGGCAACACACCACCACCTACTTTACCACCTCCCCCTACCGTTGCTACTCTAATCAATGAACATATGCTGCTTCTAGAAGCCATCAAAAGTCTTCTGGAAGGCCAGCAGCAGCAGACTGCTATTCTCATGAACTTCCCGGAAGCCGAAGCACCTGAAGTAAAGCAATTCCGTGCATTGCATCCAAGAAACTTTTCAGGGTAAGAAAGTCCTCTTGAGGCTGAAGAATAGGCCCAGAGTATAGAGGACGACCTGTAAGTCCACGTTGCCCTCTCCGGTTCTTATGGGGAGGCGGAAACGGTAAAAAACATTTTTTTATGGCAAGGCAACATGGACTAGAAAAGAGGATCTTTGCTAAACAAAAAACTGAGCAAACTAACTACAAGTTTAACTACTATGTTAGAGGGTTATACCTAGGTCTTGAACTCCTTCTCTTCTTACTCCTTGGAGTGGTTGGAACAGCTCCACCTCGTAGTCTCCTTGTTGTCGAAGAAGGATCCACCCGAAAGCCTCTAACTTGAGCTCCTACCTCAACCGAGAGGCAACTAAAGTGCTTGGCTTGCTAGACCTAGAACTCTAGAGTGAGTAGAGAAAAGTTTTGAAGGTTTTATCTCAATAGCTCAAGCTTCTCAACACATGAGACATGAGAGCTTTGAGAGAGAGCAAGAGGATGAGCTTTTGGATGAGAGAGAGTGATCAAGTGAGAATGAGCTTGACTTTTTACAACCATGCTCACAAAAGAAAGAATAATGATGATGATGATAATAATTAAGAATTGTGATGGTTAGTTTCAATGACCATTATCATTTCATGCATTTAATGCATTTTGCAAAGAACAAGAAGCATCATTGAAATGAAATGATGATGGTCAACGAGTCCACAATGGTCAACCGGTCAACAAAGTCAAAAAGTCAACAAAAGTCAAATGTTCAACTCAACCATGGCACAATAATACTTAATTAATATTATTAATCATATTTCTTATTCTCATTAGGGTTTAGAAAAAAGTCAACGGTCAACAACCCTAATGAGAATCCTCTGCCTCTGCCTCTGTCAACTGTGCATACACACCCGCATCCGTGTTCCGAAGAACACGAATACAATGAGATAAAACCAATCCTAAAACATGTACTAGGATCTGGCTTAATCCAAAGCCCGCTAGTAATAACTGCCCGGACACCAAACGTGCACAAGTGCGCGGATGTGAACGAACCCAGTCTCAAAACCATGCGACCTCTACTCTGTTTTGCCCAAAGGAGAATAGCCTTCTGTGAGGGACTCTAAAGACTCGACACTACGCTGGCAGTGGGTTTAACCACAGGGCGCAAGTGGTACTAGCTGTACGTAACGGACCCCAGGTAGATGCCGATAAGAAGACTGATGAGGTGAACCCATCCGAACTCCTACTGAGCCTGAATGTGACAATCTCCGTACAGTTCGGTCTGTTCGTCTGAGAATATCGCATGTCGGGCCTAGGGGGTGGTAAACGTCAGTCCCCTACTAGCGGTACAAGTCGTGTCGGAGTGTAACCCAGAACACCCTGAGATAACACTGGATAACCTACCAGTATATCTTGCATGCCTTGGCCAGGGACGACTATGTGTAATGGCTCTCCTAGACACAGCACGATATCAACCCCCAATACCGGGAGAGACGAATCCTGTCTAACCGTCACTGCCTCCAAGTGCTTCGGGACTGCACCTAACTGCTACCTGTTTGCACGACTCATTTGAGCCTTGGTAGGGTAGCAATCTAAGAACAGTGGGAACACACTCGAGGCGAAGTGACAGTGTCAAGTCAGCGAACTAAGTTGTACTCATGTCACCTGGGAACTGATAACTGACGATAGGTATAGTACCAACCAACAGTTGCCGACGAGTCCTGTCCAGTATACTCGTAACCTAACGAGCACCCGCATACTATCTGAAGCACGACGTACTGACGGCTGTGGGACAGACCGTCTCCCCTGCTGGGATGAGAAGCACATACGCTAGTCTACTCCGGAGTATCGATGCCATATCTCGATAATCCTACGACTAGGGACCTGTATAAAGATGTGCTTGTAGATTACCCATCCCCCACTAATGTGACTGCCATCACAACGCTGGTAATCAAGCAAAGATCCTAAGGGCTCCACTAATGTGTATAGGCCATATGCTAAAAGAAACACATGCACGCATTAAAGTAGAAACAAACCAAGTAGCATACTACCATTTCGAGCAAGATTGTTTATACAACTGTGAATATCCCAAGCTTCCATCAAGTAATATACAAACTAATATGATACAGTAATGGCCTCTAGGGCATATACACTAACAATCTCCCACTTGCATTAAGGCCATGTACTGGCGTATCGAAGACCTATCATCTCGATCAGCCGCTCGAACTGAGTCTGGGGTAAGGCCTTCGTGAATGGATCTGCGGTGTTATCTTCTGTAGCAACCCTCCGAACCTCGATCTCCCGGCGATCCACAATCTCCCTGATCAGGTGATACCGCCTCAAGATGTGTCTGGACTTCTGATGGGACCTGAGTTCCTTTGCTAAAGCTATAGCCCTGTTGTTGTCATAATACAGAGGTATTGGATCAACAATGGACGGAACCACTTGAAGTTCTGTCAAGAACTTCCTTATCCAGACGACTTCTTTTGCGGCATCAGATGCAGCGATATATTCCGTTTCCATCGTCGAGTCAGCAACGGTTTCCGGTTTAGAACTCTTCCAACACACCGCCCCTCCATTGAGGGTAAAGACATAACCCGACATGAATTTGGAGTCATCCTTGTCACTCTGGAAGCTGGAGTCAGCAAAGGCCTCCATCTGGAGGTCTTTTGCGCCGTAAACCAAAAACATGTCCTTAGTCCTTCTCATGTACTTTAAAATGTTCTTTACCGCTATCCAGTGCTTCTCCCCAGGGTTTGACTGATACCGGCTTACCACACTCAGTGCATAAGCTATATCTGGTCTGGTACACAACATCGCATACATTATAGAGCCTACCGCAGAAGCGTAGGGTATAATAGACATGCGATCCCTTTCCAAATCAGTCTTGGGAGACATCTCTTTAGAGAGGGTGGTCCCGTGACAAGCCGGTAAATTACTGCATTTGGAATCCTCCATACTGAATCTTTTCAGTATGGTGTCGATGTACCTGGACTGTGGAATTCCTAATATCCTCTTGGACCTATCACGATGGATCCGGATCCCCAGAATGTAAGAGGCATCACCCAGGTCTTTCATGGAGAACCTGTGTGACAAGAACCCTTTGACAGATTGTAGCATAGGAATGTCATTTCCTATCAAGAGAATGTCATCCACGTATAAAACGAGGAATACGACAGTTCGTGCTACAATTTTACTATAGATGCATGGTTCATCTGGATTTTTGATAAAGCCAAATTCTTTGACCGTCTCATCAAAACAGATGTTCCAACTCCGCAATGCCTGCTTCAGTTCATAAATGGACTTAAGCAACTTGCACGCCTTCCCGCTGCTCCCACTCTGAATGAAACCCTCTGGCTGGTCCATATAGACACACTCCTCTAAATTTCCATTTAGAAAAGCGGTCTTTACGTCCATCTGCCAAATCTCATAATCGTGGAAGGCCGCAATGGCAAGAAGGATCCGAATGGATTTGAGCATAGCCACTGGAGAAAAGATTTCGTCATAGTCCAAACCAGGTCTTTGACGAAAACCCTTTGCAACAAGTCTAGCCTTATAGGTCTCTACCTATCCATCTACACCAATCTTCCTTTTGAAGATCCATTTGCATCCTACGGGTTTTATCCCTTCTTGAGCAACGTCCAAAGTCCATACTTTATTGGTGTACATGGACTCCATTTCGGTCCGGATTGCATCCAGCCATTTTACCGAGTCAACGCTCTGAATGGCCTGCTGGAAGCTAGTCGGCTCATCATTATCAATGATGCAATCCTCTCTATCCCCGTCTATGAGAAAACCGTAGTATCTCTTGTGCGGATGAGACTGCCTACTATTCCTGCGGAGCGGCGCAGGAATGTCCTGTTCTTTCAAACCCTCTGGTTCTACTAATCTTTCAGTAATAGCTTGTGGTCTGGAATTTCTTCCAGTTCTATTGCACTCAAACTTATCTGATTTTCCAAAAATTCAGTTTCCAAGAAGCAGGCATGACGAGAAACAAAAACCTTTTGTTCCTCTTCGCAATAGAAGAAATATCCCTTGGAGTTCTTTGGATATCCCACAAACTTGCACTGTACTGAGCGTGCCTCGAGTTTGTCCGCATGCTGTTTTTTGACAAAAGCTGGACATCCCCATGTCTTAATGTGCTTATGATAGGGTGTTTTCTCACTCCACATCAGATATAGTGTGTTAGGCACTGTCTTAGTTGGAACTCGATTCAAAAGGTATGCAGCTGATTCTAGTGCATATCCCCAGAATGATCGCGGCAACTCAGCGTTACTCATCATGGAACGTACCATATCCAATAGGGTTCGGTTCCGTCTCTCCGATACACCGTTATGTTGTGGAGTGTATGGAGGAGTAAGCTGAGAGAAAATTCCATTCTCTTTTAGGTAATCCAGGAACTCGGCACTCAAGTATTCACCACCTCGATCAAATCTCAGTGTCTTGATACTTTTGCCTGTTTGTTTTTCCACTTCATTCTTTTATTCCTGGAATTTTTCAAAAGCTTCAGGTTTATGTTTCATTAAGAAGACATATCCGTACCTTGAAAAATCATCCGTAAAAGTAATGAAGTAAGAATAACCACTTCGCGCATGTGTAGACATTGGACCGCATACATCGCTATGTACGAGTCCTAAGAGCTCGCTCGCTCTTACTCCATGTCCAGTAAATGTAGTCTTTATCATCTTTCCTTTGAGACAGGATTGACAAGTTGCATATGATTGATATTCGAACGGATCCAAATATCCTTCTGTATGTAACTTCGTCAACCTTCTCTCATTGATGTGACCCAGTCTACAATGCCATAAGAAAGCATGATTTATTTCTGGAGACTTTCTTTTGTGTGTATTCTGGACATTGAAAATCTGTGATTGGTTCAATACGTATATACCGTTGCTTAATGTACCCGACCCAATCAGAACATGATTAAGGTGAATGTTTACAACATCGCTTACAAATGCAAAATCATAACCTTCTTTAGACATCAAAGATACAGATATGATATTACAAGTCGCACTGGGTACAAAATAACAATCACGCAAAACCAAAACATGTCCATCTGATAATCCCAAGTGATAGTCCCCCACGGACTCAGCATCCATGCCAGCTCCGTTTGCAACTGTGAGGATCATATCACCTGCCTTCAAAACCCTACGCTTTCTCAGTGCCTGCAAAGAATTACAGATATGAGATCCTGATCCGGTATCCAATACCCAGGAAGTAAAGTTTACTGATAGACAGTTTTCAATAACATACACACGTGAAGCCGAAGCCACAACTTACTTCGGGTCCTGGTTCTTGGCCTTCCAAGCCCTGCAATTCTTTTTCCAGTGTCCTTTCTTAGGACAATAAAAGCATTCTTCCTTCCCCACAAGCTGTCCCGCTACCTTTGTTGCCTTTGCCTTTCCCTTTGCTTCCACTTTACTAACACCGCCCCTTGGTTTGGTGGGGGTTTTCTTCTTCTTTCCCTTGGCTTTCGCTTTCGACCTAGAAAAAGAAGGTCCTCCAACAGACAAAGCGGGTGTTTCCCTTACTTTCTGTAAGGTGCCCTCTGCACTCCTCAATATGTTGAGGAGCTCCGGAAGTTCAACTTCTTTTCTTTGCATGTTGAAGTTCAGGATAAACTGGGCGTAAGTGGAAGAGAGGGACTGGAGAATCAAGTCAGTGTAGAGCTCGTTCTCTAACGTGGTCCCAAGGTCCGCGAGCTCTTCAATAAAGCCAATCATCTTAAGCACGTGTTCCGCTACCGATGATCCGACGGCCAATCTCGCCAAAAACAACTTTTTCGAGACTTCGTATCTGGTGATACGGGATTGCTCTCCATATAGTTCCTTAGTATGGAGAAATATGGATTCAAGGTCTATATTCTCGTGCCTCCTCTAATGTTCATTATCCATAGAGGCAAGCACGAGACACTTGGCCTTCGCGCAGTCGATCTCCCAGGTCTTACGGATTTCCTTATCCGCGGCGCTGGAGGTGGGACCTGGGACAGGGGGAGCTTTGGTGGTAAGGAGATACCCCAACTTGTCATAAGTGATTACCATTTTGACATTCCTGAGCCAATCTTTGTAGTTTGGCCCTGTCAGTATATTTTTATCTAGTAGTAACTTAAGTCCGGTCATAATATTTGGTCACTACAATTAGGAGAGAGAGAAGAAACACTTTAGCATGATGCTCTTGCAAGTTTAGAGTGGTTTTTAGTTTGTCTAAACAGGATAGCTCCCACTGTTTCTCGAATCCTTCCTCAAACCAAAAAGGATGAATTAGTCGGGATCAATCTCACCATACAATACTTGCTTAACCATTCAGCCAGGCCAGTGTTGGTACTTCGAGGGAGGTTTTCCAACGCTTTCGCGAAGTTCCTTAATTAAGTAACCTCTTTTCCCTGTGGGTGTAGCCCCGCTAACACCTTTCTAGACACCTACTTGGTTTATAGCATTGATCGTTAAGTGAGAAATTTCCCGAGGAGTAGCATATACTCATAGTAGGATCGGGATCCAAATATCATCGTGCGATAAAACTGAAGGAATCCTACCAGAATCATCACACTCCAAATGGTATGCAGCACTAGCAAGTTTCAGTTTCTTTAGAAACTTCCGATGTGGATTTTTGCCCCATGCTCTTATGACCTTGACTTTGGCCAACAAATCATAAGTCACATGTCAAGTTCTACCCGTCATTTTTCAGGTTAATTTGAACCCATCCATACCTACCCTTGACTTTGGCCAACAAGGCAGTACGACTGTCCCAAACCAACGCATCTATCTATACTACATATGAATATCCAATAGCTACCAATCACTATGCCTTAACTTTAGCCAACAAACACCGCTTGAATACTATTGGCTATCCATATGAAATGACGGAGGGCTACGAATGGTTTTGGCGAAACCGTGAACATAGTGAACTTGATATAATCGAAGGAACGCGATAGCTTTTAAAAGGAGTGGTTCAAGCTCCGCGTTTTAAAAGTTGTTTTTGAAAAGAAACCGAGTGGTTTTGAAATTGTTCCAACGACTTTACTTTGGTTTATTTTCTTACATTAATTTAATGTGTCCCATCATTTAATCCTACCATTGCAGAAAATAACGAAAATATGACGTACGCTTATGCCATCTGCATTCGCCACGGGGCCCCGTCATCATCCGTTAGGTTACTTAACTAACGACAGAGCGGGGGCTGGACTAGCGCGGATGCAAAACATAAGCAACGCCTACTAGATATCATACAGTAAAACCTCTATACAGTAATATCCTTGGGACCGGGGAAAAATATTACTATAGGGGGGTTATTCTTAAGTAGAGTTTTATATATAAAAGAAATCATGGCGGCAATAAGGCAAGAAGCGCAAGGTGATAATCCGGAAGACGATAGTGTGGAAATAGAAAAGGTGTCATGTCGAGAAGCTTCAAACATGTTGGATAAGTTAGAAATGTTTTGGATTCAACAAGAAGGTGATTGTGGTGACGAGTTACTACGAACTCGCAAGTTAAAGGATATGGTAGTAACTCAAAAAATTAAGTCATTGTCCCAAACAACTTTGAATAAGTACTTTATGTCATCTTAAGTTCAATTGTGTAGTTAAGTAATTTATGTCATCTTAAGTTCAATTGTAATAGCCAAGTAATTTTATGTATTTTTTATATATATAAAAAATTATTTAAAATTTAATGCCAATTTATTACTATATAGAGGTAAATTAGTACAGGCGGGACTTGGAAAAAGTATGGAATATCACACTGTGGAGGTTATTCTTATTTATAACTGGTCCCGAGTCGGGACCGGGACTTTTTATCACTATAGGGAGGTTATTCCTATATAGAGTATTCCTATACGGAGGTTTTACTGTATATAGATATATACATTCGTCAGATGCAATGATAGTCATTCCAGATCATAGATGAACACATTGGATATACTAGGAATCCGCGTTTCGTTCGAGCCTGCAACAAAAAGTGGATTACACGGTCGCGATGAATAGCCAAAACCCCACCCTAGACCCCTACGGGTGCGGCAAACTACCCGCCAAGTACCCGAAGTGAAGCAACCTCCCTCAACAACGTGAGTAGGCCACTCGGCACTTCGAGGTACCCGGTGTAAGCCAACGGCGGCGCCACGGCCGTCGATCCGACGCCGGAAATGCGGAAACAAAAACTTTCAAAAACTATTGAACCGGCACTACCGCGCACTTTTCACCCGGATCGGGCCATTAACCTAGCAACTAGCAAAGTAAAATACGGGTGGAGAAGTATACCAAGCGATCCGTGTCCTTCGGTCTTCGTCTCCACTCTGATCTCCCGCGGATACTTCGTCCGTCACCTCCTCGTCGAAACGGGCACCACATCGCCAAAGTCTTTTACGGGCTCGCACCTCTTGACCGAGGCAACTCGGGCGTGAAGTTGGCTAGCCGACGCGTCCAAGGGATGCTGTAGAATAGTGTAGTAGCCATGTCTCTTTGGGATTTATGAGGTTGCCATTTTTGGAGGAATTTGTGCACAAGAATTTTCATGGATGCTTGCTAGAAAAAAAATGGAGCATGCAATCTCTTTCTTGCTGTGGAAAAAAAAATGAGCTCTCAATTTTTCAAAAATGAGATGAAATAAATCACCACACACTCAAAAAATCAATCTCCCCTCTCTCTGGAATAGTGGCCGGCCCAAATAAAAAAAACATGGTGGGAAAAAAGAAATCTCATGCATGATGGAGAAAAAGAAAAATGATAAACAAAAGAAAATTGATCAAAACAATTTCCCATCCATTTCAAATCTCAATCTAATCAAACAACCATCAAAAGAAAAGCAAGTGATTGATTCAAAAGGAATCTCATGATGAGAAAGCCATATATATGCATGAAACCCCTCATCAAATAAGTTAATTGCAAACTTGCAATTAACCCCCTCCATCAAAAAGTCCGGCCGTGAAGGAATAAAAGAAAACCGGCCGGAACGGAATGCAAACTGGCAACTCTAGAAAAACGATCCCGTAATAAATTACAGGAAAACCCCGCTACTGCAAATACATGCCCGCATTTGTATTCCCACTGAACACAAATGCAAAAGAGACAAAACTACACTATCTAATACTAGGATCCGGCTTAAGCCAAAGCCGGCTAGTAAAAACCGTCCGATCACGATCCGTGTAATACCGCACGTATCTGATCGAACCCTGCCATATCTCCATACGGCCTCTACAGCGTTTTGCCCGAAACCTGAGTAACTGTGTGTGGTGGACTCTAAAGACTCGTCAATACTATGGCTGTGGATTTAACCACTAGCACGTCAGAGGTATTAGCCATACGTGACGGGCTACCAGCTATTGACCAAAAGGGACGTCGATGAGCGAACTCATCCTGACACCCTACTGAGCCTGTCAGTGACAATATCCGTACAGTCCGGTCCGTTCGTCTATGAGCATCGCATGGCGGGCCTAGAGGGTTGGTAAAAGTCAGACCCCCAAAAGCGGTACAAGTCGTGTCGGAGTGTAGCCCAGAACACCCTGAGATACTACTGGAATACCTACCA
Source organism: Agapanthus africanus (assembly GCA_030015575.1). Classification (NCBI taxonomy): domain Eukaryota; kingdom Viridiplantae; phylum Streptophyta; class Magnoliopsida; order Asparagales; family Amaryllidaceae; genus Agapanthus; species Agapanthus africanus. The sequence continues at coordinate 53,141,691 of CM057347.1, forward strand.
GTAAATCTCCTGCCTTGGCCAAGGACTTTTCATGTTCTGGCTATCCTAGACACAGCGCGACCTCACCCCCAATACCGGGAGAAACGAACCCCTGCAGATCCGCTCACTGCCTCCATGTGGCTCGGGACTGTACCCAACTAAAACCTGTTTGCACGACTCCTTTGAGCCGTGGTAGGGTAGTAATCAAAGCACAGTGGGAACTCACACGAGACAAATGACGATCTCAGGTCAATGAACTAACCTGTACACATGTCACCAGGGAACTGCTATCTGACGTCTGGTATAATCCCAACTAGCAGGTTCCCGGCGAGTCCTGTCCGGTGTACTCATAACCCAATGAGCACCTGTATACATCTTAGGTGAACCAACTGACACCAGTGGCTTGTGAGACCGGCCACCGCCCCTCGTCGGGGTCTCGACTGTATACACTAGTCTACTCTGGAGAATCGATGCCCTGTCTCGAAACTCCCACGACTAGGGACCTTTTAAGGATGTGCTTATAGACTCCAGCTCTCACTTATATGATCGCCCTCATACTGCTGGTAGTCAAGCAAGAATCCTAGGGGCTCTATCAACGTGTAATAGCGACTCGTAAGGTCACCTAAAGCAGTACACGATGATAAAGATAAACCAGATAGCATACTATCATCTCGAGTAAGACTGTCCTACTGGGATAGGTCCTCCCCTCAATCATTGCAATCACGTGCCTGTGATCCAATAATTGACTCTGAGGGCACTATCTCCAATAATCTCCCACTTGCACTCAAGGCTAATTATTGCGATGTCTCATACTCACAGCCCGTGTGATACCGAACACCCAACTCCTCTACTAGTCAGTCTCACAAAGCTCGTTTGCGAAACTATTGCATTCGAGGAATAGCCTCAGTGAGTGGATCCGCTATGGTGTTTCTTTCTATGGCTCTCTTTATCTCAAATTTGCGGAGAAAACCATCTCCCGAAATGAGCAATACCTGTCCTAGAATGTCTGGATGTCTGATGGGGCCTAGCTCATAAGTGAACTCCAAATCCAAACTTCTTAGACTATATCGTCAACTGAACTTAATCAGTATCCTACGCCATGCCTTCCCTCAGTATCCACCTGGACCACCTGTCCAAAATACTGCCCCTCGTCAGAGGGAAAAACTATAACTCTGATAGTCACTCTGTCATTCATGTCACCTTGGAAGCCTGGAATGATAACCGTCTCCTAAAGGAGGCTGCCGTTATCATTTCCCTAGAACATCCATTTATGTTCTAAAACTGCTTCCGACTGTTTCCCCGGGATTGGATCAATATCAACTTATCGCACCTACTGCAAGAACAACATCTGGTGTGGTACTTGACATCTCATGATTGACTCAATTGCCTAAGCGAGTGATCTGTCAATCATGCACATCCCTCTCCCCTTTAGTCTGTAAGACACCTTTAGAGAGGGTGACTCCATTACCTGCAGGTACACCACCATGCTAGGAGTCGTTCATTCTAAATACTCATAGAATGCTGTCTAAGTACCCAGATTGGGAAACTACCCAAATCTAGATCTAAAACCACAGATCTAGTGACCAGAATGTCTGATATAATATCCAAGTCCTATGTGGAGAAACCACTGTATGACGACCAAAGTATAACCGATTGTAGTATAGGAATATCACTTCCTACTCTGTGTATGTCATCAAATACCAGGACATCACACCCTACTACCTTCTTAACAGATCCATCCCCTATTCTGATGAAGTTAAGCCTATGACTTCACATCAGAAATAGATGATCTATCTCAGCTATATCTGCTTTAGTCTATAATTAGACATAAGCCTGATGTCCACCAATGCTTCCGCTGCTCCCACTGACTACGACAACCCGCTGGCAGAGTTATATAGATGTACACTTCTAAAGCTAGTTCAGAACGACGCTATACTCATCCTCCTGCCGGGTCTCACAGTCTGGAACAACAGCAATGGCAAGTCTGGGTAAACAAGAACCTCCCTGCCACCGTCCTTGAGCATACCGAAGTACCTCTCGAGTGTCTGAGGTTACCCACTTTATCTGCGGAGTGGCCAATGGAATGTCAAACCAGATTGAATGTTTAGGTTCTTATCAAATCTTCAGTAATCGTTTGCGGTTCTGGAATCACTTCCAGTTCTACCATACTCCCACTACTGTTTTCTGAAAAAATCTATTTTTAATTAAAACTGTGGCGAGTTAAGAACAATATCACTATTGATCTTCCAGATGGTAGAAAGTCAACCCTCGTCATAGCCCGGGTCAACCCACAAACAGCCATTACAGAAACGTGCCTTGAGTTATCCGGAGTCTGGTTTTAAGCATAAGCCGGACAACTCCCCGTATCTTAACAATGTCAAGATATAAACTGTTCTATATCCAATATAGAAACAGAGGCACTGATTTAATTGAACCAGATTCAAATCATGCAGCTGTCTCCAGTGCATGTCAACTAAATGGAAGGAGGCCGATCAACGTTACTCAACTTAGGAATACTTCCAATTATGAGTAACCTGAAAGAGAAGCTAGTTCTCTTAATCATTACTATCAACTGAATACCATACACAAGTATCTACATCTTCGATCATCTTGAAGAATCCCGATACTTGCAATATATGGTTCTCTACTTTATTCTTATACCTATAACTCCTCAAAACTTAGACCATGTGTTTCTACGAAACACATGTCTAAGAACTAGAGAAGTCATAAGTAAACAGAATATAGTACGAGGACCAACCCCTCTGTCTTAATGGACGCTGGACAATATACAATACTCTGTATAAGTCCGCTGAGTCTAACAACGCATTCACTGTGTGTCGTAGGTTGAAAACTGTACTTATGGTTAAGAAGAATTACACCGCTGTTCAATACTCCTTACCTAACCATCCACTGGTATAGGTAAATGTCATAGACATAATTTCAAAAAGGTATATCTCACTCTATAAAAATAGACGTACAGATATATCAATTTGAAATTGGTGCATAACAACGGATATTCAAAACCAAATATTTGCCAACCGGCAAACAACCCAGGTGACTTCCTCAAATATCACCAATCACAACGAATCCCGATATGATGAGGATGATCACCTAATTCCCAATAACTTACTCCCACTCATCATCTGTAAAACCATACAGATGTGAGAATCATACCTGGTAAATACATACCCTGGAGTAAGTATCTAATTGGGAAATCAGTTTTCTTTTAACAGTACACAGTGAAACTGAAACATTAAAATGTTTCGATGGGGTATTCTGGTATTCATAGTAATGCCTCTTCCATTATACAGATTCACGACTGTAACCGTATATTTCTTTGCCATCTCTCCAAATCCCTTTATATGTCTTTAGTCATTACCTTCTGTACACCCCTTTAGGCCAAATGGTTTTCTTCCTTCCCTACCGTTCGGCACCAGCCTATGGTTTGGAAGAAGACTATCCAATAAGCATAATGGGTGTACTGTCCAAATCCTAGGAGCACTCGCAATGCGAGAGAAGGTGAGGATAAAAGACACCTGAATGAACTTTATTCCTATTTCTCCTGAACCAGGATCCATCCCCGAACTGGAACAAGTTCCTTTCGAGTTCGTATATAACCATACGATGGATTATCCAATAAACTGGGATCTTCGTAGTGATACAGAGTGTCCTGGAGAAATACAAAGGTGATTTAGGATTGGCGAAGAAATACTTGGTTTGGTCGTGAATAGCAGTCGCAATTTACCTTGCCCTCTTACTAATCCCTTTCTTTGTCTTAACTTAATACCTTCAGTACACCGTTTAGGCTAATTGGTTTTCTTCATTCCCTACCGTTCGGCACCTGCCTATGGTTTGGAAGAAAACTATCCAATTTGCGTAATAGGTGTACTATCTCCTAAACCAAGGAGTACTCGCAACCTGAGAGAAGGTAAAATGAAAAGACAACTGAATAGTCCTATTCGTTTTCTCCAAAACCAGAAACCATCCTCGAATAAATCCCTTCGAGTTCGTATATAACCATACGATGGTTTTGTCCAATGGAGCCTATGGAGGTGGACATTCGTAGTAATACGGGGTGTCCTGGAGAAAAGGGTAAAAGTAGGAGTGGCAATGAGGTCTGCAACTCTGACAATCCAAAAGCCAGTGTTAAGAAGGTTCGGTCAACTTGGTCACTGAGTCATAGTCTAGGGTCGGGTCAATGGTCGCTGCCAAAGAGAGAGAGAAAAGAAACACTCGGCGTGCACTCTAACCTAGATCAGAATGGTTATCACTTTATCTAATCTGGAAACCTCCCACTGTAACGTCAAATTCTTCCCCAAACCTGAAAGAAGAATTAGCCGGGATCACCCGAGGAGTAAACCAACTCATCGGTAGGAATCGGGATCCAACTATCATCGCATGATAACGTGACGGAATCCGCTCACGCTATCACACTCCAGAAGGTATGCGCATATCTGGCAAGTTTCAGTTCTTTTGAAACTCCCGATGTGGATTTTTGCCCCATGCTCTTATGACCTTGACTTTGGCCAACATATCATAAGTCACATGTCAAGTTCTACCCGTCATTATCCAGGTTAATTTGAACCCACCCGTACCTACCCTTGACTTTGGCCAAAATGGCAGTACGACTGTCCCAAACCAACGCATCTATCTATGCTGCATATGAATACCCAATAGCTACCAAACACTGTGCCTTGACTTTGGCCAACATACACAGCATGAATACTATTGACTATCCATATGAAACGACGGAGGGCTACGAATGGTTTTTGGCGAAAACCTTTAACGTAATGAACTTGATATCGTTGAAGGAACGGATAGCTTTGTAAAAATATAGTGACGAAAATCTTTGCTAAAGAGGTCATTCCCGGTGAAGGGATCTCGGCTCTTTCCCCGTAGAATGAGGTGCAGGATATTCCAACTGAATACCACGATGCAAAGCAAAAGTAATCGGCTATAGTGAAGTTACTGCCCTGACGCAAACTTTTGTCCAAGGGGTCACTCCCGGTGAAGGGATCTCGGCCCTTGCCTCGTCGACTGAGGAGCAGGATATTCCAACTGAATACCACTGTGCAAAACAAAAGAGAACGCCCTTGCAATAACAGATTTTTGAAAAAGTGTTCCAACAACATCAGAATAGGTTTGTTTATCTTGCATTGATCCGAATCAACGCAGTCCCATCAATTGATCACACCACAAAGAACGAAATATAATGATGTATGTATATGCCATCCGCATTCGCCACTGGGTCCCGTCATTACCCGTTAGGATAGTTAACTAACGACAGAGCAGGGACTGGACTAGCGCAGATGCAAAACATATACAACATCTACTAGTATATATATAATATATAATTTTCGCTCAAGGCGTGATAAAGTGCAACAACACAGAAATGTATAGCAACACAGATCAATACAGATATCTGGGATCCCCGGATTTCACAGAGCCGCTACTGAAACCCGACGTTCCCCTGGTCGTGTGGATAGCCTGTGCAATGAAAATCCTAGACCCCTACGGGCGCGGCAAGTTATCCGCCAAAATCTGAAGCGAGGCAGCCCCCTTCAGCAACGTGAATGGACCACCCAGCACTTCACGAAATCCGGTAACTTGGGCACCCCTCCTGGGTCAACCTGTACCCCCTACGAGTGCGGCGAATAGCCCGCCAATTCTAGAGTAAAGCCCCTTCCGTCTCAACGCCATGAGATGCGGGCTCGTTGCCCTCTAGAATCCGGCTATCCGTGCACTCCTCCGCGGGGTAATCCTAGTACAGAAAGTAAAATATACATGCAACGGGTACATCGACCGCAACCTGGTCGTGCCCCAAAAGAATAATACAAACAGGCAGTGACGGCAGTCCACATGTCGGACGCTCGTCCCGCAATATCAAATGTACATATAAAACAGAACTGTACTACCACTGCAACCAGGCTATCCCCACGACCGATCCGCAACAACACAGCATAACACAGAACATCACCGTGAATGTCACGTTCGCAAATCCGTCTAAAAGGGCTATAGCAGATAGACTGGATTTACCGATCGAATGACATTCACGGTCGCAGATATAATGTAAATACTGTGAACTAGCATGTTTAAAATATCCGATCAAACAAATTTATCAAAGTGGGCCCCAAGCAGTACTGTAGCACTTACAGAAAATCTGGGCCCAAAAATAATATCCCAAAACGCCTATTTCCAAGTCCAAAGCCTACTGGGAAATTTTGGTGCAATGAACACACCTTACCGCCGCGGAACCGCGGCCAAACCAGGGGTTTGGCCGCGTTTCCGCGGCCGTACTAAGCGATCACTGTATCAAATTTTACCAGAATTCTTAGAATTTCCTGCTTGTGTTTCTGCAATGACCTGAAAAAATTTTGGAGCAGAAAAAATTTCGACAGAAAACACAATGCATTGAAAATACGGTTTTTGGGGATTTTTGTTCGATCGGGTTTTAAACATACTAGAGCAAGCTAGGCATGGTTAATGGCCTGGCTCTGATACCAATGTAAGCCCGCGGCGGCGTCCCGGCCGTCGATCCGACGCCGGAAATGCGGAAATAAAAACTTTCAAAAACTATTGAACCGGCACTACCGCGCACTTTTCACCCGGATCGGGCCATTAACCTAGCAACTAGCAAAGTAAAATATGGGTAGAGAAGTATACCAAGCGATCCGTGTCCTTCGGTCTTCGTCTCCACTCCGATCTCCCGCGGATACTTCGTCCGTCACCTCCTCGTCGAAACGGGCACCACATCGCCAAAGTCTTTTACGGGCTCCCACCTCTTGACCGAGGCAACTCGGGCGCGAAGTTGGCTAGCCGACGCGTCCAAGGGATGCTGTAGAATAGTGTAGTAGCCATGTCTCTTTGGGGTTTATGAGGTTGCCATTTTTGGAGGAATTTGTGCACAAGAATTTTCATGGATGCTTGCTAGAAAAAAAATGGAGCATGCAATCTCTTTCTTGCTGTGGAAAAAAAAATGAGCTCTCAATTTTTCAAAAATGAGATGAAATAAATCACCACACACTCAAAAAATCAATCTCCCCTCTCTCTGGAATAGTGGCCGGCCCAAATAAAAAAAACATGGTGGGAAAAAAGAAATCTCATGCATGATGGAGAAAAAGAAAAATGATAAACAAAAGAAAATTGATCAAAACAATTTCCCATCCATTTCAAATCTCATTCTAATCAAACAACAATCAAAAGAAAAGGAAGTGATTGATTCAAAAGGAATCTCATGATGAGAAAGCCACATATATGCATGAAACCCCTCATCAAATAAGTTAATTGCAAACTTGCAATTAACCCCCTCCATCAAAAAGTCCGGCCGTGAAGGAATAAAAGAAAACCGGCCGGAACGGAATGCAAACTGGCAACTCCAGAAAAACAATCCCGTAATAAATTACAGGAAAACCCCGCTACTGCAAATACATGCCCGCATTTGTATTCCCACTGAACACAAATGCAAAAGAGACAAAACTACAATATCTAATACTAGGATCCGGCTTAAGCCAAAGCCGGCTAGTAAAAACCGTCCGATCACGATCCGTGCATTACCGCACGTATCTGATCGAACCCTGCCATATCTCCATACGGCCTCTACAGCGTTTTGCCCGAAACCTGAGTAACTGTGTGTGGTGGACTCTAAAGACTCGTCAATACTATGGCTGTGGATTTAACCACTAGCACGTCAGAGGTATTAGCCATACGTGACGGGCTACCAGCTATTGACCAAAAGGGACGTCGATGAGCGAACTCATCCTGACACCCTACTGAGCCTGTCAGTGACAATATCCGTACAGTCCGGTCCGTTCGTCTATGAGCATCGCATGGCGGGCCTAGAGGGTTGGTAAAAGTCAGACCCCCAAAAGCGGTACAAGTCGTGTCGGAGTGTAGCCCAGAACACCCTGAGATACTACTGGAATACCTACCAGTAAATCTCCTGCCTTGGCCAAGGACTTTTCATGTTCTGGCTATCCTAGACACAGCGCGACCTCACCCCCAATACCGGGAGAAACGAACCCCTGCAGATCCGCTCACTGCCTCCATGTGGCTCGGGACTGTACCCAACTAAAACCTGTTTGCACGACTCCTTTGAGCCGTGGTAGGGTAGTAATCAAAGCACAGTGGGAACTCACACGAGACAAATGACGATCTCAGGTCGATGAACTAACCTGTACACATGTCACCAGGGAACTGCTATCTGACGTCTGGTATAATCCCAACTAGCAGGTTCCCGGCGAGTCCTGTCCGGTGTACTCATAACCCAATGAGCACCTGTATACATCTTAGGTGAACCAACTGACACCAGTGGCTTGTGAGACCGGCCACCGCCCCTCGTCAGGGTCTCGACTGTATACACTAGTCTACTCTGGAGAATCGATGCCCTGTCTCGAAACTCCCATGACTAGGGACCTTTTAAGGATGTGCTTATAGACTCCAGCTCTCACTTATATGATCGCCCTCATACTGCTGGTAGTCAAGCAAGAATCCTAGGGGCTCTATCAACGTGTAATAGAGACTCGTAAGGTCACCTAAAGCAGTACACGATGATAAAGATAAACCAGATAGTATACTATCATCTCGAGTAAGACTGTCCTACTGGGATAGGTCCTCCCCTCAATCATTGCAATCACGTGCCTGTGATCCAATAATTGACTCTGAGGGCACTATCTTCAACACCCGGTAGTTTGTGCACCCCACCTTGGGTCTATCCTAGGAGCAAAAACAGTAAAAGAAATAATATACAATGGCGGCTACAATCTCATCCCGGATGTGCGGTCATAAAAACAATATTACATCAATTTACATATTACATCAAATGAAAGATAAAGAAAACACTCATCTCACAACCACCGGCTATTCATCCGCGACAATCCAACAAGTTCATATACACAATCCATCAACATTACAGATCACAGATATGCACAACCCCCACTAATCGACGTATAGCGATTAGTTGACGTTCAGTGCATATATCACATCACAGATATAACCCATTAGCTAAAGTCTACAGAACTTTGATCAAAATACGGATTTGCAACTACCCCAAACACAACTTTGTTCTCTGGAAATTCTGGGCAGAAACAAAATATGCTAAAAATCCCAAAATAGAACACTAAGTAAACTGCAGCAAAGACGAGTCATGGCCGAGTCAACTCGGCAGCGGATCCGCCGCGAGACGCATGGTCTCGCCGCGGTTCCGCGGCGCGCTGAACGAGTCAGTGACTCGTTTTTCCTGTGTGTTCCTACAAAACCCTAAGCCGATTTCTAAGATGTGTGGAATTATTTTTTTAGCAGTTTTAAAAATTGGCAGAAAGTTAAGTTTTCGGACGTGTTTTGCAATTTTTTCTCGGATCGAAATTCTAAATACTTTGCTAACATGCTAGTTGTTGTTTAGCTAGGCTCTGATACCATTATAAGTCTACGTTGCCCACCCCGGTTCTTACGGGGAGGCGGAAACGGTAAAAAACGATTTTTTATGGCAAGGCAACATGGACTAGAAAAGAGGATTTTTGCTAAACAAAAAACTCAGCAAACTAACTACAAGTTTAACTACTATGTTAGAGGGTTATACCTAGGTCTTGACTCCTTCTCTTCTTGCTCCTTGGAGAGGTTGAAACGGCTCCACCTCGTAGTCTCCTTGTTGTCGAAGAAGGATCCACCCGAAAGCCTCTACCTTGAGCTCCTACCTCAACCGAGAGGCAACTAAAGTGCTTGGCTTGCTAGACCTAGAACTCTAGAGTGAGTAGAGAAGAGTTTTGAAGGTTTTATCTCAATAGCTCAAGCTTCTCAACACATGAGACATGAGAGCTTTGAGAGAGAAGAAGAGGATGAGCTTTTGGATGAGAGAGAGTGATCAAGTGAGAATGAGCTTGTCTTTTTACAACCATGCTCATAAAAGAAAGAATAATGATGATGATAATAATAATTAAGAATTGTGATGGTTAGTTTCAATGACCATTATCATTTCATGCATTTAATGCATTTTGCAAAGAACAAGAAGCATCATTGAAATGAAATGATGATGGTCAACAAGTCCACAATGGTCAACCGGTCAACAAAGTCAACAAGTCAACAAAAGTCAAATGTTCAACTCAACCATGGCATAATAATACTTAATTAATATTATTAATCATATTTCTTATTCTCATTAGGGTTTAGGAAAAAGTCAACAGTCAACAACCCTAATGAGAATCCTCTACCTCTGCCTCTGTCAACTGTGCATACACACCCGCATCCGAGTTCCGAGGAACACGGATACAATGAGATAAAACCAATCCCAAAACATGTACTAGGATCTGGTTTAAACCAAAACCCGCTAGTAATAACTGCCCAGACACCAAACGTCCATAAGTGCGCGGATGTGAACGATCCCTGTCGCAAAACCATGCGACTTCTACTCTGTTTTGCCCAAAGGCGAATAGCCTTCTGTGTGAGACTCTAAAGACTCGACACTACGCTGGCAGTGGGTTTAACCACAGGCCGCAAGCGGTACTAGCTGTACGTAACGGTCCCCAGGTAGATGCCGATAAGAAGACTGATGAGGTGAACCCATCGAACTCCTACTGAGCCTGAATGTGACAATCTCCGTACAGTCCGGTCTGTTCGTCTGAGAATATCGCATGTCGGGCCTAGAGGGTGGTAAACGTCAGTCCCCTACTAGCGGTACAAGTCGTGTCGGAGTGTAGTCCAGAACACCCTGAGATAACACTGGATAACCTACCAGTATATCTCACTTGCCCTGGCCAGGGACGACTATGTGTAATGGCTCTCCTAGACACAGCACGATATCAACCCCCAATACCGGGAGAGACGAATCCTGTCTAACCGTCACTGCCTCCAAGTGCTTCGGGACTGCACCCAACTGCTACCTGTTTGCATGACTCATTTGAGCCGTGGTAGGGTAGCAATCTAAGAACAGTGAGAACACACTCGAGGCGAAGTGACAGTGTCAAGTCAGCGAACTAAGCTGTACTCATGTCACCTGGGAACTGATAACTGACGATAGGTATAGTACCAACCAACAGTTGCCGACGAGTCCTGTCCAGTGTACTCGTAACCTAACGAGCACCCGCATACTATCTGAAGCACGACGTACTGACGGCTGCGGGACAGACCGTCTCCCCTGCTGGGATGAGAAGCGCATACGCTAGTCTACTCCGGAGTATCGATGCCCTGTCTCAATAATCCTACGACTAGGGACCTGTATAAGGATGTGCTTGTAGATTACCCAGCCCCCACTAGTGTGACTGCCATCACAACGCTAGTAATCATGCAAAGATCCTAAGGGCTCCACTAATGTGTATAGGCGATATGCTAAAAGAAACACATGCACGCATTAAAGTAGAAACAAACCAAGTAGCATACTACCATTTCGAGCAAGATTGTTTATACAACTGTGAATATCCCAAGCTTCCATCAAGTAATATACAAACTAGTATGATACAGTAATGGCCTCTAGGGCATATACATTAACACGACCTTACCACAACACAGGTACCAGACATAGCTTAGGTTCGTGTGGCCAAGTTTCAGCTCACCGACAACACAACAATCTGGTGGAAAGCTGAGGAAAACGTCTCACACAACCCATAGAGTGGAAGATGTTCCGCGATCTATTTGATGCGAAGTTCTTCCCCGAGACTGCCCGTTTTGAGATGCAACAACAGTTTATCCACTTATAATATGGCTTTATATGGGTAAAATCAGTGGATGAATATGATGCCGAATTCATCATGCTCAGGAGGTAAAGAATTCGTATCAAATTCTGTTCCGTAAAACACATCACTATCCTGACATCAACATCTTATCAGGTTCGCGACACACTTGATCCTGACCGATGAAATTCGGGCTGGACGATTTCAACAGGAGTTAGATCCAGAGATTCAGAAAGCATTAGCCACAAGCGACTACCCAACTCATGAACTCGCCCTGAAGGCAACACATCGTTACGAAACTGTGGTCAAGAAGAAAGGTAAGCCCCAAACAGCCGGAATCAAATGCCCTGCTACACATATGATAGGAGGAGCCTCTTCTAGGCCGACTTTTGCACCCAAGAGGCAAGGAGGATCAATTAGCCAGTCCAGTCCAGATTTCTGTTTCTACTGAAAGAGAACTGGACACTTGGCGAAAGACTGCAGGCGTGCAAATGGCATGTGTTTGATTTATGGCGCATTTACCCACACGATAGGAGCATGCCCATATCGTATTAACACAGCACCAGCACCAAGATCTGCAATCATAGCCCCGCAGCGGCCAGCCATTCAGGCTCCTGCACCTCGCCTAGCTTTTCCTGCACCAACTCCATGTGGACCACCTGCACAACCTCATCGTCAATTCCACCAGGCACAGAGAAACGTGCCTCAAGGGCAGAGGAATGTGCCTCCGGTAAGGAGGAATGTACCGAGACGACAGGCTTTTACAATGACGGTCGAGGAAGTCGAAGCCACATGACAAGTCATCACTGGTAAAATCCCCCATCCTTTCAATATTTCAATCCTTGTGTATCGTCATACCTTTCTTATATCTAAACACGATCTCACACAACTTAGGTACTATACTAGTATCCACCCTTCCTGCTCTCGCACTTTTCAACACTGGAGCTTCACACTGCTTCATGTCACAACGATTCATAAGAACACACGCGATTCCTGTGAAGCCACTCATTTCAAGCTGGAATGTCAGTTCCGGGAATGGATTCTTGAAAGCAACTTTGGGGTATGATCAATGCCCAGTTATGGTTTGCGGTCGAGAATTCTACACAAATTTTAAAGTACTGGACATACCAAATTTTGATATTGTGTTTGGAATGGATTGGCTGGGAGTATTCTATACTACTATTGACTGTCGTCAAAAGAGAGTAGTATTTGAGATACCAGATCACCCAGTCTTCTAAACCGAAAAATGCAGAAGTGTTCTCTCTATCTGCGGACGAAGAAAAGCCTGAAGTAGTTTGAGAGTTTGAGGATGTGATCCCTGAAGACATATCAGGTTTGCCTCCCGATCGAGCTCTTGAGTTTAGTATTGATTTACAACATGGCGTACAACCTGTAATCAAAGATCTATACCGGTTAAGTCCAGAGAGATTGAAGGAGATCCATATTCAGTTGGACAAACTGCTAAAGAAAGGTTGGATCCGACCCAGTACTTCAAGTTGGAGATCTCCGGTGTTACTAGTAAAGAAGAAGGAAGGTTCCTACAGGATGTGTATGGATTATTGAGCTCTGAACGAAGTGACGATTAAGAACAAGTATCCACTATCGCGCATCGATGACCTTTTCGATCAGTTAAGTGGGTCTTGTGTTTTTTCAAAGCTAGATCTTCGTTCGGGTTACCATCAGGTGAAGGTCAAAGAGTCCGACATTCCGAAGCCGGCGTTTAGGACTCGTTATGGTCATTATGAATATCTCGTAATGCCATTTGGAGTGACCAATGCACCTGATCTTTATGAACCTGATGAACCAAGTTTTCCAAGAGTACTTAGATAGGTTCGTTGTCATCTTAATCGACGACATCCTGGTGTATTCAAAGAATCGGAAGGAACACGCTGAGCACTTACGGATTGTCCTGGAGACATTACGAAAACATCAGCTCTACGCCAAGTAAAGTACAGTAAGTGTGAATTTTGGCTAGATCAAGTCAGATTTCTCGGACATATTTTTTCAGGAGAAGGAATCTCGGTGGATCTAGCTAAGGTGTCAGCTGTCAGCGAGTGGCCGACACCAAAGACGGTGAAAGATATAAGAAGTTTATTGGGATTAGCAAGATACTATCGACGATTCATTGAAGACTTCTTAAAGATCACAGCACCCCTGACCAAGCTCACACGTAAAGACGAAGCATTCGTGTGGTCAGAAGCATGTGAGAAGATTTTGTAGAACTCAAGTCGAGGTTAACCTCCGCACCTATCCTTGTAATATTGAATCAATCTGGCGTATTCGTCGTGCATTGCGATGCGTCCGGTAAAGGATTAGGATGTGTTCTACACCGGCATAGAAAGGTTGTGGCTTTTGCATCAAGGCAACAAAAGGTTCATGAGCGCAACTATCCAACACATGATCTGGAATTGGCAGCTGTCATCTTCGCACTCAAAATTTGGTGCCACTATCATTTGGGAGAACAAGTAGATATCTAAAATGACCACAAAAGTCTGAAGTATGTATTTACTCAGAAGAAACTCAACATGCGGCAGAGAAGATGGTTAGAACTCATGGCGGACTTCGACATCAACCTACAGTATCATCCTGGGAAGGGGAACGTAGTTCCCGATGCCCTTAGTTGCCAGCCATTAGCAATGAACCTCACTACTTAGTGGAGACTACAACAAGAATTGCATGGATTAGAGATTGAAGTAATTATGCCAGGTAACGCTTCATATTTGATGAATTTATAAGTCCAGTCCACTCTTGTCAATCAGATCAAGGCAACTCAAGAAAATGACGCCAAGCTACAAAGGATCCGAGAACAAGTAGAAAGTGGACTACGAACCGACTTCATCATTTACGAAGATGGATCTTTGCAATATGGAAGTCATTTATGCGTACCAATCGGACATGTTCAAGAAGAGTTGATGAAAGAAGCTCACCGCTCTCCATATTCGGTACACCCCGGTGGTATAAAGATGTATAAGGATCTATGACAACCCTACTGGTGGCATGGAATGAAGCGCGAAGTAGTTAGAAGCGTAGCAAAGTATCTAATATGTCAGCAAGTGAAGGCTGAATATCACAGAACTGCGGGTCGATTTCAGCCGTTACCAATCCCAGAATAGAAATGGCAACATATTACCATGGACTTTGTGACTGCTCTTCCTCACAGCATGAAGGGTAACGACGCAATTTGGGTTATTTTGAATCGACTCACCAAGTAGTCTCATTATATTCCATTTCGAATTGGCCAGTCAACCGAGACGCTAGCAAAGAAGTATATGGATGTGAGCATAAATCTAAAGTAAGATTTAAACCTTCAAGGTGTACCATATTTGATACCCATAAACTCATGCAGGAGATCGTGAGATTGCATGGAGTGCCTGTTTGCATCGTCTCCGATCATGATACAAGATTCCGATCACAATTTCGGCAGAGTCTGCAAGCTAGCCTGGGAACGAGTCTGAATTTCAGAATGACGTATCATCCACAAATGAACAGACAGTCTAAGCGAACAATTCAGATTCTAGAAGACATGCTAAGAGCCTACATGTTAGACTTTGGAGATTCGTGGGTAGATCACCTACATCTTGTGGAGTTTTCATGTAACAACAGCTATCAGGCAAGCATTGGAATGACACTATTTGCAACACTCTACGGACAGAAATTTCGTTCCCCGTTAAGTTGGGATGACGTTGGAGATCGTGAAGTCCTTTGACCAGAGATGATCGTGGCAACTGTGGATGTGATTTGCATGATCAGGGAAAGGATGCACATATCCCAAGACCGACAGAAGCATTGGGCAGATGCAAAGCGTCGACATCTGGAATTCCAACCTGGAGACCATGTATTCTTGAAGATCTCTCCAAACAGAGGAGTGATACGATTTGGCAAAAAGGGTAAATTAAGTCCAAGATGCATAGGACCGTTCGAAATACTCGAACGAGTTGGAGAAGTGGCATACTGTTTAGCACTGCCACCCTCATTGAAAGGAATGCACAACGTGTTCCACATATCCCAGCTACGATGATATGTGAGCGACCCCAGCCACATACTTGATCATTCAGAGCTCACAGTACAAACCGACCTAACTTGCGAGCAACAACCAGTTGAGATCCTGAACTGAAAGGTGAAAACATTACGGAACAAGAAGGTAAACTTGGTCTGAGTGATGTGGAGAAAGGATTCTTCAGGAGAATCAACTTGGGAAAGAGAAGAAAATATGCATGCACGATACCCTTATCTTTTTGAAAATTAGTCCTTATATAATTGTATATTTCGAGGACGAATTTTTTATAAGAAGGGTAAAGTGTAACGACTCTGAAATCACTGTACAGAAATTTTCTTGTTATTGTACTGAAAAGAGTATTATAGCCTGTGTAAGAGTTAAAAGTTATTTTTGTTAAATCAAAGCAAGAAACAACTTGTAACTCATTGGTAAAACCACTGCACTGCTGTGCGTAGCCTGTGTGATCGATTCCCATCAGATCCCATTTTCAAATATTTTTTCTTTTAAATTTTTGGAAGCCAAAGAGTTGCACGTACAATACACGGAAAAATGAAAAGTTTCAGAAAAATCAAACAGGTGCAATGAGGTGTACACACCCAAATACCTACGTGGTACGAATCTCGAAGCAATACCTCAAGATCCGATAACCCAAACCCATGATTGGCTGGTGCCGACGGTCAAGATGAGCCCAAATGGCTCCGTGCTTTGCACACACACCTCTTCGACTCCCTTTAACTCCCTTGCACTATTTTATTTTCCTGCAATCAAACAGAGACTTTTCAATTCACCATTTAACATCTTTTTAATGCATTTTAATCCAAAATTTTAATTCACAGACCCTAATTCCTCGCTATAAATATCACCCCATGCCCTAACTCCCCTCTATTCTGAAAATTTTTAGCAAAATTTCCTAAGTGCAAGTGGAGTTAGCAACCAAGCTCCTTTCATCGAAGATCGAAGTCGTTCCGGAGCTCCCGCAATGTCACGAAGCTCCCTCGGTTCTTCCTTACTCTATTCTCGATATTATCAACCCGTAAGTCTGTCACGACCCGAAATATTAGCTCGTGACCAGCACTTAAATCACGCAACGTCTAAAAATGTAACGTAATTCAAGTAAGATGAAACCCAGAAATCTAAACCTTTTTTAAAAAATAAAAGAGATGATGTTTTGAAATAAAGGAATAATGAAATCAAGTTTTCTAAAATGCCTAGAAAAGGAACATGAATAATGCAAATGAAATTTACTAGTTTGAAAACATGTTTCGTCTTTTAAAAATTTGGGCAGCACCTCCTTTGTATATTTTGATCCAAAACCACAAATACAAGATAATGATAAAGGCATCCCCAAGTGGGAGCTAGCTCTTCGCCAAACGGCGGATCCACAACCACGCAAAACATAAATATAAGTATACGACGCCCAACGGCGAAGATCACCATAAAAGATAAAGAATAAAGTGAGATATCAACCCAAAATGCGAACATAAAACCCATCGCTCAAGTCTCGCAACTACAAGTCTCACTGAGTCTCATTACTTTTACAATTACTAGTTTTGATTTGATGGAGTTAACTAGATACAATATGAAATATAGATACAAGAGTGGGTACGATACAAATGTCCCACCTACCAATGCAAAACACCCGAATGCAACTGTATGCCAGTGAAGCCACTACTGATCCATGCGGTCTACCTGCAAGAACTGTGGCACAACGGGGTGAGTTGCCAACTCGTGAGTAGAAAAATATTTACAAATAAAAATCGAATAAACAACGACTCCTAGGTCAACTATATCATAAAGGTAATACTATGATATCTAGGGTGACCATATCTGTATATGTGCCAACAATGTAATCAATACCTATATGTATGCGGATATAATCCAACCATATAATCAATGTATGTATGCATGTAGATCTCGTCCAACCATATAATCAAGGTATGTATGCATGTGGATCTCGTCCAACCATAAAATCAATGTATGTATACATGTGGATCTCGTCCAACCATATAATCAATGTCTGTGAATATCATAAAAGCGTATGCATGAAAGTATGAGGATATAAATCAACGGGTGTCCCTCGCGACACATCAAAATCATGGTACCTGGGTGTCTAACATCGACACTCGAAAACATCATGAAACCCGTGTCTAGCACGACACGTAAATCCTCATATATCTCAGGCGCCGCATCTTCAGATCGGCCCTCGTATATATCTCGTCGTAGACGCCGCCTACTCTGGTCAGCCCTCAAATCCATCTCATGACTCCGGTCGGTATCCTCCGGATAACTGACGGGTCCAAAAACTATCACCGGTAGGTAGTGCTCGCTTACCAGGCTCACCGTCTAACAATACGAGTCTTCTCGCCCCGGGGTACCTCACCGGGTCCACCATGTACCCGCAGATAGTGCCTACCGCTCCTCGAATCGGGTTTCACATGCCACTCTCAGAACCGAGAAAACACATGGTGGACGCACTGAAATATCATATCAAGAGAAACCGGGTTTTTTAAACAGTACATGCTTTCTTTTGAAATAGCCACGGTTCTCAAATCCAGAAATCTCATGAAAACAGCATATCTCAATGCGTAAAAGAGTAAAGCATGATGTATGCGACATATAACAGAATGTAAGCATATCCGTATATCATGCAACATGGAACAGTAATATGAACATAACGAGGGAAAACGCTCTTTTAAATGAATCCAGTTTTTAAAATATATCATGCGGTTCCCAAATCTCCAAAGTCAAATACAACATCGTATAATGGTGCATATGTGTATATACGCAAGTATGGACGTACAAATGTGTATGTCCGTAAGTATGGGTGTACAATATGTATGTATGCAAGTATGGTGTACAATATGTATGTACGCAAGTAAGATGTACAATATGTATGTGTGCCAATAAGGATGTACAAGTGGTATATACGCAAGCATGAGTGTACAATATGTATGTGTGCCAATATGGATATACAAGTGGTATATACGCAAGCATGAGTGTACAATATGTATGTGTGCCAATATGGATGTACAAGTGGTAATACGCAAGTATGAGCGTACAATATGTATGTGTGCCAATATGGATGTACAAGTGGTATATACGCACGTATGAGTGTACAATATATATGTGTGCCAATATGGATGTACAAGTGGTATATACGCAAGTATGAGTGTACAATATGTATATCATGATGCAGCAACCCTACTGTATAGTGACATGGCAATTATCGATGATGAAGTGTGTGAGCCGGCAAATCTGTGTACGTGTAACATACGCATCATCGATAATGGTGTAAGTGTACGAGCACAGGTATAAGTAATGCAATGCGAATAACATGAATGCATCATAAGGTAAATCGTCAGCTAAAAGCTATAAGGTATACATATCTAACATGATCGAGTCGGTAAATCTATCAATCGGTATCCAGCCTCACAACATCGCGTACGGTATAATCCGTCGTACGACATCCTCTAGTCAAGGGTATGGATCAAACATCAAGTCAAACTCATCAGGTACGGAAAATCATCGTACGGCGGCATTAAGCTATCAGGGATCCTATCAACCTGTAAGACGAGGAGGGTACGGACCTAACGTCTCGTACGGCTATCACACACGATTCACAACATATATAAATATCTCTATATACCTATGCCTTAGGTTATATCCGCAACAATCTCATATCAGGGGACCGGCAGGGTATAAATCATCTCAATCGACTCGCATCCGTATACCAACATATCATCAAATCATCATGTCACGTCATATATTCTTTTCATCGCATTTATGTCCTACATCAAGTCAAATTTTTAAATACATTCTATCTTTACTATAAGCATACGTATCTAATCTAACATACACACCCGAACCATACAATCAGTTTTTAAAAGATGCGAATTGTAGTTTTGAAAATAGGGGCTACGGTGTTTTTAAGGAAAACATATCTTTTGAAAATCCGTAACTTCCCTCAATGTATCTGTTTAAAAGATGCATACGATTCTTCGATTTGGAAAAAGGTATGGTTCGGATAACGCATTTACGTCGGCTATCTAGTCCTATAGTACCCTAAACGGCAATATCGCCAAACGTCATCCTCAAAATCCGTCATCACATATTAGTCGTATCAAAACACTTCTAACTATCCTTTAGTTTATAATATGGTTTCACTAACTATCTTTTAACTCTAACCCTAGTTTTCTAATCTAGGTTTTCTTAACCATATTCTATAAATCAGTTTCCATCAAAACTTTGTGGGGGTGCTATACGCCATCCACCCGACTTCCTCCGTAGATATCGATCTACTCACATTAGTCTTTGCTTGCCGAAGTCGATGACGCCACACTCCGTCGCAACGGAATCCACGCGAAGGTACCTATAATAACAATACATATCGTAACGCTATTAAAATCAAGTTCTGAAATCCAAACGGCACGCGCATTGTTCATAGGTTAGAACCTATAGCTTACGCGTAAAACATAGCCAAAATCATACCAAAGTGCTTCCAGATTTTGACTCAGGCCAAAACAAGGTGCACAAACAAGTCTAGGGTGCTGTACATCGTGTATATGAGCTACTGGACCAACCCCGACACCAAATTCCACTAAGTGGCCAGCCACCTACCCACAAAATCCGGCCTCCTTGGCCCCTTAGGCTCTTCTGGGCTTCGTCTTGTCAAAGTGGTCTCCTAGTACTCTAATTTGGTCCGTGGAGTTGTTTGCTTTCCTCAAAAATTCTCCGGGTTGCTCCAGATTTCCCTGCACAGCCTATATACTCACAAAACCGGCATGAACAAAATCCTAAATCCATATTTTGGTTTCTATACTAAATTCCAGGTCTTTCAACAGCCACTAGAGTTCACTAATTTCCCACAATCACCTAAACCCTTCTCTAGAGATTTCTATCTTCACAACCACCAACCCAATTCAACTTCTAAACTATCTAAAACATAAGAAAACTAAAACTAACTAAATGGAAATGATTATACCTTATGGATGTCACTTAAGAAAATCCTAGAAGTCCCAATGTTGTCAACATCCCACTTTGCTTGGTCCATTACGATGGGGGTGAGAAGGTGATCATTTTTTGTGAAAGGGGTATAGGGTTTTGACAAAGTTTTGGATGTGATTTTTTGGGTTGTAGGTGGAGGGAAGGGAGGTTGAGGAGGATGAAGAAAGAGATGAAAATGGTGGGGGAAAGGATAATGAGGTAGCCCCCCCTCCTCTCTCTCAATTATTCTCACACTCTCTCTCCAAGCATGCTTATTCTCATCATTGTGTCCCCTCTCTCTCTCCAAATCATCATTACACCTTTTTCCCTTTTTTTTCCTCACCAAAAACACATACACCCAAATAAAACAACACAAATGAAATAACATGTAACATGTCATGGTGCACTAACCGTGAAAAACTGTAGAAACACGGATTTGGCTTAATCGCGATTAGCAGTGCACTAATCGGATTTTTATCCAAATTGCATATAATAAATTTTAAAAATGCCAAATCCTTTAAATATATTTTTAAATGAATAAATCATTTTAATTTCCGTTTATTTCACAATTATGGTATATATTTATACCCTTTTTCGAAAACCCCAATTTCGCAAATCGTGCAGTTTTCGGGAAATATATTATTTTAATATTAAATTCCAAAAATAATATTTTATATTTTCTGAAATGTTACAAAGTCCTTCACATCTCACTTTCTTTTCATCTTATTTCATCCCCTAAACATATATCGGTAAAGTGGAGTTACTTCCGATACATTTCTTTTAAAACGTAGAACTCGCTTTTCCTTTATACATAAGTCACATTAATTTTACCACTCTGCTTGTAATTTTAATTACAAACTTTTAGCTTCGAGTTTAACTAAAATTTTCATGTGAAACAAACATAAACGGACTTTTTTCATTAAAATACCTTGAACTTTAGTATCACCATATTTTCGATAATTGTTAAAACAATACTGTTCCCTTATGAAAAAAAGGATGAGGGAAAGTTCCCCACTAAAAGAGCCCCCACGTATTTAACCCGTGAGTGCCTATATGCAACGCATATAGGCACTGCAATTAAAACAATTTCTAGGCTAAAACGGTCCCACGTGTTTAACACGTGAGTGCCAATATGCAACGTATATAGGCACTGCAATTAAAACAATTGCTAGGCTAAAACAGCCCCACGTGTTTAACACGTAAGTGCCTATATGCAACGCTTATAGGCACTGCAATTAAAACAATTGCTAGGCCAAAAGAGTCCCATGTGTTTAACACGTGAGTGTCTATATGCAACGCATATAGGCACTGCAAGTAAAACAATTGCTTAGCTAGAAGAGCCCCACGTGTTTAACACGTGAAGGCACTTCCCTACGTAGAATTAAAATTCTATTCAGCAAGGAATCGTTGGATTAAAGATCCAATGATGATTAAACATAGAATTAAATTCTATTGAAATTTTAAATGGGAAATGATATTTTCTGTTAAACAGAAAGTTGACGGATCAAAAATCCCATAAGTTGGAAAATATTTCTCATATCTTTCTTAAAAAAAAAGATTGTGCTCCGTTAAACCAAACACCCTTGGATTAAAAATCCAACGGTGATTAAAAAATCACCAATCTACAGAAAAAATTATGTATGGGAAAATATTTTCCTAATCTTGTTTAAAAAATAAGAAAATATGTTCTGTGAGACAGAAACCCTTGGGTCAAAGATCCAACAGTAGGTAAAACACCCAAAATAAACTAGGATCTCTCAATGAGAGATTTCCTAAAACTAATCAACAAACTTCTCTCCGCTATATAAAGAACCCATGACATTCTATTAAAAAAAGGAGAGGAGAAGGGAGAAAAGAGAGAAACATACAGAGGAAAAGAGGAAGAAGAGAATTTAAGTCTCGAAAAAGACTTGCTTCATCAGGACATTCTAGGTAAAAAGAAAAAAGAAAGAAAGAGAAATACACAGAGATTGTTCTATCTTGACCTTCCTAAGGGTTTCGCATAAGAACTTAGTTCTTTCTCTGGTTGAGATCTGTAGAAGCAGATCTCCCCATAAGTTAAGAATTTAATTCTCATCGGGGAGATTCTGTCATGCAGATTCAAAATATCGGGAAAAGAAACGAGTTCAAAGAATTTAATTCTTATAGAAACATATGGGAATTTAATTCCTCTGAAAATCAAGGCTTAACCCTACAACAAGAATTTAATTTTTACAAAAACAAGAGAGGCATGAGATCCTCCAAAATCCTAGCATGGGATCAAAATCTCCTAACACTCAATAGGATCTCACGTGCTCCACGTGAGCGTTTCTGATGAATGAAAAGAGGAAACACACAAAATCGCCTCACGTGCTCGCACGTGAGTCAATTGTTTAACACTTCTATATAAAAAAGAAAGGGGAAATAGAACCCAGAGAACAATTCTAACTTTGAGGCGCCTCACGTGCCCACACGCGAGCTCTTCCAAAAGTCAAGTGTTTAACATTTCTATATAAAAAAAAAGGGAAATAAAACCCAGAGAACAATTCTCACTTTGGGGCGCCTCACATGCCCACACGTGAGGGCTTCCAAAGTGTAGTGTTTAACACTGCTTCGGAGCCTCACGTGGGAATACATGCGTGATGAACATATACCAGTGCTTAAAAAATCAGACTTCAGCCTCAAATTGGCTAAGTCTTCCTGAAGTCAAAATCTCTTTGATCTCCAAGTCAACCGAGCCTCTGTGCTCATGTTTTCCTAAACCAATCTCAGTCTCAAACATGACTGATGACCACTGATGATATCCAAAACAATATTCATCCCACATTCCCCCGAGGAAATCTTAGTCTCAAAATACGACTAATAATTTCGGGGTTGACAACCAACTTCATTTTCCCTCGAATAGGGAAATTGGTTCAAGGGTACATCTCTCCACACCTCTGATACACATCGTTGTAATTGCTCAACGTCTTTAGAGAGGTGGCGGGTCCAGACAACCAACTGCTCTTCAGTGCACTTTCCAAACTGACATGCGCGCCCCAGATTAAACCACACCCCAAGCTGGGTGTCTCCCATAGCATCGTTGCTCATCCCGACACGTAACAAATACACGTGCGTGCAAGGTGATCAACAGACCGCAATGTCCTCAATCTACAACCTCACTGCCAACTGGTGATCAACAGACTGCAATGTCCTCAAACTACGACCTCACCGCCAAATGGTGATCAACAGACCGCAATGTCCTCAAATTACGACCTCACCGCCAAATGATGATCAACGGACCGAAACGTTCTTAAACTAAACCCTCACCTCAAAAATGGTGATCTACGGACCGAAATGTCCTTAAACAAACAACAGACCGTAACGTCCTCAAACTAAAACAATGGAGCACAAATGCTCTTTTGTTGGATCTGAATGATCCTAAAACCCCCGTTAAGTAGATCTTAGTCTCAAATTGGACTAACGTATCCTTAACAAAAATTTAAGTTTATCTTAATCTTAAATGAGATTAACGATCCTTAAATCAACCTAAACCCAAATCTAAGACATATGGATTTGGACTAATCCATGCCCTATGGGGGACAACATAAATTAGTCTCCGTATACAATCCACGGGCAACCAAAAATAAAACAAACACACACGACAGGAAGTGAACTTCTGAAGCAGGAGAAAGTGTTTATCGCGATGCAGTAACGTAATTAACTGCAGGGGCTTGCGCCTGCAGGGAAGAGCGTCCCCACAATAAAAAATCCCTCGCAAACGAGGGGGAATCTGACAAAGTCTGCTACAACGGCCGCATCCGTCTAAACCTCCGATATACGGTACCATAAATCAACTTGGCATCTTCGGAGAGGTGGACGGATAAACCCAAATAGAATCTGCCCCCAAATTCAGGCAAGACGACCTACGCGGTTTCGTCTCTATTTTCGGCGGTAAACAGATTCTGGAGAATCTGTTTACCACCGAAAACAGAGACGAAACCGCGTAGGTCGTCTTGCCTGAATTTGGGGGCAGATTCTATTTGGGTTTATCCGTCCACCTCTCCGAAGATGCCAAGTTGATTTATGGCACCGTATATCGAAGGTTTGGACGGATAAATCCAAATAGCATCTACCCCCAAATTCAGGAAAGACGACCTACGCGGTTTCGTCTCTGTTTTCGGCGGTAAACAGATTCTGGCAAGCCCAGTGGGACTTTTTCCTCTTTCCACTCCACACTTCGTGTGTCGTATTCACGAACAAATCGCGGTTTACTATGGTTACCCCTGGATTCGAGGTACTAAGATTTGGTGTCTAGCTCCTGTGCAGAGAAAAAAAGAATCAATGGCTTCTAAGTGTACCTGCAACAACAACTCCCACTCCGTCCCCGCTGGAGGAGTGAAGTACGGGGCAAATGCGGCATGCATCTTCTCAATTCCAGTGGAACAGGTGACTCGGGCCACTACTGGATTGTTCTTCGGGACCATGCTCCTGCCGACAAGCTTCAACGCCCCGGTGCCATCACAGGTAGCTCTAAAGAAGTCGGTCTTCGATTGACTTGCAGTCACCACAACCCCTCTCAATGGGTCGTCCAAGTGTTCCACCTCAGTCTTCAACAGACTGAGCCAAAGCTCCAGTGGGCCTGCAAAGAGGCTCGCAATACCTGAAGGGGTTATCCCGAAACGGATAGTCGTTCCAGCTCCGGCGGATAAAATCGTCAAAGGGGATTCTCCTACTAATGGATCGGTCTTCACAAAATTGGCTGTTCCAACTCCCGCTACGGGCCAAGTCATCAAAAAGGCTTTCCCTACCAGAAAGTCGCCCTTCGCAAGATTGGCCTTCTCCTCTCAACGAACGTCAGTCTTCAACAGGCTGGCACCAGCAGTAGCCCTTCATCAGAGCAGGGAGCATGACAAAGCCACTCCTACAACTGAGGCAATCCTATCTGCAAGGCATGCTCAACATCGCCACTGGCGCCGAGTGAGGAAAGCTGGAGGAAACACTCCCTCTGGACTTACTCCACCAATTCCAATGGTGGAGGTTGACGCTGTTGTTCCAACTAGGAATAGTTTTGAACCTCTAAAGAGGGTGCGAAAGAACTCTCCGACCGCGGTGCTGAAGAAATCTCCCCCACCTGTTGAAAACATGATACAGGCGAAGCCAGAGCAACCCCCTCAGCGGCTGTCCTCCCAAGTCCATAGGGTCTGGCGCAAAGTCCAAGATTCCGTGATCAACAAGAACTATTCTCGTCAACCAGAGAAATTGAAGGTTTGACAAGAGGAAAATCATTCCTCCACCCTGCAACGAGGGACTTCTTTTACGCAGGCGTCTGTTACAATGGCTCCTTCAACTTCGACCTCCCACAAAAAGAGAAGGCCGGAGAATCTCCCACCACCGGCGGCAAATCCCAAGGGTGATGGATCCAAACTTCCCAAGTCTGGGGGCATGATCGTGCACACAGTCTACATGGCTTCCGGAAAATAGGAGAGTCGTGCTTCCGTGGGTCATCGGCCACAAACTCGGTAATTGACGAAAGCTCATGAGCAGCAGCAAAAGCTCGATGAAATGTTGATGAAAATGGCAGAACACGCCGGGCATAAAGAAAGCCCGGAAGCAACTTCTGAACAGCGCCAAGAGCAGGAGACCGATACGGTGTTCTTGTGAAGGGTACTATAGAGAAAGGATAAGGAGGCCGCGGAACAAGCGGCTAATATAAAACAGATGGCGCTCCTATTCCAAAACATGGTTGGAATGATGATTCAACCAGAACCTCCAGCCGAAGATCCACTGATAATCATCGAGGACGACAGAGGGGAAACGTCAAACTCTCTCCCGGCTTTATCAGCGGTCAGGGAGAAAACGATCTCCAAAGCTGCCCTCGATGACTATATAGCTCAGCAAATACGAGCTCATCAGGCAAGCGAAGCGGCTGGCCAAGTCATCAGAACCAGGCGACCGTATCCAAGCTGGTGCGATCAAATCAAATACCCGCCGAGATATACGATCCCCAAATTCCATGTGTACAAGAGGACAGGCAATTCTCATCAGCATATGGCTCAGTTCAGAGCCTTATGCGGCAACACTGGAGGTGACTACAAACTGCTGCTTCGTCAGTTCGTTGGCAGCTTGTCAGAGACGGCGTTTGAATGGTACTCGGAGCTCCCAAATGACTCCGTCAAAACATTCACAGAAATGGAGTTGCTATTCACGCAGCGGTTCGCCAGCGTAAGCGAGCGCACCCCGATCACGGCATTAATCAATTCCAGGGTGAAGCCAGGAAAGACCTGGGTTCAATACGCAATCCGGTGGCGGAACCTATGGTCAAAATGCGAACAACGCATCGAAGAAACTCCTGCCGTGGGCATGTTCATAGGAACTCTGGATCCCCAGGTGACCGTGTCCCAGTTTATGACGTTCTTTAAGCCGACCACCTTCCAGGCTCTGATCGACAAGTTGGCCCAAATGGACCAGATGGGACGCGGACCTTCCTCTTCAAAAATGGACCCTCGGAATGCAGAGCAATGGGAAAGCGGCCTTCGTTGCCAACACTCAACAACAACCGAGTGACCCGAAACCGGTTGCTCGCCAAAACAACGCGCGCCCGCGTCAATCCCTGGAAGAGAAGCTAGGGCGTGCTTACTCGTTTCCCCATGATAAAACGAGGAGATTGTTCGAACTGGCAGTGAGCAACAAACTCATCACTCTACCGGACCCAAAACGTCCATCGCAGCCCGGTGACATCAACAACCCCAACTACTGCTCCTATCACAAAATGGTGAGCCACCCAATTGAAGACTGCTACGTCTTCAAAAATTGGATCGAGGACCAGTATCAACGGGGGAAATTTGCGCTTTCTGAGAACTGGAGGGTGAACCCACCACAGAGACACGCTCCTAAAAAGGTAGACACGCCGGGGCCATCATGCTCGTTTGTGGAAGAAGCTCCGTAGGAAGTTGTCCTTCAGCTAAAACTAAAAGAATGCTAAAGGATCTTCAAGCTTGTCCGGCGATCAAATGGAAAATTCCACTGGAGCATGAGATCATTGAGGGGATGCTTAAGCCGCACCCAACACAAAAAACTAATATGATGGGCAAGACCTCCAGGACAAGCCTTCTAAGTCTTTAAAGAAAAAGAAGAAGACCAAGAAGCCCGTGCCGCTTGACGACAAGCGCACGAACCTGCAAAAAACATCGACGCACTGGAGGAATACAACCAAAAGGCGCAGACCCCAGTCACGCTCAAAGAGTTTCTCAACCATATACTTGAGAACGGAGATAGTGACGATGATGAGGGAAATAACTCGTCGGGAGAAACCGAAGATTATGTAGAAAGTTGCCACATGGTTTCTCATTCGTCGTTAAATAACGAAGAAACTCCCTCGGCGTCGGAAAGCAACGCAGAGGAGCTGGGGGCAGGATCGGTGCTAAAATTCCGGAACTGTCATAAGACCCAATTGACAGGCTGTTAAATGAAGCCCTTCAAAAGAGCAGAACTGACCGAGAACGTGAAACGACCGTATATGAAAAGGCTAAGTATTGGCGTCAGGATGAAGAAGCCGCGATAAGGATGAGTCGAACAGTACTCCACCCAAGCCAAAGCACGCCTATTACAAACAAGAGCAGGATCAAAGCGGAGAAGCAGTTCGCCAAAGCCTTGTTGATGGGAATGAAGCTGCCCCCTCTCATGGAAAATACTCCCGGGAGTACGTGCCTTAACGAAGCAGATGTATATCCGAACTACTGCTTATACCATCGGAGGGTCACACACACCACCGAGAAGTGCAATGCCTTCAAGAAGTGGTGGCAAGGATACGTTGCTCACTGACATCACTTCAAGCGGATGAAGCACAAAGCTCGTCGACAACAAAGAAGCGCGACAGGCGAGCGTGAAAGGACGGCTGGCAACTGTCATATGGTTGATACCAGTTCGACAAAAGGAAAATCCTAAGTTCTTACATTCAGGTGCGATTCTGAGGAAGAAATAACCATCGGCTCTCTCTTCAAAGAATCCACCTCCGGAAATGAAGAAGAGGAGAAGAATTGCGAGGCCATTCAGCTGCGTAACCGTACGTTACCTAAAAAGAACCTCGGGCCTACAAACAAAGGTTCGAGCAAAAGAGACAAGGGGAGGGAAAAAGTCCCTGAGGAAATTGCCCTCGATGAAACTCGCTTCATGGCCCAACAAAACCTAGAAGATTACAAGGCAAGGATGACACGCTCATACGAAAAACTGACTAGGCCGAGAACATTCCGCCAAGGCGAACTCGTGCTAGTCATCAAAAGACCTATGATCCCCGATCGTGTAAAACAGGGGAAATTCGAGCCAAACTATGAAAGCCCGTACATCATAGACAAGGTCTATCAAGGTGGGGCCTATTTGCTCATGGATATGCATGGCGAAAGACCTTTCCGGCCAATAAACGGCCGATTCCTCAAGAAATACCACGCTTGACGAGTCACGATTTAGGTCAATGATAGATGACGACGCTCGTGTCCGCTCGCTATCTTCCTGAGTCAAAACTCTGTGTTATTCAGAAAAACTTTGCCACAAACATGGCGACAACGGACCGTAATGTCCTTAAACTAAAGCCTCACCTCAAAAAGGGTGATAAGGGACCACTACATCCTTAAACTGGCAATGGACCGAGATGTCCCTAAATTAACAATGGAGTGGAATGTCCTTAAACTAGCACGTCGTCTCAAACACGGCGATAACGGACCATAATATTCTTAAACTAAAGCATCATCTCAAAATGGTGATAATGGACCACTACGTCCTTAAACTGGCAATGGACCAAAATGTCCCTAAACTAACAATGGACCGAAATGTCGCTAAACTAACAACGGACCGTAATGTCCTTAAACTAAAGCCTCACCTCAAGAATGGTGATAATGGACCACTGCGTCCTTTGTCACGCTCCACTTCCCAGAGTGCGCTAAGATCGGCACATGACAGAGCCAACCATGCTACCTGTTGTTAGGAAACATCCCTCCATAGTCACATTACGGCTGTCTAGAGATATCAAGAACAAGAAAATCAAATAAACTATCTAGTACATGTCCATGAGCCAGAATAAACGAGTCAAGAAATAATATGCGGAAGCAATAGATCCAAGTAACAATAACAATCTGGAAAGTATGTCCTAAAATACGGGCTCACATCAGGAAATAAAAAGTGCTGAAAGAAACTAAACTAAAATACTAACAGGTCCTCAGTGCTCGACCTGCTGACTGAAATACTCCTGAACGGCCTGCAACAGGGAGAGAGGATCTGGGCCATGCCAAACCCAGACGTCAGTGCGTCATAATATCAACAATAATACAATCAGGAGGTAACAAGACATGCAAGTATGAGTATGAACAGTAATGAGAGTATAAAAGTATCACGAATAAGGAACGGTGAAGGGTATAAGCACATGTGATGTGCAATTAGTAAACTAAACTGTGCTGCTGGGTTATCTATTCTAAAGCCTTCGAAATCAATTAATGTAATCCTCATCGTAACCCATCGGTGATTATTCCGTAACGCCCGGAAAAACGGCAAACAATAGGTATTCCGTAACGCCCGGAAAAACGGCAAACAATGGGTATTCCGTAACGCCAGAAAAACGGCAAACAATGTGGTAGCCCTTTGGTTTACGTTCGGTTACATTCTTGATTTCCCCATACCCCCAAGTTATGTGTTCAAGTCAGGTATTAATAAATCTGAAGCTAATGCCAACACAGGATCAAGCAGGAACAGGTTTGTCAATACAGACAATGGGATATGTCCATCGGGACAACATGTCAGGATTGTCGGCATTAGAAACAGGAACAGGTAACATGTCAAGTAGTGATATATCAGGTCATGTCAAGTAGTATACATGTATCAAGTCATGTCAAGTAGTGGTGTATCATGTCATGTCAAGTAGTGTACATGTATCAAGTCATGTCAAGTAATACACAGGTATCAAGCGGATGCTCATAATAAAACTGTAACAGGTACGGGTGCACAAATAAAGCATGGATGCATAAATATTTATCAGGGATTACATCATGACTATATAGGATGCACAATATCAAGCATGGGGTACTAATAAAAACAATAATATGAAATAATGTGACATGGAATGCAAATAGGTACACAATTAATGGTATGGATGCACAAACACCGATTAGGGTTACATTTATAGTTCCATTACTAAGTGGGATGCACATTTTCTAGCATGGGGTGTTACTACAATAATAATATGAATTACTGGGATCTATGAATGCGGTTATATATATTTTAAATGATATGGGTGCACACGGACGTCGTAAAACTGTAAAACTATAACATGGGATGCACGATTTGAAATACAAGTGTTATATTTATTTAAATAGATGTAAATACAGTAACGTAGCATGTAGCAAGGTAAACTTGCCTCGATGGATCGCGATACGGATATGCACGGCACGTCCGACGTCGGTAAAACGTCACAACGCACGCACACGAGACGGGTCCAAGCAAAGCAAGAGGGTGATCACGCAGGTAAGGTACGTCTACTGGGTCGTCGGGATCGTCGGCGTCAAGCACGGCTCCGGCGATGGCTGGAAATCCAGAAATCAAGAAAATGAAGAAAAAGAAAAGAAAGAAGAGGAGGAAGAAGAAGAGAGAAGGAATGAGGCTTACTGAGGTTGTGCACAGGGGTCAGGAGAGAGGTGATGGTGGCAACGAGATCAGCGGCGGCGAGGCGACAAGGCTAGGGTTTGGCTTCGAGGAGTTAAGGTTCAGGCTCGGGTGTAGGTGCAAGCTGGGGTTGGGTGTGCAGGGATTTGTCATAGGAGGGAGAAGGGAAGAGGAGAGGGAGAGGAGGAGGTGGTGGTGGTGACAGCGAGGTCGAAGGATTGCCGACGACGAGGTGTGCAGGGTGACGGTGATGGGTTCTGTTGGGGTTCTTGATGTGCAAGGTACTTGGGAATGGAGGAAGAAAAAGAAGGAGATGATGATGAGGAGGAGGAGGAGATGGAGGCTCGGTTGAGGTGAGGAGGTGATGAAGTTTTAGGGTTAGGGTTTGAGGGGGCATAGGAGATTTTAAGGGTTCTTGAGGAGGCTCTCGGGGCTTTATAAAGAGAGAAAAGAGAAAAAGAAGGAGGGATGTGACGATAGGCTTCGGGGAGGTGACCACACTCGAGAAAGCTACAGGGATCGCGAGAGGAGTGAGAGAAGCGCGAGAGGAGAAAGAAAGGAAAGAGAGAGAGAGTGACAGCTGCGGGGAGAGAGAGAGAAAGAGAAAGAGAAAGAGAAAGAGAGAAGAGAGAAGAGGGAAAGAGCTGGTGGGGTCGGAGAGAGAGGGAGAGAGAGTTGTTATAAAAAGATTTTAAATTAAATTAAAAGATTTGTAAGTTATGTAAATTTTAAACGGTTGATTTATTTTTTAAAAAAATATTATTTTAATAAATTTTGATTTTCTAGTAAATACAAACTTAGTTCAAAACACGCCCGGATCGGGTCTAAAATTTAGTTTCAAAATATGAGAAATATATGCGACGACCAAAGTTAAAAATGAATGTCCGGGTAACGAAAAAGCATACCCCTAAGAACGGATGCACGTACGTGCGCGTAGCCATCCAAACAAGTCTGTTTCACTGAACAGGACAGGAACAAGATGCGCGGATACTACCATGGGGTTAGGGGTGTCATGCAGGCCATGCAATGTATTTTTAAAATATTTTATGTGACTTAAAATGTTATGTTATAAATTGCAATTGCTAGATAAAAATGCGAGTATGCAACATTCATGAAAGTGCACATATCTACGTAACAAGTCAAGATAAACCATAAACATGAATCAAACAGGTTTCAAGCAAGTGGGTCGGGTCGGATGCAAATACAAATGTCAAATACACTATTCGCACCCAAAACACAATAAATCAGGAAAATACCATGAATAAAGAAATGCGTGCACTGGTATTGGTATAAATGAACTAGGGTGTTACATTATACCCAACTACAAAAAGAATTTCGTCCTCAAAATTCCAAGAACAAGGAAAGATAAACAATCAAGAATTTACAAGAATAGGTGTGGAAACTTCTGTCGAATTTCGTCTTCTCGTTCCCAAGTCGATTCTCCATGTGAGCGATTTCTCTAAGAAACAAGTACGAGAGGGATAACCTTTGCTCTTAAGGACCTTTTCTCTTCGATCAACAATCGACATCGGTCGTTCCTCAAAGGTTAAATCCTTTCTTACAGTCAGCTCCGAATGATCCAGTACGTGTGTTTCATCTCGAACATACTCACGGAGTTGAGATACATGAAACACGTCATGAACATTCGCCAAAGATTATGGTAACGCCAATCGATAAGCCACTTCTCCAACACGCTCCAAAATCTCGAAAGGCCCCACGAATCGAGGACTAAGCTTGCCTCGACTCCCGAAATGAAGCACTCCTCTAAAAGGTGATATCTTCAAGAATACCAGATCACCAACAGTGAACTCTAGATGTCTTCTTGATGTATCGGCCCAACTCTTCTGTCGATCTTGTGCTGCCTTCATATAATTCCGGATAGTATTTGTTTTCTCTACTGTTTATACGATCAAATCCGGTCCCAACAATTTTCATTCTCCAACATCATCCCAACAAACGGGTGAGCGACACTTGAGACCATATAACGCTTCGAATGGAGCCATCTGAATAGTCGCCTGAAAGCTGTTGTTGTAAGAAAAACTCCACCAAATGTTGATGATCCTCCCATGAACCCTTGAAGTCTAACATGCAAGCACTCAACATGCCTTCAAGAGTTCAGCATGCCCTTCAAGGCTCCTCGAGTAGACCAGAATATCATCGATGAACACCACAATAAACTGGTCCAAGAACGGTGAAAAGATTCGGTTCATCAAGTCTATAAATATCGCCGGTGCATTCGTGACTCCGAATGGCATCACTAAATACTCGTAATGTCCATACCGAGTTCGGAACGCAGTCTTGCAAATATCCTTTGATTTAACTCGAACTTGATGATATCCGGATCGCAAATCCAGCTTCGAGAATACCCTCGCGCCACTGAGTTGCTCGAATAATTCGCCAATGCGAGGGATCGGGTGCTTGTTCTTAATAGTCACCCGGTTTAATTCTCGATAATCGATGCACATCCTCCTTATGCCATCTTTCTTCTTTACTAGAAGAACTGGAGCTTTCCAAGGTGAATTGTTGCTGTGAATCCAACCCTTCTCAAGAAATTCGGTAACCTGCTTCTTGACTTCTTCCAATTCCACTGGTGCCATTGGATAGTACGCCTTTGAGATTGGCACTGCACCAGGAACAAGATCGATCAAGAACTCCACATCTCGTTTTGGCGGTAAACCCGAGATGTCCTCGAACACGTCCATGAACTCTCGAACTACAGCTGGTGCTTCCTCCTTATCAACTTCCATCATCGAAAGAACATTGTTTGTCGGCATAGCCCTAAACTCGACTGGCCCGACAGAACTGCTACATCCAACAACAAACTCCGGATGTCCAGGAATCTGGAAAATCACTTTCTTTGCCCTACACTACATGTGAGCATGGAAAGTGCCGAGAAAAATCCATTACCAAGAAAACATCACAACTGCCGGTATCGATCACCAAGAAATCTGCAAACAACTACTGAACAATCCTTACACTTATTACTAGCTATGAACTTCCCATTCCCAGTGTGTATGTCCCAACAACTAAACAGGGTCGTGCAATAAATTGAATATGCAGCAATAAACTTGGACGACACAAAACAATGGGATGCACTAGAATCGAATAATGCTAATGCGGGAAAATCATGAACAAGTAGGATACCTGAAACAACTTCATCTGAATCCTTGGCCTCTTCAGCCGTCAGGGTAAAGGCTCGAGCTTGAGTAGGTCCCTGAGTTAACTGCTTCTGCCCCTGAAACTGCATCTGCGGTGGCCTCTGAGTATCTTCCTTCAAACGTAGTTTCGACGGACAAGTATCAATGATGTGATCAGCTGATCCGCAAATAAGACAAAGTCCAAGTCTCTTACGACAATCTCTTCGATAGTGACCCGGTCGTTGGCAGTAATCGCAGAACACCCTTCTTCTATGCTCGGGAAAAACTGGCTTCTTCATCGGTACAACGCCATGCCTGTCCACCGGGACACCTCTGCGTATAGGCGTTCGATTTGGCGTAAACGCCGGCTTCCGTACCACAACTGCCGGCTGCTGCGTACCCTCTGTCTTCAATGATAAACTCTGCTGCTCCCTGGCTGCTTTAAGCACTTGCGAGAAAGTGGTCAAATCCAGAGATATAATGTGCCTCTGGATGTCCACATCCAAACTGCGCATGAACCTCCGTGCCCTATCAGCATCGTTGGCAACCAAAGGTCCAGCGAATCGACTGAGCCGTGTTCACTCAGCCACATGCACATCCACGGGTGCGCCATTTTGCTTCAAGCTGATAAACCTTTCTTCCATTTCCTCTCGTGCAGTCTGCGGGAAGAACTTCTCCAAGAAACTCTTCGAGAAAGTAGCCCAACTGATCGGTTTGGGCAAACGGGTCTCTTCCACAAGCCACCATTCACGGGCATAGTCCACCAATTAGATGCGTACTACATCCACTCTCTTGTCCTCTGGAATCTGTGCTGCAACGAGCAAATTCTCCGTATCGACTAGCCACTGCTCTGCTGGCAACGGCTCCTCCAAACCAGTGAAAGTGAACGGACCAAGTCTCCTGAAATCCGCCACGGTACCCACATGCTCTATCGGTTTGGCCGCAACATTGTTTATGGACTGTTGGACGGTCCGCAAACCTTCCTAAAAAGCTTCGGCTTGCCACTGGTTCAGCTCGGTCTGCCGTTTCTGGTTCTCCAGCATCCCACGAATTACTCCAAGCAAAGCGGCGTCATCAACACGCCTCTGGTATGATCGCAGATTCCTGGCTGCCATGATCCTGCAACCAAGACACCGAAGAGGATTAGTATGATAAACAAGATTCAAACTTGCGATGAATAATGACCATAAATTAAGGATATGAATCAAGACTAGAACTCCAAGTTACTTAAATAGAGTACAGCATTGTAACTATGCCGCGGTACATAGTTACAATCACATAACTCCACTCAAGTCGCCCAAATCCTAGTATCAGAATCAAGGAACATGGAGAAACAATAGGGAACCAAAAGATTTCAAGTCGAGATGCAAAGTGGTTTACATATCGTCAAGGCAAAGTATCAAGAGAAAGATATGATTCAAGAGATAACAATGTGGCAGGACATTTTCCTAATCACGGATTTTCTGATTCGTGTATTGGGTCCAATACCCAACTACAAAAAGAATCAAAACCCGATTAACCTAGATCCTATGGCTCTGATACCAAACAAACCCTGTCACGCCCCGCTTCCCAGAGTGCGCTAAGATCGGCACGTGACAGAGCCAACCATGCTACCTGTAGCTAGAAAACTTCCCTCCACAGTCACATTACGGCTGTCTAGAGATATCAAGAACAGGAAAATCAAATAAACTATCTGTCCATGAGCCAGAATAAACGAGTCAAGAAATAATATGCGGAAGCAATAGATCCAAGTAACAATAACAATCTGGAAAGTATGTCCCAAAATACGGGCTCACATCAGGAAATGAAAAGTACTGAAAGAAACTAAACTAAAATACTAACAGGTCCTCACTGCTCGGCCTGCTGACTGAAATACTCCTGAACGGCCTACGACAGGGAGAGAGGATCTGGGTCATGCAAAACCAAGACGTCAGTGCGTCATAATATCAACAATTATACAATCAGGAGGTAACAAGACATGCAGGCATGAGTATGAACAGTAATGAGAGTATAACAGTATCATGAATAAGGAACGGTGAAGGGTATAAGCACATGTGATGTGCAGTGAGTAAACTAAACTGTGCTACTGGGTTATCTATTCTAAAATCTTCGAAATCAATTAATGTAATCCTCATCGTAACCCATCGGTGATTATTCCGTAACGCCCAGAAAAACGGCAAATAATAAGTATTCCGTAACGCCCGGAAAAACGGCAAACAATGGGTATTCCGTAACGCCCGGAAAAATGGCAAACAATGTTGTAGTCCTTTGAGTTACGTTCGGTTACATTCTTGATTTCCCCATACCCCCAAGTTATATGTTCAAGTCAGGTATTGATAAATCTGAAGCTAATACCAATACAGGATCAAGCAAGAACAGGTTTGTCAATACAGACAACAGGATATGTCCATCGGGACAACAGGTCAGGATTGTAGGTATTAGAAACAGGAACAGGTAACATGTCAAGTAGTGATATATCAGGTCATGTCAAGTAGTGTACATGTATCAAGTCATGTCAAGTAGTGGTGTATCATGTCATGTCAAGTAGTGTACATGTATCAAGTCATGTCAAGTAATGCGCAGGTATCAAGCGGATGCTCATAATAAAACTGTAACAGGTACGGGTGCACAATTAAAGCATGGATGCATAAATTTTTATCAGGGATTACATCATGACTATGTAGGATGCACAATATCAAGCATGGGGTACTAATAAAAACAATAATATGAAATAATGTGACATGGAATGCAAATAGGTACACAATTAATGGTATGGATGCACAAACACCGATTAGGGTTACATTTATAGTTCCATTACTAAGTGGGATGCACATTTTCTAGCATGGGGTGTTACTACAATAATAATATGAATTACTGGGATCTATGAATGCGGTTATATATATTTTAAATGATATGGGTGCACACGGACGTCGTAAAACTGTAAAACTATAACATGGGATGCACGATTTGAAATACAAGTGTTATATTTATTTAAATAAATGTAAATACAGTAACGTAGCATGTAGCAAGGTAAACTTGCCTCGATGGATCGCGATACGGATACGCATGGC
Source organism: Agapanthus africanus (assembly GCA_030015575.1). Classification (NCBI taxonomy): domain Eukaryota; kingdom Viridiplantae; phylum Streptophyta; class Magnoliopsida; order Asparagales; family Amaryllidaceae; genus Agapanthus; species Agapanthus africanus. Next base: position 53,179,120 of record CM057347.1, read on the forward strand.
ACGTTCGAAATCGGTAAAACGTCGCAACGCACGCACACGGGACGGGTCCAAGCAAAGCAAGAGGGTGATCACGCAGGTAAGGTACGTCTACTGGGTTGTCTGGATCGTCAGCATCAAGCACGGCTCCGGCAATGGCTGGAAATCCAGAAATCAAGAAAATGAAGAAAAAGAAAAGAAAGAAAATGAAGAAGAAGAAGAGAGAAGGAATGAGGCTTACTGAGGTTGTGCACAGGGGTCAGGAGAGAGGTGATGGTGGCGACGAGATCAACGGCGGCGAGGCGACAAGGCTAGGGTTTGGCTTCTAGGAGTTAGGGTTCAGGCTCGGGTGTAGGTGCAGGATGGGGTTGGGTGTGCAGGGATTTAGCGTAGGAGGGAGAAAGGAAGAGGAGAAGGAGAGGAGGAGATGGTGGTGGTGATGGCGAGGTCGAGGGATTGCCGGTGACGAGGTGTGCAGGGTGACGGTGATGGGTTCTATTGGGGTTCTTGATGTGCAGGGTGCTTGGGAATGAAGGAAGCAGAAGAAGGAGATGACGAGGAGGAGGAGGAGGAGGAGATGGAGGCTCGGTTGAGGTGAGGAGGTGATGAAGTTTTAGGGTTAGGGTTTGAGGAGGCAGAGGAGATTTTATAGGTTCTTGAGGAGGCTCTCGGGGCTTTATAAAGAGAGAAGAGAGAAAAAGAAGGAGGGAGGTGACCAAACTCGAGAAAGCTATAGGGATCGCGAGAGGAGTGAGAGAGGCACGAGAGGAGAGAGAAAGGGAGAGAGAGAAAGGGAGAGAGAGCTGCGGGGAGAGAGAGAAAGAGAAAGAGAAAGAGAGAAGAGGGAAAGAGCTGGTGGGGTCAGAGAGAGAGGGAGAGAGAGAGTTGTTATAAAAAGATTTTAAATTAAATTAAAAGATTTGTAAGTTATGTAAATTTTAAACGGTTGATTTATTTTTAATAAAAATATTATATTAATAAAGTTTGATTTTCTAATAAATACAAAGTTAGTCCAAAACACGCCCGGGTCGGGTCTAAAATTTAGTTTCAAAATATAAAAAATATATGCGACGACCAAAGTTAAAAATGAATGTCCGGGTAACGAAAATGTATAACCCCATGAACGGATACACGTACGTGCGCGTAGCCATCCAAACAAGTCCGTTTCACTGAACGGGACAGGAACAAGATGCGCGGATGCTACCACGGGGTTAGGGGTGACATGCAGGCCATGCAATGTATTTTTAAAATATTTTATGTGACTTAAAATGTTATGTTATAAAATGCAATTGCTAGATAAAAATGCGAGTATGCAACATTCATGAAAATGCACATGTCTACGTAATAAGTCAGGATAAACCATAAACATGAATCAAACAGGTTTCAAGCAAGTGGATCGGGTCGGATGCAAATACAAATGTCAAATACACTATTCGCACCCAAAACACAATAAATCGGGAAAATACCATGAATAAAGAAATACGTGCAATGGAATTGGTATAAATGAACTAGGGTGTTACAACCTTAAACTGGCAATGGACCGAAATGTCCCTAAACTAACAACGGACCGAAATGTCCTTAAACTAATCGTCGCCTCAAATATGGCGATAATGGATCGAGATATCCTTAAAACTAGCAATGGACCACTACATCCTTAAACTGGCATTGGACCGAAACGTCCCTAAACTAATACTCCGCCTCAAACATGGCACATCGCCCCAAATACGGCGATATCTTCTCTTGGGATCTATGTTGCAATCAAAACTCCAACGGAAAATACTGCAACCCAAGTAAAAAAATGGTACGTCCACAAGAGAAATGGGCACGGATGAAAACCCGAAAGGGCGCCGTGAGTAAAAACAGTAGGGCTACCGGCAATCTTGTGAAAACCCGAAAGGGCGCAATCTCGTAAATGAATAAAAAATAAAAAATAAAAAAAATAAAAAAAATGGTACGTCCACAAGCGAAATGCACATGGATGAAAATCCGAAAGGGCACCATGAGTAAAAACAGCAGAGCTACCGGCGAGCTTGTGTAAAACCTGAAAGGGCGCAATCTCGTAAAATTTTCACTTACGAGATCCTCTCGACTCGTAAGGAGAACTCCCCCTATGAGACCCTCACGGCACATAGGATTCTAAGTCTTAAGTCACAAGGATCCAAACCTGTTCTTAAGCCGTCGTATCCCCCAAGTTGCCCTACAGGCGGTACAATGCTGGCCCTTGTATACAATCCACGGGCACAAATAAACGTTTTCCCCAACAAGTTCCACCAATCACGAGGAATGTCCTCATATGGTGAACGGCACTTATAAGTTCTCTTGACTTATAAGAAGAAAATACTCTTATGAGATCCTTATGACTTATAAGAGAAAACGCCACTTAGAAGTCCTCACGACTTCTAAGGAGAACATACACCTACAAGATCCTCACGACTCGTAGGGAGAAATACCTTTATGAGACCCTAACAACTCATAAAGTCAAAAGCCTTAGTCGACAGGACCCTAACCCTATTTACTAAGCCACCTTTGTTCAGACCAACAAGGGCAAATGATGATTCGCTCCTGGCAATATTCCAGTTGCAGCGATGCTGATGCCGGAATTAGTGTCAGGATCCAAGTTCCTTACTCACAACGAAAATCAGCGAGCAAGAAATGCATATGAAATAGCCGAAATGATGGGGAAACTCGCAATAAAAATCAGCGAGCAAAAATATATGCATATAAAAACAGCCGAAATGTTTGGGCAACTCGCAATAAAACGCAGCGAGTAAAAAGAAAAGAATAGCCGAAACGATTGGGCACCGCGATAAAAAAAAACCGAAATGATTGGGCAATCGCGACTTTCGCGATATAAAAAGCTGAAATGATAAAGCGTCGTGGAAAGAAATAAAAAAACGAATAAAAATGAAACTTTTTCCCTGCATGTGGTCCACATCGATCCCTGTATACAATCCATGGGCACAAATGAAAAGGGAACCACATTTTCCCACCAGGCTCCATCAGAAGGAGAGCCAGGTCTCGACGGCAACATCTACGGTCTAGAGATCAACAACGGCGCTTCTTCTCACTCCAATAGGATGCAGACGCAACGTCAACCAGCGTCCCCAGGGTCAACAAAACGGAGCCATGGCAAACTCTCTAGTTCCAAATCTTGACGGTTCACAGACAACCTAGAGATCACCTCGATATTCCTCTCATTACAGCAGACACGGTGTCAACAAAGGAAGCGAAGGCCAAATTCCTAGCTTCAGGGTCTTGACGGAAACTCAAATAAAAACCGAAAGACTATCGAAGATCATCCCACATCAGCGCGGAGTGGTTATGACTCATCGGGGCTCCCAAACTGAGCCTAACCTCAAGTAAAAAGCGTTATGGAAAATTCCTAACGTTTGCTCTTCCGACGGTAATATGACCTAAGGAGATTACTTGAAGACGTCTTGTCCAACCCCGAAGGGATCAGAGACACGACAGTCGCAGGGCTACTAGAACAGCAGCGTAAAGTCTGCATATCGGGGAATGCATCAACCAACGCGATGGTACGACGGACAAAACCCTAGTACCACAGACCCTAGCGGACCTCTGTCGTAAAGAGTAGGGGTTAACTGTGATGTTAGGACAGGTTTTCCTACAAGCCTAAGGAAGGTAAACCACAAACTCCGAAATGAGTTCATAAACTAGAGGCTCCAGGATGAGTGAATAAACTACAAGCTCCGAAATGAGTATATAAACTACTTCACACCAAATCAAACATCAGGGAAAGGAGAAATGCCAGGATGAAATGAAATATGTCTTTTATTCATGAGTATACAGAGTACATTTTATCCAGAGATCAAAATGAATACATTTTATTCAGAGATCAAAATGAATACATCTTATTCAGGGAGCAAAATGAATACAAAAAAAGAGTATACAGAAAAAAATGTTCAAGTCGGTGGACGGTTCAATAGGCCAGTGAGTTCGTCGTTCTTCCACTGGACTTCGGCTTCAAGCTCCGTCAGTGCTGCAAGACGAGTCCCTGCCTGGGTCTGTTGATCCTAATAGGAAGCAAACCGACTCTCGAGCTCCTTCTCGGCGACTTTATGGGCTTCAACCATCTCGTGGGTAAAAATCACAGCTTTGTCAAGAACCACCACTTCTGTAATGGCTTCTTGAAGCACCCGCCAAATTTCATGCGCATGGGTGGTCTTGGCAGTAAGCTGAGCCTGAAGTTCCCCCAACGCGTTTGAAGCCAACTCCCTCTCTGAAAACTTCCAATTGAGCCTTTTCTCGCATGACTAGAGATTGGTTGCATACCATTCAATCGATCCTCGGAGACTCGTTTTTACAGTTAAGATGTCGGAAGGAAGGCATATGCATTCAATCCCATGCAGGCAGGCCTCCACTTTGCGACAGTACTCGACCCAAGAACGCACTAATGCCTCATCATAATAAGTGGCCAGAACAGATAATGAAGCGTTGGCCTCGACAGCAAATTCTTCAGCCGTGACAGAAGTACCAGCGCGAAGATCTTCGATGAGTGCCGCCAAGGAATAATCAACATTTCTTGCAACATTTGCAGAGTGGGAACCATCAATACCAGTGACAAGAGCAGATTGTTCAACAGGGGGTTAAATAGTAAAGGTCATTCTCCCAAAGTGATCTTTTGCCGACCTTCTTCTTCAAGGGATCACTTTTTAGAGCATTTATTCCGCCAGACTCTTTCAAGTCAGCAAGTCAAGACTACCAGACTCTTTCAAGGGAGGAGTAATGAATATTTACCTTTGGGCGCTGCTTTTTCATTTACTTCTTTTCTCGATTGGACTGAAACCCTTAGCCCTGTTTTGCCATCCTTTCGGATGCACGTCGGGCATAAGGGCCTGGTGGTATAGGGATCCGAGACTCTAATGGGGTCAGGATTGGCAAAGCTATAAAGATTTAGGTGTGGTCAGTTGTGTTTCCAAACATAGAGTAAACAGAACGATGCCAAGGATAAAACATCACTTACCTACAGTCATACAATGTGGGTTTGAAAGATCCCCGGGTCCGTCAAGAATCTCGACTTCGTTATCAGACTCCAGAACTATGGTTTAGAATGAAGGGCATATCAGAATCATTATGAAAATATAAAACCAGAAGGGCAAAGCATACCAACCTTGGCCTGAGGAAAGAACTATGCTTTGTGGGGGGGATTGCTTATGGGGCAGCCATGTCAAGCAAGTGCTGGAAGGTTCTTCTCGGAGAGAGATCCACGATAGAAGTCGCCAATTCCCATAATTCTGAAGGAAAGAAAGGGTCAAATGATAGAAGGGTCATTAAACAAAATATATATATACATGAGATTACCTTCAATGCTTCACCCGCCCTGAGCTGGGAGGATGGCAGCCTCAGCGGTCTCCTCCACACCTTCAGGTGCATCACTGGAGATATTTGTAAAACTTATGGCCGGCGTGGTAGCCTCCAATAGGGGGACAAAAGCCGCCGCTGAAGGCTCCAAGGCAGGGATGACGGCTTCAATAATCTCCTCTATACTCTTCAGTACGTAGCTAGGGATGTCCATGGGATCCATGGCCGATGACGCCAGCTCTACTAAGGGAGTGGACATGGAAGAGACACCAGCTGCCACCGAAAGCTCCACAGCAAGGGTAGCAGCTTCAGTAATCCCTTCTACACCCGCCGGTGTGTCATTGGAGATATTCACAGATTCCGCAACCATGACCTGATCCAGACTCAAACCCGCTTCCGCTGCAGAAGTCCCTGCAAAGATCGCGCAAAAATAAAAGGACATAAAAGTAATACAAATTACTAGCCAAAGGAAGAATGCGAAAAATAAGCATACCAATACGTCAAGGAGCTTGAAGTATGGCTTTTTTGGGCCGTCGTTCTTTTCTCATTAAATACGCTCGCCAGGCTTCAAGCGCAAATGAATGACTAACTGTTTTTAACGTAAGCTCATCCTCAGAAGCATCTGAGATAGGCTGTTTAAGGGCCCGTTCTTCTTCCATTAATAGAGGACCCATGTGCACCCTCCATTATGATGTTTCGACGTCATAGAATGAAATGGGGGGGTAAGCTTTTTTTGGGACGCACACGTTCTCGGTCTCATCTTGTAAGCACCTCAAAGCCTCGTCCAATTGCGCGGCCTCCTCGACAGATGAGCCAGGATAGATAAGACCGGCATCTGACTCCTCCATAGCTATCGGTTCATTCTGAATAAACGGCTCGGACTCAAGCAGAGTGTCGAGTAGGCCGGCAACCGATTTCTTCCTCCTTTTGGAACTTTTGCTAACGCTAGCAGAAGAACGCTTCCTCTCCCTTAGTGCTTTGGCGCGACGTTTCCCAACTTCACTTTCGGTATCCCCCTTTGGTGACCCCACCTCTGATGACACCGCCGCTGGTGACACTACCGCCGATGCTTCATTAGAAGCCTTTGCTTCGGCTCTAGTGCGCACCGGCGTACCAGCAGTGCGAAGGGTCGATTCTATTTCTGTGGCTTTGGGGATAAGTACCAAACCGCTATCCCTCAGTGGAGGGCAAACCACTGACCGCGGACGCAATGGGGCATTAGTGGCCTGATCTAGAATGGGAGCTCTACCCTCAAAAAGCACCCATCTCTCCTTTGCAATGACGAGACCGACCCGATGACGATACCAACCCTTAAAGGACCCTACAGGTCTCAGGAGGTAGTCGGACTCCGGGATCATGAAGCGGGAGCCGGTGTTTAGCCGCATGAAATGGTGGATGACATCATAAGTAGCCTCTAAAGAGAGAGCAGGCTTGACTATAAATGCCTCGAGAGGGATGCCCTGGTCATAGCCCAATTGCTGAGCAAAGCGGTGCGATCTATACCGTATAAAAGGACAGCATTGTTCTGGCGGAACACCAGATACCCTGGCCTGATCGAGTATAGGTGCATGACCTCTTTTGGTTTCAAAGCCGAGACCCCACCCTTCAATAAATCAAACAATTGTTGAATGGGCCCCACTGGAGAGGAAAGGACTCAATCGCTGAACACCATTCCACCTTCATTTGAGTACGGGTTCAGCAGTACGCGAAGAGCCCCTACTTGGGTCAGATCGGGAGCGAGGGCATCAACCAACCTCATAATCCACGGGAAGGTGTATGAATCATAAAAATCCGGCCGCTGGTGCACAGCGAACGCTCCTAGCATGTGCATCTCGATCCACGACGTGAAGTAGTGGAGGGGAAATTCATGATCTCCTCATCTGGGTTTGAAGTATTAACCGCGACGCTTAATCGGTGATATAGATGTGATAACCCCGCGATGCCAACAGCAAGTCGTGCTCCCCCAGCTATGAGGTGAGCGAGATAAAAAACGGAGGCTCTCATAAAGCGGCGATGCATCGGCATGGCAAACCAGCTTAGCCAAAGACTGATAAAACCAACGAAAAAGGTCTCTTCGTCCATACCAGGGGCCGCAATCACGTCAAAAGCTACGGTTGACGAGTTCGGAATATAGAAATGTGGCAGGTCTTTCTCCTTGGCCGGCAAGTTCCTTAACCCTAATCCAAAAGGGTCTTCAATTTTTGCAAATTTCGGAGCCTTCTTAGATATGACGCCCTCTTGAAGAAAGCAAGCGATGAAAGCGTCAAAGGTGACACCTTGCCTTTCCGATATCACGAACAGCTTTTTAAAGATACCCAGGACCTTGATTAGACTCGGGTACTTATGACGTACGGCATTCTCAGTCGGCAGGACGTCGAGCATAGCAGGCACCGTATCAAACACATATTCATCGAGAGGCAGTAATTCTTCATAATGCTCCCCCCTGATCGGCAATCCGAAGATCTCGCGGAACTCTTCCAATGAAATTGAGACCTCTCGATCCCCTAGCAAGAATGTATTGGTGGGAAGATTCTATTGATTCAAGAAAGCTTTAACCCACCAGACGTGAGGGGCATGGTAATAGAACAGTGAAGCATACACTGCCTGGTATAACCCGACCTTCTGCAGACGTGCGCGTTGGGCAGAGAGAATGTACCGAGCCTAAGGAAGATAGCCTACTGGGTGGCGGGTGATAACGCCTACCTTATAAACCTGCCCCCAAGATCGGGCTTCACCCTGACAGATTCGGCGCCCCAGAATGTCGATAGCTACCACAGGTTGGTTGGGTATCCTGGTCGTTGATGGCTCGAGTCGGCCCGCGGGAGTCCAGTTAGTCACCTCCATCGCGTAAGCAGTCCATGGGCGTTCCGTCAATGATATAGAGCGAATGGGTTCTGACAGCTCTGCGCAGGTAAAACTACGGCGGCCCCCGATGATATGACCGTACCACTTTTCCCATAAGAGAAGACTGGTATGGTCCATGTCATGCGCCCTGATCATCGCCATAGCCTCCTCGTCCGACGGCGGCTGCAGAAAAGCTGCTTCTAAGCGAGTGTAAGGGAAGTCGGGAAGCGAGGCTATCGTTCCTAAATATAAAAAACATTTAAAAATAATAATAATAATAAATAATAAGGTAATATAAAATAAAATAACAGAAAACCGTGATGTGACAGGACCACTGCCTGCAAAACCAATGGACCCCACAAAATCTAAATAACGGCTCACCAATGATGAGGCAAAATAATCATTGAGAGAATCAAAAAGGATTCTCATCAAGTAAACAGCAAAGTTTAAACAACTCCTGAAGCGATTTGTTCTAAAAAGCGCAACAGATTCAAATCTGCTTTAGGGGCAGTAAAACCCTCAAATACTCGAGAGCATTAGGGAATAAAATTCCAAAAAATATCTGAGTCTCTCTCAAAGCCAAGCTCTGTGAACAAGGAATTAAATTCCTTTAATAAAGGGATTAAATCCCAGAAAAACCCCCATGGCAAGGAGGCAAAGAAAATGGAATTAAATTCCAAGGATCCTAAAGATTGGTGACAAGGTAAAACCCTAAGAGGAGGATCAACAATCCCCATTGATTCAAGATCTTAGAATCTAAAAAAAATGTGTTCTTTGGATCTTTAAGAAACTAAGTTAAGAAAATAGCAACGCTCTGTCCCCGGATTCAAAATCCACGACGAAAAGAACAAAAAATGGGTGGTTCCGATCGTAATCCTTACCAAAGAAAGAAGTTTTTGGTAGAGTTTAACTCTGAAATTTCAGGGGACAGAGATCTAAACTCTGAAAAAGAAAATTAAATTCTCAAGAAAAATAAGCAAGAGGAAGAAGATGAAAGAACATTGTTCATCCCAGAGGCTAAAGCCCCCGCATTTATAAGACATGATGGGGAACGGTTCATCTTCCTATTCGCCTAAGCAATCCAACGGCTGTGAGGGCAGACAGCGTTGCACTCACGTGCAAGCCACGTGAGAGCAACACTGGGGGCATTTGTTCCCTTATAAAAAAGAATGAGGGAAAGTTCCCTACTAAAAGAGCCTCCATGTGTTTAACACGTGAGTGCCTATATGCAACGCATATAGGCACTACAATTAAAACAATTGCTAGGCTAAAACAGCCCCACGTGTTTAACACGTGAGTGCCTATATGCAACGCATATAGGCACTGCAATTAAAAAAATTGCTAGGCCAAAATAGCCCCACGTGTTTAACACGTGAGTGCCTATATGCAACTTATATAGGCACTGCAGTTAAAACAATTGTTAGGCTAGAAGAGCCCCACGTGTTTAACACGTGAGGGCACTTCCCTACGTAGAATTAAAATTCTATTCAACAAGAAACCATTGGATCAAAGATCCAATGATGATTAAACATAGAATTAAATTCTATTGAAATTTTAAATGGGAAATGATATTTTTTGTTAAACAGAAAGTTGACAGATCAAAAATCCCACAAGTTGAAAAATATTTTTCATATCTTTCTAAACAAAGAAAGATTGTACTCCGTTAAACCAAACACCCTTGGATTAAAAATCCAACGGTAATTAAAATATCACCAATCTACAGAATAAATTCTGTATGGGAAAATATTTTCCTAATCTTGTTTAAAAAACAAGAAAATATGTTCTATGAGACAGAAACCCTTAGATCAAAGATCCAACAGTAGGTAAAACCCCCTAAAATCAACCAGGATCTCTTAATGAAAGATTTCCTAAAACTAATCAAAAAACTTCTCTCCGCTATATAAAGAACCCATGACATTCGATAAAGAAAAAGGAGAGGAGAATGGGGAGAAAAGAGAGAAACATACAGAGGAAAAGAGGAAGAAGAGAATTTAAGTCTCGAAAAAGACTTGCTTCATCAGGACATTCTAGGTAAAAAAGAAAGAAAGAGAAATACACAGAGATTGTTCTATCTTGACCTTTCTAAGGGTTTCGCATAAGAACTTAGTTCTTTCTCTGGTTGAGATCTGTAGAAGCAGATCTCTCCATAAGTTGAGAATTTAATTCTCAACGGGGAGATTCTATCATGCAGATTCAAAACCGAGGGGAAAAAACTGAGTTCAAAGAATTTAATTCTTACAGAAACATATGGGAATTTAATTCCTCTGAAAATCAAGGCTTAACCCTACAACAAGAATTTAATTCTTACAAAAACAAGAGAGGCATGAGATCCTCCAAAATCCTAGCATGAGATCAAAATCTCCAAACACTCAATAGGATCTCACGTGCTCCACGTGAGCGTTTCTGATGAATGAAAAGGTGAAACACACAAAATCGCCTCACGTGCTCGCACGTGAGTCAAGTGTTTAACACTTCTATATAAAAAAAAAAGAAAGGGGAAATAGAACTCAGAGAACAATTCTCACTTTGAGGTGCCTCACGTGCCCACACGCAAGCGCTTCCAAAAGTCAAGTGTTTAACACTTCTATATATAAAAAAGGGGGAAATAGAACCCAGAGAACAATTCTCACTTTATGGCGCCTCACGTGCCCACACGTGAGCGCTTCCAAAGTGCAGTGCTTAACACTGATTCGGAGCCTCGCGTGGGAATACGTGAGTGCTGAACATATACCAGTGCTTAGCATTTTTGGGAAATCAGACTTCAGCCTCAAATTGGCTAAGTCTTCCTGAAGTCAAAAGCTCTTTGATCTCCAAGTCAACCGAGCCCCTGTGCTCATGTTTTCCCAAATTAATCTCAATCTCTAACATGACTGATGACCACTAATGATATCCAAAACAATATGCATCCCACATTCCCCGAGGAAATATTAGTCTCAAAATACGACTAATGATTTTGGGGTTGACCACCAACTTCATTTTCCCTCGGATAGGGAAATTGGTTCTAGGGTACATCTCTCCACACCTCTAATACACGTCGTTATAATTCCTCAACGTCTTCAGAGAAGTGGCGGGTCCCGACAACCAGCTGCTCTTCGGTGCACTTCCCAAACTGACGTGCCCGCCTCAGATCAAACCACACCCCAAGCTAGGTGTCTCCCATATCATCGTTGCTCATCCCGACACGTAACAAATACACGTGCGTGCAATGTTTTTTTTCGTGTTTCAGAATACGGTTAACCAACATGTTAACTAATCGATTACAATAAATTGGATCGGATTCTGCAGTTTGTTCTTCTGCGGTACCTCGACGTGACATAAGCGTGAAAGAGGTTCAAAAATCAGTTTTCTTTTTATAATGGTTAAAAACGAATCACTTATTTTGACTTTTTGACCCCATATTGTAGGGTGGATCTGAAAAGATATGAAAGATATCCCTCCAAGCCGTACATACGACTCAACGGACCTAAACGTCCTTAAATTAAACCCTCACCTCAAAAAGGGTGATCTACGGACCAAAATGTCCTTAAACTAACAACGGACCGAAACGTCCTCAAACTAAAACAATGGAGCCCAAATACTCTTTTGTTGGATCTGAATGATCCTAAAACCCACGTTAAGTAGATCTTAGTCTCAAGTTGGACTAACGTATACTTAAAAAAAAAATTAAGTTGATCTTAATTTCAAACGATATTAACGATCCTTAAATCAACCTAAACCCAAATCTAAGACATACGGATTTGGACTAATCCACGCCCTACGGACGACAACATAAATTAGTCTTCGTGTACAATTCACGGGCAACCAAAAATAAAACAAACACACATGACACGAAGTGAACTTCTGGAGCAGGAAAAAGTGGTTATCGCGATGTGGTAACGTAATTAACTGCAGGTGCTTGCGCCTATAGGGAAGAGCGTCCCCACAATCAAAAACCCCTCGCAAATGAGGGAGAATCTGACGAAATCTGCTACAACGGTCGCATCCGTCCAAACCTCCGATATACGGTGCCGTAAATCAACTTGGCATCTGTTAGTTATGTGTATGCCCTAAAGGCCATTATTGTACATATGATGTATATTATTGTGGATGCTTAGATATATATATAGATGACTTTCTTGCTCGACATGATAGTGTGCTATCTGATTACCTTTATCTTAACATGTAGACTTGTATTGTGATACTGTCATGCTCTCACGTGTTGATAAAGCCCTTAGGATATGTACTTAACTACCAGGACTATGATGTAGATCATACTAGTGGGGCCAGGGTAGTTCACAAGTACATCCTTCAATTGTTCTTAGTCGAAGGAATATCGAGACAGGGCATCGGTATTCCAGAGTAGACTAGCGTATACACTTCTTGACCCATATGATGGGCGATGGATGATCCCACATACATTAGTGTTTGACATCAGAGATGGTATACGGGTGCTCAGTGGAAACTGGGTATACTGAACAGGACTCGCCGAGGACTCCTATGTAGTAGTATACCTATCGTCAGATAGCAGTCCTCTGGTGACACTGGTGCAGGTTAGTCTGTAGACCCGAGATCGTCATAGAGTCTTGTGCGGCTCCCACTGTGCTTTGATTTCCTTCCTACCACGCTCAAGAGGAGTCGTGAAAACAGGTGGATTTTGGGTACAGTCCCGAGTCCTATGGAGGCAATGAGCGATAGGAAGGGTTCCGTCTCTCCCGGTATTAGGAGTTGATGTTGCGCTATGTTCGATTGGCTATAACTGGAAGTCCCTGGCCAGGGCTGCTGCCGAGATATACTGATAAGTGTTATCAGTAGTTTCTCGAACCGTTATAGGCCAGACATCGACATAACTTATCACGTTACTGGGGTCTGACGATTTCCACCCCTGCACATGATATGCGACATATCAGACGAAAAGACCGGACTGTACGGTAGTGTTGCTGTTAGGCTTCATGGAGACTGTGGAGAGGCTTGTTTGTTGATCTTCATATCGCTCAATACCCGGGTAGCCGTTACGTCCAGCTAGTACCGCTGACGGCTTGTAGGTGACTGATATGATCATCACCTACTGTCGGCATATTGACGAGTCTTTAGAGTCCCACACAGAAGCTCCCTGGTTCAAGCGAAATGAAGTAGGACACATATGTGATATGTGTGTGGGCCTGATTAAATACGAGTATGTGATACCGTATTCTAATCTGACAGTCATCTGTTATCAGTTCGGTTATATGTGATATAACCAAATTGTCGAATCAAGTGTTGATTCGATAATGTGATATACAGATAAATGATATTAGTCGGTCGTATATGATATAACCGGATTATTAGATCAAATGTTGATTTAATAATATGATATAAATTATATGTGATATAATTACATATTAACTAATATCATTAGCTAACTAATTAATCTTCATTGAATATATATTAATATATATGATATATATATATATATATATATATATATATTAAAATGAAGCATGGCATTTTCTTTTCTATTTTGTGAAAATAGAAATGAGGTGTAAAGTTGAAGCATGGTTGCAAGCATGGTGTTTTATATTGTTTATTCATTCTTGACTCACTATTCAAGCATGGTTGCAATTTAATATTGCATAATTCCATTCTTGAATGAGTGAGGGGTCAAGAATTATCATTCATTCTTGTTCATTCCAAAGACTTAGCCATTTTTCTCGCATGCTTGCTCTCTTGCTTCTTCCTCCTCTTGCTTTGCCTCGAGCTTCAACCCTCATATGTGATGTGAATCATGAAGCTTGAGCACAAATAAGTGAGCTCTTAACATCCCCTACTTCATCATCTCACACATTCTAGCAAATTAGTGTGATGTGTTTCATACACTAAAGAATTTAGTGTAGTGGTAGCTTGAACTAGTAGGAGCTTCGAGGTGGATCATCTTTGGCGCGAAGGCTACGAAGGAAGCTTGTTCAAAGTCTCAAGAGAAGTCTTGTGGAGTCGCGGGACTACTACACGGAGCATATTGAAGAGAAGGACCGTCTACAAAGGTTGTATTCTTATTCTCTTAGATGTAAAAGTTGTTTGCATTCTATTCCGACTAAATCTCTAGTTAACGATTCTAGCGTAAGGTTCTTTATAACGACAAATTTTTAAAAAACGGCATGCACGATGCCCCCCGAAACCTTGCTGTCGTTGCTAGAAACCCTTCATCATCTTCGGAGAGGTGGACGGATAAACCCAAATAGTATCTACCCCTAAATTCACGCAAGACGACCTACGCGGTTGCGTCTCTATTTTCGGCGGTAAACAAATACCTTTAGGAAAACTTCACGGGGTAACGACCTACCCTACACGCACACTTTGGTTTCTTAGCACGATATATATATATATATATATATATATATGGTTGGTATAAAAAATAGCTTTCATTAAAATACCACTTCTTTTCAAAAATGGGTTTCTTTTAAAGCGGTATTTTGTAATCCTTGGCAAATACGCCTCTACAACCCTCGTTAGGGGACCCGCTAATGGATGGTGTGGATTATTGCACATTCTTGAGATAGTAGAGCGAGATATAGAACTCATCACGGAGTATTCGATCTCGAAAAGAAATAAAATACGGTTTTTAAGAAATGCGACTTTTCTAAATAAAAATATTTTTTGAAAAAATTATATAAAAATATAAATCTGTATTTTTAATAAAACATATAAGCTATATTTTTTAATATGAAAGATTAAAGTTTTAATAAAATATCATCAAGTTACCAAAAAGGGCTAGTTTTCAATAAAATACCATAAACTTTTAAAAAATAAGTTTTTATCATTAAAATACCCAATAATTAAAATGCTTGCCCATCAAAACCCTAAAGCTTGTAAATCACCCTCGAGATTATTTTTAAAAACAATAGTAATATATATTTTTCATAAAACCCGCTCGAGATATACAAACAATAATTGAGGACTCTGGATTAATATAGGTTTAAGCGGGATCAATTCTCTTTAGCCCCAGGGAGCCGGAGAAAGTGAGTGCTTGCCTATTCAGATTAGACAACTTAATGGAGTTATCAATGGTAATTGTCTTGGAAAAAACATAAATTCTGTCGTCCATGTGCAGCAGTTGACGATTACTCCCGAATCTAAAAATGTCAAGAGTTAAATCCGTTCACAAGTGTCTGACTTAATCTGAGCCCAAACTCAAACCAGAATCCAAAATCAAACACGAATTTGAATACTTGATCATGAACTTGAATACTCGAATTCAAATATCAAAATCAAACTTGAATATTGACCCGACTTGACCGAACTATGGTTATAACTTGACATTAACATTGACATGATTACCTGAATATATGATTACATCCTGAATATGAACCTGAACATTTTATATCCATGAATTTGACCAAGACCTGTAATCTTAATCTATACAATACAATACACAGGGATAAAGGGGTAGATTACTACGGAACATATATCGTGGCACAAGAGGTAACTTAAAAGATACCGACATGAATTCACGTGCCGTTGTCCCGTGGGTTATGACGGTGCCTTGTACTACATATTACCATAATCCACAGGGTAAGATGGACTCCTCTCATATATATGAATACCTTCCTTATCAAACTACAAATAACCACGTTAGAATAACTATCTTATACCAGTGAACGATCATATACAATTTTACCTGTTCATTTCATATTACATACTATCTTCTCTTACTTCTTTTGAGACTTACCGAGCGACAGTTCCCTGAAGACATTCCTTTCTATTTCTTTCTTTGGAATGTTCGTCAGGAGGACCGGATTCTGAGGAGATAGAGCCCAACCTGGAAGACTTAGACCAGCTTGCTGCTCAGCTAGACTACTAACTCTTTCCAGTCTGCACTTACTTTTTGTATGCTATTGTTTAGGCATTTGCTTTTATTATTGTATCTTTTATCTCAGACAATTATATATAAAGTTGAATGTAAATAAAATTGTTGTTTCATTTTATTAGTCTTTTCATTCTTGTTCATTATTATATTACTTAATTACGCTTAACGTATTTATTTTCATAATAAATACGTTGCGGGCTTATTACGTCACCGTTTCCGTCTACTAGGAAGCGGGAAGTGACAATTATGGTATTTATCTATACAAACCATCAGATAAATAGCCATAACCAATTTATTCGGTAAAAATTTAGAGTCATTAAACATGAAACTAAAACCAAGTTTGCAAAGACTAAAAATAGATATTAGACTTCTACTATAAGACGGAACAAAGAATACGTCCACAAGATCTAGCATAAACCCGGTATCCAGCAAAATCCGGCAAGTATCAACTTTCTTCACATGTGAACACATCCTGTTTCCAGAGAAGATACTTCGCTCATGTTGAGTTGACTCCCTTTGGCTCAGAAAGTCCTAAATAGTGTGCACGGAGACACCTGAATCAATCCACCAGCTATTTATAGGAACATCTATTAAATTACATTCATAAAAGACATGTAACAATATACCTTTCTTTTCTAGACATTTCTTGTACTTGATGTAGTCTTTCTTCTCATATTGTTTCTTGTGACAAAAGAAACACTTTCCCGGAGAAGAATTTCCTTTAGGCCTAGCATTTTCATAAGAATTGCATTTCCAACTAGGCATCTTCCTCTTCCATTTCTTTTTCTAAGGACCTTTGCTTTTACTATCCTGATGAGAAGCCAAATATACAGATAGCGCCTTCTCACCCTTCAACCTCTCCTTCTCCTGAACGCACATGGATAGAAGGTCATTAACTGACCGCTGTTCCTTGTGCATATTATAGGAGATCTTGAAAGTTCCATATTCAGCCGATAAGGAATTGAGAATGAAATGAACTAGAAAATTGTCTGAAATAGTAAGCTGTATGTCACCGAGCTGAGCAGCGATGTCTCTCATTTCTATAATATGTTGACGGATGTTTTCATTTCAGAATATTTCATAGATGACAACTTAATTAGACATTATGGTGTTAGCTTTGGCCTTATCTGAACTGATAAACTGCTCCTCAATAGCTTTCATGAATTCCTTAGCAGTGTCACAAGATGGAATGGAATCTCGAATAGGCTTAACAACATGAGATTTCATAAACACTAGGCCAAGCCGATTCAAGCGCTCCCACTTTTCATGAAATACTTTGAGTAGTAGTATAATCATCTATAAGTGGAGGTGGAGCATCCACTCGTAAAGCCAAGTTTAAATCAGTATACCCAAATTTAAATAAAATGTGTTTTTTCTATTCATCAAAATTTGACCCATTCAAATAATAAACTGAACTAGAATCTGACGAACTAGAATCTGACAAACTTTGATAAGTAAACACGCACATAATAAAACCACGATAATTTTAATCAAAGAAAATCAAAGGTCTTATGTGATTAACTTTGATAAGTAAGTCAATTGGGTCATTACAGTCTCTCCTTTGGACGAATACTGTAACACGCGAGTAATTACACGTTTTAAATTAAACTTTTTATCAAAAAATGAAACTAGTGAAATATATATTAACCGGAGATAATTCACCAGCATGCCTTTGGGCATAGAATACTTAAGGCCATAAATTAATTTCACTATTTCATGTTATTTAAACTCCGAACATGATGACCCTCCTTTGGAAGGAAAACATTATTTCATTAAGTTTAAATACAATTTAATATCATTAACACTTTATATGGTCATAACTTTCTAAATTATCACAAATACGTTTACTTTGGTGATTACCGTAAGTATACTAAAGTAGAAAGTTATCCATGGTTATAATAATATCTGCATATATTTTAATCATACTCATATTATGCGTCACTAACATGAATAGATTTAAATTACAATATCTATGACTTTTCATATGACACATTAATCATATAGAATAAATTATAGGTAACATTCACTCAATATATATTCAATATATGAATATTAAAAATTATACCACACCTGCAACTAACACATAAAGCATGCCACATGGATTAATATTTAAGCAACAACCAGGCCAAGTAGATGCAATAGTTTTGAAAATCCTAAAGTTTATGAATTTAATTAAAACATACATCACAAATTTAAAGCATGTCATTGGATCCATATTATAATTATACAAAATCATAGTATAATTATACAAAATTAAATTTAAGCATCAAACTACAAAATTGAGCAAAGACATTCAACTTGAATAATTATTATAGTCTGTTAAAAGCAGTTCCTGGAATTTGTTAAAAGGTCCCTGAAATTTACAAAACAGTCCCTGGAACAATAAATCGGAGTGATTTGAGAATACTGAAATTTAGTGACAGTCTTGCAGCAAGGTCCCTGAATTCGGTTTCTATTGAAATTTTGCAAACATGCCCTAATAATTCCGAAAATTACATTTCTGAAATTACAATAAGGTTTTGTATAATTACCAAACAGTCCAGAATCAGAAATGACATTTTGGTCCGGAAAAAAAATTACCATCAACATATATAAGCTTTTAACTTTAAGGCATGCAATATTAAATCCTAGCATGCGAGGATAAAATTAGGAAACCCATTAACTCGCAACGCACAAAATCGCAGAACATGAAATTAAAATAACTCATTCAAGTAGCAAGTTAATTAGCAATTTAATAAGCATGATCCCTTAACACCATTGATTTAATTTAGACCAACAGAAAATGTTATAGCTCCAAAACCTTTAAGCATAGTCATATCTATAATTGGGCCCAATTAAGTCATCTCTGACAGTTTGAACATTGAAAACTAGGGTTACAAGAAAACTCCAAATGGTATCGGTATCACTGTGACACCTCCGCCAAAATCGAACAACACCTAATACAACGTCAAAATTGGAAGCATGAGATCGGCATCTTATTATTAGGAGTGAAGCTAACAACTTATATTAAGTTGACATGAGATCAATCTATTATATATGAATGAACAATCAATTTAGTTTTCATATACAGTAAAATCCAGTAAAGTCCAAAAGGGAACCACAACCTCAAAGTTATATCAATTAATTTTGATACTAAATGTGAAAAGAGAAGAGAGTTCCCCTTTTCATTAAATTTCAATGATTTATTTTATAATTGAAAATTACAGAAAAGAATTTCTTCTCATCGATAATAAGATGAATCATTTGTAAAATAATATCGAGATCAAAATCCCGCTCTAATACCAAATGTAGCATTAATATAAAACATGCATACCCAAATTCATCGTATAGATTAGATACACAGCGAAAAACTTAAACTGGATGTTGCAACTTCTCCAAAGTTGCAGCCTTGATTTCTTCACTCTTTATGTCAACGGCTAATGAAACAATGTTTAGTCGAGCGGAGAATGTCATGCCCGCTTCCCAATAGACGGAAACGGTGATATGGCAAGCCTGCAACGTATTTACTATGAAATAAATACATTAAGCGTAATTAAACAATATATGAATGAACAAGAATGACAAGAATAATAAAATGAAACGGCAACTTTATTTACATTCAATTTGCATACAACTGTTTGTAATAAAAAGATACAATGATATAAAACAAATGCCGAAACAATGGCATACAGAAAGTAAGTGCAGGCTGGAAAGAGCTAGTAATCTAGTTGTGCTGCAAGCTGGTTCAAGTCCTCCTAACTCGGCTCTATCTCTTCAGTGTCCGGTCCTCCTGACGAACATTCTAAAGAAAGAAATAGAAAGAAATGTTGTCAGCGAACTAGTGCTCGGTAAGTCCCAGAAGAAGAAATGGTAGATAGTATGTAATTGTGAAATGAACAAGTAAAGTTGTATATGATCGTTCACAGGTATAGGATAGTTATTCTAACGTGGTTATTTGTAGTTTAAAGTGGCCTCTCGTGCCACGATACACGTTCCGTACCAATCTACCCCTTTATCCCCACGTAATTTATTGTATAGATTATGTTTACAGGTCTTGGCCGAAACCATGGATACAAAATACTCAGGTTTATGTTAAGGATGTAATCATGTGTTCAAGTAGTCATGTTGAGTTCATGTCAAGTTATAACCATGGTTCGGTCAAGTCAAGTCAAGAATGCAAGTTTGAGTTTGATTTTGAGTGTTCATGTTCACCTGATCAAGTTTTCAAGTGCGTATTTGATTTTGGATTCGGGTTGAGTTTGGACTCAGATTGAGTCAGACACTTGTAAACTGATTTAACTCTTAAATTCTTAGGTTCGAAAGTAATCGACAACTGCTGCACATGGACGGCAAGATTTGTGTTTTTTTCCAAGACAATTGTCATTGATAACTCCGTTAAATTTTCTAACCTAAATAGGCAAGCACTCACTTTCTCCGGCTCTCTGGAGCTCAAGAGAATTGATCCCGCTTAAATCTATATTTACTGAAGTCCATAAAATATTGTTTTGTATATCTCGAGGGGGTTTTATGAAAAATATTTTAATATAGATTAAAAATAAAACTCGAGAGTGATTTGTATTACTTAGAGTTTTCATGATCCTTTGTTTTAATTATTGGGGTGTTTAATGATAAATACCTAGTTTTAAAAATTTTAAGGTATTTTATTGAAAACTAGTCCTTTTGGTAATTTGATGGTATTTTATTAAAAATTTAATCTTTCATTTTAGAAAATATAGTTTCATAATATATTGAAAATACGGATTTATAATTTTTATATAATTTTTAAAAAATTGTTTTATTTAGAAATTTGTATTTCTTAAAAACCGTATTTTATTTCCTTTCGAGATCGAATACTCTGTGAGGAGTTCTGCATCTCGCTCTACTATCCCAAGAATGTGCGATAATCTGCACCATCCATTAGCGTGTCTCATAACGAGAGCTGTAGAGGTGTATTTACCAAGGATTACAAAATACAGCTTTTAAAAGAAACCCGTTTTTGAAAAGATGTGGTATTTTATTGTAAAAGTTATTTTTTGAACTAACTATATATATATGGGGGGATATCGTGCTATGAAACCAAAGTGTGCGTGTGGGGTAGGTTGTTACCCCGTGATGTTTTCCTAAAGATATTATTTAAATATTTTGTCGAAAAGATGTGATAATAAAGTTCAAGGTATTTTAATGAAAAGTTAGTTTTATGGTTGTTTCACATGAGAATTTTGATAAAACTTGAATCTAATAATTGGTAATTAGAGTTACAAATAATGTGGTAAAATTAGATTGACCAATATATAAAGGAAAAGGGAGTTCTAGGGTTTAGAACAGAAAGATATCGGTAATAACTCCACTTTATCGATATATGATTTGGAGATAAATTTAAATGAAAGGAAGGAGAGTTGGGAGGGACTTATGGTTTGGTAATCTTAAGAAAAGGGTGAGGAAGAGAAGGAGTATCTTCGTGGCTTCGCGGAAGCTCCGGAAATAATTTCGATTTTCGACGGAACAAGTTTGCTCGCTAACTCCACTTTACTCCACTTGCACTTAAGAACTTTTAAGAGAATTTTTGCTCGAATTTTAGAATGATGAAGAGCTAAAGCATAAGATGATATTTATAGTGAAAAATTAGGGTTTGGGAATTAAAATTTTGGATTAAAAAGTATTAAAAATGATGTTAAATGGTGAAATGAAAGGTCTCTATTTGATTGCAAAGAAATCAAAAAATGCAGAGGAGTTAAGGGGAGCTGAAGGGACAAGTGTGCAAAGCATAGAGGGAATTGGAGCTACAGGCACCGTCGGCGCCGGCCAAGATCAAGGAATGGACGGTCGGATTTTGCCCAATCCCCTCGAGATTCGTGCCACGTGGGTTTTTCTGTGTTTACTCTATTTTGCGCATATTTGATTTTTCTGAAACTTTTTCTTTCTCTGTATATTGCACGGGAAACTCTTAGGCTTCTAAAAATTAAAAAAGAAAAATCAGAAAAAATAGTGTTTGATGGGAATCGAACACACAGGCTACGTCACAGTTGTGCAGGGGCTTTATCAATAAGATACAAGTTGTTTCTTGTTTTTATTTAATAGAAACAACTTTTAACTCTTACACAGTCTGAAATACTCTTTTCTATACAATAATAAGAAAAATTTTGTACAGTGTTTTCAAAATCGTTACAGAGAAGAGGACCAATTCTTTCTTTCTTTAAAAGATCCATCACATCAAAGGATCTTGAGGAGAGGGTTAGTTTTTTACTGTATATTATTTTCTCTATATAGGCCTCTCCCATTATTGCTATATATATCCAACATCACATAATCTATTGGTTAAAACCGTAAGATATTTTCTCATCTTCAATTTAGATACCTATCCATATGACAGCCAAAATATTGCCAACTTTGTCATGCCCTGCTTCCCAAAAGACGGTAGCAGGAATGTGACGAGACCCGCGACATATTTATTCCGAGAAAATCATTTCCCGCAACAAATATGTTAAGCGTATATAAGAAATATAAAGTGACAAGAAATAACAAGTGAAATAAAATCCAGCTACTATATATTACAATCAAAATTCCACAGAGTTTCAAACTGATACAAGATGTTTTAAAACAAAAATATAATAACAAGAAAGGCTTAAACAAGAAGCGTACTGAAATAAAGCTGAAATGAAATGAAAACCTGAATTGAACCCGTCATCCGCTTATGATGCAAGTTGAGAATACTCCTCAATCGGTTCTATCTCCTCCGTCCCTAAGTTACCTGACGAACATTCTAAGAAAAGAAAGAAACGGGATGGAATATCCGTCAGCGAACTTGCGCTCCGTAAGCCCCCAAGAAAAGTGGGATTATATCATAAGTGTATAATGACATGTTTGTATAATGACATGTTATATAGGTGGAAATGGAAATCATGAATCGGTGAACGAGTGTGATATGATAATTAAACATGGCAATTAATATAAGCATAGCAATTCTATGTAGCATAGCAGTTCTATATAACATGGCTGTGGAGTATAAGTATAGTGTCTGTTAACATGAGAATGCAATAAGTAAAAGTGTTGAACATGAATTAAATTGTAATGTGTCTTAAAAGGTCTCTACAAAATTAAGTTAATCTAATATCAGTTCAAGATGTGAGTGTCAACCAATCTCAAGAGTATTTTCAAGCCCAATGGTAGGGCCTCAGGGGTAAGAAATCACAGGCCCTCAAGAGTATGTTAGTATTCATGTCATTAGTATCCGTGTCGTTAGTATGGGACTCCTAAGATTCACTTGGACTCACAATTCAAACTATCTCAACACCTCATGTATTCTGGATTATAATTAAAATTATAAGTCTTGCCTAAATTCATGAACACATAAGAGAGAGTACAAGTTCAAGTATCAAGTCGATTTTGAGTATTCATATCAAGTTCAAGTATTCATGTCAGGATGTATTCATGGTTCGGATGAAGTCAAGTCTGGCATGTAATAGATTTATTCGTGTAAATCATATAGATACATTTAGCAAGCGGTACAAAGCATGAAATGGAACAAGCATAGCATCATATTCAATTCAAGTTAAATATCATGTCTATTTTCTTGATAGTTTGAGGCAGTACGAACTAACTGTGTTTAAATAGAAAGATGGACAAGTGAGAGCACTCATTATCTCCGGCTCCCCAAGGCTCAAGAAAGAAGATGTCACTTAAACTCATCTGCTATCTAAATATTTTAAAGATACTAGTTTTATAGATCTTAGATATTTATGTGAAAAATATAGCATTTGGCGATTTCAATATATTTATGTAAAAATATGTCGTTAAAGTCTCGAGGGGGTTTTATGTAAAATACTCTATTTTAAAATCTTGAGAATATTATGGTAAAAGTTTGCTATTTTAAATGTCGAGGGTATGTTGATAAAATTCTAACTTTTGAAAATTCATGGTATTTTAGTGAAAAATCGTAACTTGTAGAAATTTAGGGTATTTTAATAAAAACTTAACCTTCTAAACTTAGAGGTATTTTATTTAAAAATCTAATTTCCAACTTCGTTTTCTTTTAAGTTACCTATGGATGATAAATAATTAATTTAATTCATCATTTTTTTTATTATTATAACGATTGTTTTAGATCTATTTTTTCCTTTCACGACCATACTCTGTGAAGATCTACTTTTCCCTTTCAAGACCATACTCTGTGAAGAGCTACGCATCTTATTCTGCTAGAACCCAAGATGTGTTTTAAGCAGCACCATCCACAACTTGGTTCCTCTAAATAGGGTTGTAGAAGCAAAATATGCAAAGAAAAAGATATTAGATAATTCTATTTTTAAAGTAACGAGTGTGTTAAGGATTTTAGAATACATAGTGAATATTAGTAAGACTCATATAGTGAATGGTGTTGCAAGATATTTCATAAGGTAATATGTGGTGAGCATGATGGTTTTCAATTGAGAAAGTGTTTTGTGTTCTCATTATACTTATATGTCAATTTATCAATAATAAGTTTAGAAAATTGCATATTATCGGTTTTGTGATGGTTAAGTTCATGTTAGAGTTGTATTACATTATATAGTATATACTTAAGAGTGGTATTCAATTAGTGATGTACATGTTATATTATATTAGTAAGGTGTTATGGACACATACTTAATAAGTCATGTTTATTGTTTGATTTTCCGTACCATGGAAATAATATGCAATCATAATTCCAAATACTAAAAACAACTATTATGTGGTGACAACCTATATTCCTCTAAATCTATGTACACAAGTAATATATCCCTCGAACTACAACGTGTCGGAACAACGAAATTTGACAAGGAAATAGGAAGCTACGTGATGATGCTCGATATCGACGATCTCTCAGATCGTGACACGTGGCTGATGACGTGTCCCGAAGCCCGCAAGAAAGGACCAAGAACAGTACGTCGGAAGAACACCCGGGTCTGCGACCCGTGGACGTGGCTGACCTTCTGTGATCGCCTACACCACTCCTGTGCCCGCCTTGCAAACAACCGTTGGCTCGACTCCGAGCATCCCGCGCATCTGGCCTCCTCGGCCCTCTCAGCTCGCCTCCGGGCTACCACAGAACCAAGATAGCTCAGCCTCCCACTCGGTCCCGAGCCTCCCGCCGAGCTCATCTTCCTCAGTCCCATCGACCGACCGACGGCATCATTCACAAGTGCTTCCGCTTCACCTTCGCGAATCTCGCCATGCGCGAGATATCCGCCGGCCACGTCCCGCGTTCCACGCCATCACGATCCTCCATTAACGGGCCTGTCTCGCCATTAATGGGAGATCCCGCCTATCACGCAAACGTGACGTCGAGGGCGTAACGGCCGGCGTGATTCTCGCACCTGCCTGCCTGTTTCCACCGCTTCATAAACTCCTCTTTCAGACGACTCAAGTAAGCAATTTTTCTTCTCACTAGGCCGTTACTCTGCTCGACTTGCACCAACCATCCCGGGACTTCCTTGCAGGTAGCTTGGCCTCAACCACCTCAAACCCATCGAGATCCACACACTTTAGGAGTCAACTTCCAACCTAATCTCAGCCGTCCATCGTCGCCAACAGCCGATCTACGGAAGGTAACATCTTGACGTGATTCGACATCCGTCAGCTGGCGCCGTCTGTGGGAACTCTTGATTCCACTAAAACAAAAGTTCATCTTCCGATCTCAACCCAATGGCGAGCGACCACCATGACGATCCAAGCACTAGCCGTCGCCTCCCCCACAATGGAGGCGCGAACGAATCTCCTCCCCCGAGCGCCATCAACGCCCTAGCCGTCCGGATAGATCGACTCGCGTCCATGGTGGATGCGCTCGTCCGTGTCCAAACAGCGGGGCAAGCTCCCCAGGTCGCCGCTCCCCCACCTCGGGATAGGGACCCCTACAGAAGGAGAGAAGATTCTGCTCTCATCGGCACTGCCGACCACCGCTTCGCTGCCTCCCACGGCCGTAGATCTCCTGGGAAGACATATTCTATGACCCGCTGGGCCCCCCACAGTTCAACACTGAGGTCCGTCGCCAGAGCGCCTCGCCCCGAGCCCCTGCGCACCCTTGTCCCTCCTGAGGAGATGTCGGTTAGCTCGCCTGCTCCTAGGCATGACCGACACCCCCTCCCTCGACGGAGTCGCGCGAACGGGACTTGTCACGACCCGAAAAGGCATGTGACTGGCACTTGAATCATATGAAGTCTATAGGACCCCATCTAATTCAAGTAAACCAAAAACCCAGAAATCTAAATCATTTAAAAGAAGAAAATGAAAGAAAACTTGTTTTACAGTTTGCATGTAATCACTTTGAAAATTCGTAGTAAACATTTTTAAAACATCATATCTTTCCAAAAATTTCGGCAGAGTTTATTTTGTAAATACTGGCCCCAAACGGGTACAAACATGCATAATATACATAAAGACATCCCCAAGCGGGAGCTAGCTCTTCGCCAATTGGCGGTCACAACCACGCAAGCAATATAATATACAACGCCGGAGGGTGGGGATCAAAACTCAAAAGGAAACACAAAATCATCAAGAAAACCATAATAATACAAGCGCGAGTCTAAGGTCAAAAGAATACAATTGGTCTTCTAAGTCTAATAAATATACAAGTCTGCTTGATGGAGTTTACTAGATACAACTGAAATAAATAAATGTACAATGGTGGTCACGATGCAAGTGAGTCCACCTACCAAAACAATCACCCGAAAAGAAGCAGCGTGCCAATAAAGCCGCCAAGAATACCTGTACGGCAAAACCTGCAAGAAACTGTGGCACAACGGGGGTGAGTTGCCAACTCGTGAGTAGAAATCATCACCGAGAAAAAATCGTATGTATGACTCAATCCTAGGTCATACGATAGTATACATCCTCAAAATGATATAGCCTGAAGCATCTAGTAATGGCATGGGTAAACATCTATATATAAGTGTAATACTAAGTACTCGTGTCAGTGCCTCAGGTAGCAACATATCATAAATATGAGGTATGAATGCATTAAATGAAAACAGAATATATCATAAATGAGAAAATTGTTTTCTTTATATAGTGAGATTTCTGTATATATAAATCAAGGTATCATCAATGAAATCAACATAAAATCAGTGTCAAGTATCGACACAAAACATATATCCCAATATCTCAATATCTCAGGCTCCGGCAAAATCCGGACTGGCCCGTATCCTCAAATCTCAATATCTAGGGCTCCAGCTATCCGGACTGGCCCATATCATCAAATCTCAAAACCTCAGGCTCCGGCAATCCGTACTGGCCTATACTCCGATCGGTATCCTCTGGATATCCGTCGAATCACAATAAAATCACCGGTCGGTAGTGCTCTACTGCCAGGCTCAACGCCATCATCTGCGACCATCTTGTCCCGAGGTACCGCACCGGGTCCACCATGCACCCAAAGACGGTTCCTCCTCCTCCTCGAATCAGGTGTATGATATCGCTCAAGATCCGAGAAAACTCATGATGGACTCCTCTCAAATCATATCATGAGAAAACTGCAATTTTCTATCTTTAAAATGATAATAAGTTTATAAAATCTTTGCGGTTTCTCCAAATCCAAAAATCTCATGAAAATCCGAAATCCCAATCTCAAGGGTAAATAAACAATGAAATACCGGTAATAAGGTCCATAATATTGCATGACAAATAAAAATACACATGCATGAGATATCACAGTAATAAATGCAATGTCTAAGCTATCATATAAAAGCAAGCGTACTAGTGCTATGTCGAAACTATTTGCTGGCAATTTATACTAATGAAATAGTGTTTTCTAATGTGTGCGTGACATGGAAATTATCGATGATGTGTGTGTGAGCCGGCAAGCAGGTGTGCGTGGAGCATACGCATTATCGGTAATGGTGCTAGTACCCTGACAGCATGATTTAAATAATAACAATGAAAACACAAGTAAGCATGCAATGCGATGCGAACAGCAAGAATACGCAGAACATGAATGATAACGCAACATATAAGAATACACATTTATATATACACTAGTCATAACATTTGGCAATGAAATAGCACGAATCGTGGTGTTTAGAAAATAGGGCTACGGTGTTTTTAAAAAAAGGTGCGTCCTTTGAAATATCCGTAGTATCCCTTGGCCTGTCATTAAAATACTCACGATTCGTTAGTTTTTGAAATAGGTATGACTCGAGCCCAGTCTAATATCTACTAAGTAAACTACAGGACTAAACTAACAGACTAATCGAAAGGGTAAGGAAAACCACCTAAGTCTGAGTCGATATCCATATCTAGTAGTTGGTGATCCCGCCTCAATAGTATCACATACGATACAATATATCATATGACATTCTCGAATCAAGAGTGCGGATCTATCATCATAATTATATCTCGTACGGTAAATCCATCGTACGGAATCAAGGTACGGGTCGAATATCACATATAACACAACATCCATGTGGTATCATCATCATATATCATGAACTGGGGTGCTGATCTAAACTCTAGTACATACTGATACCATCAACATATATATATATATATATATATATATATATATGCATATGTATGAAAACACATCGCCTAAGGACCCGCTATAATATCAAGTCGTATCTCATAATACGAACCAAATCACATCACCGATCTCGTGGCATCATGCCCAATCACATTGACTCATCTCTAAGTACCATGTACTATCCTCATTGTCCATGTATATGTATGCATACATACATACATATATATATATACATACTCACATACATATATGTATATATATATATATCCCCATATACGCACAAGTAAACAAATGTATGTGTGTGTGTGCGCGTGTGTGAGAAACTATACTCTAAGATTTCGCGACTAAAATCTATCTAACGACACTATCATCCAACTACACTAAAATTTAACCCATGATCTCCTAAAACCTTTCTAGCTAAAAGGTAATATTTCACATAACACATTTTCATATATATATATATATATATATATATATATATATATATATATATATAAAATGTATCATAAGTTACACTACGAACTGCGGGGGTGCTATACGCCATCCACCCGACTTCCTCCGTAGATATATATCTACTCACCTTGATCCTCGCATGCCGAAGTCGATGTCGCTATCATCTTCTTCATCGTCCGAAGTCCACGTGAGGGTACTTACATATCATAACATATCGTATCGTATTAAAATCCGATTCAAATCTAAGACAATACGCGAGGTGCTTATAGGTCAGAACCTATCGCTTACGCATACGAAAACAATCATGAATCCCTCGTCGTTGACGTACAAACGTCCAACGACGGAATTTAAATCAAATACAAAAACCCAAGTTTTCAGAATCGGAAAACATAAATTCAGCAACATGAGAAATCTATCCCAGATTTTCCATCAGGTAAAATTAGCCAATTTTGCATATTGGGTTGCCCTAGATATCAGATAGCAATGCCACAGATCAAAAATCACACATTTTCATCATAACTTGGCCGCAATTTGCGGCCAAACCTATTAAATCTGCAGTCATACTAGGAGTATAGGGGCTCAGGTTTTTGGGGTAGTCTTCTGGTCACCTGCACACATCACTATACTTGTTAAATATTCTTCAGATACCCCGGGTGATAGCAGGTCTCAAAACAACGTCACAAAAGTCATAAAAATCCGATATCGGGGTTTCTAAGTTTAGGGTTTGGGGTTCTAGTCTCAGGTTTTTGTCCAATATACTATCACTAAAGGGGGTTTAAGGTCACTACTAACTCAATTACACTATCTCAATTCAAGAATTCCTCAAAACCCTAACTTGGAACTTTCTAATCTCACTAAACATCACTAAAACACTTCTAAACTTAACTAAGTGCTAAAGTAAACAATCACTACACTAATGGTAAAGGAATTACCTTATTTGGCAACTCAAGAAATTTCTTGAGTTGCCCCAAGTCTCCAAAATCCAAACTTTCTTGGTCCAAAATACTTGTAGTGAGCTTGAGCACATTTTTTGTGAAGGCAAGATGATGTTTTGATATTGATTTGGGGTTGTTTGTGAGGTGTTTGACGAGGGGGAAGGAGGAGGGCAGCCATGGTGAGAGGGAGAGGGAAAATGAAGAAGAAAATAATGGCGGGAACAAATGGGAGTTTGGTCAATTGACCCCTCACCTCTCTCTCTTCTCTCTCTTGCCCATACCCATTATTCTGACCTTTTCTCTTTTCTTTTCTTTTCCTATTATTTCCTTTTACTTTTTCATTTAAAAACCAATCATGCATGAAAAATAAAGAAAAGCCATGGTAGGAAAAATGTAATAATGTGTAATATGACATGGTGCATGTCATGTGCACAAATCAAGCTTAATACACAATTAGTGATATTTAATCGCGATTAGCATTAAAATGGAATATAATTAATCATAAAGAATTTATAATTCGCTTAAATCATATAAAGCACCCTCATTTCATAAATTCCTATAATTTTCCAAATATTTTCCAATTTATCGGTATTTAATTACACCGCATTATTAAAATATTCATAATATTTATTATTTAATTATAAAAAATCCCAAAAAATAATATTTTATTTTTTTGAAATGTTAAAAATCCTCAATAAAGTGAGCTTATATTAGATAATGTAATGTAATATATCACATATATAATTATACATTAAATTATCGAATCAACACTTGATCCGACAATCCGGCTATATCGCATATAACCGACTAATATAATATGTACCGATTCATCGAATCAACACTTGATCCGATGACCCGGCTATATCACATATACCCGGCCGATATCATATATCGCGATAATAGAATACGGTATCTCATATCGTATTATTCTCGGTCCTACACATATCACATATGTGCTCCTACTCTGTTTTGCCTGAGCCAGGAAACCTCTGTGTAGGACTCTAAAAAATCGTCAATACTCCGGCAGTAGGTGATGATCATATCAAACACCCACAAGATGCAAGCAGTCAGCTAAACGTAACAGCCACCCGTGTATTGAGCGATCAGAAGATCAACAAGCAAGCCTGTACATTCTCCTGTGAATCCAATCAGTAAACACTCCCGTACAGTCCGATCTCTTCGTCTGATATATTGCATATCTAGTCTAGGGGTGGTAAACGTCAGACCCCAGTAACCGATAAGTCGTGTCGATGTAAGGCTCATAACGGGTCGAGAAACTACTGATAACACTTACCAGTAAATCTCCATATCAGCCCTGACCAGGGACTTCCAGTTATAGCCAATCGAACACAGCACAACATCAACTCTCTATACCGGTAGAGACGAAACCCCTCCTATCGCTCATTACCTCCATGTGATTCGGGACTGTACCCAAAAGCCACCGTTTTGCACGCCCTCTTGGACGTGGTAAGGTGGAAATCAAAACACAGTGGGAATCACACAAAACTCTATGACGATCTCGGGTCTACAGACTAATCTGTACCAGTGTTACCGGAGAACTGCTATCTGACGATAGGTATAATACCATCCAGGAGTTCTCGGCGAGTCCGTTCAGTGTACCCAGTCTCCACTGAGCACCCGTACACCATCTTTGATGTTCAACACCAATGGATATGGGATCATCCATCGCCCATCATATGGGTCAAGATGCGTGTACGCTAGTCTACTCTGGAGTATCGATGCCCTGTCTCAATACACCCTCGACTAGGAACAGTTATAGGATGTACTCGTTGACTACCCTGGCCCCACTAGTATGATCTCATCATAGTCCTAGTAGTCGAGTACATATCCTAGGGGCTTTATCAACACGTGATCACAAAACAGTATTCGTTAACATGTTAAGATAAAGTGAAACTAGATAGCATACTATCATATCGAGCAAGAAAGTCCTCTCTATATATATACAAGCATCCATTATAATATACATCACATGTACAACAATGGCCTCTAGGACATACATATAACTAACACCTGAAGCATCTAGTAATGGTATGGGTAAACATCTATACATAAGTGTAATACCAAGTGCTCGTGTCAGTGCCTCAGGTAGCAACATATCATAAATATGAGGTATGAATGCATTAAATGAAAATAGAATACATCATGAATGAGAAAACTGTTTTCTTTATATAGTGAGATTTCTGTATATATAAATCGAGGTATCATCAATGAAATCAACATAGAATCAGTGTCAAGTATCGACACAAAACATATATCCCAATATCTCAATATCTCAGGCTCCGGCAATCCGGACTGGCCCGTATCCTCAAATCTCAATATCTAGGGCTCCGGCTATCCGGATTGGGCCATATTATCAAATCTCAAAACCTCAGGCTCCAGCAATCCGGACTGACCTATACTCCGATCGGTATCCTCCGGATATTCGTCGAGTCACAATAAAATCACCGGTCGGTAGTGCTCCACTGCCAGGCTCAACGCCATCATCTGCAACCATCTTGTCCCGGGATACCGCACCGGGTCTACCATGCACCCACAGACGGTTCCTCCTCCTCCTCGAATCAGGTGTATGATATCTCTCAAGAGCCGAAAAAACTCATGGTGGTGTCCTCTCAAATCATATCATGAGAAAACCGCAATTTTCTATCTTTAAAATGATAATAAGTTTATAAAATCTTTGCGGTTTCTCCAAATCCAGAAATCTTATGGAAATCCAAAATCCCAATCTCAAGGGTAAATAAACAATGAAATAACGGTAATAAGTTCCATAATATTGCATGACAAATGAAAATACACATGCATGAGATATCACAGTTATAAATGCAATGTCTAAGCTATCATATAAAAGCAAGCATACTAGTACTATGTCGAAACTATCTGCTGGCAATTTATACTAATTAAATAGTGTTTTCTAATGTGTGCGTGATATGGCAATTACCGATGATGATGTGTGTGGGCCGTCAAGCAGGTGTGCGTGGAGCATACGCATCATCGGTAATGGTGCTAGTGTCCTGACAGCATGATTTAAATAATAACAATGAAAACACAAGTAAGCATGCAATGCGATGCGATCAGCAAGAATATGCAGAACATGAATGATAACGCAACATATAAGAATACACATTTATATATACACGAGTCATACAGTTTGGCAATGAAATAGCACGAATCGTGGTGTTTAGAAAATAGGGCTACGGTGTTTTTAAGAAAAGGTACGTCCTTTGAAATATCCGTAGTATCCCTTGGCCTGTCTTTAAAATACTCACGATTCGTTAGTTTTTGAAATAGGTATGACTCGAGCCCAGTCTAACATCTACTAAGTAAACTACGGGACTAAACTAACAGACTAATCGAAAGGGTAAGGAAAACCACTTAAATCTGAGTCGATATCCATATCTAATAGTCGGTGATCCCGCCTCAATAGTATCATGTACGATATAATATATATTATGACATACTCGAGTCAAGAGTGCGGATCTATCATCATAATTATATCTCGTACGGTAAATCCATCGTACGACATCCCAAATCAGGGTACGGGTCGAATATCACATATAACACAACATCCATGTGGTATCATCATCACATATCATGAACTGGGGGTGCTGATCTAAAGTCTAGTACATACCGATACCATCAACACACACACACACACACACACACACACACACACACACATATATATATATATATATATATATATATGCGTGTGTATGAAAACACATCGCCTAAGGACCCGCTATAATATCAAGTCGTATCTCATAATACGAACCAACATCACCGATATCGTGGCTTCATGCCCAATCGCATCGACTCATCTCCAAGTACCATGTACTATCCTCATTGTCCATGTATATGTATACATACATATATATATATATATACATACTCACATACATATATGTGTGTGTGTGTGTGTGTATATATATATCCCCATATACGCACAAGTAAACAAATGTATGCGTGTGTGTGTGCGTGTGTGCGAAACTATACTCTAGGGTTTCGCGACTAAAAACTATCTAACGACACTTTCATCCAACTACACTAAAATTTAACCCATGATCTCCTAAAACCTTTCTAGCTAAAAAGTAATGTTTCACATAACACATTTTCATATATATATATATATATATATATATATATATATATATATATATATATATATATAATGTATTATAGGTTACACTACGAACTGCGGGGGTGCTATATGCCATCCACCCGACTTCCTCCGTAAATATATATCTACTCACCTTGATCCTCGCTTGCCGAAGTCGATGTCGCCATCCTCTTCTTCATCGTCCGAAGTCCACGTGAGGGTACCTACATATCATAACATATCGTATCGCATTAAAATCCGATTCAAATCCCAGACAACACGCGAGGTGCTTATAGGTCAGAACTTATCGCTTACGCATACGAAAACAATCATGAATCCCTCGTCGTTGACGTACAAACGTCCAACGACGGAATTTAAATCAAATACAAAAACCCAAGTTTTCAGAATCGGAAAACTTAAATTCAGCAACATGAGAAATCTATCCCAGATTTTCCATCAGGTAAAATTAGCCAATTTTGCATATGGGGCTGCCCTAGATATCAGATAGCAATGCCACAGACAAAAAATCACACGTTAAAATCACAACTTGGCCGCAATTTGCGGCCAAACCTATTTAATCTGCGGCCATACTAGGAGTATAGGGGCTCAGGTTTTTTGGGTAGTCTTCTGGTCACCTGCACAATGTAGGGTGTTTTCGTCACCCCATTGAGATGGAAATACACGCGCGCTTATCAGGCGCATTACAGATTCCCCCTGCCTAGGGTAGACTGGGGTTTATTGATTGTGGGAATCCGAATCTCCGACAGCCGCGGACTAATCTACCATTAATTACCCCTCGCATTTGGAGCGAAGGAACCTTCGATTGACGGGTTAAACTGGTCATGCGAACTCAACGTGTAGTGTACGTGTGTTTTTGTTTTAGGGGGGCTTGGATATATCGGGAGCTATGTGTTTACCCCAATCAGAGCAAAGCTCTGTTCAAATTCCAAAGCGGGAAACGAAGCAACGCTTCTGTTTCCCCCAATCAGAGCAAGGCTCTATTCTGAAAATTAAAATAGAAAATTAAAAAATTAAAAAATTAAAGAAGCAACGCTTCAGCTGACTTGCGCTCTGCGCTGCGCGCCACGTGGCAGCGCAGTTCTGCGCTGCGCGCCACATGGCTAGCGCAGTTGCGCTGCGCTCTGCGCTGCGCGCCACATGGCCAGCACAGTTGCGCTGCGCTCTGCGCTGCGCGACATGTGTCAAGCGCAGATGCGTTTGCGCCAAACAGAATTAAAATTCCAGTAAGATCTTTCTGTTCTTGTTAAAACAAGAAGATTGTCTTCTGTAAAACAGAAGCCCTTAGATCAAAGATCCAACGGTGGGGAAAAATCCCCAAATCATTCAGAGAGAGATCTCTTTAACTAATTTAACAAATTAATTGGCACTATATAAAAACCCCTAGACCCCAATTAAAAAACACACAACACAGAGAGAAAAACAGAGAATTCCTCTAAAGAAAATTTTGAGAAGAGCTCGAAAAGAAAAAAGGTAAACCTTTAGAAAATAAAAAAGAAGAATTTTCTTCTAAAAAGATCAATGATCTAAGAACAAGATCAAGATCTTCAATTAAAAAGGAAAAAGATCAAAAAGATCGAATCACAAAAATATAAAAAGAAGTATTACTTCACAGATCATTTGATCTATAAAGGCATTGCCTTTTGATGAACCACTGGTCCTTGAAATTTGAAGTTAAAGCTCTCTGGAAAACAAGAAAAACTTGTTTTCTTTGATCCAGATATTAAACAGTGCCTTACACTTTTGAGTTTGCACTGTTGCGCTCCTTGGATTGGCGCAAGCCACCAGGGAGCGCCACGTGTCAATCACAGAACAGCTGCGCCTTACGCTTCTAAAAAACAGAGAACTGCTCTCTTAAATTGGCGCAAGTCGTCAGAGCACGCCACGTGTCAGCAGCGCGCTAGCGCAGCATAATAGCGTAGCGCACTGCGCTTGCGCTCACCAGAGCGTGACACGTGTCACAACCACATGAGTCTGCGCCTTACTGTGGCGCAAAGTGCCTGACAAGCCACGTGGCGCACTGTCAGAACAATAAATACTTTGCATTATTAAAGGAGGGACATAGCCCAATTAAAAGGCCTAACAGGCCTAATAGAAAATGCAATGCATTATTAAAAAGGGGAAGAGCCCAAATAAAGGTCTGTCAGACCAAAACAGATGCTGTGCATCATTTAAAAAAGGGCAGAGCCCAAATAAAGGTCTAATAGACCAAACAAAAATGCCATGCATTATTAAACAGGGGCAGAACCCTAGTAAAGGCCTAACAGGCCAAATGCAAATAAAATGTTGAACATTTTCAACTGGACTTAGCCCAATTCTGGCCGTAAGTCCTCAAATTAAATTGAACTGAGCACAAATACTCTCTCAAATCAATTTACACCCGGTTCAAGGGTACATCTGTGAACTTCTCTGATATTTGTCGTTGTAATCCTTCAACGTCGTCAGAGAGGTGATGGGTCCCGACAACCACACATTGATACGGACTAATGCGTCCTTAAACTCATGGACCAATGCGTCCTTAAACTCATGGACTAATGCGTGTTAAACTCATGGACTAATCCGTCCTTAAACTCACGGACTAATGCGTCCTTAAACTCACGGACTAATGCGTCCTTAAACTCACGGACTGCGGGGTCCTTAAACTCGTGGACCGAAACGTCCTTAAACTAATATTCGTCCCAAAATGGTAACGTTGGACCGAAATGTCCTTAAACTAATATATGTCCCAAACACGGGAACATTGGACCACTATGTCCCTAAACTGGAACAATAGAGCCCCCAAATGCTCTTTTGTCGGATCTAAACGATCCCGTTTAAGTTGATCTTAGCCTCAAATATGGCTAACGTATCTTTTAACCTTCAAACAGACTTTAGTCCTAAATTGGACTATAGATCCCCCAATCAACTTTGGTTCAAGGGTACATCTCTGAACTCCTCTGATATCTGTCATTGTAATCCTTCAACGTCGTCAGACAGGTGACGGGTCCTGACGGCCATACATTCAACGGACCACCATGTCCCTAAACTGGAAAAATAGAGCCTCAAATGCTCTTTTGTCGGATCTAAACGATCCCGTTAAGTTGATCTTGGTTTCAAACTGGACTAACGTTTCCTTAACAAACGTTTAAGTTGATCTTAGCCTCAAATACGGCTAACGTATCCTTAAACCAAAACCCCAAACCCAAATCTAAGAAAATACGGATTTGGACTAATCCACGTCCTACGGGCGACGACATAAATTAGTCTCCGCATATGATCCACGGGTAACCACAAACAAAACAAACACCCACGACATGAAGTGAAATTCTGGAAAAGGAGAAAGTTGTTACTGCGATGCGGTAGCGTAATTAACTGTAGGGGCTTGCGCCTGCAGGGAAGAGCGTCCCCACAATCAAAAAACCCCTCAAGCGAGGGGGAATCTGACGAAGTCTACTACATCGGCCGCATCCGTCTAAACCTCCGATACACAGTGCCATAAATCAACTTGGCATCTTCGGAGAGGTGGATGGATAAAACCAAATAGCATCTGCCCTGAATCTCAGGTAAGACGTCCATGTCTTGGCCGCCGTTCGGAGGGGAACAGATTCTGGCACGCCCGGTGGGACCTCATCCTCTTTCCACTCCACACTTCGTGTGTCGTGTTCGCAAACGAATCGCGGTTTGCTGTGGTTGCCTGTGGATTCGAGGTACTTAGATTTGGTGTCTTACTCCGTGCAGAAAACAGAAGATCAATGGTTTCAAACAGCACTATCTGCAACTGCAACTCTCGCTCCGTCCTTACTGAAGGAGTGACTTATGGGCCCCAAGCAGCCTCCCTTTTCAAGATGCCAGTGGAGCAGGTAACTCAAGCCACCGCTAGACTATTCTTCGGGACCATGCTCCCACCGATGAGCTTCAATGCCCCAATGACGTCGCAAGAAGCTCCAAAGAAGTCGGTCTTTGATCGGCTTGCTACTGCCGTGGCCCCTCTCAACGGGTCGCCCAACTTCAATACCTCAGTTTTCAACAGACTGGGCCAGAACGTCTACAAGCCCGCGATACCCGAAGCTGCCATCCCAAAGCGGATAGCCATCCCGGCTCAAGCGGACGAAATCATTGGAAAGGCGCCTCCTTCCAAGAAGTCAGTTTTTACAAGGCTGGTC
Organism: Agapanthus africanus; assembly: GCA_030015575.1. Classification (NCBI taxonomy): domain Eukaryota; kingdom Viridiplantae; phylum Streptophyta; class Magnoliopsida; order Asparagales; family Amaryllidaceae; genus Agapanthus; species Agapanthus africanus. Next base: position 53,217,188 of record CM057347.1, read on the forward strand.
ATTCCGGTTGCTGCTCCAGGCGAGGTCCTCAAAGCTGCTTCCCCTGCCCAGAGGTCTGTCTTTGACAGATTAGACATTACTTCTCAACGGGTGTCAATCTTCGACAGGCTAGCACCAATAACAGTCTCTCCTCAAAGCAGGGGGCATGACGAAGTCACCCTTATAGCTGAAACAACTCCATTCGCACGACACGCTCGACGTCGCCACTGGCGCCGAGTGAGCAAGGCTGGGGGCAACTCCCCCTCTAGGATAACTCCGCCAGCTCCGATGGTGCGGATCGATGCTGCTGTTCCAACCGAGAACAGCTTTGAACTGCTCAACAAGGTGCGCAGAAACTCTCCTACTGCAGTGCTGAAGAGAACTCCTTCACCTGTGGAGAATGCTCCAGAGAAGAAGCTGGAGCAGCCCCCTCAACGGCTGTTCTCTAAAATCTACAAGGTCTGGCGTCAAGTCCAAGACTCGGTAATTGATCAAGATTATCCCTGCCGACAGAAAAAGGTGAAAGTTCAGCGGGAAGAGGCCCGTCCTGTCAAGCCACAAAAGGCGACAGCTATTTGGGTGCCCACTGCAACGGCCCCCTCAACTTCGACCGCTCATAAGAAAAGAAGGCCGGAGAAAATCCCTGAGTCTGCGACGAATCGCAGAGAAACTGAATCTAAACGCCCCAAATCTGGGGGCATAGTGGTGCACACTGTCTATATGGCATCCGGGAAAGAGGACAGCCGCGCTGCGACGGGTCACCGACCGCTCACCTGATCCGTGACCAAAGCCCAGGAGCAACAACAGAAGCTTCAGGAAATGATGACTGCAATGGCCGCACTTACCGGGCCAAAAGAAAGCTCGGAGGCATCATCAGAATAGCGGCACAAATAAGAAACTGATGCTGACTTCTTACGCAGAGTCCTTGAAAAGAAGGACAGAGAAGCCGCAGAGCAAGCGGCTAACATAAAGCAAATGGCGCTTCTCTTCCAAGACATGGTAGGGATGATGTTACAGCCGGACCCTCCAGCTGATGACCCCCCAATCATTATTGAAGACAGTAAAGAGGAGACATCTAATCCTCCGCCGGCTCTTTCAACAGCCAAGGAGGAAACCATTTCCAAAGCTGCACTAGACGACTATATAGCTCAGCAAATATGAGCTCATCAGGCGAATGAGGCGGCTGGGCAAATTGCTAGAACCAGACGACCCTACCCGGGCTGGTATGACCAAATCAGTTACCCGCCGGGATATACGATCCCTAAGTTCCATGTATATAAAGGGACGGGGAATCCACATCAACATGTTGCCCATTTCAGGGCTCTTTGTGGCAATACCGGTGGTGATGATAAATTGTTGCTTCGCCAATTCGTCGGTAGCTTATCGGAGACGGCATTTGAGTGGTACTCCGAACTCCCAAATGACTCCGTCAAGACCTTCGCTGAAATGGAGTTGTTGTTTACTCAGCGATTTGCGAGTGCTAGTGAACGCACCCCGATAATAGCGTTGATCAACGCCAGGATAAGGCCAGGCGAAACGTGGGTCCAATATGCAACACGATGGCGGAACCTATGGTCGAAATGCGAAGAAGCACCTGCGGTAGGCATATTCGTGGGTACTCTTGATCCGCAAGCGACCATCTCGCAATTCATGATGTTCTTCAGGCCGACCACTTTCCAGGCCTTGATCGACAAATTAGCCCAAATGGACCAGATGGGCCATGGACCGTCTCCTCCAAAACTGGACTCTCGAAATGAGAAGAAAGGAAAACCGATCGTTGTTGCCAATACTCAACAACAGCCGAGCAAATCAAAGCCGGTTGCTCGCCAAAACAACGTGCGTCCACGCCCATCCCTCGAAGAGAGACTAGGACGTCCTTACTCGTTTCCTCAGAATAAAACAAGGAAACTGTTCGAGCTGGCCACGTGCAACGGACTCATCAATCTGCCGAGTCCAAAATGTCTGTTGTAGCCAGGCGATCTCAATAATCCTGATTATTGCCCTTACCACCACACGGTAAGTCACCCGATCGAGGACTGTTTCGTCTTTAAGGGATGGATCGAGGATCAGTACTTACAAGGCAAGTTCACGCTGTCTGAAAAGTGGAAAGTAAACCCACTATAGCCGCACACTCTAAAGAAGACGGACACGCCGGGGGCAGCTTGTTCTTTTGTTGAGGACGAAAATGATGGAGAGGACGAAAATGATGGAGGAGACTCATCAGATGAATCCGAAGACTACGTAGCGAGTTGTCATGTGATCTCTCACTCAATAGCGGATGAGGAGGAGGCTCCTTGCGCCGAGAAACCAAGGGCGGACCTTCAACCAGAAATTCTGCGGCCATCAGACGAGATGATCGATGCCTTCCTGAATGAGATTCGTCTGAAAGTTGAAGCCAATCAAGAACGTGAGATGGCCATACTGGAAGAAGCCAAACACCGCCAACTAGACCAAAGAGTCGAGGCACTTTCGTCAAATCAAAAGTCATCCGCTGCGGATAAAAATAAATTCAAGACGAGGAAAAGGTTTGCTAAAGCCCTATCAATAGGAATGAAGCTACTACCCTCTGAAGAAAATACTCTCGGTGGAGTAAAGATGCATCCTAACTTCTGCTTATATTATCAGAAGATCATACATCCTACTGAAGACTGCGACTCTTTTAAGTGTTGGTGGCAAGAGTATGTCGCTCAAAAGCAACACTTCAACAGGACAAAGCGTGAAGCTCGTAGACATCAGAAAAATACGATAAATGAGCGCAGAAGAGCCATCGACGACTGTCACATAGCCGACACCAAGGGATCGCAAGTTATCACCTTTGGAAGCGACTCTGACGAAGAAGCTGCCCTCAACCCTCTCCTCAAGGAATCCATTTCAAAAATGAAAGAATTGAGGAGTTGCGAGAATGTTCAGCCGTACAATCGCACGCTACTCAAAAAAATCTCGGCCCCGCAAACAAAGGATCGAGCAGAAAGGATAAAGGGAAGGGAAAAACAGCCATCATAGCCAACACTCAACAGCAATCGAGTGGCCCTAGACCGAGTGTTTGCCGAAACAACAAGCGGCAACCCCTCCATGAAAAGTTGAAACGTCCTTACTCGTTTCCTCAAGATAAAACAAGGAGACTGTTCGAGCTAGCAACGCGACAGACTCATCAATGTGCCGAGTCCAAAACATCCGTTGCGGCCAGGCGATGTTAACGATCTCAATTATTGCCCTTACCACCAAACGGCAAGTCACCTGATCGAGAATTGCTACGTCTTCAAAAACTGGGTTGAAGACCAATACCAACAGGGCGAGTTTGCGTTGTCCGAAAACTGGAAGGTGAGCCCGCCACAACCACATGCTCCAAGAAAGATGGATATGCCGGGGGCGTCATGCTCATTCATAGGGAAAGCCCCGTAGACCGAAAAGTCAGTAAACTAGAGATTCGCCTCAAATACGGCGACGGCGGACCGAAACGTTCTTAAACTATTGACGGACCATTACGTCCTAAAACTAGCTGAGGACCGAAACGTTCTTAAACTACGACCGCAGTATCCTCAGGCTGACAAAAAATAAAAATAATAAAAAATAATAAATAAAAAAACGGTATGTCCATAAGCAAAATGGGCACGGATGAAAACCCGAAAGGGCTCCGTGAGTAAAAACAGCAGGGCTACCGACGAGTGTTTGTGAAAACCCGAAAGGGCGCGACCTCGTTAGAAAAAAAAAAGAATAAAAAGAATGAAAAAAAAAAGAATAAAAGGAATAAAAAAAAAGAGACGGTATGTCCATAAGCAAAATGGGCACGGATGAAAACCCCAAAGGGCTCCGTGAGTAAAAACAGCAGGGCTACCGGCGAGTGTTCGTGAAAACCCGAAAAGGCGCGACCTCATTAGAAAAAAAAAGAATAAAAAGAATTTTAAAAAAAAGACGTTATGTCCATAAGCGAAATGGGCACGGATGAAAACCCGAAAGGGCTCCGTGAGTAAAAACAGCAGGGCTACTGGCGAGTGTTCGTGAAAAACCGAAAGGGCGCGACCTCGTTAGAAAAAAAAGAGTAAAAAAAAAAGAATAAAAAAAGGTATGTCCATAAGAAAAATGGACACGGATGAAAACCCGAAAGGGCTCCATGAGTAAAAACAGCAGGGCTACCGACGAGTGTTTGTGAAAACCCGAAAGGGTGCAATCTCGTTAAAAAGACACTTGCAGGGTCATCTCGACCTTGTAAGGAGAAACCACCCGCGTGAGATCCTTACGACTTACAAGGGAGCAACACACTTAGGGATCCCTACGATTCCTAAGGAGAAAATACACTTGCGGGATCCTCACGACCCGTAAGGAGAACTCTCTTATGGGACCCTCACGGCTCATAAGATTTGAAAGTCTTAAGTTACATAGACCTAAACCCGTGCTTAAGCAACCCCCCACAACCTTCGATATTGCCCTACAAGCGGCTCAATACTGACCCTTGTATACAATCCACGCCCGCGAATAAACATTTCCCTAACCAAGTCCCACCCGTGACTGGGGATATGTCCATACGGCGAACAACCCTTATAAGTCCTCTCGACTTATAAGGAGAAAACCCTTTTGTAAGATCCTTACGACTTACAGGGGAACATACACTTAGGAAGCCCCATGATCCCTAAGGAGAAAACACACCTACGAGATCCTCATGACTTGTAGGGAGAAATACCTTTGTGATACCCTTATGGCTCATGAAGTCAAAAGCCTTAGTCGACGGGATCCTAACCCTGTTCGCTAAGCCACCTTTGTTCAACATCGACAGAGGCAAATGATGATTCGCTTCTGGTAATGTCCCAGTTGTAGCAATGCTGATGCCTAAACTGGTATCAAATTCCAAGTCCTTTCATGGCAAATGATGATTCGCTCCTGGCAATATTCCAGTTGTAGCGATGCTGATGCTGAGATTGGCGTCAGATTCCAAGTTCCACATTCACGATAAAAAGAATCAGCGAGCCATACATGCATACGAAATAGCCGAAATGATGGGGCAACTTGCAATAAAAATCAGCAAGTAAAAATGTATGCATGCAAAATAGCCGAAACGATTGGGCAACTCGCAATAAAAAGCAGCGAGTGAAAATAAAATGAATAGCCGAAATGATTGGGCACCGCGAAAAATAGCCGAAATGATCGGGCAATCGCGACCTTCGCGATATAAAGCTGAAATGATAGAGCATCGCGGAAAGAAATAAAATGAAAAATATATATAACGAAATTCATGCCCTACGGGAGATATCATAGCAATCCCTGTATGCAATCCAGGGGCGCAAACAAAGAAGGAAACATTTCTTCCCTCCCAATGCTCCATCAGAAAACGGAGCCAAGTCTTAACGGTAACTCATATAAAACCTGAAAGACGATCGGAGATCATCTCGCACCAGCACGGAATGGTCACCGCCTCGACGTTCGTCTCGATACAGCAGACGAAATGTCACCCCAGCGTTCTTCCTCCAACAGGACTCGGACGTGACAAAGCAAACGAAGCGAAGGCCAAATCCCTAGCTTCAGGGTCTTAAGGGCGAGTCATATAAAGCCTGAAAGACGATTGGAGATCATCTTGCACCAGTGCGGAATGGTCACCACCTCGACGTTCGTCTCGATACAGCAGATGAGATGTCACCCCGGCGTTCTTCCTCCAACAGGACTCGGACGTGATAAAGCAAACGAAGCGAAGACCAAATCCCTAGCTTCAGGGTCTTAACAGCAAGTCATATAAAGCCTGAAAGACGATTGGAGATCATCTTGAACCAGTGCGGAATGGTCACCACCTCGACATTCGTCTCGATACAGCAGACGAGATGTCACCCCCAGCGTTCTTCCTCCAATAGGATTCAGACGCGACAATCAAACAGCGGAGCCACGGCAAAGTCCCTAGTTCCAAATCTCGACGGTTCACCAACAACCTAGAGACAACCATCACATTCGTCTCGATATAGAGGACGCAATGCAAACAAACGAAGTAAAGGCCAAATTCCTAACTTCAAGGTCTTAACGGCAAGTCATATGAAGCCTGAAGGACAACCGGAGATCGTCTCACACCAGTGCGGAATGGTCACCACCTCGACGTTCGTCTCGACACAGCAGACGCAACATCATCAAACAGCGGAGCCATGGCAAAGTCCCTAGTTCCAAACCTCGACGGTTCACCAACAACCTAGAGATAACCGCGACATTCGTCTCGATATAGAGGACGTAATATCAGCAAACGAAGCAAAGGCCAAATTCCTAGCTTCAGGGTCTTGACGGCAACTCACAAAAAACCTGAAAGACTATCGGAGATCATCCCACACCAGCGCGGAGTGGTTATGACTCATCGGGGCTCTCCAAAATGAGCCTAACCTCAAGTAAAAAGTGGCATGGAAAAATTCCTAACGCTTGCTCTTCCGACGGTCAAACTGCCAAGGAGGATTGCTTGAAGACGTCTTGTCCAGGCCCCGAAGGGATCAAAGACACGGCAGTCGCAGGGCTACTCGAACAGCACGATTGCCTATCGAGAAATATATCAGCTGATGCGACGGTACGACGGACAAAACCCTAAGTACCACAGACCCTAACGGACCTCTGTCGTAAAGAGCAGAGGTTAACTGTGACGTTAGAATATTCTTGCGAGAAATGCTCGATTCGTTTCGACTCATGAGGAAGTTAATGTCTTTGCGAGAACTGCTCGATTCGTCTCGACTCGTGAGGAAAAGCCTTAGGCAGTGGGGATTAAAAAACCTGTTTCCTAAGCACTGGGATCCTGCAAGTCGGACCAAAACGGTCTCTTGCATACTATCCACGGGTCTCACTCTCCGAAGTCGAATCTCGACAAGGAGGGAAACAACCGCTTACGGGCCCTCTCGACTCATAAGAGGGAAAATTCTTTTATAAGATCCTTACGACTTATAAGAGAAAACGCACTTAGGAATCCTCATGATTCCTAAGAAGAAAATACACCTACGAGATCCTCTCGACTCGTAGGGAGAAAAGTCTTTATGAGACCCTCACGGCTCATGAAGTTGAAAAGCCTTAGGTAGCAAACCTGAACCTGCTTCCTAAGCCATCACTATTCCCCAAGATGTTCAAGACAGAATGTTATATATCGCTCACAGGCTATGCTTATTTAAAGAATGTGCCGGTAACAAAGTAGAAAATAAAAGGAAGGAGGCAAAAGAGTTGTCATTCACACTTGGAAAGTTTTTACATCAATAAAGAAATAAACAACAACATTATTGAAATGTTTACAACAGTATAACCTCGGACCCAGGACATGGGTTGAGGAATTCGAAAGTAACCTTATCTAAAACTTTCCAAGCCTGGCGAACCATCCTAGTGTGCTTCCTTTCGCGAGCACGAGCATCGGGATCCCCACTAATGTCCTCCTCCCTCCGATAGGCAGCAAGTATTGCAGACTGTTGAAAAGCTTGGTGCAGAAGATCGATAAGATTATCTCGCCTCCTCTTTGAGATTAGGCTCATCAGATACACCGAATGCACCTTATCCTCGGCGGCATCCAATGCCCCAAGTGGCACACCAGTACAAAATAAGGGAAGCGCTTCCTAGATGGCTCCCACGATAAGCTTCAAGAGAGAGGAACGTCGGGGAAGCAATTGACTGTTGTATGCGTCGAAGCGACTCATGATCTCGGCACACTCGGCATTAGTAAATTCTCGATTTTGGGAACGGCCGAGTCGGTGGATGTCCCCATAGGAGATAATCTCGTCGAGGTCGTACATGTGGGTGTCCATCACTCCTATAAAAGAAGATCGACAAAAATCGGCAACTCTTAAGAATTCTGCTATATGATTTAAAAGGAGCAAAGCTCCATTAATGAATCAAGAAATTATAAATGAAATCTTTCAGAGAGCGGAACTCTATTGATGGAATCCTAACAGAGTTCTCTTTAGTTCTCTTTAGATCCTTTTAGAGCAAAGCTCTGCTAAGTGAAACTCTAAATGGGTTTTTTTTAGATCAAGGATCTATTGAGAGCAAGGCTCTGTCAATGAAAATTAATTTAATTTAATTTAAATTGAATTAAAAATTTTACCTAAAAGTTTTAAGAGTTTAACTCTTGGGGTTCTTGAAAATAAAGAGCAGGGCTCTGAGATTCTGAAAGTAAAAATCTTAAGAGATGATGATCATCTGTGGAGGACCAAAGGTCCTATTTATAGGCATCAAATGCTCTTTCAACTTCCAAGAGTTTCCGCGACGGTTGGAATTCTGCCACCGCCGCGCTCACGTTTGGAGGCCACGTAAGCGCAACAGTGGGGGGGCATTTGTTACCCCAATCAGAGCAAAGCTCTGTTCAAATTCCAAAGCGGGAAATGAAGCAACGCTTCTGTTTCCCCCAATCAGAGCAAGGCTCTATTCTGAAAATTAAAATAGAAAATTAAAAAATTAAAAAATTAAAGAAGCAACGCCTCAGCTGACTTGCGCTCTGCGCTGCGTGCCACGTGGCAGCACAGTTGCGCTGCGTGACACGTGGTAGCGCAAATGCGCTAGCGCAATTGCGCTGTGCTCTGCGCTGCGCGACACGTGGCAGCGCAGTTGCGCTAGCGCAGTTCTGCGCTGCGCGCCACGTGGCAGCGCAGTTGCGCTGCGCTCTGCGCTGCGCAACACGTGGCAGCGCAGTTGCGCTGCGCTCTGCGCTGTGCGACACATGTCAAGCGCTGGTGCGTTTGCGCCAAACAGAATTAAAATTCCAGTAAGATCTTTCTGTTCTTGTTAAAACAAGAAGATTGTCTTCTGTAAAACAGAAGCCCTTGGATCAAAGATCCAACGGTGGGGAAAAATCCCCAAATCACTCAGAGAGAGATCTCTTTAACTAATTTAATAAATTAATTGGCACTATATAAAGGCCCCTAGACCCCAATTCAAAAACACACAACACAGAGAGAAAAACAGAGAATTCCTCTAAAGAAAATTTTGAGAAGAGCTCGAAGAGAAAAAAGGTAAACCTTTAGAAAATAAAAAAGAAGAATTTTCTTCTAAAAAGATCAATGATCTAAGAACAAGATCAAGATCTTCAATTAAAAAGGAAAAAGATCAAAAAGATCGAATCACAAAAAGATAAAAAGAAATATTACTTCACAGATCATTTGATCTATAAAGGCATTGCCTTTTGATGAACTACTGGTCCTTGAAATTTGAGGTAAAAGCTCTCTGGAAAACAAGAAAAACTTGTTTTCTTTGATCCAGATATTAAACAGTGCCTTGGACTTTTGAGTTTGCATTGTTACGCTCCTTGGATTGGCGCAAGCCACCAGGGAGCGCCACGTGTCAATCACAGAATAGCCGCGTCTTGCGCTTCTAAGAAACAGAGCACTGCTCTCTTAAATTTGCGCAAGTCGTCAGAGCGCGCCACGTGTCAGCAGCGCGCTAGCGCAGCACAATGGCGTAGTGCACTGCGCTTACGCTCACCAGAGCGTGACACGTGTCACAACCACATGAGTCTGCGTCTTGCTGTGGCGCAAAGCGCCTGACAAGCCACGTGGCGCACTGTCAGAACAATAAATGCTTTGCATTATTAAGGGAGGGACAGAGCCCAATTAAAAGGCTTAACAGGCCTAATAGAAAATGCAATGCATTATTAAAAAAGGGCAGAGCCCAAATAAAGGTCTGTCAGACCAAAACAGATGCTGTGCATCATTTAAAAAAAGGCAGAGCCCAAATAAAGGTCTAATAGACCAAAAAAAAATGCCATGCATTATTAAACAGGGGTAGAGCCCTAATAAAGGCCTAACAGGCCAAATGCAAATAAAATGTTGAACATTTTCAGCTGGACTTAGCCCAATTCTGGCCGTAAGTCCTCAAATTAAATTGAACTGAGCACAAATACTCTCTCAAATCAATTTACACCCGGTTCAAGGGTACATCTCTGAACTCCTCTGATATTTGTCGTTGTAATCCTTCAATATCTTCAAAGAGGTGACGGGTCCCGACAACCACACATTGATACGGACTAATGCGTCCTTAAACACATGGACCAATGCGTCCTTAAACTCATGGACTAATGCGTCCTTAAACTCACGGACTAATCCGTCCTTAAACTCACGGACTAATGGATCCTTAAACTCACGGACTGCGGGGTCCTTAAACTCGTGGACCGAAACGTCCTTAAACTAATATTCGTCCCAAAATGGTAACGTTGGACCGAAATGTCCTTAAACTAATATCTGTCCCAAACACGGGAACATTGGACCACTATGTCCCTAAACTGGAACAATAGAGCCCCCAAATGCTCTTTTGTCGGATCTAAACGATCCCGTTTAAGTTGATCTTAGTCTCAAATATGGCTAACGTATCCTTAAACCTTCAAAAAGACTTTAGTCCTAAATTGGACTATAGATCCCCCAATCAACTTTGGTTCAAGGGTACATCTCTGAACTCCTCTGATATCTGTCGTTGTAATCCTTCAACGTCGTCAGAAAGGTGACGGGTCCTGTAACACCCGAGCCCAATAATACTATGTATATTACTAGTTGAGGGTTATTTATCGCTCTTTCCAATTTTCCTGATTTTCTGGTGTTTATTGCTAAATTTTACCCGGTTAAGTCATTTTGGCACATAACAAATTTTAACTCCGAAAATGAAATTTAAGATGTCCATGTTGGCCTACTCGTCGCCACTAGTCGCGTGGTAGCGTCCGCGTGTCGGGATTCCGTTCCGTTTGGCTAAACGGGCAAGTTTGGGCGACTACGCGCGCGTGCAAGTGTCCGACTTGGGGGCATGCATTTTAATCACTAAACACCTCTTTTCAAAATTTGGAACCCGCTTAAAATCCTATAATTTGAATTTGGAACATTTGGGCGCGACCCGGGCTCGATTTGGAAATGTTTCATTTCGCGCCAAAATGGCCCATTTAAATTTAATATCGAATATAAAAATATACATCCTAATCTATATTTCCTAACTGCTGATCCCTCAAAATCCTAATAAATCCTTCTCATAATTTTTCCCCCGGCCAATCACGAGCTCCTATTGAGCTCGTGGGCCCCCTCTTTCAATCTCTCTCTCTGCCTCTCTCCTCTTCTCTCAATCTCTCTCAAATCTCTCTCTCTCTCATAATATTAACTCTCTCTCTCTCCAATCTCTTTCTCTCTCTTAATCTATATAACCCCATGCACGCAGCCGCCTCCTCGACCCACCTTCCATCGCGAGAAACCCTAACCCTAGCTCACCGCAGACCCCACCGCCGGCCTCCTCGAGACCTCGCCGTCGCCGCCCTCACCACCACGACCTCCACCGCACCCACCTACCTTCTTTTCCCCGTCCTCCCGACGATCCAGCGCCTGCAACCCATCTCCCCGACGCCTCCATCCCTCGCGACCTCGCCGTTAACGTCGACTCCGACCGCCGAGGCCTCCCACGACCCCCTTGCACCCTCCTCGTCGAGACCTCGCCGTCACCCCCTCCTTTCCTCGCCGGAACAGTGAACCCGACCCTTCACCCAACGTCTGCACCATCTCCAGGTCGCCGGAAATCGCGCCGACGACCCTCGTCGACGTCTCCCGCGCCACCTCCTTTCCCCCTCGACCACCCTAGCCGACCACACCCCTCTCCAACTCGCCGCAGCACCCTATTCCGCGCACACCCGAAGCCTCCATCCTTGCTGCAGCCGCCGCCGTCGCTTCGCCGGCGATCCATCGCCGTCGGCCTCATCACAGTTGCCCCTGTTCCTCCTCTGTAAGCATTCCTTCTCTTTTCTTTTGGTACAACCCCGCTGGTCGTTTTAGCGTATCGTATCCTTGTTGCTAACTTTGATTTTCGGTTGTTGCCGGAACCCGACCGTGCCGTTTGACGAACCCGACGCTCCAGCGAAGCCCCCTGGTCCGTGTGATTCCAGTGACCTCTGTTGGGACTCGATCCGTGGCCCGTGCTTCCGTATCGTGGTTTCTACCGACACCGCATCCGTGTTTCGGTTTGCGGAACCGCCGAGGCAAGTATCCGAATACTTGCTTTAACATGCTACAAACTTAATAATCATGTTATTTGTTATAACCACACGACTTGATGACAATTACAATCGTCCGTAATGTTAAACCGTTGTAGTTGCTACTTGTAGTTAACCGGTATGCTTTTAATCAACACCTTAACTAATTAACCAATTTGGCACATCCTTGCCTAAATTGCTAGATCATCCTCACTTCGTTTGTTAAGCCACTCATGAGGTAAATATTATGCTTAGTTCAAATTCATATAACTCCATTGTGTATACTATCGATATTGTTTCATCTTGTGGCTCTTGCACCTCAAAGGTGCGTGAACCGGGTTATTATGAAAATACAAACATCACTGAATAATATTTGCTATTTACTGTTTCCTGCTACTGTTCATTATTTGTTACTATACCTGTCATCATCATATACCTGATTGCATTCCATATTGACCGATCTTGATACACCTGACTCATGTACTGATACAATGGACACAACACCCTGTACATATCGACTCTACCTGTTGAACGTAACCTGACCTGTTACCTGATCTCATGCCTAATGCCGACAAACCTAACCATTCCTGCTGTCGATCCAGACAGACCTACCTTTACTTGACTTGTGTTGGCATTAGTCATTGACTACTGAATACCTGACCTGACATACATAGCTTGGGGGTATGGGGAAATCAAAGGTGAAACCGACTTGTAACTCAACAGTTCGACACATTGTTCTGATCAGTCTTACGGGCTTGGCCAGCTCCGGAGTGTTGATGCTGACATCACTCATCTATCCTACTACCTTTTACTGCTTAGCGGCACGTCTCGGATTCAGCCCCGAGAATCATGACCGTGGTCCCGGGCACGCACGGGATACTATTGAGTTACATCGACGATTCATCAATTGGTTTCAAAGACTGTAGAGTAGAAAACCTGATAGGGCAGTTTAATCACCTTTGCACTTTACCCTGCTTGTTACTTCTTATTACTGTTTATTCATATTCATGCTTGCATTGTTTATTACCATGTTATGCTATATACTTGATATCATGACGCGCTGACGTCTGGGTTTTGCATGGCCCAGATTCCGTGCCCTTGACGTCGACCAGGCAGGAGTATTTCAGCCAGCAGGCTGAACTGTGAGTTCTTTAGAGTTTAGTTCATTTATGTCATTTCATTTCCAGATGTGAGCCCGCATTATGGGACATACTGTTTATTCATTGTATTGGATCATTAGCTTCCGCACTCATTGTTTATTGATTCTTGTTATTATGGATTTGGACATGTATTAGTTTAGTTTATTTTACTGTTCTGGATATCTTTACAACCGTAATGTGACTGTGGATGGATACTCCCTACCCACAGGTAGCATGGTTGGCTATGTCACGTGCCCAAATCTTGCGTATTCTGGGAAGCGGGGCGTGACATGGTTGTATGGTATCAGAGACATAGGTTAATTGGGTTGATTCTTGTAGTTGGGTATTGCACCCGATACACGAATTATAATACCCGTAATTAGGAAACATGTCCTGCCACTTGACCGTTTTACCGTTCTTGAATCATTCTTCCAGATCATGTCGACATGCAAACTTACTTTGCACTGTTAACTCGAAAACCTAAATTCTTGTTATCTCTAGGACTTAGGCGACTTGGGTGGAGTTAAGTAATTGCGGCTATGATACCGCGGCATAGCTACAATACAGTACTCTATTTAAGTATCTTGGAGTTCTAGCCTTGATTTATATATTGAATCTATCATCATGCTAATGTTGTTTGTTTTGATTTCAGGACCATGGCAGATAAGAATTTCAAGACGTATCAGAGGCGTGTGGACGAAGCCGCCATGCTAGGAGTGATACGTGGGATGTTGGAAAATCAGAAGAGGCAAACTGAGCTGATCCAGCAGCAAGCCGATTCATTTCAGGAGGGTTTGCAGGCTATGCAGCAGTCTGTAAACACCGCCGTAGCGAAGCCAGTCGACCGAGTAGGGACCGTGGCAGATTTCAGACGGTTGGGTCCTACTACTTTTACTGGCTTGGAGGAGCCGTTGCCAGCCGAGCAGTGGCTCGTGGACACAGAGAATCTATTGATTGCGGCGCAGATCCCAGAAGACAAGAGAGTTGATGTGGTGCGCATTCAGTTGGTGGATTACGCTCGAGAGTGGTGGCTTGTGGAGGAGACCCGCCTGTCTAAGCCAATCAGTTGGGCAGATTTCTCCAAAAGTTTCTTGGAAAAGTTCTTCCCGCGAACTGCACGGGAGGAAATGGAGGAGAGATTTATTGGGCTGAAACAAAATGGAGCAGCTGTGGATGTGCATGCAGCGGAGTGGACGAGACTTAGCCGTTTCGCTGGACCCTTAGTCGCCAAGGAGGCAGACAGGGCACGAAGGTTCTTGCGCAGTTTGGATGTGGACATCCAGAGGCAGATTGTCTCCCTGGGTTTGACCACTTTCTCGCAGGTTCTTACGGCAGCCAGAGAGCAACAGAGTCTATCAGGATCGAAAGGGAACCTTCACCAGACAGCAGTTGCGGCCAGGAAGCCTGCATTTGTACCTAACCGAGATCATGGGCGCAGAGGTATTCCAGTGGACCGTCGAGGTGTAGCGCCAATGAAGAAGCCTGTGATCGTTGATCGAAGGAAGAGCGTGATTTGTGATTACTGCCGATTACCTGGGCACGTGCAGAAGGACTGTCGAAGGAGATTAGGACTTTGTCTGGTTTGTGGGGCAGCCGATCACGCAGTTGGTACTTGTCCGTCGAAGCTTCGCACGAGAGATGATATACGGAAGCCTCCGCAGAGACCGTTCCAAGGGCAGAAGCAGCTGACACAAGAACCTAACCAGGGCCGAGCTTTCACTTTGACAGCTGAGGAAGCCAAGGCATCAGGAGAAGTGGTTTCAGGTATTGTACTCGTTCGTGGTTTTCCTGCTTTGGCATTATTTGATTCCGGAGCATCCCACTGTTTTATGTCATCAAAGTTTATAACTACACACTCGATCACCTGCACGACCCTGTCTAGTTTTTGGGACATACACACTGGAAATGGGAAAATCATAGCTAGTAAGGAGTGTAGAGATTGTACTGTTGTTGTTTGTGGACGGGAGCTTTTTGCGGATTTCTTGGTGATTGATACGGGCAGTTATGAAGTAGTCTTGGGAATGGATTTTCTCGGCACTTTCCACGCACATATTGATTGTAGGGCAAGGAAAGTAATTTTCCAGATTCCCGGACACCCTGAGTTTACTTTCATCGGAGGAAACAGTTCTGTCGGGCCCGTCGAGTTTAGGGCTAGACCGACGAACAATGTTCTTGCGGCTATGGTTGTGGATAGTAATAAAGAGCCGGCAGTTGTTCGCGACTTTATGGATGTGTTTGAAGATATTTCAGGCCTACCGCCGAAGCGAGATGTGGAGTTTGCGATCGACCTTATTCCTGGTGCAGCGCCAGTATCAAAATCTTATTATCCGATGGCACCGGTGGAATTGGAAGAAGTTAAGAAACAAGTGGGTGAATTACTCGAGAAGGGATGGATTCGAAGCAGCAACTCACCTTGGGGAGCTCCAGTTCTTTTAGTAAAGAAGAAAGATGGCACGAGAAGAATGTGCATCGATTACCGAGAATTAAACCGGGTGACTATTAAGAACAAGTACCCGATCCCTCGCATTGGAGAACTTTTCGAGCAGCTTAGTGGCGCGAGGGTATTCTCGAAACTGGACTTACGATCAGGATATCATCAGGTCCGAGTGAAGGCAGAAGACATTTGCAAGACGGCGTTTCGAACTCGGTATGGGCATTTTGAGTATTTAGTGATGCCCTTCGGAGTGACTAATGCGCCGGCAATATTTATGGACTTGATGAACAGGATCTTTTCACCGTTCTTGGACCAGTTTATTGTGGTATTCATTGACGATATTCTGGTGTACTCGAAGAGTCCGGAGGAGCATGCTGAACACTTAAGGATCGCACTGCAAACGCTGAGACAGGAGAAATTATTTGCGAAGATGAGTAAGTGCGAATTCTGGTTGGAAGAAGTGAAGTTTTTGGGGCATGTCGTGTCGGGCGATGGAATCGCCGTTGATCCCGAGAAGATTGCAGCAGTTAGAGATTGGCCTATTCCGAAGAATGTTGCGGAGATAAGAAGTTTTCTCGGACTCGCCGGTTACTACAGAAGATTTGTGGAAAACTTCGCTCGTTTAGCCGAGCCGTTAACCAAGCTTACGCGTAAGGAGGTACCGTTTGTTTGGACAGATGGATGTGCATTGGCCTTCGAGACGTTGAAGCAGAAGCTGATAACCGCCCCTATCCTAACCGTACCGGATGATTCAGGAGGACTGGTGATTCACAGCGACGCATCTGGAAAGGGATTGGGATGTGTTTTGATGCAGAATGGGAAAGTCGTCGCTTACGCATCGAGACAGCTGAAGACTCATGAGCAGAATTATCCGACTCACGACTTGGAGCTTGCAGCCGTGATCTTCGCCCTGAAGATTTGGAGACACTACCTTCTGGGCGAGAGAGTTGAAGTCTTTACGGATCACAAGAGTTTGAAATATGTGTTCACTCAGAAGGAGTTGAACATGAGGCAACGCAGATGGTTGGAGCTGATGGCCGACTACGACCTTGATCTTAAGTACCATCCGGGAAAAGTTAACGTCGTGCCAGATGCGCTAAGTCGGTTACCAGCAATTCAGTTATTGACTGCACAGAGGGAGATCATTGAGGAGTTTCGGAGATTTGACTTGGAGGTTGTGCTACCGCGTGCTACAGGACAGTTGATGCAGTTACAAGTACAATCGTCCTTAGTTGAGAAGATTAAAGCGGCGCAATCGCAGGATCCTAGACTGCAAAAGTTTCGAGAGCAGGTTGGAGCCGGACTACGAACCGATCTACTGATCCATGAGGATGGTTCGTTGAGATATGGTAGCCGTCTATGTGTGCCAAAAGGAGATGTGCGTGAAGAGCTTATGAAGGAAGCACACAGTTCAGCTTACTCTGTACATCCAGGAGGGACAAAGATGTACCGAGATATTCGACAGCATTTTTGGTGGGAAGGTATGAAACGGGAAATCGCTCGCTTCGTGGCTAAGTGCTTGGTGTGTCAGCAAGTCAAGGCTGAACACCAAAGGGTTGCTGGTTTGTTGCAACCACTTCCGATTCCTCAATGGAAGTGGGAACATATAACCATGGATTTCGTGACGGCTTTACCGCGGAGTCCAAAGGGCAACAATGCAGTATGGGTGATTGTCGATCGGTTGACCAAGGCAGCTCACTTTATTCCGTTTCGGGTTGGTCAATCGACAGAGACTTTGGCAGAGCGGTACATGCAGGAGATTGTCAGATTGCATGGAGTACCGGTAAGCATCGTGTCCGACCGGGACACTCGGTTCTTGTCACACTTTTGAAGGAGTTTACAAGAAAGTTTGGGGACTCGATTGAAGTTCAGCACAGCTTATCACCCCCAGACTGATGGACAATCAGAGAGAACGATCCAGACCCTTGAAGATATGTTGAGGGCTTGCATGTTAGACTTCAAAGGTTCTTGGGAAGATCATTTACACCTGGTGGAGTTTTCGTACAACAACAGCTTCCAAGCAACTATTCAAATGGCCCCGTTCGAAGCGTTGTATGGTCGTAAGTGCCGTTCACCTGTATGTTGGGATGATGTGGGTGAACGAAGGTTACTAGGGCCAGATTTGGTGGTACAGACAGTTGAGAAAGTGAATACGATCAGGAAGCATATGAAGGCAGCTCAAGACAGACAGAAGAGTTGGGCCGACACGTCAAGAAGACCTCTAGAGTTCGCCGTGGGCGATTTGGTATTCCTGAAGATATCACCGACTAGAGGGGTGATTCGATTTGGGAGTCGGGGAAAGCTTAGTCCCCGATTCGTTGGACCCTTCGAGATATTGGAGCGTGTCGGAGAGGTATCGTACCGGTTGGCGTTACCATCGTCATTAGCAGGAGTTCATGATGTATTTCATGTGTCTCAACTACGGAGGTATGTTCGTGATGAGACCCATGTTTTGGATCACTCGGAGTTGACCGTTCGGGAAGACCTGACTTTTGAGGAGCGACCAGTCGAGATCACGGATCGAAGAGAAAAGGTTCTTAGGAACAAGGTTATCCCTCTTGTGCTAGTTTCTTGGGGTAACCGATCGCATGGAGAATCTACTTGGGAGCGAGAAGACGAGATCCGGCAGAAATTCCCTTATCTTTTCCAGTAGTTAGTTATCTTGTATCCTTGGAATTTCGAGGACGAAATTCTTTTGTAGTTGGGTATGATGTAACACCCGAGCCCAATAATACTATGTATATTACTAGTTGAGGGTTATTTATCGCTCTTTCCAATTTTCCTGATTTTCTGGTGTTTATTGCTAAATTTTACCCGGTTAAGTCATTTTGGCACATAACAAATTTTAACTCCGAAAATGAAATTTAAGATGTCCATGTTGGCCTACTCGTCGCCACTAGTCGCGTGGTAGCGTCCGCGTGTCGGGATTCCGTTCCGTTTGGCTAAACGGGCAAGTTTGGGCGACTACGCGCGCGTGCAAGTGTCCGACTTGGGGGCATGCATTTTAATCACTAAACACCTCTTTTCAAAATTTGGAACCCGCTTAAAATCCTATAATTTGAATTTGGAACATTTGGGCGCGACCCGGGCTCGATTTGGAAATGTTTCATTTCGCGCCAAAATGGCCCATTTAAATTTAATATCGAATATAAAAATATACATCCTAATCTATATTTCCTAACTGCTGATCCCTCAAAATCCTAATAAATCCTTCTCATAATTTTTCCCCCGGCCAATCACGAGCTCCTATTGAGCTCGTGGGCCCCCTCTTTCAATCTCTCTCTCTGCCTCTCTCCTCTTCTCTCAATCTCTCTCAAATCTCTCTCTCTCTCATAATATTAACTCTCTCTCTCTCCAATCTCTTTCTCTCTCTTAATCTATATAACCTCATGCACGCAGCCGCCTCCTCGACCCACCTTCCATCGCGAGAAACCCTAACCCTAGCTCACCGCAGACCCCACCGCCGGCCTCCTCGAGACCTCGCCGTCGCCGCCCTCACCACCACGACCTCCACCGCACCCACCTACCTTCTTTTCCCCGTCCTCCCGACGATCCAGCGCCTGCAACCCATCTCCCCGACGCCTCCATCCCTCGCGACCTCGCCGTTAACGTCGACTCCGACCGCCGAGGCCTCCCACGACCCCCTTGCACCCTCCTCGTCGAGACCTCGCCGTCACCCCCTCCTTTCCTCGCCGGAACAGTGAACCCGACCCTTCACCCAACGTCTGCACCATCTCCAGGTCGTCGGAAATCGCGCCGACGACCCTCGTCGACGTCTCCCGCGCCACCTCCTTTCCCCCTCGACCACCCTAGCCGACCACACCCCTCTCCAACTCGCCGCAGCACCCTATTCCGCGCACACCCGAAGCCTCCATCCTTGCTGCAGCCGCCGCCGTCGCTTCGCCGGCGATCCATCGCCGTCGGCCTCATCACAGTTGCCCCTGTTCCTCCTCTGTAAGCATTCCTTCTCTTTTCTTTTGGTACAACCCCGCTGGTCGTTTTAGCGTATCGTATCCTTGTTGCTAACTTTGATTTTCGGTTGTTGCCGGAACCCGACCGTGCCGTTTGACGAACCCGACGCTCCAGCGAAGCCCCCTGGTCCGTGTGATTCCAGTGACCTCTGTTGGGACTCGATCCGTGGCCCGTGCTTCCGTATCGTGGTTTCTACCGACACCGCATCCGTGTTTCGGTTTGCGGAACCGCCGAGGCAAGTATCCGAATACTTGCTTTAACATGCTACAAACTTAATAATCATGTTATTTGTTATAACCACACGACTTGATGACAATTACAATCGTCCGTAATGTTAAACCGTTGTAGTTGCTACTTGTAGTTAACCGGTATGCTTTTAATCAACACCTTAACTAATTAACCAATTTGGCACATCCTTGCCTAAATTGCTAGATCATCCTCACTTCGTTTGTTAAGCCACTCATGAGGTAAATATTATGCTTAGTTCAAATTCATATAACTCCATTGTGTATACTATCGATATTGTTTCATCTTGTGGCTCTTGCACCTCAAAGGTGCGTGAACCGGGTTATTATGAAAATACAAACATCACTGAATAATATTTGCTATTTACTGTTTCCTGCTACTGTTCATTATTTGTTACTATACCTGTCATCATCATATACCTGATTGCATTCCATATTGACCGATCTTGATACACCTGACTCATGTACTGATACAATGGACACAACACCCTGTACATATCGACTCTACCTGTTGAACGTAACCTGACCTGTTACCTGATCTCATGCCTAATGCCGACAAACCTAACCATTCCTGCTGTCGATCCAGACAGACCTACCTTTACTTGACTTGTGTTGGCATTAGTCATTGACTACTGAATACCTGACCTGACATACATAGCTTGGGGGTATGGGGAAATCAAAGGTGAAACCGACTTGTAACTCAACAGTTCGACACATTGTTCTGATCAGTCTTACGGGCTTGGCCAGCTCCGGAGTGTTGATGCTGACATCACTCATCTATCCTACTACCTTTTACTGCTTAGCGGCACGTCTCGGATTCAGCCCCGAGAATCATGACCGTGGTCCCGGGCACGCACGGGATACTATTGAGTTACATCGACGATTCATCAATTGGTTTCAAAGACTGTAGAGTAGAAAACCTGATAGGGCAGTTTAATCACCTTTGCACTTTACCCTGCTTGTTACTTCTTATTACTGTTTATTCATATTCATGCTTGCATTGTTTATTACCATGTTATGCTATATACTTGATATCATGACGCGCTGACGTCTGGGTTTTGCATGGCCCAGATTCCGTGCCCTTGACGTCGACCAGGCAGGAGTATTTCAGCCAGCAGGCTGAACTGTGAGTTCTTTAGAGTTTAGTTCATTTATGTCATTTCATTTCCAGATGTGAGCCCGCATTATGGGACATACTGTTTATTCATTGTATTGGATCATTAGCTTCCGCACTCATTGTTTATTGATTCTTGTTATTATGGATTTGGACATGTATTAGTTTAGTTTATTTTACTGTTCTGGATATCTTTACAACCGTAATGTGACTGTGGATGGATACTCCCTACCCACAGGTAGCATGGTTGGCTATGTCACGTGCCCAAATCTTGCGTATTCTGGGAAGCGGGGCGTGACAGGTCCCGACGGGCATACATTCAACGGATCACTATGTCCCTAAACTGGAAAAATAGAGCCTCAAATGCTCTTTTGTCGGATCTAAATGATCCCGTTAAGTTGATCTTGGTTTCAAACTGGACTAACGTATCCTTAACAAACGTTTAAGTTGATCTTAGCCTCAAATACGGCTAACGTATCCTTAAACCAAACCCCAAACCCAAATCTAAGAAAATACGGATTTGGACTAATCCACATCCTACGGGCAACGACATAAATTAGTCTCCGTATACAATCCACGGACAACCACAAACAAAACAAACACCCACGACACGAAGTGAAATTCTGGAGAAGGAGAAAATTGTTACCGCGATGAGGTAGCGTAATTAACTGCAGGGGCTTGCGCCTGCAGGGAAGAGCGTCCCCACAATCAAAAAACCCCTCAAGCGAGGGGGAATCTGATGAACTCTGCTACATCGGCCGCATCCGTCTAAACCTCCGATACATGGTGCCATAAATCAACTTGGCATCTTCGGAGAGGTGGACGGATAAAACCAAATAGTATCTGCCCCGAATCTCAGGCAAGACGTCCATGTCTTGGCCGCCGTTCGGAGGGGAACACTACGCAGAGTTTTTACGGGGGTCCCGCTACCCGGATAGCGGGCTGGGGGTCAAGGGGGCTAGTAGCCCCCTTGCGGGGTGCGGGGCAGCGCCCCGTTAGAAATTTTTTTCTAACAGGGACAGTGTCGTGGAGTATGTGTATGTGTACATATGTATACATATGTATATATATATATATATGTATATATATAAAAAGGGGGAAAAGGCATCCAAAGGATACATGGGGCCAGCGCCGGCACTTTGAGCGCAAGAGCGCTAGCGCTTTGAGCGCTAGCGCACCACGTGTCAGCACGTGGACGCTCAGGCGCTAGCGCACTGAGCGCTAGCGCGCCACGTGTCAGCACGTGGGCGCTAGCGCTCTGAGCGTAAGAGCGCTAGCGCACTGAACGCTAGTGCGCCTCGTGTCAGCACGTGGGCACTCGGACGCTAGCGCTTTGGGCACTAGCGCTCTGAGCGTAAGAGCGCTAGCACGCCACTTGTCAGCACGTGGGCGCTCGGGCGCTAGCGCTCTGAGCGCAAGAGCGCTAGCGCTTTGAGCGGTAGCACGCCACGTGTCGACACGTGGGCGCTCGAGCGCTAGCGCTTTGGGCGCTAGCGCTATGGGCACAAGAGCGCTAGCGCACCACGTGTCAGCACGTGGGCGCTCGAGCAGCAAAAGGGACTTGGTCCCTGCAATGGGAGTTGTACTCCCAGAAAGGAGCACTTATTATTCTGTATATATATATATAAATATATATATATATATGAGGAGTTAAACTCCTAAGATGTTTTGAAACTGATGAAGGGCTTCTCCCCTTGAGCCCTAGTTCTTCTCCAAAGTGGGGTTTCTGAAGATGGGTCTTCTTCTTCCTCCTGTTGTTTGGCCGGATCTTGAAGATCAAGAGATGTGAGATTTTAAAAATCTCTTCTTTTTGAGATCTGATGGCAGATCTGAGTTCCCCTTTGTGGGTTTTGTGGTGAAAAACTATTTAGTTTTGGAAAAGGAAGAGTAAACTCTTGATTTAATTCAAAAGAAAGAAGAAGGTTTGAAACCTTCAGAAAGGGGAAAGAGGTACAAACCCTAGGTTTTTGAGAGAATGAAAAGTGTATTTTTTATTCATTATCATGTTGCCTTATATAGGCTTACATATTTACATATAGCCCCTTGGGCTTCGCAAAATGGCATTTTGCCTATCTCATGGCTCATGTACCATTTCATTTTTGCACATAAACCATGGGCTTACAAAATATTGGGTTTATGCCCATTTTGCATACATTCATGTATAAAAAATTATATAAAAATTATTTATTACATGATTTTGTTGTTGGAATGGGGAGGCTGGCCGCGGGCTCGACTTGGGCATGGGCCCGCTTAACCTGGGCTTGGGCCCACCTAGATTGGGGGTTGACCTTGACTTTGACTCGGTCAGTCAGGGTGCAAATTTTTACCCCAACACACACATCACTATACTTGCTAAATATTTTTCAGATGCCCCGGGTGATAGCAAGTCTCAAAACAACGTCACAAAAGTCACAAAAATCCGATATCGGGGTTTCTAAGTTTAGGGTTTGGGGTTCTAGTCTCAGGTTTTGGTCCAATATACTATCACTAAAGGGGGTTTAAGGTCACTACTAACTCAATTACACTATCTCAATTCAAGAATTCCTCAAAACCCTAACTTGGAACTTTCTAACCTCACTAAACATCACTAAAACATTTCTAAACTTAACTAAGTGCTAAAGTAAACAATCACTACACTAATGGTAAAGAAATTACCTCATTTGGCAACTCAAGAAATTTCTTGAGTTGCCCCAAGTCGCCAAAATCCAAACTTTCTTAGTCCAAAATACTTGTAGTGAGTTTGAGCACATTTTTTGTGAAGGCAAGATGATGTTTTGATGTTGTTTTGGGGTTGTTTGTGAGATGTTTGAGGAGGGAGGAGGAGGAGGGCAACCATGGTGAGATAGAGAGGGAAAATGAAGAAGAAAATAATGGAGGGAACAAATGGGAGCTTGGTCAATTGACCCCTCACCTCTCTCTCTTTTCTCTCTCTTGCCCATACCCATTATTCTAACATTTTCTCTTTTCTTTTCTTTTCCTATAATTTCCTTTTCCTTTTCATTTAAAAACCAATCATGCATGAAAAATAAAGAAAAGCCATGGTAGAAAAAATGTAACAATGTGTAATATGATATGGTGCATGTCATGTGCACAAATCAAGCTTAATGCACAATTAGTGATATTTAATCGCGATTAGCATTAAAATGGAATATAATTAATCATAAAAAATTTATAATTCGCTTAAATCATATAAAGCACCTCATTTCAGAAATTCCTATAATTTTCTAAATATTTTCCAATTTATCGGTATTTAATGATACCGCATTATTAAAATATTCATAATATTTATTATTTAATTATAAAAATTCCCAAAAAATAATATTTTATTTTTCTGAAATGTTACAGGACTCGTCACGGTAGTTCGAAGACTACCTCGCCAGGCGACCTAAGGAACCTCATCGAAAGGAACCAGGGCCGCGACCAAACACAGGTCTCCAACGGTAGAGGCCAAAGATCAGAATGTGCCAAATCGTCGGGATACCTCGGCCGACTCGACGTCCTCAAAAAGAAAATCAAGGGTATGCATCGGGAAGGTCATCATTCGAGCGACGGGGCTAAGTATGCCGCCAACTCGCTCACAGTACCCTTCACCGAGGAGTTCCTCGTCGTCCATTTCTCCTCCAGTAACAAGCCCCCGAAGGTCTCTCTCTTGGATGGTAAGTCTGATCCGAAGGACCATTTGGACGCATTCACCGCAAGAATGAGCTTCCAAGACAACTCTGACGCCGCCCAATACCGATCCCGGCCACTCTCATTCGCTCCAGACGTGACTAGTTCCAAGAACTCGTGCCACGCTCGATCTCAACCTTCGACGAGCTGGCCACCCAATTCCTCGGCCACTTCGTCGGGAACAGAAGGCAGAAACGGACCGTCGACCATCTCTTCACCATGAAGAGTGGAGACAAAGAGACGTTCAAAGGATACGTCACCCACTTCTACAACGCCCTTCTCGAGGTCCCGGAACATCAGGACGAGACAATCATTACAGCACTTAGGTCTGGTCTTAGGCACAAGGAGTGGTTACGCTCCTTTGCATTAGCACAACCTAAGACCATGGCCGAGGTAAAGGCCTGGACCGAGCGTGAGATCCAGCTCGAGTCCAAGGTGAACACAAATCTCCCCGGAGCAGAGCAAACTGACCAGAAGAAAATGGCGAAAGAAGAGAGAAGGAGACTTGACCGGCCAAAGGCCTACTCCCCGAAGTTCCAGGAGTACACCCCGCTCAACGTCTTCCAGACGGTACTGCTTGAGGAGGCTAAGGGCGAGGGATTCTTCAAGCTCCTCCTGATCTCACGCATGGCGGCAAAGCGCACCCGGGGCCCCTAATGTGGTTTCCACAGGTCGCAAGGCCACTCCACAGAGAGCTGTAAGCAGCTCCGAGACTACATCGAGGAGCTCATCCGATCGGGACACCTGGCAGCGTACTTGCAGGACAAGCGGCAGGCTGACCGCGAGCAGGAGCAGCGTCCCCCTCCCGACGGGTTGACATTCGGCTAAATCATGGTCATGTCGGCATGGGGTACGCCGAGCACCTACGAGGCTCGGCACCCAACGCCGGTTGGGGAGGTAAACAGCCATCCGAGGATGAAGGCCAGGGAGACCAAGCCGATCGTTTTTTACGACCTTACACCGCCAAGAAGCTCAAACCATACCAATAAAAAGAACATCTACTAGCGTGTACTTCTTTCACTAAGGCAATGTAAACTTTTCTCAAGATCTTCCTGTTTATCTAATAAGAAGAGATCAATAAATATTGCAAAAAGAAGAATTTTGTTTATTCAAAAGGGTACTATAGGATCCTCAGCCGTACATCTAAAAAGGAAAATTACAATAGCGGGGGAAAGGGGTGCAGAGAACATTGCTCATGGTACTCTGAGGATATTTCCGCCAGCCGAGCCTTCGCAGCCTCGGTCCTCTGCCTCTGGTGCCGCCCGCGAACGTCGGCATCGTGCCTCAATTGGTAGCACTCAAGGATGAGTGCCACCGAGCGATCCCGCCGACCCGCGGAGATCATGCCAAAACGCCGCAAAGACCTTAGCTTGCCAACCTCCTCGTCCTTCAGCTGTTAGGACAAGGGGTTGTAAAGCCCCGACGACGCCCTCCAGATGGAGTACATCAACAGCTGGAGCAGGGGAGAGCGCCGAGGGAGCATCCGGCCGAAATGATCCTCAATACGGCCTATTACGAACTGCACCGTGCCCTCGGTGCAGTACTGATCGTAGAGCTCACAACGCCCCGGGAGCCTAACGGTCGCTCGTTTCACCCACAACTGTGCCGTTACGCGTCAGATGTAGGGCCTTTCTCGGCGAAATCGAAACGACGCGGCTTCGGCGCTTCACCTTCCCCCACACGTCCGTTACACATGTTGCCCACGACGGTCCTATTCCCCAAACTCTCACCGGGAAAGTTAGACAGAACCTCGCGAATCGAACAAGCAGCTAAGGATCGAAGCCCTCGCCGAGAGGCAGCTGAGCAGCTTCACTGCTTGGTCATCCTTAGCAGGCCTCTTACAGCCCCTTCTGTGCTAAAGATTGAAGCCCTCATCAAGAGGCAGCCGAGCGTCTATCCTGCTCGGCTATCCCCGGGTGGTAGTTCACTACCCCCCGATGCCACGGATCGAAGCCCTCATCAAGAGGCAGCCGAGCGGCTACCCTGCTCGGCTATCCCCGACTGGTAGTTCACTACCCCCCGACTCCACGGATCAAAGCCCTCATCAAGAGGCGGCCGAGCGGCTATCCTGCTCGGCTATCTCCGGCTGGTAGTTCACTACTCCCGACGCCAGGTGATTGATACGATGCTTAGTACGTGTGTTTTAAATTTTAAAAAATACCGCAATCAATACGGTGTCACTTAGTAGCTAGCCGGTTGAGTACGAGTCGGTCCACAGGGAGATGGTGTTCTTTCTTTGAGTTCTAACGAGTTAAGTCCTATTTTTGGTAGGTTTTGTTTTAAGATCAAAGAATGAGATTTAATTGATTTAAAAGCTTGCTAGGGTTAGGATTAGGTTAGTTTGGAATAAGGATTCTATTCACTGCTTTTTTTTGCCCTGGTTAAGAATATAGGTGTTAGGGTAATAGTCAACAAAGGGGATTAGCACGACTAGGAAGAAACTTTGTTTCTTCCTTTTGGTCCTTGTCCGTCCTTTCTTGGCTCTTAGCCCTAACCACTATTTAAATCAACCACAACCGGTCTAATTAGGGAATCACCACTATTTTGTAGGATAAGGTGCCGTAGTGAGCGGTGTGTGGTTCATTTAAATAGAGTCCGTATTAATTAAAATATTAATGGGCAAAGAAAGGAGTGAGAGAGATTTTTTTCTCTCAAACCTTCCCTATCCTAACCCTAACAAGTGAGGAATTACTCACTCATTAGGAAAGTGACGATAAAATTCATTTTTATATTTTGTTTTAATAGACTATCTAAATCGCAGATAATAAATGACAGATAAAAAAATTGTAGGAATTAAATTCAGATAAAAGAATGCAAGATAAAAATAAACTGACACTATTGATAACCTCAAGAACGCATTACAATTGAATTTAGATCTAGAAAAAAGGCAAAGAGAGGCATCCTAAGAAAGTCACCCTAAAAGAGGCACACTTTATTTGGTTTTGAGCCCTCCTATTTATAGATAGGAAAAACCCAAGATTTACATTTTGATCCATACATGAAATTACAAAACAACCCCAAAGACCGAGTCAAAGCACCGACACCCCACCGACACGTGCATTGTACGGCCGCGGAACCGCGGCATAAAGGCCTGTTTGGCCGCGGTTCCGCGGCCATTTGGTGGGTTCTTGGGCCCATCTCTTCAGGATTTCTCTGTGTTGCTTTTATCTTCTGTTTTCTTTACTTGGTTTCTTAGAATTTCTTCTATTTCCTTCCAGATTTTCAACAGTGCAGAATGATGTGAACTTTTACCTTGATCTCCGCTTGAACTGGTATGCGGTATCATGCGGATCAGTATTCATCTGTTATTGGTCATAGGCCCACATTTGTAGCGACTTTGCATAAATTTCACTGTAATGATCTGAGAACCTGTAACCTACAACTATTTAGCAGACATGGATCAAAAGCACCTATTTATATGTAATATAATTAAGAATGGGTGATATAATAATACAAAATTCTGATATGAACAAATACCCCCAAACTTATCTTTTACTCGTCCTGAGCAAACCCAATTTTATTCTCGAAAAAATCCTAATCTCACTTTCGCAGGGAACGCGATTACACTGAGCTCGTGCAACAAGCCGTTAAACCTCTAGGTGTCCCTAGTAGGAGGAGTGTTGTCTCCTGAGGGTTTTAAGCGGATACTACCCACAAAATCCGATCAATTTGGCATGTTGACTTTCATTCTTCAATTCGGTATTCTAGCAAGAAATTTTATTATCTTCAACTTAGAAATTATCAACCCGTATTTTTCACACTCACTCTTCATTTAACTTAAGATCGTATATGTTTTGCAAATTTATAAAGTTTTCGGCATCTTTTGAATTTTCTTTCTAAGGTGCAATCTTAACTCAGTAATTTTTATCTTCTTTACTGAAGATATAAGACCTATTTTTCATTCCTATCTCTCATCCAAATCCCAATCATATACCCCTACGTGTGTGTAATTATCACCTCTACACTTGGAAATTCAATTCAAACCATCTTACTCTTGTACATCGTCTAAAGTACTTTTTAATTGGTGATTAAATTGCTCACACATCCTTCATGCGATCGTTAATACTTCTTGAGGTACTAAACGACTGATTACAAAATGTACTTGCGCATTTAGGCGTAATTCCTCGTCTTGCAATACCTAAGGCTTAGCAGTGACTCCCAAACCAGTTGGTCTAAGGCACTAGGTGATAAAGCACCCTCGCTATATTTTTTATTTATGCTGTCTTAAGTAATTACAAACCAGTGTTCATTTTTTTTATCTCTTTATTCACCACTTATACTTTTATTTTATTTTCCATCATATTAAAGATTTTAGACAAGAGCATTTCAAGGTATCCTCTACTATCCCAAGTTTCAAGATGTGTGTGAGTGCGTAAAGTAGGGTATATACTTTCAGAATTTGGACTTAAGGTTCAGAATTATTTTTCAGACTTACATTTCAAATAAAAATTTCAATACTCTTCCTTTATTTCGATTTAGCCCAAGAACTGAACTCAAAATTTTCCTATTTCCAAACAAACTGCAAGGACATATATTTTCTATAATTAAACTTTAAGAAAGGTTATTTTTAGGGTTTTTAATTTACCAAGTTTAGGATCTAGTTTTTCCTAACCAGTCTACCGTCATATTGAACTTAAGTCAAATATTACCAAAATTGATCATTTCAATTTTTGATTTTTGATTTTTATGGGTTTTAAAATAAGTATGCAAATGCAAAAATATACATATGAATGCGAAGGAAGAAAGCTTACCAAACACACCCCCAAATTTAAACTTGACAGTGCCCTCACTGTCAGACTACACCAAGAGGGTCAAAATTTTCGGCGCTCCCCTGTTTGTTTATTTATTTATTTTTTTAGTTTATATATTTTTTTTATTATCGGAAAAAGAAAAAATATATATATACACAAAAATGCCCCCCCCCCCCAAAATTTAAGTGAAACAGTGTTTCCACTGTTGCCATTTTTTTTAAAATCTCATAAACCTGTAAACTTGGGTGGAAAAATTTATTAACGGAGACATGAAATATGATCATGAAAATCTCCCCCAAACTTATTTTTGGCTCACCACTTTTAGTAAAAAAGATTATTTTCAAGAGCCAAATTATAAACCCCCCCTACTTGAGTAAAATAGTTTTAAGCAATTAAAATCATTGGGGGGTTAAAGTTATTGGTCAAAGTAAAGCATTACAAAGACCAAAAGTCAACACCAACCATTCAAAAATTTTATCAATGTAACGTATAGGTCGGTGGAAGAACATGTTATATAGAGCCAAGAAGAAGTGGGAAAGAGATAAGTGGTGGTATGGAAAGGGTTTGCATGAACGTGAATGTGAGGAGATAAGAGATGATGATAAATAAAAACGAGAATGTGAATGATCAAAATGAGTGGAATATTGGCATTCTCGTATTTTATAAGAAAAAAGAGTGGTGGTTCAACTTCTATAGGTGGATATTGATTAATCACAAAATCCGTGTTGTTTAGGAATGCAAGTTCGTCAGCAAAAAGTTCTTCAAAACTTTCATCGATTGTGTAATTGAACATTTTGCTGTCAGTAAGTTTTGTGCCAAAATTTATCATACTTGATTTGTCAAAAATTATGGAGGTAGGAGACTCGAAAAACTCATCTACCTTATTTTCAAAAGTATCCAAATTAAGTTGGCTTTCTGAAATTATCAAACTTGAATTATCGGATTATGATTCATCAACACTCACTGAAATTATAGGAAGAATAGAAGAAGGATCAGAGAAAGTGGGAGAAAGAAGTTGAATACGAACTTGAGGGTGGAAATGAAGTGTATAAATTAGCACAATTTGTAATGACCGATGTGTAAAAAGCGATTGTGCCAATCTATCAATATAGCGAGAAATGGGGTCAAAACCCTCAAAATTCGTGAGAAAACATGGATACGCGGAACTTGGTAAACCAGACATAAGAAATGAAAGTGATACAGTTTCTTGCGCGGTCGGAATGATGGGAAGGATGA
Source organism: Agapanthus africanus (assembly GCA_030015575.1). Classification (NCBI taxonomy): domain Eukaryota; kingdom Viridiplantae; phylum Streptophyta; class Magnoliopsida; order Asparagales; family Amaryllidaceae; genus Agapanthus; species Agapanthus africanus. Next base: position 53,247,647 of record CM057347.1, read on the forward strand.
AGTGGAGTGATTTAGGAAGAGTAACAGTTAAAGGTTCAGGAGGGTGTACACAGTCAGTGGAAGGGACAGAATGAATTGGAAAATCCGACTCATCAAGCAAAACTGGTTCATCCTCAATACTATCCTCAAAATTCCCCTCAAAAGTTATCTCATCCATGCATTTATCATCAAAATCCAAACGCAAATGAAGTTCGGGAAAAACAGTTAATGACTCGGGGTGATGAATTGGAGAGAAAAATTCAGTCAAATCTGCGGGTTCATCATCCAAAATATTCCCAGCGTCGATATTCTAAATCAAGTGAAAATCAATTTTCTTAGACACCTCATCAAAAGCATGGGTATTAATCAATTCAGGTTCTAGAGTGGAGGTGTAGAGGTCAAAAGGATTAGTGATGGTTTCACTCGAAAAGGACCCTTCACAATTAGGTAAATCAAATACTACAAAGTCGCACAACTCATTACTCATTCTATCTTCAATTGATGAATCACGTGGGACACTCGATAGACATTCAAACCGGAGTTGTGGGATTCAATTGGGGATGGATAGGTTTGATTTGGAAGGGTGTACAACTCACTCTCACCACTCAAATTCTCAATCTGTCCAACCGCCTCATCATACATTGGAGAATTTGGAGCTAGTTGGAAACTAGCTATCAGGTCATTAGGTTGTATAAGGACGGCCATGGACGCATTCAAATCCATCATCTGTTGGCATGACGCTACCATAAAATCTTTCAACGACTGTTCCAGACTAGACATAGGTTGTGAAAGGGTTTCAGTAAAATATTCAAAGTTGTTTGGATACTGGAAACTCCCAAATGGCTGTTCAGAAGTAATGTCTAGGGAAGGTGCAACAGTTGGGTAGGATGGATATGAATTGAATGGTTGGACAGTAGTAGGATCAACATTTGGATAAAAAGGTGAATAGAATTGTTGATCCCAAGAACTGGAAGTGTTGAAAGGAGTGAAAGATCGGTTACGATATTGTTCAATATGTTCAGCAATAGACATTGGTTTCGGAGTTACAACAGGACTCGAAAAAGGAGTATCAACGTAAGAAGATGGTGAAAGTTGAAATGGTTGATACAAGTTGGATTGCGGAGTCCAATTGGTTGTCCTAGGCACATCTATTCGATCTTTCAAAGAAATTTTAGGCATGGAAGGGTCGTTCGAAATTCGATCAAAACAAGAACCGTAGGAAGTAATGTCTGGTTGTGGGTACCAAACTTCGGCAAGAGTTTTGCGAGGTGGGGTACCCATGATGTGATGAGAGAAAGGAGAAGAAAAAGAATTTGATTTTTTTTTTGAATTTTTTTTTGTAAAAAAATTGTTTGTTTTTGGAGTTTTGAAATTTTTGAAAGTGTTTTTTTTTTTTTTTAGAAAGAGTTTTGCAAAAATTTTGTACGGAACTACGACACACTTTCAAACAATCACAATTTAAATATGCACAATCAAATTTAGAGCTAGGGTCTCCTAAGTCAATTAGACTGCTCTTAACTGGTCCAAAGTGACAAGTTGTGAGATATCCCTCAAATCGCCTCTTCACCGCCAATTGTGGCCAGATAAGCACAAGTGAAGAAAGGAGAGTTCCGCTCACGAATCACCATGAGACGGGCCTTTTAAAATTACCTTTCTCACTTGTCTAGCCTAGGCATCACAAAGTCAGGTTTAGATAAACGACTGAATGCCCACAACCTTCCTCTGTCCTAATGAGCGCGACAGTCCTTAATTAGCTGAGTCTAGATATTTTTTAATTAACTCAAGATTGATGCATATGCTTTTTGTGATTTCTGGTGTCATAGGAAGGGTAATGAAATCCCCACCCAATCTTGATTGGTGCTATAACCCCTTAGATTCATACTAATTAAGCAAATCAGTAACACACCAAAAATCTAAAACACTTGCAAAAAAATTTTATTTGGCAGCGCAAAGAATCCTGCACCAAAAATAATTTATTGGATAGGAGAAAGAATTTTTGCGCAAAGAACCCTGCAAGAAAAATTTTTAGTGAAGCTCAGAGGGTAGAAGAGAAGACAAAAAACACTCACAGAAAAATTGGAGTGCGGACGTCACGAGTTCTGCGGTCAACTGCCTCAATCTGCCGCGGTTCCGCGGCAGTTTGGTAGGTTTGGATCTCCATAAATTTTCTCTGTTCTGTTGTGGTTCTTCTTTGTCTATTCAGATCCTCTGTTTATTGATTTGTTCACTGGGCTTGCTCCAGATCTGAATCAGTCCGTCTCCAAGCCTGCACACTTGCACAAAAACCTTTCAAAAATAACAAGATGATTTTTATTTTTTTATTTTTTTATTTTTTTTTTGTTTTAAAATATTTTCAATTTTTATAATTTTTAATTTTTTTTTAATTAACCCGAAATTACACAAAAAAAGAGGCTGCCGTCTCCCCGGCAACAGCACCATTTGATTGATACAATACTTAGTATGTGCGTTTTAAATTTAAAGAAATACAGCAATCAAGACGGTGTCGCTTAGTATCTAGCCGGTTGAGTACGAGTCGGTCCACAGGGAGATGGTGTTCTTTCTTTGAGTTCTAACGAGTTAAGTCCTATTTTTGGTAGGTTTTGTTTTAAGATCTAAGAATGGGATTTAATTGATTTAAAGGCTTGCTATGGTTAGAATTAGGTTAGTTTGGAATAAAGATTCTATTCACTGCTTTCTTTGACCTAGTTAAGAATATAGGTGTTAGGGTAATAGTCAACAAAGGGGATTAGCACGACTAGGAAGAAACTTAGTTTCTTCCTTTTGGTCCTTATCCGTCATTTCTTGGCTCTTAGCCCTAACCTCTATTTAAATCAACCACAACCGGTCTAACTAGGAAATCACCGCTATCTTGTAGGATAGGGTGCTGTAGTGAGTGGTGTGTGGTTCATTTAAATAGAGTCCGTATTAATTAAACTATAAATGGGCAAAGAAAGGAGTGAGAGAGATTTTCTTCTCTCAAACCTTCCCTATTCTAACCCTAACAAGTGAGGAATTACTCACTCATTAGGAAAGTGGCAATAAAATTCATTTTTATATATTTGTTTTAATAGACTATCTAAATTGCAGATAATAAATGACAGATAAAAAAATTGCAGGAATTAAATTCAGATAAAAGAATGCAAGATAAAAATAAACTTACTTTATTGATAACCTCAAGAACGCATTACAATTGAATTTAGATCTAAAAAAAGGCAAAGAGAGGCATCCTAAGAAAGGCACCCTAAAAGAGGCACACTTTATTTAGCTTTGAGCCCTCCTATTTATAGATAGGAAAAACCCAAGATTTACATTCTGATCCATATATGAAATTACAAAACAATCCCAAAGACCGAGTCAAAGCACCGACACCCCACCGACACGTGCATTGTACGGCCGCGGAACCGCGGCATAAAGGCCTGTTTGGCCGCTGTTCCGCAGCCATTTGGTGGGTTCTTGGACCCATCTCTTCAGGATTTCTCTGTGTTGCTTTTATCTTCTGTTTTCTTTACTTGGTTTCTTAGAATTTCTTCTATTTCCTTCCAGATTTTCAACAGTGCAGAATGATGTGAACTTTTACCTTGATCTCCGCTTGAACTGGTATGCGGCATCATGCGGATCAGTATTCATCTGTTATTGGTCGTAGGCCCACATTTGTAATGACTTTGCATGAATTTTACTGTAATGATCTGAGAACCTGTAACCTGCAACTATTTAGCAGACATGGATCAAAAGCACCTATTTATATGTAATATGATTAAGAATGGGTGATATAATAATACAAAATTCTGATATGAACACCAGGGATCGAAGCCCTCATCAGGAGGCAGCCGAGCAGCTACCATGCCTGGCTATCCCCAGCTAGTAGTTCACTACCCCACGACGCCAGGGATCGAAGCCCTCGCCAAGAGGCACCGGGCAGCAACCCTGCACGGCCCGTCCTTAAGGATCAAAGCCCTCACCAAGAGGCACCAGGCAGTAACCCTGCTCGGCCCATCCTTAGTAGGCCTCTCACGGCCCCTCCCGCGCTAAGGTTCAAAGCCCTCATCAAGAGGTAGCCAAGCGGCTACCCTGCTCGGCTATCCCCGGCTGGTAGCTCCCTGTCCACAACTCCAGGGATCAAAGTCCTCACCAAAAGGCACCGGGCAGTAACCCTGCTCGGCCCGTCCTTAAGGATCAAAGTCATCGCCAAGAGGCACCGGGTAGCAATCTTACTCGGCCCGTCCTTAGCAGGCCTCTCACAGCCCCTCCCGCGCTAAGGATCGAAGCCCTCACCAAGAGGCAACCGGTCTCACCCTTGCTCGGTTATCCATAGCCGGTAGTTCCCTACCCCGTAACGCCACGGATCGAAGCCCTCATCAAGAGGCGGCCGAGCGGCTACCCTGCTCGGCTATCCCCGGCTGGTAGTTTACTACCCCCGACGCCAGGGATCGAAGCCCTCATCAAGAGGCGGCCGAGCGGCTACCCTGCTCGGCTATCCACTGCTGGTAGTTCACTACCCCCACGACGCCAGGGATCGAAGCCCTCATCAAGAGGCAGCCGAGCTGCTACCCTGCTTGGCTATCCCTGGCTGGTAGTTCCCTATCCCGTAACGCCAGGGATCGAAGCCCTCGCCAAGAGGCACCGGGCAGCAACCTTTCTCGGCCCCATCCTTAGCAGGCCTCACACGACCCCTCCCAAGCTAAGGATCGAGGCCCTCACCATGAGGCGACCCGGCTCGCCCTTGCTCAGTCATCCACGGCTGGTAACTCCTTACCCACGATGCCAGGGATTAAAGTCCTCGCCGAGAGGCATCGGGCAGCAACCCTGCTCAGCCCATCTTTAGCAGGCCTCTCACGGCCCCTCCCGTACTAAGGATCGAAGAACTCACCAAGAGGCGACCGAGCAGCTACCCTGCTCAGCCATCCATGGCTGGTGTTACAATCCGCCGACGCCATGGTCCAAGCCCTCGCTAAGAGGCCATCTACATCTAAGCGATCCCCACCTCGACTTCGGGGCCATGGAGATACCGACCCTTAACCGGTCTTTGCACACTTGGCAAATGGTCGAATTCAACTCGACGTGTGATCGCCAGACGAAGAACCGACCTGATATAAAAGCTGAACCGCGCAAATACGAATGTTCTCCACAAATAAAAGGATAATGTGCACGTAAGGAAACTGCAAAAAGATTTTTTATTCACAAATCAAAAGTCTCTACAAAGGTACTCTGGGCTCCCCAGCCTTACCAAATCGCCCGGAGGCTTACAAAAAGAGAAGAGAAAAAGGAAAAGCCAAAAAGTTCAGGCAGCAACCCCGCCTAGACCTCATCTTCCTTGGTACCGTCCCCGGGAGCCGGGGCTTCCGCTCCAGCAGTAGCCCCTCCCTCATCACCATCTGCCGGAGGCAGGACCACCTAAAGTGGGACCCGAGCGCGGAGCTCACCATCGGCAAACTCCGGAAATTGCGCCTTGACGGCATCGAGAGATGAGTGCCATACAATGGCAGAGGCTTCGCCGAGGTCGACGAAAAACTGGTCCGACCCTTTATAATCGGCAACCGCCTTTCGAGCTCGAACCTCGGCAATCTTCGCCGCCTGAAACGCAGCCTCGGCATCCCGTCTGCTGGCATCCCTCGCCCTCTTCATTGCTGCATAGCAATCGGCCAGCTCCACCAACTTAGCCTCGATCCCACGGTGGGACTCACTTAACCGGTGATAGGACTCCCGGCACTTTGAGACGGTGAGCTCCCCGGCGGCCAATCGGGCTTTGAGGACGGCCATCCTCTCCCTCTCCAAACGCAGCTCGAGTCGCAGATCCCCGGCCTCAGAAGAAGACTCCCCTGCCAACCTCATAGCATGGGCATCCTCCTCATCCTCTATGCGAGCAACGAGGGCGCAGTGCTGAAGGATCTGATGAAAAACGGCAGAGAGGCTTAGAGACGCTCGAACTGAGAAAAGGGTGCTCAAAATAACACATAAGAGAATACGTACCTGCACCGCCTCCTGAACTATGGCTGCAACTTGGGCCCTCAGGGTCCCCCGCGGAATCTCGCCTCCGGCTGACTCTTCCATGTCAGCAAGCAAGCTGGCGGCAACGGAAAGCCCGGACGGGACTACGAAACAGGCGTCCCCTTCCTGCACAGGAATCCCATCGGGAATCTCAGTCGGTGGTGCGCGAGAGACCGTCTTCTTCCTCTTAAGAGGAACCACGTCTTCGTCCTCTTCCGCTTCCTTCGTCCGGGGCTCGAGAACCCGTGGACGCCTCTGGCCGCCACCGCAGCAATCATCAGGGGCTTGCGTCGAGACGGATGGCCTCATCGCCGGCGACTCCCTTGGTGTGGAATTCAGGTCAGCCTGAGGCACGGCCATGCCCCCGACTGTCTTCTGGGATAGGGCACGGAGGGCAGCAAGAACCCTGGATCGGTCCATTTGTCCTGCCAAGGGGCAAAACAGGCTCGACTCAGAAGAAGAAGCAACAAAAATATATATAAAGAAGAATCTACGGGGGCTCCTTAGACCCTACCCGATCTATTTCTACAAACTCTTCAGAAGAAGACATCTAACCTGATTGAGAGGATGAGTCCTCGGAAGGGAAAACGCAGAGATCCGACCTAAAAGAGAGCGCTGAGCTAACGAGAACCAAGGCGAGGAAATTATGAAGTGGTACGGGCCATGATAGGGACCCCACCTCTATTTATGGCTGCCGGCCTACACATCCTACGGCGACAGCCATCTCCCGTCGAAACGACTCATTGTATTCAACGGCCACGATCGCTCCACCTGTCGCACGCGCATTGATCGTATCCCATCAGATGCCAGAAATCTGCGGCCCGTCGCGTCGGCCAACCAGCGCCCGACACGTGGGCTGTCTCTTCGGTGAACGTACGCACGATCCAGCGCATCCTCTTTAATGCGAGATCTGGCCCGCTGACGTCACCAAGAAGATACGATTGACTGCTCGTGAATGCACGCTCACGACATCTACGACAAAGGGCTAACCACGGGTGACCCGGCAGACCACTCTCGACCCGATCCGTGAATAGGTCGGGACGAGAGTGGGGGGCTAATGATGATGCTCGATATCGTCGATCTCCCATATCGTGAAACGTGGCTGATGACGTGTCCCGAAGCCCGCAAGAAAGGACCAAGAACAGCACGTCGGAAGAACACCCGGGTCTGCGACCCATGGACGTGGCCGACCTTCTGTGACCGCCCACACCACTCCTGTGCTCGCCTTGCAAACAACCGTTGGCTCGACTCCGAGCCTCCCGTGCATCTGGCCTCCTCGGCCCTCTCCGCTCGCCTCCGGGCTACCACAGAACCAAGATAGCTCGGCCTCCCGCTCGGTCCCAAGCCTCCCGCCGAGCTCATCTTTCTCGGTCCCATCGACCGACCAACGGCATCATTCGCAGGTGCTTCCGCCTTACCTCCGCGAATCTCGCCATGCGCGAGATATCCACCGGCCACGTCCCTCGTTCCACTCCATCACGATCCTCCATTAACGGGCCTGTCTCGCCATTAATGGGAGATCCTGCCTATCACGCGGGCGTGACGTCAGGAGCGTAACGGACGGCGTGATTCTCGCACCTGTCTGCCTGTTGCCACCGCTACATAAACTCCTCTTTCAGACGACTCAAGTAAGCATTTTTTCTCCTTACTAGGCCGTTACTCTACTCGACTTGCACCAACCATCCCGGGACTTCCTTGCAGGTAGCTTGGCCTCAACTATCTCAAACCTATTAAGATCCACATGCTTCAGGAGTCAACCTCCAAGCTAATCTCAGCCGTCCATCGTCACCAACAGCAGATCTACGGAAGGTAACATCTTGACGTGATTCGACATCCGTTACTACTGAAAGAGAGAGAAGGAGACGAAAAGCGAGATCGAAGGGAGGATGGGACTTACAGTTTCCGCTTGTACGAATACGTACGAAAGAAGTAGAAGAAGAAAAAGTCTCGGTTTGAAGAACCGAGACCGCTAACGCTAAGAGGAGGGCGAGCTTGATCTTCCGACATTCCTTTGGCGATTTGTGGAGCAACAGAGAGGGAGGAAAAGCTTGGGAAGAATCTTGAATGTAATTTGGAGGATTTTCAGAATAATTTCAGAGGGGAAAAGTTTTGGGACAGCCTTGGGTTTTAATAGGAGAAAGACAATGAAGAGATTGGTGTAGAAATGTATTAAAAGGCAATTAAAAATAATTTTAATGGGGAGAATGAAGAGATGGGAGTTCTCTGTTTAAATTGTGTAGTTTGGAATACAAAAATGAAGAGCCTAGAAAGCAAGGGTCGCGTGAACACGGATGGGGCACGTATGGCCATGGTCTGGCCGTCCAAACCCGTACTTAGGCCGCCCAGGTCGGCTCCATCATGAGCGTTTGGGTCGAGTCTCGCAGTCCTGGCTCGGGCCGATATTTACAGCCCAAAAACATATATCATTTCATTTATAAAGTCTCAAAATTCTGTGTATCGCTCATAAAACATTCAGAATTCGAAAAAGTCAAAAAAATTAAAACAAAATAATTGTGCTGTAATGATTCAAACACAGACTACAGAACAGCAGTGTAAATACTTGACCAATGGGCTACAAGTTATTTCTTAAATATTATTTATCGAGGATTACTTATAACTCAATACAAGAACAGAAAACGGCATCTTATAAAAATGAAGCGATGGTATACGAAATTTAGGGTAATTACAATAATATCATAACTAAAAGATAAATGGTTCTGTTATATTGACCACATATATGTGTGCGGGAGGAGATAATAACTTAATAAATCTAACAAACAAATAGTATACAAATATTGTTAAAGCAACAACATGGACCCTCCATAACAAATAACAAACAAGCAATGCCTTTTTACATTCTCTATGAACTTTTCAGAATCACTTAATGCTTTTTCTATGTACACCCACCATGCCAACGCCCAAAACGAAAAAAGAAAGAGTCATAAAGTTCAATTGGAAGTGTGTTTTCAATGAAATATTGGAAGCTTACAAGTTATATATACCTAAAACTATTTTAATATTTACATGACAAATTGGTCAGAGGTTGAGTTAGAGTGACTCATAAGTTATAGCAAAGCTTGATGGCCCCAGTTAGAATGTGATTGCGTCTAACTTTCAAACCGTTCTCTTTCTTTCAAGCTGGCACGAGCGATCTGGTTGGAACAGAGCGAGGTTGCGTTAGACGAGATCCAACACCTCTTATCCTGGTCTCTTTTACAGGCCACCGATCTTGATCGAAAATAAAGATTCCCCGATTCGGTTCAAAACAGCTTCGCGCACATTTGAGAACAAATCTTTTCCTACCTCATCGCAACGCAACACTTTATCCATGGCGGCCGTTAATCGCTTGGCGAACGGCCACCGGAAGCTTTCCTTAACGTTTGCTCGTAACGGACATTTGGGGCTAGGTGTATTCACTAGATTTAAATAAACATCTAGATCGTGGCACATGGCAACATTGGCCGTTCTCTCGCTGCTCACTCTAAGCTCCTGGCCGATGTCTGCATAGACCCAGCCGGTCTTTGAAAGTAGCCAGCCCGGTAAACTCACTTCTTTCTCTTCCAGCTCGGTCTCTCGATCCACGACGAATCCCGGAACTTTTGTTATGATGTCCTGGGTGTTGACTATTCTAAGAACTTTGCTGCCTTGTTGTTCTAGCCGACACCGGAAGCTACTGTTGCCGACACGTGGCCCCCCGAAGGATACGACGGTGACCATCGGCGAGTCTTTGATAGTGGCGGTTATGTCGTAAGCAGTGAGCACGGCTAGAGCCGCGCCGAGGCTGTGGCCTGTTATCGTTAGGCTTATCGGCCTGTTATTTGGGCCGCCATAGATGTCGATTACTCTTCTAACTTCCTCTCTTATCTGCAGAGGGGCAAATGTGTGGTCTTAGTGTGAGAATTCTATAATAAAAAGTAAAGAAGACATGTTAAAATGGCAAAAAATATGGGTAAGGACCCATCAATTAAATAGATGCCAATCAGATAAATAGGTCTATTTTCAAAATCTGAAAGAAAAAAAATATTGGATATTAAATTTAAGGTTCAACAAACTACCACGTCCCCCCTTTATCTACAGTTGATCAAATAAAAACTACAGTACTAATTAAAGGTACAACCGTTTGTTTAATACAACTTTTTTTTTTATTGAAAGTGATGCATCCGAGAAGGATGCAAATCAGTTTCATTATTTGTTTACATGTGATTTTTTATCTCAAAATTATGAACCATATTGACCTGTCTTAAAATATTATGAAATTGACCATATTTGGAAAAGAAATTGGAATATATTATTATGAGGCAGCGCTCTAGCGCAAACTTATCGGGAGGTTCCAAGGGAAGAAAACATAGGAGTTGGGGCCTTGGGTTTATGTGGAGGTCCCTATCTTAATTTGATTGATGGGATGAACGGCCATGTCTGTCTGTCAGTCAGTCAGTTAATCAGAGAGCCTCATATTAGGATTCTCATAGAAACGTTGGTAGGGACAAAGTTAGAACTCGATCGTATGGATCGATAAAAAAGAAAAAGAAAAAGAAGAAGAAGAAGTAAATGTACCTGATCGCGGAGGCTCTTATAATTCAACCCACAAGAAGTAAACAAGCTCCAAAAGCCTCTCTCGACCATTGGCTCTTTGGTGCCACTACAAGGCAAATGAGTCAACGTAGCCCTCAAGTTCTCAAGCCATTCCATGCAAGTCACGGTCCCTCTATAAGCCACCACCACGTCTCTCCTCCCAAGCCTCTCCATCTCCTCCTCGTCCTCGCAAACCGCCACGTACCCGATCCAGCTAGACCGCTTCGATACCCATTCCGGCCCCACATTGTGAGCCCAATGAGGAAGCTGGGCCCCGGAGCTCGCCGTGAGGTGGCGGGTTATGTTGTACTTAATATTGGAGGTCGACGGAGGGCGGTGGCACGTCGCGTAGGTCGGGGAGGCTGGGTCGGAGTCGAAGGAGGTGTAGGCAGACTGGACGAAGCGGCCGTAGCGGAGGATCTCGGACCGGAGGGTGGGGTCTAGAGGGTCTAGAAGGCCGGACCAGTTGTTCAAGCCCTGGTAGACTGGCCAGCGGCGGCCGAGCTTGACAGCACCCGTCGAAAAGGAGTTTGATGATGAGGGGAGAGGAGAGGTTGAGGGTTTAGTGTTGTTGATGGATATTCTTATTGCCATCGGGGCACGGATTTTTCGTGTCGTGTATGACGCCGTGGCAGTTTACAGCCGGTTCGATTTCTGTGAGTGTCGCATTTAAAAAAAATAATATATACTAATATGTAACTAACTATTTTCTTCTTTTGGTATACTTTAAAAGGAAGCAAATTTAAAGGGGGGTGGTGTAGTACTTGTATTGTGATTAGATGATTTGTTGTAGCGCAATGTAGAGAGAGAGAGAGAGAGAGATGATGGTGGTGGTGGTGGTTGATGTAATTGACAATGTAGGAGAGTGTGAGGTTGGGATTTATGGATATGAATGTAGAAAGAGAGAGAGAGAGAGAGATGTTGATGATGGCAATGTATTGGAGAGTATCTAGGGCGGGGGTGGGGGGATTTTATAGGAATGAATCGTCTCTCTCTCTCACACACACACATCCCTCTCTCCCTCTCCCTCTCCCTCTCATATCTCTACTTCCCTACAATCATTTTATTAATGTACGGAACATATGTAAAAAGAGAGGATTTGGAAGTGAAAAGGGTTCACCAATCATTACTTTGTTTATAAATCATATGGGGTATCAAATAGTTTCGGTCAAGGCTTTTTATCATAAAAGGTTCCCATGAGATGAGAGAGAGCTAGCTTTTACATTGGGATAGTCAACTGTTTTAGGTGCCTGCGGTACACGTGCATGAGAAATAATTTTGCGGGAAATTCTTGTCCGCTTCTTACGTGTGAAGGCGAGATTACGCAGTGTGCAACGCATTTATCCTCGAAAGAGAAAAAAATATGTGATTTTAGATAACTTTTATCTTATTTTGTTGGGCATATTTAATATAATTTATTCCTTGTTCTAGAATAGTATGTTTCAAATTTCATGTAGCTCTATAAATAGAGCATTATGATATTAATAAAATCATCACGTTATCATTATTTGACGCTAGCAATTTGCACGTACGATGCACGTTTGTAGCTTTATCCTATTTAGAGTCCAAAAAAAACTTCTTAACCCCGTGGATAAATATAAAATGGGAGGGTTTTGGTTTAAAATTATTTTGAATGTTTACAAGTGAATAAAATAGTCATTTTAGTAACTTAGATCAAGAATATTCTAGAAGATGTTATAATATGTTATTTACCATATTTAAGTAAAAGAAAATAGTTATAACTAAACGAAAGTAGAATTTGAAAAATGATAAAATTAAAATAACTTCTGGAAAGTTCCTTTTTATCTTAAATTTAAGTATAATGTAGATTAAATTTGTAATTCAAACTAATTTCCAGAAAGTTCTTTTTTGTCAAAAATTCTAGAAAGTTCCTTTTTCCTTTGTTTTTCAAAAAATGGGGAAGTTTAATTATTTTTGTCTTTTTCTTTGATGGTATGGAGGCTCTAAGATTTGAGAAACTTTTTCCTTTTTTCTTTGTTTTTCAAAAAATGGAGAAGATGGAATCTAACCAATATCATTTGCATTATATAGTAACATAGATGGTATCAATGCTATGATCCTGATCATAAAAAAAAGGGGGAAAAAGTAAAACGCCTTCAATCTATATCATAATAAGCTAGACCTCTTTATTTGTTTGTCTCCTACCTTGGATCTTTAGTCGTCTCCTACAACGAGTTTTCCAACATCTCCTATGACTGGTTCTCCAGTTGTCTTCCCCTCCATTAGATATCTTTCTCCGACAACAGGCTTCGGTATCCGGCTCCAACAACGGCTCTGACGACGTAAACTCCTCAGAGACATGTTCATGATGTCTCTCTCCAACGACAACCCAATGTTTCTCTTCACTGACAAGTATTTGAGGTCTCTCCAGTAAGCTATTCAACTATCAGCAATAAGCTCTTCATCCTTTCTTTTCAAACTCTCGGTCTTGGATAACCGTGAGTTTGTGGGAGGGTGTTAAAGATGTAAAGATCACGGGGCTGATTATATTTTCTTATTATGGCTAATTATATGCTTCATTTAGAGATCTTTTACCTTATTTTGTTAGGCATATTTGATATATTTAATTTATTTCCTGTTGTAGAATATTATATTTCCTATTTCATGTAGCTCTATAAATAAAGAGCATTATAATATTAATAAAATCATCAGGTTATCATTATTTGACACGTTGTTTACGGTTTTGTAAGATATAGAGTATTACTATGTATGTAGAAGAATTTTTCCAATTTATATATTGGATAAAGTAAGCTTTTTAAGGACATTCTTCTTAAATTTGGACTTAAATTAATGGAAACTTTCTGATTATCTAAAAATCAATTAAAAATTTCTTGCCGGGCATTTCTCATATTTTAGATTAAGATTGGGTTATAGGTTTAAAAAGAAGAGGGAAGAAAATGAAAGCTTAGTAGATATTGGCTTCTTTTTTTATCATGTGAAAATCAATCATGACTATAACTATAAAACTTCCAATGTTTGCGTTATATGATATTTTGTCTAAGAGATTCCATTGATGTATGTTAGTATACATATCCTTTTGTCATTTAATTTGTTTTCACATGCACATATTCAAGACAGTATATTCCAAATTTGGTAGTCTTATGGGCTGGCCAGGATTTTCAAAGGCTTTAGCCCATTCATAAGTGGCAATTTGCATGCCCAAAACATGGGTATGCAGGTTAGTGAATTTAAAAACGGAAACTCCTCATCCACGGCATATTTTAACGATCCGAACCGTTCAAGTTGACCACCCTATTCTCAAATGTATGTGTATGAAATATTAAAAGATTTGAAGACCTAATGAGTGCAAAATGAACATCTTTCAATATAGCAACATAAACTCCATCCGATGCATAAGCTAGAGTTTTTTAAATCCTTTGATTTTTCATATACACGTATATAGACTTGAAAGTAGGGTGATCAACTTGAATGGTTCGGATTGTTCGAATATGTCGTGGATCAAAAATTTCCGTTTTTAAAATATGCGGACACAATTGAGCTCTCCTCTAGAGAGAGAGAGGGAGGGAGAGAGTTACATCACTTTTTCTTCTTCTTCTCAAATACATATATTAATCATGTGGTTATTCTTAGTATTGGATTATCTTATAGATATATCCTTTACTCAATTTAACACTACTACAAATAAGGGTTGCTCCTACGGATAAATCCGTAAAGGCAAACCACTGCCCCTACGGATATATCCATAGGGACAAGAAAATACCCTGTAGGTACAAATGCTGTAGGTGCAAGTCGAAACCTTGAACTTGCCCCTACAGACAAAAATTTACCCCTACGGAGTTCTGTGTAGGTCCCGTTTGCCCTACGGACTAGGCCGTAGGGGCAAAAAATTTATTTTATTTACGGTTTTTTAAAATAGTTTACGTGTACCTACGGATGAATCCGTATGACCAAATAATAGCCCCTACGGATACAGGCGTAGGTACTTATCCGTAGGGGCAAAATATCAGAAATCATGATATTTTGCCCCTACGGATAACTGGGTAGGGGCATTTGTTTGCCCCTACGGATATATCCGTAGGGGCAAGCTCAACCCCCTGATACTGAGATCACAGAGGAAAATATCAGTTATCCTGATATTTTGCCCCTACGGATTAATCCGTAGGGGCAACGTTGGTACCTACGGATTAATCCGTAGGTACATATTATCATTTTTTTTAAAAAGGGCTGCCTATTTTTTTCTCGCCCTGTGCACAATAATATATACATCGATCAAATATAAAATTAATCATCACACAACATATATCGCAGTATTCATAATCACATCTCACGCATATAATATACAAAAGAAACCAAAAAACAGAATATGATATAAATATAAACATCGCAGGACCACCAATATCAATATCGTCCAAAATGTAGTACAATATGTATCATATAAATAAATACATGTTTCAAAAAATAAGAATCAAAAAGCTACCCTAACTCGGTCCAGCGCCACCTCTGATAAACGCTAGAATCTGGCGCGCCTGCTTCTCGGTCAATAAATCATGCAATTCGGAGCGTGCGGGAGTCTGAGCGAGCTGTGGAGCTGGCGATGTGGTCTGCGCAGCCGCCGTCGACGTAGTGGCTTGCGGAGCCGCGGCTGCGGGAGTCTGAGCAGGCGGTGGAGCTATAGGAGCTGTCTGCGAAACCGCAGCCGATGTAGTGGCTTGTGGAGCCGCAGCCGAAGGGGATGCATGTGGAGGCTCGGCCGATATACCTCGTCACGTCTGGACCTAACGTGTGTAATAAGCGTGTAAGAACTGTGTATTATTCGAATTCGTATCATTATCAAGTTATTTCGAAACCCCATTTGGATATCTAGTTTGGAAAACCGTAGTTTATTTTAATTAGATATGTATGTATGATTAATCAAAGCTAAGTCTACAACCAAATAAGCTCAGGCTACGTATTAATATTGGATATGTTGATATCTATAATATGACATGATATTTTACTATTAAGTAGTGTACATACCAGCATCTCCTTCAACTCCTGAACGGTGGCCTTCAAGCTCTCCAGTTCCTGCTGGACACGTCGCTCACTGGAGACGGAGGAAGTAACCGCCGGGGTGGAGTCTAACCTCATATGAGCCTTGCTAGGGCCCAGTCCCCGGCCTCTCTCCCAACCTCCATGGTGCCCTCCGTGTGCGGCGTCCAGGACAGGGGTCAGCAGCCTCGGATCGCTCTGTCCGGTAAAATCGATCCCCGATGACTCGGCCTGTTCAACCACCCGCTCCTACACCCACATTAAGCAGTAAAGTATAAGTATAAAATTTAAATTTGAACCTTCCAAAACTAAAATTTCAAATATGGGTTGAATAAATTTTAACACTTACGCAATACTCCTGGGTAGCGACGTCGGGATATCGAAGCTCGCCCGTGGCGGGATCTGTCGAGGTGCCATGGACGGCAAGATATGCGGACAGCACGCTCGGTGTACCACCTTGCGCCAGGGTCTGAGCTGTCTGCAATATTAGAAAATAACTCTTAATATTAGATATATTAGAAAATAACTCTTAATATTGTATTATATCACAAAAGCCGGTCTATTGTAATTTACCGATAACTCCATGGCTCGAGTAATATTCCTCGAGCCACCTGTGTAAGTGGGGCGACCCCTCTTCGCCGACTTCCTATTCTCTATATTTTGAGCGGCCTGTTTCTGCACAACGCAATCACATTTAGTTTTCTAATTAAGGAACAAAAAAAAATAAATTATATCCTAAACAATGAATTACATTTAAAATACATACCTGTTTGCGTTGAGAGCCGAAATATTCGCACAATAGAGGCCATGTCTCTACGTCGACTCTCGCAAAGGCCGGAGTAGATAGGAGGGCCGCTCTCTCTGCCTCGGGGGTCGCCATCCACAGGAAGTAGCAGTCGGCCTTCAGCTCATTCGGACCTTGGTCTGCATGTTCTTCATCAGGCCATTGTACAGAGCATGAAGGTCGAGCACTCTCCCAGGGTGATCAGGGTCGGGTACAGGCTGAAAATCGTAATCCAACTGAAAATACAAAAAAAACATTGTTATTAGATTGCAAGTGTTAATAATAAATATATTGGATAAATCAAATGAAAATATATATTAATACCCGAGCCTGATCAAAGAAGAGTGTAACACCCGAGCCCAATAATACTATTTATATTACTAGTTGAGGGTTATATATTGCTCATTCCAATTTTCCTGATTTTCTGGTGTTTATTGCTAAATTTTACCCGGTTAAGTCATTTTGGCACATAACAAATTTTAACCTCTAAAATGAAATTAAAAGTGTCCATATTGGCCTACTCGTCGCCACTAGTCGCGTGGTAGCGTCCGCGTGTCGAGATTCCGTTCCGTTTGGCTAAACGGGCCAGTTTGGGCGACTACGCGCGCGTGCAAGTGTCCGACTTGGGGGCATGCATTTTAATCATTAAACACCTCTTTTCGAAATTTGGAACCCGCTTAAAATCCTATAATTTGAATTTGGAACATTTGGGCGCAACCCGGGCGCGATTTGGAAATGTTTCATTTCGCGCCAAAAAGGGCCCATTTAAATTTAATATCATAAAACTAAAATTATATACGAATAATTTCTAACTGTTAAATCCTTCACAAATCCTACGTAAAATCCTTCTCATATTTTCCCCCAGCCAATCACGAGCTCCCATTGAGCTCGTGGGCCCCGCCTCGTTTTCCCCAGCTCTCTCTCTCTCTTCCCTCAATCTCTCTCTTCCTCTCTCCAATCTTCCTTTCTCTCTCCAATATCCCTCTCTCTCTCTTCTTATATATTAACAACCCATGCAGCAGCCGCCTCCCTCAACCCTCGTCTCCCATCACGAACCCAACAAACCCTAACCCTAGCCTCGCGATCTCACCGCCGACTTCCCTGCGACCTCGCCGTCGCCACCCTCGCCACCACGAACCTAACCGCACCTCCATCCCCTCACTTCTCCCGCTCTTTCCGCACTGCACCCAGCCCCCGACGTCGCCTCCAACCCTGCACAGCCGACGTCGACGCCGCCTCTCGCCGCCGACGCCCCCCACGACTCCCTCTCACCCTCCTCGTCGCGACCTCGTCATCACCTCCCTTCCTCTCCTCGCCGGACCACCAACCCGAGCCTTCACCCATCGCCTACCCCGCTGTTCACCGGAGAACGCGCCGGCGACCTCGCCGTCGTCACCAGGGCCACCTACTTCTCCCCCTCGACCACCAGAGCCGACCCCCCTCTCCTCCAGATCGCCGCAGCACCTTCTCCTGCACACCCGAGGCCTTTCAGCCTTGCAGCCGCCGCTGCCGTCGCTTCGCCGGCATTCCAGCGCTGTCGAGCTCGCCGGGGTCACCTGGTATACCTCTCTGTAAGTTTCCTCTTCCTTCCTTTGTGCAAATCATCCCCCTTGCTGGTCGTTATTCGCTTGTATCCTATTGTATTGCTAACTTCGCTACTTTTGTCGTTGCCGGAATCCGACCGTGCCGTCTTGGCGAACCCGACGCTCCAGCGAAGTCCCCTGGTCCGTGTGATCCCGTTGATCTCTGTTGGGACTCGATCCGTGGCCCGTGCTATCTTATCGCGTTTTCTGCCGACATTGCATCCGTGCGTTCCGGTTTGCGAAACCGTCGAGGCAAGTATCCGAATACTTGCTTTAACATGCTACAAACTTAATAATCATGTTATCTGTTATAATCACACGACTTGGTGACATTTGCAATCATCCGTAACGTTAAATCATTGTAGTGGTTACTTGTAGTTAATCGGTATGCTATCAATCCACACTTTAACTAATTAACCAATTGGCACGTCATTGCTTAAATTGCTAGATCATCCTTGTAACTATTATTATGCTTAGTTTAAATTCATGCAACTCCATTACGTATGTTATCGATATTGCTTCACCTTGTGGCTGCACCCCAAAGGTGCGTGAACCGGTTAATATGAGAATACAAACATCACTGTGTTCACATAGAATAATATTGTTAGTTACTGTTCCTGTTGTTGTTCATTATTCGTTACTATACCTGTTATCAGCATATACCTGATTGCATTACATATTGACCGATCTTGATACACCTGACACATGTACTGATACACCGGACACAACACCCTGTACATATCGACTCTACCTGTTGAAAGTAACCTGACCTGTTACCTGATCTCATGCCTAATGCCGACAAACCTGACCATTCCTGCTGTCGATCCAGACAGACCTACTTCTACTTGATTTCGTGTTGGCATTAGTCCTTGACTACTGAATACCTGACCTGACATACATAGCTTGGGGGTATGGGGAAATCAAAGGTGAAACCGACTTGTAACTCAACAGTTCGATACTTGTTCTGATCAGTCTTACGGGCTTGGCCAGTCCGGGAGTGATGATGCTGACATCACTCGTCCATCCTACTACCTACTTTTACTGCTTAGCGGCACGTCTCGGATTCAGCCCCGAGGGCTTTGACCGTGGTCCCGGGTACGCACGGGATACTATTGAGTTACATCGACGATTCATCAATTGGTTTCAAAGACTATAGAGTAGAAAACCTGATAGGACAGTTTGGACCCCATTGCACATTACCCTGCTTGTTATTTCTTGTTACTGCTTTATTCATGTTCATACTTGCATTGCTTATTACCATGTTTATGTTATATACTTGATGTCATGACGCGCTGACGTCTGGGTTTTGCATGGCCCAGATTCCTTACCACTATCGACGACCGAGCAGTAGTACTTCAGCCAGCAGGCTGAACTGTGAGTTCCTTAGAGTTTAGTTTATTTATTTTCATTTCATTTCCAGTTGTGAGCCCGCATTATGGGACGTACTGTTTATTCATTGTATTGGATCATTAGCTTCCGCACTTATTGTTTATTTGATTCTTGTTATTATGGATTTGGACATGTATTAGATTAGCTTTTTTTGTCTTGTTCTTGATAACCTTACAACCGTAATGTGACTGTGGATGGATACTTCCTACCCACGGGTAGCATGGTTGGCTATGTCGCGTGCCCAATCTTGCGTACTCTAGGAAGCGGGGCGTGACAAAGAGGGCGAATGAGCGCCGGTGCTGCTCGTCCCGCTCAACGTGAAGTGGATAGTTCTTCACGAGCCGGCTCTCATCTCCCATATACCGGCCGAACCTCTCGGCATGAGGACCGGTATAGCGATAATCAAGGGTAAAAAAGAGGGGGAATGCTTCCTTCCCCCTAGCTCTGTCAGGCCTCAGCCTATGGGACTGATTCGGGCCTCGAGTCCCTCTCTGGGGATGGGGAGGCCCTGCGTCTGCAAGAAATATCAAGACGGTCAATATTAAGACAAAGTTGTATTAAGAAATCAAGGTTAAACGAAAATTGAAGTGTGATATATACCTCCGGTGACTAAAGCACGAGCCTGGGCCCGGACAGCAGCACGAGCGGGATGATAGTTCCTCCGGTGAGGAACAGCCGGTGTCCCGGATGCGGACGCATCCCCTCCAACTAGAAAATAAACATTGACGCTAAATTTCCATGAAGTTCATATTTATTCTATAGAGCATATGTAAAATGAATAAATATTTTATATTTATTCATACTAACCTACAGACGATGCGGAGGGTACGGAAGTGGCAGGAGTGACCCCTGCGTCAGATGTGGACGCACCACCTATAATTAGACAATTAAAAATAGATTATATAACTAATTTCAAAAAGAATGTGTAGATCAATAATATAATATTCTAAACCAATATGCATGCACTATAGGATATATAAACATACCCGCAGGTGAGGTGGTGTCACCACCTACAGCTAGACAATAATAAAAATTACTATCGAAGTAAGAGCAAAAGGAATGTGTGTATATTTATGATATAGCATTCTAAATCAATATGCATGCACTATATGATATATAAACATACCTGGAGGAGCGGGAGTGGCCTCTGTCCCTGATGTGGACGCATCACCAACAACTAGACAATTAAACATTGACAATATAAGTAATTTTGACATAAACAGGCATGAATATCTATAATATTACATTCAAAATGGATATGCGTGCAATATACCTGGAGGTGTGGCAAAATCCACACAGAAGGAGGCATCCGAAGGGGTCTCCTATCTGGGTGCAAGATCGGCCCTCTGAAACTCCCTACGCAGCTCTCCGGGCGGCAGAACCGCTCTGCCTCTGCCTCTGCCTCTGCCGGTGCCGCGGCTGGAGCTCCTGCCGCCCCTCGCTGCTCCCTTCATCGTCATCAAATCTAGATAAACGGTTCGTGGACGCATTAGACAATCATTAAAAGTATTGACTATATATGTATAGATCGTAAAATGTGAAGTAAAAATATAATATTACTGATAACCTTTTTCGTTTCGTGGGCGCATTATACATATCTACTTGGATTTCATCGTCGATGTCATTTCTAACCCACGTAACTTCATGATCGGCCGAAGACAACCCGTCCTTCGAAACAGACGGTCGGAGCACCCTAAGCCTTCTCTCTTCTTCATCCTCATCGCTGTTCTCGAATTCTGGGACATCGTAGGCATCTTTGGGTTTCCATCGGCATACAATACTCCATCCCGAATACTTCAAATATTGTGAGTAGTATATATGGAACGCTTGGTTCGGAAAGATAAACGGATCTTCCTGACCGTAAAATCAAAATGTGCTCACACTGGTCAATCCATATTCATCTTTCCAAGTCCCAAGATTGTTTCTCCATCGTACCAAGTACACTGGAATATATAAAAGGGTTCTGATCGTCCGGGATAGTGGATGCCGAGTATACAATTTAAGTACCCATAATAAATCACACCGTCCGATCCTACCGTCGCAATCCCACTATTCTGAGTGGTTCTAGATGTTTCTATGTCTTTAACTTCGAATTTGTATCCAAGGACACCAAATCCTTTGTAATATGCAAGCTCCATACTAGGAAATTGAGCTAAACATCTTGAATCACTCTCAAATGATGCAGACAAGTTCGGATCGTGGATCTAACAAAACAAATTTTACGAAAAATACATAACGATACAAGTTTAGATTAAAACCGATAGCAATAAAATGTTATTCGAATAACTTACATGATCTGTGACCCAATCACAAAAATTATTCTGATGATATTTTTCCAATCGTTCTTCGTTCCAGTCAGGATGCCCCTCACGTACCTCGTTAAAATGAATTCTGTTTTCGACAAATAATGGTGACATTAATATTATATCATTTCATACACACACAAACACAAATATAACAATTGATCCAAAAAAACTTACTCTCTAACTTGTTCAAGACATGCGCAATTAAGCATAATAAACCGGTATATCTTGTTGATAAACATAGTGTCTACCCTCTTATACTCGGCTTTACCATATGGCCCGTCTTGAATTCTTCGAGGCCGGTTAAGTCTTGTCTCAATGTTCTCGTCCAGATAGCGGGAACAAAATGTGGTTGCTTCATCAATAAGATAACCTTGCATGATAGAACCCTCTGGTCGATTTTTATTGCGTATATACTTTTTAAGAGTGTAGAGGTACCTAATGAAAATATGTTGAATAAATAAATATGGGCATACAGGACAACAAAAAATTTATAAATTGCGCGAAACGAAAAATTACACGTACCTCTCGACGGGATACATCCATCGATATTGTACCGGTCCGGCTAACTTAGCCTCAGTTGCAAGATGAACCGTCAAGTGTATTATGATATCGAAGAATGAAGGTGGGAAAATACGCTCAAACTTGTAAAGTATCAACGCAATAGAATTTTCTAGTTTATCCAGCGTCACAACCTCTAGTGTTTTAGCACACAACTCTCTGAAAAAACAACATAGGTCGTTGATTACTAGACCAACCGATTCGGGGAGAGGAGTCCTGAGGGCTAATGGAAGAAGGTGCTCCACGATAATATGGTGATCATGACTTTTCAGCCTATCGATCTTGCCTTTCACAATTTTTATTTTCTTGCTGAATGATCCTGAGAAACCTGTGGGAACTTTCAAATCATGCAACACCTACAGGAATCTTTTCTTCTCCGGTTGTGACATATGATAAGCGACATTGAGAAGTACAAACTTGCCCGGTTTACCCGCTACCGGTCTAGGGTGCAATTCACTTCTTATTCCCCACTCCTGTAGATCCATCCGAGCATTCAGGTTGTCTTTCGATTTTCCGTCTTTACAAAGAAACAAGTTGAGTATGTGCTCTGATACTCCCTTCTCTATATGCATGACGTCCAGACAATGACGCACTAAATTTGTTGACTAGTACGGAAGCTCGAAGAAAATGCTTAATTTGTTCCAAAATGGTGGTTTGACCTGTTTCGTCGGATCCATCCCGAAGGTCACATTATTGTAACCATCCCATTGAGCAGTTACGTCCTCTCCGGACAATGGGGATGGAGGTCCAAGAAACTCCTGATGACCATCAAAGTGAACCGTGTCTATCCTATAGGGGTGGTCTGGAGGCAGGAAACGTCGATGGCCGCAATAACAAACCTTCCTGCTAAAATTCAAGAATTTCGATGTTGTGTGTTCATGGCAATGAGGACATGCTTTGTGACCATGTACGGACCAACCTGATAGCATTCCATACGCAGGAAAGTCATTAATTGTCCACATTAAAGCCGCATGCAGTATGAAGGTTGTATTTGTGTTTGCATTGTATGTCTCTACACCATCAATGAACAAAAATTTCAACTCCTCGATCAGAGGTCGGAGATAGACGTCGATATTGTTTCCCGGTGAGTTTGGTCCATCGATAAGAAGAGACATCATAAAGTATGATTGGTCCATAGCCAACCAAGACGACAGATTATAAATTATCATTACAACGGGCCTTGTGCTGTGACTTCCAGCCATATAGTTGAATGGACAGAAGCCATCAGTAGCCAGTCCGAGCCGGACATTGCGAGGATCGCTACTGAATATTGCGTGCCTCCTATCGAAATCCTTCCATGCCGGTGAATCTCTTGGATGGCTCATTTTTCCATCTTCACTTAGAGGAGCACGGTGATGCCAAATCATTGTCTCGGCTGTTTTCTTGCACCTGAATAGCCTCTGTAGCCTCTGTGTTATGGGAAAGTATCGTGCTATCTTGACAGGTATATCAGGCTTCTTATCAGAATCTTTCGGCTTATACCTGGCCTCTCCGCATGTTGGACACTCTTTTAAATCTGAATTCTCTTTCCGGTACAACACGTAATTTTTAGGACATGCTTGAATCTTCTCGCACTTTATATATAAGTTCAAACACACATCAAACCAATAGCGAAAGTGAACAAATTCAAATATATATATATATATATATATATATATATATATATATATAACAATAGGAAAATTAATGGACCAAATGTGACAATTTTTTTCTATGATCATTTACTTGCCGCTCATTGAGTTCAATCATATGGCCTACACATTTCAAGTATGCAAACATGCATACTCACCAATTAAAGAAGGATAGCGTGGCTAGTAAAACCCACATGCCATTTAACTGAAAATAAGGCCTACACCAAGCACTCAAAATTTCCACCATGGTTCAAAACTCTCCAACTTCTACCAAAATGCACATGCCCTTATTTCCCATGCCCATTGCATTTCAATTGCTCCTAAATACCATATACCCTAAGCTAGCATTGGTGAATTAAAGTAGCTTGTTCATCTACTCTTTCTAGGCTACCATGGTTTAATTTCACCCAAAAATGGAAGAAGACAAATCATTGCCAAGTTAGCCAAACACCCCATTAATTTGGTTATAGCTAGCTAGCTAGCTAGCTTTAACAATTTGCATTGAGTAAAAAAGGATCATAAGTTTAATTAGTCATACTAAAACAAAACATGTTTAATTACACATAAAAGAAGACATGATCCATAAAAGTAACTCAGGTTTTTGGCCCAAAACATGAATTGCTACTAGTAGATAAATCAAAATTAAGCAAACAAAACATTTGAGCAAACATTTTAAAATTTTAGCACTGCATGCATGCGGGGGGAGAGAGAGAGAGAGAGAGAGAGAGAGGGAGAGAAGGAAGGACATGCCCTTTGATTTGATAGGGAGGAGAGAAGCAATTTTTTTCCCAATCCTTGTCATTGATTGAAATTATCTTTTGAAGGCACCATTGCACAACCACAGAAAGGGAAAAAAGAGGTGTGCATCAAATTTCCATTTCTAGGGTTTTGGGTTTTTCCAACACATGCAATATTCCTCCCTCATCACTTTCTTGATTTTTGATAAATAAGCGTGCTTGCAGTTACCTTTACTATTATAAGCAGAGAAGTCCTTAGATTAGATGATGTTATTAATCAACAAAATAAAAGATAAAAAAAATGACAAAATTCTAACAGGTAAACTTGAGAATTGCAGATGTCCATCTCTTCCGCCACAAAAGACAATAATAAAAAAATGAAAAGTCAACATTCCTCTTTCTCTTTCTCTCTCTCATTCACTGCATATTCTCTCTCAAGCTCAAAAAAGCAAAAGGAGTAATGACTTACAAATTTATACATAAGCCCTTAGTTTGCATAATTCATAAATTTCTCAATTGTAAAATTATCACTAACCATATTCATTTAATTTAAATTTAAAAAAACTATAGATATCTTTAAAAATTTTCATGTAATGTCCAGAATAAAAAAATTCCACGTGCCTTCGGGATATAAATCATTCAAAATATATACACGTGCATAACAGGTGCATGCAGAATACTAATTATTGTTACAAGGACTCCTTGATGATGACGGGCCATCGATTTTCTTCCTTTGTGTTGAACTCAAGGACTCAACTCAAAAAGATCTCTGGCCCGCCAATTGTAACAGATATTTAATTTATGGGTTTTTTCTATATATCACCCCCAAAACTTCCTTTTTTTCTAAAAATCATCCCCAATACATATAAGTTATCTAAAATACACATCCAAAATATTGTCATTATCCAAAACTCACCTCAGTTAGCTTCCGGTGTCATATTTTTTAACTCAAGTTGGGTTAGCTTATCTAGGATTATGGGTTTATAAAATAGAAAATCACAATTAGCTTATTTCTCTTTTATTCTTATCTCTTAAAGTCTTTTTTTCTATTTTCAAACTCACTTTATTTAATCCATAAGACCACATAAAACCCTTGATTTCTTGGCAAAACCAGAATTTGATATTACCTTAGCTCCGCTAATGTTGGAAGAAGAGCTATTTTCATTGTTAAGAAGTACTAGCTAGTATTCCATCTGAAAATCACCTAAGGGAGAAATTTGGATAACTTGCGAGTTTTAGGATGATATAAGAAATATCTAAGTTTTGACGGTGATATTTAGAAATAGACGAGTTTTGGGGGTGATATACAGAAAAAAAAAACCTTAATTTATTATTACATTTCCAATGATTTGTTGTTACCTATGTTTTTGTTGCATGCATGGGCCCATGCAACAAGGCGGCACGTGAAAGGATGTGTGCATGGGATGCCTGCTGCTGCTGCTATTATTATTATTATTAATTTTTTGTGGGAAGAGGAGAGGGGGCGGGGGGGGGGAGGGGGGGGGGGGTATTTGTGCAAATTGGTAATGTATACAAGAGTGGGGCTAATTTATTCATAGTTGTAACCAAGTTGTGTGTGTGTGTAAAAAACACAGATTTTTTCGGATAATCGTCACCGTTCATCTTGATCTTCTTGTTTCAATATATGTGCATACCAAATTTTATATCATTTGAACACTTTTTACCTACGCATCGGATGGTACCAAAACGAATAGTTTTCCGACAACATAACATTTTACAAACCTAGATGAATGAGCAAAAAATGTTCAAATCATATAGCTAAAAAAAATTGATCTACCCATATTTTGAAACAGGAAGATCAAGATCATGCGGAAAAAAGATCTATCATGTTGTTTAATTTTGCATAGGGTAACTAACTTAGTTAAACCTAAGAAGGAAATTAGCCTCTTCCTGTATACAATATACTAAACAAAAGAAATAATCTAAAATATTTATTAATTATACATTAATTTAGGAATTCACACAATCAAACTGGTTAAAAGTACATTAATGAGGAGCGGCTTGGTGATATACCGATTGTTATATACTGGTAGTACTGGTCATTATAATATCGTTGTCCAATTTTCATTATCCAAATTAAATAGTTTACATTGCTATATTCATTTATTTGTTTTCTTTTACAAAACATGGCTGTTTAATTTATAAATAAGATGCTTATATAAGTCTTTACAATTTTCCTGAAAAATATTCATAAAATAACGGCCATCATCAGTTTTCACTAATTTCATTTTATATCTTGCATGTCGAACAGTTAAATGAAAAATCAAATATCCAACCGAGATATTTGGTGTTGGCAGCTTCATTTTCATCGAGCCAGGCAACCCTTAACTAAAAAGTAACATGATGGGTCGTTGATCATATATAATTATATATACTAGTTTTGCTATTAATGAAGGTAACCATCGATCCGAACACTGCTAAAGTCCACCAACTTGCCACCGAATTTCTTGCGATGCTGAAGTTTTGGATTGACTGGACCATCACCACACCAACCAAGAACATTATAAGTCAAATTTGCTCAATTATCTCACAACAAACTTGAATTAGCTCGTGCGGTTAGGATTTCCTCTTCAAGATGAGAGTCGCCGATTTCAATTGCCGAAGAATTCGCACGACTGTTAAAGGAAAAAAAAAACTTGATTTGCCAACCCACGGATAAGGAAACTGTAAAATTTACATCAGACATTTTTTGGAGAGAAACAGATCATTCACAGTCCATGATATGATGCATGTGCCGCTGAATTCTGAAAGAGAGAAAAAGGAAATCAAATCCTAGATTCATTTTCTGATATTAATTAAATTGCAAACATCACGTGTCCAAGGATAAACTCTTTTGCAGCTGAACAAGAAATCTAGACTAAAGTGATTGGTTAATGCCAATGAGAACTCATTTCTAGCCGTTTTGGGAGCAGTAATAACATCAATCTCAACTGTGACGTGTGGTCTCTGGATATGAATCGCTACTGTAGCAAAGACGGTGGCCTTCATTGAAATTGTTTACATTTTCTAAAGACCGCCGAAATTTTTTGTACTGCCAAATTTAAGGGATTTTGATGTAATGAGATTTGGAGAGAGGTGGTTGATTTAGAGCTGTGTTGATCAAATCAATTCTAAGTAACTGGGACCACTCTAAACCAATTCAACCGCCCAATTGAAGTTAGCCCAAAATGTTGCTTTCTTTTTCATTTCGGCCGGGGGTGGGGGGGTGGGGGAGGGGGGATGTGGCTTTCTTTGCTTCTTTTGATTTGAGAATTTTTCGATAATCAAGGACAGCCGGAGATTTGTAGATTTTCATACATAGAGCCAGGCCTCAAGTTTTCTCTTCGAATGGTCGGTGAGCTCTCCGTCTATGTCTATGTCAAGGTCAATTTCAAGCATGATTCTGACATGAATTTACACGACAATGGTTATGACTTTCTTTTAATTATTTTGTAAGAGGGGTTGATTAATTCAAGAATGCAAGGTTCTGCCCATTGCTGTTGGCATTACTCCTGGCATTCATGAACCAAGTGATAGAATGGTTAACAATTGAGCATCAGAAACATCACAAGTAACCCCGTGTGGCATTAACATTAATCTGTGTTGATAGCACCGAGTGGTCAAAATCCTTGGATTCTCTTGTGTTACTCAAATTTCCTCTTGACCTCTGACGCTAACAAAGGAAAGATTCTTGAACCTTGAAATAAAACAAAATCTTTCTGTTTGTCGATATGTGGGAATAGTTTGCAGTAACAGTTTTCAGAAGTACTGAGAAGTCACCGGTTCGATTGCCTAAGGAGAGGCATCGGAAAAGAAAATGAAAAGGGAAAAAGAGATGAATGGTTAACCCACTCGGATGAAAGATGGGCATAAGTTCATGCAAGCACATGCTGCAACCGGGCAGTAACTGAAATGGTGAAAAATGCAATCCATATGGCAATATTAGTTGTTTCAAATATGTGCAAGTCAGTGAATTCTATTAGCCCTATAAGAGAAAGGTTAGCTCTAC
Source organism: Agapanthus africanus (assembly GCA_030015575.1). Taxonomy (NCBI): domain Eukaryota; kingdom Viridiplantae; phylum Streptophyta; class Magnoliopsida; order Asparagales; family Amaryllidaceae; genus Agapanthus; species Agapanthus africanus. Next base: position 53,276,190 of record CM057347.1, read on the forward strand.
ATAACCTCGCACCATATCAAAACCCTGTTCCCCAAGGAGATTCAATATACAATGAACAATAAAAAATTATATGAGCATTACTCCATAGCCAACTTGAAGCATAAATCTAAAATACAATATAGAAAATACTGGGCTTACGGGCCGGTGCCGAAAAAATTAATATAGAAAAATCTATGGACGTCATACCGAACTTTGATGCATTCAAACAAATGATTTTACTTAAATGTAATATACGATAAAGATATCGGAATATGAAGCCAAGATACATAAGCATATATACCCGTGAGAACGAATCCCTCACCAACAGCATTTTGATGCCTTCTATAAGATAAAACAAATGACGCTATGAATGGAAAACAATGGTAGCTTCGGTGCTTACAATTTCAATGAAAGAATTGGACCCGTACAACACAAAACATGCAAGGGGGCAAGGGATTAGTCAATTAGATTGCACCAGTCATAACTCGCAGCTTTGTTTCGGATCTGAGATCCCATTCTGGTATCTTTCAAGAATTATATTACAGCTGTTCATTGTGCGAGCGTCTAATAAACTATGGTTCCATAGTTTAACCATAAACAGCCTCCAACACCTGCTCATGCGAAGAAAAAGAAAAGGTAATCGGTAGAAGTTTGTTCGCTAACTAATAATGAACTGGTACTGATATCTTTTTATAGGTGATAACAAGGAAAAATCTGTTAGAATATAAAATGGGAAAAATAGAGCTAAGGTATGTGAGAGGAAGAAAGAGAATGGGCCGTTTTTAGGTTGAATATTTTTTTAGTTAGATGGGACTCTTTTCCTGCTCTCACATACTTTAGGTAACTTAGCTAAGGCATATCTTAGCTCCATTAACCTCATATAAAATTTGGGTGCATTACATAAAATGGCATTTAAACCGGTTTATTTTTCTAACAATAAACCATTGAACTTCGAAAAATACAAACACAACCATTGATGGTGTGTTTAGTGCAAATTTTAAATGGCACTGCATGTAGTTTATAATGCACGCCTCAAAAATTTCAAGGGTGAATAATGCAATTTATAAAGTCTCATGGTGTTCTATATTATAAGACCCAAGAATGTTGTATATAATTTACCCCCTCAACACTTTTGATGCAATGGGATTTTAATGCGGAATGCCCAGATACCATATTAATATATCTGCCAACAACAAAAGCAAAGCCTTGACCTCAGAAGTTGGGGATAGAGCCTAGGTGTCGTTGGCAGGAATATAAAGATACTGCTAAATCTCACTAGCTACAAATTAAATGGAACATTTTCCCTACTTGATAACTAACCATACTTTTCCTGTTTGATAATCTAATAGCCAAGAAGAGCAGGCCCTACCATACTAAAGCTGGAGCTCGGACGAGATCCTGTCCATGCAGCTCCGAGAATGCTTCACACGCCCATGAAATGTGACCGTCTGCTAGCACCCTGAAAGGAAAATTGTCTCTTAAAGTCGGTTCAGTGTGTAATTGAAGAACAATAATGAGAAAACGAGACCTTAAAAGAGAATGCACATGCTCCATAGGATCGCGTTAAATGCAATGAGCGTTGTTGAAATGCAAAAGAAATAATGGGCTTTGTGTTGGATCGGAACAAACCTTTGTTTCCTCACAAACGAATTCCACAGATGCATAATCTGCTTCTCGTCTTTGGTCACATCCACAAAATCATCTAGCATCTGCATTAAAACTGCAGTTATAAAATCATAGCAGTTTTTCTTTAGAACACTAAATGTAGGCCTTCCGTTATTTAGAAAAAGCTATAAAAAAGGTTCCTATTATGCAAGTAGTTCACGGTGAAGATGAGCGTCTTGGTGAGTAAAATGGCCACATTTGTAGAACGATCGGTGGCATGTCTACAATATATATAAATCATGAAAGCTTAAGATGATTAATAACAGGCCAGCAGCTGTTCAACTCTTCACAGTTATAATTTTGTACACATGTAAAAGATCATACCCTTCTATCTTCAAAATCTGCAATGTCATCATCAACTTCATCTTCACTGTCTCGATCTGAAAAAACTTGCTCCAGTGCCATTGGCTTCAAACATAACAGCAGCACCAAAAATTTAACATGTAAAATAAAATAAAAAATGTTTGTATTGAGAAACAAAAGGAAAATAACAAGTGAGGCAAGGAGATGAAAGGTAAAAGTCATAATTTGTAACTGTATAGAAAATTATTCAAAAATCAAACACCCTATACCATAGTTCAACTATCAAGACAAATATAAGTTTATAGTAGTTTCTCTCTTTTTACAAAAGATACAAGATTATATACTTAAAATTGGTAGAAGTAAACTGGGCTTGCAGCAGCGCATAATACGGCCAATGACGATAGGCTTCATAGTATTTTGTAAATTGCTATTGAGCATTCCACTGTTGAGCCGGTTAATCTAATAACGTCATGTGACCTCTATTGTTTCACTGTCAAAGAATCAATGTTCCAAATTTCAGATGTCAGTGTCGTGTCGTGTCGGTCCGAAGATTTTGATGTCGGATTTCGGATATCGTGAAATATCGGGTGGTACTATCCCAGGTTACACGAACACGTTTCTTTGGTTGTCGTATACGTGTCGGACACGAATTCGTGCCCGACACATGTGCACGAAACGTGTCCATCACATATTTCCGTGTCCCATTTTGAAACAAGACGGCTTTGGATTTGGGTACGTGTCAGATACGTATCGTACACGTAGTAAAACCATAACACAGAGAAATATTTTTCAATTAAAAGCGCAAAAACCCTAATATTATTATAACTTTCTTGATTTGTTGATATTTCGTTTTATTTTATTCAATTTTGCTGCTTAATATAATTCTATGTAAAATATATAAGGTATTTTGGTTAAATTGTTGCGAAAATGCTGAAATTATATGATTTTGCTAAAATTATGTTGCGTATGGTTCGGAAACTACTGAAATTATATTGTTTTTGCTGAAATTATGTTGAATACAAGTAGGAAAATGTTAAAATCATATTTCTTTAATGGAAATTGCTAAAGGTGTGTTAAAATAATTAAGTTTTTTTCCATGGTTTGATAAAAACAGTAAGAAAATGTAAAAATTCTAAAGTTTTTATTGAATATGTTGTAATTATATGGTATTATATTTCTTATAATTATACATCTATATATATACGTCCCCGTATCTTATATTTTAGGATTTTGCAGTGTTGCATCATATCGTGTCCGTATCCATGCAACTTTGGTATTATCAAATATCGGATTCTACATTCTTGTAATGTAAATATCATTTATATAACTTATTTTTTGGAAAAATATTAAATTATTCAGATTTTTAGTTTTATTAAAATTTTATCTTTCTTAATAGCTCAGTGGTAGAACGGCGCCTATTAAACGAATGGTCGTAAGTTCAAATCCTACGAAAGAGATAAAACGAGATTCCTGCAAAGTAAGCAAGTCCAAATGGACCGAGTTATTTACAAAACCCAAAAAAGAAAATTACCCTTAAAAGTGTTTTCTCATAAAATGCCGGCCTATACGCCGACATCATGACATTTCAGCCGAAATCACGAAATGGCGGCCGATATTCACCAAATATTGTTATCCAAAATTTTTTGCATGTCCATCGTTTTCTTCCCAAGACCGACATTTATGCGATGTCGGTTGATATTTAGAACACTGCAAAGAATAAAAGGGGTAATGATCTCACATAGCACGGTAATTTTCCATTAGTTCTAGCAGCTAAAAAAGTATTGTTTCTAGCTTTAGTTCATTGCCTGCTGGTTATAACTTAGTACTTATTAACGACTAGGATACATCTGTGAATCTTCCTTGATAGAACTCCACAGTTCCTTAGGATCTCTATTTAACTATTTAAGATTTGCAATCTATCAATACAACAATTTAATCATCTGGTATATTTTAATTTCCTTTAATCAATCGTGTAGAAAAAGTTTTCATCGATCATTGCTTAAATGGTTTTAAGAGGTTGATTTCATAGATGAAGTGGCAAAGTCGGAGTTTAGAGTTTTTCTTTTACTTTCCTTTGGCAAGTATTTCTATCTTTAGGCACCGTTGAAAATCTAGGCGGACCAAGACTCAATATAGCAAAATCTAAACAGACCAGCAAGTGCCCCATGCCATGCACGGGTCCGGGGAGTTGCCCAAAAAAATATGTTGTCGCATAGATGGCTAGAATCGTAACTAAATTTTATTGGAGGCAAATTTTTCATTCTTAACCTAAATTCTCTCGAAACAATTTATAAAATTTCATTATTCTCTCAAAACAATTCCATAAAAGTATCTGACTTTACACATTTCTATATATTGGATGTATTCAACAGATGACAAATTGTATTCAAAAAATTCCCATCATCATCACTGATTGCATTTTAAATTTGGAAAGATTCTCTGGAATTTTCCTGCCATCATCATTAATTGTTGTCAACCTCCATCCTCCTTCTAACGACGGTTATCTTCACATCATCATGTACTCTTCTCTTGCTAATTTTCATATTATATAATTCTACTCACCACTTTTAATATATATTTCAGAAGTGTATAACTTTTAATATATATTTCATAGGCTTATTGGTAATCGATCTAAAGTATATAGATACATTTCTTATAACTATCCATATCCATATTTGCATCCGCTAACGACCACATGATATGAATATGGTAACATCTACCTCCGATCCGTACCCCCGATCGATGAGAACTATACAAAAGTAATAGTGGAAGAGTTGATTGTAATTTTTCAAAAAACACTTGAGCCTAATATAATTTTCCATGCATGTACGTATGCAAAGTAATAGTGGAAAGGCGCATCCAATCGATGAGAACGTATACAAAGTAACGGTGAAAGTGTTGGTTGCAATTTTTCAAAATACATCTTAGCGTCATCTAATTTTCAATGCATGTACATATACAAAGTAATAGTGGACGAGCTGATTGCAATTTTCAAAAAATATCAAAGACCTCATCTAATTTTCCATCCACATGTCTCCAGGGAGGATATTTTCCAAAGATGTTATACAATCTATATTGAATAGCGAAACTCTTTTGAAACAAAATCAGATAATTCATCCGAAAATATATTGCGTGAATCTGAAGATAAACTTAGAATGGGCCAAATGCATATTAACTTAAAGTATTGGGAGAGGAGGATTAATTTCTCGCAAGGGGCCAAATGCAGATTTCCTTAAACTTAAGGGATAGAGTAAAATTTTCCATGCAAGAGGGCAAAAAAAGCTTGAAGAGGGAATAGAATATTCCCTCATATGGTTTTATATATTGAATATTCTCTCATATGATTTTATATATAATATATAGATAGATAGATAACATGATATTTACAGGCCCCTAATATGTTAGCTTGATTTACATTGATAACCAACATTCCGAAGCTTAAACTTTTGGGTAAAAGGGGTTCATGACAATTCACATGGAGAAAAATTGATTCTCTAATTGGATAAGCGTACCATGACAATTAGGAAATACAAGGACTAAATATTAATTTATCTACGGGGCATGCTCAGTCGTCTTTGAGAGGAATAAATAATCTGAAGGCATCATTGTATCAATTTACTGCAAGGGTGAAAAGATCGATACATGTCCATAGTAGATTAACGAGACATCAATCATTCATCAAGCACTTGCAATTTGATTGCTAAATGCAGAGTTGTAGATGGTGGATAATGGAAGAGGTTACATAATACTAAAACGGTTGCATAGTTGGAGACAACAAAGACACCCTTCATATAGAAGTCAGTCAGAACAATGGAGCCCAACATAAGCGTATACAAGACAGCAAGTCAATTTATGTAGGAAAAGAGTATTGACCAAAGTAGCCTCATATTAAAATGATAAGTCAAATTCTAAAAGATAAAATTTGTTCATAAATTTCTAAAAGACAAAAAAAAAATTAAGTCGGCTTCTTATTAAAAATAATAGAAGAATGAGACCAAGATTGACACCGAATAAATTGTTAGCATACTCTAGTAACTTGTATTGTTCAGTACCCAAAACAATCATATTGAACAGGAAGAAAACGGCAAAGGAAATAATAAAGAGTATGAAACAACAAGAAACTGGAGAAAACTTTTGCATTACCTGGGCTCTATGAGAGTGAAAGAATTGCCGCTTCTGCAAAAGTTGGCGGCTGAATTTATTGCAAAAAGCATATCAGTAATAAAACATAAACAACAAGAACAATATTATGTTTATAGCTTCTTCTACGCAAGCAAGTGGTACATGCCGCATGAAAAAGTATGAAATCTTTCGGCATAAAAGCATAGGCTAATATCATTTCACCTAGATCCACAAAATAAAAGGGAAAGGGAAAAAAGGAAAGAAAATGATATGAGTGTACTTTCTAGGATCAGCCCTTTCAACCGATAGTTTTCGTGTCTTGGCAAACTGCAGAATAGTAGGGGGTGCAAGATTGTTTCCCGAAACAGGCTGAACATTCTCATTACTCGTGGAAGCATGAGCTGTAGCAGTGCAAACTCCTGTAATATCAGGGCTGGATGACACAGGTTCTGCACACTCGGCAGCATGGTGGTTATCTGAGCCATAGCTTTCAGACATTTGTCTCACAGAAAGCATTTGTGGTTCATTGAATAGTGCTTTAGAAGACCCCTCCTCTACTCTACAGGAGCTTCCATCTGTAGCATATATGATTCCGATTAACCATCATAAGAGCAGATACATAAAGATTTGTACTTTGCAATGCATATTAGAATGTAATGGAGCAAAAGTACAAAAGTACAAACCACTGAATCCATTTGGAAACTCTGATCGTTTAGGATATCTGACAGGGACATGCGACTGTAAATAATCTGCAGATTGCTGTGTAGCTTGTGGTGAATCTACTTCAAAAACATGGGGGTGAACATGATTTACATTTTGTAGAGTGTTTTTTGATCGTCTAGGTCTCTTAAATTTTGAGCTGTCAAAGAAAAAATTACATCAACTTTGCGCTTTCACATTTACTGGATGATAAAGTAAGAACAAAAGCTTCATGTTGCTACCAAAGGATTACCGGTAAAAAAATGTTTGCAATCTGGGATCAAATCCATCTACATCAACCTGAGGAATACCATTGGGTTTGGTTAAAGCAAGAGGTGGGGGAGAAAATATTAGGTTATTTTGTGCATGCTACATCTGAACTTCAACATGGCATAGACACCCTTACAAATAACTTGACAATTATCAAAAGACTAAACATGACAGATTAACAGAAAAACGATTCAAAGTAAGCTTTTCACCACAACGGGAACGATTTGTATTGAAGTTCAACTGATAGCTAATAATATTTCTGGCTTTGACCCAGTAAACAATCCAGTCAATCTATTGGGCCTGACTGGGGATCAGCAGAGAGTTCTCTCTGGTTCTGGTACAGTACATAACATGCTGGTGGCTCGCCTTGATTGACCAAACAAAGAGACGTTTTCTACTTTCTGTATTGTGTGCAAATAATGTTAAGTGCCAAACGGCCTAAAGATCCTACTGAAACTTCACATCTTTGACCCAGATTTAACCTATCCAAACAGGATTAAAATTGTAGAGAAAGCCTAAAAAGCATGGGTTAAAAACAAGGGTAAAGATTTATACGGTTACCCAATTTTGGTAGCTGAAATCAACAAAGATGGGTATGTGAAGCTAACATAGGGAGTAATTGTCGGGATGTGTCTCGTATCCGTTCGCGCACCAAGATAGGTGAAGGTAGTGTTAGGGTTTTCCTTGAAACACTATATACAATTATACTTGGGATAAAAGGCTCAGTTGTTGTTGTGTTGTATATACAATTATACTCTTATTGTGGAGAGTCGGGGCTTAAGGCCAAAATGTAATCTTTTGTGAGTTTTGCCTTGCAGGGGGATGAGAGCAAGAAAGGGGGATGAGAGATGAGAGTGAGGATGTGTGAATTCTCTTATAATCTAATTTATGTGTTAATGAAACCCGTTTGAGATTTGCCCCGTGGATGTAGCCAAGGTCAAACCATATTGAGTCCAGGGTGCTATCTTCTTCATGGTGTGATATTGTTTGTTATCTTGTGAGCTTGATGGTTTGAGGGGATTGAAATCCCCAACAGTCATGCACCTCTAATTTCTGTAACATAGCTCATCAAAAGAATGGGAAGTACAGTTTTTCCCACAAACCACGCATATTAAATGTCAATACTTGATTACTGTAAGGTTTCAAAGTTAATATTTTTCGCAGCAAGGTTCTTTATGTTATTAAGGCTGTATTTGATAGAAATATAGAATGGCCTTGCTCGATATTGGACTGAAACCAAGACCATATTTAGATGGAGAGGCCCAAGAAACCAAACATATTCAGCTATAATTAGGTTATATAAGTACTCATTTATTCATTGCAGAAAGAAATATGCAAAAGATAATTATACTTTGTCTTCCAAGTCTCTGCCTGCAAGGACACCAAAATTGTTGAGTGGGCAACACGTCTGCTGGCTTAAGATATGATATGAAAAGTCTCACAGTCAAAAGAAAAAGATATGATATGAAAAGTCATTTTTCCTTGGAGTCGTCACATAAGCCACTTACAAAACAAACATTTCCTAGAAAATAGACTGGGAAGCAGCATGGTGCTTGCAACTATCAGGATAAGCCAATCAATCAGCAATGCAGATACATAACAAATGTCTGGAACATCCTCTGAGAAGTTCTAAAGTTCTAAAATGAACATCTTAAACATGCTAACATTATATATTGAAAAAATCAGTGGAGATTGAGCATTACCTCAGATCTCAAAATATCAGTTCTTACAGAAACATTCACAGCTTGATACTCCTCAGATACCTGCACAAATAAATTGTGAATTATTTATTACAGCAATCCAGTAAAACCAAAGGACAAAATATATGTCGAGAGATGCTTGAAGTTTACCAACCCAAAACTCATAATTGAATAAGTCATGGCATGAGTTCAAATGACATCTAAGACCCTACAATTAGAAACATAAAATATCAGAAATGGCGCAGAACAAAATTCAAGCTGGGATAAGGGATAATAGGAAACAGGGTGATGTCTAGTAAAAAATTCAGAAATATTTGTTGCGACTACCTTAAAGCTTGCACATTGCACCAAGCAAAATGGACAGGAGAAGTCTTCTGTAACTGTTGGTGAATGTGAGAAAGATTAACACTAGAAGCAACAAGAATAACAAGATTTAAAAAAAACTCAAAAAAGCATTGATACCTTCTGTCTTTTGCAGAGTGTTGTTGTAGTATTTATAATTAAAGAGGACATTCCCAGTTCTCAATCTAAATAGAGAAACAAGTTAGCTCAGTACAAAAGGATACATATAACCAATGGCTTAAAATTAAGACGAATATGTAATAGACAACCAGGTGTAGTACAAAGTAAAAGGACATATAGCCCAAAATCATTAGTATAGGAAGATGAATAATCAGAAGCTAAGAACGATGAAAGTACACCAGCATATAAATTTTATGAGTACGTAAAATATCAAGCCTGAGCAATATAGCACAATTGAGTACGACAATCATTAAATCAGAATATTCACCGGTCATCATAGAAAAATATAACTTGCGAGGACAGTGTTAGGGGATTATTGATAGGGCCAACTTCTATTTATTACAAGTCTTGACCTAGAAAGTGTTAGCCACCGAACCATTAATCATTTCCATAATTAGGCATTATGTCAGCGCAAACAAGAGAGGATGGATTAAGCTACAGATATTTCTTACTCAATTTAAAGTTGCAGCTAATTTCTGTGTTAATTACAAGTTCCTTTGAGATCATCATTGAATCCAATTGAGATCAGATTTAACCCTATCAGAATAAATAGTTGATAAGTAATTCATTTGCATCAGACACAGCAATTGTTGGTTACACGTACTGTCATTTCACCATCTGGGCATTTCAAATGTAGAAAGTTGCAAAGAAACCAAGGAGAAGATGGATAAGAGTCTAAGAAGACAAAAATGTTGCAAGACAAGGATATGCGCCCTCGCTTGACTTGATTCTAGTGGAGTAGCCCCAATCGGACAGCTTCACATCTATTATCTAGGTGGACAGCGGACTTGACAAATATATAGAATAAAAATTTCCCGTTTCCTTGTCCTAGAATCATTGTTTTTCATTTATTCCAATTGCAGCCGAAAATGACACAGCAAGTATCAATATGTCCAACCCATGCTAAATCGCTCTAGGTGTAACTCCCTACAATGATGGCATGCGCAACACTGGCGGACCTACATGGTAGGTTGTGGGGGCAAGTACCCCTACCCAATTTCTGTTTAAAAACATCCTAGTAGTAGTCCCCGGTAAGCTCTAGTTCCAAATCTCCCCATCGCCTTATTGGCTATAGCCCATGTGACTCCTGGCTCTTAATTTTGAAGAAGAAACTAATGCAAGCTATTAATCCTAGCCATACAACCTCACATCTCTTCTAAATGACTTATGTTCCCATAATTTAAATTTTAAAAAACCGATCCCAAATCCCAAATCCCAAAAATACCCCAATATCTATATTTCCTTTCTGTCTTTTTTCTCTATCAACACTCAAGTAATAGCTCTACCAAAGGTTGAAACCGCCGACCCGCCAATTCCGACCGCATTTCCTAAACAGTTGCGGCTTCACCCATCGCCATCAAGACAATATTTTTGAATTGTACTCTCTATATTCTCTCTAATCATGTTCCCAATTTCATATTAATTTGATTTATATGATCAAATTAATTTAAAATTTTATTGTTTAGTCTCTAATTTGTATAATGATTCTTATATATTATTTACTTTGGATTCTTTAACGGATCTTATAGGTTTCTTGTGCCCCCGCTCTTCAAAATTCCTGGACCAGCCACTGACATGTAATGTGTTCCTAACAAGCAACAACATAAAAGAGTTCAGGTACTTTGTAACAACAAGATTGCAAGAAAATCCACAACTTGATCCAAGCCATTCATCATAAAGATCATACATAAAATATTTTGTGGGTGAATAATCATGAGTCTTTCTATTCTAACACATGCATTGAATGGTTGAGAGTTGAAAAGTCTCTCAATATTATAACAAATGAAACACATAAGCAGGTGAAAGCCTTGAGTAAAAAGACCAATAAACACATGCCTCGTCCATATATTGTTTCAAACTAGAGATCATGATAAATTTTGTGGACCTAGCACTGAAGGTCCAGAGGGTGAATTTAAAAATTCATAAACAGGTAATATTCCAATTCTGTGTGGGTGAAGGTTATCATGTAACTCTTGTTAGGTAAACTTCTTATTCAGGATAGTATAAAAATAGCATTAAAGAATAACTGAAAGAGAATCGAATATCTTTTTCAAGAATCTGGAAAGCAGAGCAAAAACGAAGAGATGTGTATGAGTTTTGAGATGGTTGCATGCCTTTGAAACTAAGCAAAAATCATTGCACTTTTATAAGAAGATTGGCCAAAAAGATGGTCATTGACTTTCATGCTGCATGATGCATGCTGCATGCTGATGTTTCTATCTTAGTTCATTGAGAGTAGTTACTGTTTACCTTTCACAGAGAAAATCCTATGTTGTTGGAAAAATTTCTCTGTCATCAACACTAATTGACATTTGCAATTAAAGAAATCTTAAGTATATTGAAAGTTGAAACATACGTTCTATCATCAAGTATTATTGAAGGTTTCTAAAGGGAAAGTTACTCCAGACGGCTTGGCTTAATCATACTATATTTTGAAAGTTTATGCTGATGGTCAAACATCAAAAATACAACTCTGATCAAACTATTAAAATGCTATAATTGACGTAAAACTACTTGTGAGAACACAAAAAACTATAAAGAACAAAATTATTTATAGATCAGCTGACTTATAATGAAGTATATGTTAATTGCTATGTTCAATCATCTGCATTGATGCAATAAATTTTGAAGCAAAGTCTATACACACTCAGTAGACCACATCATGAAAATGCAACCAGTGTTTAACCAATTTCGGCTGGCATCAAAAACATAATATGGTTATATAACTTGCTAAACTAGAGCCATAGAGATAACATGCATGTACGTGCTTGATGTATGCTGCAAAAATTAACCACGTCCATGAAAGAGGGGAGGTGTGCTATTAAGAGGTAAATTTTTTGAATAATATATCATCAGCAACTTCGTAGGATAGATAAATGTTGGACTAAGGTAAATAAGCAAAGTTTTAAGAAAACGTATACTGTGAAAATTAATTAGAAAAATTCTAGTTACCGGATAATTTGAGGCAACGATGAAACAGGAATGTTATCGTATGAATAAGAATCATAAGGAGACTTCTCTCTTGCTCCCATCTCTTGTGCGGAGACAGAAACTTGCACTTGCAATGAACTCTTCACAGGAGCAAGTTGTCACCCATTAGAACAGTGATAATGCGTACTGATCATGAAAAACAGTAATATAACCTTACTTTGGAATCTATCTTACAAGTTCCAAAATCCAGGCAGTTGTCTCTGTCCAAAAGGCTAGGCTGCAAAGTGTCAAAATGGGCAGTAATAAGCATATCAGCACAAGGAGACCAAGTCATGTTAAAAGATGAAATCTCTAGAAAAGAAAAGGCAAAACAGTTTATAAGGAAAAATTCTCTGCACAAACATATGGTATGGAATTTTCAATGCTATGTAAACATTAAGAATATTTAGCATTACCATGATCAGAAATATAATGAAGAATAGAGGACTTGCGGTGGTAATAATATATATGGATCACTCCTGGGAAAAACGAGGAAGTTCGGTATAAACAGAAAACAACAGCCTGGGTTGCATTAACACCAAGTCTATTGTGCTATTATAACCTTAACCCAAAAAGGCCCACAGTCCATAGGTACCAAATATATTATTAAATAAAAAAAACTAACTGCACTAATACTGAATATCGTGGTGATTTTTAAAAATTCATCCTATGTCTCCTTTGATGGCAGATTATAATCTGAAAATTGCTGAATATATATGCAATTTCATGCATCCAGAAACAAAAGTTTAAAACTGACAAAATACAACATAATCTTCTTAACAATATGATCTTACAAAAATATACATTCAGTCTGATGACCAAGAATTTTTGAGTTAATGCACGGTATTGCAGGGTTACCTAGCGCGGCAGCAAGATTTCAGGAGGTATCGTCCATACCATTTTCAAAAATGTGCCGTCCTAGCTAACCCTAACACCAGAATTTTAACTAAAAAATCCGACGAAACAACATGTAAACAACTTTACATCTAAGTGAATGAGGAATACAACCTTTGTAGACCGGTCCTTCACTTCTAAAGCTCCATGTAATGATCCCTTCGCTCCATGTAGTGAACTCCCGGACTCTTGAAAGGGTTCACTTGAAGAAATGAACGAGTTTGCTCAATGTCTTCGAGGCCGAAAATAATCTACGTCGAGAAGACTCAAGCTCATTCTACCTCTTCACTAATAGTGAAATTAGTGAAGCAAACACCCTAAACTAAATGGCTAATAGTAGAAGATGATGAAGTAGGAAATGGGCTCACTTTCTCAAAATATTTTCTCACCTTGAGAAAAGCTAGCAAGCTTTTTTAATGAAGAAGAATCAAAATGAAAGAATGAACTCTTGAGGTGAGAATAGCAAACATGGGTGAGTTAGTGTTATACACTAACTCATGTAGAAAATAAACCATGGGTTAACAATAATGGTTGGGTTATTAAATATCTACAAGTAAAACAAAATTAGTGGACTTGGTCAATGGTTCCACAAGCTTCTACAAGCTTCAACCATGTGACCAATTACCATTAATTTTGATTAACTTTAAATAAACAAAACCCTCATATTATTATAAGCATGGTGTTAGTCTCATACACCCATGTAGCATGTAGCATCTTGTACGACACAAAAGATGTACATTAATATATATCACATATATACCAGGTGTAAACTAGTGAGAAAAAGAATTCTTAAGTGAGCTAATATTAGTTAATGTAAGTTAATATATCAAATATATAATTATACATTAAATTATTAAATCAACACTTGATTTAATAATCCGGCTCTATCACATACAACCGACTAATATCAAAATAACAATCTATCGAATCAACACTTGATCCGATAACCCAGCTATATCACATATCGCGAAAATAGAATGCGGTATCACATACGCGCATTAATCTCGGTCCCGCACATATCATATATGTGCTCCTACTTCGTTTCGCATGAACCAGGAAACCTCTGTGTAGGACTCTAAAGACTCGTCAATACGCCGACAGTAGGTGATGATCATATCAAACACCCACAAACGGCAAACGGTCTGCTAAACGTAACGGCCACCCGGGTATTGAGCGATCAGAAGATCAACAAGCAAGCATGCTCGTACTCCTGCGAATCCAAACAGTAACACTACCGTACAGTCCGGTCTCTTCGTCTGATATGTCGCATATCTCGTCTGGGATGGTAAACGGCATACCTTAATAACTCGATAAGTCATGCCGATGTGAGGCTCATAACGGGTCGAGAAACTACTGATAACACTTACCAGTAAATCTCAGAAACAGCTCTGGCCAGGGACTTACTGTTATGTCCAATCGAGCGCAGCGCAACATCAACCCCCAATATCGGGAGAGACAAAATCCCCTCCTATCGCTCATTGTCTCCATGTGATTTGGGACTGTACCCCAAAACCACCGTTTTGCACGTTCTCTTGAACGTGGTAAGATGGAAATCAAAGCACAGTGGGAATTACACAAGACTCTATGACGATCTCGGGTCGACAGACTAACATGCACCAGTGTCACCAAAGAACTACTATTTGACGTGAGGTATAATACCATCTAGGAGTTCTCGGCGAGTCTGTCGTGTACCCAGTCTCCACTGAGCATCAGTATATCATCTCTGATGTCAAACACCAATGGATATGAGATCATCCATCACCCATCTACATGGGTCGAGAAGCTATACGCTAGTCTACTCTGGTATATCGATGCCCTGTCTCGATACACCCACGACTAGGAACATTAAAGGATGTCTCATAGACTACTTTTGTCCCACTAGTATGATCTGCATCATAATCCAGGTAGTCAAGTACTCATCCTAATGGCTTTATCAACATGTAACAGAGAGACAATCAGTGTACATGTTAAGATAAAGAGTAACTAGATAGCATACTATCATGTCGAGCAAGAAAGTCCTCCCTATGTATGTCCAAGCATCCACTATAATATACATCATATGTACAATAATAGCCTCTGGGGCATACATATAACTAACAAGTATAAGATATCCTTAAATTTGCTCTAACCTTAACTTGAATTCAATCTACTGGCTGATAACTCTTTTACTTGATGGGGGCATATATAAACTCTCTGCAAACATTACTCTTCCTGCATAGAACTCCGCTTCAAGTTTTTCTTCTTTTGCACAATCTGACAGCACAGCAAAACAACTTTCTTGCATCTTAACCAAAAATCACCAGTTGTTTAATCACACGCTAGACAGCTTATGCCATTGAAAGTTGTAGGGTAAAATTATCATGCATGTTGAGAATTTTTGTGTCATCCAAATAACTCTACATCAGAATGTTGGGACAGAGACATGAAGTTGGAACTACATATGTAAAGCTTTTGGATTTGAATGACAACTCGCCCTACAGTTCCATTTGGTGACTCCTCAAGGGTCAAATTAAGCAATATAAATGAAAACAGAGCTCAGATCATGGACTAAAAGAGAAAAGAAAGCGATGTTAGGGCCTCGTTATAAAGACTGGGACCCTGTTCGAATGGGAAGACGTGTGCCCGGAAGTCGGTTTAATGGTGGTCCACATAATACTCAATAAGGTGATTTGTGGCCTTGAGTTACTAGAAAATGCCCTAACCCCTACAATTTATGTTTTGCAACTTTTGTCGATGAATTTTTTTTTTCCAAAATGTGCTAAACTAGTGCTCCGAAAATAATCAAGTTTGTTGGTTGATAAATGACCATCTATAATTAGAACTTTGAGTGGTTAATCATTAATGGGTACAAGTGGCATCTAATACAAAGAATTATAACCATGTTTTAATGACTTAGTGCACAGGCGGAATACTATGCAAGTAATTATTTCTCGAAAATCATGATGTTAGAAATTAATTTTAGAAGTATGTTACTTGTGCATATGAATATTAGTACCGATGATCTAAACTATTAGCTATACCATATTTCATTCCAAAGAAAACCTATCGAACCATGTTTGTAGCATACTGTGTTCCTATTTCCGTTCCATGTACCAAGTTGTAGCAACCTTGATGTTGCCCAGTAATTCTTGCAATAGATCATACTTGAGAGAGAGAGAGAGAGAGAGAGAGAGAGAGAGAGAGAATCTAAAAAGTTTGTGTGATTGAAAAGGTCATGAAAAGTGAAGAACAAAACAAGATGTGGACCTAAGTATATCAGCTTAATCTTTGTAGTGAATGGGCTCCAAGCCTCCAACCCATAATAACTTTTCACCGGGGGAATCCTAGAGGCCCAATTCAATCCTAAAAAGAATAACACAAAATTACCAATGAAATGTTTTTTGTAATATGGATCTATTACAACATCATGCAACATACCAATTAAGGTATTTCAAAGTTCATACTCCCTAAATTTCTCAACTGAAGAATTCTCAAAAAAATGTAGATTATTTCTTTTACACATAAACATACTCAAAATAATTTCATCCAAGACCTTAAAGATCTTCAGTGGACATGTGGGATTAGAATGTTACTTGTATTAATGGTACATTAATACTTGAACGAATATGTCAGTTTGTGAAACTTAGTATCAAGACCCTCAACCAAATAATCAAAAGGGAAATCATGTTGGACATATGCAGTTAGATACTAATTAACAGGATAAAAGATTAGCTGTTATAATCATACTGGAAAAAAAATGACAGCAAGTTTTCTTTAGATTGCTGGAATAGAAGGCAAGAAATTATCAAAAATAAACCGAACGACTCATCTTCACTTAAGAATGTACCAAATTGTGCTAACTTAAGGCTGAGGCAAGAGAAGGCAAACTAGGTCAGGTTACAGGAAATCCAATTAGTAACTTTGTGGTAAGCGCTGCATTCATAAATTAAACAAAGAATATTTCCTGCAGTTACATGTAAATTACCTTAAATATAGTTGGGTGCAGATCAGTCGTTGAAATTATCTCAACTCTATGGCTCAAGCTCCAAGTAACACACTTTTCCAGTGATGAACACAGAGAGTCGATCGGTATCTTGCCACAAAAAAAATGCCCTCCAAGTTTTGCTGTAAACAGAAGAAAAACATCAGAAAACTACGAAAAGTATAGACAAAGAATACTTCCTTATTCCTTCGGTACTTTACCAAAGACACTCATTCTTATGGACAGCAAACATTAATTATATAGGTTGCCCAAACTATCCTCTCTATAGCAAAAATTAAAAATGAAAAACAAGGGAGTGATGATCAGAGAGAAAGAAGGAAGGGTAGAAAGAAAACGTAATCGATGGGGCGAGCTAAAGATCAAGAGAAACGGGGAACGGTGCTCGCAAAAGCAATACCATAGGAAACATTCACAGTCGTAAATATTTGTGCTGCAATCTATATTCCTATCCACCATCATCTTTAGCTAATTTTCTTAAAACAAGTCAACATAATTAGGAGCAGCAAATAACTATAAAGCAAGTATGCAAAAGCATTGTTTTATCAAAACTTTTAAGAAAACTGGGAAAAAGCAAAATGTTATTCTTCAGGAAAACTAAGTGGAAAGCTTGATGATTGGGCAAACAAATGGACAGGGAGATACATGTCACACAATTGTATGGGCACCCCCTGAATTTTGTAGGAACAAGCATTCACTCCCCCAGCTACGGCTAGAAAGCAAGATGGAGGTAACTTTGCTTAAGACTTGGCATTGGAAGTGGGATGTATCTTAGACTTAAATAGGTAGAATTGGCTTTTCCATATTTCTACCTTTCTCTTGTTGGAGGGGCGACCATCCGTTGAACTTCCAAAAAAGGGTAAACCAATGTATGTATGTAAACATACACATAATGCATGCATATAGTGAATGCTATCGATAGAAAGGTATGGTCTCAAACAACCTGTAAGTCGGCATTAAATTTATTAAGTTTCATTTTATGATGGCTATAATAAGGAAAGCAAGTCCGAAAAATGCAGCAGAAGTCCAAGAAAATTGATAAACAAATGCAGTATAAGCAGAGAAATATGTGGACTCGGTATCCATTTCATGTATTAAAGTCTCTATGTTTCCCATTTAGGGTTATGGCAAGCCCTCTTTTGTCCATAGTTTCCTACGCTGCATATATGGCATAGAGAAAGAGATGGTTGGTGTCAAGCCAACTCACGGTTAAATTTTAGACTTTTGTTAAATTGGTTCAACCAAACCTTGCAACATAGCCATCCAATTTTGATCGGGAAAAGACTTAAATGATGATGAATAAAATTCTGAGTTCAATGTAAGGGATTGACCGTTAGTAGGGCATGTGACTTGTCACGAGTAACAAGCCAAAGACATGCAACCAAGACAAAAGGAGGAGAAAACCAACTCTATCCATTTAAGGATAGTGTGGATCCCACATGGATCACACCATGTCTTAACAGAAAAAAACAACCTTATCCGTTTAAGGATAGTGTGGATCCCACATGGATCACACCATGTCTTAACAGAAAAAATATTGATTCACTTTTCTGTATTCCATATCATTTGATACGCATGTGCATAGGATTGTTGACCGGGTTTGTATGGACCCGTTACCTCCTAAACCTGACCAGTAGACGGTTAAAAACTTGATCAACATCCCATTTTCATGTACAAAACCCGCTTGCATTTGAATTGGACGGGTTTTAAAAATTTTATTTCTCGTCCGAATCCAAAACCACACTTTTTGCAATCCGCCCGCAACAAACCCGAACCCACCTGCCTTACTAAACATATAGGTTATTCAAGGCCATCTAAGATTACAACCTTAACATTATATAAATAATAAATAATCTAATCTCAAACCCTTTTTCTTCTCTTCCTACATCTAAGCCACTAAGCATCAACTTCTCTTATTCACTCTCCTCTCTTCTCTTTTCAGATTAAAATCTAATCCTTTTAGTTCTTAGTGACAGGATCCCATTTCGACTTTTGAGATCATGAGGTAAGAGAAAGCTAGGGCAAGGAATCAATAAAGGTTAGGAATTCCTTCACTTCATATTGATTATGTCTCTTTTTCTCCTTAAAAGCTCAAAACTAAGTTTTTTTCCTTTCATATATATTCTAAATATTTTGTTCTTGGTTATTGCATTTCATTATTCAGGAATCTTCGATTGTTAATTGCTAAGCACTTCCTTCTTTTAAAGTTGATATTTTGCTTATGCTTGATAATTTTTATATTAGTTTCTCAATTCATTGTTTTTTATTTGTCATTGATTACATGCATCTCAAATTCTCAATATAAATCTATTCTTTATGTAATTTCTAGAAAATTTGATTATTAGTGAGTATTCTTATAAATGATTTACATTATTGAATTGCTCTTTTTAATTTTCTATTCATGGAAAAAAAAATTATATACTGATATGTCTAACTTACATGTGATTTAGCTTGGAATAATCAAATTTATCGATGTTTATATTTTAGTTTCATCATGATTGAGAGTTCAGTTTGGCTTATTCTTATATTTTGTATTAAAAATTCATGATTTTGTCAGATTTGTTTTAATAATATTTGTTTATTCTTTCATATAAGTGTATCAATAAAGAATATTAAGCATACAAGGAGAGATAATACAAATCTAAATAGCCCAGGTAATACCGTTAAAAATGTTGAATATCATAAATTTATTGACAATGAAATTCATGAATGGTCAACATATAATTTTAAAAAATAACACTACTAGATCCACTGTTAATGTTAATAGTGAATCTATAACAAACACTGATAGCACTAAATATGTGGCATGAAAGAATTTTGAGGATATTAAAATAAAGGTGCTAGCAAATCTACTCTTGCTAGTTGCAAGTATTATGATAAAAGCATAAGTTGTGTTGCTTGAAATGAAACTAGTACAATGGCTAGGCAGAGATGTGAAGAACGACCCTTAACTGCAGAAAAATAAAATACGATCCAAAAACTAAAATCTACTATCTTCAAAATAATTGTGCTAATGATAAATGGAAATTTAATCAAGCTAATTGTGGGAAAGCATTGGCAACAAAATTTCGCACTGATGTACTTCTTTACCATCATTAATGATCCGGCTTTTAGACATTTTATGTGCTATACAACTAAGTTTAATTTGGTCTCCCGCACTATAATTACTAAAGATTGTACAGAAGGAAAGAAAAGCTAAAACCAATAGCAAAATCTTAGGATGGTCCTTAAAATAGATTTGTAAACTCTAATACAAAATTTTGGATAAATTTGTTTGACAACGCATTTTATTGATTCTAATTGGAGTTTGCATAAGAAAATCATCAAAAAAATAAAATCCCAAGAATATGAAGAGACATTGTTAGAAAAAAGAATGAAAAAATTCCTATATGGCTACGGAATTTAAAAGACCAACTTATATATTGTATTTTATATTTCTTGCAATAGACTAATAGTTGGACCGTTTGCCTTACAAGTAAAAATAAATGTACAACGGAAAATTTGAAGGATAATATTTTTATAAAGTATATATTATTTCACAGTCGACTCTACTTTGAACTGACATGTGCATAACTTGCTACGACGCATGTTTATTTCTTATGTGACAGTCTATGTGAATATTCTTACTTCTTTTCTGACTATCTACGTGATAACTAATGAATACTCACACCTTTCGATTACCATTACCAACATGTTCTTTTCTTAAGAGTGGATAAATACAATTGAATTTTATACTTCTACAAACTTTATTTAGTATGTTTTATTATCCAAGACTAATAGCAACTCAAAGAAAAGTCAATAAGAATGGAACACTCATCATCAGAAGAAAGTGCAAATAATAAAGACAAAGTGACAGAATCAAGATGATACATGAATAGAAGTTCAATAGATGTGTTTCAGCTTCCAAGCACTTTCACACCTTTTGGACTTTATAACGAGTATTTGCTTAATAGTTTGGTTGTATATAAATCTTTTTGTTTAAACAAAACATTTTGTGATCTGCATAAGTTAGAATCCGTTTAAAATTTTGATCATATATAAATTAATTTTTTATATCTTCACTTTGTGCATAATACTTTTGTTGTAAAATACTATTTCGTCAAGGATTCTAAGTTTATGCCTAGCTAAAATTTATAGCTATGTGTAGGCTTCATGTAAGCTAAAATGCAAGCGAAGTATCTTAATAATTCAAAACGTTTTGAATCCCTTTCTCGCGCAAGACACAGAGACCCATGCTAGTTAATTCTGAAAAGGCATTTGCCCACTTTAAAGAAGAGAAACGAGCCTTGACTAGTAAGGTGGAGAATTTTGGATTGCCTACTTCTAATGATTGCAATCATACAGAACTCTTATACAAATTTCTAAAGTCAATTATTCAACAACGAGAAATTGTGTTCTCTTGATACCATTTTATAAATAATTAAACGCATGAGAAAAAGAATGAGTATTTTTTTACATGAAAAAATACAAACATTTGGATGGAATTGAAAAATGCATTATTGTATATTACTGTGGTGTTAAATTCTACATATAAAGTTAAATTTCTTAAAATATGCTGAAATGATTTATATAGTATGGCAATGAAATATAAGTTCATAAAATCAATAAAAGAGATGTTCAATACATTAATTGAGTAATATAAAATAAATTTTGTTGATAAGTCTTCTCATGAAATTCATATCGATGTTGATGGTCCATCGAAACTCAATAATGATGATTTGGCCGAAGTTTTGAATATGAGATTCTCAATATAATATGTTGCGTTGAATCGGATTTGCACAAATCAAAATAGGATAGATACTTAGTATATCCATGTGAGCAAGATCGATCGAATTATAATATATTAGATCGATGCAGGTGAATCAATCAAAATACCCAATATTGGCTCATATTGCAAAGACGTTCTTGATATCCATCTCGTTATAACTACTTCTAAGTTCATTTACCAAAAATTTTCTTGATAGGTGTAGAAGTTCTCTATCACTTAAAATTGTCAAGGCTTTGATTTGTTCACAAGATTGATTACAACCTTCCAATCTACTTGATATTGAGAAGATTTTTGGATGAATCAGAACTAGAAATCAGAAAGTATTATTTTGATTTATTTTATTAATTTGTTCTTTTCTCATGTTATTTTATTTCATTACTTGTCAATTTACAATAGGTATTATTGATGATGGTTGTTTTAATGGTTCATCGACGGCCAAATCTAGTTCTTATTTATTGGTGCTCTTATTTTTTGTTTTTTAATTAAATGAGGCTAAAATTGCCCCCGTGTATCATTAAACGAATGTTTTAACGAAACAACGTTTTGAAACCGAAAGAAAGAAAGAAAAGGCGAAAAAGGAAAAACTACAAGAAGTAAAGTTACAAACCCCATACAAAGATAATACACCCATAAAGCCCTACACAAGCAGTTATTGGTGCTCTTGTATTCTATTCTATCATAAACTTTTGGATATAAAACTTTTATCATGGAACTCTGTTTAACTTGCTTTGCTGCTCTTATGACAAGAAGACTGACATTCTAATAGACCGCTATGTTTGGCCATGTGTTTGTAACTAAGTTAACCATCAGTATATGTATTGACTTAACTTTAGATAGTTGATAGTTTGATCTTTATTCATGTCTTGATTTTAATTAGATATATTTTTAATCTAATTTTACTGCTGCTATAAGCTGAAATGTGGGCAATAATGCGGGCATGAATGAATACTACATGTTCTTATGGTATAAAAAGCCATTCTGAGCCCTAGACAATGCCATAGATCGGCACAACTTTTGTTTTCATTCTAATTGGTTGCATGTTGATCCATGGTTGTTCAGTATTGATGCTTTTGAGTGGAATCTAGATGCTTCATTCTTTTCACTTGGCCTTTAAGCAAGCTGGAATTTATTTGGTTTATAATTGATACCTTAAATGCATCAATTCATGCTTATCAACTCTTTTTTCCTTCTTTAAATTTGCTACTAAAACATAAGTTCAAAAAATTCATTATAGTTGAGCTTGTACTGACTATATTTTCAGTTCGGCAATGATGAAGGAACAAGAGGATAAAAGCAAATGAACTCACCACATTTTCTCAGCCATGGCTATCCATAGCCAAGCAACTTTTTCACCTACAATGTGGCAGGTTTGATCTATTGTTGCTTGTATGATATAACTGGAATTGTGATCTCCTTACAAAATCTACAGGAGCCTGAAGAAAGATACTTTGGCACAGATTGGTTTTGTTCCTTTTTAAGGTTCACTTTATAAGAATGGCTCAATTGTATATGACCCGATGGTTGTGTGCAATGAACTATGAAATGAGAATTATGATATTTGTCTCTAGCTTGCAATTGGCGGGGGGAGGGGGTTGAGAATAATGAAGAAAAGATGCCCTAAGAGGCTTTTTCGTTAGGTGGCGTCAAAAATCTATATCCTCCACGATTCTTTTGGACGATCAACACCCATCATCATCATCTTTATCATGTAAGACGTGGATACACCAAATTTTATGTGATTTCACCACTTTTTCACCGTTCAATCAGGAATGCAAAAAGTTCTATTGTCGGTAAACCGTTGAATTTGCACCCACTAAATTAATGGTGAAAAAGTGATAGGATCACATGAAATTTGGTTTGGTGTATCCACATCTTACATGATAAAGACGATGATGGTGAGTGCCGATCGTCGATAAAAATCATGAAGAGTGTATTTTTTGACGCCATAGGAAGAAATTCCCTCCTATGGCACCTTTCCTCCATTATCATACACACACACGCGCGTAAATTTGCGGTTGGAACTATAAGCAAATAAAATTCATGTTACATAACGTGTAAATATGAGCAAAATGTGTATGTAGATGTAAATCCGATATATATCCGTCTTTTTGCTTGTTTTATTACTTGAATTGTTCAGTTTTCTGGTTTATTGTTTTCTTTCAAATATATTAAATGTCAAGTTTAATATGTGAAATCCGCTATTGCCCAAAACCGTGTTTAATTTTCCCAACATATTGAAGTTTAATATGTGAAATCCGCTATTGCCCAAAACCGTGTTTAATTTTCCCAACATATTTAAACCCATATCAAAACCGCCTGTACTCGCTAAGAGCAGGTTCAGGTTTATCTACCCAGTCCAGGAGGTGGGTTTAAAAGGGTTGAAAAACAAGACCACACCAGCAGGCTTGGGTTCATTTACGATCCAAAATCTGCCCAACCCGACCAGTGAACGGCCCTACATGTGCATCAAATCTAAATAATTACTTCTGGGCAAGAAAAGAATGGAACAACCAAACAATATCATTCGAAGGACAATGAAAATTGTGTAATTGTACAGATAATTATTGGTTGACATATCAGGCTTATAGAGCAATAACTTGCTTTCTAACAGAAATATAATAGCTGCAAGAGAAATAACATAATACAAAAAACCTGTGCATGAAACCACATATGTGACTCAAGTTGTGAATAAAGTTGTATGCTTATTTTGATGTTGCAGTATCGTCTTACATGGAAATGAACCAAGTTCATCATGATCCTCCAGGAAACAGTTTTCACCAGATGTGCCTTTTGCTTCCCCTATAAAAAGGTCCATCGTGAAAAAGCATTTAGAAAACAGATTGTGGTCGTAAAAAACATGTCGAATGTATTGTATCAGTAACAAGAACATTAGTGCATATTCTCAATACCATTGCTGGCAAGGATTATTGTGAGATTGCTAGCTTGACCATCAGCTGACAACTTTTTCATCTCTGGGATGATAAACTTAGCTTCAATATGTTCTTGCGTGCCAGATTCACTGAAATTAGTCAAGATGCATGCCCGAGTGACTCGATAAACTGCAGATTGCTGTCAACCAGAGCCACCACAAAAATGAGACAACAAAAATTCAGAATACACATAAAATAAAATAAGATTCACTGCACAAGGATCAGATTTTGTTTATACCTCAGTCATCGTCATATCAGATACAGGACAAACCAATATCACATGGAGTGGAAACAAGTTTTGCATCTGGATATCCGAATTCAAGTTCCCAGAAAGAGATACAGTCATTTGAATTCTACAGGAAAAATAAATCAATAGCCATTCAGTAAGTTATCAAGATCATGATCCTCCAAAGGACGTTCAGCCATCCACAGATAGAAAAGGAGAAAAGGATAATAGAGCCAGTAGTTGTCATCCTCACGTCATCGGTTACAATTTTACAGACAGACTGAACAAAATTTTAATCAGTTATTAACCTCACGCAAACCTTTAAGGTTTATATTGTAAGTCAAGTACTCTATTGAGAATAGCTTTGCTCATTAAACCTACAAATTAGCCTTGCAACCAGTTGTCTGGTAGGTAAACCGATCTCAGTATAGGCTCATGCAAGCTGGCGGGTAAGGCCAATATGCAATATCAAAGCAATCTCGAAATTCTCCTAATAAGAAGATAGAAGGGGAGTGAAAGACGATAACCGATGCAAAGCATTACATTGAACTTCAGTATAAAACCTATGAGCCATGTAGGGTGTTTTCCCCAAACTGGTAACCTAAATATACCAGAGAAAATTTTCCAACATTCCCAGGAAAATAAATAAAAATGCCACAAAATAGAGGACATTACACATCAATAAACGGATGTCGGTTAAATGAATATGTTAGAAGACAGAAATATAGCATACAGCAGCATCAGAACCTATACCAGGCATCCACAATATTAAGTCATACAAGTAACATAAAACTTTTCCCAAAAAAATTGATTTCTGAGAAGTGATGGCCCCTAAATCATTTAGGAATAAGATTGAAAAAGAAGAAAATAGCTGATTTAAGCTTAAAAGACAGTAGAGAATGCTTGTTACTTGTTAGTGTTACCATACATTTACATTCATCAAGCAATACAAATGAAAAAGGAAGATGCGGAGAAGAAAGACTTATTATAAATTTATTAAAAAAGAAATACAGAAACATAACCTTCTTTTGTGTTTGGCTTTTATCTTGTAATGCAAGCATCTCTGCAGAAATGATGGCTGCAGTAGAAAATTTTCTATATCAAATATATATATTGGATATTTGGCATTAAAAAAACATGTAAGCTCCGCTACTAAGATCCCAATAGCATAAAGGAACTTTACATTTTGTATAGCCCGTCGTTGAAGAATATTGTAAAGCTCAACTGGTTTGCAATAAACAGAAAGGCTTTCTTCAGCCGCAAGGGTCTCTTCGGCAGATAATGGACCCCGAGACTGCTGCCTGCACATCTGATCTGTAGATCTAGACTGTCCGCAGCTGCAACCAATATTTCTGCACCTCAAATGTATATAGCAAGGAAAAAATATATTCTTTAAATGGTATGCAAGCCATGCTTTCCGTAAGAAGAAATGTTGGGCCAACTGGATGGAAATATGTATGTAGCATAAGGAATTCACAACCGAAAAAGGATTAACATAAGATAAATACCTTCAATTTTTGCTTATTTCACATGCTATAACTTTATAAATGTAACTGCTGCAAGGTTCCACAATCTCTCTTTTTTTGTATGTAACACAAAGAAATCACAACCGAAAAAGGCTTAACATAAGAAAAATAGCTTCATTTTTTGCTTATTTAACATGCTATAACTCTATAAATGTAACTGCTGCAAGGTTCCACAATCTCTTTTTTTCCCCTTATTTCTTATTTCTTTTTCTTTTTGGCACTCGACTCCTTTACTCTGTTTAATGGCCAATGCAGTTCACCTTTTGATTCCCTGATATATACGTATTTATAAGATACTATCGAGAGAATTCGATTAAATTATGAACCAAAAGTTACTTAGAGCATGTTTGTTTGACATGAAGTAGAAGGGAAGTACCGAAAGTAAGCCAACTTCATATACTTTAGTTGTTTGGTTTGAGGGAAGTAGTAAATTGGAAGTAATTTCAAAATGATGGTGTGTAGCGTATCCTACGTGGCATGATTACTTCCAAAATTTATTTGCTCCTCATTATTTCTTCAAAAAAAGTGAAAAATTATTACTACCAAGCAAATTTTCTTTATTTGTTTTATGTATGAAAGAAGTAAATGAAGTGACTTCATAGGTTTTTTTCTTCAATCAAAATTGTGCAAAACAAACACATAAAGTGACTTCCGGTCCTGCGTCCATAAACTTTTTTGTGAAGCTACATCAAGAGTCTCTTCCAATAATTCCGCTACTTCCGGTCATCCAACCAGGCCCTTAATCAATGAACTAAGCCATGCAACCATCACGCAAAAACATTCTGCTAGAATTACTGGGTGATCAAACAGAGAGTATCCAAGTTCAAATAAAGGTAAAGACCATGGGATACTAACACGACATTGGAGGAATTTATCCACAACCAATCCTCAAAAACAATCAGCGCCAATACAAAAACATAACAAAATAACTTCTTTGAGAAAAGAAAAATAACTCGTACGTTGTTTCACGAGCATGCAAAGGCAAGCCAGGCATTCTGATCAGAAAATGTCGGAATAAATTCTATCATAGCTCCCCAAACCTGACCATTCCGCCACTAATCACTAATTCTGCGGAAAAAATCAAGAACTATATGACTCAATAACAATTTAAATACACATAAAATGATTCAATTCATAGCGTTGAGAATCGATTGAGGTGTAAAAGAGAGAGATTATGGGTCGAATTATACACAAAGGGTCTAATTTGTTGGGAGATTTCAGCTCGATCAGCTGGAGTAGCCCTCGATCAAGGAGATCTAAAGGCGATGTTCGAATTAGGGTTAGGGTTAGGGTTAGGGCTAGGGATAAAAACGATGCAGAGACGAAGATGTGTGTGTGTGTGAGAGAGAGAGAGAGAGAGTACCTGAGAATTTTCGCAATCGCCCCAGCTGATCGATTGAAGGAAGAAGAAGCAAATGAAAAAATGAGGGGAAAAATTTTGGAGATTGGGGACTTTTGAATGAGAATTGAAGATTAATCAAAGCTCTCAAATTTTGATTTCACGCAGCTTTCGTTGAGTTCTTGATTGGGGGCTGTAGGGATAAGAAAATGGGCCGAACCCGGCCCATTATAAAAGTAGGCTATATGTTTGGATCATGAAGTGTCAATAATCAAAGGATATAATCACTTTGAAAATAACATTTTTGACGTTTATTTTTTAAAGACATGCAATAATCAAAATCTAATATTTAGTGGTTATTATATAGTTTCATATCTATCTAATTAACATGCAAAGTAATCAACTTATAAAATATATTTTAATGTGTTTATACTTGTTTGTTCTTGTAAATCTATATTAAATTATCTTTTAATATGTTTATACAGTGCTCCAGATGATGATATTGAATGTGCAGACTAAGTTATCACACCTTGGACATCCACATAGAAAATTTACATTAATTGAAATATGAAGTTTTCACCTTGATTTGTTAGTCTCCTTATCAAAAGTAACTGAACCTTCTTCTATTTCCCCATTTGATTGTGAAAACATCAGAAACATCAAATAAAATATTAACATTTTCATCTTGGCTGGTGGCTTATCTTGCCAAAGAAATTGTTAAAAATTTTAATGAACTCTCACAATTATTCTTTACTTTTGTTTCAATAGAAAAAAAATTGTTGAAAAGAGATATTAAACTTATCAAATAATATTTACAACTTGTCAAGCAAGATAAATGAAGTGTTGAACATTGAAGGGAAAGAATTCTTCACTTGAACTTTAGATACATATATGCAAAATATCCACGGCATCTTTAAGTTGAATGAAAGAATAATGATAAAACTGAATTTCCCATACCCCCTCAGTTTTGGAGGTGCATCACATGACCCCCTTATTTTTAAAACCACACAATAAACCTCCTTTTGTTTTATTATTTTTTCAAAGTTACTCATTTATTTTTTCAAAGTTACTCATTCGGTTAAGCAGTTTGTTACACATGGTTTCATATGCCAAAAGACTAATTTGCATATAGTAACTAATTCCTCCATCATGTATGTTTTTTTTTATTTTAAATGAGCTTTGAGATAAAAATAAATAAAAAATCTCTATATTATGGAAGAGATATTATTCCATGTGATGGCGATCGGAATCTCCCTCAGATGTTGTCTTCCATCGATCTTGCAGCAAGCGGTGCTGCAACAATTGAGATTTAAAATGAGAGTTGAGCGTATGGATCTCAATGGGTTGTTGGCTATTGTTGACGCCGAGTTACTTGCAAGGGAAGTCCCGGGATGAGAAACTACCGTAAGACCCTCCGACGATCAGGTAAGTTTCGAAGAATATTGAGGCAGAATAGCGGCTTGTTGGATTGAGTTCGACGTACTTGAATCGTCTGGAAGAGGGGTTTATATAGCGGTCGCATGGAGCGAGCCGATACGAGATCATCACCGTCCGTTACGCCCCTGCGTCATATTCGCGTTGATGGTGGGATACGTCCATTAATGGCCAGATACGCCCATTGATAGCGAGATACGCTAGCGTGGGATGCGGGACGTGGAGCGGCGGAGATCTCGTCGTGGCGAGATACACGGAGCCGTTATGGGGCCGCTCGGGCTCTGTGCTTCCGATCAAACAAGGACACCAAGGAATCTCAGATATAGGATAGCTCAGAGACGAGCAAGTGAGTTGAGGAGCCTTAGCTATAGGATAGCTCGGAGACGAGCTATTGGCTGGCGTCCATCTGAAGGGGAAACGTATTCCGGGATTGTTAGTGTATATGCCCTAGAGGCCATTACTGTATCATACTAGTTTGTATATTACTTAATAGAAGCTTGGGATATTCACCTTGTATATACAATCTTGCTCAAAATAGTAGTATGCTACTTGGTTTGTTTCTACTTCAATGTGTACTTGTGTTTATTTTAGTATATCACCTATACACATTAGTGGAGCCCTTAGGATCTTTGCTTGATTACCAGCGTTGTGATGGCAGTCACACTAGTGGGGGCTGGGTAATCTATAAGCACATCCTTATGCAGGTCCCTAGTCGCAGGACTATCGAGACAGGGCATCGATACTCCGGAGTAGACTAGCGCATGCGCTTCTCATCCCAGAGTGGGAGATGGTCTGTCCACAGCCATCAGTATGTCGTACTGGAGATAGTATGCGGGCGCTCATTGGGTTACGAGTACACTGGACAGGACTCGTCGGGAACTGACCGGTTGGTATTATACCTATCGTCAGTTATCAGTTCCCAGGTGACATGAGTACAGCTTAGTCCGCTGACTTGACACTATCACTTCGCCTCGAGTGTGTTCCCACCGTACTTTGATTACTACCCTACCACGGCTCAAAGGAGTCGTGCAAACAGGTAGTAGTTGGGTGCAGTCCCGAAGCACTTGGAGGCAGTGACGGTTAGACAGGATTCGTCTTTCCCGGTATTGGGGGTTGACATCGCGCTGTGTCTAGGAGAGCCATTACACGAGTAGTCCCTGGCCAGGGCAAGCGAGATATACTGGTAGGCTTCCAGTGTTATCTCAGGGTGTATTGAGCTTCACTCCGACACGACTTGTACCGCTATTAGGGGACTGACGTTTACCGCCCCCCTAGGCCCGCCATGCGATGTATCAGACGAACAGACCGGACTGTACGGAGACTGTCACATTCAGGCTCAGTAGGAGTTCAGATGGGTTTCACCTCGTCAGTCTTCTTGTCGGCATCTACCTGGGGACCGTTACGCACAGCTAGTACCGCTTGCGGTCTGTGGTTAAACCCACTGCCAGTGTAGTGTCGAGTCTTTAGAGTCCCACACAGAAAGCTATTCGCCTTTAGGCAAAAGAGTAGAGGTCGCATGGTTTTGCGACAGGTCGCATGGTTTTGCGACAGGGTTCGGTCACATCCGTGCACTTGTGCACGTATAGTGTCCGGACAGTTAACACTAGCGGGCTTTGGTTTAAGCCAGATCCTAGTGTACGTTTTGGGATTGATTTTATCTCGTTTGTATTCGTGTTCCTCGGAACGCGGATGCGGATGTGTATGCACAGTTGACAGAGAGACAGAGGCAGAGTATTCTCATTGGGGTTGACGACTGTTGACTGTTGACAGTTGACTGTTGACCATTGACTTTTGCTTAACCCTAATGAGAATAAGATATATGATTAACATTAATATTAATTAAGTATTATAGTGACATGGTTGTTGAGGGGTTGACTTTGTTGACTTGTTGACTTTGTTGACCGGTTGACTAGGTTGGACTAGTTGACCATCATCATGACAATGGCTATCATTCCATGGCAAAGACTTTTGCTTGCTTGTTTATTTATGCAAAATGAGTGCATGAAATGATATAGCCATTTTGACTTAAACCATTTACACAATACTTGATTACTATTTTTGTTATGATGGCTTTTGGATTATGAGAGGTGAGAATGAGATGAGTATGGTTCATTCTATCATTTGCTTTCTCTCTCTTGAGCTCTCTCATTCTCAAGCTCTCCCTCTTCCTCTTGCTCTCTCTACCTCAAGGCAAACCATTCTCATGTGTTGAGACTCATTACCTTAGAGATAAAAAGACACCAAAACATTCCTCTACTCATTCTAGTTCACAAGGCCTAGCAAGCCAAGTGATCTAGTTTCTTCAAAGTTCGAAGAAGCCAAAGGTAGAAGCTTTCGGGTGGATCCATCTTCGGCGCAAGGAGACGACGAGGTGAAGCCGATCCGGACAACCATCGAGGCTTGAAGACGAAGGAGTTCAAGAAAGAAAGGTATAACCCCCTAACCGAGTAGTTAACAACTCCTAGTTAGGTTGTTAGTTAGATGTTTAACAAAGATCCGGTTTTGAGTCCATGTTACCGCCTCTAGAAAAATTGTTTTTCACCAAATTCCGCAAGCCCGAAAGAGCCAGGAGAGGTAGCATGGACTTACAGGAAGATCTTCTAAAAGGTCAAATGCACCATACTTATTCCCGCTCCGTAGCCTCCAGAAATCCAGTGGGCTTACGTGGACGACTCATCGTCTGCTGCGTGGACGACTCGTCGTCATCTGCTGCATGTCTCCCTTCCTTACCTAGGAGTCAAGGTGATGATCGAGCGCGACATACGAACGAACGAACGCCAAGTATAGGTAGGTCGGCGCCGTCCTCATCCAGGAGTCGAGGTGATGATCGAGCGCGACATACGAACGAGCGAACGCCAAGTATAGGTAGATCGGCGTCCCTAGACTCAGCCTTGGATGAGCCGAATAGGAAACTACTCGGACGCCTCGTGACGAAAGCTTTAGATCCACAGAATGGTCGGGCAGGGAGCTGCCCTCAGCGGATGAGCCGAGCAGGAAATTACTCGGCCGCCTCGTGACGAGGGCTTTGGATCCGCAGAGTAGCCGGGCAGGAAGCTGCCCTCAGCGGATGATCCGAGCAGGAAACTACTCGGCCGCCTCGTGATGAGCACTTTGGATCCGCAAAGTAGCCGGGCAGGAAGCTACCCTCAGCGGATGATCCGAGCAGGAAACTGCTTGGCCGCC
This sequence comes from Agapanthus africanus, assembly GCA_030015575.1. Taxonomy (NCBI): domain Eukaryota; kingdom Viridiplantae; phylum Streptophyta; class Magnoliopsida; order Asparagales; family Amaryllidaceae; genus Agapanthus; species Agapanthus africanus. Next base: position 53,308,699 of record CM057347.1, read on the forward strand.
CCATGACGAGGGCTTTAGATCCGCAGAATAGCGGGGCAGGAAGCTGCCCTCAGCGGATGATCCGAGCAGGAAACTACTCGGCCGCCCCGTAACGAGGGCTTTGGATCCGCAGAGTAGCCGGGCAGGAAACTGCCCTCAGCGGATGAGCCGAGCAGGAAACTACTCGGCCGTCTCGTGACGAGAGCTTTGGATCTGTAGAGTAGCCGGGCAGGGAGCTGCCCTCAGTGAATGAGCCGAGCAGGAAACTACTCGGCCGCCTCATGACGAGAGCTTTCGTATCTTGGCCTCCTTGATTCTTGGGATCTCTTGGGATGTCGTTCAGACTTTCTTGACCAGCATGGGGGGAGTGGGAAAGTAATCGGACGCCACATGGCCGCGCTTTATCGGGAAGATACGATATTCCGTGATTCACGTTGTGGCGTGAGAAGATCTCGGCCGTTGGAAGACTTTTGTTGAGGCTATAAATATCGAAGGTATAGCCTCCCCTTCGGGCATCCACGTTTATTTCCTTCTAGTCGTTTCGTCTTTTTCTGATGACGGGCCGCGCGTACACCATCCGAGAGATCATAGCTGGAAACGACGTGTATTTCTATGGTTCGATCATTCCGAGGCGACGTATGAGGCCATGATAGGTCGTTTGGAGGGCCACTGTGGGCGTCTACTTTCCCGTCGATCCCCTCTCCTGCAAGTGCTAATCTATGTGATATGGAGGTCTTCCCAGGGTCTTTACAAGGCCCTATCCCCACAGGCAATGGATGAGGCGTTTGACAAGATGCATACGGCCCACGAACTAGGTTTGATCTCGAAGAGCAGGCAGGCTCGCACAATGGATATTCTTCTCGAATGTTTTTAACAGAGGTTGGTCATGGTGTCGTGTTCGGCGGAGGGAACCCTCGACGAATCCGTAACTTCTAGGGTCCATGGGTACCGACAAAGGGAGCGGGCGGTAGCTGCTTGGGCTTGGCTGGAGGAACACTCCTCCGAGTATCATCGTCAATGTTTTCTTAACCCACTTCCCCTTCTGTTGTAATAGTTTAGGGATTATGTGCTTTTTCTTTTGCTCTGTAAGGCTGAGGAGCCGAGAATACCTATGAATAAATTCTTAATAAATTTTCTTTGGCACGAAGATCTCTTATTGCTCGTGATTACGGAACATCGAACCTCATTGCTCGTGGGCATCCCAGGGAAGAGTTAGACTCAGGTCGGCTGCTCTTTGAGCGTGCCTGGGTACTTGTCCGGGGAAAGCCCGTGACCGGATGCTACAAATTCCGTGTTTTGTCGGGCGAGGGAGTGCCTGTTTTGAGTGAGTACGGCGGGTAGGGACAACCCGCCAGCCTTAGGGAGGAGCAGGAATCTACCCGCGTGAGAACTCGGCTTAGAAATTTTAGTCATCACGAAAGGGAATTTTATTATTTGAAAGGGTACAAGTTCATCTATACAATTTAAGCTTTTCGGCGTTATATAGACGAGGAAAATCATGCCCCCCAGAGTCTTGGAGACGATAGGCTCCGACGGGTAATGTCTCCGTCACGAGGAATGGCTCGTCCCATTTCGGGGAGAACTTATGTAGTTTCCCTTGGTCCACGAATTCGTTTCACCGTAAGACCAAGTCTCCTGTCTTGAAGGCTCGATATTTAACTCAGGCGTTGTAGTAGCAGGCGGTCTTCTGCTGATAAGCGGCCATCTTGATTTTTGCCCGATATCTTTTTTCCAATAAGATTCTAGGTTGCTTTGTGGTGCCAGGGTGTGTTAGCCTCATCGTCGAAGTGCTCGACTCAATAACTGGGCAATCCAATTTCCGCGGGGTCCATTGCCTCGGTGCCGTAACAGAGGCTAAAACAGGGTTTCCCCTGTAGGTGTTTCTCTTAACGTCCGCAACGCCCACATTACCCGAGGAAGTTCCTCGACCCAGCTGCCCTGTCCTCCCTCCAGGTGGGCTCTGAGCCCACGGATGACGCCTCGGTTTACTATTTCGACTTTGCCGTTGCATTGGGGATGTGCGACCGCGGAGAACTTCATCAATATGTGACAGCCGTTGCAAAATTCGCTGATTTTGTCATTTTCAAAGTTGGTTCCATGGTTGGCGACGATACACCTCGGGATTCCGGATCAGGAGATTATATTATTTTGCAGGAATTTTATCGTAGAGGCGGCGTCTGGTTTTCTGATTGGCACGGCTTCTATCCGTTTTATAAAGTAGTCTATAGTGACAAGGATGTATTTATATCCGCCCGTGCCGGTGGGGAGCTGGCCCATCATATCCATCCCCCACTGTGCAAATGGCCAAGGGAAACTTAGTGTCGTTAATTCGGTGGCGGGGAGCTGAGGGACGCTGCCAAAGAGTTGGCAGTTCTTGCATCTTCTGACCAGCTTTCCTGCATCTTAATGTATTGTCGGCCAGTAATACCCTTGCAACAGTGTCTTTTGAACTAGGCTGCGGGCCCCTTGATGTGCCCCTCCGACCTCTTCGTGTATCTCTCGTAGGATGTAGTCTGCTTTGTCATGATCGATACATCGGATTAGAGGTTGGGTGTATGACTTCTTGTACATGTTTCCTTTGCTCCACACGAAGTGGCGAGCTTTCGCTCGAAGTTGGCGAGCCTCGACCCGGTCCTCAGGGAGTACTCTGTTCTTTAGAAATTCTACAATGGGTTCTCTCCAATTTAGGACATCCCTTCGAGTCGTTTAGATCTGGAGTGTTCCCTCTTCATCTTCGACGCTGGGTCGTGGCAGGACTTTGAAGAGAATGTTTCTTTTGAGATTGACCGAATAGGAAGAAACATTCTCGGGCGTTCAAGTTTCTGGGAATAGTTTCCACTTGGAACTCGTCGAAATTTCTCCGAAGTCTTTTTACCTCCGCTAGGTACTTTATCATTAGTGATTCCCGGGCTTCGAAACGCTCGATCACTTGGCCGACGATTAGCACGGAGTCGCTGCGTACCCTGATCGTCTTTAGCCCCATGTCGGAAGCGATTGTTAGTGATTGATACGAAAAAGTGTGTTTGTAGTTAACCGCAATCAATAACGGTGTCGCGTGTAGCTAGACCGAGATGAGTACGGGTCGTCCTCAGGGAAACGTGGAACCTTTTACTCTTCCTTTAGATGTGTTGAAAAAGAGAGGAGGAAATAAGAATTTTGTGAAAAGTTTCTAGATCTACGTTAAGCAAGAATGCAAAAATATAGATCTAGATTATTTTAGAGACTTCGATAATATAATAAGAAGGCTTGTAGGGTTCGTTAGGATTTAGTAGTTATGGACGATTAATTAAAAGTTACCCTTTTTATCCATTAATAGATTTATAACTAGAACGACGGTGATGCGTGTAGATTAGGCTTTCTGGAGGGAAAAGGAATCCCACTCTTAACCCTTATCTCGACACGGAACTCCGTTCATATCTAGCCTTTACCAAAACAATCATTAATCTAATCTCTAATCGCGGTCGGAACTAGCAAAGAATTGCTAGCGCGCCCGATTAGGATGTTAATGATTCTTTTGATAAAGTTCATAAACTTTATAGGACTTAAAAAGGGTTTAGTTATTTTCATCGTCCATTAGCCTACTCTAATCCTACGAACCCTAACAAGCGAAGAATTACTCGCGCATGTTGGGAGAAGAAGATGAAAAGACAAAGAGGGAAAACATAATGTAAAATGCAAAAACAATTAAATAAAATAACTACCTTTATTAATCGACTTGAACAAACTACACTTTAATTCGTAGAAAATGATTACAAACTAGTTGCTTCTCGATCTTTCCTAAGGAGGTAGTCGAACAGTCGATGATCAGCCTGGATGCGTGAGCGTCTGGAGTTTCGTGATCTCTTCGGCTTGATAGCTTTTCCAAGAGGCCCTCGGTGCCCTTTTATAGTGCAAAGCCAGAATCTTTTAGTTGGAAACTTGGTAAAATTCAGCAGAGATTTACTCCACAAAATTTTAGCACACAATCTCTCTAGATTGCCGCGGATCCGCGGCCAACAGGGGGGTTTGGCCGCGGTTTCGCGGCCAATGGTGAGGATCTCTTCACCAATTTCTTGGGCTCTCTGATTTTGACATTTGGCAATCCTAGGCATCTTTAGAATTCAGAAATCTTCTCTCGGTTGCTTCCAGACTTGGTCTCCAAGTTTTGCTTCTTAATTTGGCAAGTTTTCTTCAACAAATTGATTTGTTTGATAAATTCTTCATAACAACTTGGAAATATTCTGCACAACAACTCAAATAAGATTTTAGTAGACTTTGTTCTACTAGGATTAGGTCAATAATATTTGCATACATTTTCCTACCAAATGATAATTAAAATATATTAACACATGGAAAATAATGTTTTTACACATAAACCCTCATATGTATAATATATTATAATAAAGTCCTTTTTTAATATGAAAATGGTAGGAAAAATGTAATATAAATGTGCAGTTTTATCAACTGAACAAATACCCCCAAACTTATCTTTGATCGTCCCGAGCAAACTAGTTTATTTAAGAGGAGAAAAAGAAAGGTGAAAACTAAGCACACTTTCGTAGGCAGACACGATTGCACTGAGCACGTGCAACAAGCCGTTAAACCTCTAGGTGTCCCTATTAGGAGGAGTGTTGTCTCCTGAGGGTTTTCAGCGGATTACACCCCCAAAATCCAATAACAAAAGAAAGATGGTGAAATTTACATATAAAGATAAGAACCATAAAAGAAAGGCTTTGAAAAGAAGAGTTTCCAACTATACTAGCTTTTCAGTTATCATGAGCCCTATCTTAATAGTCATGAAAAAATGTTAGAAATCACATCATCTCTCAATAAAACATCGTTTTTATTCTTCATTCCTACCTTTCATCCAAACATTGATCATATAACCCCACGTGTGTGTAAAGAACATCCCTACACTCGGAGAATTCAATTCAAGCTATCATACTCTTGTCCATCTACCTTAGTACTTTTTAATTTGATGAATATTAAGATTCGCTCACACATTTTCATGCGACCGTTAATACTTCTTGAGGTACTAACAGACCAATTACTCGTGTGCTTGCTGATTAGGTGATAGTATTTTCCTCGTCTTGCACCACCTAAGGCTTAGCAGTGACTCCCAGACCAGTTGGCCTTAGGGCACTAGGTGAAGAGGCACCCTCGCTATATTTTTTTATTGCTGCCTTGGCGATAACAAAACCAGTGTTCATTTTTTTTCTTTTCACCAATTTTATATTTTCTTCATTTTATTTTTTTTCATTTTCTTCATACTTTGGCTTTTAGACAAGAACATTTCAAGGTATCCTCTACTATCCCGAGTTTCAAGACGTGTGTAAGTGCATATAGTAGGGTATCAACATTCAAATGTTTGGCTTCCAGAATAGAAACTATTTTTCAGACTTATTTTTATCCTCAGATTAGTGACTTCCTTCATTTTACCAACCCTTGGGACAACAGCTCATAACTACTTATTACTAGTTCGTGTAAGAAAACTTCTAATTTTCTTGGTTTTCTTAAACTATTCCAATCTTTTGGATGTAATTTTTCACTTTCTACTCTTTTGTTATAAAAAAATTTTAATGCCCGGTGTCAAAGAAAATTCAGTGAATACAAACCTCCCCCCCAAACCTGTTTTCAGCAGTGTCCTCACTGATGTAGCCTTTTGAGAACATGGACCTGTATACTAAGGGAGAGATACAAGGGGTAAAATAATAGTTAAATGAAAAATTCCCCCAAATTTATTCTTTGACACGCACAGATATTCAATCAAATCCATTTTTACTCACCTCCATTCTTAAAATGAGAAAATGTTACAAAAACATGGAGGTGAGGCGGATGAAATTTAGTTTTGATAAAGCGGCTCCTATAAAAACAGGAGCTCCTCCGTGGGGTCAGCAGAAAAATACGGTTTTAATCTATGCCCATTTACTTTAAAAATTGAACCGTTTTTCAAATTTTCGACTTCAACTGCCCCGTGCGGGTGTACATACCGCACCACAAAAGGTCCTTTCCAACGAGATTTAAGCTTACCCGGATGAAGATGGAGACGGGAATCGTAAAGAAGGACTTGTTGCCCCGATGTGAAGGTTTTTCTAGAAAGATTTTTATCGTGGAATACTTTAGTCCTATTCTTTACTATCACCGCATTATCGTAAGCTTCATCGCGGAGTTCGCTTAGCTCATTCAATTGCAGCTTCCGATAGCTGCCTGCATGATCAAGATCAAAATTAAACTCTTTAATAGCCCACATTGCCTTATGTTCAATCTCGACAGGGAGGTGGCATGCCTTCCCAAACACAAGGCGGTATGGAGACATACCAAGATCGGTCTTATAAGCGGTGCGGAATGCCCAAAGAGCATCCGTCAATTTAGTTGACCAATCCTTACGGTTTTTGGAAATTGTCTTCTCCAATATCTGTTTGATCTGCCTATTTGAGATCTCATCCTGCCCGCTTGTTTGGGGGTGATAGGGCGTAGAAAGCTTGTGGGTGATTGAATATTTCCGCATCAAGGCCTCGAAAGACCTATTGCAGAAATGTGTCCCGTTGTCGCTAATGATAGCGCGAGGGTGTCTGAATCGCGAAAAGATATTTTCTTTAAGGAACTTAATGACAACTTTGTTGTCATTAGTGCGACACGGTACAGCTTTCACCCACTTCGAGACATAATCAACCGCTAACAAGATATATAGATTCCCAAAAGAGTTGGGAAAAGGGCCCATAAAATCAATACCCCAAACATCAAATATTTCCACAACCAATATAGGTTGGAGTGGCATCTCATTCCTTCGTGAAATCCGACCCAAATGCTGACATCGCGGACAAGTTTTGCAATGTTCAAATGCATCTTTAAATAATGTTGGCCAATAAAAGCCACATTGCAAAACTTTCTCCGCCGTTTTTCGAGGTCCAAAGTGACCGCCGCAGGCCTGATCATGACAAAATGATAACACGCTCTTGAATTCATCGTTAGGGACACACCTGCGAATGATTTGATCGGAACAATACTTGAATAGATATGGTTCATCCCAGTAAAAATATTTTACTTGGGATAAAAATCGAAGTTTGTCTTGTTTCGACCAATCGCTAGGTATAAGTCCTGTCGCAAGATAGTTCACGATATCCACGAACCAAGGTTCGTAGGATACATTCAAGAGCTGTTTGTCGGGAAATGAGTCATTTATCGGTACGGTCACAGTTGGCGAAGAAGTGATGCGTGAAAGATGGTCGGCTACAACGTTTTCACATCCACTCTTGTCTTTGATGACAAGATCAAATTCTTGTAACAATAGGATCCAACGTATTAGCCTGGCTTTTGCATCCTTCTTCGATAAAAGATGTCGTAGGACGGAGTGATCTGTGTAAACTACAATAGGCGAGCCAATCAGTAGGGCCTGAATTTCTCTAATGCAAATACAACTGCCAAGAGTTCTTTCTCGGTAGTTGTGTAATTTATTTGTGCATCATTGAAGGTCCTACTTGCATAGTAAATTACATGTGGCATCTTATCAATGTGCTGTCCTAAGACCGCACCAATAGCAAAATCTGATGCATCACACATAAGTTCGAACGGGTGGTTCCAATCCGGAGCTGATAAAACGGGGGCTGTAGTGAGTGATTCTTTAAGTGATTCAAAAGCAGTCTCACAATCCGAATCGAAGTGAAAAGTAGTGTCCTTGGCCAATAGAAGGGTTAAGGGTCTAGCAATTTTGCTAAAATCCTTAATAAATCTCCTATAAAATCCTGCATGACCAAGGAAGGATCGTATATCTTTGACGCAATTGGGACGAGGGAGGTTTTGAATGACATCTATTTTAGCTCTGTCAACCTCAATGCCTTTATGTGAAATTATATGTCCAAGTACAATACCTTCTTGGACCATAAAATGGCATTTTTCCCAATTCAAAATCAAGGTCTTATCCTTACAGCGTGTAAGAACAGCGTCAAGATTACGAAGGCAGTCCTCAAAGGAGTCCCCAAAAATGGATAAATCGTCCATAAAAATTTCTAGAAAATTTTCCACCATATCTGAAAATATCCCCATCATGCACCGCTGAAATGTAGCGGGAGCATTGTATAACCCAAAGGGCATGCGTCTATAAGCAAAAGTTCCGAAAGGACAAGTAAAAGTGGTTTTATCTTGATCCTTTTCGGCGATGGGGACCTGGTTATAGCCAGAGTATCCGTCCAAGAAACAGTAGTATTCGTGTCCCGCTAATCGTTCTAACATCTGGTCAATGAAAGGTAGAGGGAAGTGATCTTTCCTCGTCGCGGCATTGAGTTTCCTGTAATCGATACATACGCGCCACCCAGTTTGGGTGCGTGTTTGGATTAACTCAATAGCCTCATTAGTGATGACCGTGATGCCAGACTTTTTAGGGACCATATGAATTGGACTTACCCATTGGCTATCAGATATGGAGTAAATTATTCCACTATCAAGGCACTTGACGATTTCTTTCTTTACCGCCTCCTTCATAACGGGATTTAACCGTCTTTGTGGGTCTCGGGTTGGTTTGGCTTCATCCATCAGATGTATATAATGTTCAACAATTAAGGGACTAATCCCTTTGATATCAGCCATTGTCCAACCAAATGCTTCCCGATTCGATCTCAACACTGCCAAAAGTGCATTCTCTTGCTCTACGGCTAGAGAAGCGGATATAATCACTGGCAAAGTCTCATTCTCTCCTAAATATGCATATTTAAGATGAGAAGGTAGCGGTTTGAGATCAAGAATTGGCGGAGAGACAATAGAAGGTGGGGTAAGCGAATGATATTCGGACTCCCGAAGAGATTCAAAACTTGCATAAGATATTGACTCAGAAAGTGCTGTTGACTTTTGCAACGAGTCAACGGGTTCAATCTCAAGGTCGGACTCATTGAACATATCCTCACTGTGAAGTGGTGCAAGATCAAACGATGTCCCATTAGTGTTGTCGAGAACATCAAAGCAAAGTTCCTCATCCATGCAGCTTTCGGAAGCTATCTCGTGGATGGAACAAACATCCAGCAAATGAGCAGAAGGTTCTGATGGCTGACTTCCTAGTTTGTAAATATTAAGCTCAATTGTCATTTTCCCGAAGGATAAGTTTATAGAACCGTTACGACAATTAATCACAGCGTTAGAAGTTGCTAGGAAGGGTCGACCAAGTATCACCGGGATTTGATTGCGTGGGTTTGCCACAGGTTGTGTATCTAAAACAATAAATTCCACGGGAATTATGAATTCCCCGACTTTAATTAACACATCCTCTAGTTCGCCCCGAGATTTGGTGATAGATCGGTCTGCCATCTGGAGAGTACAATGGGCGGGTTTTAACTCTCCAATTCCTACATGCTCGTAAACTGAATAAGAAAGCAAGTTGACGCTAGCGCCTAGATCGAGTAAAGCACGATTTATATTTTTACCCCCAATAGAAATAGAGATTGTAGGACAGCCGGGGTCCTTACGTTTCTTTGGTATTTGTTGGGTAAAAGCTGTGCTAACATTACTCGTCATGAAAACCTTTTTAGGCACTTGAGTTTTTCTCTTCCTAGTGTACAAGTCTTTAAGGATTCTTGGATAAGATGGGACTTGTTGAATGGCATCTAGGAGAGGAATATTCACGCTAATTTGCTTAAACATTTCCACAATCTTCTCCATTTGCGGGTTAGGTCGGTTGGCCCTTAATCGGTTTGGAAATGGAGCTCGATCAATAAGTTTTGGGTCCAACGTTTGTGGAGAAGACTGTGGCGACGGGTTCGATCCCAAAATTGGAGTGGGAATCGACTTAGATAGATTTGGTGAAATGTTTAAGCCTTGGGGAAAACGGAGAATAGGCTCGGACGAAGGTGGGAGACTAGATGAGTTAGGGGAAGAAGAAGAAGAAGAAGGGGGTATCAAATGTGTCACTATCATCAAATTGCTCACCCACTCGGTTGTTCAGCACTCTCCCCGATCTCAACGTAGTGACGGCATTCACATTATGACTTTGTGAATGTCCAGGATTCGGTAGGGGTTGAGATGGGAGTTTCCCTTTCTCTCTCGCACTCATTGCGGCGTTTAATTGTGCGATTTGGTTTTCTATTGATTTGATACTCTCACCATGGGAGGAGGAGTTTTTCGTTAGGGCATCAATAGAAGACCTCATCTCAGCCGAAATTTGCATGGATTGTTTCATGAACATATCCAAAGTTTGTGCAAGTGAGTTGTCAGTACCGGCCATTTGTGGTGTAGAAATGTTGGCCGGATTTTGGAAATTCTGTGACTGAAAGAGGGGCTGATTCCGTGGTTGTGGTTGCTGTGGAGAAGGTCTTTGAAAATTACTTTGTTGGTTTTGATTCCAAGCAAAGTTAGGATGATTCCTCCATCCTTGATTATATGTGGAAGAATAAGGGTCGTTTCTAGGTCGCTGCTGAAAAGCAGCATTAGCTTAAAACAATGCATTCATAGGACATTCTTCCGTTAAGTGTGAAGGATCCGAACAGCAACCACAAACGGTCTTAGGAAGCGTGACCTGATTTAGGGAGAAAGATGAGAACTTGTTTTCAATAGCGTCGAGTTTCTTTTGTATCGCTGCCATTTCGGCTTTCACTGCGATGGAAACGTCGAGCTGGTGAATACCTCCCTTAGTTGTAGGTGGTCTTACGCTTTCCCACTGCAACGTGTGTTCAGCGAGATCTTCCAGATATTTCCATGCTTCACCATCATCTTTAGACATGAAATTGCATTGACACATTGTTTCAAGCATCTGCTTTGTCGCTGGATTAATGCCCTCATATATAATCCGACATAAATCCCATCTTTGTATTCCGTGATGGGGGCATTGGACAAGCAGATCTTTGAAACGTTCAAAGCACTTCCAAAATGGTTCATTGGGAAGCTGGGTGAACTGGTTGATCTCGCTCCTAATGTGGGCAGTCTTATGGTTTGGGTAAAACTTCTTAAGAAATGCTATGACGAATTCGTCCCAATTAGTGATAGAGTGTGCGGCAGTATTGTAAAGCCATTTTTCTGCCAAGTCGCACAATGTGAATGGGAGAAGACGTAAGCGCATAGCATCTAAAGTCAATTGTGAAGTACCCATCATTGCGCATACGTTTTCGAATTTGGTGATGAAAACGTACGCGTCTTCCGACTCAAGCCCGTGAAATTTGGGCAGCAGGTTGATGTAGTGGGGTTTAATTTCGAAATTATCCCCGTTAGGTGGTGGAAGAGATAGACAAGTAGGAAGGGGACCATGAATAGGATAGCATCTCTCTTGGAGAGAGATGCGCGGTGGATTCTGCTCACCTACGGGCGGTGGCAGCGTGGTGTTATAATTAGATGGAGTGCCGTCCATCACGGTCGATGTGGTGTGTGGTGGGGGAAAAGAAGATGAAGAAGTACCGACTTCGGTGTTGATAGAAGGAACGCGGACAAGACGGGCACTAGGATCCCGTGTCCAGCCGAGCATGCACTAAGCGGGTTTAGTGCAAGTGGCAGCGTGTGTGTGATTTAAAAATTGGTTTGTTTTTGAAAAAAATGGGACTCAAGACAAATCACTCTAAAATGCAAAAGCAACCCTAGAACTAAGGTTACCTAGGTCCAGTCTCTAGACCGCTCCTAGACTTCCAAAGGACAAGCTGCAGGATAAATCCTCTACCGCCTCCGTACTACCCTTGTAGCCAGGTAAGTGCCAGGTAAGTGGGAAGGAACCACGTCGTGGGCCTAATTAAAAACCACTAGCCTTTGTCACACTTGCCTAGGCACTACAAAAGTAATGCGGATAAACGATAGATTACCCACGACCTTCCTCTGTCCTTATTGAGCGCGACAGTCCTTAGAGTCTGGTCTAGATATTTTTTAAATTAATGAAGGGTTGATCTATATGCTCGGTTTGTGATTTGTTGGGCTTAGGAAGGGTGGTGAAATCCCCACCTAATCTTGATTTGGTCTTTGCCCCTTAAAGTCCGTATTAAATATGCAAAACAAAACCAATCACAAAACTTTTGCAAAAATATTTTTGAGCGGCGCAATTTTGCAAAGATTCCTGCAGAAAATAGATTTTATTGGATTTGAGGGGAGAGAGAAGGAGTTAAGAAAGATACCAGAGAATTCTGTGGCCCTAACTCTTCTATCCTGCCGCGATTCCGCCGCATAAAGTGCCTTTATGCCGCAGTTCCGCCGCGTGGCAGAGGGATCACTTGATGAAAATTTTTGTATAGCCTTCTGTGCTCCTTTGGATCTCTAAAAATGGCTCTGTTCCCTGTTCCCCTTAATTCTGTGTCTCCATATCTCCTTGCAAAAATTCACGCACAAATCGTTAAATATGCAATTTGCAGTTTTGTGTTAATAATGATATGACTCGTCTAAGAATTCAACACAAATAGTAAAAATAAAAAATTACACACGTATCCCCGGCAACGGCGCCATTTGATTGATATGAAAAAGTGTGTTTGTAGTTAACCGCAATCAATAACGGTGTCGCGTGTAGCTAGACCGAGATGAGTACGGGTCGTTCTCAGGGAAACGTGGAACCTTTTACTCTTACTTTAGATGTGTTGAAAAAGAGAGGAGGAAATAAGAATTTTGTGAAAAGTTTCTAGATCTACGTTAAGCAAGAATGCAAAAATATAGATCTAGATTATTTTAGAGACTTCGATAATATAATAAGAAGGCTTGTAGGGTTCGCTAGGATTTAGTAGTTATGGACGATTAATTAAAAGTTACCCTTTTTATCCATTAATAGATTTATAACTAGAACGACGGTGATGCGTGTAGATTAGGGTTTCTGGAGGGAAAAGGAATCCCACTCTTAACCCTTATCTCGATACGGAACTCCGTTCATATCTAGCCTTTACCAAAACAATCATTAATCTAATCTCTAATCGCGGTCAGAACTAGCAAAGAATTGCTAGCGCGCCCGATTAAGATGTTAATGATTCTTCTGATAAAGTTCATAAACTTTATAGGACTTAAAAAGGGTTTAGTTATTTTCATCGTCCATTAGCCTACCCCAATCCTACAAACCCTAACAAGCGAAGAATTACTCGCGCATGTTGGGAGAAGAAGATGAAAAGACAAAGAGGGAAAACATAATGTAAAATGCAAAAACAATTAAATAAAATAACTACCTTTATTAATCGACTTGAACAAACTACACTTTAATTCATAGAAAATGATTACAAACTAGTTGCTTCTCGATCTTTCCTAAGGAGGTAGTCGAACAGTCGATGATCAGCCTGGATGTGTGAGCGTCTGGAGTTTCATGATCTCTTCGGCTTGATAGCTTTTCCAAGAGGCCCTCGGTGCCCTTTTATAGTGCAAAACCAGAATCTTTTAGTTGGAAACTTGGTAAAATTCAGCAGAGATTTACTCCACAAAATTTTAGCACACAATCTCTCTAGATTGCCGCGGATCCGCGGCCAACAGGGGGGTTTGGCCGCGGTTCCGCGGCCAATGGTGAGGATCTCTTCACCAATTTTCTTGGGCTCTCTAATTTTGACATTTGGCAATCCTAGGCATCTTTAGAATTCAGAAATCTTCTCTCGGTTGCTTCCAGACTTGGTCTCCAAGTTTTGCTTCTTAATTTGGCAAGTTTTCTTCAACAAATTGATTTGTTTGATAAATTCTTCATAACAACTTGGAAATATTCTGCACAATAACTCAAATAAGATTTTAGTAGACTTTGTTCTACTAGGATTAGGTCAATAATATTTGCATACATTTTCCTACCAAATGATAATTAAAATATATTAACACATAGAAAATAATGTTTTTACACATAAACCCTCATATGTATAATATATTATAATAAAGTCCTTTTTTAATATGAAAATGGTAGGAAAAACGTAATACAAATGTGCAGTTTTATCAACTGAACAGTTTGCATGGAGTCGCTTCCCTGATATTGAGAGGGAGGGTGATCGATCCCTCGGCTAGGACGGAATGGTTCGTGAACCCGGAGAGGATGTGGGAGATCGGTTGGAGGTCGGACGGATTTAATCTCATACGCTGGAAACAGTCGTAAAACAGGATATCCGCCGAGCTCCCCAAGTCGATCAATATTCTCCGGATTGCATACCGGTTAACCCGGGTTATTATCACAAGGGGATCATTGTGCGGGAGTGATATGCCGTGAAGGTTCTCGTCGGTGAAGATGATCGGATTGTCCTTCTTGCACTTCTTGTGGGGCGGATCACTCAAGGTCGTGACCGGCCGGAGGCGGCAGCCCCCTGTTCACTGCCGAAAGACCGGACCAAGACGTTGGGACGTCTTGCCTGAATTTGGGGGCAGATACTATTTGGACCTATCAATCCACCTCTCCAAAAATACCAAGTTGATTTATGGCACCGTATATTAGAGGTTTGAGCGGACGCGACCGTTGTAGCATACTTTATCAGATCCCCCTTCGTTTGCGAGGGGTTTTTGATTGTGGGGACGCTCTTCCCTGCAGGCGCTAGCCCATGCAGTTAATTACGTTACTGCATCACGATAACCACTTTCTCCTGCTCCGGAGGTTCACTTCGTGTCGTGTGTATGTTTGTTTTTATTTTGGGTTGCCCATGGATTGTATACGGAGACTAATTTATGTCGTCGCCCGTAGAGCGTGGATTAGTCTAAATCCGTATATTTTTAGATTTGGGTATGGGTTGATTTAAGGACCGTTAATCTGGTTTAAGATTAAGATCGACTTAAACATATAAGCATTAGGGCTCGATTATTTTAGTTTAAGGACATCGGTCCATTATCGCCATGTTTAAGGCGAAGTCTTAGTTTAAGGACGTTTCGGTCCATTATCGCCGTATTTGGGGGCGAATATTAGTTTAAGAACATTTCGGTCCGTTATAGCCATATTTGGGGGCGAATATTAGTTTAGGGACATTTCGGTCCAATATTCAATTTGCGCGCACGTATATTTGTTATGTGACGAAGTGAACGATGTTGATATGGAATGTGCCCAATTTGAGGCACGATCCGATTTGAGGTGTGCACGTCAATTTGGAAGTGCATCAATATGGGATGAAAGGAGTTGTTGGTCGTTGGGACCCGCCACCTCTCTGAAGACGTTGAAGAATTACAACGACATATCTCAGAGGTGTGAAGAGATGTACCCTTGAACCAAATCCCGTGTTTGAAGGAGAGGGGTTATGGTGGCCTTAAGAATTTTTGTTAAGGATACGTTAGTCTTATTTGAGACTAAGATCCACTTAACAACATTTCAGGATCTTCCTTATTTAAGACCCAGCAATAGAGCATTTGGACTCAGTTGCAAGACTTTAGCAACTTAGCCAATTTGGGCTTTAGTCTGCTTAGTCTCCCTTCTTTTTTTTTGAAAAAAGTGCTAAGCACTTGTTTGGGCTCTATTTAATCAGTCCTTTTTATGTAAAAAGTGTTGAGCGCTTATATGAGTTCTGATGCCCACATATGATCATGTGGAGCTTTCAGTCGTGGGGATTGCTCAACAAGTGTTGAACACTTTACCTATTTTGTTTTTATATGGAGTGCTAGGCACTCTTTATGGCATCCACGTGGGGAACACGTGAGGCGCTAGGCGTAGGGTGCTGGGCGTTGCCTAATGAGTGTTGAACACTCAGCCGTTTTGGGCTGTTTTGAACAGAGCTTTGCTATTTTATTGGGGGAAACAAATGTCCTCTCTGTTAGTGTTTATGCCCTAGAGGCCATTACTGTATCATACTAGTTTGTATATTACTTAATGGAAGCTTGGGATATTCACAGTTGTATTGACAGTCTTGCTAAAAATGGTAGTATGCTACTTGGTTTGTGTCTACTTTAATATGTGCATATGTTTCTTTTAACGTATCTCTTATACATATTAGTAGAGCCCTTAGGATCTTTGCTTGATTACCAGCGTTGTTATCGCATGATAACGTGATAGAATCCATTTACGTTATCACACTTCAGAAGGTATGCGCATATCTGGCAAGTTTCAGTTTCTTTAGAAACTCCCGATGTGTGTTTTTACCCCTAGGACCCAAGTGACCTTGACACGGTCAACAAATCAAAGAGTCCTAGTCAAGTTCAACCCGTCATTATCCTTGATTGCATTAAACCCACCGTACGAGCCCTTGACACAGTCAACAAGGCCACACGACTGTCCTAACCAATCGCATTAATATGCCACAAACAAATACTACTTAGCTACCACAAACTACGCCTTGACACAGTCAACAAACGCAGCACGAATACTAAGTAATACTTGTAAGAAATGATGGAGGGCTACGGCTGGTTTTTGGCGAAAAACCTTTAACGTAATGAACTTGATATCGTTGAAGGAACTGCATAACTTTTTATAAAAATATAGTGGCGAAAACCTTCGCTAAAGAGGTCACTCCCGGTGAAGGGATCTCGGCTCTTTCCCTGTAGAATGAGGTGCAGGATATTCCAACTGAATACCACGATGCAAAGCAAAAGGAAATTGGCTATAGTGAAGTTATTACCCTGACGCAAACTTCTGTCCAAGGGGTCACTCCCGGTGAAGGGATCTCGGCCCTTGCCTCGTCGACTGAGGTGCAGGATATTCATAACGGAATACCACTGTGCAAAACAAAAGAAAACGTCCTTGCAATAACAGTTTTTTTTGAAAAATGTTCCAACAACATCAGAATAGGTTTGTTTAGCTTGCATTAATCCAAATCAATGCAGTCCCATCAATTAATCACACCACAAAAGAACGAAAATATGATGTATGTATATGCCATCCGCATTCGCCACTGGGTCCCGTCATCACCCGTTAGGTTACTTAACTAACGACAGAGCGGGGACTGGACTAGCACGGGTGTAAAACGTATACAACATCTACTAGTGTATATATAGCAATATATAATAATCGCTCATGGCGTGATAAAATGCAACATCACAGAAATGTAATAAGCATCACAGAACAATACAGATAATCTGGATCCCCGGGTTTCATAGAGCCGCTACTGAAACCCGACGTTCCTCTGGTCGTGTGGATAGCCTGTGCAATGAAATCCTAGACCCCTACGGGCGCGGCAAGTTACCCACCAAAACCTGAAGCGAGGCAGCCCCCTTCAACAAAGTGAATGGACCATCGAGCACTTCACGGAATCCGGTAACTTGAGCACCCCTCCTTGGGTCAACCTGTACCCCCTACGAGTGCGGCGAATAGCCCGCTAATTCTAGAGTAAAGCCCCCTCCGTCTCAAAACCATGAGATGCGGGCTCGTTGCCAAGTCAGAGACCACCTCAGAAAATTTGGTGCACTGTGGCTACAGTACAGCGGCGGAACCGCGGCCAAAACGTGGGTACGGCCGCGGTTCCGCGGCGCTACAGGGCTATCAATGTATCAGATTTTCTCAGATCTCTTAAAAAAGCCTGCCTGATTTTCTGCAACACTCAAAATAATTTTTTGACGATAAAAAAAATTCGACAGAAACTCAGAATTGGAAATGCAGTTTTTGAAAATTTCGTTCGATCGAAGTTCTAAACACATTAGAGCAAGCTAGTAAAGGTTAATGGCGTGGCTCTGATACCATGTAAGACTACGGTAGCGCTCTGGCCGTCTGTCTGAGGCCAAAATGCGAAAACGAAAACTTTTTCTAAACTTGAAACCGGCGCTATCGCAGACTTTAATCCCGGATCGAACCATTAACCTATAACTAGCAATTAGAGAAAGGGTTGGAAAGTTATACCGATCGATCCGTGTCCTTCGGTCTTTGGCTACCATCCCAAGCTCCCAGCGGCATCTCCGGTCTCGATCTCCTCGTCGGAAAGGGCACCACATTTTCGAGTCTTTTTACGGGCTCCCGCTTCATCCGAAGCAACTCGGGCACGAAGTTCGCTAGCCGACGTGTCCAAGACGATGTAGAGAATGTGTGTGATAACTTTGTCTCAAGTATCCATTGATTCTCATCACATGAGAGTGTATGGATGGAGGTTAGAGATGATGTCATTAATGGAGGTTGTGAGCTAGAGCAAGAGGAAGAAGAAGAAGCCTTTTCTTTCTTGAGTTGTATGATAAAAATGAGAGCAAGAATGAATAATACAAGAGCAAACCCAAAGGGATATGGCTGCCCCTCTCTCTCTTCCTCTCATTTCATCACTCAAATTCATCACAAAATGTGACATATGCACAATAAAAGAGACCATGAGTCACTAGGTTGCATGTGTCACAATAAATGCACCTCATGATGATTTCTAGCTCATAATTTCCATTTGTAAACATTAATCCAAATGTTTACAACAATAAAAAGATACGGCATCATCTAAAGTAAACTCGTGACGGATCACAAGGATACCCCTCTCCTGTATATACATACCTGCATCCGCATTCCAACCGAATGCGAATGCGATGAGACTAAAGTAATCCAACAAATCTAATATTAGGATCCGGCTTAAACCAAAGCCCAATAGTATGATACGTCCGATCATGATCCGTGCACTACTGGACGTATATGATCGAACCCTGCCATATATCATACGGCCTCTACAACGTTTCGTCCGAAACTTGAGAAACTGTCTGCGGGGGACTCTAAAGACTCGTCAATACTTTGGTGGTGGATTTAACCACTAGCACGTCAGAGGTACTAGCTGTACGTAACGGGCTACCACGTATTGACCAAAAGGGAGGTCGATGAGCGAACTCATCCTGACACCCTACTGAGCCTGTCAGTGACAATATGGTACGTTCGTCTATGAGCATCGCATGGCGGGCCTAGGGGGTTGGTAAAAGTTAGACCCCCAAAAGCGGTACGAGTCGTGTCGGAGTGTAGCCCAGAGCACCCTGAGATACTACTGGAATACCTACCAGTAAATCTCCTGCCTTGGTCAAGGACTTCGTGTAATGGCTCTCCTAGACACAGCGCGATCTCAGCCCCAATACCGGGAGAGACGAAACCCCTGCCGATCCGCCCACTGCCTCTATGTGGCTCGGGACTGTACCCAACTAAAACTTGTTTGTACGACTCCTTTGAGCCGTGGTAGGGTAGTAATTAAAGTACAGTAGGAACTCACACAAGACAAATGACGATCTCAGGTCGATGAACTAACCTGTACACATGATACCAGGGAACTGCTATCTGACGTCAGGTATAATACCAACTAGCATGTTCCCGGCGAGTCCTGTCCGGTGTACTCATAACCCAATGAGCACCTGTATATATCTTAGGTGATCCAACTGACACCAATGGCTTGTGAGACCAGCCACCGCCCCTCGTCGGGGTCTCGACTATATACACTAGTCTACTAATGGAGTATCGATGCCCAGTCTCGAAAACTTCCACGACTAGGGACCACTTTAAGGATGTGCTTATAGACCCCTGCTCCCATGTATATGATCGCCATCATACTACTGGCCGTCAAGCAAGAATCCTAAGGGCTCTATCAACGTGTAATAGTGACCTGCTAGGTCACCTAAAACAGTACACGATGATAAAGATAAACCAGATATCATACTATCATCTTGAGTAAGACTGTCCTAACGGTATAGGTCTTCCCTCAATCATTGCAATCACGTGCCTGTGATCCAATAATTGACTCTGAGGGCACTATATCCAACTTGCTCAAGTCCGTGTTATGAAGCTTTGATAATTATTTTTCATATATTCCGCCTCCCCGCAAGCTCGTGGGGTGCGTGACTTGGACTTACAGTGGTATCAGAGCCTACTAAACCTTTACTAGCTTGTAAGCAACTTATTAGAACTTCGATCGTCGGAAAAAACGAAAACTTAACCCCGGACCCCTCAAGTTTCTGTCAATTTTAAACGTGTCAAAAAATTATTTGATAGGTATGAAAATTCACAGCAGGGAATTCTAAGAATACTGGAGAAATACGAGTAGCTAACTCGATTAGACTGCCGTGGAAGCGCGGCGGATTGGTGCGATCCACCACGGATCCGCGGCCGAGTCAACTCCGAGTTGACTCGTATTTGCACAGTAACTCTTAATTTTGGGTGTTCTGTTTTCCTGTATATTTTGTTTCTGCCAAGGTTATTTCAGTGCTGGTTTGCATTTGGCGTAGACATGGAAAAAGGTTGCCGATCGAAATTCTAAGTTATTTGCTAATCAAGTTTTATCTGTGATGTTTAATGTGTTCGTAAACCTCCCCTAATTGCTCGTATGTCGGTTAGCAGGGGGTTGCAAATTTCTGTAATGGTTTTTACTGGTTTGTGTATATGAACTTCATTGGATTGTTGTGATGATTAGCCGGGGTTTGAGATGAGTTTTTATATTCTTTCATTCGATGTAAATTGTAATATGATGTAATATTCTTTTGCGGGGCACATCCGGGCTGAGGTTGTAGCCACCGTTGTATTATTTCATTTACTGTTTTCTGCTCCTAGGATAGACCCAAGGTGGGGTGCACAAACTACCGGGTACTTTGAAGTGTTTAGTGGCCTACTCACGTTGTTGAGGGAGACCACTTCACTTCGGGTACTTGGCGGGTAGTTTGCCATACCCATATGGGTCTAGGGTGGGGTAATGTCTATTCATCACAACTGTGTAATCCGTCTTTCGTTGCAGGCTCAAAGGAAATACGGATTGCTTGTATATCCAATAATATTCATCTGTGATCTGGAATGCCTATTATTGCGTCTGACGAATGTACAATATATATATATGATATCTAGTAGGCATTGCTTATGTTTTGCATCCGCGCTAGCCCGCCCCCGCTCTATCGTTAGTTAAGTAACCTAACGGGTGAATGACGGGACCCAGTGGCGAATGCAGATGGCATAAGCGGACGTTGTATTTTCGTTGTTTTCTGCAATGATAGGATAATTGATGGGACACATTATTTTAATGCAAAGAAAACAAACCAAAGTTGAATCGTTGGAACAGATTTAAAAGAAACCACTCGGTTATTTTAAAAGAGCAGAATTTTTAATTGCGGAGCTTCAACCACTCCTTTTTAAAAAGCTATCAAGTTCCTTCGATTATATCAAGTTCACTACGTTCACGGTTTCGCCAAAACCAGTCGTCGCCCTCCGTCATTTCATATGGATGGTCAGTAGTATTCAAGCTATATTTGTTGGCCTTCGTCAAGGCATAGTGTTTGGTAGCTGCTGGGGTATTCATATGCAGCATAGATAGATGCGTTGGTTTGGGACAGTCGTATTACCTTGTTGGCCTTCGTCAAGGGTATGTACGGGTGGGTTCAAATTAACAGGGATAATGATGGGCAAAACTTGACATGTGACTTATGATTTGTTGACCTTCGTCAAGGTCATAAGAGCATGGGGCAAAAATCCACATCGAGAGTTTCTAAAGAAACTGAAACTTGCTAGTGTTGCATATCATTTGGAGTTTGATGAATGTTGGTAGGATTCCTTCAACATTATCACACGATGATATTTGGTTCCCGATCCTACTGTGAGTATCCGCTACTCATCAGGAGACTCGTCACTTAACGATCAATGCTATAAACCAAGTAGGTGTCTAGAACAGTGTCAGCGGGGCTACGCCTCCAGAGAAAAGAGGTTATTTAATTAAGGAACTTCGCGAAAGCGTCGTAAAACCTCCCTCGAAATACCGACACTAGCCTGGCTGAACGGTTAAGCAAGTATTGTACGGTGAGATCAGTCCTAACTAATTCTTCTTTTATGGTTTGAGAAAGGATTCGAGAAACAGTGGGAGCCATCCAGTTTAGATAAAATTAAAAACCACTCTAAACTTGCAAGAGCATCATGCTAAAGTGTTCCCTCTCTCTCTCATTGCAGCGACCTTGTGCCCATGACTAGATTACATCTAGATAACAAAATGACTGAATCTGACTTTTATGATTGGCAAAGGTCTGTCTAGATGTCCATTACCTATGACAAGCTGGACCACCCTATTACTACTCAAGCCCCCACCGTCCCAGGTCCAGTTTCCACCATTGCGGATATGGATATCCGTCAGACAAGGGAAAAGGATAGTGCGAATGCCAAGTGCCTCGTGTTAGCTTCAGTTGATGGTGTATACCAGAAGCAGCATGAGAAGATGGACTTAGTTTTCATCTTTCCACATAACAAAGATTTATATGGAGAGCAATCTCGTATCGCAAGATATGAGACCTCGAATGAATTATCTCAAGCGAGGTTGGTTGTCGGGTTATCTGTAGGGGACGACGTCCTTACGATGACTAGCTATATTGATGAGCTCACGGACCTGGAGACCACGTTGGGAAACAGGTCATGCGCTGACTTATTTCCACAGTCCCTACCCTCTACTTACACCCTGAAAGAAACCAGGTAGACACCCGCTCTGCTTAATGGGGGGCCTTCTTCTTCTGCATCCAGGGCGAAAGCAAAGGGTGAAAAGAAGAAGACCTCTACAAAGCCGATATACGGCGTCAGAAGGAAAGGGAAGAGCAAAAGTTTCGGGACTTGGTGTAGGTAAGGAGGGATGTTCCTATTGTTATGGGAACGGGCAGTGGCAGAAGGATTGCAGGGCTTTGGAATCCAGTAGCCAGGATTCGAAGCATGTTGTGGCTTCGGCCTCGAGTGTGTTTGTGATTGAGAACTGTTTGTCAATTAACTCTACTTCCTGGGTACTAGATACCGGATCAGGATCTCATATCTGTAATTCATTACATGCTTTAAGAAACCGTAGAGTTATCAGGATAGGTGATTTGTCTCTCAGAGTTGCAAACGGAATGAGCATGGACGCTGAATCCGTGGGAGAATATCGCCTCGGTTTGACAAGTGGGCGGATATTGATTCTACGTAACTGTTTGTATGTACCTAGTTTGACTTGTAATATCATATCAGTGTCCTCACTTTCGAGAGAGGGATACGACTTTACATTCGTAAGCGATGTAGTTCACATCCACCTAAATCAAGTTCTGATTGGGTCCGGTACATTATATGACGGTATATACGTATTGAATCAAGTTCAGGTTTTCAATGTCCAGAACACACTTAAAAGAAAGTCTCCAGAAGTAAATCAGGCTTTCTTATGGCATTGTAGACTAGGTCACATCAATAAAACACGATTAACTAAGTTACATAGAGAAGGATATTTGAATCCATTCGAATATCAATCTTATGCTACTTGTGAATCTTGTATCATGGGAAAGATGACAAAGACTCCGTTTACTGGACACGGAGTAAGAGCGAGCGAGCTCTTGGGACTCGTACACAGTGACGTGTGCGGTCCAATGTCTACACATGCAAGAGGTGGTTATTCCCATTTCATTACTTTTACGGATGATTTCTCTAGGTATGGACATATCTTCTTGATGAAGCATAAATCCAAGGCCTTTAAGAAATTCCAAGAATACAAGAATGAAGAGGAAAAACAGACAGGAAAAAGCATCAAGACACTGAGATCTGATCGAGGTGGCGAATACTTATGCTTTTCGGCGTTATATAGCCGAGGAAAATCACGCCCCTAGAGTCTTGGAGACGATAGGCTCCGACAGGTAATGTCTCCATCACGAGGAATGGCCCGTCCTATTTCGGGGAGAACTTATGTAGTTTCCCTTGGTCCACGAATTCGTTTCACTGTAAGACCAAGTCTCCTGTCTTGAAGGCTTGATATTTAACTCGGGCGTTGTAGTAGCAGGCGGTCTTCTGTTGATAAGCGGCCATCTTGATTTTTGCCCGATATCTTTTTTCCAATAAGATTCTAGGTTGCTTTGTGGTGCCAGGCTGTGTTAGCCTCGTCGTCGAAGTGCTCGACTCAATAACTGGGCAATCCAATTTCCGCGGGGTCCATTGCCTCGGTGCCGTAACAGAGGCTAAAATAAGGTTTCCCTTGTAGGTGTTTCTCTTAACATCCGTAACGCCCACATTACCCGAGGAAGTTCCTCGACCCAGCTGCCCTGTCTTCCCTCCAGGTGGGCTCTGAGCCCACGGATGATGCCTCGGTTCACTATTTCGACTTGCCCGTTGCATTGGGGATGTGCGACCGCAGAGAACTTCATCAATATGTGACAGCCGTTGCAAAATTCGCTGATTTTGTCATTTTCAAAGTTGGTACATGGTTGGCGACGACACACCTCGAGATTCCGGATCAGGAGATTATATTATTTTGCAGGAATTTTATCGTAGAGGCGGCGTCCGGTTTTCTGATTGGCACGGCTTCTATCCGTTTTATAAAGTAGTCTATAGTGACAAGGATGCATTTATGTCCGCCCGTGCCGGTGGGGAGCTGGCCCAACATATCCATCCCCCACTGTGCAAACGGCCAAGGGAAACTTAGTGGCGTTAATTCGGTGGCGGGGAGCTGAGGGACGCTGCCAATGAGTTGGCAGTTCTTGCATCTTCTGACCAGCTTTCCTGCATCTTAGTGTATTGTCGGCCAGTAATACCCTTGCAACAGTGTCTTTTGAACTAGGCTGCGAGCCCCTTGATGTGCCCTTCCGACCTTTTCGTGTATCTCTCGTAGGACGTAGTCTGCTTTGTCGGGATCGATACATCAGATTAGAGGTTGGGTGTATGACTTCTTGTACATGTTTCCTTTGCTCCACACGAAGTGGCGAGCTTTCGCTCGAAGTCGGCGAGCCTCGACCCGGTCCTCAGGGAGTACTCTATTCTTTAGAAATTCTACAATGGGTTCTTTCCAATCCAGGACATCCCTTCGAGTCATTTAGATCTGGAGTGTTCCCTCTTCATCTTCGACGCTGGGTCGTGGCAGGACTTTGAAGAGAATGTTTCTTTTGAGATTGACCGAATAGGAAGAAACATTCTCGAGCGTTCAAGTTTCTGGGAATAGTTTCCACTTGGACCTCGTCGAAATTTCTCCGAAGTCTTTTTACCTCCGCCAGGTACTTTATCATTAGTGATTCCCGGGCTTCGAAATGCTCGATCACTTGGCCGACGATTAGCACAGAGTCGCTGCGTACCCTGATCATCTTTAGCCCCATGTCGGAAGCGATTGTTAGCATGGAGTCGCTTCCCTGATATTGAGAGGGAGGGTGATCGATCCCTCGGCTAGGACGGAATGGTTCGTGAACTCGGAGAGGATGTAGGAGATCGGTTGGAGGTCGGACGGATTTAATCTCATACGCTGGAAACAGTCGTAAAACAGGATATCCGCCGAGCTCCCCGAGTCGATCAATATTCTCCGGATTGCATACCGGTTAACCCGGGTTATTATCACAGGGGATCATTGTGCGGGAGTGATATGCCGTGAAGGTCCTCGTCGGTGAAGATGATCGGATTGTCCTTCTTGCACTTCTTGTGGGGCGGATCACTCAAGGTCGTGACCGGCCGGAGGCGGCAGCCCCCTGTTCACCGCCGAAAGACCGGACCAAGACGTTGGGACGTCTTGCCTGAATTTGGGGGCAGATACTATTTGGACCTATCCATCCACCTCTCCAAAAATACCAAGTTGATTTATGGCACCGTATATTGGAGGTTTGAGCGGACGCGACCGTTGTAGCATACTTTATCAGATTCCCCTTCGTTTGCGAGGGGTTTTTGATTGTGGGGACGCTCTTCCCTGCAAGCGCTAGCCCCTGCAGTTAATTACGTTACTGCATCGCGATAACCACTTTCTCCTGCTCCGGAGGTTCACTTCGTGTCGTGTGTATGTTTGTTTTTATTTTGGGTTGCCCATGGATTGTATACGGAGACTAATTTATGTCGTCGCCCGTAGAGCGTGGATTAGTCTAAATCCGTATATTTTTAGATTTGGGTTTGGGTTGATTTAAGGACCGTTAATCTGGTTTAAGATTAAGATCGACTTAAACATATAAGCATTTGGGCTCGATTATTTTAGTTTAAGGACATCGGTCCATTATCACCATGTTTAAGGCGAAGTCTTAGTTTAGGGACGTTTCGGTCCATTATCGCTGTATTTAGGGGCGAATATTAGTTTAAGAATATTTCGGTCCGTTATCGCCATATTTGGGGGCGAATATTAGTTTAGGGACATTTCGGTCCAATATTCAACTTGCGCGCACGTGTATTTGTTACGTGACGAAGTGAACGATGTTGATATAGAATGTGCCCAATTTGAGGCACGATCCGATTTGATGTGTGCACGTCAATTTGGAAGTGCATCAATATGGGATGAAAGGAGTTGTTGGTCGTTGGGACCCACCACCTCTCTGAAGACGTTGAAGAATTACAACGACATATCTCAGAGGTGTGAAGAGATGTACCCTTGAACCAAATCCCGTGTTTGAGGGAGAGGGGTTATGGTGGCCTTAAGAATTTTTGTTAAGGATACGTTAGTCTTATTTGAGACTAAGATCCACTTAACAACATTTCAGGATCTTCCTTATTTAAGACCCAGCAATAGAGCATTTGGACTCAGTTGCAAGACTTTAGCAACTTAGCCAATTTGGGCTTTAGTCTGCTTAGTCTCCCTTCTTTTTTTTGAAAAAAGTGCTAAGCACTTGTTTGGGCTCTATTTAATCAGTCATTTTTATGTAAAAAGTGTTGAGCGTTTATATGAGTTCTGATGCCCAAATATGATCCTGTGGAGCTTTCAGTCGTGGGGATTGCCTAACAAGTGTTGAACACTTTACCCCTTTTGTTTTTATATGGAGTACTAGGCACTCTTTATGGCATCCACGTGGGGAACACGTGAGGCGCTAGGCGCTGGGTGCTGGGCGCTGCCTAATGAGTGTTGAACACTCAGCCGTTTTGGGCTGTTTATGGAGTGCTAAGCACTCTTTTATTCTCTTTTGCAGCACACACGTGGGGAGGACGTGCGGCGTTGGGCGCTGTCTAGTGAGTGCTAAGCACTCTTCCTTTCTGTGGCGTCTATGTGAGGAACACGTGCGGCACTGGGCGCTGCCTAGTGAGTGCTAAGCACTCTTCCCTTCTGTGGCGCCCACGTGAGGAACACCTGCGGCGCTGGGCGCTGCCCAGTGAGTGCTAAGCACTCCTCTCCGTGGTCCCCACGTGAGGAACACGTGCGGCACTGGGCGCTGCCCAGTGAGTGTTAAGCACTCCTTTCTGTGGCGCCCACGTGAGCAACACGTGCGACGCTGGATGCTTTTCTCCTCTGCTAACAGCATTTTTGTCCATTAATGATCGATAGGATCTTTGTTTTGCAGATCTAGGATCAAGCTTTCATTTTTAAGAACCAAGTTCTTTTACGAGAACTAGATTTCTCTTATATGCTTTGTTTTGAGGAATTCAATTCTTAGTTCCTTTCTGAATCTTTGATTCTCAAGAACAAGTTCCTAACGATGAGAATTAAATTCTCAACTTGTGGGAGACTTGTCTTGTGGATCTCAGATCCAGAGAAAGAACTAGGTTCTTCGAGAAGGGTTAGGGCCTTAGATATGTAAATGAGATATTTTTATCTCTGTTTTTTTCTTACTTAGAGTTTTTAAGGAGGGAGATCTTCTTCCTTAAAAATTTAATTCTCTGTTCCTTTTTGAAGCTTTCTGTTTTTTGTTTTTAGAAGCTTATAGGGGGGGTCATCCCTCTCAGACTTGAAGTCTTTGGCCTTTTATATAGTGGAGGTAAGTTTGTTAATTCGCTTTAAAGAAATCTCTCATTAAGAGATCCCAATCAATTTGGGGAATTTTACCCACCATTGGATCTTCGATCTAAGGGTTTCTGTTTTACAGAACATATTTTCTTGTTTCTAATAAGATTGGGGAAATATTTTCCATATGCCGAGTTTTATTCTATGAAATGATGATTTTTAATCACCATTGAATTTTTAATCCAAGGGTTTTCTGCTTTACAGAGGGAAATCTTTCTTGTTTAGAAAGATTAAGAGAATATATCTCAAAAATAGAATTTTATTCTATGATCCAATTTGGGGAATGTTTTCTCCCGACAGAATTTAATTCTGTATTTTTGATGATTTATCATCTCCGTTGGATCTTTGATCTAACGGCTCTGTTAACAGAGAGTAGAATTTAATTCTACCTGGGCGTCGGCGCTCACGTGTTGTGCACGTGAGGCGCCACTTAAGAGTTTTAACTCTTATAAATTCTTTTTGTGCTTTGCAAACTGGCGCCCGCATGAGGAACACGTGCGGCGCTATATGAGAGTTTTAACTCTTATTTAATCTAATAGATTTTTTTGTGCTTTGCACACTGGCGCCTGCGTGAGGAGCACGTGAGGCGCTGCCTCATTAATTTTGAACAGAGCTTTGCTATTTTATTGGGGGAAACAAATGTCCTCTCTGTTAGTGTTTATGCCCTAGAGGCCATTACTGTATCATACTAGTTTGTATATTACTTAATGGAAGCTTGGGATATTCACAGTTGTATTGACAGTCTTGCTAAAAATGGTAGTATGCTACTTGGTCTGTGTCTACTTTAATATGTGCATATGTTTCTTTTAACGTATCGCTTATACATATTAGTAGAGCCCTTAGGATCTTTGCTTGGTTACCAGCGTTGTGATGGCAGTCACACTAGTGGGGGCTGGGTAGTCTATAAGCAAAATCCTATACAGGTCCCTGGTCGTAGGATTAGCGAGACAGGGCATCGATACTCCGGAGTAGACTGGTGTATACGCTTCTCATCCCAGCATAGGGAGATGGTCTGTCCCACAGCCATCAGTACGTCGTACTGAAGATAGTATGCAGGTGCTCGTTAGGTTACGGGTACACCGGACATGACTCGCCGGGAACTGCAGGTTGGTATTATACCCATCGTCAGATAGCAGTTCCCAGGTGACATGAGTACAGCTTAGTCCGTCGACTTGATACTGCTACTTCGCCTCGGGTGTGTTCCCACCGTACTTAGATTACTACCCTACCACGGCTCAAAGGAGTCATGCAAACAAGTAGTAGTTGGGTGCAGTCCCGAAGCACTTGTAGGCAGTGGCGGTTAGACAAGATTCGTCTCTCCCGGTATTGTGGGTTGATATCGCACTATGTATGGAGAGCCATTACGCAAAGTCCCTGGCCAGGGCAAACGAGATTTACTGGTAGGTTCCAGTAGTTTCTCAAGGTGTAATGGGCTTCACTCCGGCACGACTTATACCGTTATTAGGGGTCTGACATTTACCGCCCCCTAGGCCCGATATGCGATAGTCCTAGACGAACAGACCAGACTGTACGGAGATTGTCACATCAGGCTCAGTAGGAGTTCGGATGGGTTTCCTCATCGTCCTTCTTATCGACATCTACCTGGGGACCGTTACGTACAGCTAGTACCGCTTGCGGCCTGTGGTTAAACCCACTGCCAACGTAGTGTCGAGTCTTTAGAGTCCCATACAGAGAGTTTCCCTGCACCGGGCAAAAGGTGTAGAGGCCGTATGGTCTTACGGCAGGGCCACGATCACTTACGCACACTTGTGCACGTATTATGATCGGGCAGATAATACTAGCGGGCTTTGGTTTAAACCAGATTCTAGTATTATACAGATGGATTTATTCATTCAAAGATTATCCGTGTTTTTCGGAAATACGGATGGGAGGGGCAGTCTCGTAATTTTTCGGGAAACTTCTAGAAGAAGATGACTCATTTGTATTTATTTCTTTTTAGATTAAACACAAATGAGGTGGAGAGATGAGTTGTAAGTTTTCATTAAATGCTTAATGACTCATGAGGTGATTCACCATTAGGATTAAATGAAGCTTACAAGATATTTTTAGATATTTATCAAAGAGATATTTGTATGCTTGATATTATTCTTTCATGGGTTATTATTCATGTCATTATCACAAAAGCTTTCTCTCTCCTCAAGTCTTCATCTTCTTCCTCAAACCCTAAAAGATCTCATGAGTTGAGAATCCTTGGGTTTAAGTGACTAAGTAATCCATCTAATTACTCTACACCCTCTAGGACTTCTAGATTAGCGATCTAGAAGCCGCAGTTATCTCAGATTCGAGATAGGAGCTTGGACTATAGACTCTCGGGTGGATCGTCTTTGACTCGAGAAGGCCGTTGAGGTGCCGATGTTCCATAGAGCCTACAAGGTGTGGAGGACAGCGATGAAGACCCGAAGGACAAGTAACGTGAGGTATAAGTTCGAATCCAAGTAGTTAAACCTCTCGTAGTTTGCTAGTAATGGTTTAGACACGATCCGTGTGCTCTGTAAGACTACGGTTAGCGCCCTGGCCATCTGTCCGAGGCCAAAATGCGGAAACGAAAACTTTTTCTAAACTTGAAACTGGCGCTATCGCAGACTTTAATCCCGAATCGAACCATTAACCTATAACTAGCAACTAGAGAAAGGGTTGGAAAGCTATACCGATCGATCCGTGTCCTTCGGTCTTTGGCCACCATCCCAAGCTCCCCGCGGCATCTCCGGTCTCGATCTCCTCGTCGAAAAGGGCACCACATCTTCGAGTCTTTTTACGGGCTCCCGCTTCATCCGAAGCAACTCGGGCACGAAGTTCGCTAGCCGACGTGTCCAAGGCGATGTAGAGAATGTGTGTGATAATTTTGTCTCAAGCATCCATTGATTCTCATCACATGAGAGTGTATGGATGGAAGTTAGAGATGATGTCATTAATGGAGGTTGTGAGCTAGAGCAAGAGGAAGAAGAAGAAGCCTTTTCTTTCTTGAGTTGTATGATAAAAATGAGAGCAAGAATGAATAATACAAGAGCAAACCCAAAGGGATATGGCTGCCCTTCTCTCTCTTCCTCTCATTTCATCACTCAAATCCATCACAAAATGTGACATATGCACAATAAAAGAGACCATGAGTCACTAGGTTGCATGTGTCACAATAAATGCACCTCATGATGATTTCTAGCTCATAATTTCCATTTGTAAACATTAATCCAAATGTTTACAACAATAAAAAGATACGGCAACATCTAAAGTAAACTCGTGACGGATCACAAGGATACCCCTCTCCTGTATATACATACCTGCATTTGCATTCCGACCGAATGCGAATGCGATGAGACTAAAGTAATCCAACAAATCTAATACTAGGATCCGGCTTAAACCAAAGCCCACTAGTATGATCCGTCCGATCATGATCCGTGCACTACTGAACGTATATGATCGAACCCTGCCATATATCATACGGCCTCTACAACGTTTCGCCCGAAACTTGAGAAACTGTCTGTGGGGGACTCTGAAGACTCGTCAATACTTTGGCTGTAGATTTAACCACTAGCACGTCAGAGGTACTAGCTGTACGCAACGGGCTACCAGGTATTGACCAAAAGGGAGGTCGATGAGCGAACTCATCCTGACACCCTACTGAGCCTGTCAGTGACAATATCCGTACAGTCCGGTCCGTTCGTCTATGAGCATCGCATGGTGGGACTAGGGGGTTGGTAAAAGTCAGACCCCCAAAAGCGGTACAAGTCGTGTCGGAGTGTAGCCCAGAACACCCTGAGATACTACTGGAATACCTACCAGTAAATCTCCTACCTTGGCCAAGGACTTCGTGTAATGGCTCTCCTAGACACAGCGCGATCTCACCCCTAATACCGGGAGAGACGAAACCCCTGCCGATCTGCTCACTGCCTCCATGTGGCTCGGGGCTGTACCTAACTAAGATCCGTTTGCACGACTCCTTTGAGCCATGGTAGGGTAGTAATCAAAGTACAGTGGAAACTCACACAAGACAAATGACGATCTCAGGTCGATGAACTAACCTGTACACATGTCACCAGGGAACTGCTATCTGACGTCAGATATAATACCAACTAGAATGTTCCCAGCGAGTCCTGTTCGGTGTACTCATAACCCAATGAGCACCTGTATACATCTTAGGTGATCCAACTGACACCAATGGCTTGTGAGACCAGCCACCACCCCTCGTCGGGCTCTCGACTGTATACACTAGTCTACTAATGGAGTATCGATGCCCAGTCTCGAAAACTCCCACGACTAGGGACCACTTTAAGGATGTGCTTATAGATCCTAGCTCCCACATATATGATCGCCATCATACTGCTGGCTGTCAAGCAAGAATCCTAAGGGCTCTATCAACGTGTAATAGTGACCTGCAAGGTCACCTAAAGCAGTACACGATGATAAAGATAAACCGGATATCATACTATCATCTTGAGTAAGACTGTCCTACCGGTATAGGTCCTCCCTCAATCATTGCAATCACGTGCCTGTGATCCAATAATTGACTCTGAGGGCACTATATCCAACAATCTCCCACTTGCACTGAAGGCTAATTATTGCGATGTCGCATACTCACAGCCCGTGTGATACCGAACACCCAACTCCTCTACTAATCAGTCTCACTAAACCTGTTTGCGAAACTATTGCGTTCGAGGAATAGCCTCAGTGAGTGGATCCGCCCTAATGTTTCTTTCTATGTCTCTCTTTATCTCCAGTTCGCGGAGAAAACCATCTCCCGAAATGAGCAATACCTGTCTTAGAATATGTCTGGATATCTGATAGGACCTAGTTCATAAATGAACTCCAAATCCAAACTTCTTAGACTGTATCGTCAACTGAATTTAATCAGTATCCTGCGCCATGCCTCCCTCAGTATCCGCTTGGACCACCTGTCCAAACTACTGCCCCTCGTCAGAGGGAAAACTATTACTCTGACAGTCACTCTGTCATCCAGGTCACCTTGGAAGCCTGGAATGATAACCGTCTCCCAAAAGAGTCTGTTGTTATCATATCCCTAGAACATCCACTTATGTTCTAAAACTTCTTCCGAACGTTTCTCCAGGATAGGATTAATATCAACTTATTGCGTCTAGTGCAAAAAAACAACGTCTGGTGTGGTACTTGACATCTCATGATTGGCTCAATTGCCTAAGCAAGTGATCTGCCAATCATGCACATCCCTCTCCCCTTTAGTCTGTAAGACACCTTTAGAGAGGGTGACTCCATCACCTGCATGTATACTACCGTGCCAGGAGTTGTCCATTCTAAAACACCTTTAGAATGCTGTCTTAGTACCCAGATTGGGAAACTACCCAAATCTAGATCTAGTAACCAGAATGTCTGATATTATATCTATATCCAAGCTTTATGTGGAGAAACTACTGTGTGACAACCAAAGTATAACCGATCGTAGTATAGGAATTTCACTTCCTACTCTGTGTATGTCATCCAAATACCAGGACATCACACCCTACTAACTTCTTAACAGATCCATCCCCTATTCTGATGAAGTCAAACCTATGACTATCATATCAGAAATAGATGATCTATCTCCGCTATATCTGCTTTAGTCCATAAATACACATAAGCTACTTGTCCACTATACTTCCGCTGCTCCCACTGACTACGACAACCCTCTGGCAGAGTCATATACACGTGCACTTCTAAAGCTAGTTCAGAACGACGCTATACTCATCCTCCTGCCGGGTCTCACAGTCTGAAACAACAACAATGGCAAGTCTGGGTAAACAAGAACCTCCATGTCACCGTCCTTGAGGCTACCGGAGTACATCTCGGGTGCCTGAGGTTACCCACTATATCTGCGGAGTGGCCAATAGAATGTCAAACCAGATTAAATCTTTAGGTCCTATTAAATTTTCAGTAACCGTTCGCGATTCTGGAATCACTTCCAGCTCCACCATACTCCCACTACTGTTTTCTGAAAAAGTCCATTTTACTAAAACTGTGGCGAGTCAAGAACAATATCACTATTGATCTTCCAGATGGTAGAAAATCAACTCTCGTCATAGCCCGGGTCAACCCACAAACAACCATTACAGAAACGTGCCTTGAGTTATCCAGAGTCTGGTCTTAAGCATAAGCCGGACAACTCCCCGTACCTTAACATTGTTAAGATATGAACTATTTTATATCCAATATAGAAACATAGGCACTGATTTAATTGGAACCAGATTCAAATCATGCAACTGTCTCCAGTGCATGTCAACGAAATGGAGAGAGGCCGATCATCATTACTCAACTTAGGAATACATCCAGATATGAGTAACCTGAAAGAGAAGCAAGTTCTCATAATCATTACTATCAACTGAATATCATACACAAGTATCTACATCTTCGATCACCTCAAAGAATCCTGATACTTGCAACACCTGGTTCTCTACTTTATTCATATACCTGTAACTTCTCAAAACTTGGACCTTGCATTTCTACGAAACACATGTCTAAGAACTAGAGAAGTCACAAGTAAATAGAATATAGTACGAGCACCAACCCCTCTGTCATCATGGACACTGGACAATATACAATACTCTGTATAAGTTCTCTGAGTCTAATAACTCTTTCCCTGTGTGTCGTAGGTTGAAAACTGTACTTATGGTTAAGAAAAATTACACCGCTGTTTAATGCTCCTTACCTAACCATCCACTGATACAAGTAAATGTCATAGACATAATTTCAAAAAGTTATATCTCACTTTATAAAAATAAACGTACAGATATATCAATTTGAAATTGGTGCATAATAACGGATATTCAAAACCAAATATTTGCCGTCCGGCAAACTACCCAGGCGATTTCCTCAAATATCCCCAATTACAACGAATTTCGATATAATGAGGATGATCACCCAATTCCCAATAATTTTCTCCCACCCATCATCTGTAAAACCATACAGATGTGATAATCAAACCTGGTAAATATATACCCTGGAGTAAGGGCTTATAGGGAAATCAGTTTTCTTTTAACAATACACAGTGAAACTGAAACATGTAAATGTTTCGAAGGGGTATCCGGGTATTCTTAGTAATGACTCTTCCATTATCAGATTCACAACTGTAACCGTATATTTTTTTGCCATCTCTCCAAATCCCTTTATATGTCTTTAGTCGCTACCTTCTGCACACCATCGTTAGACTAAATGGTTTTCTTCCTTCCTTACCGTTCGGCGCCAGCCTATGGTTTGGAAGATGACTATCCATTAAGCGTAATAGGTGTACTGTCCTGATCCTAGGAGCACTCGCAACCCGAGAGAAGGTAAAGATAAAAGACAACTGAATAAACCTTATTCCTATTTCTCCTGAACCAGAATCCATCCCCGAACTGGAACAAGTCCCTTCGAGTTCGTATATAACCATACGATGGAGTATCCAAATAACTTGTGGATCTTCGTAGTGATACGGAGTGTCCTGGAGAAATACAAAGGTGATGTAGGATTGGCGAAGAAATACTTGGTTTGGTCGTGAATAGCAGTCGCAATTTACTTTGCCCTCTTATTAATCCCTTTATTTGTCTTAACTTATTACCTTCTATACACCATCGTTAGGCTAATTGGTTTTCTTCATTTCCCACCGTTCGGCACCTGCCTATGGTTTGGAAGAAGACTATACAATTAGCATAATAGGTGTACCGTCCTAATCCAAGGAGCACTCGCAACCTGAGAGAAGGTAAAAGGAGAAGACAACTGAATAGTCCTATTCGTTTTCTCCAGAACCGGAAACCATCCTCGAATAAGTTCCTTCGAGTTTGTATATAACCATACGACGGTTTTATCCAATGGAATTGGATGTTCGTAGTAATACGGGGTGTTCTGGAGAAAAGGGTAAAAGTAGGAGTGGCAATGAGGTATGCAACTCAGACAATCAAAAAGCCAGTGTTTTAAGAAAGTTCGGTTAATCTTGGTCACTGAGTCATAGTCAAGGGTCGGGTCATGGTCGCTGCCAAAGAGAGAGAGAAAAGAAACACTCTGCGTGCACTCTAGCCTAGATCAGAATGGTTATCAATTTATCCAATCAGGAAACCTTCCACTGTATCCTCAAATTCTCCTCCAAACCTGAAAGAAGAATTAGTCGGGATCACCCGAGGAGTAAACCAACTCATCAGTGGGAACTATCATCGCATGATAACGTGATGGAATCCACTCACGTTATCACACTCCAGAAGGTATGCGCATATCTGGCAAGTTTAAGTTTCTTTAGAAACTCCCGATGTGTGTTTTTACCCCGAGGACCCAAGTGACCTTGACACGGTCAACAAATCAAAGAGTCCTAGTCAAGTTCAACCCGTCATTATCCTGGATTGCATTAAACCCACCCGTACGAGCCCTTGACACAGTCAACAAGGCCGCACGACTGTCCTAACCAATCGCATTAATATGCCACAAACAAACACTACTTAGCTATCGCACACTACGCCTTGACACAGTCAACAAACGCAGCACGAATACTAAGTAATACTTGTAAGAAATGACGGAGGGCTACGGCTGGTTTTTGGCGAAAAACCTTTAACGTAATGAACTTGATATCGATGAAGGAACTGCATAACTTTTTATAAAAATATAGTGGCGAAAACCTTAGCTAAAGAGGTCACTCCCGGTGAAGGGATCTCGGCTCTTTCCCCGTAGAATGAGGTGCAGGATATTCCAACTGAATACCACGATGCAAAGCAAAAGGCAATCGGCTATAGTGAAGTTATTACCCCGACGTAAACTTCTGTCCAAAGGGTCACTCCCGGTGAAGGGATCTCGGCCCTTGCCTCGTCGACTGAGGTGCAGGATATTCATAACGGAATACCACTGTGCAAAACAAAAGAAAACGTCCTTGCAATAACAGCTTTTTTTGAAAAATGTTCCAACAACGTCAGAATAGGTTTGTTTAGCTTGCATTAATCCGAATCAATGCAGTCCCATCAATTAATCACACCACAAAAGAACGAAAATATGATGTACGTATATGCCATCCGCTTTCGCCACTGGGTCCTGTCATCACCCGTTAGGTTACTTAACTAACGACAGAGCGGGGACTGGACTAGCGCGGGTGTAAAACATATACAACATCTACTAGTATATATATAGCAATATATAATAATCGCTCATGGCGTGATAAAATGCAACATCACAGAAATGTAATAAGCATCACAGAACAATACAGATAATCTGGGATCTCCGGGTTTCATAGAGCCGCTACTGAAACCCGACGTTCCCCTGGTCGTGTGGATAGCCTGTGCAATGAAATCCTAGACCCCTACGGGCGCGGCAAGTTACCCGCCAAAACCTGAAGCGAGGCAGCCCCCTTCAACAAAGTGAATGGACCACGGAGCACTTCACGGAATTCGGTAACTTGAGCACCCCTCCTTGGGTCAACCTGTACCCCCTACGAGTGCGGCGAATAGCCCGCCAATTCTAGAGTAAAGCCCCCTCCGTCTCAAAGCCATGAGATGCGGGCTCGTTGCCCTCCAGAACCCGGCTACCCGTGCACCCCTCCGCGGGGTAATCCTAGTACAGAAAGTAAAATATATACAACGGGTACATCGACCTCAGCCCGGTCGTGCCCCAAAAGAATAATATACAAACAGGCAGTGACGGCAGTCCGCATGTTGGACGCTCGCCCCGTAATATCAAATGTACAAATACAACCAAACTGTACCACCATTGCATCCAGGCTATCCACCACGACAAATCCGCAACATCACAGCACAACACAGAATATCAAAGTGAATGTCACGTTCGCAAACCCGTCTAAAAGAACTATAGCAATTAGACAAGATTTACCGCTCGAATGACATTCACGGTCACAGATATAATGTAAAGCACTGTAAACTAACATATTTAAATTTTCGATCGAAAAAATTTCCCGAAGTGGGCCCCAAGTACAATACCCAGTACTCAGACAAATCTGGGCCCAAACAAAAAATACCAGAAACCCCATTTCCAAGTCAGAGACCACCTCAGAAAATTTGGTGCACTGTGGCTACAGTACTGTGGCGGAACCGCGGCCAAAACGTGGGTACGGCCGCGGTTCCGCGGCGCTACAGGGCTATCAATGTATCAGATTTTCTCAGATCTCTTAAAAAAGCCTGCCTGATTTTCTGCAATACTCAAAATAATTTTTTGACGATAAAAAAAATTCGACAGAAACTCAGAATTGGAAATGCAGTTTTTGAAAATTTCGTTCGATCGAAGTTCTAAACACGTTAGATCAAGCTAGTAAAGATTAATGGAGTGGCTCTGATACCATGTAAGACTACGGTAGCGTCCCGGCCGTCTGTCCGAGGCCAAAATGCGGAAACGAAAACATTTTCTAAACTTGAAACCGGCGCTATCGCAGACTGTAATCCCGGATCGAACCATTAACCTATAATTAGCAATTAGAGAAAGGGTTGGAAAGCTATACCGACCGATCCGTGTCCTTCGGTCTTTGGCTACCATCCCAAGCTCCCAGCGACATCTCCGGTCTCGATCTCCTCGTCGGAAAGGGCACCAAATCTTCGGGTCTTTTTACGGGCTCCCGCTTCATCCGAAGAAACTCGGGCACGAAGTTCGCTAGCCGACGTGTCCAAGACGATGTAGAGAATGTGTGTGATAACTTTGTCTCAAGCATCCATTGATTCTCATCACATGAGAGTGTATGGATGGAGGTTAGAGATGATGCCAATAATGGAGGTTGTGAGCTAGAGCAAGAGGAAGAAGAAGAAGCCTTTTCTTTCTTGAGTTGTATGATAAAAATGAGAGCAAGAATGAATAATACAAGAGCAAACCCAAACGGATATGGCTGCCCCTCTCTCGCTTCCTCTCATTTCATCACTCAAATCCATCACAAAATGTGACATAAACACAATAAAAGAGACCATGGGTCACTAGGCTGCATGTGTCACAATAAATGCACCTCATGATGATTTCTAGCTCATAATTTCCATTTGTAAACATTAATCCAAATGTTTACAACAAAAAAAAGATACGGCAACATCTAAAGTAAACTCGTGACGGATCACAAGGATACCCCTCTCCTGTATATACATACCTGCATCCGCATTCCGACCGAATGCGAATGCGATGAGACTAAAGTAATCCAACAAATCTAATACTAGGATCCGGCTTAAACCAAAGCCCAATAGTATGATCCTTCCGATCATTATCCGTGCACTACTGGACGTATATGATCGAATCCTGCCATATATCATACGGCCTCTACAACGTTTCGCCCGAAACTTGAGAAACTGTCTGTGGGGGACTCTAAAGACTCGTCAATACTTTGGCGGTGGATTTAACCACTAGCACGTCAGAGGTACTAGCTGTACGTAACGGGCTACCAGGTATTGACCAAAAGGGAGGTCGATGAACGAACTCATCCTGACACCCTACTGAGCCTGTCAGTGACAATATCCGTACAGTCCGGTCCGTTCGTCTATGAGCATCGCATGGCGGGCCTAGGGTGTTGGTAAAAGTCAGACCCCCAAAAGCAGTACAAGTCGTGTCGGAGTGTAGCCCAGAACACCCTGAGATACTACTGGAATACCTACCAGTAAATCTCCTGCCTTGGCCAAGGACTTCGTGTAATGGCTCTCCTAGACACAGCGCGATCTCACCCCTAATACCGGGAGAGACGAAACCCCTGCCGATCCGCTCACTGCCTCCATGTGGCTCGGGACTGTACCCAACTAAAACCTGTTTGCACGACTCCTTTGAGCCGTGGTAGGGTAGTAATCAAAGTACATTGGGAACTCACACAAGACAAATTACGATCTTAGGTCGATGAACTAACCTGTACACATGTCACCAGGGAACTGCTATCTGACGTCAGGTATAATACCAACTAGCATGTCCCCGGCGAGTCCTGTCCGGTGTACTCATAGCCCAATGAGCACCTGTATACATCTTAGGTGATCCAACTGACACCAATGGCTTGTGAGACCAGCCACCGCCCCTCGTCGGGGTCTCGACTGTATACACCAGTCTACTAATGGAGTATCGATGCCCAGTCTCGAAAACTCCCACGACTAGGGACCACTTTAAGGATGTGCTTATAGACCCCAGCTCCCACGTATATGATCGCCATCATACCGCTGGCCGTCAAGCAAGAATCCTAAGGGCTCTATCAACGTGTAATAGTGACCTGCAAGGTCACCTAAAGCAGTACACGATGATAAAGATAAACCAGATATCATACTATCATCTTGAGTAAGACTGTTGATTGGTTCGAAAAATTATGTGTTTTTGTAGTTTAACCGCAATCAGAACGGTGTCGCGCGTAGCTAGACCGAGATGAGTACGGGTCGTCCTCAGAGAAACGTGGAACCTTTTACTTATACTTTAGATGTGTTGAAAGAGGAGAGGAGATAAGAATTTTGTGAAAATGGTT
Source organism: Agapanthus africanus (assembly GCA_030015575.1). Classification (NCBI taxonomy): domain Eukaryota; kingdom Viridiplantae; phylum Streptophyta; class Magnoliopsida; order Asparagales; family Amaryllidaceae; genus Agapanthus; species Agapanthus africanus. Next base: position 53,348,425 of record CM057347.1, read on the forward strand.
TCTAGATCTACGTTAAACAAGAATGTAAAATATAGATCTAGATTATTTTAGAGACTTAGATAATATAATAAGAAGGCTTGTAGGGTTCGTTAGGATTTAGTAGTTATGGACGATTAATTAAAAGTTACCCTTTTTATCCATTAATAGATTTAGAACTAGAACGACGATGATGCGTGTAGATTAGGGTTCTGGAGGGAAAAGGAATCCCACTCGTAACCCTTATCTCGACACGGAACTCCGTTCATATCTAGCCTTTACCAAAACAATCATTAATCTAATCTCTAATCGCGGTCGGAACTAGCAAAGAATTGCTAGCGTGCCCGATTAGGATGTTAATGATTCTTTTGATAAAGTTCCTAAACTTTATAGGACTTAAAAAGGGTTTAATTATTTTCATCGTTCATTAGCCTATCCTAATCCTACGAACCCTAACAAGCGGAGAATTACTCGCGCATGTTGGGAGAAGAAGATGAAAAGAAAGAGAGGGAAAACATAATAAAAAAAAAACAAACAATTAAATAAAAAACTACCTTTATTAATCAACTCCTTCAAACTACACTTTTAATCCATAGAAAATGATTACAAAACTTGATTTGCTTCTCGATCTTTCCTAAGGAGATAGTCGAACAGTCGATGATCAGCCTGGATGCGTGAGCGTCGGGAGCTTCGTGATCTCTTCGGCTTGATAGCTTTTCCAAGAGGCCCTCGGTGCCTTTATATAGTGCAAACCCAGAATATTATTGTTGAAAAGTTGGTAAAATTTATCAGTCATCAATCTCCCAAAATCTTGCATTCTCTCTCCCCTAAATTGCGGCGGATCCGCGGCAAATGGGGGCTAAGGCCGCGGATCCGCGCTCAAGGGATGAGATCTCTTTGTCGTTTTCTTGGGCTCTCTGATGGTGACATTTGGCAATCCTAGGCACCTTCATATTTCAGAAATCTTCTCTCGGTTGCTTCCAGACTTGGTTTCCAAGTTTGCTTCTTAATTTGGCAAGATTTCTTTAACAACTTGATTTGCTTGATTCTAGCCTTGAAAAATTCTGCACAACTTGGAAATATTCTGCATAACAACTCAAATAAGATTTTAGTAGACTTTGTTTTACTAGGATTAGGTCAATAATATTATTTGCATACATTTTCCTACCAAATGATAATTAAAATATATTAACACATGGAAAATAATGTTTTTACACATAAACCCTCATATGTATAATATATTATAATAAAGTCCTTTTTTAATATAAAAATGGTAGGAAAAATGTACTACAAATGTGCAGTTTTATCGACTGAACAAATACCCCCAAACTTATCTTTGATCGTCCCGAGCAAACTAGTTTATTTAAGAGGAGAAAAAGAAAGGAGAAAACTAAGCACACTTTCGTAGGCAGACACGATTGCACTGAGCACGTGCAACAAGTCGTTAAACCTCTAGGTGTCCCTAGTAGGAGGAGTGTTGTCTCCTGAGGGTTTTCAGCGGATTACACCCACAAAATCCAATAACAAAAGAAAGATGGTGAAATTTACATATAAAGACAAGAACCATAAAAGAAATACTTTGAAAAGAAGAGTTTCCAACTATGCCAGCTTTTCAGTTGTCATGAGCCCTATCTTAATAGTCATGAAAAGATGTTAGAAATCACATTATCCCTCAATAAAACATCGTCTTTATTCTTCATTCCTACCTTTCATCCAAACATTGATCATATAACCCCACGTGTGTGTAAATAACATCCCTACACTCGGAGAATTCAATTCAAGCTATCATACTCTTGTCCATCTACCTTAGTACTTTTTAATTTGATGAATACTTAGATTTGCTCACACATTTTCATGCGACCGTTAATACTTCTTGAGGTACTAACTGACCGATTACTCATGTGCTTGCTGATTAGGTGATAATATTTCCTCGTCTTGCACCACCTAAGGCTTAGCAGTGACTCCCAGGCCAGTTGGCCTTAGGGCACTAGGTGAAGAGGCACCCTCGCTATATTTTTTTATTGCTGCCTTGGCGATAACAAAACCAGTGTTCATTTTTCTCTTCACCATTTTTATATTTTCTTCATTTTTTTTTCATTTCCTTCATACTTTGGCTTTTAGACAAGAGCATTTCAAGGTATCCTCTACTATCCCGAGTTTCAAGACGTGTGTAAGTGCATATTGTAGGGTATCAACATTCAAATGTTTGGCTTCCAGAATAGAAACTATTTTTCAGACTTATTTTTATCCTCAGATTAGTGACTTCCTTCATCTTACTAACCCTTGGGACAACAGCTCATAACTACTTATTACTAGTTCGTATAAGAAAACTTCTAATTTTCTTGGTTTTCTTAAACTATTCCTATCTTTTGGATGTAATGTTTCACTTTCTATTCTTTTGTTATAAAAAAAAATTTTAATGCCCGGTGTCAAAGATAATTTAGTGAATACAAACCTCCCCCCAAACCTGTTTTCAGCACACTACTACAAAGAAGGGTTGCCCCTACGGATTTATCCGTAGGGGCAACCCACTGCCCCTACGGATATATACGTAGGGGCGAAAAAATACCCCGTAGGTGCAAAGGCCGCATGTACAAGTTGAGGCCCTGAACTTGCCCCTACGGTTAAATTCTTGCCCCTACGGATATGTATGTAGGTCCATCGGCCCCTACGGATTACGCCGTAGGGTATAAGATTTTATATTATTTACGGTTTATTTTAATAAATTACTTGGCCCTACGGATATACCCGTAGGGGCATGTACTACCCCCTACGTATATATGCGTAGGTACGTTTCCGTAGGGGCACAAATTCAGGATTCCTGATATTTTGCCCCTACGGATAACGCCGTAGGGGAGAGTCAGTGGCCCCTACGGATATATCCGTAGGGGCTTTCCCAACCCCCGGGCACTGTGATCTGGGGGAAATATCAGTTACTGCTGATATTTTGCCCCTACGGACATATCCGTAGGGGTAACATGTGTGCCTACGGATTAATCCGTAGGTACATATTGTCTGTAATTTTTTTTAAAAAATGGGCTGCTTGATTTTTTCCCGCCCTGTGCACAATAATATATACATCAATCAAATCATATATTGCAGTATTCATAATCACATCTCACGCATATATATAATATACAAAAGAAACACAAAAACTGAATATGATATAAATACAAACCAATATCAATATCGTTTCAAAATGTAGTACAATGTGTATGATATAAATAAATACATGTTTCAAAAAAAAGAACCAAAAATCTACCCTAGCTCGGTCCAGCTCCACCTCTGAATAACGATAGAATAACGCGCGCCTGCTCCTCGGTCAATAAACTCTGCAATTCGTCGCGAGCGGGAGTCTGAGTGGGCGGTGGAGCTACAGGAGCTGTCTGCGGAACCGCAGCCGATGTAGTGGCTTGCGGAGCCGCAGCCGAAGGAGATGCGTGTGGAGGCTCGGCCGATCTACCCTGTCGCGTCTGGATATAACGTGTGTAAGAAGTGTGTAAGAACTGTTTATTATTCGAATTCGTATCATTATTAAGTTATTTCGAAACCCTGTTTGGATATCTAGTTTGGAAAAGCGTTGTTTATTTCAATTACATATGTATGTATGATTAATCAAACTTAAGTCTAAAACCAAATAAGCTCAAGCTACGTACTAATTATGGATATGTTGATATGTATATAATATGAAATGATATTTTACTATAAAGTAGTATACATACCAGCATCTCCTTCAACTCCTAAACGCTGGCCCTCAAGCTATCCAGTTCATGATGGACATGCCGGTCACTGGAGACGGAGGAAGTAACCGCCGGGGTGGAGTCCAACCTCATATGGGCCCTGCTAGGGCCCAATCCCCGGCCTCTCCCAACCTCCGTGGTGCCCTCCGTGTGCGGCGTCCAGAACTGGGGTCAGCAGCCTCGGATCGTTCTGTCCGGTAAAATCGTTCTCCAGGCCTGGGCCTGCTCAACCACCTGCTCCTACACCCACATTCGAATTCTTATCATTATCGAGTTATTTCGAAACCCCATTTGGATATCTAGTTTGGAAAACTGTAGTTTATTTTAATTAGATATGTACATGTATGATTAATAAAACATAAGTCTACAACCAAATAAGCTCAGGCTATGTACTGATATTGGATATGTTGATATCTATAATATGACATTATATTTTACTATTAAGTAGTATACATACCAGCATCTCATTCAACTCCTGAACGGTGGCCTTCAAGCTCTCCTGTTCCTGCTGGATACGTCGCTTACTGGAGACGGAGGAAGTAACCACCGGGGTGGAGTCCAACCTCATATGGGCCCTGCTAGAGCCCAGTCCTCGGCCTCTCTCCCAACCTCCGTGGTGCCGTCCGTGTGCGGCGTCCAGGACTGGGGTCAGCAGCCTCGAATGTTGCCTTCCCCCTAGCAACTGTCAGAACATTATATTTAGCACATACTGGTCTATAAAATTGACAAGAAATACCAAAATCAACAAATTCAAAGCCTTACCTACAGAGATAGAAGATGTGCTCCTCTGGTATCTGCATGTATCAAAATTTGAATAATATTAATTAATTTCAGTACATACATACTAACAAGGTAAACTCGCATATAGCGCTGCTTACACATATGACAGGGAGTGAACAAGCTCTTGTAGATCATCAGGCGCAAATCTAATCTTATCAAGCAGCCCATGATAATGAGTTGGACGACTAAGAGCAAAAGGAATGTGTGTATATTTATGATATAGCATTCTAAATCAATATACAGCCCTATATAATATATAAACATACCTGGAGGAACGGGAGTGGCCTCTTTCCCTGATATGGACGCATCACCAACAACTAGACAATCAAACATTGACAATATAAGTAATTTTGACATAAACAGGCATGGATATCTATAATATTACATTCAAAATGGATATTAGAGAGCACACCTGCAGTGAGAAGTGGTAAAAGTATCACCCAACTAGAGTGTAATTTACAGAATCAGTTGAGACTCTTAAAAGTCATAGAAGAACCCGACCTGCACAAATCTGATGTATGCTTTCCATTGGACACTAAGAAGTCTCTAAAGGGAAAAGCCTATGTGAAAGCCATCATTAGTTCATATCAGAAGATTGATGCTGAAACAGAGAACGAGGAATGTCATTTTTTTCTTCTTCAGTCACATTACTGTCTTCTCCTTCTGCCACATTACTGTCTTCTCCTTCTTATTATGTGCGCGTGCAAATTCAATGACTATATTGAGAATATGGATTAATAGTGGGTAGGAAAAGTATTTCTCAAATGGTTTTTGCGTCTTAAAACCATAAACTACTAAGTAATGGCATACATAATTTTTTTAGTATAAATGTTGTTATTTTAAGTTTTCCTTTATAGAGATATGATCTAACTGCATCTATAAACTATAAGTGTGCAGAAAATTATGATAAGAAACCATAAGAAAGGGTCGTAGCCATGCATAACCTTGAATCTACATACCAAATCATGCAAAAGCATGCACTTATTGTCACCTTGCCTTGGAATATAAAATATCTTGGAAGACTATAAGCGAGCATTTAAATCTTGATAGCTTTTGACTTCAACATATATTTTTCTCAAGTACCATGAAATATACTTGCTCCGTATAAACCGTTTTCAGGAAGATAGATTAATAATGACAAATTATCCATTGTGGCTCACTAGGTTAGCATTTTATCTTCTATTGACCATCTTACAAATCTGCTTGGTAAATTTATTCGGAACCGGCTGCGAATCATTAAAAGACATGCATAAGAAAGAAAGCTAAAATACAGATATATAGCATACCGATACATCGAAACTTCATAGTTGCGATGGCAATCCAGAGATATTTATTTCTACACACGTGGTGCGCGTGCGAATGCGTCAGGCATCATGGACAAATATTTCAGAACATGGAAAGTATTATTCGTATAAAGTAATTAAAACTTTTAAACACCTTGGGTAGATATTTTCTTAGTTGATGCAATCATATCATGAGGACTAAATTTAAGCTATTATACATATGTATATGTATTTTTCTAAACTAATATATCACACACACACACAGAGAGAGAGAGAGAGAGAGAACACCTGGTAGGTAGAGAAATCAGGTAGCAGGATCCTGAAGAAATGGAGTCCATAGCATTGCTCATCATCATCATCCATGATCCCTTTGATAATATTTTTTCAAAGGGATCACGGATGATGATGATGAGCAATGCTATGGACTCCATTTCTTCAGGATCCTGCTACCTGATTTCTCTATCTACCTGGTGTTCTCTCTCTCTCTCTCTCTCTGTGTGTGTGTGTGATATATTAGGTTAGAAAAATACATAAGCATATGTATAATAGCTTAAATTTAGTCCTCATGATATAATTGAATCAACTAAGAAAATATCTACCCAAGGTGTTTAAAAGTTTTAATTAATTTATACGAATAATACTTTCCATATTCTGAAATATTTGTCCATGATGCCTGACGCATTAGCACGCGCACCACGTGTGTAGAAATAAATATCTCTGGATTGCCATCGCAACTATGAAGTTTCGATGTATCGGTATGCTATATATCTGTATTTTAGATTTCTTTCTTATGCATGTATTTTAATGATTCGCAGCCGGTTCCGAATAAATTTACCAAGCAGATTAGTAAGATGGTCAATAGAAGAGAAAATACTAACCTAGTGAGCCACAATGGATAATTTGTCATTATTAATCCATCTTCCTGAAAACGGTTTATACGGAGGAAGTATATTTCATGGTACTTGAGAAAAATATATGTTGAAGTCAAAAGCTATCAAGATTTAAATGCTCGCTTATAGTCTTCCAAGATATTTTATATTCCAAGGCAAGGTGACAATAAGTGCATGCTTTTGCATGATTTGGTATGTAGATTCAAGGTTATGCATGGCTACGACCCTTTCTTATGGTTTCTTATCATAATTTTCTGCACACTTATAGTTTATAGATGCAGTTAGATCATATCTCTATAAGGGAAAACTTAAAATAACAACCTTTATACTAAAAAAATTATGTATGCCATTACTTAGTAGTTTATGGTTTTAAGACGCAAAAGCCATTTGAGAAATACTTTTCCTACCCACTATTAATCCATATTCTCAATATAGTCATTGAATTTGCACGCGCACATAATAAGAAGGAGAAGACAGTAATGTGGCAGAAGGAGAAGACAGTAATGTGGCGGAAGAAGAAAAAATGACATTCCTCGTTCTCTGTTTCAGCATCAATCTTCTGATATGAACTAATGATGGCTTTCACATAGGCTTTTCCCTTTAGAGACTTCTTAGTGTCCAATGGAAAGCATACATCAGATTTGTGCAGGTCGGGTTCTTCTATGACTTTTAAGAGTCTCAACTGATTCTGTAAATTACACCCTAGTTGGGTAGTACTTTTACCACTTCTCACTGCAGGTGCGCTCTCTAATATCCATTTTGAATATCGATAATATTACATTCAAAATAGATATTAGAGAGCGCACATGCAGTGAGAAGTGGTAAAAGTACCACCCAACTAGGGTGTAATTTACAGAATCAGTTGAGACTCTTGAAAGTCATAGAAGAACCCGACCTGCACAAATCTGATGTATGCTTTCCATTGGACACTAAGAAGTCTCTAAAGGGAAAAGCCTATGTGAAAGCCATCATTAGTTCATATCAGAAGACTGATGCTGAAACAGAGAACGAGAAATGTCATTTTTTTCTTCTTCTGCCACATTACTGTCTTCTCCTTCTTCTTCTGCCACATTATTGTCTTCTCCTTCTTATTATGTGCGCGTGCAAATTCAATGACTATATTGAGAATATGGATTAATAGTAGGTTGGAAAAGTATTTCTCAAATGGCTTTTGCGTCTAAAAACCATAAACTACTAAGTAATGGCATACATAATTTTTTAGTATAAAGGTTGTTATTTTAAGTGCGCGTGCAAATTCAATGAAAGTTAGATTTGAGGATACCTATGTATGAGTTGTATTCTATATATGTGTGTTTCGATTTATGATTTCGCTTAAGTGTAGGGTTGTTTTTACTTAAATTTCAAATGTATATACATGCATACACACACACACATCATATACACAGTTTTTGAATGTTGCCAGAATTTCAACGGTAATTCTAGATTTTTCCAAACTCTGAAAGCTTCACAAAAATTTTAAATACAGATTTAATATTTTTACGATTTTGCTTGGTAAATTATCCATTGTGGCTCACTAGGTTAGTATTTTCTCTTCTATTGACCATCTTTCTAATCTGCTTGGTAAATTTATTCTGAACCGGTTGCGAATCATTAAAATACATGCAAAAGAAAGAAAGCTAAAATACAGATATATAGCATACCGATACATCGAAACTTCAAAGTTGCGATGGCAATCCAGAGATATTTTTCAAAGGGATCATGGATGATGATGATGAGCAATACTATGGACTCCATTTCTTCAGGATCCTGCTACCTGATCCTGAAGAAATGGAGTCCATAGTATTGCTCATCATCATCATCCATGATCCCTTTGATAAATATCTCTGGATTGCCATCGCAACTTTGAAGTTTCGATGTATCGGTATGCTATATATCTGTATTTTAGATTTCTTTCTTATGCATGTATTTTAATGATTCGCAGCCGGTTCCGAATAAATTTACCAAGCAGATTAGTAAGATGGTCAATAGAAGAGAAAATACTAACCTAGTGAGCCACAATGGATAATTTGTCATTATTAATCCATCTTCCTGAAAACGGTTTATACGGAGGAAGTATATTTCATGGTACTTGAGAAAAATATATGTTGAAGTCAAAACCTATCAAGATTTAAATGCTCGCTTATAGTCTTCCAAGATATTTTATATTCCAAGGCAAGGTGACAATAAGTGCATGCTTTTGCATGATTTGGTATGTAGATTCAAGGTTATGCATGGCTACGACCCTTTCTTATGGTTTCTTATCATAATTTTCTGCACACTTATAGTTTATAGATGCAGTTAGATCATATCTCTATAAGGGAAAACTTAAAATAACAACCTTTATACTAAAAAATTATGTATGCCATTACTTAGTAGTTTATGCTTTTTATACGCAAAAGCCATTTGAGAAATACTTTTCCTACCCACTATTAATCCATATTCTCAATATAGTCATTGAATTTGCACGCGCACATAATAAGAAGGAGAAGACAGTAATGTGGCAGAAGAAGAAGGAGAAGACAGTAATGTGGCAGAAGAAGAAAAAAATGACATTTCTTGTTCTCTGTTTCAGCATCAATCTTCTGATATGAACTAAGAAGTATCTAAAGGGAAAAGCCTATGTGAAAGCCATCATTAGTTCATATCAGAAGATTGATGCTGAAACAGAGAACAAGGAATGTCATTTTTTTCTTCTTCTGCCACATTACTGTCTTCTCCTTCTTCTTCTGCCACATTACTGTCTTCTCCTTCTTATTATGTACAGTACTTCCACAAAATACGTGTTGTCATTTCTAAATGGAAGTTTCTCAGTGCCACCATAGTAGCAGAAGATGGAATTGTTTATCGCCACTAGATTATGCTAAGCCTCGGATAGATTAGGCAAACATGATCTAGAAGAATATAATTAGCAGAGGAAATATGCAAATAAACATGCATGCAAGCTGACATTAAAAGATTAATATAACAGAGATGTCTACTGATGATTTGTAAGATGTTATCGCAGGTAGGACAACTGCCAATTCTATGGCTTGTGGCCACCAGCGACTGCTTTCTCACCACAGTAAAAATAATGAGGGACTATAACATATCATGAATTCGATATGCACCGTGATTTCATAGCATATGTCTATTAACCTATAATGTATAAGTTCTCGGCGTTGATTGCAGAGGTGCATACAGTCTGAACTAGTAAATATATGTAAGAAGGAAAAAGAAGAAACGATTCATAAATATGGTTGGACCAGAAACAGACTTAGTCACTGAATGACATATAACTGATATTCCTTGATGTAGAAATCAATACACCTTTGATAACAAACTCATTCTTTTTTGGGAGATATATGAATAACCGACTCTGACCCTCAGCATTCCATTGAACACATGGAAATCCATCGTATCTCATATCCAGCCACCTCACTTCACCGATCCTATGATCGCCCTCTGGAGGACGCACAGCCCTAGCCGCAGCCCCAGCCCAAACCCTAGCCTTAGGTGGTGGTGATGAATGTGAATCCTCATATGATTTTGCATATTATTGCAAGAGCGTTAATGGGTTTTCAAGATTTGTACGTAGTCAAGAGCAATTGTGAGCAAGGAAAGTAAAAATAGTTTTGGAATTTTATCAAACGGTTGGTGAGCAAACTAGCAAAACGTTTTGAATGAAAATATAATGTAAAATAATTTCGAGAATCAAAAGTGATAAGCTTTGTTAATGATATGGGAGAGAAGCTTGCTTTTTCTTTTTTGTGAGAAATATTTTAGGTTTTTTTTCTTATTTCTATTACATCCTGACCGAAGAACTTTCACAATTGTTAAAATTCAGCATTTTGGTCAGTCCTCTCCTTTATTGATATGCATGTGATGTGAGGGTTGGATTTAACACAGCAACCATTGTTCATCAATATATATTACCAAATAAAGCTCTTTATTGTTGGTTATGTTGGTTTCATCCTATTCTTGCCTCAATTTGGTGTAATTTGAAATGGCCCACGATTTCAATAGAAAAGAGAATTTGTTCTCAAGTTATGATCGAATACCATAATAAATTGGGAGTTGGTTAGGATTGTGAAATTGTGAAAGTAGTTGCATTTTTTTCAAGTATGATCTTGTGAAAATCGGATGAAATATTTAACATCATTTTGTTGTTATTTAGGATTAGCACCCTCTAAAGGATTTTAAGTTAAGATAATGGATATGGATCTTTTGTCAGGATAAAGAAGATCTGCACATGCATAAATACTAGTATAAGATAATTCAAAATTTGGGACAACGGATACATACCGCTAAAAGATATAAATCGAAAACCCAAACAATATTTTGTGATAAACTTAAGTGTTCTTGCAAACTAATACAAATCTTGTTAAAAATTTGATAAATTGACCTTCCCCTTCCCCAGCCCTAGCCCCAGCCCGCAGCCCCAGCCGCACCCCCAATAAAAAATTTGATAAATTGACCCTTCCCCTTCCCCGACCCCGACCCTAACCCTACCCCGACCCCGACCCCGACCCCGCAGCCCAGCCCCTGCCCCAACCCTAACCCGACCCCGACTGCGACCGCGACCCCAGCCCAACCCCAACTCGCGCGCCATGAACCTTAAGCCCAAAATAATCCAATAAATTCTTTAACTTACCTCGAGATTTACTCACCTGAACGGCTGCTGGGGCAGGGGCGACGATCTGAACGGCGGTGGCGACGACCTTAACGCGGTGGCGACGAGAACTCCAGTGGCGACGAAACCGGCGGTGGCGACGAGGAGAGCAACCTTGGCGGCGACGGCGTGGCGCATTGGGGGCTTATTTTCGCGCCCGATCGAGAGAGAGAGGGAAATGAGCGTAGGCGATCGATCTGGGATTTTATTAAATCGATATTTACTTGCCCGTACGGATATATCCGTAGGTCCTTTGTTTGAGGCTCCGTAGGGACAAACACCTAATTAAGAATTAATATTTTTATTCTTGGATGTCTTTGCCCGTAGGGGCAACCTTTTAGCCCTACGGATATATCCGTAGGGCCAAGTTATTTCTGCCCCTACGGATTAAACTATCCGTAGGGGCAACCCCCTATTTTACTAGTGGCAGTGTCCTCACTGATGTAGCCTTTTGAGAATATGGACTTGTATACTAAGGGAGAGATACAAGGGGTAAAATAATAGTTAAATGAAAAATTCCCCCAAACTTATTCTTTGACACGCACAGATATTCAATCAAATCCATTTTTTTTTACTCACCTCCATTCTTAAAATGTGAAAAAGTTACCAAAACATGGAGGTGAGGCGGAGGAAATTTAGTTTTGATAAAGCGGCTCCTGTAAAAACAGGAGCTCCTCCGCGGGGTCAGCAGAAAAATACGGTTTTAATCTATGCCCATTTACTTTAAAAATCGAACCGTTTTTCAAATTTTCGACTTCAACCGCCCCGTGCGGGTGTACATACCGCACCACAAAAGGTCCTTTCCAACGAGATTTAAGCTTACCCGGATGAAGATGGAGACGGGAATCGTAAAGAAGGACTTGTTGCCCCGATGTGAAGGTTTTTCTAGAAAGATTTTTATCGTGGAATACTTTAGTCCTATTCTTTACTATCACTGCATTATCGTAAGCTTCATCGCGGAGTTCGCTTAGCTCATTCAATTGCAGCTTCCGATAGCTGCCTGCATGATCAAGATCAAAATTAAGCTCTTTAATAGCCCACATTGCCTTATGTTCAATCTCGACAGGGAGGTGGCATGCCTTCCCAAACACAAGGCGGTATGGAGACATACCAAGATCGGTCTTATAAGCGGTGCGGAATGCCCAAATAGCATCCGTCAATTTGGTTGACCAATCTTTACGGTTTTTCGAAACCGTCTTCTCCAAAATCTGTTTGATCTGCCTATTTGAGATCTCAGCCTGCCCGCTTGTTTGGGGATGATAGGGCGTAGAAAGTTTGTGAGTGATTGAATATTTCCGCATCAAGGCCTCAAAAGACTTATTGCAGAAATGTGTCCCGTTGTCGCTAATGATAGCGCGAGGGTGTCCGAATCGCGAAAAGATATTTTCTTTAAGAAACTTAATGACAATTTTGTTGTTATTAGTGCGACACGGTATAGCTTCCACCCACTTCGAGACATAATCAACCGCTAACAAGATATATAGATTCCCAAAGGAGTTGGGAAAAGGGCCCATAAAATCAATACCCCAAATATCAAATATTTCCACAACCAATATAGGTTGGAGCGGCATCTCGTTCCTTCGTGAAATCCGACCCAAATGCTGACATCGCGGACAAGTTTTGCAATGTTCAAATGCATCTTTAAATAATGTTGGCCAATAAAAGCCACATTGTAAAACTTTCTCCGCCGTTTTTCGAGGTCCAAAGTGACCGCCGCATGCCTGATCATGACAAAATGATAACACGCTCTTGAATTCATCGTTAGGGACACACCTGCGAATGATTTGATCGGAACAATACTTGAATAGATATGGTTCATCCCAGTAAAAATATTTTACTTGGGATAAAAATCGAAGTTTGTCTTATTTCGACCAATCGCTAGGTATAAGTCCCGTCGCAAGATAGTTCACGATATCCACGAACCAAGGTTCGTAGGATACATTCAAGAGCTGTTCGTCGGGAAATGAGTCATTTATCGGCACGGTCACAGTTGGCGAAGAAGTGATGCGTGAAAGATGGTCGGCTACTACGTTTTCACATCCACTCTTGTCTTTGATGACAAGATCAAATTCTTGTAACAATAGGATCCAACGTATTAGCCTGGCCTTCGCATCCTTCTTCGATAAAAGATGTCGTAGGGCGGAATGATCTGTGTAAACCACAATAGGCGAGCCAATCAAGTAGGGCCTGAATTTCTCTAATGCAAATACAACTGCCAAGAGTTCTTTCTCGGTAGTTGTGTAATTTATTTGTGCATCATTCAAGGTCCTACTTGCATAGTAAATTACATGTGGCATCTTTTCAATATGCTGTCCCAAGACAGCACCAATAGCAAAATCTGATGCGTCACACATAAGCTCGAACGGGTGGTTCCAATCCGGAGATGATAGAACGGGGGCTGTAGTGAGTGATTCTTTAAGTGATTCAAAAGCATCCTCACAATCCGAATCGAAGTGAAATGTAGTGTCCTTGGCCAATAGAAGGGTTAAGGGTCTAGCAATTTTGCTAAAGTCCTTAATAAATCTCCTATAAAATCCTGCATGGCCAAGGAAGGATCGTATATCTTTGACGCGGTTGGGACGAGGGAGGTTATAAATGACATCTATTTTAGCTCTGTCAACCTCAATGCCTTTTCGTGAAATTATATGTCCAAGTACAATACCTTCTTGGACCATAAAATGGCATTTTTCCCAATTCAAAGTCAGGTTCTTAGCCTTACAGCGGGTAAGAACAGCGTCAAGATTACGAAGGCAGTCCTCAAAGGAGTCCCCAAAAATGGAGAAATCGTCCATAAAAATTTCTAGAAAATTTTCCACCATATCTGAAAATATCCCCATCATGCACCGCTGAAATGTAGCGGGAGCGTTGCATAACCCAAAGGGCATGCGTCTATAAGCAAAAGTTCCGAAAGGGCAAGTAAAAGTGGTTTTATCTTGATCCTTTTCGGCGATGGGGACCTGGTTGTAACCAGAGTATCCGTCCAAGAAACAGTAGTATTCGTGTCCCGCTAATCGTTCCAACATCTGGTCAATGAAAGGTAGAGGGAAGTGATCTTTCCTCGTCGCGGCATTGAGTTTCCTGTAATCGATACATACGCGCCACCCAGTTTGGGTGCGTGTTTGGATTAACTCATTAGCCTCGTTAGTGATGACCATGATGCCAGACTTTTTAGGGACCACATGAATTGGACTTACCCATTGACTATCAGATATGGGGTAAATTATTCCACTATCAAGACACTTGACGATTTCTTTCTTTACCGTCTCCTTCATAACGGGATTTAACCGTCTTTATGGGTCTCGGGTTGGTTTGGCTTCATCCATCAGATGTATGTAATATTCAACAATTAAGGGACTAATCCCTTTGATGTCAGCCATAGTCCAACCAAATGCTTCCCGATTCGATCTCAATATTGCCAAAAGTGCATTCTCTTGCTCTAAGGCTAGAGAAGCGGAAATAATCACTGGCAAAGTCTCATTCTCTTCTAAATATGCATATTTAAGATGAGAAGGTAGCGGTTTGAGATCAAGAATTGGCGGAGAGACAATAGAAGGTGGGGTAAGCGAATGATATTCGGACTCCCGAAGAGGTTCAAAACTTGCATAAGATATTGACTCGGAAAGTGCTGCTGACTTTTGCAACGAGTCAATGGGTTCAATCTCAAGGTCGGACTCATTGAACATATCCTCACTGTAAAGTGGTGCAAGATCAAACGATGTCTCATTAATGTTGTCGAGAACATCAAAGCAAAGCTCCTCATCCATGCAGCTTTCGGAAGCTATCTCGTGGATGGAACAAACATCCAGCAATTGAGCAGAAGGTTCTGATGGCTGACTTCCTAGCTTGTAAATATTAAGCTCAATTGTCATTTTCCCGAAGGATAAGTTCATTGAACCGTTACGACAATTAATCACAGCGTTAGAAGTTGCTAGGAAGGGTCGACCAAGTATCACCGGGATTTGATTGCGTGGGTTTGCCACAGGTTGTGTATCTAAAACAATAAAGTCCACGGGAAATATGAATTCCCCGACTTTAATTAACACATCCTCTAGTTCGCCCCGAGATTTGGTGATAGACCGGTCAGCCATTTGGAGAGTACAATGGGCGGGTTTTAACTCTCCAATTCCTAACTGCTCGTATACTGAATAAGGAAGCAAGTTGACGCTAGCGCCTAGATCGAGTAAAGCACGATTTATATTTTTACCCCCAATAGAAATAGAGATTATAGGACAGCCGCGGTCCTTACGTTTCTTTGGTATTTGTTGGGTAAAAGCTGTGCTAACATTACTCGTCATGAAAACCTTTTTAGGCACTTGAGTTTTTCTCTTCCTAGTGCACAAGTCTTTAAGGATTCTTGCATAAGATGGGACTTGTTGAATAGCATCTAGGAGAGGAATATTCACGCTAACTTGCTTAAACATTTCCACAATCTTCTCCATTTGCGGGTTAGGTCGGTTGGCCCTTAATCGGTTTGGAAATGGAGCTCGATCAATAAGTTTTGGGTCCAACGTTTATGGAGAAGACTGTGGCGACGGATTCGATCCTAAAATTGGAGTGGGCATCGACTTAGATAGATTTGGCGAAATGTTCGAGCCTTGGGAAAACGGAGAATAGGCTCGGATGAAGGTGGGAGACTAGACGAGTTAGGGGAAGAAGAAGAAGAAGGGGTATCAAATGTGTCACTATCATCAACTTGCTCACCCACTTGGTTGTTCAGCACTCTCCCCGATCTCAACGTAGTGACGGCATTCACATAATGACTTTGTGAATGGCCAGGATTTGGTAGGGGTTGAGATGGGAGTTTCCCTTTCTCTCTCGCACTCATTGCGGCGTTTAACTGTGCGATTTGGTTTTCTATTGATTTAATGCTCTCACCATGGGAGGAGGAGTTTTTCGTTAGGGCATCAATAGAAGACCTCATCTTAGCCGAATTTTGCATGGATTGTTTCATGAACATATCCAAAGTTTGTGCAAGTGAGTTGTCAATACCGGCCACTTGTGGTGTAGAAATGTTGGCCGGATTTTGGAAATTCTGTGACTGAAAGGGGGGCTGATTCTGTGGTTGTGGTTGCTGCGGAGGAGGTCTTTGATAATCACTTTGTTGGTTTTGATTCCAAGCAAAGTTAGGATGATTCCTCCATCCTTGATTGTACGTGGAAGAATAAGGGTCGTTTCTAGGTCGCTGCTGAAAAGCAGCATTAGCTTGAAACGATGCATTCATAGGACATTCTTCCGTTAAGTGTGAAGGATCCGAACAGCAACCGCAGACGGTCTTAGGAAGCGTGACCTGATTTAGGGAGAAAGATGAGAACTTGTTTTCAATAGCGTCGAGTTTCTTTTGTATCGCTGCCATTTCGGCTTTCACTGCGATGGAAACGTCGAGCTGGTGAATACCTCCCTTAGTTGAAAGTGGTCTTACGCTTTCCCACTGCAAAGTGCTTTCTGCGAGATCTTCCAGATATTTCCAAGCTTCACCATCATCTTTAGACATGAAATTGCATTGACACATTGTTTCAAGCATCTGCTTTTTCGCTGGATTAATGCCCTCATATATAATCCGACATAAATCCCATCTTTGTATTCCGTGATGGGGGCATTGGACAAGCAGATCTTTGAAACGTTCAAAGCACTTCCAAAATGGTTCATTGGGAAGCTGGGTGAACTGGTTAATCTCGCTCCTAACATGTGCAGTCTTATAATTTGGGTAAAACTTCTTAAGAAATACTACGACGAATTCATCCCAATTAGTGATAGAGTGTGCGGCAGTATTATAAAGCCATTTTTCTGCCAAGTCGCACAGTGTGAATGGGAGAAGACGTAAGCGCATAGCATCTAAAGTCAATTGTGAAGTACCCATCATTGCGCATACGTTTTCGAATTTGGTGATGAAAACGTACGCGTCTTCCGACTCAAGCCCGTGAAATTTGGGTAGCAGATTGATGTAGTAGGGTTTAATTTCGAAATTATCCCCGTTAGGTGGTGGAAGAGATAGACAAGTAGGAAGAGGACCACGAATAGGATAGCATCTCTCTTGGAGAGAGATGCGCGGTGGATTCTGCGCACCTGCGGGCGGTGGCAGCGTGGTGTTATACTCTGATGGAGTGCCGTCCATCTCGGTTGATGTGGTGTGTGGTGGGGGAAAAGAAGATGAAGAAGTACCGACTTCGGTGTCGATAGCAGGAACGCGGACAAGACGGGCACTAGGATCCCGTGTCCAGCCGAGCATGCACTAAGCGGGTTTAGTGCAAGTGGCAGCGTGTGTGTGATTTTAAAATTGGCTTGTTTTGAAAAAGTGGGACTCAACACAAATCACCCTATGATGCACAAGCAACCCTAGAACTAAGGTCGCCTAGGTCTGCTAGACAGCTCCTAACTAAGGCTAGAAATAGGACCTCAAACCGCCTCTTCACGGACAAGTACGGCCAGGTAAGTGGGAAGGAACCACCACTACAGTGGGCCTAATTAAAAACCACTAGCCTAGACACCGCAATGTCAGTTAGGATAAACGGCCGATGCCTATACTGGTCTTTTTCCTATTGAGCTCGACAGTCCTTAGAGTCTGGTTTAGATATTTTTTAAATTAATGAAGGGTTGATCTGTATGCTCGGTTTGTGATTTGTGGGGCTTAGGAAGGGTGATGAAATCCCCACCTAATCTTGATTTGGTCTTTGCCCCTTAAAATCCGTATTAAATATGCAAAACAAAACCAATAACAAAACTTTTGCAAAAAGATTTTTGAGCGGCGCAATTTTGCAAAGAATCCTGCAGAAAATAGATTTTATTGGATTTGAGGAGAGAGAGAAGGAGTTAAGAAAGATACCGGAGAAGATTGAAGCCCTGATTCCTCTAGCCTGCCGCGCTTCCGCCGCCAAATGTGCCTTTATGCCGCGGTTCCGCCGCGTGGTAGAGAGAACAGTTGATGAAAATTTTTCTGTGATCTCTTTTGCTCCTCTGGATCTCTAAAAATCTCTCTGTTTCCTGTTTTCCTCAATTCTGTGACTCCAGATTTCCTTGCAAAAATCCACGCACAAATCGTTAAATATGCAATTTGCAGTTTTGTTTTAATAATGATATGGCTCGTCTAAGAATTCAACACAAATAGTAAAAATAAAAAATTACGCACGTATCCCCGGCAACGGCGCCATTTGATTGGTTCGAAAAATTGTGTGTTTTTGTAGTTTAACCGCAATCAGAACGGTGTCGCGCGTAGCTAGACCGAGATGAGTACGGGTCGTCCTCAGGGAAACGTGGAACCTTTTACTTTTACTTTAGATGTGTTGAAAGAGGAGAGGAAATAAGAATTTTGTGAAAATGGTTTCTAGATCTACGTTAAACAAGAATGTAAAATATAGATCTAGATTATTTTAGAGACTTAGATAATATAATAAGAAGGCTTGTAGGGTTCGTTAGGATTTAGTAGTTATGGACGATTAATTAAAAGTTACCCTTTTTATCTATTAATAGATTTAGAACTAGAACGACGATGATGCGTGTAGATTAGGGTTTCTGGAGGGAAAAGGAATCCCACTCGTAACCCTTATCTCGACACGGAACTCTATTCATATTTAGCCTTTACCAAAACAATCATTAATCTAATCTCTAATCGCGGTCGGAACTAGCAAAGAATTGCTAGCGCGTCCGATTAGGATGTTAATGATTCTTTTGATAAAGTTCCTAAACTTTATAAGACTTAAAAAGGGTTTAATTATTTTCATCGTTCATTAGCCTACCCTAATCCTACGAACCCTAACAAGCGGAGAATTACTCGCGCATGTTGGGAGAAGAAGATGAAAAGAAAGAGAGGGAAAACATAATAAAAAAAAAAAACAATTAAATAAAAAACTACCTTTATTAATCAACTCCTTCAAACTACACTTTTAATCCATAGAAAATGATTACAAAACTTGATTTGCTTCTCGATCTTTCCTAAGGAGGTAGTCGAACAGTCGATGATCAGTCTGGATGCGTGAGCGTCGGGAGCTTCGTGATCTCTTCGGCTTAATAGCTTTTTCAAGAGGCCCTCGGTGCCTTTATATAGTGCAAACCCAGAATATTATTGTTGAAAAGTTGGTAAAATTTATCAGTCATCAATCTCCCAAAATCTTGGATTCTCTCTCCCCTAAATTGCGGCGGATCCGCGGCAAATGGGGGATAAGGCCGCGGATCCGCGCTCAAGGGATGAGATCTCTTTGTCGTTTTTCTTGGGCTCTCTGATGGTGACATTTGGCAATCCTAGGCACCTTCATATTTCAGAAATATTCTCTCGGTTGCTTCCAGACTTGGTTTCCAAGTTTGCTTCTTAATTTGGCAAGATTTCTTCAACAACTTGATTTGCTTGATTCTAGCCTTGAAAAATTCTGCACAACTTGGAAATATTCTGCATAACAACTCAAATAAGATTTTAGTAGACTTTGTTCTACTAGGATTAGGTCAATAATATTATTTGCATACATTTTCCTACCAAATGATAATTAAAATATATTAACACATGGAAAATAATGTTTTTACATATAAACCCTCATATGTATAATATATTATAATAAAGTCCTTTTTTAATATAAAAATGGTAGGAAAAACGTACTACAAATGTGCAGTTTTATCGACTGAACAACTGTCCTAACGGTATAGGTCCTCCCTCAATCATTGCAATCACGTGCATGTGATCCAATAATTGACTCTGAGGGCACTATATCCAACATGCTCAAGTCCGTGTTACGAAGCTTTGATAATTGTTTTTCGTATATTCTGCTTCCCCGCAAGCTCGTGGGGTGCGTGACATGGACTTACAGTGGTATCAGAGCCTACTAAACCTTTACTAGCTTGTTAGCAACTTATTAGAACTTCGATCGTCGGAAAAAACGAAAACTTAACCCCGGACCCCTCAAGTTTCTGTTAATTTTAAACGTGTCAAAAAATTATTTGATAGGTATGAAAATGCACTGCAGGGAATTCTAAGAATACTGGAGAAATACGAGGAGCTAACTCGATTAGACTGCCGTGGAAGCGTGGCGGATTGGTGCGATCCGCCGCGGATCCGCGGCCGAGTCAACTCCGAGTTGACTCATATTTGCACAGTAACTCTTAATTTTGGGTGTTCTGTTTTCCTGTATATTTTGTTTCTGCCAAAGTTATTTCAGTGCTGGCTTGCATTTGGGGTAGACACGGAAAAAGATTGTCGATCGAAATTCTAAGTTATTTGCTAATCAAGTTTTATCTGTGATATTTAATGTGTTCGTAAACCTCCCCTAATTGCTAGTATGTCGGTTAGCAGGGGGTTGCACATTTCTGTAATGGTTTTTACTGGTTTGTGTATATGAACTTCATTGGATCGTTGTGATGATTAGCCGGGGTTTGAGATGAGTTTTTATATTCTTTCTTTCGATATAAATTGTAATATGATATAATATTCTTTTGCGGGGCACATCCGGGCTGAGGTTGTAGCCACCGTTGTATTATTTCATTTACTGTTTTCTGCTCTTAGGATAGACCCAAGATGGGGTGCACAAACTACCGGGTACTTTGAAGTGTTTAGTGACCTACTCACGTTGTTGAGGGAGACCACTTCACTTCGGGTACTTGGCGGGTAGTTTGCCGTACCCGTAGGGGTCTAGGGTGGGGTAATGTCTATTCGTCACAACTGTGTAATCCGTCTTTCGTTGCAGGCTCAAAGGAAATACGGATTGCTTGTATATCCAATAATATTCATCTGTGATCTGGAATGCCTATTATTGCGTCTGACGAATGTACAATATCTATATATGATATCTAGTAGGCGTTGCTTATGTTTTGCATCCGCGCTAGCCCGCCCCCGCTCTGTCGTTAGTTAAGTAACCTAACGGGTGAATGACGGGACCCAGTGGCGAATGCAGATGGCATAAGCGGACGTTGTATTTTCGTTGTTTTCTGCAATGATAGGATAATTGATGGGATGCATTATTTTAATGCAAAGAAAACAAACCAAAGTTGAATCGTTAGAACAAATTTAAAAGAAACCACTCGGTTATTTTAAAAGAGCAGAATTTATAATTGCGGAGCTTCAACCACTCCTTTTTAAAAAGCTATCAAGTTCCTTCGATTATATTAAGTTCACTACGTTCACGGTTTTGCCAAAACCAGTCGTAGCCCTCCGTCATTTCATATGGATGGTCAGTAGTATTCAAGCTATGTTTGTTGGCCTTCGTCAAGGCATAGTGTTTGGTAGCTGCTGGGGTATTCATATGTAGCATAGATAGATGCGTTGGTTTGGGACAGTCGTATTACCTTGTTGGCCTTCGTCAAGGGTATGTACGGGTGGGTTCAAATTAACAGGGATAATGATGGGCAGAACTTGACATGTGACTTATGATTTGTTGGCCTTCGTCAAGGTCATAAGAGCATGGGGAAAAAATCGACATCGGGAGTTTCTAAAGAAACAGAAACTTGCTAGTGTTGCATACCATTTGGAGTTTGATGAATGTTGGTAGGATTCCTTCAGCATTATCACACGATGATATTTGGATCCCGATCCTACTGTGAGTATCCGCTACTCATCAGGTGATTCGTCACTTAACGATCAATGCTATAAACCAAGTAGGTGTCTAGAACAGTGTCAGCGGGGCTACGCCTCCAGAGAAAAGAGGTTATTTAATTAAGGAACTTCGCGAAAGCGTCGTAAAACCTCCCTCGAAGTACCGACATTAGCCTGGCTGAACGGTTAAGCAAGTATTGTACGGTGGGATCAGTCCTGACTAATTCTTCTTTTATGGTTTGAGGAAGGATTCGAGAAACAGTGGGAGCCATCCAGTTTAGATAAAATTAAAAACCACTCTAAACTTGCAAGAGCATCATGCTAAAGTGTTCCCTCTCTCTCTCATTGCAGCGACCTTGTGCCCATGACTAGGTTACATCTAGATAACAAAATGACTGAATCTGATTTTTATGATTGGCAAAGGTCTGTCTAGATGTCCATTACCTATGACAAGATGGACCAACCTATTACTACTCAAGCCCCCACCGTCCCAGGTCCAGTTTCCACCGTTGCGGATATGGATATCCGTCAGACAAGGGAAAAGGATAGTGCGAATGCCAAGTGCCTCGTGTTAGCTTCAGTTGATGGTGTATACCAGAAGCAGCATGAGAAGATAGACTTAGTTTCCATCTTTCCCCATAACAAAGATTTATATGGAGAGCAATCTCGTATCGCAAGATATGAGACCTCAAACGAATTATCTCAAGCGAGGTTGGTTGTCGGGTCATCTGTAGGGGACGACGTCCTTACGATGACTAGCTATATTGATGAGCTCACGGACCTGGAGACCACGTTGGGAAACAGGTCATGCGCTGACTTATTTCCACAGTCCCTACCCTCTACTTACACCCTGAAAGAAACCAGGGAGACACCCGCTCTGCTTAATGGGGGGCCTTCTTCTTCTGCATCCAGGGCGAAAGCAAAGGGTGAAAAGAAGAAGACCTCCACAAAGCCGATATACGGTGTCAGTGAAGTAGAAGGAAAGGGAAGAGCAAAAGTTTTGGGACTTGGTATAGGTAAGGAGGGATGTTCCTATTGTTATGGGAACGGGCAGTGGCAGAAGGATTGCAGGGCTTTGGAATCCAGTAGCCAGGATTCGAAGCATGTTGTGGCTTCGGCCTCGAGTGTGTTTGTGATTGAGAACTGTTTGTCAATTAACTCTACTTCCTGGGTACTAGATACCGGATTAGGATCTCATATCTGTAATTCATTACATGCTTTAAGAAACCGTAGAGTTATCAGGATAGGTGATTTGTCTCTCAGAGTTGCAAACGGAATGAGCATGGACACTGAATCCGTGGGAGAATATCCCCTAGGTTTGATAAGTGGGCAGATATTGATTCTACGTAACTGTTTGTATGTACCTAGTTTGACTTGTAATATCATATCAGTGTCCTCACTTTCGAGAGAGGGATATGACTTTACATTCGTAAGCGATGTAGTTCACATCCACCTAAATCAAGTTCTGATTGGGTCCGGTACATTAGATGACGGTATATACGTATTGAATCAAGTTCAGGTTTTCAATGTCCAGAACACACTTAAAAGAAAGTCTCCAGAAGTAAATCAGACTTTCTTATGGCATTGTAGACTAAGTCACATCAATGAAACACGATTAACTAAGTTACATAGAGAAGGATATTTGAATCCGTTCGAATATCAATCTTATGCTACTTGTGAATCTTGTCTCATGGGAAAGATGACAAAGACTCCGTTTACTGGACATGGAGTAAGAGCGAGCGAGCTCTTGGGACTCGTACACAGTGACGTGTGTGGTCCAATGTCTACACATGCAAGAGGTGGTTATTCCTACTTCATTACTTTTACGGATGATTTCTCTAGGTATGGACATATCTTCTTGATGAAGCATAAATCCGAGGCCTTTGAGAAATTCCAAGAATACAAGAATGAAGAGGAAAAACAGACAGGAAAAAGTATCAGGACACTGAGATCTGATCGAGGTGGCGAATACTTATGCTTTTCGGCGTTATATAGCCGAGGAAAATCACGCCCCCTAGAGTCTTGGAGACGATAGGCTCCGACGGGTAATGTCTCCGTCACGAGGAATGGCCCATCCTATTTCGGGGAGAACTTATGTAGTTTCCCTTGGTCCACGAATTCGTTTCACTGTAAGACCAATTCTCCTGTCTTGAAGGCTCGATATTTAACTCGGGCGTTGTAGTAGCAGGCGGTCTTCTGTTGATAAGCGGCCGTCTTGATTTTTGCCCGATATCTTTTTTCCAATAAGATTCTAGGTTGCTTTGTGGTGCCAGGGTGTGTTAGCCTCGTCGTCGAAGTGCTCGACTCAATAACTGGGCAATCCAATTTTCGCGGGGTCCATTGACTAGGTGCCGTAACAGAGGCTAAAACAGGGGTTCCCCTGTAGGTGTTTCTCTTAACGTCCGCAACTCCCACATTACCCGAGGAAGTTCCTCGACCCAGCTCCCCTGTCTTCCCTCCAGGTGGGCTCTGAGCCCACGGATGATGCCTCGGTTCACTATTTCGACTTGCCCGTTGCATTGGGGATGTGCGACCACAGAGAACTTCATCAATATGTGACAGCCGTTGCAAAATTCGCTGATTTTGTCATTCTCAAAGTTGGTCCATGGTTGGCGACGATACACCTCGGGATTCCGGATCAGGAGATTATATTATTTTGCAGGAATTTTATCGTAGAGGCGGCGTCCGGTTTTCTGATCGGCACGGCTTCTATCCGTTTTATAAAGTAGTCTACAGTGACAAGGATGTATTTATGTCCGCCCGTGCCGGTGGGGAGCTGGCCCACCATATCCATCCCCCACTGTGCAAACGGCCAAGGGAAACTTAGTGGCGTTAATTCGGTGGCGGGGAGCTGAGGGACGCTGCCAATGAGTTGGCAGTTCTTGCATCTTCTGACTAGCTTTCCTGCATCTTAGTGTATTGTCGGCCAGTAATACCCTTGCAACAGTGTCTTTTGAACTAGGCTGCAGGCCCCTTGATGTGCCCTTCCGACCTCTTCGTGTATCTCTCGTAGGACGTAGTCTGCTTTGTCGGGATCGATACATCGGATTAGAGGTTGGGTGTATGACTTCTTGTACATGTTTCCTTTGCTCCACACGAAGTGGCGAGCTTTCGCTCGAAGTCGGCGAGCCTTGACCCAGTCCTCAGGGAGTACTCCGTTCTTTAGAAATTCTACAATGGGTTCTCTCCAATCCAGGACATCCCTTCGAGTCGTTTAGATCTGGAGTGTTCCCTCTTCATCTTCGATGCTGGGTCGTGGCAGGACTTTTGAAGAGAATGTTTCTTTTGAGATTGACCGAATAGGAAGAAACATTCTCGGGCGTTCAAGTTTCTGGGAATAGTTTCCTCTTGGACCTCTCGAAATTTCTCCGAAGTCTTTTTACCTCCGCCAGGTACTTTATCATTAGTGATTCCCGGGCTTCGAAATGCTCGATCACTTGGCCGACGATTAGCACGGAGTCGCTGCTTACCCTGATCATCTTTAGCCCCATGTCGGAAGCGATTGTTAGCATGGAGTCGCTTCCCTGATATTGAGAGGGAGGGTGATCGATCCCTCGGCTAGGACGGAATGGTTCGTGAACCCGGAGAGGATGTAGGAGATCGGTTGGAGGTCGGACGGATTTAATCTCATACGCTGGAAACAGTCGTAAAATAGGATATTCGCCGAGCTCCCCGAGTCGATCAATATTCTCCGGATTGCATACCGGTTAACCCGGGTTATTATCACAAGGGGATCATTGTGCGGGAGTGATATGCCGTGAAGGTCCTCGTCGGTGAAGATGATCAGATTGTCCTTCTTGCACTTCTTGTGGGGCGGATCACTCAAGGTCGTGACCGGCCGGAGGCGGCAGCCCCCTGTTCACCGCCGAAAGATCGGACCAAGACGTTGGGACGTCTCGCTTGAATTTGGGGGCAGATACTATTTGGACTTATCCATCCATCTCTCCAAAAATGCCAAGTTGATTTATAGCACGGTATATTGGAGGTTTGAGCGGACGCGACCGTTGTAGCATACTTTATCAGATCCCCCTTCGTTTGCGAGGGGTTTTTTTATTGTGGGGATGCTCTTCCCTGCAGGCGCTAGCCCCTGCAGTTAATTACGTTACTGCATCGCGATAACCACTTTCTCCTGCTCCGGAGGTTCACTTCGTGCCGTGTGTATGTTTGTTTTTATTTTGGGTTGCCCATGGATTGTATACGGAGACTAATTTATGTCGTCGCCCGTAGAGCGTGGATTAGTCTAAATCCGTATATTTTTAGATTTGGGTTTGGGTTGATTTAAGGACCGTTAATCTGGTTTAAGATTAAGATCGACTTAAACATATAAGCATTTGGGCTCGATTATTTTAGTTTAAGGACATCTGTCCATTATCGCCATGTTTAAGGCGAAGTCTTAGTTTTGGAACGTTTCGGTCCATTATCGCCGTATTTGGGGGCGGATATTAGTTTAAGAACATTTCGGTCCATTATCGCCATATTTGGGGGCGAATATTAGTTTAGGGACATTTCGGTCCAATATTCAACTTGCGCGCACGTGTATTTGTTACGTGACGAAGTGAACGATGTTGATATGGAATGTGCCCAATTTGAGGCACGATCCGATTTGAGGTGTGCACGTCAATTTGGAAGTGCATCAATATGGGATGAAAGGAGTTGTTGGTCGTTGGGACCCACCACCTCTCTGAAGACGTTGAAGAATTACAACGACATATCTCAGAGGTGTGAAGAGATGTACCCTTGAACCAAATCCCGTGTTTGAGGGAGAGGGGTTATGGTGGCCTTAAGAATTTTTGTTAAGGATACGTTAGTCTTATTTGAGACTAAGATCCATTTAACAACATTTCAGGATCTTCCTTATTTAAGACCCAGCAATAGAGCATTTGGACTCAGTTGCAAGACTTTAGCAACTTAGCCAATTTGGGCTTTAGTCTGCTTAGTCTCCCTTCTTTTTTTTGAAAAAAGTGCTAAGCACTTGTTTGGGCTCTATTTAATCAGTCCTTTTTATGTAAAAAGTGCTGAGCGCTTATATGAGTTCTGATGCCCAAATATGATCCTGTAGAGCTTTCAGTCACGGGGATTGCCTAACAAGTGTTGAACACTTTACCCCTTTTGTTTTTATATGGAGTACTAGGCACTCTTTATGGCATCCATGTGGGGAACACGTGAGGCGCTAGGCGCTGAGTGCTGGGCGCTGCCTAATGAGTGTTGAACACTCAGCCGTTTTGGGCTGTTTATGGAGTGCTAAGCACTCTTTTATTCTCTTTTGCAGCACACACGTAGGGAGGACGTGCGGCGCTGGGCGCTGTCTAGTGAGTGCTAAGCACTCTTCC
This sequence comes from Agapanthus africanus, assembly GCA_030015575.1. Lineage (NCBI taxonomy): Eukaryota > Viridiplantae > Streptophyta > Magnoliopsida > Asparagales > Amaryllidaceae > Agapanthus > Agapanthus africanus. The sequence goes on from CM057347.1 coordinate 53,375,579, forward strand.
TTTCTGTGGCGTCCATGTGAGGAACACGTGCGGCACTGGGCGCTGCCTAGTGAGTGCTAAGCACTCTTCCCTTCTGTGGCGCCCACGTGAGGAACACCTGCGGCGCTGGGCGCTGCCCAGTGAGTGCTAAGCACTCCTCTCTGTGGCCCCCACGTGAGGAACACGTGCGGCGCTGGGCGCTGCCCAGTGAGTGTTAAGCACTCCTCTCTATGGCGCCCACGTGAGCAACACGTGCGACGCTGGACGCTCTTCTCCTCTGCTGACAGCATTTTTGTCCATTAATGATCGATAGGATCTTTGTTTTGCAGATCTAGGATCAAGCTTTCATTTTTAAGAACCAAGTTCTTTTACGAGAACTAGATTTCTCTTATATGCTTTGTTTTGAGGAATTCAATTCTTAGTTCCTTTTTGAATCTTTGATTCTCAAGAACAAGTTCCTAACGATGAGAATTAAATTCTCAACTTGTGGGAGACTTGTCTTGTGGATCTCAGATCCAGAGAAAGAACTAGGTTCTTCGAGAAGGGTTAGGGCCTTAGATATGTAAATGAGATATTTTTATCTTTGTTTTTTTCTTACTTAAAGTTTTTAAGGAGGGAGATCTTCTTCCTTAAGAATTTAATTCTCTGTTCCTTTTTGAAGCTTTCTGTTTTTTGTTTTTAGAAGCTTATGGGGGAGGTCCTCCCTCTCAGAATTGAAGTCTTCGGCCTTTTATATAGTGGAGGTAAGTTTGTTAATTCGCTTTAAAGAAATCTCTCATTAAGAGATCCCAATCAACTTGGGGAATTTTACCCACCATTGGATCTTTGATCTAAGGGTTTCTGTTTTACAGAACATATTTTCTTGTTTCTAATAAGATTGGGGAAATATTTTCCATATGCCGAGTTTTATTCTATGAAATGATGATTTTTAATCACCATTGAATTTTTAATCCAAGGGTTTTCTGCTTTACAGAGGGAAATCTTTCTTGTTTAGAAAGATTAAGGGAATATATCTCAAAAATAGAATTTTATTCTATGATCCAATTTGGGGAATGTTTTCTCCCGACAGAATTTAATTCTGTATTTTTGATGATTTATCATCTTCGTTGGATCTTTGATCTAACGGCTCTGTTTAACAGAGAGTAGAATTTAATTCTACCTGGGCGTCGGCGTTCACGTATTGTGCACGTGAGGCGCCACTTAAGAGTTTTAACTCTTATAAATTCTTTTTGTGCTTTGCACACTGGCGCCTGCATGAGGAACACGTGCGGCGCTATATGAGAGTTTTAACTCTTATTTAATCTAATAGATTTTTTTGTGCTTTGCACACTGGCACCCGCGTGAGGAGCACGTGAGGCGCTGCCTCATTAATTTTGAACAGAGCTTTGCTATTTTATTGGGGGAAACAAATGTCCTCTCTATTAGTGTTTATGCCCTAGAGGCCATTACTGTATTATACTAGTTTGTATATTATTTAATGGAAGCTTGGGATATTCACAGTTGTATTGACAGTCTTGCTAAAAATGGTAGTATGCTACTTGGTTTGTGTCTACTTTAATATGTGCATATGTTTCTTTTAACGTATCGCTTATACATATTAGTAGAGCCCTTAGGATCTTTGCTTGATTACCAGCGTTGTGATGGCAGTCACACTAGTGGGGTCTGGGTAGTTTATAAGCAACATCCTATACAGGTCCCTGGTCGTAGGATTAGCGAGACAGGGCATCGATACTCCGGAGTAGACTGGTGTATACGCTTCTCATCCGAGCATAGGGAGATGGTCTGTCCCACACCCATCAGTACGTCGTACTGAAGATAGTATGCAGGTGCTCGTTAGGTTACGGGTATACCGGACATGACTCGCCGGGAACTGCAGGTTGGTATTATATCCATCGTCAGATAGCAGTTCCCAGATGACATGAGTACAGCTTAGTCCGTCGACTTGATACTGCTACTTCGCCTCGGGTGTGTTCCCACCGTACTTAGATTACTACCCTACCAGCTCAAAGGAGTCGTGTAAACAAGTAGTAGTTGGGTGCAGTCCCGAAGCACTTGGAGGCAGTGGCGGTTAGACAAGATTCGTCTCTCCCGGTATTGTGGGTTGATATCGCACTGTGTATGGAGAGCCGTTAAGCAAAGTCCCTGGGCAGGGCAAACGAGATATACTGGTAGGTTCCAGTAGTTTCTCAAGGTGTAATGGGCTTCACTCCGGCATGACTTATACCGCTATTAGGGGTCTGACATTTACCGCCCCCTAGGCCCGATATGCGATAGTCCTAGACGAATAGACCAGACTGTACGGAGATTGTCACATCAGGCTCAGTAGGAGTTCGGATGGGTTTCCTCATCGTCCTTCTTATCGACATCTACCTGGGGACCGTTACGTACAGCTAGTACCGCTTGCGGCCTGTGGTTAAACCCACTGCCAGCGTAGTGTCAAGTCTTTAGAGTCCCACACAGAGAGTTTCCATGCACCGGGCAAAAGGTGTAGAGGCCGTATGGTCTTACGGCAGGGCCACGATCACTTACGCACACTTGTGCACGTATTATGATCGGGCAGATAATACTAGCGGGCTTTGGTTTAAACCAGATTCTAGTATTATACAGATGGATTTATTCAGTCAAAGATTATACGTGTTTTTCGGAAATACGGATGGGAGGGGCAGTCTCGTAATTTATCGGGAAGCTTCTAGAAGAAGATGACTCATTTGTATTTATTTCTTTTTAGATTAAACACAAATGAGGTGGAGAGATGAGTTGTAAGTTTTCATTAAATGCTTAATGACTCATGAGGTGATTCACCATTAGGATTAAATGAAGCTCACAAGATATTTCTAGATATTTATCAAAGAGATATTTGTATGCTTGATATTATTCTTTTATGAGTTATTATTCATGTCATTATCACAAAAGCTTTCTCTCTCCTCAAGTCTTCATCTTCTTCCTCAAACCCTAAAAGCTCTCATGAGTTGAGAATCCTATGGTTTAAGTGACTAAGTAATCCATCTAATTACTCTACACCCTCTAGGACTTCTAGATTAGCGATCTAGAAGCCGCAGTTATCTCAGATTCGAGATAGGAGCTTGGACTATAGACTCTCGGGTGGATCGTCTTTGACTCGAGAAGACCGTTGAGGTGCCGATGTTCCATAGAGCCTACGAGATGTGGAGGACAGCGATGAAGACCCGAAGGACAAGTAACGTGAGGTATAAGTTCGAATCCAAGTAGTTAAACCTCTCGTAGTTTGCTAGTAATGGTTTAGACACGATCCGTGTGCTCTGTAAGACTACGGTTAGCGCCCCGGCCATCTGTCCGAGGCCAAAATGCGGAAACGAAAACTTTTTCTAAACTTGAAACCGGCGCTATCGCAGACTTTAATCCCGAATCGAACCATTAACCTATAACTAGCAACTAGAGAAAGGGTTGGAAAGCTATACCGATCGATCCGTGTCCTTCGGTCTTTGGCCACCATCCCAAGCTCCCCGCGGCATCTCCGGTCTCGATCTCCTCGTCGAAAAGGGCACCACATCTTCGAGTCTTTTTACGGGCTCCCGCTTCATCCGAAGCAACTCGGGCACGAAGTTCGCTAGCCGACGTGTCCAAGGCGATGTAGAGAATGTGTGTGATAATTTTGTCTCAAGCATCCATTGATTCTCATCACATGATAGTGTATGGATGGAGGTTAGAGATGATGTCATTAATGGAGGTTGTGAGCTAGAGCAAGAGGAAGAAGAAGAAGCCTTTTCTTTCTTGAGTTGTATGATAAAAATGAGAGCAAGAATGAATAATACAATAGCAAACCCAAAGGGATATGGCTGCCCTTCTCTCTCTTCCTCTCATTTCATCACTCAAATCCATCACAAAATGTGACATATGCACAATAAAAGAGACCATGAGTCACTAGGTTGCATGTGTCACAATAAATGCACCCCATGATGATTTCTAGCTCATAATTTCCATTTGTAAACATTAATCCAAATGTTTACAACAATAAAAAGATACGGTAAGATCTAAAGTAAATTCGTGACGGATCACAAGGATACCCCTCTCCTGTATATACATACCTGCATCCGCATTCCGACCGAATGCGAATGCGATGAGATTAAAGTAATCCAACAAATCTAATACTAGGATCCGGCTTAAACCAAAGCCCACTAGTATGATCCGTCCGATCATGATCCGTGCACTACTGAACATATATGATCGAACCCTGCCATATATCATATGGCCTCTACAACGTTTCGCCCGAAACTTGAGAAACTGTCTGTGGGGTACTCTGAAAACTTGTCAATACTTTGGCTGTGGATTTAACCACTAGCACGTCAGAGGTACTAGCTGTACGTAACGGGCTACCAGGTATTGAGCAAAAGGGAGGTCGATGAGCGAACTCATCCTGACACCCTACTGAGCCTGTCAGTGACAATATCCGTACAGTCCGGTCCGTTCGTCTATGAGCATCGCATGGTGGGCCTAGGGGGTTGGTAAAAGTCAGACCCCAAAAGCAGTACAAGTCGTGTCGGAGTGTAGCCCAGAACACCCTGAGATACTACTGGAATACCTACCAGTAAATCTCCTACCTTGGCCAAGGACTTCGTGTAATGGCTCTCCTAGACACAGCGCGATCTCACCCCTAATACCGGGAGAGACGAAACCCCTGCCGATCTGCTCACTGCCTCCATGTGGCTCGGGACTGTACCCAACTAAAACCTGTTTGCACGACTCCTTTGAGCCGTGGTAGGGTAGTAATCAAAGTACAGTGGAAACTCACACAAGACAAATGACGATCTCAGGTCGATGAACTAACCTGTACACATGTCACCAGGGAACTGCTATCTGACGTCAGGTATAATACCAACTAGAATGTTCCCGGCGAGTCCTGTCCAGTGTACTCATAACCCAATGAGCACCTGTATACAACTTAGGTGATCCAACTGACACCAATGGCTTGTGAGACCAGCCACCACCCCTCGTCGGGGTCTCGACTGTATACACTAGTCTACTAATGGAGTATCGATGCCCAGTCTCGAAAACTCCCACGACTAGGGACCACTTTAAGGATGTGCTTATAGATCCCAGCTCCCACGTATATGATCGCCATCATACTGCTGGCTGTCAAGCAAGAATCCTAAGGGCTCTATCAATGTGTAATAGTGACCTGCAAGGTCACCTAAAGCAGTACACGATGATAAAGATAAACCAGATATCATACTATCATCTTGCGTAAGACTGTCCTACCGGTATATGTCCTTCCTCAATCATTGCAATCACGTGCCTGTGATCCAATAATTGATTCTGAGGGCACTATATCCAACAATCTCCCACTTGCACTCAAGACTAATTATTGCGATGTCGCATACTCACAGCCCGTGTGATACCGAACACCTAACTCCTCTACTAATCAGTCTCACTAAACCTGTTTGCGAAACTATTGCGTTCGAGGAATAGCCTCAGTGAGTGGATCCGCCCTAATGTTTCTTTCTATGTCTCTCTTTATCTCAAGTTCGCGGAGAAAACCATCTCCCGAAATGAGCAATACCTGTCTTAGAATATGTCTGGATATCTGATGGGACCTAGTTCATAAATGAACTCCAAATCCAAACTTCTTAGACTGTATCGTCAACTGAATTTAATCAGTATCCTGCGCCATGCCTCCCTCAGTATCCGCTTGGACCACCTGTCCAAACTACTGCCCCTCGTCAGAGGGAAAACTATTACTCTGACAGTCACTCTGTCATCCAGGTCACCTTGGAAGCCTGGAATGATAACCGTCTCCCAAAAGAGGCTGTTGTTATCATATCCCTAGAACATCCATTTATGTTCTAAAACTTCTTCCGAACGTTTCTCCAGGATAGGATTAATATCAACTTATTGCATCTAGTGCAAAAAAACAATGTCTGGTGTGGTACTTGACATCTCATGATTGACTCAATTGCCTAAGCAAGTGATCTGCCAATCATGCACATCCCTCTCCCCTTTAGTCTGTAAGACACCTTTAGAGAGGGTGACTCCATCACATGCATGTACACTACTGTTAGTTGTATGTATGCCCTAGAGGCCAGTATTGTACAGATGATGTATATTATATTGGATGCTTGGACATATATAGAGATGACTTTCTTGCTCGATATGATAGTATGCTATCTGGTTACTCTTTATCTTAACATGTACACTTGTCTCTTTAAACTGTCTTATAGTTACATGTTGATAAAGCCCTTAGGATGTGTACTTGACTACCTGGACTATGATGCAGATCATACTAGTGGGGACATGGTAGTCCATAAGTACATCCTTCAAGGTCCCTAGTCGTGGGTGTATCGAGACAGGGCATCGATATACCAGTGTAGACTATACGCTTCTCGACCCATGAGATGGGCAATGGATGATCCCATATCCATTGGTGTTTGACATCAGAGATGGTATACGGGTGCTCAGTGGAGACTGGGTACACTGGACGGACTCGCCGAGAACTCCCAGATGGTATTATACCTCATGTCAGATGGCAGTTCTCAGGTGACACTTGTACAGGTTAGTCTGTAGACCCGAGATCGTCATAAAGTCTTGTGTGATTCCCACTGTGCTTTGATCTCCACCTTACCACGTCCATGAGGGCGTGCAAAACGGTGGTCTTTGGGTACAGTCCCGAGTCACATGGAGGCAATGAGCGATAGGAGGGGTTTCGTCTCTCCCGGTATTGGGGGTTGATGTTGCGCCGTGCTCGATTGGCCGTAACAGGGAAGTCCCTGGCCAGGGCTGATCAGAGATTTGCTGGTAAGTGTTACCAGTAGTTTCTCGACCCGTTATGAGCCTCACATCGGCACGACTTATCGGTTATTGGGGTCTGACGTTTACCACCCCTAGACTTGATATGCGACATATCAGACGAACAGACCGGACTGTACGGTAAGTGTTACTGGTTGGATTCACAGGAGTGTGAGCGGGCTTGCTCGTCGATCTTCTGATCGCTCAATACCCGGGTGGCCGTTACGTTTAGCAGACCGCTTGCGGCTTGTGGGTGCTTGATATGATCATCATCTGCTACCGGCGTATTGACGAGTCTTTAGAGTCCTACACAGAGGTTTCCTGGCTCAAGCGAAACGAAATAGGAGCGCATATGAGATATGTGCGGGAGCGAGAATAATGCGTGTATGTGATACCGTATTTCATTCTCGCGATGAATGTATCGATTGGTTATATGCGATATAACCTAGATATCGAATCAAGGATTGATTCGATAAGCCGATACATTGGATACTAGTCGGTTATATGCGATATGACCGGATCGTTAAATCAAGTGTTGATTTAATGATTTAATGTATAATTATATATTTGATATATTGCTTTGCATTAACTAGTATTGGTTCATTTTAAAAGGATTTTCTCACTTGATGCACATTGTATATGTGATATATTTTTTTGTGCACTTGTTTGTATCATGTTTGATGATACTTGCTCACTTGGGTTTGTGTAAAGATTGAACCATGGTTATATGAATGGTTAGGGTTTTGATTATTTACTTAGCTATTTATTTATTTATTCATTTTGGATATTATTAAGAATGGTGGCTTATTTTGTTTCTATGTTGAAGCTTCTTGAAGCTTTGACAAAGTCCACCATCCTTATCTCATCCTTAACCCTAACCATTCTAACTAACCTTAGTTTAATCTCTACACTTGACCATGGTTAGTATATGATAAGTATTCATATTAGTTTCTTTTTTAAATAAGAAACTTATCATATTCTTTCTTCTTCTTCTCCTTCTTCTTCTTCAAGAAAAACCTTGTCTTCAACAATGGCATCTTGAGCAAAAGTGTGAGAAATCCAATTCTAAAGTGAACCCACCTCCTATTTCTTCACCCTCTACCTTTTGCCAAGTTGTTTTGGGTGTTTTCTTCACAAGTTTCACAACTTGGTGAAGTCGGAGCTTGAACTTGTGAAACCTCGACGTAGATCATCTTCGGCACGAAGCCGACGACCTAGTCTGCCCAATTCTCCGATGAAGCCGACGTTTGAGTTCGGGATTCGAGATGGACAGCGAGAGGACGCCTACGTGGAGCTAAGGAAGTGGAGAACTGGATCTACAAAGGTTGTAGCCTCTCTCCTTTAGTTAAGATGTTAACTAGTTTCGTTTATCGCCTAAATTTCTAGTCAACGATCCGTATTAGGGTTTCTCGGCACCCATAAAATTTGAAATTGGCATGGTTGATGCCTTGTGAGACCTCTATAGAGTGCCTAGGAATCCTACAGTGGTATCAGAGCCTAGCTAGAGCCTTAGGCGAAGTCCAGACGGAGTTTGAAGTCCGATCGAACCGAAACCCTAATATCAAAGTTGCTCTCTGTACATTTTTTAAAAACTGGGGTTTTTCCAAATTAAAAATATGCAGAAAATTCAGCAGGACTTTATAAGAATTACCGTGAAACACGATCACCCAATTCATCCAAAGTGCGGCGGAACCGCGGCAGAAGCCTGGCTTCTGCGGCGGTTCCACGGCCGTATGATGACGTCACCCACCCTTTTATGCACAGTAACTTCTTTTATTCAGTGCTGAGTTTTCTGGGAATTTTTAATATTTATTCAAGAGTTGAGTATTCTGGGTTGTATTGGGGACTCGGTATTTCGATCGGATTATCGAACTTTGTCTTAGTGCTTTCCGGATAATTTTTTGAATATGTTAAAAAGTCCGACCGGATATAAATACCCAACTTTTCCCCTGCCGGAAAATATCCAAGTGTTGGATTTTTGTGTGGTTTAAGGACGTTCTAAGTAGTGAAAGTAACGCGATGGTCCCTCTAGAAGACAACAAACCTTAACTCGATTATGTGACCGTCTTGAACTGCACTTTGAACCTTCGGGTTTGGGGCAGTACGGCGTGCCACATGTGAGGCGTTGGCTTGACCCTTCTACGGCTGGACCGTTGGTACTGAGGCATGAAGTGAATGTCTTTGAACCTATTTCATGTGTTGGACGGTTTCGGGAAAAACTTGGGTGTTCGAATGTTCGATCGGAAAGTTTAATATATTCTATTTATCCGGAATGTGATACAATAATTGGAATTCACAAACAGTTATGAGATAACTGAATGAATGCTATAAATCTAGCGGTTTAGTCTCATTTGATATTGAAAAGAGTTTTCGATAATGGGACTAAAATGCGGGGTTTATAACTGTTAGGCATGTGATGTCTAAGTATTTCATTTGATTAGGCATGTGATGTCTAAAAGGGTTGCGGATTCCAATTGTTGTAGTTTTACACTTTCTTTTCTGTGACCGTAAGTGTAATATGTGATATCGCCGGTTTCATTGCTATATGTCAACGACAATTGGGATGCGCATATTTACTTACGTTGATGACATGTGATGTTATGTGTTGCTTGATATGTTATATTGGATTGTCGTGTTTGAATAGCCGGGATTTTTTATGTGAGATGAGTGTTTTTTATTTTCATTCATGTAAAAACTTGTATGTAATATTCTTTTATTTGGGGCACTTCCAGGTTGCGGAAGTTGTCACCTTTTGTATATTATTTACTTTTCCGCATTAGGATAGACCCAAGGAGGGGAGCACAAGTAACCGGGTTCTGGGGTCCAGTGGGAGACCAACTCGAGGAGTCGAGTCCGGGTCTCCTAACCCTAGAATTGGTAGGGTTGCTTGCCGCTCTCGTAGGGGTCTAGGGGTGTGGGATTGGCTATTCATCACGACCGTGGAATCCGTGTTTTATACTGGCTCGTATTGAAAACACGGACGTCCTAGTATATCCAATATTTCATATGTTTCTTCTGCTGCGATATCTGTGATGTGATCATGTGATGTTCGATGATAGATACTTTATATAGTATATATGATATATTATATAGACGTTACTTATGTTTTGCACCCGCACTAGCCCTGCCCTGCTCTGTCGTTAGTTACCTAACCTAACGGTGCACGAGAGGACATCGAGGCGAATGCGGATGGCATAAGTGTACGTCGTATTTATCTGTGATGTTTAGGTATTTAAATGATGGGACTTCATTAAAGTGATTAATGAAAGAAAAGAAACCTAAGATGTTGTAGAATCAAATTTTAAATAAAACAGGTAGCTACAGTTCTTGCTTTGCACAGCGGTATATGTGATATATCCTGCACCTTATTCGATGAGGAAAGGACCGAGATCCCTTCACCGGGAGTGACTCCTTTAGCAATAACTGGCAGATGCTACACACTCGGTTTGTTTTTGAAAGCTTCTATAGTTTCTGCTTTGCACAGTGATATATATGATATATCCTGCACCTCATTCGACGAGGAAAGGGCCGACGATCCCTTCACCGGGAGTGACCCCTTTAGCAAAACTAGAAAAGCCTCAAAATCACTCCATTTCAAAACTTCATTTGATTCTACAACGATATCAAGTTCATTGCGCAATAGGTTTTCAGAAAAACCTGTCGTAGCCCTCCGTCATTTCAGATAAGTACTAGTTAGTATTCGTGCTGCGGTTGTTTGGCATGCGTCAAGGCGTAGTGTACGGTAGCTAACTAGTGCTTATCTGCTAGCATACGATGCGATTGGATTAGGGTATTCGCACGGCGTTGTTTGGCATGCGTCAAGGGTCGTGCGGGTGGGTTTAATCCAATCAAGAAATGTACGGGTTGAACTTGACTAGCGGACTATGGGTTGTTTGGCATGTGTCAAGGTCATAGCACGCTAGGGGCAAAATATTATCAGGAATTTCAAGTGTTGAAATTTGCAATGAGATTGCATACCTTCTATGAGATAGTTGGATCCCGATACCCACTGCGAGTAAGAGTTACTCCTGGGAGAGTTTTACACATTACAATTAGCCGATCAAGTAGGTGTCTAGAAAGGTGTTAACGAGATTACGCCTCTGGGAAAACGAGGTTTACATTAATTAGGTTCGTGCGAAAGCACGGGGGACCTCCCTCAAAGTACCGACACTGGCCTGGCTGAAAGATTGGCGAACTTGTAGTGTGTAATTAATCCCGGCTAGTCTTTCCTTTTAGGGTTTGAAGGAAGATTTGATAAAAAGCAGTGGGAGCCATCCTGATTAGATAAGATAATAACCAATCCGATCTTGCACGAGCATACGCTAAAGTGTTTTCTTCTCTCTCTCTCCAGGTAGCGACCATTTCATGCCCTAATAAAGATAATAATATGGATGTATTGACCGAACCCGCATGTCATACTGTGCTGGGGAACGTTGGTTCCGTTCTTTCCTATAAGAGTTATAGGACTGAACAGGATATAGGGGAATACCAGGATTCCCATGCCACCCGAATGAAGAAAGTACATGTTGATGCATTTTCTTCGGGTGTGTTCGTTACAGAGAACTGTTTCTCCATTTGCCCTACGTCCTGGGTATTAGATACCGGATCAGGATCCCATATATGTAATCAGTTACATGGGCTTAGGAAAGGTAGAGAACTTGGAGAAGGTGATAAAGACATTAGAGTTGGAAATGGTGCAATTGTTGCAGCTAAGACTGTCGGGGAATATCACCTTGAATTACCAACTGGTAATACATTGGTTCTGAACGAATGCTATTACATGCCGAACCTGATATGCAACATTATATCGGTTTCTTTATTGAGTAAAGAGAGATATAATTTTGTATTACAGGATAATGTTATGAACATTTTCCGTAACCAAAAGTTGGTTGGATCAGACACGTTGTGCAATGGCATTTATGTTCTAAACCAATCAACAGTTCTGAGCATAACAAACACACACAAGAGGAAGAGTTCAGAACTGAACGAATCCTTCTTGTGGCATTGTAGACTGGGTCACATCAATGTGACACGACTGGCAAAGTTGCATAAGGATGGATATTTAAATTCATTTGAATTTTCATCTTATGACACTTGCCAGTCATGTCTCAAAGGTAAGATGACCAAAACTCCGTTTACGGGACACGGAGAAAGAGTTACTGAACTCTTAGGACTAGTACATAGTGATGTATGTGGTCCAATGTCTACACATGCCAGAGATGGTTCTTCGTACTTCATTACATTCACTGACGATCTCTCAAGATACGGATATGTGTACTTAATAAGACACAAGTCTGAAGCTTTTGAGAAATTTAGAGAATATAAACAAGAAGTCGAGAACCAAACCGGAAAAAGTATTAAAATCCTACGATCTGATCGAGGAGGGGAATACTTGAGCAATGAATTCCTGGACTTCCTAAAAGAGAATGGGATTCTCTCTCAGCTGACTCCTCCATATACACCACAGCACAACGGTGTATCTGAACGAAGAAACCGCACCCTATTAGATATGGTGCGCTCAATGATGAGTACAGCTGAGTTACCTATTTCCTTCTGGGGATATGCGCTTGAGACAGCCATGGACCTATTGAATAGAGTTCCTACCAAATCAGTGCCTACCACTCCATATGAGATATGGAAAGAGAAGAGACCACATCTTAATTATATTAAGATATGGGGTTGTCCAGCCTATGTCAAAAGACAAAATCCGGACAAACTCAAGGCAAGATCTGTCTTATGTAAGTTTGTAGGATATCCCAAAAATTCACAAGGGTATATCTTCTACCACCCCGAGGAACAAAAGGTGTTTGTTTCTCGACATGCCACTTTCTTAGAAAAAAGTTTTCTTATGAAACAGATAAGTGGCTATGAGGTAGAACTGGAAGAGGTTCCAGCGACACAGACTACAACAGAAGATTTGGTTGAACCAGAGGATTCCGTAGTTCCCGATAAACCCCAGCCACTCCGCCGATCTAGTAGGGTTCCTCGCCAACCTGAGAGATATTACGGTTTTCTCATGGATGGAGGGAGCGAGGATTGCATCATGGCGGATGATGACCCAACTAGCTTCGAGCAGGCCATCACGAGTAAGGATTTAGTGAAATAGCTGGATGCTATGCGGTCCGAGATGGAATCCATGTACACCAACAAAGTATGGACTTTGGAAGTTGCTCCTGAAGGGGTAAAACCCATTGGGAGCAAGTGGATCTTCAAGAAGAAACTTGGTGTAGATGGGAAAGTGGAGACTTTCAAAGCTAGACTTGTTGCAAAAGGTTTTTGCCAAAGACCAGGTGTGGACTATGACGAAACCTTTTCTCCAGTGGCTATGCTTAAATCCATCCGGATCATGCTTGCCATCGCTGCATATCATGATTACGAAATCTGGCAAATGGATGTTAAAACCGCCTTTCTAAATGGTGATTTAGAAGAGTGCGTGTACATGACTCAGCCAGAGGGCTTCGTAGACAGTGGGAGCAGCGGAAAGGTGTGCAAGCTGTTTAAATCCATTTATGGATTAAAGCAAGCATCGCGGAGTTAGAACATCTGCTTTGACGTCGTTATCAAAGAGTTTGATTTCGTCAAAAACCCAGATGAACCTTGTATTTACAAGAAGGTGGCAGAGAGTAAGGTTGTCTTCCTCGTATTGTACGTGGACGACATACTCTTGATAGGAAATGATATTCCTATGCTGCAATCGGTCAAGCTCTTCTTATCACAAAGATTCTCAATGAAAGATCTTGGTGATGCCTCCTGCATATTGGGGATCAGGATCTATAGAGATAGATCCAAACGGATACTGGGATTGTCCCAATCCAGGTACATTGACACCATACTAAAGAGGTTTAGTATGGAAGAATCTAAGCGTGGGAACTTGCCCACGATCTCTGGAGTCACTCTCTCCAAAGAGATGTCTCCCAAGACTGATTTGGAGAGAGCTCGCATGCAAGGGATACCCTATGCTTCGGCTGTAGGCTCTATCATGTATGCGATGCTATGTACCAGACCCGATGTAGCATACTCACTAAGTGTAGTGAGCAGGTATCAAGCTGATCCTGGAGAGAGTCACTGGACAGCTGTGAAGAGCATTCTCAAGTACTTGCGAAGGACTAAAGAGATGCTCTTGGTGTATGGTAACGGAGAACTCCAAGTGGAGTCCTTTACCGATTCGAGCTTCCAGAGTGATAAGGACGACTCTAAGTCGCAGTCGGGCTTTGTCTTTACCCTTTACGGAGGGGCGGTTAGCTGGAAGAGTTCCAAGCAGGAAACCGTGGCAGACTCGACGATGGAGGCTGAATACATCGCTGCCAACGATGCTGCCAAAGAGGCTGTCTGGATCAAGAAGTTCATTACTGAACTTGGAGTGGTTCCATCCATTGAGCATCCAATACCTTTGTATTGCGATAACAATGGAGCGGTGGCTTTGGCCAAGGAACCCAGGTCCCATCAGCGATCCAGGCATATTCTGAGGCGGTATCACCTGATCCGGGAGATAGTTGATCGCCGGGAGATCGAGGTCAGGAGGGTTGACACGAAGAACAACACGGCGGATCCACTCACGAAGGCCATTCCCCAGATACAGTTTGAGAGACTCTTCGGGATGCTCGGTATGCGATACTACAGCAGCTGGCCCTAGTGCAAGTGGGAGATTGTTAGTTGTATGTATGCCCTAGAGGCCAGTATTGTACAGATGATGTATATTATATTGGATGCTTGGACATATATAGAGATGACTTTCTTGCTCGATATGATAGTATGCTATCTGGTTACTCTTTATCTTAACATGTGCACTTGTCTCTTTAAACTGTCTTATAATTACATGTTGATAAAGCCCTTAGGATGTGTACTTGACTACCTGGACTATGATGCAGATCATACTAGTGGGGACATGGTAGTCCATAAGTATATCCTTCAAGGTCCCTAGTCGTGGGTGTATCGAGACAGGGCATCGATATACCAGTGTAGACTAGCGTATACGTTTCTCGACCCATGAGATGGGCAATGGATGATCCCATATCCATTGGTGTTTGACATCAGAGATGGTATACGGGTGCTCAGTGGAGACTGGGTACACTGGAAGGACTCGCCGAGAACTCCCAGATGGTATTATACCTCACGTCAGATGGCAGTTCTCAGGTGACACTTGTACAGGTTAGTCTGTAGACCCGAGATCGTCATAGAGTCTTGTGTGATTCCCACTGTGCTTTGATCTCCACCTTACCACGTCCATGAGGGCGTACAAAACGGTGGTCTTTGGGTACAGTCCCGAGTCACATGGAGGCAATGAGCGATAGGAGGGGTTTCGTCTCTCCCGGTATTGGGGGTTGATGTTGCGCCGTGCTCGATTGGCCGTAACAGGGAAGTCCCTGGCCATGGCTGATCAGAGATTTGCTGGTAAGTGTTACCAGTAGTTTCTCGACCCGTTATGAGCCTCACATCGGCACGACTTATCGGTTATTGGGGTCTGACGTTTACCACCCCTAGACTTGATATGCGACATATCAGACGAACAGACCGGACTGTACGGTAAGTGTTACTGGTTGGATTCACAGGAGTGTGAGCGGGCTTGCTCGTCGATCTTCTGATCGCTCAATACCCGGGTGGCCGTTACGTTTAGCAGACCGCTTGCGGCTTGTGGGTGCTTGATATGATCATCATCTGCTACCGGCGTATTGACGAGTCTTTAGAGTCCTACACAGAGGTTTCCTGGCTCAAGCGAAACGAAATAGGAGCGCATATGAGATATGTGCGGGAGCGAGAATAATGCGTGTATGTGATACCGTATTTCATTCTCGCGATGAATGTATCGATTGGTTATATGCGATATAACCTAGATATCGAATCAAGGATTGATTCGATAAGCCGATACATTGGATACTAGTCGGTTATATGCGATATGACCGGATCGTTAAATCAAGTGTTGATTTAATGATTTAATGTATAATTATATATTTGATATATTGCTTTGCATTAACTAGTATTGGTTCATTTTAAAAGGATTTTCTCACTTGATGCACATTGTATATGTGATATATTTTTTTGTGCACTTGTTTGTATCATGTTTGATGATACTTGCTCACTTGGGTTTGTGTAAAGATTGAACCATGGTTATATGAATGGTTAGGGTTTTGATTATTTACTTAGTTATTTATTTATTTATTCATTTTGGATATTATTAAGAATGGTGGCTTATTTTGTTTCTATGTTGAAGCTTCTTGAAGCTTTGACAAAGTCCACCATCCTTATCTCATCCTTAACCCTAACCATTCTAACTAACCTTAGTTTAATCTCTACACTTGACCATGGTTAGTATATGATAAGTATTCATATTAGTTTCTTTTTTAAATAAGAAACTTATCATATTCTTTCTTCTTCTCCTTCTTCTTCTTCAAGAAAAACCTTGTCTTCAACAATGGCATCTTGAGCAAAAGTGTGAGAAATCCAATTCTAAAGTGAACCCACCTCCTATTTCTTCACCCTCTACCTTTTGCCAAGTTGTTTTGGGTGTTTTCTTCACAAGTTTCACAACTTGGTGAAGTCGGAGCTTGAACTTGTGAAACCTCGACGTAGATCATCTTCGGCACGAAGCCGACGACCTAGTCCGCCCAATTCTCCGATGAAGCCAACGTTTGAGTTCGGGATTCGAGATGGACAGCGAGAGGACGCCTACGTGGAGCTAAGGAAGTGGAGAACCGGATCTACAAAGGTTGTAGCCTCTCTCCTTTAGTTAAGATGTTAACTAGTTTCGTTTATCGCCTAAATTTCTAGTCAACGATCCGTATTAGGGTTTCTCGGCACCCATAAAATTTGAAATTGGCATGGTTGATGCCTTGTGAGACCTCTATAGAATGCCTAGGAACCCTACAACTACCGTGCCAGGAGTCGTCCATTCTAAAACACCTTTAGAATGCTGTCTTAATACCCAGATTGGGAAACTACCCAAATCTAGATCTAAAACCATAGATCTAGTAACCAGAATGTCTGATATTATATCTATATCCAAGCTTTATGTGGAGAAACTACTGTGTGATAACCAAAGTATAACCGATCGTAGTATAGGAATTTCACTTCCTACTCTGTGTATGTCACCCAAATACCAGGACATCACACCCTACTAACTTCTTAACAGATCCATCCCCTATTCTGATGAAGTCAAACCTATGACTATCATATCAGAAATAGATGATCTATCTCCGCTATATCTGCTTTAGTCCATAAATAGACATAAGCTACTTGTCCACTATGCTTCCGCTGCTCCTACTGAATACGACAACCCTCTGGCAGAGTCATATACACGTGCACTTCTAAAACTAGTTCAGAACGACGCTATACTCATCCTCCTGCCGGGTCTCACAGTCTGGAACAACAACAATGGCAAGTCTGGGTAAATAAAAACCTCCACATCACCGTCCTTGAGGCTACCGGAGTACCTCTCGGGTGCCTGAGGTTACCCACCATATCTGCAGAGTGGTCAATGGAATGTCAAACCAGATTGAATGTTTAGGTCCTATTAAATTTTCAGTAACCATTCGCGGTTCTGGAATCACTTCCAGCTCCACCATACTCCTACTACTGTTTTTTGAAAAAAGTCCATTTTACTAAAACTGTGGCGAGTCAAGAACAATATCGCAATTGATCTTCCAGATGGTAGAAAATCAACCCTCGTCGTAGCCCTGGTCAACCCACAAACAACCATTACAGAAACGTGCCTTGAGTTATCCAGAGTCTGGACTTAAGCATAAGCCGGACAACTCCCCGTACCTTAACATTGTTAAGATATGAACTATTTTATATCCAATATAAAAACATAGGCACTGATTTAATTGGAACCAGATTCAAATCATGCAACTGTCTCCAGTGCATGTCAACTAAATGGAGAGAGGCCGATCAGCATTACTCAACTTAGGAATACATCTAGATATGAGTAACCTGAAAGAGAAGCAAGTTCTCATAATCATTACTATCAACTGAATATCATACACAAGTATCTACATCTTCGATCACCTCAAAGAATACTGATACTTGCAACACCTGGTTCTCTACTTTATTCATATACCTGTAACTTTTCAAAACTTGGACCTTGCATTTCTACGAAACACATGTCTAAGAACTAGAGAAGTCACAAGTAAATAGAATATAGTACGAGCACCAACCCCTCTGTCATCATGGACACTGGACAACATACAATACTCTGTATAAGTCATCTGAGTCTAATAACTCATTCCCTCTGTGTCGTAGGTTGAAAACTGTACTTATGGTTAAGAAAAATTACACCGCTGTTTAATGCTCCTTACCTAACCATCCACTGATACAGGTAAATGTCATAGACATAATTTCAAAAAGTTATATCTCACTTTATAAAAATAAACGTACAGATATATCAATTTGAAATTGGTGCATAACAACGGATATTCAAAACCAAATATTTGCCGTCCGGCAAACTACCCAGGCGATTTCCTCAAATATCCCCAATTACAACGAATCCCGATATAATGAGGATGATCACCCAATTCCCAATAACTTACTCCCACCCATCATCTGTAAAACCATACAGATGTGATAATCATACCTGGTAAATACATACCCTGGAGTAAGGGCTTATAGGGAAATCAGTTTTCTTTTAACAATACACAGTGAAACTGAAACATGTAAATGTTTCGAAGGGGTATCCGGGTATTCTTAGTAATGACTCTTCCATTATCAGATTCACAACTGTAACCGTATATTTTTTTGCCTTCTCTCCAAATCCCTTTATATGTCTTTAGTCGCTACCTTCTGCACACCATCGTTAGACTAAATGGTTTTCTTCCTTCCCTACCGTTCGGCACCAGCCTATGGTTTGGAAGATGACTATCCATTAAGCGTAATAGGTGTACTGTCCTAATCCTAAGAGTACTCGCAACCCGAGAGAAGGTAAAGATAAAAGACAACTGAATAAACCTTATTCTTATTTTTCCTGAACCAGAATCCATCCCCGAACTGGAACAAGTCCCTTCGAGTTCGTATATAACCATACGATGGAGTATCCAAATAACTTGTGGATCTTCGTAGTGATATGGAGTGTCCTGGAGAAATACAAAGGTGATGTAGGATTGGCGAAGAAATACTTGGTTTGGTCGTGAATAGCAGTCGCAATTTACTTTGCCCTCTTACTAATCCCTTTATTTGTCTTAACTTATTACCTTCTATACACCATCGTTAGGCTAATTGGTTTTCTTCATTCCCCACCGTTCGGCACCTGCCTATGGTTTGGAAGAAGACTATACAATTAGCATAATAGGTGTACTGTCCTAATCCAAGGAGCACTCGCAACCTGAGAGAAGGTAAAAGGAGAAGACAACTGAATAGTCCTTTTCGTTTTCTCCAGAACCGGAAACCATCCTCGAATAAGTTCCTTCGAGTTCGTATATAACCATACGATGGTTTTATCCAATGGAATTGGATGTTCGTAGTAATACGGGGAGTTCTGGAGAAAAGGGTAAAAGTAGGAGTGGCAATGAGGTATGCAACTCAGACAATCAAAAAGCCAGTGTTTTAAGAAAGTTCGGTTAATCTTAGTCACTGAGTCATAGTCAAGGGTCGGGTCATGGTCGCTGCCAAAGAGAGAGAGAAAAGAAACACTCTGCGTGCACTCTAACCTAGATCAGAATGGTTATCAATTTATCCAATCAGGAAACCTTCCACTGTATCCTCAAATTCTCCTCCAAACCTGAAAGAAGAATTAGTCGGGATCACCCGAGGAGTAAACCAACTCATCAGTGGGAACTATCATCGCATGATAACGTGATGGAATCCACTCACGTTATCACACTCCAGAAGGTATGCGCATATCTGGCAAGTTTCAGTTTCTTTAGAAATTCCCGATGTGTGTTTTTACCCCTAGGACCCAAGTGACCTTGACACGGTCAACAAATCAAAGAGTCCTAGTCAAGCTCAACCCGTCATTATCCTGGATTGCATTAAACCCACCCGTACGAGCCCTTGACACGGTCAACAAGGCCGCACGACTGTCCTAACCAATCGCATTAATATGCCACAAACAAACACTACTTAGCTACCGCACACTACGCCTTGACACAGTCAACAAACGCAGCACGAATACTAAGTAATACTTGTAAGAAATGACGAAGGGCTACGGCTGTTTTTTGGCAAAAAATCTTTAACGTAATGAACTTGATATCGATGAAGGAACTGCATAACTTTTTATAAAAATATAGTGGCGAAAACCTTAGCTAAAGAGGTCACTCCCGGTGAAGGGATCTCGGCTCTTTCCCCGTAGAATGAGGTGCAGGATATTCCAACTGAATACCACGATGCAAAGCAAAAGGCAATCGGCTATAGTGAAGTTATTACCCTGACGCAAACTTCTGTCCAAGGGGTCACTCCCGGTGAAGGGATCTCGGCCCTTGCCTCGTCGACTGAGGTGCAGGATATTCATAACGGAATACCACTGTGCAAAATAAAAGAAAACGTCCTTACAATAACAGCTTTTTTTGAAAAATGTTCCAACAACATCAGAATAGGTTTGTTTAGCTTGCATTAATCCGAATCAATGTAGTCCCATCAATTAATCACAGCAAAAAAGAACGAAAATATGATGTACGTATATGCCATCCGCATTCGCCACTGGGTCCCGTCATCACCCGTTAGGTTACTTAACTAACGACAGAGCGGGGCCTGGACTAGCGCGGGTGTAAAACATATACAACATCTACTAGTATATATATAGCAATATATAATAATCGCTCATGGCGTGATAAAATGCAACATCACAGAAATGTAATAAGTATCACAGAACAATACAGATAATCTGGGATCCCCGGGTTTCATAGAGCCGCTACTGAAACCCGACGTTCCCCTGGTCGTGTGGATAGCCTGTGCAATGAAATCCTAGACCCCTACGGGCGCGGCAAGTTACCCGCCAAAACCTGAAGCGAGGCAGCCCCCTTCAACAAAGTGAATGGACCATCGAGCACTTCACGGAATCCGGTAACTTGAGCACCCCTCCTTGGGTCAACCTGTACCCCCTACGAGTGCGGCGAATAGCCCACCAATTCTAGAGTAAAGCCCCCTCCGTCTCAAAACCATGAGATGCGGGCTCGTTGACCTCCAGAACCCGGCTACCCGTGCTGTCACGACCCGAAAGTACGAAATGTGACTGGCACTTAGATTACAAGACGTCTAAATTGTAACCCTTCGAAAATCGTTTAGGCAGTTTTTCGGTAATCGGCTAATTTTTCGGCTTTTTCCGTAAAAAGTCAAAATATGTATTTTTCATTGTAGGCCTAATTATACAAAATTTAGATAAGATATTACTATAATTTTGTCACTAAAATGTCACTTATAATTTTCTAGTTAAATAAATTTTTTTTCGTAATTAATTATTTTTTAAAATATTTTAAGCTTTTTAAAATACATTAAATTAGTGATAAATACAAATTTAATTAGGTAAATTTCATAATTAGAAATCTTTATAAGCTAAAATAGGGTGCTAATAAATTGTATCATGACTTGATAAGATTTTAGTTTTATGGTTGGAAATTTGTGAAAAAATGAAGTAAAAAGGGTTTTTTTTGTAAAAAGTTGATGTGAAATGCATTAAATGAGATTTGAGGGATCTTTTTGACCTAGAAACTTCTCCAAAAATCCCACACCATCTCCTCTAGCTGCTGGCCGACCCCAACTGCAGGAAATCCCCTCTCTTCTCACTTCATTTTGCTTCATTTTTCATCTCAAAATTCATACAAAATCCACAAATTCATTCTCCCATTCAAAGCAAAACCCTAATTCACTCTCTCCTCAACCAAATTTAGTTCAAAACTAGAAGAAAGGAGGCTTCTTTGGTGGCTTGAGCATGCTAGGGTTCCACTTGTGAGGTGAAATTCTAAACTAGTTTGTTAACTTGTAGTTTTATTGTGCTAAAATTGAAATTGGAAGTATTAATTTAGTTGAAATTGTTTGTTCATGAAAATCAAGAGAGGGATTGATTTTAAATTAGGGTTTGAAGCATGGTTGTTAGAGTTAAGTTAGGGTTTAGTTATCTAATTGGTTGGAGTGGTTAATTGTACGATGTTACGCTCGCTAGATCGATAAATTTGCGATGTTTGCATCGAATCGGTATGCAATTTGCTTACTAGATTTTTATAAAAATTAGGATACGATCTAATTGCGTTATATTAGCGATATAATTAGCTTCGTATATGACTATTAGTGTGCGCGAATGCAGGGTTTTGTCTAGTCGGGCTTTAGTTTTGTCAATTTCCCCGAAAAGACGATTCTAGTTAAGATTTAGCGATTTTCGTGTGTTTTCCCGCGCACCGAGTGCACGTTATGTTTAATCCGAGAGCGTCGATATTTGTATAATGTGACTTGCATCGTTTTAGGATATGTAATCTTATGCTTGGTGTTGTGCAAATATAGGATCGGTCGGGGAAACATCGGACACGGGGCGTAAAGGCAAGGCGGTGGTCCGATCGGATTAGCGGGGATTTCAGGTGAGTAGATGTATTCATCTATGGGGGAATCGTATGGATGGCGCGATGCGCCCCCTAGTTAGGATTACCATACTTCTTGCAAGATTTATATTGTTAGTTAACTTATTCCTTTTATGTACCTTGCATACCCTTATAGCTAACCATATATTAGATTGCATGGACATTCATCTACACTTATGCGATATCACTTCGTAGGACACGAACACCATTCCCATTGGCATTTGTTGCACGCGCACTATTCATGTGACACACACGCCTTTGGTAATTGCCATGCCACGTGCACTATAGAACCTGTTTAACTTAATATCGCCATTTGCATTCATACATGATATATAAAATTGCATAGCATGCATATACCTCGCATTATCATCATATTTACATAGATTTCTATCCAAAATTCACATCATATACATTGATATCATAGACATTTATCATATATAACATGTGAACATTATGATTTTCTTGAGAATTTCAGTATTGCTGCGATTTCTGGATTTTGGGGAAAACCGCAAGAATTTAACAAAAGCTTATATTTATCATTTTTAAAACAAAGTGGCGATTTTCTCGTGATGTATGTGTCGTCCACCATGAGTTTTCATGTTTTCTGTTGGATTTCGAGACCCGATTCAAGGAGTGGATGAACCGTCTCGGGTACATGGTGGGCCCGGTATGGTACCCCGATGTTGGAGATAGTGCCCTCAGAGTCAATTATTAGGTCACAGGTACGTGATTGCAATGATTGATGGAGGACCTATCCCGGTAGGACAGTCTTATTCGAGATGATAGTATGCTATCTGGTTTACCTTTATCATCGTGTACTGTTTTAAGTGACCTGACACGTCGCTATTACACGTTGATAGAGCCCCTAGGATTCTTGCTTGACCACCAGCAGTATGAGGGCGATCATATAAGTGGGAGCTGGGGTCTATAAGCATATCCTTAAATGGTCCCTAGTCGTGTGAGTTTCGAGACAGGGCATCGATACTCCAGAGTAGACTAGTGTATACAGTCGAGACCCCGACGAGGGGCGGTGGCCGGTCTCACAAGCCACTGGTGTCAGTTGGATCACCTAAGATGTATACAGGTGCTCATTGGGTTATGAGTACACCGGACAGGACTCGCCGGGAACATGCTAGTTGGTCATATACCAGACGTCAGATAGCAGTTCCCAGGTGACATGTGTACAGGTTAGTTCATCGACCTGGGGATCGTCATTTGTCTCGTGTGAGTTCCCACTGTACTTTGATTACTACCCTACCACGGCTCAAAGGAGTCGTGCAAACAGGTTTTAGTTAGGTACAGTCCCGAGCCACATGGAGGCAGTGAGCGTATCTTCAGGGGTTCGTCTCTCCCGGTATTGGGGGTGAGGTCGTGCTGTGTCTAGGAGAGCCATTACACGAAGCCCTCGGCCGAGGCAAGGAGATTTACTGGTAGGTATTCCAGTAGTATCTCAGGGTGTTCTGGGCTACACTCCGACACGACTTGTACCGCTTTTGGGGGTCTGACTTTTACCAACCCCCTAGGCCCGCCATGCGATGCTCATAGACGAACGGACCGGACTGTATGGATATTGTCACTGACAGGCTCAGTAGGGTTGTCAGGCTGAGTTCGCTCACAGACGTCCCTTTTAGTCAATACCTGCTAGCCCGTTACGTATTGGCTTATACCTCTGACGTGCTAGTGGTTAAATCCACAACCAAGGTGTTGACGAGTCTTTAGAGTCCCCCACATTCAGTTACTCAGCTTTTGGGCGAAAGGTTGTAGAGGCCGTATGGAGATATGGCAGGGTCCGATCAGATACGTGCGGTATTTTGCACGGATCAGGATCGGACAGATTGTACTATAGGCCGTATGGATATATGGCAGGGTTCGATCAGATACGTGCGGTATTGCATGGATCAGGATCGAACGGATCTTACTAGCCGGCTTTGGTTTAAGCCGGATCCTAGTATAGTACAGTGTAGACTTTGTCTCATTGCATTTGTATTTCGGTCGGAATACAAATGCGGGTGTGTATGCACAGTATCGGGGTTTTCCTGTAATTTATTACGGGACCAGTTTTCTGGAGTTGCCAGTTTGCTTTCCGTTTCGGCCAATTTCCTTTGTATCGTTCATTGGCCGAAGTTTGGTGGAGGAGGGCTTATTTGCATTGTTGCAAATAAGCTTTTGTGGAGGGGGTCTTTGCATATATTTGTGTCATGATCACTTGACTTTTTGACTTCATCATGGTTGCTCCATACCTTGACCTTTTGTCTTGACTTCTTGTTATGATGGCATGACTTTCAGTGGTCATGATGGTTGTTGATGGTTGGAGTTGTGTGTGGTTTTGCTTATGATCATATTCTTTCATGATTTGTTTTTGATGCCTTGCATTATTGTTCAAGCCACTCACTCCCTCATGGGATTCTATCTCATTCTCTCCCTCCCTCACTTGAGATGGCCGGCCATGTATAGGAGGGGGCTGCCCATATTGTTGGAGTGGGATTGGTTGTTCATTTCATGCACCAAAATTCTCCAAGCTCCTCCATATACTTCTTGTTTTCATCCCTCCACCAAAAGGCAATTCCGATAACCCCAAATGAGACACAAGCCTCTACATGATATTCTACAGTAAATCTTGGGCACGTCGAGTAGTCGGCTTCGTGCCCGAGTTGCCTCGGCATTGAGGTGGGAGCCCGTAAAAGAAGTAGACGATGTGGTGCACTTCCGGCGACGAGGAGGAGACGGGACATTCCGCAGGAGATCGGGACGATGACGAGAAGACCGGAGGACTTGGATCGTCGGTATATCTCTTTCCCATCTTATAGTTAGCTAGGACTAGTTAATGGTTCGATCCGGGTATTAGTGCGCGGCGGTTTGCCAGTTCAAGTAAAATTTAAGTTTATCACCGCTTCCGCATTTGGCCGTCGGATTGACGGCCGGGGCGCCGCCGTGAACTTACAGTGGTATCAGAGCCTCGCCATTAACTTAGTCTAGCTTGGTTTAATGTGTTTTGCATTTCCGATCGACCAAAATTCCAAAATCTACATTTTTCAAAGCGACAGTTTTCTGTTGAAATTTTTTTGGTCTCCAAAAATTTTTCAGGTTGTATAAAATTGAAGTACCGGAGACCACTAGGCTACTGTAGAAATTCGACAGGGTGAATCGACAGTAGAGACGCGGAACCGCGGCCAAAACCCCCTTTGGGCCGCGTTTCCGCCGCGCACTGTGGAGATCCCTGCACCAAATTTCTACAGTGTCTTTGTGGGCTTAAAATATGGGTTTTGGAATATTAATTTTGGGCCCAGAATTTCTTGATGTGCTACAGTAGTACTTGGGGGCCCACTTGTTAAAGTTTGATCGATCGGATATTTTAAACACATTATTTCACAGTATTTACATTATATCTGCGACCGTGAATGTCACTTGATCGGTAAATCCAGTCTAACTGCTATAGCCCGGTTAGACGGATTTGCGAACGTGACTTTCACGTTGATGTTCTGTTTTTGCTGTGATGTTGCGGATCGGTCGTGGGGGATAGCCTAGATGCAATGCTAGTACAGTTATGGTTGTATTATGTACATTTGATATTGCGGGGCGAGCGTCCGACATGTGGACTGCCGTCATTGCCTGTTTGTATTATTATTTTGGGGCACGGCCAGGTTGCGGTCGATGTACCCGTTGTATGTATATTTTACTTTCTGTACTAGGATTGCCCCGCGGAGGGGTGCACGGACAGCCGGGTTCTAGAGGGCAACAAGCCCGCATCTCATGGCATTGAGACGGAGGGGGGCTTTACTCTAGAATTGACGGGCTATTCACCGTACTTGTAGGGGGTACAGGTTGACCCAGGAGGGGTGCCCAAGTTACCGGATTCCGTGAAGTACTGGGTGGTCCATTCACGGTGCTGAAGGGGGCTGCCTCGCTTCAGGTTTTGGCGGGTGACTTGCCGCGCCCGTAGGGGTCTAGGATTTCATTGCACAGGCTATCCACACGACCAGGGGAACGTCGGGTTTCAGTAGTGGCTCTGTGAAACCCGGGGATCCCAGATATCTGTATTGTTTCTGTGATGCTGTTCATTCTCTGTGATGTTGCATTTCTTATCACGCCTTGAGCGAAATATAATATATTGGTATATATATTAGTAGATGTTGTATATGTTTTGCATCCGCGCTAGTCCAGTCCCCGCTCTGTCGTTAGTTAGCTAACCTAACGGGTAATGACGGGACCCAGTGGCGAATGCGGATGGCATATACGTACATCAGTATATTTTCGTTCTTTGTGGTGTGATCAATTGATGGGACTGCGTTGATTCGGATTAATGCAAGTTAAAAACAAACCTAATCTGATGTTGTTGGAACACTTTTCAAAAAGCTGTTATTGCAAGGACGTTCACTTTTGTTTTGCATCGTGATATTCAGTTGGAATATCCTGCTCCTCAGTCGACGAGACAAGGGCCGAGATCCCTTCACCGGGAGTGACCCCTTGGACAAAAAGTTTGCGTCAGGGCATTAACTTCACTATAGCCGATTGCTTTTGCTTTGCACCGTGGTATTCAGTTAGAATATCCTGCACCTCATTCTACGGGGAAAGAGCCGAGATCCCTTCACCGGGAGTGACCTCTTTAGCAACGGTTTTCGTCACTATATTTTTAAAAAGCTATCAGTTCCTTCAATGATATCAAGTTCTTTACGTTAAAGGTTTTCGCCAGAAACCATTCGTAGCCCTCCGTCATTTCAGTTAAATATTCGGTAGTATTCAAGCTATGTATTTTGACCTCACGCCAAGGCATAGTGATTGGTAGCTGCCGGGTATTTATCTGTTGCATAGATAGATGCGTTGGTTTGGGACAGTCGTACTACTATTTTGGCCTACGTCAAGGGTATGTACGGGTGGATTCAAATTAACCTGGATAATGATGGGTAGAACTTGACATGTGACTTATGATATTTTGACCTCACGCCAAGGTCATAAGAGCATGGGGCAAAAATCACATCGGGAGTTTCAAAAGAACTGAAACTTGCCAGATATGCGCATACCTTCTGGAGTGTGACACCGTGAGCGGATTCCGTCACGTTATCATGCAATGATAGTTGGATCCCGATTCCCACTGATGAGTTAGTTTACTCCTCGGGTGACCCCGACTAATTCTTCTTTCAGGTTTGGAGGAGAATTTGAGGTACAGTAGGAGGTTTCCAGATTAGATAAATTGGTAACCATTCTGATCTAGGTTAGAGTGCACGCTGAGTGTTTCTTTTCTCTCTCTCTTTGGCAGCGACCATTGACCCGACCCTAAGACTATGACTCAGTGACCAAGTTGACCGAACCTTCTTTAACACTGGCTTTTGGATTGTCAGAGTTGCAAACCTCATTGCCACTCCTGCTTTTACCCTTTTCTCCAGGACACCCCGTATTACTACGAACGTCCACTTCCATTGGACAAAACCATCGTATGGTTAGATACGAACTCGAAGGAATTTATTCGAGGATGGTTTCCGGTTCTGGAGAAAACGGATAGGACTATTCAGTTGTCTTTTCCTTTTACCTTCTCTCTCAGATTGCGAGTACTCCTTGGTTTAGGAGATAGTACACCTATTACGCAAATTGGATAGTCTTCTTCCAAACCTTAGGCTAGTGCCGACCGGTAGGGAATGAAGAAAACCAATTAGCCTAACGATGGTGTACAGAAGGTATTGAGTTAAGACAAAGCAAGGAATTAGTAAGAGGGCAAAATAAATTGCGACTGATATTCATGACCAAACCAAGTATTCCTTCGCCAATCCTAAAATCACCTTTGTATTTCTCCAGGACACTCCGTATCACTACGAAGATCCACAGTTTATTGGATACTCCATCGTATGGTTATATACGAACTCGAAAGGAACTTGTTCCAGTTCGGGAATGGATTCTGGTCCAGGAGAAATAGGAATAAGGTTTATTCGGTTGTCTTTTATCTTCACCCTCTCTCATTGCGAGTGTTCCTAGGATTGGGACAGTACACCCATTATGCTTATTGGATAGTCTTCTTCCAAACCATAGGCTGGTGTCGAACGGTAGGGAAGGAAGAAAACCATTTGGCCTAAGGGGTGTGCAGAAGGTAATGACTAAAGACATATAAAGGGATTTGGAGAGGTGGCAAAGAATTATACGGTTACAGTCGTGAATCTGGAAGAGGCATTACTAGGAATACCGGGATACCCCATCGAAATATTTCAATGTTTCAGTTTCACTGTGTACTGTTAAAGGAAAATTGATTTCCCAGTTTGACACTTGCTCCAGGGTATGTATTTACCAGGTTTGATTCTCACATCTGTATGGTTTTACTGATGATGAGTGGGAGTAAGTAATTGGGAATTGGGTGATCATCCTCATTATATCGGGATTCGTTGTAATCGGTGATATTTGAGGAAATCACCTGGGCTGTTTGCCGGACGGCAAATATTTGGTTTTGAATATCCGCTGTTGTGCACCAATTTTAAATTGATATATCTGTACGTCTATTTTCATAGAGTGAGATATACCTTTTTGAAATTATGTCTATGACATTTACCTGTATCAGTGGATGGTTAGGTAAGGAGTATTAAACAGCGGTGTAATTCTTCTTAACCATAAGTACAGTTTTCAACCTACGACACACAGTGAATGAGTTATCAGACTCAAGGGACTTATACAGAGTATTGTATGTTGTCCAGGGTCCATCAGGACAGAGGGGTTGGTCCTCGTACTATATTCGGTTTACTTATGACTTCTCTAGTTTTTAGACAGGTGTTTCGCGGAAACACAGGGTCTGAATTTTGAGAAGTTATAGGTATTTGAATAAAGTAGAGAACCAGATATTGCAAGTATCGGGATTCTTCAAAGTGATCGAAGATGTAGATACTTGAGTATGGAATTCAGTTGATAGTAGTGATTAAGAGAACTTGCTTCTCTTTCAGGTTACTCATAATTGGAAGCATTCCTAAGTTGAGTAACGCTGATCGGCCTCTCTCCATTTAGTTGACATGCACTGGGGACAGCTGCTTGATTTGAATCTGGTTCAATTAAATCAGTGCCTCTGGTTCTATATTGAATATAGTACAGTTCATATCTTGACATTGTTAAGGTACGGGGAGTTGTCCGGATTATGCTTAAAACCAGACACTGGACAACTCAAGGCATGTTTCTGTAATGGCTGTTTGTGGGTTGACCCAGGCTATGACGAGGGTTGACTTTCTACCATCTGGATGAACAATAGCAATATTGTTCTTGACTCGCCACAGTTTTATTAAAAATGGATTTTTTCAGAAAACAGTAGTGGGAGTATGGTAGAACTGGAAGTGATTCCAGAACCACAAACGATTACTGAAGATTTGACAAGGAACCTAAAGATTCAATCTGGATTGACATTCCATTGGCCACTCCGCAGATACGGTGGGTAACTTCAGGCACCCGAGAGGTACTACGGTAGCCTCAAGGACGGTGACAGGGAAGTTCTTGTTTACCCACATTTGCCATTGCTGTTGTTCCAGACTGTAAGACCCGGCAGGAGGATGAGTATAGCGTCGTTCTGAACTGGTTTCAGAAGTGTACGTGTATATGACTCTGCCAGAGGGTTGTCGTAGTCAGTGGGAGCAGCGGAAGCATTGGTGGACAGGTAGCTTATGTCTATTTATAGACTAAAGCAGATATAGCGGAGATAGATCATCTATTTCTGACGTGACAGTCATAGGTTTGACTTCATCAGAATAGGGGATGGATCTGTTGAGAAGATAGTAGGGTGTGATATCCTGGTATCTGGATGACATACACAGAGTAGGAAAAGAAACTCCTATACTACAATCGGTTATACTTTGGTCGTCACACAGTGGTTTCTCCATAAAGGAAATGGATTTTGTATCAGACATACTGGTTACTAGATCTAGATTTGGGTAGTTTCCCAATCAGGGTACTTTGACAGCATTCTAAGAGTATTTAGAATGGTTGACTCCTGGCACGGTATTATACCTGCAGGTGATGGAGTCACCCTCTCTAAAGGTGTCTTACAGACTAAAGTAGAGAAGGACGTGCATGATTGGCAGATCACTTGCTCAGGCAATTGAGTCAATCATGAGATGTCAAGTACCACACCAGATGTTGTTCTTGCACTAGATGCAATAAGTTGACATTGATCCAATCCTGGAGAAACAGTCGGAAGCAGTCATAGAACATAAGTGAATGTTCTAGGGATATGATAACGATAGCCTCATGCAGGAGACAGTTATCATTCCAGGCTTCCAAAGAGATATGGACGACAAGGAGGTTGTCGGAGTTATAGTTTTCCTTCTGATAAGGGGCAGTATTTTGGACAGGTGGTCCAAGGCAATACTGAGGGAGGCATGGCGCAGGATACTGATTAAGTTCAGTTGACGATACAGTCTAAGAAGTTTGGATTTGGAGTTCAATTATGAGCTATGTCCCATCAGACATCCAGACACATTCTAAGACAGGTATTGCTCATTTCGGGAGATGGCTTTCTCCGCGAACTTGAGATTTAGAGAGACATAGAAAGAAACAACAAGGCGGATCCACTCACTAAGGCTATTCCTCGAACGCAATAGTTTCGCAAACGAGCTTTGTGAGACTGACTAGTAGAGGAGTTGGGTATTCGGTATCACACGGGCTGTGAGTATGCGACATCGCAATACTTAGCCTTGAGTGCAAGTGGGAGATTGTTGGAGATAGTGCCCTCAGAGTCAATTATTAGGTCACAGGTACGTGATTGCAATGATTGATGGAGGACCTATCCCGGTAGGACAGTCTTACTCGAGATGATAGTATGCTATCTGGTTTACCTTTATCATTGTGTACTGTTTTAAGTGACCTGACACGTCGCTATTACACGTTGATAGAGCCCCTAAGATTCTTGCTTGACCACCAGCAGTATGAGGGCGATCATATAAGTGGGAGCTGGGGTCTATAAGCATATCCTTAAATGGTCTCTAGTCGTGTGAGTTTCGAGACAGGGCATCGATACTCCAGAGTAGACTAGTGTATACAGTCGAGACCCCGACGAGGGGCGGTGGCCGGTCTCACAAGCCACTGGTGTCAGTTGGATCACCTAAGATGTATACAGGTGCTCATTGGGTTATGAGTACACCGGACAGGACTCGCCGGGAACATGCTAGTTGGACATATACCAGACGTCAGATAGCAGTTCCCTGGTGACATGTGTACAGGTTAGTTCATCGACCTGGGGATCGTCATTTGTCTCGTGTGAGTTCCCACTGTACTTTGATTACTACCCTACCACGGCTCAAAGGAGTCGTGCAAACAGGTTTTAGTTGGGTACAGTCCCGAGCCACATGGAGGCAGTGAGCGTATCTTCAGGGGTTCGTCTCTCCCGGTATTGGGGGTGAGGTCGTGCTGTGTCTAGGAGAGCCATTACACGAAGCCCTCGGCCGAGGCAAGGAGATTTACTGGTAGGTATTCCAGTAGTATCTCAGGGTGTTCTGGGCTACACTCCGACACGACTTGTACCGCTTTTGGGGGTCTGACTTTTACCAACCCCCTAGGCCCGCCATGCGATGCTCATAGACGAACGGACCGGACTGTACGGATATTGTCACTGACAGGCTCAGTAGAGTTGTCAGGCTGAGTTCGCTCACAGACGTCCCTTTTAGTCAATACCTGGTAGCCCGTTACGTATTGGCTTATACCTCTGACGTGCTAGTGGTTAAATCCACAACCAAGGTGTTGACGAGTCTTTAGAGTCCCCCACATTCAGTTACTCAGCTTTCGGGCGAAAGGTTGTAGAGGCCGTATGGAGATATGGCAGGGTCCGATCAGATACGTGCGGTATTGCACGGATCAGGATCGGACAGATTGTACTATAGGCCGTATGGATATATGGCAGGGTTCGATCAGATATGTGCGGTATTGCATGGATCAGGATCGAACGGATCTTACTAGCCGGCTTTGGTTTAAGCCGGATCCTAGTATAGTACAGTGTAGACTTTGTCTCATTGCATTTGTATTTCGGTCGGAATACAAATGCGGGTGTGTATGCACAGTATCGGGGTTTTCCTGTAATTTATTACGGGACCAGTTTTCTGGAGTTGCCAGTTTGCTTTCCGTTTTGGCCAATTTCCTTTGTATCGTTCATTGGCCGAAGTTTGGTGGAGGAGGGCTTATTTGCATTGTTGCAAATAAGCTTTTGTGGAGGGGGTCTTTGCATATATTTGTGTCATGATCACTTGACTTTTTGACTTCATCATGGTTGCTCCATACCTTGACCTTTTGTCTTGACTTCTTTTTATGATGGCATGACTTTTAGTGGTCATGATGGTTGTTGATGGTTGGAGTTGTGTGTGGTTTTGCTTATGATCATATTCTTTCATGATTTGTTTTTGATGCCTTGCATTATTGTTCAAGCCACTCACTCCCTCATGGGATTCTATCTCATTCTCTCCCTCCCTCACTTGAGATGGCCGGCCATGTATAGGAGGGGGCTGCCCATATTGTTGGAGTGGGATTGGTTGTTCATTTCATGCACCAAAATTCTCCAAGCTCCTCCATATACTTCTTGTTTTCATCCCTCCACCAAAAGGCAATTCGGATAACCCCAAATGAGACACAAGCCTCTACATGATATTCTACAGTAAATCTTGGGCACGTCGAGTAGCCGGCTTCATGCCCGAGTTGCCTCGGCATTGAGGTGGGAGCCCGTAAAAGAAGTAGGCGATGTGGTGCACTTCCGGCGACGAGGAGGAGACGGGACATTCCGCAGGAGATCGGGACGATGACGAGAAGACCGGAGGACTTAGATCGTCGGTATATCTCTTTCCCATCTTATAGTTAGCTAGGACTAGTTAATGGTTCGATCCGGGTATTAGTGCGCGGCGGTTTGCCAGTTCAAGTAAAATTTAAGTTTATCACCGCTTCCGCATTTGGCCGTCGGATTGACGGCCGGGGCGCCGCCGTGAACTTACACCCGGGGCAAGAAGATCGAGTTGTAGACGATGAGCCTGGCAGGGAAAGACTACCTACCGGTGATGTCTGGCGCGGCGGATATCCGGAGGATACCGACCGTTGTCGTGAGATTTGATGATATGGGCCGATCCGGACTGACGGAGCCCGATATTTGAGACATTGATACAGTGAGATATTGAGACAGATATGATTTCATATTTGGTGTCGATGCTTGACACGGGTTTTCAGATGATTTCTTGATGGTACCTAGCTATTATACAGATATTCATTTTCTAAAGTTAAGAATGCAGTACCCTTAGCATTTAAAACACTTAATGATTTAGTAATGACATTGCATACATGTGCATGCATACTAGAGATATTATACCACATATGGACATTCATGTTGTGACGCATTGCGTGCATTCTTATGATTGCCTTACTTGATGTTATATTCTACTCACGAGCTGGCAACTCACCCCCGTTGTGCCACAGTGTCTTGCAGGTCGGACCCGTCACCCTTGTAGCGGCAGGCTATCTTATCATCAGCTTCTTTTGCTCAGACTCGCGACATCGCCCGTAGGTGGGTTGCGAGCATATTTTATTTCTTTTGCTCTATCATTGTATCTAGTATTCTCCATCTACCACTTTATATTGTTTATGCGACCTAGTGATGAGACTGAGAGATTTGTATATTAGTGGTTTCTTTTGGGTCGAGCTCACTTGAGCCGGCGTTGTGTTTTCTGATATTTTGCGTTTCTTTTATGCTCTTTTCTTGATATTACTTATATATATTGCATGTGGTTGTGATCCGCCATGGGCGAAGAGCTAGCTCCCGCTTGGGGATGCCATTTATGATTACAGGTTATATATATCTTGTTGTACCCATTTTGGGGGATAGAAAATACAGGGGAGACTCTGCCGAAATTTTTGGGAATTTTTGATGTTTTTAAAAAAGGGATTCTATGCAACATAATCGATTTAAAAACCGTTTTCATTAAAGGTTTTCCTTCACTCTCTTTTGCTTTTGGTTTAGATTTTCTGGGCTTTGGCTGACTTAGGTTACGGTACGCCTTTAGACGTCTCGTAATCTAAGTGCCAGTCACGTTCCGTACTTTCGGGTCGTGACACGTGCACCCCTCCGCGGGGTAATCCTAGTACAGAAAGTAAAATATATACAACGGGTACATCGACCTCAGCCCGGTCGTGTCCCAAAAGAATAATATACAAACAGGCAGTGACGGCAGTCCACATGTCGGACGCTCGCCCCGCAATATTAAATGTACAAATACAACCAAACTGTACTACCAGTACATCCAGGTTATCCACCATGACAAATCCGCAACATCACATCACAGCACAACACAGAACATCAAAGTGAATGTCACGTTCGTAAATCCGTCTAAAAGAACTATAGCAATTAGACAAGATTTACCGCTCAAATGACATTCACGGTCACAGATATAATGTAAAGCACTGTAAACTAACATATTTAAATTTTCGATCGACAAAATTTCCCAAAGTGGGCCCCAAGTACAATACCCAGTACTCAGACAAATCTGGGCCCAAACAAAAAATACCAGAAACCCCATTTCCAAGTCAGAGACCACCTCGGAAAATTTGGTGCACTGTGGCTACAGTACTGCGGCGGAACCGTGGCCAAAACGTGGGTACGGCCGCGGTTCCGCGGCGCTACAGGGCTATCAATGTATCAGATTTTCTCAGATCTCTTAAAAAAGCCTGCCTGATTTTCTGCAATACTCAAAACAATTTTTTGACGATAAAAAAAATTCGACAGAAACTCAGAATTGGAAATGCAGTTTTTGAAAATTTCGTTCGATCGAAGTTCACGTTAGAGCAAGCTAGTAAAGGTTAATGGTGTGGCTCTGATACCATGTAAGACTACGGTAGCGCCCCGGCCGTCTGTCCGAGGCCAAAATACGGAAACGAAAACTTTTTCTAAACTTGAAACCGGCGCTATCGTAGACTTTAATCCCGGATCGAACCATTAACCTATAACTAGCAATTAGAGAAAGGGTTGGAAAGCTATACCGATCGATCCGTGTCCTTCGGTCTTTGGCCACCATCCCAAGCTCCCAGCGGCATCTCCGGTCTCGATCTCCTCGTCAGAAAGGGCACCACATCTTCGAGTCTTTTTACGGGCTCCAGCTTCATCCGAAGCAACTCGGGCACGAAGTTCGCTAGCCGACGTGTCCAAGGCGATGTAGAGAATGTGTGTGATAACTTTGTCTCAAGCATCCATTGATTCTCATCACATGAAAGTGTATGGATGGAGGTTAGAGATGATGCCATTAATGGAGGTTGTGAGCTAGAGCAAGAGGAAGAAGAAGAAGCATTTTCTTTCTTGAGTTTTATGATAAAAATGAGAGCAAGAATGAATAATACAAGAGCAAACCCAAAGGCATATGGCTGCCCCTCTCTCTCTTCCTCTCATTTCATCACTCAAATCCATCACAAAATGTGAAATATGCACAATAAAAGAGACCATGAGTCACTAGGTTGCATGTGTCACAATAAATGCACCTCATGATGATTTCTAGCTCATAATTTCCATTTGTAAACATTAATCCAAATGTTTACAACAATAAAAAGATACGGCAATATCTAAAGTAAACTCATGACGGATCACAAGGATACCCCTCTCCTGTATATACATACCTGCATCCGCATTCCGACCGAATGCGAATGCGATGAGACTAAAGTAATCCAATAAATCTAATACTAGGATCCGGCTTAAACCAAAGCCCACTAGTATGATCCGTCCGATCATGACCCGTACACTACTGGACGTATATGATCGAACCCTGCCATATATCATACGGCTTCTACAACGTTTCGCCCGAAACTTGAGAAACTGTCTGTGGGGACTCTAAAGACTCGTCAATACTTTGGCGGTGGATTTAACCACTAGCACGTCAGAGGTACTAGCTGTACGTAACGGGCTACCAGGTATTGACCAAAAGGAAGATCGATGAGCGAACTCATCCTGACACCCTACTGAGCCTGTCAGTGACAATATCCGTACAGTCCGGTCCGTTCGTCTATGAGCATCGCATGGCGGGCCTAGGGGGTTGGTAAAAGTCAGACCCCCAAAAGCAGTACAAGTCGTGACAGAGTGTAGCCCAGAACGCCCTGAGATACTACTGGATTACCTACCAGTAAATCTCCTGCCTTGGCCAAGGACTTCATGTAATGGCTCTC
The DNA here is from genome assembly GCA_030015575.1 of Agapanthus africanus. Classification (NCBI taxonomy): domain Eukaryota; kingdom Viridiplantae; phylum Streptophyta; class Magnoliopsida; order Asparagales; family Amaryllidaceae; genus Agapanthus; species Agapanthus africanus. The sequence continues at coordinate 53,411,935 of CM057347.1, forward strand.
CTAGACACAGCGCGATCTCACCCCCAATACCGGGAGAGACGAAACCCCTGCCGATCCGCTCACTGCCTCCATGTGGCTCGGGACTGTACCCAACTAAAACCTGTTTGCACGACTCCTTTGAGCCGTGGTAGGGTAGTAATCAAAGTACAGTTGGAACTCACACAAGAAAAATTACGATCTCAGGTCGATGAACTAACCTGTACACATGTCACCAGGGAACTGCTATCTGACGTCAGGTATAATACCAACTAGCATGTTCCCGGCGAGTCCTGTCCGGTGTACTCATAACCCAATGAGCACCTGTATACATCTTAGGTGATCCAACTGACACCAATAGCTTGTGAGACCAGCCACCGCCCCTCGTCGGGGTCTTGACTGGATACACTAGTCTACTAATGGAGTATCGGTGCCCAGTCTCGAAAACTCCCACGACTAGGGACCACTTTAAGGATGTGCTTATAGACCCCAGCTCCTACGTATATGATCGCCATCATACTACTGGCCGCCAAGCAAGAATTCTAAGGGCTCTATCAACGTGTAATAGTGACCTGCAAGGTCACCTAAAGCAGTACACGATGATAAAGATAAACCAGATATCATACTATCATCTTGAGTAAGACAGTCCTACCGGTATAGGTCCTCCCTCAATCATTGCAATCACGTGCCTGTGATCCAATAATTGACTCTGAGGGCACTATATCAAACATGATCAAGTCCGTGTTACGAAGTTTTGATAATTGTTTTTCATATATTCTGCCTCTCCGCAAGCTCGTGGGGTGCGTGACATGGACTTACAGTGGTATCAGAGCCTACTAAACCTTTACTAGCTTGTTAGCAACTTATTAGAACTTCGATCGTCGGAAAAAATGAAAACTTAACCCCGGACCCCTCAAGTTTCTGTCAATTTTAAACGTGTCAAAAAATTATTTGATAGGTATGAAAATTGACAGCAGAGAATTCTAAGAATACCGGAGAAATACGAGGAGCTATGTCACGCCCCGCTTCCCAGAGTACGCAAAATTGGGCACGTGACATAGCCAACCATGCTACCTGTGGGTAGGACGCATCCGTCCACAGTCACATTACGGCTGTAGAGATATCAAGAACAGTAAAATAAACTAAACTAATACATGTCCAGATCCATAATAACAAGAATCAATAAACAATAAGTGCGGAAGCTAATGATCCAATACAATGAATAAACAGTACGTCCCATAATGCGGGCTCACATCTGGAAATGAAATGAGAATAAATAAACTAAACTCTAAGGAACTCACAGTTCAGCCTGCTGGCTGAAGTACTCCTGCTCGGTCGTCGATAGTGGTAAGGGATCTGGGCCATGCAAAACCCAGACGTCAGCGCGTCGTGACATCAAGTATATAATGTAAACATGATAATAAGCAATGCAATATGAACATGAATAAAGCAGTAATAAGAAATAACAAGCAGGGTAGTGTGCAGTGGTGACTAAACTGTCCTATCAGGTTTTCTACTCTATAGTCTTTGAAACCAATTTGATGAATCGTCGATGTAACTCAATAATATCCCGTACATACCCGGGATCACGGCCACAATATTCTCGGCGGCAGCCGAGACATGCCGTAAGGCACAGAATAGGAAAGTATTAGTATCCCGTACATACCCGGGACCACGGCCACAATATTCTCGGCTGGAACCGAGACATGCCGTAAGGCACAGAAAGGAAAGTGTACACTCGGTATTACCCCGTACATACCCGGGATCACGGCCACAATATTCTCGGCGGCAGCCGAGACATGCCGTTAGGCACAGAAAGGAATGTGTACACTCGAACGGTAGTGAACTGTCGAGTTACAAGTCAGGTTCATCTTTGATTTCCCCATACCCCCAAGCTATGTATGTCAGGTCAGGTATTCAGTAGTCAAGGACTAATGCCAACACAAAGTCAAGTAAAAGTAGGTCTGTCTGGATCGACAGCAGGAAAGGTCAGGGTTGTCGGCATTAGGCATGAGATCAGGTAACAGGTCAGGTTACTTTCAACAGGTAGAGTCGATATGTACAGGGTGTTGTATCCGGTGTATCAGTACATGTGTCAGGTGTATCAAGATCGGTCAATATGTAATGCAATCAGGTATATGCTGATAACAGGTATAGTAACGAATAATGAACAACAGCAGGAACAGTAACTAACAATATTATTCTATGTGAACACAGTGATGTTTGTATTTTCATATTAACCGGTTCACGCACCTTTGGGGTGCAATAGCCACAAGGTGAAGCAATATCGATAACATACGTAATGGAGTTGCATGAATTTAAACTAAGCATAATGATAGTTACAAGGATGATCTAACAATTTAAGCAATGACGTGCCAATTGGTTAATTAGTTAAATTGTGGATTGATAGCATACCGATTAACTACAAGTAACCACTACAATGATTTAACATTCCGGATGATTGTAAATGTCACCAAGTCGTGTGATTATAACAGATAACATGATTATTAAGTTTGTAGCATGTTAAAGCAAGTATTCGGATACTTGCCTCGACGGTTTCGCAAACCGGAAAGTACGGATGCGACGTCGGCAGAAAACACGATATGACAGCACGGACTTCGGATCGAGTCCCAACAGAGAACAACGGGATCACACGGACCAGAGTACTTCGCTGGAGCGTCGGGTTCACAAGACGGCACGGTCGGATTCCGGCAAAATGTCATCGGTAACAAGTTAGCAACAAAGATACGATACACGCAAATACGACCAGCGAAGGGATTGTACCAAAAGGAAGCACAAGGAAAACTCACAGAGAAGAAACAGGGTGCAAACATGATGGCTCGACGGCACTGGAACGCCGGCGAGGCAGCGACGGTGAAGAACGGTGGCTGGAAAAATCCTGAGTTCGCTGGAACGAGGGTGCTGCAGCGAGTGTGAGGGTGGTAGTCGACTCTGGTGGTCGAGGGGGAAGGGAGGTGGTCGGAGGTGGCGTCGACGAGGTCGCCGGCGCGTTTCTCCGGCGAACAGCGGAGGATAGGCGAGGGGTTATGGGCTCGGGTTGGTGGTCCGGCGAGGGGAGGAGGGAAACGACGACGAGGTTGGGTCGAGTAGGGTGAGAGGGTGTCGCAGGAGTCGTCGGCGACAGGAGGTGGCGTCGACGGCGAGGTCTGTGAGGGGATGGAGGCGTCGGGGTGTTGGGTGCAGGCGCAGGAGAGTGAGGAGGAAGGAGGGAGGAGGTGTGGCTGGCTCGCGGTGGCGTCGACGAGGTGGTGACGGCGACAGCGAGGTCGTGAGGAGGTCGGCGGTGAGGTCGCGATGCTAGGGTTAGGGTTTCGTGAGTATTTCTCGTGATGAAGATGAACAGGCGAGGCGGCTGCATGGGGTTATATATATAGGAGGAGAGAGAGAGAGTTGTTAGGGGAGAGAGAGAGGATTCGATGATGATGAGAGAGAGAGACAGTAAAGAGAGAGATAGAGAGAGGCGGGGCCCACGAGAAGGCAATCCCAACCTCGCGATTGGCTGAGGGGTTTTAGATAATCCAATTAAAAAGATTTGTGGAGATTAAAACAGTTGAGGATATATATATATTCGTATAATATATTGTTTAAGATATTAAATTTAAATGGGCCCTTTTTGGCGCGAAATGAAACATTTCCAAATCGCGCCCGGGTTGCGCCCAAATGTTCCAAATTCAAATTTTTGGATTTTAAGCGGGTTCCAAATTTTGAAAAGAGGTGTTTAATGATTAAAAAGCATGCCCCCAAGTCGGACACTTGCACGCGCGCGTAGTCGTCCAAACTTGCCCGTTTAGCCAAACGGAACGGAATCTCGACACGCGGACGCTACCACGCGACTAGTGGAGACGAGTAGGCCAACATGGACACTTTTAATTTCATTTTAGGAGTTAAAATTTGTTATGTGCTAAAATGACTTAACCGGTTAAAATTTAGCAATAAACACCAGAAAATCAGGAAAATTGGAATGAGCAGTACAAAACCCTCAACTTGTAATATAAATAGTATTATTGGGCTCGGGTGTTACATCATACCCAACTACAAAAAGAATTTCGTCCTCGAAATTCCAAGAACACAAGATAGCTAACTACTGGAACAGGTGGGGGAATTTCTGTCGGATCTCGTCTTCTCGCTCCCAAGTGGATTCTCCATGCGATCGATTACCCTAAGAAACTAGCACAAGGGGGATAACCTTGTTCTTAAGAACCTTTTCTCTTCGATCCTTGATTTCAACTGGTCGCTCCTCGAAAGTCAGGTCCTCCCGTACGGTCAACTCTGAATGATCCAATACATGAGCCTCATCACGAACATATCTCCGTAGTTGAGACACATGAAACACATCGTGCACTCCTGCCAAAGACTGTGGTAACGCCAAACGGTACGCTACCTCTCCAACACGCTCCAAAATCTCGAAGGGTCCAACGAATCGAGGACTAAGCTTTCCCCGACTTCCAAAGCGAATCACTCCTCTAGTCGGTGATATCTTCAGGAATACCAAATCACCCACGGCGAATTCTAGAGGTCTTCTTGACGTGTCAGCCCAACTTTTCTGTCTGTCTTGAGCTGCCTTCATATGCTTCCTGATCATATTCACCTTCTCAACTGTCTGTACCACCAAATCTGGCCCTAGTAACCTTCGTTCACCCACATCATCCCAACAAACAGGTGAACGGCACTTACGCCCATACAGCGCTTCAAACGGAGCCATCTGAATAGTTGCTTGGAAGCTATTGTTGTACGAAAACTCCACCAGGTGTAGATGATCTTCCCAAGAACCTTTGAAGTCCAACATGCAAGCCCTCAACATATCTTCAAGGGTCTGGATCGTTCTCTCCGATTGTCCATCAGTCTGAGGATGATAAGCCGTGCTAAACTTCAATCGAGTCCCCAAACTTTCTTGCAAACTCCTCCAAAAGTGCGACAAGAACCGAGTGTCCCGGTCGGACACGATGCTTACCGGTACTCCATGCAATCTGACAATCTCCTGCATGTATCGCTCTGCCAAAGTCTCTGTCGATTGACCAACCCGAAAAGGAATAAAGTGAGCTGCCTTGGTCAAACGATCGACAATCACCCATACAGCATTGTTGCCCTTTGGACTCCGCGGTAAGGCCGTCACGAAATCCATGGTTATATGTTCCCACTTCCACTGAGGAATCGGAAGTGGTTGCAACAAACCAGCAACCCTTTGGTGTTCAGCCTTGACTTGCTGACACACCAAGCATTTAGCCACGAAGCGAGCAATTTCCCGTTTCATACCTTCCCACCAGAAGTGCTGTCGAATATCTCGGTACATCTTTGTCCCTCCTGGATGTACAGAGTAAGCTGAACTGTGTGCCTCCTTCATAAGCTCTTCACGCACATCTCCTTTTGGCACACACACACGGCTACCATATCTCAAAGAACCGTCTTCATGGATCAGTAAATCGGTTCGCAATCCGGCTTCAACCTGCTCCCGAAACGTTTGTAGTCTAGGATCCTGCGATTGTGCTGCTTTAATCTTCTCAACTAAAGACGACTGTACTTGCAGTTGCATCAGCTGTCCCTTAGCATTTGGTAGCACAACCTCCAAGTCAAATCTCTGAAAATCCGCAATGATCTCCCTTTGTGCGGTCAATACCTGAATGGCTGGCAACCGACTTAGCGCATCCGGCACGACGTTAACTTTTCCCGGATGGTACTTAAGATCAAGGTCGTAGTCGGCCATCAACTCTAACCATCTGCGTTGCCTCATGTTCAACTCCTTCTGAGTGAATACATACTTCAAACTTTTGTGATCTGTAAAGACTTCGACTCTCTCGCCCAACAGGTAGTGTCTCCAAATCTTCAGGGCGAAGATCACGGCTGCAAGCTCCAAATCATGAGTCGGATAATTCTTCTCATGAGTCTTCAGTTGTCTCGATGCGTACGCGACGACTTTCCCATTCTGCATCAGAACACATCCCAATCCCTTTCCTGATGCATCGCTGTGAATTATAAGTCCTCCTGAATTCTCTGGTACGGTCAGGATCGGGGCGGTTATCAATTTCTGCTTCAACGTCTCGAAGGCTAAGGCACATCCATCCGTCCAAACAAACGGTATCTCCTTTCGGGTGAGCTTGGTTAACGGCTCAGCTACGCGAGCGAAGTTCTCCACAAATCTTCTGTAGTATCCGGCGAGTCCAAGAAAACTCCTTATCTCCGCAACATTCTTCGGAATAGGCCAATCTCGAACTGCTGCAATCTTCTCGGGATCAACGGCGATTCCATTGCCGACACAACATGTCCCAGAAACTTTACTTCCTCCAACCAGAACTCGCACTTACTCATCTTCGCGAATAATTTCTCCTGTCTCAGTGTCTGCAGTGCGATCTTTAAATGCTCAGCACGCTCCTCCGGACTCTTCGAGTACACCAGAATATCGTCAATGAATGCCACAATAAACTGGTCCAGGTATGGTGAAAAGACCCTGTTCATCAAATCCATGAATATTGCCGGCGCATTCGTTACTCCGAAGGGCATCACTAGATACTCGAAATGCCCATATCGAGTCCGAAACGCCGTCTTGCAAATGTCTTCTGCCTTTACTCGAACCTGATGATATCCTGATCGCAAATCCAGTTTCGAGAATACCCTCGCACCACTAAGCTGCTCAAAAAGTTTTCCAATGCGAGGGATCGGGTACTTGTTCTTAATAGTCACCCGATTCAAATCTCGATAATCAATGCACATTCTTCTCATGCCATCCTTCTTCTTTACTAAAAGAACTGGAGCTCCCCAAGGTGAGTTGCTGCTTCGAATCCATCCCTTCTCGAGTAATTCGCCAACTTGTTTCTTAACTTCTTCTAATTCCACCGGTGCCATCGGATAATAAGATTTTGATACTGGCGCTGCACCCGGAATAAGGTCAATCGCAAACTCCACATCTCGCTTCGGCGGTAAGCCCGAAATATCCTCAAACACATCCATAAAGTCGCGGACGACTGCCGGCTCTTCATTACTATCCACTACCATAGCCGCAAGAACATTGTTCGTCGGCCTAGCCCTAAACTCGACTGGCCCGACGGAACTGCTTCCTTACCGCAACTGCTGTCTACATCGTTGGCCGCGAAAGGTCCAGCGAGACTAATGAGTCTCCTCCATACGCCATCACTCTCGGCGTAATCCACTAGCTGAAAGCGCACCACATCAACTCTCTTGTCTTCTGGGATATGTGCCGCAATCAGTAAATCCTCCGTGTCACTAGCCTTTGCTCGACTGGCAACGGCTTCTCCAGACCAGTGAAAGTAGTAGGACCCAACCATCTGAAATCTGCTACGGTCCTTACTCGGTCGACTGGTCTAGTTCCAACTTCGTTTACAGACTGCTGAACGATCTGCAAACCTTCCTGAAACAAGTCCGTGTGCTGCTGGATCAGCTCGGTCTGTTTCTTTGATTTCCAGTATTCCTCTTATCTCTCCAAGCATGGCGGCTTCGTTCACACGCCTCCGGTACGTCGTCAACTTCTTACCTGTCATAATCCTGAACTCAAAACACACAACATTAGCATGATGATAGATTCTGAATGTGGATCAAGGCTAGAACTCCAAGATACTTAAATAGAGTACTGCATTGTAGCTATGCCGCGGTATCATAGCCGCAATTACTTAACTCCACCCAAGTCGCCTAAGTCCTAGAGATAACAAGAAGTTAGGTTTTCGAGTTAACAGTGCAAAGTAAGTTTGCATGTCGACATGAACTGGAAGAATGATTCAAGGACGGTAAAACGGTCAAGGTGGCCGGACATGTCTCCTAATCACGGGTATTATGATTCGCGTATCGGGTGCAATACCCAACTACAAAGAATCAACCCAATTAACCTATGTCTCTGATACCATAAAACCATGTCACGCCCCGCTTCCCAGAGTACGCAAAATTGGGCACGTGACATAGCCAACCATGCTGCCTGTGGGTAGGACGCATCCGTCCACAGTCACATTACGGCTGTAGAGATATCAAGAACAGTAAAATAAACTAAACTAATACATGTCCAGATCCATAATAACAAGAATCAATAAACAATAAGTGCGGAAGCTAATGATCCAATACAATGAATAAACAGTACGTCCCATAATGCGGGCTCACATCTGGAAATGAAATGAGAATAAATAAACTAAACTCTAAGGAACTCACAGTTCAGCCTGCTGGCTGAAGTACTCCTGCTCGGTCGTCGATAGTGGTAAGGGATCTGGGCCATGCAAAACCCAGACGTCAGCGCGTCGTGACATCAAGTATATAATGTAAACATGATAATAAGCAATGCAATATGAACATGAATAAAGCAGTAATAAGAAATAACAAGCAGGGTAGTGTGCAGTGGTGACTAAACTGTCCTATCAGGTTTTCTACTCTATAGTCTTTGAAACCAATTTGATGAATCGTCGATGTAACTCAATAGTATCCCGTACATACCCGGGATCACGGCCACAATATTCTCGGCGGCAGCCAAGACATGCCGTAAGGCACAGAATAGGAAAGTATTAGTATCCCGTACATACCCGGGACCATGGCCACAATATTCTCGGCTGGAACCGAGACATGCCGTAAGGCACAGAAAGGAAAGTGTACACTCGGTATTACCCCGTACATACCCGGGATCACGGCCACAATATTCTCGGCGGCAGCCGAGACATGCCGTTAGGCACAGAAAGGAATGTGTACACTCGAACGGTAGTGAACTGTCGAGTTACAAGTCAGGTTCATCTTTGATTTCCCCATACCCCCAAGCTATGTATGTTAGGTCAGGTATTCAGTAGTCAAGGACTAATGCCAACACAAAGTCAAGTAAAAGTAGGTCTGTCTGGATCGACAGCAGGAAAGGTCAGGGTTGTCGGCATTAGGCATGAGATCAGGTAACAGGTCAGGTTACTTTCAACAGGTAGAGTCGAGATGTACAGGGTGTTGTGTCCGGTGTATCAGTACATGTGTCAGGTGTATCAAGATCGGTCAATATGTAATGCAATCAGGTATATGCTGATAACAGGTATAGTAACGAATAATGAACAACAGCAGGAACAGTAACTAACAATATTATTCTATGTGAACACAGTGATGTTTGTATTTTCATATTAACCGGTTCACGCACCTTTGGGGTGCAATAGCCACAAGGTGAAGCAATATCGATAACATACGTAATGGAGTTGCATGAATTTAAACTAAGCATAATGATAGTTACAAGGATGATCTAACAATTTAAGCAATGACGTGCCAATTGGTTAATTAGTTAAATTGTGGATTGATAGCATACCGATTAACTACAAGTAACCACTACAATGATTTAACATTCCGGATGATTGTAAATGTCACCAAGTCGTGTGATTATAACAGATAACATGATTATTAAGTTTGTAGCATGTTAAAGCAAGTATTCGGATACTTGCCTCGACGGTTTCGCAAACCGGAAAGTACGGATGCGACGTCGGCAGAAAACACGATATGACAGCACGGACTTCGGATCGAGTCCTAACAGAGAACAACGGGATCACACGGACCACGGTACTTCGCTGGAGCGTCGGGTTCACAAGACGGCATGGTCGGATTCCGGCAAAATGTCATCGGTAACAAGTTAGCAACAAAGATACGATACACGCAAATACGACCAGCGAAGGGATTGTACCAAAAGGAAGCACAAGGAAAACTCACAGAGAAGAAACAGGGTGCAAACATGATGGCTCGATGGCACTGGAACGCCGGCGAGGCAGCGACGGCGAAGAACGGTGGCTGGAAAAATCCTGAGTTCGCTGGAACGAGGGTGCTGCAGCGAGTGTGAGGGTGGTAGTCGACTCTGGTGGTCGAGGGGGAAGGGAGGTGGTCGGAGGTGGCGTCGACGAGGTCGCCGGCGCGTTTCTCCGGCGAACAGCGGAGGATAGGCGAGGGGTTATGGGCTCGGGTTGGTGGTCTGGCGAGGGGAGGAGGGAAACGACGACGAGGTCGGGTCGAGTAGGGTGAGAGGGTGTCACGGGAGTCGTCGGCGACAGGAGGTGGCGTCGACGGCGAGGTTTGTGAGGGGATGGAGGCGTCGGGGTGTTGGGTGCAGGCGCAGGAGAGTGAGGAGGAAGGAGGGAGGAGGTGTGGCTGGCTCGCGGTGGCGTCGACGAGGTGGTGACGGCGACGGCGAGGTCGTGAGGAGGTCGGCGGTGAGGTCGCGATGCTAGGGTTAGGGTTTCGTGAGTATTTCTCGTGATGAAGATGAACAGGCGAGGCGGCTGCATGGGGTTATATATATAGGAGGGGAGAGAGAGAGTTGTTAGGGGAGAGAGAGAGGATTCGATGATGATGAGAGAGAGAGACAGTAAAGAGAGAGATAGAGAGAGGCGGGGCCCACGAGAAGGCAATCCCAACCTCGCGATTGGCTGAGGGGTTTTAGATAATCCAATTAAAAAGATTTGTGGAGATTAAAACAGTTGAGGATATATATATATATTCGTATAATATATTGTTTAAGATATTAAATTTAAATGGGCCTTTTTTGGCGCGAAATGAAACATTTCCAAATCGCGCCCGGGTTGCGCCCAAATGTTCCAAATTCAAATTTTTGGATTTTAAGCGGGTTCCAAATTTTGAAAAGAGGTGTTTAATGATTAAAAAGCATGCCCCCAAGTCGGACACTTGCACGCGCGCGTAGTCGTCCAAACTTGCCCGTTTAGCCAAACGGAACGGAATCTCGACACGCGGACGCTACCACGCCACTAGTGGAGACGAGTAGGCCAACATGGACACTTTTAATTTCATTTTAGGAGTTAAAATTTGTTATGTGCCAAAATGACTTAACCGGTTAAAATTTAGCAATAAACACCAGAAAATCAGAAAAATTGGAATGAGCAGTACAAAACCCTCAACTTGTAATATAAATAGTATTATTGGGCTCGGGTGTTACAAGCTAACTCGATTAGATTGCCGCGGAAGCACGGCGGATTGGTGCGATCCGCCGCGGATCCGCGGCTGAGTCAACTCCGAGTTGACTCGTATTTGCACAGTAACTCTTAATTTTGGGTGTTCTGTTTTCCTGTATATTTTGTTTCTGCCAAGATTATTTCAGTGCTGGCTTGCATTTGGAGTAGACACGGAAAAAGGTTGTCGATCGAAATTCTAAGTTATTTGCTAATCAAGTTTTATCTGTGATATTTAATGTGTTCGTAAACCTCCCCTAATTGCTAGTATGTCGGTTAGCAGGGGGTTGCACATTTCTGTAATGGTTTTTACTGGTTTGTGTATATGAACTTCATTGGATCGTTGTGATGATTAGCCGGGGTTTAAGATGAGTTTTTATATTCTTTCATTCGATGTAAATTGTAATATGATGTAATATTCTTTTGCGGAGCACATCCGGGCTGAGGTTGTAGCCACCGTTGTATTATTTCATTTACTGTTTTCTGCTCTTAGGATAGACCCAAGGTGGGGTGCACAAACTACCGGGTACTTTGAAGTGTTTAGTGGCCTACTCACGTTGTTGAGGGAGACCACTTCACTTCGGGTACTTGGCGGGTAGTTTGCCGTACCCGTAGGGGTCTATGGTAGGGTAATATCTATTCATCACAACTGTGTAATCCGTCTTTCGTTGCAGGCTTAAAGGAAACACGGATTGCTTGTATATCCAATAATGTTCATCTGTGATCTGGAATGCCTATTATTGCGTCTGACGAATGTATAATATCTATATATGATATCTAGTAGGCGTTGCTTATGTTTTGCATCCGCGCTAGCTCGCCCCCGCTCTGTCGTTAGTTAAGTAACCTAACGGGTGAATGACGAGACCCAGTAGCGAATGCAGGTGGCATAAGCGGACGTTGTATTTTCGTTGTTTTCTGCAATGATAGGATAATTGATGGGACGGATTATTTTAATGCAAAGAAAACAAACCAAAGTTGAATCGTTGGAACAGATTTAAAAGAAACCACTCGGTTATTTTAAAAGAGCAGAATTTTTAATTGCTGAGCTTCAACCACTCCTTTTTAAAAAGCTATCAAGTTTCTTCGATTATATCAAGTTCACTATGTTCACGGTTTCGCCAAAACCAGTCGTAGCCCTCCGTCATTTCATATGGATGGTCAGTAGTATTCAAGCTATGTTTGTTGGCCTTCGTCAAGGCATAGTGTTTGGTAGCTGCTGGGGTATTCATATGCAGTATAGATAGATGCGTTGGTTTGGGACAGTCGTATTACCTTGTTGGCCTTCGTCAAGGGTATGTACGGGTGGGTTCAAATTAACAGGGATAATGATGGGCAGAACTTGACATGTGACTTATGATTTGTTGGCCTTCGTCAAGGTCATAAGAGCATGGGGCCAAAATCCACATCGGAAGTTTCTAAAGAAACTGAAACTTGCTAGTGTTGCATACCATTTGGAGTTTGATGAATGTTGGTAGGATTCCTTCAGCATTATCACACGATGATATTTGGATCCCGATCCTACTGTGAGTATCCGCTACTCATCAGGAGATTCGTCACTTAACGATCAATACTATAAACCAAGTAGGTGTCTAGAACAGTGTCAGCGGGGCTACGCCTCCAGAGAAAAGAGGTTATTTAATTAAGGAACTTCGCGAAAGTGTCGTAAAACCTCTCTCGAAGTACCGACACTAGTCTGGCTGAACGGTTAAGCAAGTATTATCCGGGGAGATCAGTCCCGACTAATTCTTCTTTTATGGTTTGAGGAAGGATTCGAGAAACAGTGGGAGCCATCCAGTTTAGATAAAATTAAAAACCACTCTAAACTTGCAAGAGCATCATGCTAAAGTGTTCCCTCTCTCTCTCATTGCAACGACCTTGTGACCATGACTAAGTTACATCTAGATAACAAAATGACTGAATCTGACTTTTATGATTGGCAAAGGTCTGTCTAGATGTCCATTACCTATGACAAGCTGGACCACCCTATTACTACTCAAGCCCCCACAGTCCCAGGTCCAGTTTCCACCGTTGCGGATATGGATATCCGTCAGACAAGGGAAAAGAATAGTGCGAATGCCAAGTGCCTCGTGTTAGCTTCATTTGATGGTGTATACCAGAAGCAGCATGAGAAGATGGACTTAGTTTCCATCTTTCCCCATAACAAAGATTTATATGGAGAGCAATCTCGTATCGCAAGATATGAGATCGAACGAATTATCTCAAGCGAGGTTGGCTGTCAGGTCATCTGTAAGGGACGACGTCCTTACGATGACTAGCTATATTGATGAGCTCACGGACCTGGAGACCACGTTGGGAAACAGGTCATGCGCTAACTTATTTCCACAGTCCCTACCCTCTACTTACACCCTGAAAGAAACCAGGGAGACACCCGCTCTGCTTAATGGGGGACCTTCTTCTTCTGCATCCAGGGCGAAAGCAAAGGGTGAAAAGAAGAAGACCTCCACAAAGCCGATATACGGTGTCAGTGAAGTAGAAGGAAAGGGAAGAGCAAAAATTTCGGGACTTGGTGTAGGTAAGGAGGGATGTTCCTATTGTTATGGGAACGGGCAGTGGCAGAAGGATTGCAGGGCTTTGGAAGCCAGTAGGCAGGATTCGAAACATGTTGTGGCTTCAGCCTCGAGTGTGTTTGTGATTGAGAACTGTTTGTCAATTAACTCTACTTCCTGGGTACTGATACCGGATCAGGATATCATATCTGTAATTCATTACATGCTTTAAGAAACCGTAGAGTTATCAGGGTAGGTGATTTGTCTCTCAGAGTTGCAAACGGGATGAGCATGGACGCTGAATCCGTGGGAGAATATCGCCTAGGTTTGACAAGTGGGCAGATATTGATTCTACGTAACTGTTTGTATGTACCTAGTTTGACTTGTAATATCATATCAGTATCCTCACTTTCGAGAGAGGGATATGACTTTACATTCGTAAGCGATGTAGTTCACATCCACCTAAATCAAGTTCTGATTGGGTCCGGTACATTAGATGACGGTATATACGTATTGAATCAAGCTCAGGTTTTCAATGTCCTGAACACACTTAAAAGAAAGTCTCCAGAAGTAAATCAGGCTTTCTTATGGCATTGTAGACTAGGTCATATCAATGAAACACGATTAACTAAGTTACATAGAGAAGGATATTTGAATCCGTTCGAATATCAATCTTATGCTACTTGTGAATCTTGTTTCATGGGAAAGATGACAAAGACTCCGTTTACTGGACACGGAGTAAGAGCGAGCGAGCTCTTGGGACTCGTACACAGTGACGTGTGCGGTCCAATGTCTACACATGCAAGAGGTGGTTATTCCTACTTCATTACTTTTACGGATGATTTCTCTAGGTATGGACATATCTTCTTGATGAAGCATAAATCCGAGGCCTTTGAGAAATTCCGAGAATACAAGAATGAAGAGGAAAAATAGACAGGCAAAAGTATCAAGACACTGAGATTTGATCGAGGTGGCGAATACTTAAGTGCTGAGTTCCTGGGTTACTTAAAAGAGAATGGAATTCTCTCTCAGCTTACTCCTCCATACACACTACAACACAACGGTATATCGGAAATGAGGAATCGAGCCCTATTTGATATGGTTCGTTCCTTGATGAGTAAGGCTGAGTTACCGCGATCTTTCTGGGGTTATGCACTAGAATCAGCTGCATATCTTTTAAACAAGGTTCCAACCAAGACTGTGCCTACCACACCATATCAGATGTGGAGTGGGAAGAAACCCTATCTTCAGTACCTGAAGACCTGGGGATGTCCAGCTTTTGTAAAAAAGCAGCATCCGGACAAGCTCGAGGAACGTTCAGTACAGTGTAAGTTTGTGGGATATCCAAAGAACTCCAAGGGGTATTATTTCTATTACGCAGAGGAACAAAAGGTTTTTTTTCTCGTCATGCCCACTTCTTGGAAGCTAAATTTTTAGAAAATCAGAAGAGTAGGAGCGCAATAGAACTGGAAGAAATTCCAGAACCACAAGCTGTTACTGAAAATATGGTAGAACCAGAAGTTTCAGAAGAAAGGAACATACCAGCGCCTATCCGCAGAAGTAGTAGGCAGTCTCATCCGCCCGAGAGATACTACGGTTTTCTTATAGACGGGGATCGAGAAGATTGCATTATTGATAATGACGACCCTACTAGCTTCTAGCAAGCCATTCAGAGCGGCGACTCAGTAAAATGGCTGGATGCAATGTGGACCGAAATGGAGTCCATGTACACTAATAAAGTATGGACTTTGGACATTGCTCCAGATGGGGTAAAACCCGTAGGATGCAAATGGATCTTCAGAAAGAAGATTGGTGTGGATGGGCAGGTTGAAACCTATAAGGCTAGACTTGTTGCAAAGGGTTTTCGTCAAAGACCTGGTTTGGACTATGACGAAACCTTTTCTCCAGTGGCTATGCTCAAATCCATTCGGGTCCTTCTTGCCATTGCTGCCTTCCACGATTATGAGATCTAGCAGATGGACGTAAAGACGGCCTTTCTAAATGGTAATTTGGAAGAGTGCGTCTATATGGATCAGCCAGAGGGATTCATTCAGAGTGGGAGCAGTGGTAAAGTGTGCAAGTTGCTTAAGTCCATTTATAAACTAAA
Source organism: Agapanthus africanus (assembly GCA_030015575.1). NCBI lineage: Eukaryota > Viridiplantae > Streptophyta > Magnoliopsida > Asparagales > Amaryllidaceae > Agapanthus > Agapanthus africanus. The sequence continues at coordinate 53,427,447 of CM057347.1, forward strand.
GCAGGCATCGCGGAGTTGGAACATCTGTTTTGATGATACTGTCAAAGAATTCGACTTTATCAAGAATCCAGATGAACCATGCATATACAATAAGATTGTAGGGAGAGCTGTTGTATTCCTCGTCTTGAACGTGGATGACATTCTCCTAATAGAAAATGATATTCCTATGCTACAGTCAGTCAAAAGATTCTTGTCACAGAAGTTCTCCATGAAGGACCTGGGTGATGCCACCTACATTCTGGGGATCCAGATCTATCGTGATAGATCAAAGAGGATGTTGGGACTTTCGCAGTCCAGGTACATAGGCACCATATTGAAAAGATTCAGTATGGAAGATTCTAAGCGCGGTAACCTACCGGCTTGTCATGGAATCAACCTCTCCAAAGAGATGTCTCCCAAGACTGATTTGGAAAGGGATCGCATGCCGATTATACTCTACGCTTCTGCGATAGGCTCTATAATATATACGATGTTATGTACCAGACTAGATGTAGCATACGCATTGAGCGTTGTAAGCCGGTATCAGGCAAACCCAGGAGAGAAGCACTGGATAGCAGTAAAGAACATTCTCAAGTACCTGAGGAGGACTAAGGAGATGTTCTTGGTGTATGGCGGAAAAGACCTCCAGATCGAGGCCTTTACCGACTCCAGCTTTCAGAGTGACAAGGATGACTCCAAGTCCATGTCGGGTTATGTCTTTACCCTCAATGGAGGGGCGGTCTGTTGGAAGAGTTCTAAGCAGGACACCGTTGCTGACTCAACGATGGAAGCGGAGTACATAGCTGCTTGCGATGCGGCAAAAGAAGCTGTCTGGATGAAGAAGTTCCTCACAGAACTTCAGGTGGTTCCTACCAGTGTTAATCCAATACCTCTATATTGCGACAACAACGGCGCTATAGTTTTAGCGAAGGAACCCAGGTCCCATCAGAAGTTCAGACACATCTTAAGGCGGTATCACCTGATCAGAGAGATCGTAGATCGCCGGAAGATCGAGGTAAAGAGAGTAGATACGGAGAATAGCACTGCTGATCCATTCACAAAGGCCATTCTTCAGACGCAGTTCGAGAGGCTATTCGAGATGATAGGTCTGCGGTATGCCAGTACATGGCCCTAGTGCAAGTGGGAGATTGTTAGTGTTTATGTCCTAGAGGCCATTACTGTATCATACTAGTTTGTATATTATTTAATGGAAGTTTGGGATATTCACAGTTGTATTGACAGTCTTGCTAAAAATGGTAGTATGCTACTTGGTTTGTGTCTACTTTAATATGTGCATATGTTTCTTTTAACGTATCGCTTATACATATTAGTAAAGCCCTTAGGATCTTTGCTTGATTACCAGCGTTGTGATGGCAGTCACACTAGTGGAGGCTGGATAGTCTATAAGCAACATCCTATACAGGTCCCTGGTCGTAGGATTATCGAGACAGGGCATCGATACTCCAGAGTAGACTGGTGTATACGCTTCTCATCCCAGCATAGGAAGATGGTCTGTCCCACATCCATCAGTACGTCGTACTGAAGATAGTATGCAGGTGCTCGTTAGGTTATGGGTACTCCGAACATGACTTACCGGGAACTGCAGGTTGGTATTATACCCATCGTCAGATAGCAGTTCCCAGGTGACATGAGTACAGCTTAGTTCGTCGACTTGATACTGCTACTTCGCCTCGGGTGTGTTCCCACTGTACTTAGATTACTACCCCACCACGGCTCAAAGGAGTCGTGCAAACAGGTAGTAGTTGGGTGCAGTCCCGAAGCACTTGGAGGCAGTGGCGGTTAGACAGGATTCGTCTCTCCCGGTATTGGGGGTTGATATCGCGCTGTGTAACAATCGAGTCCAGTTATATCAATTTCAGTTATCGTATGTGTTGTTTATGGTATTTATTTCATTTACCCTGTTTGGTTGCAAATAGTATTTCACTTTATTCGACCCGTTTACTTATGCTTGTTGTTCCCTAGTTATAGAATTACCCTAACATTACATAGCTTGCATATAACAATTTAAGTCTCTTAAAATAAATTAAAAGTATTCGACATGGCCTGCTTGACACCCCTAACCCTGTGGTAGCGTCCTTGCATCGTGTTCTCGTCCCGTTCGGTGAAACGGACGTGTTTGGACGGCTACGCGCACGTACATGCGTCCGTTCTTGGGGGTATGCTTTTTAATTACAAAATACTTCATTTTAATTTTTGGAACCCGCCAATAATTTTCGTATTTCAAATTCAAATTTTGGACTCGACCCGGGCGCAATTCTGAAATATTTTGTATTTGCGCCAAATCCTATTTTCTAATATTTTAATCCAGCGAAATCTAAAATTCACTATAACAGAAAATATTTTCCCCACTTTTAAAATCCTTTAAAGTTTTTCTAACCCATCAAACCCAACACGTTTCACTGAATTTTATCATCTTTTTCCTTTTCTTTTCTTCCATTTGGCCACGAGCCAATCGCAGCGCTTCATTCTTTTCGCCGTGGACCGCACTGTATCCCTCTCTCTCTTCCTTCCTTTCTCTTTCTCTCTCTCCCTCCTCCCTATTCATTCACTAAAATCCAATCCTATCTCTCCTCACTGTTACCCCCTCTCTCTCTCCTCTCGCGAGATTTTCTCTCTCCTCTCGCGAGAGAGAATCTCTCTCTCTCTCTCGTCTCTCTATCTCTCTCAATCTCTCTCTCTCTCTCCTCCCTTTATATTTTCTTCTTCCGCGATGTCTTCTAACAAGAGCTCAATCCATTCCCTGAAACCCTAGCCGCCTCGTCTTCCCTCGCCGTTGCCCCAGCGCCGACGCCATCGTCGCAGACCTCGTCGCCTCCTCGCCCTCGTCACCTCCAACTCCTCTCCTTCCTCCTTCCCTCTCTCCCGAGCACCTTGCAACTGCAGCCGTGCCCTGCACCCCCTGCACTTTTGCACCGCCGGATTTGTCGCCGGCAGCGGCCTCACCTCCGTGCCCCGGCCTTCGTACAACCCTCAGTGAGCATTACCTATCCGTCTTCTTCCTTCTTTCCTTCTTCTTTCTTTTTATTTCTTAACAAGAATCTTTTCTTGTAACGTTTTAGAAATCGTTTTGCGAATTTTCCCGTTTTAGGGCAAAATTGTCGGTTTTGCCCGTTTTAACCCGATTTCGATCAAATGACCGTATAAGCTTACCGACACCTAGTTTGGCTAAAATAAAGCTTATGCGCGAACTTTGGGAGTATTTGGGAGGTTTTGGTTCAGATAGATTTTTTCCCAAATAAATTATTATTTTAAGCGGTATTTTGTGCACGTAAATCGAAAAAAAAATTCTTTTGTGAATAAATTAATTTTGTCACTAGAATTATTTTATAAGGTTCTTTTTAAATATCTAGATTTTTTTTGGTGACTAATGGTTTCTTTTTAAAAAGAAAAGAAAAGGGTGTAAAGGTGGCATTTTTCATTTAATGTTGCATTTATTGCTTAAGACTAGAAAATTCTTCATTTTATTTACACAAAACCCCCCCTCTCACCCTTGGCCGAGCCTCATTCCCCCATTTCTGCCCTCAAAAATTCCAAGCTCATTTCTTACTCTTTTTCAATCAAAAACACAAAAAGAATTCAAAAAATAAATCCAAAAATTCCTATATAAAAATTAAACCAATTTTCCTTCACTAATCCTTCATGGATCTTCATCAAAGCTTGATTTTTGGAGGCTAAAATGATAGATCTAATTTCATTTTGGTGTTCTTGAGGTGGTATAATTTCTTACCTTAATCCATAATTAATTGCTTTAATCTTAAACTAGTTATTTTAGTTAACTATTTATGTGCTTAGTTTAGCTTTTAATTCATGATTAATTCATTATATTTGGTTTAAGAAATTCATGTTAGGGTTAAATTTTGATTAAGTGATTAGTGTTTATTTGAAGTGTTAAATTGTGTTTTGGAAAAGATTAACCTAGTAGAAATGTTAATTTTTGCTAATAAGCATTTTTGTTTAAATAAGCAAACTTGCTTACTAGATTTTTGCTAAAACATAATTAGCGAGTGTTAAAAATATAGGATTGGTTTAGATAGCTTAGTTAAGCTATTTGTAATTGTTAGATTTGCGTTATCTTGAATCTAGTGCGATATATTGCGATAGGTTGCTTACTAGATTTCGGGGTTTTTCCGACGTAGGGTTCGTTTGGTAGTTGCGAAGTTATATCTAGTGTATTCCTCGTAATTTTTGTGTTGTGTTTCACGATCGGGACGATCGGGGTCCAGACTTGGTGTTTTATAGTTTAGCGACCCCAATTAGGGTTTTGGCCGGTATCGTGCGCGATAGATGAGCTAAGCGCGCAGTGTAACTTTCCGGGCGTTTTCGTCGCGTTTCGTTGTCTTTTCGTCATTATAGGATATTTAGCTTATGTGTTGTATTTATGAAATTTTAGGTTCGCAAGCAGGGACTTCGGGTGCTGCGGACAAGGGAAAGCAGGTGGTCGGATTTTCATAGCTCGAGACCATCGGTGAGTAGATTTAACATCTACGGGGAAATCGCCCGTATGGCGTTATGCGTCGGGGCGAATATGATATGATAGCTGCATGTATTTGCATATTAGTTACTTTTATATGAATGTCATTGCATAGCATTATCTGTTGTACTTGACTCGTACCTTTAGATATAACACATTACTGACGGTTCATGTTGCACGAGCACTAAATTGTATGCTACACCCACACCGTCTGTAATTGCCATGACACGCACAAACACCTACATATGGGATTTGGTAGTGGATAGGAATGATTGGAGTAGTAACTCTTATTCTATTGTGCATATGAAATACTGTGGACACATACATACGTGATATTGTATTGGGCAGGAATAATTAAGGTAGTGAACCTTATTCCACTTCACTTATATCTTACTATATTTACTTATACATCATGCATACATATTGACATGTACACCCTCGTACTTGATTACATGTAGATACTTAAATCTTGCTACACTTACATGTACACTTCATATGATACTGCATTTATTTTCGAAGGAAATTGGGAACCGCATGAGATGTTTTAAAGTTAGATTCAATTTAAAGAGCGGTTTTCCCTTTATATACTCATATTGATGTTTTATATTGCATATATCGGTTTTATATGGATTTTACGCATTGAGATATGGATTTCATATGATTTATGGATTTGAGAACCGTGGGGGATATTTTCAAGAAAACTATGTATTGTTTAAAAACCCGGTTTCTCTTGATATGATATTTGATGCGTCCACCATGTAATTTCTCGGTTATGAGATTTGGCTTGTGATACCTGATTCGAGGAGGGGGACGCATCGTCTGCGGGTACATGGTGGACCCGGTATGGTACCCCGGGGTGAGTGGTGATTTCGTGGTGTAGACGATAAGCCTGACGGTGGGACCACTACCTACCAATGATTGTATTTGGACTCGGCGGTTATCATGGAGATACCGACCGGAGTGAGGTATGACATATCGTCAGGGCCAGTCATGGTGACAGCGCCTGAGTTATGAGGATTTACGTGTCGATGCTAGACACGGGTTTCATGATGTTTCGAGTGTCGGTGTTTGACACTCAGGTTTTCGTGAGACATACAGGATGTGAGGGCCGATCTGAGGATGCGGTGCCTGAGGATTTGGGATTTGATATGTCAGTGAGGGACACTGGTGTTTTTCCATGCTGATGATTTTTGCACGAGATTTTATATTATATCATCCCACACTCAGGATTATGTTGATATGCATTGTTTCATGTAGTTGTAGTACCCTGATGATGTACCTTTACATGATTGTTGCATATTCACTTATCATACTTATGCTATCGGATTACTTATGATAGATAGATCGCTGTTCATGCATACTTGCGATTACTGTATGATGTTATTTACTATTCACGAGTTGGCAACTCACCCCCGTTGTGCCACAGTGTTGTGCAGGACATACCCTCTGAGTAGTCGCGGCAGGGCGTCTTATCATCTCTACTTTTGCGGATACCGCTACGGTTGGCTGTGAGGCCTTGCTTTTAGGTGGGTTGCGGTTATCTGTTTGTACTTTGTATATTTTTTTGTTGGATCTAGTATTCTCCATCTACCACTATGTTGTATATGACTTAGAGACGACTTGTGAGGATTCAATGTTATTATTTTGTGGTGACTTTGGGTGCCGTGCTCATGGGAGCCGGTTTTGTTGAAAACTTTTACTTCTTTATGCAGTTTTCTTTTATATTTCTTCGCTTCGGCGTCGTATATATGTTGTGGTGGTTGTCTCCGCCGTTGGGCGTGATTTGCTCCCGTTTGGGATGCCTTTATTATTATCTATGTTGTACCCGTTTTCGGGGTTAGTTTTTACAAAGGAGGTGCTGCCGAAATTTTTAAGAACGAAAACTAAACTTAAAGATTTTTTCTTGAAAAATTCTGAATGTTTAAAACTATGTTTTCTCCGTTGATCCAGTTTTGGGTGGTTTAGATTTCTGGGTTTCGGCTTACTTAAGTTGCGTACGCCTTTAGACGTTACGTAGTTTAAGTGCCGGTTACGGGCCAAATTTGGGTCGTGACATTTCTGTTGATTGACGGGTCCTCTACAGTTCGTGCACCGGAGCTCCGTCGACGTCGTCGACCTTCACGACCCCTCTGTTGATCGATGTAAGCCTTCTCTCCTCCATCCTTCCTCTCTTCTCCTTTTCTTTTCTTCCATTACAATTCTTGAAAAATTGTTTGCTGTTGTTGTGTTTGGCCGGAATCCGACCGTGCCGGCGACGTTTCCCGACGATCCAGCGAGAAACTCTGACCCGTGTGGCTCCACTGTTCATCGTTTGGGTTCATTCCGTGAACCGTGCGCGCGTCGTGATTTTTCCCCGCCGACGCGCAGCGTTCCGTTTTCCGTTTCGCGACCCGTCGAGGCAAGTGAAACTTGCTACATGCTATTTTAGACTATTCATATGCTAAATTACTTATTTCCTACTAAATCTCTAATTAGAATCGAAAGAAAGGGATTTCAAGTTAACCGTATAAGGTTCCGTTACACATTTTTTATGATTCCGAACGTGAAACTTAATCTTGCATCTGATTATTTACATCTAACAATCACCTGTACATGATAGATCACATTTGTTTATTGCTATGATACCCTTTTTCCAGTTTATCCTATTAGACATCCATGTGCAACTTTAACCGATCTAATTACAACTGCATTCATTAAACTGATTATACATGTAGTCGCATCCATATTTATTAACCTGTTTTCAGCATTTACATCTATCATACTATATTCACATTATGCTGACACTGTCTGTTAAACACAATTGATAACTGTACATCTAAATAAATAAAATCTGCTTATTGCTTAACTCATTGCTTAGATCATGTTGTTGATAACCATGCTTGATTATTATAACCCTGTTTATGCTAGCTGATTATGAGCACACCCATGATATCGTTTACACCTTGACATGACTTGCTACACACATACCGATTGACCCGACATGGTACCGTACACTACTGGACTTGACCTGTTGTACCATGGATCGACCCGTTACCTGATCTTGTGTCTAATGCCAACAAACCTGACATGTAGTTCTCACGGACCGTTCCTGCTGTCTATCCAGACAAACCTGCTCTTACCTGATCCTGTATTGGCATTAGTTCTTGATTACTGAATACCTGACTTGACATACATAACTTGGGGTTATGGGGAAATCGATGGTGAAACCTGATTTGTAACTCAACAGTTCGATACCTGTTCTGATCAGTCTTACGGGCTAGGCCAGCCCCGGAGTGATGATGCTGATATCACTCGTCTGTACCTGCTACCTTTTACTGCCTAGCGGCACGTCTCGGTTTCAGCCCGAGAGTCTGTAGACCGTGGTCCCGGGCATGCACGGGATACTATTGAGTTACATCTATGATTCATCAAATTGATTTCAAGGATTTTAGAATAGAAAACCCAATAGAACAGTTTAGTTTACTCAGTGCACACTACCCTGCACTGCCTGCTTTATATTACTGTTACCCCTGCTTGTTTAATCATGTTTATATTTGCATTGCCTATTACCCTGTTTATATTTTATTACCTGAGGACATGACACGCTAACGTCTGGGTTTTGCATGGCCCAGATTCCGTACCTTTGCTGCAGTCTGAGCAGGAGTACTTCAGCCAGCGGGCTGAGCTGTGAGGTTTCAGTAGTAGCTAGTTCCTTTATTTCCTGCAGTTTATTCCTGATGTGAGCCCGCATTATGGGACATACATTCCAGATATTTTGTATTGGATCTTTTGCTTCCGCACCTTTATTATTCTTGACTCATGTTATTTGGTTTATGGACATGTTTTAGATTGTTATATTTTGTTCTTGATATCTCTACAACCGTAATGCGACTATGGATGAATACTTCCTACCCACAGGTAGCGTGGTTGGCTATGTCACGTGCCCAATTTAGCCTACTCTGGGAAACGGGGCGTGACATAGTTCTTTTGGTATCAGAGACATAGGTTAGTCGGGTGTATTCTTTTGTTGTTGGGTATTGTACCCAATAAACTAATCAGAATACCCGTGTTTAGGAAACATGTCTTGCCACCTTACCATTTTACCGTTCTTGAATCAAGTTCTTCCTGATCATATCTTTTACGATGTGCAAACTTCCTTTGCATATCGACTCGAAAACCTGATTCCTTGTTATCTCTAGGACTTAGGCGACTTGGGTGGAGTTATGTAATTGTGGCTATGATACCGCGGCATAGTTACAATGCGGTACTCTATTTAAGTAACTTGGAGTTCTAGCCTTGATCCATATTGTAAATTTGTTATCATGCTAATCTTGGGTGTTTTGATTTCAGGAGTATGGCAGGCAAGAATCTGAAGACGTACCAAAGGCGTGTTGACGAAGCCGCCATGCTTGGAGTGATACGGGGAATGCTGGAGAATCAAAAGAGGCAGACCGAGCTGATCCAGCAGCAGGATGAATCATTTCAGGAAGGTCTGCAGACCGTTCAGCAGTCCGTGAACAATGTTGGAGCTAAACCAGTTGATCGTGTGGGGACCGTAGCAGACTTCCGACGTTTGGGTCCGTCGGTATTTACCGGTTTGGAGGAGCCGTTGCCAGCAGAGCAGTGGCTAGTTGACACGGAGAACTTACTTATTGCGGCACAGATTCCAGATGATAAAAGAGTTGATGTGGTGCGTATTCAGTTAGTGGACTGCGCCCGTGAATGGTGGCTTGTGGAGGAGACCTGCTTGCCCAAGCCGATCAAGTGGGCGGATTTTTGGAAGAGTTTCCTAGAGAAGTTCTTCCCGCGGACTGCACGGGAGGAAATGGAAGAGAAGTTCATCGGTTTGAAGCAGAATGGTGCACCCGTAGATGTACATGCGGCAGAGTGGACACGGCTCTGTAGATTCGCTGGACCTTTAGTTGTCAATGATGCAGACAGGGCAAGGAGGTTCATGCGCAGCTTGGATGTGGACATCTAGAGGCAGATTGTCTCCCTGGGTTTGACCACTTTCTCACAGGTCCTTAAGGCAGCCCGAGAACAGCAGAGCCTATCGGGGAAGACTGGGAGTTCACAGCAGACAGCAATTGCGATAAGGAAGCCGGCATTTGTACCAAACCGAGCTCATGGATGCAGAGGTATTCCAGTGGACCGTCGTGGCGTAACACCGATGAAGAAGCCGGTTGTCGTTGATCAAAGAAGGAGCGTGATTTGTGACTACTGCCATTTACCTGGACACGTGCAAAAGGAGTGTCGAAGGAGACATGGACTCTGTTTAGTTTGTGGAGCGGCAGATCACGTTGTCAGTGCTTGTCCGTCGAAGCTTCGTACGAGGGATGATATTCAGAAGCCTCCACAGAGACCGTTCCAGGGACAGAAGCAGCTGACTCAGGGACCTAATCAGGCTCGAGCTTTTACGTTGACGGCTGAGGAAGCTAAGGCATCAGGAGAGGTTGTTTCAGGTATTCTACTCGTTCATGGTTTTCCCGCATTAGCGTTATTTGATTCTGGTGCATCACATTGTTTTATGTCATCCAAGTTTATAGCTACACACTCGATTACCTGCTCGACACTGTCTAATTTCTGGGACATACACACTGGGAATGGGAAAATCATATCTAGTAGGGAATGTAAAGATTGTACAGTTGTCGTTTGCGGACGGGAGCTTTTAGCAGATTTCTTGGTGATTGATACGGGCAGCTATGAAGTCGTCTTGGGAATGGATTTTCTTGGCACTTTCCACGCTCACATTGATTGTAGAGCAAAGAAAGTGATTTTCCAGATTCCCAAACATCCCGAGTTTACCTTCACTGGAGGAAGCAGCTCTGTCGGGCCAGTCGAGTTTAGGGCTACGCCGACAACTAATATTCTAGCACCAATGGAGGTTGAGGAAAGTGAAGAACCAGCTGTTGTTCGTGATTTTATGGATGTGTTTGAAGATATATCGGGATCACCGCCGAAGCGAGACGTAGAGTTCGCAATTGATCTTGTTCCTGGTGCAGCGCCAGTATCTAAAGCGTATTATCCAATGGCACCAGTGGAGTTGGAAGAAGTCAAGAAACAGGTGGCGGAACTGCTTGAGAAGGGTTGGATTCGAAGCAATAACTCGCCTTGGAGAGCTCCAGTTCTTCTAGTTAAGAAGAAAGATGGCACGAGAAGGATGTGTATCGACTATCGAGAATTAAATCGGGTGACTATTAAAAACAAGTACCCGATCCCTCGCATCGGCGAACTTTTTGAGCAGCTTAGTGGCGCGAGGGTATTCTCGAAGCTGGATTTGCGATCCGGATATCATCAGGTCCGAGTGAAAGCAGAAGATATTTGCAAGACGGCGTTCCGAACTCGGTATGGACATTACGAGTACTTAGTGATGCCCTTCGGAGTAACGAATGCACCGGTGATATTCATGGACTTGATGAACCGAATCTTTTCACCATTCTTGGACCAGTTTATTATGGTGTTCATCGACGACATTCTGGTTTACTCGAAGAGTATTGAAGATCATGCAGAACATTTGAAGATCGCACTGCAGACGTTGAGACAAGAGAGATTGTATGCGAAGATGAGCAAGTGCGAGTTTTGGCTGGAGGAAGTAAAGTTTTTGGGGCATGTCGTGTCTGGCGACGAAATCGCCGTCGATCCAGAAAAGATTGCAGCAGTTCGAGATTGGCCGATTCCAAAGAATGTTGCGGAGATAAGAAGTTTCCTTGGTCTCACCGGGTATTACAGAAGATTTGTGGAGAACTTTGCTCGTCTGGCGGAGCCGTTGACCAAGCTTACGCGCAAGGAGGTACCTTTTGTGTGGACGGATAGATGTGCGTCAGCTTTTGAGACGTTGAAGCAGAAATTGATAACCGCCCCTATTCTGACCATGCCAGACAATTCCGGAAGATTGGTGATTCACAGCGACGCATCTGGGAAAGGATTGGGATGTGTTTTGATGCAGCATGGGAAGGTTGTAGCGTACGCATCAAGACAGCTGAAGACCCATGAGAAGAATTACCCAACTCACGACTTGGAGCTTGCGGCTGTGATTTTCGCTTTGAAGATTTGGAGACATTACCTTTTGGGCGAAAGGGTCGAAGTTTTTACTGATCATAAGAGCTTGAAGTATGTGTTCATGTAGAAAGAGCTTAATTTGAGGCAGCATAGATGGTTAGAGCTGATGGCTGACTACGATCTTGATCTCAAGTACCATCCGGGAAAGGTTAATGTCGTACCGGATGCGCTCAGTCGGTTACCAGCAATTCAGATGTTGACTACGCAGAAGGAACTTGTGGAAGACTTTCGAAGATTTGATTTGGAGGTTGTGCTACCGCATTCTTCGGGACAGTTGATGCAGCTGCAAGTATATTCGTCGTTGATCGAGAATATTAAAGCAGCGCAATCGCAGGATCCTAGATTGCAAAAGTTTCGAGAACAGGTTGAAGCCGGACTACGAACATATTTATTGATCCATGAAGATGGTTCGTTGAGATATGGTAGCCGTTTGTGTGTGCCGAAGGGAGAAATTCGTGAAGAACTTATGAAGGAGGCACACAGTTCAGCTTATTCCGTACATCCAGGAGGCACGAAGATGTACCGAGATATACGACAACATTTCTGGTGGGAAGGCATGAAGCGGGAGATTGCTCGCTTTATGGCAAAGTGCTTGGTGTGTCAGCAAGTTAAGGCTGAACATCAAAGGGTTGCTGGTTTATTAGAACCACTTCCGATTCCTCAGTGGAAGTGGGAACATATAACCATGGATTTCGTGACAGCTCTACCGCGGAGTCCAAAAGGCAACAATGCAGTATGGGTGATTGTTGATCGTTTGACCAAGGCAGCTCATTTTATTCCTTTTCGGGTTGGTCAATCAACAGAAACTTTGGCAGAGCGGTACATGCAGGAGATTGTAAGATTGCATGGAGTACCGGTGAGCATCGTGTCCGATCGGGACACTCGGTTCTTATCACACTTCTGGAGGAGTTTACAGGAAAGTTTGGGGACTCGATTGAAGTTTAGCACAGCTTATCATCCTCAAACTGATGGTCAGTCGGAGAGAACGATCCAAACTCTTGAAGACATGTTGAGAGCATGCATGTTGGACTTCAAGGGTTCTTGGGAGGATCATCTACATTTGGAGGAGTTTTCTTACAACAACAGTTTCCAAGCAACTATTCAGATGGCTCTATTTGAAGCTTTGTATGGTCGCAAGTGTCGTTCACCTGTTTGTTGGGACGACGTCGGTGAACGAAGATTTTTGGGACCGGATTTGGTTGTGCAGACAGTTGAAAAGGTTAACGCTATTCGGAATCATATGAAGGCAGCTCAAGACCGACAGAAGAGTTGGGCAGATACGTCGAGAAGAACTCTAGAGTTCGCCGTGGGTGATTTGGTATTCTTAAAGATATCACCGACTAGAGGGATGATTCGTTTTGGAAGTCGAGGAAAGCTCAGTCCTCGATTCGTTGGACCCTTGGAAATCTTGGAGCGTGTCGGTGAAGTAGCGTATCGTTTGGCATTACCGCAATCCTTGGCGAATGTGCACGATGTGTTTCACGTATCTCAACTCCGTAGGTATGTTCGAGATGAAACATATGTGTTGGATCATTCGGAGCTGACGGTACGAGAAGACTTGACTTTTGAGGAGCGACCGGTTGAAATTGTGGATCGAAGGGAAAAGGTTCTTAAGAACAAGGGTATCCCTCTTGCACTTGTTTCATAGGGAAATCGCTCGCATGGAGAGTCCACCTGGGAACGAGAAGATAAAATCCGGCAGAAATTTTCTCATCTTTTCTTGTAGTTTGATTTTCGTCAATCTTTTATATTCTTGGAATTTCGAGGACGAAATTCTTTTTGTAATTGGGTATAATGTAACAACCGAGTCCAGTTATATCAATTTCAGTTATCGTATGTGTTGTTTATGGTATTTATTTCATTTACCCTGTTTGGTTGCAAATAGTATTTCACTTTATTCGACCCGTTTACTTATGCTTGTTGTTCCCTAGTTATAGAATTACCCTAACATTACATGGCTTGCATATAACAATTTAAGTCTCTTAAAATAAATTAAAAGTATTCGACATGGCCTGCTTGACACCCCTAACCCTGTGGTAGCGTCCTTGCATCGTGTTCTCGTCCCGTTCGGTGAAACGGACGTGTTTGGACGGCTACGCGCACGTACGTGCGTCCGTTCTTGGGGGTATGCTTTTTAATTACAAAATACTTCATTTTAATTTTTGGAATCCGCCAATAATTTTCGTATTTCAAATTCAAATTTTTGACTCGACCCGGGCGCAATTCTGAAATATTTTGCATTTGCGCCAAATCCTATTTTCTAATATTTTAATCCAGCGAAATCTAAAATTCACCATAACAGAAAATATTTTCCCCACTTTTAAAATCCTTTTAAAGTTTTTCTAACCCATCAAACCCAACACGTTTCACTGAATTTTATCATCTTTTTCCTTTTCTTTTCTTCCTTTTGGCCACGAGCCAATCGCAGCGCTTCATTCTTTTCGCCGTGGGCCCCACTGTATCCCTCTCTCTCTTCCTTCCTTTCTCTTTCTCTCTCTCTCTCTTCTCCCTATTCATTCACTAAAATCCAATCCTATCTCTCCTCACTGTTACCCTCTCTCTTTCTCTCCTCTCGCGAGATTTTCTCTCTCCTCTCTCTCGAGAGAATCTCTCTCTCTCTCGTCTCTCTATCTCTCTCAATCTCTCTCTCTCCTCCCTTTATATTTTCTTCTTCCGCGATGTCTTCTAACAAGAGCTCAACCCATTCCCTGAAACCCTAGCCGCCTCGTCATCCCTCGTCGTTGCCCCAGCGCCGACGCCATCGTCGCAGACCTCGTCGCCTCCTCGCCCTCGTCACCTCCAACTCCTCTCCTTCCTCCTTCCCTCTCTCCCGAGCACCTTGCAACTGCAGCCGCGCCCTGCACCCCCTGCACTTTTGCACCGCCGGATTTGTCGCCGACGGCGGCCTCGCCTCCGTGCCCCAGCCTTCGTACAACCCCCAGTGAGCATTACCTATCCGTCTTCTTCCTTTTTTCCTTCTTCTTTCTTTTCATTTCTTAACAAGAATCTTTTCTGTTGATTGCCAGGTCCTCTACAGTTCGTGCACCGGAGCTCCGTCGACGTCGTCGACCTTCACGACCCCTCTGTTGATCGATGTAAGCCATCTCTCCTCCATCCTTCCTCTCTTCTCCTTTTCTTTTCTTCCATTACAATTCTTGAAAAAATGTTTGCTGTTGTTGTGTTTGGCCGGAATCCGACCGTGCCGGCGAGTTTCCCGACGATCCAGCGAGGAACCCTGACCTGTGTGGCTCCACTGTTCGTCGTTTGGGTTCATTCCGTGAACCGTGCGCGCGTCGTGATTTTTCCCCGCCGACGCGTAGCGTTCCGTTTTCCGTTTCACGACCCGTCGAGGCAAGTGAAACTTGCTACATGCTATTTTAGACTATTCATATGCTAAATTACTTATTTCCTGCTAAATCTCTAATTAGAATCGAAAGAAAGGGATTAAAAGTTAACCGTATAAGGTTCCGTTACACATTTTTTATCATTCCGAACGTGAAACTTAATTTTGCATCTGATTATTAACATCTAACAATCACCTGTACATGATAGATCATATTTGTTTATTGCTATGATACCCTTTTTCCAGTTTAGCCTATTAGACATCCATGTGCAAGTTTAACCGGTCTAATTACAACTGCATTCATTAAACAGATTATACATGTAGTCGCATCCATATTTATTAACCTGTTTTCAGCATTTACATCTATCATACTGTATTCACATTATGCTGACACTGTCTGTTAAACACAATTGATAACTGTACAGCTAAATAAATAAAATCTGCTTATTGCTTAACTCATTGCTTAGATCATGTTGTTGATAACCATGCTTGATTATTATAACCCTGTTTATGCTAGCTGATTATGAGCACACCCATGATATCGTTTACACCTTGACATGACTTGCTACACACATACCGATTGACCCGACATGGTACCGTACACTACTGGACTTGACCTGTTGTACCATGGATCGACCCGTTACCTGATCTTGTGTCTAATACCAACAAACCTGACATGTAGTTCTCACGGACCGTTCCTGCTGTCTATCCAGACAAACCTGCTCTTACCTGATCCTGTATTGGCATTAGTTCTTGATTACTGAATATCTGACTTGACATACATAACTTGGGGGTATGGGGAAATCAATGGTGAAACCTAACTTGTAACTCAACAGTTCGATACCTGTTTTGATCAGTCTTACGGGCTAGGCCAGCCCCGGAGTGATGATGCTGACATCACTTGTCTGTACCTGGTACCTTTTACTGCCTAGCGGCACGTCTCGGTTTCAGCCCGAGAGTCTGTAGACCGTGGTCCCGGGCATGCATGGGATACTATTGAGTTACATCAATGATTCATCAAATTGATTTCAAGGACTTTAGAATAGAAAACCCAATAGAACAGTTTAATTTACTCACTGCACACTGCCCTGCACTGCCTGCTTTATATTACTGTTACCCCTGCTTGTTCAATCATGTTTATATTTGCATTGCCTATTACCCTGTTTATATTTTATTAGCTGATGACATGACGCGCTGACGTATGGGTTTTGCATGGCCCAGATTCCGTACCTTTGCTGAAGTCTGAGCAGGAGTACTTCAGCCAGCGGACTGAGCTGTGAGGTTTCAGTAGTAGCTAGTTCCTTTATTTCTTGCAGTTTATTCCTGATGTGAGCTCGCATTATGGGACATACATTCCAGATATTTTGTATTAGATCTTTTGCTTCCGCACCTTTATTATTCTTGACTCATGTTATTTGGTTTATGGACATGTTTTAGATTGTTATATTTTGTTCTTGATATCTCTACAACCGTAATGCGACTGTGGATGGATGCTTCCTACCCACAGGTAGCATGGTTGGCTATGTCACGTGCCCAATTTAGCGTACTCTGGGAAGCGGGGCGTGACACGCTGTGTATGGAGAGCCATTACGCAAAGTCCCTGGCCAGGGCAAACGAGATTTACTGGTAGGTTCTAGTAGTTTCTCAAGGTGTAATGGGCTTCACTCCGACACGACTTATACCGCTATTAGGGGTCTGACGTTTATCACCCCCTAGGCCCGATATGCGATAGTCCTAGACGAACAGACCGGACTGTACGGAGATTGTCACATCAGGCTCAGTAGGAGTTCGGATGGGTTTCCTCATTGTCCTTCTTATCGACATCTACCTGGGGACCGTTACGTACAGCTAGTACCGCTTGCGGCCTGTGGTTAAACCCACTGCCAGCGTAGTGCCGAGTCTTTAGAGTCCCACACAGAGAGTTTCCCTGTACCGGGTAAAAGGTGTAGAGGCCGTATGGTTTTACGGCAGGGCCACGATCACTTACGCACACTTGTGCACGTATTATGATCGGGCAGATAATACTAGCGGGCTTTGATTTAAACCAGATTCTAGTATTATACAGATGGATTTATTCAGTCAAAGATTATCCGTGTTTTTCGGAAATACGGATGGGAGGGGCAGTCTCGTAATTTGTCGGGAAACTTCTAGAAGAAGATGACTCATTTGTATTTATTTCTTTTTAGATTAAACACAAATGAGGTGGAGAGATGAGTTGTAAGTTTTCATTAAATGCTTAATGACTCATGAGGTGATTCACCATTAGGATTAAATGAAGCTTACAAGATATTTCTAGATATTTATCAAAGAGATATTTGTATGCTTGATATTATTCTTTCATGAGTTATTATTCATGTTATTATCACAAAAGCTTTCTCTCTCCTCAAATCTTCATCTTCTTTCTCAAACCCTAAAATCTCTCATGAGTTGAGAATTCTAGGGTTTAAGTGACTATGTAATCCATCTAATTACTCTACACCCTTTAGGACTTCTAGATTAGCGATCTAGAAGCCGCAGTTATCTCAGATTCGATATAGGAGCTCGGACTATAGACTCTCGGGTGGATTGTCTTTGACTCGAGAAGGCCGTTGAGGTGCCTATGTTCCATAGAGCCTACGAGGTGTGGAGAACAGCGATGAATACCCGAAGGACAAGTAACGTGAGGTATAAGTTCGAATCCGAGTAGTTAAACCTCTCGTAGTTTGCTAGTAATGGTTTAGACACGATCCGTGTGCTCTGTAAGACTACGGTAGCGCCCCGGCTGTCTGTCCGAGGCCAAAATGCGAAAATGAAAACTTTTTCTAAACTTGAAACCGGCGCTATCGCACACTTTAATCCCGGATCGAACCATTAACCTATAATTAGCAACTAGAGAAAGGGTTGGAAAGCTATACCGATCGATCCGTGTCCTTCAGTCTTTGGCCACCATCCCAAGCTTCCCGCGGCATCTCCGGTCTCGATCTCCTCGTCGGAAAAGGCACCACATCTTCGAGTCTTTTTACGGGCTCCCGCTTCATCCGAAGCAACTCGGGCACGAAGTTCGCTAGCCGACGTGTCCAAGGTGATGTAGAGAATGTGTGTGATAACTTTGTCTCAAGCATCCATTGATTCTCATCACATGAGAGTGTATGGATGGAGGTTAGAGATGATGCCATTAATGGAGGTTGTGAGCTAGAGCAAGAAGAAGAAGAAGAAGCCTTTTCTTTCTTGAGTTGTATGATAAAAATGAGAGCAAGAATGGATAATACAAGAGCAAACCCAAAGGGATATGGCTGCCCTTCTCTCTCTTCCTCTCATTTCATCACTTAAATCCATCACAAAATATGACATATGCACAAAAAAAGAGACCATGAGTCACTAGGTTGCATGTGTCACAATAAATGCACCTCATGATGATTTTTAGCTCATAATTTCCATTTGTAAACATTAATCCAAATGTTTACAACAATAAAAAGATACGGCAACATCTAAAATAAACTCGTGACGGATCACAAGGATACCCCTCTCCTGTATATACATACCTGCATCCGCATTCCGACTGAATGTGAATGAGGTGAGACTAAAGTAATCTAACAAATCTAATACTAGAATCCGGCTTAAACTAAAGCCCACTAGTATGATCCGTCCGATCATGATCCGTGCACTACTAGACTTATATGATCAAACCCTGCCATATATCATACGACCTCTTTAACTTAAGCAGTGAAGCTGCTCGGTTGCCTCTTAGTGAGGGGTAGGCGAGCTACCAGCCAGGGATAGCCGCGCAGGGTAGCTGCAGGGCTGCCTCTTGGCGAGGTCTTCGATCCCTGGCGTTGTGGGGTAAGGAAGCTACCAGCCAGGGATAGCCGAGCAAGGGTGGCTGCAGGACTGCCTCTTAGTGAGGGCTTAGATCCTTGGCGCTGGAGGGGCCGTGGGAGGCCTGCCAAGGATGAACCAAGCAGTGAAGCTGCTTGGTTGCCTCTTAGTGAGGGCTTAGATCCCTGGCGTTGTGGGGTAGGCGAGCTACCGGCCAGGGATAGCCGAGCAGGGTAGCTGCTGGGCTGCCTCTTCGTGGGGGCTTTGGGAAGATGGACAGTCGTGAGTGACCCGTGCCACGAACGCGTGGAGGAGGCGAAGCGCCAGAGCCGCGTCGTTTTTATTTCTCATCGAGCGGCGCGATGTCTGCCGCGTGGCGGCACAGTCGCGCGACCGTTGAACTCCGGGGGCATTATGGGCTATAAAATGGAGAGAATATTGATGACTCATTTCCTCACACCCAAAACGCAAGAATGGAGGACTTCCTTTTCACCATCCTCGATATCATAAGCTTCGAGGACGTGTATCTCTACGATCAGTACTGCACTGATGACACGGTGCAGTTGGTGATAGGCCGGATCGAGGATCATTTCGGTCGATTGCTCCCCCGGAGCTCCTCCCTACTTCAGGTGTTGATGTACTCCATCTGGAGGGCGTCGCCGGGACTCTACAACCCCTTATCCGAACAGCTGAAAGACGAGTCCATTGGCAAGCTGAGGTCTCTGAGGCGTTTCGGCCTGATCTTTGCGAGCCGGCTAAATCGCTCGGAGGCGCTCGTCCTTGAGTGCTACCGCTTGAGGCTCGACGCCGACGCTAGCGGAGGTCATCGAAGGGAGAGGTTAGACGCCGCGAGGGCTCGGCTGGCGGAAATATCCTCAGAGTACCACGAATAGTGCTCTCTGTATTCCATTCCCCCGCTGACGGCACCAGCTGACGCGCCTGGATCGCGCCAAGATGTTACCTTCCGTTGATCTGCTGATGGCGGCGATAAGCGGCTGAGATTGAATCTGGAGGCTGTTGCTCCTGAAGCGTGTGGATCTCAATGGGTTTGAGGTTGTGGTTGCCGAGCTACCTGCAAGGAAGTCCTGGGGTGGTTGTACCACTGAGGACCCTCCGACGGTCAAGTTAGACTTGAGATCCGAGCAGAGTAACGGCTTAGTGGAGTAAAAATGGCTTATTCGAACCGTCTGAAGAAGGGGTTTATATAGCGGTGACAGCAGGCAGGGCAGACGCGAGAATCACGCCGGCAGTTACGCTCCCGACGTCATGTCCGCATGATGAGCGGGATCCCCCATTAATGATGAGACATGCTCGTTAATAGGGGATCGTGATGGCGTGGAACGTAGGATGCGGCCGGCGGATATCTCGCGCATGGCGAGATTCGCGGGATGGCGGTTGCGCCTGTGAGCGGTGCTGTCGGTCGGTCGATGAGACCGAGGAAGATGACCTCGGCAGGAGAGCTCGCGGACGAGCGGGAGAGCCGAGGTATCTTGGTTCCGTGGTAGCCCGAAGACGAGCTAGTAGGCCGAGGAGACCAATTGTGCAGGGGCTCGGAGGTGAACCAGCGTTTGCTTGTAGGACAAGCACATGAGTGGTCTGGTCGGCCACTGTGGGTCCTTTCTTGTGAGCTCTGGGTCACGTCATCTGCCACGTGTCACGATATGGGAGATCACCAATATCGAGCATCATCACAGTAATTCAATCTTCTTCGAATATCATTTTCTCAAACTATTTCTTTTATTGAATTTAAATATGCAGAGAGGTGTACTCTTCTATCCTCACTACCGAGAACATCGAGCTTATTAAGAAGTCGGTAGTCTCTCTTATATTCACTTTGAAGAATGTTGGGGTAGTACGCTTGTTTTCTTTCATTCGCTCTCATTCCATTTTAGAAATAACTTTATGACCATGATTATTTAACCTTTTTCGAAACAACTGCAGAGTATAAGCTGGGATATCTCAGGCTTTATGGGCGAAGAAGCTGTAAGGCGAAATTTGAATATGCTTATCAAGTCACTAAGCAGGCTGTTGTATACATACAATGGTTCGTAAATGTTTCAAATTTTCGGTCATGTTATTTCACAATTTTTTACCCCTACTCTTGAATCTTTATCGATTTGGGTATTTTGCCCATCCTATAATCTGTCAATTCTCACCGTGCCAAAATTTTGAAATTATGATGAGATTCTAGCATAACTCCCCTTTTTGTTGTGTGCTCAGATAAATTTAGAGCTATGTATGCGGATGATACCGTCTTAATGTCTCGGTCGTATCGAGTGTTTGCTTTTATGCTCAAAATTATCTTGGGATGCCATTATTGCGTTGGAAGTCTTTTTCTCGTGAAACTATCTTTGCATGCCTTTCTATGATGCCTACAGTAACACCCACATAATTCCTTCAAGTTTAATGTTGAAGCAGCAGTGGCAAAGGTTGACAGGTTCATGATCTCTACAGTTGGGCTTTCAGTTTTTCAATTGAAAATTACTTCAGATCACAAAAGGTGGAAGGCAAAGATGGTTGACTGGAATCTTATTGAGAGGCTCAAATCAGAGTCTTTTCATGAAAATGTTTGTGACAAGGCATCTTAATTAATGATATATAATTGCAACTGATGAACTTTGATGAGCAGAATTCAACTTGACCAAGCAAGAATCTTCCTGAAGTTATCATCAATATATGTAGCCATTTTCATGAGTCCTTTGTCTTCCACCATTGATGTGCTTTTTGCATTTGATTCATTTTGTAGGCGGCAAAATTTGGTGTTGCACCTGTGGGGAGAAGATGCGGGGAAACTGACTAAAATTGTTTGGTCATGTGCGACGCAGACCTATATAAGCACCGGTTCGACGAATAGATGCTATCGATATGGACAATGTCAAAAGGACGAGAAGGAGACCGAAGAAAAGATGGATGGGGTGATACGAAAAAATATGGTTGCCAAAGGTCTCAATGAAAGTATATTGTTCGATAGGAGTGAGTGAAGGCGGAGGATTCATGTGCTGGATCCAGCGTGATTCTCATGTTGGTTCATGTAGTCTATCCACATGCTTGAGATAAAAGTCTGAGATGTTGTTTTTATTCATTTTGTAGGTGGAAGTAACTAAGCAAATTTCAATTTAGTAGATACTGGATAAACATTTTGACCTGATTAGAAGCATCAGAATCCTCTATTTCAGAAGCAAAATGAAATAGGAGAGATCTCATTATTATATATGAGAATCACACGTAGAAGAAACATTTAACACCAAACAGGAGCCTTTTCCATTGAGATAGAAATATGAGAAGCACACATAGAAGAAATATTTAACTTGAGCATTAGGGCCAATGCATGGCCTCATTATTATATATAATTAGTACAACAGGTAGTAAAAGACTCCTTTATCAAACTCATTAAAGATTTTTCATTTGCAGCTGCATGGATCACAGGTGCAGTTTGATCCACACTTGCATCCTCCGTTCTCAGCACTAGCTTCATATCCAAATCCTTCAATCTGCCTGTAAATTTGTAAAAAGGGGAAAATAAAAGAAAGAAAGAAAGAAAGAAAGGAATAGTTAGTATATCAGGGGAAATGAATTAAAATTTCATTATTTTGATTGATTGATTTCTTGTTTATTTCTATATTTTAGATGCATATTTATTTGCAAATCGCTATTTTCATGAAATAAATTGGAATCTATGAAGTATGTGTTATTTATCTGGGGGAAAAAATGGAAACAACATGGTTTTTTAATGAAATTTGGCCATTGATTGTTATCTTGGGGGGAAGAAGATGACTATTATTTACCCCTTGAGAGGTGCATCACCAAGGATCATGGTTTGAGTGGTGGTGGTGGTGGTCATCCATTCACCAAAGTCAGAGGACCTCTTGCAGCTGCATTCACACAATTATATCGAAAAATAATAATTATAATGCTAGTAATTAGATTGAAAAATGAAACATATAAATGATAAAACAATATAAACTGATTAATCATTAGCCATGCTAATTTACATCATGCAATAGGTTAATCACTCTGTTAGAAAAATAATAATTATACTCAGGATTTTAAGCTATAACAAGCAAATTTAATTTTTATAAAAAATGGGTTAATGGAAAATTAATCTTCATTTTCTTTAATAATTAGTTTACCATCCACATCCATTGCAACCGCATCCAGAGCCACAGTTGCACCCAGAAGAGCATGCACCACAGGAAGACATTTTTTTTGCTTTGGACTAAATTAATTAAGAAGAAAGAGAGGATGAGAGTTTGTTTTAAACAATAGAGCAAACTCTTAGCTTGGTGAAAAGAGAAGAGCAAGGCCTCCAATTTATAGGGCGAAGAAGGGAGAGAGTGATGGCTATCCACCGTACACGTGGCAGCATCTCTCTCTTTCTCTCTCTCTCTCACTTAAAGGGGCCAAGGACTAGACCCAAAGCAAAGAGAATGATGCTTGGGGAGTTTGATTAGGGTTTTTCTTTTCGGTGAGTTTCTTTTTCGGTTTTGGGTGTCGAAAACATTATCCTACGCTCTCCTTGAACTTCGTAATGTTTATCTTCTCCATGAATCCTGATAGTGGCGTGTGGGGGAGGGTTGTCTTGCTAAAATCAAAACAATCATGTACTCTCGATCTTCCTGTTTTCAAGCGAAGGATGCGCGAGATAATCCAAATGGTAATCCTAAATTATCATGAAATATTACCATACTTGTTTAGATATAAAAGATATTTCCAGAAATATAGGATTATCATGATATTCAAATGACCACATTTCATGGTAATCATGTTCCCTCTAAAACATATGTCCATCCTAAATTATCATGAAATATTCCCAACTAACATGAATGAGCCATGACCATTCGCCACCGGCCTCCCTCGCCACTCGTTGGCCGGCCCCGCCGCCCTTCGCCGGTCGATCTGCAGCCGAACGGCCGGCCTCCAGTCATGAATCGCTGACCGTTCCTCGGCCGATCGGGACGTTCAGATCAGTCGTTCGTCGTCGGCCTCGCCGTCATCCACCGGCCATCCTCCGGCCTTACCGACGGTCGACGGTTGCACATACATATTTTACCGGGACTGATTAAAATATACCAAGCACGTTAATATAAGATTCCTTGGAATTAGACGCCCGATCATCCCATTTTCGGAAATGCGAGATTCCCGGTAATCTTACAATCGATGTACCAAGCACAACCTAGTTCTAATTGTGGATGGAATAGCACAACACCTATGCTATTGTTTCGTAATGTCAAGTACCTGGAATCCGATATTTTGATAGGAACAGTATTTTGTTTTTCCATTTTATTTTATATTTGTAAATATGTATTACTAGACAAATAGAAAAGTTACTAATTGAGAGACCCCATAGGATTTTCGACCTATTAGAGTTTGTAACGTGCTTTATAAGATTCTTTCTAAAATCTTGGCTAATCAAATCGTCCTTTTTTGCCCCTTCTCATGTCTTCCAATTAGAGTGTTTTTGTTCCTAATGGACAAATATCTAATAATTTTGCAATAACGACAAAACTAATCCATCCTTTGGGGAGGAAGAATCGAAAGAGAAGATTTTTTGCTTTGAAAGCCGATATGGCTATAGCTTATGATCGGATAGAATGGAGTTCCTTCAAGTTCTTCGAAGATTTGGGTTGAACTTGAAAGTCATATCTTTAATTGAAGCTTGCATCGCGACCACTTCTATCTCTATCAACTTCAATGGAGACCATAAAGGTTATTTCTGCCCAACAAGAAATATGCACCAAGGGTGTTATCTCTCGCCTTATCTGTTCATATTGACGGTGGAGACGTGAAAGTATATGTGTGCTCCTTACCGTGTCAACTACGGCTATGCGGAATCAAAAACTTTTAATTTCTTGAGCACATAACACTAAATCCCAGGATAATAGCCGAAACACTAAACTAAGCCAACCCTAACAAGAGTTTTATCTACTCGGTTGAAATTACAACCTTTGTAGACGGTCTTTCGGGTCTTGAAGGTTGACTCCTCAACCTCCTTAGGTTGATGGTACAAGCTCTAGAAGCCGATCTTCCGTGTCAAAAACGATCCACTTGAGAATGCCGATTCAGGCGAGAGGTTCGTCGGAAGCAACTAAGGATCGAGCCTTGCTAAGAAAAGATATTTAGATTGGTGTAGTTTATGATAACAAGTGCTCTCTTTTATTCCTCACAACTCAAGAAAGAGAATTGAGGAAGAAAAAGATGATGGTGGCAACTAGAGATAACTTAAGCGAAGAAATGAATCATGGTTTTATCAGAAAATCTCTCAAAAAAATATCTCTCACCTCACTCTTATCTTTACACCCCACGAGTGGATAGGCTTGGTGATTCACTAGCATGAGTCACAAGCTCATACTCTTCTAAGTTTAAATGGTGGAGAGAAAAGAGAGAGTGTATGTAGTCGCCTCATTAGGTACATATATACAAACATTTATAATATAAATGTAAGTATATAAACGAGTATACATATACCCGTATAAATACGTATACCGTATTTCTACAAAAATACGAATACCGTATTTGTACCGAAAATACAAAAATATGCGTATTCATATTTAGAAAGAAATACATGTATTTGTATCAAAACACAAATACCCGTATTTATACAAATACACGTATTCATATAAATACCGTATTCGTGTTAAAATACAAACACCCAAAAGAAAGCAATATAATACTAGCATCAAAACTGGCTGTATTTCAAACCTGCTAGTACTACTAAATCGTCCAATTAAAGCACGTGCATAAATGCACGTGTTCAATCGAACAACCCTGCGTAAAACCATACGCAAACTATGCCGTTTCGCCTGAACCGGAAAACCCTCTGTGTAGGACTCTAAAGACTCGACAATACGCTGGCGGTGGCTTTAACCACAATCACGTCAGTGACACTAGTTATACGTAATGGCAACCCAGGTATCTGTCGAAGGAAAGATCGATACGATAACTCGTTCGAAAACCCTACTGAGCCTATATGCGACATTCTTCGTACAGTCCGATCTGTTCGTCTAAGAGGGTAACATTTCAGAAAAATAAAATATTAGTTTTGGGAAGTTAAACAGTTTAATTAATTAAAATAATAATTTCTATGAATATTATTAAGTATGAAAAATAGTTTTAATGAAAGGGTATAATTATATACCGATAATTAGAAAATAATTTGGAAAAATTATTGTGAATCATGTGCTTTGAAAGTGTTTAGATTTATTTGGACACTAAGTGATTTTTTGTATACAATTAATTATATACAAGTTTATTTCTAAACTTGATTAATATCTACTAATTTCGCATTAAGCTTAGTTAGGCATATGACATGCACCATGTCATATTTCAAAATACATTTTTCGAATTTCTATGAACCATGGCATCTTGTTTTTCTTTTATATGTATATGGGTTTTTATTTGTTTTTGGATTGAAAAAAAAGGAAAAAGAAAAGAAAAGAATAAAGAAAGGAGGTATTGGCAAGAGAGAGAAGAGAGAGAGAGAGAGGGTGAGGGGTTCCTTTTACCATAGCCCATTGTTCTTCACTTCATTTTTCACTATTCTTCTTCTCTTTTCCCTCACCATGGCTGCGCTCTCCCTCCACCTTCTCCACTTCCTCATAACACCCTCAAATACACATCAAAACATTGCACCTTCTTCACAAAATTTGTGCACAAGCTCACTACAAGTATGGTGGACTAAGCAAGTTAGGATTTTGAGCATTGGGGCAACTCAAGAATTTTCTTGAGTTGCCAAATGAGCTATTCTCAACACCCTTAGCTTAGAATCTATTTTCCTTTAACTCCAATAGTAGATTCGAGTTGATAAATTGAGGTTTTGCGGTCTTTGAAAATTCCAAGTTGAGTTTTAGGTGATATAATGAATTGAAAAGGTGCGATATAATGAATTGAAAAGGTGCAATTAAGGCCTAGTAGAGACCACAGAATTCCTGAAGTGATATGAATCCTGACCAGACCAAGACTTGTATTGAAATATTTCGATATCGGTTTTGTGAGATTTTTAGGACTACAAGATATCTGGAGTGACCCGGGACTTTTACAGGAAAAACTAGCAACTCTACTGACCTAGAATTAATACTAGAAGACCACCCTGTAAATACAAACCTAAGCCAAGCATTCCAGACTGGCCAGGCCTAAAATTCAGGGGATCTCGCCGGGTCATCTGTGGTATTTGGTGTTAGGATTGGTTCTGTAGCTCAAATACTCTATTTACTACCCCACTGTATTGCTTGTTTAGCCTAATTTCACCT
This sequence comes from Agapanthus africanus, assembly GCA_030015575.1. Lineage (NCBI taxonomy): Eukaryota > Viridiplantae > Streptophyta > Magnoliopsida > Asparagales > Amaryllidaceae > Agapanthus > Agapanthus africanus. The sequence goes on from CM057347.1 coordinate 53,454,340, forward strand.
GAGACTAAATCTGGAACCATTTTTCTAGGGTTGTTGTTTTGTTTTGTGACTTTAAATGACTTGAACTTTGGATATTGTGTTTTGTCTCGGTCACTTGACGTTTGTACGTCGATATCGGGAGTTGTTGGGTTATTCTTGCATGCGTGGACCATAGGTTTTAACATATATGTGATTCGTGTGCCGTTTTGGTTTTCGTACGCGATTCTGTTTATGATACTGTGTGTTTATATATGTAGGCACCCTCATGTGGACTTCGGATAACAAGGAGCATGGCGACATCGACTTCGACAAGGATCAAGGTGAGTAGATGTATATCTACGGGGGAAGTCGGGTAGATGGCGTATAGCACCCCCGCATTTTCGTAGAATATGATGTGTTTATGATATATATACATATGTGTTATTGCGAGATATTAATACTTAGCAAGAAAGGCTTTAGGAGACCACGGATTGGATTTAGTGTAATTGGAAGAAAGCGCTTTTAGTTTAGCTCTTAGTCACGAGACCCTAGAGTAAAGGTCCACACACACACACAGTGTGTGTGTATTTGTGTGTATGCATTGGGGTGTGTGTGTGTGTGTGTATATACACACACACGGATGATGAGCCCAGTATATGATACTTGGAGATGAGCTGATATGATCAGGCATGATGCCGTGAGATCGTGATCTGTGATTGGGTCGTGATATGAGATACGACATGATATTATAGCGGATCGTTGGGCGATGTGTTTTCATCCACACGAGGATATATGTTTAATGATATTAGAATGTACTAGGTTTTAGAACGGTACCCCAAATTCATGATTTTATGATAATGATACTATATGAATAATGAGGTACATATGATATTTGACCGTACCCCGATTTCCGGGATGCCGTACGATGGATTTTACCGTACGAGATATAAATATGATGATTGATCCGCACTCTTGATTCGAGAATGTCGCATTATATATTTTACCGTACGTGACGCTATTGAGGCGGGATCACTGACTACTAGATATACCGACTCGGAATTTAAGTGGATTTCTTACCCTTCCAACTAGTTCTTTAGTTTAGTCTTTTAGTTGATTAGGAAGAGGTTGGACCAGGCTCGAGTCATACTTATTTTGAGGAACTAACGAATCATGAGTATTTTCAAAATACAACCCGAGAGATATTACGGATTTTTCAAAAGACGTACCTTTTCTTAAAAATATCGTAGCCCATATTTTCTAAAAACCACGATTCGTGCTATTTCAAATGCCAAAACTGTATGACTCGTATATATAAATGTATATTCTTGTATGTTGCGGTTACTACGTCTTTTTCTGTATATTCATGTTGTTCTTATCGCATTGCATGCTTATACTTGTGTTTTCTTTTGTTATTATGAACCCATGTTGTCAGGGCACCATCACCATTACCGATGATGCGTATGTCCACGAACACTTGCTTGCCGGCTCACACATATCATCATCGGTAATTGCCATGTCACGTACACTTTAGAGAATATTACTTGATTGATATAACTTGCCAGCTGATAGCTACAATTTATCATTTCTATGCTAGTTTAGATATTGCATTCTTTACTTAGATATCCATGCATGTGTATATTCATTGTCGTGCAATATTATGGGGCTTTATGCCGGTATTTCACTGTTTATTGACTCTCGATTTTAGGATTTCGGATTTCCATGAGATTTCTGGATTTGGAGAAACCGCAAGGATTTTATAAACTCATTATCATTTCTAAAAATAGAAATTTACGGTTTTCTTGTGATATGATGTGAGAGGTGCCTACCATGAGTTTTCTCGGCTCTTGAGCGGTATCATACACCCGATTCGAGGAGGATGAACCGTCTGCGGGTGCATGGTGGACCCGGTGCGGTACCCCGGGGCAAGATGGTCACAGATGATGGCGTTGAGCTCGGTAGGGGAGCACTACCGACCGGTTATTTGTGACGCGGTGGATATCCGGAGGATACCGACGTAGTCTTGAGATTTGATGATATGGGCCAGTCCGGATTGCCGGAGCCCGAGATATTGAGATTTGATGATATGGGCCAGTCCGGATTGCCGGAGCCCAAGATATTGAGATATTGAGACATCGAGATATTGGGGTATATATTTTGTGTCGATACTTGAAACGGATTCTCTATTGATTTCATTGATGATACTTCGGTTTTTACACAAAAATCTCACTGAGATAAGAAAACAATTTTCTCGTATAAGATGTATTTTACTTTCATTCTGAATACATTCGTACATCATATATGTGACATGTTGCTACTTAAGGCACTGACACGAGCACTTGATATTATACTCATGTTTAAATGATTACCTTTGCCATTATTAGATGTTTCAGGTTATATTTTATAAGAATATTATTGTATGACCTAGGAGAGAGTTCTACATACGATTTCTTCTCGGTGATATTTTCTACTCACGAGTTGGCAACCCACCCCCGTTGTGCCACAGTTTCTTGCAGGTTTGGCCGTACAGGTTTCGTTGCGGCTTGCTGGCACACTGCTTTCTTCCGGGTGATTGCTTTGGTAGGTAGGTTCACTCGTATCGTGACCATCGTTGTATTTGTATTTATTTCAGTTGTATCTAGTAAACTTCATCAACCAGACTTGTATTATTTGATAGACTTAGAAAACCAGCTGTTATTCTTTCGACCTTAGAGTCACGCGTGTTTCCCCCAATCAGAGAAAAGCTCTGTTTTAAAATTCAAAATTTAAAAATTGAAGCAACGTTTCAGATTCAGCGCTAGGCACGCTGCGCGCCACGTGTCAAACACAGATGCGCTAGCGCCAGGTGCGCTGCGCCCTAGGCAGCGCACCCCCAATCAGAGCAAAACTCTGTTTGAAAATTCAAAATTCAAAAATTGAAGTAACGCTTCAGATTCAGCGCTAGGCGCGCTGCGCGCCACGTGTCAAACACGGATGCGCTAGCGCCAGATGCGCTGCGCCCTAGGCAGTGCACTATAAGTGCGCTAGCGCCAGACGTGCTGCGCACCACGTATCAAACACGGATGTGCTAGCGCAGGCTGCGCTGAGCGCCACGTGTCAAACGTAGGTGCGCTAGCGCAAATAATGATAAATCATTAATTAATCAGAATTAAAATTCTGTTATGAAAAAATCTTTCCAATCTTGTTAAAAACAAGAAGATTGCCTTCTGTAAAACAGAAACTCTAGGATCAAAGATCCAACGGTGGGGAAATATCCCCAAATCAATCAGAGAAAGATCTCTTCAACTGATTTAACAAATCAATTTGCCCTATATAAAGGCCCCAAGACTTCAAGTCTAGGAGAGAGAAACCCCCTTAAAAACTGTGAGAAAACTCAAAAGAAAGAGAGCAAGCTCTTGAAAGAAGATCATTTCTTAAAGGTAAAAAGAATGATTCTTGAACAAAGAGATGAAATCATCTCATTAAAACAGAAGAATTATCTTCTTAAAAGATCATAGATCTACAAAAGACCAAGGTCTTTTATAAAAAGAGATCAAAAGATCTCATCATAAAAACAAAAGAAGTATTTACTTCATTCACAGATCATTAATCTACAAAGGCAAAACCCTTTCAAAAGTAAGAACTATTGTTCTTGAAACTTGAGGCAAAGCCTCCTTTAAAAAGAACATAAACTTGTTCACAGATCATAAATTTGATCAAATGCGCTTTGCGCTATTGAAAAGTGCCTTGCACTCTTGAACCGCGCTTCCGCGCTTCTTGGACCGACGCTCAGCGCCAAAACATGCCACGTGTCAACCACGTATGCACTTGCGCTTTGCGCTTCTGAAACAGCGCACTGCGCTCATGGGCTGGCACTCAGCGCCAAGCGCGCCACGTGTCACTCACTGGTGCGCCACTAAACTAGCGCAACGCGCTCATAAATTGAAAGCGCAATGCGCTCATAAACTGGCGCTTAGCGCCAAGCGCGACACGTGTCCTTTTCGTGTGCGCTACTTGGTAGAAGCGCAACACGCTCTTTAATTGGCGCAAAGCGCCTGGCGCGCCATGTGGTGCGCTGTCAGAACACACATTGTTCTGATGAATGCTATGCATTCAGTATAAGACAAAAAGAATGTGTCAGGATCTAATGCTCAACATTATTAAAAGGGCCAAGCCCAAATAAAGGCTCAACAGCCCAGAGCAATAAAATGTTAAACATTTTAATCTTATTGGACTTAGCCCAATATTGGCCATAAGTCCTCAACTTATATTGAACTGAGCCCATCTGCTCACGAATATTTAACAGATCTCAGTCCCAAACTGGACTACAGATCCTTCAGCCAGTTCGCACCGGTTCAAGGATACATCTCTTTACTCCTCTGATATCTGTCGTTATAATCCTTCAACGTCTTCAGAGAGGTGACGGGTCCCGACAACCACACATTCCACGGACTGTAGGGTCCTTAAACTCATGGACTACGATGTCCTTAAACTTCATAGACTACGATGTCTTTAAACTACGGACTATGGGGTCCTTAAACTCATGGACTACGATGTCCTTAACCTGGATTGTGGGGTCCCTTTAAACCCACGGACTACGATGTCCTTAACCTGGACCGTAATGTTCTTAAATTAACATTGGACCACCATGTTCTTAAACCGGTAATCGACCGCAATGTCTCTAAACTAAACAATAGAGTTCAAATGCTCTTTTGTTGGATCTAAATGATCCTGTTAAGTTGATCTTAGTCTAAACATTAGACTAACGTATCCTTAACTAAAATTTAAGTTGATCTTAGTCCCAAATGAGGTTAACGTATCCTTAAACCCACCCCCCAAACCCAAATTTAAGAAGATACGGATTTGGACTAATCCACGCCCTACGGGCGACAACATACATTAGTCTCCGTATACAACCCACGGGAAACCATAAACAAAACAAACACCCACGACACGAAGTGACCATCTAGAGAAGGAGAAAGTTGTTACCGCAATGCGGTAGCGTAATTAACTGCAGGGGCTTCCGCCTGCAGGGAAGAGTGTCCCCACAATCAAAAAACCCCTCAAAAGAGGAGGAATCTGACAAAGTCTGCTACATCGGCCGCACCCATTTAAACCTTCGATGCATGGTGCCATAAATCAACTTGGCATCTTCGGAGAGGTGGACGGATAGCACCAAATAGCATCTGCCCCCAGATTCAGGCAAGACGTTTGTCTTCCCGGTTTCCGGCGGTAAACAGATTCTGGCACGCCCGGTGGGACCTTTTCCTCTTTCCACTCCACACTTCTGTGTCGTGTTCGCGAACGAATCGCGGTTTAATGTGGTTACCCTTGGGTTCGAGGTACTAAGATTTGGTTTCTCGCTTGGCACAGAAAACGAAACATCAATGGCGTCTACTTGCACGAAGTGTTCCAACTACAATTGCAACTCACGTTCTGCGTCATCTGGAGGCATAGTTTACGGGCCCCAAGCGGCCTCCCTGTTCACAATGCCGGTGGACCAGGTGACTCAGGCCACCACTGGATTGTTTTTCAAGACCATGCTCCCACCGATGAGCTTCAGCGCCTCTGTACCAACGCAAGAAGCTTCCAAGAAGTCGGTCTTTCATCGGCTTGCAACTACAGCAGCCCCTCTCAACGGGTCGTCCAGCTCCAGCGCCTCAGTCTTCGCCAGATTGGGCCAAAGTTCATGCGGACCCATGATGAAGCCTGCAGTTCCAGAAAAGGTTATTCCGAAGAGGATAACCATCCCTGCTCCCGAAGTCGTCAAGGTGGCTTTTCCTGCCAAAGGGTCGGTCTTTACAAGACTGACTGTTCCGGCTCCCACTCCGGCTCCCGTCCCTGCTCCAAAGTCTGTCTTTGACAGATTAGATATCGCTACTCAATGGACATCAGTCTTCAAGAGGCTGACGCCGGCAACGGCCCTTCTCCAAAACAGGAGGCACGACGAAGCCATCCCCATCGCTGAATCAATCTTAGCAGCTCGGCACGCTCGACGTCGCCACTGACGCCGAGTAAGGAAAGCTGAGGGCAACTCCCCCTCTGGGCTAACTCCACCAGCCCCAACGGTGGAAATCAATGCTGCTGTTCCAACCAGGAACAACTTTGAATTGCTGAACAAGGTGCGCAGGAACTCTCCTACCGCCGTACTGAAAAGATCTCCTCCACCCATGGAGAATGCACCGAAGGCGAAACCGGAACAGCCCCCTCAGCGGCTATCCTCCAAAATTTACAAACTCTGGCGACGGGTTCAGGACTCAGTAATTGATCAAGATCACTCTCGCCGGCAGGAAAAGGCGAAAGTTCAGCAAGAAGAGAACCGTCCTGTCAAACCACAAAGGACGACAACTGCCTGGGTGCCCGCTGCAACGGCTTCTTCAACGTCAACCACTCAAAAGAGAAGGAGGCCAGAGAAAGCCTCTGTGACTACGGCAGATCACAAAGACGCTGAGCCCAAACGCCCCAAGTCTGGGGGCATAATGGTGCATACTGTTTACATGGCTTCCGGAAAAGTGAAAAGCCGCGCTTCGACGGGTCACCGACCGCTCACCCGATCCATGACAAAAGCTCAAGAGCAGCAACAGAAGCTTCAAGAAATGCTGACGCAAATGGCCGCACTCACCGGGCCAAAAGAAAGCCCGGAAGCGTCGTCAGAGCAGCGTTAAGAACAAGAAACCGATGCTGACTTCCTCCGCAGAGTCCTCGAAAAGAAGGACAGAGAAGCAGCAGAACAAGCTGCCAACATAAAACGAATGACGCTTCTCTTCCAAGACATGGTCGGGATGATGTTACAGCCGGAACCTCCAGCTGAAGACCCTCCGATCATTATTGAAGACGGCAGAGGAGAGACATCGAACCCTCCTCCGTCTCTTTCAGCAGCCAAAGAGGAAACCATCTCCAAGGCCGCTCTAGATGATTACATTGCTCAGCAAATACGAGCTCACCAGGCGAATGAAGCAGCTGGCCAAGTCATTAAAATTGGGCGACCATATCCAGACTGGTATGACCAAATAAGTTACCCCCCGGGATATACAATCCCTAAATTTCATTTATATAAGGGGACGGGGAATCCACATCAGCATGTCGCTCAATTCAGGGCCTTATGCGGCAACACTGGAGGCGATGACAAACTGTTGCTTCGCCAATTCGTCGGCAGCTTAGCAGAAACGGCCTTCAAATGGTATTCGGAGCTGCCTAACAACTCTGTCAAAACATTTGCAGAGATGGAGCTGCTGTTTACACAAAGATTTGCAAGCGCCAGCGAGCGCACCCCGATCACCGCATTGATCAACGCCAGGGTAAGGCCAGGCGAAACATGGGTTCAATATGCAATACGGTGGCGGAACTTATGGTCGAAATGCGAACAACGCATCGAAGAGGCTCCTGCGGTAGGCATGTTTGTGGGTACTATCGACCCTCAAGCGACCATCTCGCAATTCTTGATGTTCTTCAAGTCAACTACTTTCCAGGCCTTGATCGAAAAGCTGGCCCAAATGGACCAGATAGGTCATAGACCATCTCCTTCAAAGACGGATCCTCGGAATGAAAAGGGGAAAGAAAAGCAACTTTCGTTGCCACTACTCAACAACAGCCGATCAACTTAAAGCGGTTGTTCGCCAAAACAATATGGGTCCACGCCCATCCCTTGAGGAGAGATTAGGACGTCCTTACTCGTTTCCCCAAGATAAAATGAGGAGACTGTTCGAGCTGGCAGTGCGCAACAGCCTCATAAATTTGCCGGATCCAAAATGTCAGTTGCAGCCAAACGACGTCAACGATCCCAATTACTGCCCCTACCACCGAGTATTGGGCCATTCGATCGAGGACTGCTACGTCTTAAAAAACTGGGTTGAAGACCAATACCAACAAGGCAAGTTCGCATTATCCGAAAACTGGAAAGTGAACCCGCCACAACCTCATACCCCTAAAAAGATGGACATTCCAGGGGCATCGTGCTCATTTATAGGGAAAGCCCCATAGACCGAAAAGTCAGTAAACTAGAAATTCGCCTCAAATACGGCAACGATGGACCACCATGTCCTAAAACTAGCCGATGACCGAAACGTCATTAAACTACTACCAACCCGCAGCATTCTCAGGCAGACATGGTAAAAAAACGGTATGTCCATAAGCAAAAAGGGCACGGATGAAAACCCGAAAGGGCTCCGTGAGTAAAAACAGTAGGGCTACCGGCGAGTTTTATGAAAACCCGAAAGGGCGCAGTCTCATTAAAAGACACTTGCAAGGTCCTCTCGACCTTATGAGGAGAAACCACCGGCGTGAGATCCTTACGACTCACAAGGGAGCAACACACTTAGAGATCCTCACGATTCCTAAGGAGAAATTACACTTGCGAGATCCTCACGACTCGTAAGGAGAACCCTCTTATGAGACCCTCACGGCTCATAAGATTCAAAAGTCTTAAGCTACAGGGATCCGAACCTGTTCTTAAGCGCCCACCACAACCTCCAACACCGCCCTACAAGCGGTTCAGTATTGACCCTTGTATACAATCCACGGGCGCGAATAAACATTTCCTTAACAAAGTCCCATCCGTGACTAGGGATATGTTTGCATGGTGAACAGCCCTTGTAAGTCCTCTCGACTTAAAAGGAGAAAATACTCTTGTAAGATCCTTACGACTTATAAGGGACCATGCTCTTAGGAGTCCTCACGATTCCTAAGGAGAAAACACACCTACGAGATCCTCACGACTCGCAGGGAAAAATACCTTTATGAGACCCTTACGGCTCATGAAATCAAAAACCTTAGTCGACAGGATCGTTCGCTAAGCCACCTTTGTTCGACATCGACAGAGGCAAATGATGATTCGCTCCTGGCAATATTCCAGTTGTAGCGGTGCTGATACCGAAATCGGTGTCTAATTCCAAGCTTGCAGCAAAAAGCCAGCGAGCCACACATGCATACGAAATAGCCGAAATGATGGGGCAACTTGCAACAAAATCAGCAAGTAAAAATATATGCATGCAAAATAGCCGAAATGATTGGGCAACTCGCAATAAAAAGCAGCGAGTAAAAAATAAAATAAATAGCCGAAATGATTGGGCGCCGCGAAAAATAGCCGAAATGATTGGGCAATCGCGACCCTCGCGATATAAGAGCTAAAATGATAGAGCATCGCGGAAAGAAATACAAAAAAAAATTCTGAAAGAATGAAATTTATGCCCTACAGGTGATATCAAATCAATCCTTGTATACAATCCAGGGGCGCAAACAAGGAAGGAATCACACCTTCCCTCCTCAGGCTTCATCAGAAAACGAAGCCAAATCTCGACGGTTTATAGACAATCTAGAGATCACCTCGACATTAGTCTCATTACAGCAAATGCAATGTCAACAACGGCGTTCCTTCGCAGTCCAGAAGGATGTAGATCCAACGTCAACGAAAGACCCCATGGTCAAAACAAAGGGGAGTGACGGCAAAATCCCAGCTCCACCTCAGCATTCGTCTCGTTACTGCAGACTCAATGTCGACAACGGCGTTCCTTCGCAGTCCAGCACGATACAGATGCAACGTCAACAAAAGACCCTACGGTCGAAACAAAGCGGAGTGATGGCAAAATCCCAGCTCCATCTCGACATTCGTCTTGATACAGCAGACGAGATGTCACTACAGCGTTCTTCCTCCAACAGGATTCGGACATGCCAACGCAAACGAAGCAAAGGCCAAATTCCTAGCTTCAGGGTCTTGACGGCAACTCATATAAAACCTGAAAGACCATTGGAGGTCATCTCACACCAGCGCGGAGTGGTCACCACCTCGACGTTCATCTCGATACAGCAGACGAGATGTCACTACAGCGTCCTTCCTCCAACAGGATTCGGACACGCCAAAGCAAACGAAGTAAAGGCCAAATTCCTAACTTCGGGGTCTTGACGGCAACTCATATAAAACCTGAAAGACTATCGGAGATCATCTCGCACCAGCGCAGAGTGTTCACCACCTCGACGTTCATCTCGATACAGCAGACGAGATGTCACTACAGCGTCCTTCCTCCAACAGGATTCGGACACGCCAAAACAAACGAAGCGAAGGCCAAATTCCTGGCTTCAGGGTCTTGACGGCAACTCATATAAAAACTGAAAGACTATCGGAGATCATCTCACACCAGCGCGGAGTGGTCACCACCTCGACGTTCGTCTCGATACAGCAGACGAGATGTTACTACAGCGTCCTTCCTCCAACAGGATTCGGACACGCCAAAGAAAACGAAGCAAAGGCCAAATTGCTAGCTTCAGGGTCTTGACGACAACTCATATAAAAGCTGAAAGATTATCGGAGATCATCTCGCACCAGCGTGGAGTGGTCACCACCTCGACGTTCGCCTCGATACAGCAGACGATATGTCACTACAGTGTCCTTCCTCCAACAGGATTCAGACACGCCAAAGCAAATGAAGCGAAGGCAAAATTCCTAGCTTCAGGGTCTTGATGGTAACTCATATAAAACTTGAAAGACCATCGGAGATCATCCCACACCAGCGCGGAGTGGTCACTACCTCGACGTTCGTCTTGACACAGCAGACAAGATGTCACCACATCGTTCTTCCTCCAGCAGGATTCAAACGCGACAATCAAACAAACGGAGCTACGGCAAAATCCCTAGTTCCAAACCTCGACGGTGTAAGCCCACGTTGTCCACCCCGGTGCTTGCGGGGAGGCGGAAAATGGAATAAAAATCGGATTTTTATCATGCTAGGCAACATGGACTAGACAAAGGAGGATCTTTGCTAAACAAAGACTAGCTAAAGCTAACTAGAAACTAGCTAAAGGGTAGAATGGTTATACCTAGGGCTTTTAGTCCTTCTTTCCTTGCTCCTTGGAGTAGTAGAAAGGGATCACCTTTGTCGTCTTCTCACGTCGAAGAAGGATCCACCCGAAAGCCTCAACCTTTGGCTTCAACTTCAAGCTAGAAGTAACTAGGGTGTTAGAAGTGCTAATCCTAGAACCCTAGATGAGAGTAGAGATTACTATGGAATGGTTTTTCTCAAGCTCAAGTGTTTCTCAACACATGAGAGGGGAAAGCTTGAGGAAGAGGAAGAGCAAGAGAGAGAAACTATATGATAGAATGAGAGAAATATGAAGCATTCTCACATATATGTGTGAATTATTGTGAATTGATAATTAGTGAGATAATTGTCATGGCTTAATCAAGACATGATCATTATCATTTCATTTTTAATGCAAATTGCAAGAATCTAAGAGCATCTTCTAAATGAAATGATGATGGTCAAAGTGTCAACCTAGGTCAACAAGTCAAGAATGTCAAATAGTCAACAACCATAACCATGCACAATTATATTAAACTAATATCAATTAACCATAATACACACATAAGCATTAGGGTTAAAAAAATGACAATGGTCATTAACCCTAATCAAAGTCCTCTCCCCCTGTCTCAAGCAACTGTGCATACGCACCCGTATTCGTGATCCGAGGAATACGAATACAAAGAGATAAAACCCATCCCAAATCATATACTAGGATCTGGCTTAAACCAAAGCCCACTAGTATAAGCTGTCCGGACAGCAAACGTGCACAAGTGCGCGGATGTGAACGAACCCTGTCGCAAAACCATGCGACTTCTACTCATTTTGCCTAAAGGCGAATAGCTCTCTGTGTAGGACTTTAAAGACTCGACACTACGCTGGCAGTGGGTTTAACCACAGACCGCAAGCGGCACTAGCTGTATGTAACGGTCCCCAGGTAGATGCCGATAAGAAGACTGACGAGGTGAACCCATCTGAACTCCTACTGAGCCTGTATGTGTCGGTCTCCGTACAGTCTGGTCTGTTCGTCTGATACATCGCATGGCGGGCCTAGGGGGGCGGTGAACGTCAGTCCCCTAATAGCAGTACAAGTCGTGTCGGAGTGTAGCCCAGAACATCCTGAGATAACACTAGAAACCTACCAGTATATCTCGCTTGCCCTGGCCAGGGACTACTCGTGTAATGGCTCTCCTAGACACGGCGCGATGTCAACCCCCAATACCGGGAGAGACGAATCCTGTCTAACCGTCACTGCCTCCAAGTGCTTCGGGACTGCACCCTACTGCTACCTGTTTGCACGACTCCTTTGAGCCGTGGTAGGGTAGTAATCAAAGTACAGTGGGAACACACTCGAGGCGAAGTGACAGTGTCAAGTCAGCGGACTAAGCTATACTCATGTTACCTGGGAACTGATAACCGACGATAGGTATAATACCAAACAACAGTTCCTGACGAGTCCTGTCCAGTGTACTCGTAACCTAACGAGCACCCGCATACTATCTCAAGTACGACGTACTGACGGCTGTGGGACAGACCGTCTCCCACGCTGGGATGAGAAGCGCATATGCTAGTCTACTCCGGAGTATCGATGCCCTGTCTCGATAGTCCAACGACCAGGGACCTGTATAAGGATGTGCTTATGGATTACCCAGCCCCCACGAGTGTGAGCGCCATCACAACGCTGGTAATCAAGTAAAGATCCTAAGGGCTCCACTAATATGTATATAAGCGATATGCTAAAAGAAACACATGCACATATTAAAGCAGAGACAAACCAAGTAGCATACTACCATTTCGAGCAAGATTGTATATACAACTGTGAATATCCCAAGCTTCCATCAAGTAATATACATACTAGTATGATACAGTAATGGCCTCTAGGGCATATACACTAACAATCTCCCACTTGCACTAAGGCCATGTACTGGCGTATCGAAGACCTATCATCTCGATCAGCCGCTCGAACTGAGTCTGGGGTAAGGCCTTCGTGAATGGATCTGCAGTGTTATCTTCTGAAGCAACCCTCCGAACCTCGATCTCCTGGCGATCCACGATCTCCCTGATCAGGTGATACCGCCTCAAGATGTGTCTGGAATTCTGATGGGACCTGGGTTCCTTCGCTAAAGCTATAGCCCCGTTGTTATCGCAGTACAGATGTATTGGGTCAACAATGGACGGAACCACCTGAAGTTCTTTCAAGAACTTCCTCATCCAGACAGCTTCTTTTGCGGCATTAGATGCAGCGATGTATTCCGCTTCCATAGTTGAGTCAGCAACGGTTTCCTGTTTGGAGCTCTTCCAACACACCGCCCCTCCATTGAGGGTAAAGACAAAACCCGACATGGACTTGGAATCATCCTTGTCACTCTGGAAGCTGGAGTCAGCAAAGGTCTCAATCTGGAGGTCTTTTCCGCCATACACCAAGAACATCTCCTTAGTCCTTCTCAGGTACTTGAGAATGTTCTTTACTGCTATCCAATGTTTCTCTCCAGGGTTTGACTGATACCTGCTTACCACACTCAGTGCATAAGCCACATCTGGTCTGGTACACAACATCGCATACATTATAGAGCCTACCGCAGAAGCGTAGGGTATAATAGACATGCGATTCCTCTCCAAATCAGTCTTGGGAGACATCTCTTTGGAGAGGGTGATCCCGTGACAAGCCGGTAGATTACCGTGCTTGGAATCTTCCATACTGAATCTCTTCAGTATGGTGTCGATGTACCTGGTCTGTGAAAGTCCTAATATCCTCTTGGATTTGTCACGGTAGATCCAGATACCCAGAATGTATGAGGCATCACCCAGGTCTTTCATGGAGAACCTGTGTGACAAGAACCCCTTGACAGATTGTAGCATAGGAATGCCATTTCCTATTAAGAGAATGTCATCCACGTATAAAACGAGGAATACTACAGTTCTCGCTACAAATCTACAATAGATGCATGGTTCATCTGGATTTTTGATAAAGCCAAATTCCTTGACCGTCTCATCAAAACAGATGTTCCAACTCCGCGATGCCTGCTTTAGTCCATAAATGGACTTAAGCAACTTCCACACCTTTCCGCTGCTCCCACTCTGAATGAAACCCTCTGGCTGGTCCATATAGACACACTCCTATAAATGTCCATTTAGAAAAGCGGTCTTTATGTCCATCTGCCAAATTTCATAATCGTGGAAGGCAGCAATGGCAAGAAGGATCCGAATGGATTTCAGCATAGCTACTGGAGAAAAGGTTTCGTCATAGTCCAAACCAGGTCGCTGACGAAAACCCTTTGCAACCAGTCTAGCTTTATAGGTCTCAACCTGTCCATCTACACCAATCTTCCTTTTGAAGATCCACTTGCATCCTACGGGTTTTACCCCATCTGGAGCAATGTCCAACGTCCATACTTTGTTGGTGTACATGGACTCCATCTCGGTCCGCATTGCATCCAGCCATTTTACCGAGTCGACGCTCTGAATGGCTTGCTGGAAGCTAGTAGGCTCATCACAATCTATGATGCAATCCTCTCTATCCCCGTCAATGAGAAAACCGTAGTATCTCTCGGGCGGATGAGACTGCCTACTACTCCTGCGGAGTGGCGTGGGAATGTCCTGATCTTTCGAACCCTCTGGTTCTACTAAGCTTTCAGTAATAGCTCGTGGTTCTGGAATTTCTTCCAGTTCTATTGCGCTCCCACTTATTTCTTTTTCTATGAACTGGTGTTCTAGAAAGTGGGCATGGCGAGAAACAAAAACCTTTTGTTCCTCTTCGCAATAGAAGAAATATCCCTTGGAGTTCTTTGGATATCCCACAAACTTGCACTGTACTGAGCATGCCTCGAGCTTGTCCGCATGCTGCTTTTTGACAAAAGCTGGACATCCCCATGTCTTAATGTGATTAAGATAGGGTCTCTTCCCACACCACATCTGATATGGTGTAGTAGGCACAGTCTTAGTAGGAACTCGGTTCAAAAGGTATGCAGCTGATTCTAGCGCATATCCCCAGAACGATCGCGACAACTCAGCGTTACTCATCATGGACCGTACCATATCCAATAGGGTTCGGTTCCGTCTCTCCGATACACCGTTATGTTGCGGAGTGTATGGAAGAGTAAGCTGAGAGAGAATTCCATTCTCTTTTAAGTAACCCAGGAACTCGGCACTCAAGTATTCACCACCTCGATCAGATCTTAGTGCCTTGATACTTTTGCCTGTTTGTTTTTCTACTTCATTCTTATATTCCTAGAATTTTTCAAAAGCCTCGGATTTATGTTTCATTAAGAAGACATAACCGTACCTTGAAAAGTCATCCGTAAAAGTAATGAAGTAAGAATAACCGCTTCGTGCATGCGTAGACATTGGACCGCACACGTCGCTGTGTACGAGTCCCAAGAGCTCGCTCGCTCTTACTCCGTGTCCAGTGAACGGAGTCTTTGTCATCTTTCCTTTGAGACAGGATTGACAAGTTGCATACGATTGATATTCAAACGGATCTAAATATCCTTCTGCATGTAACATAGTCAACCTTCTCTCATTGATGTGACCCAGTCTACAATGCCATAAGAAAGTTTTATTGATTTCTGGAGACTTTCTTTTGTGTGTATTCTGGACATTGAAAATCCGTGGTTGGTTTAATACGTATATACCGTTGTTTAATGTACCTGAGCCAATCAAAACTTGATTAAGGTGAATGTTCACTACATTACTTACAAATGCAAATTCATAACCTTCTTTAGATAATAAAGATACAGAAATGATATTACAGGTTGCATTTGGTACAAAATAACAACTACGCAAAACCAAAAAGTGTCCATCTGACAATCCCAGGTGATAGTCCCCCATGGCCTCAGCATCCATGCTAGCTCCGTTTGCAACTCTGAGGGTCATGTCACCTGCCATCAAAACTCTACGCTTTCTCAACGCCTGCAAAGAATTACAGATATGAGATCCTGATCCGGTATCCAATACCCAGGATGTAGAGTTTATTGATAGACAGTTTTCAATAACATACACACCTGAAGCTGAAGCCGCAACTTACTTCAGATCCTGGGTTCTGGCCTTCCAAGCCTTGCAATCCTGTTTCCAGTGTCCACTTTTGTGACAGTAGAAGCATTCTTCCTTCCTTACCAGCTTTCCCGCTACCTTTGTTGCCTTTCTTTTTCCTTTCGTATCCACTTTACTGACACCGCCTCTTGGTTTGGCGGGGGCTTTCTTCTTCTTGCCCTTGGTTTTCGCCCTGGATCTAGAAGAGGAAGATTCTCCTACAAACAAAGTGGATGTCTCCCTACTTTTCTGTAGGGTGCCTTCTGCACTCCTCAGCATGTTGAGGAGCTCTGAAAGTTCAACTTCCTTTTCCTGTAAGTTGAAGTTCAGAATGAACTGGGCGTAAGTGGAAGGAAGGGACTGAAGAATCAAGTCCGTATAGAGCTCATTCTCCAACGCGGTCCCAAGTTCTGCGAGCTCCTCTATGTAGCCAATCATCTTAAGCACGTGTTCCGCTACCGATGATCCGACGGCCAACCTTGCCGAAAACAACTTCTTCGACACTTCGTATCTGGCGATACGAGATTGCTCTCCATACAGTTCTTTTGTATGAAGAAATATGGACTCTAGGTCCATATTCTCGTGCCTCCTCTGATGTTCGTTGTCCATTGAGGCAAGTACGGGGCATTTGGCTTTCGCGCAATCTATTTCCCAGGTCTTACGGATTTCCCTATCCGCGACACTGGTTTTGGGACCTGGGACAGGGGGAGCTTTGGTGGTAAGGAGATACCCCAACTTGTCGTAAGTGATTGCCATCTTGACATTCCTGAGCCAATCTTTGTAGTTTGGCCCTGTCAGTATGTTTTTATCTAGTAATAACTTAAGTCCGGTCATCTTGAATGGTCGCTGCAATTAGGAGAGAGAAAAAAAACACTTTAGCATGATGCTCTTGCAAGTTTAGAGTGGTTTTTAGTTTGTCTAAACAGGATGGCTCCCACTGTCTCTCGAATCCCTTCTCAAACCGTAAAGAAAAGGATTAGTCGGGATCAATCTCACCGTACAATACTTGCTTAACCGTTCAGCCAGGCCAGTGTCGGTACTTCGAGGGAGGTTTTCCAACGCTTTCGCGAAGTTCCTTAATTAAGTAACCTCTTTTCCCTGTGGGCGTAGCCCCGCTAACACCTTTCTAGACACCTACTAGGTTTATAGCATTGATCGTTAAGTGAGAGTTTTCCCGAGGAGTATCATATACTCACAGTAGGATCGGGATCCAAATATCATCGCGTGATAAAACCGAAGGAATCCTACCAGAATCATCACACTCCAAATGGTATGCAGCGCTAGCAAGTTTCAGTACTTATGAAACTCCCGATGTGGATTTTTGCCCCATGCTTTTATGACCTTGACTTTGGCCAAAATATCATAAGTCACATGTCAAGTTCTACCCGTCATTCTCCTGGTTAATTTGGACCCACCCGTACCTACCCTTGACTTTGGCCAAAATGGCAGCACGACTGTCCCAAACCAACGCATCTATCTATGCTGCACATGAATACCCAATAGCTACCAATCACTATGCCTTGACTTTGGCCAAAATACATAGCTTGAATACTTTTTGACCATTCATGTGGAATGACGGAGGGCTACGAATGGTTTTGGCGAAACCGTGAACTTAGTGAACTTGATATAATCGATGGAACGAGATAGCTTTTAAAAGGAGTGGTTCAAGCTCTGCGTTTAAAAGTTTAGTTTTGAAAAGAACTGAGTGGTTTTCAAAGTGTTCCAATCGACTTTTACTTGGTTTATTTTCTTGCATTAGTTCTTTTAATGCGTCCCATCATTTAATCCTACTATTGCAGAAAACAACCAAAATATGACGTACGCTTATGCCATTCGCATTCGCCACGAGGCCCCGTCATCACCCGTTAGGTTACTTAACTAACGACAGAGCGGGGGCTGGGCTAGCGCGGCTGTAAAACATAAGCAACGCCTAAATAGTTATAGTATATAGATATATAGCAATGATGGACATTACAGATCACAGATGAATACATTGGATATACTAGGAATCCGCAATCCGTTCGAGCCTGCAACGAAAAGCGGATTACACGGTCGCGGTGAATAGCCAATACCCCACCCAAGACCCCTACGGGTGCGGCAAACTACCCGCCAAGTAACCGAAGCGAAGCAACCTCCCTCAACACCGTGAGTAGTCCACTCGGCACTTCGAGATACCCGGTAGTTTGTGCACCCCCTCCATGGGTCTATCCTAGGAGCAAAAACAGTAAAAAGAATTATACAACGACGGCTACAACCCCGACCCGGTTGTGCGGCCAAACAAATAATAATACATCAATTTACATATTACATGAATGAAAGAAAAAGAAACACTCATCTCACATCCACCCCGGCTATTCACCCGCGACAATCCAACGCATTCATATACACATACCATCATCAAACACATATCACAGATATGTATAACCCCCACTAATCGACATATAGCGATTATCCGACGTTCAATACATATAAACATCACAGATATAACCCATTAGTCAAAGTGTAGTGAAGTTCGATCCAAAAATACGGATTTATAGGCCCCCCAAAACAAATTTCTTTTCTGGAAAACCTGGGCACAAATAAACCATCTTAAAAATCCCAAAACCATGTCAGAAGAACACTGCATCAAACTCGACCCTGAACCGAGTCAACTCGGCCGCGGTTGCGCGGCAATAGCTCACTATTGCCGCGGAACCGCGGCGCGTTGAACGATTCACTGGATCGTTTTGGGTGGTTTTCTTCACAAAACCCTGAGATGATTTTTGACGTAAGATTTATTTTATTTTGAGCAGAAAAAATTTCAACAGAAAGTTAGGGTTTTGCGTTTTTAGTTTTGTGATTTTTTCCGATTGAACTTCCATACACTTTACTATCTAGCTAGTTTATGTTTAGTTAGGCTATGATACCACTGTAAGTCCACGTTGTCCACCCCGGTGCTTGCGGGGAGGCGGAAAACGGAATAAAAATCGGATTTTTATCATGCTAGGCAATATGGACTAGACAAAGGAGGATCTTTGCTAAACAAAGACTAGCTAAAGCTAACTAGAAACTAGCTAAAGGGTAGAATGGTTATACCTAGGGCTTTTAGTCCTTCTCTCTTTACTCCTTGGAGTAGTAGAAAGGGATCACCTTTGTCGTCTTCTCACGTCGAAGAAGGATCCACCCGAAAGCCTCAACCTTTGGCTTCAACTTCAAGCTAGAAGTAACTAGGGTGTTAGAAGTGCTAATCCTAGAACCCTAGATGAGAGTAGAGATTACTATGGAATGGTTTTTCTCAAGCTCAAGTATTTCTCAACACATGAGAGGGGAGAGCTTGAGGAAGAGGAAGAGCAAGAGAGAGAAACTATATGATAGAATGAGAGAAATATGAAGCATTCTCACATATATGTGTGAATTATTATGAATTGATAATTAGTGAGATAATTGTCATGGCTTAATCAAGACATGACCATTATCATTTCATTTTTAATGCAAATTGCAAGGATCAAAGAGCATCTTCCAAATGAAATGATGATGGTCAAAGTGTCAACCTAGGTCAACAAGTCAAGAATGTCAAATGGTCAACAACCATAACCATGCACAATTATATTAAACTAATATCAATTAACCATAATACACACATAAGCATTAGGGTTAAAAAAATGACAATGGTCATTAACCCTAATCAAAGTCCTTTCCCTATGTCTCAAGCAACTGTGCATACGCACCAGTATTCGTGATCCGAGGAACACGAATACAAAGAGATAAAACCCATCCCAAATCATATACTAGGATCTGGCTTAAACCAAAGCCCGCTAGTATAAGCTGTCCGGACAGCAAACGTGCACAAGTGCGCGGATGTGAACGAACCCTGTCGCAAAACCATGCGACCTCTACTCATTTTGCCTAAAGGCGAATAGCTCTCTGTGTGGGACTCTAAAGACTCGACACTACGCTGGCAGTGGGTTTAACCACAGACCGCAAGCGGCACTAGCTGTACGTAACGGTCCCCAGGTAGATGCCGATAAGAAGACTGACGAGGTGAACCCATCTGAACTCCTACTGAGCCTGTATGTGACAGTCTCCGTACAGTCCGGTCTGTTCGTCTGATACATCGCATGGCGGGCCTAGGGGGGCGGTGAACGTCAGTCCCCTAATAGCGGTATAAGTCGTGTCGGAGTGTAGCCCAGAACACCCTGAGATAACACTGGAAACCTACCAGTATATCTCGCTTGCCCTGGCCAGGGACTACTCGTGTAATGGCTCTCCTAGACACAGCGCGATGTCAACCCCCAATACCGGGAGAGACGAATCCTGTCTAACCGTCACTGCCTCCAAGTGCTTCGGGACTGCACCCAACTGCTACCTGTTTGCACGACTCCTTTGAGCCGTGGTAGGGTAGTAATCAAAGTACAGTGGGAACACACTCGAGGCGAAGTGACAGTGTCAAGTCAGCGGACTAAGCTACACTCATGTCACCTGGGAACTGATAACTGACGATAGGTATAATACCAACCAACAGTTCCCGACGAGTCCTGTCCAGTGTACTCGTAACCTAACGAGCACCCGCATACTATCTCAAGTACGATGTACCGACGGCTGTGGGACAGACCGTCTCCCACACTGGGATGAGAAGCGCATACGCTAGTCTACTCCGGAGTATCGATGCCCTGTCTCGATAGTCCAACGACTAGGGACCTGTATAAGGATGTGCTTATGGATTACCCAGCCCCCACGAGTGTGAGCGCCATCACAACGCTGGTAATCAAGCAAAGATCCTAAGGGCTCTACTAATATGTATATAAGCGATATGCTAAAAGAAACACATGCACATATTAAAGCAGAGACAAACCAAGTAGCATATTACCATTTCGAGCAAGATTGTATATACAACTGTGAATATCCTAAGCTTCCATCAAGTAATATACATACTAGTATGATACAGTAATGGCCTCTAGGGCATATACACTAACAGACGGTTCACCAGTAACCTAGAGACAACCGCGACATTCGTCCCGATACAGCAGACGCAATACCAGCAAATGAAGCGAAGGCCAAATTCCTAGCTTCAGGGTCTTGACGGCAACTCATATAAAAACCTGAAAGACTATCGGAGATCATCCCACACTAGCGCGGAGTGGTTATGACTCATCGGGGATCTCCAAAATGAGCCTAACCTCAAGTAAAAAGCGGCATGACAAAATTCCTAACGCTTGCTCTTCCGACGGTCAAACTGCCTAGGAGGATTGCTTGAAGACGTTTTGTCCAGCCCCTGAAGGGATCAGAGACACGACAGTCGCAAGGCTACTCGAACAGCAAGATTGCCTATTGAGGAATACATCAGCCAGCGCGACGGTACGACAGACAAAACCTTAGTACCACAAACCCTAACGGACCTTTGTCCTAAAGAGCAGAGCTTAACTGTGACGTTAGGATATCCTTACGAGAACTGCTCGATTCGTCTCGACTCGTGAGGAAATTAGTGTCTTTGCGAGAAATTCTCGATTCGTCTCGATTCGTAGGAAAAAGTCTTAGGCAATGGGGATAAGAATCGGTTTCCTAAGCACTGGGGCCCTGCGAGTCGGTCCAAAATGGACTCTTGCATACTATTCATGGGCCACACTCTCCAAAGTCGAATCTCGACAAGGAGGGAAACAACCACTTATGGGTCCTCTCGACTTGTAGGAGGGAAATTCTCTTGTGAGATCCTTACGACTCTCGAGAGAAACCACACTTAGGAATCCTCACGACTCCTAAGGAGAAAAGACACCTACGAGATCCTCACGACTCGTAGGGAGAAAAGTCTTTTTGAGACCCTCATGGCTCATAAAGTTGAAAAGTCTTAGGTAGCAGATCTGAACCTGCTTCCTAAGCTATCACTACCTCTTGAAGAGTTCAAGATGAAATGTTCTTTATTATCTATAGGCCACACTTGCCAGAGTAACATACCAACAACACAGCAAAGAAAAGAAAACGACAGTGGGAGATAAGAAAAATGTGTCTTTATTCATGAACTCATTTGAATACAAGATACATCATATAAAAGAATAAAAATGGATACATGTTATTTAAAGATTACAAGTGTGTAATTGGTACAAGGCAGCTACTGAGAAGGAGGCGTTTTCAATAAGTCAGCCAGTTGCTCGCGCACTCCTCTCAACTTCTTTTCAACGTCAGCCGCTGCGGCCAGCTCCGCTTCAACTCGGGCCCGTTGCTGCAGACAGGATGAATGTTTCTCATCAATTTCTTGCTGAACAGCCTCCTGACTCTGCGCGACCTGTTCAGTAAAGTCAAGCTTTTTTCTCAGCACCAGCCCATCGGAAATATATCGTTGAAGGCTTTCAAAGATGGAGTTCAGCTGCGCAGCATTCGCTTCAACCTGGGCACGCAGTTGGATAGACTCAGCGGAAGTCGCCTGATTGAAAAGGATTTCTTGATTGGTAGTATTTGAAAAATTGTAAAGAAATCACAACCAAAAATATTTTGACCGCAATCAATAACGGTATCGATTGTAGCGCGTTAGTAAGTGCGGATCGTCCACAGGGAAAGTGTAATCGTTCGTCTTTTGAATTAGATGAAGTGAAATTTTAAAGGAAAGAAGACAAAACAATTCAAGATTTGTATTTGAAGTTCAAGAATTAGAAAATCTAGATCTAATAACAAGAAAAAGATAGAATCAAGAATTGATAGTTTGATGATTTTTCCAACCAAATATCAAGAATCGAAATGAGGCTCGTAGGAATCGATCGGATCTATAGATGTGATGTAATCTTACAATTACGTATTCTTATCCTTCGATGGATTGATACTAGATCGATGATGATCGATCGAGAATTAGGGATTTCTTATGAAACTAGGGTTTCTTCTTATCCCTTATTCTTTCGTCGATATCATTCACATTCTAGTCTCTAGTAAATTCAAGAAACGGTCGTAGATCCCTAATTTCGAGCGATCACAATCAAGAAAGCATCACAACGAAACTAGGTCATCGATTCTTAAACTTGCTAGGGTTTACAAAACTCGTAGGACTTAAAAATCGTTTTAAGATATATTACATCATCATTCTATTGATCGTCTCGGCCCCTTTACGAGCGGAGTTTTACTCAAACATCACAACAAGAACTACAATCACAAATTGAGATCTAATCATGATGCAAGAATTTAAAGAAAGCAAGATAAAAGAATTTCACCTTTTATTTATATCAACAATTTCATTACATTCGCTCAAGAACTGCAAGAGGAAGAACTCGATCGTCGATTTGGCTTCGCTCGTCTCCGTGGGTCGTGGATCGGCTTGGATCACTTGCCCGATTGAAGATCGGCTCGGCTCATAAAAGGTTGAAGGCTTCTTGCTTGATTGGTACTCGGGATCTTGAATTTGGAGTGGAATTAGGGTTAGGGTTTCGCACAAGTCTTGTCACTAGACTTGTGGAAGAAAATGGTGTAGAATGAACAACTAAGATTGATTAATGAACTAAGATTCATCCTCTTAACCCTAGGTCTAGGCTTCTATTTATAGATATCCAAACCCTGGATCTAGGATTTCAAATCCTAAGTTTCCCTCCAAAAGTTTGTTGAGGAAATTTGAATTTCCCTCCAAAAGTTAGTTAGAGGAGAAGCTTCTAGATGTGATTAGTTAGGAGAGAGCTTCTAGAAGAGGTTAGTTAGGAGCTTAATTAGGATTAGCCTTACTTAATGATCTTTGCTGATCTGGCAGTAGCTTCGAGGTCCTTCTGGAATTTGAAGTATCAGAAAGGAATGTGGGCCCAGAGATACAAATTGTACACTTAAAATGACTTGCTGACGTGGCCAAACCGCCGCGGAACCACGGCGCAAGCCGGCTCCCGCCGCGGTTCCGCGGCTCTTTTGAAGAGTTGGAGCTTGGGCTCTCTGGTGCTTGTTGGGCTTGAGTTGTGGGCCTTGTTTTTATGTGTTGAATTTTGTAATTACTTCTGAATTGCTACCAGATCTGCATCTTTTGAGTTGGCGTAATTTTGATCAGCTCTTTGGCTTTTCTTCTGTATTTTCCTGCACGGACTCAAGACAAGTGTTGCGCAAATACAGAGATGATGCGATGCCATGAAATGCGGTCAATTTTCTTTATAGTGCCGGTTTTAGAGTCTAACACATGCAATCTGATATTTAACGACTGATTTGCTAATATGTGCTATATGAATGCCGAACACTTCTATATGAATGCAAATGATAGGGAAATTGCCGTGTTAAGAATGCAATATTTTCGACTGATCAAATTCCCCCAAACTTAATTTCGATCGTCTCGAGCGAACTTTTTATTAAAAAGAAGGAGAAAATAAAGAAAGAGAAAAACTAACTAGCACACTTTCGTAGGCAACACGATTGCACTGAGCATGTGCAACAAGCCTTTAAACCTCTAGGTGTCCCTA
The DNA here is from genome assembly GCA_030015575.1 of Agapanthus africanus. Classification (NCBI taxonomy): domain Eukaryota; kingdom Viridiplantae; phylum Streptophyta; class Magnoliopsida; order Asparagales; family Amaryllidaceae; genus Agapanthus; species Agapanthus africanus. The sequence continues at coordinate 53,478,476 of CM057347.1, forward strand.
GTAGGAGGAGTGTTGTCTCCTGAGGGTTTTCAGCGGATTGCACCCACAAAATCCAATAATAAAAGGAAGATCATGAATATTACATTTAAAGACAAGAATTGTAAAAGAAAAACTTTGAAAATTAGGGTTTCCAACTAAGCTAGCTTTTCGGTTGTCATGAACCCTATCTTAATGGTCATGAAAAGATGTTAGAAATCACGTCCTCCCTCAATAAAACATCGTCTTATTTTTCATTCCTATCTTTCTTCCAAACATCGATCATATAACCCTGCGTGTGTGTAAAGGACATCCCTACACCCGGAGAATTCAATTCAAGCTATCATACTCTTGCCCATCAGCCTCAGTACTTTTTAATTAATGAATATTTAGATGAGATTGCTCACACACTTTCATGCGACCGTTAATACTTCTTGAGGTACTAACCGACCGATTACTCATGTGCTTGCTTATTTGGTGTATTTTCCTCGTCTTGCACCACCTCAGGCATAGCAGTGACTCCCAGACCAGTTGGCCTTAGGGCACTAGGTGAAGAAGCACCCTCGCTATATATTTTTTTAGTACCCTCGGTGATAACAAAACCAGTGTTCATTTTTCTCACCACTTTATATATATATTTTTTTTATTAACTTTTTTTTTTATTTCCTTCATACATCGGCTTTAAGACAAGAGCATTTCAAGGTATTCTCTACTATCCCAGGCTTTAAGACGTGTGTAAGTGCGAATAGCAGGGTATCAACGTTCAAAATGTTTGGCTTCCAGAATAGAAACTATTTTTCAGACTTATTTTTATCCTCAGATTAGTGACGTCCTTCATCTTACTAACCCTTGGGACAACGGCTCATAACTACTTATTACTAGTTCGTATAAGAAAACTTCTAATTTTCTTAGTTTTCTTAAATTTTTCTAATCTCATGGATGTAATTTTTCACTATCTAAACTTTCATTATCTTATTTATGTACAAAAAATATTTTTATCTTTTTGAAATTTTTTAAATTTTTATAGGTTTTCAAAAATAAAATGTTTTGTGCTTATGCAACTGATGATGCAAGTGATGCGAAAATAAGCACAAACCTCCCTCAAACTTGTTTTCAACAGTGTCCTCACTGTTGCCATCAGCTAAATCTCGAAAAAACCTGTAAGCTTGGGAGGAATTTATTAGTGGGGGCAAAATATTTAAGTGAAGAACCTCCCCCAAACTTATTTTTGGCTCATAACTTTACAAAAAAATTTCTTTTCAAGAGCCCAAAAAAAATGTACCCCCCAAACTTGAGTTATGCAATGTTAAGCTTTGAAAATCATATGAGGGGGTCAAAAGATCATTGGTCGATGCCAAGCTTTGCAAAGACCGAATGTCAACACCAACTATTCAAAAATTTTGTCAATGCAGTGCTCTGGTTGGTGAAAGAAGAAGTGGGGAAAGGTTAAGTGGTGGAAGAGAATGCGTGTGCGTCTCATTTTGGAGAGATGATGCAGTGAATGTGATGGATTACTCGCATTCTTTTTACAATTCAGAAGAAGGGGTGGAGGTTCAATTTCAGTGATTGGGACATGATTCATCTCAACACCCGTGTCATTCAAAAATGCAAGTTCATCAGCGAAGATTTCCTCAAAAGTTCCATCAATACCCCGATGAATAATGTCATCACAAAGTGCGGGGTGATCTTCAGACTCTAAAAGCAGTTCATAATCAGTGTTAGTTGTTGACCCGGACATCTCGGTGGAAGAGTCCGTATGTGTAAGATACATAGTTGGGTCAAACAACAACATATGAAAAGAGTCAAGATCAGTATAAAGAGGATCATCAAATTCGCTGCTGTCGACATCCATTAAGTCGACAGAATAGACCTGAGTAGTAGGTTTGGAGGGTACACTTCCCAACTTGTAAATGTTCAGCTCTATTGACCTATTCCCGAAAGATAGGGTCATAGAACCGTTACGACAGTTGATAATAGCATTGGAAGTGGCCAAAAAGGGGCGACCTAAAATCACCGGAATTTGATTCCGTGGGTTCGCTATAGGCTGTGTATCAATTACAATAAAATCTACCGGGAATATAAATTCTCCGATTTTTATTAACACATCCTCCAGTTCACCCCTAGGTTTGGTGATTGATCGGTCAGCCATCTGAAGAGTTATGTTCGAAGGCTTTAACACTCCGATACCTAGTTGCTCGTAAACCGAATAAGGAAGCAAGTTAACACTAGCGCCAAGGTCAAGTAAAGCACGGTTGATGTGTTTCTCCCCAATAGAAATGGAAATAGTAGGACAGCCAGGGTCCTTACGTTTCCGTGGTAATTGTTGGGGAAAAGCCGTGTCTACAGTACTTGACATGAAGATTTTTTTAGGCACTTGAGTCTTCCTCTTCCTAGTGCACAAGTTCTTAAGGGTTTTTGCATAGGACGGAACTTGTTGGATAGCATCTAGGAGAGGGATGCTGATGTTAACTTCCTTAAACATGTTCATAATCTTCTCCATATGTGGACTTGGTGTGTTAGCCCTTAACCGATTAGGATAAGGCGCTTTAGCAATAAGCGCTGGGTCCATCATAGAAGAAGGAAGTGCTTATGGAATCGGTCCCAAAATAGAAGTGGGGATCGTCCGTAGAGGGGTAAAAGAGGTGGGCTGAAGTGGCGAGCCTTTTGGGAGACGAAGAATAGGCTCGGAAGAAGGTGGTGGGGTAGAAGAACTGGGGTCAGAATTAGAAGTGTGTGTGTGAGGAAAGGTCTCAGCCGGGGTTTTATTGATTGATTTATCATTATCATCAAACTCTTCCCCAACATGAGTGTCAAGCACTCTTCTAGATCTCAACGTGATTGCATCCACATGATGTGAATAGCCAGAATTAGGTAAAGGTTGAGCTGGAAGTTTCCCTTTCTCTCTTGCACTCATTTCGTCTTTTAATCGTGCAATTTCTTCTTCCATCGATTTAATACTCTCGCTTTGGGACGCAGAGTTTTTCTTTATATAATCGACATAAGTCTTTATTTCAGCCGATACTTGCATGAGATTTGTTAAGACCAAATTCATGCATTGTGCAAATGAATAGGATTCATCCGTCCCGGCCAACTGCAAAGGACTAGATGGTGCAGAAGTGTTGACCGGATTTTGAAAGTTTTGTGCTTGAAAGGGGTGCTGACTCAATTGTGGTGGTTGCTGTTGTGGTGGAGGGACCCTTTGGAATTGATTCGGGTTTGGAACCGTGTTTTGAGATTGTGATTGGTTCCAAGCAAAATTAGGGTGATTCCTCCAACCCTGATCATATGTGGAGGAAAATGGATCGTTTCTAGGTCGTTGAAATGCGGCATTGGTATGCTCATGACCTTGAAATGGACATTCTTTCGTCAAGTGAGACAGATCAGAACAGCAGCCACATACAGTTTTGGAGAGTGATAGTTGACTTAGGGTGGCGGCTAAAAATTTGTTTTCCGTAGCGTCAAATTTCTTGTGTAAAGCTGCAATGTCAGCTCTAACTCCTATGGAAATATCATTTCCATCCTTAGATGATTGACTCACACCCTCCCACTGTAAAGATTTTTCAGCGAAATCTTCTAGAAAATTCCAGGCTTCCCCATCATCTTTAGTCATGAAGTTGCCTTGACACATGGATTCAAGGGTCTGTCTTGTGTAAGGAGTAATGCCCTCATAAATGATTCGGCATAATTCCCATTTCGGGATGTCGTGATGTGGACATTGGGCTAACAGATCCTTGAAACGTTCAAGACATTTTGAAAATGTTTCATTTGGAAGCTGGGTGAATTGATAGATTTCGCTGCGGACTCGAGCTGTCTTATGATGTGGGTAGAATTTCTTAAGGAATACTTTGACGAATTCGTCCCAATTTGAAATGGAATGTGCGGTAGTGTTATATAGCCACTTCTCGGCTAAATCGCACAAAGTGAATGGGAGAAGACATAGACGGAAAGCATCCACAGAAAGCTGTGAAGTACCCATCATTGCGCATACATTTTCAAATTTGGTGATAAAGACGTATGCGTCTTCAGACTCGAGACCGTGAAATTTTGGTAGAAGGTTGATGTATTGGGGTTTTATTTAAAAATTTTCCCCGTTGGCTGGTGGAATGGATAGACAGGTGGAAAGTGGGCCTCGTGTAGGATAGCACCTCTCCTGGAGAGAGATGCGAGGTGGATTCTGCGCACCAACGAACGGCGGCAGGGTAGTGGAAAAGAAGTTCGATGGAAATGGATCCATCGAAGTGGGTGTGGTGGTGGGTAAAAGAAAGGGTAAATGTAGAAATACCGACTTTAAGGTCGATCGGGAGACGCGGACTTAACAGGCACTAGAATCCCGTTGTCCAGCCTATCTTGCACTAAAATGAAAGGTTCCTAGGCACCCTATAGAGGTCTCACAAGGCATAGAACATGCCAATTTATAAAATTTATGGCGCCGAGAGACCCTAACGCGGATCGTTGGCTAGAAGTCTAGGCGAAAATCAAATCTAGTTAACACTTTAACTAAAGATCGGAAGTTACAACCTTTGTAGATCCGGATATCCACTTGCTTAGCTCCACGTGGTCGTCCTCTCGCTGTCCATCTCGAATCTCGGACTCTCGCGACGGCTTCATCGGAGAAGTGAGCGGAATAGGTCGTCGGCTTCGTGCCGAAGATGATCTACGTTGAGGTTGCACAAGTTCAAGCTCCATCTTCATCAAGTGGTGAAACTTGTGAAGAAAACACCCAAAACAACTTGGCAAGAGGTAGAGGGTGAAGAAATAGGAGGTGGGTTCACTTTAGAATTGGATTTCTCACTCTAGAAGTCAAGTTGCCATTGATGGCATCAAGCTTTTCCTTTTAGAAGATGAAGAAGAAGATGAGCTAGAATATTATGATAAGTCTTTAAAGTGAAAATGAAAATCAATACTTATCATAATTTGCACCATGGTTAGGTGTAGAGAATTTACTAAGGTTAGATATATGGTTAGGGTTAGGAATGAAGACAAAATTGGTCACTTTGGTCAAGCTTCATGAAGCTTCACTAAACTTCAAGAAAGAAAGCAACCCTTTTTGTTTTCTTATGCCTTTTCTTTTAATCCAAAATAATTAATGATAAAAGAAAGAATAATAAGGAACCCTAACCATTTACTTAACCTAAATTTAATTCTTCACACTTAACCAAAAGAGCAAGCATCATCAAACATGATACTGACATGTGCACAAAAGTATATCACATATACAAATTGCACATCAAGTGAGAAAATCCGTTTAAAGTGAACCAATACTAGTTAATGCAAAGTAATATATCAAATATATAATTATACATTAAATCATTAAATCAACACTTGATTCAATGATCCGGTCATGTCGCACACGACCGACTAGTATTCAATGTATCGGCTTATCGAATCGATCTTCGATTCGATAACTAGGTTATATCGCATACAACCAATCGAAACATTAATCGCGAGAATCAAATACGGTATCACATACACGCATTATTCTCGGTCCCGCACATATCTCATATGCGCTCCTATTTCGTTTCGCTTGAGCCAGGAAACCTCTGTGTAGGACTCTAAAGACTCGTCAATACGCCGGTAGCAGATGATGATCATATCAAGCACCTACAAGCCGCAAGCGGTCTGCTAAACGTAACGGCCACCCGGGTATTGAGCGATCAGAAGATCGACGAGCTAGCCCGCTCACACTCCTGTGAATCCAACCAGTAACACTTACCGTACAGTCCGGTCTGTTCGTCTGATACGTCGCATATCAAGTCTAGGGGTGGTAAACGTCAGACCCCAATAACCGATAAGTCGTGCCGATGTGAGGCTCATAACGGGTCGAGAAACTACTGGTAACACTTACCAGCAAATCTCTGATCAGCCCTGGCCAGGGACTTCCCTGTTACGGCCAATCGAGCACAGCGCAACATCAACCCCCAATACCGGGAGAGACGAAACCCCTCCTATCGCTCATTGCCTCCATGTGACTCGGGACTGTACCCAAAGACCACCGTTTTGCACGCCCTCATGGACGTGGTAAGGTGGAGATCAAAGCACAGTGGGAATCACACAAGACTCTATGACGATCTCGGGTCTACAGACTAACCTGCACAAGTGTCACCTGAGAACTGCCATCTGACGTGAGGTATAATACCATCTGGGAGTTCTCGGCGAGTCCGTCCAGTGTACCCAGTCTCCACTGAGCACCCGTACACCATCTCTGATGTCAAACACCAATGGATATGGGATCATCCATCGCCCATCTCATGGGTCGAGAAGCGTATACGCTAGTCTACTCTGGTATATCGATGCCCCGTCTCGATACACCCACGACTAGGGACCTTGAAGGATGTACTTATGGACTCCCATGTCCCCACTAGTATGATCTGCATCATAGTCCAGGTAGTCAAGCACACATCCTAAGGGCTTTACCAACATGTAACCATAAGACAGTTTAAAGAGACTAGTGTACATGTTAAGATAAAGAGTAACCAGATAGCATACTATCATATCGAGAAAGAAAGTCATCTCTATATATGTCCAAGCATCCAATATAATATACATCATCCGTACAATACTGGCCTCTAGGGCATACATACAACTAACAATCTCCCACTTGCACTAGGGCCAGCTGCTGTAGTATCGCATACCGAGCATCCCGAAGAGTCTCTCAAACCGTATCTGGGGAATGGCCTTCGTGAGTGGATCCGCCGTGTTTTTCTTCGTGTCAACCCTCCTGACCTCGATCTCCCGGCGATCAACTATCTCCCGGATCAGGTGATACCGCCTCAGAATATGCCTGGATCGCTGATGGGACCTGGGTTCCTTGGCCAAAGCCATCGCACCATTGTTATCGCAATACAAAGGTATTGGATGCTCAATGGATGGAACCACTCCAAGTTCAGTAATGAACTTCTTGATCCAGACAGCCTCTTTGGCAGCATCGTTGGCAGCGATGTATTCAGCCTCCATCGTCGAGTCTGCCACGGTTTCCTGCTTGGAACTCTTCCAGCTAACCGCCCCTCCGTAAAGGGTAAAGACAAAGCCCGACTGCGACTTAGAGTCGTCCTTATCACTCTGGAAGCTCGAATCGGTAAAGGACTCCACTTGGAGCTCTCCGTTACCATACACCAAGAACATATCTCTAGTCCTTCGTAAGTACTTGAGAATGCTCTTCACAGCTGTCCAGTGATTCTCTCCAGGATCAGCTTGATACCTGCTCACTACACTTAGTGAGTAGCTACATCGGGTCTGATACATAGCATCGCATACATGATAGAGCCTACTGCCGAAGCATAGGGTATCCCTTGCATGCGAGCTCTCTCCAAATCAGTCTTGGGAGACATCTCTTTGGAGAGAGTGACTCCAGAGATCGTGGTCAAGTTCCCACGCTTGGACTTTTCCATACTAAACCTCTTTAGTATGGTGTCAATGTACCTGGATTGGGACAATCCCAAAATCCTTTTGGATCTATCTCTATAGATCCTAATTCCCAATATGCAGGAGGCATCACCAAGATCTTTCATTGAGAATCTTTGTGATAAGAAGAGCTTGACCGATTGCAGCATAGGAATATCATTTCCTATCAAGAGTATGTCGTCCACGTACAATACGAGGAAGAAAACCTTACTCTCGGCCACCTTCTTGTAGATACAAGGTTCATCTGGGTTTTTGACGAAATCAAACTCTTTGATAACGACGTCAAAGCAGATGTTCCAACTCCGCGATGCTTGCTTTAATCCATAAATGGATTTAAGCAGCTTGCACACCTTCCCGCTGCTCCCACTGTCTACGAAGCCCTCTGGCTGAGTCATGTACACGCACTCTTCTAAATCACCATTTAGAAAGGCGGTCTTAACATCCATTTGCCAGATTTCGTAGTCATGATATGCAGCGATGGCAAGCATGATCCGGATGGATTTAAGCATAGCCACTGGAGAAAAGGTCTCGTTATAGTCCACACCTGGTCTTTGACGAAAACCCTTTGCTACAAGTCTAGCTTTGAAAGTCTCCACTTTCCCATCTACACCAAGTTTCTTCTTGAAGATCCACTTGCTCCCAATGGGTTTTACCCCTTCAGGAGCAACGTCCAAAGTCCATACTTTGTTGGTGTACATGGATTCCATCTCGGACCGCATAGCATCCAGCCATTTCACTGAGTCCCCATTCGTGATGGCCTGCTCGAAGCTAGTTGGGTCATCATCCTCCATGATGCAATCCTCGCTTCCACCATCCATGAGAAAACCGTAGTATCTCTCAGATTGGCGAGGAACCCTACTAGATCGGCGGAGAGGCTGAGGTTCATTAGGAGCTACTGAATCTTCTGGTTCCACTAAATCTTCAGTTACGGTTTGTGTATCTGGAACCTCTTCCAGCTCTACCACTTTGCCACTAATTTCTTTTTCAAGGAATTCCTTTTCTAAAAAGGTGGCATGTTGAGCAACAAACACTTTTTGTTCCTCACTGTGGTAGAAAAAATACCCATATGAATTCTTTGGATATCCCACAAACTTGCAGAGAACTGACCGTGCCTCGAGCTTGTCCGGATTTTGCCTTTTGACATAGGCCGGACAACCCAATATCTTAACTCGTTTAAAATATGGTCTCTTCCCACTCCATATCTCATATGGTGTGGTAGGTACAGATTTAGATGGAACTTGATTCAATAGGTATGCTGCTGTCTCCAGCGCATAACCCCAGAAGGAAATAGGTAACTCAGCTGTGCTCATCATAGAGCGCACCATATCTAATAGGGTGCGGTTCCTCCGTTCAGATACACCGTTGTGCTGTGGTGTATATGGAGGAGTCAGCTGAGAGAGAATCCCATTCTCTTTTAGGAAGTCCAGGAATTCATTGCTTAAGTATTCTCCTCCTCGATCAGATCGTAGGATTTTAATACTTTTTCCGGTTTGGTTCTCAACTTCTTGTTTATATTCCCTAAATTTCTCAAAAGCTTCTGATTTGTGTTTCATCAGGAACACATACCCGAACCTAGAGAGATCGTCAGTGAATGTAATGAAGTATGCAGAACTATCCCTGGCATGCGTAGACATGGGACCGCATACATCACTATGTATAAGTCCCAAGAGTTCGGTAACTCTTTCTCCGTGTCCCGTAAACGGAGTTTTGGTCATCTTGCCTTTGAGACATGACTGGCAAGTGTCATAAGATGAAAATTCGAAAGGTTTCAAATATCCATCCTTATGCAACTTAGCCAGTCGTGTCACATTGATGTGACCCAGTCTACAATGCCACAAGTAGGATTCGTTCAGATCTGAACTCTTCCTCTTGTGTGTGTTTGTTATGCTCAGAACTGTTGATTGATTTAGAACATAAATGCCATTGCACAACGTGCCTGATCCAACCAACTTTTGGTTACGAAAAATGTTCATAATATTATCCTGTAATACAAAATTATATCCCTCTTTACTTAATAAAGAAACCGATATAATGTTGCATATCAGGTTCGGCATGTAATAGCATTCGTTCAGAACCAATGTATTACCAGTTGGTAATACAAGGTGATATTCCCCGACAGTCTTAGCTGCAACAATTGCACCATTTCCAACTCTAATGTCTTTATCACCTTCTCCAAGTTCTCTACCTTTCCTTAGCCCATGTAACTGATTACATATATGGGATCCTGACCCGGTATCCAATACCCAGGACGTAGAGCAAATAGAGAAACAGTTCTCAGTAACGAACACACCCGAAGAAAATGCATCAACATGTACTTTCTTCATTCGGGTGGCATGGGAATTCTGGTATTCCCCTATATCCTGTTCATTCCTATAACTCTTATAAGAATGAACGGAACCAACGTTCCCCAGCACAGTATAACATGCGGGTTCGGTCAATACATCCATATTATTATCTTCATTAGGGCATGAAATGGTCGCTACCTGGAGAGAGAGAGAAGAAAACACTTTAGCGTATGCTCGTGCAAGATCAGATTGGTTATTATCTTATCTAATCAGGATGGCTCCCACTGCTTTTTATCAAATCTTCCTTCAAACCCTAAAAGGAAAGACTAGCCGGGATTAATTACACACTACAAGTTCGCCAATCTTTCAGCCAGGCCAGTGTCGGTACTTTGAGAGAGGTCCCCCGTGCTTTCGCACGAACCTAATTAATGTAAACCTCGTTTTCCCAGAGGCGTAACCCCGTTGACACTTTTCTAGACACCTACTTGATCAGCTAATTGCAATGTGTAAAACTCTCCCAGGAGTAACTCTTACTCGCAGTGGGTATCGGGATCCAACTATCTCATAGAAGGTATGCAATCTCATTGCAAATTTCAACACTTGAAATTCCCGATAATGCTTTTGCCCCGAACGATCTATGACCTTGACAAGGTCAACAAACCATAGACCGCAAGTCAAGTTCAACCCGTCATTTCTTGATTGAATCAAACCCACCCGCACGACCCTTGACAAGGTCAACAAGGTCGTACGACTACCCTAACCCAATCTGCATCATATGCATAAGCAGACAAATACTGGTTAGCTACCGCACACTGCGCCTTGACAAGGTCAACAAACGCAGCACGAATACTAAACATGACTTATCTGAAATGACGGAGGGCTACGACAGGTTTTTCTGAAAACCTATTGCGTAATGAACTTGATATCGTTGTAGAATCAAATGAAGTTTTAAAATGGATTGATTTTGAGGCTTTTCTAGTTTTGCTAAAGGGGTCACTCCCGGTGAAGGGATCGTCGGCCCTTTCCTCGTCGAATGAGGTGCGGGATATATCATATATATCGCTGTGCAAAGAAAAAACCCAAAAGCAGTCAAAAGCAAACCGAGTGTGTAGCATCTGCCAGTTATTGCTAAAGGAGTCACTCCCGGTGAAGGGATCTCGGTCCTTTCCTCATCGAATAAGGTGCAGGGTATATCATATATACCGCTGTGCAAAGCAAGAACTGTAGCTACCTGTTTTATTTTAAAATTCGATTCCACAACATCTTAGGTTTCTTATCTTTTATTAATCACATTAATGAAGTCCCATCATTTAAGTACCTAAACATCACAGATAGATATGACGTACACTTATGCCATCCGCATTCGCCTCGATGTCCCCTCGTGCACCGTTAGGTTAGGTAACTAACGACAGAGCAGGGCAGGGCTAGCGCGGGTGTAAAACATAAGTAACGTCTATATAATATATCATATATACTATATACTATATCCATCACAGAATCACATCACAGATATCGCAGCAGAAGAAACATATGAAATATTGGATATACTAGGACGTCCGTGTTTTCAATACGAGCCAGTATAAAACACGGATTCCACGGTCGTGATGAATAGCCAATCCCACACCCCTAGACCCCTACGAGAGCGGCAAGCAACCCTGCCAATTCTAGGGTTAGGAGACCCGGACTCGACTCCTCGAGATGGTCTCCCACTGGACCCCAGAACCCGGTTACTTGTGCTCCCCTCCTTGGGTCTATCCTAATGCGGAAAAGTAAATAATATACAAGAGGTGACATCTTCCGCTACCTGGAAGTGCCCCAAATAAAAGAATATTACATACAAGTTTTTACATGAATGAAAATGAAAAACACTCATCTCACATAAAAACCCCCCGGCTATTCGAACACGACGATCCAATATAACATATCCAGCAACACATAACATCACATGTCATCATCGTAAGTAAGTATGCATACCCCAATTGTCGTTGACGTATAGCAACGAAACCGGCGATATGTACATACTACACTTACGGTCACAGAAAAGAAAGTGTGAAACTACAACAGTTGGAATCCGCAATCTTTTTAGACATCACATGCCTAATCAGATGAAATACTTAGACATCACATGCCTAACAGTTATAAACCCCGCATTTTAGTCTCATTATCGAAAACTCTTTTCAATATCAAGTGAAACTAAACCGCTAGATTTATAACATTCATTCAGTTATCTCATAACTGTTTGTGAATTCCAATTATTGTATCACATTCCAGATAAACAGAAAATGTTAAAGTTTCCGATCGAATAGTCGAATACCTAAGTTTTCCCGATACAGCTCAACACATGAAATAAGTCTAACAACATTCAGTTCGTGCCTCAGTACCAACGGTCCAGCCGTAGAAGGGTCAAACCAACGCCTCACATGTGGCACGCCGTACTGCCCCAAACCCGAAGGTTCAAAAGGCAGTTCAAGACGGTCACATAATCGAGTTAAGGTTTGTTGTCTTCTAGAGGGTCCATCGCGTTACTTGCACTACTTAGAACGTCGTTAAACTACGGAAAAATCCAACACTTGGAAATTTCCCGACAGGGGAAAAATTGGGTATTTATATCCGGTCGAACTTTTTAACATATTCTAAAAATACCCGGAAAAGCATACCGACAAAAATTAGACAGTCCGATCGAATACACCGAGTCCCCAATACAACCCAGAAAATACAACTCTGGAATAAATATTAAAAACATCCAGAACACACAAGAAACACCAACAGAAACAACTGAAGAAAACACACATCCTGATCATCAAAGACGGCCGCGGAACCGCCGCAAAAGGGGGGTCAACGCCGCGGTTCCGCGGCCGTACTGTTGAATTAGGTTGTCGTTTTCTCCAGTTGTTCTTATAATTTCCTGCACATTTCTCTGCATATTTTTAATTCCAAAAAATCCACAATTTACAGAATTGTCCAGAGAGCATTTTTCAAGTCGGGGTTTTGGGTCGATCGGACTTCTAACTCCGTCGGGACTTCACCTAAGGCTCTAGCTAGGCTCTGATACCAGTGAAAGAAAGCAACCCTTTTTGTTTTCTTATGCCTTTTCTTTTAATCCAAAATAATTAATGATAAAAGAAAGAATAATAAGGAACCCTAACCATTTACTTAACCTAAATTTAATTCTTCACACTTAACCAAAAGAGCAAGCATCATCAAACATGATACTAACATGTGCACAAAAGTATATCACATATACAAATTGCACATCAAGTGAGAAAATCCGTTTAAAGTGAACCAATACTAGTTAATGCAAAGTAATATATCAAATATATAATTATACATTAAATCATTAAATCAACACTTGATTCAATGATCCGGTCATGTCGCACACGACCGACTAGTATTCAATGTATCGGCTTATCGAATCGATCTTCGATTCGATAACTAGGTTATATCGCATACAACCAATCGAAACATTAATCGCGAGAATCAAATACGGTATCACATACATGCATTATTCTCGGTCCCGCACATATCTCATATGCGCTCCTATTTCGTTTCGCTTGAGCCAGGAAACCTCTGTGTAGGACTCTAAAGACTCGTCAATACGCCGGTAGCAGATGATGATCATATCAAGCACCTACAAGCCGCAAGCGGTCTGCTAAACGTAACGGCCACCCGGGTATTGAGCGATCAGAAGATCGACGAGCTAGCCCGCTCACACTCCTGTGAATCCAACCAGTAACACTTACCGTACAGTCCGGTCTGTTCGTCTGATACGTCGCATATCAAGTCTAGGGGTGGTAAACGTCAGACCCCAATAACCGATAAGTCGTGCCGATGTGAGGCTCATAACGGGTCGAGAAACTACTGGTAACACTTACCAGCAAATCTCTGATCAGCCCTGGCCAGGGACTTCCCTGTTACGGCCAATCGAGCACAGCGCAACATCAACCCCCAATACCGGGAGAGACGAAACCCCTCCTATCGCTCATTGCCTCCATGTGACTCGGGACTGTACCCAAAGACCACCGTTTTGCACGCCCTCATGGACGTGGTAAAGTGGAGATCAAAGCACAGTGGGAATCACACAAGACTCTATGACGATCTCGGGTCTACAGACTAACCTGCACAAGTGTCACCTGAGAACTGCCATCTGACGTGAGGTATAATACCATCTGGGAGTTCTCGGTGAGTCCGTCCAGTGTACCCAGTCTCCACTGAGCACCCGTACACCATCTCTGATGTCAAACACCAATGGATATGGGATCATCCATCGCCCATCTCATGGGTCGAGAAGCGTATACGCTAGTCTACTCTGGTATATCGATGCCCCGTCTTGATCACCCACGACTAGGGACCTTGAAGGATGTACTTATGGACTCCCATGTCCCCACTAGTATGATCTGCATCATAGTCCAGGTAGTCAAGCACACATCCTAAGGGCTTTACCAACATGTAACCATAAGACAGTTTAAAGAGACTAGTGTACATGTTAAGATAAAGAGTAACCAGATAGCATACTATCATATCGAGCAAGAAAGTCATCTCTATATATGTCCAAGCATCCAATATAATATACATCATCCGTACAATACTGGCCTCTAGGGCATACATACAACTAACATAAAAAGGGTTAGTACAAGTGGCAGTGTGAATTTATAATTAGGGGAAATGAAGTGAATGCGGTGATTGGTTTGAAAAATGATACGGATTTTGAAAAGATGATGCGACACAACAAATGCAGCACACAAACCCTAATTTCTAGTGGTCACCTAGGTCCGGCTCTAGACCGCTCCTAACTGCCAAAAGACAAGTCGCAGGATAGAATCCTCCACTGCCTCTTTGTCCCCCTGTGGCCGGATAAGTGCCAGGTAAGTGGGAAGGTACTCCACTACGTAAGTAGTGGGCCTAATTAAAAACCACTAGCCTTAGACACACTCGCCTTAGACACCACAAGAAAACTCGGATAAGCAATGAATTACCCACGGCCTTCTCTTGTCCTAATTGAGCGCGACGGTCCTTAAAGTCATCTCTAGATATTTTTTAATTAATGAGGGTCAATGCGGATGCAAGTTTTGTGATTTTCGGGGCCTAGGAAGGGTAATGAAATCCCCACCTAATTTGGATTTGGCCGTGCCCCTTAATATCCGTATTAATTATGCAAACAACCAAGAATCAAAACACACACAAATTTTTATTTTGCTTTTGCGGCGCAGCGATTATTTGCAAAGAAACCTGCAGGAAAATGTTAATTGGAGCAGATGAGGGAGAAGATAAGAAAGTATGTAAGTATACCTGAAAATTTGAAGCAGTGATCAACTTAAACTGCGGCGGATCCGCCGCAATAGCGCCCAAATGCCGCGGAACCGCGGTCTTCTAATGGGATCACTGCACCAATTTTTGTGTACAAGCTCCTGTTCACTTACACAGCTCTCTGGAGTTTGCAGAAAATTTTTTCCACAGCTCCACAAGTTCCAGATTTCCTCGCAATCAAATCACAACCACGTATTAGGGTTTGCGCGAATTTTGATCACAAAATTTAGATGGAATAAAATTTTCAACTCAAATTTCAAAATACGAACAATTAGCGCACTATCCCCGGCAACGGCGCCATTTGATTGAAAAGGATTTCTTGATTGGTAGTATTTGAAAAATTGTAAAGAAATCACAACCAAAAATATTTTGACCGCAATCAATAACGGTATCGATTGTAGCGCGTTAGTAAGTGCGGATCGTCCACAGGGAAAGTGTAATCGTTCGTCTTTTGAATTAGATGAATTGAAATTTTAAAGGAAAGAAGACAAAACAATTCAAGATTTGTATTTGAAGTTCAAGAATTAGAAAATCTAGATCTAATAACAAGAAAAAGATAGAATCAAGAATTGATAGTTTGATGATTTTTCCAACCAAATATCAAGAATCGAAATGAGGCTCGTAGGAATCGATCGGATCTATAGATGTGATGTAATCTTACAATTACGTATTCTTATCCTTCGATGGATTGATACTAGATCGATGATGATCGATCGAGAATTAGGGATTTCTTATGAAACTAGGGTTTCATCTTATCCCTTATTCTTTCGTCGATATCATTCACATTCTAGTCTCTAGTAAATTCAAGAAACGATCGTAGATCCCTAACTTCGAGCGATCACAATCAAGAAAGCATCGCAACGAAACTAGGTCATCAATTCTTGAACTTGCTAGGGTTTACAAAACTCGTAGGACTTAAAAATCGTTTTAAGATATATTACATCATCTTTCTATTGATCGTCTCGGCCTCTTTACGAGCGGAGTTTTACTCAAACATCACAACAAGAACTACAATCACAAATTGAGATCTAATCATGATGCAAGAATTTAAAGAAAGCAAGATAAAAGAAATTCACCTTTTATTTATATCAACAATTTCATTACATTCGCTCAAGAACTACAAGAGGAAGAACTCGATCGTCGATTTGGCTTCGCTCGTCTCCGTGGGTCGCGGATCGGCTTGGATCACTTGCCCGATTGAAGATCGGCTCGGCTCATAAAAGGTTGAAGGCTTCTTGCTTGATTGGTACTCGGGATCTTGAATTTGGAGTGGAATTAGGGTTAGGGTTTCGCACAAGTCTTGTCACTAGACTTGTGGAAGAAAATGGTGTAGAATGAACAACTAAGATTGATTAATGAACTAAGATTCATCCTCTTAACCCTAGATCTAGGCTTCTATTTATAGATATCCAAACCCTAGATCTAGGATTTCAAATCCTAAGTTTCCTTCCAAAAGTTTGTTGAGGAAATTTGAATTTCCCTCCAAAAGTTAGTTAGAGGAGAAGCTTCTAGATGTGATTAGTTAGGAGAGAGCTTCTAGAAGAGGTTAGTTAGGAGCTTAATTAGGATTAGCCTTGCTTAATGATCTTTGCTGATCTGGCAGTAGCTTCGAGGTCCTTCTGGAATTTGAAGTATCAGAAAGGAATGTGGGCCCAGAGATACAAATTGTACACTTAAAATGACTTGCTGACGTGGCCAAACCGCCGCGGAACCGCGGCGCAAGCCGGCTCCCGCCGCGGTTCCGCGGCTCTTTTGAAGAGTTGGAGCTTGGGCTCTCTGGTGCTTGTTGGGCTTGAGTTGTGGGCCTTGTTTTTATGTGTTGAATTTTGTAATTACTTCTGAATTGCTACCAGATCTACATCTTTTGAGTTGGCGTAATTTTGATCAGCTCTTTGGCTTTTCTTCTGTATTTTCCTGCACGGACTCAAGACAAGTGTTGCGCAAATACAGAGATGATGCGATGCCATGAAATGCGGTCAATTTTCTTTATAGTGCCGGTTTTAAAGTCTAACACATGCAATCTGATATTTAACGACTGATTTGCTAATATGTGCTATATGAATGCCGAACACTTCTATATGAATGCAAATGATAGGGAAATTGCTGTGTTAAGAATGTAATATTTTCGACTGATCATCGCCTCACATTCCTTTCGCTTGAGGGTCGCCTCTTGTTCAAAATGACGAAGGAAAATGGCACTTCGCTCAACCCATCCAGCCCGCCGGGAGTTCGAAGCCAACACCTCTGGAGCAGGACGCCTAAGCTCAAGCTCACGCAGGCAGGCCTCAATCTTCCTGCAGTGATCAACCCAAGACTCAACGACGCCCTCACCATGAAAGTTTACGAGTGTCGCCAGCATAAGGTTAACCTCTGCGGCAAAATCCGCAGTAGATGTGGGAGTCTCCACGTCTAGCTCTTCAATATAGTCGCTCAGCATGCGCAGACTATTCACGGCGCCTTTCGAGGATGCACGCCGAGAAAAAGGGCCGGTTGACATAACGATGCGAGACTCGAATGGGGTTGGAGTCAATGTGATTGCTGCAAAACAAATCACAATCAAATGTCGGCTCAAGAAATAAAGAAAATATGTGAACAATAGAGTTTACTATACCGGTTGCAACATGGGGCAGAGCTGGGAGTTCCGGTGGCGCAACAATACCCTCGTCCCCCCTTCAATTTGTAGGGTTACAAGCAATACAAAGAAGAATTAGGAATAATGTGACTGCCCATTAAAGAAAGGACGTCGTTTAGAAAAGATACTCACCAACACCACTAGGGGGACTAATCTCTGACAGGAAGGAGAAGTGTGGATGCAGCACCTGATACAGGTGGTCAAAAAGGACTCCTGCAAGGACGAGGTAAGGCAACGTCAGTACATAAGTTATACAGCCTAAAAAATAAGACTGATGGGTCACAAATCCGTACCTTCCAATATCTGAGATGGTACGAGAGAGGGTAAAAGAGGCATCACCGTTAAAGCGGTAGCTGATGGCGCTGCCTCGGGTAGCGCAACCTCAACACTCGCCACGCCTGTATTAAATTCAAGATAAATACTGTCAGGAAAGATTGAAAAGGATTGCAGAATAAAAAGAAAAGCAATGACCCAAAATCTACCTGATGAGTCGCCAGTCGGAACCGCGATGGGCGTCACTTGATATAGCAACTGCTTCATCCTCTTCCATCGGGATGGTCTCACCTCCCGTCGTCTCATCCCCTGACTCTACGAGAGCCGTCGTAACACTTGCGACGCCAGGAGATGGCAAAGAGCCGCAGGCGGAAAGAGCGACGATCGGAGCAGTGCCCGACTCTTGCGAAAGAGTGACTACCTCGGGCTCGGCGGCTGTAGCTATCTCACCCATCGCCACCTCAGGCTCGGCAGTGGTGGCCATCTCACCTACCGCCATCTCAGGCTCGGCGATCGTGACTGTCTCACCCGCCGCTACCTCGAGCTCGGCGATCGCAGCCATCTTGCCTACCGCCGCCTCGGGTTCGGCAATCACGGCTACCTCCTCTACCGCTACCCCAGGCTCAGCGGTCGCCGCCACTTCTTCGGTAAGACTCAGCCCTGCAAGATAGGATATATGAGAACCTGAAAATCAAAAACCTTGACAAAAGAACCCAATGTCACGTTACCTTGAGTTGGTCTTCCGATTGCTTCCCGAGCGGCACGTGCTGCCTGTCTGTGGGCGGTGGACAAGGCAGCCGGAGCATCCTCTGAAGGAGTAGAGGCAGGGGCAGCGGTGCTCGAACCTGCACCCGCGGCCAAGGCAGCACTACGCTCCCTTATCGCGCGCATTCTACGCTTCCTCTCCGCCCGGGCCGTGAGGGCAGATCTTCTAAAGGCCTCCTTTAACAGGACATCCTCGTCTGCGCCGATATTTACCTCTGGAGCCGTTATGACATCCGTCATCGGTTGCTTAAGTGAAGCTTTTGTCGGAAATACCGGCGGAACTGAGATAGCCGGTTCAGGAAGCTTCTCCGCACCACCCTGTGAAGTCGGTGCCACGCTTGGAATAACCTGTGTAGAGGTAGTTCCTGCGATAAGAAGAAAAAGCGGGGTCAGATTACCTATAAAAAAACGGGAGCGGAGATACGATAAACCGAAGCATACCGATGCCTAAGGATGCTTGAAGTCTTTCCTCTTCCTCAAGAGTCTTGAGAGAAGCTGCGGGAGCTTCCTTAGTGGAAATGCCTGTTAAAGAAGGAAAAGTGTCAGTCAAAACATGATGATAGAAATATGATGCAATGACGAAAGATACAATTAATGGTTACCTGATCACGCGAGGATAGCCAGTCCCGCTTCATGGCTTGCCAATTGCTTAGAAGCTGCAATGGTAGCCGCCGGATCAGTATCATCCGGCGGCATGAATAAACCTTCGTTTGTTCCATACTCGCTCAAACCCTTGCCATAAGGAGTGTGAGGCTCCTGATCAAGTACAACGTCGACTGAAAGGATCGACTTCTTCTTCTTCTGTGAGCGAGCTCCGGTCGCAGCCAGCACCAGCTTGCGCTTGGTGGGCACTTTGGGGCGGCGAGTCCGATGTCTGAGCCCACGCCAGATTCGGGGGAAGCTACATTTACCGTCTCCTCTGGAGCATAGGGTACCGATGGTACATCCACCGTCTCCACAGGAGCACGGGGCAACCCACGCGTAGGGCTTAACACACATGGAGGTTCAACTGCAGCGACCTCTCTTAGCGGAGGGGGGACAGTGGTCCGTCGCTTCAAATGGACGTTGCGATCACCGGCAGGGGGCGCACTCTTGCGATCGAGCAGCACCCGCCTCTCTTCCCTGATAACAGCACCCACTGCGTGTTGATACCAGGCCACGTGTACGTTAAGGGCCCTCGGGACGCAACTTGGCTCGCTGATAAAGAAGTGAGAGCCCGTATTCAAGCGCATGAAGTGATGCAGCGCACCCCGCATTCCCTCTTCGGTGGCAGCGGGTTCTACCAAGAAAGCCTCCAGCGGGACCCCCTGATTATAACTTAGCTGCTGGGCAAAATGATGGGGGTTGTATCTCATGAATAGCACCGTATCATTTTTCCTGAATATAAGAAAGCCCGTCCTGATGGAGTATAAATGGAGAATCTCCTGGGCTTTCAACACGGAGGCCTCGTCCTTAAAAACATCGCGCAATGCTAACACCGTCTTGGAAGTTTCCTGGCCGATCGTGAAAGACATACCATCTCCGACCGTGCGTGGACGAAGAAGCAAGCCCCTAGCTTCCCACTGTGACGGACTCACGATGGAGGCGTCAACCGGCCACATAATTCGCGGGAACTTGCATCTCTCGTAAAACGAAGGTCTCTTGTGAATTCCAAAGACCCCGAGCACGTGCATCTCCATCCATGAAGTGAAGTAATGCATCGGGAAGTTGGCAGGATGCACCCCCGGTTCAGTGGTATCCGCCGCTACGCTAAGACCATGGTATAAATGGGCTAACCCGGCGATCCCGATGGCCACTTGTATTCCGGCAACTATGCGATGCGCGGGGTAAAAGACGGAAGGCCTCATGTTACGAGGATGCATAGGGAGAGCGAACCAGCTCAACCATAGCCCAAGAAACCCAAGAAAGAAAGCCTCCTCGTCAATGCCCGGAGCGGCGATTTCTGACAGAGGGATGATCGCAGCATTAGGAAGAAAGAAGCCCTTCTGATCAGTTTCCAGTACCGGCTGACGGTCCAAGCCAAAGCTGAAGGGATCATCGAGCTTAGAAAACTTTTCTCCTCGTTGCGACAAAATCTCCGGGCGAAGAAACCGGGCAATGAAGTCCGCAAAACTGACCCCCCGACCTCCGGATTCCAGGAAGAGGCTCTCGTACATGTTCAGCACATTTATCAGACTAGGGAACTGGTGCTGAATGGCGTTCTTTGGCATGAGGCCCATCAACACCGGCTTGGTGGCAAAAATGTATTTATCCTGAGGAAGCATCTCCTCGTAGTGCTCCCCCCTGACTGGTAGACCAGAAACCTCGGAAAATTCTTCCAAGGAAATAGAGACCTCTCTGTCCAGTAGAAGGAAGGTATGGGTCGGGATGTTCCACTGCTCCAAGAACGCCTTAATTCACCACGTGGGAGGTGCAGAATATTGGAACAATGAAGCGTAGACCGCAGGATATAGCCCAAGCCTCAACAACTGCGATTTCTTCGCCGACAAGATGTACCGGGCCTACTGCAAGTACCCGGCCGGATGACGGGGAGTTAGCCCGATGTTGTAGGGCTGTCCCCAAGGGCACGACTCGCCCTGGCATATGCGCCGCCCCAGGGTATCCAAAGCCGCCGGCGGTTGCATGGGACTGCGGCGATCGAAGGCTGAAGAAGACCCTCTGAAGTCCAATTAACCAACTCCACGGCATAGTTCACCGGGGGTGCATCCGCATACGGGATCGCCGAGATAGGCTCCGACGGCGTCGCACAAGAGAAGATTTGACGACCTCTGATAATCTGGTCGTACCATCTACCCCACAAGTGAAGTTTTTTGTGTTCCGGGTCATGGTCTCGGATGAGCGCGAGAACCTCTCGGTCCACAGGCGCTTTAGGGAATCCTCTCTCTGAACGAACAAACGGGAAAGAGAGATCTAAAGACATGTCGCCTGCAAAAAAAAACGGACAGAAGTCAACTGTCAGTGCTATAATTTAATTTTAAATTCTGACACTCGGTACTCTAAAATTTGTACCACACTGCAATGCAGTAGAAAGGGGACCAAAGGGGGACCCACAAAATCTAGATGACAATGTATCAATTAATAAAACAGTCTCATCATTAGATGAGACTGTTAATTAATGAGGAAATCCTCAAGAAAATTCTCATTGAATGAGAGATCCCTCGGGAAAAGGAGAAAATCTCCCTTTGAGAGCAAAGCTCTATGACAGAGTGACACTTGTCAAACTCTGATCATGAAGGAATAAAATTCCTTAAAGAGCCTGGCTCTGTAAATATGATGGAAAAACCCATCAGAAAAGAAAATTAAAATCAATTAATTTTTATGAATTAAAAATTCTGGTATCTTTAAGATCCATGAAAAAACTCTTAAGAGTTCTTCATCAAAGATTAAGAAATGTACAGAGCAGAGCTCTGATTCATGGGCTAAGAAACCCAAGAAAAGATCTCTCTAGATCTATGGGTTCATAAGAGCAAAGCTCTGCTAATGAAACCTTAAGTGGGTTTTCTTTAGATCAAAGATCTATGAAGAGCAAGGCTCTGTTAATGGGTAAAACCCTAATTTATTAAAACTTTTAAAAACTTTACCTAAGTTTGGAAAGAGTTTTTACTCTTGAAAAATTCTTAAACAGAAGAGCTATGCTCTGAACAAAAATTCTCAAAGAAAAAAGATGATAATCACTTAAGGGACCAAAGGTCCTATTTATAGGCATTGAACCGCCTCTTCAACTTCTGAGTTGATCCAAGGGCTCAGATGCTGCCACCGCTGCACTCACGTGTGCGCCACGTGAGCGCAACGGTGGGGGGACATCTATTTCCCCCAATCAGAGCAAAACTTTGTTTTAAAATTCAAAATTTAAAAATTGAAGCAACGCTTCAGATTCAGCGCTAGGCGCGCTGCGCGCCACGTGTCAAACACAGATGAGCCAGCGCCAGGTGCGCTGCGCCCTAGGCAGCGCACCCCCAATCAGAGCAAAGCTCTGTTTTAAAATTTAAAATTCAAAAATTGAAGCAATGCTTTAGATTCAGCGCTAGGCGCGCTGCGCGCCATGTGTCAAACACGGATGTGCTAGCGCCAGATGCGCTGCGCCCTAGGCAGTGCACTATAAGTGCGCTAGCGCTAGGCGTGCTGCGCGCTACGTGTCAAACACGGGTGCGATAGCACAGGCTGCGCTGTGCTCTGCATTGCGCGCCATGTGTCAAACGTAGGTGCGCTAGCGCAAAGTGCACTGCGCTCTGAGCAGCGTACTACGTGCAAAGCACAGGTGCGCCAGCGCTGGAATTAAAAATTCCCCACCGTTAGATCAAAAGATCTAAAAATGATAAATCATTAATTAATCAGAATTAAAATCCTGTTATGGAAAGATCTTTCCAATCTTGTTAAAAATAAGAAGATTGCCTTCTGTAAAACAGAAGCTCTAGGATCAAAGATCCAACGGTGGGGAAACATCCCCAAATTAATCAGAGAAAGATCTCTTCAACTGATTTAACAAATCAATTTGCGCTATATAAAGGCCCTAAGACTTCAAGTCTAGGAGAGAGAAACCCCCGTAAAAACTTTGAGAAAACTCAAAAGAAAGAGAGCAAGCTCTTGAAAGAAGATCATTTCTTAAAGGTAAAAAGAATGATTCTTGAACAAAGAGATGAAATCATCTCATTAAAACAGAAGAATTATCTTCTTAAAAGATCATAGATCTACAAAAGACCAAGGTCTTTTATAAAAAAAGATCAAAAGATCTCATCATAAAAACAAAAGAAGTATTTACTTCATTCACAGATCATTGATCTACAAAGGTAAAGCCCTTTCAAAAGTAAGAACTATTGTTCTTGAAACTTGAGGCAAAGCCTCCTTTAAAAAGAACATAAACTTGTTCACAGATCATAAATTTGATCAAATGCGCTTTGCGCTATTGAAAAGTGCCTTGCACTCTTGAACTGCGCTTCTGCGCTCCTTGGACCGACGCTCAGCGCCAAAACGTGCCACGTGTCAACCACATATGCACTTACGCTTTGCGCTTCTGAAACAGCGCACTGCGCTTATGGGCTGGCGCTTAGCGCCAAGCGCGCCACGTGTCACTCACTGGTGCGTCAGTAAACTAGCACAACGCGCTCATAAATTGAAAGCGCAATGCGCTCATAAACTGGTGCTTAGCGCCAAGCGCGACACGTGTCCTTTTCGTGTGCGCTACTTGGCAGAAGTGCAATGCGCTCTTTAATTGGCGCAGAGCGCCTGGCGCGCTGTCAGAACATACATTGTTCTGATGAATGCTATGCATTCAATACAAGACAAAAAGAATGTGTCAGGATCTAATGCTCAGCATTATTAAAAGGGCCAAGCCCAAATAAGGGGTCAACAGCCCAGAGCAATAAAATGTTAAACATTTTAATTTTATTGGATTTAGCCCAATATTGGTCATAAGTCCTCAACTTATATTGAACTGAGCCCATCTGCTCACGAATATTTAACAGATCTCAGTCCCAAACTGGACTACAGAAGAGCCATTTGCTTTATATTGGACGCTTGTTCCGCAGCCTCCTTATCCTTCTTTTCGAGCATTCTCCGAAAGAATTCAGCATCAGTCTCGTGTTCGTGACGTTGTTCCGATGACGCCTCCGGGCTTTCTTTTGGCCCGGTGAGTGCGGCCATTGCAGTCAGCATCTCCTGGAGCTTCTGCTGTTGCTGTTCCTGAGTCCTTGTGATGGATCGGGTGAGCGTTCGGTGGCGCTTAAAAACGCAGCTATTCTCTTTTCCGAATGCCATGTAAATAGTATGGACCGTTATGCCCCCAGACTTAGGGCGTTTGGGCTCAATACCTTTGACATTTGTCGCAGGCATGGGGATCTTCTCCGGCCTTCTCTTCTTATGAGCGGTCGAAATTGAGGGGGCTATCGTAATGGGCACCCAGATAGCTTTTCGTGGCTTGGCAGGATGGCTTTCTTCTTGTTTAACCTTCGCCTTCTTCTGTCGGCAAGGGTAATCTTTATCAACTACTGAGTTCCGAGCCTGCCGCCAAACTTTGTAGATTTTGGAGGACAGCCGCTGAGGGGACTGTTCTGGCTTTGTTTCCACAACATTCTCCACCGGAGGAGGAGATCTTTTCAGTATGGCGGTGGGAGAATTCCTACACACTTTATTCAGCAGCTCGAAACTGTTCCCGGTTGAAACAGCAGCATTAATTTCCGCCGTTGGGGCTGGTGGAGTTAGCCCAGAAGGAGAGTTGCCCCCGGCCTTCCTTACTCGGCGCCAGTGGCGACGTCGAGCGTGTCGAGCAGATGGAGTTAGCTCGGTGACGAGGATGGCTTTGTTTTGCCCCTTTTCAGGTGAGGGGCTGTTGCTGGTGTCAGCCTGTTGAAGACTGATATCTTTTGAGTAGCAGGAGCGGGAGTGGGAGTTGCGACAGTCAGTCTTGTAAAGACCGACCCCTTAGCAGGAGAAGCCGCCTTAACGACTTCAGGAGCAGGGTTGGTTACTCTCTTCGGAATAACCTTCTCTGGGATCGTAGGCTTCATTGTGGGCCCACAGGAATTTTAGCCCAATCTGGAAAAGACCGAGGAGCTGGAGCTGGACGACCCGTTGAGAGGGGTCGCAGTAGTTGTAAGTCGATCGAAAACCGACTTCTTAGGAGCTTCTGGTATGGGCACGGGAGTGGTGAAGCTCGTTGGCGGGAGCATGGTCCCGAAAAACAGCCCTGTGGTGGCTTGGGTGACCTGCTCTACGGGCATCGTGAACAGGGAAGTCGCCTGGGGCTCGTAGGTTATGCCCCCAGTTGAGGCAGGACGCGAGTTGCAGCTGCATGTGGAACACTTTGAGCAGGTGAACGCAATTGATTCTTTGCTTTCTGCACCAAGCAAAACGCCAAATCTTAGTACCTCAAAACCCAAGGGCAACCATTGGCAAACCGCGATTGGTTCGCGAACACGACACACGAAGTGTGGAGTGGAAAGAGGAAAAGGTCCCACCGGGCGTGCCAGAATCTGTTTACCGCCGGAAGCCGGGAAGACTGAACGTCTTGCCTGAATCTGGGGGCAGATGCTAATTGGTGCTATCCGTCCACCTCTCCGAAGATGCTAAGTTGATTTATGGCACCATGTATCGAAGGTTTAAACGGATGCGGCCGATGTAGCAGACTTCGTCAGATTCCCCCTCGTTTGAGGGGTTTTTGATTGTGGGGACGCTCTTCCTTGCAGGCGCAAGCCCTTGCAGTTAATTACGCTACCGCATCGCGGTAACAACTTTCTCCTTCTCCATATATCACTTCGTGTCGTGGGTGTTTGTTTTGTGTTTGGTTGCCCGTAGATTGTATACGGAGAGTAAGTTATGTTGTCGCCCGTAGGGCGTGGACTAGTCCAAATCCGTATCTTTCTTAGATTTAGGTTTGGGGGGGTTATGTTTAAGGATACGTTAGCCATATTTGAGGCTAAGATCAACTTAAACGTTTGTTAAAGATACGTTAGTCTACTTTTAGACTAAGATCAACTTAACGGGATCGTTTGGATCCGACAGGAGAGCAATTGGGCTCTATTATTTAGTTTAGTAACATTACGGTCGATAATTAGTTTAAGGACCTTACGATCCATTGTTAGTTTTAAGACATCACGGTCAAGGTTAAGGACGCCATAGTCCGTGAGTTTAAGGACTTCACGGCCGATATTAGTTTTAAGACATCACGGTCGAGGTTAAGGACATCATAGTCCGTGGATTTAAGGACTCCACGGTCCGATGTTAGTTTTAAGACATCACGGTCGAGGTTAAGGACATCATAGTCCGTGGATTTAAGGACTCCACAGTCCGTTATTTGTTTTAAGACATCACGGTCGAGGTTAAGCACATCATAGTCCGTGGATTTAAGGACTCCACAGTCCGTTGTTAGTTTTAAGATATCACGGTCGAGGTTAAGGACCATAGTCCGTGGATTTAAGGACTCCACAGTCCGATATTAGTTTTAAGACATCACGGTCAAGGTTTAAGACATCATAGTCCATGGGTTTAAGGACTCCATAGTCCGACGTTAGTTTTAAGACATCACGGTCGAGGTTAAGGACATCATAGTCCGTGGATTTAAGGACTCCACAATCCGACGTTAGTTTTAAGACATCACGGTCGAGGTTAAGGACATCATAGTCCGTTAGTTTAAGGACCTCACAGTCCGTAACAATGTGTGGTTGTCGGGACCCGTCACCTCTCTGATGACGTTGAAGGATTACAACGACAGATATTAGAGGAGTAAAGAGATGTACCCTCAAACCGGGTGTAAATTGATTGGAAGAGCAGATGAGCTCAGTTCAATTTAAATTGAGGACTTATGGCCAGAATTGGGCTAAGTCCAGTTAAAATGTTTTAACATTTTATTTCTGTTCTGCCTGCTAGGCCTTTGTTTGGGCTCTGCCCTTTTAATAATGCATAGCAGTTATCAGGAACAAAGTGGTATCCTGACAGTGCGCCACGTGGCGCATCAGGCGCTTTGCGCCAATTAAAGAGCGCATTGCGCTAGCGCTAATGAGAGTGACACGTGTCGCGCTTAGCGCTAAGCGCTAGTTTGTTAGCGCGCTGCGCTTTTAATTCATGAGCGCGCTACGCTGGTTCGTGGGTACGCCAGTGAACGACACGTGGCGCGGTTGGCGCTGAGCGCCAACCCAAGAGCGTATTGCTCAGTTTTCAGGAGCGCAAAGTGCAGATCGTGTCTGTGATTGACACGTGGCAAGTTCTGGCGCTGTGCGCTGGTCCAATGAGCGCAAGGGCGCAGTTCATGAGTGCAAGGCACTTTTCAGTAGCGCAAAGCGCATCAGATCAAATTTAAGATCAAAAGAACAAGTTTTTTGTTCTTCTAAGGAGGCTTTGCCTCAAGATCCAAGAACAACAGTTCTTGTTTTTTGATAAAAGGCTCTGCCTTTATAGATCAAAGATCTGTGGATGAAGTAAAAATACTTTTTATTATTTTTTATAATTAGATCTTTTGATCTTTTTTCTTATCGTCAAAGACCTTGGTCTTTTTTGTTTTTAGATCTACGATCTTTTTAGAAGAGGATTCTTTTTTTTATGAGATGTTTTCATCTCTGTTTTTCAAGAACATAGTTCTTTTTTTTTTACCTTGAATTTGAATAAAACTCTTCTTTTCTTAAGAGCTCGCTCTTTTTTGCAGAGGGTTTCTCTCTCTCTTCTTCTGTATTCTCTCTATATCTATGACTTGAAGTCTAGGGTCCTTTATATAGGGCCAAACGATTTGTTAAATCAGTTTTGAGAGATCTTTCTCTTGATTGATTGGGGAATATTTCCCACCTTGGATCTTTGATCCTAAGGCTCCTGTTTGACAGCAGATAATCTTCTTGTTTGTAATAAGAATGAGAAATCTTTCCATGCAGAATTTGTTCTGTTTTTGGTAATTTATTATTTACCATTGGATCATTGATCCAGCGGTGCTTAAAGCACAATTTTGTTGTTTGGAAAGATTCTGAGAAATTTTCCTTCACAGAATTTAATTCTGGTTAATTAATGATTTATCATCATTATTAGATCCTTTGATCTAACGGTGGGAATTTTGATTCCAGCGCTGGCGCACCTACGTTAGACACGTGGCATGCAGCGCAGAGCGCAGCGCAACTGCGCTAGCGCACCCGTGCTTGACACGTGGCGCGCAGTGCGCAGGATCTAAAGCGTTGCTTCAGCAGAGCGCTGGATCTGATGCGTTGCTTCAACAGAGGTGTCTTTTCACCTTCCTTTTTAAGTCAAACTTATATTCTCTAGAATCTTTCATTTCCCAATCTTGGAAATAGTTCCATTATGCACAAAATTTTCTGTGCTTCGTCTTTATAACTCGAAGCAAAACTTCTTCGTTTTTTCATCTCCAAAGAACCCTCTCAACTATGGCTTGTAACTGCCCCCATGCTCGTAGACAGCCGTGGGAAGTGCCCATTCAGGACCTTGTTCCTCGTTTTGCTGCGCGTTTGGTGGATCCTTCTCTCAAGGATGAGCAGTGCGACGCTGCACTGCACGATCTTTTGACTCGTGTGGGGTCTCCCCTTCCCCCACACTCTATTTGTCTTCGAATGATCCTTGCGTCTGTGCTCGCCGATCTTCCCCCTCCTCCAGCAGAGATGTCCTCGGCAGTACTCCATACCGTTGAAGAAAAGATTGAGTGCTTCTTCGAGGCGCACTTAATCACTCAAGCCCTGAGGGATTGCTCCATCCACTTGCTGAGCCAGATACGGTCTCGTCGGGTTGTCATCACTACTTTCTCTGAGGAGTGCGGCATCGATCGTTGGATAGCTACCCCTCAGGAGGATCGCCGTTTTGACATGGTGGAGAAGACGGAGAGGGAATTGGATAATCTCCTCTTTAGCTTTGTGAACCCCTATCCTTTTGATCCCATATTTGGTGATCTTTTTTAAATGTAATAATAATAACAATAATAAAAAGGATGTTTTAATTTAGTATTTTATTATCTATTAAGTGTTCCCTTGTTTTTTAATTCTTTGTTATTCCTCTGTAAGATGTTTATGCGCTGCATAATTTAATTTGCTATAATCATGTGCAAGTAATTCTTGTAAGGATGAAGCTCTTCTGGCGCTTAGCGCTTCTGGCGCCTAGCACTCTCGTGCTTTGCACGTGGGCGCCGTTTCAGAGTCTTTGACTCTTATCGTAAGCGTATTTGTTGTTAGTATCTTTCATGAAGTGTTTCTTCGCTTTCCAAACTTGGAAACAGAGCTTTGCTCTAAATTGGGGTGCGCAGCGCAATTGCGCTAGTGCTAGTGCATTCGTGTTTTGACACGTGGCGCGCAGCGCGCCTAGCGCTAACGCACTCGTGCTCGACACATGGCGTGCAGTACAGAGCGCAGCGCAACTGCGCTAGCGCACCAGTGTTAGACACGTGGCGAGCAGCGCAACGCGCGGCGCAATTGCGCCAGCGCACCTGTGTTAGACACGTGGCGCGCAGCGCAGAGCGCAGGATCTGAAGCGTTACTTCAATTTTTGACTCTTAAATTTCTAAACAGAGCTTTGCTCTGATTGGGGAAAGCAGAAGCATCGCTTCATTTCCAGCCTTGGAATTTGAACAGAGCTTTGCTCTGATTAGGGGAAGCAGAAGCATCGCTTCATTTCCAACCTTGGAATTTGAACATAGCTTAGCTCTGATTGGAGAAACAAATGCCCCCGCACCGTTGTGCTTGCGTGGCCCATACGTGAGCGCAGCAGTGGCAACATCTGAGCCCTTGGATCAACTCAATAGTTGAAGAGACGTTTTAACGCCTATAAATAGGACCTTTGGTCCTCTAGATGATTATCATCCTCTTTGAGAATTTTGGTCAGAGCACAGCTCTTCTGTTTTGAGAATTTCTCAAAAGTAGAAAAGGAACTCTTTCCAAAAGTAGGTAAAATTTTAACAAATCTTAATGAGTTAGGGTTTTACCTATTAATAGAGCCTTGCTCTTCATAGATTTTTGATCTTCAGAAAACCCATTTAGGGTTTCACTAGCAGAGCTTTGCTCCATAGGTCTAAAGAGATCTAAAGAGAACCCCATTAGGGTTCCATTAATAGAGCTCTGCTCTCTAAAAGGATTTTACTTATGATTTCTTAATTCAATAATGGAGCTTTGCTCCTTTTAAATCATATAGAAGAACTCTTAAGAGCTTTTCATGGATCTTGAAGATTAAAGATGGAATTTTATTTTTTATTAATTATATCATCTTTTCAGAGCAAAGCTCTCAATGTTCTCGGGGGATTTCTTTAAATTCCCCTCATAATTGATTTTGACAGGTGTCACTCCTGTCTGCAGAGCATTGCTCCCGAGGAGTTTAACTCCATGTGCATGTATGATCTCGACGAGATTATCTCTTACGGAGACATTCGCTCACTCGGCCGTTCTCAGAATCGAGAATTCACAAACGCCGAGTGTGCCGAAATTATGAGTCGCTTTTACGCATACAATGATCAACTGCTTCCTCGGCGTTCCCCTCTTCTGAAGCTTATTGTGGGAGCGATCTGGGAAGCACTTTCCCTATTCTTTACCGGCGTGCCGCTTAGGGCATTGGATGCCGCCGAGGATAAGGTGCACTCGGTGTATCTGATGGGCCTAATCTCAAAGAGAAGGCGAGGCAATCTTGTCGACCTCCTGCACCAGGCTTTTCAGCAGTCTGCCATACTTGCTGCTTATCGGAGGGTGGAGGACATCCGTGGAGATCCTGATGCTTGTGATCGCGAAAGAAAGCACACTAGGATGGTTCGCCAGGCCTGGAAAATTCTGGACAAGGTCACTTTTGAGTTCCTCAATCCATGCCCTGGATCTGAGGTTTTGCCATTGTAATTATTTTGATAATGTCTTTGTTTGTTGTTTTTATAATTGTAAGAACCTTTTGCAATATGAATGGCAAATTTCTCATTTTAGCGTGTTTTACTTCATGTTTTGATTCTTTTGCACATGCATGAATGTGTGTGCCTCAAACGCTTAATTAAATGCAGATCAGCTGTTCTCCATGTTGCTTTCTTCTCTCTGCTGTGTTGTTGCCCTGTGATTTTAGCAAATGCGGTCTGTAGATAGCGTATAGCTCTTAGTCTTAGGCTCTTTGTAGAGTGGCGATGGCTTAGAAAACAGGGTTAGGATCTGCCACCTAAGACTTTTCAACTTTATGAGTCGTGAGGGTCTCATAAAGAATTTTCTCCCTACCGGTCAAGAGGATCCCGTAGGTGTAATTTCTCCTTAAGAATCGTGAGGATTACTAAGTGTGTTTTCTCTTGAAAGTCGTAAGGATCTCACAAGAGGATTTACTCCCCTACGAGTCGTGAGGACCCGCAAGTGATGGATGAAGTTGTCCTTATCCGCATTTCACGGAGCTAAGGGTTGCTCTGGATGCTTCCCACGGGTTCACTGCCGTGTTTGGCGAGGACCAGGCTCCGCTCTGGACGTTTTCCAAAATACCGTAGTTTAAAGACATCGCGATCGAGGTTAAGGACATCATAGTCCATGAGTTTAAGGACCTCACAGTCCGATGTTAGTTTTAAGACATCACGGTCGAGGTTAAGGACATCATAGTCCATGAGTTTAAGGACCTCACAGTCCGATGTTAGTTTTAAGACATCACGGTCGAGGTTAAGGACATCATAGTCCGTGGATTTAAGAATTCCACAGTCCAACGTTAGTTTTAAGACATTACGGTCGAGGTTAAGGACATCATAGTCCGTGGATTTATGGACTCCACAGTCCAACGTTAGTTTTAAGACATCACGGTCGAGGTTAAGGACATCATAGTCCATGGATTTAAGGACTCCACAGTCCAACGTTAGTTTTAAGACATCACGGCCGAGGTTAAGGACGTTATAGTCCGTGGATTTAAGGACTCCACAGTCCAATGTTAGTTTTAAGACATCACGGTCGAGGTTAAGGACATCATAGTCTGTGGATTTAAGGACTCCACAGTCCGTGAAATGTGTGGTTGTTGGGACCCGTCACCTCTTTGAAGACGTTGAGGAATTACAATGACAAATATCAAAGGAGTGACGAGATGTTCCCTTGAACCAAGGTAAAATTAGTTTGAAATCATTATGGTTGATTGTTAGTTTTAAGACATCACGGTCGAGGTTAAGGAAATCATAGTCCGTGAGTTTAAGGACCTCACAGTCCGATGTTTGCTCTGGATGCTTCCCACGGGTTCACTGCAGTGTTTGGCGAGGACCAGGCTCTGCTCTGGATGCTTCACACGGGTTCACTGCCGTGCTCTGCGAGGAACAGGATCCGCTCTGGACGTTTTCCATGGGGTCAGAAGTGACGTTATCCACGTTCCAAGTGACCAGGAATTTTGCTCTAGTTGCTTCCCACGGGTTCACTGCCGTATTTGGCGAGGACTAGGCTCCGCTCTGGATGCTTCACACGGGTTCACTGCCGTGCTCTGCGAGGACCAGGATCCGCTCTGGACGTTTTCCACGGGGTCAGAAGTGACGTTATCCGCGTTCCATGTGACCAGAAATTTTGCTCTAGATGCTTCCCATAGGTTCACTGCCGTGTTCAGCGAGGACTAGGCTCCGCTCTGGATGCTTCACACGGGTTCACTGTCGTGCTCTGCGAGGACCAGGATCCGCTCTGGACGTTTTCCACGGGGTCAGAAGTGACGTTATCCGCGTTCCACGTGACCAGGAATTTTGCTCTAGATGCTTCCCAAGGGTTCACTGCCGTGTTCGGCGAGGACTAGGCTCCGCTCTGGATGCTTCACACGGGTTCACTGCCGTGCTCTGCGAGGACCAGGATCCACTCTGGACGTTTTCCACGGGGTCAGAAGTGACGTTATCCGCGTTCCACGTGACTAGCAATTTTGCTCTAGATGCTTCCCACGGGTTCACTGCCGTGTTCGGCGAGGACTAGGCTCCGCTCTGGATGCTTCACACGGGTTCACTGCCGTGCTCTGCGAGGACCAGGATCCGCTCTGGACGTTTTCCACGGGGTCAGAAGTGACGTTATCCGCATTCCACGTGACCAGCAATTTTGCTCTAGATGCTTCCCACGGGTTCACTGCCGTGTTCGGCGAGGACTAGGCTCCGCTCTGGATGCTTCACACGGGTTCACTGCCATGCTCTGCGAGGACAGGATCCGCTCTGGACGTTTTCCACGGGGTCAGAAGTGACGTTATCCGCGTTCCACGTGACCAGGAATTTTTCTCTAGATGCTTCCCACGGGTTCACTGCCGTGTTCGGCGAGACTAGGCTCCGCTCTGGATGCTTCACACGGGTTCACTGCTGTGCTCTGCGAGAACCAGGATCCGCTCTGGACGTTTTCAATGGGGTCAGAAGTGACGTTATCCGCATTCCACGTGATCAAGAATTTTGCTCTAGATGCTTCCCACGGGTTCACTGCCGTGTTCGGCGAGGACTAGGCTCCGCTCTGGATGCTTCACACGGGTTCACTGTCGTGCTCTGCGAGGACCAGGATCCGCTCTGGACGTTTTCCACGGGGTCAGAAGTGACGTTATCCGTGTTCCACGTGACCAGCAATTTTGCTCTAGATGCTTCCCACGGGTTCACTGCCGTGTTCGGCGAGGACTAGGCTCCGCTCTGGATGCTTCACACGGGTTCACTGCCATACTCTGCGAGGACCAGGATTCGCTCTGGACGTTTTCCACGGGGTCAGAAGTGACGTTATCCGCGTTCTACATGACCAGGAATTTTGCTCTAGATGCTTCCCACTGGTTAACTGCCGTGTTTGGCGAGTACTAGGCTTCGCTCTGGATGCTTCACACGGGTTCACTGCCGTGCTCTGCGAGGACCAGGATCCGCTCTGGACGTTTTTCACGGGGTCAGAAGTGACGTTATCCGCGTTCCACGTAGCCAGGAAGGGTTGACTTTATCCGCATTTCACGGAGTCGGAATTTGACTCTCGGTCATCTGTACACCGCCGAGTCATGGAACTGGGAGTTGCCACTGTTCCGCTTTACTTGATGTTGTGTCTGCTGAGACGAATGTTGAGATGATCTCCAGGCAATCTGTGACCCATCGAGATTTGGCTTCTTCTTCTGAAGAAACCTGGGGAGGAGGAGTGTGATTCCTTCTTTCTTTGTGCCCCTGGATTGTATACAGGGATTGATGTAATATCACCTGTAGGGCATAAATTTCATTCATCATCATTATTATTTTTATTTCTTTCCGCGATGCTCTATCATTTCAGCTTTTATATCGCGAAGGTCGCGATTGCCCCATCATTTCGGCTATTTTTCGCGGTGCCCAATCATTTCGGCTATTTATCTTATTTTCACTCGCTGTTTTTCTATTGCGAGTTGCCCAATCATTTCAGCTATTTTGCATGCATACATTTTTACTTGCTGATTTTGTTGCAAATTGCCCCATCATTTCGGCTATTTCGTATGCATGTGAGGCTTGCTAGCTCTTTGCCGCAAGCTTGGGATTAGATTTCGGCATCAGCACCGCTACAACTGGGATATTGCCAGGAGCGGATCATCATTTTTCTCTGTCGATATTGAATAAAGGTGGCTTAGCAAACAGGGTTAGGGTCCTGTCGACTAAGGCTTTTGACTTCATGAGCCGTAAGGGTCTCACAAAGGTATTTATCCCTGTGAGTCGTGAGGATCTCGTAGGTGTGTTTTCTCCTTAGGAATCGTGGGGACTCCTAAGTGTATGTTCTCTTATAAGTCGTAAGGATCTTACAAGAGGGTTTTCTCCTTATAAGTCGAGAGGACTTACAAGGGTTGTTCACTATATGGACATATCCCTAGTTACAGATTGGACTTGGTTAGGGAAATGTTTATTCGCGCCCGTGGATTTTATACAAGGGTCAGTGTTGCACCGCTTGTTGGGCAGTATCGGAGGTGTTGGGGGTTGCTTAAGAATAGGTTCAGGTCTCTGTAGCTTAAGACTTTCAAATCTTATGAGCCGTGAGGGTCTCATAAGAAGATTCTCCTTACGAGTCGTGAGGATCTCGCAAGTGTAATTTCTCCTTAGGAATCGTGGGGATCCCTAAGTGTGTTGCTCCCTTATGAGTCGTAAGGATCTTACGTGGGTGGTTTCTCCTCACAAGGTCGAGAGGACCTTGCAAGTGTCTTTTAACGAGGTTGCGCCCTTTCGGGTTTTCACAAACACTTGCCGGTAGCCCTGCTATTTTTGCTCACGGAGCCCTTTCGGGTTTTCATCCATGCCCATTTTGCTTATCGACGTACCGTTTTCTTTCTTCTTCTTCTTTTTTTTTATTCTAACGAGGTTGCGCCCTTTCGGGTTTTCACAAATCTCACCCGTAGCCCTGCTGTTTTTACTCACGGAGCCCTTTCGGGTTTTCATCCGTGCCCATTTTGCTTATGGACATACCGTTTTTTTTATTCCTCCTTTTTTTTATTCTTTTTCTTTTTGTATCAGCTTTGGGATGCTGCGATCCACCGTAGTTTCTCGACATCTCGGTCAATAGATAGTTTTAGGACATAGTGGTCCGTTGTTAGTTTAAGGACGTTTCGGTCCACTGTTAGTTTAAGGACGTTTCGGTCCGCTGTTAGTTTAAGGACGTTTCGGTCCATTGTAAAATAAGCCGGTTACTACTTATAGAGTTTGGGCTTAGGAAGATAGCGAGAGTACACAGTCATTGTCATCTATCATTGACCTAGGTCGTGATTCGTCAAGCGTAGTACTTCTTCAGGAAGCGACCATTTATTGGCATGAAAGGTCTTTCACCATGCATGTCCATGAGTAGATAGGCTCCACCCTGGTAGACCTTGTCTATGATGTACGGGCCTTCATAGTTCGGCTCGAATTTTTCCCGCTTGGCGCGATTGGGGATTATAGGTCTTTTGACCACTAGCATGAGTTCTCCTTGGCGGAATGTCCTCGGCCTGGTCAATCTTTCATATGAGCGCGTCATCTTAGCTTTATAAGCTTCCAGATTTTGCTGCGCCAGGAGTCGGGTTTCATCAAGGGCATCGAGCTCCTCGAGGCGAAGGTGAGCATTCTCTTCATCCGTTAGCTCGTAATGAACTGCCACTCGTAGAGAGGGTAACTCTATCTCGAGGGGGAGTACCACTTCTGTACCGAATACCAATGCGTACGGCGTTGTGTTCGTGGCCGTCTTGAACGTAGTTCGATACGCCCAGAGAGCTTCCTGCAGTCTCTCGTGCCAGTCCTTCTTGTTCCGGGACACCGTCTTTTTCAGATCTTCGCAAGGTCTTGTTGAAAGCCTCAGATAGACCGTTGGCTCGGGGATTATAGACTGAGGAGTATCTCCAGTCTATGTTATGCTGTTGTGCGAAGCGGCTGATCTTGTAGCTTCTATAGGCTGGCCCGTTATCGGAGATGATCCATCACGGAGTTCCAAACCGATAAATAACGTGCGTCTTGAAGAAGTGGAGGATATTCTCTATCTTCGCTTCCCTCAGTGGTACCGCTTCTGCCCATTTGGAGAAGTAATCAGTCATTGCCAAAATGAATCGATGTCCTCGGGACGATGCCGGTTCGATGGGGCCGATTATGTCAGCTCCCCACATTTCGAACGGCCAGCTAGCCACCGTTGGATGTAGTGGATTTGGATGCTGATGGATAAAGTCCTCATGAATCTGGCATGAGTGGCATTGCTTCGCATACTCGAGGAAGTCCTGGATCATTGTGGGCCAATAATAACCCATCCGTTTGATCTTCAACTTCATCTTCGGACCAGCTTGGTAAGAACCGCAGAGCCCGTCGTGAACTTCTTGGACGACTCTTCTTGCTTCTTCAGGTACCAGGCATCTTAACCACAGAGAATCAAATGACCTCTTGTACAGAGTATCATTGACGAAGGCGAAAGATAGGGCTCGCTTCATGAGCTGATGTTTTGAAGACGCATCTTCAGGCGTTCGACGGGATTTGAAGTAGTCTATAAAGACTTCTCTCCAATCCTCAGCCTTTTCTTGGTCTTTTATTTGCATAGCCATTTTCTCAGTCGCTCCTTTTTCTTCGAACGACTCTGGAGATATTTCTGCCGGAGCAAGAACCCGACGGCTTTGCACGATAATCTTTACGTCATCGAGGTTCTCGTCGGCCAATTCTTTAGCAAGCTTGGCTAATGCATCTGCTTTGCTATTTTCCGCACGTGGTATGCTTTCCAAGGTGTGGGAAGGTATTTGGGTTAGCAGTTGCTGTACTCTCTCGCCGTACTTCATCAGCTCTGGCTTGCACGTCTGGTAGTCGCCATTTACTTGACTAACGACCAGTTAGGAGTCCCCGTATATGAGGAGGTTTTCAATTCCCATGTCGATGGCGATCTCGAGGCCTGCTATCAAAGCTTCATACTCGGCTTCATTATTTGTCCTCGGCTCTGTTAAGGAGAAAGCAAAGCGCATTATCCCTCCTTGTGGGGTTACGAAGACAAGGCCTACTCCCGATTTGATTATAGGCGTGTTCTGTTTGTGCTTCTTCATAGAAGACGCTCCATCAAAATAAAGTTCCCACCAGATACCACCACCGTCGATCGCATCAAACGCATGTTCATCTGGCAGTTTGCAATTCAAAGGGGAATCGGCTGGTATTAGATGTTCAGCGAGGAAGTCGGTGATAGCCTAGCCTTTCACTGCCTTAAGAGGCTGATAGGTTATTGAGAACTCCATCAAGAGCAGGGCCCATTTAGCGAGTCGTCCTGTCAGTATGGCCTTTGACATCAAATATTTGAGAGGGTCCACCTTCGATATGAGACGGACTTCATGCGCCAACGCATAGTGCCTGAGCTTCGTTATCGCGAAGATCAATGCCAGGCAGTGTTTTTCGATGGGAGAATAATTGCTTTCTGCCCCCAGGAGAACTCGACTCAGGTAGTAGAGAGCTCTTTCTTTCCCTTGGTCGTTCTCTTGTGCCCACAACGCGCCTAAAGAACCATCAAGGACGGTTGTGTACAGAATGAGAGGCTTTCCCTTGACCGGGGCAGCCAGTACCGGCGGATTCTGCAGGTATTGCT
This sequence comes from Agapanthus africanus, assembly GCA_030015575.1. Taxonomy (NCBI): domain Eukaryota; kingdom Viridiplantae; phylum Streptophyta; class Magnoliopsida; order Asparagales; family Amaryllidaceae; genus Agapanthus; species Agapanthus africanus. The sequence goes on from CM057347.1 coordinate 53,516,503, forward strand.
TGATTTCGTCCAGCGCGCTTTGGCATTTTTGATCCCAGATGAACGGGGTTCCCTTCTTCATCAGGTGATTGTAAGGACGACATCTCCCTGAAAGATTAGCTATAAATCGCCGGATATACGCGAGCTTTCCCTGGAGAGACCGCAATTGTCTAAGAGCCCTTGGCGGAGGTATTTCCATGATCGCCTTGATCTTTAACGAATCTATCTCGATGCCTCGGTGTCGGACAATGAATCCTAGGAATTTGCCCGAGGATACTCCGAACGCACATTTGAGAGGGTTCATCTTCAAGTTGTATTGCCGAAGGCGTTGAAATACGATCTTTAGATGCTCGAGATGTTCCTCGTATGATTTTCTTTTAACCACGAGGTCGTCGATATAGCATTCGACGATTTCATGTATAAGGTCATCGAAGATCTTCATCATGGCCCTCTGATAGGTGGCACCGGCGTTCTTTAGACCGAAGGCCATCACCTTGTAGCAGAATATACCCAAAGGGGTCCGGAAAGCGGTGTGCTTCTGGTCTTTGGGATGCATCTTTATCTGATTATATCCCGACGATCCGTCCATGAAGGAGAAGACTTCGTGAGTGGACGTATTGTCTATCATCAGCTCGGTGACTAGTACTGGGAAGTCGTCCTTCGGGCAAGCTTTATTGAGATCCCGAAAGTCTACCCAGATGCGCACTGTCCCATTTTTCTTCATCATCGGGACGATGTTGGCGATCCAATCAGGGTACTGAACCTCTTGGATGAAGCCAGAGTCGATCAGCTTCTTGACCTCGGCGTTGATGCTCATCTCAAGCTCGAGCCGCATTCTTCTCGGTGCTTGTTTGTTTGGCTTAACGTCCGGGGATATCGCCAACTTGTGGACAACAATCTCTGGTTCTAATCCTGGCATTTTGGAATAGTTCCATGCGAAGCAATCTCTATGCTGCACAAGTACGTCCTTTAGCGCAGCCACCCTTTCTTCAGACAACAGCTCACTGACGAATGTCGGCCGCGGGTCACTCGCCGTCCCCAAATCAATCTTCTTGAGGTTATCTGCAGTAGTGTGTATTCCATCTTCCAGCTCTTTTGGCGCCGGTAGAAACTCTGAGATCACCTCGTCATCATTGTTTTCGAAGCACCAAGAGAGGTCATCCATATTCTCGGGTTCTTCTTTTGATATCGTTATCTTATGACAAGTACGAGCTCGCTTCCAAGACCGATGTGGATCTGGGTCTACCCTCGTGGATTTGGGTTCATGCTTCTGCGGTGGAGTTATCCTCAAACTGTCGGATAGAGCGAACTTGCCGAGCTGATATTGGTCTTCGACCCAGTTCTTGAAGGTGAAGCAGTCTTCGAGAGGGTGTCCTACTGCTCGGTGATAAGAGCAATAGTCTGGATGAGAGACCTCGTTAGCTTGCTCGGGGTGTTTAGACTCCGGAAGTGTAATCATTTGATGTTTTATAGCTAGGTCAAGAATCTTCTTTGTCTTGTCTTGAGGAAAAGAGTATGCTCTACTCATCTTCTTCATAAGGGACAAATTCGGACCGCTCGATTCCCGATCGCGTGACTTCTTAGTCCCGCTTTGTCGCTGTCGAATGCCTTTTCCGCTCTTTGACTTGTTTCTGCCTCTGTGTCGAGCCTTTTGTACGACGGGTTGACAAGGAGGAGCATTTTCATCTTTCGCCGCCTGTTGAAGAAGGCGTTGTGTCCTGGCTTTCTCGTAGATGGACATTTCGCGATTATGGTCGTCTCGAACTTTTTGACCAGCTTCCCTTATAAGCTTGTCCATTTGTTTTTCGAACGACGGACTGGGCACTTTCACGTCGGGGGTTCTTTCTGGTTCAAGGTTAGCATTCTCCCATTGAGCATCTCCTTCTTCATCAAAGTCATGTACGACATAGCAGTCACGGAGTAACTCCTGTTTCTTGGACCGAACATATCCAAGCCCGATCGCTTCCATCCTCCCGTTGAGCAACTTGCGCTGAGTTCCGGGAATGTTCCAGATCCTGTCATAGAACTTAGCTTTTCGAGCAGTCTGTTTGAAGGGTATCCCTTGGCGCTTCAATAGCCTTTTCAAGCCTTCTGTGTAATATCTAGGCAGACGGATGGGCTGGAGCCTGTCAAGTATAGGATCCACGCCATGCCAAACTTCTTTCTCCACTCTTGTTTCCGTGGATCGGTAGAATAGGATTGCCTGTTCACCTTTTCGCCTGGGAAGGACGTAAAATGTTTGTAGCTCTTGCACGCTATAAGCTTCAAGTGTGTCGAGATCTTTGTAGTGCTCCCGCGGAATCATGGTAATTTGCAAATTCTGATTATCACCGGCGAATGCTTGTATTGGTGGCCGAGCGGAGAATATAGCATGGACCTCATCTTCTGAGTCACCGACAAAGATCAACATGGGAGCGGACGGTCCTGGCTTGTTGTACTGGGGCGGGCCTGGATAAACTATCTCTTCCTCTTCTTCAGTATCACTCCCAAAGATCGGAATGGTGGGGATAGCTTTGTTTTCCGGCTTGCGACATCTTTCTGTGTCCTCAAAATCTGGTAAGAAGTATTTTGCATCTTCGTACTTGCGGACTTCGTTCACGGAGAATGGGTTCAACTCTCCTGTTACGGTATATTCGAGACCATCCTTAAAGTATTTCATACATTGATGTTGTGTAGAATGGATGATGTTGTACTCGTGTAACCAAGGCCGGCCGAGCAAAGCGTTATAGCATGTCTTGGCATCAATGACACGAAATTTAATGTCCGTGACAAGTAGCCCGAATCGTAATGTCAATATCACAGACCCGAGTGTCCGCGATGACTGGGAGTCAGAACCGGAGATGGTGATTTTATCACAAGCGAGATGCTGGATGCTCATGCAGATTTCCTTCAACACTCGCATGTTGAGAAGATTGACGGAAGACCCATTATCGACTAGGATTTTGCCTATCTTTATATCGTGACAGTATCCTGAGACATAGAGGGGACGGTTGTGCTCGCACATCCTAAGGAGGAGGTCTTCGTCGCCGAAGGTGATATCGGCTGTGTGTACTTTCTCCAGCTCGTCCTTCATCTTTTCTTCGGTGATAAAAGCTTGGAATTGCTCTGGCTCTTGTAGCGCCTTGATCAATGAATCTCTCGCTTCTTTTGATAGTAAAAGGACGTCGAGAATGCTGAGCTGCGAGGGTAACTTTCTTAGGTGCGCCAGAATGTTGTAGTCCACCTTACTTTTCTTTGGCGGGTCCTTGGCGGTCAGCTCTTTTATGACTTGGTCATCTAAGGAGATATCCTCAGAGACCTTTTCTTTTCCCTTATCTTTTCTACTTGTAGGTCCGAGATTCTTTTCTGGAAGCGTGCGATTGCGCAGCTGAATATTTTCACAGGCCTTCGGTTCCTCCTCCTTCCCCAAGGTGGATTCTTTAAAGAGAGAGCCAAGAGCAATCTCTTCGTCAGAGTCGCTTCCAAAGGTGAGAACCTGCGATCCCCCGGTGTTGACCATGCGACAGTTACCAGTAGTTGTTTTATGCTCCTCGGTCGTACTTCTTTGCTCCCGACGAGTTTTGCGTTTCATCCGCTTAAAATGTTGCCGGTGAGCAACATATCCCTGCCACCATCTTTTAAAAGCGTCGCATTCTTCGGTGGGGTGCGAAATCTTTCGATGATATGAGCAGTAGCCAGGATGCATCTCTGCCTTACCGGGAGTGTTTCCTTTGGAGGGTGGTAGCTTCATTCCCATTGATATGGCTTTAGCGAACCTTTTCCTCGTCTTGAACTTGTTTTTATCCGCGGCGGATGTCTCTTGATTTGGCAGGATTGTCTTGACTCTTTCGTCCAGTCGCCGGTGTTTGGCTCTTTCAAATACGGCCATCTTTCGCTCCTGATTGGCTTTACTTTTCAGATGAATCTCATTCAGGAAGGCGTCGATCGTTTCGTCTGACGGCCATAGGAGTTTCGGCTCGGGACCTGCCCCCGGTCTCTCTGTGCAAGGAGCTTCTTCATCGTCCGTAGACGAGTGAGAGATTACATGACAACTTCCTACGTAATCCTCAGATCCATCCAACGAGTCTTCTCCATCATCTTCGTCCTCAAGGACGTGGCCGAGGAACTCTTGAAGCGTGATTGGGGTTCGCGCCTTCTGGTTGTACTCCTCCAGCGCATCGATCTGTTTTTGTAGGTCCGTGCGCTTGTCGCCACGCTTTACGGGCTTTTTGGATTTCTTTTTCTTTTTCGAAGATTTCGACGGCTGAGCATGAGTGCTTTGGCTATCACCACCAATCTTTGGAGTTGGGCGCGGCTTCAGCATCCCTTGGATGATCTGGGGTTCTAGCGGGTTCTTTCACCTGATCGCCGGGCATGTCTGAAGATCATTCAGCATCCTTTTGGTTTTGGCTGAAAGCATGACCTCCCACGGAGCTTCTCCAACAAAAAAGCACGTTGCCCCCGGTGTGTCCATCTTCTTAGGAGTATGCGGTTGTGGTGGGCTCACTTTCTACTTTTCGGACAACGCGAACTTGCCCTGTAGGTACTGATCCTCGATACATCCCTTAAAGACGAAGCAATCTTCGATCGGATGGCTTACCATTTGGTGGTAAGGGCAATAATTGGGATTATTCACTTCGCTGGGCTGCGTCGGTCGCCTGGGATTCGGAAAATTGATAAGCCTGTTGCGCATAGCCAGCTCGAACAGCCTCTTCATTTTATCCCGCGGAAATGAGTAGGGGCGCTTCATTTTCTCATTGTAATAGCGCTGTCTCTCCTCCAATTGATCTGTTAGCTTTGGGGCACTGGGCTGCTGTTGGGTGTTTGCAACGAAGATCGCCTTCCCTTTACCCTTTTCGTTCCGCGGTTCCGTCTTTGAGGGAGACGGTCTGTGACCCATCTGATCCATCTGGGCTAGCTTATCGATTAAAGCCTGTAACGTGGTCGGTTTGAAGAACATCATGAACTATGAAATAGTTGCATGAGGGTCTAGGGTGCCCACGAACATGCCTACTGCTGGTGCTTCTTCGATGCGCTGTTCGCATTTCGACCACAGATTTCGCCATCGGATTGCGTATTGAACCCAAGTTTTACCTGGATTTACCCTGGCGTTAATTAATGCGGTAATCGGGGTACGTTCACTTGCGCTCGCGAATCGCTGGGTGAATAATAACTCCATTTCTGCGAAAGTTTTGACGGAGTCGTTTGGAAGTTCGGAGTACCATTCAAACGCCGTCTCTGATAAGCTGCTGACGAATTGGCGGAGCAAAAGCTTATCATCACCTCCGGTGTTGCTGCACAGAGCTCTGAACTGGGCAACGTGCCGGTAGGGATTGCCAGCCCCTTGTACACATGGAATTCGGGGATTGTGTATCCCGGCGGGTATTTTATCTGGTCATACCAGCCCGGATATGGTCGCCCAGTCTTCACGACCTGGCCAGCCGCTTCATTTGCCCGGTGAACTCATATTTGTTGATCAATATAATCATCCAGGGCGGCCTTGGAGATAGTTTCCTCTTTGGCCGTTGAAAGAGCCGGAGGTGGATTTGATGTTTCTCCTCTGTCGTCTTCGAGGATAATCGGAGGATCTTCAGCTGGAGGGTCCTGCTGGATCATCATACCCACCATGTATTGAAACAGAAGAGCCATTTGCTTTATATTGGACGCTTGTTCCGCAGCCTCCTTGTCCTTCTTTTTGAGCATTCTCCGAAGGAATTCAGCATCGGTATCGTGTTCGTGACGTTGTTCCGATGACGCCTCCGGGGTTTCTTTTGGCCCGGTGAGTGCGGCCATTGCAGTCAGCATCTCCTGGAGCTTCTGCTGTTGCTGTTCCTGAGCCCTTGTGATGGATCGGGTGAGTGGTCGGTGGCCCGTAGAAGCGCGGCTATGCTCTTTTCCGGATGCCATGTAAATAGTATGGACCGTTATGCCCCCAGACTTAGGGTGTTTGGGCTCAGTGCCTTTGATATTTGTCGCAGTCATGGGGATCTTCTCCGGCCTTCTCTTCTTATGAGCGGTCGAAGTTGAGGGGGCCGTCGTAATGGGCATCCAGATAGCTTTTCGTGGCTTGGCAGGATGGGTTTCTTCTTGTTGAACCTTTGCCCTCTTCTGTCGGCAAGGGTAATCTTTATCAACTACTGAGTACCGAGCCTGCTGCCAAACTTTGTAGATTTTGGAGGACAGCCGCTGAGGGGACTGTTCTGGCTTTGTTTCCGCAACATTCTCCACCGGAAGAGGAGATTTTTTCAGTACGGCGGTGGGAGAATTCCTACTACCTTATTCAGCATCTCGAAGCTGTTCCCGGTTGAAACAACAGCATTAATTTCCGCCGTTGGGGCTGGTGGAGTTAGCCCAGAAGGAGAGTTGCCCCCGGCCTTCCTTACTCGGCGCCAGTGGCGACGTCGAGCGTGTCGAGCTGATGGAGTTGGCTCGGTGATGGGGATGGCTTTGTCTTGCCCCCTGTTCAGGTGAGGGGCTGTTGCTGGTGTCAGCCTGTTGAAGATTGATATCCTTTGAGTAGCAGGAGCGGGAGTGGGAGTTGGGACAGTCAGTCTTGTAAAGACCGACCCCTTGGCAGGAGAAGCCGCCTTAACGACTTCAGGAGCAGGGTTGGTTACTCTCTTCGGAATAACCTTCTCTGGGATCGCAGGCTTCATTGTGGGCCCACAGGAATTTTGGCCCAATCTGGAGAAGACCGAGGAGCTGGAGCTGGACGACCCGTTGAGAAGGGTCGCAGTAGCTGTAAGTCGATCGAAAACTGACTTCTTAGGAGCTTCTGGTACGGGCACGGGAGTGGTGAAGCTCGTTGGCGGGAGCATGGTCCTGAAAAACAGCCCTGTGGTGGCTTGGGTGACCTGCTCTACAGGCATCATGAACAGGGAAGCCGCCTGGGGCTCGTAGGTTATTCCCCCAGTTGAGGCAGGACGCGAGTTGCAGTTGCATGTGGAACACTTTGAGCAGGTGAACGCCATTGATTCTTTGCTTTCTGCACCAAGCAAAACGCCAAATCTTAAGACCTCGAAACCCAAGGGCAACCATTGGCAAACCGCGATTGGTTCGCGAACACGACACACGAAGTGTGGAGTGGAAAGAGGAAAAGATCCCACCGGGCGTGCCGGAATCTGTTTACTGCCGGAAGCCGGGAAGAATGAACGTCTTGCCTGAATTTGGGGGCAGATGCTAATTGGTGCTATCCGTTCACCTCTCCGAAGATGCCAAGTTGATTTATGGCACCATGTATCGAAGGTTTAAACGGATGCGGCCGATGTAGCAGACTTCATCAGATTCCCCCTCATTTGATGGGTTTTTGATTGTGGGGACGCTCTTCCCTGCAGGCGCAAGCCCCTGCAGTTAATTACGCTACCACATCGCGGTAACAACTTTCTCCTTCTCCATATGGTCACTTCGTGTCGTGGGTGTTTGTTTTGTGTTTGGTTGCCCATGGATTGTATACGGAGAGTAAGTTTGTTGTCGCCCGTAGGGCGTGGACTAGTCCAAATCTGTATCTTTCTTAGATTTGGGTTTGGGGGGGTTATGTTTAAGGATACATTAGCCTTATTTGAGGCTAAGATAAACTTAAACGTTTGTTAAGGATACGTTAGTCTAATTTTAGACTAAGATCAACTTAACGGGATCGTTTGGATCCGACAGGAGAGCAATTGGGCTCTATTGTTTAGTTTAGTGACATTGCAGTCGATAATTAGTTTAAGGACATTACGATCCATTGTTAGTTTTAAGACATCACGGTCAAGGTTAAGGACGCCATAGTCCGTGTGTTTAAGGACTTCACGGTCCGATGTTAGTTTTAAGACATCACGGTCGAGGTTAAGGACATCATAATCCGTGGATTTAAGGACTCCACAGTCCGATATTAATTTTAAGACATCACGGTCAAGGTTAAGGATATCATAGTCCATGGATTTAAGGACTCCACAGTCCGTTGTTAGTTTTAAGACATCACGGTCGAGATTAAGGACATCATAGTCCGTGGATTTAAGGACTCCACAGTCTGATGTTAGTTTTAAGACATCACGGTCAAGTTTAAGGACATCATAGTCCATGGGTTTAAGTGTTGGAGATAGTGCCCTCAAAGTCAATTATTGGATCGCAGGTACGTGATTGCAATGATTGAGGCAAGACCTATACCGATATGACAGTCTTGCTCGAGATGATAGTATGCTATCTGGTTTGTCTTTATCATCGTATACATGCTTTAGTTCACTATTGCATGATGATAGAGCCCATAGGATTCTTGCTTGACTACCAGCAGTATCATGGCGATCATATACGTGGGAGCTGGGGTCTGTAAGCACATCCTTAAAGTGTCCCTAGTCGTGGGAGATTCGAGACTGTCACGACCCAAAATTGGCCCGTGACGGCCCTAATACTACGCAACGCCCAAAGACGTAACGCGGTAAAAGAAAGCCAAATCCAGAAATCTAAACCAAGAAAATACGGAAAAGATAATATAAGTTTTTGAAAACATTTGAAATCGCAACCCAAATTCTTTAAAAGTTCTACTTTATTTCTTTAAAATTTTAGCAACACCCCTTTTTTGTAAAAACTAACCAAGATGAATGCAACACAAAAATATGACGCTGTAGCGAAGAAATAAAGACAATAGAGAGAAAGCTGTATATAAAAGACAACAAATCCACAATAATATACAATAACGTCCTCACCAAGTCTCTAAGTCAACAACATAATAGTAGATGGAGAGTACAAGATACAACGAATATACAATACAAAATACAAATAACCACCAAAACCCACCTAAGCAAAATAGTACTGTGAGCTGATGCGGTATCTGTAGCAAAAGATGATAGCTAAAATAGCGGAATAGCCTGCCTCGACTACTCTGAGGAACAACCTGAAACACTTGTGGCACAACGGGGGTGAGTTTCCAACTCGTGAATAGTAGATAACATATGCAGGTAATCGCAGGAATGTACGTACAGCATGAATCTAAGATATGCGATTACAGTAATAACATGTCATGCAAATGCAAAAATAATGGAAAGTACACTAACAGGTACAATCAATATGTGAAGCAATAATAACATGACAATAGTATGCAATAACCATGCAATAGGGATATGAGAATGTAGGTATGCAACTATCATAAGGGTACACTAACAGGTACTACCAATATATGAAACTGTGCATAAAATAGATAAGTGTGAGGTATGGGGTGGAATATGTCATTTCCACGGAAACCTGACATCGTGGCAGGATCACAATCCATCAAGACACTCAAATCCACAATTTCCTAAAATCAGCCCCCAAACTGGGTTCTAACATCATATAAGTCTCACATCACCTCAATATACAATATCGAATAGCTCTCCTATATCTCGAATATACAAATCAACAATCTCTTTCATATCCAATATCCAATGTCAATGAATCACCTATATCCCGAGTCGAATCTCAAGTAAGTTTCTAACATGCTAAAGGTATATATATTTGTAGAAATAAATATGATGGGGGCAATATACATATATTAGCGTCCCATTCCACTAATATTGGTGTAAGGGTATATATAACAACGGCTAATCCCCTGTTATATATACAAAGGTGTTTAAAAGAAATATCATGAAAACAATGTGCCAAGCATCGACACAGAAATCCTGATAGGTACGTATCATATGCTGTCCCGAAAGCACGAGTGCCTAGCTCTGACCCTCGCCTTTCGACGCATGCATACGTGCATGACTCCCAACGGTGTCTCCATGACCCCCGCCGAGTCATTGGTACTGTCACCGGATGGTATGGTTCCCCTGCCGGGCTCATCGGCTCATAGCACATCGACATCCCTTTTTTGCCCCGGGGTACCTCCGGGCCCCACCATGTACCCTCTACGGCCTCGACGCCTCCTCGTAGGGGTATATATAATCAGCACCGATAAAACCCATGGTGGATGCGCAAATATCATATCAAGGAAACCGGGTTTTTCAATGTATGCATAATTTCATGAACTCCCGCGGTTTTACCAAATCCAGAAAACATCATGTAAAATCCAAATAATAATGTGCAATCCAGGAATAAATATATACGATATATCTGAAATGCGAGCATATAACAGAGAATATGTAGCTGAAACCAGATGTATGCGAAATCAATAAGGTACAGCTAAGTAACATCAGTAAAGGTAAATATGTGACAGCAACCAAATATGTGTGTAACATACAGGTGTAGCAATGTATAGGTATCTACCTATAAGGACTGATGTCGTATACCCCCTGGGTATAACTAAAATATGTAGGATATTCCCCCGGTATAAGTAAAATATGTGTAAGGTATACCTGTAGCTATATCGCAAGGTGTATATGTACCTATCACTAAAGGTATGATACACTATAGGTATACCGATAAGCTAGATGTCATGTGTGATAAGCAATGAAATCTATAATGGTTAGTGTGTGACATGGCAATTATTGACGGTGTGTGTATAGCATGCAATCCGTGCTCGTGCAACATGAACCGTCAATAATAGGTGCAGTGCCCTACGGCTACTAGTCACAGTACAACTATATCTAAGTAAGAAGGGTAAAGACGCAATTCTATCAACGACGTAGAATATGCGACAAGTATTGAATCCTAGCCCAGACGCATAACGCCATGCGGGCGATTCCCCTGTAGATGTTAAATCTACTCACCTACACTCCACGCTAGGTGAATCCTACCATCTGCTCCCCCCTGTAGCAGTGTCCGTAGTCCCTGCCTGCAAACCTGCAAATAAGACATGGAAATCATACATAAGCCAAATATTCCGCAAAACGCGATATCGAACCCAAAACGAGAAACTCGCGTCGTGAACTAAACGCGCGTGTGCACGATACGCTAAAACGTGTGTATACGCGTCTAAAACCATCGCGACACGCCGCGATATGCTGGATCACAGAACCCTCTCACGTATCGCGCGTATCGTGCAAACACAACGAACTAGAAATACGGTATTTGATCCCAGATTTTCCTACAGGTCAAATCTTACGAAACTAGACATGTCAAAACACTAGACAACATAGCAGAGAGCCCTACACAAAACCCCAACACCCAAGCCCCTTACTTGGCCGCAAATTGCGGCCAAAACGAATACATCTGCGGCCAAAGTTTGGAAATAGGGTTTCGTGTTCAGGTGGTGGTATCTAGACCTAGTGTACATACCCCAGTTTTCTCAATTTTAACCTGAAGATCCCGGGTCAAAAGCAGATCACAGAAACCCAATATATCGCTTTAAAATCACCATTTTGCACAAAAAGCAACACTATGGTATTTTAGTGAAATCCGGGTTATTTCTCAGTTAAAGTAACCCTAACAACACTAACATAGGCTAGGCTAACTAACACAATCATCACTTAATCAACATTCCACATACATCACCTTAATTAGCACTAAACTCACTATTTAACACAAACCGACGCTAATTAACACACAAGCTTAAGAAAAAGGGAATTGGGTTTAGGAAATATACCCTAAAGGGTCCTAGTAAGCAGGAGAAGAAGTGTATGGAGGAGGAAAAGCTGCTGCAAGTAGCTGGAGCTCCTGCTGCTGCCGTTGATGCCTGCTGTTGCTACTACTGCTGCTTGCTGATGATGAGGCTGCTGATGCTGTTGCCTCTGGTGTTGCTGCTGCGTGCTTCTGCTACTGGTCTTCTGCTGCAGGTGAGTGTGTGTGTGTGTGTGAGAATGAGAGAAATGAGAGCAAGGAAATGAGAGGGAGAAATGAGAACAAACAACAAAGACCCCTTCTCATTCTCTCTCCTCATTAAATGGGCATGGCTCATGCCATGTTGCCCATGCCCTCTCTCTCTCCCCTTGGTCAACCATTCAACCAAATAAAAATTCCATTTAAATTCATTTTTCAATTAATAATAACAACCATAACACTTGAAACCCAAAACACTTAAACAAAACATAAAACTAGATTAAGAAATGGTTAAACCTCAAAATACAACCTTAGTTATCATGCACAAGTGTGTGTGTGCCTAGAAAAATCCTAATAAAATACTCATAAAATAGGATAAAATATTTAAAACTTAATTTGGTAAACCTTTTTATTAAAAACCATACATTAAAATATAATTAGCTACAAAACACATTCTAAGGTGTTACAGAGACAGGGCATCGATACTCCAGAGTAGACTAGTGTATACAGTCGAGACCCCGACGAGGGGCGATGGCCGGTCTCACAAGCCATTGGTGTTAGTTGGTTCACCTAAGATGTATACAGGTGCTCATTGGGTTATGAGTACACCGGACAGGACTCGCCGGGAACATGCTAGTTGGTATTATACATATCGTCAGATGGCAGTTCCCTGGTGACATGTGTACAGGTTAGTTTGTCGATCTGAGATCGTCATTTGTCTCGTGTGAGTTCCCACTGTGCTTAGATTACTACCCTACCACGCTTAAAGGAGTTATGCAAACAGGTTTTAGTTGGGTACAGTCCCGAGCCACATGGAGGCAGTGAGCGGATCGTCGGGGATTCGTCTCTCCCGGTATTGGGGGTGAGATCGCGCTGTGTCTAGGAGAGCCATTACACAAAACCCTCGGCCGAGGCAGGAGATTTACTGGTAGGTACTCCAGTAGTATCTCAGGGTGTTCTGGGCCACTCTCTGACACAACTTAGACTGCTAATGGGGGTCTGACGTTACCAGCCCCCTAGGCAGATATGCGATACTCATAGACGACCGGACCGGACTGTATATACATTGTCACTGTCAGGCTCAGTAGGGTTTATGGATGAGTTCGCTCGTCAGATTCCCTTCCAATCAATACATTGGCAAACCGTTACGTACAGCTTGTATCTCTGACGTGCTAGAGGTTATACCCAGTGCCAGTGTGTTGATGAGACATTAGAGTCCCCCACAGACACTTTCCCAAGTTCGGGCGAAACGTTGTAGAGGCCGTATGGGTTTATGGCAGGGTTCAGAAAAAGCACGTGCGTTTTCGCACGTGTCGTTTTTCGGGCAGATAATACTGGTCGGCTTTAGTTTAAGACAGATCCCAGTATTATACTGTGTAGATATAATATCTTTGTCTCAGATGCATTTGTATTCGGTCGTAATACAAATGCGGGTATGTTTATACTATTACGGGGTTATCCTGAAATTCGTTTCAGGATCACTTTTGGAAGTTGCCAGTTTCCAGTTTTCTATCGCCCGTCTTTTAACATTCGGTTAAAGACGGATTTATCTTTTCTTGAGATGAGTGTGGAAGCTTCTAGATGATGACTAGGTGTCACGACCCGAAAGTACGGAACATGACCGGCACTTAAACTACGAACGTCTCAAGGCGTACGTAATCTAAGTAAACCGAAAACCCAGAAATCCAAACCAAGAAAAGATGTAGAGTGCAGGAAAAACCAACTTAAAGCAAGTAGTTTCAATAGCATAAGCCGAATTATGCGGTTTTTAAAAACATCCAAAAATTTCCTGAAAATTTCGGCAGAGTCTCCTTTGTAAATACTGGCCCCCAAACGGAATACAACATGAATAGTATACGAAATCAATAAAAAGGCATCCCCAAGCGGGAGCTAGCTCTTCGTCAATCGACGGCCACAATCACACAAGCAATATTATATACAATGCCAACGGCGAGGATCAAAATTCAAAAGGGAACTCAAAACCACAAGAAAACCACAGAAATATAACGCGCGACTCTAAGGTCGAAGGAATAACATCACTGGTCTCTATCTCAAAATAAATACATGTTTGGTTGATGGAACTTCTAGATACAACAGAATAATGATATACAAGATATATAATGGGGGGTACGATACAAATAAACCCACCTAATAGCAAATCACCCGGAAAAGGAAGTAGTGCCAGCAAAGCCGTAATGAAACATGTACGGCAAAACCTGCAAGAAACTGGGGCACAACGGGGGTGAGTTGCCAACTCGTGAATAGAAAAACATCTACGCACAGAAATCGCATAAATAACGCAACCTAGGTCAATGATCATAATATATCCTCAAATATATGAATAACATGCAGCCTATAACAATGGCTAGGGTAATATCTAACCCGAGTGTGATCTCATGTGCCCGTGTCAGTGCCTCAGGTAGCAATATATCATATGAATGAGGTATGAATGCATGAAAACAGAATACATGTAAATGAAGAAACTGTTTTCATAAATTAGTGAGATTTTCTTTGTATTTTTAAAACGAGGTATCATAAATGAAATCAGCATCAACAGTGTCTAGCATCGACACAAAACATAAATCTCAATGTCTCAAAGCCTCAGGCTCCGGCTATCCGGACTGGCCTGTATCATCAAATCCCAGTACCTCAATATCTCGAAATCTCAATGTCTCAATCTCAATATCTAGGGCGCCGTCAGTCCAGACCGGCCCCTACCATCCATCTCAAGACCACGACGGTATCCTCCGGATATCCGACGCGTCGGGTAAAATCACCGGTAGGAAGTCTCCCCCTGCCAGGCTCATCGTCATCACCACGAGCTTCTTGCCCCGGGGTACCTTACCGGGTCCACCATGTACCCGAAACGGTTCATCCAACTCCTCGAATCGGGTCTCGAAATCCATCAGCAAACTCATGGTGGACGACTCATACATCATGGGAAAAACCGCGCTTTTCATTTAAAAAGAGAAAGAAGAAGTTTGTATATGTTTTGCGGTTTTCCCCAAATCCAGAAAATCTCATGGAAATCCGAATCCAAAACCTCAATAGCACGTAAAAAGTGAATATATGCATGAGAATCCATGAATGCGGCATAACAATGAATAACAATATGCATGAAGTAGCAGGTAATAACTACAATGTCTAAACTAACATATAAGGCAAGTACACTAATATCATGTCTAAACTATTAGCTAACAGGCTATGTCAAGCGATAATATTTTCTAAGGTGTACGTGACATGGCAATTACCGATGAAGATGTGTGTGAGCCGGCAAGTAAGTGTACGTGGTACATACGCATCATCGGTAATGGTGCTGGTGTCTTAACAGCATGATATCAATAATGGAGTATGAAACATAATATAAGCATGCGATGCGAAGCGAACCACAATATTGAGCGGGAGCTGAATACTAGACGCAACTATAACTAATCTGCATTAATCTAATATAAGTCCTACAAATGGTGCTTTTTGAAATAACACGAATCATGGAGTTTTGAAAATAGGGGCTACGGTGTTTTTATGAAAAGATACGTCTTTTGAAATATCCATAGGATCCCTTGGGCTGTCTTTTAAAATACCCACGATTCGTTAATTTTTGAAATAGGTAAGAATCGAATCTAATCTAACAACTAAACTAAACTAAAGGGCTAAGCTAACAAGCTCGACTACAGGTAAGGAAACCGCCTAACATCTGAGTCGATCCATATACATACCTGTATATATATTAGTCGGTGATCCCGCCTCAATAATATCATATCCGATACCATATCTATAAGCAGGCATCCTAAGTCAAGAGTGCGGATCAATCATCAAAATATAGCTCGTACGTAAATCCGTCGTACGGCATCCCCAAATCTGGGTATGGGTTAATATCACATTCATCATACCATTCACCTGGTATCCTCTCTATCAAATATCATGATCGGGGTACTGATCTACGTCTAGTACAATACTGATACCGCCTAAGTATGCATGCACGTATGTGAAACACTACGTCAAGGACCCGCTACAACGTCATGTCGTATCTCAAATACGAACCCTGCTATATCACCGATCTCACGGCCTCAAATCAAATCTCATCGACTCATCATAAATCCCAAGTACTATCATCATTATCCATGCATGCGTATATGAATGTACATATGCATAGTCCCATACCCACGCATATATACATGTATACACATCCCAATCTGCGCACAAGAAAGTAAAGTATGCAAGTCTGTGTGTGCGTATGTGGGTATAACAACTACTCTAGGGTTTCGCAACTAACCCAAAGCTAATCCATGAACACATAATCATAACATGAATAAACATTCTCGTATCATAAAACACCTATATAAACATATATATATAAGCTACACTACGGACTGCGGGGGTGCTATACGCCATCCACCCGACTTCTCCCCGTAGATATAAATCTATTCACCTGGTCCTCGCTAGCCGGTGCCGACGTCGCCACGCGCTTTCTTGTCGTCTCGAAGTCCACATGGGGTACCTACATATCATAACGCACCGTGTCGTATTAAAATCCGACTCATGACCCAAAAACGACATGTGAATCCCACATAGGTCAAAACCTATGGTTGCTTTCACAAATCAACCCAAAAACCCTCGACGTCGGCGTACAAACGCCAAACCATCGAGAAAAACTCAAACGTATCAATTGTGGTTTCACAACACCTTAATTATATATATAAAATAGGGTTAAAATCACCAAAACTTCAAATTCGCTTTAAAGCTATTTTTCCGAAAACCTAATAAGCAAAATTAACCGCTTTAATAGAACATCTTGATGTTTAAACGAATCTAGCGGCCAAAATATTCACTAAATATCATAACAAAGTCATATAAACCATTCCTATAATTTATTCTCATCAACTTCCATAAATTCCAAAATTCTAGTTTACAATATACCCAAATTTTAACAATTTTATAGCAAAAATGCATAAATAACAATTTAGCTTGGATTTTCATGAACTAAATACATTAAACCACTCAATATAATATTTATAATGACATGAAACCTTAATTTGAATTTTATCTCAAATGAATATAATTATTTTAAAAACCTAGTTTACAAATTAGCATAATTAACACAATTTTTAAACTAACCATTAACAACTAGCTACTAATCTTGTTTTAACATGTCATAAGAGCCTAAAAACATCACACAACCATAGTCTCACAACACAAAACCCTAATTAGATTTTCACAAACCCTAATCTAAATCTTCTCTTGCAAACCCACATCTTTCAATTAAACCATAAATTAGCACCTAATAAGCTTCATTAAGAAATTAAACCAATAATTGAACAATGGGTCAAAAGTTATACCTCACAACCATGAATCAAACTTGAAATCTAGACCTTCAATTTGAAATCCTTGCACGAAGATCTATGCTAAAGAAGATGAGGGAAAATGGGTAGGAGTCGGATTTGGATTTTAGCTTGATTTTTGAAGGAATTTGGACATTTTTTTTGAGGGGAAATGAGGTGGGGTTATGGGGGGAAAATCTAGACAGCAAGAAGGGGGGGCCTCGGCTGCAAGTAGAGGGAAAGTGGAGAGAGAGGGAGGTGGGGAAAATGATGCCTAGTCAACCTAGTCAAAGTCCACTCTCATTTCTACATTTTCTTTTTCTTTTCTTTTCTTTTCTTTTGCAACACAAGTGGGGAAAAGATTGAGAGTGGGGCTGCTGAATTCAGCCAAGAGAAAAGATAAATGAGGGTGTGTGAGTGTGGGTATGGGTGTGGGGTGATGGAAAATGATAAATACTATACCCCCAAACATCCATTTACACTAATTTCACCAAAAAATCCTTTTTTCTTCAATAATTTCTAAACCGTTTTGGCAAACGATTTCGTTTCAAAAACCACATGATAAAATTTTATTTAATGTTTTATGATGCACAAAATTTGTTTCAACTCATTCCAATTTGTAATTTTCCCTAATTAAATGTATTAGTGACGGCTTGAAATAATAATAAAATAATTTTTTTTCAGAAAATTTGAAATTTCACTAGTGGCTCAATAAACACCAAATACTAGCAATTACATAGCTAGAATATGTATATTTAATTTTTATAATAACATATTTGTATTTTGACTTTTTACAGAAAACCATCTTATTTTACCGATTTTTCGAAATTTCACCGAAACGATTTTCAAAACGTTACACTAGGATGGTGAGGTGGCATGTGAGTCATTAGTGCTTTAATGGTTCTTTTAATGCAAGGGTGACTAGGTTAATGAATCACCATTTGCATTAATGGGATTTTGTTTGCATGAAGGATATTTGTTGTTGATCTTTTCTTTTGTGGTCACCTTCCCCCTCCTACACTCACCTCCCTCCCTCTACATATATGGCCGACCCTCCCCTCCTCTCTCACTCACTCACTTGATAGAAAAAAGATTATGCAAGTTTCGGATTCATGAAATTAGATAAGCCTCATTTCTTATTTCACCCGATTCCAAAAGGCAACTTCATTAACCGTTCGTCCATAGCCTTGGACGTAACGAGACAAAGTGTTCTACTCATTCTCTACAACATCTTGATCGTCTCTTTTAGCAAACTTGACGATCGAGTTGCCTCGGTTCAGAGGCGGGAGCCCGTTTAAAGATCTGTCGACGTAGTGCCACCTGGACGACAAGACTGAAGTTTCAGGAGATCGGAGCAGCCGCAACAACGCGTGGGATGATGGTTGAAGACCGAAAGACTCGGATCGTTCGGTATAACTCTTCTACCCACTTTGTAGTTTGTTAGTTTAGCTTTAATGGCGGATCTGGGTTATAGTACGCGATAGCGCCAGTTGTAAAACGTTTTTGTTCCGTATTTGGCGTCTGTTAGACGGCCGGGGCGCTACCGTGGACTTACATTAAGGACTCTACAGTCCGACGTTAGTTTTAAGACATCACGGTCGAGGTTAAGGACATCATAGTCCGTGGATTTAAGGACTCCACAGTCCGACGTTAGTTTTAAGATATCACGGTCGAGGTTAAGGACATCATAGTATGTGGATTTAAGGACTCTACAGTCCGACGTTAGTTTTAAGATATCACGGCCGAGGTTAAGGACATCATAGTCCATGAGTTTAAGGACCTTACAGTCCGTAGCAATGTGTGGTTGTCGGGACCCGTCACCTCTCTGATGACGTTGAAGGATTACAACGACAGATATCAGAGGAGTAAAGAGATGTACCCTCGAACCGGGTGTAAATTGATTGGAAGAGCAGATGAGCTCTGTTCAATTTAAATTGAGGACTTATGGTCAGAATTGGGCTAAGTCCAGTTAAAATGTTTTAACATTTTATTTCTGTTCTGCCTGTTAGGCCTTTGTTTGGTCTCTGCCCTTTTAATAATGCATAGCATTTATCAGGAACAAAGTGGTATCCTGACAGTGCGCCACGTGGCGCATCAGGCGCTTTGCACCAATTAAAGAGCGCATTGCGCTAGCGCTCATGAGAGTGACACGTGTCGCGCTAAGCGCTAGTTTGTTAGCGCGCTGCGCTTTTAATTCATGAGCGCGCTATGCTGGTTCGTAGGTACGACAGTGAACGACACGTGGCGCGGTTGGCGCTGAGCGCCAACCCAAGAGCGCATTGCTCAGTTTTCAGGAGCGCAAAGCGCAGATCGTGTCTGTGATTGACACATGGCAAGTTCTGGCGCTGTGCGCCGGTCCAATGAGCTCAAGGGCGCAATTCATGAGTCCAAGGCACTTTTCAGTAGCGCAAAGCGCATCAGATCAGATTTAAGATCAAAAGAACAAGTTTTTTGTTCTTCTAATGAGGCTTTGCCTCAAGATCCAAGAACAACAGTTCTTGTTTTTTGATAAAAGGCTCTGTCTTTATAGATCAAAGATCTGTGGACGAAGTAAAAATACTTCTTATTATTTTTTATAATTAGATCTTTTGATCTTTTTTCTTATCGTCAAAGACCTTGGTCTTTTTTGTTTTTAGATCTATGATCTTTTTAGAAGAGGATTCTTCTTTTTATGAGATGTTTTCATCTCTATTTTTCAAGAACATAGTTCTTTTTTTTTACCTTGAATATGCAGAAAACTATTCTTTTCTTAAGAGCTCGCTCTTTTTTGCAGAGGGTTTTTCTCTCTCTTCTTCTGTATTCTCTCTATATCTATGACTTGAAGTCTAAGGTCCTTTATATAGGGCCAAACGATTTGTTAAATCAGTTTTGAGAGATCTTTCTCTTGATTGATTGGGGAATATTTCCCACCGTTGGATCTTTGATCCTAAGGCTCCTGTTTGACAGCAGATAATCTTCTTGTTTTTAATAAGATTGAGAAATCTTTCCATGCAGAATTTGTTCTGTTTTTGGTAATTCATTATTTACCATTGGATTATTGATCCAGCGGTGCTTAAAGCACAATCTTGTTGTTTAGAAAAATTTTGAGAAATCTTTCCTTCACAGAATTTAATTCTGGTTAATTAATGATTTATCATCATTATTAGATCCTTTGATCTAACGGTGGGAATTTTGATTCCAGCGCTGGCGCACCTACGTTAGATACGTGGCGCGCAGCACAGAGCACAGCGCAACTGCGCTAGCGCACCCGTGCTTGACACGTGGCGCACAACGCGCAGAGCGTTGGATCTGAAGCGTTGCTTTAGCAGAGCGCTGGATCTGAAGCGTTGCTTCAACAGAGGTGTCTTTTCACGTTCCTTTTTAAGTCAAACTTATATTCCCTAGAATCTTTCATTTCCCAATCTTGGAAATAGTTCCATTGTGCACAAAATTTTCTGTGCTTCGTCTTTATAACTCGAAGCAAAGCTTCTTCCTTTTTTCATCTCCAAAGAACCCTCTCAACTATGGATTGTAACCACCCCTATTCTCGTAGACAGCCATGGGAAGTGCCCATTCAGGACCTTGTTCCTCGTTTTGCTGCGCATTTGGTGGATCCTTCTCTCACGGATGAGCAGTGAGACGCTGCACTGCACGATCTTTTGACTCGTGTGGGGTCTCCCCTTCCCCCACACTCTATTTGGCTTCGAATGATCCTTGCGTCTGTGCTCGCCGATCTTCCCCCTCCTCCAGCAGAGATGTCCTCGGCAGTGCTCCATACTGCTGAAGACAAGATTGAGTGCTTCTTCGAGGCGCATTTAATCACTCAAGCCCTGAGGGATTGCTCCATCCACTTGCTGAGCCAGATACGGGCTCGTTGGGTTGTCATCACCACTTTCTCTGAGGAGTGCGGCGTCGATCTTTGGATGGCTACCCCTTGGGAGGATCGCCGTTTTGACATGGTGGAGAAGACGGAGAGGGAACTGGATAATCTCCTCTTTAGCTTTGTGAACCCCTGTCCTTTTGATCCCATATTTGGTGATCTTTTTTAAATGTAATAATAATAACAATAATAAAAAGGATGTTTTAATTTTGTATTTTATTATCTATTAAGTGTTCCCTTGTTTTTTAATTCTTTGTTATTCCTCTGTAATTTATTTATGCGCTGCATAATTTAATTTACTATAATTATGTGCAAGTAATTCTTTTAAAGATGAAGCGCTTCTGGCGCCTAGCGCTCTCGTGCTTTGCACGTGGGCGCCGTTTCAGAGTCTTTGACTCTTATCGTAAGCGCATTTGATATTAGTACCTTTCATGAAGCGTTGCTTCGCTTTCCAATCTTGGAAACAGAGCTTTGCTCTAAATTGGGGTGCGCAGCGCAATTGTGATAGCGCTAGCGCTAGCACATTCGTGTTTTGACACGTGGCGCGCAGCGCGCCTAGCGCTAGCGCACTCGTGCTCGACACGTGGCACGCAGCGCAGCACAACTGCGATAGCGCACCAGTGTTAGACACGTGGCGAGCAGCGCAACTGCGCCAGCGCACCTGTATTAGACACGTGGCGCGCAGCGCAGAGCGCAGGATTTGAAGCATTGCTTTAATTTTTGACTCTTAAATTTCTAAACAGAGTTTTGCTCTGATTGGGGAAAGCAGAAGCGTCGCTTCATTTCCAGCCTTGGAATTTGAACAGAGTTTTGCTCTGATTGGGAGAAGCAGAAGCGTCGCTTCATTTCCAATCTTGGAATTTGAACAGAGCTTTGCTCTGATTGGGGAAACAACTTCGTCAGATTCCCCCTTGTTGACGAGGGGTTTTTGATTGTGGGGATGCTCTTCCTTGTAGGCGCAAGTCTCTGCAGTTAATTACGTTACCGCATAGCGATAACTAGTTTCTCCTGCTCCAGATGTTCACTTCGTGTCGTGCGTGTTTGTTTTATTTTTGGTTTCTCATGGATTGTATACGGAGACTAATTTATGTTATCGCCCGTAGGGTGGGGATTAGTCCAAATTCGTATTTTCCTAGATTTGGGTTTGTTTGATTTAAGGATCGTTAATCTCGTTTGAGATTAAGATCAAACTTAAATGTTTGTTAAGGATACGTTAGCCTAATTTTAGACTAAGATCTACTTAACAAGGTTTTAGTATCATTTAGATCCAATGAAGGAACATTTGGGCTTTATTCTTTTAGTTTAAGGACGTTGCGGTTTAGGGACGTTGCGGTCCATTGGTTTAAGGACATCATAGTCCATGTAGTTTTGGCTCATTGGTTTAGGGGTGCGCCAAGAGTCATTGGTTATTGGGACACTTCACCTCTCTGTAGACGTTGAATAATTACAACGACATGTATTAGAAGTGTGGAGAGATGTACCTTTGAGCCAAAGAATGTTCATCAGGGACTTGGTAGTCCTGTTTGGAACTAAGGCCAATTTATAAGAAGACCTATGGGCTCGGTCGATTTAGGGCTTGGCTAACCTTGGGCTTAGCCAACTTGATTACTTATTTAGGCTTGATCTCCTTTTGTTCAACAATGCTGAGCATTGATATGGGCTTTGATACTTACCTTTTTTTGTTTTTTGTTGAGTGTTTAAACACTCTTTATGGTGCTGGGCTCTATTTGCAGAGCGCTTTATGTTAAACAGCGCCCACTTGAGAAACACGTGGGGCGCTTAGTGCTGGGCGTCAACTATTGAGTGCAGAGCACTCTTTATTTTATTAGCGCCCACGTGAGGGGCACGTGGAGCACTTGGCGCTGGGCGCCAATCACTGAGTGTAGAGAACTCTTATTTTATTAGCGTCCACATGAAGGGCATGTGGAGCACTTGGTGCTGGGCGCCAATCACTGAGTGTAGAGCACTCTTTATTTTATTAGCGCCCACGTGAGAGGCACGTGGAGCGCTTGGCACTGGGCGCCGATCACTGAGTGCAGAGCACTCTTTATTTTAGCAGCGCCCACATGAGTGGCACGTGGGGCGCTCGGTGCTTTTCCTTCTTTGTGCATTTTTCTGAAAAGTTCAATTCTTTGTTCTCCCCTGGATCTTCAATCCCCAAGAAAAAATTCATCCCTGCGAGAATTAAATTCTCATGTGTGGGAGATTCATCTCATGGATCTCAGATCCGGGAAAAGGACTATGTTCTTCTATGAGGGTAAAACCCTTGAGTATGCAGATGAGATACTATGATCTTTATTTACCTTGAAGAAAGTTCTTCTTCTTTCCTCTCTGTTTTTAAAGCTCTTTTTATTTGCTCTTTCTTTGAACTTGAAGTTTATGGGGGGGGGTTCCTCTGTACAAGACTTGAAGTCTTGGGTCCTTTATATAGGGGAGGCTGATTTGTTGATTCAGTTGAGAAAATCTCTCATTGAGAGATTTTCTAATTGATTTGGGGAATTTATCCACCGTTGGATCTTTGATCCAAGGACTTCTATTTTACAGAAGACATCAATCTTGTTTTTAACAAGATTGGGAAAATACTTTCCCATACAGAGCTTATTCTGTATCTTGGTGATTTTTTAATCACCATTGGATTTTTGATCCAACGGTGCTCTGATTTACAGAGCACAATCTTTCTTGTTTAGAAAGATTTAAGGATTATTTCCTCAATCAGAATTTAATTCTGTATCTTGGTGATTTTTAATCACCATTGGATCTTTGATCCAACGGTGCTCTGATTTACAGAGCATAATCTTTCTTGTTTTGAAAGATTTGAGGAGTATTTTCTCAATCAGAATTTAATTCTGTGCTCTGATGATTTATCATCTCCATTGGATTTTTGATCCAAGGGTGGAGAACTTTTTGTTCTGGCGCTGGCACTCTCGTGCTTTGCACGTGAGGCGCTTCCTCAGAGTTTTTAACTTTTGGCGCTGGCACTCTCGTGCTTTGCACGTGAGGCGTTGCCTCAGAGTTTTTAACTCTTATTTAATAGATTTTTTTGTGCTTTGCACATTGGCGCCCGCGTGAGTAGCACGTGAAGCGCCATCATATAATTCTATCTGAGGCAGTACCCACATGCTTTGCTTGTGGAGCTTTCCCTTTATTTTTACTTTTTATTTTATTGTTATTATTTTATAAGGGAGCAAGTTTTGAGCCAAAATTTTAGCGGGAACATCACCCATGGATGAATGACTAGGACATGCGGTTCGTTTGCATACCCCGATGCGAGGTCGTCAGATTGATTGATTTCAGCTAGAGAAGACTTCACACAAGCATGTTGAGAGTCGATAGAAACGGACGAATGAAGAGTATTCATCCGACGATTTGGAAGAGTTTCCGTGGGCGTAGTTGTCCATATGCCTACCACAAGATATTGAGCTGTCGAGTTCGTAGTTTCGGAAGGGAGACTCCAGATATGAGTATAGCCGTTTGTAGCACAGTCCATACAGCTACGAAGAGACGGGTCCGAATCAGTCCACATTAGAGAAAAGTGGAGTAAGAGGTTCGTACGAGATCTTGACGAGATGACGTTCCACTCCGTTGACACCAAAGATGTGATACGCATGCAGAGGCGTTGAATATGGATATATCTTTTGGAAGAAGTCGCGATGAGTATGCAGCGGTTCCGGAACAAGAAATGGATTTAGTAAAGGGTGATAACTTCCGGGTGGTTCGGCAGAAACGAGATTTGGGAGAGACCCCGACAGAATCTTTCTGGAATACTACATGAGAAGATTTGGACCCAGGATCGGTCGTATTACGCATACCCAGTAGGCCAGAGTTCGGCATCATCGACGAGACATGTTATGAGTGACCATGATAGTTGGCCAGAGATCTTTAGAGGATGTGCCACAGCGGAACTGTTTCCTTCATCATTTCCATATTGGGCCGTTGAGCCGAGGAGTTATGTAACTGGCAATCTGCAGTGAGAGACGAGAGCCTAAGGGCACAAAGCGCCAGACCATGAATAGAAGGCAAGTAGATATCTTGCTCTGCTAGTTTTGGATGCATTGACACCTTCTCGACTTTGAAAGAAGGACATATCGACAACAGTGTTTACGATTTGTGATTTGGTGATTCGAATATCACGTATCCGTCATTTTGGATTTTGGTATTTTGGGCGATTTATTTGCATGATTAAGATTTTGTCCACCACAGTTGCACTTGACTTCGATTTGATGTCGTTCAAGATGTTTGATTTTGATTTCATGCCTATGGTATGTATGTGATTTGACTTGTGTCTTCAGTGTAGTTTTCATTCACTTTTAGTACTTTGATTCGATTTGTGCATACTGATGCACGTGGTTGTGAGATTATATACCACGGTATACCTGATTTGGATTGAGGTATGTTGTATACCGTCGATTTCGTTTGTGATATTTGATATTTGTTTTCGTGCACCATGTGCACTTGAATTGGATTCTTGCGCATACTTGGCACACTTGATGCGATTTTGGTGCACACAAGATGCACTAAATCGGGATTTTTCGTGCATATCAGATGCACCTGATATTGTTGTCAGATACACCCGTTGCCCTTGACAGGTGTTTTCGTGCACGCCCGTTGCACTTAGCTTTTGTTTCTATGCACATGTATGGCACATTCATTGATTTCGATTCTGTGCGCACCAGACGCACGTGGCATTATTACATGTACTATTGAGTGTGATTTCCTCTGAGCAGTACATTATTATGATATTTACTAGTTGGTTTAGTAACCGAGCAGGACTGTTCTGAGAACAGTACCTAGGTATTTTTGCATGAATCGATAGTTATCGAAGGGATTTCCAGAAAGGAGCTACAGTCTCAATATTTTTCCTATGTGTCCGAGATGACACAAAATATTTTACAAAGGAAACCAAACCCTTCTAAATTATTTTCAAAACGGCGGGACGTGTATGTTAAACAAAGGATATATATATATATATATATATATATTTATTTTTCTTACAATAAACGTCCGCTACTTATGCCGTGATACACGCATCACACAGCGACTTAAAAAAGATTTGGCATGCATTTCTTTTCAGATATTTTGACGAGTTACAACGATGCGTACTATGTACATGTTATAGTTTTGATGTATATCATGTTGGTTTTTGTACTGGACTTTGACATTGGTATCTTCACCTTAACTCCGATGATTGCGTGATACTTGACGGAGTTTTGATATTGAGTTATATACTCGTTTTTCATACGCATGTATTGCGCTAAGATGTGTTTTAAGTATTTATGATGTCGGAGCCCCGACGACTTGAGTGTTTGCTGAAATGTTTTAGTAATTGGGGGATTTTTAATTTAAATTCGGGGACCGAATTTATTTAAGGGAGGAAGACTGTAACATTTCAGAAAAATAAAATATTATTTTTGGGAAGTTAAACAATTTAAATAATTAAAATAATAATTTCTATGAATATTATTAAGTATGAAAATTAGTTTTAATGAAAGGGTATAATTATATACCGGTAATTAGAAAATAATTTGGAAAAATTATTGTGAATCATGGGCTTTGAAAGTGTTTATATTTATTTGGACACTATGTGATTTTTTGTATACAATTAATTATATACAAGTTTATGTCTAAACTTGATTAATATCTACTAATTTCGCATTAAGCTTAGTTAAGCATATGACATGCACCATGTCATGTTTCAAAACACATTTTTCGAATTTCTATGAACCAATGCATCTTGTTTTTCTTTTATATGTTTATGGGTTTTTATTTGTTTTTGGATTGAAAGAAAAAGAAAATGAAAAGAAAAGAATAAAGAAAGGAGGTATGGGCAAGAGAGAGAAGAGAGAGAGAGAGAGGGTGAGGGGTTCCTTTGACCATAGCCCATTGTTCTTCACTTCATTTTTCACCATTCTTCTTCTCCTTTCCCTCACCATGGCTGCCCTCTCTCTCCATCTCCTCCACCTCCTCATAACACCCTCAAATACACATCAAAACATTGCATCCTCTTCACAAAATTTGTGCACAAGCTCACTACAAACATGATGGACCAAGCAAGTTAAGATTTTGAGCACTTAAGACAACTCAAGAATTTTCTTGAGTTGCCAAATGAGGTATTCTCAACACCCTTAGGTTAGAATCTATTTTCCTTTAACTTCAATAGTAGATTCGAGTTGATAAATTAAGGTTTTGTGGTCTTTGAAAATTCCAAGTTGAGCTTTATGTGATATAATGAATTGAAAATGTGCAATGAAGGCCTAGTAGAGACCACATAATTCCTGAAGTGATACGAATCCTGACCAGACCAAGACTTGCATTGAAATATTTTCGATATCATTTTTGTGATGTTTTTAGGACTACAGGATATCTGGAGTGACCCGAGACTTTTACAGGAAAAACTAGCAACTCTATTGACCTAGAATTAACACTAGAAGACCACCCTGTAAATATGAACCCAAGCCAAGCATTCCAGACCGGTCAGGCCGGAAATTCAGGGGATCTCGCCGGGTCATCTGTGGTATTTGGTGTTAGGATTGATTCTGTAGCTCAAATAGTCTATTTACTACCCCACTGTATTGCTTGTTTAGCCTAATTTCACCTGAGACTAAATCTGGAACCATTTTTCTAGGGTTGCTGTTTTGTTTTGTGACTTTTAAATGACTTGAACTTTGGATATTGTGTTTTGTCTTGGTCACTTGACGTTTGTACGTCGATATCGGGAGTTGTTGGGTTGTTCTGGCATGCGTAGACCATATGTTTTAACCTATGTGTGATTCGTGTGCCATTTTGGTTTTCGTACGCGATTCTGTTTACGATACTGTGTGTTTATATATGTTGGCACTCTCACGTGGACTTCGGATAGCAAAGAGCATGGCGACATCGACTTCGGCAAGTAAGGATCAAGGTGAGTAGATGTATATCTACGGGAGAAGTCGGGTGGATGGCGTATAGCACCCCCGCATTTTCGTAGGATATGATGTGTTTATGATATATATACATATGTGTTATTGCGAGATATTAATACTTAGCAAGAAAGGTTTTAGGAGACCACGGATTGGATTTAGTGTAATTGGAAGAAAGCGTTTTTAGTTTAGTTTTTAGTTGCAAGACCCTAGAGTAAAGGTTGACACACACACACACACATGATATGTTTGGGTGTATATGTTTATATGTATATGTGTGTGTGTGTGTGTGTGTGTGTATTGGGTGTGTGTGTGTGTGTGTGTGTGTGTGTGTGTATACATATACGTATACATGGAAGATGAGCCCAGTATATGATACTTGGAGATGAGCCGATATGATCGGGCATGATGCCGTGAGATCGTGATCTGTGATTGGGTCGTGATATGAGATACGCCATGATATTATAGCGGATCGTTGGGCGATGTGTTTTCATACACACGAGAATATATGTTTAATGATATTGGAATATACTAGATTTTAGAACGGTACCCCAAATTCATGATTTTATGATAATGATACTATATGAATAATAAGGTACATATGATATTTGACCGTACCCCGATTTCCGGGATGCCGTACGATGGATTTTACCGTATGAGGTATAAATATGATGATTGATCCGCACTCTTGATTCGAGGATGTCATATTATATATTTTACCGTACGTGACGCTATTGAGGCGGGATCGCCGACTACTAGATATACCGACTCGGAATTTAAGTGGATTTCTTACCTTTCCAACTAGTTCTTTAATTTAGTCTTTTAGTTGATTAGGAAGAGATTGGACCAGGCTCGAGTCATACTTATTTTCAGGAACTAACGAGTCATGAGTATTTTCAAAAGACAACCCGAGGGATATTACGGATTTTTCAAAGGACGTACCTTTTCTTAAAAACACCGTAGCCTCTATTTTCTAAAAACCACGATTCGTGCTATTTCAAATGCCAAAACTGTATGACTCGTATATATAAATGTATATTCTTATATATTGCGGTTACTGCGTCTTTTTCTATATATTCATGTTGTTCTTATCGCATTGCATGCTTATACTTGTGTTTTCTTTAGTTATTATGAACCCATGTTATCAGGGCACCATCGCCATTACCGATGATGCGTATGTCCGCGAACACTTGCTTGCCGGCTCACACACATCATCATCGATAATTGTCATGTCACGTACACTTTAGAGAATATTACTTCATTGATGTAACTTGCCAGCTGATAGTTACAATTTATCATTTCTATGCTAGTTTAGATATTGCTGTTCGCCGCCGAAAGACGCGACCGGGACGTTGGGACGTCCGACCTGAATTTTGGGGGCAGATGCTATTTGGTTTTATCTGTCCACTTCTCCGAAAATGCCAAGTTGATTTATGGCGCCGTATATCGAAGGTTTAGACGGATGCGACCGTTGTAGCAAACTTCGTCATATTCCCCCTCGTTTGATGGGTTTTTTGATTGTGGGGACGCTTTTCCCTGTAGGCGCAAGCCCCTGCAGTTAATTATGCTACCGTATCACGGTAACCACTTTCTCCTTCTCCAGATGGTCACTTCGTGTCGTGTGTGTTTGTTTTATTTTTGGTTGCCCGTGGATTGTATACGGAGACTAATTTATGTTGTCCCCCGTAGGGCGTGGATTAGTCCAAATCCGTATTTTCTTAGATTTGGGTTTGAGTTGGGTTTAAGGATCGTTAATCTCATTTGAGACTAAGATCAACTTAAACGTTTGTTGAGAATACGTTTGTCTAATTTTAGACTAAGATCTACTCAACATGACCATTTAGATCCAACAAAAGAGCATTCGGGCTCTATTGTTTTACTTTAGGGACGTTGCGGTCCATAAGTTTAAGGACATCATAATCCATAACCGTTTAAAGACGTCATAGTCTGTAAAGTTTAAAGACATCATAGTCTATGAGTTTAAGGACCCCACAGTCCGTAAAGTTTAAGGACATCATAGTCCAGTTTAAAGACGTCATAGTCTGTGTGGTTTTGATTCAACCGTTTGGGGATGTACCAAAAGTTATTAGTTATTTGGACCCTTCATCTCTCTGAAGACGTTGAAGAATTACAACGACATATATCAGAGGTATGAAGAGATGTACTCTTGAACCAATGTTGGTTTAGAGATCTGTAGTCATGTTTGGGACTAAGATCAGTTAAAAGATTTATGAGCATATGGGCTCAATTAATCTAAATGAGGGATCTGTGGCCAATTTGGGCTCGGCCTACTCAGTTAAAATGTTGGACATTTAATTAGGCTCAGTCCTTTTTCATTTAACAATACTGAGCATTGGTTTGGGTTCCGACAACATTTTTGTCTTTTATTGAATGCTGAGCACTCATTATGGCTCTGGGGCTTTATTTAAAGAACAATTTATGTTCCCTCAGCGCACACGTGAGGAGCACGTGGCGCGCTTGGCGCTGAGCGCCAGATTTAGAGGGCTAAGGCGCTTCCTGTGAGATAGCACACACGTGAGGAGCACGTGGCGCTGAGCGCCAGACATGGAGCGCTGATGCGCTTTTTATGAAATAGCGCACATGTGAGGAGCACGTGGCGTGCTTGGCGCTGAGCGCCAGTCAATGAGTGCAGAGTGCTCTTTATGAAATAGCGAACACGTGAGGAGAACGTGGCGCGCTTAGCGCTGAGCGCCAGTCAATGAGTGCAGAGCGCTCTTTATGAAATAGCGCACACGTGAGGAGCACGCGATGCGCTTGGCGCTGAGCGCCAACCTTGAAACGCTGGGTGCTTCTTTAAATTGGAGCACTAGGAGCGCTGCGGCGCTGTGCGTCTATCTTGGAGTGCTGAGGCGCTTCTTTTAAAATAGCGCTTGGAGCGCTGGGCGCTGAGCGCCAGACTCGGAGCGCCAATGCGCTTCTTTGATTGGAGCGCCAGAATCTGTTCACCGCCGAACACAGAGACACGACCTCGTAGGTTCGTCTTGCCTGAATTTGGGGGCAGATACTATTTGGTTTTATCCGTTCACCTCTCCGAAAATGCCAAGTTGATTTATGGCACTGTATAGACGGATGCTGCCGTTGTAGCAGACTTCATCAGATTCCCCCTCGTTTAAGGGGTTTTTGATTGTGGGGACACTTTTCCTTGCAGGCGCAAGCCCCTACAGTTAATTACGCTACCGTATCGCGGCAACAACTTTCTCCTTCTGCAGATGATCACTTCGTGTCGTTTGTGTTTGTTTTTTTTTTAACGTTTTTCAAAATTTTTTCAATTTTTATATTTTTAATTAACCCGAAATTTCATAAAGAAAGAAACTACCGTCTCCCCGGCAACGGCGTCATTTGATTTTTGATTGTTTTGTATGCTTTTAATTTTAATTACCGCAATCAAGACGGTTTCGCATGGTAGCTAGCCGGTTGAGTACGGGTCGATCCACAGGGAGATGGAATCTTTTTCTTTATGTTTTAATGAGTTAAATCCGATTAAGTTGAGTTTTGTTTTAAGATTTACTAATGAGATAAAAGATGATAAAAGACCTGCTAGGGTTAGGATTAGGTTAGTTCGAGTTAGGAATATCTCACTTCTTTCAATGCCTTTTATAATATCAGTGTTAAGGTAATCGACAACAACATGGATTAGCACGACTAGGAAGGAACTTACAAGTATAAGCCAGGCTTTCCATGCTTAGTTTCTTCCTTTTGGTCCTTATCCGTTCGTTCTTGTCTCTTAGCCCTAATCTCTAATTAATTCAACCACAACCGGTCTAACTAGGGAATCACCGCTATCTTGTAGGATAGGGTGCCGTAGTGAACGGATTGTGGTTCAATTAAAGGGAGTCCGAATTAAGGTGTTGGGCAAAGAAAGGAGTGAGAGAGATTTCCTTCTCTCAAACCTTCCTTCTCCTGCCCTAACAAGTGAGAAATTACTCACACATTAAAAAGATAAAAATAAAACAAAAGAGAAGGTAGAAAGAATTTAGGTTAAGAGGAATTTACAACTAGCTATCTGAGACCTCACCTAGGCAAGGATCTTACTCAAGCATCATCGTTGTAAAAAAAAAAACAAATAGTAAAGGAGATAACAAAAGAAAAACAATGATTTAATTCTATGAGTAAGTTAACAAATGAAAATTGCAGATAATAAAAATGCGATAAACAAATGCGAGAAAAATAAAAAGAACTTACTTTTATTGATAACCTCTCAAAAACTCACTACAATTTTTCATAGAGAATTTTAAATTCTAGATCTAAAAATAAAAAGAGGCATGCAAATTTGGCTTTGGGTTTTCCTATTTATAGATAGAAAAACCCTAGGTTTATATTCTGATCCATACACGAAATTATAAAACTACTCCAAGAGAGCCGAGTCAAAGCACCGACACTGCCACCGACATGTGCAAAACGCGGGCGCGGTTCCGCAGCAGAAGTGCCTGATTGGCCACGGTTCCACGGCCAATTGGTGGAATCGTGGGGCCATCTTTTCAGGGCTTCTCCAAGTTGCTTTTATCTTCTGATTTATCCACTTGGTTTCTCAGAGTCTCTTCAACTTCCTTCCAGATTTTCAACAGTGCGGAATGATGTGGACTTTTTCATTGAGCTCCGTGTTGAAGTCTTGGATCTTGTGCTGCCCTTGTGCTTTGTGCATTGAAGTGCCTAATGATTTTCCATTTGTCCCTTGAACTGGTAGGCGGCATCATACGAATGGTTAGCGGAGATCAGTATTTATCTATTGTTGATCGTAGTCCCGCATTTGTTGTGACTTTCCATGAATTTCACTGTAAAGAGCTGAGAACCTGTAACCTGAATCTATTTAGCAGAGATGGATCAAAAGTACCTACTTATATGCAATGTGATTAAGAATGGGCGATATAAAAATGCAAAAATATGATATGAATAAATACCCCCAAACTTATCTTTTGCTCGTCCCGAGCAAAACCAATTTTATTCTCAAAATGTCATAACCTCACTTTCGCAGGGAACGCAATTGCACAGAGCTCGTGCAACAAGCCTGTCACGACCCGAAATTGGCACGTGACGGCCCTAATACTACGCAACGCCTAAAGACGTAACGCAATAAAAGAAAGCCAAAAACCCAGAAATCTAAACCATTAAAAAAGACAGGAAAAGATAATAGCAGTTTTGAAACATCTGAAATCACAACCCAAATTCTTTAAAATTCCAACTTTCTTTCTTTAAAATTTTGGCAACACCCCCTTTGTAAAAACTAGCCCCAAAGATGAGTACAACATAAATATAAATGAAGCATCCCCAAACGGGAGCGATTATACGCCTAAGGCAGAAAACAACAATCACAACAAATATACGACGCCGTAGCGAAGAAATAAAAGACAATAGAAAGGAAACTGTATATAAAAGACAACCAAATCCACAAATAATATACAATATCTTTCTCACCAAATCTCTAAGTCAACAAAATAACAGTAGATGGAGAGTACAAGAATACAACAATATACAATACAAAATACAGACAACCACCAAAACCCACCTAAGCAAAACGGCACACTGTGAGTCGATGCGGTATTTGTAGCAAAAGATGATAGATGAATAGCCTGCCTCGACTACCCTAGGGAAACACCCTGCAAAACAACTGTGGCACAACAGGGGTAAGTTACCAACTCGTGGATAGTAATTAACATATGCAGGTAATCGCAAGTATGTACGTACAGCATGAGTCTAAGATATGCAATTAACAGTAATAACAGGTCATATGAATGCAGAATAATGGAAAGTACACTAGCAGGTACAACAAATATATGAAGCAATAATGATATGACAATCAGTACGCAATAATGATGTGAGAATGTAGATATGCAACAATCATGAAGGGTACACTAACAGGTACTACTAATACATGAAACAGTGCAAAAACAGATAAATATGAGGTATGGAGTGAAATATGTCATTTCCACGGAATCCTGACATCGTAGTAGGATCACAATCCATCAAGACACTTAAAATCCCAATTCCTCAAATCAGCCCCCAAATGGCTCTCATATCATATAAGTCTCACATCTTCTCAATGTACAATATCGAATAAATCCCCTATATCCCGAATGTACAAAATCAAGAGAGTCTCGTGTATATATCCAATATCCAATCTCAAATGAATCACCTATATCCCAAATGTCAAATCTCAAGTAACATTCTAACATCCTAAATATATTTGCATAAATAAAAATGATGAGGTCCATACACATATCCCACTCTACTAATATTGGTGTAAGGGTATATATAACAGCGTCCTAACCCACTGTTATATAAACAAAGAGTAATTAGAAATATCATGAAACTAATGTGCCAAGCATCGACACAGAAATACTGATCTATCAGATGCCGTCACCAAGAATAGCATCCTGATAGGTACGTATCACACGCTATCCGAAAAGCACGAGTGCCTAGCTCTGACCCTTGTCTTTTCACGTATCAATAGGTACATGACTCCCAACGGTATCCCCATGATTACCGCCGATTCATTGGTACTGTCACCGGATGGTATGGTTCCCCTGCCGGGCTCATCGGCGTGGTGCATCGACATCCCTTTCTTGCACCGGGGTACCTCCGGGCCTCACCATGTACCCTCTACGGCCTCGACGCCTCCTCGTAGGGGTGTATATATATATATATATCAGAACCGATAAAACTCATGGTGGATGCTGAAATATCATATCAAGGAAACCGGGTTTTTCAAATAATGTATAATTTCATGAACTCCCACGGTTTCCAAATTCAGAAAACATCATGAAAAATCCACATAACAATGCGAAAATCTATGAATATAATATATGCGATATAACTGAAATGTAAGCATATAAAAGGGAAAACCCGGCTAAGTAACATCAGTAAAGGTAAATATGTAACTGTAACTGATATATGTGTAACATACAGGTGTAGCAAGGTATATGTATCTACCTATAAGAACTGATGTAGTATACCCCCCGGATATAAGTGGAATTTGTGAACAAGGTATACCTGTAGCTATATAGTAAAGTGTGTATGTACCTATCACTAATGGTACAATACTTTATAGGTATACAGGTACGCTAAATGTCGTATGTGATAAGAATATGAATCAATGTCACAATGTCCATAACCAAGAAATATAATATCTATAAGTGGTTTGTGTGTGACATGGCAATTATTGACGGTGTGTGTAGCCTACAATCCGTGCTCGTGCAACATGAATCGTCAATAATATGTGCAGTGTTCTACGGCTACTAGTCCAAGCACAACATCTAAATAATAGGGTAAATGTGCAATTCTAAACATAACCTAGAATATGCGACAGGTATTAACATTCCTAGCCCAGACGCATAACGCCATGCGGGCGATTCCCCTGAAGATGTTAAATCTACTCACTTGGTCGCGTGCTACACGTAGCCGACCACCTGCTTCCCTTTCTTTGCTGTGTCCGATGTATCCGCCTGCGAACCTGGAAATTACACAAGGAATCCATATATAAACAAAATATCTCGTAAAACGCGATATCGAAACCAAACGAGAAACTCGCGTCGCGAACTAAACGCGCGTGTATACGATACGCTGAAACGGGTGTATACGCGTCTAAAACTACCCCGACACGTCGCGACTCGCTGGGTCATGAACGCACTCACGTATCGCGCAAACAAAACGAACTAGCAAAACGATATATGGTCCCAGATTTTGCTATAGGTAAAATCATACAAAATTGCCCATGCCAAAACACTGTAAAACATAGCAGACTACCATAGGAAAAACCCCAACACCCCAGCCCCCTACCTGGCCGCAATTTACGGCCAGAAAGCTTAAATTTGCGGCCTGGTTTGGGAATGGAGGGTTCGTGTTCTGGTAGTGTGGTCTAGATTTAGTATGTTGGAGATAGTGCCCTCAGAGTCAATTATTGGATCACAGGTACGCGATTGCAATGATTGCGGAGGACCTATACCGGTAGGACAGTCTTACTCGAGATGATAGTATGCTATCTGGTTTGCCTTTATCAGTCGTGTACATGTTCAGGTGACTGATTACATGTTACACTTTGATAGAGCCCTTAGGATCTTGCTTTACTACCAACAGTATGATGGCGATCATATACGTGAGAGTTGGGTAGTTTATATGCATATCCTTAATTATGGTCCCTAGTCGTGGGAGTTTCGAGACAGGGCATCGATACTCCGGAGTAGACTAGTGTATACAGTCGAGATCCCGACGAGGGGCGGTGGCCGGTCTCACAAGCCACTGGTGTCAGTTGGATCACCTAAGATGTATACATGTGCTCATTGGGTTATGAGTACACCGGACAGGACTCGCCGGGAATCTGCTAGTTAGTACTATACCTATCGTCAGATAGCAGTTCCCTGGTGACATATGTACAGGTTAGTTCATCGACCTGAGGTCGTCATTTGTCTCGTGTGAGTTCCCACTGTGCTTTGATTTCTACCCTACCACGGCTCAAAGGAGTCGTGCAAACAGGTAGTTTTTGGGTACAGTCCTGAGCCACATGGAGGCACGTGAGCGGATCGGCGGGGGATTCGTCTCTCCCGGTATTGGGGGTGAGGTCGTGCTGTGTCTAGGAGAGCCATTACACAAAGCCCACGGCCATGGCAGGAGATTTACTGGTAGGTACTCCGGTAGTATCTCAGGGTGTTATTGGGCTACACTCCGACACGACTTATACTGCTATTGGGGGTCTGACGTTACTAGCCCCGTAGGCAGATATGCGATACTCATAGACGAACGGACCGGACTGTATATACATTGTCACTGTTAGGCTCAGTAGGGTTTCCGGATGAGTTCGCTCATCGGCCTCCCTTGAGGTCAGTCCATGGGCAGCCGTTACGCATAGCTAGTGCCGCTGACGGTTTGTGGTTAAACCCACTGCCAGGGTACCGACGAGTCATTAGAGTCCCCCACAGACAGTTTCCCAAGTTCGGGCGAAACGTTGTAGAGGCCGTATGGTTTTATGGCAGGGTTCGAAAAATGCACGTGCGTTTACGCACGTGTCATTTTTCGGGCAGATAATACTGGTGGGCTTTGGTTTAAGCCGGATCCGAGTATTATATTGAGTAAATATAATATCTTTGTCTCAGTTGCATTTGTATTCGGTCGTAATACAAATGCGGGTATATTTATACAGTTACGGGGTTATCCTGAAATTCGTTTCGGGGTCACTTTTGGAAGTTGCCAGTTTCCAGTTTTTTATCAGCCGTCTTTTAACATTCGGTTAAAGACGGATTTATCTTTTCTTGGATGAGTGTTGAAGATTCTAGAAGCATCTAGAAGGTGGTGACAAGGCTTGTGACTCACTTGTTCATTTATGGTGCATTTATTGTGTTCATACTTTGTGTTCACACTTTGTGTTCACACTAGACTCACCCCCCAACTCCTATAAGATGGCCGGCCCCTTCCCCCCTCTCTCACTTGATGGTTGTTAAAAGGTTATGATAGTTTTTGGGGTGTATGGAAATTTCATAGCTCATTTCATTCCATCACCCGACTTAATTGGCAACTTCATTAACCGTTCGTCCATGGCTTTGGACGAAGCGAGACAAAATATTCTACTCATTCTCTACATCAATCTTGGTCGTCTCTTTTAGCAAACTTGACGACCGAGTTACCTCGAGTCAGAGGCGGGAGCCCGTTTAAAGAATCGTTGACGTGGTGCCACCTGGACGAGCAGATCGGAGATCGACGAGATCGGAGCAGCCGCAACGGAGCGTGGGATGATGGTTAAAGAACGAAGGACTCGGATCATTCGGTATAACCTTTCTACTCTCTTTACAGTTTGTTAGTTTAGTAATAATGGTAAGATCCGGGTTAAAGTATACTATAGCGCCAGTTAAAAAGTTTTTGTTCCGCATTTGGCGTCTGTAGACGGCCGGGGTGCTACCGTGGACTTACAGTGGTATCAGAGCCTCACCATTTTGCTTTACTAACTTGTGTTAATGCGTTTAAAACATCGATCGAACCGGATATCGAAAACCGCAAAATTCAAGTTCACAGTTTCTGTTGATTTTTAAAGGGTTCCAAAAATTATTTTACATATCACAGAAATCTGTGCAGGGTTTTATAAGCACACCGTACAAATTTGGGCTCGTGATTCGACAAGACAGCCGCGGAATCGCGGTCAAACCTATGGTTTGACCGCGCATCCGCGACCATTCTGTGAGATCATGGCCCCAAATTTGTACAGTGGGTTCTTGACTGGAAATTGGGGTTTTTGGTATATATCTTTTGGGCCCAGATTTTGTTACTGTTCAACAGATGTTCGTGGGGCCCACTTCGTGATATTTAGTCGATCGAAATTTAAACATGTTAGTTTACAGTGCTTACATTATATCTCCGACCGGGAATGTCATTTGATCGGTAAACCGCGTCTGATTGCTATAGTTCTTTTAGACGGGTTTGCGAACGTGACATTCGCGTTGATGTTCTGTGTTGTGCTGTGTTGTTGCGGATTTGCCGTGGTGGATAGCAGTGTGCAATGGTAGTGCAGTTTGGATTTATTTGTACATTTGATATTGCGGGGCGAGCGTCCAACATGTGGACTGCCGTCACTGCCTGTTGTATAATATTCTTTTGGGGCATGACCGGGTCGAGGTCGATGTTCCCGTTGTACATATTTTTCATTTCTGTACTAGGTTTTACCCCGCGACGGAGTGCACGGATAGCCGGGTTCTGGAGGGCAACGGGTCCTCATATCATGGCTTTGAGAGGCAGAGGGGCCTTACTCTAAAAATTGGCAGACTATTCGCCGCTCTCGTAGGGGGTACAGGTTGACCCAAGGAGGGGTGCTCAAGCTACCGGATTCCGTGAAGTGTAGGGTGGTCCATTCACTTTGTTGTAGGGGGCTGCCTCGCTTCTGGTTTTGGCGGGTAACTTGCTGCACCCGTAGGGGTCTAGGTTTCATTGCACAGGCTATCCACACGACCAGGGGAACGTCGGGTTTCAGCAGCGGCTCTGTGAAACCCGGGGATCCTAAATTATCTGTATTGTTATGTAATGCTTATTACTTTTCTATAATGTTGCATATTATCACGCCTGGAGCGATTATTGTATATTGGTATATATACTATTAGATGTTGTATATGTTTTGCACCCGCGCTAGTTCAGTCCCCGCTCTGTCGTTAGTTAAGTAACCTAATGGGTGATGACGGGACCCAGTGACGAATGCGGATGGCATATACGTACATTTTATTTTCGTTCTTTTCTAGTGTGATTAATTGATGGGACTGCGTTGATTCTGATCAATGCAAAGGAAAACAAACCTATTTGGAGTTGTTGGAACAAATTTAAAAAAGTGTTATTGCAAAGACGTTTCCTTTTGTTTTGCATAGCGGTATTCAGTGGAATATCCTGCACCTCATTCGACGAGGCAAGGGCCGATATCCCTTCACCGGGACTGACCCCTTGGGCAGAAGTTTGCGTCAGGGTAATAACTTCACTATAGTCGATTACAAGTTGCTTTGCATCATGGTATTCAGTGGAATATCCTGCACCTCATTCCATGAGGAAAGAGCCGAGATCCCTTCACCGGGAGTGACCTCTCTAGCAAAATGTTTTCGCCACTATATTTTAAAAAGCTATCAGGTTCCTTCAGCGATATCAAGTTCACTACGTTAAAGGTTTTTCGCCAAAAACCAGCCGTAGCCCTCCGTCATTTCTTTTGGGTATTCAGTAGTATTCAAGCTATGCATTTTAGCCAAAGTTAAGGCATAGTGTTTGGTAGCTGCTGGGTATTCATTTGTTGCATAGATAGATGAGTTGGTTTGGGACAGTCGTTCTGCCGATTGGCCAAAGTCAGGGGCATGTGCGGGTGGGTTCAAATTAACAAGTGTTAGTTATATGTATGCCCTAGAGGCCATTACTATACATAGGATGTATGTTATAGTGGATGCTTGGACATATATAGGGAGGACTTTCTTGCTCGACATGATAGTATGCTATCTGGTTGCTCTTTACCTTAACGTGTAC
The DNA here is from genome assembly GCA_030015575.1 of Agapanthus africanus. NCBI lineage: Eukaryota > Viridiplantae > Streptophyta > Magnoliopsida > Asparagales > Amaryllidaceae > Agapanthus > Agapanthus africanus. Next base: position 53,556,168 of record CM057347.1, read on the forward strand.
ACTGATTGTCTCTCTGATACATGTTGGTAAAGCCCTTAGGATGTGTACTTGACTACCTGGACTATGATGCGGATCATACTAGTGGGGACATGGTAGTCCATAAGTACATCCTTCAAGGTCCCTAGTCGTGGGTGTATCGAGATGGGGCATCGATATACCAGAGTAGACTAGCGTATACCTTCTCGACCCATACAGATGGGCGATGGATGATCCCATATCCATTGGTGTTTTGACATCAGAGATGATATACGGATGCTCAGTGGAGACTGGGTACACTGGACGGACTCGCCGAGAATTCCCAGATGGTGTTATACCTTACGTCAGATGGCAGTTCTCTGGTGACACTGGTACAGAGTAGTCTGTTGACCCGAGATCGTCATAGAGTCTTGTGTGATTCCCACTGTGCTTTGATTTCCACCTTACCACGTCCAAGAGGGCGTGCAAAACGGTGGTTTTTGGGTACAGTCCCGAATCACATGGAGGCAATGAGCGATAGGAGGGGATTCGTCTCTCCCGGTATAGGGAGTTGATGTTGCGCTGTGTTCGATTGGCTATAACCGGAAATCCCTGGCCAGGGTTGCTGAGATTTACTGGTAAGTGTTACCAGCAGTTTCTCGAACTGTTATAGACCTCATATCGACACGACTTATCGAGCTATTGGGGTCTGACGTTTACCACCCCTAGACGAGATATGCGACATATCAGACGACGAGACCGAACTGTACGGTAAGTGTTACTGGTTGGATTCACAGGAGTGTGAGCGGGCTTGCTCGTCGATCTTCTGATCGCTCAATACCCGGGTGGCCGTTACGTTTAGCAGACCGCTTGCGGCTTGTGGGTGTTTGATATGATCATCACCTGCTGCCGGCGTATTGACGAGTCTTTAGAGTCCTACACAGAGGTTTCCTGGCTCAAGCGAAACGAAATAGGAGCGCATATGAGATATGTGCGGGACCGAGAATAATGCGTGTATGTGATACCGTATTCCATTCTCGCGATGAATGTATCGAATGGTTGTATGCGATATAACCTAGTTATCGAATCAAGGATTGATTCGATAAGCCGATACATTGGATATTAGTCGGTCATATGCGATATGACCGGATCGTTAAATCAAGTGTTGATTTAATGATTTAATGTATAATTATATATATTTGATATATTACTTTGCATTAACTAGTATTGGTTCACTTTAAAAGGATTTTCTCACTTGATGTGCACATTGTATATGTGATATATTTTTGTGTGCACTTGATTGTATCATGTTTGATGATACATGCTCACTTGAGTTTGTGTAAAGATTAAACCATGGTTATTTAAATGGTTAGGGTTTTGTTTTTCATATCTATTTATTTATTTATTTATTTTTTGGAAAAGAAAATGATATGGTGGCTTTCTTTGTTTGCTTGTTGAAGCTTCATGAAGCTTTGAACAAGTCCACCATATTTGTCTCATACTTAACCCTAACCATTCCCACTAACCATAGTCTATTCTCTATACCTAATCATGGTTGCCATATGATAAGTATTGATATTATTTTCTATTTTGAAAATAACTTATCATATTCTATCATCTTCTTCTTCTTTTTCTTCAACATGAAGGAAGCTTGCCTCCATCAATGGCAACTAGTGAAAAGGAGTGAGAAATCCAATTCTAAAGTGAACCCACCTCCTATTTCTTCATCCTCTACCTCTTGCCAAGTAGTAAAGGGTGTTTTCTTCACAAGTTTCATGACTTGAAGTGGGAGCTTGATCTTGTGTTGCCTCGACGTAGATCATCTTCGGCATCGAAGTCGACGACCTAGCCCGCCCATTTCTCCGATGAAGCCGACGCTAGAGTCCGGGATCCGATATGGACAGCGAGGGGACTTCATCACGGAGCCATGGAGGTGGAGAACCGGATCTACAAAGGTTGTAGCCTCTTTCTTTTAGTTAAGTTGTTAACTAGTTTCACTTTTCGCCTAAAATCTAGTTAACGATCCGTATTAGGGTTTCTCGGCACTTGTAAAATTTGAAATTGGCATGGTTGATGCCTTGTGAGACCTCATTAGTGTGTCTAGGAACCCTACAACAAGATAGTGACGGGTAGAACTTGGCATGTGACTTATGACATTTTGACCAAAGCCAAGGTCATAAGAGCATGGGGCAAAAATCATATCGGGAGTTTCTAAAGAAACTGAAACTTGCCAAGTATGCGCATACCTTCTGGAGTGTGATAACGTGAGTGGATTCCATCACGTTATCATGCGATGAGAGTTGGATCCTGATTCCCACTGATGAGTTGGTTTACTCTTCGGGTGATCCCGATTGATTCTTCTTTCAGGTTTGGAGGAGAATTTGACAGGACAGTGGGAGGTTTCCGGATTAGATAAAGTGATAACCATTCTGATCTAGGTTAGAGTGCATGCAGAGTGTTTCTTTTCTCTCTCTCTGGCAGCGACCTTTGACCGACCCTAGACTATGACTCAGTGACCAAGTTGACCGAACCTTCTTAAAATACCGGCTTTTGGATTGTCTGAGTTGCATAATTCATTGCCACTCCTTCTTTTACCCTTTGAATTTCTCAGAACACCCCGTATTACTACGGATATCCACTTCCATTGGATAGATCCATCGTATGGTTATATACAAACTCGAAGGGACTTCTTCGAGGATGGATCCAGGTTCAGGAGAAATAGAATTGGTTTATTCAGTTGTCTTTTATTATCACCTTCTCTCAGATTGCGAGGGCTCCTTGGTTTAGGAGAGTACACCTATTATGCTTATTGGATAGTCTTATTCCAAACCATAGGCAGGTGCCGAAAGATAGGGAATGAAGAAAACCAATTAGCCTAAGTAGGGTGTGCAGAAGGTAATATGTAAAGACAAAATAAAAGGATTAGAAAGAGGGCAAAGTAAATTGCGACTGTTATCATTCACGACCAAACCGCGTACTTCATCGCCACTCCTATTTCACCTTTAACAGAATAAGGTATTATTCAGTTGTCTTTTATCATCACCTTCTCTTAAGTTGCGAGTACTCCTTGGTTTAGGAGGGTACACCTATTATGCTTACTGGATAGTCTTCTTCCAAACCATAGGCTGGGGCCGAACGGTACGAAAGGAAGAAAACCATTTAGCCTAACGATGGTGTACAGAAGGTAATGACTAAAGACAAATAAAGGGATTTGGAGAGATAGCAAAGAAATATACGGTTATAGTCATGAATTGGATTATGGAAGAGGCATTGCTATGAATACCAGGATACCCCTACGAAACATTTTCATATTTCAGTGCATTGTTAAAAGAAAACTGTTTTCCCGATAAGACACTTACTCCAAGGGTATGTATTTACCAGGTTTCATTCTCATATCTGTATGGTTTTACAGATGATGAGTGGGAGTAAGTTATTGGAAATTAGGTGATTATCCTCATTATATCGGAATTCGTTGTAATTGGTGATATTTGAGGAAATCGCCAGGGTACAGTTTTCCACCTACGACGCACAGGTTTTGAGTTGTTCAACTCAGAGGGCTTATACAGAGTATTGTATGTTGTCCAAGTGTCTATCAGGACAAAAGGGCAGGTCCTCATACTATGTTCTGTTTATTTATGACTTCTCTAGTTTTTAGACAAGTGTTTCATAGAAATACAAGGTCTAAGTTTTGAGAAGTTGTGGGTATAAGGATAAAGTAGAGAACCAGGTATCACAAATATCGGGATTCTTCAAAGAGATCGAAGATGTAGATTCTTGTGATTGGTATTCAGATGATAGTAATGGTTTTGAGAAACTTGTTTCTCTTTCAGGTTACTCATAATTGGATGGATTCCTAAGTTGAGTAATGCTAATTAGCCTCTCTCCATTAAGTTGATATGCACTGGAGACAGCTGCATGATTGAATATGGTTCCCATTAAAAAAAGTGCCAAAGTTTCTATATTGGATATAGAATGGTTCATACCTTAAACGATGTTAAGGTACGGGGAGTTGTCCAGCTTATGCTTAAAACCAGACTCTGGATAACTCAGGGCACGTTTCTGTTATGGCTGTTTGTGGGTTGACCCTGGCTATGACGAGGGTTGATATTCTATCATTTAGAAGATCAATAGTGATATTGTTCTTGACTCGCCACAGTTTTAGTAAAATGGATTTTTTCAGAAAACAGTAGTGGGAGTATGGTAGAACTGGAAGTGATTCCAGAACTGCGAACGATTACGGAAAATTTAATAGGACCTATATATTCAATCAGGTTTGACATTCCAATAGCCACTTCGCAGATATGGTGGGTAACCTCAAACACCCGAGAGATACTTCGGTAGCCTCAAGGACGGTGACAGGGAGGTTCTTATCTACCCAGACTTGACACTACTGTTGTTCCAGGCTATGAGACCCGGTAGGAGGGTTGTTGTGGTCAGTGGGAGCAGCGGAAGTTTAGTGGGCAAGTAGCTTATGTCTATTTATAGACTAGAGCAGTTATAGCGGAGATAGATCATCTAATTTTGATATGACAGTCATGGGTTTGACTTCAATCAGAATAGGGGATGGATCTGTTAAGAAGGTAGTAGGATATGATGTCATGGTATTTGGATGACATACACAGAGTAGGAAGTAAAATTCCTATACTACGATCGGTTGTACTGTGGTCGTCACACAGTTGTTTCTCCAGACAGGATATGGATATAATATTTGACATTCTGGTTTCTAGATTTATGGTTTTAGATCTGGATTTGGGTAGTTTCCCAATGTGGGTACTTTGACAGTATTCTAATGGTTTTTAGAATAGATGACTCCTGGCATGGTGATGTACCTGCAGGTGATGGAGTCACCCTTTCTAAAGGTGTCTTACAGACTAAAGGGGAGAGGGATGTGCATGATTTGCAGATCACTTGCTTATGCAATTGAGTCAATCGTGAGATGTCAAGTACCACACCAAATGTTGTTTTTGCACTAGATGCAATAAGTTTGTATTAATCCAATCCTGGAGAAACATAAGGAAGCAGTTTTAGAACATAAGTACATGTTCTACGGATTTGATGACAGCAGCCTCCTTCGGGAGACGGTTATCGTTCCAGGCTTCAAAGGTGACATGGATGACAGAGTGATTGTCAGAGTTATAGTTTTTCTTTTGACGAGGGACAGTATTATGGACAGGTGATCCAAGAGGATACTGTGGGAGGCTTGGTGCAGGATATTGATTAGGTTCAGTGATCGATACAGTCTAAGAAGTTTGGATTTGGAGTTCATTTATGAACTAGGTCCCATCAGATATCCAGACATATTCTAAGACAGGTATTACTCAATTCGGGAGATGGCTTTCTCCGCGAACTTGAGATTAAGAGAGATATAGAAAGAAACACCTAGGCGGATCCACTCACTAAGGCTATTTCTAGAACATAATAGTTTTACAAACGGGCTTTGTGAAATTGATTAGTAGAGGAGTTGGATGTTCGGTTTCACACGGGCTGTGAGTAGGCGACATCGCAATAATTAGCCTTAAGTGCAAGTGGGAGATTGTTGGAGATAGTGCCCTCAGAGTCAATTATTGGATCGCAGGTACGTGATTGCAATGATTGCGGAGGACCTATACCGGTAGGACAGTTTTACTCGAGATGATAGTATGCTATCTGGTTTTCCTTTATCAGTCGTGTACATGTTCAGGTGACTGATTACATGTTACACTTTGATAGAGCCCTTAGGATCTTGCTTTACTACCAACAGTATGATGGCGATCATATACGTGAGAGTTGGGTAGTTTATATGCATATCCTTTATTGTGGTCCATAGTCGTGGGAGTTTCGAGACAGGGTATCGCTACTCCGGAGTAGATTAGTGTATACAGTCGAGACCCCGACGAGGGGCGGTGGCCGGTCTCACAAGCTACTGGTGTCATTTGGATCACCTAAGATGTATACAGGTGCTCATTGGGCTATGAGTACACCGGACAGGACTCGCCGGGAATCTGCTAGTTAGTACTATACCTATTGTCAGATAGCAGTTCTCTGGTGACATGTGTACAGGTTAGTTCATCGACCTGAGGTCGTCATTTGTCTCGTGTGAGTTCCCACTGTGCGTTGATTTCTACCCTACCATGGCTCAAAGGAGTCATGCAAACAGGTAGTTTTTGGGTACAGTCCTTAGCCACATGGAGGCACGTGAGCGGATCGGCAGGGGATTCGTCTCTCCCGGTATTGGGGGTGAGGTCGTGCTGTGTCTAGGAGAGCCATTACAAAAATCCCACGGCCGTGGCAGGAGATTTACTGGTAGGTACTCCAGTAGTATCTCAGGGTGTTATTGGGCTACACTCCGACACGACTTATACTGCTATTGGGGGTCTGACGTTACTAGCTCCCTAGGCAGATATGCGATACTCATAGACGAACGGACCGGACTGTATATACATTGTCACTGTTAGGCTCAGTAGGGTTTCCGGATGAGTTCGCTCATCGGCCTCCCTTGAGGTCAGTCCATGGGCAGCCGTTACGCATAGCTAGTGCCGCTGACGGTTTGTGGTTAAACCCACTGCCAGGGTACCGACGAGTCATTAGAGTCCCCCACAGACAGTTTCCCAAGTTCGGGCGAAACGTTGTAGAGGCCGTATGGTTTTATGGCAGGGTTCGGAAAATGCACGTGCGTTTACGCACGTGTCTATTTTCGGGCAGATAATACTGGTGGGCTTTGGTTTAAGCCGGATCCGAGTATTATATTAAGTAGATATAATATCTTTGTCTCAGTTGCATTTGTATTCGGTCGTAATACAAATGCGGGTATATTTATACAGTTACGGGGTTATCCTGAAATTCGTTTCGGGATCACTTTTGGAAGTTGTCAGTTTCCAGTTTTCTATCCGCCGTCTTTTAACATTCGGTTAAAGACAGATTTATCTTTTCTTGGATGAGTGTGGAAGATTCTAGAAGCATCTAGAAGGTGGTGCCAAGGCTTGTGACTCACTTGTTCATTTATGGTGCATTTATTGTGTTCATACCTTGTGTTCACACTAGATATTTTTCCTTGTTGTCACCTCCCCCTCTCCTACACTCACCCCCCCAACTCCTATAAGATGGCCGGCCCCTTCCCTCCCTCTCTCTCTCACTTGATGGTTGTAAAAAGATTATGATAGTTTTTGGGGTGTATGGAAATTTCATAGCTCATTTCATTCTATCACCCGACTTAATTGGCAACTTCATTAACTGTTCGTCCATGACTTTGGACGAAGCGAGACAAAGTATTCTACTCATTCTCTACATCAATCTTGGTCGTCTCTTTTAGCAAACTTGACGACCGAGTTGCCTCGAGTCAGAGGCGGGAGCCCGTTTAAAGATTCGTTGACGTGGTGCCACCTGGACGAGCAGATCGGAGATCGACGAGATCGGAGCAGCCGCAACAGAGCGTGGGATGATGGTTAAAGAACGAAGGACTCGGATCGTTCGGTATAACCATTCTACTCTCTTTACAGTTTGTTAGTTTAGCAATAATGGCAAGATCCAGGTTAAACTATACGATAGCGCCAGTTAAAAAGTTTTTGTTCCGCATTTGGCGTCTATAGACGGCCGGGGCGCTACCGTGGACTTACATAGTAAGCATTCTCCAGTTTCCTCAATTTTTCCCTGAAGGATCCGGATCAAAAGCGGATCACAGAAAGCTACAATATCGCTTAAAAACACTAATTTTGCACAAAATGGAAACCCTATGGTATTTTAGTGAAATCTGAGGTTAATCTCAATTAAAGTAACCCTAATAACACTTAAATAGGCAGGGTTAACCAACACAATCATCACTTAACCAAAACCCCACACAAATCACCATAATTAGCACAAAACTCACTATTTAACACTAATCGAAACTAAATCTACACAAGCATAGCGACTAGGAATGAGTTCAGAGATTATACCTCACTCACGACCCTAGGCACAAGGAGAACTAGAAGAAAAGAGCCGTTGTTGCTGCTGCTCCATGTGTTGCTGCTGCTGCCTGTGCAGCTGCCGCTGCCAGATGCTGCTGCTGTTGTTTTTACTACTGCTGCTGCGGTTGGTCTTCTGCTGCTGCTTCTTGTGTGTGTGTGTGAGAATGAAAGAAAAGGAAAATGAGAAGAGAAATGAGAGCCAGGGCAAAACCCCTCCCTTCTCTTTCTCTTCCCTCATTAAATGAGGCATGGCTCACACCATGTAGCACCATGCCTTCTCTCTCTCTCTTGGTCAACAATTCAAACCATTTTTCAAACCCTTTTTATTTTTAAAACAACCATACAAGTTAAAACCCAAAACACTTAATACAATTTTTTTAAACTAGATTAGGGAAATGGTTAGCTCACCATACTTGCTAATCATGGCTAAACCCAAATTAACACCCTAATTAACATGCACAAGTGTGTGCAAGGCTAGGAAAATTCTAATAAAATATTCATTAAATAGGATAAAATAATTGAAAATCAATTTGGTAAACTTTTTATTACAAACCATATATTAAAATATAATTAGCCACTAAACACATCCTAAGATATTATAATCTTCCCTCCTTAAAGAAATTCGTCCCCGAATTTAAAAAAATATACTGCTATGCGTACCTTCAAAGAGAAGATTACAAACTCTCAATTCTCGCTCGCAGCCTCCTAAGTGATTACCTCACTATACGGCTACGTCCAAGAAAAATCCTTCACAGATGGCAAGACCCTTGACCGACGTTCCTCCACCTGTCGAGCCACTAACACAAATGGCTGCCGGTGAACGAAAAGATCGAGTCAAGCCGAATGGTCTGGTGCTAAATCATGTGAGAAAGGTCATGAAGGTAATTGCAAAGTATCGACTCAAGGAATACGGGGAGAATACTCAATAATCTGGGCGAAAGTGCCAAATTAAAGGCAACAAAACTAATTCGCTTATAGGATCTCAAAAGGACCTACAATCCTGGGATAAGCTTCCCAAAACTCAACACGTCATTTATCGGAAAAATCCGTAGGAATACATGATTTGCCACTGCGAACTCAAGACTACGACCAACACGGTTGGCATAAGACCTCTGTTTGCACTGGGCCACTATCATCCTGACCTGAATCAACTGGATCATCTCCGAAGTCTCTAGACTAGCTGTTGTCCAAAATTCTACTTACGCAGAGTCAGAAAAACAACAGGCTGGTGATCGATACGACCTAACCCTTAAACCTAAAGGTTGTCAATTGGAACGCTCCCTGATAACTGCTATCAAAGAAGTATCCTAACGATGGCAAGTGACGATCCCAACTGCCGACAACAATTAATACGAACGCACAACTAACAGAGAACAACTGAGCAAACTGAGCATAACCGGACAACAAGCATCCGAATGGAGTCACACCCTGACTAAACCTGGGTAGACACCATAACGAAATTTGTGGAGACCTGCTCCCACTCCCACTTCGGAACGGTTAAAGGTTGCAACTCTCCAGTCGGCCTCAGATGCTCAACCCAAGCACACAAAAGACAGACACCTTGAAACGAAACCCAAAGCTTCTCTTTACATCCCTGCCCACTCGTAACTATCTCACAAGTCGCGTCAATGCTGGTGGAATTGAAAAAATACAGAGAGTTGACAGATATACTTGCTCTAGGGTTTCACGTCTCTACCTGATAATATCAGGTAGACAAACAAGTTCCTAACTTAGCACACCCGTGTCACAAATCAAGGACTCCGAATCATTACCCAGCCGAGTATGCTCAAGTATCACTGACGAACGAGCATCGGCGGGCAGTGTCTCGCGAAAGCGATTAAGGAAAAGTGGTCGGGCGCGGACATGAGCAAGCTGTCCCCTCCATAGAAACGAACTTAAGCTGTACTCAACGATCGCACAAGAACTGTAAATCTGCAGAAGACTATCACATCCGCTGCAGGAAGATGTACATTAAGCTCTGGTGGTCCGTAAAAATCTGACACGACTCTCGAACAAATAGTGTCTCCAAATCTCCAATGCAAAACCACCGCGGCCATCTTCAGATCATGAGTGGGATATCCTTCTCATACTTCCTCCAAATGTAGGGAAGCAAAAGCGATAACTCTATAATGTCACCTCAGTACACACTCGAGCCCCACTCAAGAAACATCACAGTTAAACAACAAAGTCGCCCGAACCAGAAAGCAAAGAAAGAACTGATGCAGTTGTTAACCGAATCTTCAACTACCGAAAACTCCGTACACATGCCTCAGTTCAAAGAAAAGAATCCTCCCTCCCGGTCAATTCAGTCAACGGTGCAGCACTACACTAGCAATCCTGCAAGAAACGGCGGTAAAAACCTGCTAAGCCCAAAATCTGCGGACCTCTGTCTTGCTCACAAGTCTGGGCCTAAGCTGTACGGCCATGATCTTCCTCGGAACCATACAAAAACCGTCTCTCATAACTACAAGACTTAGGAGTCAACACAAACAAGCCTGAAGGAACACTCCGAGAATCTAGCAAACCGCTGGGACGCTCCCAGTATTTGCAAAACAAATCCACAAGTGCTACTCCTGTCCCTCAAGACACATTAAATAGACCAGAATGTCGTCAATCACACAACAATAACTGGTCGAGGAACGGCCTGAAGAAATCCGGTTCATCGTATCTACGAATGCCGCTAGGGCATTGGTGAATCCAAGGACACACCAAGACACACAAAGCCCGTAGCACGCACAAGGCAGTCTTCGGAATGTCATCACTCCGAACCCGCAATAATGATGACCTGATCCCGATCAAACTCAGAAAATGTCTTGCACACTGGAGCTGATCGAAGAAATCGTCAATGCGAGGTAAAGAATACCTATCCACACCGTAAGCCGGTTCAATTGACGGTCCATCAGTCCACAACCGCAAACCATCGTCTTTCTCCCTGACAAACAGAAATAAGAGCTCCCTAATGCGAAACACTCAGACACACGAAACTCACCCAACAACAACTCTGCAGCCGATCCTTAAGCTCCCTAAGCTTTGCCGGCTCATCTGGAACAACGTCGGAAAACTCTCTTACGAAAGGAACCCGGTCCAACAAACCAACTATGGCTACGGTATCACGAATGAACGTAAAGAATCCACGATATCTCCTCAAAATCCGACTAGCGAAACAGGCTGAATTCAAGCTGTGAGAGGCGGCACCACTGTCCACCTGCAAAACAAGAACTGACTCACCGAGGAAAACAAATCCTGACTGTTTCCTCACGGTAGTCCACAGACGCCTAGCACATAACTAACCAGTCCGTGCCCAGGAGAACGTCAAATCCAACACCTCTAGAAGGACCAAAACGACGGACGAGTCTCTATCTCCTATCCAATTGGCACACAACTGAAATACGTGTCGCCCAACAAAAGAATCGCTGACCGAAATTAACTCAAATAAACGGCTAATCTACCCAACACGACTCTCGTCCCAACCACGGCACAAGTGTGGAAAACAAACAGATACATCAAAAGAACATATGAATTAAGGATACCTGAAAACTCTGCATTGGACGCCCGCACGCCCCGATGAGTAGAAGCAAACTCCTGTGTCTGCCCCCTACCCGCAACTGACTGAACTCCTCCTCTGCTAGACTAATCCATCCGAGCGAACCGTCCACGTCCGTGACCTCTCTGAATATGACCCTGACGCAGTGCTAAGGAACAATCCCTGACGAAGTGCTGAAGGCTTCCGCATCGAAAACATCCACGTGGTGACTGCTGACCGTCCTTGGGATGAGAGCTGGACGGCTGTCCTCGTCCTAAGCCTCTGCTACTCCCGCGACGGTCACGAAATCTGTCTCGATGACTAAGCCTCTGTTTCTGGTCTGGTACACCGGTACGAGTCCTCCACTGTCCTGGAACCCTCAGAGTCTCTGGAATACGTGCCTCGTCAAATGGGGCTGCATCCACTGGTACCATGTAGGTGACGGACTGCTGCATGCTGATCCCAAGGAATAACCGAGTAACAGGGGTGACAACCTCCTATCGCAGTGCTCGGACGGTCTCAACAAATGAACTCATCGTCTGGCGCATGTCCTGCATCTCTGCCACAAGCCTAGCGAGCTGATCTGTCGAAGGCTGATCCGTCTGCACCTGTGCAACTAGAGTGCCATCCTGGTCAGTGCTCGTCTCACCTGAACCAACTCTGACCTCGGTCCTCGCTGCATCACTTTGAGTCCCCATAGTCATCGGTGGTAAGGCTATACATAGAGATAAGATTCGATGAGAACACGGAAATCGAATCATAAGGATATGAATCAAAGATGGAATTTCAAGCAATGTACTTAGGTCACTTTAGGCGAAGTACCGCATCGTGAGTATGCTGCAGACATACACAAACTACGTTACTCTGCTTAAGCAACCTACTCCATCATACCAAGGTCATCCTACACTCCGAAAGGTAAAACCTAGCGCTCTGATACCAACTTTGTCACGACCCGAAATTGGCACGTGACGGCCCTAATACTACGCAACGCCTAAAGACGTAACGCAGTAAAAGAAAGCCAAAAACCCAGAAATCTAAACCATTAAAAAAGACTGTAAAAGATAATAGCAGTTTTGAAACATCTGAAATCACAACCCAAATTCTTTAAAAGTCCAACTTTCTTTCTTTAAAATTTTGGCAATACCCCCTTTGTAAAAACTAGCCCCAAAGATGAGTACAACATAAATATAAATGAAGCATCTTTAAACGGGAGCAATTACACGCCCAAGGCGGAAAACAACAATCACAACAAATATACGACGCCGCAGCGAAGAAATAAAAGACAATAGAAAGGAAACTGTATATAAAAGACAACCAAATCCACAAATAATATACAATATCGTCCTCACCAAGTCTCTAAGTCAACAAAATAACAGTAGATGGAGAGTACAAGGATACAACAATATACAATACAAAATACAGACAACCACCAAAACCCACCTAAGCAAAACGGCACACTGTGAGCCGATGCGGTATCTGTAGCAAAAGATGATAGATGGATAGCCTGCCTCGACTACCCTGGGGAAACACCCTGCAAAACAACTGTGGCACAACGAGGGTGAGTTGCCAACTCGTGAATAGTAATTAACATATGCAGGTAATCGCAAGTATATACGTACAGCATGAGTCTAAGATATGCAATTAACAGTAATAACAGGTCATATGAATGCAGAATAATGGAAAGTACACTAGCAGGTAAAACAAATATATGAAGCAATAATGATATGACAATCAGTACGCAATAATGATGTGAGAATGTAGATATGCAACAATCATGAAGGGTACACTAACAGGTACTACTAATACATGAAACAGTGCAAAAACAGATAAATGTGAGGTATGGAGTGAAATATGTCATTTCCACGGAATCCTGATATCGTGGTAGGATCACAATCCATCAAGACACTCAAAATCCTAATTCCTCAAATCAACCCCCAATTGGCTCTCATATCATATAAGTCTCACATCTCCTTAATGTACAATATCGAATAAATCTCCTATATCCTGAATGTACAAAATCAAGAGAGCCTCGTATATATATCCAATATCCAATCTCAAATGAATCACCTATATCCCAAATGTCAAATCTCAAGTAACATTCAAACATCCTAAATATATTTGCATAAATAAAAATGATGAGATCAATACACATATATTAGCGTCCCACTCCACTAATATTGGTGTAAGGGTATATATAACAACGTCGTAACCCACTGTTATATATACAAAGAGTAATTAGAAATATCATGAAACCAATGTGCCGAGTATCGACACAGAAATACCGATCTATCAGATGCCGTCACCAAGACTAGCATCCTGATAGGTACGTATTACACGCTATCCGAAAAGCACGAGTGCCTAGCTCTGACTCTCGTCTTTTCACGTATCAATACGTACATGACTCCCAACGGTATCCCCATGATTACCGCCGATTCATTGGTACTATCACCGGATGGTATGGTTCCCCTGCCTGGCTCATCGGCGTGGTGCATCGACATCCCTTTCTTTCCCTGGGGTATCTCCGTGCCCCACCATGTACCCTCTACGGCCTCGACGCCTCCTCGTAGAGGTATATATATATATAAGAACCGATAAAACTCATGGTGGATGCTGAAATATCATATCAAGGAAACCGGGTTTTTCAAATAATGCATAATTTCATAAACTCCCGCGGTTCCCAAATCCAGAAAACATCATGAAAAATCCACATAACAATGCGAAAATCCATGAATATAATATATGCGATATAACTGAAATATAAGCATACAAAAGGAAAAACCCGCTAAGTAACATCAGTAAAGGTAAATATGTAACTGTAACTGATATATGTGTAACATATAGGTGTAGCAAGGTATATGTATCTACCTATAAGAACTGATGTAGTATACCCCCGGGTATAAGTGGAATATGTGAACAAGGTATACTTGTAGCTATATAGTAAAGTGTGTATGTACCTATCACTAATGGTACAATACTCTATAGGTATACAGGTACGCTAAATGTCATATGTGATAAGAATATGAATCAATATCACAATGTCCCTAACCAAGCAACATAATATCTATAAGTGGTTTGTGTGTGACATGGCAATTATTGACGGTGTGTGTAGCCTACAATCTGTGCTCGTGCAACATGAATCGTCAATAATATGTGCAGTGTCCTACGGCTACTAGTCCAAGCACAACATCTAAGTAATAGGGTAAATGTGCAATTCTAAACATAACCTAGAATATGCGACAGGTATTAACATTCCTAACCCAGACGCATAACGCCATGCGGGCGATTCCCCTGTAGATGTTAAATCTACTCACTTGGTCGCGTGCTACACGTAGCCGACCACCTGCTTCCTTTTCTTTGCTGCGTCCGATGTATCCCCCTGCGAACCTGGAAATTACACAAGGAATCCATATATAAGCAAAATATCTCGCAAAACGCGATATCGAAACCAAACGAGAAACTCGCGTCGCGAACTAAACACGCGTGTATACGATACGCTGAAATGGGTGTATACGCATCTAAAACTACCCCGACACGTCGCGACTCGCTGGGTCACAGGACGCACTCACGTATCGCGCAAACAAACGAATTAGAAAAATGATATATGGTCCCAGATTTTGCTACAGGTAAAATCATACAAAATTGCCCATGCCAAAACACTGTAAAACATAGCAGACTACCATAGGAAAAACCCCAACACCCCAGCCCCCTACCTTGCCGCAATTTGCGGCCAGAAAGCTTAAATTTGCGGCCTGGTTTGGGAATGGAAGGTTCGTGTTCTGGTAGTGTGGTCTAGACCTAGCAAGCATGCTCCAGTTTCCTCAATTTTTCCCTGAAGGATCCGGATCAAAAGCAGATCACAGAAGCTACAATATCGCTTAAAAACACTAATTTTGCACAAAATGGAAACCCTATGGTATTTTAGTGAAATATGAGGTTAATCTCAGTTAAGGTGACCCTAATAACACTTAAATAGGCAGGGTTAACCAACACAATCATCACTTAACCAAAACCCCACACAAATCACCATAATTAGCACAAAACTCACAATTTAACACTAATCGAAACTAAATCTACACAAGCTTAGCAACTAGAATGAGTTCAGAGATTATACCTCACTCACGAACCTAGGCACAAGGAGAACTAGGAGAAAAGAGCTGCTGTTGCTCCTGGGGCTGCTGCTCCATGTGCTGCTGCTGCTGCCTGTGCTGCTGCCGCTGCCAGATGCTGCTGCTGTTGTTGTTACTGCTGTTGCTGGTCTTCTGCTGCTGCTTCTTGTATGTGTGTGTGTGAGAATGAGAGAAAAGGAAAATGAGAAGAGAAATGAGAGCCAAGGCAAAACCCTTCCTTTCTCTTTCTCTTCCCTCATTAAATGAGGCATGGCTCACACCATGTAGCACCATGCCTTCTCTCTCTCTCTCGGTCAACAATTCAAACCATTTTTCAAACCCTTTTTATTTTTAAAACAACCATACAAGTTAAAACCCAAAACACTTAATACAATTTCTTTTAAACTAGATTAGGGAAATGGTTAGCTCACCATGTTTGCTAATCATGGCTAAACCCTAAATTAACACCCTAACTAACATGCACAAGTGTGTGCAAGGCTAGGAAAATTCTAATAAAATATTCATTAAATAGGATAAAATAATTGAAAATCAATTTGGTAAACTTTTTATTACAAACCATATATTAAAATATAATTAGCCACTAAACACATCCTAAGATGTTACAATCTTCCCTCCTTAAAGAAATTCGTCCCCGAATTTAAAAAAATATACTGCTATGCGTACTTTCAAAGAGAAGATTACAAGCTATCAATTCTCGCTCGCAGCCTCCCAAGTGATTACCTCACAATACGGCTACGTCCAAGAAAAACCCTTCATAGATGGCAAGACCCTTGACCGAAGTTCCTCCACCTGTCGAGCCACTAACACAAATGGTTGCCGGTGAATGAAAAGATCGAGTCAAGCCAAATGGTCTGGTGCCAAATCATGTGAGAAAGGTCATGAAGGTAATTGCAAAATATCGACTCAAGGAATACGGGGAGAATACTCAATAATCTGGGTGAAAGTGCTAAATTAAAGGCAACGAAACTAACTCGCTTATAGGATCTCAAAAGGACCTACAATTCTGGGATAAGCTTCCTAAGACTCAACACGTCATTTATCGGAAAAATCCGTAGAAATACATGATTTGTCACTGCGAACTCAAGCCCATGACCAACACGGTTGGCATAAGACCTCTGTTTGCACTGGGCCACTATCATCCTGACCTGAATCAATTGGATCATCTCCGAAGTCTCTAGACTAGCTGGGGTCCAAAATCCTACTTACGCAGAGTCAGAAAAACAACAGGCTGGTGATCGACATGACCTAATCCTTAAACTTAAAGGTTGTCAATTGGAACGCTCCCTGATAACTGCTATCAAAGAAGTATCCTAACGATGGCAAGTGACGATCCCAACTGCCGACAACAATTAATACGAACGCACAACTAACAGAGAACAACTGAGTAAACTGAACATAACCGGACAACAAGCATCCGAATGGAGTCACACCCTGACTAAACCTGGGTAGACACCATAACGAAATTTGGGGAGACCTGCTCCTACTCCCACTTCGGAACGGTTAAAGGTTGCAACTCTCCAGTCGGCCTCAGATGCTCAACCCAAGCACACAAAAGACAGACACCTTGAAACGAAACCCAAAGCTTCTCTTTACATCCCTGCCCACCCGTAACTATCTCACAAGTCGCGTCAATGCTGGTGGAATTGAATGAATACAGAGAGTTGACAGATGTACTTGCTCTAGGGTTTCACGTCTCTACCTGATAATATCAGGTAGACAAACGCGTTCCTAACTTAGCACACCCATGTCACAAATCAAGGACTCCGAATTATTACCCAGCCGAGTATGCTCAAGTATCACTGACGAAAGAGCATCGACGGGCAGTGTCTCGTGAAAGCGATTACGGAAAAGTGGTCGGGCGCGGACATGAGCAAGCTGTCCCCTCCGTAGAGGCAAACTTAAGCTGTACTCAACGATCGCACAAGAACTGTAAATCTGCAGAAGACTATCACAACAATCAAAATCCGCTGCAGGAAGATGTACATTAAGCTCTGGTAGTCCATGAAAATCCGACATGACTCTTGAACAAATAGTGTCTCCAAATCTCCAATGTAAAACCACCGCGTCCATCTTCAGATCATGAGTGGGATATCCTTCTCGTACTTCCTCCAAATGTAGGGAAGCAAAAGCGATAACTCTGTAGTGTCACCTCAGTACACACTCGAGCCCCACTCAAGAAACATTATAGTTAAACAACAAAATTGCCCGAACCAGAAAGCAAAGAAAGAACTGATGCAGTTGTTAACCGAATCTTCAACTGCCGAAAACTCCGCACACATGCCTCAGTTCAAAGAAAAGAATCCTCCCTCCCGGTCAATTCAGTCAACGGTGCAGCACTACACTAGCAATTCTGCACGAAACGGCGGTAAAAACCAACTAAGCCCAAAATCTGCGGACCTCTGTCCTGCTCACAAGTCTGGGCCTAAGCTGTACAGCCACGATCTCCTTCGGAACCATACAAAAACCGTCTCCTGTAACTACAAGACTTAGGAGTCAACACAAATAAGCCTGAAGGAACACTCCGAGAATCTAGCAAACCGCTGGGACGCTCCCAGTATTTGCAAAACAAATCCTCAAGTGCTACTCCTGTCCCTCAAGACACATTAAATAGACCAGAATGTCGTCAATCACACAACAATAACTGGTCGAGGAACGGCCTCAAGAAATCCGGTTCATCGTATCTACGAATGCTGCCAGGGCATTGGTGAATCCAAGGACACACCAAGACACACAAAGCCCATAGCACGCACAAGGCAGTCTTCGGAATTTCATCACTCCGAACCCGCAATAATGATGACCTGATCCCGAAAAAACTCAGAAAATGTCTCGCACTCTGGAGCTGATCGAAGAAATCGTCAATGCGAGGTAAAGGATACCTATCCGCACCGTATGCCGGTTCAATTGACGGTCCATCAATCCACAACCGCAATCCGTCGTCTTTCTCCCTGACAAACAGAAATAAGAGCTCCCTAATGCGAAACACTCAGACACACGAAACTCCCCCAACAACAACTCTGCAGCCGATCCTTAAGCTCCCTAAGCTTTGCCGGCTCATCTGGAACAACGTCGGAAAACTCTCGCACGAAAGGAACCCGGTCTAACTAACCAACTATGGCTATGGTATCACGAATGAACGTCAAGAATCCACGACATCTCCTTAAAAGCCGACTAGCGAAACAGGCTGAATTCAAGCTGTGAGAGGTGGCACCACTGTCCACCTGCACAACAAGAACTGACTCGCCGGGGAAAACAAATCCTGACTGTTTCCTCACGGTAGTCCACAGACGCCTAGCACGTAACTAACCAGTCCGTGCCCAGGAGAACGTCAAATCCAACATCTCTAGAAGGACCAAAACGACGGACGAATCTCTATCTCCTATCCGATTGGCACACAACTGAAATACGTGTCGCGCAACAAAAGAATTGCTGACAGAAGTTAACTCAAATAAACGGCTAATCTACCCAACACGACTCTCGTCCCAACCACGGCACAAGTGTGGAAAACAAACAGATACATCAAAAGAACATATGAATTAAGGATACCTGAAAACTCTGCATTGGACGCCCGCGCGTCCTGATGAGTAGAAGCAAACTCCTGTGTCTGCCCCCTACCCGCAACTGACTGAACTCCTCCTCTGATAGACTGACCCCTCCGAGCGAACCATCCACGTCCACGACCTCTCTGAATATGACCCTGACGCAGTGCTAAGGAACAATCCCTGACGAAGTGCTGAAGGCTTCCGCATCGAAAACATCCACGTGGTGACTGCTGACCCTCCTTGGGATGAGAGCTGGACGGCTGCCCTCGTCCTAAGCCTCTGCTACTCCCACGACGGTCACGAAATCTGTCTTGACGACTAAGCCTCTGTCTCTGGGCTGGTACACCGGTATCCTGGAACCCTCAGAGTCTCTGGAATACGTGCCTTGTCAACTGGGGCTGCATCCACTGGTGCCATGTAGGTGACAGACTGCTGCATGCTGATCCCAAGGAATAACTGAGTAACAGGGGTGACAACCTCCGGTCGCAGCGCTCGAACGGTCTCAACAAATGAACTCATCGTCTGGCGCATGTCCTGCATCTCTACCACAAGCCTAGCGAGCTGATCTGTCGAAGGCTGATCCGTCTGCACCTGTGCAACTAGAGTGCCATCTTGGTCAGTGCTCGTCTCACCCGAACCAACTCTGACTTCGGTCCTCGCTGCATCACTCTGAGTCTCCATAGTCATCGGCGGCATGGCTATACATAGAGATAAGATTCGATGAGAACACGGAAATCGAATCACAAGGATACGAATCATCAAAGAAGGAATTTCTAGCAATGTACTTAGGTCACTTTAGGCGAAGTACCGCATCGTGAGTATGCTGCAGACATACACACACTACGTTACTCTACTTAAGCTACCTACTCCATCATACCAAGGTCATCCTACACTCCGAAAGGTAAAACCTAGCGCTCTGATACCAACTTTGTCACGACCCAAAATTGGCACGTGACGACCCTAATACTACAAAACGCCTAAAGGCATAACGCAGTAAAAGAAAGCCAAAAACCCAGAAATCTAAACCATTAAAAAAGACAAGAAAAGATAATAGCAGTTTTGAAACATCTGAAATCACAACCCACATTCTTTAAACGTCCAACTTTCTTTCTTTAAAATTTTGGCAACACCCCCTTTGTAAAAACTAGCTCCAAAGATGAGTACAACATAAATATAAATGAAGCATCCCGAAACGGGAGCAATTACAAGCCCAAGGCGGAAAACAACAATCACAACAAATATACGACGCCGTAGCGAAGAAATAAAAGACAATAGAAAGGAAACTGTATATAAAAGACAACCAAATCCATAAATAATATACAATATCGACCTCACCATGTCTCTAAGTCAACAAAATAACAGTAGATGGAGAGTACAAGGATACAACAAATATACAATACAAAATACAGACAACCACCAAAACCCACCTAAGCAAAACGGCACACAGTGAGCCGATGCGGTATCTGTAGCAAAAGATGATAGATGGATAGCCTGCCTCGACTACCCTGGGCAAACACCATGCAAAACAACTGTGGCACAACGGGGGTGAGTTGCCAACTCGTGAATAGTAATTAACATATGCAGGTAATCGCAAGTATGTACGTACAGCATGAGTCTAAGATATACAATTAACAGTAATAACAGGTCATATGAATGCAGAATAATGAAAAGTACACTAGCAGGTATAACAAATATATGAAGCAATAATGATATGACAATCAGTACGCAATAATGATGTGAGAATGCAGATATGCAACAATCATGAAGGGTACACTAACAGGTACTACTAATACATGAAACAGTGCAAAAACAGATAAATGTGAGGTATGGAGTGAAATATGTCATTTCCACGGAATTCTGACATCGTGGTAGGATCACAATCCATCAAGACACTCAAAATCCTAATTCCTCAAATCAGCCCTCAATTAGCTCTCATATCATATAAGTCTCACATCTCCTCAATGTACAATATCGAATAAATCCCCTATATCCCGAATATACAAAATCAAAGAGTCTCGTATATATATCTAATATCCAATCTCAAATGAATCACCTATATCCCAAATGTCAAATCTCAAGTAATATTCTAACATCCTAAATATATTTGCATAAATAAAAATGATGAGTTCAATACACATATATTAGCGTCCCACTCCACTAATATTGGTGTAAGGGTATATATAACAGCGTCCTAACCCACTGTTATATATACAAAGAGTAATTAGAAATATCATGAAACCAATGTGCCAAGCATCGACACAGAAATACTGATCTATCAGATGCCGTCACCAAGATTAGCATCCTGGTAGGTACGTATCACATGCTATCCAAAAAGCACGAGTGCCTAGTTCTAACCCTCGTCTTTTCACGTATCAATACGTACATGACTCCCAACGGTATCCCCATGATTACCGCCGAGTCATTGGTACTGTCACCGGATGGTATGGTTCCCCTGCCGGGCTCATCGGCGTGGTGCATCGACATCTCTTTCTTGCCCCGGATACCTCCGGGCCCCACCATGTACCCTCTACGGCCTCGACGCCTCTTCATAGAGGTATATATATATCAGAACCGATAAAACTCATGGTGGATGCTGAAATATCATATCAAGAAAACTGGGTTTTTCAAATAACGCATAATTTCATGATCTCCCACGGTTCCCAAATCCAGAAAACATCTTGAAAAATCCACATAACAATGTGAAAATCCATGAATATAATATATGCGATATAACTGAAATGTAAGCATATAAAAGGAAAAACCCGCTAAGTAACATCAGTAAAGGTAAATATGTAACTGTAACTGATATATGTGTAACATACAGGTGTAGCAAGGTATAGGTATCTACCTATAAGAACTGATGTAGTATACCCCCCGGGTATAAGTGGAATATGCGAACAAGGTATACCTGTAGCTATATAGTAAAGTGTGTATGTACCTATCACTAATGGTACAATACTCTATAGGTATACAGGTACGCTAAATGTCATATGTGATAAGAATATGATCAATGTCACAATGTCCCTAACCAAGCAACATAATATCTATAAGTGGTTTGTGTGTGACATGGCAATTATTGATGGTGTGTGTATCCTACAATCCGTGCTCGTGCAACATGAATCGTCAATAATATGTGCAGTGTCCTACGGCTACTAGTCCAAGCACAACATCTAAATAATAGGGTAAATGTGCAATTCTAAACATAACCTAGAATATGCGACAGGTATTAACATTCCTAGCCCATACGCATAACGCCATGCGGGCGATTCCCCTGTAGATGTTAAATCTACTCACTTGGTCGCGTGCTACACGTAGCCGACCACCTGCTTCCCTTTCTTTGCTGCGTCCGATGTATCCGCCTGCGAACCTGGAAATTACATAAGGAATCCATATATAAGCAAAATATCTCGCAAAACGCGATATCGAAACCAAACGAGAAACTCGCGTCGCGAACTAAACGCGCGTGTATACGATACGCTGAAACGGGTGTATAAGCGTCTAAAACTACCCCGACACATCGTGACTCGCTGGGTCACAGAACGCACTCACGTATCGCGCAAACAAAACGAACTAGCAAAACGATATATGGTCCCAGATTTTGCTACAGGTAAAATCATACAAAATTTCCCATGCCAAAACACTGTAAAACATAGCAGACTTCCATAGGAAAAACCCCAACACCCCAGCCCCCTACCTGGCCGCAATTTGTGGCCAGAAAGCTTAAATTTGCGGCCTGGTTTGGGAATGGAGGGTTCGTGTTCTGGTAGTGTGGTTTACACCTAGTAAGCATGCTCCAGTTTCCTCAATTTTTCCCTGAAGGATCCGGATCAAAAGCAGATCACAGAAAGCTACAATATCGCTTAAAAACACTAATTTTGCACAAAATGGAAACCCTATGGTATTTTAGTGAAATCTGAGGTTAATCTCAGTTAAGGTGACCCTAATAACACTTAAATAGGCAGGGTTAACCAACACAATCATCACTTAACCAAAACCCCACACAAATTAGCACAAAACTCACTATTTAACACTAATCGAAACTAAATCTACACAAGCTTAGCAACTAGGAATGAATTCCGAGATTATACCTCACTCACGACCCTAGGAACTAGGAGAACTAGAAGAAAAGAGCTGCTGTTGCTGCTGGGGCTGCTGCTCCATGTGGTGCTGCTGCTGCTGCCAGATGTTGCTGTTGTTGTTACTGCTGTTGCTGCTGCTGCTGGTCTTCTGCTGCTGCTTCTTGTGTGTGTGTGTGAGAATGAGAGAAAAGGAAAATGAGAAGAGAAATGAGAGCTAAGGCAAAACCCCTCCCTTCTCTTTCTCTTCCCTCCTTAAATGAGGCATGGCTCACACCATGTAGCACCATGCCTTCTCTCTCTCTCTCTTGGTCAACAATTCAAACCATTTTTCAAACCCTTTTTATTTTTAAAACAACCATACAAGTTAAAACCCAAAACAATTAATACAATTTTTTTTAAAACTAGATTAGGGAAATGGTTAGCCCACCATGTTTGCTAATCATGGCTAAACCCCAAATTAACACCCTAATTAACATGCACAAGTGTGTGCAAGGCTAGGAAAATTCTAATAAAATATTCATTAAATAGGATAAAATAATTGAAAATCAATTTGGTAAACTTTTTATTACAAACCATATATTAAAATATAATTAGCCACTAAACACATCCTAAGGTGTTACAAAGCCGTTAAACCTCTAGGTGTCCCTAGTAGGAGGAGTGTTGTCTCCTGAGGGTTTTCAGCGGACACTACCCATAAAATCCGATCAATTTGGCCGTTGACTTTAATTCTTCAATTCAGTATTCTAGCAAGAAATTCTATTATCTTCAACTTAGAAATTATCAACCCGTATTTTTCACACTTCCTTTTCATTTATCTTAAGATCATATACGTTTTGCTAATTTATAAAGCTTTCAGCATTTCCTAAGTTTTCCTCCTAAGGCGCAATCTTAACTCAGGAATTTTTATCATCTCTACTGAAGATATAAGCCCTATCTGTTATTCCTATCTCTCCTCCAAACTCCAATTATATACCCCTACGTGTGTGTAATTATCACCCCTACACTTGGAAATTCAATTCAAGCTATCATACTTTTGTCCATCTTCGAAAATACTTTTAGTTGGTGAATTTTAGATGAAATTACTCACACATCCTTCATGTGACCGTTAATACTTCTTGAGGTACTAAATGACCGATTACAAAATGTGCTTGCGCATTTAGGCGTAATTTCTCGTCTTGCAATACCTAAGGCTTAGTAGTGACTCCCGAACCAGTTGGTCTAAGGCACTAGGTGATAAAGCACCCTCGCTATATTTTTTATTTATGCTGCCTTAAGCAATTACAAAACCAGTGTTCATTTTTTTTATCTCTTTATTCAACACTTATACTTTTATTTTATTTTCCTTCATACTAAGGATATTAGACAAGAGTATTTCAAGGTATCCTCTACTATCACAAGTTTCAAGATGTGTGTGAGTGCGTGAAGTAGGGTATATATTTTCAGAATTTGGACTTAAGATTCAGAATTATTTTTCAGACTCATACTTCAAATAGAGCATTCGATATTTTTCCCTTATTTCGATTTAGCCCAAGAACTGAACCCAAAATTTGCCTATTTCTAAATAAACTATAAGGACATATATTTTCTACAGTTAAATTTTAAGAAAGGTTATTTTTAGGGTTTTTAATTTACTAAGTTTAGGATCTAGTTTTTCCTAACTAGTTAACGTCATGTTGAGCTTGAGTCAAATATTGCCAAAATTGAAATTTTTAATTTTTAAAATTTTTCAATTTTTATATATATTTTGTTTTATATATATATATATTTTTATATCTTTTTAAAGATGTAATGCAGAGAAATAAGATACGGAATTAAATATGCAAACAAATATGTACAAAAATAAAAATATGCAGATTCAAAGATAACTATATACAAACAACCTTCACCCCCAAACATAAACTTGACAGTGCCCTCACTGTCAGGCTACACCAAGAGTCAAAATTGTCGGCGGTCCTATGTTTTTTTTAAAAAGAAAACAAAAAATATATATACAAAAAAAGATCCCCTCAATCTTAAGTGAAACAGTGTTTCCACTATTTAAGCATTAAAATTCAGAGTTAGGGGGGAGAGAACAGTATCAAGCTATACAGGGCCTTACAAAGGCCAAAAGTTAACACCAACCATTCAAATTTTTTATTGTTATAATGATGTGGTCGGTGAAAGAATATGGAGAGGAAAGAAATGGAGAATACGCGAGACCGTATGCGGAGAGAAGCGGGATATGGTCTTGGTGGAGGAGAAGAATGGCGGAAGGGAGAAAGAAGTGGAATACGAACTTGAGGGTGGAAATGGATTGAATAAATTAGTACAATCTGTAATGATCGATGTGAAAAGATGGATTGTACTAATCTATCAATATGTCGAGAAATTGGATCAAATCCCTCAAGAGTCGTGAGAAAACATGGGTAGACCGAACTTGGCAAACCAGACAAAGGATGTGAAAGTGAGACGGTGTCTTGCAAGGTCGGAACGATGGAAAGGATGGAGGGGTGTACACAGTCAATGAAAGGGACAAGATGACTTGGAAAATCTGACTCATCAAGTAAAATCGGTTCATCCTCACTACTATCCTCAAAATTCTCCTCAAAAATCTGCTTATCCATGCATTTATCATCATTAATATCAAGACGCATATTGAGTTCGGGAAAAACAGTTAATGAATCGGGAGGATGTCCACATGGAAGTGAAAGGACATGGTGAATTGGAGAGACAAACTCATCCAAAACTGTGGGTTCATCATCCAAAATATCCCCAGCGTCAATATTCTCAATCAAGTTCTCAGACACCTCATCAAAAGCATAGATATTAATCAATTCAGGTTCTAGAGTGGAGGTGTAGAGTTCAAAAGGATTGGCGATGGTTTCACTCGAAAGGGACCCTTCACAATCAGGTAAATCAAATACTACAAAGTTGCACAACTCATTAAACGTTCTATCTTCAACTGGTGAATCATTTGGGATACTTGATAGACATTCAAAACAGGAGTTGTAGGATTCAATTGGGGTTGGGTAGGTTTGATTTAGAAGGGTGCACAGCTCACTCTCTCCACTCAAATTCTCAATCTGTCCAACCGCCTCATCATACATTGGAAAATTTGGAACTAGTTGGAAACTAGCTACCGGGTCACTAGGTTGTATAAGGGCGGCTATGGACGCATTGAAATCTATCATCTGTTGGCATGACGCTACCCTAAAGTCTTCCAACAACTGTTCCAGACTAGACATGGGTTGTGAAGGAGTTTCAGTAAAAGATTCAAAGTTGTTTGGATACTGGAAACTCCCAAATGGCTGTTTAGAAGCAATGTCTAGGGAATGTGCAAAAGTCGGGTAGGACTGGTAGGAATTGAATAGTTGGACAGGAGTAGGATCAACATTTGGATAAGAAGGTGAATGGAATTGTTGACCCAATGAATTCGCAGTGGTGAAATAAGTGAAAGATCGGTTAGGAGATTGTTCAATACGTTCAGCAAGAGACATAGGTTTTGGGATTACAACTGGACTCTCAAAAGGGGTATCAATATGAGAAGGGGTGAATGTTTGAAACGGTTGATACGAAGTGGATTGCTGAGTCCAATTGTTTGTCCTAAACGCGTCTATTCAATCTTTCAAAGAGATTTTTGGCATGGAGGGATCGTTCGAACTTCGGCCAAAGCAAGAACTGTAGGAAGTTATGTCTGGTTGTGGGTACCAAAGTTCGGCAAGAGTTTTGCGAGGTGGGGTACCCATGTTAGAAGAGTGAAAAGGTAAGGGTGAAGGAAGTGTTTTTTTTTAAAAAAAATTTATTATTTTTTTAGAAAAAATGTTTGTTTTTGGAGTTTTGAAATTGTTATTTTTTGAAAGAATACGGAATTATGGGACTAACTTTGTACAAGCACAAT
Source organism: Agapanthus africanus (assembly GCA_030015575.1). Lineage (NCBI taxonomy): Eukaryota > Viridiplantae > Streptophyta > Magnoliopsida > Asparagales > Amaryllidaceae > Agapanthus > Agapanthus africanus. Next base: position 53,583,190 of record CM057347.1, read on the forward strand.
CACAATCACAATATGCACAAACAATACCTAGAGCTAGGGTCTTCTAAGTCCACTAGACTGCTCCTAACTGTTCCAAAGTGACAAGTTGTGAGATAACCCTCAAATCGTCTCTTCACTGCCAATTGTGGCCAGGTAAGCACAAATGAAGAAAGGAGGATTCCGCTCACGAATCACCGTGAGACGAGCCTTTTAAAATTACCTTTCTTACTTGTCTAGCTTAGGCACCACAAAGTCAAGTTTAGATAAACGATTGAATGCCCACAACCTTCCTCTGTCCTATTGAGCACGACAGTCCTTAGTTGGCTGAGTCTAGATATTTTTTAATTAAGCTCAAAGGTGATGTGTATGCTTTTAGTGATTTTTGGGGTCTTAGGAAGGGTAATGAAATCCCCACCCAATCTTAATTGGTGTTATAGCCCCTTAGATTCCGTATTAATTATGCAAAGCAGTAACACACCAAAAATCTAAAATACTTGCAATTTTTTTTATTTGGCAGCGCAAAGAATCCTACACAAAAACAATTTATTGGATAGGAGAAAGAGAATTTGTGCAAAGAAACCTGCAGGAAAAATATTTCAGTGGAGTTAAGAGGAGAGGAAAGGAGAAAAGAGATACTTACAGAGAAAATTGGGTGCTGACGTCACCAGTTGACCGCGGTTCCGCGGTTGAACAGTTGGTTTGGATCTTCTGACTTTTTCCCTGTGCTGAGTTGGTTCTCCTCTTTCTGTTTAGATCCCCTGATTCTGGATTTGTTCACTGAATTTGCTCCAGATCTGAATCAGGCCTTCTTCCAATCCTGCACACTTGCACAAAGATTTTTCAAAAATAACAAGATGATTTTTTTTTATGTTTTTCAATTTTTTCTCAATTTTTTCATTTTTAATTAACCCGAAATTTCATAAAGAAAGAAACTACCGTCTCCTCGGCAACAGCGCCATTTGATTGTTGATTTTTTTGTATGCGTGCTTAAATTTTTAATTACCGCAATCAAGACGGTGTCGCTTGGTAGCTAGCCGGTTAAGTACGGGTCGATCCACAGGGAGATGGAATCTTTTTCTTTATGTTTTAACGAGTTAAATCCAAATATTTTGGGTTTTGTGTTAAGATCTACTAACGAGATAAAAGATGATAAAAGACTTGCTAGGGTTAGGATTAGATTAGTTCGAGTTAGGAATATTTCACCTCTTTCAATGCCCTTTTAAATATTGGTGTTAAGGTAATCGGCAACAACGGGGATTAGCACGACTAGGAAGGAACTTGAAAGTATAAGCTAGGCTTTCCATGCTTAGTTTCTTCCTTTTGGTCCTTGTCCGTCCGTTCTTGTCTTTTAGCCCTAACCACCAATTAATTCAACCACAACCGGTCTAACTAGGGAATCACCACTATCATGTAGGATAGGATGCGGTAATGAGCGGATTGTGGTTCAATTAAAGGAAGTCCGAATTAAGGTGTTGGGCAAAGAAAGGAGTGAGAGAGATTTCCTTCTCTCAAACCTTTCTTCTCCTGCCCTAACAAGTGAGAAATTACTCACCCATTAAAAAGATAAAAATAAAACAAGAGAGAAGGTAGAAAGAATTTAGGTTAAGAGGAATTTACAACTAGCTATTTGAGACCTCACCTAGACAAGGATCTTACTCAAGCATCATCGTTGTAAAAAAACAAATAGAAAAGGAGATAACAAAAGAAAAACACTGATTTAATTCTACGACTAACTAAACAAATGAAAATTGCAGATAATAAAAATGTGATAAACAAATGCGAGAAAAATAAAAAGAACTTAATTTTATTGATAACCTCTCAAAAACTCATTACAATTTTTCATAGAGAATTTTAAATTCTAGATCTAAAAATAAAAAGAGGCATGCTAATTTGGCTTTGAGCTTTCCTATTTATAGATAGAAAAACCCGAGGTTTACATTCTGATCCATACACGAAATTACAAAACTACCCCAAGAGAGCCGAGTCAAAGCACCGAACTGCCACCGACATGCGCAAAACGCGGCCGCGGTTCCGCGGCAAAATTGCCTGATTGGCCGCGGTTCCGCGGCCAATTGGTGGAATCGTGGGGCCATCTTTTTAGGGCTTCTCCAAGTTTCTTTTAGTTTCTGATTTATCCACTTGGTTTCTCAGAGTCTCTACTTCCTTCCAGATTTCCAATAGTGCAGAATGATGTGGACTTTTACCTTAAGCTCCGCGTTGAAGTCTTGGATCTTGTGCTGCCATTGTGCTTTGTGCATTGAAGTGCCTAATGATTTTCCATTTGTCCCTTGAACTGGTTGGCGACATCATACGGATGGTTAGCGGAGATCAGTACTCATCTGTTGTTGGTCGTAGTTCCACATTTGTTGTGACTTTTCATGAATTTCACTGTAAGGAGCTGAGAACCTGTAACCTGCAACTATTTAGCAGACATGGATCAAAAGTACCTACCTATATGCAATGTGATTAAGAATGAGCGATATAAAAATGCAAAAATCTGATATGAACAGATCACAAGGAGCGCTATGGCGCTGTGCACCAGTCTTGAAGCGCTGAGGCGCTTCTTTTCAATTGGAGTGCTAATGCTCTTCTTAGGCAAATTTGATCAGTTCTGCGCTCTGAGAATTAAATTCTCGTTTATAAGAGACTTTGTCTCGTGGGTTTAAGAACAAAGTTCTTATTTTAATAGGAGATTTTACAATCTCTTCTGTTTTTATGAAAGACCTTGTCTTTGTGGATCCGTGATCCAAGGAAAATTAAGTTCTTTTCTCCTCCTCTTTTATGATGAGATGCTATGATCTCTTTTTGTGAAAGACATCTGTCTTATAGATCTGTGATCTTGAAGAAGAATTAGGTTCTTCTTCTTTTTACGAGATGATTTTATCTCTTTGTTTTATTTACCTTGAAAAAATTCTTCTTCCGAAAGCTTGCTCTTCTTTTTGAAATTTCTCAAAGTTTATGTGTGTGTGTGGGGGGGGTTCCTCTATATGAGACTTGAAGTCTTCGGTCCTTTATATAGAGGAAGCTGATTTGTTGAATCAATTAAGAAAATCTCTCATTGAGAGATCTCCAATTGATTTGTGGAATTTATCCGCCGTTGGATCTTTGATCCGAGGGCTTCTGTTTTACAGAAGATATTTTTCTTGTTATTAACAAGATTGGGAAAATATCTTCCCATACAGAATTTGTTCTGTACCTTGGAGATTTTTAATCACCATTGGATCATTGATCCAACGGTGCTCTGATTTACAAAGCACAATCTTTCCTGTTTGGAAAAATTCTGAGGAGTATTTCCTTAACAGAATTTTATTATGAATTTTCATGATTTATCCTCTTCGTTGGATATTTGATCCAACGGTGGAGAAAATTTAGTTCTGACGCTTGGCGCTCTCATGCTTTGCACGTGAGCGCTGCTTCAGAGTCTTTGACTCTTTAGCGCTGGTGCTCAGCGCTCAGCGCTCTCGTGCTTTTCACGTGAGGCGATGCCTCAGAGTCTTTGACTCATGGCGCTGGCGCTCGGCGCTCTCGTACTTTGCACGTGAGGCACTGCCTTAGAGTCTTTGACTCTTTAGCGCTGGCGCTCAGCGCTCTTGTGCTTTGCACGTGAGGCGCTGCCTCATTACTGAAGGTGTCTTTTCACCTTCCTTCTCCACTTTTCCTGAGTCAAGCTTCTCTTTCCTAGAGCTTGGAAATAGTTCCATCATGCACAACATTTTCGGTGTCTAGACTTAAATGTCTCCCTTCATAATTTGAAGCAATGCTTCTTTTCTCTCTCATTTTCAGAGAATCATTTTAACAGAGAAGAGCTATGGCCTGTAATCACCCACATGCTCGCTGTCAGCCATTGGAGGTGCCCATTGAAGAAATTGTTCCTCGTTTTGCTGCACGCTTGGTGAACCCTACTCTTACGGATGACCAATGCGACACGGTGCTGCACGAGCACTTGACTCGTATAGGATCTCCTCTCCCCATCGGCTCCATTTGGCTCCGGATGGTTTTCTTGTCTGTGATCAATGATATTCCCCCTCCTCCGACGGAGATGATTCCGGCAATGCTCAACACCGTGGAAGACAAGATTGAGTGCTTCCACGAGGCACTTTTGATCACCACAGCTCTAAGGGATCGCTCTGTCCGGTTGCTAAGTCAGATACGGGCTCAGCGGGTCGTCATGTCTGTCTTTGCTGATAGGTGCGGTGCTGATCGATGGGTAGCTACTCTTCGTGAAGATCGCCGCTTTGTCATGGTGGAGAAGGCAGAGAGGGAGTTATATAATTTTATCCATAGTTTTGTGAATCCCTGTACTTTCGATCCCATGTTTGGTGATTTATTACCTGTAGAATAAAATGTTCAATTAAATGCTTTGTTTTTGTCGTTGAACAGCTGTTCTTCCTCTGATGTGTGCATGTGCATATATGAATGAATCTGGTTTCACACATATCTGTAAACGAAACTTAAGCCGGCATAAATAGGAAATAATAGCTTTTGGCCGAAGATTTTGGCGGGAATAAATGCCCCCCACTACTTTTTCCACGTAAGTATATACGTGGGTGAAGTAGTGCAGAGTAATTCATTGTGTATGACCAGTTTCGGGTTGGTATATAACTTTCAGAATCTTGATCTGAGAAGATAACGAGCGGACACAAGCGTCGTCATTTATCATTGACTTAAATCTGGACTCTTAATGGATATAGTTCTAAACCCTCAGCCCCATGAGCCGCACCCTTCTATTTCTTTATGTCTTACTCTGGCGTGAAGTAGTTTATATGCTCATGAGTAACTTCTCCATTTCAGTGGCATGTGGCCCATAGATGGTAGATAATAGTTCATCTTGAACTCTTTATAGGGTACCGATGGCTTAGGAAACAGGGTTAGGATTTCCGCCTAAGACTTTTCAACTTTATGAGCCGTGGGGGTCTCATAAAGACTTTTCTCCCTACGAGTCGAGAGGGTCTTGTAGGTGTATTTTCACCTTAGGGGTCGTGAGGACTCCTAAGTGCGTTGTCTCCTGAAAATCGTATGGATTTCACAAGAGAATTTTCTTTTCATGTGCGAGGACACTAATTTCCCTACCGGTCGAGACGAATCGAGAGATTCTCGCAAAGACACTGATTTCCTTGATGATCGAAATGGATCGAGAGATTCTCGCCAAGGACACCGATTTCCTTGAATCGAGAGGTTTTACCAAGGACACTGATTTCCCTGGAGGTCGAGACGAGTCGAGGTATTCCTGCAAAGACACTGATTTTTCTGCGGGTCGACGTGAATCGAGATGCTCTCGTCAAGGACGCTGATTTCCCTGAATCGAGGTTTTTGCCAAGGACACTGATTTCCCTGGAGGTCGAGACGAATCGAGGTATTCCTGCAAAGACACTGATTTCTCTACGGGTCGACGCGAATCGAGATGCTCTCGTCAAGGACGCTGATTTCCCTGAATCGAGGTTTTTGCCAAGGACACTGATTTTCCCAGAGGTCTAGACGAATCGAGGTATTCCTGCAAAGACACTGATTGCCCTGTGGGTCGACGCGAATCGAGATGCTCTCGTTAAGGACGCCGATTTCCCTGAATCGAGATATTTGCCATGGACACTGATTTCCCCGGAGGTCGAGACGAATCGAGGTATTCTTGCAAAGACACTAATATCTCTGCGGGTCGACGCGAATCGAGATGCTCTAGTCAAGGACGCTAATTTCACTGAATCGAGATATTTACCAAGGACACTGATTTCCCTGGGGATCGAGACGAATCGAGGTATTCCTGCAAAGACACTGATTTCTCTGCGGGACGACGTGAATTGAGATGTTCTCGTCAAGGACGCCGATTTCCTTGAATCGAGATATGTGCTAAGGACACTGATTTCCCCGGAGGTCAAGATGAATCGAGGTATTCCTGCAAAGTCACTGATTTCTCTGCGGGTCGACGTGAATCGAGATGCTCTCGTCAAGGACGCTGATTTCTCTGAATCGAGATATTTACCAAGGACACTGATTTCCCTGAGGATCGAGATGAATCGAGGTATTCCTGCAAAGACACTGATTTCTCTGCGGGTCAACGCGAATTGAGATGTTCTCGTCAAGAACGCTGATTTCCCTGAATCGAGATATGTGCCAAGGACACTGATTTCCCTGGGGATCGAGACAAATCGAGGTATTCCTGCAAATACACTGATTTCTCTGCGGGTCGACGCGAATCGAGATGTCCTCGTTAAGGACGCTGATTTTCCTGAATCGAGATAAGTGGCGATGGCTTAGGAAACAGGTTCAGATCTGCCGCCTAAGACTTTCCAACTTTATGAGCCGTGAGGGTCTCATAAAGGGTTTTCTCCCTACGAGTCGAGAGGATCCCGTAGGTATCTTTTCTCCTTAGGAATCGTGAGGATTCCTAAGTGCATTTTCTCTTAAGAGTCGTAAGGATCTCACAAGAGAATTTTTCCCGCTTACAAGTCGAGAGCATTCGTAAGTGGTTGTTTCCCTCCTTATCGAGATTCGACTTTGGAGAGTGTGGCTCGTGAATAGTATATAATAGTCCATCTTGGACTAACTTGCAGGGCCCCAGTCCTTAGAAAACAAGTCCTTATCCCAGTTGCCTAAGGCTAATTTCCTCACGAGTCGAGACGAATCGAGAAGTTCTCGCAAAGGTTTCCTAACGTCACAGTTAACTCCTGCTAATAGAAGTCCGTTAAGATCTGTGATACTAAGAGTTTTTTTTACCCGTCGCACCGTCGCGTTGGCCGATATATTCCCTGATATGTAATCTTGTTATTCGGGTAACCCTGCGACTGTCGTGTCTCTGATCCCTTCGGGGGCTGGACAAGATGTCTTCAAGTAATCTTCCAGGTGATATTACTATCGAAAGAGCAAGCGTTAGGGATATTCCATGTCGCTTTTTACTTAAGGTTAGGATCAGTTTGGGAGCCCCGATGAGTCATGACCACTCCGCGTTGGTGTGGAATGATCTCCGATAGTCTTTTCAGGTCTCATTTGAGTTGCCGTCAAGACCCTGAAGCGAGGGATTTTCCTTGTGTTCGTTTGTTGATGTCGCGTCTGCATCCTGTTGGGAGAAGAACGCTGTTGTTGATCTCTAGGTTGTAGATGTTGCCGTCGAGACTTGGAACTAGGGACTCTGCCATGGCTTCGAGGTAGTCTCTACGTTGTCTGTGAACCATCGAGATTTGGAACTAAGGGACTCTGCCATGGCTCCATTTGTTAACGTTGCGTCTGTATCCTACTGGCATAAGGAGGAACGCCGTTGCTGGTCTTCTGGGATGCAGATATTGCCGCTGAGACCTGACTATCCCTTTGATGGCGTTTGTTGGGACATATAGTTCCCTTTTCGTTTATGCCCATGGATTGTATACAGAGATCAGTTTGGACTTACCTGCAGGGTAAAAAGTTTCATTTCATTTTTTTCTTCTTTCCGCGATGCTCTATCATTTCAGCTTTCTATTTCGCAAAAGTAGTGATTGCCCAATCATTTCAGCTATTTTTTGCGGTGCCTAATCATTTCAGCTATTTTTCTTTTCCCCTTTTACTCGCTGTTTTTTATTGCGTGTTGCCCAATCATTTCGGCTATTTTTGTATGCATATATTTTTCTCGCTGATTTTTATTGCGAGTTGCCCAAACATTTCGGCTATTTTTGTATGCATATATTTTACTCGCTGATTTTTATTACGAGTTGCCCAAACATTTCGGCTATTTCATATGCATTTTTGGCTCGCTGATTTTTTTCGCGAGTATGGAACTTGGAATCTGGTGCCAGTCTTAGCATCAGCATCGCTGCGACTGGAATATTGCCAGGAGCGAATCATCATTTGCCGTGAAAGGAATTGGAATTTGATTCCGATTCAGGTATCAACATCGCTACCACTGGGACATTTCCAGGAAAGAATCATCACCTGCCTTTGTCGGTTCGAACAGAGGTGGCTTAGCAAACAGGGTTAAGATCCTGTCGACTAAGGCTTTTGACTTCATGAGCCGTAAGGGTCTCATAAAGGTATTTCTCCCTATGAGTCGTGAGGATCCCGTAGGTGTCTTTTCTTCTTAGGAATCGTGAGGATTCCTAAGTGTATGTTCTCTTGTAAGTCGTAAGGATCTTGCAAGAGTGTTTTCTCCTTGTAAATTGAGAGGACTTATAAGTGTTTGTTCATCAAATGATACCATTCCTCGTCGTTGGTGGGACTCGGCAAGTAAATGATTATTTGTGCCCGTGGATTGTATACAAGGGTCAGTGTTGAACCGCTTGTAGGGCATTCTGGAAAAGGTGATGGCTTAAGAACAGGTTCAGATCCCTGTAGCTTAAGGCTTTTGAATCTTATGAGCCGTGAGGGTCTCATAAGAGGGTTCTCCTTACGAGTCGTGAGGATCTCGTAAGTGTAATTCCTCCTTAGGAATCGTGGGGATCTCTAAGTGTGTTGCTCTTTTGTGAGTCGTAAGGATCTCACACAGGAAGTTTTCTCCTTACAAGGTCGGGAAGACCTTGCAAGTGTCTTTTAAAGAGATTGCGCCCTTTCGGGTTTTCACAAACTCGCTGGTAGCCCTGCTGTTTTTACTCAAGGTGCCCTTTCGGGTTTTCATCCGTGCCCATTTTGCTTGTGGACATACCCTTTTTTTACGAGTCTGTGCCCTTTTGCGTTTTAACAAACTCGCTGGTAGCCCTGCTTTTTTTCTTACGGAGTCCTTCGGGTTTTCATCCGTTCCTATTTTGCTTATGGACGTACCGTTTTTTTCCTTCTTTTTTTACGCATCAGCCCAAGGATGCTGTGGTTCGCAGTAGTTTAAGGACGTTACGGTCCGTAGCTAGTTTTAGGACATTACGGTCCATTGTTGCCATATTTGAGGCGAATTTCTAGTTTACGGACTTTTCGGTCCATAGTAGCTTTGAGGCGAAGTTTCGCCGGATGTTCTATGAACAAGTAGGTTTCCCCTTGATGGACCTTGTCACATAATCTAAGGATTTTGGCACTGCTCCTGCCTCCAGCTCCTCTACGTTATCTTCTAACGCCGAGTGAGCTTCTTTGTTACTTAGCGACGAATGAGAGACCCTGTGGCAACTTTCCACATAATCTTCGGGTTCCTCTGACGAGTCGTCTCCTTCATCATTGTCGTTATCTTCACTTTCAAGGATCTGATTAAGAAACTCTTGAAGTGTGACTGGGGTTCGTGCCTTCTGGTTGTATTCCTCCAGCGCGTCAATATGCTTTTGCAGATCCGTGTGCTTATCGTCAGACTGCACGGGCTTTTTGGTCTTCTTCTTTTTCTTCGAAGACTTTGATGGCTGGGCCTGGATGTTTTGCCCATTGCTACTAACTCCCGATGTTGGGCGGTTTCAGCATCCCATCGATGATCTCCGTCTCTTGCGAGCTTTTCCACCTGATCGCCGGACATGTTTGAAGATCTTTCAACATTCTTTTAGTTTTTGCCGAAAGAACAACTTCCCATAGAGCCTCCTCTATGAATGAGCACGATGACCCCGGCATGTCCATCTTTTTCGGAGCATGTGGTTGTGGCGGGTTCACCTTCCAGTTTTCAGACAACGCGAATTTGCCTTGCTGGTATTGGTCTTCAACCCAGTTTTTGAAGACGTAGCAATTTTCGAGTGGGTGACCCATTACTCTGTGATAGGGACAGTAGTTAGGATGGTTAACATCACTAGGTTGCGACGGATGTCTTGGATCCGGTAGAGTGATGAGCCCGTTGCGCACTGCCAGTTCGAACAGTCTCCTTATTTTATCCCGGGGAAATGAGTAAGGACGTCTTAACTTCTCATCGAGGGATCGCCGCTTGTTGCCTTGGCGAGCAGCTGGTTTCGGCTCACTCGGTTGTTATTGAGCGTTGGCGACAAAGGTCGCTTTCCCTTTGCCTTTTTCATTTCGAAAATCCGCTTTTGAAGGGAAAGGCCTATAGCCCGTCTAGTCCATTTGGGCCAGCTTGTCAATCAAGGCCTGGAAAGTGGTTGGCTTGGAGAACATCATGAATTGAGATATGGTCGCCTGCGGATCGAGGGTACCTACGAACATGCCTACTGCAGGAGCTTCCTCTATGCGCCGTGCGCACTTTAACCATAGGTTCCTCCACCGTATCGCGTACTGAACCCATGTTTTTCCTGGCTTCACCGTGGCATTAATTAGTGCTGTGATTGGGGTGTGTTCGCTAGCTCTTGCGAACCTTTGCGTAAACAGCAGCTCCATTTCTGCAAATGTCTTGACAAAGTCATTCGGGAGTTTGAAATACCACTCGAATTCTATCTCCGACAAGCTGCCAATGAATTGGCGAAGCAGTAGCTTATCGTCACTTCCGGTGTTGCCGCACAGAGCCCTGAATTGAGCAACGTGCTGTTGTGAATTCCTCATCCCCTTATATACATGGAATTTAGGGATCGTATACCCCGGTGGGTATTTTATTTGGTCGTACCAACCGGGATAGGGTCGTCCAGTCTTAACAATTTGGCCGTCCGCTTCGCTCGCCTGATGAGCTCGTATCTGTTGAGCGATATAGTCATCCAGGGCGGTTTGGAGATGGTCTCCTCTTTGGCTGCTGATAGAGCCGGAAGAGGGTTTGATATCTCTCCTTTGTCTTCTTCAAGGATAATCGGGGGGGCTACAGCTGGAGGATCCGGCTGTATCATCATCCCGACCATATCTTGGAATAAAAGCGCTATTCGTTTTATTTTGGCCGCTTGTTCCGCAGCCTCTCTGTCTCACTTCTCGAGGATTCTGCGGAGGAACTCAGCATCTGTTTCCTGCTCTTGACGCTGCTCTGACGACGTCTCCGGGCTTTCTTTTGGCCCAGTGAGTGTGGCCATCTGTGTTAGCATCTTCTGGAGTTTTTGTTGTTGTTGCTCCTGAGCCTTTGTCACTGATCTGGTGAGAGGTCGATAGCCCGTGGAAATATGGCTATTCTCTTTCCCGGATGCCATATAAACAGTGTGCACCACCATGCCCCCAGACTTGGGGCGTTTAGGTTCAGTGCCCTTTAGATTCGTCACAGACACGGGGATTTTCTCCGGCCTTCTTCTTTTGTCAGCGGTCGAAGTTGAGGGGGCCATTGCAGTTGGCACCCAAGTAGACGACACCTTCTGTGGTATAATAGGGTGGTCCTTCTCTTGCCAAAATTTCATCTTCTTCGGTCGGCGGGAGTAGTCTTGGTTGATCATCGAGTCTTGGACCTGTCGCCAGACCTTGTGAATTTTAGAGGACAGCCACTGAGGGGGCTGTTCTGGCTTTTTCTTTGTAGCATTCTCCACAGGTAGAGGAGATCTTTTCAGGACGACAGTCGGAGAGTTCTTGCGGACTCTCCTGAGTGGTTCAAAGCTGTTTCCAATTGGAACAACAGCGTCGACTTCCACCGCTGGAGCCGGCGGGGTAAGTCCAGATGGGGAATTGCTCCCATCTTTCCTCACTTGGCGCCAGTGGCGTCGTCGAGCATGCCTTGCGGACGGGACCACCTCTGCTGTTGGATGAGCTTCTTTATTCCCCCCGCTCTGATGAGAGGTTGCTGTTGGTGCCAGCCTATTGAAAACTGACGTCCGTTGAGTTGGGATGGCCAACCTGTCAAAGACAGACTTTAGAGCAGGGGAAGCAGCCTTGGTGACTTCGCCTGAAGCGGGGGTTGGAGTGGACAGTCTAGCGAAGACTGACCCCTTAGTAGGAGAAGTCTCTCTGATGACTTTATTTATTGGAGCAGGGATGGATATCCGTTTCGGGATAGCCCCTTCAGGTAATGCAGGCTTCTTCACTGGCCCATTAGAGTTTTGGCCCAGTCTGTTAAAGACCAAGGCGTTGGATTTGGGCGACCCGTTGAGAAGGGCTGCGGTAGTCGTAAGCCGATCAAAGACCGACTTCTTCGGAGTTTCTTGCGACGGCAGTGGGGCGTTGAAGCTCATGGGTGGGAGCATGGTCCCAAAGAACAGCCCAGTGGTGGCTTGCATCACCTGTTCTACTGACATCGTGAAAATGGAGGCCGCTTGAGGCCCATAAGTCACTCCTCCAGCGAGGACGGAGTGGGAGTTGCTGTTGCAGTTAGTGCAGCTTGAAACAATTGATCTTCTGTTTTCTGCATGGAGAAAGACACCAGATCTTAGTACCTCGAATCCAGGGGCAACTATATTAAACCGCGATTCATTCGCGAAACACGACACACGAAGTGTGGAGTGGAAAGAGGAAAAGGTCCCACCAGGCCTGCCAGAATCTGTTCGCCGCCGAATACAGGAGACAGAACCGCGTATATCGAAGATGCTATTTGGTTTTATCTATCCACCTCTCCGAAGATGCCAAATTGATTTATGGCGCAGTATACCGAAGGTTTAGACGGATGCGGCCGTTGTAGCAAAATTCGTCAGATTCCCCCTCGTTTGAGGGGTTTTTGATTGTGGGGACGCTCTTCCCTGCAGGCGCAAGCCCCTGCAGTTAATTACGTTACCGCATCGCGGTAACTACTTTCTCCTTCTCTAGATGGTCACTTCGTGTCGTGTGTGTTTGTTTTATTTTTGGTTGCCCGTGGATTGTATACGGAGACTAATTTATGTTGTCTACTGTAGGGCGTGGATTAGTACAAATCCGTATTTTCTTAGATTTGGGTTTGAGTTGGGTTTAAGGATCGTTAATCTCATTTGAGACTAAGATCAACTTAAACGTTTGTTGAGGATACGTTAGTCTAATTTTAGACTAAGATCTACTCAACAGGACCATTTAGATCCAACAAAAGAGCATTCGGGCTCTATTATTTTAGTTTAGGGACGTTGCGGTCCATAAGTTTAAGGACATCATGGTCCATAACAGTTTAAAGACGTCATAGTCTGTAAAGTTTAAAGACATCATAGTCTACGAGTTTCAGGACCCCACAGTCCGTAAAGTTTAAGGACATCATAGTCCAGTTTAAAGACGTCATAGTCTGTGTGGTTTTGATTCAACCGTTTGGGGATGTACCAAAAGTTATTGGTTATTTGGACCCTTCATCTCTCTGAAGACGTTGAAGAATTGCAACGACATATATCAGAGGTATGAAGAGATGTACTCTTGAACCAATGTTGGTTGGGAGATCTGTAGTCATGTTTGGGACTAAGATCAGTTAAAAGATTTATGAGCATATAGGCTCAATTAATCTAAATGAGGGATCTGTGGCCAATTTGGACTCGGCCTACTCAGTTAAAATGTTGGACATTTAATTAGGTTCAGTCCTTTTTCATTTAACAATACTGAGCATTAGTTTGGGTTCCGACAACATTTTTGTCTTTTATTGAATGCTGAGCACTCATTATGGCTCTGGGGCTTTATTTAAAGAACAATTTATGTTCCCTCAGCGCACACGTGAGGAGCACGTGGCGCGCTTGGCGCTGAGCGCCAGATTTAGAGCGCTAAGGCGCTTCCTGTGAGATAGCGCACATGTGAGGAGCACGTGGTGCGCTTGGCGCTGAGCGCCAGACTTGGAGCACTGATGCGCTTCTTATGAAATAGCGCACATGTGAGGAGCACGTGGCGCGCTTGGCGCTGAGCGCCAGTCAATGAGTGCGGAGTGCTCTTTATAAAATAGCGCACACGTGAGGAGCACGTGGCGCGCTTGGCGCTGGGCGCCAGACAATGAGTGCAGACCGCTCTTTATGAAATAGCGCACACGTAAGGAGCACATGATGCGCTTGGCGCTGAGCGCCAACCATGAAGCGCTGGGCGCTTCTTTAAATTGGAGCGCTAGGAGCGCTGCAGCGCTGTGTGCCTATCTTGGAGCGCTGAGGCGCATCTTTTAAAATAGCGCTTGAAGCGCTTAGCGCTGAGCGCCAGACTCAGAACGATGAGACGCTTCTTTGATTGGAGCGCTAGGAGCGCTATGGCGCTGTGCGCCAGTCTTGAAGCGCTGAGGCGCTTCTTTTCAATTGGAGCGCTAATGCTCTTCTTAGGCAACTTTGATTAGTTCTGCGCTCTGAGAATTAAATTCTCGTTTATAAGAGACTTTGTCTCGTGGGTTTAAGAAAAAAGTTCTTATTTTAATAGGAGATTTTACAATCTCTTCTTTTTTTATGAAAGACCTTGTCTTTGTGGATCTGTGATCCAAGGAAAATTAAGTTCTTTTCTCTTCCCCTTTTATGATGAGATGCTGTGATCTCTTTTTGTGAAAGACATCCGTCATATAGATCTATGATCTTGAAGAAGAATTAGGTTCTTCTTCTTTTTTCGAGATGATTTTATCTCTTTGTTTTATTTACCTTGAAGAAATTCTTCTTCCGAGAGCTTGCTCTTCTTTTTGAAATTTCTCAAAGTTTGTGTGTGTGTGTGGCGGGGGGGGGTTCCTTTATATGAGACTTGAAGTCTTCGGTCCTTTATATAAAGGAGGCTGATTTGTTGAATCAGTTAAAGAAATCTCTCATTGAGAGATCTCCAATTGATTTGTGGAATTTATCCACCGTTGGATCTTTGATTCGAGGGCTTCTGTTTTACAGAAGATAGTTTTCTTGTTATTAACAAGATTGGGAAAATATCCTCCCATACAGAATTTGTTCTGTACCTTGGTGATTTTTAATCACCATTGGATCATTGATCCAACGGTGCTCTGATTTACAGAGCACAATCTTTCCTGTTTGGAAAGATTCTGAGGAGTATTTCCTTAACAGAATTTTATTATGAATTTTGATGATTTATCATCTTCGTTGGATCTTTGATCCAACGGTGGAGAACATTTAGTTCTGGCGCTTGGCGATCTCGTGCTTTGCACGTGAGCGCTGCTTCAGAGTCTTTGACTCTTTAGCGCTGGCGCTCAGCGCGCAGCGCTCTCGTGCTTTGCACGTGAGGCGCTGCCTCAGAGTCTTTGACTCTTTAGCGCTGGCGCTCAGCGCTCTCGTGCTTTGCACGTGAGGCGCTGCCTCATTACTGAAGGTGTCTTTTCACCTTCCTTCCCCACTTTTCCTGAGTCAAGCTTCTCTTTCCCAGAGCTTGGAAATAGTTCCATCATGCACAACATTTTCGGTGCCTAGACTTAAATGTCTCCCTTCATAATCTGAAGCAATGCTTCTTTTCTCTCTCATTTTCAGAGAATTATTTTAACAGAGAAGAGCTATGGCCTGTAATCACCCACATGCTCGCCGTCAGCTATTAGAGGTGCCCATTGAAGAAATTGTTCCTCGTTTTGCTGCACGCTTGGTGAACCCTACTCTTACGGATGACTAATGCGACACGGTGCTGCACGAGCTCTTGACTCGTATAGGATCTCCTCTCCCCATCGGCTCCATTTGGCTCCGAATGGTTTTCTTGTCTGTGATCAATGATATTCCCCCTTTTTCGGCGGGGATGACTCCGGCTATTCTCGACGCCGCGGAAGACAAGATCGAGTGCTTCCACGAGACACTTTTGATCAGCGCAGCTCTGAGGGATCGCTCTGTCCAGCTGCTAAGCCAGATACGGGCTCAGCGGGTCGTTATGTCTGCCCTTGCTGATGGGTGGGGTGCTGACCGATGGGTAGCTACTCTTCGTGAAGATCGCCGCTTTGTCATGGTGGAGAAAGCAGAGAGGGGGTTAGATAATTTTATCCATAGTTTTGTGAATCCCTGTACTTTCGATCCCATGTTTGGTGATCTATTACCTGTAGAATAAAATATTCAATTAAATGCTTCGTTTTTGTCATTGAACACCTGTTCTTCCTTTGATGTGTGCATGTGCATATATGAATGAGCCTGATTTCACACATATCTGTAAACGAAACTTAAGCCGGTATAAACAGGAACTAATAGCTCTTGGCCGATGATTTTGGCGGGAACAATTGCATTCTTTACTTAGATATCCATGCATGTGTATATTCATTGTCATGCAATATTATGGGGTTTTATGCCGGTATTTCACTGTTTATTGACTCTCGATTTTGGGATTTCGGATTTCCATGAGATTTCTGGATTTGGAGAAACTGCGAGGATTTTATAAACTTGTTATTATTTCTAAAGATAGAAATTTGCGGTTTTCTCGTGATATGATGTGAGAGGTGTCTACCATGAGTTTTCTCGGCTCTTGAGCGGTATCATACACCCGATTCGAGGAGGAGGATGAACCGTCTGCAGGTGCATGGTGGACCCGGTGCGGTACCCCGGGGCAAGATGGTCGCAGATGATGGTGTTGAGCCCGGTAGGGGAGCACTACTGACCGGTTATTTATGACGCGGCGGATATCCGGAGGATACCGACGTAGTCTTGAGATATGATGATATGGGCCAGTCCGGATTGCCGGAGCCCGAGATATTGAGATTTGATGATACGGGCCAGTCCGGATTGCCGGAGCCCGAGATATTGAGATATTGAGATATTGAGACATTGAGATATTGGGATATATATTTTGTGTCGATGCTTGACACGGATTCTCTATTGATTTCATTGACGATACTTCGGTTTTTACACAATAATCTCACTGAGATAAGAAAACAGTTTTCTCGTACAAGATGTATTTTACTTTCATTCTTAATACATTCGTATATCATATATGTGACTTGTTGCTATCTGAGGCACTGACACGAGCACTTGATATTATACTCATGTTTAAATGATTACCTTTGCCATTATTAGATGTTTCAGGTTATATTTTATAAGGATATTATTTTATGACCTAGGAGAGAGTCATACATACAATTTCTTCTCGGTTATGTTTTTTACTCACGAGTTGGCAACTCACCCCCGTTGTGCCACAGTTTCTTACAGGTTTGGCCGTACAGGTTTCGTTGCGGCTTGTTGGCACACTGCTTCCTTCCGGGTGATTGCTTTGGTAGGTGAGTTCACTCACATCGTGACCACCGTTGTATTTGTATTTATTTCAGTTGTATCTAGTAAACTCCATCAACCAGACTTGTATTATTTAATAGACTTAGAAAACCAGTTGTTATTCTTTCGACCTTAGAGTCGTGCGCTTGTATTATTATGATTCTTCTCTAGTTTTCTTGAGGATGTTGGTTTTATTTCTGAGTTTTGATCCTCGCCTTCGGCGTTGTATATCGGTATTGCTTACGTGGTTATTTCCGCCAATTGGCGAAGTGCTAGCTCCCGCTTGGGGATGCCTTTATTCATTACTTATGTATCTTCCTGTTTGTACCCGTTTGGGGCCAGTATTTACAAAGAAACTCTACCGAAATTTTTGGAAAAGACTTGATGCTTTAAAAATGCTTACTATGACTTTCAAAATGAATTTATATGCTAACTTTTAAATAAGTATTCTTTCACTTTCTTTTAAATGGTTTAGATTTCTGGGCTTTTGGCTTATTGAATTAGGTGGGGTCCTATAGGCTTCACATGATTTAAGTGCCAGTCACGTGCCATTTCGGTTCATGATAAAGAGTATCACATATTGGGCCTAGGGGGTGGTAAACATCAAACCCCTAACAGCGTAATAACTCGTGTCGGTGTAGAGCCCAAATACACCCTGAGAAACTACTGGTGTACTACTAGTAAATTTCGCTTTCCCTGGCCAGTGACTTTGTGTAATAGCTATCCGAACACAGCGCGATATCAACCCCTAATACCGGGAAAGATGAATCCTTTCTATCCACTACTGCTTCCAAGTGCTTCGGGACTGCACCCAACTAATACCTGTTTGCATGACTCATTTAAGCCGTGGTAGGGTAGTAATCTAAGTATAGTGGGAACACACTCGAGACGAGTCGTGATGTCAAGTCAATGGACTAACCTGTACTCATGCCACCGGGGAATTGCTAACTGATGATAGGTATAATACCAACCAGCAGTTCCCAGCGAGTCCGTCCAGTGTAACTCATAACCCAATGAGCACCTGTATACTATCTTTGGTATCGTATACTAAGGGCTGCGGGACAGGTTACCTCCCCTGACGGGGATAAGAAGCGTATACACTAGTCTACTTTGGAGTATCGATGCCCAGTCTCGATAATCCTACAATTAGGGACAAGTTTAAGGAAGCGCTTAAACACTACCCAGCTCTCACGAGTATGATTGCCATCACAACGCTGGTAGTCAAGCAAAGATCCTAAGGGCTCTACCAACATGTATTAGCGATATGTTACAAGAAACATATACACATGTTGAGATAGAATCAAACTAGATAGCATACTATCATGTTGAGCAAGACTGTTATTATATCTTTGTATATCCCAAGCTTCCGAAATGCAATATACAATCCGGTACTATACAATAATGGTCTCTAGGGCATATATCACTAACAATCTCCCACTTGCACTAAGGCCATGTATTGGCATATCGCAGACCCAACATCTTGAATAGCCTCTCAAACTGTGTATGAAGGATGGTCTTTGTGAGTGGATCTGCAGCGTTGTTCTCCGTCTTTACTCTTCGCACCTCGATCTCCCGGCGATCAACGATCTCCCTGATCAGGTGATACCGCCTCAAGATATGTCAGGACTTCTAATGGGACCTTGGTTCCTTCGCTAAAGTTATAGCTTCGTTGTTGTCACAATACAAAGGTATTGGGTCAACAATGGACGGAACCACCTGAAGTTCTATAATGAACTTATTCATCCAGACTGTTTCTTTTGCGGCGTCACATGCAGCGATATACTCTGCTTCCATCGTAGAGTCAGCAACGGTATCCTGTTTGGAGCTCTTCCCATAGACCGCCCCTCCATTGAAGGTGAAGACATAACCCGACATGGAGTTGGAGTCATCCTTGTCACTCTGGAAGCTGGAGTCAGCAAATGTCTCGATCTGGAGGTCTTTACTGCCGTATACCAAGAACATCTCCTTAGTCATTCTCAGGTACTTGAGAATGTTCTTAACTGCTATTCAGTGCTTCTCCCCAGGGTTTGACTGATACCGGCTTACCACGCTCAGTACGTAAGCAACATCTGGTCTGGTACACAATATCGCATACATTATAAAGCCTACCGCAGAAGTGTAGAGTATAATAATCATGTGGTCCTTTTTCAAATCAGTTTTGGGAGACATCTTTTTCGAGAGGATGATCTCGTGACAAGCCGGTAGGTTACCGTGTTTGGAATCTTACATACCGAATCTTTTCAGTATGGTGTTATTGTACATGGACTGTGAAAGTCCCAACTTCCTCTCAGATCAATCATGATAGATTTGAATCCCCAAAATGTATGAGGCATCACACAGGTCTTTCTTGGAGAACTTCTGTGACAAGAATCCTTTGACTGATTGTAGCATATGAATGTCATTTCCTATCAGTAGAATGTCATCCACGTACAAAATGAGGAATACCACAGTTCTCGCTACAATCTTACTATAAATGCATGGTTCATCTGGATTTTTGATAAAGTCGAATTTCTTGACCATCTCATCAAAACAGATGTTCCAAGTCTGTGATGCCTGCTTTAATTCATAAATGGATTTAAGCAACTTGCACACTCTTCCGCTTCTCCCACTCTCTATGAAACCCTCTAGTTGATCCATATAAACACACTCTTCCAAACTTCCATTCAGAAAAGTAGTCTTTACTTCCATCTGCCAAATTTCATAATCATGGAGGGCAACAATGGCAAGTAGGATCCGAATGGATTTGAGCATAACCACTGGAAAAAAGGTTTCATCATAGTCCAAACCAGGTCTTTGACGAGAACCTTTTGCAACAAGTCTAGCCTTATAGGTTTCAACCAGTCTATCTGCACCAATCTTCTTTCCGAAGATCCATTTGCAGCCTATGGGTTTTACCCCTTTTAGTGCAATGTCCAAAGTCCAAATTTTGTTGGTGTACATGAACTCCATTTCGGTCTGCATTGCATCCGGCCATTTTACCGAGTCTATTCTTCTAATGGCCTGCTGGAAACTAGTTGGATCATCATCGTTGATGATGCAATCCTCTCTATCCACGTCTACGAGAAAACCATAGTATCTCTTGGGTGGATGAGACTGCATACTAGATTTGTGGAGTGGCGCATGGATGTCCGGTTCTTTTGAAACTTCTGGTTCCACCATGCTTTCAGTAATAGTTTGTGGTTCTGGAATGTCTTCCAGTTCTATTGCGCTCCCACTTATTTCTTTTTCAAGAAATTGAGTCTCCAAAAAGTGGGCATGCCGAGAAACAAAGTCCTTTTGTTCCTCCGCATAATAGTATCACGCCCCTTTCCCAGTGTACGGGAAGGGGACGCGGCGAGGTCCGCTACGTATTTACTCAGAAGTAAACACACTAAGCGTATCTAAGCAATATAAAGTGAAATGTACACAGAGACAAGATGTAAATGAACATCAACTTTATTTATTTAACATTCCTTTACAATACAACTAAAATGTAAATACATGAGTAGAAAGCAATGCCTAAACAATGGCATAACTGAAATGAAAATGAAATATATACAAGTGACTATAGCTCGGGGTCTTCAGTGTATTGCTCAGGGGCCTGCTCCAAATGCTCTTGGCTGGTCTCGAACTCTTCAGCGTTGGGTCCTTCTGACAACATTCCAAAGAAAAAGTGAAATAGGAATGTTGTCAGCGAACAATCACTCGGTAAGTCCCAAAGAAAGAAGTAGAAGAATAGACAGAGTAGTAGATTATGTTATATTTGTTATACTAACGTAGTGTTTGTAGCTTGGTACAGAATATACCAGTGTATACGAGAGGAGTCCAACTTACACCGTGGATTTTGGTAACCCGTAGTACAAGGCTCCGTCGAAAATATCACGGAACAACGTCATGGATGTAATTACGTCTTTTAGTGACCACCTCGTGCCACCTTTAATATATTCCGTACCACTCTACCCCTTTATAAACCCCGTAATGTATGATGTATTGATTTGTATTGCTTTGTACCGATTGTATTGTATTGTAAATTGTATATGGAAGACTTGCCGAAACCATGATACCATTAAATGGAAATGGATATAATGGATAAACATGTAGACAGAGTATATCCATGGTTCGGTTTAGTCAGTATAGATTGATATAGATTGAATTCATATAGAATTATAGTTTTATACTTGAATATTATTCAAGTCAGATTGATTAGATTGAGACCCAGTCTGAGTCAAACACTTTGAAAAGAAATTGAAGTCCTGAATTAGGTTTTGATGTTATCGGTAACTGCTGCATATGAACGGCAGGATTTGTGTCTTTTTCCAAGACAATTACTGTGTTGATAACACCGTTATGTTAGATTGTCTACCTTAGATAGGCAAGCACCCATATTCTCCGGCTCTTCGAGGCTCAAGAGAACTGGTCCCACTTAAACCTATATTAACCAGGGTCCTTATTGTCATTTAGTATAACTTGAGGGGGTTTTATGAAAAATAGTTTTGGTATCGATTCAAAATACACATCAAGTGTTTAATTATCGTCTTTTAGGGTTTTCATAGATGTATATTTTATAAAAGTGATATTTCTAGTGAGTAGAACCTAGTTTTCATTGTATATGGTATTTATTTGAAATATCGGTATCTTTCATTGAATTGTAATAGTATTTTCCTGTAATGGTGATTCCTTTGATTTAGAAAACTTGGAATATTTGTATAACATATTTAAAATAGATCTTTTGATAATAGTTATATATATATATTTAATAAAAATAAATTTTATTTATTTTTATTTTAATTTTTTTTTGTAGAAATCTCATTTTGTAAAGAAAATGCATTAAAATTCCATCAGAATTCAAATGCTCCTTGCGGAGGTCTGAATTCCCCTCTACTAGGCCTGAGAACGTTTGGTAACCCGCACCATCCCGAACGGGGTCCCCAATATGGGTTGTAGAGACGCAATTGTAAGGAATTGATCAACATACTTTTTAAAGAAATGGTTTTGCAAGTTTGATGGTATTTATGTGTAATGTCGTATTATCCCATAACTATATTCTCAAAATTTCATCGTGCTATATCAAAGATGTGTGTTGTGATGAGGTAGGTCATTACCTTATGAGCTATCTAAAGGTAATACAAGTATTATGTTGATTTGTGTCGAAACTAAAGCATATGGTATTTTACTTTAAAAATACGATAAAAGTTGCATAAATGATTCTTTTGAGATGAAAATTGTTTTAATAGGTTTGTTAATGTTTGTTAAATATTATATGAGAGTATGGTATTTTATTGATTAAGAAAAATAGAATTTTTAAAGAGAAACCGAATCGGAAGTCGGATTAACTCCGCTTTCGTCGGGTTTTGGAAAATGAAAGTTTTAGAATAGAAGATGGGAGGGAGAGAGGGGACTTAACGGCTTTTGAGAATGAAGAGGGGTTGGAGAAGACTAAGGAAGCGTCGGGGCGTCGTTTTTTCGCTGGAATCGCCTTGGAATTTCGTCGGAATTTCTCCCTTTGCTAACTCCACTTGCACACTATAAGGGCTTGAGAATTTTGTAGAGTTTTTGTAATGAAATTCTGAGTGAGGAGGGGTGAGATATGGTGTGGTATTTATAGGGAAAATTAGTGTTTTGAGGGTGATGAATTTGAGAATTAAAATGCATTTAATCATGGAGTAATGCTCAATTTTGATTCTCTGGAAAGTGTACATAGAAAATAAACAACATGAGAGAAGTGGGGTAGGCCAAGGGGTGCTCGGGTGAAAAGATGGGGAGCATTGCCCACGGGGGGCCCGGCGGTGCCGGCTTTACCGACGGTTTCACCGGCCGGAAACCGGTGGTGGGTGTTGGATTTTTTGCCACATGTCCTTGTCGCCTCATATACTCTCGTGCACATGTTTAAATATTCTGTGACTCTTCATTTTTCGTGCTGTGCACGTGCAAACTCTTGGTCTTCTAAATGATTAAAAGAAAATATTAATAAAAGATAATGTGCCTGTTGGGATTTGAACTCAGGTGCTATGTCACAGCAGCGTAAGACCTTTACCAATGAGCTACAAGATCTTTCTTACTGTTTAAAAGTAAATCAAATTTATAAATTGTGCTCAGGCTTAGGTGTTCCTTTCTATATTTTGGAAAAAAATTCGTACAGAAAGTTTATGGTTGTTACATATAGAAAAGATACCCCTTGGAATTCTTTGGGTACCCCATAAACTTACACAGTACTGAGCGTGTCTCGAGCTTGTCCTCATGCTGCTTTTTGACAAAAACCGGACATCCCCATATCTTTAGATACTTAAGATAGGGTTTCTTCCGACTCCACATTTCATATGGTGTGGTAGGCACTGATTTAGTAGGAACTTTGTTCAAAAGATATGCAGTAGATTCTAGTGCATAACCCCAAAGGATTGCGGTAACTCAGCATTACTAATCATGGAACGTACCATATCCAATAAGGTGTGGTTCTACCTTTCCGATACACCGTTGTGCTGAGGTGTGTATGGAGGAGTAAGCTGAAAGAGAATTCCATTCTTTTTAAAATAATTCAGGGACTCGACACTTAAGTATTCACCACCTCGATCAGATCGAAGTGTCTTAATACTTTTGCCTGTTTGTTTTTCCACTTCATTCTTGTATTCCTGGAATTTCTCAAAGGCCTCAAATTTGAGTTTCATAAAGAATACATGTCCATACCTCGAGAAATCATCCGTAATAGTAATGAAGTAGGAATAACCACCTCTTGCATGTGTAGACATTGGACCACACACATCGCTGTGTATGAGTCCCAAGAGCTCGCTGGCTCTTACTCCGTGTCTAGTGAACAGAGACTTTGTCATCCTTCTTTTGAGACATGATTGACAAGTTGCATAAGACAGATATTCAAACGGATCCAAATATCTCTCTCTCTATGTAACTTCGTTAACCATGTTTCATTGTTGTGACCCAGTCTACAATGCCATAAGAAAACTTGATTTAATTCTGGAGACTTTTTTTGAGCGTGTTCTGGACATTGAAAACTTTGTGTTCATTTAATACGTATATACTGTCGTCTAGTGTACCTGATCCAATCAAACCATGATTAAGATGGATGTTTATGACATCACTTACAAATGTAAAATCATAACCTTCTTTAGAAAGTAAAGATACAGAGATGATATTACAAATCAAACTAGATACACAAAAACAGTTACGCAAAACCAAAATGTGTCCACTTGTCAATCCTAGGTGATAATTCCCTACGTATACATCATTCACGCTCGTTCCGTTAGTAACCTTGAGAGTCATATCACCTGCTTTGATAACTGTATGATTTCTCAAAGCCTGCAATGAATTACAGACATGAGATCCTGATTCGGTATCCAGTATCCAGGAAGTAGAGTTAATTGACATACAGCTTTCAATCATAAGCACACCTGAAACCGAACCCGCAACGTGCTTCGAATCCTGGTTTCTGGCTCTCCAAGTCCTGCATTCCTTCTTCCAATGACCTTTCTTATGACAATAGAAACATTCATTTTTCCCTACTTTCTGCCTCGAAACTTTTGCCTTGCCCTTTCCCTCTACCTTATTGACACCTCTTTTCGGCTTGGTGGGGGCCTTCTTCTTCTTCCCCTTGGCTTTCTCTTTAGATCTAGAAGATAAAGGTTCCCCAATAAGCAGAGCGGGTGTCTTCCTAGTTTTCTTTAGGGTGCCCTCTGCACTCCTCAACATATTAAGGAGTTCTGGAAGTGTAACTTTCTTCCCTTGAATATTAAAATTCATTATAAACTGGGCATAAGTAGAGAGAAGGGACTGTAAAATCAAGTACGTATACAACTTGTTCTCCAACGTTGTCCCAAGGTCCGTGAGCTCTTCAATATAGCTGATCATCTTAAGGACATGGTCCCCTACAAATGACCCGATAACTAACTTCGCCTGAAACAATTTCTTCGAGATCTCGTATCTTGCGATACGAGATTGCTCTCTATATAAATCTTTGGTATGGAGGAAGATAGAATCTAAGTCCATATTCTCATATCGCTTCTGGTATTCATTATCCATTAAGGCGAGCACGAGGCATTTGGCTTTCGCACTGTCTATTTCCCATATCTTACAGATTTCTCTATCCGCGACGGTGGAATCTGGACCTGGGACGGCGGAGGCTTTAGTAATAAGGAGGTAGCCTAGCTTGTCATAGGTAAGTGTCATCTGGACATTTATTAGTCAATCTTTATAGTTTGGCCCTGTCAATATATTTTTATCTAATAGTAACTTAAGCCCGGTCATCTTGGTCACTGCAATTAGGAGAGAAAGAAGAAACACTCAGCATGATACTCTTGCAAGTTTAGATTGGTTATTAGTTTATCTAAGCAGGATGGCTCCCACTGTTGCTCAAATCCTCCTTCAAATCATAAAAGAAGAATTAGTCGGGATTAATCGCACCCTACAATTCTTACTTAACCTTTCGGCCAGGCTAGTGTTGGTACTTCGAGAGAGATTTTACAATGTTTTCGCGAAGTTTTTGAATTAAATAATCTCTTTTCCTGTAACACTTTGAAATTCGTTTAGGATATTTTTGCGATAATTAGCAATTTTGCGTGTTTTTCATAAAAGCCCGAGTATCGTATTTTCCTTCTTGGCTAGGGATAATTGTGTTGTGAAGTGTTATATATTTATGTGTAATTATATGGTTTACTAATTATATTTAGTTGTGTTACCCAAATTCGGAAATTTCCATTATGTAGTGTACACTTGCACACTTAGCCATTTTGTGACCTAGGTTAAAATTGTTAACCATTTCATTTCATTCTTGCATGGTTCATTGTTATTTCCCCACCCTTTTATCAAAACAAAACCCTTTTTAAAATTCAAATTTTTAATAGAAAATGAGGTATGGGGGTTAGGTAAAGAAAATTGACTTTTTCTTTGACCCTTTTCTTTCTCTCTTCTCTCTCTTCTCCCCATCTCAGAATTCTTGCAGAATTCCCAGCAAAAACCATGGCATTTTCTTCATCTCCTCTTCTTCTTTTCATTTCCCTTTGATCCCTACACAAAACCGTACACAAATCAACACATTTTCATCACAAAACCATGGAAAAATGGACATTTTGAGGTGTTTGGAGGCAAATCTGCACACTTGAGGGTAGGGCTGAGATTTTTAGTGTTTCATAAGGTCTTTTGAAGGTATTAACTCATGTTAGCACTCCTTTTCCATAAACTTGTAGTATTCTTTAGCAAAAATCATGTTGATGTGCTTTTTAGTGATATTGAAGGGATTTTGTAGTGATATGTTAAAATCAGCATTTTTATGGCTTAATTAGCTTATTAATGGGTTATTAGTGTGATTTTAGACTTGGGTTTGCTTCAGATTTCAGAAAAATACCCTAAAGTTTCATTTTAGTGCAAAAGTGTGGTTTTTAACTAGAAATAGGGCTCTGTAGGATCTGCTGCTACCCGAGTTATTTCTGAATGAAATTGTATTTACTGTAGCATATATAGGGGGTATAGAGTGCACACACAAAACCTGGGAGCCCAATTCCCCAGACCGGCCGCCGAAAAAATGCATTCTGGCCGCAAATTGCGGCCAGATGAGTGAGTTGGGGGTTGGGGTTTGGGGCACAGGAGTCTGCTGCTATGTGTAGTATTGTGGTATATATAGTTTTGTAATATCTTTCCTGTATAAAAATCTGGGATCTAATACCCCATTTTCCGTATTTTAAACTTTCGCGACACGCGTGATACGTGTGTGTGGGTTTGGGGTTTCTGCGTATCGCGACGCGTCGGAGTGGCTTCAAGCGCGTAATCACACGTTTTAGCGTATCGCGCACACGCGCACTTGGTTCACGACGCGAGTTACTAGTTTGACTTTAAATGTCGTGTTTGTATGGTTTTGAGCTTATGTGTGATATATTGTGAAATTCTAGGTTTGCAGGCGAGTGCGACGGACGCCGCGAAGAAGGGGAAATAAGTCGTCGGCTATACCTAGCGAGAGACTACGGTGAGTAGATTTAACATCTATGGGGAAATCGCCCGCATGGCGTTATGCATCAGGGCTGATAGGACCTTGTAGTAGTATATTACATTTACATACATTGACTGTTCATGGCTACTATTTGTGCATACCACATTTCCTGCTATATGTATATAAACTAGAATTGATAGAACACCGCACCATTACTAACGGTTCATGTTGCACGAGCACTATCCTGCATGTTACACACATACTGTTAGTAATTGCCATGACACTCACACTGTAGAATTTCCATGATCATTATGTTGTAGCTCATCTTTTATGTGACTGGACATGATATTCATACTTGATGCATATATCACATTGCATTGACTTGCATATTGGTTTGGATTACATGTGATTTCTGGATTTGGGAACCGTGGCTAATTCAAAGAGAATATGTAATCATTTCAAAACCCGGTTTCCCTTGACGTGATATTTCGGTGCGTCCACCATGTGTTTTCTCGGTGTTAGAGTGATATATGTGAACCCGAATCGAAGAGATTGGATGAGGCCGATTACGGGTACATGGTGGACCCGATATGGTACCCCGGGGCGAGAACGGTTTCGCTGTGTAGTAGACGGTGAGCCTGGCAGAGGGACTACTACCTACCGGTGATTGGTTGGACCTGGCGGTTATCCGGAGGATACTGACCAGAGTCGATAGATGGATGCGGGATGATCCGTACTACCGGGGCCGAGGGCCGATACCGCAGACGGAGCCTGTGGGCTGATCCGGACTGACGGATGCCCGATGGATGAGGATTTGCGTGTCGATGCTGGACACGAGTATTTATGATATTTGGGTGCTGATGTTGGGCACTCGTGATTCTCAGAGATTTACAGGATTGGTGGGCCGATGAGAGTGCCGGCGCCTGAGCTATTTGGGGGATCTGGGTGCATTGATGGACACCGATTATATATCCTACGTTGACATACCGTGTAGATATTATATTTCCCATGCTCAGCATTCATTATTGTATCTCATCATGTAGTTATATTACCTGATAGAGCACTTGCATGATTATCGCACATACTGCTTATCACGCATTGATATCATCTGTTGTCATATGATGGAGTAGCGCAGTACGTGCATGCTCGCGATTACCTTTATATGTTATTTCTATTCACGAGTTGGCAACTCACCTCCGTTGTGCCACAGTATTTGCAGGTTGCCCTCGGAGTAGTCGCGACAGGCTGCTTTCTTACATCTTTTGGCTACAGATACCACTACAGTTGGTGCGTGAGCTGTTTTGCTGTTAGGTGGGTTGTAGTATCTGGTTACTTTTATTGTACACACTTTTGTATCTAGTATTCTCCATCTACCTCATATGTACTTGACTTACAGACAGTGTGAGGACGATGATGTATATTATTTGTATTCTGGTGTCGATCTCGTTGTGAGCCGACTTTACTTATGCAGTTATTTCTATCTGTGATGTTCCCACTTGTTGCTCTTGATCTTCGCTACGGCGTCGTATATCACTATCTTGGCGATTGTTTACTTAAGATTTCGTAACATTTTAATAAATGCTTCCATTTAAAACTTATAACACTCTATACTTTTACTGGTTTTATTTCTGGGTTTTTCGGTTCACTTAGTCGCGTTACGCCTGTAGACGTTACGTGGTTAAGTGCCGGTCACGGGCCAAATTTTGGGTCGTGACATTTCTCTAGAGGCGTAGCCCCGCTAACACCGTTCTAGACACCTATTTGGTTTATAGCATTGATTGCAAAGTGAAAAATTCTCACGAGGAGTAATAAAACTCACGGTGGGATCGGGATCCAACTATCATTGTATGATAAATTTGAAGAAATCCTACCAAAATCATCACACTCAAGTTGGTATGCAAAACTAGCAAGTTTCCTTTTTGAAACTCCCGATGTGGATTTTTGCCCCAAGCTCTTATGACCTTGACGAAGGACAAAATATCATAAGTCGCAAGTCAAGTTCTACCCATCATTGTTGTCACGCCTCGCTTCCCCATGTACGGGTAAGGAGACGTGGCGATGCCCGCTATGTATTTACTCAGAAGTAAATACGCTAAGCGTAAATAAGCAATATAATGTAAATATACACAAGAAAGACATGAGATGTAAATGAACAACAACTTTTTATTTATTAAACATTTTTTACAATACAACTGGAAAGTAAATACAATGAAGAAAGTAATGTCTAAAAAATAGTATGAACTAAAATAAAAATATATACAAGTGACTAGAGCTCTGGATCCTCGATGAACTGATCAAAGTCTTCTGAGCCAAGCTCGATCTCCAGAGGGTCGAATTCTCCTGACAACATTCCAAAAAAAGAAGAGAGAAGGAATGTTGTTAGCGAAAAATTGCTTGGTAAGTCCCAAAGAGAGATAGAAATAGAATAGACAGATAAGAGAGAATATAACTGTATAATGTATGTTTGTTATACTAACGTAGTTGTTTGTAGCTTGGTACAGAATATGCCAGTGTATACGAGAGAAGTCCAACTATTCCGTGGACTAAGGTATACGGAGCACAAGGAACCGTTAAGCCATGGAACAACAACAACAGATATTCAGGTTAGGTGTATTAAGGTGACCGTCTCGTGCCATTTCTAACACATTCCATATCAGTCTACCCCTTTAAACCCCGTAATGTATTGTATTGTTTTGTAAAAATTTGTAGATGTAAGACTTGCCGAAACCATGATATCAGTTGTTCATGTAAATGGATAATGATGTCAATGGATAGTTATGTAATCAAGTCAATATATATCCTTGGTTCAGTCAAATCAAGTTATGTTGATATTGTTTGTATTCTGGTATAAATGGATTTATGTTGTATTGGAGTTATATTTGAATTGTATTCAAGTTAGATTGTATTCAGATTAGACTGTGACTCAGTTTGAGTTAGACACTTTAAGTAGAATTGAAGTCCTGAATTAGTTTTGGAGTTATCGGTAACTGCTGCACATGAATGGCAGGATTTGTGTCTTTTTCTAAGACAATTACCGTATTGATAACCCCGTTTTTAGTTATCTACCTTAATAGGCGAGCACCCAATTTCTCCAGCTCTCCGAGGCTCAAGAGAATTGGTCCCACTTAAACCTATATTTACTAGGATCTTTATTGTAAATTAATATAACTTGAGAGGGTTTTATAAAAAATAGTTTTGGTATATTTTCAAAATAAAGATCAAGTATTTATTTATCGGCTTTAGAGTTTTCATAGATGTAATTTTTATAAAACCTAAATATTATATGGTATTTTCATATAAATTTGACTTGTATTAATTTCTTGATGGTATTTTCATGAACTTTTGTGGTTATTTTCCTTTGATTTAGAAAATATGGAATATATTATATATTTTAAAATAGATATTTTGATAACATTTACATATATATATATATATTTATTTTTTAAAAATAAAATTTATTTATTAATAGAAATCACGTTTTTCTTAAAAATTGTAATAAAAATTCCATCGAGATCGGATGCTCCGTGAGGAGGTCTGCATCTCGCTGTTTACCGCCGAAAACGGGAAATGAAACCGCGTAGGTCGTCTTGCCTGAATTTGGGGGCAGATGCCATTTGGTTTTATCCGTCCACCTCTCCGAAAATGCCAAGTTGATTTATGACATCATGTATCGAAGGTTTAGACAGATGCAGCCGATGTAGCGGACTTCGTCAGATTCCCCCTCTTTGTGAGGGTTTTTTGATTCTGGGGACGCTCTTCCCTGCAGGCGCAAGCCCTTGCATTTAATTATGCTACGGCATCGCGGTAACCACTTTCTCTTTCTCCATATGGTCATTTCGTGTCGTGTATGTTTGTTTTATTTTTGGTTGCCCGTGGATTGTATACGGAGATTAATTTATGTTGTCGCCCGTAGGGCGTGGATTAGTCCAAATCCGCATTTTCTTAGATTTAGGTTTGGGTTGCGTTTAAAGATCGTTAATTTTATTTGAGACTAAGATCAACTTAAACGTTTGTTAAGGATACGTTAGTCTAATTTTAGACTAAGATCTACTTAACAGGATCATTTAGATCCAACAAAAGAGCATTTGGGCTCTATTGTTTTAGTTTAGGGACAACGCGGTCTATAAGTTTAAGAGCATCATAATCTGTGACAGTTTAAAGACGTTATAGTCTATAAGTTTAAAGATATCATAGTCTATGAGTTTAAGGACCTCACAGTCCATAAAGTTTAAGGACATCATAGGACCCCACAGTCCATAAAGTTTAAGGACATCATAGTCCGGTTTAAAGACGTCTTAGTGTGCATGGTTTTGGTTGCACCAAAAGTTATTGGTTATTGGGACCCTCCATCTCTCTAAAGACGTTGAAGAATTACAACGACATATTTCAGAGGTATGAAGAGATGTACCCTTAAGCCAATGTTGATTAAAAGATCTATAGTCAAGTTTGGGACTAAGATCAGTTAGAAAGATTTATGAGCATATGGGCTCAATTAATCCAAATGAGGGGTCTGTGGCCAACTTGGGCTTGGCCCACTCAATTAAAATGTTGGACATTTAATTAGGGTCGGTCCTTTTTCATTTACCAATACTGAGCATTGGTTTGGGTTCTAACAACCCTTTTGTCTTTTATTGAGTGTTGAGCACTCATCATAGCTCTGGGGCTTTTATTTAAAGAACACTTTTTGTTCCTTCAGCGCACACATAAGGAGTACGTGGTGCGCTTGACGCTGAGCGCCAGATTTAGAGCACTAAGGCGCTTTTTGTGAGATAGCGCACACGTGAGGAGCACGTGGTGCGCCTGGCGCTGAGTGCCAGTTAATGAGTGCAGAGCAATCTTTATGAAATAGCGCACACGTGAGAAGCACGTGGTGCGCTTGCCACTGAGAGCCAATCTTGAAGCGCTAAGACGCTTCTTTTAAAATAGCGCTAGGTGCGCTGGGCGCTGAGCGCCAGACTTGGAGCGCTTAGGTGTTTCTTTCAATTGGAGCGCTGCGGCGCTGTGCGCCAGTCTTCAAGCGCTGAAGTGCTTCTTTTTAATTTGAGCGCTAAGGCTCTTTTCTGTTAGCCAACTTTGATCGGTTCTGCGCTCTGAGAATTAAGTTCTCATTTTCAAGAGATTTTGTCTCGTAGCTTTAAGAACAATGTTCTTACTTTTTTATAAGAGACGTTACCATCTCTTATGTTTTTGTGAAAGATTTTGTCTTTGTGGATCCGTGATCCGAAGAGAATTAAATTCTTCTCCTTCCCTTTTATGATGAGATGTTATGATCTCTTTTTGTGAAAGACACATGTTTTATTGATCTATGATCTAGAAAGAGAACTAAGTTCTTCTTCTCCGACGAAATGCTTTGATCTCTCTATTTTATTTACCTTGAAGAAATTCATCATCCGAGAGCTTGCTCTTCTCTTTTAAATTTCTCAAAGTTTATGGGGGGTTCCTCTGTACAAGACTTGAAGTCTTCGGTCCTTTATATAGGGGAGGCTAATTTGTTGAATCAGTTGAAGAGATCATTTCTCTAATTGATTTGGGAATGTTCCCCACTGTTGGATCTTTGATCCAAGGGCTTCTATTTTACAGAAAGCAATCTTCTTGTTTTTAACAAGATTGGGAAAATCTTTTCCCATACAGAACTTATTCTGTATCATGGTGATTTTTAATCACCATTGGATCATTGATCCAACGGTGCTCTAATTTTCAGAGGTAATTTGTTGATTTTTAGTCATCTTTGTTGGATTTTTGATCCAAGAGTGAGAAACATTTAGTTCCAGCGCTAGCGCTCTCGTGCTTTGCACGTGAGTGCTGCATCAGAGTCTTTGACTCTTGGTGCTAGCGCACTTAGCGCTAGCACTCTCGTGCTTTGCACGTGAGCGCTGCACCAGAGTCTTTAACTCTTAGCGCCGGCGCTGTGAGCACCGGCGCTGCTAGCGCAGGCGCTCTCATGCTTTGCACGTGAGCGCTGCATCAGAGTTTTTGACTCTTAGCGACGGTGCATTTAGCGCTAGCGCTTTTATGAAGCACCGTTTCATTTCAAATTTCAAAGTTTGAACGGAGCTTTGCTCTGCTTAGGGGAAACAAATGCTCCTCCCACCGTTGCACTCACGTGGCTTACACGTGAGTGCAGCGGTGGCAGCATCTGCGCCATTAGATCAATTTAGAAGTTGAAACGGCTCTCAGTGCCTATAAATAGGGCCTTTGGCCCTTGAGATGACCTCTGTTCATCTTCTTTCTTGTTTTTCTGAGAATTAATTCTCTTTCAGAGTATAGCTCTTTGTCTTAAGAACTCTCTTAGAGACAGAATTCTTTTGAAAATTTTAGGTAAACCTCTAGTCACAGTTCGCCAGCTGCATCCCTCTTTTCGAGAGTCATTATCCCGCCCAGAGACGATCCAAATCTGGCTCCAGGCTAGAGAAAAGATAGGCTATTACTGAAGCTGTGAAGAAGAATTGCTAGCGAAAAGATCTTGGAAATGCCAATTCTTCCTTTTTTTTTGAACCTCATCGTCTATCCCGGTTTTTAAACACAATAAACTTTCTTCCCCAAAAAAGAATTTCAGTCTCCACCCTTTTTTCGTGCTGTGCCTTTTCCCCTGGATTTCCAGCCAAAGCCTTGTATTCATCCGGGTCTTTTCGTTGCATTCACTTACAGCAAGAAACAACCACCAGCGTTTGGTGCAGCACCCGCATTTTGGTGCATTTTATGAAATCATAGATCTAAAGAGATCTTTCTTAGGGTCTTTTAACCTATTAAAGAAGAACTCTTAGAGTTCATCTTGCAGATCTTAAAGATCTCAGAATTTTTTAACTCAGTAAAGCTTTTCTTTTAGGGTTTTTGATGGATTATTCCATCTTCTTCGCAGAGTATTGCTCTTTAGAATTTTTGGGGGGAATTTTATTCCCTTCATCATTAATTATGACAGATGTCATATCTGTTGTAGAGCGCTGCTCTCAAAGAGTCTAATTCCTTGGCTTGAGGAGTCTCTCATTAAATGAGAATCATTTTAGGATTCTCTCCTTAATTGCACAAATTTTAATTTTTTTGGGTGTCTTAATCAGCACTTGTTTTCTTCATGCGGATATCAAGAGTTGTTTAAATTCCCGTGTCTTGATCAGTCTGTCCACTAAACTCTCACTGATTTTTATTTTTAGGCTCTATGGCCACTCATCTGTACTGTCTTGACGAAATCATTTCTTATGAGGACATTCGCGCACAAGGCCGTTGTCAAAACCAGGAGTTCACAAACGCCCAATGTGCTGAAATTATGAATCGTTTCAATACACACAACGGTCGACTACTTCCTCGTCGCTCCGCTCTCTTGAAGATTATAGTGAGAGCAATTTAGGGAGCACTTCCTGGATTTTATGAAGTCGTGCCGCTTAATGCACTGGATGATGCCGAAGATAAGATGCACTCAGTGTATCTGACGGGCTTGATCTCAAAGAAGCGGCGAGATAATCTCATCGATATTTTGCATCAAACTTTCCAACAGACGACGATAATCGCTGCTTATCGAAGGGTGGAGGACATCAGCGAAGATCCTGACGCTTGAGATCGTGAGAGAATGCATACGAGAATGGTCAGAGAGGCCAGAAACATTTTAGACGGCCTTACTTTCGAATTTCTTAATCCGTGTCCCAAATTCAATGTTTTGCCATTGTGAATATTTTAATGATGCTTTTGTTTACTGTTTTCATCAATGTAAGGACTTTCTGGGGTATGAATGACAAATTTTTTTTATGCGTTTATTTTATCCTTTTCGCACATACATGAGTGGGTACGCCTCGGACGCTCAATTGGATGTAAATCAAATGTTTTCTTTATTGCCTTGCATAATATGTGATTGACGTCCGTGGGTTACGTCTTTTTGTTTTGACTTGGCGAAAAACAGTTTACGTACTCTTGAGCAGCACCTTAATTTCGATGGCATGTAATTTTGGCGAGTGTGGTTTGTAGATAATAAAGAACATTTCATCTTAGCCTCCTTGTAGGGTAGCGACGGCTTAGGAAACAGGTTCAGATCTGCTGTCTAAGACTTTTCAACTTTATGAGCCGTGAGGGTCTCATAAAGATTTTTCTCCCTACGAGTCGAGAGGATCTCGTAGGTGTATTTTCTCCTTAGGAATCGTGAGGATTCCTAAGTGCGTTTTCTCTTGAGAGTCGTAAGGATCGCACAAGAGAATTTTCTCCCTTACAAGTCGAGAGGACTTGTAAGTGATCGATGAGTTGGCCTTTTCCCGAGTTGAAGCACTGCTCTGACGAGGAGGTCATTTGGTTGACGTATTTCCGCGACGGGGTCATTGTATGATGTATTTCCATGACGGGGTCATTTGCTGACGTATTTCTGCGACAGGGTCATTGGCTGACATGTTTCCGAGATGGGGTCATTGGATGACGTATTTCCGCGACGGGGTCATTGGATGACGTATTTCCACGACGGGGTCATTTGCTGACGTATTTCCGAGATGGGGTCATTTGCTGACGTGTTTCTGAGACGGGGTCATTG
This sequence comes from Agapanthus africanus, assembly GCA_030015575.1. Lineage (NCBI taxonomy): Eukaryota > Viridiplantae > Streptophyta > Magnoliopsida > Asparagales > Amaryllidaceae > Agapanthus > Agapanthus africanus. Next base: position 53,618,300 of record CM057347.1, read on the forward strand.
GATGACGTATTTCCGCGACGGGGTCATTGGATGACGTGTTTCCGCGACGGGGTCATTTGATGATGTATTTCCGCGACGGGGACATTTGCTGACGTATTTCCGAGACGGGGTCATTGGATGACGTATTTCCGCGACGGGGTCATTGGATGACGTATTTCCACGATAGGGTCATTTGCTGACGTATTTCCGAGACGGGGTCATTGGATGACGTATTTCCGCGACGGGGTCATTGGATGACGTATTTCCGCGACGGGTTCATTGGATGACGCGTTTCCGCGACGAGGTCATTGGATGACATATTTCTTCGACGAGGTCATTGGATGACGTATTTCCGCGACGGGGTCATTTGCTGACGTATTTCCGCGACGGGGTCATTGGATGACGTATTTCCGCGGCAGGGTCATTTGCTGACGTGTTTCCGCGACGGGGTCATTTGCTGACGTATTTCCGCAACGGGGTCATTGGCTGACGTATTTCCGCGATGGGGTCATTTGCTGACGTATTTCCGAGACGGGGTCATTGGATGACGTATTTCTACGACAGGGTCATTGGATGACGTATTTCTGCGAAGGGATCATTTGCTGACGTATTTCCGCGACGGGATCATTTGCTGACGTATTTCCGAGATGGGGTCTTGGAACTAGGGACTTTGCCGTGGCTCCGATTGGTGGTGTCGCGTCCGTATCCTGTTGGAATGAGGAGGAACGTCGTTGTTGGTCTCCAGGCTGTAGATGTTGCCGTTGGGACCTGACTCTCTCTTTGACAGAGTCTTGTCGGGAAATGTGGTTCTCTTTTCGTTTATGCCCATGGATTGTATACAGGGGTCAGTATGGACTTACCTGCAGGGCAAAAGTTTCATTTCATTTTCATTTCATTCCGTGATACTCTATCATTTCAGCTTTTTATATCGTGAAAGTCGCGAGTGCCCAATCATTTCGGCTATTTTTCGTGGTGCCCAATCATTTCGGCTATTTTTCTTTTTACCCGCTGCTTTTTATTGCGAGTTGCCCAATCATTTCAGCTATTTTGTATGCATATATTTTACTTGCTGATTTTGTTTCAAGTTGCCCTATCATTTCGGCTATTTCATATGCCGTTTTAGCTGTAAGTCCATGCTACCTCTCCCGGTACTTTCGGGCATGCGGAATTTGGTGAAAAACAATTTTCTTAGAGGTGGTAACATGGACTCAAAACCGGATCTTTATTAAACATCTAACTAACAACCTAACTACGAGTTGCTAACTACTCGGTTAGGGGGTTATACCTTTCTTTTTCTCGAACTCCTTCGTCTTCAAGCTTCGATGGTCGTCCGAATCGGCTTCTCCCCGTCGTCTCCTTGCGCCGAAGATAGATCCACCTGAAAGCTTCAACCTTTGGCTCCTTCTTCGAACTTTGAAGAAACTAGTTCACTTGGTTTGCTAAACCTTGTGAACGAGAGTGAGTAGAGAAGAGTTTGTATGGGATTTTATCTATGGTTCTTGGTTCTCAACTCATGAGACAAGTGAACCATAGAATCAAGAGAGGGAGAGCAAGAGGAGGAAGATGAGAGCTCAAGAACAAGAGAGAGAGTGAGCATGAAAGAATGAGAGAAGACTTTTCTCCTTTTGGCTCTCATAATCCAAAACCATCATCACAAAAATAATAATCAAGTATTGTGTAAAATGGTTCAAGTCAAAATGGCTAAATCATTTCATGCACTCATTTCTCACAAAAGAAACAAGCAAGTAAAAAGTCTTTGCCATGAAATGATTACCATAGTCATCATGATGGTCAACTAGTCCAACCTAGTCAACCGGTCAACAAAGTCAACCGGTCAACAAAGTCAACCCCTCAACAACCATGTCACCACAATACTTAATTAATATAATTGTTAATCACATATCATATTCTCATTAGGGTTGACCAAAAAGTCAATAGTCAACAGTCAACGGTCAACAACCCTAATGAGAATCCTCTGCCTCTGTCTCTCCGTCAACTGTGCATACACACCCGCATCCGCGTTCCGAGGAACACGAATACTAACTGGATAAATCCAATCCCAAAACGTACACTAGGATCTGGCTTAAACCAAAGCCCGCTAGTGATAACTGTCCGGACACTGTACGTGCATAAGTGCACGGATGTGACCGAACCCTGTCGCAAAACCATGCGACCTGCCGCAAAACCATGCGACCTCCACTCTTTTGCCTAAAGGCGAATAGCTTTCTGTGTGGGACTCTAAAGACTCGACACTACGCTGGCAGTGGGTTTAACCACAGACCGCAAGCGGCACTAGCTGTGCATAACGGTCCCCAGGTAGATGCCGACAAGAAGACTGACGAGGCGAAACCCATCTGAACTCCTACTGAGCCTGGGTGTGACATTCTCCGTACAGTCCGGTCTGTTCGTCTGATACATCGCATGGCGGGCCTAGGGGGCGGTAAACATCAGTCCCCCAATAGCGGTACAAGTCGTGTCGGAGTGAAGCCCAAAACACCCTGAGATAACACTGGAAGCCTACCAGTATATCTCGTTTGCCCTGGCCAGGGACTACTCGTGTAATGGCTCTCCTAGACACAGCGCGATGTCAACCCCCAATACCGGGAGAGACGAATCCTGTCTAACCGTCACTGCCTCCAAGTGCTTCGGGACTGCACCCAACTACCACCTGTTTGCATGACTCCTTTGAGCCGTGGTAGGGTAGTAATCAAAGTACAGTGGGAACACACTCGAGGCGAAGTGACAGTGTCAAGTCAGCGGAATAAGCTGTAGTCATGTCACCTGGGAACTGATAACTGACGATAGGCATAATACCAACTAGTCAGTTCCCGACGAGTCCTGTCCAGTGTACTCGTAACCCAACGAGCACCCGCATACTATCTCAAGTACGACGTACCGACGGCTGTGGGACAGACCGTCTCCCACACTGGGATGAGAAGCGCATGCGCTAGTCTACTCCGGAGTATCGATGCCCTGTCTCGATAGTCCTGCGACCAGGGACCTGCATAAGGATGTGCTTATAGATTACCCAGCCCCACTAGTGTGACTGCCATCACAACGCTGGTAATCAAGTAAAGATCCTAAGGGCTCCACTAATGTGTATAGGCGATATACTAAAATAAACACATGTACACATTGAAGTAGAAACAAACCAAGTAGCATACTACTATTTTGAGCAAGATTGTATATACAAGGTGAATATCCCAAGCTTCCATTAAGTAATATACAAACTAATATGATACAGTAATGGCCTCTAGGGCATATACACTAACAATCTCCCACTTGCACTAAGGCCATGTACTGGCGTATCGAAGACCTATCATCTCGATCAGCCGCTCGAACTGAGTGTGGGGCAAGGCCTTGGTGAATGGATCTGCAGTGTTATCTTCTGAAGCGACTCTCCGAACCTCGATCTCCTGGCGATCCACGATCTCCCTGATCAGGTGATACCGCCTCAAGATGTGTCTGGATCTCTGATGGGACCTGGGTTCCTTCGCTAAAGCTATAGCCCCGTTGTTGTCGCAATACAGAGGTATTGGATCAACAATGGACGGAACCACCTGAAGCTCTTTCAAGAACTTCATCATCCAGACAGCTTCTTTTGCGGCATCAGATGCAGCGATGTATTCCGCTTCCATCGTCGAGTCTGCAACGGTTTCCTGTTTGGAACTCTTCCAACACACCGCCCCTCCATTGAGGGTAAAGACAAAACCCGACATGGACTTGGAATCATCCTTGTCACTCTGGAAGCTGGAGTCAGCAAAGGCCTCGATCTGGAGGTCTTTTCCGCCATACACCAAGAACATCTCCTTAGTCCTTCTCAGGTACTTGAGAATGTTCTTTACCGCTATCCAGTGTTTCTCCCCAGGGTTTGACTGATACCGGCTTACCACACTCAGTGCATAAGCTACATCCGGTCTGGTACACAACATCGCATACATTATAGAGCCTACCGCAGAAGCGTAGGGTATAATAGACATGCGATCCCTCTCCAAATCAGTCTTGGGAGACATCTCTTTAGAGAGGGTGATCCCGTGACAAGCCGGTAGGTTACCGCGCTTGGAATCTTCCATACTGAACCTTTTCAGTATGGTGTCGATGTACCTGGACTGTGAAAGTCCTAATATCCTCTTGGATCTATCATGATGGATCCGGATCCCCAGGATGTATGAGGCATCACCCAGGTCTTTCATGGAGAACCTGTGTGACAAGAACCCCTTGACAGATTGTAGCATAGGAATGTCATTTCCTATTAAGAGAATGTCATCCACGTACAAAACGAGGAATACTACAGTTCTCGCTACAAATCTACTATAGATGCATGGTTCATCTGGATTTTTGATAAAGCCAAATTCCTTGACCGTCTCATCAAAACAGATGTTCCAACTCCGCGATGCCTACTTTAGTCCATAGATGGACTTAAGCAACTTGCACACCTTTCTGCTGCTCCCACTCTGAATGAAACCCTCTGGCTGGTCCATATAGACACACTCCTCTAAATTTCCATTTAGAAAAGCGGTCTTTACGTCCATTTGCCAGATCTCATAATCGTGGAAGGCAGCAATGGCAAGAAGGATCCGAATGGATTTCAGCATAGCCACTGGAGAAAAGGTTTCGTCATAGTCCAAACCAGGTCTTTGACGAAAACCCTTCGCAACAAGTCTAGCTTTATAGGTCTCAACCTGTCCATCTACACCAATCTTCCTTTTGAAGATCCATTTGCATCCTACAGGTTTTACCCCGTCTGGAGCAATGTCCAACGTCCATACCTTGTTGGTGTACATGGACTCCATTTCGGTCCGCATTGCATCCAGCCATTTTACTGAGTCAACGCTCTGAACGGCCTGCTGGAAGCTAGTAGGCTCATCATAATCTATGATGCAATCCTCTCTATCCCCGTCTATGAGAAAATCGTAGTATCTCTCGGGCGGATGAGACTGCCTACTACTCCTGCGGAGCGGCGTAGGAATGTCCTGTTCTTTTGAACCCTCTGGTTCTACTAAGCTTTCAGTAATAGTCTGTGGTTCTGGAATTTCTTCCAGTTCTACCGCGCTCCCACTAATTTCCTTTTCTAAGAACTGGTGTTCTAGAAAGTGGGCATTACGAGAAACAAGAACTTTTTGTTCCTCTGCGTGGTAGAAAAGATACCCCCTGGTGTTCTTTGGGTATCCCACAAACTTGCACAGTACTGAGCGTGCCTCGAGTTTGTCCGCATGCTGATTTTTGACAAAAGCTGGACATCCCCAGATCTTCAGATATTGAAGATAGGGTTTCTTCCCACTCCATAACTCATAAGGTGTGGTAGGCACAGTCTTAGTGGGAACTCGGTTCAAAAGGTATGCAGCTGATTCTAGCGCATACCCCCAGAATGATCGCGGTAACTCAGCGTTACTCATCATGGACCGTACCATATCCAATAGGGTTCGGTTCCGTCTCTCCGATACACCGTTATGTTGCGGAGTGTATGGAGGAGTAAGCTGAGAGAGAATTCCATTCTCTTTTAAGTAATTCAGGAATTCGGCACTTAAGTATTCTCCACCTCGATCCGATCTTAGAATCTTGATACTTTTGCCGGTCTGTTTTTCTACTTCATTCTTATATTCCTGGAACTTTCCAAAGGCTTCGGATTTATGTTTCATTAAGAAGACATGTCCGAACCTTGAAAAATCATCCGTAAAATTAATGAAGTAAGAAAAACCGCTTCGCGCATGTGTAGACATTGGACCGCACACGTCGCTGTGTACGAGTCCCAAGAGCTCGCTCGCCCTTACTCCGTGTCCAGTAAACGGAGTCTTTGTCATCTTTCCTTTGAGACAGGATTGACAAGTGGCATACGATTGATATTCGAACGGATTCAAATATCTTTCTGTATGTAACTTTGTCAACCTTCTCTCATTGATGTGACCCAGTCTACAATGCCATAAGAAAGTCTGATTTATTTCCGGAGACTTTCTTTTGTGTGTATTCTGGACATTGAAAATCTGTGGTTGGTTTCATACGTATATACCATTGCTCAATGTACCTGACCCAATCAGAACTTGATTAAGGTGAATGTTTACAACTTTGCTTACAAACGCAAATTCATAACCTTCTTTAGAAACTAAAGATACAGAAATGATATTACAAGTTGCGTTGGGTACAAAAAAGCAATTACGCAAAACCAAAACATGTCCATCTGACATTCCCAGGTGATAGTCCCCCACGGCTTTAGCATCCATGCTAGCTCCGTTCGCAACTCTGAGGGTCATGTCACCTGCCTTCAAAACCCTACGGTTTCTCAACGCCTGCAATGAATTACAGATATGAGATCCTGATCCGGTATCCAATACCCAGGAAGTAGAGTTTATTGAAAGACAGTTTTCAATAACATACACACCTGAAGCTGAAGCTGCAACCTGCTTCAATTCCTGTGTCCTGGCTTTCCAAGCCCTGCAATCATTCTTCCAGTGTCCTTTCTTATAACAATAGAAGCATTCTTCCTTATCCACAAGCTTTCCCGCTTTCTTTGTTGCTTTTGCTTTTCCCTTCGTATCCACTTTACTAACACCGCATCTTGGTTTGGCGGGGGCTTTCTTCTTCTTTCCCTTGGCTTTCGCCTTGGACCTAGAAGAAGATGATCCTCCTACAAACAAAGTGGATGTTTCCCTACCTTTCTGTAGGGTGCCCTCTGCGCTCCTCAGCGTGTTGAGGAGCTCTGAAAGTTCAACTTCTTTTTCTTGTAAGTTGAAGTTCAGTATAAGCTGGGCGTAAGTGGAAGGAAGGGACTGGAGAACTAAGTCCGTATAGAGCTCACTCTCCAATGTGGTCCCTAGGTCCGCGAGCTCCTCAATGTAGCTGATCATCCTAAGCACGTGCTCTGCTACTGATGATCCGACGGCCATCCTTGCCGAAAATAACTTTTTTGACGCTTCGTATCTTGCGATACGAGATTGCTCTCCATACAGTTCTTTTGTATGAAGAAATATGGATTCCAAGTCCATATTCTCGTGCCTCCTCTGATGTTCATTGTCCATAGAGGCAAGTACGAGGCATTTGGCCTTCGCGCTATCAATCTCCCAAGTCTTACGGATTTCCTTATCCGCGACGCTGGAAGTGGGACCAGGGACAGGGGGAGCTTTGGTGGTAAGAAGATACCCCAGCTTGTCTTAAGTGATTGCCATCTTGACATTCCTGAGCCAATCTTTATAGTTTGGCCCTGTCAGTATGTTTTTATCTAGAAGTAACTTAAGTCCAGTCATGTCGATTGGTCGCTGCAATTAGGAGAGAGAAGAAACACTCAGCTTGATGCTCTTGCAAGTTTAGAATGGTTTTTAGTTTGTCTAAACAGGATGGCTCCCACTGTTTCTCGAATCCCTCCTCAAACCATAAAGGAAGAATTAGTCGGGATCAATCCCACCGCACAATACTTTCTTAACCGTTCAGCCAGGCCAGTGTCGGTACTTCGAGGGAGGTTTTCCAACGCTTTCGCGAAGTTCCTTAATTCAAGAACCTCTTTTCCCTGGGGGCGTAGCCCCGCTAACACCTTTCTAGGCACCTACTAGGTTTATAGCATTGATCGCTTAGTGAGAAATTTCCCGAGGAGTAGCATATACTCACAGTAGGATCGGGATCCAAATATCATCGCGTGACGAAACTGAAGGAATCCTACCAGAATCATCACACTCCAAATGGTATGCAACACTAGCAAGTTTCAGTTCTTTTGAAACTCCCGATGTGGATTTTTGCCCCATGCTCTTATGACCTTGGCGTGAGGTCAAAATGTCATAAGTCACATGTCAAGTTCTTCCCATCATTATCCAGGTTAATTTGAATCCACCCGTACCTACCCTTGACGTAGGCCAAAATGGTAGTACGGCTGTCCCAAATCAACGCATTCTATCTATGCAACAGATAAATATCCGGCAGCTACCAATCACTATGCCTTGGCGTGAGGTCAAAATACATAGCTTGAATACTACCGAATATTTAACTGAAATGATGGAGGGCTACGAATGGTTTTGGCAAAACCGTGAACGTAGTGAACTTGATATAATTGATGGAACGAGATAGCTTTTAAAAGAAGTGGCTCAAGCTCCGCATTTAAAAGTTAGTTTTGAAAAGAACCGAGTGGTTTTCCGAAAGTGTTCCAACGATTTTTGCTTGGTTTATTATCTTGCATTAGTTCTTTTAATGCGTGATATTCTTGCATTAGTTCTTTTAATGCGTCCCATCATTTAATCCTACCATTGCAGAAAACAACCAAAATATGACGTACGCTTATGCCATTCGCATTCGCCACGGGGCCCCGTCATTACCCGTTAGGTTACTTAACTAACGACAGAGCGGGGGCTGGGCTAGCGCGGCTGTAAAACATAAGCAACGCCTAAATAATATCATATATAGATATACTGCAATGATAGCCATTTCAGATCACAGATGAATACATTGGATATACTAGGAATTCGCAATTCGTACGAGCCTGTAACGAAAAGCAGATTACACGGTCGCGGTGAATAGCCAATACCCCACCCAAGACCCCTACGGGTGCGGCAAACTACCCGCCAAGTACCCGAAGCGAAGCAACCTCCCTCAACTCCGTGAGTAGGCCACTCGGCACTTCGGCATACCCGGTAGTTTGTGCACCCCCTCCATGGGTCTATCCTAGGAGCAAAAACAGTAAAAAGAAATTATACAATGACGGCTACAACCCCGACCCGGTTGTGCGGCCATACAAATAATAATTACATCAATTTACAAATTTACATGAATTGAAAGAAAGAAAACTCTCGTCTCACAACCCCCGGCTATTCACCCGCGACAATCCAATATATTCATATACACATTCCAGCAACATTACAGATCACAGATTTGTATAACCCCCACTAATCGACATATAGCGATTAGCAGACGTTCAATACAAATAACACATCACAGAAAAACCCGTCAGCTAAAATCTTTTAGAAGTTCGATCAAAAATACGGATTTTCAGGACCCCAAAAATAAAATTTTCGTTCTGGAAAATCTGGGCTGAAAATACATATACCAAAATTCCCAAAATACCCCTATGAGCAAACTGCAAAGAAGAAACCCCATGACCGAGTCAACTCGGCCGCGGTTCCGCGGCGGGAGCAAGCTCCCGGCGCGGAACCGCGGCGCTTTGATCGAGTTAGGGGGTCAAATTTTTGCAGTTTCTTCAGAAAACCTTGAGTCGATTTTTGGTGTATCTCAAAATTTTTTTCCAGCACTTTTAAAATCAACAGAAAGTTTAAAAAACGGGGTTCGTTTTGCGACTTTTTCTTTGATCGATATTCTAGCTACTTTGCTAACATGTTAGATAGAGTTTAACCTGGCTCTGATACCACTGTAAGTCCATGCTAACTCTCCCGGTACTTTCGGGCATGCGGAATTTGGTGAAAAACAATTTTCTTAGAGGTGGTAACATGGACTCAAAACCGGATCTTTGTTAAACATCTAACTAACAACCTAACTACGAGTTGCTAACTACTCGGTTAGGGGGTTATACCTTTCTTTTTCTCGAACTCCTTCGTCTTCAAGCTTCGATGGTCGTCCGAATTGGCTTCTCCCCGTCTTCTCCTTGCGCCGAAGATAGATCCACCTGAAAGCTTCAACCTTTGGCTCCTTCTTCGAACTTTGAAGAAACTAGTTCACTTGGTTTGCTAAACCTTGTGAACTAGAGTGAGTAGAGAAGAGTTTGTATGGGATTTTATCTATGGTTCTTGGTTCTCAACTCATGAGACAAGTGAACCATAGAATCAAGAGAGGGAGAGCAAGAGGAGGAAGATGAGAGCTCAAGAACAAGAGAGAGAGAGAGTAAGCATGAAAGAATGAGAGAAGACCTTTCTCCTTTTGGCTCTCATAATCCAAAACCATCATCACAAAAATAATAATCAAGTATTGTGTAAAATGGTTCAAGTCAAAATGGCTAAATCATTTCATGCACTCATTTCTCACAAAAGAAACAAGCAAGTAAAAAGTCTTTGCCATGAAATGATAGCCATAGTCATCATGATGGTCAACTAGTCCAACCTAGTCAACCGGTCAACAAAGTCAACAAGTCAACAAAGTCAACCCCTCAACAACCATGTCACCACAATACTTAATTAATATAATTGTTAATCACATATCATATTCTCATTAGGGTTGACCAAAAAGTCAATAGTCAACGGTCAACAACCCTAATGAGAATCCTCTGCCTCTGTCTCTCCGTCAACTGTGCATACACACCCGCATCCGCGTTCCGAGGAACACGAATACTAACTGGATAAATCCAATCCCAAAACGTACACTAGGATCTGGCTTAAACCAAAGCCCGCTAGTGATAACTGTCCGGACACTGTACGTGCATAAGTGCACGGATGTGACCGAACCCTGTCGCAAAACCATGTGACCTGCCGCAAAACCATGCGACCTCCACTCTTTTGCCTAAAGGCGAATAGCTTTCTGTGTGGGACTCTAAAGACTCGACACTACGCTGGCAGTGGGTTTAACCACAGACCGCAAGCGGCACTAGCTGTGCGTAACGATCCCCAGGTAGATGCCGACAAGAAGACTGACGAGGTGAAACCCATCTGAACTCCTACTGAGCCTGAGTGTGACATTCTCCGTACAGTCCGGTCTGTTCGTCTGATACATCGCATGGCGGGCCTAGGGGCGGTAAACGTCAGTCCCCCAATAGCGGTACAAGTCGTGTCGGAGTGAAGCCCAAAACACCCTGAGATAACACTGGAAGCCTACCAGTATATCTCGTTTGCCCTGGCCAGGGACTACTCGTGTAATGGCTCTCCTAGACACAGCGCGATGTCAACCCCCAATACCGGGAGAGACGAATCCTGTCTAACCGTCACTGCCTCCAAGTGCTTCGGGACTGCACTCAACTACCACCTGTTTGCACGACTCCTTTGAGCCGTGGTAGGGTAGTAATCAAAGTACAGTGGGAACACACTCGAGGCGAAGTGACAGTGTCAAGTCAGCGGACTAAGCTGTACTCATGTCACCTGGGAACTGATAACTGACGATAGGCATAATACCAACTAGTCAGTTCCCGACGAGTCCTGTCCAGTGTACTCGTAACCCAACGAGCACCCGCATACTATCTCAAGTACGACGTACCGACGGTTGTGGGACAGACCGTCTCCCACACTGGGATGAGAAGCGCATGCGCTAGTCTACTCCGGAGTATCGATGCCCTGTCTCGATAGTCCTGCGACCAGGGACCTGCATAAGGATGTGCTTATAGATTACCCAGCCCCACTAGTGTAACTGCCATCACAACGCTGGTAATCAAGCAAAGATCCTAAGGGCTCCACTAATATGTATAGGCGATATACTAAAATAAACACATATACACATTGAAGTAGAAACAAACCAAGTAGCATACTACTATTTTGAGCAAGATTGTATATACAAGGTGAATATCCCAAGCTTCCATTAAGTAATATACAAACTAGTATGATACAGTAATGGCCTCTAGGGCATATACACTAACATTAGCTCCCTGATTTTTATCGCTAGTTTAGACTTGGAATTTGATACCAATTTAGGCATCGGCATCGCTACCACTAGGACATTGCCAGGAGCGAATCATCATTTGCCTTTGTCGATTTGAACAAAGGTGGCTTAGTAAACAGAGTTAGGATCCTGTTGACCAAGGTTTTTGACTTCATGAGCCGTAAGGATCTCATGAAGGTATTTCTCTCTATAAGTCGTGAGGATCTTGTAGGTGCGTTTTCTCCTTAGGGGTCGTGAGGACTCCTAAGTGCGTTTTCTTTTGTAAGTCGTAAGGATCTTACAAGGGTGTTTTCTCCTTATAAGTCGAGAGGACTTACAAGTGTTGTTCACCAAGCGGGGAAATTTCGTGCCATTGGCGGGAACATGGCGGGGGAGACATTTATTTATGCCTGTGGATTGTATACGAGGGTTAATATTGAACCGCTTGTTGGGCAATATTGGGGTGTATAAGGCTTAAGAACAGGTTTAGATCCCTGTAGCTTAAGGCTTTTGAATCCTATGAGCCGTGAGGATTTCATAGGTGAATTCTCCTTACGAGTCGTGAGGATCTCGTAAGTGTAACTTCTCCTTAGGAATCGTGGGGGTCCCTATGTGTGTTGCTCCCTTGTGAGTCGTAAGGATCTCATGCAGGTATTTTCTCCTTACAAGGTTTAGAGGACCTTGCAAGTGTCTTTGAACGAGATTGCGCCCTTTCGGGTTTTCATAAACTCGCTGGTAGCCCTGCTGTTTTTACTCACGGAGCCCTTTCGGGTTTTCATCCGTACCCATTTTGCTTATGGACGTACCATTTTTATTTTTTGTTTTTTTTGTTTTTTTTGCGTGAGCCTTAGGATGCCGCGGTTCGTAGTAGTCTACGGACGTTTCGGTCAGGCGTAGTATTTTTTCAAGAACCGACCGTTTATTGGCCTAAAGGGTCTTTCGCCATGCATATTCATGAGCAAGTAAGCCCACCTTGGTAGACCTTGTCTATGATATACGGGCCCTCATAGTTTGGCTCGAACTTCCCCCGTTTGGCACGATTAGGGATCATAGGTCTTTTTACGACTAGCATGAGTTCGCCTTGGCGGAATGTTCTCAGCCTAGTCAATCTTTCGTACGAGCGTGTCATCCTTACTTTGTAAGCCTCCAAGATTTGCTGTGCCATGAGCCGAGTTTCATCAAAGGCGTCGAGCTCTTCAAGTCGAAGATGAGCATTCTCTTCGTCTGTTAGCTCGTAATGAACTGCCACTCGTAGAGAGGGTAGCTCTATCTCCAAGGGGAGTATCGCTTCTGTGCCGAATACCAATGCATACGGCATTGTATTTGTGGCCGTTTTGGACGTAGTTTAATACGCCCAGAGAGCTTCATGCAATCTCTCGTACCAGTCCTTTTTGTTTTTGGACACCGTCTTCTTTATGATCTTCGTCGAGGTCTTGTTGAAAGCCTCAGCCAGACCGTTAGCTCAGGGATTATAGACCAAAGAGTATTTCCAGTCTATGTTATGTTGCTGTGCGAAGCGGCTGATCTTGTGGGTTCTGTAAGCAGGCCCGTTATCGGAGATAATCTGTCGCGAAGTGCCGAACCGATAGATGACGCGTGTCTTGAAGAAATGGAGAATATTCTCCGTCTTCACTTCTCTTAGCGGTATGGCTTCTGCCCACTTAGAGAAGTAATCAGTTGTCGCCAATATGAACCGATTTCCTCTGGACGATGCTGGTTCGATGGGCCCGATTATGTCAGTTCCCCACATTTCGAATGGCCAGCTAGCCACCGTTGGGTGTAGCGGGTTTGGATGCTGGTGGATGAAGTCCCTGTGAATCTGGCACGAGTGACACTGCTTCGCGTATTCGAGGCAGTCTTGGATCATCGTGGGCCAATAGTAGCCCATCCTTTTGATCTTCAGCTTCATTTTTGGTCTGGCTTGATGAGAACCACAGAGTCCATCGTGAGTTTCTTGGACAACTCTCTTTGCTTCTTCCGGTCCCAAGCATCTCAGCCATAGAGAGTCGAACGATCTCTTATACAGCGAGTCATTGACGAAGGCGAAAGACAGAGCTCGTTTAATGAGCTAATGTCTTGAGGTCGCATCTTCAGGTCTTCGACGGGATTTGAAGTAGTCTATAAAGACTTCTCTCCAATCCTTAACCTTTTTCTGGTCCTCCATTTGTAGGGCTGTCTCCTTGGTCGCTTTCTTTTCTTCAGATGATTCCAGAGATATTTCCGCTGGTGCAAGAACCCGATGGTTTTGCACAACGATATTCACGTCATCGAGGTTTTCGTCTGCCAGTTCTTTAGCAAGTTTGGATAACGCATCCGCTTTGCTATTTTCCGCACGCGGTATGCTTTCCAGGGCGTAGGCAGGGATTTGAGTCAGCAATTGTTGTACTCTCTCGCCATACTTCACCAACTCTGGTTTGCACGTTTGACAGTCGCCGTTTACTTGACTAACAACCAGCTGGGAGTCTCCGTATATGAGGAGGTTTTCAATTCCCATGTCGACAGCGATCTCAAGACCTGCTATCAAAGCTTCATATTCGGCTTCATTGTTCGTCCTCGGCTCTATTAAGGAAAAGGCAAAGCGCATTATCCCTCCTTGTGGAGTCACGAAGATGAGGCCTACCCCAGATTTGATTATGGAGGAGTTGTGCTTTCACTTCTTTATGGAAGATGCCCCGTTGAAGTAGAGTTCCCATTGGGTATCACTCTCTCTTCTCCCCCCGTCGATCGTGTCAAACGCGTGCTCGTCTGGCAATTCGCAATTTAGGGGTGAATCGACAGGTATCGGATGCTCAGCGAGAAATTCGGCGATGGCCTGGCCTTTCACTGCCTTGAGGGGTCGATATGTTATCGAGAATTCCATCAAGAGGAGGGCCCATTTGGCAAGCCTTCCTGTTAGTATGGCTTTTGACATCAAATATTTGAGAGGATCCACTTTTGATGTGAGGCGGACCTCATGCGCCAACGCATAGTGTCTGAGCTTCGTTATCTCAAAGATTAATGCCAGGCAGTGTTTTTCGATGGGGGAGTAGTTGTTTTCTTCCCCCAGGAGAACACGACTCAAATAGTAGAGGGCCCTCTCTTTCCCTTGGTCGTTCTCCTGCGCCCATAGTGCGCCTAAGGAACCTTCAAGGGCGGTTGTATACAGGATTAGGGGCTTTCCCTTGACCGGAGCGGTTAGTACCGGCGGATTCTGCAGGTATTGCCTGATTTCGTCCAGTGTGCTTTGGCATTTGCGATCCCAAACGAACGGGTTCCCCTTCTTCATTAAATGACTGTATGGGCGGCATTTACCGGAGAGGTTGGCTATGAACCGTCGGATATACGCGAGCTTTCCTTGGAGAGACCGCAGTTGCTTGAGAGTTCTTAGCGGAGGCATTTCCATGATCGCCTTGATCTTCGACGGGTCTATCTCGATGCCCCGGTGTCGTACGATGAATCCTAGGAATTTACCTGGGGAGACTCCGAACGCGCATTTGAGAGGGTTCATCTTCAAGTTGTATTTCTGAAGGCGCTGAAACACGATCTTCACATACTCCCAATGTTCCTCGCATGATTTGCTTTTAATCACGAGATCGTCGATATAGCACTCGACGATTTCATGTATGAGGTCGTCGAAAATCTTCGTCATGGCCCTCTGATAGGTGTCGCCGGCGTTCTTCAGACCGAAAGGCATTACTTTGTAGCAGAATATGCCCAGAGGAGTCTGGAAAGCGGTATGCTTCTGGTCTTCGGGATGCATCTTTATCTGATTGTACCCTGACGAGCCGTCCATGAAGGAGAAGACTTCATGAGACGTGTTATCTATCATCAGCTCAGTAACTGGTACGGGAAAATCATCCTTCGGACAGGCTTTGTTAAGGTCCCAAAAGTCCATGCAGATGAACACCATCCCGTTCTTCTTCATCACTGGGACGATGTTGGCAATCCATTCGGGGTACTGCACTTCTTGGACGAAGCCGGAATCGATTAGCTTCTTGGCCTCGGCGTTGATGCTCATTTCAAGTTCGAGCCGCATTCTTCTCGGCGCTTGTTTGACTGGCTTGATATCCGGAGATATTGCCAATTTGTGGATGGCTATTTCTGGATCTAATCCCGGCATCTCGGAATAGTTCCATGCGAAGCAATCTTTATACTGCATGAGCACGTCCTTCAGCGTAGCCACCTTTTCTTCAGACAACAGCTCACTGACGAACGTCAGCCGTAGGTCGTTTGTCGTCCCCAAGTCGATTTTTCTGAGGTTATCTGCAGTGGTATGTATCCCATCTTCCAGCTCTTTTGACGTCGGTGGAAATTCTGAGATCAACCTATCTTCATCCTCATTTTCGAAGCACCAGGAGAGCTCATCCATATCCTCGGGCACTCTTTCTTCTGACAGTGTTATCACATGACAGGTACGAGATCGCTTCCATGACCGATGTTGATCCGGTTCTACTCTCGCTGTATATGTGGCTTTCGGTACATGCTTTCACGGTGGGGCTACCTTCCAATTGTCAGATAGAGCGAACCTTCCGAGTTGATATTGGTCTTCTACCCATTTTTTGAATGTGAAGCAATCTTCGAGAGGATGTCCTATCGCTCGGTGATAGGAGCAATAATCCAGGTGAGAGACCTCGTCTGCTTGTTCGGGGTGCTTGGACTCCGGGAGGGTAATCATCTGATGTTTCACGGTGAGGTCGAATATCTTCTTTGACTCGTCTTGGGGAAAAGAATATGCTCGACCCATCTTTTTATAAGAGACGAATCTCGGCTGCCCAATTCTCGATTGCGTGGCTTCTTGGACCCTCTTTGCTGCTGTCGAACGTTTTTTTTCGTTCTTTAGCTCGTTTTTACCTTTACGTCGGGTCTTTTGTATGACGGGCTGGCGACGAAGAGCATCGTCATTCTCCGCGGTCTACTAAAGGAGGCGCTGCGTCCGGGCTTTCTCGTAAATAGCCATTTCACGGCTGTGGTCATCCCAGACCTTTCGACCTGCCTCCCTTATTAGTTTTTCCATCTGTTCTTCAAATGACGGATTTAGCATTTTTACGGCGGGATCTCGTTTTGGTTCAACTGCAGCGTCTTTTAACAGAGTGTCCCCTTCTTCATCGAAGTCATGTATAACGTAGTAGCCATAGAATCGTTCCCGTTTCTTGGATTGAACATATCCAAGCCCGATCGTTTCCATTCTCCCGTTGTGCAATTTTCGCTGAGTTCCAGGGACGTTGCAGATCCTATTGTAGAACTGAGCTTGTCGAGCAGTCTGTTTGAAGGGTACGCCTTGGCACCTTAACAGCCTTTTTAATCCTTCCGTGTAGTATTTGGGCAGACGGATGGGCTGGATCCTGTCAAGTGTAGAATCGGCACTATGCCAGATTTCTTTCTCCACTTTGGTTTCTGCGGATCGATAAATGAGGATCACCTTTTCATCTTTTCGCCTGGGAAGGACGTAGAACGTCTGCAGTTCTTGTACACCATAGGTATCAAGTGTGTTAAGCTCTTTGTAATGCTTTTGTGGAACCATGGCGATTTTCAAACTCCGTTCATCGCCAGTGAAGGTTCGTATTGATGGCCGGACTGAGAACACTGCATTGACTTCGTCTTCAGAGTCACTGCCAAAGACCAGAATAGGGTGGATGGTCCTGGCTTGGTGTATTGGGACAGTCCCGAATAGACTATCTCTTCTTCCTCCTCGGTATCGCTCCCGAAGATCGGAATGGTGGCGATAGCTTTTTGCTTATTCTCCGGTTTATGGCATCTTTCCGTGTCTTCGATGTCTGGTAAGAAGTACTTGGTGTCTTCATATTTGCAGACTTCATTTACGGAGAATGGGTTTAGTTCCCCCGTCACTGTGTATTCAAGCCCGTCTTTGAAGTACTTAATACACTGATGCTGTGTAGAAGGGATGATGTTATACTCAAGTAACCAAGGCCTACCGAGCAAAGCGTTATAGCAAATCTTGGCGTCAATGACGTGAAACTTGATGTCAGTGACGAGCAGCCTAAAGCGTAACGTCAGTATCACAGACCCAAGCGTCCGTGATGACTGGGAGTCAAACCCAGAGATGGTGATTTTATCCCGAACGAGGTGCTGAACGCTCATGCAAATCTCCTTCAACACTCTTACATTGAAAAGGTTGACGGAAGACCCATTATCGACCAGGATTTTGCCTATCTTGATATCATGACAGTATCCGGTGACATACAGGGGACGGTTGTGCTCGCACGTCCCAAGGAGGAGGTCTTCATCGCCGAAAAGGACGTTAGCAGTATGCACTTCTTCCAGCTCGTCCATCATCTTTTCTTCGGCAAGGAAAGCTTGAAACTGTTCGGGCTCTTGTAGTGTCTTGATCAAAGAATCTCTCACCTCTTTAGATAGCAGAAGGGCATCGAGAATACTTAGCTGCGAGGGTATCTTCCTCAGGTGTGCCAGAACGTTGTAATCCACTTTGTTTTTCTTTGGCGGGTCCTTGGCTGTCAGCTCTTTGAGGACTTGACCATCGAGGGCGATATCTTTAGGGATTTTTTCCTTCCCTTTATCTTTTTTACTCGACCCCTTGTTTATGGGTCCAAGATTCTTTTCGGGTAACGTGCGATTACGTAGTTGAATGTTCTCGCAGGTCTTCGCCTCTTCTGTTTCGGAGATGGATTCCTTGAAGAGAGGGTCAAGGGCTATTTCTTCATCAGAATCGCAACCGAAGGAGAGAGCTTGCAATCCGTCGGAATAAACCATGTGACAGTTGCTGGCTGTTCTTTTGCGCTCATCTGCCGTGCTCTTCTGCTCTCGACGCGTTTTGCGCTTTATCCGCTTGAAATGCTGCCGATGAGCAACGTATCCCTGCCACCAATTCTTGAAGGCCATGCATTCCTCGGTAGGGTGTGTGATCCTCCGATGGTATAAGCAGTAGTTTGGATGTGCATCTAGTTCATCAGGGAACGTATTTTCTGAAGTGTCTTCTTTGAGAGGCGGCAGCTTCATTCCCATCTACAAGGCTTTAATGAACCGTTTCCTTGTTTTAAGCCTGCTTTTGTTTGCCACAGGCATGCCTCGGTCTGGTTGGAGTGCTTCAACCCTTTTGTCCAGCCGCCGGCGTTTGGCATTTTCAAATATGGCCATTTCGTGCTCTCGATCAGCTTTGCTTTTTTGACAGGCCTCGTTCAGCAACATGTCAATCATCTCGTCTGACGGTTCTAGGAGTTCCGGTCTGGGATCTGCCCCCAGTTTTTCTGCATCAGGAGCTTGTTTGCCATTTATCGAGTGAGAGATCATGTGGCAGCTCGCCACATAGTCTTCAGGCCCTTCTGAAGAATCGTCTACTTCGTCAGCGTCATCGTTTTCATTCTCAAGAACATGCTTAAAGAATTCGTCCAACGCGATTGGAATCCGTGCCTTCTGGTTATATTCTTCCAGTGCATCGATATATTTCTGCAGACCTATATAGCTGTCTTAGGGTTGGACGGGCTTCTTGGCCTTCTTCTTTTTCTATAAAGACTTTGGAGGTTTGATTTGAATGTTTTGTCCACCATCACCAACTTTCAGCGTTGGGCACGGCTTCAGCATCCCTTCAATGACCTCGGGTTCCAGCGGACTTTTCCATCTGATCACCGGGCATGCTTGAAGATCTTTCAGCATTCTTTTTGTTTTGGCTGAAAGAGCGACCTCCCATGGAGCTTCTTCTATAAAAGAGCACAATGCCTCTGGTGTGTCCATCTTTTTAGGAGTGTGTAGTTGGGGCGGGCTCACCTTCCAATTTTTAGACAGCGCGAAATTTGCCCTGATGGTATTGGTCCTCAATCCAACCTTTGAAAATGAAGCAATCTTCGATTGGATGGCTTACTACTTGTGGTAGGGGCAGTAATTAGGATTGTTGAAATCACCGGACTGCAATGGACGTCTCGGATCCGGCAGATTGATGAGCCTGTTGCGTATCGCCAGTTCGAACAGTCTCTTTGTTTTCCCCCCGGAAACGAGTAAGGACGTCTTAACTTTTCATTGAGGAATTGCTGTCAATCGCTTTGGCAATCAGCTGGTTTTGAACCAGTCGGCTGTTGTTGAGCATTGGCGACGAAGGTCGCTTTCTCTTTCCCCTTTTCACTCCGCAGCTCCGACATCGAAGAGGAAGGTCTGTGGCCCATCTGATCCATTTGGGCCAGCTTGTCAATCAAGGCCTGAAAAGTAGTTGACTTGAAGAACATCATGAATTGAGATATGGCCGCCTGCGGATCGAGGGTTCCCACAAACAAGCCCGCTGCAGGAGCTTCCTCTATGCGCTATTCGCACTTCGACCATAGGTTCCGCCACTGGATTGCATACTGAACCCATGTTTCTCCCGGCTTCACCCTGGCATTGATCAATGCCGTGATTGGGGTGTGTTCGCTAGTGCTTGCAAACCTTTGTGTAAACAGTAACTCCATTTCTGCAAATGTCTTAACGGAGTCGTTTGGGAACTCAGAGTACCATTCAAACGCTGTCTCCAACAAGCTGCCAACAAACTGGCGAAGCAGCAGTTTATCGTCACCCCCAGTATTACCACACAAGGCTCTGAATTGAGCAATGTGCTGGTGTGGATTCCCCGTCCCCTTATATACATGGAATTTAGGGATCATATATCCCGGCGGGTACTTTATTTGGTCGTACCAGCACTGATATGGTTGTCCAGTCTTAACAATTTGCCCAGCTGCTTAGCTCTCCTGATGAGCTTGTATCTGTTGAACGATATAGTCATCCAGGACGGCTTTGGAGATCGTCTCCTCTTTGGCTGATGATAGAGCTGGAAGATGGTTCGATGTCCCCACTCTGTCGTCTTCAATGATAATTGGAGAGTCCTCAGCTGGAGGATCCGGCTGTATTATCATCCCGACCATATCTTGGAATAAAAGTGCCATTTGTTTTATGTTGGCCGCTTGTTCCGCGACCTCTTTATCTTTCCTCTCGAGCATTCTTCGGAGGAATTCGGCATCATTTTCCTGTTCTCGGCGCTGCTCCGGCGATGTCTCCGGGCTTTCTTTTGGCCCAGTGAGTGTGGCCATGGTTGTCAGCATCTCCTGGAGCTTTTGCTGTTGTTGCTCCTGAGCCTTTGTCACAGACCGTGTAAGTGGTCGATGACCCATGGAGATACGGCTATCCTCTTTTCCGGATGCCATATAAACAGTGTGCACCACCATGCCCCCAGACTCAGGGCGTTTAGGTTTAGTGCCCTTTCGATTCGTCGCAGACACGGGGATTTTCTCCGGCCTTCTTCTTTTGTGAGCGGTCGAAGTTGAGGGGGCCGTTGCGGCGGGCACCCAAGTAGACGACACCTTTCGTGGCGTGGCGGAGGGATGGTCCCCCTGTTGCTAAATCTTTATTTTCTTGGATCGACGGGAGTAGTCCTTATCGATTACTGAGTCTTCGACCCTTCGCCAGACCCTATGAATTTTAGAGAACAGCCACTGAGGGGGCTGTTCTGGCTTTGTCTTTGTAGCATTGTCCATAGGTAGAGGAGATCCTTTTAGCATGACAGTCGGAGAGTTCTTGCGGACCCTCCTGAGTGGTTCAAAGTTGTTCCCGGTTGGAACAGCAGCATCGACTTCCACCGTTGGAGCCGGCGGGGTAAGTACAGATGGGGAATTGCCCCCAGCTTTCCTCACTCGGCGCCAGTGGCGACGTCGAGTGTGTCGAGCGGACGGTACCACCTCTGCTGTTAGATGAGCTTCTTCATGCCCCCCGCTCTGATGAGGGGCTGCTGTCGTCGTTAGCCTGTCGAAGACCGACGTCCGTTGAGAGAGGATGGCCAACCTGTCTAAGGCGGACTTTCGAACAGGAGTAGCAGCCTTGGTGACTTCGCCTGGAAAAGGAGTTGGAGCGGTCAGTCTTGCAAAGACTGATTCTTTAGCAGGAGAAGCCGCTTTGACGACTTCATTTACTGGAGCAGGGATGGCTATCCGTTTCGGAATAACCCCTTCAGGTATTGCAGGCTTCTTTATGGGCCCACCTGAGTTTTGGCCCAGTCTGTTGAAAACCGAGGTGCTAGATTTGGGCGATCTATTGAGAGGGGCCACAGTAGTTGCAAGCCGATCAAAGACCGACTTTTTCGGACCTTCTTGCAACGGCAGTAGGGCGTTGAAGCTCATTGGTGGGAGCATGGTCCTAAAGAACAGCCCAGTGGTGGCTTGCGTCACCTGTTCCACTGGCATCGTAAAAAGGGAGGCCGCTTGAGGCCCATAGGTCA
Source organism: Agapanthus africanus (assembly GCA_030015575.1). Classification (NCBI taxonomy): domain Eukaryota; kingdom Viridiplantae; phylum Streptophyta; class Magnoliopsida; order Asparagales; family Amaryllidaceae; genus Agapanthus; species Agapanthus africanus. Next base: position 53,639,952 of record CM057347.1, read on the forward strand.
CTCCTCCGGCAGGGACGGGATAGGATTTGTTGCAGTTGAACGCTATTGATTTTCTGTTTTCTGCATGGAGCAAGACACCAAATCTTAGTACCTCGAATCCAGGGGCAACCGTAGCAAACCGCGATTCGTTCGTGAAACACGAAACACGAAGTGTGGAGTGGAAAGAGGAAAAGGTCCCACCGGGCATGCCAGAATCTGTTTACCGCCGAAAACGGGAGACGAAACCACGTAGGTCGTCTTACCTGAATTTAGGGGCAGATGCTATTTGGTTTTATCCATCCACCTCTCTGAAGATGCCAAGTTGATTTATGACATCATATATCGAAGGTTTAGACGGATGCGGCCGATGTAGTGGACTTCATCAGATTCCCCTTCATTGTGAGGGGTTTTTGATTGTGGGGACACTCTTCCGTGCAGGCGCAAGCCTCTGCAGTTAATTATGCTACCGCATCGCAGTAACCACTTTCTCCTTCTCCAGATGGTCACTTCGTGTCGTGTGTGTTTGTTTTATTTTTGGTTGCCGGTGGATTGTATACGAAGACTAATTTATGTTGTTGCCCGTAGGGCGTGGATTAGTCTAAATCAGCATTTTCTTAGATTTGGGTTTGGGTTGGGTTTAAGGATCGTTAATCTCATTTGAGACTAAGATCAACTTAAATGTTTGTTAAGGACACGTTAGTCTAATTTTAGACTAAGATCTACTTAACAGGATCATTTAGATCCAACAAAAGAGTATTTGTGCTCTATTGTTTTAGTTTAGGGACATTGCAGTCCATAAGTGTAAAGACATCATAGTCCGTGACAGTTTAAAGACGTCATAGTCTATAAGTTTAAAGACATCATAGTCTATGAGTTTGAGGACCTTACAGTCCATAAAGTCTAAGTACATCATAGTCCATGAGTTTAAGGACCCCACAGTCCGTAAAATTTAAGGACATCACAGTCCGGTTTAAAGACATCATAGTCTGCATGGTTTTGGTTGCACCAAAAGTTATTGGTTATCGGGACCCTCCATCTCTCTGAAGACGTTGAAGAATTACAACGACATATATCAGAGGTATGAAGAGATGTACCGTTGAACCAATGTTGATTAGAAGATCTATAGTCAAGTTTGGGACTAAGATTAGTTAGAAAGATTTATGAGCATATGGGCTCAATTAATCCAAATGAGGGGTCTGTGGCCAACTTGGGCTTGGCCCACTCAATTAAAATGGTGGACATTTAATTAGGCATGGTCCTTTTTCATTTAACAATACTGAGCATTGGTTTGGGTTCTAACAACCATTTTTGTCTTTTATTAAGTGTTGAGCACTCATCATAGCTCTGGGGCTTTTATTTAAAGAACACTTTGTGTTCCTTCAGCGCACATGTGAGGAGCACGTGGTGCGCTTTGCACTGAGCGCCAGATTTAGAGTGCAAAGGCGCTTCCTGTGAGATAGCGCACACGTGAGGAGCACGTGGCGCGCCTGGCCCTGAGTGCCAGTTAATGAGTGCAGAGTGCTCTTTATGAAATATTGCACACGTGAGAAGCACATGGTGCGCTTGGCGCTGAGCGCCAACCTTAAAGCGCTAAGGTGCTTCTTTTAAAATAGCGCTTGGAGCGCTGGGCGCTGAGCACCAGACTTGGAGCGCTTAGGCGCTTCTTTCAATTGAAGCGTTAGGAGCGCTGCGGCGTTGTGCGCCAGTCTTGGAGCGCTGAACCGCTTCTTTTTAATTGGAGCACTAAGGCTCTTTTCTTTTAGGCAACTTTGATCGGTTCTGGGCTCTGAGAATTAAATTCTCGTTTATAAGAGACTTTGTCTCGTAGCTTTAAGAACAAGGTTCTTACTTTTTTTATAGGAGACGTTACCATCTCTTATGTTTTTGTGAAAGACTTTGTCTTTGTGGATCTGTGATCCGAAGAGAATTAAATTCTTCTCCTCCCCTTTTATGATGAGATGTTATGATCTCTTTTTTGTGAAAGACATCTGTCTTATAGATCTATGATTTGGAAAGAGAACTAAGTTCTTCTTCTCCGACGAGATGCTTTGATCTCTCTGTTTTATTTACCTTGAAGAAATTCTTCCTCTGGGAGCTTGCTCTTCTCTTTTAAATTTCTCAAAATTTATGGGGGGGGGGGGTTTTCTCTGTGCAAGACTTGAAGTCTTCGGTCTTTTATATAGGGGAGGCTGATTTGTTGAATCAGTTGAAGAGATCTTTTCTCTAATTGATTTGGGAATGTTTTCCACTGTTGGATCTTTGATCCAAGGGTTTCTGTTTTACAGAAAGCAATCTTCTTGTTTTTAACAAGATTGGGAAAATCTTTTCCCATACAGAACTTATTCTGTATCTTGGTGATTTTTAATCAACGTTGGATCTTTGATCCAACGATGTTTTAATTTTCAGAGGTAATTTGATGATTTTTAGTTATCTTTGTTGGATCTTTGATCCAAGGGTGAGGTACATTTAGTTCCAGCGCTAGCCCTCTCGTGCTTTCCACGTGAGCGCTGCATCAGAGTCTTTGACTCTTGGTGCTAGCGTACTTAGCTCTAGCGCTCTCGTGCTTTGCACGTGAGCGCTGCACCAGAGTCTTTGACTCTTAGCGTTGGCGCTCTCGTGCTATGCACATGAGCGTTGCATCAGAATCTTTGACTCTTAGCGCTGGTGCATTTAGCGCAAGTGCTTTTATGAAGCGCCGTTTCATTTCAAATTTCAAAATTTGAACAGTGCTTTGCTCTGATTGGGGGAAACACTCGCCCTATTAGTCCCGAGGATGTGCGATAACCCGCACCATCTCGATCGGGTTTCCCAAAAGTTGGTTGTAGAGGTGCATGTTTACCGCCGAAAACCAGAGATGGAACCGCGTAGGTCGTCTTGCCTGAATTTGGGGGCAGATGTTATTTGGATTTATCCATCCACCTCTCCGAAGATGCCAAGTTGATTTATGGCACCGTATATCGGAGGTTTGGACGGATGCGGCCATTGTAGCAGACTTCGTCAGATTCCCCCTCGTTTGCGAAGGGTTTTTTGATTGTGGGGACGCTCTTCCCTGCAGGCGCAAGCTTCTGCAGTTAATTACGTTACCGCGTAGCGATAACCACTTTCTCCTGCTCCAGATGTTCACTTCGTGTTGTGTGTGTTTGTTTTGTTTTGGGTTGCCCGTGGATTGTATACGGAGACTAATTTATGTTGTCGCCCGTAGGGCGTGGATTAGTCTAAATCCGTATATTCTTAAATTTGGGTTTGGTTTGATTTAAGAATTGTTAATCTAGTTTGAGATTAAGATCAACTTAAATGTTTGTTAAGGATACGTTAGTCCAATTTGAGACTAAGATCTACTTAACGGGGATTTTGGATCATTTTTGTTTCAGATCCAACAAGAGTGAAGGGTCACGGCAGCGCCCCGGCCGTCGAAACGCAGCCAAAATACGGAACAAAATTTTTCTAAACTGGCGCTACCGCTACCCGATTTACGGGTCGACCTTAAACCCTATTCTAGCGAGCTAACTAAGAGTTAGAAAGGTTAAACCGAGATAATCCGAGTCCTTCGGTCTTCATTCCAAGCTCCTAGCGATCTTTTGATGAAGTTTGGTTGCCGGTCTTCCTCCATCTCCGATGATCCACCCGAGGTAAACGGCGCAAGCTCCAAGCTCGAAAAACGAGATAACCGACGCTCCAAAGTCGCTAGCTATGGAGAGTGGGGGTGTATAAAAATGTCACTACAATTTTCTCTCAACCATGAGCTCAATAAGAAACTCAAGAAGAAGAATGGAGGTGATGAAGCATTTGCATGAGCAAGAATAATGCTAAGTGTTTTTGTGTTCTTTTCTTTTGACTGAATGAGAGAGAGGGAGTATAGCATGTAATTAATCTCATACGAAAATGAAATCCCTCCTCCACAAAAATGTGGTCGGCCCCCCTTCTCATGCCCTTAAAAAAATATCATTTTCCATTAATCAAATAAAATATACACAACCATACCATGCACTATGCTTGACTCATGCCCATGCCTTTGCCTTGTCACCCTCCACCTCATCATTAAACAAAATGAATTTTCATAAATGAAAAGTCAAATAATGAGGTGGCAAAACTTCTAGAAGCTATTCCGTATAAAATACGGAATACTTCCCGGTACATGTATCGAAATACATATATGCGTATTCGTACAAAAATACGAATAGCCAAGAGAGAAAATAAATAGTGAACAATAATACTAGAATACGTATATGAATTATTAAATCAAAACCCGATTTAATTATCCGGCTTAATCCTAAGCCGCTAGTATTATCAACCGTCCGATTAAAGTCTGCGCAGCAAGCATACATATTTAATCGGACACCTGTATGTACCAACATACCTCATGTACACCATATCGCCTGAACCGTGAAAACCCTCTGTGTGGGACTCTAAAGACTCGACAATACGCTGGCAGTGGGTTTAACCACAAGCACGTCAGCGGCACTAGCTGTACGTAACGGCTACCCAGGTATTGAGCGAAAGGGAGGCCGACGAGCAAACTCATGCAGAACCCCTACTGAGCCTGACAGTGACAATATCCGTACAGTCCGGTCTGTTCGTCTAAGAGTATCGCATATCGAGTCTAAGGGGGTGGATAAAGTCAGACCCCTAACAACGCGACATTTAGTGTCGGTATGAAGCCCATCACCACCTGAGAAAATATCGATCCTGGATCGATAATTCTCGTCCACCGTGGCCACGGATTTATGGTGATGGCCATCCGTACACAACACGACATCAACCCCCAATACCGGAAGAAACGAATTCCGGACGATCCGATCACTGTCTCCATGTGGCTCGGCACTGTACCCAACTAAAACCTGTTTGCACGACTCCTTTGAGCCGTGGTAGGGTAGTAATCAATGCACAGTGGGAACTCACATGAGACAAATGACGATCTCAGGTCGACAGAATAACCTGTACACATGTCACCTGGGAACTGCTATCTGACAATAGGTATAATACCAACTAGCAGGTTCCCGGTGAATCCGTCCAGTGTACTCTTAGGTAAACAAACTAACACCAATGGCTTGTGAGACCTGGCCACCGCCCCTCGTTGGGGTCCCGATCAGTATACACTAGTCTACACTGGAGTATCAATACCCGGTCTCGATACTCCTACGACTAGCGACATTTAAGGATGTACTTATAGACCCCAGCTCCCACATATATGATCGCCATTATAATGCTGGAAGTCAAGCAAGAATCCTATGGGCTCTATCAACATGTACATGATGATAGAGACAAACCAGATAGTATACTATCATCTTGAGTAAGACTGTATTATCGGTATAGGTCCTCACTTAATCATCATAATCACAAGTCTGGGACTATGATAATTGCCTTGAGGGCACTATAGCCAACAAAGAGAGCGTTTGGGATCTATTGTTTTAGTTTAGGGACGTTTCGGTCCATACTTCACCATTTTTGGGGTGAGAGTTTAGTTTAAGAACGTTACGGTCCGTAATTAGTTTAAGGACGTTTTAGTCTGTTGCTTGTGTAAGGACGTTGCGGTCCGTTGCTAGTTTGAGGATGTTGCGGTCTGTTGCTAGTTTGAGGACGTTGTGGTGGTCTTGTTTTGGAGTGCACTTAGTTGTCGGGACCCACTACCTCTCTGAAGACATTGAAGAATTACAACGACATGTATCAGAGGTGTGAAAAGATGTACCCTTGAACCAGTGAATATTCATCAGAAGCTTGGTGGTCTTGTTTGGGACTAAGGCCAATTTGGAAAAATAAAGGGCACATGGGCTTGGTCAATTAGGAGTTTGGCCAATCTTGGGCTCAGCCCACTTGATCATTTTGGATAAAGTATTAAACACTTGCTTGGGCTTGGTCCCCTTTCTGTAGCAACAATGTTGAGCATTCATATGGGCTCTAACACCTCTTTTTTTTATTTAATATATATATATATATATATATATATATATATATTATATGGAGTGTTAAACACTCTTTATGGCGCCCACGTGCGGAACACGGCGCTCGGCGCTGAGTTTTCTTTGTATTTTCTATTCTGAAGAGTTCAATTCTCTGTTCTTTTCTGGATTTTTGCTCCCTAAGAACAAATTCATTCTTATGAGAATTAGATTCTCACTTGTGAGAGACTTCGTCTCATAGATCTTAGATCAGGAGAAAGAACGAAGTTCTTCTTTTATGAGGGTTAAACCCTTAGATATGCAGTAGAGATGTTATCATCTTAATTATTTTTATTTACCTCGGATAGAGGTATTCTCCTTTCTTTTTCTTTAAGCTTTCTTGTTTCTTGCTCTTCTTTTTGAACTTGAAGTTATAGGGGGTTCCTCTGTACAAGACTTGAAGTCTTGGGTCTTTTATATAGTAAAGGCAGATTTGTTGATTTAGTTAAAGAAATCTCTCATTGAGAGATCTTAATTGATTTGGGAATTTTACCTACCGTTGGATCATTGATCCTAGGCCTTCTGTTTTACAGAAGATATTTTTCTCGTTTTTAAAAAGATTGGGAAAATATTTTCCCATACAGAGCTTATTCTGTATCTTGGTGATTTTTAATCACCATTGGATCTTTAATCCAACGGCGCTCTATTTTGCAGAGCGTAATCTTTCTTGTTTAGAAAGATTTGAGGGATATTCCCTCAACAGAATTTAATTCTGCAATTTGATGATTTATCATCTTCGTTGGATCTTTGATCTAATAGTAGAGAACTTTTAGTTCTGGCGTCGGCGCTCTCGTGCAAGGCACGTGAGGCGCTGCCTCAGAGTTTTTAACTCTTAGCGCTGGCGCCCTCGTGCAATTCACGTGAGGCGCTGCCTCAGAGTTTTTAACTCTTGGCGCTGGCGCTCTCGTGCAATTCACGTGAGGTTGCCTCAGAGTTTTTTACTCTTAGCGCCGGCGCCCTCATCCAAGGCATGTGAAGCGCAGCCTCTCTTCAAATTTTGAACAGAGCCTTGCTCTCTTATTGGGGGGAAACAAATGCCCCCCACCGTTGCGCTCATGTGGCTCACACGTGAGTGCAGCGGTGGCAGCTTTTCCACCGTTGGATTTCCTTGGAAGTTGAATCGTCTTCTCGTTCCTATAAGTAGGGCCTTTGGCTCTTGAGATAACTGTTGTTCATCTTCTTTGTTATGAGAATTTAATTCTCTTTCCAGAGCTTTGATCTCTGCCTAGATAAATTCTTCTTAGAATCAGAACTCTGCCAAAAAATTTTTAGCAAGGAAAATCGAACCCATTAGTAGAGCTTTGCTCTTCTTAGATCGTGGATCTTAAAAATGTAACTTAGGGTTTCTTAACCCCTTAATCAGAGCATTGCTCATCTTCCATGAAGAACTCTTAGAGTTTTTAAGGTTTGTTTTACAGATCTTAAAGATCTTAGGGTTTTACCCTGTTAAAAAAACTTTGCTTTTTAGGGATCTGGTTGATTACCCCATTGTTTTTACAGAGCATAGCTCTTAGAAATTTTGGGGACTTTTATTCCTTTCTCAATTAAATTTGACAGATATGATTTCTGTCTGCAGAGCACTGCTTTCGAAGGAGTTCAACTCCTTGGCCCGATGAGTTTCTCATTAAATGAGAATCCATATAGGATTCCATCACTAATGAGTGACTGCTTCATCAATAATGAGCTGTCATTTTGATTTTGTGGGTCCCCCTCGGTCCCTTTTTTCTGCATTATAGTGCAGTACAATTTTAAAGTACCAAGTGTCAGAATTCGGACTGTAGCATTAACAGCTAACCCTCGTTTCTTTTCGTGCAGGTATTATGGCTTTCGACTCTTCTTTCCCATTCGTTCGTTCAGAGAGTGCCTATGCCGACGCGCCCGTTGATCGGTAAGTCTTCGCGCTTATAAAAGATCACGACCCGGAACAGAAGTCTCTTTACTTATGGGGGTCGTGGTATAATCAAATCATTCGGGGTTGGCGCGGTTTTTCTTGTGCGGCGCCTTTAGAGCCAATTTCAGCCATTCACTACGCCGACTCACCTCAAGTGAATTACACTGTGGAGGAGGTTAACTGGACTGCGGAGGGTCGCCTTCAACCCTTTATGGGATCAATACCCGTACAGCCGCCGATATCTTCGGATATTTTAGGGCTGCGCATATATCAAGGCGAGTCGCGCCCTTGGGGACAAGTATATATGATAGGTTTGACTCCTCGCCATTCAGCCGGGTACTTACAGTAGGCTCGATACATCTTGTCGGCTAAGAAGTCGCTGCTGCTGAAGCTCGGGTTATACCCCGCTATTTATGCGTCTCTTTTCCAGTATCCCGCGTCTCATGTATGGTGGGTCAAGGCTTTTCTTGAGCAATGGAACATCCCGACTCACACCTTTCTTCTATCAGATCGAGAAGTTTCAATTTCCTTGGAGGAGTTTGCGGAAATTTTGGGCCTACCCGTCAGAGGGGAACATTACGAGGAAATACTTCCCCCTGAAGAGTACATCTTTGTTGGATATAGTGCCCTCAGAGTCAATTATTGGATCACAGGCACGTGATTGCAATGATTGAGGAGGACCTATGCCGGTAGGACAGTCTTACTCGAGATGATAGTATGCTATCTGGTTTATCTTTATCATCGTGTACTGCTTTAGGTGACCTTACGAGTCGCTATTACACGTTGATAGAGCCCTTAGGATTCTTGCTTGACTACCGGCAGTATGAGGGCGATCATATACGTGAGAGCTGGAGTCTATAAGCACATCCTTAAAAGGTCCCTAGTCGTGGGAGTTTCGAGACAGGGCATCGATTCTCTAGAGTAGACTAGTGTATACAGTCGAGACCCCGACGAGGGGCGGTGGACGGTCTCACAAGCCACTGGTGTCAGTTGGTTCACCTAAGATGTATACAGGTGCTCATTGGGTTATGAGTACACCGGACAGGACTCGCCGGGAACCTGCTAGTTGGTATTATACCTGACGTCAGATAGCAGTTCCCTGGTGACATGTGTACAGGTTAGTTCATCGACCTGAGATCGTCATTTGTCTCGTGTGAGTTCCCACTGTGCTTTGATTACTACCCTACCACGGCTCAAAGGAGTCGTGCAAACATGTTTTAGTTGGGTACAGTCCCGAGCCATATGGAGGCGGTGAGCGGATCTGCAGGGGTTCGTCTCTCCCGGTATTGGGGGTGAGGTCGCGCTGTGTCTAGGAGAGCCAGAACATGAAAAGTCCTTGGCCAAGGCAGGAGATTTGCTGGTAGGTATTCCAGTAGTATCTCAGGGTGTTCTGGGCTACACTCCGACACGACTTGTACCGCTATTGGGGGTCTGACTTTCACCAACCCCCTAGGCCCGCCATGCGATGCTCATAAACGAACGGACCGGACTGTACGAATATTGTCACTGACAGGCTCAGTAGGGTGTCAGGATGAGTTTGCTCATCGACGTCCTTTTTGGTCAATAGCTGGTGGCCCGTCACGTATGGCTGATACCTCTGACGTGCTAGTGGTTAAATCCACGGCCATAGTATTGACGAGTCTTTAGAGTCCACCACACACACAGTTACTCAAGTTTCGGGCGAAACGCTGTAGAGGCTGTATGGAGATATGGCAGGGTTCGATCAGATACGTGCGGTATTGCACGGATCGTGATCGGACGGATTTTACTAGCCGGCTTTGGCTTAAGCCGGATCCTAGTATTAGACAGTGTAGATTTTGTCTCTTTGCATTTGTGTTCAGTGGGAATACAAATGCGGGCATGTATATGCAGTAGTGGGATTTTCCTGTAATTTATTACGGGATCAGTTTTCTGAGGTTGCCAATTTGCATTCCGTTCCGGCCGTTTTTCCTTTGTTCCTTCACGGTCGGACTTTTCGTTGGAGGGTGTTATTTGCAGTTTGCAAATAACATTTTGTGGAGGGTGTTTCTTGCTTATGTGTGGCTTCATGATTGTTTATTCATCATGAGATTCTTTATGGGTCATATTCTCTTGATTTGGATGGATGGGATTTGATTTTGGCTTGAGGTGATTCTTTTATTTCCATTATCATTTTCTTTTCTTCTCTTGAATAATTGATCTGATTCCCACCACCATTCTCATGTGTGAAGGCCGGCCACTTTTGAGGGGTGAGAATGAGAGGGGCTCATTTGGTGTGGCATTTTTCCTTCATCACATTTTTCCTAGCTTGCTAAAAATTCCTCACCTCTCCAAAAGATCATTTCTCCACAAACCATGGCAACTTCACTAAAACCCCAAAGAGACAAGCTACTACACTTCATCTACAGCACTCCTTGGACACGTCGGCTAGCCAACTTCGCGCCCGAGTTGCCTCGGTCCAGAGGTGGGAGCCCGTAAACGAACCCGGCTACGTGGTGCCCTTTCCGACGAGGACGTGACAGACGGAGATTCCGCGGGAGATTGGAGTGGAGACGAAGACCGAAGGACACGGATCGCTTGGTATACTTCTCTATCCGTATTTTAGTTTGCTAGTAGCTAGGTTAATTGCCCGATCCGGGGTATAAGTGCGCGGTGGTGCCGGTTTGCTAGTTCGCAAAGTTTTTGTTTCCGCGTTTCCGGCGTCGGATCGACGGCCGGGGCGCCGCCGCGGACTTACAATGGTATCAGAGCCACGCCATTAACCATGCCTAGCTTGCTCTAGTATGTTTAGTACTCGATGGAACAAAATTCCCTAAAAACCATATTTTGTATGCACATGTGTTCTCTGTCGAAATTTTTTCAGCTCCAAAAATTTTTCAGGTTCTTTCAGAATACTGTGCATGAAAATCTAAGAAATCTGTGAAAATTTGGTCGCGAGATCCCTCCATACCGCCGCGGAACCGTGGCTAATCCCATGCTTGGGCCGCGGTTCCACCGCTCTTTTTACTATTCATCGCTCCAAATTTTAACAGTAGGCTTTTGGGTTGGAAATAGGGGTTTTGGGACATTCTTTTTGGGCCCAGATTTTCTGTAGGTGCTACAGTAGTGCTTGGGGCCCACTTCGGTAAATTTGTTCGATCAGAAATTTTAAACATGCTAGTTCACAGTATTTACATTATATCTTCGACCGTGAATGTCATTTGATCGGTAAATCCTGTCTATCTGCTATAGCCTTTTTAGACGGATTTGCGAACGTGACATTCACGTTGATGTTCTGTGTTGTGCTGTGATGTTGCGGATTGGTCGTGGGGATAGCCTGGATGCAATATTAGTATGTTCATTTGATATTGCGGGGCGAGCGTCCGACATGTGGACTGCCGTCACTGCCTGTTTGTATTATTCTTTTGGGGCACGACCAGGTTGCGGTCGATGTACCCGTTGTATGTATATTTTACTTTCTGTACTAGGATTACCCCGCGGAGGGTTGCACGAATAGCCGGGTTCTAGAGGGCAACGAGCCCGCATCTCATGGCATTGAGACGGAGGGGGCTTCACTCTAGAATTGGCGGGCTATTCGCCGCACTCGTAGGGGGTATAGGATTGACCCAGGAGGGGTGCCCAAGTTACCGGATTCCGTGAAGTGCTGGGTGGTCCATTCACGTTGCTGAAGGGGGCTGCCTCGCTTCAGGTTTTGGCGGGTAACTTGCCGCGCCCGTAGGGGTCTAGGTTTTCATTGCACAGGCTATCCACATGACCAGGGGAACGTCGGGTTTCAGTAGCGGCTCTATGAAACCCGGGGATCCCAGATATCTGTATTGTTCTGTGATGCTGGTTACATTTCTATGATGCTGCATTTTTTTATCACGCCTTGAGCGAAAATTATATATTATATATATACTAGTAGATGTTGTATATGTTTTGCATCCGCGCTAGTCCAGTCCCCGCTCTGTCATTAGTTAAGTAACCTAACGGGTGATGACGGGACCCAGTGGCGAATGCGGATGGCATATACGTACGTCATTATTTTCGTTCTTTATTGATGTGATCAATTGATGGGACTGCGTTGATTCGGATCAATGCAAGCTAAACAAACCTATTCTGATAGTGTTGGAACATTTTTCAAAAAGCTGTTATTGCAAGGGTATTCACTTTTGTTTTGCACAGTGGTATTCAGTTGGAATATCCTGCTCCTCAGTCGACGAGGCAAGGGCCGATATCCCTTCACCGGGAGTGACTCCTTGGACAAAAGTTTGCATCAGGGCAATAACTTCACTATAGCCGATTACTTTTGCTTTGCATAGTGGTATTCAGTTGGAATATCCTGCACCTCATTCCACGGGGAAAGAGCCGAGATCCCTTCACCGGGAGTGACCTCTTTAGCAAAGGTTTTCGCTACTATATTTTTCTAAAAAGCTATCCGTTCCTTCAACGATATCAAGTTCATTACGTTAAAGGTTTTCGCCAGAAACCATTCGTAGCCCTCCGTCGTTTCATATGGATAGTCAATAGTATTCAAGCTGTGTATGTTGGCCAAAGTCAAGGCACAGTGTTTGGTAGCTGTTGGGTATTCATATGCAGCATAGATAGATGCGTTGGTTTGGGACAGTAGTACTACTATTTTGGCCAATGTCAAGGGTATGTACGGGTGGGTTCAAATTAACCTGGAGAATGACGGGTAGAACTTGACATGTGACTTATGATATGTTGGCTAAAGTCAAGGTCATAAGAGCATGGGGCAAAAATCCACATCGGGAGTTTCTAAAGAAACTGAAACTTACCAGATATGCGCATACCTTCTGAAGTGTGATAACGTGAGCGGATTCCGTCACGTTATCATGCGGTGATAGTTAGATCCCGATTCCCACTGATGAGTTGGTTTACTCCTCGGGTGATCCCGGCTAATTCTTCTTTCAGGTTTGGGGAAGAATTTGACGTTACAGTGGGAGGTTTCCAGATTAGATAAAGTGATAACCATTCTGATCTAGGTTAGAGTGCACGCTGAGTGTTTTTTTTCTCTCTCTCTTTGGCAGCGACCCTTGACCCGACCCTAGACTATGACTCAGTGACCAAGTTGACCGAACCTTCTTAACACTGGCTTTTGGATTGTCAGAGTTGCATACCCATTGCCACTCCTGCTTTTACCCTTTTCTCCAGGACACCCCGTATTACTACGAACGTCCACTTCTATTGGACAAAACCATCGTATGGTTATATACGAACTCGAAGAAATTTATTCGAGGATGGTTTCTGGTTCTGGAGAAAACGAATAGGACTATTCAGTTGTCTTTTCCTTTTTACCTTCTCTCAGGTTGCGAGTACTCCTTGGTTTAGGAGATAGTACACCTATTACGCAAATTGGATAGTCTTCTTCCAAACCTTAGGCTGTTGCCGAACGGTAGGGAATGAAGAAAACCAATTAGCCTAAACGGTGTACAGAAGGTATCAAGTTAAGACAAAGAAAGGGATTAGTAAGAGGGCAAAGTAAATTGCGACTACTATTCACGACCAAACCAAATATTTCTTCGCCAATCCTAAATCACCTTTGTATTTCTCCAGGACACTCCGTATCACTACGAAGATCCCAGTTTTATTGGATACTCCATCGTATGGTTATATACGAACTTGAAAGGAACTTGTTCCAGTTCGAGGATGGATCCTGGTTCGGGAGAAATAGGAATAAGGTTCATTCGGTTGTCTTTTATCTTCACCTTCTCTCGCATTGCGAGTGCTCCTAGAATTAGGACAGTACACCCATTATGCTTATTGAATAGTCTTCTTCCAAACCATAGGCTGGTGCCGAACGGTAGGGAAGGAAGAAAACCATTTGGCCTAAAGGGGTGTACAGAAGGTAATGACTAAAGACATATAAAGGGATTTGGAGAGATGGCAAAGAATTATACGGTTACAGTTGTGAATCTGGATAATGGAAGAGGTATTACTAGGAATACCAGGATACCCCCTCGAAACATTTCAATGTTTCAGTTTCACTGTGTACTGTTAAATGAAAACTGATTTCCCAATTAGACACTTGCTCCAGGGTATGTATTTACCAGGTTGGATTGACACATCTGTATGGTTTTACAGATGATGAGTGGGAGTAAGTTATTGGGAATTAGGTGATCATCCTCATTATATTGGGATTCGTTGTAATCGGTGATATTTGAGGAAGTCACCTGGGTTGTTTGCCAGACGGCAAATATTTGGTTTTGAATATCCGCGGTTATGCACCAATTTCAAATTGATATATCTGTACGTCTATTTTTATAGAGTGAGATATAAATTTTTGAAATTATGTCTATGGCATTTACCTATATCAGTGGATGCTTAGGTAAGGAGCATTGAACAGCGGTGTAATTCTTCTTAACCATAAGTACAGTTTTCAACCTACGGCACACAGTGAATGAGTCATTTGACTCAAGGGACTTGTACAGAGTATTGTATATTGTCCAGAGTCCATTAGGAGAGAGGGGTAGGTACTCGTACTATATTCTGTTTACTTATGACTTCTCTAGTTCTTAGACATGTGTTTCGTAGAAATGCAAGGTCTATGTTTTGAGAAGTTATAAGTATAAGATTAAAGTAGAGAACCAGGTATTGCAAGTATTGGGATTCTTCAAGGTGATCGAAGATGTAGATACTTGTGAATGGTATTCAGTTGATAGTAATGATTAAGAGAACTTGCTTCTCTTTCAGGTTACTCATAATTGGAAGCATTCCTAAGTTAAGTAACGCTGATCGGCCTCTCTCCATTCAGTTGACATGCACTGGAGACAGCTGCATGATTTGAATCTGGTTCAATTAAATCAGTGCCTCTGTTTCTTGGATATAGAACAGTTCATATCTTGACATTGTTAAGATACGGGGAGTTGTCCGGCTTATGCTTAAAACCAGACTCCGGATAACTCAAGGCACGTTTCAGTAGTGGCTGTTTGTGGGTTGACCCGGGCTATGACGAGGGTTGACTTTCTATCATCTGGAAGATCAATAGTGATATTGTTCTTGACTCGCCACAGTTTTAATAAAAATGGATTTTTTCAGAAAACAGTAGTGGGAGTATGGTAGAACTTGAAGTGATTCCAGAACCGCAAACGATTACTGAAGATTTGATAAGAACTTGAAGATTCAATCTGGTTTGACATTCCATTGGCCACTCCGCAGATATGGTGGGTAACCTCAGGCACTCGAGAGGTACTTCAGTATGCTCAAGGACGGTGGCAGGGAGGTTCTTGTTTACCCAGACATGCCATTGCTGTTGTTCCAGACTGTGAGACCCGGCAGGAAGATGAGTATAGCATCGTTCTAAACTAGCTTTAGAAGTGTACGTCTATATGACTCTGCCAGAGGGTTGTTGTAGTCAGTGGGAGCAGCGGAAGCATTGGTGAACAGGAGGCTTATGTCTATTTATAGACTAAAGCAGATATAGCGGAGATAGATCATCTATTTCTGATGTGACAGTCATAGGTTTGACTTCATCTGAATAAGGGATGGATCTGTTAAGAAGGTAGTAGGGTGTGATGTCCTGGTATTTGGATGACATACACAGAGTAGGAAGTGATATTCCTATACTACGATCGGTTATACTTTGGTCGTCACACAGTAGTTTCTCCACATAAGACTTGGATATTATATCAGACATTCTGGTTACTAGATCTATGGTTTTAGATCTAGATTTTGGTAGTTTCCCAATCAGGGTACTTAGACAGCATTCTATGAGTATTTAGAATGGATGACTCCTGGCATGGTAAGATACCTGCAGGTGATGGAGTCACCCTCTCTAAAGGTGTCTTACAGACTAAAGGGGAGAGGGATATGCATTATTGGCAGATCACTTGCTTAGGCAATTGAGTTGATCATGAGATGTCAAGTACCACACCAGATGTTGTTCTCACAGTAGATGCAATAAGTTGATATTGATCCAATCTTGGAAAAACGACCGGAAGCAGTTTTAGAACATAAGTGGATGTTCTAGGAATTTGATAACGGCAGCCTCCATTAGGAGACGGTTATCATTCCAGGCTTCTAAGGTGACCTGGATGGCAGAGTGGCTGTCAGAGTTTTAGTTTTCCCTCTGACGAGGGGCAGTAGTTTGGACAACTGGTCCAAGCAGATACTGAGGGAAGGCATGGCGCAGGATACTGATTAAGTTCAGTTGACGATACAGTCTAAGAATTTTGGATTCGGAGTTCATTTATATGCTAGGTCCCATCAGACATCCAGACACATTCTAAGACAGATATTGCTCATTTCGGGAGATGGCTTTCTCCGCGAACTTGAGATAAAGAGAGACATAGAAAGAAACACCAGAGCGGATCCACTCACTGAGGTTATTCCTCGAATGCAATAGTTTCGCAAACGAGCTTTGTGAGACTGACTAGTAGAGGAGTTGGGTGTTCGGTATCACACGGGCTATGAGTATGCGACATCGCAATAATTAGCCTTGAGTGCAAGTGGGAGATTGTTGGATATAGTGCCCTCAGAGTCAATTATTGGATCACAGGCACATGATTGCAATGATTGAGGAGGACCTATGCCGGTAGGACAGTCTTACTCGAGATGATAGTATGCTATCTGGTTTATCTTTATCATCGTGTACTGCTTTAGGTGACCTTACGAGTCGCTATTACACGTTGATTGAGCCCCTAGGATTCTTGCTTGACTACCAGCAGTATGAGGGCGATCATATACGTGAGAGCTGGAGTCTATAAGCACATCCTTAAAAGGTCCCTAGTCGTGGGAGTTTCGAGACAGGGTATCGATTCTCCATAGTAGACTAGTGTATACAGTCGAGACCCCGACGAGGGGCGGTGGCTGGTCTCACAAGCCACTGGTGTCAGTTGGTTCACCTAAGATGTATACAGATGCTCATTGGGTTATGAGTACACCGGACAGGACTCGCCGGGAACCTGCTAGTTGGTATTATACCTGACGTCAGATAGCAGTTCCCTGGTGACATGTGTACAGGTTAGTTCATCGACCTGAGATCGTCATTTTTCTCGTGTGAGTTCCCACTGTGATTTGATTATTACCCTACCACGGCTCAAAGGAGTCGTGCAAACAGGTTTTAGTTGGGTACAGTCCCGAGCCACATGGAGGCGGTGAGCGGATCTGCAGTGGTTCGTCTCTCCCGGTATTGAGGGTGAGGTCGCGCTGTGTCTAGGAGAGCCAGAACTTGAAAAGTCCTTGGCCAAGGTAGGAGATTTGCTGGTAGGTATTCCAGTAGTATCTCAGGGTGTTCTGGGCTACACTCCGACACGACTTGTACCGCTATTGGGGGTCTGACTTTTACCAACCCCCTAGGCCCGCCATGCGATGCTCATAGACGAACGGACCGGACTGTACGGATATTGTCACTGACAGGATCAGTAGGGTGTCAAGATGAGTTCGCTCATCGACGTCCCTTTTGGTCAATAGCTGGTGGCCCGTCACGTATGGCTGATACCTCTGATGTGCTAGTGGTTAAATCCACGGCTATAGTATTGACGAGTCTTTAGAGTCCACCACACACACAGTTACTCAAGTTTCGAGCGAAACGCTGTAGAGGCCGTATGGAGATATGGCAGGGTTCGATCAGATACGTGCGGTATTGCACGGATCGTGATCGGACGGATTGTACTAGCCGGCTTTGGCTTAAGCCGGATCCTAGTATTAGACAGTGTAGATTTTGTCTCTTTGCATTTATGTTCAGTGGGAATACAAATGCGGGAATGTATATGCAGTAGTGGGGTTTTCCTGTAATTTATTACGGGATCAGTTTTCTGAGGTTGCCAGTTTGCATTCCGTTTCGGCCGTGTTTCCTTTGTTTCTTCACGGTCGGACTTTTCGTTGGAGGGTGTTATTTGAAGTTTGCAAATAACATTTTGTGGAGGGTGTTTCTTGCTTATGTGTGGCTTCATGATTGTTTATTCATCATGAGATTCTTTATGGGTCATATTCTCTTGATTTGGATGGATGGGATTTGATTTTGGTTTGAGGTGATTCTTTTATTTCCATTATCATTTTCTTTTCTTCTCTTGAATAATTGATCTGATTCCCACCACCATTCTCATGTGTGAAGGCCGGCCACTTTTGAGGGGTGAGAATGAGAGGGGTTCATTTGGTGTGGCATTTTTCCTTCATCACATTTTTCCTAGCTTGCTAAAAATTCCTCACCTCTCCAATAGATCATTTCTCCACAAACTATGGCAACTTCACTAAAACCCCAAAAAGACAAGCTACTACACTTCATCTACAGCACTCCTTGAATGCGTCGGCTAGCCAACTTCGCGCCCGAGTTGCCTCGGTCCAGAGGTGGGAGCCCGTAAACGAACCCGGCTACGTGGTGCCCTTTCCGACGAGGACGTGACGGACGGAGATTCCACGGGAGATCGGAGTGGAGACGAAGACCGAAGGACACGGATCGCTTGGTATACTTCTCTACCCGTATTTTAGTTTACTAGTAGCTAGGTTAATGGCCCAATCCGGGGTATAAGTGCGCGGTGGTGCCGGTTTGCTAGTTTGCAAAGTTTTTGTTTCCGCGTTTCCGGCGTCGGATGGACGGCCGGGGCACCGCCGCGGACTTACAATCTTCACTACTAATCAGTGGTGATTGGTCCCACTCCGGAGAATTCCATTCAACATCGGTTCCCAAGCCTAATCAAGGTGTTGAACATCTATGAGAGTCTGTTTCTAGAGTCCGGAGGGTACGGAGTCAGCTTCGCGGATTTTATCGCCCGCTTTCTTTGCCCAGAAGTCTTGTTAGAACAAGCCGTGAAATTCGCCAAGCTTGACGACCCGTTTGGTTTCAGTTTGGACAACCAGCCGACGGCGGAAGAGGATTTAAGAAATTTCTTCATCCCAGACACCCCGGTCGTCCCTTTTGTAGAGCTCACAGCTTCAGACGTCGACGAAGAGACGTTCTTTCTGGGGTTCATCGGCCTATGGTTAGGTTGGTTTTTGCTCCTAATGCGTCCTCTCTATATGAGGATGTCCGTCTTCTATCTGGCTCACAGAATGGTTGCAGGGACGCATGTGGCCATCGGGATTGCTTGACTGGCTCATCTATATCATGGTCTGAGCTTAGCGGCAAACACTACTCAGCCGGGGGTGAAGCCTGTACATCTCCCGTTGCACTACTTCACATCGTGGATTGAGATGCCTATGTTAGGTGCCTTCGGTGTTCATAAGCGACCCCATTTCTACGATATCTATAACTTTCCTTGGGTCATGTATCTGGTTGACGCTTCTGCGTCAGACCCATCGCAGTGAGAGGACCGGCGACTGGTCCTCCGCCCGCATATGGTTGGGGATAGCATGACCTTTGTCGATAGAGTTTTAACTATCTGCAAGGAATCTATTAAGGCGGTGCAGCCACTGCGCGATACTTTCAAAAATGGGGCTCCCACGTTGAAGGCTCGGGAGATCCTGCACTTATATTCAATTAGGCCAGGCTTTTTAGTGTTCAGGCAAAATGACTCATCACTGTTCATGAGGTATAACCCGCACCGTTTCGCCCAACAGTCGGGTTACGCTCAGGGTGTTCCCCTTGAGGCCTTCTTAGTCGAGCCAGTTGCCACGGAAGAGGGTATCCGTAGCGCGCTGCACCACTTCATGCGACTGGATACGGGGTCTAATTTTCTCATCAGCGAGCCGAGATACGTGCCAAAAGCTTCGAACGCGTACGTGGCGTGGTATCAGCATGCACTGGTGCTGTTATCAGGGAAGAGAGGCAGATATTACTTGATCAAAAGGATGTTGTTCCAGCTAGTAACCCGTCTGTCCCCTTAAAGCGACGGATTGCGGTTCGTCTTTCCTTAAGAGAAGTTGCTACGATCATGGTCCCGCTCTCCTTCCCTATGAAGCCTCAGCCCAGTGTTCCCGTAACCACGGTAACTATAGCATCCCCGGACTCTAGAGTTGGTACGGAAATCGGGACTCGTTGCCCGAAAATGCCCGTCAAACGCAATCTCATGTCATCAACCACAGATTTCCGTTCACAGAAAAAGAAGAAGTCGTTGTTTTTTGCTGACGTCGTAGTCGGTCAGGAGCCTCATGCTCCCTATAGCGAAAGCTTGAGTGAATATGGCACCAACGAGGGTTTGTTCGATACACCTGCGACCGACACCGATCTACAGGCTGCCCTCGCGGCTTCTTAGCGACTGGCTCGCGAAGAAGCGGCGTTAATATTGATTGCGGAGACAGGTATGCTTCAGTTACATTCTTTTGCGGCTATCTCTTTTCTTTTTATTATGCTTCTATTGACTCTTTTTTCTTCAACAGGTATTTTTGCCGAAGAGGCTCCGCGGCTTCCCTTAGGACATTCGAGGAGGAAGAGAGACTCCGCGCTTCTTTGGGCCTTGGTATAATTCAATTTCATTATGCCTTTACTCTTTCTATTAGTGCTCTGACGCTTTCTTTCACCTTACTGCAGGGATTACCTCAACTCAAGTTATTCCAAGTGTAGTGTCGACCCCGCATGGCGATGCAGCAAAACTGTTAGAGCCAGCTACCGTGGCCACGGCCCTCTCAAAGTCACCCCAGGAGACTTTGCTAAAGCAGCCGATGATGGATGCCGTAACGATTTCGGAGGCAGAGCTTGGTTCAGACGACGACGTCCCTTTATCGAAAGTCGTGAGGAGGTCATTTCTCACAGCCTAGACCGAAAGGAAGCGCAGGAGGCGCGCAGCGAAAGAACGTGATGCCGTCTTGGCCATAGGTGTGCGCTCAAGTAACATTCCGTCTGTCGATATTCCTTTGGCGGATGTCCCAGCTGCCTTGTCTATTGCCCATAGACAGGTTGCACGCGCAGCTCGGGAAGAAACTGAAAAGTTACTTCGAGGTAATGTAATGCCCGGTATTTTTATTAGAACTCGATCCTTAAATTCTGATATACCATTTCTTGCAGGGCCAAGTCCTGACAATGGGATGGCAGGTGAAACGCTGGCGGTTATATGGCCCGAAGTGGCTACTCTTTCTCGGGAATCTGGGTTTGTCCAGACCGCTGCTCTTTCTCCCTACGGCTCCTTGGTATCGGCGGGGGCGTTACGACGGCCCTCGTCGAATCAGGGGATGAAGCCATGGGTGCGGAATCTACTCCTCCAAAAGAGAGTGAAGACACCGCTACGCCTGGGGACGACTCCGTCGCGGTTTTGGTTAATGACCCATCAGGCAGCTCTTGGGTCACTATTTTCTTTTTGGTTTCTCAATCCTGTTCATCCCTTCTGATGATATCTTGTTTTTTTTCCTGAGTATAGGCGCGGTGAACCTCGAGGCTATGCCGTCTGAAGAAGTATTTCCGGTCGCTGCTTTGACGGTGGTTGTCCTTTCGCCTTCTCCTATACCCTCTCAAATACTGGAAGTTATGGGTTTTTGACTTATCGGTTTTACCATAGGTTCCATCCTCCTTGTATTGATAGTATGTTGTTATAACTCTGCAGGAGTCTTTTTCGACCAGTTATACTGGGTGTTGAATCCGCATTTCTCATTCGTTCTACCTTCTAGTATTGGTTAGTACATTCTTCAACTGACGTTCTTTCTTTTCTTTTACGAATAGCCATGTTGTTGCTAATTCTTCTTCATATTGAATATAGCATCACGGGTCGAAGGAGGAGGCGAAAGAATAGTCGTGCCTCCGACACTCCCCCTCCTTCCGCCTATCATAGCTGGTATAATAGACTCGATCCCTCATGCTTTTCCTTATCTCCCGAATTGAAATTTGACCGTAATTAATTTTTCAGCAATTGCACTGGCACCAGCTCCTTTTGAGTCTCGCATTCCCATGCCTACAGGGCCCTTCGCTAAACGCACATCTTCTAGGGGTGCTGCAAACAGCCGAAGATTGTTGAGCGAATTCGTCAAAGATCTTGATGCCGAGGCCCTCACATCTGCTGCAAATTTTGCTGTTGAGGTTAATCTAATGCTGGCGACACTCATGAACTTCCATGATGAAGATCTCGTTGGCTCTTGGGTTGATTACTGCAGAAAGATCGAGACTTGCCTGCACGAGATTGAGCTCAAGCGTCTCGCTCCTGAGGTTTTGGCTTTGAACTCCCAGCGGGTTGGGTGGGTTGAGCATAGTGTTCCTTTCATTCGCCATTTTGAACAAGAGGCGACGCTAAGACGAGAGGAACATGAGGTGTCTTCTAGCGAGTCTGTCTGATTGCACGCCCAGATTGAAGCGATGCTGCACAGCTAAAAGCTGTTTTTGACAACCTTCAGAGATGTATTTCGGATGGTTGGCGCAATGGCGAACGCTTGACATCACCGAGCGGGTCATGCAGGACTGCGAAGCTGCCATGCTAGAAACCGATGAAAAGCTTTCATCCTGTTTGCACCAGCGGACTCAAATTGAAGCGGAGTTGGCCATGGTGGCTGACCACGAGAAGGGATTGAGAGGAGCGAGCGAGCGGCTTGCTGACTTGTTGAAGATGCCTCCTCCATAATAGTCGTCTTTGCACTTTTTGTATCGACTGAAAATTTGTAATTTATCAATAAAATGCATCCATTTTTTATTCTTTTATATGATGTATCCTGTATTCAATTGAATTCATGAATAAAAGATATATTTTATCTCATTTTTGTATGTAACCCAGGTAGATGTGTCTCGTAGACAGTCTGTCTGGACCTCCCTGCAGGGCAGTGATGGCTTAGGAAACAGGGTTAAGGTCCTGCCGCCTAAGACTTTTCAACTTCATGAGCCGTGAGAATCTCATAAAGACTTTTCTCCCTACGAGTCGAGAGAATCTTGTAGGTGTAATTTCTCTTTAGGAGTCGTGAGGATTCCTAAGTGCGTTTTTTTTCCTGAGAGTCGTAAGGATCTTGTTTACTACCGGAAACCGGGAAGACGCACTGTCTTGCCTGAATCTGGGGGCAGATGCTAATTGGTGCTATCTTTCCACCTCTCTGAAGATGCCAAGTTGATTATGACACCATGTATCGAAGGTTTAAACGGATGCGACCGATATAGCAGACTTCGTCAGATTCCCCCTCGTTTGAGGGGTTTTTGATTGTGGGGACGCTCTTTCCTGCAGGCGCAAGCCCTACAGTTAATTACGCTACCGCATCGCGGTAACAACTTTCTCCTTCTCCAGATGGTCACTTCGTGTCGTGGGTGTTTGTTTTGTTTGTGCTTGCCCGTGGATTGTATACGAAGACTAATTTACGTTGTCGCCCGTAGGACGTGGACTAGTCCAAATCCGTATCTTTTTAGATTTGGGTTCGGTGGTTGGGTTTAAGGATACGTTAGCCTCATTTGAGACTAAGATCAACTTAAACATGTGTTAAGGATACGTTAGTCTAATTTCTAGACTAAGATCAACTTAACAGGATAATTTAGATCCAACAAGAGAGCATTTGGGCTCTATTGTTTAGTTTAGGGACATTTCGGTCGATTTCCAGTTTAGGGACATAGTGGTCCATCGTTAGTTTAAAGACATCCCGGTCAAGGTTAAGGACATCATAGTCCATGGATTTAAGAACTCCACAGTTTGATGTTAGTTTAAAGACGTCGCGGACGAGATTAAGGACATCATAGTCCGTGGGTTTAAGGACCCCACAGTCCAATGTTAGTTTTAAGACATCACGGTCGAGGTTAAGGACATCATAGTCCATGAGTTTAAGGACCCCACAGTCCGATGTTAGTTTTAAGACATCATAGTCCGTGAGTTTAAGGACCCCACAGTCCGATGTTAGTTTTAAGACATCACGGTTGAGGTTAAGGACATCATAGTCCGTGAGTTTAAGGACCTCACAGTCCGATGTTAGTTTAAAGACATCACGGTCGAGGTTAAGGACATCATAGTCCATGAGTTTAAGGACCTCACAGTCCGATGTTAGTTTAAAGACATCCCGGTCGAGGTTAAGGACATCATAGTCTATGAGTTTAAGGACCTCACAGTCCGATGTTAGTTTAAAGACATCCCGGTCGAGGTTAAGGACATCATAGTCCATGAGTTTAAGGACCTCACAGTCCGATGTTAGTTTAAAGACATCCCGGTCGAGGTTAAGGACATCATAGTCTATGAGTTTAAGGACCTCACAGTCCGATGTTAGTTTAAAGACATCCCGGTCGAGGTTAAGGACATCATAGTCCATGAGTTTAAAGACCTCACAGTCCGATGTTAGTTTAAAGACATCCCGGTCGAGGTTAAGGACATCATAGTCCATGAGTTTAAGGACCTCACAGTCCGATGTTAGTTTAAAGACATCCCGGTCAAGGTTAAGGACATCATCGTCCATGAGTTTAAGGACCTCACAGTCCGTTGTTAGTTTAAAGACATCCCGGTCGAGGTTAAGGACATCATAGTCCATGAGTTTAAGGACCCTACAGTCCGTAGAAATGTATGGTTGTCGGGACCCATCACCTCTCTAAAGACGTTGAAGGATTACAACGACAAATATCAGAGGAGTGAAGAGATGTACCCTTGCACCAAAGTGGATTAAATGATCTGTAGTCCAATTTGGAACTGAGATCAATTAATTAAATTATGAGCACATTGGCTCAGTTGAGTCTGAATTGAGGACTTATGGCCAAGTTGGGCTAAGTCCAATTAAGTTTGAAGTATTGGCCTTCTGTCGGACCATTAGACATTTGTCTGGGTTCAAGCCCACATTATTTAGCAATGCTAAACAAGAGTTTGAGGTCTTTGATAACATTTTTATCTTTAACTGAGCATTAATATTATAGTTGTTGTAAGTGCACGGCAGCGCTCCGGCCGTCAATCCGACTCCGGAATGCGGAAACGAAACTTTTACAGAACTTGTAAACCGACACTACCGCGCACTATAAAACCCTGATCGGGCCATTAACATACTCCTAGCAAGCTAGAGAAAGGGTAGAATGCTATACCGAGCGATCCGTGTCCTTCGGTCTTCGGCCTCCACTCTGATCTCCTCGCGGAATCTCCGGTCTTCATCTCCTCGTCGGAACGGGCACCACAACGCCGGCTTCTTTTACGGGCTCCCACCTCTGGACCGAGGCAATTCAGGCACGAAGTTGGCGAGTCGACGTGCCCAAGGATGCTGTAGATGAAGTGTAGAAAGCATTGTCGCATTTGGGGTATGAAGTTGCCATGATGAATGGAGGTGAAGAATTGAACTTTGGAGAGGGGCTAGAAATTTTTTAGCAAGCAAAGGATGAGATGTATGTTTTTCCCACTCACAAAAATGAATCCTTCTCCTCACCAAGAAGTGGCCGGCCCCTCAATATGATAGGAGGAAAAAATGTGAAGGCAAAAAGCAAGAGAAGAAATTTGGATGATAACAAGAAAAAGATGTCACCTCATATCCAATCCAAAGTCATATACAAATCCTTTCACATTAATGCAAAAGAATTGATCTAAAAGGAATTTAATAATGCTAAGAACCATCATGAATCCATAAATCACTAATAACCCCCTCTACATAACTAATTTGCACACTTGCAAATAACCCCCTCCATCGGAAAAATCCGGCCGTGAAGGAACAAAGGAAAACTGGCCGAAACGGAATGCAAACTGGCAACTTCAGAAAACTGATCCCATAATAAATTACAGGAAAACCCCGCGACTGTATATACATACCCGCATTTGTATTCTCACCGAATACAAATGCAATGAGACAAAATCTACACCGTACAATACTAGGATCCGGCTTAAACCAAAGCCCGCTAGTATTATCCGTCCGATCATGATCCGTACAATACCGCACGTATCTGATCGAACCCTGCCATATCTCCATACAGCCTCTATAACGTTTCGCCCGAAACTTGAGAAAATGGTCTGTGGGGGACTCTAAAGACTCGTCAATACTTTGGCTATGGATTTAACCACTAGCACGTCAGAGGTATTAGCCATATGTAACGGGCTACCAGGTATTGACCAAAAGGGACGTCTATGAGCGAACTCATGCTGACACCCTACTGAGCCTGTCAGTGACAATATCCGTACAGTCCGGTCCGTTCGTCTATGAGCATCGCATGGCGGGCCTAGGGGGTTGGTAAAAGTCAGACCCCAAAAGCGGTAAAAGTCGTGTCGAGTGTAGCCTAGAACACCCTGAGATACTACTGGAATACCTACCAGTAAATCTCCTGCCTTGGCCAAGGACTTTGTGTAATGGCTCTCCTAGACACAGCGCGACCTCACCCCCAATACCGGGAGAGACGAACCCCTGAAGATCCGCTCACTGCCTCCATGTGGCTCGGGACTGTACCCAACTAAAATCTGTTTGCACGTCTCCTTTGAGCATGGTAGGGTAGTAATCAAAGCATAGTGGGAACTCATACGAGACAAATGACGATCTCAGATCGATGAACTAACCTGTACACATGTCACCAGGGAACTGCTATCTGACGTCAGGTATAATACCAACTAGCAGGTTCCTGGCGAGTCCTGTCCGGTGTACTCATAATCCAATGAGCACCTGTATATATCTTAGGCGAACCAACTGACACCAGTGGCTTGTGAGACCGGCCACCGTCCCTCGTCGGGGTCTCGACTATATACACTAGTCTACTCTGGAGTATCGATGCCCTGTCTCGAAACTCCCATGACTAGGGACCATTTAAGGATGTGCTTATAGACCCCAGCTCCCATGTATATGATCGCCCTCATACTGCTGGCAGTCAAGCAAGAATCCTAAGGGCTCTATCAACGCGCAATAGTGACCTGTAAGGTCACCTAAAACAGTACACGATTATAAAGATAAACCATATAGCATACTATCATCTTGAGTAAGATTGTCCTACCGGTATAGGTCCTCCCTCAATCATTGCAATCACGTGCCTATGATCCAATAATTGACTCTGAGGGCACTATCTCCAACAATCTCCCACTTGAACTCAAGGCTAATTATTGCGATGTCGCATACTCACAGCCCGTGTGATACCGAACTCCCAACTCCTCTACTAATCAATCTCACAAAGCTCGTTTGCGAAACTATTGCGTTCGAGGAATAGCCTCAGTGAGTGGATCCGCTCTGATGCTTCTTTCTATGTCTCTCTTTATCTCAAGTTCGCGGAGAAAACCATCTCCCGAAATGAGCAATACCTGTCTTAGAATATGTCTGGATGTCTGGTGGGACCTAGTTCAAAAATGAACTCCAAATCTAAACTTCTTAGACTGTATTGACAACTGAACTTAATCAGTGTCGTGCGCCATGCCTCCCTCAGTATCCCCTTGGACCATCCGTCTAAAATACCGTCCCTCGTCAGAGGGAAAACTATAACTCTGAAAGTCACTCTGTCATCCAGGTCACCTTGGAAGCCTGGAATGATAACCGTCTCCCGAATGAGGCGGACGTTATCATATCCCTAGAACATCCACTTATGTTCTAAAACTGCTTCCGAATGTTTCTCTAGGATTGGATCAATATCAACTTAATGCATCTTGTGCCAATAAAACATCTGGTGTGGTGCTTGACATCTCATGATCAACTCAATTGCCTAAGAAAGTGATCTGCCAATCATACGCATCCCTCTCTCCATTAGTCTGTAAAACACCTTTAGAGAGGGTGACTCCATCACCTGCCGGTACGCTACCGTGCCAGGAGTCGTCCATTCTAAAACACCTTTAGAATGCTGTCTAAGTATCTTGATTGGGACACTTCCCAAATCTAGATCTAAAACCATAGATCTAGTAACCAGAATGTCTGATATAATATCCAAGTCCTATGTGGAGAAACTACTGTGTGACAACCAAAGTATAACGGATCGTAGTATAGGAATTTCACTTCCTACTCTGTGTATGTCATCCAAATACCAGGACATCACACCCTACTACCTTCTTAACAGATCCATCCCCTATTCTGATGAAGTCAAACCTATGACTGTCACATCAGAAATATATGATCTATCTCCGCTATATCTTCTTTATTCTATAAATAGACATATGCTACTTGTCCACTATGCTTCCGCTGCTCCCACTGACTACGACAACCCTCTGACAGAGTCATATAGACGTACACTTCTAAAGCTAGTTCAGAACGACGCTATACTCATCCTCCTGCCGGGTCTTACAGCCTGGAGCAACAGCAATGGCAAGTCGGGGTAAACAAGAACCTCTCTGTCACCGTCCTTGAGGCTACTGGAGTACCTCTCGGGTGCCTGAGGTTACCCATCATGTCTGCGGAGTGGCCAATGGAATGTCAAAACAAATTGAATCTTTAGGTTCTTATCAAATTTTCAGTAATCGTTTGCAGTTCTGGAATCACTTCCAGTTCTACCATACTCCCACTACTGTTTTATGAAAAAATCCATTTTTATTAAAACTGTGGCGAGTCTAGAACAATATCACTATTGATCTTCCAGATGGTAGAAAATCAACCCTCGCCATAGCCCGGGTCAACCCACAAACAGCCATTACAGAAACGTGCCTTGAGTTGTCCAGTGTCTGGTTTTAAGTATAAGCTAGACAACTCCCCGTACCTTAACAATGTCAAGATATGAACTGTTCTATATCCAATACAGAAATAGAGGCACTGATTTAATTGGAACCAGATTCAAATCATGCAGCTGTCTCCAGTGCATGTCAACTAAATGGAAAGAGGCCGATCAGTATTACTCAACTTAGGAGTACTTCCAATTATGAGTAACCTGAAAGAGAAGCAAGTTCTCTTAATCATTACTATCAATTGAATGCCATACACAAGTATCTACATCTTCGATCACCTTGAAGAATCCTAATACTTGCAATACCTGGTCCTCTACTTTATTCATATACCTATAACTTCTCAAGACTTCGACCTTGTGTTTCTACGAAACACTTGTCTAAGAACCAGAGAAGTCATAAGTAAACCGAATATAGTACGAGGACCAACCCCTCTGTCCTCATGGACGTTGGAAAACATACAATACTCTGTATAAGTCCCTTGAGTCTAATAACTCATTCCCTGTGTGTCATAGGTTGAAAACTGTACATATGGTTAAGAAGAATTACACTGCTGTTTAATGCTCCTTACCTAACCATCCACTGATATAAGTAAATGTCATCGACATAATTTCAAAAAGGTATATCTCACTCTATAAAAATAGACGTACAGATATATCAATTTAAAATTGGTGCATAACAGCGGATATTCGAAACCAAATATTTGCCGTCCGGCAAACAGCCCAGGCGATTTCCTCAAATATTACCAATTACAACGAATTCCGATATAAGAAGGTTCGGTTAATCTTGGTCACTGAGTCATAGTAAAGGGTCGGGCAATGGTCGCTGCCAAAAAGAGAGAGAAAAGAAACACTCAACGTGCATTCTAGCCTAGATCAGAATGGTTATCACTTTATCTAATCAGGAAACCTCCCACTGTACCGTCAAATTCTCTTCCAAACCTGAAAGAAGAATTAGTCGGGATCACCCGAGGAGTAAACCAACTCATCAGTGGGAATCGGGATCCAACTATCATCGCATGATAATGTGATGGAATCCACTCACGTTATCACACTCCAGAAGGTATGCGCATATCTGGCAAGTTTCAGTTTCTTTAGAAACTCCCGATGTGATTTTTGCCCCATGCTCTTATGACCTTGGCGTGAGGTCAAAATGTCATAAGTCACATGTCAAGTTCTACCCATCATTATCCAGGTTAATTTGAACCCACCCGTACCTACCCTTGACGTAGGCCAAAATGGCAGTACGACTGTCTCAAACCAACGCATTCTATCTATGCAACAGATAAATATCCGGCAGCTACCAATCACTATGCATTGGCATGAGGTCAAAATACATAGCTTGAATACTACCGAATATTTAACTGAAATAATGGAGGGCTACGAATGGTTTCTGGCGAAAACCTTTAACGTAATGAACTTGATATCGTTGAAGGAACTGGATAGCTTTATAAAAATATAGTGGCGAAAACCTTTGCTAAAGAGGTCACTCCCGGTGAAGGGATCTCGGCTCTTTCCCCGTAGAATGAGGTGCAGGATATTCCAACTGAATACAACGATGCAAAGCAAAAATAATCGACTATAGTGAAGTTATTGCCCTGACGCAAACTTCTGTCCAAGGGGTCACTCCCGGTGAAGGGATCTCGGCCCTTGCCTCGTCGACTGAGGTGCTGGATATTCATAACCGAATACCACTGTGCAAAACAAAAGAGAACGCCCTTGCAATAACAGCTTTTTTTGAAAAATGTTCCAACAACATCAGAATAGGTTTGTTTAGCTTGCGTTGGTCCGAATCAACGCAGTCCCATCAATTGATCACACCATAAAAGAACGAAAATAATGATATACGTATATGTTATCCATATTCGCCACTGGGTCCGTCATCACCCGTTAGGTTACTTAACTAACGACAGAGCTGGGACTGGATTAGCGCAGATGCAAAACATATACAACATCTACTAGTATATATATATCAATATATAATATTCACTCAAGGCGTGATAAAATGCAACATCACAGAAATATAATAAGCATCACAGAATAATACAGATATCTGGGATCCCCGGGTTTCACAGAGCCGCTACTGAAACCCGACGTTCCCCTGGTCGTGTGGATAGTCTGTGCAATGAAATCCTAGACCCCTACGGGCGCGACAAGTTACCCGCCAAAACCTGAAGCGAGGCAGCCCCCTTAAGCAACGTGAATGGACCACCCAGCACTTCACGGAATCCGGTAACTTGGGCAGCCCACCTTAGGTCAACATGTACCCCCTACGAGTGCGGCGAATAGCCCGCCAATCCTAGAGTAAAGCCCCCTCCATCTCAACGCAATGAGATGCGGGCCCGTTGCCCTCTAGAACCCGGCTATCCGTGCACCCCTCCGTGGGGTAATCCTAGTACAGAAAGTAAAAATATATACAACAGGTACATCGACCTCAGCCTGGTCGTGCCCCAAAAGAATAATCTACAAACAGGCAGTAACGGCAGTCCACATGTCGGACGCTCGCCCCGCAATATCAAATGTATATAATAAACCAAACTGTACTACCATTGCATCCAGGCTATCCCCCACGACCAATCCGCAACATCACAGCACAACACGGAACATCAACGTGAATGTCACGTTCGCAAATCCGTCTAAAAGGGCAATAGCAGTTAGACAGGATTTACCGATCAAATAACATTCACGGTCGCAGATATAATGTAAATACTGTGAACTAACATGTTTAAAATTTTCGATCGACCAAAATTCCCGAAGTGGGCCCCAAGCACAACTGTAGCACTCAAAGAAAATCTGGGGCTCAAACAGAATATTCCAAAAACCCTATTTCCAAGTCAAAAGCCCAATGTAAAAATTTGGTACAGTAAGGAGTTAAAGTGGCGGCGGAACCGCGGCCAATGCGTGGGTTTGGCCGCGGTTCCGCGGTGGAACAGTGACGTCACGCGACCAAATTTTCACAGAATGCTTAAAAAACCCTGCTCGTATTTTTACAATGTACCAAATAATTTTTAGAGCACTAGAAAAATTCGACTGAAACTGATGCAAGATAACGCGGTTTTTGGAATTTTCGTTCGATCGAATTTGTAAACACGTTAGAGCAAGCTAGACTAGGTTAATGGCGTGGCTCTGATACCAGTGTAAGTGCACGGAAGTGCCCCGGCCGTCAATCCGACACCGGAATGCGGAAACGAAACTTTTACAGAACTTGTAAACCGGCACTACCGCGCACTATGAAACCCGGATCGGGCCATTAACCTACTCCTAGAAAACTAGAGAAAGGGTAGAATGCTATACCGAGCGATCCGTGTCCTTCGGTCTTCGGTGTTAGTGTATATGCCCTAGAGGCCATTACTGTATCATACTAGTTTATATATTACTTAATGGAAGCTTGGGATATTCACCTTGTATATACAATCTTGCTCAAAATAGTAGTATTCTACTTGGTTTGTTTCTACTTCAATGTGTACATGTGTTTATTTTATTATATCACCTATACGCATTAGTGGAGCCCTTAGGATCTTTACTTGATTACCAGCGTTGTGATGGCAGTCACACTGGTGGGGCTGGGTAATCTAAAAGCACATCCTTATGCAGGTCCCTAGTCACAGGACTATCGAGACAGGGCATCGATACTCCGGAGTAGACTAGCGCATGCGCTTCTCATCCCAGTATGGGAGATGGTCTGTCCCACAGCCATCAGTACGTCGTACTGGAGATAGTATGCGGGTGCTCGTTAGGTTACGAGTACACTGGACAGGACTCGTCGGGAACTGACCGGTTGGTATTATACTTATCGTCAGTTATCAGTTCCCAGGTGACATGAGTACAGCTTAGTCCGCTGACTTGACACTGTCACTTCGCCTCGAGTGTGTTCCCACTGTACTTTGATTACTACCCTACCACGGCTCAAAGGAGTCGTGCAAACAGGTAGTAGTTGGGTGCAGTCCCGAAGCACTTGGAGGCAGTGACGGTTAGACAGGATTCGTCTCTCCCGGTATTGGGGGTTGACATCGCGCTGTGTCTAGGAGAGCCATTACACGAGTAGTCCCTGGCCAGGGCAAGCGAGATATACTGGTAGGCTTCCAGTGTTATCATAGGGTGTATTGGGCTTCACTCCGACACGACTTGTACCGCTATTAGCGGACTGACGTTTACCGCCCCCTAGGCCCGCCATGCGATGTATCAGACGAACAGACCGGACTGTACGGAGATTGTCACATTCAGGCTCAGTAGGAGTTCAGATGGGTTTCACCTCGTCAGTCTTCTTGTCGGCATCTACCTGGGGACCGTTACGCACAGCTAGTGCCGCTTGCGGTCTGTGGTTAAACCCACTGCCAGCTTAGTGTCGAGTCTTTAGAGTCCCACACAAAAAGCTATTCGCCTTTAGGCAAAAGAGTAGAGGTCGCATGGTTTTGCGACAGGGTTCGGTCACATCCATGCACTTGTGCACGTTTAGTGTCCGGACAGTTTACACTAGCAGGCTTTGGTTTAAGCCAGATCCTAGTGTACGTATTGGGATTGGTTTTATCCAGTTTGTATTCGTGTTCCTCGGAACGCGGATGCGGGTGTGTATGCACAGTTGACGGAGAGACAGAGGCAGAGGATTCTCATTAAGGTTGTTGACCGTTGACCGTTGACTATTGACTTTTTGCTCAACCCTAATGAGAATATGATATGTAATTAACAATTATATTAATTAAGTATTATGGTGACATGGTTGTTGAGGGGTTGACTTTGTTGACTTGTTGACTTTGTTGACTTGTTGACTTTGTTGACCGGTTGACCAGGCTTGACTAGTTGACCATCATGATAACAATAGCTATCATTTCATGGTAAAGACTTTTGCTTGCTTGCTCTCTTGTGCAAAATGCGTGCATGAAATGATATGGCTATTGTTGCTTAAACCATCACATAATACTTGATTGCTATGATGTGTTATGATGGTTTTGGATTATGAGAGCCAAGAGAAAAAAGTCCTCTCTCATTCTATCATTCTCATTCTCTCTCTTGTTCTTGAACTCTCATCTTCCTCCTCTTGCTCTCCCTTTCTTGAGTCTATAGTTCACTTGTCTCATGTGTTGAGAACCAAGAACCATAGATAAAATCCCAAACAAACTCTTCTCTACTCACTCTAGTTCACAAGGTTTGGCAAACCGAGTGAACTAGTTTCTTCAAAGTTCGAAGAAGGAGCCAAAGGTAGAAGCTTTCAGGTGGATCGATCTTCGGCGCAAGGAGACGACGGGGTGAAGCCGATCCGGACAACCATCGAGGCTTGAAGACGAAGGAGTTCAAGAAAGAAAGGTATAATCCCCTAACCGAGTAGTTAACAACTCCTAGTTAGGTTGTTAGTTAGATGTTTAACAAAGATCCGGTTTTAAGTCCATGTTACCACCTCTAGAAAATTGTTTTTCACCAAATTCCGCATGCCCGAAAGTACCGGGAGAGGTAGCATGGACTTACATTCGGCCTCCACTCCGATCTCCTCGCGGAATCTCCGGTCTTCATCTCCTCGTCGGAACGGGCACCACATCGCCGGCTTCTTTTACGGGCTCCCACCTCTGGACCGAGGCAACTTGGGCACGAAGTTGGCGAGTCGACGTGCCCAAGGATGCTGTAGATGAAGTGTAGAAAGCATTGTCGCATTTGGGGTATGAAGTTGCCATGATGAATGGAGGTGAAGAATTGAACTTTGGAGAGGGGCTAGAAATTTTTTAGCAAGCAAAGAATGAGATGTATGTTTTTCCCACTCACAAAAATGAATCCTTCTCCTCACCAAGAAGTGGCCGGCCCCTCAATATGATGGGAGGAAAAAATGTGAAGGCAAAAAGCAAGAGAAGAAATTTGGATGATAACAAGAAAAAGATGTCACCTCATATCCAATCCAAAGTCATATACAAATCCCTTCACATTAATGCAAAAGAATTGATCCAAAAGGAATCTAATAATACTAAAAACCATCATGAAGCCATAAATCACTAATAACCCCATCCACATAACTAATTTGCACACTTGCAAATTACCCCCTCCATCGGAAAAATTCGGCCGTGAAGGAACAAAGGAAAACTGGCCGAAACGGAATGCAAACTGGCAACTTCAGAAAACTGATCCCGTAATAAATTACAGGAAAACCCCGCGACTGTATATACATACCCGCATTTGAATTTCCATTGAATACAAACGCAATGAGACAAAATCTACACTGTACAATACTAGGATCCGACTTAAACCAAAGCCCGCTTGTATTATCCGTCCAATCATGATCCGTGCAATACCGCACGTATCTGATCGAACCCTGTTATATCTCCATAAGGCCTCTACAGCGTTTCGCCCGAAACTTGAGAAAACGGTATGTGGGGGACTCTAAAGACTCGTCAATACTTTGGCTGTGGATTTAACCACTAGCACGTCAGAAGTATTAGCCGTACGTAACGGGCTACCAGGTATTGACCAAAAGGGACGTCAGTGAGCGAACTCATGCTGACACCCTACTGAGCCTGTCAGTGACAATATCCGTACAGTCCGGTCCGTTCGTCTATGGGCATCGCATGGCGGGCCTAGGGGGTTGGTAAAAGTCAGACCCCCAAAAGCGGTACAAGTCGTGTCGGAGTGTAGCCCAGAACACCCTGAGATACGACTGGAATACCTACCAGTAAATCTCCTGCCTTGGCCAAGGACTTCGTGTAATGGCTCTCCTAGACACAGCGCGACCTCACCCCGAATACCGGGAGAGACGAACCCCTGAAGATCCGCTCACTGCCTCCATGTGGCTCGGGATTGTACCCAACTAAAACCTGTTTGCACGTCTCCTTTGAGCGTGGTAGGGTAGTAATCAAAGAACAATGGGAACTCACACGGGACAAATGACGATCTCAGGTCGATGAACTAACCTGTACACATGTCACCAGGGAACTGCTATCTGACGTCAGGTATAATACCAACTAGCAGGTTCCCGGCGAGTCCTGTCCGGTGTACTCATAACCCAATGAGCACCTGTATACATCTTAGGTGAACCAACTGACACCAGTGGCTTGTGAGACCGGCCACCGCCCTCGTCGGGGTCTCGACTGTATACACTAGTCTACTCTGGAGTATCGATACCCTGTCTCGAAACTCCCACGACTAGGGACCATTTAAGGATGTGCTTATAGACCCCAGCTCCCACGTATATGATCGTCCTCATACTGCTGGCAGTCAAGCAAGAATCCTAAGGGCTCTATCAACGCGCAATAGTGACCTGTAAGGTCACCTAAAACAGTACACGATGATAAAGATAAACCAGATAGCATACTATCATCTTGAGTAAGATTGTCCTATCGGTATAGGTCCTCCCTCAATCATTGCAATCACGTGCCTGTGATCCAATAATTGACTCTGAGGGCATTATCTCCAACAGTTGTGAGTTTTACTCAATTTTGAGACTCAGTTGTAGGGGAGACTTTTTCCTCTGGAAAATTAGCCAATTTGGCTAAAAGTAGTGTTAAACACTAGGGAACAGCAGTGTTAAACGCTGGGAATAAAGCTCTCAAATTAGTGTTAAACACTAGAAGATAACAGTGTTAAACATTGGAAATAAAATTCTCAAAGTAGTGTTAAACACTAGAAATAAGATTCTCAATTTAATGTTAAACACTAGAAGACAATCAGTGTTAAACACTGAAAATAAAACTCTTGAATTAGTGTTAAACACTAAAGAAAGAGGGGACACGTGAGGGCGCCCAATGGTGGGGTCAGATCTCCTCACTTTGTTCTGCAAATAAGTGTTAAACACTTTTTATAATTTTGTTTTGAGCATCACGTGTTGTCACGTGATGGTCATCTGTGCACTGACTATTAAAGCGTTTGCTAAGGGGTCACGTGGTAACACGTGAGAGCGCCCAAAGCTTAGATTTCCCTTGCTTTTATTCCCTTTGTTTTGGAGGTCACGTGAGAGCACGTGAGGCATTGCCTCAAAGTCTTTTCCTTTTCATTTTTAGGGATCTCTTCAGGGGTCACGTAGGGGACATGTGGCCTTAGTTCTTTTCATGCACAGAGATCTTTTAAGTCTCCTTATTTTATTTTGAGAATTAAATTCTCTGTAGAGTTAAACCCTAATCATGATTTTGGAGTAATTAAATTCCTATTATGAAAGAATTAAATTCTTATGTAGGGTTAAACACTAATTTCTTTTAGAGGAATTAAATTCCCTTATATGTAAAAGAATTAAATTCTTATATAGGGTTAAACCCTAATTCTGTCTTGAAGGAATTAAATTCCTATGATTTTGGGAGAATTGAATTCTCATGCATGGTTGAACCCTAATTTTATTTGGAGGAATTAAATTCCTATAACTTTGGGAGAATTAAATTCTCATATAGGGTTAAACCCTAGTTTTATCTTGGGAGAATTAAATTCTCTAAACTCAATTCCCCCTCTAAGTTTCGGATCTGCATGGAAGGATCTCAACACGATGAGAATTAAATTCTCAACTTATGGGGAGATGTGCTCTTTGCAGATCTTCAACCAGAGGAAGATCTAAGTTCTTTTGTGCAGAAGAGTTAAACTCTTAGATTTTAAGAATTAAATTTTCTGTTTGAAGTTTTGATTCCCTTTTTTTTCTCACCTAGGGTTTTCTTTCTTGAGAATTAAATTCTCGTTTCTTTTCTCTTTGCTATTTTCCTTTAGAAAATTTCAAGATCCCAAAATTCTATCTCCCTCTTCTCTTCTTGGCTCCTATTTATAGGAGAAGGAAAAGAATCAATTTGTTTAGTAAATTTTTCATTGAAAGATTTTGTTTGTTTTCATAATTAATGATCCTTTAGATCACACGGTGAATTTTATTCACCGTTGGATTTTAAATCCAAAAATATTCTGTTTGTTATTTCCGGTGAGATTTTAGGGGAATATTTCCTTGTCTAAGATTTTTTCCATAAATTGATGATATTTAATCACCCCTGGATTTTTAATCCAACGGCTCTCCCTAATCCTTTCCCATTTGGAAAGATTTAGAGGAATTTAGAATTTAATTCTATTAAACTGTAAGGTTTTCAAAGCCTGTCACGTGCTGGCACGTGACCCTTGGTCACGTGTGAGCACGTGACCCCTGGTCACGTGTAAGCACGTGACCCCTGATGAGTCCTTTTCTCAGCGTTTATTTACGCTTCAGATTTAACCATCACGTGTCAACACATGACCATTGGTCACGTGTGAGCACGTGATACCTCATTGAGGTATTTCCTTCAGCCGTTTTATTTTTATTTCTGTTTGATGAGATTTTAACCATCACGTGTTATCACGTGACCATTGGTCACGCGTGAACACGTGATACCTCATTGAGGTAATTCCTGATTTTTAGAATTAAATTCTATTAAGTTATAAGGCTTTCAAAGACTGTCACGTTCTGGCACGTGACCCCCAATTGGGTCATCTTTCAGCCGCTTGTTTATGTTGCTATTTGATGAGATTTTAACCATCACGTGTCATCACGTGACCATTGGTCACGTGTGAACACGTGATACCTCATTGAGGTAATTCCTGATTTTTAATCAGGAAACAAATGCCCCCACAGCGTTGCTCTCACGTGTCTGCACATGAGTGCAACGCTGTCACCTTTGTGACCGTTGGATCCATCTAGGGAATAGAGGAGATGAAGCGTTTCCATCACATCATATAAATGCAGGGGTCTCTTCAGAAGCGTTTCCATCACATCATATAAATGCAGGGGTCTCTTCAGAAGCGCCTCCACTCTTTCATCTTCTTCCTTGCAAACTTTTCCCTTTGAGAATTTAATTCTCCTTCTCAGTGCTTAGTTCTCTGTTCCAAAATCTTTAGAGTTTAACTCTATTGACAGATTCATTTTCTTCAGGTAATAATCTTGAACGAACGAAGAACTTTCACAGAAATCACCACTGGATTCTAAATCCATACCAAGGGTTTTCCCTTTTGAACCCGTTTTTAAGTTCTTTAAAATAAAGAGAAAATCATTCAATCTTTCATCAATAGAACCTTTAGGGTTTCTCCGATCTTCAGGGGGCTAATGGTAGCGGTTGTCTTTCCCTTGGCATTTAATTCCATATCCAAAAGCTTTGGCTCTGAAAAATGTCTCTGGGAATTTAATTCCCCTTTTTAACAAGGAATTTTAATTCTTATGAAGAACTCAGTTCTTCCCATAGAACTCCTTGGGTTTTCTTGCCCTGAGTTGTCTTCTTCACAACCAGGAAGAAGAAGTTTGCAATGTTGCTTTCTAGGAATTTAATTCCCTTGATTCTGTTTGATTTGTCACAAAGTCCAAGATGGATTTCTTTTTAGGGAATGTGTAGGGTCATTTGAAATCCACTGCCTATTTAATGAGAATCTTCCTTTTGTCTCATTATAATTACCTTGCCTCATCTTTAGCCAGCCGCCATCTTGATTTTTGTGGGACCCATGTGTTTTGTAACCAATGGTCCTATAAAATGAGTCCTCTGTCGCTGTCTTTTTCTTTGTATGTATATATATCTATAATCACTGTTGGCTTCGCTTTAACAATTTCCCTTATTTTATTTCAGGTATAATGACGTTTGTTTCGTATTTCCCTTTCACCCGCTCGGAAGCCGTTTTTCCCCAATCGCCATCTGACGAGGAGGTGATGGCAATGATCAGGGCTCACGACCTGAATCGCACCAATCTACTTCTGTGGGTGACCTAGTACAGTCATATCATCCGGGGTCACCGGAGTTTTCTGTAACGTTTTGAAAATCGTTTCGGTGAAATTTCGAAAAAAACGGTAAAATAAGGGGGTTTTCTGTAAAAAATCAAAATGCAAATATCTTTATTATAAAATTAAATATACATATTCTAGCTATGTAATTGCTAGTATTTGGTGTTTATTGAGCCACTGCTGAAATTTCAAATTTTCTGAAAATTTTTCCGAAATTAATTATTTTAATATTATTTTAAGCCGGTAAGAAAATACATTAAATTAGCGATAAATACAAATTTAAATGGGCTAATTTTAATCTTTAAAATCATGTTAATTAAAATCTAGTTTTAATATAATTTTTTAGTATTTTATTTCAAGTTTTAATTGATTTATTTTATGGAAAACAAAAATATAGTTATTTAGAACTAAAATTTGCAAATATGGTATTGTGGGGGGTCTTTTTGCATAGAATTTTTTTGTAAAGTCTCTCACACTCACCCTCACTCCCCTTGGCCGGCCCCACACTATTGTAGCAGCCCAAGAATTTTATTTCCCTCTTTTTGACCTTAAATCATGTGAGAAATGGGTTAAAATAAGGTTTTTTATATAGTAAAGTAGGTGGGGGTATTATGGTAATTGGGAGGGGCTTTGACTTGGATCTTTTGGCATCATCCCCTCACCTTTTTCCCCCTCTTCCCCTGCTGAAACCAGCAGCAGCAGCCCCCCTCCATTTCTTCTTCTCTTTTCTCTTCAAAATTCCATCAAAAAATCATCCAATATGCTTCAAAAGTTCAACAAAATCAAAATCTAATCCCTACCTATTTTTACTTGACCATTCTAGTATGGATCTTGGTGAAGGAAAGCATGTTTGGGAGGCTAGATTTGTGCTAGATTTCAAGATGATTGTGGGGGTAAATTATTAACCTTATGTCTAATTGTTGTTTGAATACTTTGAATCTAGCATAATTAGTTAATAGTTTGGGATTAATTGAATGTTTTGAAAAATATAGTAAGGGTTTGTGATTTCAATTAGGGTTTTTATCATATCATTAGGGATGCAAGGTTTAGTTTAACATCTTAATGTATGTAAAACCTAGTTTGGTTGATTAAATTGCACTTGTTATATGTAATTTGTCCAAATTGCTTAAATTGCAAACTAGGTTTTTGTAAACCTTGAGTTTGATTAAGAGAAAAATGTAATTAGGTTTTTCTTGACTTCATTAACATTATTAAGTGTGGTTTAATGTCTTTAGTTCATGAAAATCCTAGCTAAATTGTTGTTTGTGCATTTTTGCTATAAAATTGTTAAAATTTGGGTATATAGTGAACTAGAATTTTGGGGCTAAAGAAATTTAATGAGATTAAATAATGGAAATGGTTTTTATGACTTATTTAAGTTGTTTAATAAGTATTATGGCCATTAAATTTGTTCAAACGTCGAGTTTTGTACTAAAACGGGTAATTTGTGCTTGCTAGATTTTCGGAAAAATGGCTTTTAAAGTGAATTTTGGGTTTTTGTGAAAGCAACCATAGGTTTTGACCTATGTGGGTTTCGTGTGTCGTTTTGATCATGAGTCGGATTTTAATGCGATACGGTGCGTTATGATATGTAGGTACCCATGTGGACTTCGAGACGACAAGAAAGCGCGTGGCGACGTCGGCACCGGCGAGCGAGGACCAGGTGAGTAGATTTATATCTACGGGGAGAAGTCGGGTGGATGGTGTATAGCACCCCCGCAGTTCGTGGTGATGTATACGAATACGTATACACACATATATATATTGATTATATTTTGTTTGAGTATATTGATGATAATATGGATATTTGGTGTTCTTGGATGATTTAGTGTCGCGAAACCCTAGAGTAGTGGTCGCACCACACATGCACACAACCACCCATACTTGCATACTTTCTTCTTTCATTTGTGCTTATTCGGGAATATATAGTTATGTGTTCACATGGGTATGGGACTATGTGTTCACATACGGATTTGAGGATGATACTTGGGTTTGAGATGAGTCGATGAGATTTGTGTTGAGGTTGTGATATCGATGATATGGCAGGATTCGTATTTGAGATACGACCTGATGTTATAGCGGGTCTTTGAACGACGATACGGGTGAATAGTGCTATAAATAAAATGGTCGACATGTGATCGTGATATGAGATATGATATGCTAGGATATTGATAGTATGCCATATTGGGCGATGTATACCCCTTGATGATGATATGTGCTGATGATATCGGTTTGTACGAGACTGTCGATCAGTAGTCAGATCATGACTATATTGATGATATTAGTATTGTACTAGACATAGGTCAGTACCCTGGACTATGATCTTGGATAAAGAGGATACCAGATGAATAGTGTGATGAATATGATATTAACCCGTACCCAGATTTGGGGATGCCGTACGACGGATTTACGTACGAGCTATATTTTGATGATTGATCCGCACTCATGACTTGGGATGTCTGATTATAGATATGGTATCGGATATGATATTATTGAGGCGGGATCACCGACTAATATATATACAGGTATGTATATGTATCGACTCAGATGTTAGGCGGTTTCCTTACCTGTAGTCCAGCTTGTTAGCTTAGCCCTTTAGTTTAGTTTAGTTGTTAGATTAGATTCGATTCTTACCTATTTCAAAAACTAACGAATCGTGGGTATTTTAAAAGACAGCCCAAGGGATCCTACGGATATTTCAAAAGACGTATCTTTTTATAAAAACACCGTAGCCCCTATTTTCAAAACCCCACGATTCGTGTTATTTCAAATGGCACCATTGTTTAATATTTAGCTCCCGCTCATTTTGGTTGCTCGCTCCGCATCGCATACTTACATTGTTATTTCACATTGCATTGTTGACATTATGCTGTTAGGACACCAGCACCATTACCGATGATGCGTATGTACCACGTACACTTACTTGCCGGCTCACACACATCTTCATCGGTAATTTCCATGTCACGTACACCTTAGAAAATATTATTGCTTAACTTAGCTTGATAGCTAGTAGTTTGACATAATATTAATGTACTTACCTTATATGCCAGCTTAGATATTGTGGTTATTACTTGTCACTTCATGCATACTGTTATTCATTGTTATGCCTATATTCATGGGTTTATATGCTATTGATGATTTGGATTCGGATTTCTATGAGATTTTCTGGATTTGGGGGAAAACCGCAAAACTTATATAAGCTTCTTCCCTCTCTTTTAAATAAAAAGTGCGGTTTTCCCATGATGTATGAGTCGTCCACCATGAGTTTGCTGATGGATTTCGAGACCCGATTCGAGGAGTGGAGGAACCGTTTCGGGTACATGGTGGGCCCGATGCGGTACCCCGGGGCAAGAGGATCGTGTTGTTGACGTTGAGCCTGGCAGGGGAGCACTACCGACCGGTGATATTACCCGACGCGTCGGATATCCGGAGGATACCGTCGTGGTCTTGAGATGGATGGTAGGGGCCGGTCTGGACTGATGGCGCCCTAGATATTGTGATTGAGACATTGAGATTTCCAGATATTGAGGTACAGAGACTGTGATACAGAGATATCGAGATATTGGGATTACGTTTTGTACCGATGCTAGACACTGTTTTATGCTGATTTCATTATGATACCTCATTTAAAAATACAAAGGAAATCTCACTAAATTATGAAAACAGTTTCTTCATTTACATGTATTCTGTTTTCATGCATTCATACCTCATTCATATGATATATTGCTACCTGAGGCACTGACACGGGCACATGAGATTACACTCGGGTTAGATATTTACCCTAGCCTTTGTTATAGGCTGCATGTTATATATATAATTGAGGATATATTATGATCATTGACCTAGGTTGCGTTATTTATGCGATTTCTTTCCGTAGATGTTTTTCTATTCACGAGTCGGCAACTCACCCCCGTTGTGCCCCAGTTTCTTGCAGGTTTTGCCGTACAGGTTTCATTACGGCTTTGCTGGCACTGCTTCCCATTTCCGGGTGACTTGCTAGTAGGTGGGTTTACTTGTATCGTACCCCCATTATATATCTTGTATATCATTATTCTGTTGTATCTAGAAGTTCCATCAACCAAACATGTATTTATTTCAGAGATAGAGACCGGTGATGTTTATTCTTTCGACCTTAGAGTCGCGCGTTATATTTCTGTGGATTTCTGG
The DNA here is from genome assembly GCA_030015575.1 of Agapanthus africanus. Lineage (NCBI taxonomy): Eukaryota > Viridiplantae > Streptophyta > Magnoliopsida > Asparagales > Amaryllidaceae > Agapanthus > Agapanthus africanus. The sequence continues at coordinate 53,682,914 of CM057347.1, forward strand.
TGGTTTTGAGTTTCCTTTTGAGTTTTGATCCTCGCCCTTGGCGTTGTATATTTTATTGCTTGTGTGGTTGTGACCGTCGATTGACGAAGAGCTAGCTCCCGCTTGGGGATGCCTTTTTGATTTCGTATACCATTCATGTTGTATCCCGTTTGGGGGCCAGTATTTACAAAGGAGACTCTGCCGAAATTTTCGGGAAATGTTTGATGTTTTTTTTGTTAAACCGCATAATTCGGCTTATGCTATTGAAACCACTTGTTTTAATTATTATTTTCCTTCACTCTACTACTTTTCTTGGTTTGGATTTCTGGGTTTTCGGCTTACTTAGATTACGTACGCCTCGAGACGTTCGTAGTTTAAGTGCCGGTCATATTCCGTACTTTCGGGACGTGACATTTTCTTTGCGAAATACCGACGGAGCCTACCTTTCCGTTCTTGCCGATGGATCCTCCAGGGACTGTCTTCGCTGTGGAGATGCCTAATTGGACTCCGATGGGACGACTTGAGCCTTCGACGACGGGCATACTGAATCATCCTATCCCAGCCATAGATATTCTGGGACGCCCTATTTGCCAGGGCGAGGCCTAACCATGGGGGCAGGTCTATAAAATAGGGCTCACCCCTTGACACCCCACGGGCTACCTTCTTTGGGCTCGCTACATCCTATCCGCCTACCGCGCGCGACCGCAGAAGGTTGGGCTTTATCAGGCGATCTATGCATCCCTCTTCTATTACCCGTCTCCTCACGTCTGGTGGGTTAAGGCCTTCCTGAACCAGTGGAATCTCCCCACCAACACTTTCCTCCTAGGGGACCGCGAAGTTTCGATCTCCTTAGAAGAATTCCGCGAGATCTCGGGGCTGCCGATCAGGGGGACACTTTATGAAGAGCTGCTGCCTCCCGACGAGTATGTCTTTGAAGCAGAGCCCGCAATGCTCGATGGCCTATCTACCGAGAATGTCGTCCGCCATAAGCGTCCAAGTTTGATCAAGACCCTGGGCATTTTTGACAAACTTTTTACTGCGTTAGAGGAGCAGGACGTCACTTTCAAGAGCTTCATCGCTTATTTCCTTCGCGAGGATGTCCTGTCTAAGACGGCTCCAAAGTTTGCAAACATTAATGACCCCTTTGGGTTTGGTTTGAACAGGCGGCCGACTAAGGAATCGGATTTACCGCAGTATTATATTCCCATTATGTCGCCAGCATCTTTCGAATCGATTGCAGCTCCCGGCATGGATGAGGAGACATTCTTTGTGGGTTTTATCAGTGACTGGCTTAGCTGGTTCGTCATCCCCATGCATCGCCGCTTCATGAGAGTTTCGGTTATCTATCCGACTCATCGTATCGCTGAGGGGACACGGTTGGCCGTAGGCATCCGGCGCTAGCGCATCTCTATCATGGATTAGGCACCGCGGCCAATAGCTCAACTCCCGGTGTGGATGTAGTAAACTTCTCCCTTCATTACTTCACATCTTGGATTGAGATGCACGTGTTGGGGGCTTTTGCTGCGCACCAGAAACCCGCATTTTATGACGCCTACACTTTTCCGCGACTCATGCGGCTGGTGGACGCTTCTGCTCCCGACCCGACTCAGTTTGGGGCTATTCGCGTATTGATTGCTCTCTATGCTAGTGCGGGCGGACTGGTATTTGTTGATCGGGTTCTATCTGCTCTTTCAGGCCCGATTCAACAACTCCATGACTCGTCGAAAGAGGGGGCACCTTCTCTGAAGCCCCAGGAGGCCACACACTTGTACACGATTAGACCAGGTTAACTGGTATTCCGTCAGAACAATGCGGCCCTCTTTATGCGGTACAATCCGCACCGCTTCGCCCGATAGCTTGGTTATGATCAGGGCGTTCCCTTTGAGGCTTTTACAGTTGCGTCGGTTCCTTCACCTGAAGCTGTTCGCGATGCTGCTCACCACTTTGTAAGGCTGAACACTGGTTCCTGCTTCATGATCCCTGAAGCTGACGATATTCCCCGATGCGTGGGGTCCTTTATGGGCTGGTACCTTCATCGAGTCAGCCCGATTATTGCTGAGGAGAAGAGGGTGCTCCTTGGATATGGTACCCCTGCTCAGGCTCAGGCCACGGGAGTTCCGCCGCGACCGCGCGCACCGGTCCTCTTTCCCCTGAGGGATACTAGTGTCGCGCTCATTCCGAGGGAGTCGAAGGTGGACCTCACCCTAACAGTTGGAATTCCATTGGGCACCCGGTCGCGGGCTAATCGGGCTCCGATAGCAGTACCACCACCCGTGGCGTCGACAATGGCTGTGTCATCCTCGGTTGCAGCACCAATCGAGGGTGATGGGAACGAGGGTGTTGAAGGTGAGGTGGGTCGGCGTCGTGCCAAGGCTCCACGGCGGAGGAAACGGTCATCCTCAGTGGTCGGTTCTGGATCCAAACGGCGGAGGAAGGTGACTACCAATCTGCTCGACTCTTTAGTAGGGTCTGAGCCCATTCTTCAGGATGAACCGTTGGTCATGCAAGAGTCGGACGCTGGCTTGATTTTTCCGAGTTTAACTGCCGAGGAAGCCGCACAATTGGTTGAGGCTATAAGACGTTCTAAATACGAGTCTCAGAACGTGAGGGTTCCGAAGAAGCCCTATCCCGCCGTAATCTTTTATGAAGATCCTTCGTGGATCCGGCGGCGTTTCATCGGCCCTTTGGAGGAACGGAGCGAAAGGGCCCTTAAACAGGCTGCTTCGGAGGACGCTGCGGATGCTCTTTCATTGTGGACTGGCGGCCACGAGTCCACCCTTGAACCTCGGCGAGCATACCTTCTCGAGAAGGAGCATCGGCTTGAGCAAGCCATATTGAAAGCTTCCTTACGCATCGATATGTTCCTGTATTTCTTTGTAGTACATCATACTGTCTGCACTTGTATATATGTATTCTTATTCTTGTGTGAACTGTGTAGAGACTTCGGCGATGGGGGAGGTTCCCACGGGTTTGTTGACTGTAGAGCCTGCTGATACCCCTTGTGAAACACTGCTCAATGTGGAGGGGGTCGATGAAACGGTCCCTCTTGTGATAGAGCCTCCTACGGTGGTTCTTGCTCCCGAAGCACTCGCTCCTTCGGGAGAGGCACCCTTGGTGGTCGCCGTCCCAACGGATCTCCCTAAGGGCGGCCCGGAGGCTAGGATGGAGGTAGTCGAGACTACCCCCTTTTGTTGGAGCCCGAGGTCACGGCGGAGGCCGTTGAAGCTGCTATCCCTCCTATTCAGAATGGGAGAAGCATCGAAGGTAACCTTCTACATTTTGAATTAGTATCCTTTCCGTTATCTGAACTTTTTCTGTCTTTTCAGAGTTGCGCGGATTGGCGGCTTCGATTGCTGACTTGTCTCCCAGGCAGTCTTTTCAGCGCCTGTTGGAGATGGCTGCTCCACAAGCGATATCTCCTCAACGCATCGTCCTCTCGTCTGGGAAAGGTTAGTGTTGTCCACCATCTTTTCATAGCATTGTTGTTATTTTGCAAAATGACATTGATGTCCTTTACAGTTCTGGAGGCCGACGACGAGGTTGAGGTCTCGAAGGGCCAGGGGAGCCTTCAGCTCCTTCTTGCATGACTGTGGGTAAGTGAAGTCTCAATTTTGTTCCAGTTGTTCTTTTTCTTAAAAGTTTCACTGATCTTTTATAAATCTGAATAGCCCTGCCAGTTCTCACAGCGCTGGAGTCGCGCATCGCCATGTCGCCCGGCCCTTATGCTTTGCGAGCCTTAGACCGTCTGGCAAAATTAAGCCTCGACTCCCTGTCATCCCTGATCGAGGAGCTTCGTGCAGGCAGTGTAATCACGGCCGAGGCGTTTGCTGCTGAAGCTAACGGCTCTCTTCCCTTTCTTGCCACCTATCATAGCGAGGCAGTGGTGCGAGTCTGGGTTGAGTTTTGCCGGCAGGTGGAGGCTTGTCTGCATATGCTCGAGTGTACCCGCCTTTCATCGGACGTTGTGGCTGCGAAAAACGGCTTGCGGGATCTGATAGAGCGGTGCGCGGCGAATATGGTGTCGTGCGAGAAGAGGCTCGATCGCAAATTCTCGGAGAGGGAGCTGGCTTCGAAGGCGCTGAACGAGCTCCAAGCCAACCTTACAGCCAAGACCAACAAAGCGTATGAACTCTGGCGAGTGCTTCAAGAGGCCATCAAAGAGGTGGTGGCCATCGAAAAGGCCACCATGTTTACTCGCGAAAGGGTTGAGGCTCACAAAGCTACCGAGAAAGAGCTCGAAGGCCGGCTTGCCTCATATCAGGCCCAGCAGGCTCAGGTGGAGGCCCGTCTTCTGGCGATACTGAATCACGAAGGCGTGGCCCAGCGAAAGAAGGATGAACTGACCAAGCTGCTAAATCGTCCGTCGACCTGAAGAATTGTATATATATATTTTTTTACTCTTCCTTTGTATATACTCCTGAATAAGAGTATATTTTTTTTGTTCTTTCATGAATTATACTTTGTATCCATTTCGGTTCATGAATAAAAGACATATTTTTCTTCTCAATGGTGTGTCCCTTTTTAGTAAGTGTATTATGCGGATAGTTTATCTTGATCTCTTTGCAGGACAACGATGGCTTAAGATTCAGGGTTAAGGTCTGCCTCCTAAGACTTTTCAACTTTATGAGCCGTGAGGGTCTCATAAAGAGTTTTTCTCCCTACAGGTCGAGAGGATCCCGTAGGTGTAATTTCTCCTTAAGAATCGTAGGGATTCCTAAGTGCGTTTTCTCTTGAGAGTCGTAAGGATCTCACAGGAAAATTTTCCCTCTTACAAGTCGAGAGGACCTATAAGCGGATGTTTCCTTCCTTGTTGATGTTCGACTTCGGAGAGTGTGGCCTGCAGATAGTCTATCTTGACCTCCTTGTAGGGCACCGATGGCTTAGGAAACAGGGTTAGGATCTGCCACCTAAGACTTTTCAAATTTATGAGCCGTGAGGGTCTCATAAAGACTTTTCTCCCTACGAGTCGAGAGGATCGCATAGGTGTATTTTTTCCTTAGGGGTCGTGAGGACTCCTAAGTGCGTTTTCTCTTGAGAGTCGTAAAGATCTTACAAGAGGATTTTCCCTCTTACAAGTCGAGAGGACCCATAAGCGGTTGTTTCCCTGATTGTCGAGATTCGACTTTGGAGAGTGTGGCCCGTGAATAGTATGCAAAAGTCCATTTTGGACCAACTTGCAGGGCCCCAGTACTTAGCAAACAGGTTTTTTAATCCCCGCTGCCTAAGGCTTTTCCTCACGAGTCGAGACGAATCGAGCATTTCTCGCAAGAATGTCCTAACGTCACAGATAACCTCTGCTCTTTACGACAGAGGTCCGTTAGGGTCTGTGGTACTAGGGTTTTGTCTGTCGTACCGTCGCGTTGGCTGATGTATCCCTCGATAGGCAACCTTGCTGTTCGAGTAGCCTTGCGATTGTCATGTCTCTGATCCCTTCGGAGGCTGGACAAGACGTTTTCAAGCAATCCTCCTAGGCAGTTTGACCGTCGGAAGAGCAAGCGTTAGGAATTTTTCCATGCCGCTTTTTACTTGAGGTTAGGCTCATTTTGGAGAGCCCCGATGAGTCATAACCACTCCGTGCTGGCGTGGGATGATCTTCGATAGTCTTTCAGGTTTTATATGAGTTGCCGTCAAGACCCTGAAGCTAGGAATTTGGACTTCGCTTCGTTTGTTGGCATTGTGTTTGCTGTATCGAGACGAATGTCGTGGTTGTCTCTAGGTTGTTGGTGAACCATCGAGGTTTGGAACTAGGGATTTTTCCGTGGCTCCTTTGTTTGATTGTCGCGTCTGAATCCTGTTGGAGAAAGAACGCTGTGGTGACATCTCGTCTGCTATATAGAGACGAATGTCGAGGTGGTGACCACTCCATGTGGGGTGATCTCCGATGGTCTTTCAGGTTTTATATGAGTTGCCGTCAAGACCCTGAAGCTAGGAATTTGGCCTTTGTTTCGCTTGCTTTAGCGTGTCCGAATCCTGTTGGAGGAAGGATGCTGTAGTGATATCCCGTCTGCTGTATCGAGACGAACGTCAAGATGGTGACCACTCCGCGCTGGTGTGGGATGATCTCCGATAGTCCTTCAGGTTTTATATGAGTTGCCGTCAAGACCCTGAAGCTAGGAATTTGGCCTTCACTTCGTTTGCTGGCATTGCGTCTGCTGTATCGAGATGAATGTCACGGTTGTCTCTAGGTTGTTGGTGAACCGTTGAGGTTTGGAACTACGGATTTTGCTGTGGTTCCGTTGTTTGATTGTCGCATCTGAATCCTGTTGGAGGAAGAACGCTGTGGTGACGTCTCGTCTGCTGTATCGAGACGAATGTCGAGGTTGTGACCACTCCGCGCTGGTGTGGGGTGATCTTCGATGTTCTTTCCGGTTTTATATGAGTTGTCGTCAAGACCTTGAAGCTAGGAATTTGGCCTTTGCTTCACTTTGCTGGCATTGCGTCTGCTGTATCGAGACGAATGTCACGGTTGTCTCTAGGTTGCTGGTGAACCGTCGAGGTTTGGAACTAGGGATTTTGCCGTGGCTCCGTTGTTTGATTGTCGCGTCTGAATCCTGCTGGAGGAAGAATGTTGTAGTGACATCTCGTCTGCTGTGTCGAGACGAATGTCGAGGTGGTGATCATTCTGCGTTGGTGTGGGAGGATCTCCGATGGTCTTTCCGGTTTTATATGAGTTGCCGTCAAGACCCTGAAGCTAGGAATTTAGCCTTCACTTCGCTTGCTTTAGCGTGTCCAAATCCTGTTGGAGGAAGGACACTGTAGTGACATATCGTCTGCTGTATCAGGACGAATATCGCGGTTGTCTCTAGGTTGCTGGTGAACCGTCGAGGTTTGGAACTAGGGATTTTGCCGTGGCTCCTTTTGGTGATGTTGCGTCTACTGTATCGAGACGAATGCTGAGGTGGAGTTGGGATTTTGTCATCACTCCGCTTTGTTTTGACGTTGCGTCTGCATCCTGCTGGATTGCCAAGGAACGCCGTTATTGACATTGCATCTGTTGTAACGAGAAGAATGTCGAGATGGAGTTGGGGTTTTGTCATCACTCCGCTTTGTTTTGACGTTGCATCTGCATCCTGCTGGATTGCGAAGGAACGCCGTTGTTGACATTGCGTCTGTTGTAACGAGACGAGTGTTGAGATGATCTCTAGGTTGTCTGTGAACCGTCGAGACTTGGCTCTCTTTCGGATGGAGCCTGGTGGGAAGGTATGGTTCCCTTTTTGTTTGTGCCCCTGGATTGTATACAGGGATCGATGTGATCTTACCTGTAGGGCATAAATTTCATTTTTTTTTATTTCTTTCCGCGATGCTCTATCATTTCAGCTTTTACATCGCGAATGTCGCGATTACCCAATCATTTCGGCTATTTTTTGCGGTGCCCAATCATTTCGGCTATTTATTTCATTTTTACTCGCTGCTTTTTATTGCGAGTTGCCCAATCATTTCGGCTATTTCGTATGCATACATTTTTACTTGCTGATTTTGTTTGCAAGTTGCCATATCATTTCGGCTATTTCGTATGCACGTGCGGTTTGCCAGCTTTTTGCTTGCAAGCTTGGAATTAGACACCGATTTCGGCATCAGCATCGGTGCAACTGGGTTATTGCCAGGAGCGAGTCATCATTTGCCTTTGTCGATGTCGAGCAAAGGTGGCTTAGTAGACAGGGTTAGCCTTCTGTCGACTAAGCCTTTTGACTTCATGAGCCGTAAGGGTCTCATAAAGGTATTTCTCCCTGTGAGTCGTGAGGATCTCGTAGATGTGTTTTCTCCTTAGGAGTCGTGAGGATTCCTAAGTGTATGATCTCTTATAAGTCGTAAGGATCTTACAAGAGTGTTTTCTCCTTATAAGTCGAGAGGACTTACAAGGGCAGTTCACCGTGCAGACATATCCCTAGCTATGGATGGGACCTTGTTAGGGAAATGTTTATTCGCGCTCGTGGATTGTATACAAGCGTCAGTATTGAACCGCTTGTAGGGCAGCATTGGAGGTTGTGATGGCTGCTTAAGAACAGGTTCAGATCCCTGTAGCTTAAGACTTTCAAATCTTATGAGCCGTGAGGGACCAATAAGAGGGTTCTCCTTACGAGTCGTGAGGATCTCGCAAGTGTAATTTCTCCTTAGAAATCGTAGGGATCCCTAAGTGTGTTGCTCCCTTGTGAGTCGTAAGGATCTCACACGGGTGGTTTCTCCTTACAAAGTCGAGAGGACCTTGCAAGTGTCTTTTAACGAGATTGTGCCCTTTCGGGTTTTCACAAAACTCGCCGGTAGCCCTGCTGTTTTTACTCACGGAGCCCTTTCGGGTTTTCATCCGTGCCCTTTTGCTTATGGACATACCTTTTTTTTGTTTTTTTTTTAACGACGTTGTGCCTTTTCGGGTTTTCACAAAACTCCCCGGTAGCCCTGCTGTTTTTACTCACGGAGCCCTTTCGGGTTTTCATCCGTGTCCATTTCGCTTATGGACATACCCTTTTTTTTAATCATGTCAACCTAGAGATGCCGCGGTCCTTAATAGTTTATAGACATCTCGGTCAGTTGCAAGTTTTAGGACATTGCGGTCCATTGTTAGTTTAGGGACATTTCGGTCCGCAACCAGTTTTAGGACATAGCGGTCCATTGTTGCCGTATTTGAGGCGAATTTCTAGTTTACGGACTTTTCGGTCCATGGGGTTTTCCCTATGAATGAGCATGATGCCCTCGGCATATCCATCTTTTTCGGAGCATGTAGTTGTAGCGGGCTCACCTTCCAATTTTTGGACAGCGCGAACTTGCCCTGTTGGTATTGGTCTTCAACCCAGTTTTTGAAGACGTAGCAGTTTTCGATCGGATGGCCCAATACTCGGTGGTAAGGGCAGTAATTAGGATTGTTGACATCGTTCAGTTGTAGTGGGTGTTTCGGCTCCGGTAGAGTGATAAGCCTGTTGCACACTGCTAGTTCGAACATTCTCCTTGTTTCATCCCGGGGAAATGAATAAGGACGTTTCAACTTCTCATCGAGGGGTTGCCGCTTGTTGCTTTGGCGAACAACCGGTCTCGAGCCATTCGATTGTTGTTGAGCGTTGGCGACAAAGGCCGTTTTTTCCTTCCCCTTATCCTTTTTGTTCGATCCCTTGTTTGCGGGTCCGAGATTCTTTCCGGGTAGCGTGCGATTGCGCGGCTGAATGTTCTCGCAACTTCTCAGTTCTTTCGTTTCAAAGATGGATTCCTTGAAGAGAGGGCCGAGGGCTATTTCTTCGTCGGAGTCGCTCCCAGAGGTGAGAACTCGCGATCCCCCGGGATCAACCCTATGACAATTTCCGGCAATTCTTTTACGCTCATCTGTCGCATTTTTCCGCTGTCTACGAGATTCACGCTTTGTCATCTTGAAGTGTTGCCTGTGAGCGACATACCCTTGCCACCAATACTTAAAGGAGTTGCAGTCTTCAGTAGGGTATGCGATCTTCTGATGATACAAGCAGAAGTTAGGATGTACGTTCGCTTCATCAAGATATATACCACCAGGAGAATTTTATCTGAAAGTGGGCAGCTTCATCCCCATCGATATGCCTTTGGCGAATCGCTTCCTTGTCTTGATCCTGCTTTTATTTGCGGTGGATGTACTTTGATCTGGTAGGAGTGTTTCGACCCTTTTTTCCAGTCGCCGGCGTTTGGCCTTTTCAAATATGGCCATCTCGCGCTCCCGATCAGCTTTTCTTTTTAGACGGGCTTCGTTCAGGAATGCGTCAATCATTTCGTCTTATGGTCCTAGAAGTTCCATCTCAGGATCTGCACCCAATTTCTTTGCGTCAGGAGCTTCTTCATCGTTTATTAACGAGTGAGAGATCATATGGAAGCTTGCCACATAATTCTCGGGTTCATCTGATGAGTCTTCTCCATTGTCATCACCTCCGTCCTCAAGGACGTGGTTGAGGAATTCTTGGAGTGTGACTGGGGTCCGCGCCTTCTGATTATATTCTTCCAGCACGTCAATATGTTTTCGCAGATCCGTGCGCTTGTCATCAAACTGCGCGAGCTTTTTGGTCTTCTTCTTTTTCTTTGAAGACTTTGACGGCTGTGCCTGGGTGTTTTTCCCACTGCTATCAATTCTCGGTGTTGGGCGTGGTTTCAGCATCCCATCAATGACCTCGGGCTCCAGTGGATTTTTCCACCTGATTGCCGGGCATATTTGGAGATCCTTCAGCATTCTTTTAGTTTGGCTGAAAGGGCGACCTCCCACGGAGTTTCTTCTATAAAAGAGCACGACGCCCCTGGCGTGTCCTCTTTTTTAGGAGCATGAGGTTGAGGCGGGTTCACCTTCCAGTTTTCGGATAATGCAAACTTGCCTTGTTGGTATTGGTCCTCAATCCAGCCTTTGACAACGAAGCAATCTTTGATTGGATGGCTTACTGCTTGGTGGTAAGAGCAGTAATTAGGATTGTTGACATCGCCTAGCTGCAACGGACGTTTTGGATCCGGCAGATTGATAAGTTTGTTGCGCACTGCCAGCTCGAACAGTCTCCTCGTTTTATCCTGGGGAAATGAGTAAGGACGTCCCAGTCTCTTCTCGAGGGATGGGCGTGGACGCACGTTGTTTTGGCGAACAACCGGCTTTAAGTTGCTTGTCCGTTGTTGAGTGTTGGCGACGAAGGTTGCTTTTCCCTTCCCTTTTTCGTTTCGCGGCTCTGGCTTCGAAGAGGAAGGCTTGTGGCCCATCTGGTCCATATGAGCCAGCTTGTCAATCAAGGCCTAGAAAGTGGTTGGCTTGAAAAACATCATGAACTGGGAGATGGTCGCCTGCGGATCAAGAGTACCCACGAACATGCTTACCGCGGGAGCTTCTTCGATGCGTTGTTCGCATTTCGACCATAAGTTTCGCCACCGTATCGCGTATTGTATCCACGTTTCACCTGGCTTTACCCTGGCGTTGATCAATGCGGTGATCGGGGTGTGCTCGCTAGCGCTTGCAAATCTCTGTGTAAATAGCAGCTCCATCTCTGCAAATATTTTAACAGAGTCGTTGGGAAGCTCCGAATACCATTCAAAAGCTGTGTCTGCTAAACTACCGACGAACTGGCGAAGTAGAAGTTTATCATCACCTCCAGTATTGCCGCAAAGAGCCCTGAACTGGACGACATGCTGGTGGGGATTGCCCGTCCCCTTGTACACATGGAATTTGGGGATCGTATATCCCGGTGGGTAACTTATTTGGTCATACCAGCCTAGATATGGTCGCCCAGTTTTAACGACTTGGCCGGCCGCTTCATTCGCCTGGTGAGCTCGTATTTGCTGAGCAATATAGTCATCCAGAGCGGCCTTAGAAATAGTTTCCCCTTTGGCTACTGAAAGAGCCGGAGGAGGGTTCGATGTTTCCCCTCTGTCGTCTTCAATTATTACCAGAGGATCTTCGGCTGGGGGGTCCGGCTGGATCATCATGCCCACCATATCTTGGAATAGAAGGACCATTTTCTTTATATTGGCCACTTGTTCCGTGGCCTCTTTGTCCTTCTTTTCGAGCATTCTCCGAAGGAATTCAGCATCAGTCTCGTGTTCTTGACATTGTTCCGATGACGCCTACGGGCTTTCTTTTGGCCTGGTAAGTGCGGCCATTGCAATCAGCATCTCCTGAAGCTTCTGCTGTTGTTGTTCCTGAGCCCTTGTTATTGATCGGGTGAGCGGTCGGTGGCCTGTCGAAGTGCGGCTTTCCTCTTTTCCGGAAGCCATTTAAACAGTATGTACCACCATGCTCCCAGACTTAGGGCGTTTGGGCTCGGTGTTTTTGTGGTCTACCACATTTACAGAGGCTTTCTCTGGCTTACTTTTCTTTTGAGTAGTCGACGTGGAGGGGGCCGTTGTAATGGGCACCCAAGTGGTTGTCGGCTTTTGCGGCTTATTGGGACGGCTCCCTTCCGGCTGAACCTTCAGCTTTTTCTGTCGGTGGAGGTAGTCTTGATCGACCACTGACTCTCGGACTTGCCGCCAGATTTTGTAAACTTTGGAAGACAGCCGTTGAGGGGACTGTTCCAGCTTTATTTCTGTGACAGTCTCTACCGATAGCAGGGATCTTTTTAGTACGGCAGTAGGCGAATTCCTGCGCACCTTGTTCAGCAGCTCAAAGCTGTTCCTGGTTGGAACAGCAGCATTAATTTCCACCGTTGGAGCCGGTGGAGTTAGCCCAGAGGGGGAGTTGCCCCCAACCTTCCTTACTCGACGCCAGTGGCGACGTTGAGCGTGTCGAGCGGACGGTGTTGGTTCAGCGATGGGGATGGCTTTGTCTTTCCCCCTGTCCAGATGAGGCGCCGCTGGTGCCAGCCTCTTGAAGACTGACGTCTTTTGAGTAGCGGTATCAAATCTGTCAAAGACAGACCTTCGAGCAGGAACGGGAGCCGGAATAGTCAGTCTTGTGAAGACCGACCCTTTGGTAGGAGACGCTGCCTTGACGACTTCAGGAGCAGGCTATCCTTTTCGGAATGACCTTTTCTAGTATTGCAGGCTTCTTCATGGGCCCACATGAGTTTTGGCCCACTTTGCTGAAAGCTGAGGCATTGGACTTAGGCGACCCGTTGAGAGGGACCGCGGTAGTTGTAAGCCGATCAAAGACCGACTTCTTTGGAGCTTCTTGCGACGACATTGGGGCATTGAATCTCGTCGGTGGGAGCATGGTCCCAAAGAACAGCCCAGTGGTGGCCTGAGTTACCTGTTCCACTGGCATCTTAAAAAGGAAGGCCGCTTGAGGCCCGTAGGTCACTCCTCCGGCGAGGATGGAGTGGGAGTTGTTGCAATGAGTGCAGTTTGAAGCCATTGATCTTCTATTTTCTGCACGGAGCAAGACACCAAATCTAAATACCTCGAATCCACAGGCAACCATAGCAAACCGCGATTCGTTCGCGAACACGACGCACGAAGTGTGGAGTGGAAAGAGGAAAAGGTCCCACCGGGCGTGCCAGAATCTGTTTACCACCGGAAACCGGGAAGACGCACTGTCTTACCTAAATTTGGGGGCAGATGCTAATTGGTGCTATCCATCCACCTCTCCGAAGATGCCAAGTTGATTTATGACACAATGTATCGAAGATTTAAACGGATGCGGCCGATATAGCAGACTTCGTCAGATTCCCCCTCGTTTGAGGGGTTTTTGATTATGGGGACGCTCTTCCCTGCAGGCGCAAGCCCCTGCAGTTAATTACGTTACTGCATCGCGGTAACAACTTTCTCCTTCTCCAGATGGTCACTTCGTGTCGCGGGTGTTTGTTTTGTTTGTGGTTGCCCATGGATTGTATACGGAGACTAATTTGCGTTGTCGCCCGTAGGACGTCGACTAGTCTAAATCCGTATCTTTTTAGATTTGGGTTTGGGGGTTGGGTTTAAGGATACGTTAGCCTCATTTGAGACTAAGATCAACTTAAATGTGTGTTAAGGATACGTTAGTCTAATTTCTAGACTAAGATCAACTTAACAGGATCATTTAGATCTAACAAGAGAGCATTTGGGCTCTATTGTTTAGTTTAGGGACATTTCGGTCGATTTCCAGTTTAGGGACATAGTGGTCCATCGTTAGTTTAAAGACATCCCAGTCAAGGTTAAGGACATCATAGTCCGTGGATTTAAGGACTCCACAGTCCGATATTAGTTTAAAGACGTCGCGGTCGAGGTTAAGGACATCATAGTCCATGGGTTTAAGGACCCCACAGTCCAATGTTAGTTTTAAGACATCACGGTCGAGGTTAAGGACATCATAGTCCATGAGTTTAAGGACCCCACAGTCCAATGTTAGTTTTAAGACATCACGGTCGAGGTTAAGGACATCATAGTCCGTGAGTTTAAGGACCCCACAGTCCGATGTTAGTTTAAAGACATCACGGTCGAGGTTAAGGACATCATAGTCCATGAGTTTAAGGACCTCACAGTCCGATGTTGGTTTAAAGACATCCCGGTCGAGGTTAAGGACATCATAGTCCATGAGTTTAAGGACCCCACAGTCCGATGTTGGTTTAAAGACATCCCGGTCGAGGTTAAGGACATTATAGTCCATGAGTTTAAGGACCCCACAGTCCGATGTTGGTTTAAAGACATCCCGGTCGAGGTTAAGGACATCATAGTCCATGAGTTTAAGGACCCCACAGTCCGATGTTAGCTTAAAGCCATCCCGACCGAGGTTAAGGACATCATAGTCCATGAGTTTAAGAACCTCACAGTCCGATGTTAGTTTAAAGACATCCCGGTCGAGGTTAAGGACATCATAGTCCATGAGTTTAAGGACCTCACAGTCCGATGTTAGTTTAAAGACATCCCGGTCGAGGTTAAGGACATCATAGTCCATGAGTTTAAGGACCTCACAGTCCGATGTTAGTTTAAAGACATCCCGATCGAGGTTAAGGACATCATAGTCCATGAGTTTAAGGACCTCACAGTCCGATGTTAGTTTAAAGACATCACGATCGAGGTTAAGGACATCATAGTCCATGAGTTTAAGGACCTCACAGTCCGATGTTAGTTTAAAGACATCCCGGTCGAGGTTAAGGACATCATAGTCCATGAGTTTAAGGACCTCACAGTCTGATGTTAGTTTTAAGACGTCATGGTCGAGATTAAGGACATCATAGTCCATGAGTTTAAGAACCTCACAATCCAATGTTAGTTTTAAGACATCACGGTCAAGGTTAAGGACATCATAGTCTATGAGTTTAAGGACCTCACAATCCAATGTTAGTTTTAAGACGTCACGGTCGAGGTTAAGGACATCATAGTCCATGAGTTTAAGGACCCCACAATCCGTAGAAATGTATGGTTGTCGGGACCCGTCACCTCTCTGAAGACATTAAAGGATTACAACGACAAATATCAGAGGAGTGAAGAGATGTACCCTTGCACCAAAGCGGATTAAATGATCTGTAGTCCAATTTGGAACTGAGATCAATTAATTAAATTATGAGCACATTGGCTCAGTTGAGTCTGAATTGAGGACTTATCGCCAACTTGGGCTAAGTCCAATTAAGTTTGAAGTATTGGCCCTCTGTTGGACCATTAAACATTTGTCTGGGTTCAAGCCCACATTATTTAGCAATGCTAAACAAGAGTTTGAGGTCTCTGATAACATTTTTATCTTTGACTGAGCATTAATATTGTAGTTGTGAGTTTTACTCAATTTTGAGACTCAGTTGAAGGGGAGACTTTTGCCTCTGGAAAATTAGCCAATTTGGCTAAAAGTAGTGTTAAACACTAGGGAACAGCAGTGTTAAACACTGGGAATAAAGCTCTCAAATTAGTGTTAAACACTAGAAGATAACTGTGTTAAACACTGGAAATAAAATTCTCAAAGTAGTGTTAAACACTAGAAATAAGATTCTCAATTTAATGTTAAACACTGGAAATAAAACGCTCGAATTAGTGTTAAACACTAAAGAAAGAGGGGTCACGTGGGGACACGTGAGGGCGCCCAAAGGTGGGGTCAGATCTCCTCACTTTGTTCTGCAAATAAGTGTTAAACACTTTTTATATTTTTGTTTTGAGCATCACGTGTTGGCACGTGATGGTCATCTGTGCGCTGACTGTTAAAGCGTTTGCTAAGGGGTTACGTGGTAACACGTGAGAGCGCCCAAAGCTTAGATTTCCCTTGCTTTTATTCCCTTTGTTTTGGAGGTCACGTGAGAGCACGTGAGGCATTGCCTCAAAGCCTTTTCCTTTTCATTTTTAGGGATCTCTTCAGGGGTCACGTAGGGGACATGTGACCTTAGTTCTTTTCATGCACAGAGATCTTTTAAGTCTTCTTATTTTATTTTGAGAATTAAATTCTCTGTAGGGTTAAACCCTAATCATGATTTTGGAGGAATTAAATTCCTATTATGAAAGAATTAAATTCTTATGTAGGGTTAAACACTAATTTCTTTTAGAGGAATTAAATTCCCATATATGTAAAAGAATTAAACTCTTATATAGTGTTAAACCCTAATTCTGTCTTGGTGGAAATAAATTTCTATGATTTTGGGAGAATTGAATTCTCATGCAGGGTTGAACCCTAATTTTATTTGGAGGAATTAAATTCCTATAATTTTGGGAGGATTAAATTCTTATATAGGGTTAAACCCTAGTTTTATCTTGGGAGAATTAAATTCTCTAAACTCAATTCCCCCTCTAAGTTTCGGATCTGCATGGCAGGATCTCAACCCGATAAGAATTAAATTCTCAACTTATGGGGAGATGTGCTCTTTGCAGATCTTCAACCAGAGGAAGAACTAAGTTCTTTTGCGCAGAAGAGTTAAACTCTTAGATTTTGAGAATTAAATTCTCTGTTTGAAGTTTTGATTCCCTTTCTTTTCTCATCTAGGGTTTTCTTTCTTGAGAATTAAATTCTCGTTTCTTTTCTCTCTGCTATTTTCCTTTAGAAAATTTCAAGATCCCAAAATTCTATCTCCCTCTGCTCTTCTTGGCTCCTATTTATAGGAGAAGGAAAAGAATCAATTTGTTTAGTAAATTTTTCATTGAAAGATTTTATTTGTTTTCATAATTAATATGATCATTTAGATCACACAGTGAATTTTATTCACCGTTGGATTTTAAATCCAAAGATATTCTGTTTGCTATTTCCGGTGAGATTTTAGGGGAAATCTTTCCTTGTCTAAGATTTTTCCATAAATTGGTGATATTTAATCACCCCTGGATTTTTAATCCAATGGCTCTCCCTAATCCTTTCCCATTTGGAAAGATTTAGAGGAATTTAGAATTTAATTCTATTAAACTGTAAGGCTTTCAAATCCTGTCACGTGCTGGCACGTGACCCCTGGTCACGTGGGAGCACGTGACCCCTGGTCACGTGGGAGAACGTGACCCCTGATTGAGTCCTTTTCTCAGTGTTTATTTACGCTTCAGATTTAACCATCACATGTCAACACGTGACCATTGGTCACGTGTGAACACGTGATACCTCATTGAGGTATTTCCTTCAGCCGTTTTGTTTTTATTTCTATGTGATGAGATTTTAACCATCACGTGTCATCACGTGACCATTGGTCACGTGTGAACACGTGATACCTCATTGAAATAATTCCTAATTTTTAGAATTAAATTCTATTAAGTTGTAAGGCTTTCAAAGCCTGCCACGTGCTGGCACGTGACCCCCAATTGAGTCATCTTTCAGCCGCTTGTTTATGTTGCTGTTTGATGAGATTTTAACCATCACGTGTCATCACGTGACCATTGGTCACGTGTGAACACGTGATACCTCATTGAGATAATTCCTAATTTTTAATCAAGAAACAGATCTCACAAGAGAATTTTTCCCCTTTACAAGTCGAGAAAACTCGTAAGTGGTTGTTTCCCTCCTTGTCAATATTCGACTTTGGAGAGTGTGGCCCATGGATAATATGCAATAGTCCATCTTGGACCTACTTGTGGGGCCCCAGTGCTTAGGAGACAGGGTGATGTCCCCGTGGCCTAATATTTTTCCCTACGAGTCGAGACGAATCGAGAATTTCTCGCAAGGACACTAATTTCCTTACGAGTCGAAACGAATCGAGAAGTTCTCACAAGGAGGTCCTAACGTCACAGTTAACTCCTGCTGATAGAAGTCCGTTAGGGTCTGTGGTACTAGGGTTTTTTACCCGTCGTACCGTCGCGTTGGCCTATGTATTTCTCGATAGGCAATCTTGCTGTTCGAGTAGCCTTGCGACTGTCGTGTCTCTGATCCCTTCGGGGGCTGGATAGGACATCTTCAACTAATCTTCCAGGTAATATTATTGTCGAAAGAGCAAGCGCTAAGGATATTCCATGCTGCTTTTTACTTGAGGTTAGGCTCGGTTTGGGAGCCCCGATGAGTCATAACCACTCCACGCTGGTATGGGATGATCTCCGATAGTCTTTCAGGTCTCATTTGAGCTGCCGTCAAGACCCCGAAGCTAGGGATTTTCCTTGGTTTCGTTTGTTGACATTGTTTCTGCAATATTGCGATGAATGTTGCGGTTGTCTCTAGGTTGTCTGTGAACCGTAGAGTCTTGGAACTAAGGACTTTGCCGTGGCTTCGATTAGTGATGTCGCATCCGTATCCTGCAGGAGTGAGGAGGAACGCCGTTGTTGATCTTTAGACTGTAGATGTGGCCGTTGAGATTTGGATCTAGGGACTTTTCCATGGCTCCGCTTCGTTGCGACCCTAAGGTCGGTTGTTAACGTTACGTCTGCATCTGGTTGGAGTGAAAGGAAACACCGTTGTTGATCTCTAGGCTATAGATGTGGCCGTCGAGATTTGGAACTAGGGACTTTGCTATGGCTCCGCTTCGTTGCAACCCTGAGATTGGTTGTTGACATTAGTCTGCATCCGGTTGGAGTAAGAAGAAACGTCGTTGTTGATCTCTAGGCTGTAGATGTTGCCATTGAGATCTGACTCTCCGTTTGACAGAGCCTGGTGAGAAAATGTAGTTCCCTTTCGTTTATGCCCATGGATTGTATACAGGGGTCAGTATTGACTCACCTGCAGGGCAAAAGTTTCATCATTTTTTTTATTTCTTTCCACGATGCTCTATCATTTCAGCTTTTTATATCGCAAAAATCGCGATTGCCCAATCATTTCGGCTATTTCCCGCGATGCCCAATCATTTCGGCTATCTTTCTTTTTACTTGTTGATTTTTATTGCGAGTTGCCCCATCATTTAGGCTATTTTTATATGCATTTTTGGCTCGCTGATTTTTGTTGCGAGTATGGACTTGAGATCTAATACCAATCTTAGTATCAGCATCGCCACAACCAGAATATTTCCATGAGCGAATCATCATTTGCCGTGAAAGGTCTTGGAATTTGTTACCCATCTAGGCATCAGCATCACTACCACTGGAATGTTGTCAGGAGCGAATCATCATTTGCCTTTGTCAACTTGAACAAAGATGGCTTAGTAAACAGGATTAGGATCCTGCCGACTAAGGCTTTAACTTTATGAGCCGTAGGAGGTCTCACAAAGGGTTTTCTCCCTACGAGTCGTGAGGATCTCATAGGTGTATTTTCTTCTTAAGAATCGTGAGGATTCTAAAGTGATATCTTCTTTTGTAAGTCGTAAGGATCTCACAAGAGCATTTTCTCTTTGCAAGTCGAGAGAATCTACAAGTGTTGTTCACCAAATAGGGGAATTTCGCAATATTTATGGGACTAGGTGAGGGAACGTTTATTTATGCCCATGGATTGTATACAAGGGTCAATCTTGACCGCCTGTAAGGCAAATTGGGGGATATGATGGCTTAAGAACAGGTTCAGGTCTCTGTATCTTAAGGCTTTTGAATCCTGTGAGCCGTGAGGGTCTCATAGGAGAAAATTCTCCTTACAAGTCATGAGAATCTCGTAAGTGAAATTTCTCCTTAGGAATCGTAGGGATTCCTAAATGTTTTTGCCTCTTGTAAGTCGTAAGGATCTCACGCGGGTATTTTCTCCTTACAAGGTCGAGAGGATCTTGCAAGTGCACAGGATTTTTTGTTTTTTATGAGTCTGCGACCTTTTGGGTTTTCACAAACTCGCCGGTAGCCCTGCTGTTTTTACTCACGGCGCCTTTTCGGGTTTTCGTCCGTGCCCATTTCGCTTGTGGACGTACCGTTTTTTTAACCGTACTAGTTTAAGGACGTTGCGGTCCGTAGTAGTTTAAGGACGTTACGGTCCGCTGTTCTCCATGTTTGAGACGGAGTATTGTTGGGTACTACTTTTAGAGTTTTGACTCAAGAAGATAGTGAGAGGACATAGGCGTCGTCATCTATCATTGACCTGGGTTGTGACTCGTCAGGCATAGTATTTTTTCACGAATCGGCCGTTTATTGGCCGGAAGGGTCTTTCAACATGCATATCTGTTGGGTTTCCTAGCAAACACCCTAAACTAAATGACTAGTCTAGTAGAGGATGATGAAGTAGGAATTTTGCTCACTTTAGAATTTATTTTCTCACAAATTTTCCTCACCTCCTTAAAACCTAGAGAGCTTGAAGGAGATGAAGAAGAAGATTAAGTGATGAAAGAATAAACTTATGGGATGAGAATAGCAACCATGGGTGAGTTAGTATCATATACTAACTCATGTAGAGACTAAACCATGGATAAAGGATAATGGTTAGGTTAATAAATATCTTAGGTAAAGAAAAATTGGTGGACTAAGTCAATGGTTCCACAAGCTTCCACTAAACATCAACCATGACTAATTTCCAACCAATTTTGATTTACTTTAAATAAATAAACCTTCACATTATCATATGTATGGTGTGAGTCTAATACACCCATGTTGCATGTATCATCTAATATGACACATTAATATATATCACATATATATTATGTGTGCACAAAAAGAAAACAATGCAATTAACATATATCACATATATATTAAACGTATTATAAGTGAGAAAAAGAAATGCATAAGTGAGCAAATATTAGTTAATGTAATTTAATATATCAAATATATAATTATACATTAAATTATTAAATCAACACTTGATTTAATAATGCGGCTATATCACATATAACCGACTAATATCATATGTATCAATTTATCGAATCAACACTTGATCTGATAACCCGGGTATATCTCATATAACCGGCCGATATCACAAATCGCGAGAATAAAATACGACATCACATACACGTATTAATCTCGGTCCCGCACATATCACATATGTGCTCCTACTCCGTTTCGCCTGAGCCAGGAAGCTCTATGTAGGACTCCAAAGACTCGTCAATACGCCGGCATTAGGTGGTGATCATATCATTCGCCCACAAGCCATCAGCGGTCAGCTAAACGTAACGACCACCCGGGTATTGAGTGATCAGAAGATCATCAAGCATGCATGCTCATACCCCTGTGAATCCAATAAGTAACAATACTGTACAGTCCGGTCTGTCCGTCTGATATGTCGCATATCTAGCCTCGGGTGGTAAACGTCAGACCCCAGTAGCTTGATAAGTCATGCCGATGTGAGGCTCATGTTCCCTCATAAAATACAAGGAAAACCCCCAATGGGGCATCACGTGCACACACGTGATCGTGGGTCACGTGCTGACACGTGCTGACTTTCTGAGGGCTCTGAAATGATAAGAATTGAATCCTAATCAAATGGGGTCACGTGTCCACACGCGATGGGCCTTTAACCCACTGAAAGGAGTTAAAAAGTATAATAAAACAGCAAGAAAAAACCCCAATGGGGCATCATGTGCCCACACGTGACCAAGGGTCACGTGCTGACACGTGATAATTCCTGAGTTCTTTAAAACAACAAAATTAAATTCTGATTAAATGCTTAATCAGTAGGTCACGTGCCACCTCGTGATAGGGTCTTAAAACTTTCTGAGTTAGAGGAAAGAAAATCCTAAATGGGGCATCACGTGTCCACACGTGATAGGGGGTCACATGCCAACACGTGATGGGTTCCTAATGATCTCTGAACTAATAGAATTAAATTCTAATTAAATGGTCAATCAGTGGGGTCACGTGCTAACATGTGATAGGCGTGCTAACAAGGGAAATCAGAAACCCTAATATTTCCTTAGATTTTTCCAAACAAAAAGATTGCGCTCTGTAAAGTGGAGCACCGTGGGATTAAAAATCCAATGGTGATTAAAAATCACCAATTTATAGAAAGATTCTATACAAGAAGATATTTCCCTAAAATTTGCCAAGAATAACAGACAGAATATCTTTTGGATTAAAAATCCAATGGTGAATAAAATTCACTGAGTGATCTAAAAGATCATGTTGGTTACAAAATCAATCAAAATCTTTCAATGAAAGATTGTCACGCCCCGCTTCCCGGTGTACGGCGAAGGGGACGCGACGAGGTCCGCTACGTATATACTTAGAAGTACATACGCTAAGTGTATCTAAGAAATATAAAAGTAAATCACAGGAGACAAGAGATATAGAAATAACAACAACTTTATTAATAACATTGTTTTGTACAATGCATGAAAAGTAAATACAACTGAAATGAAAAGCGATGCCTAAACAATGGCATAACAGGAAATGAAAATACTGAATAGAACAAGGTACAATATCTAGAGCTCGGGGTCTTCATGAAACTGATCCAAGTCTTCACTGGTGGGCTCAATCTCTGCTGGGTCCAAAGCACCTGACGGCATTCAAAGAAGAAAGAAATAGAATGTCGTCAGCGAACAGGTCGCTCGGTAAGTCCTAAAGATAAAGAAGAATTAGAAAAGACAGAATAAGAGTATTTTCTAAAGAGATTGTAAAATATTATGGAATATTGTGTTAACGCTGTTGTTTGTAGCTTGGTACAGAAGGATACCAGTGTATACGAGAAGGGTCTCTATATGCTAGAGACCAGGGCAAACGGAATGTACAAGGAACCGTTAAGCCACGGTACAATAGCAACGGAATATAGGTTAGGTGTCTTAATCTGACCATCTCGTGCCACTTTTAACACCTTCCGTACCAATCTACCCCTTAAAACCCGTAGTGTTTTGATAGTATTGTTGTATTGTATTGTGTAAGTTGGATGACTGACCAAAACCATGATATCAGTAAACAGATTGTAACTGCATAATCAGGTAAATGGAATAACGGGATAATAGATGTATATCCATGGTTTGATTCAGTCAAGTTGTATAGATTGTTAACTGGATTCTAGGATTCATGTGTTCATATTGAGTTGGAATATTAAAGAATATAGACTGACTTGAATCGTATTAAAGTCAGAAATAATTAGACTCAAACCCGAGTCAGACTAAAAGATATGTAAGTCGAAGTTCTATATTTGTTAGGGTCATTATTGTAATTTATAAAACTTGAGGGGGTTTTATGTAAAAATACTTTTGTATAGTTTTCAAGATACACCTCAAGTATTTATTATTCGTCTTTATTTTTATAATGAGTGTGATTTTATTTTATGATATTTCTAGAGAAAATATCCTAATTACATAAATAAAGGTATTAATTTATAATATTGATTTAATTGAAATTCATGGTATTTTAATGTAACTTTTAATCTTGTAATTTTTAGGAAAAGGTGAAAACTTTATCTTATAATAAAATAGGTGTTCAAATGATAAATATACATATGTTTATAAAAGAATACTTTTTAATAAATATTTTATTTTCTAAAAATCTCATTTTTCTTAAATGACGTATTTTAAACCTTTCGAGACCGAATGCTCCTTGCGGAGGTCTGAATCTCGCACTACTAAGCCCGAGGGTGCACGATAAACCGTACTATCCCTAACGAGTTCCCCAAAGGTGGGTTGTAGTGGCGCTTTGCAAAGATTTAATAAATACTAATCATTTAGAAAACGGTTTTATAAAGATAAGCTATTTATTTGTAAAAGGGTTTAAATTTCCATATTTTAGATTCTAGGGTTTCCTAAGCCAACTGGCCTATTTCTAAAAGGTCTAAACGACAAGTCATTAGAAGCCTCAAATCGCCTCTTCACCGCCAATTACGGCCAGGTAAGTGCCAGGTGAGTGGGAGGCTCCCCACTACAAGTAGTGGTCCTAATTAAGTAACCACTGGCCTTAGACACACTTGCCTAGACACCACAAAGTCAAGTTTAGATAAACGATCGATGTCTACGACATATCGTATTTTCCTATTAAAAGATATTGTTTTAAAATTTTTTAAAACTTAGAACTTTTAGAAAAGGTTTTATTAAGAAAAGGTTATTTAAATGTAAAATCTTGTATTATCGTATTCTAAGTTTTGATGATATCAATTAGGGTTGTACTTGCATGTGTGTGGAGGTAGGTCATTATCTCGTGATCTACTTTAAGGTATAGCAATGTTAAAGGGTTAAATGTGATAAACTAAACATGATGGTATTTAAGTGCAAAAAATACGGTATATTGCAAAAGCTATCATTTCATTTCTGAAAACTTGTTCCAATTAATTTTTAAGTGATTAGTAGTCAACATGAAGATGTTTAAGCATTATGGAATTGGTGATAGGTGAGATTTTATAGAAAACCGAATCGGAAATCGGGTTGTTCCGATTTCAGTTGGGTTTGTAAAGTCGTATTATTATGAAGGAAAAGAAAGGTAGAAAAGGGGGACTTACGGGTTTGGACAACGCTAGAGAGTAAGAGAGAGGTAGAGGGTTTGCCGGTGCGTCGAAACGTCGTTGAGAGGTCCTAGCACGATCGTCGGAATTTCGCCGTCGGTTTCGTCAGCGCTTCGCCTTTCGCTCGTTTTCTAACGTACCAAGTTCTCTTGAAATTTTTAGAGAGTGGACTTAGGAATGTAGGGTGAGAGGGTAGAGGGTATGGGGGTTTATATAGGGTTAGGGTTTTTAATAAAAAAATATATAAAAATATACAAAATCATTAAAAATTCATTAAATATAGGAGTAAAAGGGATTTATTGGGCAATTTAAAACCGATCCAGGTATAATAAGTGTGCAAGAGGATTGACCAAGTCAAGGAGCAACTTTTCTCTGTTGGTGACTCGGCCGTTCGGCCAAGTCCGGCTGGCGGCGCCGGACCGAGTCGGCTGATTCGCCGGTCGGTGGCGCCGAGTCAGGCCGAGTCAGGGTTCCAATGACCGGGGATTTTCCTGGGGTACAATTTGGTATATTTACTTTTTCATGTCCAGTACATATTTTGTGAGTTATGGCCTTTTGACCGTTGACTTCAAAAAAAAATTAAAACAAAATAATGTGGGGCATGGGATTTGAACTCTGGTGGCTTGGTTCAGTAGTGCAAGGTATTACCAATGAGCTACAACCTCCTTCTTGTAATTATGGAGTGAAATAAATACTTAAAGAGATATCAGCCGCAATAAATACTCCAAGTGTACATTGAATTTAAATCAATTCTTTGTTCATTAAAAATGGAGTTGTTACAGTCTACCCTACTTACAAAAATTTCGTCTTCGAAATTTACAACTTTTTTTTAGGACTAGTTTACAAAGAGGTGTGGATATCTAGTACGCATTTCATCCTCCCTTTCCTAAGTGGACTCTCCTGGAGTGTCTTTCCTCCACATCACTCGAATCAAGTTAACTTCCTTGTTCCGAAGTGTCTTCACTTTCCTGTCCAGGATTTCCACAAGCTGTTGCTCACAAGACAAGTCGGGCTGTATAGTGAGCTAGGAATGATCGAGAATATGGCTGGGGTCACTTACATACTTTCTGAGTTGGGATATATGGAACACATTATGCACTCCTTCCAATGAAGGTGGAAGCGCTAAGCGGTATGCCACTTCACCGACTCGTTCGAGTATGTCGAACGGTCCAATGTATCTCGGACTCAACTTACCCCGTCTTCCAAAACGGATCACTCCGCGGTTTGGAGATATTTTTAGGAATACGTAATCTCCTGGCTGGAACTCCAAGTGTCGTCTCTTTGCATCAGCCCAGTGCTTCTGTCGATCTTGGGCTATGCACATCCTTTCCCTGATAGTACGGACCACATCAACAGTCTCTACTATCATCTCCGGTCCAAGAAGTTCCCTATCTCCGACGTCGTTCCAACTTAATGGCAATCGACACTTCCTTCCATACAATGCTGCAAAAGGTGTCATTCCTATGCTTGCTTGGTAGCTGTTGTTGTACGAAAACTCCACAAGATGTAGGTGATCCTCCCACGATCCTTTGAAGTCTAACATACATGCTCTGAGCATATCCTCCAAGATCTGAATAGTTTGTTCCGACTGACCATCTATTTGTGGATGATAAGCCGTGCTGAAATTCAGACTTGTTCCCAAGCTTGCTTGCAGACTCTGCCAAAATTGCGATCGGAACCTGGTGTCACGATCGGAGACAATGCAGACCGGTACTCCATGGAGTCTCACAATTTCCTGTATGAGTTCATGGGTATCAGAGATAGTACATTATAAAGAGTTTTAAATCTAAATTAGATCATTACCGCCATGTACTTCTTCGCTAGTGTCTCAGTTGATTGGCCAACTCGAAATAGGATGAAGTGAGCCGACTTTGTGAGTCGATCCACAATGACCCATATGGCATCGTTACCCTTTGTGCTGCGAGGAAGAGCAGTCACAAAGTCCATCGTGATGTGTTGCCACTTCCATTCTGGGATTGGTAACGGTTGAAGTAATCCAGCAGTCCTGTGATGTTCAGCTTTTACTTGCTGACACACCAAAAATTTTGCGACGCTTCTGGCTACTTCATGCTTCATTCCATGCCACCAATAATTCTGACATAGATCTTTGTACATTTTGGTACCTCCAGGGTATACTGAATAGGGAGAGCTGTGAGCTTCTTTCATTAACTCTTCCCGAACAGGACCTTTTGGTACACACAATCTGCTGCTGTATCTCAAAGATCCGTCTTTAATGATGATGAAGTCTGTTCTGAGTCCATTCTCCACTTGTTCTCTGATCTTTTGCAACTTAGTATCACTTGCTTGAGCTGCTTTGATCTGATTGACAATGGTTGATTGAACTTGTAAATTCATCAAACTTGAAGCATTACCTGGCATGACTACTTCAATCTCCATATGATGCAATTCTTGTTGAAGCTTCCACTGATCGGTGAGATTCATTGCTAATGGTTGGCGACTAAGAGCATCAGGTACTACATTCACCTTCCCTGGGTGATATTGCAAGTTGATGTCAAAGTCCGCCATGAGTTCTAACCATCTTCTCTGTCGCATATTCAACTCCTTCTGAGTAAACACGTACTTTAGGCTCTTATGATCTGTATAGATGTTCACCCGTTCACCAAGTAGGTAATGACGCCAAATCTTGATAGCAAAGATGACGGCTGCCTACTCCAGATCATGCGTCGGATAATTGCGCTTATGAATCTTCAGCTGTCTTGAAGCATAAGCCACAACCTTACCATGCTGATGTAGAACACATCCTAATCCCTTACCGGATGCATCGCAATGCACTTCGAATCCTCCAGATTGATCCGGTATGACGAGAATAGGTGCTGATGTCAACCTTGACTTGAGTTCTACGAAAGCTTGTTCGCATGCTTCTGACCACACAAATTCTTCATCTTTACGTGTAAGCTTGGTCAGGGGCGTTGCTATCTTCGAAAAGCCTTCAATAAACCTTCTGTAATATCCAGCTAAACCTAAGAAACTTCGAATATCCTTCACTGACTTTGGTGTAGGCCATTCTCTAACTGCCGAAACTTTCGCTGGATCCACAGAGATTCCTTCTCCTGATACGATATGTCCAAGAAAACCAACTTGATTTAGCCAAAACTCGCACTTGCTGTACTTGGCATAAAGCTGATATTGACGAAGAGTTTCCAGGACAATTCGTAGATGTTCTGCATGTTCTTTCCAACTCTTAGAATATACCAGGATGTCGTCGATGAAGATGACAACAAACCTGTCTAAATACTCCCGGAAAACTTGATTCATAAGGTTCATGAATATTGCGGGTGCGTTGGTCACTCCAAATGGCATCACTAGAAATTCGTAATGTCCATAGCGAGTTCTGAAAGCTGTTTTGTGAATATCAGCTCCCTTGACCTTTACTTGATGATAACCTGAACGAAGATCCAATTTAGAGAAAACACAATATCCACTTAGCTGATCAAATAGATCATCGATGCGCGGGAGTGGATACTTGTTCTTTATAGTGACTTCGTTCAAGGCTCTATAATCGATGCACATTCTGTATGAACCTTCCTTCTTCTTCACAAGTAATACAGGTGATCCCCAACTTGAAATGCTGGGACAAATCCATCCTTTCATCAGTAATTCGTCCAACTGTGTTCGGACTTCCTTCAAACCTTCCAGACTTAAACGATAGGGTGCTTTGATCACCGGTTGTGCTCCTGGTACTAAATCAATACTGAATTCAAGATCTCGATCGGGAGGCAAACCTGATATATCGTCAGGAAATACATCGTCGAACTCTCGAACCACATCTGGTCTTGATTCTTTTTCCGCTTGAGCTGCTGCAACTACTGCTTCTCTTGGCTTCGCTTTGTAGGTACTTGGCTCCAGTGTACGATCTCCGCTTTTGAAATAGAAGATCGGATGGTCTGGAATCTCGAATACTAACCTCCTTTGATGACAGTCGATGGTCGCATAAAAAGTTCCAAGCCAATCCATTCCTAGAACCACATCGAAGTTCGGTATGTCCAGTACTTTGAAGTCAGCATAAAACTCTCGACTGCAGACAACGACTGAACACAAGCTGTATCTCATAGTTGCCTTTAGAATGCCATTTCCTGAACTGACATTCCAGCTGGATACGAGCGGTGAGACTGGAATCGCATGGGTTCGAACAAACCGTTGCGACATAAAGCAGTGTGATGCTCCAGTATCAAACAGTGCAAGTGCAGGGATTGAGGATACTAAGATTGTACCTAAGGTATGTGGGATATGTTTTAGGTATAGAAAATGTGTAACTAAGTAGTAGAATAGAAAAGCAAAGTTCGAAAAGAAAAGTTTACCGGTGATGACTTGGCCAGTGGCCTCAGCTTCTTCCACGGACATCGTGAAAGCCTGGCGCCTTGGTACATTCCTCCTGGCCTGAGGAGCATTTCTTGGAACATTCCTTTGAGCTTGATGGAACTGACGAGGAGGTGGTACAGCTTGTGGTCTTCTGGGTGGAGCAGGTAGTGCAGGTCTGGGAGCAGGTGCCTGAAGAGCTGGTCGCTGCGGATAAGTAATTGCTGGCCTGGATGCAACAACTGGGTTCTGTCTTTGGGGACAAGACCCAATATCGTGAGTAGCTGAGCCGCAGACTAAGCAAAGGCGGTTGGCTCGATGGCAGTCCTTCATCATATGTCCAGTTCTCTTGCAGTAGGTGCAAAAGGCTGGGCTGGGACGATGGGTTGGTACTCCGGGTCGCCTTGGCACGAAAGGTGGCCTGGACGAGGCTCACCTGCCATCTGGTTGGCAGGGCGTTTGACTCCTGCAGACTGAGGTCTGCCCCTTGCTTTTATCACTGCCTCATAACTGCGGGCAGCTTCCAAAGCATCCTCATGAGTCAAAAATTTTCCTATGGCTAGAGCAGCCTGAATCTCCGTGTCCAGTCCATGTTGAAAGCGACATGCTCTGATCTCGTCCGTCGGTATCAAGTGTGCCGTGAATCTGTTTAAAGGTTGTGTTAGTTGTGTAGTATGTGATATCTTAAAAATTGAACTATTGTGACATATCTTACCGGCTTAACATGGTGAATTCAGCGTCGTATTCATCTACTGATTTGTCCCACATTGAACCCTGTTGTAGATGAATGAACAGCTGCTCCATTGCAAACCTGGCAGTCACAGGGAAGTATTTCGCGTCGAACTTCTCACGAAAAGTCTTCCATTCAATCGGCTGTACCAGACGGCTTTCTTTCTCCTTCCACCAGTTACGAGTATTATCCGTGAGTTGTAGTTTCGCCACACGGACCCAAGCGATGTCTGGCACTTGAGCTGCTGCCAGATCATCTTCGATACTTTGTGCCCATTCTTCAGCTTCAAGAGGGCTTCCTTTACCAGAGAACTGCTTGGGGTGCAAAGCCCTGAATTGCTTTACCCCTGGTGCGTCGGTCTCAGGACGGTTCAGGAGTTGTTGCTGTCCCTCAAGAAGGCTGCGAATCGCCTCAAGTAGCACTGTTTGCTCGGTGGGTGGTGCAGGAACAGCTGGTGTGAGAGGTAGTGCTGGAGGTGTGTTGTTGACGTTGGTGCTGGTGTTGTTCGGGGAATCCATAACCTTGAAGAAAAATTTGGGTTAGGACAGATTCAAATACATGAAATGATAAGATTCAAGAAATAGAAATTTGTAAGATTCAAGAAACATGAATTGTAAAGAATGTTTTAGTTGCTGGTTCTTGTGTTATATTGCTTAGTTTGTTCACGCAGACCAGAACTGCATGATAGGGATTCATACAGCTCTGACCTGCATGGGCCTCCAACAAAACCTGTCACGCCCAGCTTCCCGGTGTACGGCGAAGGGAACGCGACGAGGTCCGCTACGTATATACTAAGAAGTACATACGCTAAGCGTATCTAAGCAATATAAAAGTAAATCACAAGAGACAAGAGATATAGAAATAACAGCAACTTTATTAATAACATTCTTTTGTACAATGCATAAAAAGTAAATACAACTGAAATGAAAAGCGATGCCTAAACAATGGCATAACAGGAAATGAAAATACTGAATAGAACAAGGTACAATATCTAGAGCTCGGGGTCTTCGTGAAACTGATCCAAGTCTTCATGGTGGGCTCGATCTCTGCTGGGTTCAAAACACCTGACGACATTCAAAGAAGAAAGAAATAGAATGTCGTCAGCGAACAGGTCGTTCGGTAAGTCCCAAAGATAAAGAAGAATTAGAAAAGACAGAATAAGAGTATTTTCTAAAGAGATTGTAAAATATTGTGGAATATTGTGTTAACGTTGTTGTTTGTAACTTGGTACAGAAGAATGCCAGTGTATACGAGAGGGGTCTCTATATGCTAGAGACCAAGGCAAACGGAATGTACAAGGAACCGTTAAGCCACGGTACAACAGCAACGGAATATAGATTAGATGTCTTAATCTGACCACCTCGTGCCACCTTTAACACCTTCCGTACCAATCTACCCCTTAAACCCCGTAGTGTTTTGATAGTATTGTTGTATTGTATTGTGTAAGTTGGATGACTGACCAAAACCATGATATCAGTA
The DNA here is from genome assembly GCA_030015575.1 of Agapanthus africanus. NCBI lineage: Eukaryota > Viridiplantae > Streptophyta > Magnoliopsida > Asparagales > Amaryllidaceae > Agapanthus > Agapanthus africanus. The sequence continues at coordinate 53,713,402 of CM057347.1, forward strand.
AACAGATTGTAACTGCATAATCAGGTAAATGGAATAACGGGATAATGGATGTATATCCATAGTTTGATTCAGTCAAGTTGTATAGATTGTTAACTGGATTCTGAGATTCATGTGTTCATATTGAGTTGGAATATTAAAGAATATAGATTGACTTGAATCGTATTCAAGTCAGAAATAATCAGACTCAAACCCGAGTCAGACTAAAAGATATGTAAGTCGAAGTTCTATATTTGTTAGGGTCATTATTGTAATTTATAAAACTTGAGGGGGTTTTATGCAAAAATACTTTTGTATAGTTTTCAAGATACACCTCAAGTATTTATTATTCGTCTTTATTGTTATAATGAGTGTGATTTTATTTTGTGATATTTCTAGTGAAAATATCCTAATTACATAAATAAAGGTATTAACTTGTAATATTGATTTAATTGAAATTCATGGTATTTTAATATTACTTTTAATCTTGTAAATTTTAGGAAAAGGTGAAAACTTTATCTTATAATAAAATAGGTGTTCAAATGATAAATATACATATGTTTATACAAGAATACTTTTTAATAAATATTTTATTTTCCAAAAATCTCATTTTTCTTAAATGTTGTATTTTAAACCTTTCGAGACCGAATGCTCCTTGCGGAGGTCTGAATCTCGCACTACTAAGCCCGAGAGTGCACGATAAACTGTACTATCCCTAACGAGTTCCCCAAAGGTGGGTTGTAGTGGCGTTTTGCAAAGATTTAATAAATACTAATCATTTAGAAAACGGTTTTATAAAGATAAGGTATTTATTTGTAAAAGGGTGTAAATTTCCATATTTTAGATTCTAGGGTTTCCTAAGCCAACTAGCCTATTTCTAAATGGTCTAAACGACAAGACATTAGAAGCCTCCAATCGCCTCTTCACCGCCAATTGCGGCCAGGTAAGTGCCAGGTGAGTGGGAGGCTCTCCACTACAATAAGTGGCCCTAATTAAAAAATCACTCGCCTTAGACACACTTGCCTAGACACCACAAAGTCAGGTTTAGATAAACGATCGATATCCATGACATATCGTATTTTCCTATTAAAAGATATTGTTTTAAAATTGTTTAAAACTTAGAACTTTTAGAAAAGGTTTTATTAAGAAAATGGTATTTAAATGTAAAATCTTGTATTATCGTATTCTAAGTTTTGATGATATCAATTAGGGTTGTACTTGCGTGTGTGTGGAGGTAGGTCATTACCTCGTGATCTACTTTAAGGTATAGCAATGTTAAAGGGTTAAATGTGATAAACTAAACATGATGGTATTTAAGTGCAAAAAATACGGTATATTGCAAAAGCTATCATTTCATGTGTGAAAAATTGTTCCAATTAATTTTTAAGTGATTAGTAGTCAACATGAAGATGTTTAAGCATTATGGAATTGGTGATAAGTGAGATTTTATAGAAAACCGAATCGGAATTCGGGTTGTTCCGATTTCCGTCGGGTTTGTAAAGTCGTATTATTATGAAGGAAAAGAAAGGTAGAAAAGGGAGACTTACGGGTTTGGACAACGCTAGAGAGTAAGAGAGAGGTAGAGGGTTTGCCGGTGCGTCGAAACGTCGTTGAGAGGTCCTAGCTCGATCGTCGGAATTTCGCCGTCGATTTCGTCAGCGCTTCGCCTTTCGCTCGTTTTCTAACGTACCAAGTTCTCTTGAAATTTTTAGAGAGTGGACTTAGGAATGTAGGGTGAGAGGGTAGAGGGTATGGGGGTTTATATAGGGTTAGGCTAGGGTTAGGGTTTTTAATAAAAAAAATATATAAAAATATACAAAATCATTAAAAATTCATTAAATATAGGAGTAAAAGGGATTTATTGGGCAATTTAAAAACGATCCAGGTATAATAAGTGTGCAAGAGGGTTGACCAAGTCAAGGAGCAACTTTTCTCTGTTGGTGACTTGGCCGTCCGGCCAAGTCCGGCCGGCGGCGCCGGACCGAGTCGGCTGATTCGCCGGCCGGCGGCGCCGATTCGGGCCGATTCAGGATTCCAATGGCCGGGGATTTTCCTGAGGTACAATTTGGTATATTTACTTTTTCATGTCCAGTACATATTTTGTGAGTTATAGCCTTTTGACCGTTAACTTCAAAAAAAAATTAAAACAAAATAATGTGGGGCATGGGATTTGAATTCTGGTGGTTTGGTTCAGTAGTGCAAGGTATTACCAATGAGCTACAAGCTCCTTCTTGTAATTATGGAGTGAAATAAATACTTAAAGAGATATCAACCGCAATAAATACTCCAAGTGTACATTGAATTTAAATCAATTCTTTGTTCATTAAAAATGGAGTTGTTACAAAGATTGACTAAACAAAATGATTCTTTTCTTTGTCCTATAAATAGGAGCCAAGAAGAGAAGAGGAAAAAATATACACAACAGAGGAAAAGAAAGAAGAGAATTTAATTCTCCAGAGAGAAAAGAAGATTTCTAGAGAAAAGAAAGAAACCCTAGGAAAGAAAGGGAAAGAGATCATTCTATAAGCTCTCACAAAACAAAAAAGAGAATTTAATTCTCAAACTAAGAGTTTAACTCTTCTGAATAAGAATTTAGTTCTTCCTCTGGTTGAAGATCTGCAGAAGTAGATCTTCCCATAAGTTGAGAATTTAATTCTCATCGGGGAGATTCTGCCATGCAGATCCAAAACTTAGAGGGAGAATTGAGTTTAAATAATTTAATTATTCCAAATACATGGGAATTTAATTTCTCTAAATAAAATTAGGGTTTAACCCTAAAAAGAATTTAATTCTTCTAAATACATAGGAATTTAATTTCTCTAAATAAATTAGGGTTTAACCCTACAAAAGAATTTAATTCTTAAATAAGGGACTTAAACTTTTCATGCACGTAAAAGCATCAGTATCCAACCTGATCACGTGTATCCACGTGACTCCCCTCCTCAGTGATCAAAAGAGAACGAATGAAATTGGGTCACGTGCTCCCATGTGACCCTCGGATAAATTCCTCAAAATAAAGAGAACAATGCCTAGTCAGAACATATTTTAGGCGTCTCACGTGTTCCCACATGACTCCTAGCAATTATCAAACAAAAGAAGATTCTACCCAAGGGCAATGCCCATCTGAAGGATGCCTCACGTGCTCTCACGTGACCCTTGAACAAACTCTTTAAAATAAGAAGAGCAGACCAGACTGTGGTCATCATCACGTGTCCACACGTGATAATCATGGAAATTAAGTGTTTGACACTTACCTGCATATTCTGAGAATAAAATAAAGAAAGATTAGCCCAATTCTCAGGCGCCTCACGTGATCCCACGTGAGCACTTCACTTTTAGTGTTTAACACTATTTTTGAGTGCCTCATTTTTCTAGTGTTTAACACTATTTTAAGCATTTCATCCCTAGTGTTTAACACAATTTAAATGCATCACGTGGGAACAGGTGACCGCCAGATATGTGCTAGTGTTTAACACCATATGCAAAATAGTCTTATCCCAAATTAGCTAAGTCTTCCAGAGGCAAGACTCCCCCTTTTGACCGAGCCTCAAATATACCCTTGTCTTCCAAGGTTGATCGTCTCATATGGCATACGAGTGCTCAGCACTCAATAAAAGATAAAAATATAGTCAGAACCCAGACCCATGCTTAGCACTGCTAAAAAATGGGGGGCTGAGCCCAGACAAATGTTCAACAGTCCAAACAAAGGTCCAATATTCCAAACCTAATTGGACTTAGCCCAAGTTGGCCATAAATCCTCAATTCAGATTTAACTGAGCCCATGTGCTCATAATCTAATCAGTTGATCATAGTCCCAAATTGGTCTACAGATCTCCCAACCCACATCAGTTTAAGGGAACATTTATTCACTTCTCTGATATTTGTCATTATAATCCTTCAACGTCTTCAGAGAGGTGACGGGTCCTGACAACCAGACACTTTATGGACTGTGGAGTCCTTAAGCCCATGTACTATGATGTCCTTAACCTTGGACTGTGGGGTCCTTAAGCCCATGGACTATGATGTCCTTAACCTTGGACTGTGAGGTCCTTAAGTCCATGGACTATGATGTCCTTAATCTTGGACCGTAATGTCCTTAAGCCCATGGACCGAGATGTCCTTACACTAACATTGGACCGTAATGTCCTTAAACTAACAATGAACCGCAATGTCCCTAAATGTAACATTTCAGAAAAATAAAATCTTATTTTTGGGAATTTTTATAATTTAATAAAAAATATTATGAATATTTTAATAATGCGGTATAATTAAATACCGATAAATTTGGAAAATATTTGGAAATTATGTCAATTATACGAATTACTGAAAAGAGGGTGTTTTATAAGATTTGAGCATTTATAGATTGTTATATAATTAATTATATTGCTTTTAATGCTAATCGCGATTAAATATCGCTAATCGTGCATTAAGCTAGTTTTGTGCATGTGACATGCACCAAGTCATTTTTAGCACTTATTACATTTTATCATGGCTTTCTCTTCATTTTCTTGCATGGTTGTTGTATTAAAAGAAAAGAAAAGAAAAAGGAAATATTAGAATAATGGGTATGGGCATGAGAGAGAGAGAGAGAGGTGAGGGGCCAATTGACCAAGTCCCATTTGTTTCCCTCATTATTTTTCCTCTTCATATTTCCTCTCCTCATTTCCCATGGCTGCCCTCCTTCATCCCCCTCCTCTATCCTCTTACAACACCATCAAAAACACACCAAAAGTCCATCCCCACTTCATTAAAAATGTACACAAGCCTTCTAGCTACATTTTGGACCAAGAAAGCAAAGATTTTGGACACTTGGGGCAACTCAAGAAAATTCTTGAGTTACCAAATGAGGTAATTTCATTACCATTAGTACAATTTTACATTCGCATTAGTGTCCATGCATGTTTAGAAGTGTTTTAGTTCGGTTTAGTGAACTTTGAAAATTCCTAGTTAAGGTTTGAGAGATTCTTGAGTTGGGATTGTATAATTGAGTTTAGTAGAGGTCTTACAACCCCTGTGGTGATTGATTAAAAACGTAAACCAGAAACTAGAACCCCAATTAGCGAACTTAGAATCCCCGATATCGTATTTTTGTGGAAATTGTGTAGGGAAAATGAAATCTGCTAACACTCGGCTACCTGGAAAATTATTTAGCAAACACTGTGAGTCATGCAGGCACCCATGAAGCTACCACAGAGACCCGAGACCAAACCCTAACACCATGGCCTCAAATTTAATCCCCTGGGCCACAATTTGCGGCCTGGGTACCTCATTTGGGGTTCGTGCTTCGTCTGTAGCTCCTATATCAGTAAAATAGACCCTTTACATATGAAAAATTGGCTAATTTCACTTAGGGTAAAATCTGGAGCATGTTCTCTTAGTTTCTGAATTCGTTTTCCAGCTTTTAATGAATTTGGATTTGGTATTTGATATTGTGTTTCCGTCGTGTGGCGTTTGAACATCAACGACTAGGGTTACTGATCGTGTTTTGCATGCGAGGCTATGGGTTTTGACCTATGAGCGAAACTTATGCCGTTTTGGTTTCTGACTTGATTTTAATACGCAATTGGAATGTGTTATGATATGTAGGTACCCCACAAGGATTTCGAGACGATGAAGAAGAGGATGGCGGCATCGACATCGGTAAGTAAGGAGCAATGTGAGTAGATTTATATCGACGGGGGAAAGTCAGGTGGATGGCGTGTAGCACCCCCTCAAAGTTTTGGTGGAAACCGATTTATAGAATATGGTTAAGAAAACCTAGAGTAGCAAACTAGGGTTAGAATTAATTGATAGCTAGAGAAAACATATTATAAACTAGAAGATAGTTAGTGATGATTGAATATATTTTGGGATATGAGTTGGAAGCTTTAGGATTAGGAAAAAAAAGCGAATTGTGAATCACGACTTATAGCTATGTAATTACCCTAGAATCAGTATGAGTTTAGAATATCATGACCTTTGATGTATAGTGTAGATTGCATATATAAATTGACTTATTGCGGGATATAAAATGCGAGGAAAAGAGAATACGATTTGATATGTGATCCGATGATATGTTGGTATACGGATGTGAGTCGATTGAGATGATTGATACTTTGCCAGTCCCCTGATATAAGATTGTTATGGACGTGACCTGGAACATAGGTATATAGATATATATATTGTGGTGAATCATGAGTGGAATGTCGTACGTAACGTTAGGTCCGTACCCTCATTATTATATAGGTTGGTAAGATCCCTATTGGTTTAATGCCGCCGTACGATGATTTTCTGTACGTGATGAGTTTGACTTGAGGATTGATTTATACCCTTGGATAGAGGATGCCGTACGATGGTTTATACCGTACGTGATGTGTGAGGATGGATGCCGTACGATGGTTTATACCGTACGTGATGTGTGAGGCTGGATGCCGACTGATAGATTCACCGACTCGGTCATACTAGATACGTATACCTGTCAGCATTTGCTTATGATTTACCTTATGCTGCATTCATGTTATTGTCATTGCATTGCATATACCAGTGCTAGTACACCCACACCATTATTGATGATGCGTATGTTACACTCACACAGATTAGCCGGCTCACACACTTCATCATCGATAATTGCCATGTCACTACACAGTAGGATTACTGCATCATGATATGACTCTTTGCATAATTTACTTGCTATAGTTACCTATGCACCTTTATACGATGTTGCATTTAACTTTGGAGAAATTGAGAACCGCAGGATATATTTAAAAACTGGAATCATTTTAAAAGAGCGGTTTTCCCTTAATATGTCATATCACTGTTCCATATTGCATGATATACGGATATGCTTACATTTCTATCATATGTCTCATACATACGCTTTATGATTTTACGCATTGAGATATGCTGTTTTCATGAGATTTCTGGATTTGAGAACCGTGGCTATTTCAAAAGAAAGTAAGTACTGTTTTAAAAACCCGGTTTCTCTTGATATGATATTTCAGTGTGTCCACCATGCGTTTTCTCGGTTCTGAGACGTGTGACATGTGAAACCCGATTCGAAGAGCTGGATGAGGCCGATTGCGGGTACATGATGGACCCGGTATGGTACCCCGGGGCGAGAACGGATTGCTGTGCTGCAGACGGTGAACCTGGCAGAGGGACTACTACCTACTGGTGATTGTATTGGGCTCGGCGGATATCCGGAGGATACCGACCGAGGTCGAGAGATGATATGGGCCGATCCGGACTGACGGAGCCCGTGGGCCGATCCGGACTGACGGAGCCCAAGATATGAGGATTTACGTGTCGATGCTGGACACGGGTTTCATGATGTTTTCGGGTGTCGATGTTGGACACCCAGATTCCATGATTTTGATATGTCGTGAAGGACACCGTTAATTATATCCTCATACTTACTTGCATACATAAATTGATTATATGGTTGGACGAGATCCACATACATACAGACATTGGTTATATTGTTGGATTACATCCGCATACATATAAGTATTGATTACATTGTTGGCAATTTTGATGACCCGTTCACCCTAGATATCATAATATTACCTTTATGATATAGTTGACCTAGGAGTCGTTGTTTATTCGATTTCTACTTGTAGATGTTTTTCTGCTCACGAGTTGGCAACTCACCCCCGTAGTGCCACAGTTCTTGCAAATTGACCGCATAGATCAGTAGCGGTATCGCTGGCACACAGCTACTTTTGGGTGATTTACTTGGTAGGTGGGACATTTGTATCGTACCTACTCTTGTACTTATTCATATTGTATCTAGTTAACTCCATCAATCAAATGTAGTAATTGTATAAGCAATGAAACTTAGTGAGACTTGTGGTTGCGAGACTTAGAGCGAGGGGTTTTCCGATACTTGTGGTTATGTGGTCTTGCTTTACTTTATCTTTGTGGTGATCTTCGCCGTTGGGCGTCATATACTTATATATTGTTTTGCGTGGTTGTGATCCGCCGTTTGGCGAAGAGCTAGCTCCCGCTTGGGGATGCCTTTTATTATTATCTTGAATTTGTGGTTTTGGATCAAAATATACAAAGGAGGTGCTGCCCAATTTTTTTTAATGACAAACATGTTTTCAAACTAATAAATTCCACTTGCATTGTCATGTTCCTTACTTATGAATTTATTGAAAACATCGATTTCATTGTACATTTATTTCAAAACTTCACCTCCTTTATTTTCAAAAAGGTTTAGATTTTCTGGGTTTCGGCTTACTTGAATTACGTTACGCCTTTAGACGTTGCGTGATTTAAGTGCCGGTCATGAGCTATTATTTCGGGTCGTGACAAAGTTGGTATCAGAGCGCTAGGTTTAACCTTGGTTCGACTCTATGTTTGACTTTGCGGGGTCTAGGGAGGGTATGTATTTCGGAACCTAAGCTTGACCTTACGGAACTTAGACTTGAATGGAGGGGGAGTATTAGACCCGAACTTTCGTTTCATAGGCTGACCCTGATTGATGGAGTAGGTAGCTTGAGTAGAGTGACGTACCGTACGTATGTTCCGCGGCATATTTATGATACGATACTCCACTTAAGAAACATTAGGATGTACATATTTTGAGATCGGTGATTCTCTTCGTACCCATGATTATACATCCATTTGAGATCCTTGATTCTATTTGTTTCCATGATCATACTCTCATTGATACTGTTCCTTCTTATGATCATGTATCCATTCTTGATCTGTTGTTTCCTTTCATGCCTTTGATCTATTTTCATCGAGACTCGATTGAGGTTCCTATCACCATAGTTTGAGCGCAGATTGAGCTGCTGCTAGTGATGTGGTCAGGGCGAGCTCGTCTGGTACGAGGACTGACCATCGTGGTTTTCTGGTGACACGGGAATGTCTCGAGTTAGCTTTTGCGTCGTGACCTCTTATCTGAGGTGAGTGTTTGGCGTTGCACCGGATGATCGGGCCATGGATAGAGGCTGCCTGTTGTGAGAGGACTGTTGACATACAACATACCTCAGAAATTGTGATGTCGTCTACCGTGCAGACAAATGACCCTGAGATGTCATTTCCAGAGCTTACGAGCTGAGATCGCTGGAGCTTCCAGGCAGAGATGCGACAGATGATAGCTAATCTATTCCGACTTGAGAGACGAAGGTGATTCGTCAGATTAATGCGCCGACGCAGGCCTAGTTGAGTTGAAGATTTCCAGTATGGAAAGAGTCTTACTCAGATCTAGAGCAGACCGATTCAGAGATGACCGTTGACGTATCGTCTTTCTTGGAGGATTGAAGCATTGTTTAGCATGCGGATGAAGGGTATTCACATGTTGTATAGGCGAAGTTAAAAAGGTTCGAACGAATATCAGGAACCCATTTTTCCAAGTTTAAGTATTCGGAAGAACATGCAGGTAATTCTATGGACCCTCTAGAAGAATGAAACCCTAACTCGACATGATGACCATGGAACCGCTTCTGAACTTTAGGGTTTGCGGCAGTTTAACGGTGCCATCAGTGAGGCTTGGGTTTGCCCTTCTATGGCTGGTCCAGAGGTGCTGTGGTATGTACCAGATATTTTTAGACTGTGCTCAGGTGTTGAGCTTTCGGGAAATTATGGGACTTTGATGAATCGATCGAAACATTTAACGTCGTTCGAATGTCATGTGATAAGAGACCAGTAAGCTGACCAGCTTCGGATAGAGGACCTCACCCAGATGTGTTGTGAGTTGATCGAGGACGGACGAGTATGGAGTATTCCTCCGATGGTTGGGTCGAGTTCCCGAGGACGTGTTCGGCCAGATATCTTCTACAGAGTGATGAAGATACCGAGTTCGTAATTTCGAGTCCGTGCGAGACTCCGGATTGACTGTAGCCGAGGACCATTGCAGTACGCAGATAGCACGACGTGACGTCAAAGTGGACAATGATACAGACGAGTGGGACCAAAGGTTCGCGCAAGATGCTGGCGAGCTGTTGTTACTCCCCGTCAAGATCAGAGATCTGATATGCTTACAGAGGCGTTGGGATGCGGCCGATTCCCGAGGAAATGCTGTGCTGAGAACGCAGATGTCCAGAAAACGAGAACAAATTATGTAAGAGTACCAGTCTTCGTACAGTTCGGCATAGGCGAGATCGGAAGATACCTTGAGCTGGATTCCTTCCAGGACACTGCTGCAATGAGATTTGCACCCAGGATCAGTTGTGTCGCGTGTATTCAGAGGACAGAGGCCGACGCCAGTGACGTGCTGCTTTATGAGTGGTCATACTAATTGGCCGAGAGATGACCAGAGGAGTACCAGAGCAGAATCGTTTCCGTTAGTGCACCGGACTGGGCCGTTGAGCTGATGAATTGCTAGATTGGTAATCCACCGTGAAAGTGAGGACCCAGAGACAGAGGACGCCAGACCGTGAGCAGGAGGCAGGCGGATGTTCTTGTTCTGCCAGTTCTGGGGCGCACAGACATTTTTCGACATTATAGGAGGTGTACCTCAATGTCATTTGTTTCGATTTGCGTTTGTGATTCGATTATCACGCTTATATCGCTTGGAATTGAGTTTTGATGATTGAGTTTCATGATATTGTTTTCGTGCACCATGGCTACACCCACTGGGTATTTATTTTTGGTGCATAGTTCTTGCACTTGAGATATGCTTTATACACCGTTGTTCCAGTTTATGATTTGTGCATATTTATTTCACTTGATATCGGTTTTGTACTTTGGTAGCACGTGGTTGTGATTTTGTGGATTTCATATGGTTGATTTTATTTTGTGCATGTGGTATGCACTCGATTTGATTTTGCACTCGGTATAGCTCATATATGGTTGCAGTGCATGGATTCGTATTTTGTGCACGCGGTTGCACATGTTTATGATTCCATACACCTTGGTACACTCGATGTTGCTTTTATACGCATTTGAGTTATTGATGAGTTTCCGTACATTTATTGCACCAGATTTGTACTTTGTGCATTTGCATGCATTGGATTTGTATTTCGTGCACTGGATGCACCCGATTTGTGTTTTGTGCATTTGTTACACCAGATTCGTATTTTGTGCATTGTTGCACCATCTTAGTATTCGTGCATTAGTTGCACTAGAATTATACTCCGTATCTTGGTTGCACCCGATTTATGTATTTGAGCATTTGTTTCGCCAGACTTATGTTTTTGTGCGCGTTGCTCTTGACGTTCGTTTTTCGTGCGCTTTACTGCACTGGGCATTGATTTTGACTTGACACGCTTGGGTTGAATTTTGCGCATATTAGGCGCTTGATTTTGGATTTTTGTGCGCATCGGATGCACTTGAGTGAGATTTTACTCGTGCATATTGGATGCCCTTGATTTAGATTTTTATTCAAGCATGTGGGATGCACTTAATTTTGATTTTCATTCGTGCATATTGGATGCACTTGGTCTAGATTTTATTCGTGCATATGGGATGCACTTGATTTCGATTTTCATTTGTGCATGACGGATGCACTTGATTTGGATTTTCACGCATGTTGGGCGCATGATATGAGATGTGATTTTGTGCACACCGGATGCACTGGATTGAGATTTTCGTGCACTCTAGGTGCACTTGATATTGTTGTCATGCACACCCGTTACACTAGACAGATGTTTTCGTGCACACCCGTTGCACTTGGTTTTGGTTTTGTGCACATTCGTAGCACTTGTATTTGGATTTGATTTCCATGTACACCAGACGCATATGATGGTTAGATATGCCTTTTGAGGCTGATTTTGCTTTTGAGCACTTTGTTTTCATGATGGGTACTTTGTTATGTAGTAGCCGAACAGGACTGATCCGAGAACAGTACCTAAGTACTTTGCATGCATTAAAAGTTTACCAAGAGGTTTTGAAAAAAGAGCTATAGTCTCGCTATTTCCTACGTGTCCGTGAGCGACACGAACGTTTATAAAGGAAAACCTTTTAGGATATTTTGAAAACGACGGAACATGTATTTAGCAAAACATATATTATTATTTTACAAATGAGTGTCCGTCACTTATGCCGTGAGCTACGCATCATATGGCGATTCAGAAAAGATTTTGCATGTGTTTTATTCAGTTTAAAGGATTTTTTCAGGGATACGTACTATATATGTATTATAGTATTTTAGCTAGTGTATGTTGGATTTCAGTAGTGGATTTTGAGATCTGTATCTCCATTGTAACTCTGAAGATATGCGTGCAAATATGATGATTTGCGTGACGCTTGACGGAGTTCGGTTTTTGAGTTTTGTACTCGTTTTCATGCGCAATTGACGCACTGTGTTTTTTCGGTATCTTCTGTGATGTCGGAGCCCCGTTGATTTGAGCTGATTGTTGAAATGTTTTAGTGTTTGGGGCTTTAAATTTAAATTCGGAGACCGAATTTCTTTAAGGGGGGAAGACTGTAACATTTCAGAAAAATAAAATATTATTTTTGGGTTTATAATTTAATAATAAAGATTATGAATATTTTAATAATGCGGTATAATTAAATACCGATAAATTTGGGAAATATTTGGAAATTTTGTCAATTATACGAATTACTGAAAAGAAGGTGTTTTATAAGATTTGAGCATTTATAGATTGCTATATAATTAATTATATTACTTTTAATGCTAATCGCGATTAAATATCGCTAATCGTGCATTAAGCTAGTTTTGTGCATGTGACATGCACCAAGTCATTTTTAGCACTTGTTACATTTTATCATGGCTTTCTCTTCATTTTCTTCCATGGTTGTTGTTTTAAAAGAAAAGAAAAGAAAAAGGAAATATTAGAATAATGGGTATGGGCATGTGATTGATGATTTTTCGTTGTGTGAATAGTAGAAAATTATATAGAAATCACAACCAAAAATTATTTGACCGCAATCAATAACGGTGTCGGATGTAGCGCGTTAGTAAGTGCGGATCGTCCACAGGAAAAGTGAGATCCGTTCAATTTCCGAATCAGATGAGTTGAAAATTTAAGGAAAAGAAAACAAAACAATTCATGATTTGTAATTGAAGATCAAGAATAAGAAAAATCTAGATCTAAAAGAAACATTAAAAACAAGAATTGAGATGTGTGATAATTTCCGACCAACAATCAAGATTAGAAGTATGGCTCGTAGGAGTAGATCGGATCTATAGATGTGATGAGATCTAATGATTACTCATTCTTATCCATTAACGAATTGATACTAGATCGATGCAAATTCATCGAGGTTTAAGGATCTTGCGAGGAAATTAGGGATTTCGCAACTCATCCTTTGTCCTTTCGATGGATCGCATTCAAATTGTAGCTTCTAGTCAATCAAATGGTCAATAGTTGTTCTCTAGTTTCGAGTGAACACGATCAAGAAAGCATCATCTCGAAACTAGGTCATTAATCATTTGATTCACTAGAATTTCCAAATATTATAGGATTTAAGAATTGTAAAAATATCTAAATCATCATCATCTAAAGATCGTCGCAACTCCTACACGAGCGGAGATTACTCAAACATCATGATCACAAACACAATCACAAATTGAGATCTAATCATTATGCATGAATTAAAAGATAAGCAAGAATATAGAAAATTCACCTTTATTTATCGACAATTTTCGTTACAACTCTCTTGAATTTACAAAAGGAAGGAACTAGATCGTCGATTTCGGCTTCGCTCGGCTCCTTGAGTCGCGGATCGGCGTGGATCTCTTGCTCCGTTGAAATCCGGCGTCGCTTCTAAAGGTTGAAGGCACTCTTTCTTGAATTGCTCTCGGGATCTTGATCTTGATTTTTGAATTGGATTTTTGAGGCACAAGTTGTGTCACTCAACTTGTGGGTTGAAGATGATGGTGATTCTTGAACAAACTTCACCCTAGATCTAGGCTCTCTTTTATAGACCTCAAAATTCTAGATCTAGGATTGAAATTTGAATTTTCCCTCCACAAGTTAGTTAGCACAAGATTTGAATTTCCCTCCAAAAGTTTGTTAAGAGAGCCTTCTAGAAATAGTTTGTTAAGCCGAGCCTTCTAGATGCGCCACGTGGAGCTTCTGGGGTCTTCTGGAAGCTTGGGCCGTTAGAATTAGCCACGTGAGGAAATTTAGGATTCTGATGACGTCACGCCGCCGCGTTTCCGCGGCATAAGCCAACTCCCGCCGCGGAACCGCGGCGGTTTGGAAGCCTTAGGGCTAGGAACTTCCTCTGATGATTTGGGCTGACATATGGGCCTTGTTCTGATGTGTTGAATTTTATTTGACCTTCTGTATCGCTACCAGATTTTTAACCTTTGAGTTGGCATATTTTATCAGCACTGTTTTCACAAATTTTTGCTCGGTTTCTGCAATTTCCTGCACAGACTTCAAGACAAGAGTTGCGCTGTACAAGAATGGTGCGATGCCATGATAAACACACAATTTCCCTAAAAGTGCCGATTTAAAAGTCCAACATATGCATTCTGGTATTTCAGGGGTGTTTTGCTAATATGTACAATATGAATACCGAACACTTCTAGATGGATGCAAAAGATAGGGAAATTGCCGTGTTAAAATTGCAGTATTTTCGACTGATCAAATTCCCCCAAACTTATTTTCGATCGTCTCGATCAAATTGTTTAATTAAAAAGAGAAGGAGAAAATAAAGAAAGAGAAAAACTAACTAGCACAATTTCGTAGGCAACACGATTGCACTGAGCACGTGCAACAAGCCTTTAAACCTCTAGGTGTCCCTAGTAGGAGGAGTGTTGTCTCCTGAGGGTTTTCAGTGGATTACACCCACAAAATCCAATAATAAAAGAAAGATCATGAATATTACATTTAAAGAAAAGAATTGTAAAAGAAAAGCCTTGAAAATTAGGGTTTCCAACTAAGCTAGCTTTTCGGTTGTCATGAGCCCTATCTTAATGGTCATGAAAAGATATCAGAAATCACGTCCTCCCTCAATAAAACATCGTCTTATTCTTCATTCCTATCTTTCTTCCAAACATCGATCATATAACCCTGCGTGTGTGTAAAGACATCCCTACACCCGGAGAATTCAATTCAACCTATCATACTCTTGCCCATCAGCCTCAATACTTTTTAATTAATGAATATTTAGATTCGCTCACACACTTTCATGCGACCGTTAATACTTCTTGAGGTACTAACCGACCGATTACACATGTGCTTGCTTATTTGGTGTATTTTCCTCGTCTTGCACCACCTTAAGCATAGCAGTGACTCCCAGACCAGTTGGTTTTAGGGCACTGGGTGAAGAGGCACCCTCGCTATATATTTTTTATTGCCCTTGGTGATAACAAAAACCAGTATCCATTTTTATCACCACTTATATTTTATTCATTTTTTTTATTTCCTTCATACACCGGCTTTAAGACAAGAGCATTTCAAGGTATCCTCTACTATCCCGGGCTTTAAGACGTGTGTAAGTGCGAATAGCAGGGTATCAACGTTCAAAATGTTTGGCTTTCCAGAATAGAAACTATTTTTCAGACTTATTTTTATCCTCAGATTAGTGACTTCCTCCATCTTACTAACCCTTCGGACAACGGCTCATAACTACTTATTACTAGTTCGTATAAGAAAACTTCTAATTTTCTTGGTTTTCTTAAATTTTTCTATTCTCATGGATGTAATTGTTCACTATCTAATCTTTTATTATCATAAATATTAAATATTTTTATATTTTGAAAATTTTTGAATTTTTATGGATTTTGAAAATTTTTGAATTTTTATAGGTTTTGAAATTTTTTTAAATTTTTATAGGTTTTTATAGGTTTTGAAAAATTATTTACAAAAAAAGATGAGCCAAAAATCTGTACACAGAATTTTTATGGGTTTTAAAATTTTTTAATTTTTTATGGTTTTTAAAGAAATGTTTTGTGCTTATGCAAATGATATGCATATGATGCAAAACTAAAGCACAAACCTCCCCCAAACTTGTTTTCAACAGTGTCCTCACTGTTGCCAACCGCTATATCTACAAAACCTGTAAGCCTGGGAGGAATTTATTAGTGGGGGCAAAATATATAAGTGAAGATATTCCCCCAAACTTACTCTTTTTACTCACCTCCATTCAAAAGATGATGCAATGATATACTGGACATGAAGGTGAGACGGAGGAATTTTAATCCAAATAAAATGGCTCCTGTAAGAACAGGAGCTCCTCCGTGGGGTCAGTGGAAAAATACGGCTTTAGTCTATGTCCATTCACTTTGAAAAATGTGCCGTTTTTAACATTTTCTACCTCTACTGCCCCGTGCGGGTATACAGACCGCACAACAAAAGGTCCCTTCCACCGAGATCGAAGTTTACCCGCGTGAAGGTGAAGTCGTGAATCATAAAGAAGGACTTGCTGACCAGGTGAAAATGTTTTCCTCAAAATGTTTTTATCGTGAAAAACCTTAGTCCTATTCTTTACAATCACAGCGTTATCATAAGCTTCATCGCGGAGTTCGCTTAGCTCATTAAGTTGCAGCTTCCGAAAGTTGCAGGCTTGGTTTAGGTCAAAATTTATTTCCTTAGTAGCCCACAATGTTTTATGCTCAATCTCGACGGGTAAATGACATGCCTTCCCAAACACTATCCTATATGGAGACATCCCTAAGTTGGTTTTAAATGCAGTTCGGAATGCCCAAAGAGCATCCGTCAGTTTGGTCGACCAATCTTTTCTATTCTTAGCAACAGTCTTCTCCAGGATTTATTTGATCTGTCTATTCGAAATCTCAACCTGCCCGCTCGTTTGGGGATGATAGGGTGTAGAAAGTCTGTGGTTGATTCCGTATTTCCGCATCAGAGTCTCGAAAGACCTGTTGCAGAAATGTGTCCTGTTATCGCTAATGATAGCGCGTGGGTGTCCAAATCGCGAAAAGATGTTTTCTTTTAGGAACTTAATGACAACCTTCTTATCATTAGTGCGACATGGAATGGCTTCAACCCACTTCGAGACATAATCAACCGCCAGCAGTATGTACAAATTCCTAAAGGAGTTGGGAAAGGGACCCATAAAATCAATGCCCCAAACATCGAAAATTTCAACAACCAAGATGGGTTGCTGAGGCATTTCATTTCTCCGGGAGATTCTACCCGTGTACTGACATTGTGTACAGGTTTTGCAATACTCAAATGCGTCCTTGAATAAGGTTGGCCAATAAAATCCACATTGCAAAACCTTCTCCGCCGTCTTTTTAGGACCGAAGTGACCCCCACAGGCCCGATCATGACAAAAAAAAAAGAACACTCTTGAACTCTTCTTTTGGGACACACCGGCGAATGATCTGATCAGGACAATACTTAAACAAATATGGATCATCCCAGTAAAAGTGTTTTACTTGGGATAGAAAGCGGTATTTATCCTGTTTTGACCAATCGCTGGGTATAAGTCCCGTGACAAGATAGTTCACAATATCCCTGAACCAAGGTTCATTGGATACGCTCAAGAGTTGTTCGTCAGGAAACGAATCATTGATCGGCAGGGTCACAGGGGAAGAAGAGATGCGTGAAAGATGGTCGGCTACTACGTTTTCACATCCTTTCTTATCTTTGATAACAAGATCAAATTCTTGTAACAGAAGGATCCAACGTATTAGCCGACCTTTTGCATCTTTCTTCGCCAGAAGATGTTTCAAGGCGGAATGGTCTGTGTACACAATTATTGGTGAGCCAATCAAGTAAGGCCTGAATTTTTCTAATGCAAATACAACCGCCAAAAGTTCTTTTTCGGTAGTTGTATAGTTGATTTGAGCATCATTCAGGATCTTACTCGCATAATAGATCACGTGTGGCATCTTTTCAATGTGCTGTCCTAAGACTGCACCTACTGCAAAGTCAGATGCGTCACACATCAGCTCAAAAGGGTAGTCCCAATTTGGAGACGATAGAACGGAGGCTGAAGTGAGGGAGTGTTTAAGTGAGTCGAAAGCTGCCTCACAGTCCGAGTCAAAGTGGAAGGTCGTATCCTTGGCCAGGAGAAGAGTTAAAGGTCTAGCAATTTTGCTAAAGTCCTTAATGAATCTCCTATAAAAGCCCGCATGGCCAAGGAAAGATCGAATATCTTTGATGCTTTTGGGATGAGGGAGGTTTTGAATGACATCTATCTTAGCTCTGTCAACCTCAATGCCTTTCCGTGAGATAACATGTCCAAGTACAATTCCTTCTTGGACCATGAAATGGCATTTTTCCCAGTTCAAAGTTAAGTTCTTCTCTTTGCAACGAGTAAGAACTGCGTCAAGATTCGATAGGCAGTCGGAAAAAGAGTCTCCGAAAATCGAGAAATCGTCCATAAAGATCTCCAGAAAATTCTTTACCATGTCAGAGAATACCCCCATCATACACCGCTGAAAGGTAGCGGGAGCATTGCACAACCCAAAGGGCATGCGTCTATAAGCAAAGGTACCAAAATGACAAGTAAAAGTGGTTTTATCTTGATCCTTTTTGGCTATGGGAACCTGATTATAGCCAGAGTATCCGTCCATAAAGCAATAATACGCACGTTCAGCTAAGCGTTCCAGCATCTGATCAATGAAAGGTAGAGGAAAGTGGTCTTTCCTCGTGGCGGCATTGAGTTTTCTGTAATCAATACATACACGCCACCCAGTTTGGGCGCGTGTCTGAATCAACTCATTTGCCTCATTGGTAATAACAGTGATGCCAGATTTCTTAAGGACGACCTGTATAGGACTCACCCATTGGCTATCGGAGATTGGGTATATGATACCACTATCAAGGCATTTGACGATCTCTTTCATCACCGCTTCCTTCATGACGGGGTTCAACCGTCTCTGTGGTTCTCGGGTTGGTCCGGCATCATCCATCAAGTGTATATGATGTTCGACAATCAAGGGACTAATCCCTTTGATGTCCTCCATGGTCCAACCAAACGCCTCCCTATTAGATCTCAATACCGATAAGAGTGCATTCTCTTGCTCTGATGCTAGAGAAGCGGAAATGATAACCGGTAAAGATTCGTTCTCTCCTAAATATGCATATTTAAGATGAGAAGGTAAAATTTTGAGATCTAATGCTGGCGGAGAAATAATAGAAGGTGGGATCATCGAGTGATTTTCGGAGTCACAAAGTAGCTCACAGCCTGTAAAAGATACAGACTCGGATGGTGATGAGTCAGGAGTGGCAGACTCAAGCGTGGAAATGGTGTCCTCACTAAGATCATGTGTCAGGTCAAACAGTGATGTGGTAGTGTCATCGAGATCTGTAAATCAAAGTTCCTCAACTCCGCAACTTTCGGGAGCAATCTCGTGGACAGAGCACACATCAAGGATATGAGCAGAGGGTTCTGATGGCTGACTTCCAATTTTGTAGATGTTTAGTTCAATGGTCATATTTCCAAATGATAAGTTCATTGAACCATTTCTACAGTTGATGACAGCATTGGAAGTGGCAAGGAATGGTCGACCCAGAATCACCGGAATTTGGCTCCGGGGGTTTGCTACAGGCTGTGTATCGAGAACAATGAAGTCTACAGGGAATACAAATTCCCCGACCTTTATCAACACATCCTCTAGTTCACCCCTAGGTTTAGTGATAGATCGATCTGCCATTTGGAGAGTGCAGTGAGCAGGTTTCAACTCTCCAATCCCTAGTTGCTCATATACAGAATATGAAAGTAGGTTAACACTTGCGCCAAGGTCTAAAAGAGCACGGTTGATGTTTTTACCCCCAATAGAAATCGATATCGTAGGACATCCTGGGTCCTTACGTTTCTTTGGTAGCTGAGGGATAAAAGCAGTGCTAATGTTGTTGGACATGAAGACCTTCTTCGGCACTTGAGTCTTCCTCTTCCTAGTGCACAAGTCCTTAAGAATTTTCGCATAAGCGGGGACTTGTTGAATCGCATCTAGGAGAGGGATGTTGATGTTAACCTGTTTGAACAATTCCATAATTTTCTCCATATGAGGACTCGATTTGTTAGCCCTTAACCGGTTCGGGTAAGGTGCTTTAGCAATGAGTGCTGGGTCCATCATAGGAGAAGGAAGAGGAGGTAGACGAGATCCCAAAAGAGGAGTGGGGATCGTCTGTGAAGAGCTAGAAGAGGTGGGCTGAGGTGTCGAGCCTAGAGGGAAATGGAGAATAGGCTCGCGAGAAGGCGGTGGGGTAGGAGAACAAGAATCAGACGTAGAAGTGTGCGTGTGAGGAAATGTCTCAGCCGGGGTGTTGATAGGATTTTCAGTATCATCAACTTCTTCCCCAACATGGTTATCCAGCACTCTTCCTGATCTCAACGTTGTGACGGCATTTACATTGTAATGCCCAGGATTCGGTAGGGGTTAAGACGGAAGTTTCCCTTTTTCTCTCGCACACATTTCGGCCTTAAGTCGTGCAATCTCAGCTTCCATCGTTCTGATACTCTCAGCTTGGGACGCTGAGTTTTTCTTTATCTCACCGACGGAAGACCTAACCTCAGCCGACATTTCCGTGAAATTTGACAAGAGTGATTTCATGGTTTGAGCGAGTTGAGAGAACTCGTCAGAACAGGTCGACTGCATAGGATTAGAAGGTGCAGGAGGGTTGACCTGGTTTTGGAAATTTTGTGACTGGTAGGGGTGCTGGGTGAGATGAAGTGGTTGCTGTTGTGGAGGAAGGACCCTTTGGAATTGATTCGGGTTTGGAACCGTGTTTTGGGATTGGTTCCAAGCAAAATTCGGGTGATTCCTCCAACCCTGATTGTACGTGGAAGAATATGGATCGTTTCTAGGTCTTTGAAATGCGGCATTGGTATGCTCGAGACCTTGAAACTAAGAGTTTAATGGACATTCTTCCGTTAAGTGAGACAGATCAAAACAGCACCCACAAACAGTTTTGGGAAGCGACATTGGGTTTAGGAAGGCTGCTAAGAATTTGTGTTCCATAGCGTCGAGCTTCTTTTGCATTGCTGCCATCTCAGCTCGAACACCTATGGACACGTCTATTTGGTGTACGCCACCCCTACTCGATGGCTGGGTTCCAGTCTCCTACTGTAAGGACTTTTCAGCGAACTCTTCTAAAAATTTCCATGCTTCCCCATCATCCTTGGTCATAAAGGTGCCTTGACACATATTTTCAAGGTTTTGTTTAATGGTAGGGTTACTGCCCTCATATATGATTCGGCAAAGATCCCATCTCGGGATGCCGTGATGTGGGCATTGAACCAAAAGATCCTTGAATCATTCAAAGCATTTTGAAAATGGTTCAGCCGGAAGCTGGGAGAATTGATATAGTTCGCTATGGATTCGAGCTGTCTTTTGCATAGGGTAGAATTTCTTAAGGAATGCCGCAAGAATTCTTCCCAATTCGTGATTTCCCAATTCGTGATGGAATGTGCAGTGGTGTTATACAGCCACTTCTCGGCTATATCGCATAAGGTAAATGGAAGAAGTCGTAGACGCATGGCATCCACAGAAAGTTGTGATGTACCCATCATTGTGCATACGTTTTCAAATTTGGTAATAAAAACGTATGTGTTGGGGTAAAAATTTACACCCCGGTTGACCAAGTCAAAATCAAAGTCAACCCCAAGCCAAGTGGGCCCAAGCCCAGATCCAGTGGGCCCATGCCCGGGTCGAGCCCGAACATGAAGCGGCCGGCCTCCCCCCCATGCCAAGATAAAATTTTGTAATAAATAATTTTGTTGCGTTTTATAGGCATAAAGCCAAATTTTTGTAAAGCCCATGGCTTATGTGTAAAAAGAAATGGCACATGAGCCATGGGATAGGCAAAATGCCATTTTGAGAAGCCCAGGGGGCTATATGTAAAGTGTATAGCCTATAAAGGCAAAGATAATGAAAAAATCTAACAACTTTTTTTCTCTCTCTCAAAATTTTCTTCAGATCTGAGATCTTTTCCCCTTCTTCAAGGTTCCAAAACCTTCCTTTTTCTCTTGAATTAAATCAAGAGTTTTACTCTTCTTTATATAAAACAAATTAGTTTTTCACCACAAAACCCATAAAGGGGAACTCAGATCTTCCATTAGATCTTAAAAAGGAGAGATTTTTAGAAATCCCATATCTCTTGATCTTCAAGATCCAGCTAATAGAGGAGGAGGAAGAAGACCATCGTTCACTAAAAAAAAAAACACACACACACTCAGGAGTCCAACTCCTCTCTGATTTCTCTTCTGAGAAATTTTTTCTTTTTCTCGCCGGCGCTTAAGCGCAGAGCGCCCGCGTGCCGACACGTGGCGCGCTTGCGCTCCAGCGCAAGCGCTCGAGCGCAAGTCGCCCCCGTGCCGACACGTGGCGCGCTTGCGCTCCAGCGCAAGCGCTCGAGCGCAAGTCGCCCCCGTGCCGACACGTGGCGCGCTTGCGCTCAAGCGCAAGTGCTCGAGCGCAAGTCGCCCCCGTGCCGACACATGGCGCACTTGCGCTTAAGCGCCCAGCGCTCAAGCGCAGAGCGCCCACGTGCCGACACGTGGCACTCTAGCGCCTGAGTGCACGGCACCTAGGCGCACAGCGCCCAAGGTGCTGCCCCATGCATCTTTTGGATGTATTTTTCCCCTTTATTTATATATACATGTATATATATACATATGTATACATATTTACACATACACATACTCCACGACACTGTCCATGTTAGAAAAAATTTCTAACGGGGCGCTGCCCCGCACCCCGCAAGGGGGCTGCTAGCCCCCTTGACCCCCAGCCCGCTATCCGGGTAGTGGGACCCCCGTAAAAACTCTGCGTGGCTCCCGATATATCCAAACCCCCCTCCAAAACAAAACACACGTACACTGCACATTGAGTTCGCATGACCAGTTTAACCCGTCAATCAGAGGTTCCCTCGCTCCAAAGGCGGGGGGTAATTAACGGCAGCTTAGTCCGCGGCTGCCGGAGATTCGGATCCCCACAATCATTAAACCCCGGCCTACCCAAGGCAGAGGGAATCTGTAGTACGCCTGACAAGCGCGCGCGTATTCCCATCTCAATGGGGTGACGAAAAACACCCTACAGATTCTGGCACGCCCGGTGGAACCAATCTCTCCTCCCATATTTCGGGTTAAACGTTCATGCGAACTCAATCAATATACATATCGATTGTCTATACTGAAATGATGTTTTTTTTCTGTGCAGCAATCAACCTTCGACGACAATGTCTCCCCAGACGAATTCAGCTTCCAACATGACCCCAATTCCGTATGTGGTCAAGATCAATGCTCGTGTGGTCCTCCCCGCAAGCCTCAGTCGACAGTGAGAGGAACCGCCCCGCCAGTTTGGCTCCGTCATCATCTACCCTACCGGAAGCGCTCATCTGACGGAGATCCCGGTAGAACAGGTGGCCAAGCCAGTCTCAAGGGGTAAGAGGCCGAATGTCGTGATCGCCAAGGCACCACAACCGAAACTTAAGACGGTATCTGAACGATTCTCTGGTGCTCCAGCGGGGGGCAAGAACTTCGGTACAAAGGGAAACATCAAATGTTGCGGACGAGCTCAGGCGATGACTCCAACAAATGCACAATCGAGCGTATCTCCAAGGCCCTCCATCGACCGGTCTGCGGCGTCTTCCCAAAGAGCCGAAGTCTGCCAGGTGCTTAGAACAGAGAAGTTAAGGCAGAAGCGGCTCAGGTATCGAGCCAACAAAAGGGCCAAGGCTTCGGCCAAATGGAATCGTGTGAAGTTCCAAGTGCAGGGTTGCCCCGCGACGACGGCTGAGTCGGACGTAAGAATCAGCAATTCCTTCGAGCCTCTGAAGTGGGTTCAAAAAAATGCCATGACCGCCAGAATCAAGATGACAGCGGTCCGAACAGTGCCACAAAGAGACGTGTCCCGGCCCCAACAGAAAAAGTATGACACGGTCTCTTCAAGAGTCTATCAAGCACTCTGTGTTGCACGAAAGCAGTGGGGCAAACCCAGAAAAGAAGCGCCAGCACCATTCAAGAACCTGGTTAGGCCAGCCGCCTTCAATCGACTACCAGCTACCGAAACAAGGGGTCAAGACAGCAATCCATGAAATCAGCTGCCAATGATAGAAAGACGGCCGGATATATCATCCATACGGTCTATATGGCGGGCGGGCGCCCCAGCGACAACTTTCGCAGCAAAAGCAAGGATGGGGCCACCACATCCCAAGCCCAATCTAGCCTGAATGTGGTTGCCGCTGTCCAAGAACAGCCGCCCCCGCTGGATGAAGAAAACCCTCTCGATGAGGCTGATAGGCAGAAAGACCCCTCGGTCCATGCAGAGTCGAGCTCGGACAGCGAGGAAGAGCCGACTTTCCGCCCTAGGACCGCGGAGCAAGAGCTGCTTCAAGAGCTTCGAAAACAGCTCAGGAGCAAAGATAAAGAGATGGCCAAGCTCTATTCGAAGATTGACGACCTAACAAACGTTGTGATGCAGCTTACGGCTCAAATTACTCGAGCGCCTCCCAATCAAGCACAAGCCGCTACTAATCAGCCGGGTGATGACAATCTGAGGCAGCCAATACCTGTTCCTTCGGGTCCGAGACTGGTCGAGCCACATGAAAGCCGGACACACTCCGCTTCTGGGGACGCCTTGGCCCCAGATAGCACTATCCCGCTAACACAGGATCGGATAATGGATTTGGTCACCAGCAAGGTTAAAACATTGGTGGCCGAAGCTGAAGCTCAGAAAGAAATCGGCAGTAGTGGGCGGCCATATCCCGCGCAGTACGATCTGATTGAGTTCCCAAGCGGCTACGTCATTCCTAAGTTCGGAAGATTTGATGGAACGGGGAATGCAAATCAGCATGTCGCCCACTTCAAAGCATCGTGTGGAAATACAGGGGGCAATGACGCGCTCCTTCTTCGTCAGTTTGTCAACAGCCCGACCGGTGTCGCTTTCGACTGGTACGCGAGCATACCAGACGGGTCCGTCATTACCTTTGCCCAAATGGAATCTCTGTTTCGGCAAAGGTTCATGAGTGTCAGTGATAAAATCTCCATTGCCGACCTTGTGAGGACCAAGTCGGGGAAGAATGAAAGCAACACCGACTTTCTCGCTCGATGGCGTAATCTCACAGTCAAGTGCGAACCGCCGCTGGAGAAGGACCAGTCCGTCAGCCTTCTCATTGGGAACCTCAGCAATTGGATGGTCCCATTCTTGCGTACTGCGGGCCTCAAGACATTTCAGGAGCTAACCAAGAAAGTCCAAATGCTGGAACGCTCAAAGCAAGAGTCCCCGCAGGACTTTCAGAGAGACAAAGCTTAGAAAAGCAAGCGGGATGACAACCGTAGAAGCGGGAGTTCCAGCAGTACCAATGTCTTCAATGCGTCCGACAATGAAGAAAAGCGAAGGGCGGCCGAATCCAAAACTAACCGGTCTCGAAAGCCATTGTTGGGAGGAGATGGGCCTTCCCTAGAGGAGAAAAAGAACAAGGTTTACTCTTTCAGAAGGGACAAAGTCCGCAAGATATTTAAAGATGCCTTGAACAACGGCCTCCAATTGCCGGAGTCGAAAAGACCCCAAGAAGCAAAAATGATCGGCAATCCTATGTATTGCCCGTACCACCGAGTAGTGAGCCATGCGATCGAGGATTGCTATATCTTCAAAGATTGGGTCGAGAAGCAGTACAAGGCTGGAGAGATCGAACTGTCCAAAAGTGTGTTGGTGAACAATCAAGTTGCAACCACCAACTTTATACAGACAGAAACTGAAGCCTTCTGGGAGCAGACAGCCGAACCCGCTGCCCTGAGAAATGAAACGGACTCATCGCGGCCTCCGTGGAGTACGCACATATCTAATAAGACGAAGAAGATGATAAAGCTACTTCGGAAGGAACCCAGGACGGAATGGGAAGGGCAGAAGAAGCCTACCAGTCCAGCTGCCAATGCGGCTCCACCAGGCTCAAAATCCAAGAAGCTCAAGAAGAAGAAAAGAGCAGCTCGGCACGAAAAAGAGTCTGCAGGAAGATCGACCATTCAAAAATATATCGATTCCCTCGAAGAATATGAACAAAGGGAAAGAACATTGATTCAATTGAAGGAGTTCTTCCCTGTACAAGCGGCTGAAATTCTGGAGGAGTTAGAAGAAGACTCCAATGAAGAGATCCCAGTAGTGACCTGCTACGCCATCCATCTTGGCAGCGACTCCGAGGATGAGCTCTGTTTTCCCGAAGAGGACGAGGAGCTCACCACAAAGGCCAATCAAATCCAGCTCAGAAGCGGCAGGGCTCTACCGCCAAATCAGGGCAACGCCCCAAAAGGGAAGGAAAAACAAGTCGCTAATGAAGAAGATGGCAGAGAACCGGCTGATGAAAACATAAGTCCTTCCTCGGTGGACTATAATGTCTTGGCACATCTCCGGAAGCTTCCGTCTCTCCTGAGCATCTACGACGCCTTGGTCCTATCTAAGGAGCTTAGAGATGTTCTCATTCACGCTCTACAAAACCCCGAGCGATATCAGGCTCAGTTTGCAGAAATTAATATGAAAGAAGCCCAGCACGCTTTGCATGCCGCCGCAGTCACATTTAAGGATGAAGACTTGCTACTGGGAACGACTGAGCATAATCGGCCACTTTACGTAACCGGGTAC
Organism: Agapanthus africanus; assembly: GCA_030015575.1. Taxonomy (NCBI): domain Eukaryota; kingdom Viridiplantae; phylum Streptophyta; class Magnoliopsida; order Asparagales; family Amaryllidaceae; genus Agapanthus; species Agapanthus africanus. The sequence continues at coordinate 53,739,773 of CM057347.1, forward strand.
AGCGACGGAGATCGAATTAATCGCATATTGATTGATCCGGGGTCCTCAGTGAACATCATGAACTTGCGAACTCTGAAGAGTTTGTCAATGGACGTCCGACACCTGTCAAGGGAAAGGATTGTCATTCAAGGCTTCAACCAAAATTGCCAGCAAGTTCTGGGGTCTATAGCTTTGCCAATCAAATTTGGGGATCTGCAAACTGAAGCTAAGATATATGTGATCGACGCCGACACATCTTATAAGATTCTCTTGGGGCGGCCGTGGCTCCACGATTACGGCATCATTCCGTCAACTCTCCATCAATGCATGAAGTATACTAAAAATGGCGAAGAAAGACGCATTGACAGAGACATCCAGCCGTTCGGTGTGCATGAAGTCCGATATGAAGATTCTCGGTACTTTATGAACTACCAAAATGCTAAGCCACAAATGACTGAGGATAGACCGGCCCCAAGACTCAAAAGCAAATCTAAGCCGGCTATCACTTTCAAAAGAAAAAACGCCCAAGTTCGCCCCCGTTTTGGTAGCGACACTGATGAGTCCGATGCTTGAAGCCCGTCCTTCCGTAAAACTCGCCCTCATTTTGGTAGCGATACAGACGAATCTATTACTGAAGGCCCATCTAGCAGCAAAGTCCGCCCTCATCTTGGCAGTGACACTGAAGAGTCAGAAGAAGAGGACCTTCCGTGCAACAGCTGTGCAGATTGGCCCCCTATGCAACAAGCGAAACTACGAGAGACCTTTGAAGTTACAGAAGGGTCCCTAGCCGTCACAAGGGTACCAGAGCAGATGTGCAAAGAGCTCGATGTGTTATCAGTCTCCACCGTGGACCAGCTGAAAACTTTCTACGTTCCCGGGAGGAAAAGTGGACAGAAGGGCATCCTGTTTTATGGGTCAAACCCCGTTATGCACCCGGACGATCTTTCTGTCGCGTGCCTTCCTTATGAGAGAGGCATAAGAGCCGTTCTCAATCCCAGATACTATGCGCCCGAGATGCGGGAATACTTTAAAAAGTGCGGATGCCGGTTATATCAAACGGAGTCCGAAGGAAAGTTTTACGAAGGGCTATGGCATCCACCCCAGGTCCGAGCACTCATCGATGGACGAATTCCAGATAGGCGGGGCATAGGCTACGTTCAACCTGATTCCAAAGCGTGCTACATGATCCATGTTGGTGAGGCCAGCGAAAGATCAAATGATGATGACGAAATAGCCGAGCCAGAAGAAGCTCCTCAAGAGCTCGAAGATGGAGGACAAGCAACCTTTGATGAGCTAACCGAGATTGACTTAGGAACGCCCGATAATCCAAGGCCGACCTACATCAGCTCGCTCTTGTCAGAGGAAATGAAAGCGCAGATAATTGCCCTGCTGCATGAGTTCGTCGACTGCTTCGCGTGGACATACAAAGAAATGCCTGGCCTTTCCCCTGAAGTGGCCGTACACAAGTTGGCTAAACTAGAAGAAAAGGTCATCGAGGAAACTAAGAAGCTCATCGATGCCGGCTTCATCAGGGAAGAGAAATATGCGGACTGGATCGCATACATAGTCCCAGTGAAGAAGAAAAATGGGCAGATCCGAGTTTATGTCGATTTCAGGGACCTCAACAAGGCATGTCCTAAAGACGACTTCCCGCTACCGGTCATGGAAATGATGGTCGATGACACCTCAAATTACGAGCTGTTCACCTTTATGGATGGCTCGTCTGGATATAATCAGATCAAGATGTCGCCTGAGGATGAGAAGCACACAGCATTTCGAACCCCGATCGGAATATATTGCTACAAGATAATGCCATTCGGACTGAAGAACGCAGGTGCTACATATCAAAGGGCAATGACTAATATCTTTGATGACCTAATCCATAAAGTCGTCGAATGCTATGTTGATGATCTGGTCGTCAAGACTAAAGCCAAGACCGGTCATATCCAAGATCTTAGGACCGTTCTCACCAGACTGAGGGAATATGACCTAAAGATGAATCCTCTGAAATGCGCTTTTGGCGTGTCATCGGGAAAATTCCTGGGCTTCATAGTTCGACATCGAGGGATCGAGGTTGACCCATCAAAGATAAAGGCCATCATGGAGATGCCCCCTCCGAAGAGTCTGACGCAGCTAAGATCTTTTCAAGGCAAGCTCGCGTATATACGGAGGTTTATCTCAAATTTATCGGGAAGATGTAGGCCCTTCTCAAAGCTCATGAAGAAAGGAGCTCCTTTTATCTGGGATGCCGAATGTCAAGCAGCGTTCGAAAGCATCAAACAATACTTGTTGCACCCGCCAGTGCTGGCCGCTCCCATTCCAAATAAACCGCCGATTCTCTACACTGCCGCGCTAGATGAGTCACTCGGTGCACTCCTTGCCCAGAATAATGAGGAGGGAAAGGAACATGCCCTCTACTACCTTAGTCGAACTCTAGTCGGGGCGGAACACAACTATTCCCCAATCGAAAAGCAATGCCTGGCTCTGATATTTGCTGTGAAGAAGCTGAGGCACTATCTGCTGGCCCACCGGGTTATGCTAATCTCCAAGGTCGACCCGCTCAAACACTTGATGACCAGAGCAAGCCTAGCCGGCAGAATGGCAAGATGGGTCGTCATGCTACTTGAGTTTGACATAGTATATACTCCTCAAAAAGCAGTAAAAGGTCAAGCTCGCTGCTCATCCTATACCAGATGGGTCACCACTCAATTGCGAGTTGCCCGACGAACAAGTGCTGCACCTAGAGAATGACGAGCCATGTTGGGAGCTCTACTTCGATGGGGCCTCATCAATAAGAAGCTCCGGCCGATCAAGCATCCCGGAGGTAAAAGCGGGGATAGGATTGGTGTTCATCACGCCATCAATGGGAACCCTACGGTGTTCTTTCGCTCTCACCGAGCCTCAGACAAACAATGAAGCTGAGTATGAAGCCCTGATAGCTGGTTTGGAGCTCGCCATAGAAATGGAAATTCTTCGGCTACGGGTTTACGGTGACTCCCAGCTTGTTGTCAAACAAGTAAGCGGCGACTATAAGATATACAAACCCGAGTTAGCTCGGTATAGAGGCCGAGCGGTGGAACTCATGAAACGGTTCACTCACATTGAACTAATGAGAATCCCCAGAGCGTTGAACGGAAAAGCCGACATACTCGCTCGCCTAGCCAAGGAGCTGGCTGATCCTGACATGGACGAAATTCTGATCACAGTTAGGAGCCGAAAAATTCTACCCTCATTCTCTCTACGGGAAAAGGAAAGCGCGGAACAGAAGAGCAGTCCTGCCGAAGAAGCTTCGATCATCCAAGACGAGCCCGATTGGAGAGAACCCTTCATAGAGTACTTCCGATACGACATGCTGCCCGAAGAAAAATCTGCGAGGATTCAGCTGAAGAAAAGAGCTCTCCGATACGTGTTTGTAAATAACACGTTATACCGCAGGTCATATGACCAACTCTGGATCAGGTGTCTGTCATTGGCCGAAGCCCAAAAGGTCATGAAAGATGCTCACTCGGGCGTTTGCGGTGCTCACCAATCTGGCCCCAAGATGTGACTTCAAATCAAACGGCTTGGGTATTACTGGCCCACCATGATACGGGATTGCAGAGAGCATGCAAAGAAATTTCAGATCTGCCAAATCCATGGTGATTTCATTCACAAGCATCCCAATCCGTTGCATCCAACGGTGGCGTCGTGGCCCTTTGAAGTCTGGGGCACCGACATTGTTGGCCCAATTGATCCTCCATCATCCAAAGGCCACTGGTTCATATTGGCCGCGACAGACTACTTCTCCAGATGGGCTGAAGCTGTCCCGCTAAAAGACGTCAAGACAAAAGATATTCTGACATTCTTCCAGCATAATATTCTATACCATTTCCGTACACCAAGAAGAATCATTTCCGACAATGGGCCTTCTTTCAAGAGCTTCAATGTCTCAAGGTTCGCTACTCAGCACAAGATAGACTGGAGATATTCCTCCATCTATAATCCAAGAGCCAATGGGCTAGCCGAAGCCTTTAATAAGACTCTATGTAAGCTCCTGAGGAAAAATGCTTCAGCCAACAAGAGAGACTGGAATCTCAAACTTCACGAGGCGTTGTGGGCATATCGTACCACGCACCGTACTCCAACACAGTCCACTCCATACTCATTGCTCTTCGGAGTGGAGGCGGTCCTCCCCCTCGAAGTCGAAGTTCCAAGCTTAAGAATGGCCGTTCAGCACGAGTTGACGGAGGAGGAAAACGTTCTCCTTCGACTTGAAGAGGTCGATGCCCTCGAAGAAAAGAGGCTCGCGGTGCAGCAAAATCTGGAGGTATACCGAGCCCAAATGTCACGGGCTTATGACAAGATAACCCGTCTCCGCGCTTTCAAGAAAGGTGAATTGGTGTTGGTCCTCAAAAGACCGATCATCCCCAATCGACATGCCAAGGGAAAATTTGAGCCAAACTGGGAAGGACCATACGTCATCGAGAAAGTGTTCGACGGAGGATCCTACCAACTAATAAGTGCCGAGGGAGAAAGGCCCATGCCACCCATCAATGGCCGATATCTCAAGAAATACTACACATGAATGCTCCAAGTTGCAGGAGAATTGAGCACATCAGCCCTACGGTCTGGATCATACATCCTGCAAAACCGTATACAATCCACGGGCGTAAATGGCCCCTATCTCTCCCAAATCCTGCCGGTGAGACTACTTTTAAAGTCCCACCAGCGGCAAAAAAAAGGAAAAAAAAAGAGAAAAAAAATAATAAAAGAAATTAAAAAAATAAACGGTATGTCCACAAGCAAAACGGGCACGGATGAAAACCCGAAAGGGCTCCGTGAAACAGCTGGACTACCGGCGAGTCTGTGAAAACCCGAAAGGGCGCAAACTCGTGAAAGGAGATGAAATACACTCGCAAAGTCCTCTCGACCTTGTGAGGAGAAAACCCTGCGTGAGATCCTTACGACTCACAAAGGAGCAACACACTTAGGAATCCTCACGATTCCTAAGGAGAAAATACACCTGCGGGATCCTTACGACTCGTAGGGAGAAAATGCTTTTATGGGACCCTCACGGCCCATAAAAATTGAAAAGCCTTAGGTGATAGGGACCCAAACCTGTCTCCTGAGCCATCGTTCCCCAACGGGCAACGGAAAATGATGAGTCGCTCCTGGCATTTCGCTTCAGTGTTAGCGGTGCTGATGCCGACCAAAAAAACCCAAATCCCAAGTCCTCCCAAGGCAAATGATGAGTTGCTCCTGGCATTATTCCAGTGCAGCAATGCTGATGCCAAACAAGATCCAAATTCCAAGTCCCCAAACGGCGAATGATGAGTCGCTCTTGGTACCACATTCCAGTGCAGCGATGCAGACGCCAACCAAAATCCAATTTCTCAAAATTCTCCCGGCCCTACCGTGGGTCCCCAAGTTGACCATCGTATACAATCCACGGGCTCAAATAATTCTCATCATACCCATGCCCCACTGTAATCATCAGTTACGCGGCTGGTCTCCGCTTTGGGAATGATGCTCCATTGATAAGACCCACTCATGTGTCCTCACGATATATGAGGAGAACAAACCTTTGTGGGATCCTTACGACTCATAAAGGAAAAACACACTTAGGAGTCCTCATGACTCCTAAGGAGAAAATACACCTGCAGGATCCTTACGACTCGTAGGGAGAAAATGCTTTTATGGGACCCTCACGGCCCATGAAATTGAAAAGCCTTAGGTGATAGGGATCTAAACCTGTCTCCTAAGCCATCGCTCCCCAATCCCCAAATGGCGAATGATGAGTCGCTCCTGGTACCATATTCCAGTGCAGCGATGCAGACGCTAACCAAATTCCAAATCCCATAACCCAACGGCGAATGATGAGTCGCTCCTGGTACCATATTCCAGTGCAGCGATGCAGACGCCGACAAAGTCCTGAAATTTTTCCGGCCCTACGGTCTGGATCATACATCCTGCAAAACCGTATACAATCCACGGGCGTAAAACAATCCCAACCTCTCCCAAGTCCTACCGGTGAGACCACATTCAAAGTCCCACCAAAAAAATAAAAAATAATAATAAAAAAAAAACCAACCAATTCCAAAATCCTCCCGGGGCAAATGATGAGTTGCTCCTGGCTTTATTCCAGTGCAGCAATGCAGATGCCAAACAAAAACCAAAATCCCAAAATCCTCTCAATGACAGATGATGATTCGCTCCTGGTACCATATTCCAGTATAACGATGCTGATGTCAACCCAAATCAAAATCAACAAGTCAACTTCCACTACGACACCGCAGAAAGCGGAGCAAGTCAGAATCCAATCTCGACACCGCAAGAAGCGGAGCAAGTCAAGCCTACCCCTGACACTGCAAGAAGCAGAGCAAGTCAAATCAAGCACCGACCGTCCACGTCGCTAAAAGGGCAGCACCGACCGTCCAAGTCGCAAAAAGGGCAGAACCGACCGTCCACGTCGCTAAAATGGCAGCATCGACCGTCCAAGTCGCAAAAAGGGCAGCATCGACCGTCCACGTCGCTAAAATGGCAGCATCGACCGTCCACGTCGCTAAAAGGGCAGTGCCGACCGTCCAAGTCGCAAAAAGGGCAGCACCGACCGTCCAACTCGCAAAAAGGGCAGAACTGACCGTCCACGTCGTTAAAAGGGCAGCACCGACCGTCCAAGTCGCAAAAAGGGCAGAAACGACCGTCCACGTCGCTAAAAGGGCAGCACCGACCGTCTAAGTCGCAAAAAGGGCAGAACCGACCGTCCATGTCGTAAAAAGGGCAGTGCCAACTTCCCAAAAAGCGGGAACCAAATCAGGTCGCCTCCAAGTAAAAGAGGATCCATCAATTTCACGCACATGACCCACATATGTGGTGTGCATTTATTGATGGGGGCAATTTGTTGGGGTAAAAATTTACACCCCGATTGACCAAGTCAAAATCAAAGTCAACCCCAAGCCAAGTGGGCCCAAGCCCAGATCAAGTGGGCCTATGCCCGGGTCGAGCCCGAACATGAAGCGGCCGGCCTCCCCCCCCCCACATGCCAAGATAAAATTTTGTAATAAATAATTTTGTTGCATTTTATAGGCATAAAGCCAAATTTTTGTAAAGCCCATGGCTTATGTGTAAAAAGAAATGGCACATGAGCCATGGGATAGGCAAAATGCCATTTTGAGAAGCCCAAGGGGCTATATGTAAAGTGTATAGCCTATAAAGGCAAAGATAATGAAAAAATCTAACTTTTTTTCTCTCTCTCAAAATTTTCTTCAGATATGAGATCTTTTCTCCTTCTTCAAGGTTCCAAAACCTTCCTTTTTCTCTTGAATTAAATCAAGGGTTTTACTCTTCTTTATATAAAACAAATTAGTTTTTCACCACAAAACCCATAAAGGGGAACTCAGATCTTCCATTAGATCTCAAAAAGGAAAGATTTTTAGAAATCCCATATCTCTTGATCTTCAAGATCCATCTAATAGAGGAGGAGGAAGAAGACCGTCGTTCACTAAAAAAAAAAAACACACACACTCAGGAGTCCAACTCCTCTCTGATTTCTCTTCTGAGAAATTTTTTAGGCTAAAAGCCTCTTTTTCTCGCCGGCGCTCAAGCGCAGAGCGCCCGCGTGCCGACACATGGCGCGCTTGCGCTCCAGCGCAAGCGCTCGAGCGCAAGTCGCCCCGGTGCCGACACGTGGCGCGCTTGCGCTTCAGCGCAACCGCTCAAGTGCAAGTCGCCCCCGTGCCGACACATGGCGCTCTTGCGCTCAAGCGCAGAGCGCCCACGTGCCGACACGTGGCGCTCTAGCGCCTGAGCGCACAGCACTTAGGCGCACAGCGCCCAAGGTGCTGCCCCATGCATCCTTTGGATGTATTTTTCCCCTTTATTTATATATACATGTATATATATACATATGTATTCATATGTACACATACACATACTCCACGACACTGTCCCTGTTAGAAAAAATTTCTAACGGGGCGCTGCCCCGCACCCCGCAAGGGGGCTGCTAGCCCCCTTGACCCCCAGCCCGCTATCCGGGTAGCGGGACCCCCGTAAAAACTCTGCGTGGCTCCCGATATATCCAAACCCCCCTCCAAAACAAAACACACGTACACTGCACATTGAGTTCGCATGACCAGTTTAACCCGTCAATCGGAGGTTCCCTCGCTCCAAAGGCGGGGGGTAATTAACGGCAGCTTAGTCCGCGGCTGCCGGAGATTCGGATCCCCACAATCATTAAACCCCGGCCTACCCTAGGCAGAGGGAATCTGTAGTACGCCTGACAAGTGCGCGCGTATTCCCATCTCAATGGGGTAACGAAAAACACCCTACAGTATGCGTCTTCAGTCTCGAGACCGTGGAATTTGGGTAGAAGGTTGATGTACTGGGGCTTAATTTCAAAGTTATCCCCGTTGGCTGGTAGAATGGATAAGCAGGTCGAGAGAGGACCTCGCAAAGGGTAGCACCTCTCTTGGAGAGAGATGCGGGGAGGATTCTGCGCACCAACGGACGGCGGCAGAGCAGCGGTAAAGAGGTTCGATGGAGACGGATCCATCGGTGTGGATGTGGTGGTGGGTAAAAGAAAGGTAAATGGAGAAATACCGACTTCGGAGTCGATCGAGGGGACGCAGACAAGTCGGGCACTAGAATCCTGTGTCCAGCCTATCTTGCACTAAAAGGGGTTAGTACAAGTGGCAGCATGATTTATAATTAGGGGAATGAATGAATGAATGCGGTGTTTGTTTTGAAAAATGATACATATTTTGAAAATATGATGCGATCACAACAAATGCAACAAGCAACCCTAAAATCTATGGTCACCTAGGTCAAAGCTCTAGACTGCTCCTAACTTCCAAAAGACAAGTCGCAGGATAAAATCCTCCACTGCCTCTTTGTTTCTCCTGTGGCCAGGTAAGTGCTAGGTAAGTGGGAGGTTCTCCACTACGTAAGTAGTGGGCCTAATTAAGTAACCACTAGCCTTCGACACAATTGCCTTAGACACCACAAAAAGAAACGCGGATAAGCAATGAATTACCCATGGCCTTCTTCTGTCCTAAGTGAGCGCGACGGCCCTTAGAGTCATCTCTAGATATTTTTTAGTTAATGAGGGTAATGCGGATGCAGGTTTGTGATTTTTGGGGCCTAGGAAGGGTAATGAACTCCCCATCTAATCTGGATTTGGTCTTTGCCTCTTAATGTCCGTATTAATTATGCAAACAACCACAAAATCAAAAATAAGCACAATTTATTTTGCTTTTTGCGGCGCTGCGATTTTTGCAAAGAAGCCAGCAACAAATTGTTAATTGGAGCAGATTTAGGAAGGAGATAAGAAAGATAGAGGTTACCTGAGAAAATTTTTACAGAGAAGCCCTCAAGAAGCCGCGGAACCGCCGCATTAGGGAGTTAGGGCCGTGGAAACGCGGTGGCTTAGTGGGATCTCTGCACAGAAAAAATTGGTACTGTTTCTGTTCAACTCCTGAGCCCTCTGGAATTCTCCAAATAATTTTCCAATTGCACAACAAGCTCCAGATTTCCTTGCAATTAACCACAACAACTCGTTTAGTGTTTTGCGCGAGTTTTGATCTAAAAAATATTGATGGAATAAACTTTTCAACTCAAATTTCAAAAAATGAACAAATAGCACATGATCCCCGGCAACGGTGCCATTTGATTGATGATTTTTCGTTGTGTGAATAGTAGAAAATTGTATAGAAATCACAACCAAAAATTATTTGACCGCAATCAATAACGGTGTCGGATGTAGCGCGTTAGTAAGTGCGGATCGTCCACAGAGAAAGTGAGATCCGTTCAATTTCCGAATTAGATGAGTTGAAAATTTAAGGAAAAGAAAAGAAAACAATTCATGATTTGTAATTGAAGATTAAGAATAAGAAAAATCTAGATCTAAAAGAAACATTAAAAACAAGAATTAAGATGTGTGATAATTTCCAACCAACAATCAAGATAGAAGTATGGCTCGTAGGAGTAGATCGGATCTATAGATGTGATGAGATCTAATGATTACTCATTCTTATCCATTAACGAATTGATACTAGATCGATGCAAATTCATCGAGGTTTAAGGATCTTGCGAGGAAATTAGGGATTTCGCAACTCATCCTTTGTCCTTTCGATGGATCGCATTCAAATTCTAGCTTCTAGTTAATCAAATGGTCAATAATTGTTCCCTAGTTTCGAGTGAACACGATCAAGAAAGCATCATCTCGAAATTAGGTCATTAATCATTTGATTCACTAGAATTTCCAAACATTATAGGATTTAAGAATTGTAAAAATATCTAAATCATCATCATCTAAAGATCGTCGCAACTCCTACACGAGCGGAGATTACTCAAACATCATGATCACAAACACAATCACAAATTGAGATCTAATCATTATGCATGAATTAAAAGATAAGCAAGAATATAGAAAATTCACCTTTATTTATCGACAATTTTCGTTACAACTCTCTTGAATTTACAAAAGGAAGGAACTAGATCGTCGATTTCGGCTTCGCTCGGCTCCTTGAGTCGCGGATCGGCGTGGATCTCTTGCTCCGTTGAAATCCGGCGTCGCTTCTAAAGGTTGAAGGCACTCTTGCTTGAATTGCTCTCGGGATCTTGATCTTGATTTTTGAATTGGATTTTTTAGGCACAAGTTGTGTCACTCAACTTGTGGGTTGAAGATGATGGTGATTCTTGAACAAACTTCACCCTAGATCTAGGCTCTCTTTTATAGACCTCAAAATTCTAGATCTAGGATTGAAATTTGAATTTTTCCCTCCACAATTTAGTTAGCACAAGATTTGAATTTCCCTCCAAAATTTTGTTAAGAGAGCCTTCTAGAAATAGTTTGTTAAGCCGAGCCTTCTAGATGCGCCACGTGGAGCTTCTGGGTTCTTCTGGAAGCTTGGGCCGTTAGAATTAGCCACGTGAGGAAATTTGGGCTTCTGATGACGTCACGCCGCCGCGTTTCCGCGGCATAAGCCAGCTCCCGCCGCGGAACCGTGGCGGTTTGGAAGCCTTAGGGCTTGGAACTTCCTCTGATGATTTGGGCTGACATATGGGCCTTATTCTGATGTGTTGAATTTTATTTGACCTTCTGTATTGCTACCAGATTTTTAACCTTTGAGTTGGCGTATTTTATCAGCACCGTTTTCACAAATTTTTGCTCGGTTTCTGCAATTTCCTGCACAGACTTCAAGACAAGAGTTGCGCTGTACAAGAATGGTGCGATACCATGATAAACACACAATTTCCCTAAAAGTGCCGATTTAAAAGTCTAACATATGCATTCTAGTATTTCAGGGGTGTTTTGCTAATATGTACAATATGAATACCGAACACTTCTAGATGGATGCAAAAGATAGGGAAATTGCCGTGTTAAAATCGCAGTATTTTCGACTGATCAGCATGAGAGAGAGAGAGGTGAGGAGTCAATTGACAAAGTCCCATTTGTTTCCCTCATTATTTTTCCTCTTCATTTTCCCTCTCCTCATCTCCCTTGGCTGCCCTCCTTCATCCCCTTCCTCTATCCCCTCAAAACACCATCAAAAACACACCAAAAGTCCATCTCCACTTCATTAAAAATGTGCACAAGCCTTCTAGCTACACTTTGGATCAAGAAAGCAAGGATTTTGGACACTTGGGGCAACTCAAGAAAATTCTTGAGTTGCCAAAAGAGCTAATTTCATCACCATTAGCATAGTTTTACATTCACATTAGTGTCCATGCATATTTAGAAGTGTTTTAGTTCGGTTTAGTGAACTTTGAAAATTCCTAGTTAGGGTTTGAGAGATTCTTGAGTTGGGATTGTATAATTGAGTTTAGTAGAGGCCTTACAACCACTGTGGTGATTGATTAAAGACCTAAACCAGATACTAGAACCCCAATAAGCGAACTTAAAATCCCCGATATCGTATTTTTGTGGAAATTGTGTAGGGAAAATGAAATCTGCTAACACTCGGGGACCTGGAAAATTATTTAGCAAACACAGTGAGTCATGCAGGCACCCAGGAAGCTACCACAGAGATCCCAGACCAAACCCTAACACCATGGCCGCAAATTTAATACCTTGGGCTGCAATTTGCGGCCTGGGTACCTCATTTGGGGTTCGTGCTTCATCTGTAGCTCCTATATCAGTAAAATAGACCCTTTACATATGCAAAATTGGCTAATTTCACTTAGGGTAAAATCTGGAGCAAGTTCTCTAAGTTTCTGAATTCGTTTTACGGCTTTTAATGAATTTGGATTTGGTATTTAATATTGTGTTTCTGTCGTGTGCCGTTTGAACGTCAACGACTAGGGTTACTGATCGTGTTTTGCATGTGAGGCTATGGGTTTTGACCTATAAGCGAAAAGTGTGCCATTTTGGTTTCTGACTTGATTTTAATACGCAATTGGGATGTGTTATGATATGTAGGTACCCCACGAGGATTTCGAGACGATGAAGAAGAGGATGGCGGCATCGACATCGGCAAATAAGGAGCAATGTGAGTAGATCTATATCTACGGGGAAAAGTCGGGTGGATGGCGTGTAGCACCCCCGCAAAGTTTTGGTGGAAACCAATTTATAGAATATGGTTAAGAAAACCTAGAGTAGCAAACTAGGGTTAGAATTAATTGATAGCTAGAGAAAACATATTATAAACTAGAAGATAGTTAGTGATGATTGAATATATTTTGGGATATGAGTTGGAAGCTTTAGGGATAGGGGAAAAAACGAATTGTGAATCACGACTTATAGCTATGTAATTACCCTAGAATCAGTATGAGTTTAGAATATCATGACCTTTGATGTATAGTGTAGATTGCATATATAAATTGACTTATTGCGAGATATAAAATGCGATGACAAGAGAATACGATTTGATATGTGATCCGATGATATGTTGGTATACGGATGTGAGTCGATTGAGATGATTGATACCTTGCCGGTCCCCTGATATGAGATTGTTATAGATGTGACCTGGGACATAGGTATGTGTGTGTGTGTGTGTATTGTGGTGAATCATGAGTGGTATGTCGTACGTGACGTTAGGTCCGTACCCCTCATTGTTATATAGGTTGGTAGGATCTCTATTGGTTTAATGCCGCCATACGATGAATTTCCGTACGTGATGAGTTTGACTTGAGGATTGATTTATACCCTTGGCTAGAGGATGACGTACGATAGTTTATACCGTACGTGATGTGTGAGGCTGGATGCCGACTGATAGATTCCCCGACTCGGTCATACTAGATACGTATACCTGTCAGTATTTGCTTACGTTTTAACTTATGCTTCATTCATGTTATTCTCATTGCATTGCATATACCTGTGCTAGTACACCCACACCATTATCGATGATGCATATGTTACACTTACACAGATTAGCCGGCTCACACACTTCATCATCGATAATTGCCATGTCACTACACAGTAGGATTACTGCATCATGATATGACTCTTTGCATAATTTACTTGCTATAGTTACCTATGCACCTTTATACGATGTTGCATTTAACTTTGGAGAAATTGAGAACCGCAGGATATATTTAAAAACTGGAATCATTTTAAAAGAGCGGTTTTCCCTTAATATGTCATATCACTGTTCCATATTGCATGATATACGGATATGCTTACGTTTCTATCATATGTCGCATACATCATGCTTTATGATTTTACGCATTGAGATATACTGTTTTCATGAGATTTCTACATTTGAGAACCGTGGTTATTTCAAAAGAAAGTAAGTACTATTTTAAAAACTTGGTTTCTCTTGATATGATATTTCAGTGCGTCCACCATGCGTTTTCTCAGTTCTGAGACGTGTGACATGTGAAACCCGATTCGAGGAGCTGAATGAGGCCGATTGCGGGTACATGGTGGATCCGGTATGGTACCCCGGGACGAGAACGGATTGCCGTGCTGCAGACGGTGAGCCTGGCAGAGGGACTACTACCTACCGGTGATTGTATTGGGCTCGGCGGATATCCGGAGGATACCGACCGGAGTCGAGAGATGATATGGGCCGATCCTGACTGACGGAGTCCCAGATATGAGGATTTACGTGTCGATGCTGGACACGGGTTTCATGATGTTTTCGGGTGTCGATATTGGATACCCAGGTTCCATGATTTTGATGTGCCGCGAGGACACTGTTGATTATATCCTCATACTTACTTGCATACATACATTGAGTATATGGTTGAACGAGATCCACATGCATACAGACATTGGTTATATTGTTGGATTACATCCGCATACATATAGGTATTGATTACATTGTTGGCACATTTGATGACTCGGTCACCCTAGATATCATAGTATTACCTTTATGATATAGTTGACCTAGAAGTCGTTGTTTATTCGATTTCTACTTGTAGATGTTTTTCTGCTCACGAGTTGGAAACTTACCCCCGTTATGCCACAGTTCTTGCAGGTTGACCGTATGGATCAGTAGCGGCATCGCTGGCACACAGCTACTTTTAGGTGATTTGCTTGGTAGTTGGGACATTTGTATCGTACCCATTCTTGTACTTATTCATATTGTATCTAGTTAACTCCATCAATCAAATGTAGTAATTGTATAAGTAATGAGACTTAGTGAGACTTGTGGTTGCGAGACTTAAAGCGAGGGGTTTTCCGCTACTTGTGGTTATGTGGTCTTGCTTTACTTTATCTTTGTGGTGATCTTCGCCGTTAGGTGTTGTATACTTATATACTGTTTTGCGTGGTTGTGATCCGCCGTTTGGCGAAGAGCTAGCTCCCGCTTAGGGATGCCTTTTATTATTATCTTGTATTTGTGGTTTTGGATCAAAATATACAAAGGAGGTAATGCCCAATTTTTTTTAAAGACAAACTGTAACATTTCAGGAAAATAAAATATTATTTTTAGGAATTTTTTTATAATTAAATAATAATTATTAAGAATATTTTAATAATACGGTATAATTAAATACCGATAAAGTGGAAAATATTTGGAAAATTATAGAAATTTCGGAAATGAGTGTGTTTTATATGATTTAGGCGAATTATGAAATTCTATGATTTATTTTGCACAATTTAGTGCTAATCGCGATTAAATATCACTAATCGCGCAATAAGCTTGTTTTGTGCAAAACATATACCATGTCACATTTTGACACTTGTTTCATTTTGTCATGGCTTTTTCCTTCTCTTGCATGGTTTTGTTTTAGAAAAAGAAAAGAAAACAAAAGATAAAGATAAGAAAATAAAAGATAAAGCAAACAAGAAAAAGAAAAGTCGAAGAGGTATCATGATGACAAGAGAGATGGGCATGAGAGAGAGGGTGAGGGGTCAAACTTAGACATGGCTCATTGTTTCTCTCTTTATCTCTTTACAATTTCTTCTCCCTCTTCACCCATGGCAGTCCTCATCTGTCACGACCCGAAAGTACGGAACGTGACCGGCACTTAGATTATGAAGCGTCTAGAGGCGCAACGCAACCTAAGTAAGCCGAAGCCCAGAAATCTAAACCATATTAAAGAAGAAGAAGTAAAAGAAACATGAAGAAAAACAAGTTTAAAAGTATCAGCAAATTTTCTCAAAAATTTCGACAGAGTCTCCTCTATAAAGACTGGCCCCCAAACGGGTACAACTGTTGGAGATAGTGCCCTCAGAGTCAATTATTGGATCACAGGCACGTGATTGCAATGATTGAGGGAGGACCTATCCCGATAGAACAGTCTTGCTCGAGATGATAGTATGCTATCTGGTTTATCTTTATCATCGTGTACTGCTTTAGGTGACCTGACATGTCGCTATTGCACGTTGATAGAGCCCCTGGGATTCTTGCTTGACGACCAGCAGTATGATGGCGATCATATACGTGGGAGCTGGGGTCTATAAGCACATCCTTAAAAGGTCCCTAGTCGTAGGAGTTTCGAGACAGGGTATCGATACTCCATTAGTAGACTAGTGTATACAGTCGAGACCCCGACGAGGGGCGGTGGCCGGTCTCACAAGCCACTGGTGTCAGTTGGTTCACCTAAGATGTATACAGGTGCTCATTGGGTTATGAGTACACCGGACAGGACTCGCCGGGAACCTGCTAGTTGGTCTTATACCAGACGTCAGATAGCAGTTCCCAGGTGACATGTGTACAGGTTAGTTCTTCGACCTGAGATCGTCATTTGTCTCGTGTGAGTTCCCACTGTGCTTTGATTACTACCCTACCACGGCTCAAAGGAGTCGTGCAAACAGGTTTTAGTTGGGTACAGTCCCGAGCCACATGGAGGCAGTGAGCGGATCTGCAGGGGTTCGTCTCTCCCGGTATTGGGGGTGAGGTCGCGCTGTGTCTAGGAGAGCCATTACGCAAAGCCCTCGGCCGAGGCAGGAGATTTACTGGTAGGTATTCCAGTAGTATCTCAGGGCGTTCTGGGCTACGCTCCGACACGACTTGTACCGCTTTTGGGGGTCTGACTTTTACCAACCCCCTAGGCCCGCCATGCGATACTCATAGACGAACGGACCGGACTGTACGGATATTGTCACTGACAGGCTCAGTTGGGTGTCGGGGTGAGCTTCCTCATCGACGTCCCTTTTGGTCAATAGCTGGTGGCCCGTCACGTATTGGCTTATACCTCTGACGTGCCAGTGGTTAAATCCACAGCCATAGTATTGACGAGTCTTTAGAGTCCACCACACTTTCAGTTACTCAAGCTTTCGGGCGAAACGCTGTAGAGGCCGTATGGAGATATGGCAGGGTTCGATCAGATACGTGCGGTATTGCACGGATTAGGATCGGACAGTTTTGTACTAGTGGCCGTATAGTTATATGGCAGGGTTCGATCAGATACGTGCGGTATTGCACGGATCAGGATCGAACGGATATTACTAGCCGGCTTTGGTTTAAGCCGGTACTAGTTTAGTACAGTGTAGATTTTGTCTCATTGCATTTGTATCCGGTCGGAATACAGATGCAGGTGTGTATGCACAGTGTCGGGGTTTTCCTGTAATTTATTACGGGACCAGTTTTCTGGAGTTGCCAGTTTGCATTCCGTTCCGGCCGGTTTTCCTTTGTTCTTTCCCGGCCGGACTTTTCCGATGGAGGGGGTTATTTGCAGTTTTGCAAATTACTCTTTGTGGAGGGGTTTTATGCAATTGTGTTGATTATGACACCTTTCTTGTCTTGCTCCATGACTTGATTTAAAGGTGAAGTGAAAGGGTATGGGTTGAAAAAGTAATAAGCATGGTTGTATGTTTTTTGGTCTCTTGATATGGTCACCCTCCTTGCACTCCTACACTCACCTCCCTTCATGATACATATCATTTCCCTCCACCATTTCCTAGAGGGAGAGGCCGGCCACTTGAGTGAGGAGATGAGAGAAAATTTCATTTTGGCATGACACATTTTCTTCATCTCATATCTTCATGCAAGGAAAAATGAAAGCACCATATACTTTCCTTGTTCTCATTCCTCCATCCAAAGGCAACAAACCCCAAAGTGAGACTATGATTCTACACTACGCTTCCTACAGCATTTCTTGAGCATGTCGAGTTGCCGGCTTCATGCTCGAGTTGCCTCGGTATTGAGGCGGGAGCCCGTAAAAGACGAAGGCGATGTGGTGCCCTTTCCGGCGAGGAGGCGACGATGCGGAGCCAAGCTTTTCCGCGAGGAGATCGGAGTGGAGATGAAGACCGGAGGACTCGGATCAGTCGGTATACATCTCTTCCCTTTCTTTTTGTAGCGTAGACTTGTTAATGGTTACGATCCGGAGTTTAGTGCGCGGTGGTGCCGGTTTGCAAAGTCCGCAAAAATTTTAAGTTTATCACCGTTTCCGCATTCCGGCGTCGGATTGACGGCCGGGGCGCCGCCGTGCACTTACAGTGGTATCAAAGCCACCCCATTAACTTCGTCTAGCTTTTGTGTAATGTGTTTTACGTTTCCGATCGAACAAAATCCCGAAAACCCGTATTTCTTTGCACATCAGTTTCTGTCGAATTTTTTTTGAGTCAAAAATTTTTTCAGGTGGTCTCAGAATGATGTGCAGGGAAAACTAAGCACACTGTAAAAATTTGGTACCTCGATCACCCCATACCGCCGCGGAAGGGCGGCCAAATCACTGCTTTGGCCGCGCTTCCGCCGCGGATATTACTGTTCACCAGCCCAATTTTTTTCAGTGTGTTTCTGAGTGATAATTGTGGTTTTTGGAATATTAAAATTGGGCCCAGGTTTTCTGTGGTTGCTACAGTTTTGTTTGGGGGCCCACTTGTTAATGTTTGATCAATCGGAAAATTTTAAACACATTTTTCACAGTATTTACATTATATCTGCGACCGTGAATGTCACTCGATCGGTAAATCCGGTCTAACTGCTATAGCCCGGTTAGACGGATTTGCGAACGTGACTTTCACGTTGATGTTCTATGTATTTGCTGTGATGTTGCGGATCGGTCGTGGGGGATAGCCTGGATGCAATGCTAGTACTGTTTTGTTGTATTATGTACATTTGATATTGCGGGGCGAGCGTCCGACATGTGGACTGCCGTCACTGCCTGATTGTATTATTCTTTTGGGGCACGACCTGGTTGCGGTCGATGTACCCGGTGTATGTATATTTTACTTTCTGTACTAGGATTGCCCCGCGGAGGGGTGCACGGATAGCCGGGTTCTAGAGGGCAACAAGCCCGCATCTCATGGCATTGAGACGGAGGGGACTTCACTCTAGGATTGGCGGGCTATTCGCCGCACTCGTAGGGGGTACAGGTTGACCCAGGAGGGGTGCCCAAGTTGCCGGATTCCGTGAAGTGCTGGGTGGTCCATTCACGGCGCTGAAGGGGGCTGCCTCGCTTCAGGTTTTGGCGGGTGACTTGCCGCGCCCGTAGGGGTCTAGGATTTCATTGCACAGGCTATCCACACGACCAGGGGAACGTCGGGTTTTAGCGGCTCTGTGAAACCCGGGGATCCCAGATATCTGTTTTGTTTCTGTGATGCTGTTCATTCTCTGTGATGTTGCATTTCTTTCACGCCTTGAGCGAAATATAATATATTGGTATATATATTAGTAGATGTTGTATATGTTTTGCATCCGCGCTAGTCCAGTCCCCGCTCTGTCGTTAGTAAGCTAACCTAACGGGTAATGACGGGACCCAGTGGCGAATGCGGATGGCATATACGTACATCAGTATATTTTCGTTCTTTTTGGTGTGATCAATTGATGGGACTGCATTGATTCGGATCAATGCAAGTTAAACAAACCTATTGTGATGTTGTTGGAACACTTTTCAAAAAGCTGTTATTGCAAGGACGTTCACTTTTGTTTTGCATCGTGGTATTCATTTGGAATATCCTGCTCCTCAGTCGACGAGGCAAGGGCCGAGATCCCTTCACCGGGAGTGACCCCTTGGACAGAAGTTTGCGTCAGGGCATTAACTTCACTATAGCCGATTACTTTTGCTTTGCACCGTGGTATTCATTTGGAATATCCTGCACCTCATTCTACGGGGAAAGAGCCGAGATCCCTTCACCGGGAGTGACCTCTTTAGTAAAGGTTTTCGTCACTATATTTTCTAAAAAGCTATCCGTTCCTTCAACGATATCAAGTTCATTACGTTAAAGGTTTTCGCCAGAAACCATTCGTAGCCCTCCGTCGTTTCATATGGGTGGTCAATAGTATTCAAGCTGTGTATGTTGGCCAAAGTCAAGGCACAGTGATTGGTAGCTATTGGGGTATTCATATGCAGCATAGATAGATGCGTTGGTTTGGGACAGTCGTGCTGCCATTTTGGCCAAAGTCAAGGGTATGTACGGGTGGATTCAAATTAACCTGGAGAATGACGGGCAGAACTTGACATGTGACTTATGATATGTTGGCCAAAGTCAAGGTCATAAGAGCATGGGGCAGAAATCACATCGGGAGTTTCAAAAGTACTGAAACTTGCCAGATATGCGCATACCTTCTGGAGTGTGATACCGTGAGCGGATTCCGTCACGTTGTCATGCGATGAGAGTTGGATCCCGATTCCCACTGATGAGTTGGTATACTCCTCGGGTAACCCCGACTAATTCTTCTTTTAGGTTTGGAGAAGAATTTGAGGTACAGTGGGAGGATTCCAGATTAGATAAATTGGTAACCATTCTGATCTAGGTTAGAGTGCACGCTGAGTGTTTCTTTTCTCTCTCTCTCTGGCAGCGACCATTTGACCCGACCCTAAGACTTTGACTCAGTGACCAAGTTGACCGAACCTTCTTAAACACCGGCTTTTGGATTGTCAGAGTTGCAGACCTCATTGCCACTCCTACTTTTACCCTTTTCTCCAGGACACCCCGTATTTCTACGAACGTCCACTTCCATTGGACAAAACCATCGTATGGTTAGATACGAACTCGAAGGGATTCGAGGATGGTTTCCGGTTCTGGAGAAAACGGATAGGACTATTCAGTTGTCTTTTCCTTTTACCCTCTCTCAGGTTACGAGTACTCCTTGGTTTAGGGGTAGTACACCTATTACGCAAATTGGATTGTCTTCTTCCAAACCTTAGGCTGGTGCCGACCGGTAGGGAATGAAGAAAACCAATTAGCATAACGATGGTGTGCAGAAGGTATTAAGTTCAGACAAAGCAAGGGATTAGTAAGAGGGCAAAGTAAATTGCAACAGGTATTCACGACCAAACCAAATATTTCGTTACCACTCCCACATCACCTTTGTATTTCTCCAGGACACTCCGTATCACTACGAAGATCCACAGTTTATTTGGATAATCCATCGTATGGTTATATACGAACTCGAAAGGAACTTGTTCCAGTTCGGGGATGGATCCTGGTTCAGGAGAAATAGGAATAAAGTACATTCAGGTGTCTTTTATCTTCACCTTCTCTCGCATTGCGAGTGATCCTAGGATTGGGACAGTACACCCATTATGCTCATTGGATAGTCTTCTTCCAAACCATAGGCTGGTGCCGAACGGTAGGGAAGGAAGAAAACCATTTGGCCTAAAGGGGTGTGCAGAAGGTAAAGACTAAAGACATATGAAGGGATTTGGGGAGGTGGCAAAGAACTATACGGTTACAGTCGTGAATCTGGAAGAGGCATTACTAGGAATACCAGAATACCCCATCGGAACTTTTCAATGTTTCAGGTTCAACTGTGTACTGTTAAAAGAAAACTGATTTCCCGATTGGACACTTGCTCCAGGGTATGTATTTACCAAGTTTGATTCTCACATCTGTATAGTTTTACAGATGATGAGTGGGAGTAAGTTATTGGGAATTGGGTGATCATCCTCATTATATCGGGATTCGTTGTAATCGGTGATATTTGAGGAAATCACCTGGGCTGTTTGCCGGTCGGCAAATATTTGGTTTTGAATATCCGCAGTTATGCACCAATTTCAAATTGATATATCTGTACGTCTATTTTCATAGAGTGAGATATACCTTTCTGAAATTATGTCTACGACATTTACCTATATCAGTGGATGGTTAGGTAAGGAGCATTAAACAGCGGTGTAATTCTTCTTAACCATAAGTACAGTTTTCAACCTACGACACACAGTGAATGAGTTATCAGACTCAAGGGACTTATACAGAGTATTGTATGTTGTCCAGGGTCCATCAGGACAGAGGGGTTGGTCCTCGTACTACATTCAGTTTACTTATGACTTCTCTAGTTTTTAGACAGGTGTTTCATGGAAACGCAGGGTCCGAATTTGGAGAAGTTATAGGTATTTGAATAGAGTAGAGAACCAGGTATAGCAAGTATCGGGATTCTTCAAAGAGATCGAAGATGTAGATACTTGTGTATGGTATTCAGTTGATAGTAATGATAAAGAGATTTTACTTCTCTTTCTGGTTACTCATAATGGGAAGTATTCCTAAGTTGAGTAACGCTGGTCGGCCTCCTTCCATTTAGTTGACATGCGCTGGGGACAGCTGCATGATTTGAATCTGGTTCAATTAAATCAGTGCCTCTGTTTCTATATTGGATATAGAACAGTTCATATCTTAACGATGTTAAGGTACGGGGAGTTGTCCGGTTTATGATTAAAACCAGACACTGGACACCTCAAGGCACGTTTCTGTAATGGCTGTTTGTGGGTTGACCCAGGCTATGACGAGGGTTGACTTTCTACCATCTGGATGAACAATAGCGATATTGTTCTAGACTCGCCACAGTTTTATTAAAAATGGATTTTTTCAGAAAACAGTAGTGGGAGTATGGTAGAACTGGAAGTGATTCCAGAACCACAAACGATTACTGAAGATTTGATAAGGAACCTAAAGATTCAATCTGGATTGACATTCCATTGGCCACTCCGCTGATATGGTGGGTAACTTCAGGCACCCGAGAGGTACTACGGTAGCCTCAAGGACGGTGACGGGGAAGTTCTTGTTTACCCACAGTTACCATTGCTGTTGTTCCAGGCTGCGAGACCCGGCGGGAGGATGAGTATAGCGTCGTTCTGAACTCGCTTCAGAAGTGTACGTGTATATGACTCTGCCCGAGGGTTGTCGTAGTCAGTGGGAGCAGCGGAAGCATTGGTGGACAGGTTGCTTATGTCTATTTATAGACTAGAGCAGATGTAGCGGAGAAAGATCATCTATTTCTGACGTGACAGTCATGGGTTTGACTTCATCAGAATAAGGGATGGATCTGTTGAGAAGGTAGTAGGGTGTGATGTCATGGTATTTGGATGACATACACAAAGTAGGAAAAGAAACTCCTATACTACGATCGGTTATACTTTGGTCGTCACACAGTTGTTTCTCCACACAGGACTTGGACATTATATCAGACATATTGGTTACTAGATCTATGGTTTTAGATCTAGATTTGGGTGGTTTCCCAATCAGGGTACTTTGACAGCATTCTAAGAGTATTTAGAATGGACGACTCCTGGCATGGTAGTGTACCTGCAGGTAATGGAGTCACCCTCTCTAAAGGTGTCTTACAGACTAAAGGGGAGAGGGATACGCATGATTGACAGATCACTTGCTTAGGCAATTGAGTCAATCATGAGATGTCAAGTACCACAACAGATGTTGTTCTTGCAGTAGGTGCAATAAGTTGACATTAATCCAATCCTGGAGAAACAGTCGGAAGCAGTTTTAGAACATAAGCAAATGTTCTAGGGAGATGATAACGACAACCTCATTTAGGAGACAGTTATCATTCCAGGCTTCCAAGGTGACATGGACGGCAAGGAGGTTGTCAGAGTTTTAGTTCTCCCTCTGGCGAGGGACAGTATTTTGGACAGATGGTCCAAGGCAATACTGAGGGTGGCATGGCGCAGGAGACTGATTAAGTTCAGTTGATGATACAGTCTAAGAAGTTTGGATTTGGTGTTCATTTATGAACTAGGTCCCATCAGACATCCAGACATTCTAAGACAGGTATTGCTCATTTCGGGAGATGGTTTTCTCCGCGAACTTGAGATATAGAGAGACATAGAAAGAAACTTCACAGCGGATCCACTCACTGAGGCTATTCCTCGAACGCAATAGTTTCGCAAACGGGTTTTGTGAGACTGACTAGTAGAGGAGTTGGGTGTTCGGTATCACACGGGCTGTGAGTATGCGACATCGCAATAATTAGCCTTGAGTGCAAGTGGGAGATTGTTGGAGATAGTGCCCTCAGAGTCAATTATTGGATCACAGGCACGTGATTGCAATGATTGAGGGAGGACCTATCCCGATAGAACAGTCTTGCTCGAGATGATAGTATGCTATCTGGTTTATCTTTATCATCGTGTACTGCTTTAGGTGACCTGACATGTCGCTATTGCACGTTGATAGAGCCCCTGGGATTCTTGCTTGACGACCAGCAGTATGATGGCGATCATATACGTGGGAGCTGGGGTCTATAAGCACATCCTTAAAAGGTCCCTAGTCGTAGGAGTTTCGAGACAGGGTATCGATACTCCATTAGTAGACTAGTGTATACAGTCGAGACCCCGACGAGGGGCGGTGGCCGGTCTCACAAGCCACTGGTGTCAGTTGGTTCACCTAAGATGTATACAGGTGCTCATTGGGTTATGAGTACACCGGACAGGACTCGCCGGGAACCTGCTAGTTGGTCTTATACCAGACGTCAGATAGCAGTTCCCAGGTGACATGTGTACAGGTTAGTTCTTCGACCTGAGATCGTCATTTGTCTCGTGTGAGTTCCCACTGTGCTTTGATTACTACCCTACCACGGCTCAAAGGAGTCGTGCAAACAGGTTTTAGTTGGGTACAGTCCCGAGCCACATGGAGGCAGTGAGCGGATCTGCAGGGGTTCGTCTCTCCCGGTATTGGGGGTGAGGTCGCGCTGTGTCTAGGAGAGCCATTACGCAAAGCCCTCGGCCGAGGCAGGAGATTTACTGGTAGGTATTCCAGTAGTATCTCAGGGCGTTCTGGGCTACGCTCCGACACGACTTGTACCGCTTTTGGGGGTCTGACTTTTACCAACCCCCTAGGCCCGCCATGCGATACTCATAGACGAACGGACCGGACTGTACGGATATTGTCACTGACAGGCTCAGTTGGGTGTCGGGGTGAGCTTCCTCATCGACGTCCCTTTTGGTCAATAGCTGGTGGCCCGTCACGTATTGGCTTATACCTCTGACGTGCCAGTGGTTAAATCCACAGCCATAGTATTGACGAGTCTTTAGAGTCCACCACACTTTCAGTTACTCAAGCTTTCGGGCGAAACGCTGTAGAGGCCGTATGGAGATATGGCAGGGTTCGATCAGATACGTGCGGTATTGCACGGATTAGGATCGGACAGTTTTGTACTAGTGGCCGTATAGTTATATGGCAGGGTTCGATCAGATACGTGCGGTATTGCACGGATCAGGATCGAACGGATATTACTAGCCGGCTTTGGTTTAAGCCGGTACTAGTTTAGTACAGTGTAGATTTTGTCTCATTGCATTTGTATCCGGTCGGAATACAGATGCAGGTGTGTATGCACAGTGTCGGGGTTTTCCTGTAATTTATTACGGGACCAGTTTTCTGGAGTTGCCAGTTTGCATTCCGTTCCGGCCGGTTTTCCTTTGTTCTTTCCCGGCCGGACTTTTCCGATGGAGGGGGTTATTTGCAGTTTTGCAAATTACTCTTTGTGGAGGGGTTTTATGCAATTGTGTTGATTATGACACCTTTCTTGTCTTGCTCCATGACTTGATTTAAAGGTGAAGTGAAAGGGTATGGGTTGAAAAAGTAATAAGCATGGTTGTATGTTTTTTGGTCTCTTGATATGGTCACCCTCCTTGCACTCCTACACTCACCTCCCTTCATGATACATATCATTTCCCTCCACCATTTCCTAGAGGGAGAGGCCGGCCACTTGAGTGAGGAGATGAGAGAAAATTTCATTTTGGCATGACACATTTTCTTCATCTCATATCTTCATGCAAGGAAAAATGAAAGCACCATATACTTTCCTTGTTCTCATTCCTCCATCCAAAGGCAACAAACCCCAAAGTGAGACTATGATTCTACACTACGCTTCCTACAGCATTTCTTGAGCATGTCGAGTTGCCGGCTTCATGCTCGAGTTGCCTCGGTATTGAGGCGGGAGCCCGTAAAAGACGAAGGCGATGTGGTGCCCTTTCCGGCGAGGAGGCGACGATGCGGAGCCAAGCTTTTCCGCGAGGAGATCGGAGTGGAGATGAAGACCGGAGGACTCGGATCAGTCGGTATACATCTCTTCCCTTTCTTTTTGTAGCGTAGACTTGTTAATGGTTACGATCCGGAGTTTAGTGCGCGGTGGTGCCGGTTTGCAAAGTCCGCAAAAATTTTAAGTTTATCACCGTTTCCGCATTCCGGCGTCGGATTGACGGCCGGGGCGCCGCCGTGCACTTACAACAACAAGTATAATATAAATAAACAATAAAAAGCATCCCCAAACGGGTGCTAGCATCAACGCTAACAGGCGGAAACAACCACAACAAGCACAATAATATACAACGCCAAAGGGTGAGGCTCAAAACTCAAAGAAAACAAAACCACCATATCAGAATAAAACATGCGCGACTCTAAGGTCGAAATAAAAAAAATACTGGTCCAATAAACTTATCAAGTAATACAAGTATGGTTGATGGAGCTTACTAGATACAAATGAAAGAATAAAAAATACAATGGTGGTTCAGATACAAGTGAACCAACCTACCGTGCAAATCACCCTGAAGAAAAGATGTGCCAGCAAGCTGCCAGGGAAACCTGTACATCGAACCTGTAATAAAATTTGGCACAACGGGGTGAGTTGCCAACTCGTGAATAGAAGACATCTACGAAAAGAAATCGAATGCACGACGCTATCCTAGGTCATAATAATACACTATTATATCCCAATCATCTAGTAATAGCAGGGTAAAACTACGTGTAAGTGCAGATACTCCGTGCTTGTGTCAGTGCCTCATATAATACTATATCATATGAAATGAAATGCATGCACCAAGAGTGTAAAGTAAAAAATCATGAAATCCAGATATATATGTATAAGAAATCTTTAGCTGTTATCATAGTAAAATGTGTATAAGAATCCGAAATCTCAACAATGAAATCCATGGAAATCCGTATCAAACGTCGACACAACACATGTAATCTCAAGTCTCAATATCTCGGGCTCCGTCAGTCCGGATCGGCCCATATCATCAAATCTCACGACAACGGTCGGTATCCTCCGGATATCCGCCGCGCCAGACATCACCGGTAGGTAGCCTTCCCCTGCCAGGCTTATCGTCTACAACTCGATCTTCTTGCCCCGGGGTACCATACCGGGCCCACCATGTACCCGAGACGGTTCATCCACTCCTCGAATCGGGTCTCGAAATCCATCAGAAAACACGAAATCTCATGGTGGACGACACATACATCACGAGAAAACCGCATCTTATGTTTTTAAAAAGAGAGGAGGAGGAGAGAGAAAAGTTTTTACATATTCTTGCGGTTTTCCCCAAAATCCAGAAATCTCATAGAAATCCAAATCTCAAAATCATGAGTAACTATATGATAAGTGTCGGCATATGCCCATAATACTGCATGATAACATGAAAATATGAATGCATGAATGTCTAAGCAATAAATATCATGTCTGTACTAATGTCAGAGAATAATCACAATATTATATCGGTCTAGTTGTTAACTGATTCTATCCATAAAAGACAATATGATCTAAAGTGTACGTGACATAGCAATTACCGATGGTGATGTGTGTGAGCCGGCAAATAAGTGTGCGTGGAGTATGCGCATCATCGGTAATAGTGCTGGTGTCCTAACAGGTAAAGTTTATACTGATTATAGCAACATATAAAAGAACATGCACCATGATGATTACAGTATGAATGCAAGACAGATGTGCATTATCCACCCCTCTGTGACATACGAGAACAACTATCACTATATGAATCGAACCTAAACTAGTGTCCATCTAACCTCCTAAGGAACTTAACCTAGGAACTTAACCTAGGAACTAGTCATTAAGAAACAAGAGTCTACCTAGGTCTAAATCAATATCTCTAATAGTCGGCGATCCAGCCTCAATAGCGTCACGTACGAAGTACGGCTTCCTCGAATCAAGAGTGCGGATCAATCATCATATCTATGCCTCGTACGGTAAAATCCATCGTACGGCATCCCAATATCGGGGTACGGGTCAAGTATCTCCTAGGTGTCTCATTATTCGTATAATGTCATCACCAACACATCTCATGATCAAGGTGCTAAACTGTAATCGCCTACATCAATCATATATCATTGCCATCATAATAAGCATCATTAGTTTATCCTCAGAAATATCATGCCATGTATCATATTGTGATTAAGTCATACTGATATCATATCGTCCTCAAGTCACACCTTTATGATATCGACATCAGATCACACCTATATGATGTCGTAATCAAGTCATACATATCCCATATCGTGATCAATCACAGGTTACAGTCCGGGTACTATTTTAGAGTCCTATATACCTCAATATCATCACTACCCCTTATAATTTAAGTATACATGTTGATTATCTTATCCTCTAATGATTCTCTAACACTTAATACGACCGTATTGCCAAAAATCACGGCATCAAGCCCAGTTACACTATTTCATCATACCTCGGATATCATCTCACATCAATGAATCCCACATACGTGTTGTATATATATGTATATACCTATACCTAGTTCTATATATATACACACATACACGTATACCCCATGTCGAGTTTCAGTGTGTGCGTGTGTATGTTTCTATCTGAAACCTACGAACCTCTTCCAAGGTACTCATCCTCAGATATGGTTTTCCTAAATCAGTCTGGTCCAGCCTAGGGTCATTACTAGGGTCCTACTCATTAAGAATCTAGGGTCACATCTGGTTTCCTAATGTCAATAAGTACTATTCCTATTCTACGTTGCGGGGGTGCTAAACGCCATCCACCCGACTTCCCCCCGTAGATATGCATCTACTCACCTGGTCTATGTCTGCCGAAGACGGTGTCGCCATCATCCTCTTCATCGCCCGCAGTCCACGTGAGGGGTACCTAAACGCAAACATATAAATAGTATCGTAAACTAAATCACATACGAAAATCAAACGATACAAAGAACAAGCATAGGTTAAAACCTATGTCCCGTCCACGCAAAAGAACCAAATATCGCTCGATATCGGCGTACAAACTCCGATGGATCGAGATAAACATTAACAACTAACTCGTAGTTTTAAAACACATTACCTATATTATAAAACATGATTAAATCCATCGAAACCCTAAAATCCATCAAATCGCCCGATTTCGTAAAACCCGAAAATGCCAATTTACCGTTTTTCTTCAAAACTTGACATTTAAATGAAACCAATGGTCATAAAACTCATTAAATAGCATAACTAGACTATAAAACCCCTTACTTTATTTTTATTACACAATTTATCAATTTATCAATAGAAACTAGCAATCAAACTAAGTTTTTCTTTCCATTAACATGCTAAAGTTCTCACTAAAACTACAATCTAATGATAGAAACCTTACTTGGAATTTTATATTACCCACATATATTTTTTACAAAAACTAGTTAGCTAAATAGCTCCATTTAAACAATTTTAAATGAAAAATTTACAATTCAACAACCATGCAAGATTTTCCAATTCTAAAAGTGTTAAACTAACTATTATAACCCTAATTATTTAATAAAAATCACAACTTGATTTTTCAAACCCTAACTTGAATTTTAAAAGTAGTAAATAGAATTAATATATTAAATCTAATTATGCTTAAATGAACATCTAATAACAATAAATCAAAAGAAGGAAATTTATACCTCCAAAATATGAAACCCAAACATGAAATAAGCCTCCAAAATGCATGCTTTCCATCTCCAAAATCCATGCTAAATAGGTCAAAGGAAAATGGTAGAGGTTGAATGTTGATTTTTGAGATTTATTTTTGGAATTTTTGATGAATTTTGATGATTTTTAATGCAAAAATGATGGGGGGAAAATTTTGGGGCTACCCATGGAGGGGAGGCCGGCCATGGAGAGGGAAGAGGGTGGAGAGAGAGAAAAAATGTGTGGTATTGTGTAGAAAGTTCATAAATAATGCATTTTTTTCACTTAAACCCTTTATTATCTAACTTTTTCAATTTAACCCGTTTCCTAGAAATTTCTAGAACCATGGAGAGATTTTGGAAAAGATTTTGCATATTACACACTTGATTCTAATATACCATGGCTCATTTTTACAAATTAAAACCATTCAAATTTATAATTTACACTAATTTAATGCATAAATAAAGCTTATGTTAATATTTAAAATAATTAATTTAGGAAAAATATTTAATTAAAATAAAAATTTATAAGTGACTAAATAAACACCATTTACTAGTAATAACATAATTAAAATAGGTATTTTTGAAATTATAATGAAAAACAATCACGGCTAGGTTTTACGAAAAATACATTTTACTTTGCCGAAAATCATAAAATTCACTTAAACAATTTTATTCATTTAATTATTTATTTAATTATTTTTAAAACGTTACAATCTTCCCCCCTTTAAGAAATTCGGTCCCCGAATTTAAATTAAAACTCCCCCTCCAATACTAAAACATTTAGCAAAACACTCAAATCGTCGGGGCTCCGAAATCATCAATCCATAACAAAATCAACTCCGTCAAGCATAACGCAATCATCGGAGTTATGACGAGATTAAAATATCAAAACCCAATATGAAAACCATCTTAATATACATCAATATATAACTTATATATAGTGCGCATCATAGTAAAACCATCCAAATATCTGGATAAGGAAATATGCAAAAACCCCTTTTTGAAAATCACCGTGTGATGCACGTGTCACGGCATAAGTAGCGGACGTTTATTTAAAAAAATAGCTATATATATTTATATATATATATATCTTTTATTTAACATACACATCCCGCCTGGTTACAAAATCAAATAATAATGATTATGAAAACATACTGCTCAAACTGAAATCAATCCCAATCACATCAATAAAATATCATGTGCGTCCGGTGCGCACTGAAATCGAAACCAAATACAGATACCATGAATACACACAACAACAAAACTAAGTGCAACAGGTGTGCACCAAAAACATCTGTCAAGTGCAACGGGCGTGCACGACACAATATCAGGTGCATCTAATCTGCACAAAACCCCGATTTGGTGCATCTGGTGTGCACAAAATCGCATCAAGTGCGCCAAGTATGCGCAAGAATCCTAATCAGGTGCACATGATGCAAGAAAACATACATCGAATATCAAAATCGAAATCACAGTACAAAAATGCATGAAAACTAGGTCGAAACATATGTCAAAATCATGTGTAACCCCCATGCACGAAATCAAATCAAAAATCTCGAAATATATAAAACCAAATCAAGTGTACTGGGTATGTACTAAACAACATCAATACAACTGATATATGAAACACAAATAGAATGCAATGAAGGTACACACATGAAATACCAATCGTAGAACAAAGTTCTCAAAATACCAAAATCCAATCAACGAAAATATGAAATTCAAATCACTAAATCATAATCGTAAACACTATCGTCAATGTGTGCCTCTCTCCTCTGATGTCGATTGCTTCGAACTCGTCTCTTCGTAGCTGTGCTGACTGCGCTACCAACGGCAATACTCATGTCTAGAGCCTCCCACATAGTCGATCCCTTCACTTGATATCCGGACTACATTAAACCTTTCGATCGATCCATCAAAATCCCATAATTCCCCGAGAGCTCAACACTCAAGTACAGTTTAAAAATATCCGGTACATACCCCAGCATCGATGATCCAGCCGTAGAAGGGCAAACCCAAGCCTCACTAATGGCACCGCGAAACTGCCGTAAACCCTAAGGTTCAAAGGCGTTCTCGTGGTCATTATGTCGAGTTAGGGTTTCATTCTTCTAGAGGGTCCATCGAAATACCTGCATGTTCTTCCGAATACTTTAAACTTGGGAAAATGGTTTTCTGATAATCGTTCGAACCCTTTAACTTCATCCGGACGGCATGTGAATACCCTTCATCTGGACGCTAAACAATGCTTCAATCCTCAAGAATAACCAATACTTTAATGGTTATCGCATTCGAGCCGCAGCTCCCTCTGCCCGTGGTAACAGAAACCACCATCCGACATCGACGAAGATAGATCAAAGGAACGAATGAAATACGGTGCAAACAATGTACATCCTAGGGCTCCTTAAGCAGAGTAGCGTATCGTAAGTATGCCGCGGACCATACCCACGGTACGTTACTGTACCTAAATTGCCTACTCCATCAACCAAGGGTCACCTAGACTTATACAAGATTAAACCTAGCGCTCTGATACCAACTTTGTCACGACCCGAAAGTACGGAACGTGACCGGCACTTAGATTACGAAGCGTCTAGAGGCGCAACGCAACCTAAGTAAGCCGAAGCCCAGAAATCTAAACCATATTAAAGAAGAAGAAGTAAAAGAAACATGAAGAAAAACAAGTTTAAAAGTATCAGCAAATTTTCTCAAAAATTTCGGCAGAGTCTCCTCTATAAAAACTGGCCCCCAAACGGGTACAACAAGTATAATATAAATAAACAATAAAAAGCATCCCCAAACGGGTGCTAGCATCAACGCCAACAGGCGGAAACAACCACAACAAGCACATTAATATACAACGCCAAAAGGCGTGGCTCAAAACTCAAAGAAAACAAAACCACCATATCAGAATAAAACATGCGCGACTCTAAGGTCGAAATAAAAAAAAATACTGGTCCAATAAACTTATCAAGTAATACAAGTATGGTTGATGGAGCTTACTAGATACAAATAAAAGAATAAAAAATACAATGGTGGTTCAGATACAAGTGAACCAACCTACCGTGCAAATCACCCTGAAGAAAAGATGTGCCAGCAAGCTGCCAGGGAAACCTGTACATCGAACCTGTAATAAAATTTGGCACAACGGGGTGAGTTGCCAACTCGTGAGTAGAAGACATCTACGAAAAGAAATCGAATGCACGACGCTATCCTAGGTCATAATAATACACTATTATATCCCAATCATCTAGTAATAGCAGGGTAAAACTACGTGTAAGTGCAGATACTCCGTGCTTGTGTCAGTGCCTCATATAATACAATGTCATATGAAATGAAATGCATGCACCAAGAGTGTAAAGTAACAAATCCTGAAATCCAGATATATATGTATAAGAAATCTTTAGCTGTTATCATAGTAAAATGTGTATAAGAATCCGAAATCTCAACAATGAAATCCATGGAAATCCGTATCAAACGTCGACACAACACATGTAATCTCAAGTCTCAATATCTCGGGCTCCGTCAGTCCGGATCGGTCCATATCATCAAATCTCACGACAACGGTCGGTATCCTCCGGATATCCGCCGCGCCAGACATCACCGGTAGGTAGCCTTCCCCTGCCAGGCTTATCGTCTACAACTCGATCTTCTTGCCCCGGGGTACCATACCGGGCCCACCATATACCCGAGACGGTTCATCCACTCCTCGAATCGGGTCTCAAAATCCATCAAAAAACACGAAATCTCATGGTGGACGACACATACATCACGAGAAAACCGCATCTTATGTTTTTAAAAAGAGAGGAGGAGGAGAGAGAAAAGTTTTTACATATTCTTGCCGTTTTCCCAAAAATCCAGAAATCTCATAGAAATCCAAATCTCAAAATCATGAGTAACTATATGATAAGTGTCGGCATATGCCCATAATACTGCATGATAACATGAAAATATGAATGCATGAATGTCTAAGCAATAAATATCATGTCTGTACTAATGTCAGAGAATAATCACAATATTATATCGGTCTAGTTGTTAACTGATTCTATCCATAAAAGACAATATGATCTAAAGTGTACGTGACATAGCAATTACCGATGGTGATGTGTGTGAGCCGGCAAATAAGTGTGCGTGGAGTATGCGCATCATCGGTAATAGTGCTGGTGTCCTAACAGGTAAAGTTTATACTGATTATAGCAACATATAAAAGAACATGCACCATGATGATTACAGTATGAATGCAAGACAAATGTGCATTATCCACCCCTCTGCGACATACGAGAACAACTATCACTATATGAATCGAACCTAAACTAGTGTCCATCTAACCTCCTAAGGAACTTAACCTAGGAACTAGTCATTAAGAAACAAGAGTCTAAACTGTAATCGCCTACATCAATCATATATCATTGCCATCATAATAAGCATCATTAGTTTATCCTCAGAAATATCATGTCATGTATCATATTATGATTAAGTCATACTGATATCATATCGTCCTCAAGTCACACCTCTATGATATCGACATCAGATCACACCTATATGATGTCGTAATCAAGTCATACATATCCCATATCGTGATCAATCACAGGTTACAGTCCGGGTACTATTTTAGAGTCCTATGTACCTCAATATCATCATTACCCCTTATAATTTAAGTATACATGTTGATTATCTTATCCTCTAATGATTCGCTAACACTTAATATGACTGTATTGCCAAAAATCACGGCATCAAGCCCAGTTACACTGTTTCATCATACCTCGGATATCATCTCACATCAATGAATCCCACATACGTGTTGTATATATATGTATATACCTATACCTAGTTCTATATATATACACACATACACGTATACCCCATGTCGAGTTTCAGTGTGTGCGTGTGTATGTTTCTATCTGAAACCTACGAACCTCTTCCAAGGTACTCATCCTCAGATATGGTTTTCCTAAATCAGTCTGGTCCAGCCTAGGGTCATTACTAGGGTCCTACTCATTAAGAATCTAGGGTCACATCTGGTTTCCTAATGTCAATAAGTACTATTCCTATTCTACGTTGCGGGGGTGCTAAACGCCATCCACCCGACTTCCCCCCGTAGATATGCATCTACTCACCTGGTCCATGTCTGCCGAAGACGGTGTCGCCATCATCCTCCTCATTGCCCGCAGTCCACGTGAGGGGTACCTAAACGCAAACATATAAATAGTATTGTAAACTGAATCACATACGAAAGTCAAACGATACAAAGAACAAGCATAGGTTAAAACCTATGTCCCGTCCACGCAAAAGAACCAAATATCGCTCGATATCGGCGTACAAACTCCGATAGATCGAGATAAACATTAACAACTAACTCGTAGTTTTAAAACACATTACCTATATTATAAAACATGATTAAATCCATCGAAACCCTAAAATCCATGAAATCGCCCGATTTCGTAAAACCCGAAAATGCCAATTTACCGTTTTTCTTCAAAACTTGACATTTAAATGAAACCAATGGTCATAAAACTCATTAAATAGCATAACTAGACTATACAACCCCTTACTTTATTTTTATTACACAATTTATCAATTTATCAATAGAAACTAGCAATCAAATTAAGTTTTTCTTTCCATTAACATGCTAAAGTTCTCACTAAAACTACAATCTAATGATAGAAACCTTACTTGGAATTTTATATTACCCACATATATTTTTTACAAAAACTAGTTAGCTAAATAGCTCCATTTAAACAATTTTAAATGAAAAATTTATAATTCAACAACCATGCAAGATTTTCCAATTCTAAAAGTGTTAAACTAACTATTATAACCCTAATTATTTAATAAAAATCACAACTTGATTTTTCAAACCCTAACTTGAATTTTAAAAGTAGTAAATAGAATTAATATATTAAATCTAATTATGCTTAAATGAACATCTAATAACAATAAATCAAAAGAAGGAAATTTATACCTCCAAAATATGAAACCCAAACATGAAATAAGCCTCCAAAATGCATGCTTTCCATCTCCAAAATCCATGCTAAATAGGTCAAAGGAAAATGGTAGAGGTTGAATGTTGATTTTTGAGATTTATTTTTGGAATTTTTGATGAATTTTGATGATTTTTAATGCAAAAATGATGGGGGAAAAATTTTGGGGCTACCCATGGAGGGGAGGCCGGCCATGGAGAGGGAGGAGGGTGGAGAGAGAGAAAAAATGTGTGGTATTGTGTAGAAAGTTCATAAATAATGCATTTTTTTCACTTAAACCCTTTATTATCTAACTTTTTCAATTTAACCCTTTTCCTAGAAATTTCTAGAACCATGGAGAGATTTTGGAAAAGATTTTGCATATTACACACTTGATTCTAATATACCATGGCTCATTTTTACAAATTAAAACCATTCAAATTTGTAATTTACACTAATTTAATGCATAAATAAAGCTTATGTTAATATTTAAAATAATTAATTTAGGAAAAATATTTAATTAAAATAAAAATTTATAAGTGAATAAATAAACACCATTTACTAGTAATAACATAATTAAAATAGGTATTTTTGAAATTATAATGAAAAACAATCACGGCTAGGTTTTACGAAAAATACATTTTACTTTGCCGAAAATCATAAAATTCACTTAAACAATTTTATTCATTTAATTATTTATTTAATTATTTTTAAAACGTTACATCATCTCCCTCCTCCATTTCAAGCCTCAAAACACCCCCAAAACAAACCTAAAACCCCATCTTCATTTCACAAATAGCATGCACAATCTTAAGGGAAGAACATTGGACCAAGAAAAATCGAATTTTGAGGACTTTGGGCAACTCAAGAAAATTCTTGAGTTGCCAATTGAGGTAATTTCTGCACCTTTGGAATTGTATTTAAATTCTTTAGGCATCCATATATGTTTAATATCGATATCGAGTGGTTTTGTGAACCTAGAAATTTCTAGATGAGGGTTTTGAAAAAATTTGAATTGTGAAGTGTAATTGAGATTAGTAGAGACCTTATGACCCCTGTAAGGATTGTATCTTGGAATGAAACCATAGGATAAATCCTGGAATACGAACTTAGAAACCCCGACATCGGAAAACTGTGAAAATATGATGGTAATTGGAAATCTGCCAACACTCGGGGACCTGAAAAATTATTTAGCAAACACTAAGATACATGCAGGCACCCTAGGAGCTACCACTGAAACCTGAGACCCCCTGGACTTTTCTTGGCAGCAATTTTATTCCCTTTGGCCGTAATTTGTGGCCTGGGTAGTTTGGAACTGGCTCGTGTTTGTTCTGTGGCTTTATCTCCAGTTAACTAGATCCTTGACGTATGCAACTTTGGCTAGTTTGGCCTAGGGTAAAATCTGGAGCATGTTTTCAAAGTTGCTATCTTGTATGTCGTGATGTTTTTGAATTTAAGTTTTGGTATTTGTCATTGTATTCCTTCGTGTGGTGTTTGAACGCCAACGACTAGGGTTATTGGTTGTGTTTTGCATGCGAGACTATAGGTTTTAACCTATCGGTGTTTCGTGCGACATTTTAGTTTTCGTGCACGATTTCATTTATGATGCTATATATGATATGTAGGTACCTCACGAGGACTCCGAGATGACAAGAAAGCGCGTGGCGTCATCGGCATCGGCAAGCAAAGATCAAGGTGAGTAGATTATATCTACGGGGGAAGTCGGGTGGATGGCGTATAGCACCCCCGCAAAGTTGTGAGAAATGATGGGATGTGATATATATATACTTTTATATGTTAGCGTGTGATACGAACCTTAGCAAGAAAAGCTTTAGGAGATTAGTGGTTAGTGTTAGTGAGAATTGAAGAAAGGACTTCAATCGATTTCTTAGTCACGAACCCCTAGAGTAAAGATTTGCATATACGCACATACACATACTCGCATACATTTACTTCCTTGTGCGTATTGGGGACATATATATATATATATATATATATATATATATATATATATATATATATATATGCTTGGATGATGGGGATGTTATATGATACTTGGGAATGAGTCGATATGATCGGGCATGATGCCGTGAGATATTTAATGTGTGACCGAGATATGTCATGATGTTATAGCGGATTGTTGGACGACGATACCATGTGGATGATGATATATATATGATAGTTTACATATGATCGAGATATGAGATGGGATATGTTATGATATTTATAATGGATCGCTTGGGTGATTTATACTTCTATATGATAATATGTGTTGAAAACATCGGATTGTATGAGGCTGTAGATCAGTAGCCAGATCATGATTATTGTTGATGATATTAGTAGTGTACTAGATTTAGATCAGTACCTTTGCTCACGATATGTGATGATGTGGATACCAGATGAATAATGAGATACATGTGATATTTGACCCGTACCCAGATTTGGGATGCCGTACGATAGATTTACCATACGAAATATAGTTATGAGGATAGATCCGCACTCTTGACTCGAGGATGTTAAATTATTTATTGTATCGTACGTGATACTACTGAGGCAAGATCACCCACTACTAGATATATATATAGATCGACTCAGACTTAGGTGGATTCCCTTAACTTTTTGACTGGGCTCGAGTCATAATAGTTTTCAAAAGTGGAGAATGGTGAGTAATTTAAATACAAAACTGTATGACTCGTATATTGGGTAGGTATATTTTCAGTGTTGCTGTTACTACATCACCTTATGTATATTTATGATGTTTCATTGCATTGCATGCTTGTACATATGTTATCTGTAATTATTATGAAACCCTATTGTCGGGACACCAGCACCATTACCGATGATGCGTATGTTCCACGTACACTTGCTTGCCGGCTCACACACATCATCATCGGTAATTGCCATGTCACGTATACTTTAGAAAATACTATTTCATTGACATCGCTTGCTAACTGATAGTTGCTATATGTTATATCTTTCATATGCTAGTTTAATTATTGCATGATATCAGATGCATCCATATATTCATTGATTATGCAGTATTATGGAGATTTATGCCGGTTTTCATTGTTATTGACATGGTGACTTGATGATTTCGGATTATTCTTGATATTTTCTGAATTTGGAAACCGCATGTGAAAGTTTTGTAAACTGATGAATTATTTTAAAGAGAAAAATGTGGTTTTCCTTGATATGTTGAGTATTGTCCACCATGATATTTTCTCGGTTCTGAGATGTTTTCGAGACCCGATTCGAGGAGTTGGATGAACCGTCTCGGGTACATAGTGGGCCCGGTAAGATACCCCTGAGCAAGAAGCTCGAGTTGTAGACGATGAACCTGGCAGGGGCAGACTGCCTACCGGTGATTTTACCTGGCGCGGCGGATATCCGGAGGATACCGTTCGTGGTCGTGTGATTGATGATATGGGCCGATCTGGACTGACGGAGCCCAAGGTATTGAGATATTGAGACTTAAGACACTAAGATATTAAGATTTGATGATACAGGCCAATCCGGATAGCCGGAGCCTGAGGTATTGAGATACTGAGATTTATATTTTGTGTCGATGCTGGACACTGTTTTATCTGTCGATTTCATTGATGATACGCGATTTATATACATACAGAAATCTCATTAAATAAAGAAAACAGTTGTCGATGAATTCTGTTTCATTTGTAATGCATTCATACATCATATATCTCATATGTTGCTATCTGAGGTACTGACACGAGCATGTAGTATTACATTTATACGTAGATGGACCAGGATATTTATTTGAGGATATTACTTGATATGACCTAGGATAGCGTCATGCATGCGATTTATACTCGTAGATGTTTTCTACTCTTGAGTTGGAAACTCACCCCCGTTGTGCCACAGTTTCTTGCAGGTTTTGCTGTACAGGTTTCGTTGCGGTTTTGCTGGCACACTTTTCCTTCCGGGTGATTGCTTTGGTAGGTGGGTTCTTTTGCATTAGGACCACCATTGTATATTTGTTATTTCAGTTGTATCTAGTAAAACTCCATCAACCAGACTTGTATATTTGATAAAGATAGATTAACAGTGTATATTCTTTCGACCTTAGAGTCGCGCACTGTATTATTATGGTTTTCTGGTGGATATGGGCTTTCTTTTGAGTTTTGATCCTCTCCCTTCGGCGTTGTATATTATATTGCTTGCATGGTTGTGACCGTCAATTGACGAAGAGCTAGCTCCCGCTTGGGGATGCCTTTATTCATTTTATATGCTTTATCAGGTTTGTACCCATTTGGGTCGGTTTTTTACAAAGGAAACTCTGCCGAAATTTTCAGAAAAGACTTGAGATTTTAAAAATGCATACTTCGGCTAATATTGTCAAACTTCTTGCTTTAAAATTGGTTTTTCCTTCACTCTATTGCTTTACTTGGTTTTGATTTCTGGGTTTTGGCTTACTTAGATTACGAACGCCTTGAGACGTTTCGTAGTTTAAGTGCCGGTCATGTTCCGTACTTTTCGGGTCGTGACAAAATTGGTATCAGAGCGTTAGGTTTTACCTCCTGAGTATAGGATGACCCTTGGTTGATGGAGTAGGTGACTCAAGCAGAGTGACGTACCGTGTGTATGTTCCGCGGCATACTTACGATACGATACTCCGCTTAAGAAGCCTTAGGATGTACATTTCCTTGCACAGTATTATATTCATTCCTATGATCTAGCCTCATCAGTACCAGTTTATGGTTTTGTTATCACGGTGGTACGGTCAGAGAGAGCTACGGATAGAGTTGCGGTCAGCACGAGCTCGTCACGGACGAAGACTGATCAGGGCGTGATTCCAGGGACATACGATTGTATAGAGGCGTCTTTTTATGGTGTTTTTCGTGCCCCGAGCATTTGATGGATTGCTTGTATAAGGATTTCTCGGACGTGCAGATCAGCACCAGAGGATTGGGCCATTGATAGAGGCCAGCCAGGATGTGATGACCGTCAAAGCACCAATTATACTTGATGATTGAGGTACTGTTCAGCGTGCGGATGAATGAGCCAGTTGCTGCTGCGAATGAGGAGATATCGCCCCAGATGTTTGGAGCTAATGCTGCACGAGTTATACTTCGAGATATGATAGAAGATCGCTAGTCACCAGAGATAAAAGACTAGGACATGTGATTCATTGCCTACCCCGATACGAGGTCATCAGATTGATTGATTCCAGCTAGAGACGACTTCACGCTGATATGTTAAGAGTCGATATAGACGATCGAATGTCAAGAACCCATTTTCTAAGTTTAAAGTATTCGGAAAACAATGCAAGTAATTCTACGGACCCTCTAGAAGAATGAAAGCCTAACTCGACATAAAGACCATGGAACGCCGGTGAACCTTAGGGTTTGTGGCAGTTCAGCGGTGCCATTAGTGAGGCTTGGGTTTGCCCTTCTACGGTTGGTCCATAGGTGCTGTGGTATATATTCGATACTATTAAACTGTACTCAAGATGTTGAGCTCTTGGGGGATTATGGAACCTTGACGAATCGATCGAAAAGTTCGACATCATTCGAATATTGTGTGATGGGATACATTGCTTGGGAGACTCCAGATACGAGTATAGTCGTTGGAGCATGGTCCATGCAGCCACGATGACACGAGTCCGAAGCAGTCGACATTAGAGAAAAGTGGAGTAAGAGGTTCCTACGAGATCTTGATGAGGGGACGTTCCACTCCACCGACATCAGAGACGTGACATGTATACAGAGGCGTTATATATAGATATATCTCCAGAAGAAGTCGCGATGAGGATGCAGCCGTTCCGGAACAAGAAATAGATATAGTAAAAGGTGATAACCTCTGGAAAGTTCGACAGAGACGAGATTTGGGAAAGACCTCGACAGGACCTTTCTGGAATAATTTATGAGAAGACTTGGACCCATGAGCGGTCCTATTACGCACACCCAGCAGGCCGGAGTTCGGCATCATCGACGAGACATGTTATGAGTGACCACGACAGTTGACCAGAGACTCTTAGAGGATATGCTTGAGCGGGACTATTCCGCCATACTTGATTTCGGTATTTTGGGCAATCTATTCGCATGATTAAGTTTTGATGACTGAGTTTCATGATATTTGTTTTCGTGCACCATAGCTGCACCTAATGGATTGTCACGTTTTTATGCATAGTTATTGCACTTGATGTTGATTTTGTGCCTTAGTTGTACATGTTTATGATTT
Organism: Agapanthus africanus; assembly: GCA_030015575.1. Classification (NCBI taxonomy): domain Eukaryota; kingdom Viridiplantae; phylum Streptophyta; class Magnoliopsida; order Asparagales; family Amaryllidaceae; genus Agapanthus; species Agapanthus africanus. The sequence goes on from CM057347.1 coordinate 53,781,124, forward strand.
CATGGATTGCATACAGCTGATTTGATTTTTGTGCGGGTGGTATGCACTCGATTTGGTTTTGCACTCGGTATAGCTTACATGTGCTTGCAGTGCATTTGTACGTGTTTCGTGCATGCAGTTGCACGCGTTTTTGGATTTTATACACCTTGGTACACTCGGTGTTGTTTTTATACACATTTGAGTTATTGATGCATTTTCGTGCACTGGATGCATTGTATTTGATATTTCATGCACTGGATGCACTGTATGTGGTATTTCATGCACTGGATGCACTGTATGTGGTATTTCGTGCACTGGATGCACTGTATTTGGTATTTCATGCACTGGACGCACTGTATTTGATATTCCGTGCAATAGATGCACCGGATTCGTATTTCGAGCTTTTGTTGCACCAGCTAGGTACCTTGTGCATTGGTTGAACCGGACATATACTCCGTACCCTGGTTGCACCGATCTATGTCTTGAGCATTTGTGTTACCAGATTTGTGTTTTGTGCGCGTCTGCACTTGATGTTCGTTTTCATGCATGTTACTGCACTAAATACTTTTTATGGACCTGACATGCTTGGGTTGGATTTTTGTGCATACTAGGCGCTTGATACTGGATTTTGTGCGCATCGGGCGCACTCGAGTGAGATTTTACTCGTACGTGTTGGATGCCTTTGATTTAGGTTTTATTCGTGCATATTGGATGCACTTGATTTAGCCTTCATTCGTGCAGGACGGATGCACTTGATTTGGATTTTCGCGCATGTTGAGCGCATGATATGAGATTTTGTTTTGTGCACACCGGATGCACTCGATTGGGGTTTTCATTTATGCATGTTAGTTGTGCTGGATTGAGATTTTGTGCACCACAGTTGCACTCGACTTCGATTTGATGTCATTCAAAATATTGATTTAGATTTCATCCCTAGAGTATGTATGAGATTTGACTTGTGCTTTCGGTGTAGTTTTCCTGCACTTTTAATATTTTGATTCGATTTTATGCACGCTGATGCACATGGTTGTGAGATTTTATTCCATGGTATACCTGATTGGATTGAGGTTTATTATATACCATCAATTTCTATTATGATATTTGATATTGTTTCCGTACACTTTGTGCACTTGATTGGGATTCTTGCGCATATTTGGCGCGCTTGATGCGATTTTGGTGCACACCTGATGCACTAAATCGGGATTCTTCGTGCATATCAGATGCACTTGTTATTGTTGTCAAGCACACTCGTTGTCCTTGACTGGTGTTTTCATGCACACCCGTTGCACTTAGCTCTGGTTTTTGTGCACATGTATGGCGCATTCATTGATTTTGGTTTCCGTGCGCACCAGACGCACGTGGCATTCATGTACCTAGTTTGGATTTGATTTTCCTGTGAGATAATGTTTATGATATTTACTATTTGGTATAGTAGCTGGGCGGGACTAGTCAGAGGACAGTTCCTAAGTATATTTTTGCATGCATCGATAGTTATCGAAGGGATTTCCAAAAGAGAGCTATAGTCTCCGTATTCACCAACGTGCCTGAGATGACACGAAACATTTTATAAAGGAAACCCTTCTAAATCATTTCAAAATGGCGGGACATACATATTAAACAAAGAATAAGTATATATATAGTTATTTTCTTACAATAGACGTCCGCCACTATGCCGCGATACGCGCATCGCACAGCAACATGAAAGGTTTGGCATGCATTTCCTTCTGATGTTTACATGTATAGTTTTGATGTTTACATGATTGGTTTCATTTTGGGCTTTGACATTGATGTCTTTGTCATGACTCCGATGATTGCGGGATGCTTGACGGAGTTTTGATTTGGAGTTATCTGCTCATTGTTCATGCGCATGCATTGCGCTATGATGCGTTTTAGGTATTCATGATTTCGGAACCCCGACGACTTGGACTTTTTACTGAAATGTTTTAGTATTTGAGGGGTTTAAATTTAAATTCGAGGACCAAATTTCTTTAAGGGGGAAAGATTGTAACATTTCAGGAAAATAAAATATTGTTTTTGGGAATTTTTTTATAATTAAATAATAATTATTATGAATATTTTAATAATACTGTATAATTAAATACCGATAAAGTGGAAAATATTTGGAAAATTATAGAAATTTCGGAAATGAGGGTGTTTAATATGATTTAGGCGAATTATGAAATTCTATGATTTATTTTGCACTATTTAGTGCTAATCGCGATTAAATATCGCTAATCGCGTATTAAGCTTGTTTTGTGCAAAGCATGCACCATATCACATTTTGACACTTGTTTCATTTCGTCATGGCTTTTTCCTTCTCTTGCATGGTTTTGTTTTAGAAAAAGAAAAGAAAACAAAAGATAAAGATAAGAAAATAAAAGATAAAGAAAACAAGAAAAAGAAAAGTCAAAGAGGTATCATGATGACAAGAGGGATGGGCATGAGAGAGAGAGGGTGGGGGGTCAAACCTAGGGATGGCTTATTGTTTCTCTCTTCATCTCTTCACCATTTCTTCTCCCTCTTCACCCATGGCAGCCCCCATCTCCCCCCTCCACTTTAAGCCTCAAAACACCCCCAAAACAAACCCAAAACCCCATCTCCATTTCACAAATAGCATGCACAAGCTCAAGGGAAGCACATTGGACCAAGAAAAATCGAATTTTGAGGACTTTGGGCAACTCAAGAAAATTCTTGAGTTGCCAATTGAGGTAATTTCTGCACCTTTAGAATAGTATTTAAATTCTTTAGGCATCCATATATGTTTAGTATTGATATCGAGTGGTTTTGAGAACCTAGAAATTTCTAGATGAGGGTTTTGAGAAATTTTGAATTGTAAAGTGTAATTGAGATTAGTAGAGACCTTATGACCCCTGTAGGGATTGTATCTTGGAATGAAACCATAGAATAAACCCCGGAATACGAACTTAGAAACCCCGACATCGGAAAACTGTGAAAATATGATGGTAATTGGAAATCTGCTAACACCCGGGGACCTGAAAAATTATTTAGCAAACACTGAGATACATGCAGGCACCCTAGGAGCTACCACTAAAACCTGAGACCCCCTGGACTTTTCTTGGCCGCAATTTTATTCCCTTTGGCCGCAATTTGCGGCCTGGGTAGTTTAGAACTGGCTCGTGTTTGTTCTGTGGCTTTATCTCCAGTAAACTAGACCCTTGACATATGCAACTTTGGCTAGTTTGGCCTAGGGTAAAATCTGGAGCATGTTTTCAAAGTTGCTGCCTTGTATGCCGTGATGTTTTGAATTTAAATTTTAGTATTTGTCATTGTATTCCGTCGTGTGGCGTTTGAACGCCAATGACTAGGGTTATTGGTTGTGTTTTGCATGTGAGACTATAGGTTTTAACCTATCGGTGTTTCGTGTGACATTTTGGTTTTCGTGTGTGATTTCGTTTATGAAACTATATGTGATATGTAGGTACCTCACGAGGACTCCGAGACGACAAGCAAGGACGTGGCGTCATCGGCATCGGCAAGCAAAGATCAAGATGAGTAGATTATATCTACGAGGGAAGTCGGGTGGATGGCGTATAGCACCCCCGCAAAGTTGTGAGAAATGATGGAATGTGATATATATATATATATATATATATATATATATACTTTTATATGTTAGTGTATGATACGAACCTTAGCAAGAAAAGCTTTAGGAGATTAGGGATTAGTGTTAGCGAGAATTGAAGAAAGGACTTCAGTCGATTTCTTAGTCACGAAACCCTAGAGTAAAGATTTGCATACACGCACATACACATACTCGCATACATTTACTTCCCTGTGCGTATTGGGAACATATATATATATATATATATATATATATATATATATATTGGTATTCATATGCTTGCTTGGATGATGAGGATGTTATATGATACTTGGGAATGAGTCGATATGATCGGGCATGATGCCGTGAGATATTTAATGTGTGACCGACATGTGTCATGATGTTATAGCGGATCGTTGGACGACGATACCATGTGGATGATTATATATATATGATAGTTGACATATGATCGAGATATGAGATGGGATATGTTATGAAATTTATAATGGATCGCTTGGGCGATGTATACTTCTATATGATAATATGTGTTGATGACATCGGATTGTATGAGGCTGTAGATCTGTAGCCAGATCATGATTATTGTTGATGATATTAGTAGTGTACTAGATTTAGATCAGTACCCCTGCTCACGATATGTGATGATGTGGATACCAGATGAATAATGAGATATATGTGATATTTGACCCATACCCAGATTTGGGATGCCGTACGATAGATTTACCGTACGAGATATAGTTATGAGGATGAGCCTGTCAGGGGCAGTCTTCCTACCGGTGATTTTACCTGGCGCGGAGGATATCCGGAGGATACCGTTCGTGGTCGTGTGATTGATGATATGGGCCAATCTGGACTGACGGAGCCCGATGTATTGAGATATTGAGACTTGAGACTCTAAGATATTGAGATTTGATGATATAGGCCAGTCCGGATAGCCGGAGCCTAAGGTATTGAGATACTGAGATTTATGTTTTGTGTCGATACTGGACACTGTTTTATCTGTCGATTTCATTGATGATACGCGATTTATATACATACAGAAATCTCATTAAATAAAGAAAACAGTTGTCTCATTCACGATGTATTCTGTTTCATTTGTAATGCATTCATACATCATATATCTGATATGTTGCTATCTGAGATACTGACACGAGCATGTAGTATTACACTTATACATAGATGGACCAGGATATTTATTTGAGGATATTACTTAATATGATCTAGGATAGCTTCATGCATGTGATTTCTACTCGTAGATGTTTTCTACTCACGAGTTGGCAACTCACCCCCGTTGTGCCACAGTTTCTTGCAGGTTTTGCCGTATAGGTTTCGTTACGGTTTTGCTGGCACACTGTTCCTTCCGGGTGATTGCTTTGGTAAGTGGGTTCTTTTGCATCAGGACCACTATTTTATATTTGTTATTTCAGTTGTATCTAGTAAAACTTCATCAACCAGACTTGTATATTTGATAGAGATAGATTACCAGTGTATATTCTTTCGACCTTAGAGTCGCGCGCTGTATTATTATGGTTTCTGGTGGATATGGGCTTTCTTTTGAGTTTTGATCCTCGCCCTTCGGCGTTGTATATTATATTGCTTGCGTGGTTGTGACCGTCAATTGACGAAGAGCTAGCTCCCGCTTGGGGATGCCTTTATTCATTTTATATGCTTTATCAGGTTTGTACCCATTTGGGGTCGGTTTTTACAAAGGAAACTCTGCCAAAATTTTCAGAAAAGACTTGAGATTTTAAAAATGCATACTTCGGTTAATGTTGTCAAACTTCTTGCTTTAAAATTGGTTTTTCCTTCACTCTATTACTTCACTTGGTTTGGATTTCTGGGTTTTGGCTTACTTAGATTACGAACGCCTCGAGACGTTTCGTAGTTTAAGTGCCGGTCATGTTCCGTACTTTTTGGGTCGTGACACAAACATGTTTTCAAACTAATAAATTCCACTTGCATTGTCATGTTCCTTACTTATGCATTTATTGAAAACATCGATTTCATTGTACATTTATTTCAAAACTTCACCTCCTTTATTTTCAAAAAGGTTTAGATTTTCTGGGTTTCGGCTTACTTGAATTACGTTACGCCTTTAGACGTTGCGTGATTTAAGTGCCGGTCATGAGCCATTATTTCGGGTCATGACACTAAACTAAACAATAGAGCCCAAATACTCTCTTGATGGATATAAACGATCCTGTTAAGTTGATCTTAGTCTGAAATTAGACTAACGTATCCTTAACAAACATTTAAGTTGATCTTAGTTTCAAATGAGACTAACGTATCCTTAAACCCAACCCCAAACCCAAATCTAAGAATTTACGGATTTGGACTAATCCAAGAAGATACGGATTTGGACTAATCCACGCCCTACGGGCGACAACATAAATTAGTCTCCGTATACAATCCACGGGCAACCAAAAACAAAACAAACACACACAACACAAAGTGACCATCTGGAGAAGGAGAAAGTGGTTACCGCGATGCGGTAGCGTAATTAACTGCAGGGGCTTATGCCTGCAGGGAAGAGCGTCCCCATAATCAAAAACCCCTCAACGAGGGGGAATTTTACGAAGTCTGCTACATCGACCGCATCCGTTTAAACCTTCGATATATGGTGTTATAAATCAACTTGGCATCTTCGGAGTGATGGACGGATAGAACCAAATAGCATCTGCCCCCCAAAATTCAGGCCTGGACGTCCCAACGTCCCGGTCGCGTCTTTCGGCGAAGAACAGATTCTGGCACGCCCTATGGGACCTATTCCTTTTTCCACTCCACACTTCGTATGTCGTGTTCGCGAACGAATCGCGGTTTGACATGGTTGCCATTGGATTTGAAGTACTAAGATTTGGTATCTTGCTCTATGCAGAAAAACAAAAGATCAAATGGCTTTCAACTGCACAAGCTGCAACAACGTCAATAACTCTCACTCCGTCCCTGCTGGAGGAGTGACCTACGGGCCCCAAGCGGCCTCCCTTTTCACAATGCTGGTGGAACAGGTGACGCAAGCCACCATAGGGCTATTCTTTGGGACCATGCTCCCACCCATCAGCTTCAACACACCACTGCCATCATAAGAAGCTCAGAAGAAGTCGGTCTTTGATCGGCTCACAACTACTGCGGCCCCTCTCAACAGGTCATCCAAACCAAGTGCCTCAGTCTTTAACAGATTGGGCCGAAGCTCTAATGGGCCTGTGAAGAAGCCCGTGATACCAGAAGGGGTTCTCCCGAAGTGGATAGCCATTCCTGCTCCTGAAGTCGCCAAAGCGGCTTCCCCTGCTAAGGAGTCGGTCATTGTAAGACTGACTGTTTCGGCTCCCGCCCCAAACGAAGTCATCAAAACTGCTCCTCCTGTGTGAAAGTCTGCTTTTGATAGGTTGGCTGTCCCCACTCAACGGACGTCAGTCTTCAAGAGGCTGATACCGGCGAAACTTGACCAAAACAGGGGGCATGATAAGGCCACCCCCGTGACTGAACCAATACCGTCTCCGAGACATGCTCGACGTCGTCACTAGCGCCGAGTGAGGAAAGCTGGGGGCAGCTCTCCTTCTGGACTAACTCCGCCGGCTCCAACGGTGGAAATTGATGCTGCTGTTCCAACTGGGAACAGCTTTGAATTGCTTAACAGGGTACGCAGGAATTCGCCAACTGCTGTGCTGAAAAGGTCTCCTCCACCTATGGAGAATGCCCCAAAGGCGAAGCTGGAGCAGCCTCCTCAGCAGCTGTCCTCTAAAATTTATAAAGTTTGGCGACAGGTCCAGGACTCCGTGGTAGATCAAGACTATCCCCGCCGACACAAAAAAGATGAAGTTTTGGCGAGAAGAGGACAATCCTATCAAGCCACAAAAGGTGTCATTTACCTGGGTGCCCGTTGCAACGGCCCCCTCAGCTTCGACCGCCCACAAAAGAAAGAGGACGGAGAAGATCCCCGCGTCTTTGGCAAATCGCAAAGACACTAAATCTAAACGCCCCAAGTCCAAGGGCATGGTGGTGCACACCATCTATATGGCATCCGGAAAATAGGATAGACGTATCTCCACAGGTCATCGACCGCTTACGCGATCAGTGACTAAGGCTCAGGAGCAACAACAACAAAAGCTCCAACAGATGTTAACAGCTATGGCCGCACACACAGGAACGAAAGCAAGCCCGGAGACATCCTCGGAGCAGCGCCGTGAGCAGGAAACTGATGCCGAATTCATTCGGAGAATGCTTGAGAAGAAGGACAAAGAAGCCGCGGAACAAGTGGCCAATATAAAACAAATGACCCTTCTATTCCAAGATATGGTGGGCATGATGATCTAGCCGGACCCTCCAACCGAAGATCCTCCAGTAATAATTGAAGATGATAGAGGAGAGACATCAAATCCTCCACCGGTTCTATCAGCAGCCAAGGAGGAGACCATCTCTAAAGCCACGCTCGATGATTATATAGCTCAACAAATACGAGCTCATCAAGCGAATGAAGCGGCTGGCCAAGTCGTCAGAACTGGACAACCCTATTCGGGTTGGTACGATCAAATAAAGTACCTATCAGGATATACGATTCCCAAATTCCATGTATACAAGGGGATAGGCAATCCCCATCAACATGTCGCTCAGTTCAGGGCTCTCTGCGGCAACACTGGAGGGGATGATAAGCTACTGCTTCACCAATTCATCGGCAGCTTGGCGGAGACGGTGTTCGAATGGTATTCAGAGCTTCCCAACGATTCCGTCAAAACTTTTACGGAGATGAAGTTGCTATTCACCCAGTGTTTCACAAGTGCTAGCGAATGCACCCCAATCATGGCATTGATCAATGCCAGGGTGAAGTCTGGAGAAACATGGGTTCAGTATGCAATATGGTGGCGGAATCTATGGTCGAAGTGCGAGCAACACATTGAAGAAGCGCCTGTGGTAGGCATGTTCATAGGTACTCTAGACCCTCAGGCGACCATTTCCCAATTCATGATGTTTTTCAAGCCGACCACTTTCCAGGCCTTGATTGACAAATTAGCCCAAATAGACCAGATGGGTCACAGACCATCTTCTTCAAAATTGGAATCTCGAAATGAAAAGGGGAAAGGAAAATCGACCTTCGTCGCCAATGCTCAACAGCAACCCAGTGGTCCAAAACTAACCGATCGCCTAGACGAGAGATGGTGATTCTTTAATGAGAAAATGAAGCTTCCTTATTTATTTCCCCAGGACAAAACGAGGAGATTGTTTGAGCTGGCGGTGCGCAACAGGCTCATCAACTTACCGGATCCATAACGCCCATTGCAACCCGGTGAGGCTAATAATCCCAATTATTGCCCCTATTACCAAGCGATAGGCCATTCAATCGAAAATTGCTTCGTCTTCAAAGGCTGAATTGAGAACCAATACCAACATGGCAAATTCGCACTGTCCTAGAATTGGAAAGTAAACCTGCCCCAGTCGCACGCTCTCAAAAAGGTGGACACACCGGGGGCATCGTGCTCTTTTGTCGAAGAAGCTCCATGGGAGGTCGCTCTTTCAGCCAAAACGAAAAGAATGCTGAAGGATCTCCTAGCATGCCCAGCGATCAGGTGGAAAAATCAGCTAGAACTCGAGATCATCGAGGGAATGCTGAAGCCACGCCCGACGCCAAAAATTGGTAGCAATAATCAAAACGCTCAGGCCTAGCCGTCAAAGTCTTCGAAGAAAAAGAAGAAAACCAAAAAGCCCGTGAAGCCTGCTGACAAGCGCACGGACCTGCAAAAACACATCAACGCGCTGGAAGAATATAATTAGAAGGTGCGAACCCCGGTCACACTTCAAGAGTTTCTCAGCTACGTCCTTGAGGATGGAGATGATGACAATGGAGAAGACTCGTCAGATGAACTTGAGGATTATGTGGCAAGCTGCCATGTGATCTCTTACTCGTCGATAGACTGTGAAGAAGCTCCTGACGCAGTGAAACTGGGGGCAGATCCCAAATCAGAGCTCCTAGGACCGTCAGACGAGATAATTGATGCATTCCTAAACGAAGCTCTTCTGAAAAGCAAGGCTGATTGAAAGCGCGAAATGGCCATATTTGGAAAAGCCAAACGTCGACGACTGGATAAAAGGGTTGAAGCGCCCCAACTAGACCGAGGCAAGCCCGCGACAGACAAGAGCAGGCTTAAAACGAAGAAAAGGTTCACCGAAGCCATATCAATAGGAATGAAGCTGCTACCCTCCGAAGGAAACACTTCTATTGAAATACACCTTAATGAAGAGGATGTGCATCCCAATTACTGTTTATATCATCGAAGGATTGCGCACCCTACTAAAGAATGCAACGCCTTTAAAAATTGGTGGCAAGAGTATGTCGCTCACAGGCAGCACTTCAAGAGGATGAAGTGTGAAGCTCGTCGACAGCGGAAAAATGCGACAGACGAATGTGGAAGAGCTGCCGGCAACTGTTACATGGTTGATAGTAGGGGATCGCAAGTTCTCACCTTCGAGAGTGATTCTGAAGAAGAAATGGCTCTTGGCCCTTTCTTCAAAGAATCCACCTCAGGAAAAGAGGAAGAACCGAAGAGCTGCGAGAACATTTAGCTGCGCAATCGCACATTACCTGAAAAGAATCTCGAACCCGTAAACAAGGGGTCGACCAAAAAGGATAAAGGAAAAGAAAAGGTCCCTGAGGATATCACCCTCAATGACCAAGCCGTCGAAGAGTTGACAGCTAAGGATCCGCCCAAGAAAAACAAGGTGGATTACAATGTTCTGGCACACCTGAGAAAGATACCCTCACAGCTAAACATTCGCGACGCCCTTCTGCTATCCAAAGAGGCGAGAGATTCTTTGATCAAAGCACTACAAAGAGCCCGAGCAATTCCAAGCTTTCCTCGCCGAAGAAAATATGAAGGACGAGCTGGAAGAAGTGCACACAGCTGATATCACCTTCGGCGATGAAGATCTCCTCCTCGAGACGTGCGAGCATAATCGTCCCCTTTATGTCTCTGGATACTTTAATGATATTAAGATAGGCAAGATCCTGGTTGACAATGGGTCCTCCGTCAACCTCCTCAATGTAAGAGTGTTGAAGGAAATCTACATGAGCGTTCAGCACCTTGCTCATGATAAAATCACCATCTCCGGGTTTGACTCCCAGTCATCACGGACGCTCGGGTCTGTGATACTGACATTACATTTTGGGTTGCTCGTCATGGACATCAAGTTTCATGTCATTGACGCCAAGACTTGCTACAACGCTTTGCTCGGCCGGCCTTGGTTACACGAGTACAACATTATCCCTTCTACACAACATCAGTGTATGAAGTACTTCAAATATGGTCTCGAGTACACTGTGACGGGGGAACTAAACCCATTCTCCATGAACGAAGTCCGCAAATGTGAAGATGCCAAGTACTTTCTTTCAGATTTTTAAGACACAGAAAGATGTCGCAAACCTGAGAGCAAACAAAAAGCTATCACCACTATTCCAGTCTTCGGGAGTGACACGGAGGAGGAGGAAGAAATAGTTTATTCAGGGCCGCCCCAATGCAACAAGCCGGGACCGTCTACCCCTATTCTGGTCTTTGGCAGCGACTCAGAGGATGGGGTCAATGCCATATTTTCTGTACAACCATCGATACAAGCCTTCGCTGGCGATAATCGGAGTTTGCAAATCGCCATGGTTCCGCGAGAACATTATAAAGAGCTCGACGCGTTTGGTACCTATAGTGTGCAAAAACTGCAGACATTCTACGTCCCTCCCAGGTGAAGAGATGAAAAGCCGATCCTCTTTTATCGATCAACGGAAACCAAAGTGGAGAAAGAAATTTGGCATGGTGCTGATTCTACACTTGACAGGCTCCAGCCCATCCGTCTACCCATATACTACACAGAAGGATTAAAAGGGCTGTTGAGGTGCCAAGGCGTACTCTTCAAACAGACTGCTCGACAGGCCCAGTTCTATAACAGGATCTAGAGCGCCCCTGGAACTTAACGAAAATTGCCCAACGGGAGAATGGAAACGATCGGGCTTGGATATGTTCAATCCAAGAAACGGGAACGATTCCACGGCTGCTACGTTATATATGACTTTGACGAAGAAGGAGATGTTCTGTTAAAAGACGCTAACCCTGAACCAAAACGAGGTCCCGCTATGAAAATGCCAAGTCCGTCGTTTGAAGAACAGATGGACAAGTTAATAAGGGAAGCGAGTCAAAAGGTCCAGGATGACCATAGCCGTGAAATGGCCATTTACGAGAAAGCCAGGACGCAGCGCCTCCTTCAGCAGGCCGTGGAGAATGACAATGCTCTTCATCGCCAACCTGTCATACAAAAGACCCGGCGCAGAGGTAAAAATAAACCAAAGAACGGAAAAAATGTTCGACAGCAACGTAGCGGATCTAAGAAGCTACGCAATCAAGAATCGAGCAGCTGGGATCCGTTTCTTATAAAGAAGATGGGTCGAGCATATTCTTTTTCCCAAGAAAAGACAAAGAAGATATTCGATCTTGTCATAAAACATCAGATGATGACACTCCCGGAGTCCAAGCACCCCGAGCAAGCAGACAAGGTCTCTCACCCAGACTATTGCTCCTATCACCGAGCAATAAGACATCCTCTCGAAGACTGCTTCACCTTCAAGAACTGGGTCGAAGACCAATATCAACAAGGCAGGTTCGTTCTATCCAGCAGTTGGAGGGTAAGTCTGCCATGGAAACATGAATCAAAAGCCACTTATGCGATGAAAGTAGAAGCAGACCAACATCAGTCTTGGAAGCGATCTTGTACCTGTCACATGATAACGCTGTCAGAAGAAGAACCCGAGAATATGGATGACCTCCCCTGGTGCTTCGAAAACAATGAAGATGAATTGATCTCAGAATTTCCACCGGCACCAAAAGAGCTGGAAGATGGGATACATACTACTGCAGATGACCTCAGAAAAATTGACTTGGGGACGGCAAACGACCCATGGTCGACGTTCGTCAGCGAACTGTTGTCTGAAGAAAAAGAGGCTACGCTTAAAGACGTGTCATGCAGTATAAAGATTGCTTCGCATGGAACTATTCCGAGATGCCGGGACTAGATCCAGAGATTGCTGTGCACAAATTGGCGATATCTCCGGACGTCAAGCCGATCAAACAAGCACCGAGAAGAATGCGGCTCGAGCTTGAGATGAGTATCAACACCGAAGTCAAGAAGCTAATCGACTCCGGCTTTATCCAAGAGGTTCAGTATCCTGACTGGATCGCCAACAATGTCCCAGTAATGAAGAAAAATGGGACGGTGTGCATATGTGTGGACTTTCGGGACCACAATAAAGTTTGCCCGAAGGACGATTTTCCTGTACCGGTTACTAAGCTGATGATAGATAATACGTCCACTCACGAAATTTTCTCCTTCATGGACGGCTCATCAGGATACAATCAAATAAAAATGCATCCCGAGGACCAAAAGCATACCGCTTTCCGGACCCCTTTAGGTATATTCTGCTACAAGGCGATGTCTTTCGGTCTAAAGAATGCCGGTGCCACCTATCAGAGGGCCATGACGAAGATTTTCGATGACCTCATACATGAAATCGTCGAATGCTATATTGACGACCTCGTAGTTAAAAGCAAATCATACGAGGAACATTTAGAGCATCTGAAGATCGTGTTTCAGCGCCTTCGGAAATATAACTTGAAGATGAACCCTATCAAATACGCGTTCGGAGTTTCCTCGGGCAAGTTCCTAGGATTCGTCGTCCGACACCGAGCCATCGAGATAGACCAGTCGAAGATCAAGGCGGTCATGGAAATGCCTCTGCCAAGGACTCTCAAGCAACTGCGGTCTCTCCAAGAAAAGCTCGCGTATATCCGGCGATTTATAGCCAACTCTCCGGCAAGTGTCGTCCTTACAGTCACCTAATGAAGAAGGGAACCCCGTTCATCTGGGATCGCAAATGCCAAAACGCACTGGACGAAATCAAGCAATACCTGCAAAATCCGCCAGTACTAGCCGCTCCCATTAAAGGAAAACCTCTCGTCCTATACACAACAGCTCTCGAAGGTTCCTTAGGCGCGCTGTGGGCACAGGAGAATGACCAAGGAAAGGAGAGAGCCCTCTACTATTTGAGTCGAGTTCTCCTGGGGGCAGAAAGCAACTACTCCTCCATCGAAAAACACTGCCTGGCGTTGATCTTCACGATAACGAAGCTCAGACACTATGCGTTGGCACATGAGGTCCATCTCATATCAAAGGTGGATCCTCTCAAATATTTGATGTCAAAGGCTATATTAACGGGACGGCTCGCTAAATGGGCCATGTTCTTGATGGAGTTCTCGATAACTTATCGTCCTCTCAAGGCAGTGAAAGGCCAGGCCATCGCCGACTTTCTCGCTGAGCATCCGATACCTGCCGATTCTCCTTTGAACCGCGAATTGCCCGACGAGCACGCGTTTGACACGATCGGCGGGGAGAGAAAAGAGAATGATACCCGGTGGGAACTCTATTTCGATGGAGCATCTTCTATGAAGAAGCGCAAACAAAGCACCCCCATAATCAAATCCGGGGTGGGCCTCATCTTCGTGACTCCACGAGGAGGGATAATGCGCTGCCTTCCCCTTAACAGAGCTGAGGACGAACAATGAAACCGAATACGAAGTTTTGATAGGAGGTCTTGAAATCGTTGTCGACATGGGAATCGAAAACCTCCTCATATACGGAGACTCCCAACTGGTCGTTAACCAAGTAAATGGCGACTATCAGACGTGCAAACCGGAGTTGGTAAAGTACGGCGAAAGAGTGCTGCAACTGCTGACTCAAATTCCTTCCTACGCCCTGGAAAGCATACCGCGCGGAAAATAGCAAGGCAGATGCATTAGCCAAGCTCGCTAAAGAATTGGCTGACGACAACCTCGATGACGTGGATCGTTGTGCAAAGCCGTCAGGTTCTTGCACCGGCAGAAATGTCTCCAGAGTCGTCCAAAGAAAAAGGAGTTACCGAGAAAGCGACCCTACAAATAAAAGACCAGGAAAAGGCTAAGGATTGGAGAGAAGTCTTTATAGACTACTTCAAATCCCGTCGAACGCCTGAAGATGCATCCTCAAGACATCAGCTCATGAAACGAGCTCTGTCTTTCGCCTTCGTCAATGATACTCTGTATAACAGATCGTTTGATTCTCTGTGGCTAAGATGCCTGGGACCTGAAGAGGCAAGGAGAGTCGTCCAAGAAACTCATGACGGACTCTGCGGTTCTCACCAAGCCGGGCCGAAGATGAAACTAAAGATCAAAAGGATGGGCTACTATTGGCCCACGATGATCCAAGACTGCCTAGAATACGCGAAGCAGTGCCACTCGTGCCAGATTCATGGGGACTTTGTCCATCAGTATCAAAATCCGCTACACCCAACGGTGGCTAGCTGGTCGTTCAAAATGTGGAGAACTGATATAATCGGCCCCATCGAACCAGCGTCGTCCAGAGGACATCGGTTCATACTGGCAACAACCGATTACTTCTCTAAGTGGGCAGAAGCAGTACCACTAAGAGAAGTGAAGATGGAGAATATCCTCCATTTCTTCAAGACACACGTCATTTATCAGTTCAGCACTCCGCGACGGATTATCTCCGATAATGGGCCAGCCTATAGAAGCCACAAGATCAGCCGCTTCGCACAACAGCATAACATAGATTGGAGATACTCTTCGGTCTATAATCCCCGAGCTAACGGTCTAGCTGAAGCTTTCAACAAGACCTTGACGAAGATCATGAAAAAGATGGTGTCCAAGAATAAGAAGGACTGGCACGAGAGACTGCATGAAGCTCTCTGGGAGTATCGAATTACGTTCAAAACGGCCACAAACACAACGCTGTATGCATTGGTATTCGGTACAAAAGCGGTACTCCCTCTCGAGATAGAGTTACCCTCCTTACGAGTGGCGGTTCACTACGAGCTAACCGACGAAGAAAATGCTCACTTTCGTCTTGAGGAGCTCGACGCCCTTGATGAAACCCGGCTCATTGCGCAACAAAATCTGGAGACTTACAAAGAAAAGATGACGCGCTCATACGAAAGATTGACTAGGCTGAGAACATTCCGCCAAGGTGAACTCGTGCTAGTGGTCAAGAGACTCATGATCCCCAATCATGCCAAGGGGGGAATTCGAGCCGAACTATGAAGGGTTGTATATCATAGACAAGGTCTACCAGGGTAGAGTCTATCTACTCATGGACATGCATGGTGAAAGACCTTTCAGGCCAATAAACGGTCGCTTCCTAAAAAAAATACTGCGCCTGACGAGTCACGGCCTAGGTCAATGATAGATAACGACGCCTATATCCGTTCACTATCTTTCTAAGCCTAAACTCTATAGTAGTAGCCGGCAAACGGACCGAAATGTCCTAAAACTAACGATGGACCGAAATGTCCTAAAACTAACGACGGACCGAAACGTCCTTAAACTAACGACGGACCGCAGTGTCCTAAAACTTGCAGCTGACCGAGACGTCTATAAACTACTACGGACCACAGCATCCCAAGACTGACAGAAAAAAAGGGGTATGTCCACAAGCGAGATAGGCACGGATGGAAACCCGAAAGGGCTCCGTGAGTAAAAACAGCAGTACTACCGGCGAGTTTTGTGAAAACCCGAAAGGGCGCAATCTCGTTAAAAGACACTTGCAAGGTCCTCTTGACCCTGTAAGGAGAAACCGCCTGCGTGAGATCCTTACAACTCACAAAGGAGAAACACACTTAGGGATCCCCACAATTCCTAAAGAGAAATTACACTTGCGAGATCCCCACGACTCGTAAGGAGAACCCTCTTATGAGACCCTCACGGCTCATAAGATTCAAAAGCCTTAAGCTACAGGGATCTGAACCTGTTCTTAAGCAGTCATACCCCCCGATTTTGCCTTACAAGTGGTTCAATGCTGACCCTTGTATACAATCCACGGGCACGAATAAACATTTCTTTAGCAAAGTCCCACCAGAGACTGGGGATATGCTCACATGGTGAACAACCCTTGTAAGTCTTCTCAACTTATAAGGAGAAAATACTCTTGTAAGATCCTTACGATTTATAAGAGACCATACACTTGGGAATCCTCACGATTCTTAAGGAGAAAACGCACTTACGAGATCCTCACGACTCATAGGGAGAAATACCTTTGTGAGACCCTTACGGCTCATGAAGTCAAAAGCCTTAGTCGACAGGATCTTAACCCTATTTGCTAAGCCGCCTTTGCTCGAACCAACAAAGGCAAATGATGATTCGCTCCTGGCAATATCCCAGTTATAGCGATGCTGATGCCGAAATCGGTGTCAAATCCCAAACTCTCAGCGAAAAGTCGGCGAGCCACAAATGCATATGAAATAGCCGAAATAATGGGGCAACTTGCAACAAAATCAGCAAGTAAAAATGTATGCATACAAAATAGCCGAAATGGTTGGGCAGCTCACAACAAAAGCCAGCGAGTAAATAAAAAAAATAGCCGAAATGATTGGGCACTGCGAAAAATAGCCGAAATGATTGGGCAATCGCGACTTTCGCGATATAAAAGCTGAAATGATAGAGCATCGCGGAAAGAAAAATATATAAAGTGAAACTTTTTTCCCTACAGGTGAGATCACATTGATCCCTGTATACAATCCAGGGGCACAAATAAAAAGGGAACCATACCTTCCCACCAGACTCCATCAGAAAGAGAGCCAAATCTCGACGGTTTACAGACAGCCTAGAGATCACTAACAGCGTTCCTCCTCATTCCAGCAGGATTCAGACACGACAATCAACCTTGGAGCTATGGCAAAGTCTTTGTTCCAAACCTCGACGGTTCACAGACAACCGAGAGAGCAAATCCTGGCCCCGTAGAACACGGCTAATGTCAATCCTCACCCCGTGGGAAACACCCAAAGCAAATCCTAGTCCCGTAGAACATAGCTAATGTCAATCCTGACCCCGTGGGAAACGCCCAGAGCATATCCTGGTCCTGTAGAACACGGCTAATGTCAATCCTGACCCTGTGGGAAACACCCAGAGCAAATCCTGGTCCCGTAGAACACGGCTAATGTCAATCCTGACCCCGTGCGAAATGCGCAGAGCAAATCCTGGTCCCGTAGAACACGGCTAATGTCAATCCTGACCCCATAGGAAACGCCCAGAGCAAATCCTGATCCCGTAGAACACGGCTAATGTCAATCCTGACCCCGTAGGAAACGCCCAGAGCAAATCCTGGTCCCGTAGAACACGGCTAATGTCAATCCTGACCCCGTGGGAAATGCCCAGAGAACCCCCTGACTCCGTGACATGCGAATAAAGTCAACCCCTGACTCCGTGAAATGCGGATAAAGTCAACCCCTGACCCCGTGAAATGCGGATAAGGTCAACCCCTGACTCCGTGAAATGCAGATAAAGTCAACCCTCAACTTCCCCGTCAAAGCAATTCTTTGATTCGGGAGCAAGTCAAATCATCAATCACTTATGGGTCCTCTCGACTTGTAAGGAAGAAAATTCTCTTTTGTGATCCTTACGACTCTCAAGAGAAAACACACATAGGAATCCTCACGATTCCTAAAGAGAAAATTACACTTACGAGATCCTCACGACTCGTAAGGAGAAATACCTTTATAAGACCCTCACGGCTTATAAAGTTGAAAAGTTTTAGGTGGCCGATCCTAACCCTGTCTCCCAAGCCATCGTTACCTCGCAGAGAGGTCAAGGCAGATTTTCTACGGACCACACTCTCCGACAAGAAAGGAAACAATCATTTACGAGTCCTCTCGACTCGTAAGCAAGAAAAACTCTCTTATGAGATTCTTACAACTCTCAAGAGAAAATATACTTAGGAATCCTCACGATTCTTAAGGAGAAATTATACTTACGAGATCCTCACGACTCGTAAGGAGAAATACCTTTATGAGACCCTCACGGCTCATAAAGTTAGAAAGCCTTAGAAAGCAAATCTGAACCTGACTCCTAAGCCATCGCTATCCTACAAGGAGATCAAAATAGATTATCCACAAAATGCATTTACTAAAAGAGACACACCACCATGAAGCAAAATATATCTTTTATTCATGAATCAAAATGAATAAAAAGTACAATTTATGGAAGAATAAAAAAAATACTCTCATTCAGGAGTATGTACAAAAGAAGAATAAAAAGAAAAATATACAATTTTTTCAAGCCAGCGGACGATTTAATAGATTTGCCAGTTCATCCTTTTTCCGCTGGGCCTCGGCTTCATGATTCATTATGGCTAAGAGACGGGCCTCCGCTTGAGACTGTTGGGCCTGGTACGAGGCAAGCCAACTTTCAAGCTCTTTTTCGGTAACTTTATAAGCTTCGACCATTTCACGAGTAAAAATTACGGCTTTATCAATGGCTACCACCTCCCTGACAGCTTCTTGAAGCACCCGCCAAAGTTCATACGCCCGAGTGATCTTGGCCGTAAGATTAGCTTGAAGTTCCCCCAGCGCAGTTGAAGCCAGCTTCCTCTCTGAAAATTTTCGGCTGAGCCTCTTCTCGCATGACAGCATATTTGCGGTGCACCATTCAATCAGCCCCCGCAAGCTCGCCTTTGTAGCCACAACCTCTGAAGGAAGGCGCGTACATTCAAGACTATGCAAACAAGCCTCCACCCGACGACAAAACTTAACCCAGACTTGCACCAATATTTCACTATGGTAAGCAGCAAGAAAGGGGAGAGAACTGTTGGCTTCGGCGGCAAATTCTTCGGCCGTGATCAAACTGCCAATACGAAGGTCTTCGATCAGAGCTGACAAAGAGTGAAAGCTTAGCTTTGCCATCCGTTCCGAGGCACGTAGAGCATAGGGGCCGGGTGGCATGACGATGCGAGATTCCAGCGTGGTAAGAACTGGCAAAGCTGTTAAGATTTATAAACAATCAGCGAAACTTGCAAGCAAAAAGCAGATGGAACAACGTCGAAACTTTACTTACCCACAGTCATGCAAGAAGGGTCCAAAATATCCCCAGGCCAGTCAAGAATCTCAACTTCGTCGTCGGCTTCCATAACTACACAAGGAATCAATATCGTTATACAAAATAATAATAATGCCGTGAAAAGAAGGCAAATAACACTAACCTTGCCCAGAAGATAGGACGATGCGTTGAGGGGATATTGCCTGCGGAGCGGCCATCTCTAGCAGACGCTGAAAAGACTTCCTGGGGGACAAGTCCGCGATAGATGCTGCCAATCCTCGTAGCTCTGAAAAGACAGAAAGGTTCAGATAATGAAAAGATCATTAAAACAAAAGATAGAAGAATACCTTCGATACTCCTCCCGCTTTAGATTCGAGAGATAGCAACTTCGGCGGCCTCCTCCATGCCCCCAGGCACATCATCGGGGACATGGGCCAGTATAACAACTTCCAATTGGGGAGCAGTGGCCATCGCTACAGACTCCAATAAAAGGATGGTGGCCTCGACTACCTGTCCCATAGTCTCCGGGCTATCCCCATAAAGATCTATTGAATACGCGGCCAATGAAGATGCCTCTTCCGGGAGAGCAAGCACCGGGGGAACGGAAATCACCAATGGAAGCTCCGTGGCAGGAAGAACAGCTGTATCGACCCCCTCCACACTTACTACTGTCTCATCGGGGATATTTACAGAGTCCATAGTCAAGGCGCGACTCGAACTCAGATCCTCTGCCATTGCCAAAGTCCCTGCAAAGTTTTCATGAAGATAAGGATATATATATATATATATATATATATATATGTATGTATGTATGTATGTATGTATGTATGTATATGAGCAGTGCAAAATACTACAAAAAGATATATAAGTATACCAATACGCAAAGGAGCTTCTAGTTTGGCTTTTTCAAGACGGCGTTCCTTCTCAAGAATTTGTGCTCGCCGGGGTGCGGGGTAGACTCGTGGCCACTAGTCCACAACGACAGCGCATCTTCGGCATCTGCCGAGATAGGCTGCTTAAGGGCTATCTCGCCTCTCTCTTCCAAAGGACCTATAAATATCCACCGTATTGATGGAGGATCTTCGTAGAAGATGACGGCAGGATAAGGCCTCTTTAGGATCCTTACATTTTCAGTCTCATCCTGGGAGCGTCTTATAGCCTCAGCCAATTGTGCGGCTTCCTCGGCAGATGAACCTGGAAAAAGAAGATCACCATCCGGCTCTTACATAGCTAGTGGTTCATCTTGAAAGATAGGCTCGGATTCCGCTAAAAAGTCGAGCAGATTGGTGACCGTTTTCTTTCGCCTCTTTGACCCAGAACTAACACCAGAAGACGATCGCTTCTTTCCCCTCAGTGCTTTGCTGCGGTGTTGACCACTTCGCCTTCAGTATCCTCTCTCGGCGGTGCTACTGATGAGGATACTGCCATCGCTGACGCCGCAGCCGATGAAACTGCTACCGGCGCTTTATCAGAAGCCCTTGCCTGAGCTCTAGTGCACATTGGCATACCAACTATCGGAGTCAAGTCCGCATCCGCCGCCTCAAGAATGAGTACGGTACCAGTATCCCTCAAGGAAGGGCGAACCATTGTCCGCGGTCGCGGTGGGACTCCCGTAGCCTAGAGCGGAGCGGGAGCTCTAAGCCTAAAAAGTATCCTCCTCTCCTAAGCAATGATTGGACTAACCCGGTGGCGATACCAACCCGTGAAAGCCCCCACACACTTCGGAATGTAGTCGGCCTCGGGGATCATGAAATGAGAACCGGTGTTCAGCCTCATGAAATGGTGGGTGGCGTCACGAACAGTTTCCAAAGTAGGGCTCCACTGTGAACGCCTCGAAGGGGACACCCTGATTATATCCCAGTTGCCGGGCAAAGTGGTGTGGTTGTACCGCATGAAAAGAGCTGCATTGTTTCGATGGAACACCAGATAACCGGGTCTGATCGAGTACAAGTGCATGGCTTCCATGGGCTTCAAGGAGGGTGCTCCCTCTTTCGATAAGTCAAACAACTGTTGAACAGGTCCCGAAGGAGCAAAGAGGATTCGATCACTAAATACCATTCCGTCTTCGTTGGTATACGGATTGAGCAGCACACGAAGAGCCCCTAATTAAGTCAGGTCAAGAGCGGAAGCGTCCACCAACCCCATGAGCCGCGGAAAGGTATAAGCATCATAAAAGCTGGGTCTCTGGTGCGCAGCAAATGCCCCTAGCACGTGCATCGCAATCCATGACGTAAAGTAATGAAAAGAGAAACTCACTACGTTCATGCCTGGGGTTGAGGTATGGGCTGTAGTGCTTAGCCCATGGTACAAATGCGACAGCCCTGTAATGCCCACAGCTAGTCGCATCCCTTCAGCAATGCGATGAGCAGGGTAAATGACCGAGGCTCTCATGAATCGACGGTGCGTTGGAACGACAAACCAACTGAGCCAAATGCTGATAAAGCCGATGAAGAAAGTTTCTTCATCTATGCCAGGAGCTGCGATCGACTCAAAAGGTACAGCTGACAAGACTGGAATGTAGAACTGGGGCAAATCCTCTTCTCTAGCAGGTAGCCTATTTAAACCAAACCCGAAGGGTTCGTTGATATTCGCGAACTTCGGAGCCGCCTTTGATAGAACGTCTCCACGAAGGAAGCAAGTGATAAAGCTTTTAAAAGTGACGCCCTGATCTTCTGACTCCGTGAACAGCTTCTCAAAAATCCCCAGAGTCTTGATTAGACTCGGGTACTTGCGGCGGACGGTATTTTCAGTCGACAAGCCGTCAAGCGTAGCGGGCACAGTCTCGAAGACATACTCGTCAGGCAACAATTCTTCATAAGGCGTTCCCCTGATCGGTAAACCCGAGATCTCGCGAAACTCTTCCAAAGAAATTGAAACTTCGCGGTCCCCTAACAAGAAAGTGTTGGTGGGAAGATTCCATTGATTAAGGAAAGCTTTAACCCACCATACATGAGGAGACTGATAATAGAATAGAGACGCGTACACCGCCTGGTAAAGCCCGACCTTCTGCAATCGCGCACGATGGGCGGACAAGATGTAACGAGCCCAGAGAAGATAGCCCGTAGGATGGCGAGAGGTAAGCCCTATCTTGTAGACTTGTCCCTAGGGCTGGGCTTCACCTTGGCAGATACGATGCCCTAAGATGTTTATGGCCGGCACAGGCTGGTTTGGTATCCCAGTTGGTGACGGCTCAAGCCGGCCTGTAGGAGTCCAATCCGCCACCTCTACAACAAAAGCAGTCCGCGGACGGTCCATCAGCAGGAATGGGCGGATAGGTTCTGTGGGCACATCGCAAAGAAAGCTTCGGCGACCGCGGATGATATGACCATACCAAGTCCCCCACAAAAGTAAGTTGGTGCAATCCGGATCATGGGCCCTGATCATTGCCATCACTTTTTCATCCGACGGTGATTGAGGAAAAGCTGCCTCCGAGCGAGTAAAGGGAAAGTATGGAAGAGAAACCATTGTGCCTGAAATAAAGGAAGGAGAAACTGTTAGTGAAGCCCACACGTGTATATATATTTATAAATATATATATATAAGGACAGTGGAAGAAAACGACAAACAACTTATTTTCTGGGACCATGGGTTACAAACCACATGGGCCCCACAAAATCAATATGGCGGCTCACTAATAATGAGGCTGAGCAATCATCATGAGAACAAAAGAAAGATTCTCAATAAATTCAAATGACTCTACACATTCCCCCAAGGAGAAAACCCTTTACAGGAATTCTGTGCAAATCGAGAAGGATCTCTGCAAGAACAACTCAGGATGAAAAATCCCAAGAAGTCTTCTTTTAAGAACTAAGTTTTTTAGAGGAATTAAATTCCTTTTAAACAGAGGAATTAAATTCCCAGAAAAAATTTCAGAGCTAAGCTCTTTGAAATGGAATTAAATTCCAGTGGGAAGACAAGTATCATCATCAATCCCCTAAGATCAGAGAAACCCTAGCAAAAGGGGTTTATTATTTAAAGATTGGACATTTTTAAAGAACTTAGAAAGATGGGTTTTTGTTAAAGGGAAAAACCCTTGGTGTGGATTTAAAATACAAAGAAAATTTCTACAAGAAATTCCTCGGCCGTTCAAGATCCTTACCTGAAAAAGGCAATCTTTTGTTGATAGAGTTAAACTCTGAAAATTTTTGGAACAGAGAACTGAGCTCTGAGGAAGAGAATTAAATTCTCAAAGGAAGATGAACAAGGAAGAAGATGAAGGAGTGGAGGCACTGCTGAAGAGACCCTTGCATTTATAGGATGTGATGGCAAACGGTTCATCTACCCCCTTCCCTAGGCAGATCAAACGGCCACAAAAGTTACAGCGTTGCACCCACGTGCAAACACGTAAGAACAACGCTGTGGGGGCATTTTTCCCTCATAAAATACAAGGAAAAATCCCAATGGGGCATCACGTGCACACACATGATCGGGGGTCACGTGATGGCTTCCTGAGGGCTCTGAAATGATAAGAATTGAATCCTAATCAAATAGGGTCACGTGTCCACACGCGATGGGCCTTTAACCCACTGAAAGGAGTTAAAAAGTATAATAAAACAAGAAAAAACCCTAATGGGGCATCACATGCCCACTGTTCATATCATAATATTGCATTATTATATTCCCCAGTCCTAGTTATTTTACAAATAAACAGGTGCTTTTGACCCATATCTGCTACTTAGTTACAGGTTACAGGTTCTCGGAACGAAAACAGTGAAAAAGATAAAAGACGATGCAAAAGTGAGACTATGACCAACAAATAGAAGGATCTTAATAAAGCCTACAGGAAGATCAGTTCACAAAGTACAAGGCAGCGCAAGATTCAAGACTTCGTCACGAAGCAACGGTAAAAGTACACTACAATTATTCACTGTGGAATCTGGAAGAAACCTAGAAGCCAATCTGAGAAAAAGAATGAAGAAACATGAAGGAAACAAGCACCAGAACAGCCCCAGAAAATATGAGCACTCAAGCACTCTATACGGCCGCGGAACCGCGGCCAAACCATTTGATTTAGTGTAGGTTTTATAGATCAAAAATATATGTTACTGCAATCAAGAACGGCGTCGCTTGGTAGCTAGCCGGTGAATACGGGTCGGTCCACAGGGATGTTGTGAATTTCCTAATTGTTCTTACGAGTTAATTCCAAATGGTGTGAATGGATCAATTAAATCTAAAAACTAAATTAATCTAGATCTAAATCTTGCTAGGGTTAGGTTTAGGTTAAGTTTGGAAAGTCAATAAATCTCACCGTTTTCTATACCCATATGAAGATCTATTAGGAGTTATGGTAATTATTAATAGAGGGGATTAGAACCATTTGGAAAGATGTTTCTTCCTCTAGGTTCTTGCACTTCCTTTATTAATCCTTACCCTAACCTCCATGGAAAACATGCGCAACCGGGCCTTTATACTACGGTATCACCGCTACCTCGAGGGATAGGATGCCGTAGGGAGCGGTATGTGCATGTATGCATGGAGTCCTATTAAAATATATGACGGGCAAGAAAGGGGTGAGAGATCTTCATCTCTCAAACCTTCCCCAAATCTAACCCTAACAAGCGAGGAGACTACTCACTCATTAGGGAATTGAAAAACATTTATCTAGGGCAGAGAATAAAAGATCTAACTAAGGCAAGGAATTAAAATTACCTAGGGCAAGGAATTAAATTTATCTAGGGCAAGAAAAATAAATTAAGAACTTACAAATTGATGCTCTCCAAAACAAATCTGAATTTTATTAAAGAAGGGAGGCATACCTCAAAAGAGGTATTAGAGTCTCTATTTATAGGACATAGAAATCCTAGGGTTACAATTGACTCGCACATCTGCTATTACAAAAATACCCTCTAAGAAAAGACCTAGTCAACGATCCGCGCACCGCCACAACTTTCTGCACCGACACGGGCTCTTAATGGCCGCGGATCCACGGCCAAAAGCAGGGTTTGGCCGTGGTTCCGCAGCCGTATAGAGTGCTTGTGTGCTCATATTTTCTGGGGCTGTTCTGGTGCTTGTTTCCTTCATGTTTCTTCATTCTTTTTCTCAGATTGGCTTCTAGGTTTCTTCCAGATTCCACAGTGAATAATTGTAGTGGACTTTTACCGTTGCTTCATGACGAAGTCTTGAATCTTGCACTGCCTTGTACTTTGTGAACTAATCTTCGTGTAGGCTTTATCAAGATCCTTCTATTTGTTGGTCGGAGTCTCACTTTTGCATCGTCTTTTATCTTTTTCACTGTTTTCGTTCCGAGAACCTGTAACCTGTAACTAAGTAGCAGACAAGGGTCAAAAGCACCTGTTTATTTATAAAATAACTAGGACTGGGGAATATAATAATGCAATATTATGATATGAACAAATACCCCTAAACTTATCTTTTGCTCGTTCTCGAGCAAACCTAGTTTTATTCTCGACAAAATCCTAACCTCACTTTCGCAAGGAATCGCGATTGCACTGAGCTCGTGCAACAAGCCGTTAAACCTCTAGGTGTCCCTAGTAGGAGGAGTGTTGTCTCCTGAGGGTTTTCAGCGGATACTACCCACAAAATCCTATCAATTAGGCCCATTGACTTTTATTCTCCAATTAGGTTTTCTAACAAGGAATTCTATTATCTTCGCCTCGTAAATTATCCATCCATATTCTTCACGCTTCCTCATCATTTAATTTAAGATTATATATGTTCTGTAGACTTACTTAGCTTTTGGCATCTCTTAAGTTTTCCTTCTAGGGTTCTATCTTAACTTAGGAATTTTTATCATCTCTATTAAAGATATAAATCATATTCTTCATTCCTATCTCTTATCTAAATCCCAATCATATACCCCTACGTGTGTGTATATGTCACCCCTACACTTGGAATTTCAAATCAAGCAATCATACTCTTGTCCGTTGTCCAAAGCACTTTTTAATTGGTGAATTTTTAGATGAATTTCGCTCACACATCCTTCATGCGACCGTTAATACTTCTTGAGGTACCAACAACCGATTACAAGATGTGTTTGCACATTAAAGCGTAATTCCTAGTTTTGTAACACCTAAGGCTTTTAGCAGTGACTCCCAAACCAGTTGGTCTAAGGCACTAGGTGATGAAGCACCCTCGCTAAATATTTTTCTATATTTGCAGCCTTAAGTAAGCACAAAAACCAGTGTTCATTTTTTATTATCTCTTTATTCACACTTGTATATATTTTTTTTATTTTCTTCGTACTAAGGACTTTAGACAAGAGCATTTCAAGGTCTCCTATACTATTCCAAGTTTCAAGGTTCGTGTTTGTGCAAATTGTAGGGTATACATTTTCAGAATTCAGACTTAAGCTAGGAATTATTTTTCAAATTTATACTTTAATAAAAACATCAATACTTTTCCCTTATCTTGACTTAGCCCAAGAAGTGAACTCAAAATTTGTCTATTTCTAAATAAACTAAAAAGACATAAATTTTCTACCGTTAAATTTTAAGAAAGGTTATTTTTAGGGTTTTTAATTTACTAAGTATAAGATCTAGTTGTTCCTATCTAGTCAACCTTTTTGTCAAACTCAAATCAAATATGGCCAAAATTGAATACATTAATTTTTATAATTTTCAAAAATTTTCAATTTTTTATGGGTTTTAAAAAAAGTATGCAAATGCAAGAATATACATATGAATGCGAAGGAAGAAGGCTTACCGAGCACCCACATGTGACCAAGGGTCACATGCTGACACGTGATAAATCCTGAGTTCTTTAAAACAACAGAATTAAATTCTGATTAAATGCTTAATCAGTAGGTCACGTGCCACCACGTGATAGGGTCTTAAAACTCTCTGAGTTAGAGGAAAGAAAACCCTAAATGGGGCATCACGTACCCACACGTGACAGGGGGCCACATATCCTAAAGATCTCTGAACTAATAGAATTAAATTCTAATTAAAAGGTCAATCGGTGGGGTCACGTGCTAACACGTGATAGGCTCTTAAACCTTCTGAACTAATAGAATTAAATTCTAATTAAGGGAAATCAAAAACCCTAATATTTCCTTAGATTTTTCCAAACAAAATCATTGCGCTCTGTAAAGTGGAGCACTGTTGGATTAAAAATCCAATGGTGATTAAAAATCACCAATTTATAGAAAGATTCTATACAAGGAGATATTTCCCTGAAATTTGCCAAGAATAACAGACAGAATATCTTTTGGATTAAAAATCCAATGATGAATAAAATTTACTGAGTGATCTAAAAGATCATGTTGGTTACAAAATCAATCAAAATCTTTCAATGAAAGATTGACTAAACAACTGATTCTTTTCTTTCTCCTATAAATAGGTGCCAAGAAGAGAAGAGGAAAAAAATATACAACAACAGAGAAAAAAAGAAGAGAATTTAATTCTCCACAGAGAAAAGAAGATTTCTTGAGAAAACAAAGAAACCCAAGGTAAGAAAGGGAAAGAGATCATTCTATAAGCTCCCACAAAACAAAAAAGAGAATTTAATTCTCAAACTAAGAGTTTAACTCTTCTGAAAAAGAACTTAGTTCTTCCTCTGGTTGAAGATCTACAGAAGTATATCTCCCCATAAGTTGAGAATTTAATTCTCATCGGGGAGATTCTACCATGCAGATCCAAAACTTAGAGCGAGAATTAAGTTTAAAGAATTTAATTCTTCCAAATACATGGGAATTTAATTCCTCTAAATAAAATTAGGGTTTAACACAATAAAAGAATTTAATTCTTCCAAATACATAGGAATTTAATTCCTCTAAATAAATTAGGGTTCAACCCTACAAAAGAATTTAATTCTTAAACAAAGGACTTAAACTTTTCATGCACGTAAATGCATCAGTATCCAACCTGATCATGTGTGTCCACGTGACTCCCCTCCTCGGTGATCAAAAAAGAACGAATGAAATTGGGTCACGTGCTCCCACGTGACCCTCGGATAAATTCCTCAAAATAAAGAGAACAAGGCCAAGTCAGAACATATTTTAGGCGTCTCACGTGTTCCCGCGTGACCCCTAGCAATTATCAAGCAAAATAAGATTCTACCCAAAGGCAATGCCCACCTGAAGGATGCCTTACGTGCTCTCACGTGACCCTTGAACAAACTCTTCAAAATAAGAAGAGCAGACCAGACTGTGGGCATCATCACATGTCCGCACGTGATAATCATGGAAATTAAGTGTTTAACACTTACCTGCATATTCTAAGAATAAAATAAAAAAAGTTTAGCCCAATTCTCAGGCGCCTCACGTGATCCCACGTGAGCGCTTCACTTTTAGTGTTTAACACTATTTTTGAGTGCCTCATTTTTCTAGTGTTTAACACTATTTTAAGCATTTCATCCCTAGTGTTTAACACTATTTTAAATGTATCACATGGGAACACGTGACCGCCAGATATGTGCTAGTGTTTAACACTATATGCAAAATAGTCTTAGCCCAAATTAGCTAAGTCTTCCAGAGGCAAGACTCCCCCTTTTAACTGAACCTTAAATATACCCTTGTCTTTCAAGGTTGATCATCTCATATGGCATATAAGTGCTCAGCACTCAATAAAAAGATAAAAAAATGGTCAGAACCCAGACCCATGCTTAGCACTGCTAAATAATGGGGGGCTGTGCCCAAAAAAATGTTCAACAGTCCAAACAAAGGTCCAATATTTCAAACCTAATTGGACTTAGCCCAAGCTGGCCATAAGTCCTCAATTCAGATTTAACTGAGCCCATGTGCTCATAATCTAATCAATTGATCTTAGTCCCAAATTGGACTACAGATCTCCCAACCCACATTGGTTCAAAGGTACATCTCTTCACTCCACTGATATTTGTCGTTGTAATCTTTCAACGTCTTCAGAGAGGTGACAGGTCCTGACAACCAGACACTTTATGGACTGTGGGGTCCTTAAGCCCATGGACTATGATGTCCTTAACCTTAGACTGTGGGGTCCTTAAGCCCATGGACTATGATGTCCTTAACCTTGGACTGTAGGGTCCTTAAGCCCATAGACTATGATGTCCTTAACCTTGGACCGTAATGTCCTTAAACTAATTATGGACCGAGATGTCCTTAAACTAACATTGGACCGTAATGTCCTTAAACTAACAATGGACCGCAATGTCCCTAAACTAAATAATAGAGCCCAAATGCTCTCTTGTTGGATCTAAACGATCCTGTTAAGTTGATCTTAGTCTGAAATTAGACTAACGTATCCTTAACAAACGTTTAAGTTGATCTTAGTTTCAAATGAGACTAACGTATCCTTAAACCCAACCCCAAACCCAAATCTAAGAAGATACGGATTTGGACTAATCCACGCCCTACGGGCGACAACATAAATTAGTCTCCGTATACAATCCACGGGCAACCAAAAATAAAAAAATAACACAACACGAAGTGACCATCTGGAGAAGGAGAAAGTGGTTACCACGATACGGTAGCGTAATTAACTGCAGGGGCTTGCGCCTGCAGGGAAGAGCGTCCCCACAATCAAAAACCCCTCAACGAGGGGGAATCTGACGAAGTCTGCTACATCAACCGCATCCATTTAAACCTTTGATACATGGTGTCATAAATCAACTTGGCATCTTCGGAGAGGTGGACGGATAGCACCAAATAGCATCTGCCCCCCGAAATTCAGGCCCGGACGTCCCAACGTCCCGGTCGCGTCTTTCGGCGGAGAACAGCTCATAACGGTTCAAGAAACTACTGATAACACTTAGCAATAAATCTCAGCAACCCTGACCAGGGATTTCCTGTTATGGCCAATTGAGTACAGTACAACATCAACCCCCTATACCGGGAGAGACGAAATCCCCTCCAATCGCTCACTGCCACCATGTTACTCGGGACTGTACCGAAAAACCACCGTTTTGCACGTTCTCTTGAACGTGGTAAGGTGGAAATCAAAGCACAGTGGGAATCACACAAGACTCCATGACGATCTCTGGTCAACAGATTAACCTGCACCAGTGTCACCAGATAACTACTATCTGACGTAAGGTATATCACCATCTAGGAGTTCTCGGCGAGTCCTGTTCAGTGTACCCAGTCTCTACTGAGCACCCGCATACTATCTTTGATGTCAAACACCAATGGATGTGGGATCATCCATCGCCCATCATATGGGTCAAGATACGTATACGCTAGTCTTCTCTGTAATATCGATGCCCTGTCTCGATACTCCTACGACTAGGAACAATTGTAGGATGAACTTCCGGACTACCCTGGCCCCACTAGTATGATCTTCATCATAATCTTAGTAGTCAAGTACACATCCTAAGGGTTTTACCAACATGTAAGAGCAAGACAGTATCATAATACAAATCTACATGTTAAGATAAAGTGAAACCAGATAGCATACTATCATGTCGAGTAAGAAAGTCCTCTCTATATATGTACAAGCATCCACTATAATATACATCACATGTACAACAATGGCATATAGGGCATACATATAACTAACAATCACCCACTTGCCCTAAGGCCAGCTGTTGTAGTATCTCATACCCAACATACCGAAGAGTCTCTCAAATTGTGTCTGGAGAATAGCCATTGTGAGTGGATCCACTGTGTTATCCCTCAAGTCTACTCTCTTGTCCTTGATCTCCCGGCGATCAACTATCTCCCGGATCAGGTGATACCACCTCAGAATATGCCTGGATCGCTTATGGGACCTGGGTTCCTTGGCCAAAGCCACCGCTCCATTGTTATCGCAATACAAAGGTATTAGATGCTCGATGGACGGAACCACACCAAGTTCGGTTATGAACTTCTTCATCCAGACAGCCTCTTTGGCAGTATCGTTGGCAGCGATGTATTCAGCCTCCATCGTCGAGTCTGCCACGGTTTCCTGTTTAGAACTCTTCCAACAAACCGCCCCTCCATTAGGGGTGAAGACAAAACCTGAGACCGACTTAGAGTCGTCCTTATCACTCTGGAAGCTCGAATCGGTAATGGACTCCATTTGGAGTTCTCCTTTACCATACACCAAGAACATATCTTTAGTCCTTCTCGAGTACTTAAGAATGTTCTTCACAGCTGTCCAGTGATTCTCTCCAGGATCTGCTTGATACCTACTCACTACACCTAGTGAGTATGCTACATCGGGCCTAGTAGATAACATCGCATACATGATAGACCCGACTGCCGAAGCATAGGGTATCCCTTACATGCAAGCCCTCTCCAAATCAGTCTTGGGAGACATCTCTTTAGAGAGGGTGATTCCTGATATCATGGGTAAATTCCCACGCTTGGAATCTTCCATACTTAAGCTCTTTTATATGGTGTCAATATACCTGGATTGGGACAATCCCAAAATCCGTTTAGATCTATCTCTATAGATCTTAATTCCCAAGATGTAGGAGGCATCACCTAGATCTTTCATTGAGAATCTTTGTGATAAGAAGAGCTTGACCGAGTGCAGCATAGGAATATCATTTCCTATCAAGAGTATGTCATCTACGTACAATACGAGGAAGACCACCATACTCTCTGCCACCTTCTTGTATACACAAGGTTCATCTACGTTTTTGACGAAGTCAAACTCTTTGACTGCGACATCAAAACAGATGTTCCAACTCCGCGATGCCTGCTTTAACCCGTAGATTGATTTAAGCTGCTTGTACACCTTTCCGCTGCTCCCACTATCTATGAAGCCCTCTGGCTGAGTCATGTACACGCTCTCTTCTAAATCACCATTTAGAAAGGCGGTCATAATTGTAGGGTTGCTGGGCACACGCACAACGGTCTACGATGCATCAACCATGCCCGATTTAAAAATTAGCCGTGTCGAACAACCCGATACGAGAACTTTAAACTAGAGATTAGGCGAAAACAAGCATGTTAAACTCTTTAACACTAAGTGAGAGGGATTACAACCTTGTAGATCTGGCCCATCGCTTCTTAAGCTCCGTGTTGAGGTCCCTTCGCTGCGATCATCGTGTTCCGGACTCTCGAGAGGCTTCACGAAGAGAAAGATGCAGTCTTGCTTCCGATCTTTGATAACAAAGATGATCTACCTTGAAGTTTCATTAACACAAGCTAACACTCACTAAATGAAGTGAACACTCTCATCTAAAGGGCAAGGATAGATGAGGATGATGAAGTAGGATTTTTGCTCTCATTTATAATCTTTTTCTCACACATAATCATCACTCAGAAAAAGCTAGAAAGCTTTTTCCATGAAGAGAAGAAGGAAGAAGAAGAAGCCTTAATCCTTTTGTGATGAATAATGATAGTCTTGATAAGGTTAGAAATGCAACCATGGTTCAAGTAACCATTGTAGAGATTTTACTAGGGTTAAGGGTTAGGGTTTAGTTAAAGAAATATCTTGCAAAATATCTTTTCCAAAACAAAAATAAAAACCTTCTAGAAACTTCTAGAAATGATTAACCCAAATCAAACCCTAACCATGTTTAATCTCCACTAAACATGTTGCATTAATAACCATATCATGTTACAATATTATATATCACATATATAATATTTATTATAACAAAATAAAATAATACAATTAACATATATCGCATATATATCAATGTATTACCCGAGTGAGAAAAAGAATCTTTTAGTGAGCTAATATTAGTTAATGTAATTTAATATATCATATATATTATTATACATTAAATTATCGAATCAACACTTGATCCGACAATCCGGCTATATCGCATATAACCGACTAATATCTCATTTACCGATTCATCGAATCAACACTTGATCCGATGACCCGGCTGATATCAAATATCGTGAGAATAGAATACGGTATCACATATCGCATTATCCTCGGTCCTACACATATCACATATGTGCTCCTACTCCGTTTTGCCTGAGCCAAGAAACCTCTGTGTAGGACTCTAAAGAATCGTTAATACGCCGGCAGTAGGTGATGATCATATCAAACACCCACAAGCTGCAAGTGTTAGTGTATATGCCCTAGAGGCCATTGCTGTATCATACTAGTTTGTATATTACTTAATGGAAGCTTGGGATATTCACAGTTGTATATACAATATTGCTCAAAATAGTAGTATGCTACTTGGTTTGTTTCTACTTCAATGTGTACATGTGTTTATTTTATTATATCACCTATACGCATTAGTGGAGCCCTTAAGATCTTTGCTTGATTACCAGCGTTGTGATGGCAGTCACACTAGTAGGGGCTGGGTAATCTATAAGCACATCCTTATGCAGGTTCCTAGTCGCAGGACTATTGAGACAGGGCATCAATACTCCGGAGTAGACTAGCGCATGCGCTTCTCATCCCAGAGTGGGAGATGGTCTGTCCCACAGCCATCAGTACGTCGTACTGGAGATAGTATGCGGGTGCTCGTTGGGTTACGAGTACACTGAACAGGACTCGTCGGGAACTGACCGGTTGGTATTATACCTATCGTCAGTTATCAATTCCCAGGTGACATGAGTACAGCTTAGTCCGCTGACTTGACACTGTCACTTCGCCTCGAGTGTGTTCCCACTGTACATAGATTACTACCCTACCACGGCTCAAAGGAGTCGTGCAAACAGGTAGTAGTTGGGTGCAGTCCCGAAGCACTTGGAGGCAGTGACAGTTAGACAGGATTCGTCTCTCCCGGTATTGGGGGTTGACATCGCGCTGTGTCTAGGAGAGCCATTACACGAGTAGTCCCTGGCCAGGGCAAGCGAGATATACTGATAGGCTTCCAGTGTTATCTCAGGGTGTTTTGGGCTTCACTCTGACACGACTTGTACCGCTATTAGGGGACTGACGTTTACCGCCCCCTAGGCCCGCCATGCGATGTATCAGACGAACAGACCTGACTGTACGGAGACTGTCACATTCAGGCTCAGTAGGAGTTCAGATGGGTTTCACCTCGTCAGTCTTCTTGTCGGCATCTACCTGGGGACCGTTACGCATAGCTAGTGCCGCTTGCGGTCTGTGGTTAAACCCACTGCCAGCGTAGTGTCGAGTCTTTAGAGTCCCACACAGAAAGCTATTCGCCTTAAGGCAAAAGAGTAGAGGTCGCATGGTTTTGCGACAGGTCGCATGGTTTTGCGACAGGGTTCGGTCACATCCGTGCACTTGTGCACGTACAGTGTCCGGACAGTTAACACTAGCGGGCTTTGGTTTAAGCCAGATCCTAGTGTATGTTTTGGGATTGATTTTATCTCGTTTGTATTCGTGTTCCTCGGAACGCGGATGCGGGTGTGTATGCACAGTTGACAGAGAGACAGAGGCAGAGTATTCTCATTGGGGTTGTTGACTGTTGACAGTTGACTGTTGACCATTGACTTTTGCTTAACCCTAATGAGAATAAGATATATGATTAACATTAATATTAATTAAGTATTATAGTGACATGGTTGTTGAGGGGTTGACTTTGTTGACTTGTTGACTTTGTTGACCGGTTGACTAGGTTGGACTAGTTGACCATCATCATGACAATGGCTATCATTCCATAGCAAAGACTTTTGCTTGCTTGTTTATTTATGCAAAATGAGTGCATGAAATGATATAGCCATTTTGACTTAACCATTTACACAATACTTGATTACTATTTTTGTTATGATGGCTTTTGGATTATGAGAGGTGAGAATGAGAAGAGTATGGTTCATTCTATCATTTTGCTTTCTCTCTCTTGAGCTCTCTCATTCTCAAGCTCTCCCTCTTCCTCTTGCTCTCTCTACCTCAAGGCAAACCATTCTCATGTGTTGAGACTCATTGCCTTAGAGATAAAAAGACACCAAAACATTCCTCTACTCATTCTAGTTCACAAGGCCTAGCAAGCCAAGTGATCTAGTTTCTTCAAAGTTCGAAGAAGAAGCCAAAGGTAGAAGCTTTCGGGTGGATCCATCTTCGGCGCAAGGAGACGACGAGGTGAGGCCGATCTGTACACCGGAAGGAGTCGAAGACGAAGGAGTTCAAGAAAGGTATAGCCCCCTAACCGAGTAGGTAAACTCTTGTTAGGTTGTTAGTTAGTAGTTTAACAAAGATCCGGTTTTGAGTCCATGTTACCGCCTCTAGAAAATTGTTTTTCATCAAATTCCGCATGCCCGTAAGTACCGGGAGAGGTAGCATGGACTTACAGTGGTATCAGAGCCTAGTTAAACTCTATCTAACATGTTAGCATAGTAACTAGAAATTCGATCGGAGAAAAAGTCGCGAAATACACCCCGATATCAAGCTTGCTGTCGATTTTCAAAGTTCTGTAAAAATAATAAATCATGCTTTAAAAATCGACTCAGGGTTTTTATAGTCTACTGTAGAAAAACGGTCAAGAGATCCCACCAAACCACCGCGGAAACGCGGCAATAGCTTGCTATTGCCGCGGTTCCGCGGCCGATTAAGCTCCTCTCTGGATCGTCTTTACTGCAGTTTGTTAAGTGGGGTATTTTGGGAATTTTGGTATATGTTTTTTCGGCCCAGATTTTCCAGAAAGAAAATTTTGTTTTTGGGGCTTTAAAAACCGTATTTTGATCGAGTTTCTAAAGACTTAAGCTGACGGGTATTTATCTGTGATGTGATATTTGTATTGAACGTCTGCTAATCGCTATATGTCGATTAGTGGGGGGTTATACAAATCTGTGATCTGTAGTGTTGCTGGAATGTGTATATGAATTCATTGGATTGTCGAGGGTGAATAGCCGGGGGGTTGTGAGACAAGAGTTTTCTTTTCTTTCAATTCATGTAAATTTGTAAATTGATGTAATAATTATTTGTATGACCGCACAACCGGGTCGGGGTTGTAGCCGTCATTGTATAATTTCTTTTTACTGTTTTTACTCCTAGGATAGACCCATGGAGGGGGTGCACAAACTACCGGGTATCCCGAAGTGCCGAGTGACCTACTCACGGTGTTGAGGGAGGTTACTTCGCTTCGGGTACTTGGCGGGTAGTTTGCCGCACCCGTAGGGGTCTTGGGTGGGGTATTGGCTATTCATCGCGACCGTGTAATCTGCTTTTCGTTACAGGCTCGTACGAATTGCGGGTTCCTAGTATATCCAATATATTCATCTGTGATCTGAAATGGCTATCATTGCAATATATATATATATGATATTATTTAGGCGTTGCTTATGTTTTACAGCCGCGCTAGCCCAGCCCCCGCTCTGTCGTTAGTTAAGTAACCTAACGAGTAATGACGGGGCCCCGTGGCGAATGCGAATGGCATAAGCGTACGTCATATTTTGGTTGTTTTCTGCAATGGTAGGATTTAATGATGGGACGCATTAAAAGAACTAATGCAAGAATATCACGCATTAAAAGAACTAATGCAAGAAAAATAAACCAAGTAAAAGTCGTTGGAACACTTTCGAAAAACCACTCGGTTCTTTTCAAAACCAACTTTTAAATGCGGAGTTTGAGCCACTCCTTTTAAAAGCTATCTCGTTCCATCGATTATATCAAGTTCACTACGTTCACGGTTTTGCCAAAACCATTCGTAGCCCTCCGTCGTTTCACATGAATAGTCAATAGTATTCAAGCTATGTATGTTGGCCAAAGTCAAGGTATAGTGATTGGTAGCTATTGGGTATTCATGTGTAGCATAGATAGATGTGTTGGTTTGGGACAGTCGTACTGCCATTTTGGCCAAAGTCAAGGATAGGTATGGGTGGATCCAAATTAACCTGGAGAATGACGGGTAGAACTTGACATGTGACTTATGATATTTTGGCCAAAGTCAAGGTCATAAGAGCATGGGGCAAAAATCCACATCGGCAGTTTCAAAAGAACTGAAACTTGCTAGTGTTGCATACCATTTGGAGTGTGATGATTCTGGTAGGATTCCTTCAGTTTCGTCATGCGATGATATTTGGATCCCGATCCTACTGTGAGTATATGCTACTCCTCGGGAAATTTCTCACTTAACGATCAATGCTATAAACCAAGTAGGTGTCTAGAAAGGTGTTAGCGGGGCTACGCCCACAGGGAAAAGAGGTTATTTAATTAAGGAACTTCACGAAAGCGTTGGAAAACCTCCCTCGAAGTACCGACACTGGCCTGGCTGAACGGTTAAGCAAGTATTGTACGGTGAGATTGATCCTGACTAATTCTTCCTTTTTTGGTTTGAGGAGGGATTCGAGAAACAGTGGGAGCCATCCTGTTTAGACAAATTAAAAACCACTCTAAACTTGCAAGAGCTTCATGCTGAGTGTTTCTTCTCTCTCCTAATTGCAGCGACCAATCGACATGACTGGACTTAAGTTACTTCTAGATAAAAACATACTGACAGGGTCAAACTACAAAGATTGGCTCAGGAATGTCAAGATGGCAATCACTTACGACAAGCTGGGGTATCTTCTTACCACCAAAGCTCCCCCTGTCCCAGGTCCCAAAACCAGCGTCACGGATAAAGGAATCCGTAAGACCTGGGAACTAGATTGCGCGAAGGCCAAGTGCCTCGTGCTTGCCTCTATGGACAACGAACATCAGAGGAGGCACGAGAATATGGACCTTGAGTCCATATTTCTCCATACAAAAGAACTGTATGGAGAGTAATCTCGTATCGCAAGATACGAAGTGTCGAAGAAGTTATTTTCGGCAAGGTTGGCCGTCGGATCATCGGTAGCGGAACACGTGCTTAAGATGATTGGCTACATTGAAGAGCTCGCGGACCTTGGGACCACGTTGGAGAATGAGCTCTATATGGACTTGATTCTCCAGTCCCTTCCTTCCACTTATGCCCAGTTTATCCTGAACTTCAACTTACAAGAAAAGGAAGTTGAACTTTCAGAACTCCTCAACATGCTGAGGAGTGCAGAGGGCACCCTACAGAAAAGTAGGGAAACATCCACCTTGTTTGTAGGAGGATCTTCCTCTTCTAGGTCCAAGGCGAAAGCCAAGGGAAAGAAGAAGAAAGCCCCCGCCAAACCAAGGGGCGGTGTTAGTAAAGTGGATACGAAGGGAAAGGCAAAAGCAACAAAGAAAGTGGAAAAGCTTGTGGATAAAGAAGAATGCTTTTATTGTCATAAGAAGGGACACTGGAAGAATGATTGCAGGGCTTGGAAAGCCAGAACACAGGAACTGAAGCAGGTTGCGGCTTCAGCTTCATGTGTGTATGTTATTGATAACTGTCTTTCAATAAACTCTACTTCCTGGATATTGGATACCGGATCAGGATCTCATATCTGTAATTCTTTGCAGGCGTTGAGAAACCGTAGGTTTTTGAAGGCAGGTGACATGACCCTCAAAGTTGCAAACGGAGCTAGCATGGATGCTAAGGCCGTGGGGGACTATCACTTGGGAATGTCAGATGGACATGTTTTGGTTTTGCGTAATTGCTTTTTTGTACCCAACGCAACTTGTAATATCATTTCTGTATCTTTGGTTTCTAAAGAAGGTTATGAATTTGCGTTTGTAAGCAATGTTGTAAACATTCACCTTAATCAAGTTATGATTGGGTCAGGTACATTGAGCAATGGTATATACGTATTAAACCAACCACATATTTTCAATGTCCAGAATACACACAAAAGAAAGTCTCCAGAAATCAATCAGACTTTCTTGTGGCATTGTAGACTGGGTCACATCAATGAGAGAAGGTTGACAAAGTTACATACAGAAGGATATTTGAATCCGTTCGAATATCAATCGTATGCCACTTGTCAATCCTGTCTCAAAGGAAAAATGACAAAGACTCCGTTCACTGGACACGGAGTAAGAGCGAGCGAGCTCTTGGGACTCGTACACAGCGACGTGTGCGTTCCAATGTCTACACATGCGCGAAGCGGTTATTCTTACTTCATTACTTTTACGGATGACTTTTCAAGGTACGGTTATGTCTTCTTAATGAAACATAAGTCCGAAGCCTTTGGAAAATTCCAGGAATATAAGAATGAAGTAGAAAAATAAACCGGCAAAAGTATCGAGATTCTAAGATCGGATCGAGGTGGTGAATACTTGAGTGCCGAGTTCCTGGACTATTTAAAAGGGAACGGAATTCTCTCTCAGCTTACTCCTCCATACACTCCGCAATATAATGGTGTATCGGAGAGACGGAACCGAACCCTATTAGATATGGTACGGTCCATGATGAGTAACGCTGAGTTACCACGATCATTCTGGGGGTATGCGCTAGAATCAGCTGCATACCTTTTGAACCGAGTTCCCACTAAGACTGTGCCTACCACACCATATGAGATGTGGTGCGGGAAGAGGCCCCATCTTAATCACATTAAGACATGGGGAAGTCCAGGTTTTGTCAAAAAGCAGCATGCGGACAAGCTCGAGGCACGCTCAGTACGGTGCAAGTTCGTGGGATATCCAAAGAACTCCAAGGGATATTTCTTCTATTGCGAAGAGGAACAGAAGGTTTTTGTTTCTCGTCATGCCCACTTTCTAGAACCCCAGTTCTTAGAAAAGGAAATTAGTGGGAGCGCAGTAGAACTGGAAGAAATTCCAGAACCACAGACTATTACTGAAAGCTTAGTGGAACCAGAGGGTTCAAAAGAACAGGACATTCCTACACCACTCCGCAGGAGTAGTAGGCAGTCTCATCCGCCCGAGAGATACTACGGTTTTCTCATAGACGGGGATAGAGAGGATTGCATCATAGATTATGATGAGCCTACTAGCTTCCAGCAGGCCGTTCAGAGCGTTGACTCGGTAAAATGGCTAGATGCAATGCGGACCAAAATGGAGTCCATGTACACCAACAAAGTATGGATGTTGGACGTTGTTCCAGACGGGGTAAAACCCGTAGGATGCAAGTGGATCTTCAAAAGGAAGATTGGTGTAGATGGACAGGTTGAGACCTATAAAGCTAGACTTGTTGCAAAGGCTTTTCGTCAAAGACCTGGTTTGGACTATGACGAAACCTTTTCTCCTGTGGCTATGCTGAAATCCATTCGGATCCTTCTTGCCATTGCTGCCTTCCACGATTATGAGATTTGGCAAATGGACGTAAAGACCGCTTTTCTAAATGGAAATTTAGAGGAGTGTGTCTATATGGACCAGCCAGAGGGTTTCATTCAGAGTGGGAGCAGCGGAAAGGTGTGCAAGTTGCTTAAGTCCATCTATGGACTAAAGCAGGCATCGCGGAGTTGGAACATCTGTTTTGATGAAACAGTCAAAGA
This sequence comes from Agapanthus africanus, assembly GCA_030015575.1. NCBI lineage: Eukaryota > Viridiplantae > Streptophyta > Magnoliopsida > Asparagales > Amaryllidaceae > Agapanthus > Agapanthus africanus. The sequence goes on from CM057347.1 coordinate 53,821,583, forward strand.
ATTTGGTTTTATCAAAAATCCAGATGAACCATGCATCTATAGTAGATTTGTAGCGAGAACTGTAGTATTCCTCGTTTTGTACGTGGATGACATTCTCTTAATAGGAAATGACATTTCTATGCTACAATCTGTCAAGGGGTTCTTGTCACACAGGTTCTCCATGAAAGACCTGGGTGATGCCTCCTACATCCTGGGGATCCGGATCCATCGTGATAGATCCAAGAGGATATTAGGACTTTCACAGTCCAGGTACATCGACACCATACTGAAAAGATTCAGTATGGAAGATTCCAAGCGCGGTAACCTACCGGCTTGTCACGGGATCACCCTCTCTAAAGAGATGTCTCCCAAGACTGATTTGGAGAGGGATCGCATGTCTATTATACCCTACGCTTCTGCGGTAGGCTCTATAATGTATGCGATGTTGTGTACCAGACCGGATGTAGCTTATGCACTTAGTGTAGTAAGCCGGTATCAGTCAAACCCCGGGGAGAAACACTGGATAGCGGTAAAGAACATTCTCAAGTACCTGAGAAGGACTAAGGAGATGTTCTTGGTGTATGGCGGAAAAGACCTCCAGATCGAGGCCTTTGCTGACTCCAGCTTACAGAGTGACAAGGATGATTCCAAGTCCATGTCGGGTTTTGTCTTTACCCTCAATGGAGGGGCAGTGTGTTGGAAGAGTTCCAAACAGGAAACCGTTGCAGAGTCGACGATGGAAGCGGAATACATCGCTGCATCTGATGCCGCAAAAGAAGCTGTCTGGATGAGGAAGTTCTTGAAAGAACTTCAGGTGGTTCCGTCCATTGTTGATCCAATACCTCTGTATTGCGACAACAACGGGGCAATAGCTTTAGCGAAGGAACCCAGGTCCTATCAGAGATCCAGACACATCTTGAGGCGGTATCACCTGATCAGGGAGATCGTGGATCGCCAGGAGATCGAGGTTCGGAGGGTTGCTTCAGAAGATAACACTGCAGATCCATTCACCAAAGCCTTGCCCCAGACTCAGTTCGAGCGGCTGATCGAGATGATAGGTCTTCGATACGCCAGTACATGGCCTTAGTGCAAGTGGGAGATTGTTAGTGTATATGCCCTAGAGGCCATTACTGTATCATACTAGTTTGTATATTACTTAATGGAAGCTTGGGATATTCACAGTTGTATATACAATCTTGCTCAAAATAGTAGTATGCTACTTGGTTTGTTTCTACTTCAATGTGTATATGTGTTTATTTTATTATATCACCTATACGCATTAGTGGAGCCCTTAGGATCTTTGCTTGATTACCAGCGTTGTGATGGCAGTCACACTAGTGGGGGCTGGGTAATCTATAAGCAGGTCCCTAGTCGCAGGACTATCGAGACAGGGCATCGATACTCCGGAGTAGACTAGCGCATGCGCTTCTCATCCCAGAGTGGGAGATGGTCTGTCCCACAGCCATCAGTACGTCGTACTGGAGATAGTATGCGGGTGCTCGTTGGGTTACGAGTACACTGGACAGGACTCGTCGGGAACTGACCGGTTGGTATTATACCTATCGTCAGTTATCATTTCCCAGGTGACATGAGTACAGCTTAGTCCGCTGACTTGACACTGTCACTTCGCCTCGAGTGTGTTCCCACTGTACTTAGATTACTACCCTACCACGGCTCAAAGGAGTCGTGCAAACAGGTAGTAGTTGGGTGCAGTCCCGAAGCACTTGGAGGCAGTGACGGTTAGACAGGATTCGTCTCTCCCGGTATTGGGGGTTGACATCGCGCTGTGTCTAGGAGAGCCATTACACGAGTAGTCCCTGGCCAGGGCAAGCGAGATATACTGGTAGGCTTCAAGTGTTATCTCAGGGTGTTTTGGGCTTCACTCTGACATGACTTGTACCGCTATTAGGGGAATGACGTTTACCGCCCCCCTAGGCCCGCCATGCGATGTATCAGACGAACAGACCTGACTGTACGGAGACTGTCACATTCAGGCTCAGTAGGAGTTCAGATGGGTTTCACCTCGTCAGTCTTCTTGTCGGCATCTACCTGGGGACCGTTACGCACAGCTAGTGCCGCTTGCGGTCTGTGGTTAAACCCACTGCCAGCGTAGTGTCGAGTCTTTAGAGTCCCACACAGAAAGCTATTCGCCTTTAGGCAAAAGAGTAGAGGTCGCATGGTTTTGCGACAGGTCACATGGTTTTGCGACAGGGTTCGGTCACATCCGTGCACTTGTGCACGTACAGTGTCCGGACAGTTAACACTAGCGGTCTTTGGTTTAAGCCAGATCCTAGTGTACGTTTTGGGATTGATTTTATCTCGTTTGTATTCGTGTTCCTTGGAACGCGGATGCGGGTGTGTATGCACAGTTGACAGAGAGACAGAGGCAGAGTATTCTCATTGGGTTGTTGACTGTTGACTGTTGACAGTTGACCATTGACTTTTGCTTAACCCTAATGAGAATAAGATATATGATTAACATTAATATTAATTAAGTATTATAGTGACATGGTTGTTGAGGGGTTGACTTTGTTGACTTGTTGACTTTGTTGACCGGTTGACTAGGTTGGACTAGTTGACCATCATCATGACAATGGCTATCATTCCATGGCAAAGACTTTTGCTTGCTTGTTTATTTATGCAAAATGAGTGCATGAAATGATATACCCATTTTGACTTAAACCATTTACACAATACTTGATTACTATTTTTGATATGATGGCTTTTGGATTATGAGAGATGAGAATGAGAAGAGTATGGTTCATTCTATCATTTTGCTTTCTCATTCTCAAGCTCTCTCATTCTCAAGCTCTCCTTCTTCCTCTTGCTCTCTCTACCTCAAGGCAAACCATTCTTATGTGTTGAGACTCATTGCCTTAGAGATAAAAAGACACCAAAACATTCCTCTACTCATTCTAGTTCACAAAGCCTAGCAAGCTAAGTGATCTAGTTTCTTCAAAGTTCGAAGAAGAAGCCAAAGGTAGAAGCTTTCGGGTGGATCCATCTTCGGCGCAAGGAGACGACGAGGTGAGGCCGATCCGTACACCGGAAGGAGTCGAAGACGAAGGAGTTCAAGAAAGGTATAGCCCCCTAACCGAGTAGGTAAACTCTTGTTAGGTTGTTAGTTAGTAGTTTAACAAAGATCCGGTTTTGAGTCCATGTTACCGCCTCTAGAAAATTGTTTTTCATCAAATTCCGCATGCCCGTAAGTACCGGGAGAGGTAGCATGGACTTACAGCAAGCGGTCAGCTAAACGTAACAGCCACCCAGGTATTGACCGCTCAAAAGATCAACAAGCAAGCCTGTACATTCTCCTGTGAATCCAAACAGTAACACTCCCGTACAGTCCGGTCTCGTCGTCTGATATGTCGCATATCTCGCCTAGGGGTGGTAAACGTCAGACCCCAGTAGCTTGATAAGTTGTGTCGATATGAGCTCTATAACAGTTCGAGAAACTACTGATAACACTTACCAGTAAATCTCAGCAACCCTGGCCAGGGATTTCCAGTTATAGCCAATCGAACACAGCGCAACATCAACTCCCTATACCGGGAGAGACGAATCCCCTCCTATCGATCATTGCCTCCATGTGATTCGGGACTGTACCCAAAAGCCACCTTTTTCACGCCCTCTTGGACGTGGTATGATGGAAATCAAAGCACAGTAGGAATCACACAAGACTCTATGACGATCTCGAGTCAACAGACTACTCTGTACCAGTGTCACCGGAGAACTGCCATCTGACGTGAGGTATAATACCATCTGGGAGTTCTCGGCGAGTCCGTCCAGTGTACCCAGTCTCCACTGAGCACCCGTACACCATCCTTGATGTCTAACACCGATGGATATGGGATCATCCATCGCCCATCATATGGGTCAAGATGCGTATATGCTAGTCTACTCTGGTGCATCGATGCCCTGTCTCGATACACCCTCGACTAGGAACAGTTATAGGATGTACTCGTCGACTACCGTGGCCCCACTAGTATGATCTCATCATAGTCCCAGTAGTCGAGTACATTTCCTAAGGGCTTTATCAACATGTAACATAGAGACAATCAGAGTACATGTTAAGATAAAGTTCAACCAGATAGCATACTATCATGTCGAGCAAGAAAGTCCTCCCTATATATGTCCAAGCATCCATTACAATATGCATCGTATGTACAGTAATGGCCTCTAGGGCATACATATAACTAACAATTTCCCACTTGCACTAGGGCCATCTGTTGTGGTATCACATACCCTACAATTAGCTGCAGTTGAAGTATCTCATACTCAACCATCCCATAAAAGTCTCTACTGGGAAAAAGGCATTTGTGAGTGGATCCGCGCTGTTGTCCTCTGTGTCTACTCTACTAACCTTGATCTCCCCGGAGATCAACCATCTCCATGATCAGGTGATACTGCCTAAGAATTATATCTGGATTTCTGATGAGACGGGGGTTCCTAGGCCAAAGCCACAACTCCATTGTCACACAATGGTAGGAACGAAGTTCATCTCATGAACTTATATATATCCAGACTGCCTCTTTGGTAGCATCCTTGGTAATGATGTATCTTGCCTTTAATCGTCTAGTAAGTCACGGTATCTAGCTTAGAACTCTTCCAACATACCGTCCCTCCACTGAGGGTAAAGACAATGCCTGCGACTGACATTCAGTCGTCCTTATCACCCTGGAACCTTTCCAGTGATTCTCCCCAGGATCGATTGATACCATCTCACTACAACTAGTGAGAATCCTAACATCCATTTAGATCTATCTTATAAATCCAAAACCAGGATTCAGGAGGTATCGCTTTGATCCTATATGGAAAATCCTTGTGATAAGCGGAGATTGACCGAGCGTAGCATAGGAAACTCCTTCCCTATCAAGAGTATGTCATCCACGTACTCTATGAGGATCACAACCATACTCTCTACTACCTTTTTGTATATACAAGGTTTATCTACCATTTTGATGAAGTCAAACTCTTTGACTGTCACATCAAACAAGATGTTCCAACTCTGCGATGCCTGATTTATCACATAAAACATCTTGCTCACGTATCCGCTGCTCCCACTGTCTACGAAGACCTCTGGCTGTGTACTTATAGACGCTCTCTTCCAAATCATCATTTAGAAAAGCAGTCATGACACCCAACCGCCAGATATCGTAGTCATGGTATGTAGCCGTGGCAAGTAGGATCTGGATGGACTTAAGCATAGCTTTGAAAGTCTCAACTTTTCCATGTACACCAAGTAATCTTCTCAAGATATACTTGCTCCTGATGGGGATTTAACCCTTCAGATAAAGCAACCAAAGTCTATACTTTGTTGGTGTATAAGGATTCCATCTCAGATCGCTAAGCATCCTGCCATTCTTACAGAGTCCCACTCCTGATGGCCAGCTCGAAACTAGTTGGGTCATCATCTCATGATGCAATCCTCGCTCTCACTGTCATAGAGAAAACCGAAGTATCTCTCAGGTGGATGAGGAACTCTACTAGATCGGCAGAGAGGCTGAGCTTCGTTGGAAACTATTGAATCCTTTGGTTCTACCAAATCATTAGCTGCAGTTTGTATAGATGGAACTCTTTCCAGTTCTACCTCATGACCAATAATTTCTTCATAAGAAATTCCCTTTCACAAAGGTGGCATGCTGAGAAACAAAACATCTTTTGTTCCTCGATTTGGTAGAAGATATTCCCTTGCGTATGCTTGGGATATCCAACAAACTTCCACAGAACTAACTTTGCCTCGAGCTTGTCCGGATTATGCTTTTAAACATAGGCTGGACAACCCCAAATCTTAACAAACTTAAGATATGGGCTCTTCCCTTTCCATATCACATATGAAGTGGTAGGCGGCCGATTTGATTTGAACCCTATTCAATAGGTATGCAGCTTCTCAAGTGCATAACTCCTAAAAGGAAATAGTAAACTCAGTAGTACTCATCATAGAGCACACCATATCACATAGGGTGCTATTGCTCCTCCCCGATATACCATCGTGCTATGGTATATACGGAGGAGTAATGCTGAGAGAGAATCTCATTCTCCTTTAGAATAGTCCAGGAATTCCGTGCTCAAGTATTCTCCTCCTTGATCTCATCAAAGGACATAATACTTATACCCATTTTTGGTTCTCTACTTCTAACTTATATTCTGTGAATATCTTAAAAGTTTCGGACTTGTGTTTCAACAGGAACATATGTCTGAATCTTGAGAGATCATCAGAGAATGTAATGAAGTACAAAGAACCGATCTTGGCATGTGTAGACAGGGGACCTTCATACATCAGCATGTATCAATCCCAAGAGTTCACTAACTCTTTCTCTGTTTCCAATAAACAGAGCTGTGGTCATCTTATCTTTGTGACATGACTGGCAAGTTTCACAAGATGTAAATTCAAACTAATTTAAATATGCATCTATATGTAACTTCGCTAGTCGGGTCGCATTGATATGACCTAGTCTACAATGCCTCAAGAAGGATTCGTTCATTTCTGAACTCTTCCTCTTGTGTGTATTCTATATACTAAGAACTGTAGTTTGATTTAGAACGTCAATGCTTTTAGATAACGTGCCTGAACCGATCAACTCTTGATATAGGAAATGTTCAAAACATTATCCAACAATACAAAATTATATCCTTCTTTACTAATAAAGAGACTGATATGATATTGTATATCAGGTTCGGTATCCAATAACATTCGTTCAGAATCAATGTATTCTGGTAATATAGGGTGATAGTGACCAACAGACTTGGCTGCAACACTTGCACCGTTTCTATCTCATGAAACTTATCACCCGTTCTCAGTTCTCTACCTATCTGTAGCCCATGTAACATATTACATATGTGGGATCCTGATCCGGTATCAAATACCCAGGACGTAAAGGATACTGAGAAACAGTTCTCTGTAATGAACACACCCGAAGAAGATGCATCAGCATGCACTTTCTTCGTTTGGGCGGCACGGGAATTCTGGTAATCCCCTATTTCCTGCTCTGTCTTATAACAATTATAAGTTGGAGCGGGACCAACGTTCCCCAGCTCAGTATGATAAGCGGGTTCGGTCAATATATCCATATTGTTATCTTGATTAAGGCGTGACATGGTCGCTAACTGGAGAGAGAGAGAAGAAAACACTCAGCGTGCACTTTTACAAGATTAGATTGGTTATCAATTTATCTAATCAGGATGTCTCCCACTGTTTTTAGTCAAATCTTCCTTCAAACCCTAAAAGGAAAGACTAGCCGGGATTAATTACACTCTACAGGTTCGCCAATCTTTCAGCCAGGCCAGTGTCGGTACTTTGAGGGAGGTGCCCCTTGCTTTCGCACGGACCTAATTAAAGTAAATCTCATTTTCCCAAGGGCGTAACCCCGTTAACACCTTTCTAGACACCTACTTGATCGGCTAATTGTAATGTGTAAAACTCTCCCAGGAGTAACTCTTACTCGCAGCGGGTATCGGGATCCAACTATCTCATAGAAGGTATGCAATCTCATTGCAAATTTTAACACTTGAAATTCCCAATAATATTTTGCCCCTAACATCTTATGACCTTGGCTAAGGTCAACAAATCATAAGTGCTAGCCAAGTTCAACCCGTTATTTCCCGATTGAATTAAACTCACCCGCACGACCCTTGGCTAAGGTCAACAAAGTCACACGACTACCCTAACTCAATCGCATCATATGCTTATACAGATAAGCACTAATCAGCTACCGCACACTACGCCTTGGCTAAGGTCAACAAACGCAGCACGAATACTAACCAGTACTTATCTGAATTGACGGAGGGCTACGACAGGTTTTTAAGAAAACCTTTTGCGTAATGAACTTGATATCGTTGTAGAATCGAGTGATTTTAAATGGAGTGTTTTTTAGGCTTTTCTAGTTTTGCTAAAGAGGTCACTCCCAGTGAAGGGATCGTCGGCTCTTTCCTCATCGAATAAGGTGCAGGATATTTCACAAATACCACGATGCAAAGCAAGAACTATAGAAGCAATCAAAAGACAAACCGAGTTTGTAGCATCTGCTAGTTTCACTAAAGAGGTCACTCCCGGTGAAGGGATCTCGGCTCTTTCCTTATCGAATAAGATGCTGGATGTTCTACAAGGAACACCGCTATGCAAAGCAAGATCTAGAGCTACCAGTTTTTAAACAAGTTTCTACAACATCTTTAGGTTCCTTTTAGTTTCATTAATCTCATTAATGAAGTCCCATTTTATTATGCTTCACAAGCATCACATTTGAAACGAAATCTGCAATATAACATATATCTCATATATATAATATAAACATTCGTCTCAGGCAGTAATATGATCTCATCACAGAACATTGCAGCAGAAGAACATATATGAAATATTGGATATACTAGGACGTCCGTGTTTTAATACGAGCCTGTATAAAACATGGATTCCACGGTCGTGATGAATAGCCAAACCCACATCCCTAGACCCCTACGAGAGCGGCAAGCAACACTGCCAATTCTAGAGTTAGGAGACCCGGTCTCGACTTCTCAAGATAGTCTCCCACTGGACCCTAGAACCCGGTTACTTGTGCTCCCCGTCTTGGGTCTACCTAATACGGAAAAGCAAATAATATACAATGGTGACATCATCCTCAGCCCGGAAGTGCCCCAATAAAAGAATATTGCATACAAATGAATTTTACATAAATGAAAAAGAAAAAACTCTCATCTAACATAAAACCCCCGGCTATTCAGAACGCGACGATCCAATATAACATATCACAGCAACACATAATATCTCATATCATCAACGTAAACAAGTATGCGTATCCCGATTGTCGTTGATGTATAGCAACGAAGCCGGTGATACACCACATACTTCGCTTACGGTCACAGAAAAGAAAGTGTAAAACTACAACAGTTGGAATCCGCAACCTCCTTAGACATCGCATGCCTAACCAAATGAATTCCTTAGACATCGCATGTCTAACAATTATAAATCCCGCATTTTAGTCTCATTATCGAAAACTCTTTTCAATATCAAGTCGGGCAATTCAACAAGATTCCCGACATCCTGATCGAATGCTCGTCGCAAACTTTAGTAGACAGCCGCACCCCCGGATGCCGTCGACGAAGTGCACTAAGGCGGAACACCGCTGCCGCGAGCACCCGAACGGATGCTTCTGGCGACGGGGTTCTCCTACAGTCACTTGGTCGGGGCTATGGGGCGTGGCTGTCTATTAAGTTTACCCGGCGAGTATCCGCGTACGCTACGTGATTGCAATGGAGTTTTGATCACATCAAAATCCCGTGGCAACCAATCAATTGAGACTAAACTGCTAGATTTATAACATTCAAATTTAGTTATCTCATAACTACATGTGGATTCCAAATATTGTATCACATTCCAGATAAATAGAAAATATTAAACTTTCCGATCGAATAATCAAACAGCCAAGATTTCCCCAATATATCTCAACACTTGAAATCGGTTTAAAAACATCCATCACATGCCACAGTACCAATGGTCCAGCCGTGGAAGGGTCAAGCCAACGCCTCACATGTGGCACGCCGCACTGCCCCAAACCCTAAGGTTTAGAGGCAGTTCAAGACGGTCACATAATGGAGTTAATGTTTGTTGCCTTCTAGAGGGTCCACCGCGTTACTTGCACGACTTAGAACGTTCTTAAACTCGAGAAAAAATCCAACTTTTGAAAAAATTTCCGACAAGGGAAAAAGTGAGTTATTGATATCCGTTCGAACTTTTTAACAGTTTCTAAAATTATCGGAAAGAATTAAACGAAGTTAAATTCTCTGATCGAATCAACGAGTCCCCAACACAACCCAGAAAACTCAACACTTGAGTATAATTAAAAATTCCCATAAGAATCAGGAAGTAACTAGGATAATTACTGTGCAAAAAACAAAGCATCATCTCACTGTACAGCCGCGGATCCGCGGCCAAAGGTAGGTCATGGCCATGGTTCCGCAGCTATATAATGGAATTAATGTCTCGTTTTTTGCAGTAATTCCTATAATACCCTGCTGATTTTTTTGAGTATTTTTAATGTTGAAAAAATCACGATTTCAAAAAAAATCCAGAGAAGGGTTTAATCGAGGTTATGCGGGTTCGATCGGACTTTATACTTCGCCTAGACATCGCCTAATGCTCTAGCTTGGCTCTGATACCACTGTAGGGTTGCTGGACACACGCACAAGGGTCTATGAGGCATCAACCATGCCCGATTTAAAAATTAGCCGTGCCGAACAACCCGATACGATATCTTTAAACTAGAGATTAGGCGAAAACAAGCATGTTAAACTCTTTAACACTAAGTGAGAGGGATTACAACCTTTGTAGATCTGGTCCTTCACTTCTTAATCTCCGTGTTGAGGTCCCTTCGCTGCGATCATCGTGTTCCGGACTCTCGAGAGGCTTCACGAAGAGAAAGATGCAGTCTTGCTTCCGATCTTCGATAACAAAGATGATCTACCTTGAAGTTTCATTAACACAAGCTAACACTCATTAAATGAAGTAAACACTCTCATCTAAAGGGCAAGGATAGATGAGGATGATGAAGTAGTTATTTTGCTCTCATTTATAATCTTTTTCTCACACATAATCATCACTTAGAAAAAGCTAGAAAGCTTTTTCCATGAAGAGAAGAAGGAAGAAGAAGAAGCCTTAATCCTTTTGTGATGAATAATGATAGTCTTGATAAGGTTAGAAATGCAACCATGGTTCAAGTAACCATTGTAGAGATTTTACTAGGGTTAAGGGTTAGGGTTTAGTTAAAGAAATATCTTGCAAAATATCTTTTCCAAAACAAAAATAAAAACCTTCTAGAAACTTCTAGAAATGATTAACCCAAATCAAACCCTAACCATATTTAATCTCCACTAAACATGTTGCATTAATAACCATATCATGTTACAATATTATATATCACATATATAATATTTATTGTAACAAAATAAAATAATACAATTAACATATATCGCATATATATCAATGTATTACCCGAGTGAGAAAAAGAATCTTTTAGTGAGCTAATATTAGTTAATGTAATTTAATATATCATATATATTATTATACATTAAATTATCGAATCAACACTTGATCCGACAATCCGGCTATATCGCATATAACCGACTAATATATCATTTACCGATTCATCGAATCAACACTTGATCCGATGACCCGGCTGATATCAAATATCGTGAGAATAGAATACGGTATCACATATCACATTATCCTCGGTCCTACACATATCACATATGTTCTCCTACTCCGTTTTGCCTGAGCCAAGAAAGCTCTGTGTAGGACTCTAAAGAATCGTCAATACGCCAGCAGTAAGTGATGATCATATCAAACACCTACAAGCTGCAAGCGGTCAGCTAAACGTAACAGCCACCCAGGTATTGAGCGCTCAGAAGATCAACAAGCAAGCCTGTACATTCTCCTGTGAATCCAAACAGTAACACTCCCGTACAGTCCGGTCTCGTCGTCTGATATGTCGCATATCTCGCCTAGGGGTAGTAAACGTCAGACCCCAGTAGCTTGATAAGTCGTGTCGATATGAGGTCTATAACAGTTCGAGAAACTACTGATAACACTTACCAGTAAATCTCAGCAACCCTGACCAAGGATTTCCAGTTATAGCCAATCGAACACAGCGCAACATCAACTCCCTATACCGGGAGAGACGAATCCCCTCCTATCGCTCATTGCCTCCATGTGATTCGGGACTGTACCCAAAAGCCACCTTTTTGCACGCCCTCTTGGACGTGGTATGATGGAAATCAAAGCACAGTGGGAATCACATAAGACTCTATGACGATCTCGGGTCAACAGACTACTCTGTACCAGTGTCACCGGAGAACTGCCATCTGACGTGAGGTATAATACCATCTGGGAGTTCTCGGCGAGTCCGTCCAGTGTACCCAGTCTCCACTGAGCACCCGTACACCATCCTTGAGGTCAAACACCGATGGATATGGGATCATCCATCGCCCATCATATGGGTCAAGATGCGTATACGCTAGTCTACTCTGGTGCATCGATGCCCTGTCTCGATACACACTCGACTAGGAACAGTTATAGGATGTACTCGTCGACTACCGTGGCCCCACTAATATGATCTCATCATAGTCCCAGTAGTCGAGTACATTTCCTAAGGTCTTTATCAACATGTAACATAGAGACAATCAGAGTACATGTTAAGATAAAGTTCAACCAGATAGCATACTATCATGTCGAGCAAAAAAGTCCTCCCCATATATGTCCAAGCATCCATTACAATATGCATCGTATGTACAGTAATGGCCTCTAGGGCATACATATAACTAACAATAACATCCATTTGCTAGAATTCGTGGTCATGGTATGGAACGATGGCAAGTAGGATCCGGATAGGCTTAAGCATAACCACTGAAGAAAAGGTTTCGTCATAGTCCACATGGTCGTTGACGGAAACCTTTTGCTATAAGTCTAGCTTTGAAAGTCTCCACTTTTCCATCTACACCAAGTTTTTTCTTGAAGATCCACTTGCTCCCGATGGGTTTTACCCCTTCAGGAGCATCTTCCAAAGTCCATACTTTGTTTGTGTACATGGATTCCATCTCAGATCGCATTGCATCCAGCCATTTCACAGAGTCACCACTCGTGATGGCCTGCTTGAAGCTAGTTGGGTCATCATCAACCATGATGCAATCCTCGCTCCCACCATCAATGAGAAAACCGTAGTATCTATCAGGTGGGTGAGGAACCCGACTAGATCGGTGGAGAGGCTGGGGTTCGTCGGGTACTACTGAATCCTCTGGTTCTACCAACTGTTCTGTTGTAGTTTGTGTAGCTGGAACTTCTTCCAGTTTTACCTCTTTACCACTAATTTCTTTTTCAAGAAATTCCTTTTCTAAAAAGGTGGCATGTCGAGAAACAAACACCTTTTGTTCCTCGGTATGGTAGAAGATATACCCTCGTGAATGTTTGGGATATCCAATAAACTTACACAGAAGGGACCTTACCTCGAGTTTGTCCGGATTTTGTGTTTTCACATAGGCCGGACAACCCTACATCTTAATAAAATTAAGACATGGTCTCTTCCCCTCCCATATCTCATATGGAGTGGTAGGCACTAATTTGGTTGGAACTCTATTCAGTAGGTATGCTGCTGTCTCAAGCGCATAACCCCAAAAGGAAATAGGTAACTCAGCGGTGCTCATCATAGAGAGCAAAATATCTAATAGGGTGCGATTCCTCCGTTCCGATACACCGTTGTGTTGTGGTGTATACGGAGGAGTAAGCTGAGAGAGAATCTTATTCTCTTTTAGGTAGTCCAAGAACTCATTGCTCAAGTATTCTCCTCCCCGATCAGATCGAAGGATTTTAATACTTTTGCCCGTCTTTTTCTCAACTTCTTTCTTATATTCTCTAAATTTCTTAAAAGCTTCAGACTTATATTTCATCAGGAATACATGTCCGAATCTTGAGAGATCGTCAGTGAATATAATGAAGTACGAGAAACCATTCCTGGCATGTGTAGACATGGGACCGCATACATCACTATGTATCAATCCCAAGAGTTCCGTAACTCTTTCTCCGTGTCCTGTAAACGGAGTTTTGGTCGTTTTGCCTTTGAGACATGATTGGAAAGTTTCATAGGATGAAAATTCGAACGGATTCAAATATCCATCCTTATGTAACTTAGCCAGTCTTGTCGCGTTGATATGACCCAGTCTACAATGCTACAAGAAGGATTCGTTCATTTTTGAATTCTTCTTCTTGTGTGTGTTCGTTATGCTTAGAACTGTAGCTTGATTTAGAACATAAATGCCATTGCACAACGTGCCTGATCCAATAAATTTTTGATTCAAGAAAATGTTCATAACATTATCCTGCCATATAAAATTATATCCTTCTTTACTTAATAAAAAAAAAACTAATATAATGTTGCATATCAGGTTCGGCATGTAATAGCATTCGTTCAGAATCAATGTATTATCACTTGGTAATACAAGGTGATATTCCCCAACAGATTTGGCTGCAACTATTGCACCATTTCCAACCCTTATGTCTTTATCACCTTCTCCCGGTTCTCTACCTTTTCGTAGCCCATGTAACAAATTACATATATGGGATCCTGATCCGGTATTCAATATCCAGAACGTAAAGCAAAGTGAGAAACAGTTCTCTGTAACGAACACACCCAAAGAAAGTGCATCAACAAGTTCTTTATTCAATCGGGTGGCATGGGAATCCTGGTATTCCCCTATTTCCTGTTCAGTCTTATAACACTTATAAGAAAGAACGAAACCAACGTTCCCCAGCTCAGTGTAATAAGCAGCTTCGGTCGATACATCAATATTGTTATCTTGATAAAGGCGTGACTTGGTCGCTACCTGGAGAGAGAGAGAGAGAAGAAAACACTTAGCGTATGCTCTTGCAAGATTAGATTGGTTATTATCTTATATAATCAGAATGGCTCCCACTACTTTTTATCAAGTCTTCCTTCAAACCCTAAATGGTAAGACTAGACAGGATTAATTACACCCTACAAGTTCGCTAACCGTTCAGCCAGGCCAGTGTCGGTATTTTGAGGGACGTCCCCCGTGCTTTCGTGTTCATATCAGATTTTTGCATTTTTTTACCACCCATTCTTAATCACATTGCATATAAATAGGTACTTTTGATCCATGTCTGCTAAATAGTTGCAGTTACAGGTTCTCAGCTCTTACAGTGAAATTCATGAAAATTCGCAACAAATGTGGGACTACGACCAACAAACAGAGAAATACGGGTTTCCGCACACTATCCGTATAATGCCTCCTACCAGTTCAAGGAACAAATGGAAAATCATTGAGCATTTCAATGCACAAAGCACAAGGGCAGCACAAGATCCAAGACTTCAAACGCGGAGCTCAAGACAAAAGTCCAATGTTGAATATCTGGAAGAGAACTGAAGAGATTCTGAGAAACCAAGTGAAGAAAACAGAAAATAAAAGCAACATAAAGAATCCCTAAAAAATTGATCACACAAGACCACCAATTGGCCGTGGAACCACGGCCAAACAGGCACATCTGCCGCGGTTCCACGGCCGTGCTCTGCACGTGTCGGTGGGGTGTCGGTGGTTTGACTCGGTTTTTGGGGTTGTTTTGTAATTTCATGTATGGATCAGAATGTAAACCTAGGGTTTTTCCTATCTATAAATAGGAGAGCTCAATGCCAAATAGGGTGTGCCTCTTTTAGGGTGTCTTTCTTAGGATGCCACTTTTTAATTCTTAGATCTAAATTTTAATTCCAATTGTAATGCATTGTTGAGAGGTCATCAATAAAGTAAGATTTATTTTTTTTTATCTCGCATTCTTTTTATCTGAATTTTAATTCCTGCAATTTTTTATCTGTTCTTTTATTATCTGCAATTTAGTTCATCTATTAAAATAAAAAAAATGAATTTTATTATTATCTTCCTAATGAGTGAGTAATTCCTCACTTGTTAGGGGTAGGAGAGGGAAGGTTTGAGAGAAGGAAATCTCTCTCACTCCTTTCTTTGCCCAAATAATTTTAATTAAGAACTCCCTTTAAATCAACCATAATCCGCTCACTACGGCACCCTATCCTACATGATAGCGGTGATTCCCTAGTTAGACCGGTTGTGGTTGAATTAACCGGAGGTTAGGTCTAAGAGCCAAGAACGGACGAATAAGGACCAAAAGGAAGAAACTAAGTTTCTTCCCAGTCGTGCTAATCCCCATTGTTGCCGATTACCCTAACACCTATATTCTTAATTAGGGCATTGAAAGAAGTGAGAAGATCCCTATTTCGAACTAACCTAATTCTAATCCTAGCAAGCCTTTTATCAAATTATTCTCATTCATAGATCTTAAAACAACAACCAATTTTTGGACTTAACTCGTTATAACATAAAGAAAAAGATTCCATCTCCCTGTGGATCGACCCGTACTCAACCGGCTAGCTACCAAGCGACACCGTCTTAATTGCGGTAATTTAAACACAGAAAAACTCTACCAATCAAATGGCGTCGTTGCCGGGGAGACGGTAGTCTTTTTCTTTGTGTAATTTCGGGTTAATAAAAAAAATTTATAAATTTATAAAAATTTAATAAAAATTAAAAATAAAAATAAAAATAAAAAGTCATCTTGTTATTTTTGAAAGGTTTTTGTGCAAGTGTGCAGGCTTGGAGCAAATTCAGTGAACAAATCCAGAAACAGGGGATCTAAACAGAAAGAGGAGAACAAACTCAGCACAGGGAATCAAATTGAAGCAGTCAACCATCTGTTTGACCGCGGAACCGCGGTCTAAGTATCTGTTTGACCGCGGAACCGCGGTCAACTGGTGACGTCAGCACCCAATTTTCTCTGTAAGTATTTCTTTTCTCCTCTCCTCTTCTCTGCGCTCCACTTAAAAAAATTTCCTGCAGGTTTCTTTGCACAGATTCTCTTTCCCCTATCAAATAAATTGTTTTTGTGCAGGATTCTTTGCGCTGCCAAATAAAAAAAAATTTGCAAGTGTTTTAGATTTTTAGTGTGTTAACTGCTTTGCATAATTAATACGGAATCTAAGGGGCTATAACACCAATCAAGATTGGGTGGGGATTTTATTACCCTTCCCAAGACCCCAAAAATTACTAAAAAGCATATGCATCACCCTTAAGCTAAATTAAAAAATACCTAGACTCAGCCAACTAAGTACTGTCGTGCTTATTAGAAAGAGGAAAGTTGTGAGCATTCAATCGTTTATCTAAACTTGACTTTGTGGTGCCTAGGCTAGACAAGTGAAATGGTAGTTTAAAAGGCCCGTCTTACGGTGATTCGTGAGCGGAACCCTCCTTTCTTCATTTGTGCTTACCTGGCCATAATTGGCAGTGAAGAGACGATTTGAGGGATATCTCACAACTTGTCACTTTGGAACAGTTAGGAGCAGTCTAGTGGACTTAGAAAACCATAGCTCTAGATTTGATTGTGCATGTTTTAACTGTGATTATTTGAAATAAGTCCGTATACATTCTTGCAAAACTCTTTCAAAAATTTCTAAACTCCAAGAAAAAACAATTTTTTTACAAAAAAATAAAAATAAAAATAAAAATAAAAATAAAATAAAATAAAATAAAATAATCACATTCTTTTTCTTCTCCTTTCTCTCATTACATCATGGGTACCCCACCTCGCAAAACTCTTGCCGAATTTTGGTACCCACAACCAGACATTACTTCCTACGGTTCTTGTTTTGGTCGAATTTCGAACGACCCCTCCATGCCCAAAATTTCTTTGAATGATCGGATAGACGCATCTAGAACAACCAATTGAACTCCGCAATCCACATTGTATCAACCATTTCAACATTCACCACCTTCTTACGTTGATACTCTTTTTTCGAGTCCTGTTGTAACTCCGAAACCTATGTCTATTGCTGAACATATTGAACAATCTCGTAACCAATCTTTCACTCCTTTCACCACTGCAAATTCTTTGGATCAACAATTCCATTCATCTTCTTATCCAAATGTTGATCCTACTCCTGTCCAACCATTCAATTCCTACCAGTCCTACCCGACTTTCGCACCTTCCCTAGACATTGCTTCTACACAGCCATTTAGGAGTTTCATGTATCCAAACAATTTTGATTTTTTTACTGAAACTCCTTCACAACCCATGTCTAGTTTGGAACAGGCATTGGAAGACTTTAGGGTAGCGTCATGCCAACAGATGATGGATTTGAATGCGTCCATGGCCGCCCTCATACAACCTAGTGATCCGGTAACTAGTTTCCAACTAGCTCCACATTTCCCAATGTATGATGAGGCAGTTGGACAGATAGATAATTTGAGTAGAGAGAGTAAGCTGTGCACCCTTCCAAATAAAACCTACCCATCCCCAATTGAATCCTACAATTCCGGTTTTGAATGTCTATCAAGTGTTCCAAATGATTTACCAGTTGAAGGTAAAACGTTTAATGAGTTGTGCGACTTTGTAGTGTTTGATTTACCTGATTGTGAAAGGTCCCTTTCAAGTGAACCCACACCCAATCCTTTTGACCTCTATACCTCCACTCTAGAACATGAATTAATTGATACCCATGCTTTTGTTGAGGTGTCTAAGAAAATTAATTTTCACTTGATTAAGGATATCGACGCTGGGAATATTTCGGATGATGAACCCACAGATTTGGATGAGTTTCTCTTTCCAATTCATCATCTCGATTCATTAACTGTTTTTCCTGAACTTCATATGCGTCTTGATTTTGATGAGAATTGCATAGATAAGCTAAATTTTGAAGAGAGTATTGAGGAAATTATTGAGGATGAAGCAGTTTTACTTGAGGAGTCGGATTTTCTAATTCATTATATCCCTTTCATTGACTGTGCACACCCTCCTGAATCTTTAACCGATACCATTCCTCAATCACTTCCCTCCATCCTCGCTCCGACCTTGCAAGAAACTGTTACACTTCCATTTTAAATGTCTGGTTTTCCAAGTTCGACATATCCATATTTTCTCACGAATCTTGAGGGATTTGACCTCATTTCTCGCCATATTGATAGATTAGCACAATCGCTTTTTACACATCGGTCATTACAAATTGTGCTAATTTATACACTCCGTCTCCACTCTCAAGTTCGTATTCAACTTCTTTCTCCCACTTTCTCTGGTTCTTCTTCTAATCTTCCTTTAATGATAATGAGTGTTAATGAATCACAATCCGATATTTTGAGTTCGATAATTCTAGAAAACAACTTGATTTAGACTCTTTTGAGAATAAGGTAGATAAGCCTTACGAGTCTCCTACCTCCGTAATTTTTGAAAAATCAAGTGTGTTGAATTCTGGTGCGACATTTATTGACATTGAAACGTTCAATCGGACCATCGATGAAAGTTTCGAAGATATTTTCGCCGACGAACTCGCATTCTTAAAAGACACGGATTTTGTGATTAATCAACCTCCACCTGAAGAAGTCGAACCACCACCATTTCTTCTTATCCCATACGAGAATGTGACCATTCTTCCCATTCCTAACCATCCACATTCTCGTTTCCGTTCACCATTATTGTTTCGTCTCTACAAATCGAGACGTAAATTTTTTCTTTTACACCACTTATCTTTACTCCATTTTGTAGGGTGTTTTTCGTCACCCCATTGAGATGGGAATACGCGCGCGCTTGTCAGGCGCATTACAGATTCCCCCTGCCTAGGGTAGGCCGGGGTTTATTGATTGTGGGGATCCGAATCTCCGGCAACCGCGGACTAAGCTGCCGTTAATTACCCCTCGCATTTGGAGCGAAGGAACCTCCGATTAACGGGTTAAACTGGTCATGCGAACTCAATGTGCAGTATCGTGTTTTGAAGGGGTTTTGGAAATATCGGGGGCCCCGCAGAGTTTTTACGGGGGTCCCGCTACCCGGATAGCAGGCTGGGGGTCAAGGGGGCTAGCAGCCCCCTTGCGGGGTGCGGAACAGCGTCCCGTTAGAAATTTTTTCTAACGGAAGACAGTGTCGTGGAGTCTGTGTATGTTTTCCTTCCCCCCCCCCCTTTTTTTTTAAAAAAGTGGAGCTTAATTTCAAAAGGGATTTTATTGTGGAGTTAAACTCCAAAGAATTTTAAATGGAGTTAAACTCCTAAAAGAATTTTATGCGGAATTAAATTCCTAAAATAGAACTTTATTATGGAGTTAAACTCCAAAGAATATATATATGTATATATTTTAAAAAGGGTTTAAACTCCAGAAGGGATTTTGTTAGGGAGTGCACGTAAAACGAGGGGAAAAGAAAACAAAATGGCGTCTGAAGGACGCTCGCATGGCAGGTGGGCGCCTTAATGCCCGGGGTCACGTGCGCGCACGTGACCGATGGGCGCCTTGGCGCCCCGGGGTCACGTGGGCACACGTGACCGATGGGCGTCTTGGCGCCCCAAGGGTCACGTGCGCACACGTGACCGATGGGCGCCTTAGCGCCCCGGGGGTCACGTGCACACACGTGAGCGATGGGCGCCTTAGCGCCCCGGGGGTCACGTGCGCACACGTGACCGATGGGCGCCTTAGCGCCCTGGGGTCACGTGCGCACACGTGACCGATGGACGCCTTAGCGCCCTGGGGTCACGTGGGCACACGTGACCGCGGGAAAAACCCGCAAAAGGGGAAGCCTAGCCCCTAGGCTGGGGAGTTGAACTCCCAAGGGAACTTTTGGAGTTGAACTCCTAACAGAAACAAATCTATGGAGTTAAACTCCAACAGCAATTAATTTATGGAGTTAAACTCCAGCAACTTTAGAAAGGAGTTAAACTCCTGGGGATTTATTGCTCTTCTTTTGAGCCTTGGGTCTGCCCAAAGTTAGATTTTGGAGATGGGTCTCCTTCTTCTTGCTCTTGACTGGCGGGATCTTGGAGAAAAGGGGATGAGTCTTAAAAGCCTCCCTTTTTCGAGATCTGATTGGAGATCCGAGCTCCCCTTCGTAGGTTTTGTGGTGGAAATCTAATTATTTTTAGAAAAGGAAGAGTTAAACTCTTGATTTAATTCAAAAGGAAAAAGAAGGTTTTAGAACCTTGAGGAAGGAGGAAGAGATCTCAGATCTAGAAAATTTCTGGAGAGAGAAAAAGTTGTTGAGATATTTCACTATCTTTGCCTTTATAGGCCATACACTTTGCACATAGCCCCTTGGGCTTCACAAAAATGGCATTTTGCCCACCCTATGGCTCATGTGCCATTTCTTTTTTGCACATAAGCCATGGGCTTTACAAAAATTTGGCTTCATGCCTATTTTTCTTACATTTATCCATAAAATAAAATAAAAGAAATGCAACAAAATGGTTTATTACAAAAATTTTATCTTGGCGTGGGGGGAGGCCGGCCGCTTCATATTCGGGCTCGACCCGGGCATGGGCCCACTCGGTCTGGGCTTGGGTCCACTTGGCCTGGGGTTGACTTGGATTTTGACTTGGTCAACCGGGGTGTAAATTTTTACCCCAACAAATTGCCCCCCATCAATAAATGCACACCACACATGTGGGTCGTGTGCATGAGATTGATGGATCTTCTTTTACTTGGAGGCGACCTGATTTGGTTCCCGCTTTGTAGAAATCCTGCACTGCCCTTTTTGCGACTTGGACGGTCGATGCTGCCCTTTTTGTGACTTGGACGGTCGGTTCTGCCCTTTTTGCGACTTGGACGGTCGGTGCTGCCATTTTAGCGACGTGGACGGTCGGTTCTGCCCTTTTTGCGACTTGGACGGTCGGTGCTGCCATTTTAGCGACGTGGACGGTCGGTTCTGCCCTTTTTGCGACTTGGACGGTCGGTGTTTCCATTTTAGCGACGTGGACGGCCGGTTCTGCCCTTTTTGCGACTTGGACGGTCGATGCTGCCCTTTTTGCGACGTGGACGGTCGGTTCTGCCCTTTTTGCGACTTGGACGGTCGTTGCTGCCCTTTTTGCGACGTGGACGGTCGGTGCTGCCCTTTTAGCGACGTGGACGGTCGGTTCTGCCCTTTTTGCGACTTGGACGGTCGGTGCTGCCATTTTAGCGACGTGGACGGTCGGTTCTGCCCTTTTTGCGACTTGGACGGTCGGTGCTGCCATTTTAGTGACGTGGACGGTCGGTTCTGCCCTTTTTGCGACTTGGACGGTCGGTGCTGCCATTTTAGCCACGTGGACGGTCGGTTCTGCCCTTTTTGCGACTTGGACGGTCGGTGCTTGATTTGACTTGCTCTGCCTCTTGCATTGTCAGAGGTAGACTTGACTGGCTCCGCTTCTTGCGGTGTCGAGATTGGATTCTGACTTGCTCCGCTTTCTGCGGTGTCGGAGTGGAAGTTGACTTGTTGATTTTGATTTGGGTTGACATCAGCATCGCTATACCGGAATATGGTACCAGGAGCGAATCATCATCTGTCATTGAGAGGATTTTGGGATTTTGGTTTTTGTTTGGCATCTGCATTGCTGCACTGGAATAATGCCAGGAGCAACTCATCATTTGCCCCAAGAGAATTTGGGAGAGATTGGGATTGTTTTACGCCCGTGGATTGTATACGGTTTTGCAGGATGTATGATCCAGACCGTAGGGCCGGAAAAATTTTGGGACTTTGTCGGCGTCTGCATCGCTGCACTGGAACATGGTACCAGGAGCGACTCATCATTCGCCGTTGGGGTATGGGATTTGGAATTTGGTTGGCGTCTGCATCGCTGCACTGGAATATAGTACCAGGAGCGACTCATCATTCGCCATTTGGGGACTTGGGATTTGAATCTTTTTTTTTTTTGCATCAGCATTGCTGCACTGGAATAATGCCAGGAGCAACTCATCATTTGCCTTGGGAGGACTTAGGATTTAGGTTTTTGGTCGGCATCAGCACCGCTAACACTGAAGCAAAATGCCAGGAGCGACTCATCATTTGCCGTTGCCCGTTGGGGAACGATGGCTTAGGAGACAGGTTTGGGTCCCTATCACCTAAGGCTTTTCAATTTTATGGGCCGTGAGGGTCCCATAAAAGCATTTTCTCCCTACGAGTCGTAAGGATCCCGCAGGTGTATTTTCTCCTTGGGAATCGTGAGGATTCCTAAGTGTGTTGCTCCTTTGTGAGTCGTAAGGATCTCACGCAGGGGGTTTCTCCCCACAAGGTCGAGAGGACTTTGCGAGTGTATTTCATCTCTTTTCACGAGTTTGCGCCCTTTCGGGTTTTCACAGACTCGCCGGTAGTCCTGCTGTTTTTACTCACGGAGCCCTTTCGGGTTTTCATCCGTGCCCATTTTGCTTGTGGACATACCGTTTATTTCTTCTTCTTCTTTTTTTTTTATTTTTCTCTTTTTTTCTTTTTTTTTTCTTTTTTTTGCCGCTGGTGGGACTTTAAAGTAGTCTCACCGGCAGGATTTGGGAGAAATAGGGGTCATTTACGTCCGTGGATTGTATACGGTTTTGCAGGATGTCTGATCCAGACCGTAGGGCTGATGTGCTCAAATCGCCTGCGACTTGGAGCATTCATGTGTAGTATTTCTTGAGATATCTTCCATTGATGGGTGGCATGGGCCTTTCTCCCTCTGCACTTATTAGTTGGTAGGATCCTCCGTCAAACACTTTCTCGACGACGTATGGTCCTTTCCAGTTCGGCTCGAATTTTCCCTTGGCATGTCGATTGGGGATGATCGGTCTTTTGAGGACCAACACTAATTCACCTTTCTTGAAAGCGCGGAGACGGGTTATCTTGTCATAGGCCCGTGACATTTGGGCTCGGTATAGCTCCAGATTTTGCTGCACCGCGAGCCTCTTTTCTTCGAGGGAATCGAGTTCTTCAAGTCGAAGAAGCACGTTTTCCTCCTCCGTCAACTCATGTTGGATGGCCATTCTTAAGCTTGGAACTTCGACTTCGAGGGGGAGGACCGCCTCCACTCCGAAGAGCAATGAGTATGGAGTGGACTGGGTTGGAGTACGGTGCGTGGTACGATATGCCCAAAGCGCCTCGTGAAGCTTGAGATTCCAGTCCCTCTTGTTGGCTGAAGCATTTTTCCTCAAGAGCTTGTATAGAGTCTTATTGAAGGCTTCGGCGAGCCCATTGGCTCTTGGATTATAGATGGAGGAATATCTCCAGTCTATCTTGTGCTGAGTAGCGAACCTTGAGACATTGAAGCTCTTGAAAGAAGGCCCGTTGTCAGAAATGATTCTTCTTGGTGTACCGAAGCGGTATAGAATATTATGCTGGAAGAATGTCAGAATATCTTTTGTCTTGACTTCTTTTAGCGGGACAGCTTCAGCCCATCTGGAGAAGTAGTCTGTCGCGGCCAGTATGAACCGGTGGCCTTTGGATGACGGAGGATCAATTGGGCCAACAATGTCGGTGCCCCAGACTTCGAAGGGCCACGACGCCACCGTAGGATGCAACGGATTGGGATGCTTGTGAATGAAATCACCATGGATTTGGCAAATCTGACATTTCTTTGCATGCTCTCCGCAATCCCGTATCATGGTTGGCCAGTAATACCCAAGCCGTTTGATTTGAAGTCGCATCTTGGGGCCAGATTGGTGAGCACCGCAAACGCCCGAGTGAACATCTTTCATGACCTTTTGGGTTTCGGCCGATGACAGGCACCTGAGCCAGAGTTGGTCATATGACCTGCGGTATAACGTGTCATTTACAAACACGTATCGGAGAGCTCTTTTCTTCAGCTGAATCCTCGTAGATTTTTCTTCGGGCAGCTTGTCGTATCGGAGGTACTCTATGAAGGGTTCTCTCCAATCGGGCTCGTCTTGGATGATCGAAGCTTCTTCGGCAGGACTGCTCTCCTGTTCCGCGCTTTTCTCTTCTCGTAGAGAGACTGGGGGTAGAATTTGTTGGCTCCTGACTGTGATCAGAATTTCGTCCAAGTCAGGATCAGCCAGCTCCTTGGCCAAGCGAGCGAGTACATCAGCCTTTCCGTTCAACGCTCTAGGGACTCTCGTTAGTTCAATATGAGTGAACCGTTTCATGAGTTCCACCACCCGGCTTCTGTACCGAGCTAACTCGGGTTTGTATATCTTATAGTCGCCGCTTACTTGGTTGACGACAAGCTGGGAATCACCGTAAACCCGTAGCCGAAGGATTTCCATTTCTATGGCGAGCTCCAAACCATCTATCAGAGCTTCATACTCGGCCTCATTGTTTGTGCGAGGCTCGGTGAGAGCGAAAGAGCGCCGTAGGGTTCCCATCGACGGTGTGATGAACACCAATCCTATCCCTGCTTTTATCTCCGGGACGCTTGATTTACTGGAAGTCCTTATTGATGAGGCTCCATCGAAGTAGAGCTCCCAACATGGCTCATCTTCCTTGAGGTGCAGCACTTGTTCGTCAGGTAACTCACAATCTAGCGGCGACCCTTCTGGTATAGGATGAGCGGCGAGAAAGTCTGCAGGAGCTTGCCCTTTTACTGCTTTCTGAGGAGTATAAACTATGTCAAACTCAAGTAGCATGACAGCCCATCTTGCCATTCTGCCGGCTAGGCTTGCTTTGGTCATCAAGTGTTTGAGCGGGTCGACCTTGGAGATCAGCATAACCCGATGAGCGAGCAAATAGTGCCTCAGCTTCTTCACAGCAAATATTAGAGCCAGGCATTGCTTTTCGATTGGGGAGTAGTTGTGTTCCGCCCCGACTAGAGTTCGACTGAGGTAGTAGAGGGCATTTTCTTTTCCTTCCTCGTTATTCTGGGCAAGGAGCGCACCGAGTGACTCGTCCAGCGCGGCAGTGTAGAGAAACAGCGGTTTATTTGGAATGGGAGCGGCCAGCACTGGAGGGTGCAACAAGTATTCTTTGATGCTTTCAAACGCTGCTTGACATTCGGCATCCCAGATAAAAGGAGCTCCTTTCTTCATGAGCTTTGAGAAGGGCCTACATCTCCCCGATAAATTTGAGATAAACCTCCGTATATAAGCAAGCTTGCCTTGAAAAGATCTTAGCTGCGTCAGACTCTTCGGAGTGGGCATCTCTATGATGGCCTTTATCTTTGATGGGTCAACTTCGATCCCTCGATGTCGAACTATGAAGCCCAGGAATTTTCCCGATGACACGCCAAAAGCGCATTTCAGAGGATTCATCTTCAGGTCAAATTCCCTCAGTCTGGTGAGAACGGTCCTAAGATCCTGGATATGATCGGCCTTGGTTTCAGTCTTAACGACCAGATCATCAACATAACATTCGACGACTTTATGGATTAGGTCATCAAAGATATTAGTCATCGCCCTTTGATATGTAGCACCTGTGTTCTTCAGTCCGAATGGCATTACCTTGTAGCAATATATTCCGATCGGGGTTCGAAATGCTGTGTGCTTCTCATCCTCAGGCGACATCTTGATCTGATTATATCCAGACGAGCCATCCATAAAGGTGAACAGTTCGTAATTTGAGGTGTCATCGACCATCATTTCCATGACCGGTAGCGGGAAGTCGTCTTTAGGACATGCCTTATTGAGGTCCCTGAAATCGACACAGACTCGGATCTGCCCATTTTTCTTCTTCACTGGGACTATGCATGCGATCCAGTCTGCATATTTCTCTTCCCTGATGAAGCCGGCATCGATGAGTTTCTTGGTTTCCTCAATGACATTTTCTTCCAACTCCCTTCTCATTCTTCGAGGAGCTTGTTTGACTGGCTTAGCATCATGAGATATAGCCAGCTTATGCACGGCTACCTCAGGGGAAAGGCCAGGCATTTCTTTGTACATCCATGCGAAGCAGTCGACGAACTCACGCAGCAGGGCAATTATCTGCTCTTTCATTTCCTCCGACAAGAGTGAGCTGATGTAGGTCGGCCTCGGATTATCGGGCGTTCCTAAGTCAATCTCGGCTAGCTCATCAAAGGTTGCTTGTCCGCCATCTTCGAGCTCTTGAGGAGCTTCTTCTGGCTCGGCTATCTCGTCATCATCATTTGATCTTTCGCTGGCCTCACCAACATGGATCATGTAGCATGCTTTGGAATCAGGTTGAATGTAGCCTATGCCCCGTCTATCTGGAATTCGTCCATCGATGAGTGCTCGGACCTGGGGCGGATACCATAGCCCTTCGTAAAACTTTGCTTCGAACTCCGTTTGATATAACCGGCATCCGCACTTCTTAAAGTATTCCCGCATCTCGGACGCATAGTATCTGGGATTGAGGACGGCTCTTATGCCTCTCTCATAGGGAAGGCACACGACAGAAAGGTCGTCCGGGTGCACAACGGGGTTTGACCTGTAAAACAGGATGCCCATCTGCCTATTTTTCCTCCCGGGCACGTAGAAAGTTTTCAGCTGGTCCACGGTAGAGACTGACAATGCGTCCAGCTCTTTGCACATCTGTTCCGGCACCCTTGTGATGGCCAGGGACCCTTCTGCGACTTCGAAGGTCTCTCGTAGTTTCGCTTGCTGCATGGGGGGCCAATCTGCACAGCTGTTGCATGGCAGGTCCTCTTCTTCTGACTCTTCAGTGTCACTGCCCAGATGAGGACGGGCTTTGCTGCTAGATGGGCTTTCAGTGACAGATTCGTCCGTATCGCTGCCGAAATGAGGGCGAGTTTTGCGGAAGGACGGGCTTCCAGCGTCAGACTCATCAGTGTCGCTGCCGAGATGCGGGCGTACTTGGGTAATTTTGCTTTTGAAAGTGATAGCCGGCGCAGATTTGCTTTTGAATCTTGGGGCCGGTCTATCCTCAGTCGGTTGTGGCTTAGCATTTTGGTGGTTCATAAAGTACCGAGAATCTTCATAGCGGACTTCATGCACACCGAACGGCTGGATGTCTCCGTCAATGCGTCTTTCTTCGCCATTTTTAGTATACTTCATACATTGATGGAGAGTTGACGGAATTATGCCGTAATCGTGGAGCCACGGCCGCCCCAAGAGAATCTTATAAGACGTGTCGGCGTCGATCACGTATATCTTAGCTTCAGTTTGCAGCTCCCCGAATTTGATTGGCAAAGCTATAGACCCCAGAACTTGCTGGCAATTTTGGTTGAAGCCTTGAATGACAATCCTTTCCCTTGACAGGTGTCGGACGTCCATTGACAAACTCTTCAGAGTTCGCAAGTTCATGATGTTCACTGAGGACCCCGGATCAATCAATATACGATTAATTCGATCTCCGTCGCTGTACCCGGTCACGTAAAGCGACCGATTATGCTCAGCCGTTCCCAGTAGCAAGTCTTCATCCTTAAATGTGACTGCGGCGGCATGCAAAGCGTGCTGGGCTTCTTTCATATTAATTTCCGCAAAGTGAGCCTGATACCGCCCGGGGTTTTGTAGAGCATGGATGAGAACATCTCTAAGCTCTTTAGATAGGACTAAGGCGTCGTAGATGCTCAGGAGAGATGGAAGCTTCCGGAGATGTGCCAAGACATTATAGTCCACCGAGGAAGGACTTATGTTTTCATCAGCCGGTTCTCTGCCCTCTTCTTCATTAGCGAATTGTTTTTCCTTCCCTTTTGGGGCGTTGCCCTGATTTGGCGGTAGAGCCCTGCCGCTTCTGAGTTGGATTTGATTGGTCGTTGTGGCGAGCTCTTCGTCCTCTTCGGGAAAACAAAGCTCCTCTTCCGAGTCGCTACCAAGATGGATGGCGTAGCAGGTCACTACTGGGATCTCTTCATTGGAGTCTTCTTCTAACTCCTCCAGAATTTCAGCCGCTTGTACAGGGAAGAACTCATTCAATTGAATCAATGTTATTTCCTTTTGTTCATATTCTTCAAGGGAATCGATATATTTTTGAATGGTCGATCTCCCTGCAGACTCTTTTTCGCGCCGAGCTGCACTTTTCTTCTTCTTGAGCTTCTTGGATTTTGAGCCTGATGGAGCCGCATTGGCAGCTGGACTGGTAGGCCTCTTCTGTCCTTCCCATTCCATCCTGGGCTCTTTCTGAAGCATCTTTAGCATCTTCTTCGTCTTATTAGATATGTGCGTACTCCATGGAGGCCGCGATGAGTCGGTTTCGTTTATCAGGGCAGCGGGTTCAGCTGTCTGCTCCCAGAAGGCTTCAGCTTCTGTCTGTATAAAGTTGGCGGTTGCAACTTGATTGTTTACCAACACGCTTTTGGATAGCTCGATCTCTCCAGCTTTGTACTGCTTCTCGACCCAGTCCTTGAAGATATAGCAATCCTCGATCGCATGGCTCACTACTCGGTGGTACGGGCAATACAGGGGATTGTCGGTCATTTTTGCTTCTTGGGGTCTTTTCGACTCCGGCAATTGTAGGCCGTTGTTCAAGGCATCTTTAAATATCTTGCGGACCTTGTCCCTTCTGAAAGAGTAAACCTTGTTCTTTTTCTCCTCTAGGGTGGGCCCATCTCCTCCCACCATTGGCTTTCGAGACCGGTTAGTTTTGGATTCGGACGCCCTTCGCTTTTCTTCATTGTCGGACGCATTGAAGACATTGGTACTGCTGGAACTCCCGCTTCTACGGTTGTCGTCCCGCTTGCTTTTCCAAGTTTTGTCTCTCTGAGGATCCGACGGGGACTCCTGCTTCGAGCGTTCTAGCATTTGGACTTTCTTGGTTAGCTCCTGAAATGTCTTAAGGCCCGCTGTACACAAGAATGGGACCATCCAATTGCTGAGGTTCCCGATGAGAAGGCTGACGGACTGGTCCTGCTCCAGCGGCGGTTCGCACTTGACTGTGAGATTACGCCATCGAGCGATAAAGTCGGTGTTGCTTTCATTCTTCCCCGGCTTGGTCCTCACAAGGTCCGCAATGGAGATTTTATCACTGACACTCATGAACCTTTGCCGGAACAGGGACTCCATTTGGGCAAAGGTAATAACGGACCCGTCCGGTATACTCGCATACCAGTCGAAGGCGACGCCGGTCAGGCTGTTGACAAACTGACGAAGAAGGAGCGCGTCATTGCCCCCTGTATTTCCGCACGATGCTTTGAAGTGGGCGACGTGCTGATTTGCATTCCCCGTTCCATCAAATCTTCCGAACTTAGGAATGACGTAGCCGCTTGGGAACTCAATCAGATCGTACTGCGCGGGATATGGCCGCCCACTACTGCCGATTTCTTTCTGAGCTTCGGCTTCGGCCACCAATGTTTTAACCTTGCTGGTGACCAAATCCATTATCCGATCCTGTGTTAGCGGAATAGTGCTATCTGGGGCCAAGGCGTCCCCAGAAGCGGAGTGTGGCCGGCTTTCATATGGCTCGACCAGTCTTGGTCCTAAAGGAACAGGCATTGGCTGCCTCGGATTGTCATCACCCGGCTGATTAGTAGCGGCTCGAGCAATTTGAGAGGCGCTCGAGCAATTTGAGCCGTAAGCTGCATCACCACGTTCGTTAAGTCGTCAATCTTCGAATAGAGCTTGGCCATCTCTTTATCTTTGCTCCTGAGCTGTTTTCGAAGCTCTTGAAGCAGCTCTTGCTCCGCAGTCCTGGGGCGGAAAGTAGGCTCTTCCTTGCTGTCTGAGCTTGACTCTGCATGGACCGAGGGGTCTTTCTGCCTATCATCCTCATCGAGAGGGTTTTCTTCATCCAGCGAGGGCGGCTGTTCTTGGGCGGCGGCAACCACATTCAGGCTAGATTGGGCTTGGGATGTGGTGGCCCCATCCTTGCTTTTGCTGCGAAGGTTGTCGCTGGGGCGCCCGCCCGCCATATAGACCGTATGGATGATATATCCGGCCGTCTTTCGATCATTGGCGGCTGATTTCACAGATCGCTGTCTTGACCTCCTTGCTTCGGTAACTGGTAGTCGATTAAAGGCAGCTGGCTTAACCAGCTTCTTGAATGGTGTTGGCGCTTCTTTTCTGGATTTGCCCCGCTGCTTTCGTGCGACACAGAGCGCCTGATAGACCCTTGAAGAGACAGTGTCATATTTTTTCTGTTGGGGCCGGGACACGTCTCTTTGTGGCACTGTTCGGACCGCTGTCTTCTTGATTCTGGCGGTCATGGCATTTTTCTGAATCCACCTCAGAGGCTCGAAGGAATTGCTGATTCTTACGTCCGACTCAGCCGTCATCGCGAGGCAACCCTGCACTTGGAACTTCACACAATTCCATTTGGCCAAAGCCTTGGCCCTCTTGTTGGCTCGATACCTGAGACGCTTCTGCCTTAACTTTTCTGTTCTAAGCACCTGGCAGACTTTGGCTCTTTGGGAAGACGCCGCAGACCGGGCGATGAAAGGCCTTGGAGATACGCTCGATTGTGCATTTGTTGGAGCCATCTCCTGAGCTCGTCCGCAACATTTGATGTTGCCCTTTGTACCGAAGTTCTTGCCCCCCGCTGGAGCACCAGAGAATCGTTCAGATATCGTCTTAAGTTTCGGTTGTGGTGCCTTGGCGATCACAACATTTGGCCTCTTACCCCTTGAGACCGGCTTGGCCACCTGTTCCGCCGGGATCTCCGCCAGATGAGCGCTTCCGGCAGGGTAGATGACGACGGAGCCAAACTGGCGGGGCGGTTCCTCCCACTGTCGACTGAGGCTTGCGGGGAGGACCACACGAGCGTTGATCTTGACCACGTACGGAATCGGGGTCACGTTGGAAGCTGAATTCATCTGGGGAGACATTGTCGTTGAAGGTTGATTGCTACACAGAAGAAAAAAAAACATTATTTCAGTATAGGCAATCGATATGTATATTGATTGAGTTCGCATGAACATTTAACCCGAAATATGGGAGGAGAGATGGTCCCACCGGGCGTGCCAGAATCTGTTGGGTGTTTTTCGTCACCCCATTGAGATGGGAATACGCGCGCGCTTGTCAGGCGCATTACAGATTCCCCCTGCCTAGGGTAGGCCGGGGTTTATAGATTGTGGGGATCCGAATCTCCGGCAACCGCGGACTAAGCTGCCGTTAATTACCCCTCGCATTTGGAGCGAAGGAACCTCCGATTAACGGGTTAAACTGGTCATGCGAACTCAATGTGCAGTATCGTGTTTTGAAGGGGTTTTGGAAATATCGGGGGCCCCGCAGAGTTTTTACGGGGGTCCCGCTAACCGGATAGCGGGCTGGGGGTCAAGGGGGCTAGCAGCCCCCTTGCGGGGTGCGGGGCAGCGCCCCGTTAGAAATTTCTTCTAACGGAAGACAGTGTCGTGGAGTCTGTGTATGTTTTCCTTCCCCCCCCCCCTTTTTTTTTTAAAAAGTGGAGCTTAATTTCAAAAGGGATTTTATTGTGGAGTTAAACTCCAAAGAATTTTAAATGGAGTTAAACTCCTAAAAGAATTTTATGCGGAATTAAATTCCTAAAATAGAACTTTATTATGGAGTTAAACTCCAAAGAATATATATATGTATATATTTTAAAAAGGGTTTAAACTCCAGAAGGGATTTTGTTGGGGAGTGCACGTAAAACGAGGGGAAAAGAAAACAAAATGGCGTCTGAAGGACGCTCGCATGGCAGGGGGCGCCTTAATGCCCGGGGTCACGTGCGCGCACGTGACCGATGGGCGCCTTGGCGCCCCGGGGTCACGTGGGCACACGTGACCGATGGGCGCCTTGGCGCCCCGGGGTCACGTGGGCACACGTGACCGATGGGCGTCTTGGCGCCCCGAGGGTCACGTGCGCACACGTGACCGATGGGCGCCTTGGCGCCCCGGGGGTCACGTGCGCACACGTGACCGATGGGCGCCTTGGCGCCCCGGGGTCACGTGCGCACACGTGACCGATGGACGCCTTAGCGCCCTGGGGTCATGTGGGCACACGTGACCACGGGAAAAACCCGCAAAAGGGGAAGCCTAGCCCCTAGGCTGGGGAGTTGAACTCCCAAGGGAACTTTTGGAGTTGAACTCCTAACAGAAACAAATCTATGGAGTTAAACTCCAACAGCAATTAATTTATGGAGTTAAACTCCAGCAACTTTAGAAAGGAGTTAAACTCCTGGGGATTTATTGCTCTTCTTTTGAGCCTTGGGTCTGCCCAAAGTTAGATTTTGGAGATGGGTCTCCTTCTTCTTGCTCTTGACCGGCGGGATCTTGGAGAAAAGGGGATGAGTCTTAAAAGCCTCCCCTTTTCGAGATCTGATTGGAGATCCGAGCACCCCTTCGTAGGTTTTGTGGTGGAAATCTACTTATTTTTAGAAAAGGAAGAGTTAAACTCTTGATTTAATTCAAAAGGAAAAAGAAGGTTTTAGAACCTTGAGGAAGGAGGAAGAGATCTCAGATCTAGAAAATTTCTGGAGAGAGAAAAAGTTGTTGAGATATTTCACTATCTTTGCCTTTATAGGCCATACACTTTGCACATAGCCCCTTGGGCTTCACAAAAATGGCATTTTGCCCACCCTATGGCTCATGTGTCATTTCTTTTTTGCACATAAGCCATGGGCTTTACAAAAATTTGGCTTCATGCCTATTTTTCTTACATTTATCCATATAATAAAATAAAAGAAATGCAACAAAATGGTTTATTACAAAAATTTTATCTTGGCGTGGGGGGAGGCCGACCGCTTCATGTTCGGGCTCGACCCGGGCATGGGCCCACTCGGTCTGGGCTTGGGTCCACTTGGCCTGGGGTTGACTTGGATTTTGACTTGGCCAACCGGGGTGTAAATTTTTACCCCAACACATTTCTTCCTGACTTCATACAACATATTCTTCCACCAACCGGTGCGTTTCACTGATAAATTCTTCGAATGGTTGGTGTTGACTTTTAGTCTTTGCAAAGCTTGGTATTGACCAGTAACTTTGACCCCCCCTCTTTAAAAGCTTAGCATTGTTTAACTTAAATTTGGGGGAGGTATAATTTGGCTCTTGAAAATAATTTTTTTAACTCAAAGTGGTGAGCCAAATATAGGTTTGGGGGAGATTTTCACGATCATATTTCATGTCCCCGTTATTAAATTTTTCCTCCCAAATTTACAGGTTTATGAGATTTTAAAAAAATGGCAACAGTGGAAACACTGTTTCACTTATGTTTGGGGGGATCTTTTTGTGTATATATATTTTGTTTTATTTTTCAGTTAATAATAAAAAAAACATGGCAGTGCCGACAATTTTGACCCTCTTGGTGTAGCCTGACAGTGAAGGCACTGTCAAGTTTAAGTTTGGGGGTGTACTCGGTAAGCTTTCTTCCTTCGCATTCATGTGTATATTTTTTGCATTTGCATACTTATTTTAAAATCCATAAAAATCAAAAATTATAAAAATTGAAAAGTTCAATTTTGTCCATATTTGACTTAAGTTTAACATGACGGTTGACTAGCTAAGAAAAACTAGATCCTAAACTTAGTAAATTAAAAACCCTAAAAATAACCTTTCTTAAAGTTTAACTGTAGAAAATATACGTCCTTATAGTTTATTTAGAAATAAGCAAATTTTGAATTCAGTTCTTGGGCTAAATCGAAATAAGGGAAGAGTATTGAAAGCTCTATTTAAATTATAAGTCTGAAAAATAATTCTTAACCTTAAGTTCAAATTCTGAAAATATATACCCTACTTTACGCACTCACACACATCTTGAAACTTGGGATAGTAGAGGATACCTTGAAATGCTCTTTTCTAAAATTCTTAGTATGAAGAAAAATAAAATAAAAATATAAGTGGTGAATAAAGAGATAAAAAAAATAAACACTGGTTTTGTAATTACTTAAGGCAGCATAAATAAAAAATATAGCGATGATGCTTTATCACCTAGTGCCTTAGACCAACTGGTTTAGGAGTCACTGCTAAACCTTAGGTATTGCAAGACGAGGAATTACGCCTAAATGCACAAGCACATTTTGTAATCGGTCGTTTAGTACCTCAAGAAGTATTAACGGTCGCATGAAGGATGTGTGAGCAATTTCATCTAAAATTCACCAACTAAAAGTATTTTGGAAGATAGACAAGAGTATGATAGCTTGAATTGAATTTCCAAATGTAGGGGTGATAATTACACACACGTAGGGGTATATAATTGGAGTTTGGAGGAGAGATAGGAATAAAAGATAGGTCTTATATCTTCAATAGAGATGATAAAATTTTCTGAGTTAAAATTGCACCTTAGAAGGAAAACTTAGGAAATGCTGAAAGTTTTATAAACTTGCAAAACGTATATGATCTTAAGTTAAATGAAAAGGAAGTGTGAAAAATACGGGTTGATGATTTCTAAGTTGAAGATAATAGAATTTCTTGCTAGAATACTGAATTGAAGAATTAGATCAATGGCCAAATTGATCGGATTTTATGGGTAGTATCCGCTGAAAACCCTAAAGAGACAACACTCCTCCTACTAGGGACACCCAGAGGTTTAACGACTTATTGCACGAGCTCAGTGCAATCACGTTCCCTGCGAAAGCGAGGCTAGGTTTTTTCGAGAATAAAATTGGCTTTGCTCAGGACGAGCAAAAGATAAGTTTGGGGGTATTTGTTCATATCAGATTTTTGCATTTTTTTTACCACCCATTCTTAATCACATTGCATATAAATAGGTACTTTTGATCCATGTCTGCTAAATAATTGCATGTTACAGATTCTCAGCTCTTTACAGTGAAATTCATGAAAAGTCACAACAAATGTGGGACTACAACCAACAAACAGAGAAATACGGGTTTCCGCACACTATCCGTATAATGCCGCCTACCGGTTCAAGGAACAAATGGAAAATCATTGAGCATTTCAATGCACAAAGCATAAGGGCAGCATAAGATCTAAGACTTCAAACGCGGAGCTCAAGGCAAAAGTCCAATGTTGAATATCTGGAAGAGAACTGAAGAGATTCTGAGAAACCAAGTGAAGAAAACAGAAGATAAAAGCAACATAAAGAATCCCTAAAAAATTGATCACATAAGACCACCGGTTGGCCGTGGAACCGTGGCCAAACAGGCACATCTGCCGTGGTTCCGCGGCCGTGCTCTGCACGTGTCGGTGGGGTGTCGGTGCTTTGACTCGGTTTTTGGAGTTGTTTTGTAATTTCATGTATGGATCAGAATGTAAACTTAGGGTTTTTCCTATCTATAAATAGGAAGGCTCAAAGCCAAATAGGGTATGCCTCTTTTAGGGTGCCTTTCTTAGGATGCCACTTTTTAATTCTTAGATCTAAATTTTAATTCCAATTGTAATGCATTGTTGAGAGGTCATCAATAAATTAAGTTTTATTCTTTTATCTCGCATTCTTTGTATCTAAATTTTAATTCCTGCAATTTTTTATCTGTTCTTTTATTATCTGCAATTTAGTTCATCTATTAAAATAAAAAAATGAATTTTATTGTTATCTTCTTAATGAGTGAGTAATTCCTCACTTGTTAGGGGTAGGAGAAGGAAGGTTTGAGAGAAGGAAATCTCTCTCACTCCTTTCTTTGCTCAAATAATTTTAATTAAGGACTCTCTTTAAATCAACCATAATCCGCTCACTACGGCACCCTATCCTACATGATAGCGGTGATTCCCTAGTTAAACCGATTGTGGTTGAATTAACCGGAGGTTAGGGCTAAGAGCCAAGAACGGACGGACAAGGACCAAAAGGAAGAAACTAAGTTTCTTTCCAGTCGTGCTAATCCCCGTTGTTGCCAATTACCCTAACACCTATATTTTTAACTAGGGCATTGAAAGAAGTGAGAAGATCCCTATTTCGAACCAACCTAATTCTAATCCTAGCAAGCCTTTTATCAACTTATTCTCATTCATAGATCTTAAAACAACAACCAATTTTTTGGACTTAACTCGTTATAACATAAAGAAAAAGATTTCATCTCCTTGTGGATCGACCCGTACTCAACCGGCTAGCTACCAAGCGACACCGTCTTGATTGCAGTAATTTAAACACAGAAAAACTCTACCAATCATTTCGCACGGACCTAATTAAAGTAAACCTTATTTTCCCAGAGGCATAACCCCGTTAACACCTTTCTAGACACCTAATAGATTAGCTAATTATAAAGTGCAAAACTCTCTCAAGAGTAACTCTTACTCGCAGCGGGTATCGGGATCCAACTATCTCATAGAAGGTATGCAATCTCATTGCAAATTTCAACACTTGAAATTCCCGATAATCTTTTGCCCCTAGCTTCCTATGACCTTGACGGAGGCTAACAAACCATAGGCTGCTAGTCAAGTTCAACCCGCACATTTCATGATTGAATTAAACCCACCCGCACGACCCTTGACGGAGGCCAACAAAGTTGTACAACTATCCTAATCCAATCGCATCTCACGCTTTAGAGATAAGCACTAGTTAGCTACCGCACACTACGCCTTGAAGGAGGCCAACAAACGTAGCACGAATATTAAATAGTCCTTATCTGAAATGACGGAGGGCTACGATAAGTTTTTAAGAAAAACTTTTACGTAATGTACTTGATATCGTTGCGGAATAGAGTGATTTTTTTTAAAAGGAGTGTTTTGAGGCTTTTAGTAGTTTTGCTAAAGAGGTCACTCCTGGTGAAGGGATCTCGGCTCTTTCCTCATCGAATGAGGTGCTGGATATTCTACAAGGAATACCGCTATGCAAAGTAAAATCTAAAAAAGCAATCAAAAAAGAAACCGAACTGGTTGTAGCATCTGCTAGTTTTGCTAAAGAGGTCTCTCCCGGTGAAGAGATCTCGGCTCTTTCATTATCGAATAAGGTGCTGGATATTCTACAAGAAATACCGCTATGCAAAGCAAGAACTAGAGCTACCCTTTTTGAAAATTTAATTCCACAACATCTTTAGGTTTCTTTCTTTCCATTAATCTCATTAATGAAATCCCATCATTTATGCTTTCTAAGCATCACAGATAAGGAAACGAAAATAGAACGTACGCTTATGCCATTCGCATTTGTCATAGTGTTCTGTTATGCACCGTTAGATTACTTAACTAACGGCATAGCAGGGCGGAACTAGCGCGGGTGCAAAACATAAGCAACATTTATTATATATCATATATATAATAGTCCATTCATCTCAGAATATGCAGTGATCACATCACAGATATCAGCAGCAGAAGAAAACATATGAAATATTGGATATACTAGGATTTCCGTATTTTATATCAAGCCAGCAAAAAAACACGGATTCCACGGAGCGATGAATAGCCAAACCCATATCACTAGACCCCTACGAGAGCGGCAAGCAAACCTCCCAATTCTAGAGTTAGGAGACCCAGTCTCGACTCTTCAAGATGGCCTCCCACTGGACCCTAGAACCCGGTTACTTTTGCTCCCCTCCTTGGGTCTATCCTAATGCAGAAAAGTAAATAATATACATCAATGGAGACATCATCCTCAACCCGGAAGTGCCCCAATAAAAGAATATTATATACATTGAATTTTACATGAATGAAAATGAAAAACTCTCATCTCACATAAAACCCCCGGCTATTCAAACACGACGATCCAATATAACATATCACAGCAACACATAACATCACATGTCATCAACGTAAGTAAATATGCATATCCCAATTATCATTGACATATAGTAACGAAACCGGCGATATACCACATATTACACTTACGGTCGCAGAAAAGAAAGTGAAAAACTACAACAATTGGAATCGTGGGGTAAAGAGTTTTCCTAGTGGCCTGAAGTTGAAGTCGTGATCCCTGGGCCAGCCCCTGTGTCGCGCAAGAACCAAGAAATGGTCACTGCCCTTAGACATCATAAACCCAGAATATCACATATTCTGTATTTCATGCCTAACAATGTAAATCTTACATTTGGTCTCATCTATGAAAACACTTTTCAAAGGAAGTCGGGTAATTCAACAAGATTCCTGATTCCACCCGAGGCCGAAATGTTAAACTTGTACGCAACTAATTACTTTTCACAAAACTAATTAGTGTAGATTCCAATTATTGTATCACATTCATAAATAGCTAGACAATGTTAAACTTTTCGATCGAATCAACAAAAACCCACAGTTCCCCGAAGGCTCAACACTTTAGCGGAGTTAAAGAATACCCAAAACATTCCACAGTACCCATGGACCAACCGTAGAAGGGTCAACCCTTGCCTCACCTATGGCGCCGCAGAACTACGACAAACCTTAGGGTTTGGCATGGTTCCACGATCATAGAATCGAGTTAGGATTTCGTTCTTCTAGAGGATCCATAGAATTACTTGCATGATTTTTCGAATATATTTAACTTGGAAAATTCCAACTCTTGGAAAATTTCCAGCAAGAGAGAAAATGGGTTATTGATATTCGTTCGAACTTTTTA
Source organism: Agapanthus africanus (assembly GCA_030015575.1). Lineage (NCBI taxonomy): Eukaryota > Viridiplantae > Streptophyta > Magnoliopsida > Asparagales > Amaryllidaceae > Agapanthus > Agapanthus africanus. The sequence continues at coordinate 53,860,052 of CM057347.1, forward strand.
ACACCGTCTAAAATACCCGAAACAAGGTTAGAATTATGAATACGAAACACTCCGAATTGTTTTTACAGTAAGATAACATCACATGCAATCCTAGAAAAAACAAACAACACCTGAAACACAAAAACCCAGAGACTGGAACACCAAACAAAAACGAGGCCAATCCCACACTAAATACCCGGCGAGTTCGGAATTTTGCCTATTGTCACCGGCCAAAATACGGTGGATTGGGCTCCTTTTTTTCTGATGTTCATATCACATCATATGTAACATTCTGCACTTGCTCAAAAAAAAATTTGAAGCTCTAAAAAAATCGACAGAAAATAGGGTTTTGTTTCGGGTATTTCATAGTTGTTTCGGTTTCGTAATCCTACAAATATCGACTAATTCTCTAGCTTGGCTCTGTGTAGCATTTTGAAATTTTAGAAATAAATAAAATTAATTAATTAAATAATAAAGCGCCAAATTAAAAAGTTTTTAAAACCAAATAGGATAATTTTATAAGATGTTTGTAAAACAAGTTAGATAAAAACTTTAGTATGCAACATAAATAAACTATAAGGGTTTTAAGGTGAATGTTAGCTTCATTTTAACAAAATGAGTGTTTTATAATAATATAAGTTGTGAAGGGTTTCTAGGTAAAGTTTAAGTTTCTTGTGCAAATGGAAATTTGTTAAGGGTATAAATGAAAAATGGGTAGAAAATGTTTTAGTTCAGAAGTTAATATCAAATTAAATCATTTTGGATGAGATAATGTGTTGACAACTCCTACTCTCATGCACACTCACACACCAACACCTCCTCCTTGCATGAAGAGGGCACATCTAATTCATTGACACCTCCTACTACCCCCTCTTTCTTCCCTTCACCATATATAACCCTTGTTCAGATCAGTTAGTTAATTAAAAATCTGAAAATCTAAAGAAAGAAAAATAAATCAAGAACAAATAAGAACAAACAAGAGGAAGGAGAAGAAAAGCTAATGTTCTAGGATTTCCTCACCATCAAGCTAGGACAAGGAGCTTGTACATCTTGGAGGGTGTTATTCCAACAAATTATTGTAGGTAAAATTCTTGACCACAGTAGGAAATTGAATTCTGTAACTAGTTTAATTAAAATGAAAAAGTTCTATAATATCGTATTTTAGATACAACTAGGCTCTGTTTGAATCTGCTTTAGTTTAGATAAAAATAAACTTAACAAAACAGTGCTAAAATGATGTATGTAGCACCTAAAGCAAACCATAGGAGTACGAACCAGAGGGCTCGGAATTGGGCCGGCGACAAGAGGGAAAAATTCGGCGTCGCCGGTTTTGTAGGAAACTAGGTGGTTTTGGCTTGTAGGGTAGGGTTCTGTGTATGGTTTTGGCTATTTTGGTATTATTTAAATAAGTTGCTTCAGCTGTATACGAAATCTGGAAGCTTATATCGGATAAGATATCTAAGAAACAAAAACACGACATAGTTAAAGCGTATCACAATCGGGTTAAAATCCAGTAAGATTAAGTGTTAAATAGCTCGATATAGTCGTATACCATATAACTAGTACGTGGGAACGAGTGTTTTTCATTTCCGTCATGTCGGAGTAGCCATTTCCTTATATAAGTTAAATTGTGATGTTAGATTCAAATACGGGATTTTCGGAGGCAGTGAGGAAAGGAAAAGGATTGGCAATTCCTGAGTAGATACGATGTTTTCCGGTGAGTAGACTAAACATCTACCGGGGAATTTTGTAAAGACGGCGTGTTACGCCCGTAGTTTTATTTAAATAAATGCTTTACTTTGGTATGCTAAATTAGTAACATGCACTCATAATTCACATATACTTTTCCTAGTTGCTAGGACACTGCACAAGTATCGACGAGTTATACCACGTGCACATCTTACATGCTACACACACCTCGTCAATATTACCATGTCACTTTTACACTTAGTAAAATTCTTATTAAAAATGATTCATATCATATCTTAAACACCAATAACAGTAGTAAATTGCATCATTAACATCATGTTTATTATTTGAGTATTTTATGTTGATATAAGGGGTAATTGTATTATTGAGGATTTATGATTTTGAGTTTTGAATACTATTAAATAAATCCAGTGATTTCATGATTTATGTGTCACGTCCACCATGAGATGTTTTATGATTTGGTTTTTTTTCTGGACCGAGTGGGGGAGATATACGTTCGCGGATTTTACGTTATCCAGACTGAGTGGGGAAGATATACAGTTGGATACATGGTGGACCTGGTCGAGACCGAGGGGCAGGATAGCCGGATTTGAGGCGGGCGAGCCTAGCGAGGATACTCGATACCGGAGATATTTATGAAGCACGGCGGATATCTAGATGATACCGACCGGTGCTTTGATTACAGGGTCATTCGAGAAATGATGCCTGAGAGAAAGGGAAGTTTTGTGTCGATGATGGGCACGGAAAGATATCAATTATTGGAAATAAATGATGAGATTTCATTTTTGTTATGATATTTATAGTACAGATTCATGCTTTCCACATACCATCATATATTTTACTTGTTCACATTTTAATTAGTATGATCGTCATATTTACATTATTAACCGTTATATGTTGGTTTATTCACTGAGTTGGCAACTCACCCCCGTTGTGCCACAGTTCTTTGCAGGGGTAGAGGGGACAGTTAGCGGCCGGGCAGATCTACTTTTCACAGCTTATATCGCATCTTTTGATAGGTAGGTTACATGTGTAGTAATCTTCTCTCTTGGTATTGTATTTTGTATCTAGAAAATCTCCATCAGACATGTTTATGACTTAAAGTGAGAAGTGAATATATGTATATTATTTGACAGATGGGACGGTTTAGTTCTATGTTTTAGAAATTTTCTTACTTATTGGAAATTCTTGTTAATGTCTCATACTCATGGATATTTGTCTCCACTACTGATTGTTGTTGATCCCAACTAGGGATGCAACCAAACTTAACACTTTATACATGTTTAATATTTAACTTCATAAACTGTGATTTTTTACTTAAAACTAAATTTCTATATAGAATTCCGCAAAAAAGGATTTTGATCTTGGTTTTCGGCTTACTTGGACTGTGTGCATATCTTTAGATATTATACAATCTAAGTGCCGGTCACATCCAAACTTTGGGTCGTGAGAAAGTTGGTATCAGAGCTTAGGATTAACCTTACGGAATCGAGTAGTGAGTTAAGATAAGTTGACGTGGGTCCGTGATTTAGGGTGACCTTTGGTTTGATGGAGTAGGTGAATTGGGATGCGTGTATTACCATACGTATGTTTCGCGGCATATTTACGTTACCACACTCAGCCTAATTAGCCTTAGGATGTATGTCCTGAATTGTCCTTCATTTGATTCTCCGTTATTGATTGTTCCTATTCATAAGCTTTATGAACTCTCATTTCTTGTTCCAGTTGCTATGGCTACGCGGGCTAGGCGAGCCGCAGCCAGTGTTGCAGCTAGGGCGAATCCTCCTGTGACAGTGACTGGTACACCAAACGTTCCAGCGGTGCATGAGTATGTTGATCCTCCTCCTCCAGATCGCATGACTAGGATAGAGGAGGGCGTGTTAGGATTGCAGCGAGTGGTAGGACAGTTAGCAGAGGCCACTCGAGTACTGAGACAGGATCCGACACCGACCGTGGCAAAGTCCGAGGTACAGCCTAAGCAGACGGTAGCATTTGTAGATACGAGAGTGATGGAGGTATCGCTTGCGGAGTTTATGAGGTTGAGACCTCCGGTATTCACAGGGACCGATGTAGCGGAGGATCCTCACTCCTTTCTTGATAGAATAGCGAGGATTGGTAGATCATTGCGATGTTCTGATGCGAAGTTAGTTGAGCTGACTAGTTTTCGTTTGGAGGGACTTGCACAGGAGTGGTGTGAGTCGATGGAGAGAGGACGAGCTACGGGTCTTCCTCCGATATTGTGGACTGAGTTTTCCGATGTCTTTCTTGCTAGATTTCTTCCACAGAGTGTGAGGGACGCTAGAGCTAGCAATTTTGAAGCGTTGCGGAAATCGACGAGTATGTCGATAGCAGATTATGATTTACGATTCACCCAGTTGTCGCGCTACGCTCCATATTTAGTTCCTACAGAGGAGCTTCGGGTGAAGAGGTTTCTACGGAGTCTGGACACGCAGTTGTATCTGGCTATAGGCTCCCAGCATTTTGATACGTATGCACAGGCCATGAATGCAGCAATACGAGTGGAGGAACATTTGAGCGAGACAGTGGTTGTTCAAGAACCAAAGAGGAGTAGACCGTTTGGGCCAATGACTAGACAATTCGGCAGAGGTAGAAGCAGATATGCTCCAGGCCGCAGTTTCGGACGAGGTTGGACCCAGGGCCAGATGTTCAGTTCTTATCCCGATGATCAGAGGCCCCCATCTACATGTTTTAGTTGTGGACTTCCCGGACACTTTGCGCGGGATTGTAGATCCCAGAGAAGAACCGTTGTTCCACAGGCTGCTTTACCCCTTCCACCTTCTACGCCGATGGCTTTACTTTCTCCCCTAGTTGGCGCTACATGCCAGGCAGTTGCACCTCGAGGTCGAGGCTTTGCAGGACGCTCTCAGAGAGGTCGAGGAGATAGAGGTAGAGGACAACAGGATGCGGGCAGGGGCCAGGCACGGGTTTTTGCGCTGACTCCACAGGATGCCCAGGCATCAAATGCAGTTGTGAAAGGTACTCTTGCAGTATGTTCACTAGATGCACATATTTTATTTGATTCCGGTTCTACACATTCTTATGTATCATCACGCTTTGCACTTTCTTTGGGGAAAGAGTCATCATTATTAGATTTACCGTTGGTAATGATTACTCCAGTGGGAGATTCTTTTATAGCTCGACACGTATTCAGATCATGTTATGTACGTATTGGTGATAGAGATTCGCTAGTTGATCTGATTCTCCTGGATATGCTAGATTTTGATATACTTCTCGGTATGGATTGGTTGGCCGCTTGTCATGCCTATGTAGATTGTCGTGGGAAAGCGATTAGATTTGGTTTTCCAGGTGAACCGATGTTTGTTGTGCAGGGGGATTGTAATATAACTCTGGCCAATTTGATTTCTGCTCTTTGTGCGGGACGACTCTTGAAGAAGGGCTGTCATGGATTCTTGGCATTTGTTCAGGACTTAGGAGCCGCTAAGATTCTATTGGACCAGGTTTCGGTCACACGAGAATTTCCGGAGGTATTTCCTGCTGAGTTACCAGGATTACCGCCTGATCGTGACATTGAGTTCTGCATTGACTTGATTCCGGGTGCGGGGCCTATTTCTATACCACCCTATTGTATGGCACCGACGGAGTTGAAGGAACTTAAAAGTCAGTTGCAAGAGTTGTTAGATAGGGGACTTGTGCGTCCTAGTGTATCGCCGTGGGGAGCTCCTGTCTTATTTGTAAAGAAGAAGGACGGCAGTATGAGACTGTTCATCGACTACCGACAGCTGAATCGCGTCACTGTGCGGAACAGGTATCCACTACCACATATAGATGACTTATTTGATCAATTGCAGGGAGCTGGTTACTTTTCGAAGATTGATTTGCGGTCGGGGTATCACCAGTTGAGGGTTCGGAAGGACGATATTCCGAAGACTGCGTTTCGCACAAGATATGGGCACTATGAATTTCTGGTGATGTCGTTCGGAATCACCAACGCTCCAGTAGTTTTTATGGATATGATGAACCGTATCTTCAGGCCTTTTCTTGATTAGTTTATTATAGTATTCATTGATGACATTCTCGTTTATTCCCGGAGTAGAGAGGAGAACGAACAGCATTTGCGTATTACGTTGCAGACCTTGAAGGAGTATTAGCTGTTTGCAAAATTCTCCAAGTGTGCCTTTTGGCTAGACAGTGTGGAGTTCTTGGGTCACGTGGTCACGAGAGAGGGGATACATGTGGACCCAAAGAAGATCGAAGCGGTGTAGCACTGGCCCAGACCTGTGCAGTTACAGAGATTCGCAGTTTCTTAGGTCTGGCAGGTTATTACCGACGCTTTGTGCAGGATATTTCTCGGATAGCTGCACCGTTGACCGGATTGACTAGAAAGGAGGTTCCATTTCTGTGGACAGATGCATGTGAGCAGAGTTTCCTGTAGTTGAAGACCCGCTTGACGACTACACCGGTATTATCGTTACCTTCTGGGTCAGGTGGATTTGTTGTGTATTGTGATGCCTCTAGAGTGGGTTTAGGCTGTGTGTTGATACAGCACGGCAGGGTTATAGCTTATGCTTCTCGACAGTTGAAGAGGCACGAACAGAACTACCCCACTCATGATCTAGAGATGGCTGCTGTGATATTCGCATTGAAGATTTGGAGATATTACTTGTATGGAGAGTCGTGTCAAATCTTCACAGATCATAAGAGTTTGAAGTATATTTTTCAGCAGAGAGATCTAAACCTAAGGCAGCGTAGATGGATGGAACTGGTGAAAGATTACGATTGTGAGATTTTATATCATCCGGGCAAGGCAAATGTCGTAGCAGATGCTTTGAGTCGGAGGCCTGGAGGTAGCTTATCTCATTTGCGCACCTTGCAGAGACAGTCTTCTACCGACTGGCAGATTTTATGTGATAGTCGTATACAGTTTGAGTTCACCCCGATAGGAGGACAGCTAGCACATGTTCTCACCCGACCTCAGTTATTGGATCGTATTCGAGAGACACAGCCCGTAGATGCTCGTATATCAGAGATTATGGATCAGGTTAGGCAGGGCAGGGGATCGGAGTTTGTGATTGATGATCATGGAGTATTACGCTTTAGGACTCGTCTTTGTATACCAGATTCTGACAGATTGAGATGTGAGATCTTAGAGGAGGCTCATAGATCAGCATACAGTATTCATCCTGGTTCCACCAAGATGTATCATGATCTGAAGGATGTTTATTGGTGGGAAGGAATGAAGAGGGTTGTTGCGGAGTTTGTGTCGAGATGCTTGACTTGTCAGCAAGTCAAGGCAGAACACCAGAGGCCAGCCGGAGAGTTGCAGCCCTTGCTCATTCCAGAGTGGAAATGGGAACAGATTTCCATGGATTTCATGGTGGGTCTACCCAGGACTGGCAGAGGGTATGATTCCATTTGGGTGATTGTAGACAGATTGACAAAGGCAGCACATTTTCTTCCAGTGAAGACAACGTATGGGTTTGCACGGTATGCTCAGATTTATATCGATGAGATTATACGTCTGCATGGAGTTCCGACGTGTATAGTTTTAGATAGGGGTACCCAGTTTACTAGCAGGCTATGGCAGAAACTTCAAGAAGCTCTTGGCACACGATTGAGCTTTAGTACGGCTTTTCACCCATAGACAGATGGTCAGTCGGAGCGGACCATTCAGACACTAGAGGAATGCTTCGCGTTTGTAGTCTTGATTTTGGTGGTAGTTGGGACCGCCACCTACCTTTGATAGAATTCTCGTACAACAACAGTTTCAGGAGACGATCCAAATGGCACCCTTTGAAGCTTTGTATGGGAGGAAATGTCGATCACCTGTTTGCTTGACAGAACTGAGCGAGAGTAGCATTTTGGGACCGCAAATAGTACAAAAGACTACAGAGAAGATTCAATTGATACGGGACAGAATGAGGGCGGCCCAATGCAGACAGATTTCATATGCAGATCGACGACGTCGTAGACTCGAGTTTGGAGTAGGAGATCGTGTGTTCCTACGAGTGTCTCCAATGAAAGGTGTGATGCGTTTCGGGAAGAAGGGGAAGCTCAGCCCCAGGTATGTCGGACCTTACGAGATTCTGGAGAGAGTGGGTGCTGTAGCTTATCGTTTAGCACTCCCACCGAGTTTTCCCGACGTGCATCCGGTGTTTCATGTTTTGATACTTCGCAAGTATCTTCACGATCCTTCTCATGCGATCCAGCATCAGACCTTATATATTGAGCCGGACTTATCCTACACAGTGCAGCCAGTCGCTATTCTAGACAGACAGGCAAAGAAACTAAGATCGAGGGTACTTCCGTCTGTAAAGTTTTTTGGCAAAGAAAGGACCGCGAGGAAATTACTTGGGAGACCGAGAATGCGATGCGAAAGAAATTTCCACATCTTTTTGAAGGTTTGTCTAGTTAATTTTAAATTCGGGGACCGAATTTTCTTAAGGGGGAATATTATAGCATTATGAAATTTTAGAAATAAATAAAATTAATTAAATAAATAAATAATAAAGCGCCAAATTAAAAAGTTTTTAAAACCAAATAGGATAATTTTATAAGATGTTTGTAAAACAAGTTAGATAAAAACTTTAGTATGCAACATAAATAAGCTATAAGGGTTTTAAGGTGAATATTAGCTTCATTTTAACAAAATGAGTGTTTTATAATAACATAAGTTGTGATGGGTTTCTAGGTAAAGTTTAAGTTTCTTATGCAAATGGAAATTTGTTAAGGGTATAAATGAAAATTGGGTAGAAAATGTTTTAGTTCAGAAGTTAATATCAAATTAAATCATTTTGGATGAGATAATATATTGACAACTCCTACTCTCATGCACACTCACACACCAACACCTCCTCCTTGCATGAAGAGGGCACATCTAATTCATTGACACCTCCTACTACCCCCTCTTTCTTCCCTTCACCTATATAACCCTTGTTCAGATCAGTTAGTTAATTAAAAATCTGAAAATCTAAAGAAAGAAAAATAAATCAAGAACAAATAAGAACAAATAGGAGAAGAAAAGCTAATGTTCTAGGATTTCCTCACCATCAAGTTAGGACAAGGAGCTTGTACATCTTGGAGGGTGTTATTCCAACAAATTATTGTAGGTAAAATTCTTGACCACAGTAGGAAATTGAATTCTGTAACTAGTTTAAATTAAAATGAACAAGTTCTATAATATCATATTTTAGATACAACTAGACTCTGTTTAAATCTGCTTTAATTTAGATAAAAATAAACTTAACAAAACAGTGCTAAAATGATGTATGTAGCACCTAAAGCAAACCATAGGAGTACGAACCAGAAGGCTCGGAATTGGGCCGGCGACAAGAGGGAAAAATTCGGCGTCGCCGGTTTTGTAGGAAGCTAAGTGGTTTTGGCTTGTGGGGTAGGGTTCTTTGTATGGTTTTGGCTATTTTGGTATTATTTAAATAAGTTGCTTCAGCTGAATACGAAATCAGGAAGCTTATATCGAATAAGATATCTAAGAAACAAAAACACGACATAGTTAAAGCGTATCGCAATCGGTTTTCTGTCGCGATGCAGAAAAGGGTTAAAATCCAGTAAGGTTAAGTGTTGAATAGCTCGATATAGTCGTATACCATATAACTAGTACGTGGGAACGGGTGTTTTTCATTTCCGTCATGTCGGAGTAGCCGTTTCCTTATATAAGTTAAATTGTGATGTTAGATTCAAATACGGGATTTTCGGAGGCAGTTAGGAAAGGAAAAGGATTGGCAATTCCTGAGTAGATACGACGTTTTCCGGTTAGTAGACTAAATATCTACCGAGGAATTTTGTAAAGACGGCGTGTTACGCCCGTGGTTTTATTTAAATAAATGCTTTACTTTGGTATGCTAAATTAATAACATGCACTCATAATTCACATATACTTTGCCTAATTGCTAGGACATTGCACAAGTATCGACGAGTTATGCCACGTGCACATCTTACATGCTACATACACCTCGTCGATATTACCATGTCACTTTTACACTTAGTAAAATTCTTATTAAAAATAATTCATATCATATCTTAAACACCAATAACAGTAGTAAATTGCATCATTAACATCATGTTTATTATTTGAGTATTTTATGTTGATATAAGGAGTAATTGTATTATTGAGGATTTATGATTTTGAGTTTTGAATACTATTACATAAATCCAGTGATTTCATGATTTATGTGTCACATCCACCATGAGATGTATTATGATTTGGTTTTATTCCGGACCGAGTGGAGGAGATATTCGGTCGCGGATTTTACGTTATCCAGACTGAGTGGGGGAGATATACAGTTGGATACATGGTGGACCCGGTTGAGACCGAGAGGCAGGATAGCCGCATTTGAGGCGGGCGAGCCTAGCGAGGATACTCGATACCGGAGATATTTATGAAGCACGGCGGATATCTAGATGATACCGACCGGTCCTTTGATTGCAGGGTCATTCGAGGAATGATGCCTGAGAGAAAGGGAAGTTTTGTGTCGATGATGGGCATGGAAGATATCAATTATTGGAGATAAATGATGAGATTTCATTTTTGTTATGATATTTATAGTACAGATTCATGCTTTCCACATACCATCATATATTTTACTTGTTCACATTTCAGTTGGTATGATCGTCATATTTACATTATTAACCGTTATATGTTGGTTTATTCACTGAGTTGGCAACTCACCCCCATTGTGCCACAGTTCCTTGCAGGGGTAGAGGGGACAGTTAGCGGCCGGGCAGATCTACTTTTCGCATCTTTTGATAGGTGGGTTACTTGTGTAGTAACCTTCTCTTTTGGTATTGTATTTTGTATCTAGAAAATCTCCATCAGACATGTTTATGACTTAGAGTGAGAAGTAAATATATGTATATTATTTGACAGATGGGACGGTTTAGTTCTATGTTTTAGAAATTTTCTTACTTATTGGAAATTCTTGTTAATGTCTCATACTCATGGATATTTGTCTCCACTACTGATTGTTGTTGATCCCAACTAGGGATGCAACCAAACTTAACAATTTATACCTGTTTAATATTTAACTTCATAAACTGTGATTTTTACTTAAAACTAAATTTCTATATAGAATTCCGCAAAAAAGGATTTTGATCTTGGTTTTCGGCTTACTTGGACAGTGTGCATATTTTTAGATATTATACAATCTAAGTGCCGGTCACATCCAAACTTTGGGTCGTGACACTCTGATACCACGGTTGGGTTCCCTAGCACGACAGCAAGGTTTCGGGAGGCATCTACCATGCCATTTTAAAATTTTGCCATGCTAAAGAACCCTAGACAAGGATGTTTAACTAGAGAATCATACGAAAACTATAATGTAAATAACTTTACATCTAAAAGTGAGTAGGGACTACAACTTTTTTAGTCCGGTCCTTCACTTCAATAGCTCCTTGTAGTAGTCCCTTCGCTCCAAGTAGTGATCTTGCGGACTGTAGAGAGGCTCCACAAGGTGAAAGGAGCAAACTTGTGTGATGTCTTCGAAACCAAAGATGATCTACGTCGAAGAGACACCAACTCAAGCTATCTTTTCACTATTTGGGAATTAGTGAAGCAAACACCCTAAACTAAATGGCTAGTCTAGTAGAGGATGATGAAGTAGGAATTTTACTCACTTTAGAATTTATTTTCTCACTAATTTTCCCCGCCTCCTCAAAACCTAAAGAGCTTGAAGGAGATGAAGAAGAAGATGAAGTGATGAAAGAATAAACTTATGAGAAGAGAATAGCAACCATGGGTGAGTTAGTATCATATACTAACTCATGTAGAGACTAAACCATGGCTAAAGGATAATGGTTAGGTTAATAAATATCTTAGGTAAAACAAAATTAGAGGACTAAGTCAATGGTTCCACAAGCTTCCACTAAGCATCAACCATGACTAATTTCCAACCAATTTTGATTTACTTTAAATAAATAAACCTTCACATTATCATATGTATGGTGTGGGTCTAATACACCCATGTTGCATGTATCATCTAATATGACACACTAATATATATCACATATATATTATGTGTGCACAAAAAGAAAACAATACAATTAATATATATCACATATATATTAAATGTATTATAAGTGAGAAAAAAGAAATGCTTAAGTGAGCAAATATTAGTTAATATAATTTAATATATCAAATATATAATTATACATTAAATTATTAAATCAACACTTGATTTAATAATCCGGCTATATCACATATAACCGACTAATATCATATATATCAATTTATCAAATCAACACTTGATCCGATAACCCGGTTATATCTCATATAACCGACCGATATCACAAATTGCGAGAATAAAATATGGTATCACATACACGTATTAATCTCGGTCCCGCACATATCACATATGTGCTCCTACTTCGTTTTGCCTGAGCTAGGAAACCTCTGTGTAGGACTCTAAAGACTCGACAATACGTCGGCAGTAGATGGTGATCATATCAGTCACCTGTTCCCCTCCGAATGGCGGCGCACAAGACTGCGATGTCTTGGCACTGAGACTCGGGACAGATGCTAATTGGTGCTATCCGTCCACCTCTCCGAAGATGCCAAGTTGATTTATGGCACCATGTATCGAAGGTTTAGACGGATGCGTCCGATGTAGCAGACTTCGTCAGATTCCCCCTCGTTTGAGGGGGTTTTGATTGTGGGGACGCTCTTCCCTGCAGGCGCAAGCCCCTGCAGTTAATTACGCTACCGCATTGCGGTAACAACTTTCTCCTTCTCCAGATGGTCACTTCGTGTCGTGGGTGTTTGTTTTGTGTTTTGTTGCCCATGGATTGTTTACGGAGACTGAGTTATGTCGTCGCCCGTAGGGCGTGGACTAGTCCAAATCCGTATTATCTTAGATTTGGGTTTGGGGGTTTGGTTTGAGGATACGTCAGCCATACTTGAGGCTAAGATCAACTCAAACGTTTGTTAAGGATACGTTAGTCTAACTTTGAGACTAAGATCAACTTAACGGGATCGTTTAGATCCGACAAAGGAGCGTTTTAGGTTCCATTATTCCAGTTTAGGGACATAGTGGTCCATCGTATGTATGGCCGTCGGGACCCGTCACCTCTCTGACGACGTTGAAGGATTACAACGACGGATGTCAGAGGAGTTCAGGGATGTACCCTCGAGCCAGAGTTAATTGGGGGGATTCATAGTCCAATCTGTTTGAAGGTTTAAGGATACGTTAGTCATCTTTAAGGCTAAGATCAACTTAAACGGGACCGTTTAGATCCGACAAAAGAGCATGCGGGGCTCTATTGTTCTAGTTTAAGGACATTGCGGTCCATGGGTAGTTTAAGGACATTGCGGTCCATGGGTAGTTTAAGGACATTGCGGTCCATCGTTAGTTTTAAGACATCTCGGTCAAGGTTAAGGACGTCGTAGTCCGTGGGTTTAAGGACCCCACAGTCCATTGTTAGTTTTAAGACATCTCGGTCAAGGTTAAGGACCTCATAGTCCATGGGTTTAAGGACCCCACAGTCCATTGTTAGTTTTAAGACATCTCGGTCAAGGTTAAGGACCTCATAGTCCATGGGTTTAAGGACCCCACAGTCCATATCAATGTGTGGTCATCGGGACCCGTCACCTCTTTGAAGACATTGAGGGATTACAATGCCAAGTATCAAAGGAGTGAAGAGATATACCCTAGAACCGGAGTGGATTAAATAGTCCTTGGCCCAATTTGGGATCAAGACCAATTAATTATGTTATGAGCCTATTAGCCCAGTTAATTACGAATTGAAGACTCATGGCCTAGCTTGGGCTAAGTCCGATCATGTCTGGAATATTGGCTTCTTGTTGGTCCATTGAAGGAGAGGCTTTGCCTCTATCCATTTAGCCAATTGGGCCAAAGCCTAGTGTTAAACACTACATAGCAATCAGTGTTGAACACTGGGAATGAGGTTGACAAGTTAGTGTTTAACACTAAAAGATAATTGGTGTTAAACACCAGCAACAAGGCTTTCAAATTATCATAAACACTAAAACAGATCAGTGTTGAACACTGGCAATGGAGATCTCAGATTAGTGTTAAATACTAAGGTAATCAGTGTTGAACACTGCGAATAAAGTTCTTTGATTAGTGTTGAACACTAGGGCCCAACAGTGTTTCAATACTGGATTCGAGAGTTCCAATTTAGTGTTGAACACTAAGGCAAGAGGGGTCACGTGGCAACACGTGAGAGCGCCCTCCCTTCATTTATTCTGCTGAGATTATCGCATCTTTCAGAGCATCACGTGCCATCACGTGACGGGCATTCAAATGCTTGTGTGTTAAAGCTTCTGTCAAGGGTCACGTGGGTCACGTGGGGTGCTGCCTCAAAGGGGCTTTCTGTAGATCTCTTGGGGGGGTCACGTGGTGACACGTGACCCTGTCTCTATGTATGTTGTTTAGAGGATCTGTTAATCTTTTCCAGGAATTAAATTCCTCATAGGGTTAAACCCTGACAGTAATTTCAGAGGAATTAAATTCCTACTTCCTTTTGAAGATTTATATTCTGAATAGAGTTGGACTCTGAATTTTCTGTAGGAATTAAATTCCTCATACATGTGAAGAACTAAATAGGGTTAAACCCTAATAAAAGCTTTTAAGGAATTAAATTCCCACTCTCTGTTAAATTATGATCAAGGGAATTAAATCCCCGCTGTTCCAACAGAACTAGGTTCTTAATTAGGGTTAAACCCTGTTTCTTTTTGTTCTGAAGGAATTAAATTCCCATAACACAGGGTCAAGCCCTAGTTTTATTTTAAAGGAATTAAATTCCTATAGTTCTGTGAGAATTAAATTCTCGTGCTTCCATTCCCTCTCTATGTTTTGGATCTGCATGGCAGGATCTCAACCCATTGAGAATTAAATTCTCAGATTCAAGGGGAGATGTGCACTTTGCAGATCCTCTATCAAAGAGAGAAGAAATATATTCTTCCGTTTTATATATCAGAGTTAAACTCTGTTGAGAATTAAATTCTCCTTTCTTTCAAGGAGCCTTCCCTTTCTTACCTAGGGTTTTCTTTTGCAGAAGATCCAAGTTCCTCGAAGTATCAAGGCTCTCTCTCCCTTTCTTCCCTCTGCGTATATATCTTTTTTTTTCTGTCTCTTGGCTCCTATTTATAGGAGAAGCAGCCGAGTCAATTAGTTTTTTACGAATCTTCATTGAGAGATTTGATTTGCATCCATCATTCGTTCTGGACCTTTGGATTATTAGGTGAATTTTATTCACCATTGGATTTCAAGTCCCGGGATTCTCCTTTGTTATTTCGGTTAGATTTAAAGGGGAAATCTTTCCAAACCCGAGATTTTCCCATAAATAGGTGATATTTAATCACCTCTGAACCTTTAATTTAATTGTTTCTAGATAGTCGCTTTCCTTTGGAAGGATTTGAATCTCCTTCAGAATTTAATTCTGTTAACAAAATGGGCTTTGAAAGCCGGTCACGTGTGGGCACGTGACCCCCTTGGAACGAGCCTTCCTCTTTCTTTTTGCGCTCTGTCTTCTGGTTGCTGCTTAACCGTCACGTGCCACCACGTGACCCCTGGTCACGTGTGAGCACGTGACCCTTGTCTGGACTCTTTTTCTTGATTTAACTGGAGAACAATTCTGATGTTTTGAGCGTCACGTGCCAACACGTGACCCCTGGTCACGTGGGAGCACGTGACCTCTTTTGAAGCTTTTTCCTTGATTTGATCAGGGAACTGATGTGCCTTTGAATCCACTTTAAAATGTCACGTGCCAACACGTGACCCTGGTCACGTGGGAGCACGTGACCCTTTCTGAAGCCCTTTTCTTTGATGTAGTCAGGAAGCTGAATCTGCCTTGTCGATACTTTTAGGTGTCGCGTGCCCACTCGTGACTGCAGGTCACGTGTAAGCACGTGACCCTTTTCTGAAGCTTTTCCCATAAGCTTTTCTGATTTTAAATCAGGAAACAAATGCCCCCACAGCGTTGTTCTCACGTGTCTGCACGTGAGTGCAACGCTGTCACCTTTTGTGACTGTTGGATTCCTTTAGGGATTTGGGGAGATGAAGCGTTTCCATCGCCTTCTATAAATACCACCGTCTCTTCCGAGGAGCCTTCACTTTGCTCATCTTCTTCTTCTGAGAACTTTTTCCTTGAGAATTTAATTCTCGCTTCCAGAGCTTAGTTCTCTGTCTTGAAACAATCTTCAGAGTTTAACTCTGTTCGAAAAGAATTATTTTCCTCAGGTAATGTTCTTGGACAAACGATGGACCTTCACATTCCTCTGGATTTTAAATCCAAAACAAGGGTTTTTACCCTTTTTTCTTCATGTTTTTCCATAAGAACATGAAACCGCTTAACCTTCAAACTGTAGATCTTTTAGGGTTTAGATGATCTTTGGGGAGATGATGATGGCGTTTCAACTCCATGGAATTTAATTCCATCCAAAAATGTTTCTGGGAATTTAATTCCCTTTTCTTAGTAAGGAATTTTAATTCCAATGAAGAACTCGATTTCTTCACACGGAGGCTTCCTGGGGTCTCTTGGCCCGAGGTTGTTCTTCTGCAATTGATGGAACAGGAACTTTCTAATGATTCTCATGACCTTTATTTCAGGTATTATGGATGCCCATCTGTATGGTCTTGACGAGATCATTTCCTATGGGAATATTCGTGCCCTGGGCCGTAGTCAGAATCAGGAGTTCACCAACGCTCAGTGTGCTGAGATTATGAGCCGCTTTGACGAGTACAACCATCGGTTACTCCCCCGTCGCTCTTCTCTTCTGAGGCTCATCGTGCTGGCGATTTGGGAGGCGCTTCCTCTTTTCTGTGCCGGTGTGCCACTCAGGGCATTGGACGTTGCCGAGGATAAGATACATTCGGTGTATCTGATGAGTCTGATCTCGAAGAGAAGGCGTGACAACCTCATCGATCTTTTGCACCAGGCGTTTCAGCAGTCGGCCATACTTGCCGCCTACCGGAGGGTGGAGGGCATCCGCGAGGACCCCGACGCTTGCGATCGTGAGAAAAAACATACTCGGGAGGTTCGAAATGCTTGGAGGATCTTGGACAAGGTTAAGCTTGAGTTTCTCAATCCGTGCCCCGCGTCTGAAGTCTTACCATTGTAAAAGTTTTCTCTTTATTTTGTATGACCTTCTTGAAGTATGAATGATAAGTTCTATTATGTCTTTGTATGTCTGCATGCTTTTCTTTGGGATTTTATCATTTTGCTACTGTTGTTGTTGGTGCTTTCAATATGCAGGGTGCTAGTCCATTTTTTTTTTTAGTGTACATCAGGTTTAGGCCTTACGTACTCTGCACGTGGGGTCCCTTGATGTGGCTGTTCACAAAATCTTCCTATGCCCTATTTTCAGTGCACAATATCAGACGCAGAAAAAAGGGCCTTGGAAATAGTTCCATCTCCTTGATTTTCGATGCCTTTCCTTTTTTGGGCCTTGGAAATAGCTTCACCATGCAAGATTTTCCGCGCACAGCACTTAATGCATTTCCTTATATATGAGGCTATAGCTTCCTTTTCCCCTCACAAAGAGATTTATATTATTATTATATTTTTTTTATCTTGGAGTAACTTGTCTTGAGAAACAAACGAGCGCCATGGCCTGCAATCGCCCTCATGCTCGTCGACAGCCATGGGAAGTTCCTATTGAGGAGATGGTCCCCCGCTTTGCTGCTCGGTTGGTGGATCCCCTCCTTACCGACAACGAATGCGACTCAGCCATGCATGAACTCTCGATCCGTAGGGGGTCCCCCCTCCCGATGGGTTCTCTCTGGCTCCGGATGATTCTCACGGCCGTGCTTGCCGACATCCCTCCTCACCCGGTGGAGATGACCCTGGCGATGCTCGACGCGGCAGAAGAAAAGCTCGAGGGTTTTCATGAATCGTGCCTGATTACTCAGGCTTTGAAGGATTGCTCAATTATCTGCTGAGCCAAATCAAGGCCCGGCGAGCTATTATGTCTGCTTTCGCGGACGAACACGGCGCCAATCGATGGGGAGCGACTCCTCGTGAGAACCGTCGCTTTGACGTGCTGGAGAAAGCAGAGAGAGAGATGGAGAATTTTGTCCTCTGCTTCATTAACCCTTGTGCCGTTGATCCCATGTTTGGTGACCTTTTCCGTTAGCGTAGAACATTTTTAAATTAGTCCCTCCTTTTTTACGCTTTATGCCGAAATTCCATGTAGGCTTGGTGCTAGCATGTATGTTTCCGCTTGCATAAATAAACTTTGTATTCTTCTCATGAGAACTTTCTTTAATTGCAAATGCTATCATCACTTTCCTTTCTTGTTGCCTTTCACGTCAGGTGATGTGAGCGCGTTTTAGATCGATTATTCCCGTCGACTGGAAGCCCGTTTATACGGTCTTGTAAATGTCTTGTTTCCAAGGCCGCGGTCACGAAAGCGAGCTTACGTGGCCTGATAGAGCGACACGTAGCGAACATATTGTTGTGCGAGAAAAGGGCTTGGCCGTAAATTTTTGGAAAGGGCATTGGCTTCTAAGGCGCTGAGCGAGCTTCAGGCCAGCCTCACAGCCAAGGCCAACAAAGCATACGAACTCTGTCGGGTGCTTCAGGAGTCCATAAAAGAGGTGGTGGCTCTCGATAAAGCCGCCACGTTTACTCGCGAGAGGGTTGAGGCTCATAAGGCCACTGAGAAAGAGCTTGAAGCCCGGCTTGCTTCATATCAGGCCCAACAAGCTCAGGCGGAGGCTCGCCTTCTGGAGATCTTGCGTCATGAAGCCGTGGCTCAGCAACAGAACGATGAACTGGTGAAATTATTGCACCGCTCGCCGGCTTGAGGACTTGTATCTTTTCTCCTTTTTTTTGTACATACTCATGGATAAGAGTATCTTTCTTTTTGTTTCTTTCATGACTTGTATTTTGTATCCATTTTGGCTTATGAATAAAAGATACAGTTTTCCTCTCAATGGTGTGTCCCCTTTTTATTGAATGTATTCTGCGGATATTCTATCTTGATCTCCTTGCAAGACAGCGATGGCTCAGGGTTCAGGGTTAAGATCTGCTTCCTAAGACTTTTGCATTTTATGAGCCACGAGGGTCTCATAAAGAGTTTTTCTCCCTACAGGTCGAGAGGATCCCATAGGTGTGAGTTCTTCTTAAAGATCGTGAGGATCCTTAAGCGGGTTTTCCCTTGAGAGTCGTAAGGATCTCACAAGAGAGTTTTTCTTCCTCGCAGGTCGTGAGGACCTGCAAGTGTTGGATGTGGTCGCCCTTATCCGTGTTTCACGGGGTCAGGGGTCGCTCAAGGTATCGTAGTTTAAAGACATCACGGTCAAGGTTAAGGACCTCATAGTCCGTGGATTTAAGGACTCCACAGTCCGCTGTTAGTTTTAAGATATCACGGTCAAGATTAAGGACCTCATAGTCCGTGGATTTAGGGACTCCACAGTCCGATGTTTGGTCGCAGGGACCCGTCACCTCTTTGAAGACGTTGAGGAATTACAACGCCGAGTATCAAAGGAGTGCAAAGATGTACCCTTTAACCAAGGGAGAATCTGTAGGGAATCGGTGTGGTTGATCGTTAGTTTTAAGACGTTGCGGTCGAGGTTAAGGACGTCATAGTCCGTGGATTTTAAGGACTCCACAGTCCGGTATTTGCTCTGGATGCTTTACACGGGTTCACTGCCGTGCTTGGCGAGGACCAGGCTCCGCTCTGGATGCTTCACACGGGTTCACTGCCGTGCTCTGCGAGGACCAGGATCCGCTCTGGACGTTTTCTACGGGGTCAAAGAGTGACATTATCCGCGTTCCACGTAACCAGGAATTTTGCACTAGATGCTTCACATGGGTTCACTGCCGTGCTCGGCGAGGACTAGGCTCCGCTCTGGATGCTTCACACGGGTTCACTGCCGTGCTATGCGAGGACCAGGATCCGCTCTGGACGTTTTCCACGGGGTCAAAGAGTGACATTATCCGCGTTCCACGTAACCAGGAATTTTGCACTAGATGCTTCACACGGGTTCACTGCCGCGCTCGGCGAGGACTAGGCTCCGCTCTGGATGCTTCACACGGGTTCACTGCCGTGCTCTGCGAGGACCAGGATCCGCTCTGGACGTTTTCCACGGGGTCAAAGAGTGACATTATCCGCGTTCCACGTAACCAGGAATTTTGCACTAGATGCTTCACACGGGTTCACTGCCGTGCTCGGCGAGGACTAGGCTCCGCTCTGGACGTTTTCCACGGGGTCAAAGGGTGACATTATCCGCGTTCCACGTGACCAGGAATTTTGCACTAGATGCTTCACACGGGTTCACTGCCGCGCTCGGCGAGGACTAGGCTCCGCTCTGGATGCTTCACACGGGTTCACTGCCGTGCTCTGCGAGGACCAGGATCCGCTCTGGACGTTTTCCACGGGGTCAAAGAGTGACATTATCCGCGTTCCACGTAACCAGGAATTTTGCACTAGATGCTTCACACGGGTTCACTGCCGTGCTCGGCGAGGACTAGGCTCCGCTCTGGACGTTTTCCACGGGGTCAAAGAGTGACATTATCCGCGTTCCACGTGACCAGGAATTTTGCACTAGATGCTTCACACGGGTTCACTGCCGCGCTCGGCGAGGACTAGGCTCCGCTCTGGACGTTTTCCACGGGGTCAAAGAGTGACATTATCCGCGTTCCACGTGACCAGGATTTTTGCACTAGATGCTTCACACGGGTTCACTGCCGCGCTCGGCGAGGACTAGGCTCCGCTCTGGACGTTTTCCACGGGGTCAAAGAGTGACATTATCCGCGTTCCACGTGATCAGGAATTTTGCACTAGATGCTTCACACGGGTTCACTGCCGTGCTCGGCGAGGACTAGGCTCCGCTCTGGACGTTTTCCACGGGGTCAAAGAGTGACATTATCCGCGTTCCACGTGACCAGGAATTTTGCACTAGATGCTTCACACGGGTTCACTGCCGCGCTCGGCGAGGACTAGGCTCCGCTCTGGATGCTTCACACAGGTTCACTGCCGTGCTCTGCGAGGACCAGGATCCGCTCTGGACGTTTTCCACGGGGTCAAAGAGTGACATTATCCGCGTTCCACGTAACCAGGAATTTTGCTGATTGTATCCGCATTTCACGGGATGGAGGTTTGACTGTTGGCGATATGTATACCACCGAGCCATGGAACTGGGAGTTGCCGCTGTTCCGCTTAGCTTGAAGTTGTGTCCGTTGTTACGAGACGAGTGTTGGGATGATCTCTAGGTCGCTTGTGGCCCGTCGAGATTTAGCTTCTTTCTTTGGTGAAACCTGGGGGAGGGAGGTATGTTCCCTTTTTGTTTATGCTATTGGATTGTATACAGGGTGTGATGGAACATCACCTGTAAGGCATACATTTTATTTTTATTTTATTTCTTTTTCCGCGATGCTCTATCGTTTCAGCTTTTATATCGCGAAGGTCGCGATTGCCCCATCATTTCGGCTATTTTTCGCGGTGCCCAATCATTTCGGCTATTTATTTATTTTCTACTCGCTGCTTTTTATTGTGAGTTGCCCCATCGTTTCGGCTATTTTTCATGCATACATTTTTACTTGCTGCTTTTTATTGCAAGTTGCCCCATCATTTCGGCTATTTCGTAGGCATGTGTGGCTTGCTAGCTTTTTCGCCGCAAGCTTGGATTTTAGACACCGATTTCGGCATCAGCACCGCTGCAACGGGGATGTTGTCAGGAGCGAATCATCATTTGCCTCTGTCGATATTGAACAAAGGTGGCTTAGTAAACAGGGTTAAGGGTCCTGTCGACCAAGGCTTTTGACTTCATGAGCCGTAAGGGTCTCACAAAGGTATTTCTCCCTACAAGTCGTGAGGATCTTGCAGGTGTATTTTCTCCTTAGGGATCATGAGGATTCCTAAGTGTATGTTCCTCTGCAAGTCGTAAGGATCCTACAAGAGGGCTTTCTCCTTATGGGTTGAGAGGACCTACAAGGGTTGCTCATCATATGGGCATATCCCTAGTCACGGGTAGGACTTTGCTGGGGAAATGTTTTTTCGCGCCCGTGGATTGTATACAAGGGTAAGTATTGAGCCTCTTGTAGGGCAATATCGAAGGTTGTGGAGGATTTGCTTAAGAACAGGTTTAGGTTTCTGTAACTTAAGACTTTCAAATCTCATGAGCCGTGAGGGTCCCATAAGAGAATTCTCCTTACGAGTCGTGAGGATCTCGTAAGTGTATTTTCTCCTTAGGAATCGTGAGGATCCCTAAGTGTGTTGCTCCTTTGTGAGTCGTAAGGATCTCACGCAGGTGGTTTCTCCTTACAAGGTCGAGAGGACCCTACAAGTGTCTTTTAACGAGGTTGCGCCCTTTCGGGTTTTCACAAACACTCGCCGGTAGTCCTGCTGTTTTTACTCACGGAGCCCTTTCGGGTTTTCATCCGTGCCCATTTTGCTTATGGACATACCATTTTTTTTTATTCTTCTTCACTTTTTTTTACAAGGTCGCGCCCTTTCGGGTTTTCACGAACACTTGCCGGCAGCCCTGCTGTTTTTACTCACGGAGCCCTTTCGGGTTTTCATCCGTGCCCATTTTGCTTATGGACATACCGTTTTTTTTATTCTTTTTCATATATATTTTTTTTTATTTTTTCTTTCTCTCTCCTTTTTTTTATCTCGTCAGCCTAAAGATACTGCGGTAGTAGTTTTAGGGACGTTTCGGTCCGTCGTTAGTTTAAGGACGTTTCGGTCCGTCGATAGTTTAAGGACGTTTCGGTCCGTCGTTAGTTTAAGGACGTTTCGGTCCATCGTTAGTTTAAGGACGTTTCGGTCCGTCGCTATGGGAAGGCCGGCTGCTGCTTGTAAAGTCTGAGCCTAGGAAGATAGTGAGCGGACATAGTCGTCGTCATCTATCATTGACCCAGGCTGTGGCTTATTAAGCGTAGTATTTCTTTAAGAAGCGGCCGTTTATTGGCCTGAAAGGCCTTTCACCGTGCATGTCCGTGAGTAGGTAGGCTCCACCCTGGTAGACCTTGTCTATGATATACGGGCCTTCATAGTTTGGCTCAAATTTTCCTCGCTTGGCACGATTGGGGATCATAGATCTTTTGACCACTAGTACGAGTTCGCCTTGGCGGAATGTCCTCGGCCTGGTCAATCTTTCGTACGAGCGCGTCATCTTTGCTTTGTAGGCCTCTAGATGTTGTTGCGCTATGAGCCGGGTTTCGTCGAGGGCATCAAGCTCCTCAAGCCGAAGGTGGGCATTTTCTTCGTTCGTCAGCTCGTGGTGGACTGCTACTCTTAGAGAGGGTAATTCTATCTCGAGGGGGAGCACTGCTTTCGTCCCAAATACCAACGCGTACGGCGTTGTGTTCGTGGCCGTCTTGAATGTAGTTCGATAAGCCCAAAGGGCTTCTTGCAGCCTTTCGTGCCAGTCTCTCTTATTCCTGGAAACGGTCTTTTTTATGATCCTCGTCAAGGTCTTATTGAAGGCCTCGGCCAGACCGTTAGCTCGTGGATTGTAAACCGAAGAATATCTCCAGTCTATATTGTGCTGCTGTGCGAAGCGGCTAATCTTATGGCTTCGGTAGGCCGGCCCATTATCGGAGATAATCCGCCGTGGAGTTCCGAACCGATAGATGACGTGCGTCTTGAAGAAATGGAGGATATTCTCCGTCTTCACTTCCCTCAGTGGTACTGCTTCTGCCCATTTGGAGAAGTAATCAGTTGTCGCCAGGATAAAACGGTGTCCCCGGGATGATGCTGGCTCAATGGGGCCGACTATGTCAGTCCCCCCCATTTCGAACGGCCAGCTAGCCACCGTTGGGTGCAGTGGATTCGGATGTTGGTGGATGAAGTCTCCATGAATCTGGCATGAGTGGCATTGCTTCGCATACTCGAGGCAGTCCTGGATCATCGTAGGCCAGTAGTAACCCATCCGTTTAATTTTTAACTTCATCTTTGGGCCTGCTTGGTGAGAACCGCAAAGTCCGTCATGAACTTCCTGAATGACTCTTTCTGCTTCGTCAGGTCCTAAGCATCTCAGCCATAGAGAATCAAACGATCTCTTGTATAGAATATCGTTGACGAAAGCGAAAGATAGAGCTTGTTTCATGAGCTGATGTCTTGAGGACGCTTCTTTGGGCATTCGGTGGGACTTAAAGTAGTCTATGAAGACTTCCCTCCAGTCTTCGGCCTTCTCATGGTCTTTTATTTGTAGGGTCGTCTGCTCAGTCGCTCCCTTCTCCTTATATAATTCCGGAGGTATTTCCGCCGGGGCGAGCACTCGACGGCTTTGTACCACGATTCTGACGTCATCGAGGTTCTCGTCAGCCAGTTCTTAAGCAAGTTTAGCCAACGCGTCTGCTTTGTTGTTTTCCGCGCGCGGTATGTTCTCCAAAGTATAGGAGGGAATTTGGGTCAATAGTTATTGCACCTTTTCGCCGTACTTCACCAACTCTGGTTTGCACGTTTGGTAGTCACCTTTTACTTGACTAACGACCAGTTATGAATCCCCGTATATAAGGAGGTCTTCAATTCCCAGGTCGATGGCGATTTCGAGGCCTGCTATCAGAGCTTCGTATTCAGCTTCATTGTTTGTCCTCGGCTCTGTTAAGGAGAAGGCGAAGCGCATTATCCCTCCTTGTGGAGTTGCAAAGACGAGGCCTATCCCTGATTTGGTCATTGGGATACCTTGTTTCTGTTTCTTTACGGAGGACGCTCCATCGAAATAGAGTTCCCATCGGGCGCTACCGCCGCCAATCGCATCAAATGCATGCTCGTCCGGCAAATCACAGTTCAGAGGAGAATCGGCCGGTATCGGGTGCTCAGCGAGGAAATCGGCAATGGCCTGGCCTTTCATTGCCTTGAGAGGTTGATATGTTATCAAGAACTCCATCAAGAGCAGGGCCCACTTAGCGAGTCGTCCCGTCAATATGGCTTTCGACATCAAGTATTTAAGGGGATCCACCTTTGAAATGAGACGGACTTCATGTGCCAACGCATAGTGCCTGAGCTTTGTTATCGCGAAGATTAACGCCAAGCAATGTTTTTCAATGGGAGAGTAGTCGCTTTCTGCCCCCAATAGAACTCGACTTAAGTAGTAGAGTGCCCTCTCTTTCCCCTGATCGTTCTCTTGTGCCCATAATGCGCCCAAGGAACCTTCGAGGGCGGTCGTATAAAGAATGAGGGGTTTTCCCTTGACCGGCGCAGCCAACACCGGAGGGTTCTGCAGGTACTGCTTGATCTCGTCTAGTGCACCTTGACATTTGTGATCCCAAGCGAATGGAGTTCCCTTTTTCATCAGGTGGCTGTAAGGACGGCATTTGCCCGAAAGATTAGTGATAAACCGCCGGATGTATGCGAGCTTCCCTTGGAGAGACCACAACTGCTTGAGGGTTCTTGGCGGAGGCATTTCCATGATCGCTTTAATCTTTGACGGATCTATTTCAATACCTCGGTGTCGAACGATGAATCCCAGAAATTTGCCCGAGGAGACTCCAAACGCGCATTTGAGGGGATTCATTTTCAAATTATATCGCCGAAGGCGTCGAAATACAGTCTCCAGATGCTTTAAATGATCTTCGTATGACATGCTCTTTACTACGAGGTCATCGATATAGCGCTCGACGACGTCGTGTATGAGGTCATCAAAGATCTTTGTCATGGCCCTTTGATAGGTAGCGCCAGCGTTCTTTAGACCAAAGGGCATAACCCTGTAGCAGAATATACCCAAAGGGGTCCGGAAAGCGGTGTGCTTCTGGTCTTCGGGATGCATTTTTATCTGATTGTATCCTGACGAACCATCCATAAAGGAGAAAACCTCGTGAGTGGACGTGTTATCTATCATTAGCTCGGTTACTGGTACTGGGAAATCATCCTTTGGACAGGCTTTATTGAGATCCCTGAAATCCACTCATATGCGTACCGTCCCATTCTTCTTCATTACCGGGACGATATTGGCGATCCAGTCGGGATATTGGACTTCTTGGATAAATCCAGAATCGATCAGCTTCTTGACTTCGGCGTTGATGCTCATCTCAAGCTCGAGTCGTATCCTCCTTGGCGCCTGCTTGACTGGCTTGATATCTGGGGATATTGCTAATTTATGCACAGCAATCTCCGGATCTAATCCTGGCATCTCGGAGTAGTTCCACGCGAAGCAGTCTTTATGCCGTAGAAGCACGTTCTTTAACGCAGCCACCCTTTCTTCGGATAGCAGCTCGCTGACAAATGTCGGTCGCGGGTCGTCTGCCGATCCCAACTCAATCTTCTTGAGGTTATCTGCAGTAGTATGTATACCATCTTCCAGTTCTTTCGGAGCGGGCGGAAATTCTGAGATCACCTCATCATCGCTATTCTCAAAGCACCGGGGAAGGTCATCTACGTTCTCGGGCTCTTCTCTTAATATCGTAATCGTATAACAAGTGCGAACCCGCTCCCCGGACTGAGGTGGACCCGGTTCTGCTCTTGCGGCCTTCGGTTCATGCTTTTGTGGCGGCGTTACCCTCCAGCCGTCGGATAAAGCGAATCTGCCCTGTTGGTACTGGTCCTCGACCCAGTTCTTGAAGGTGAAGCAGTCTTTGGTAGGATGTCCTATGGCTCGGTGATAAGAGCAATAGCTCAGATGAGAAACCTTGTTAGCTTGCTCAGGATGTCTAGACTCTGGAAGCGCGATCATTTGATGTTTTATAGCGAGCTTGAGTAACTTCTCCGTCTTGTCTCGAGGGAAGGAGTACGCTCGACTCATCTTCTTCATGAGGGACAAATCCGAGCCGTGCAACACCCGACCACGTAACCCTCTAATCCTGCATCGTTGTTGTCGGCTCCTCTTTCCGCTTCTTGATTTATTTCCGTCTCTGCGTCGGGCCTTTCGTACAACGGATTGACGAGGATGAGCGTCTTTGTCTTTTGCAGCCTGTTGAAATAGACGTTGCGTCCTGGCCTTCTCGTAGATGGCCATTTCGCGGTTGTGGTCTTCCCGAGCTTTCTGACCCACTTTCCTGATAGGCTTGCCCATTCGTTCTTCAAACGGCGGACTCGGCGCTTCAATCGCGGGGTCTGGTTTTGATGAGGGGTTGGCATCTCCCGACGAGGCGTCCTCTTCTTCATCAAAGGTATATATGGCGTAGCTACTGTGGGCCCGTTCCCGTTTTCCGGCTCTTGCGTATCCAAGCCCGAGTGTTTCCATTTTCCCGTTGGGCAATTTGCGTTGAGTCCCGGGGACATCCCAAATCCTGTTGTAGAACCGAGCCTGCCGAACAGTCTGTTTTAAGGGTACTCCTTGGCGCTTCAATTGCTTCTTTAATCCATTTGTATAGTATCTGGGCAGACGGATGGGTTGGAGCCTGTCAAGTGTAGCATCCGAGCCATGCCAGATCTCTTTCTCTATTTTCGACTCTGAGGATCGGTAGAATAGGATCACCTTCTCACCCCTTTGCCTGGAAAGGACGTAAAATGTTTGCAGGTCCTGCACATTGTGAGCCTGAAGCGTGTCGAGATCCTTGTAGTGTTCTCGCGGTACCATGGTGATTTGCAAACTATGGTCATCGCCAGGGGGTGCTTGTATTGACAGCCGATTGGAGAACACAGCATTAACTTCATCTTCTGAATCACTTCCGAAGACTAACATGGGGGCGGGCGTCCCCAGGTTGTTGCGTTGAGATGGCCCTGCATAAACTATCTCTTCCTCTTCTTCGGTATCGCTCCCGAAAACAGGGATGGTGGCGGCGGTTTTGTTCTCTGGGTTGCGACAGCTTTCTGTATCCTCGAAATCTGGCAAAAAGTACTACGCATCTTCGTATTTGCGGACTTCGTTCACGGAAAATGGGTTTAACTCACCTGTTACGGTATACTCGAAACCATCCTTAAAGTACTTCATACACTGATGTTGTGTAGAAGGGATGATGTTGTATTCGTGTAACCAAGGACGACCGAGCAAGGCGTTGTAGCAGGTCTTGGCGTCAATGACATGGAATTTGATGTCTGTGACGAGAAGTCCAAAGCGTAATGTTAGTATCACAGATCCGAGAGTCCGTGACGATTGTGAATCGAAACCGGAGATAGTAATTTTGTCACGAGCGAGGTGTTGCACACTCATGCAGATTTCCTTCAACACCCGAACATTAAGGAGGTTGACGGAGGATCCATTATCCACCAGGATCTTGCCTATCTTGATGTCATGGCAGTATCCGGAGACATATAGGGGACGGTTGTGGTCGCACGTCCCGAGAAGGAGGTCTTCATCACCGAAAGTGATGTCGGCCGTATGCACTTCCTCCAGTTCATCCTTCATCTTTTCAGTGGCTAGGAAGGCTTGGAATTGCTCAGGTTCTTGTAACGCCTTAATTAGTGAGTCTCGCGCTTCTTTTGATAATAAGAGGGCATCGAGAATGCTAAGCTGAGAAGGTAGCTTCCTTAGGTGCGCGAGGATGTTATAGTCCACCTTACCCTTCCTAGGAGGGTCTTTGGCAGCCAGCTCTCTCATGACTTGGTCATCTAAAGTGATATCTTCAGTGACCTTTTCCTTTCCCTTATCTTTTCTACTCACGGGCCCGAGATTCTTTTCTGGGAGTGTGCGATTGCGCAGCTGAATGTTCTTGCAGGCCTCCGATTTCTCCTCTTTCCCTAAAGCAGATTCTTTAAAGAGAGGGCCCAGAGCCATTTCTTCATCAGAGTCGCTCCCAAAGGTGAGAACTTGTGACCCCCTGGCGTTAACCATGTAACAGTTTCCAGTAGTTCTGTTGTGCCCATCGACGGTACTTCTTCGCTCCCGACGGATCTTGCGTTTCATGCGCTTAAAATGTTGCCGATGAGCAACATATCCTTGCCACCATATCTTAAAGGCGTCGTACTCCTCCGTGGGGTGTGATATTTTCCGGTGATATGCGCAATAATCAAGGTGCCTCTCCACCCCATCTTGTGTGTTTCCTTCCGAGGGCGGTAGCTTCATCCCCATTGACATGGCTTTGGCAAACCTTTTTCTCGTCTTGAATATCTTCTTGTCTACTTCGGATGCCTTTCGCTCTGGCAGGGGTAGGTCAACTCTTTCGTTCAGTTGCCCGCTTTTGGCTCCTTCCGATGTGGCCATCTCACGCTCCTGGTCCGCTTTACTTTTTAGACGAATCTCGTCTAGAAAGGCATTGATCATTTCATTTGTCGGCCACGCACGCTCTGGTCCAGGCTCTGCTTCCAGCTTCTTAGTGCTTGGAGTTTTCTCATCATCGGTAAACGAGTGGGAGATTACGTTACAACTCGCCATATACCCTTCAGATTCCTCCGACGAGCTCTCTCCATCGTCTCCCTCTTGAAAGATGTGGTTGAGGAACTCTTGCAGTGTGACAGGAGTCCTCGCCTTTTGATTGTACTCTTCCAGTGCGTCGATTTGCTTCTGCAAGTTCGTGTGCTCGTCTCCAAGCTTCACGGACTTCTTGGATTTCTTCTTCTTTTTCTTCGAAGATTTTGACGGTTGGGCGTGAGTATTTGGATCCTCATCGCGAGTCTTCGTAGTTGGGCGGCGCCTTAGCATCCCTTCGATAATTTGAGGTTCAAGAGGGTCCTTCCATTCGATCGCAGGGCACGCATGAAGGTCTCTCAGCATTCTTTTGGTTTTAGTTGATAGCACGACCTCCCATGGAGCTTCTTCACTAAAGGAGCAGGTTGCCCCCGGTGTATCTGCTTTCTTAGGAGTATGCGGTTGTGGTGGGTTCACCTTCCACTTTTCGGACAGTACAAACTTCCCCTGGAGGTATTGATCTTCAATCCATCCTCTGAAGACGAAGCAATCTTCAATCGGATGGCTTACCGTTTGATGGTAAGGGCAATAGTTAGGGTTATTCACCTCGGTGGGTTGCGGCGGTCGCCTTGGATTTTGTAGGCTTATAAGTCTGTTGCATATTGCCAGCTCGAATAACCGTTTCGTCTTGTCTCGTGGGAACGAGTAGGGACGCTTCATCTTCTCATTATAATACCGGCGTCTTTCCTCCAGTTGATCTGCCGGTTTCGGGGCGTTAGGTTGCTGTTGGGCATTCGCAACAAAGGTTGCCTTTCCTTTACCCTTGTCATTCCGAGGTTCCGACTTCGGGGGAGGTGGTCTATGACCCATCTGGTCCATCTGAGCCAACTTGTCGATTAAAGCCTGGAATGTGGTTGGCTTAAAGAACATCATAAACTGGGAGATAGTTGCGTGGGGGTCTAGGGTTCCCACGAACATGCCCACTGCGGGTGCCTCCTCAATGCGTTGTTCACATCTCGACCACAAGTTCCGCCAGCGTATAGCATACTGGACCCAGGTTTCGCCTGGTTTTACCCTGGCGTTAATCAGTGCAGTTATTGGAGTGCGTTCGCTGGCACTTGCGAATCGCTGAGTGAATAACAACTCCATTTCAGCGAACGTTTTGATAGAATCGTTCGGGAGTTCCGAATACCATTCGAACGCAGTTTCTGATAAGCTGCCCACGAACTGGCGGAGCAACAGTTTATCATCACCGCCGGTGTTACCGCAGAGGGCCCGGAACTGGGCGACATGTTGATGGGGGTTGCCGGTCCCCTTGTACACGTGGAATTTTGGTATCGTATAGCCTTGCGGGTATTTGATTTGGTCGTACTAGCTTGGATACGGCCGCCCCGTTTTCACGACTTGACCAGCTGCCTCAGTCGCGTGATGAACTCGGATTTGCTGGGCTATGTAGTCAACCAAGTCAGCCTTAGAGATTGCCTCCTCCTTGGCCGTTGAGAGGGCTGGTGGTGGATTTGACGTTTCTTCTCGGTCGTCTTCAAGAACGGTTGGGGGATCCTCGGCGGGTAAGTCCTGCTGGATCATCATTCCTATCATATCTTGGAAGAGAAGACCCATACGTTGTATGTTGGCCGCTTGTTCAGCAGCCTCTTTGTCCTTTTTCTCCAGTATCCGGCGAAGGAATTCAGCGTCGGTTTCTTCCTCCTGGCGTGCGTCTGAGGACGTTTCTGGGTTTTCTTTTGGCCCGGTAAGTGCGGCCATAGCATTCATCATTTCCTGAAGCTTTTGTTGTTGCTCCTGGGCTTTTGTCACGGATCGGGTTAGCGGTCGGTGGCCCGTAGAAGTGCGGCTTTCCTCCTTTCCAGAGGCCATGTAAACAGTGTGCACCACCATGCCCCCAGACTTAGGGCGTCTGGGCTCAGTGCTTATAGTCGTCGTTGCATGCTGGGGGGTCTTCTCTGGCCTCCTCCTTTTATGAGCCATGGAGGTTGAGGGGGCCGTTGAGGTGGGCGTCCAGACAGCCTTTTGGGGTTTAGCCTGGTGACCAGCTTCCGGTTGGATTTTCAGCTTCTTGTGCTAGCGGGAGAAGTTTGGATCGATGATCGAGTCTCGGGCCTGCCGCCAAACCTTATAGATTTTGGAAGACAGCCATTGAGGAGATCGGGGCTGTTCTGGTTTTATTTCCACAACCTTTTTTAATGGGGGAGGAGACCTCTTCAGCACTGCAGTAGGAGAATTCCTTCGCACCTTATTTAGCATTTCGAAGCTGTTCCCAGTTGGAACAGCAGCATTAACTTCTGCCACCGGGGCTGATGGAGTCAACCCGGAGGGGGAGTTGCCCCCAGCCTTCCTTACTCGGCGCCAATGGCGACGTCGAGCGTGTCGAGCGGACGGCGTAGGGTCAGCGGTAAGAATGGTTTCGTCTTGCCCCCTGTCTGGGTGGGGGATCGCTGTTGGTATTAGCCTGTCAAAGACCGATGTCCTTTGGGCAGCAGGAGCGGAAGCTGAAGCCGTCAATCTTGTAAAGACCGACCTTTTGGCCGGAGAAGCCGCCTTGACGATTTCGGGGGCAGGAGCGGCCACTTTCTTAGCAGCAGCCTTCTCTGAGATTGTAGGCCCCATGATAAGTTCGCAGGATTTCTGACTCAATCTAGAGAAGACCGAGGCATTGACGTTGGGTGACTCGTTGAGAGGAGCCGCGGCAGGGGTAAGACGATCAAAGACCGACTTCTTGAGAGCTTCCGTTGTCAGCACTGGAGCGGTGAAGCTTGTCGGCGGGAGCATGTTCCCAAAGAACAATCCTGTGGTGGCGCGAGTGACCTGTTCCAGGGGCATTGTGAATAGCGAAGCAGCTTGGGGTCCGTAGGCTATACCTCCTGGCGAGGCAGAGCGTTGGTTGCAATTGCAGTCCAAGCAGTTGGAGAATTTCACAGAAGTAGAAGCCATCGATCCTTTGCTTTCTGCAATAAGCAAGACGCCAAGTTTTAGTATCTTGAAACCCAAGGGCAACCATTAGCGAACCGCGATTGGTTCGCGAGTCACGACACACGAAGTGTGGAGTGGAAAGAGGAAAAGGTCCCACCGGGTGTGCCAGAATCTGTTCCCCTCCGAATGGCGGCGCACAAGACTGCAATGTCTTGGCACTGAAACTCGGGGCAGATGCTAATTGGTGCTATCCGTCCACCTCTCCGAAGATGCCAAGTTGATTTATGGCACCATGTATCGAAGGTTTAGACGGATGCGTCTGATGTAGCAGACTTCGTCAGATTCCCCCTCGTTTGAAGGGTTTTTGATTGTGGGGACGCTCTTCCCTGCAGGCGCAAGCCCCTGCAGTTAATTACGCTACCGCATTGCGGTAACAACTTTCTCCTTCTCCAGATGGTCACTTCGTGTCGTGGGTGTTTGTTTTGTGTTTTGTTGCCCGTGGATTGTTTACGGAGACTGAGTTATGTCGTCGCCCGTAGGGCGTGGACTAGTCCAAATCCGTATTATCTTAGATTTGGGTTTGGGGGTTTGGTTTGAGGATACGTCAGCCATACTTGAGGCTAAGATCAACTCAAACGTTTGTTAAGGATACGTTAGTCTAACTTTGAGACTAAGATCAACTTAACGGGATCGTTTAGATCCGACAAAGGAGCGTTTTAGGCTCCATTGTTCCAGTTTAGGGACATAGTGGTCCATCGTATGTATGGCCGTCGGGACCCGTCACCTCTCTGACGACGTTGAAGGATTACAACGACGGATGTCAGAGGAGTTCAGGGATGTACCCTCGAGCCAGAGTTAATTGGGGGGATTCATAGTCCAGTCTGTTTGAAGGTTTAAGGATACGTTAGCCATCTTTAAGGCTAAGATCAACTTAAACGGGACCGTTTAGATCCGACAAAAGAGCATGCGGGGCTCTATTGTTCTAGTTTAAGGACATTGCGGTCCATGGGTAGTTTAAGGACATTGCGGTCCATCGTTAGTTTTAAGACATCTCGGTCAAGGTTAAGGACGTCGTAGTCCGTTGGTTTAAGGACCCCACAGTCCATTGTTAGTTTTAAGACATCTCGATCAAGGTTAAGGACCTCATAGTCCATGGGTTTAAGGACCCCACGGTCCATTGTTAGTTTTAAGACATCTCGGTCAAGGTTAAGGACCTCATAGTCCATGGGTTTAAGGACCCCACAGTCCATTGTTAGTTTTAAGACATCTCGGTCAAGGTTAAGGACCTCATAGTCCATGGGTTTAAGGACCCCACAGTCCATATCAATGTGTGGTCATCGGGACCCGTCACCTCTTTGAAGACATTGAGGGATTACAATGCCAAGTATCAAAGGAGTGAAGAGATGTACCCTAGAACCGGAGTGGATTAAATAGTCCTTGACCCAATTTGGGATCAAGACCAATTAATTATGTTATGAGCCCATTAGCCCAGTTAATTACAAATTGAAGACTCATGGCCTAGCTTGGGCTAAGTCCGATCATGTCTGGAATATTGGCTTCTTGTTGGTCCATTGAAGGAGAGGCTTTGCCTCTATCCATTTAGCCAATTGGGCCAAAGCCTAGTGTTAAACACTACATAGCAATCAGTGTTGAACACTGGGAATGAGGTTGACAAGTTAGTGTTTAACACTAAAAGATAATTGGTGTTAAACACCAGCAACAAGGCTTTCAAATTATCATAAACACTAAAATAAATCAGTGTTGAACACTAGCAATGGAGATCTCAGATTAGTGTTAAATACTAAGGTAGTCAGTGTTGAACACTGCGAATAAAGTTCTTTGATTAGTGTTGAACACTAGGGCCCAACAGTGTTTCAATACTGGATTCGAGAGTTCCAATTTAGTGTTGAACACTAAGGCAAGAGGGGTCACGTGGCAACACGTGAGAGCGCCCTCCCTTCATTTATTCTGCTGAGATTATCGCATCTTTCAGAGCATCACGTGCCATCACGTGACGGGCATTCAAATGCTTGTGTGTTAAAGCTTCTGTCAAGGGTCACGTGGGTCACGTGGGGTGCTGCCTCAAAGGGGCTTTCTGTAGATCTCTTAGGGGGTCACGTGGTGACACGTGACCCTGCCTCTATGTATGTTGTTTAGAGGATCTGTTAATCTTTTCCAGGAATTAAATTCCTCGTAGGGTTAAACCCTGACAGTAATTTCAGAGGAATTAAATTCCTACTTCCTTTTGAAGATTTATATTCTGAATAGAGTTGGACTCTGAATTTTCTGTAGGAATTAAATTCCTCATACATGTGAAGAACTAAATAGGGTTAAACCCTAATAAAAGCTTTTAAGGAATTAAATTCCCACTCTCTGTTAAATTATGATCAAGGGAATTAAATCCCCGCTGTTCCAACAGAACTAGGTTCTTAATTAGGGTTAAACCCTGTTTCTTTTTGTTCTGAAGGAATTAAATTCCCATAACACAGGGTCAAGCCCTAGTTTTATTTTAAAGGAATTAAATTCCTATAGTTCTGTGAGAATTAAATTCTCGTGCTTCCATTCCCTCTCTATGTTTTGGATCTGCATGGCAGGATCTCAATCCATTGAGAATTAAATTCTCAGATTCAAGGGGAGATGTGCACTTTGCAGATCCTCTATCAAAGAGAGAAGAAATATATTCTTCCGTTTTATATATCAGAGTTAAACTCTGTTGAGAATTAAATTCTCCTTTCTTTCAAGGAGCCTTCCCTTCCTTACCTAGGGTTTTCTTTTGCAGAAGATCCAAGTTCCTCGAAGTATCAAGGCTCTCTCTCCCTTTCTTCCCTCTGCGTATATATCTTTTTTTTTGTGTCTCTTGGCTCCTATTTATAGGAGAAGCAGCCGAGTCAATTAGTTTTTTACGAATCTTCATTGAGAGATTTGATTTGCATCCATCATTCGTTCTGGACCTTTGGATTATTAGGTGAATTTTATTCACCATTGGATTTCAAGTCCCGGGATTCTCCTTTGTTATTTCGGTTAGATTTAAATGGGAAATCTTTCCAAACCCGAGATTTTCCCATAAATAGGTGATATTTAATCACCTCTGAACCTTTAATTTAATTGTTTCTAGATAGTCGCTTTCCTTTGGAAGGATTTGAATCTCCTTCAGAATTTAATTCTGTTAACAAAATAGGCTTTGAAAGCCGGTCACGTGTGACCACGTGACCCATGGTCACGTGTGGGCACGTGACCCCCTTGGAACGAGCCTTCCTCTTTCTTTTTGCGCTCTTTCTTCTGGTTGCTGCTTAACCGTCACGTGCCACCACGTGACCCCTGGTCACGTGTGAGCACGTGACCCTTGTCTGGACTCTTTTTCTTGATTTAACTGGAGAACAATTCTGATGTTTTGAGCGTCACGTGCCAACACGTGACCCCTGGTCACGTGGGAGCACGTGACCTCTTTTGAAGCTTTTTCCTTGATTTGATCAGGGAACCGATGTGCCTTTGAATCCGCTTTAAAATGTCACGTGCCAACACGTGACCCTGGTCACGTGGGAGCACGTGACCCTTTCTGAAACCCTTTTCTTTGATGTAGTCAGGAAGCTGAATCTGCCTTGTCGATACTTTTAGGTGTCGCGTGCCCACACGTGACTGCTGGTCACGTGTAAGCACGTGACCCTTTTCTGAAGCTTTTCCCATAAGCTTTTCTGATTTTAAATCAGGAAACATCACCCACAAGCCGTCAGCGGTCAGCTAAACGTAACGGCCATCCGGATATTGAGCAATCAGAAGATCATCAAGCATGCATGCTCATACCCCTGTGAATCCAATAAGCAACACTACCGTACAGTCCGGTCTGTCCGTTCGATATGTCGCATATCTAGCCTAGGGGTGGTAAACGTCAGACCCCGGTAGCTTGATAAGTCATGCCGATGTGAGGCTCATAACGGTTCGAGAAACTACTGATAACACTTACGAGTAAATCTCAGAAACCCTGGCCAGGGATTTTCTGTTATGGCCAATCAAGCACAGTGCAACATCAACCCCCTATACCGGGAGAGACGAAATCCCCTCCTATTGCTCACTGCCTCCATGTGACTCGGGACTGTACCCAAAAACCACCGTTTTGCACGTTCTCTTGAACGTGGTAAGGTAGAAATCAAAGCACAGTAGGAATCACACAAGACTCTATGACGATCTCGGGTCAACAGACTAACTTGCACCAGTGTCACCAGAGAACTGCTATCTGACGTGAGGTATATCACCATCTAGGAGTTCTCGGCGAGTCCTGTTCGGTGTACCCAGTCTCCACTGAGCACCCGCATACTATCTTTGATGTCAAACACCAATGGATGTGGGATCATCCATCGCCCATCATATGGGTCAAGATACGTATACGCTAGTCTACTCTGGAATATCGATGCCCTGTCTCGATACTCCTACGACTAGGAACAATTGTAGGATGTACTTACGGACTACCCTGGCCCTACTAGTATGATCTCCATCATAATCCTGGTAGTCAAGTACACATCCTAAGGTCTTTACCAACATGTGAGAGCAATACTGGATCATAATACAAATCTATATGTTAAGATAAAGTGCAACCAGATAGCATACTATCATGTCGAGTAAGAAAGTTCTTCTTATATATGTCCAAGCATCCACTATAATATACATCACATATACAACAATGGCCTCAAATGCATACGTATAACTAACAATATCCATGAGCAAGTAGGCCCCATCTTGGTAGACTTTGTCTATGATGTACGAGCCCTTATAGTTTGGCTCGAATTTCCCCTGTTTGGCACGATTAGGTATCATAGCTCTTTTGACAACTAGCACGGGTTCGCCTTGGCAGAATGTTCTCGGCCTAGTTAATCTTTCGTATGAGCGTGTCATCCTTGCTTTGTAAGCCTCCAAGTTTTGCTGCGCCATGAGACGAGTTTCATCGAGGGCGTCGAGCTCTTCAAGCCGAAGATGAGCATTCTCTTCATCTGTCAGCTCGTAATGAACCGGCACTCGTAGAGAAGGTAGCTCTATTTCCAAGAGGGGTACCGCTTCCGTGCCGAATGCTAATGCATATGGCGTTATATTTGTGGTCGTTTTGAACGTAGTTCGATACGCCCAAAGAGCTTCATGCAGTCTCTCGTGCCAGTCTTTTTTATTTTTGGACACCGCTTTCTTTATGATCTTCGTCAAGGTTGTAACGTTTTAGAAATAAATAAATATATAAATAAATCCTTTAAGTGAATTTTCTGATAATCGGTAAAATAAATGGTATTTTCCGTAAAACTTAACTATAATTATTTTTCAATATAGAATTAAATACGCCTATTTTAACTAAGTAATTGCTAGTATTTGGTATTTAATTAGTCACTTTTTAATTATTAGTTTACTTAAATATTTTTTTAATTAATTATTGTAACTATTATTATAAGCTTTCATTTATACATTAAATTAGTGTAAATTACAAAACGAGAATGGGTTAATCATACATTACTGAACCATGACCACTTATAACCTAGTTTATAACATGCTTAATCTATTTACATTTGACCCAATAGTTTAAGAAAATCTTAAAGAAAAGGTAGTTAGAGAAAGAAAATTTATAATTAAGGGAATAAGTAAATAGGTAATAAATTAGGAATACTTCTACACACTTCTCTCTCTTCCCCTTTTCTTTTATCCCTGGCCGAATTCTGCACAGCCCCCTGCCTCTCCTTCCAAGGCTGAAACCCCCTGCAGCTGCTCACAAATTTCTTCACCTCATTTTATCTCATTTCACTTCACCCCCGCTTCATCAATCTCACTCGCTTCTTATCATCAGCACCGACATTTGCGCGCCCAAAAGTGCACCCGCCCTTTCACCCCAAACCTAGTCGCATCCACATGGCAGAGTCTTAACACACGCGAGGTTCGACAAGTTCGACTACGCCGAAGCCATGTCAGCTCCGGCCACTGCCGATCCCGACGACGATGCTCCACAAGAGCAGCAAGAATCCGTTGGAGCGATTTACCTTTCCATTTGGAGGATGCGATTCTTCAATCGATCAAGGCAACCGCGACGTTTGTAACCTGGAGGGATGAGAGCAAGGGTAGAGCTTTTATTACCTCAATTGAAATTTCTTGATGCTAAACGCATTGCTTGCGAGCTATCACTTCAGGTTCTAATTGTTCACTTTGTTTGATCAAATCTGTAGTTTCTGGGCCTCTTTCACTTGGATCTGAACTGTTTTGATCTGATACTGGAATTTATCTTCTTAGTTTGTGCTGAGATCTGTTGAGTTAGAGATTTGAACCGTCTCGAATTGTTTGCTCATTAATTGTTTGCTGTATTTGCTTTGTGAATCACTTGCTAACTTGAAAAAAAAATTCTAAACTGAGTCGAATCATTTGCTTATAAGATGTTTGATCTATTTTCTATGAGGATTGTTTTCTGTGGAGCTGCCAACAGTTACTTGATAACACTTGATGTTTTGTTTTGATGTTCTAGACAAATATTCCCTTGATTCAACTCAAAAGTGATTTTTGAATGACTAAACAGGTTGAGGGTTAAATAAAGCTAAGATATTTTCATCTTTTAACATGCTTAATGATATTTTAAGTTCAAAATGGCTGTTTCTTATGCATATGTCTACAAATATAATTTGGATCATAAAACTCCATATTTTTGGCATACGTAATGGTTGTATAAATTAAAACTCTATATTTCTAGCCTGCTTTAGAGAAGCTTAAGGTTGCTGACAGCATATTAAACTTTTGAATTTTTGCAAGATTCTCATTAAATCGTGGAACCCACTCATGAATTACGTGTCTTATTTTTTTTCCCCTACATTGTGCAAGTTTGCAGCCAGTACTGCTACATAGGTCGATGTTTCCTTCTCTGTGCTTGAATGTCTTGTTTTGTTATTTCTAGTATCTCTTTCTCAATTCAAACTCCTCAAAGTTTTTTTTTCTTTCTTTTGTATTCAATCTTTACTTCTTTCATAAATAATTCAATGAATCCTGCCATCGTCTTACTTCTTTTATTATTCATATTATATTGTCTCCCTAGGGCGTGCGCGTCTAGTTAGTGCGCGTTGGTAGTCTTGCATAGTTTGTGTCCGCGACTGTTTATGTATCTATCCTTTTATTTACTTATGTACGGTTCTAGGTTCGGGTGCAGAGGCGTCGGGTGTGGCGCGGAAAGACATGGCGGAGATCGGATCAGATTAGCCGAGGCGTCCCGATGAGTAGATGTATTCATCTATGGGGGAATCGTCTGGATGGCGCGAGGCGCCCCATAGTTAGGATTACTTTATTTCTTGCAAGATATGCATTGTTAGTTAGCTAACCCCCCTCATGCACATTTCATACATTTATAGCTATTCGTCTGCAAGATTTGCATAGGATATCCATATACACATGCGCGATATCACTTCGTAGGACACGAACACCATTACCATTGGCTCCTGTTGTGCACTATTCATGTGACACATACGCCTTTGGTAATTGCCATGCCACGAGCACTGTAGGACCTGTTTAGTTTAGTATCACCATTTGCATTATACACGATATATGAAATCGCATAGCATGTATATACCTCGCATCATCTTCATACTTACATAGATTCTAGCCACAAATCACATCGCATACCTTGATATCATATAAAAGATGTTG
This sequence comes from Agapanthus africanus, assembly GCA_030015575.1. NCBI lineage: Eukaryota > Viridiplantae > Streptophyta > Magnoliopsida > Asparagales > Amaryllidaceae > Agapanthus > Agapanthus africanus. Next base: position 53,899,444 of record CM057347.1, read on the forward strand.
GGTATTATGATTTTCTTGAGGATTTCAGTATTGCTGCGATTTCTGGATTTTGGGGAAAACCGCCAAAATTTAACAAAAGCTTAATATTATCATTTTTTTTTTAAAAAAACAAAGTTGCGGTTTTCTCGTGATGTATGTGTCGTCCACCATGAGTTTTCATGTTTTCTGTTGGATTTCGAAACCCGATTCGAGGAGTGGATGAACCGTCTCGGGTACATGGTGGGCCCGGTATGGTACCCCGGGGCAAGAAGATCGAGTTGTAGACGATGAGCCTGGCAGGGGAAGACTACCTACCGGTGATGTCTGGCGCGGCGGATATCCGGAGGATACCGACCGTTGTCGTGAGATTTGATGATATGGGCTGATCCGGACTGACGGAGCCCGATGTATTGAGACATTGAGACAGATGTGTTTTCATATTTGGTGTCGATACTTGACACGGGTTTCAGATGATTTCTTGATGGTATTTAGCTATTATACAGATATTCTTTTTTTTTAAAGTTAAGAATGCAGAACTTATAGCATTTAAACACTTAAAGATTTAGTATTGACATTGCATACATGTGCATGCATACTAGAGGTATTACATCACATCTGGACATACATGCTGTGACGCGTCTGCGTGCATTCTTACGATAGCCTTACTAGATGTTATATTCTACTCACGAGCTGGCAACTCACCCCCGTTGTGCCACAGTGTCTTGCAGGTCGGACTCATCAGCCTAGTCGCGGCGACTTATCTTATTAGTGATTTTTTTTGCTCAGACTCACGACATTGCTCGTAGGTGGGTTGCAAGAGCGCTTTTATCTCTTTTTGTACTATTTTTGTATCTAGTATTCTCCATCTACCACCTCTTATGTGTATATTCGACCTAGTGATGAGACTGAGAGGTTTGTGTATATGTGGTTTCTTTGGGTCGAGCTCACTTGAGCCGACATTGTGTTTTTCTTATATTTTGCATTTCTTTATGCTCTTTTCTTGATATTACATACATGTATCGCATGTGGTTTTGATCCGCCTTGGGCGAAGAGCTATCTCCCGCTTGGGGATGCCATTTTGTGATTACAGGTTATATATCTTGTTGTACCCATTTTGGGGGATAGAATTTACAAAGGAGACTCTGCCGAAATTTTCGGAAAATTTTTGAGGTTTTTTTAAAAAGTGGATCAATGCAACTTAATTGATTTCAAAATCGTTTTCATGAAAGGTTTCCTTCACTCTTTTGGTTTTGGTTTAGATTTTTCTGGGCTTTGGCTGACTTAGTTACGTTACGCCTTTAGACGTCTCGTAATTTAAGTGCCAGTCACGTTCCGTACCTTCAGGTCGTGACAAAGGTCTTATTGAAAGCCTCAGCTAGACCGTTAGCTCGGAGATTATAGACTGAAGAGTATCTCCAATCTATTTTATACTGCTGTGTGAAGCGGCTGATCTTATGGCTTCTGTAGGCTGGCCCGTTATCAGTGATAATCCGTCGTGGAGTGCCGGACCGATAAATGACTTGTGTCTTGAAGAAATGGAGTATATTTTCCGTCTTCACTTCCATTAGCGGTACTGCTTCTACCCACTTAGAGAAGTAATCGGTTGTTGCCAGTATAAACCGATGTCCTTTGGATGGCGCTGGTTTGATGGGCCCAATTATATCGGTTCCCCACATTTCGAACGGTCAGCTAGCCACTGTTGGGTGTAGCGGATTTGGATGCTGGTGGATGAAGTCTCCGTGAATTTGGCACGAGTGACACTGCTTCGCGTATTCGAGACAGTCCTGGATCATCGTGGGCCAATAGTAGCTCATTCTTTTGATCTTCAGCTTCATCTTTGGCCCGGCTTGATGAGAACCGCAGAATCCGTCGTGAGTTTCTTGGACGGCTCTCCTTGCTTCTTCCGGTCCCAGGCATCTCAGCCACAGAGAATCGAATGATCTCTTATATAGAGTATCATTGACGAAGGCAAAAGACGGAGCTCGTTTCATGAGCTGATGTCTTGAGGATGCATCTTCAGATGCTCGACAGGATTTGAAGTAGTCTATAAAGACCTCTATCCAATCCTCAACTTTTTCTTCGTCCTCTATTTGGAAGGCTGCTTGTTTGGTCGCTTCCTTTTCTTTAGACGACTCCAAAGATATTTCCGCCGGCGCACGAATCCGGCAGCTTTGCACAACGATTCTTACATCATCGAGGTTTTCGTCGGCTAATTCCTTAGCGAGTTTGGCTAATGCATCCGCTTTGCTATTTTCCGCACGCGGTATGCTTTCCAGGGCGTAGGAGGGAATTCGAGTCAGCAATTGTTGCACTCTTTCGTTATATTTTACCAACTCTGGCTTGCACGTCTGGTAGTCGCCGTTTACTTGGCTAACGACCAGCTGGGAGTCTCCGTATATGATAAGGTTTTCGATCCCCATGTCGACAGCGATCTCTAGACCTGCTATCAAAGCTTCGTACACAGCTTCATTGTTTGTCCTCAGCTCCGTTAAGGAAAGGGCAAAGCGCATTATCCCTCCTTATGGAGTCACGAAGATAAGGCCTAACCCAGATTTGATTATGGGGGTGTTGTGCTTTCGTTTATTCATGGAAGATGCCCCGTCGAAGTAGAGTTCCCATCGGGTATCACTCCCTCCTTTCTCCCTGTCGATCGTGTCAAACGCATGTTCGTCTGGCAATTCGCAATTTAGGGGTGAGTCGGCAGGTATCGGACGCTCAGCGAGGAAGTCGGCGATGGCCTGGCCTTTCACCGCCTTGAGAGATCGATATGTTATCGAGAACTCCATTAAAAGGAGGGCCTATTTTGCAAGCCTTCCTGTTAGTATGGATCTTGACATCAAATATTTGAGAGGATCCACCTTTGATATGAAATGGACCTCATGCGCCAAAGCATAGTAGCTGATCTTTGTTATTGCAAAGATCAAAGCCAGACAATGCTTTTTAATGGGGGTAGTTGTTTTCTGCCCCCAGGAGAACTCGACTCAAGTTGTAGAGAGCTCTCTCATTCCCTTGGTCATTCTTCTATGCCCATAGCGCACCTAAAGAACCTTCAAGGGCGGTTGTGTACATGATGAGAGGATTTCCCTTGACCGGAGCGGTCAGTACCGGCGGATTCTGCAGGTATTGCTTAATTTCTTCCGGTGCACTCTGGCATTTACAATCCCAGACGAACGGGGTCCCCTTCTTCATTAAATGACTATAGGGACAGCATTTACCGAAGAGGTTAGCTATGAACCGCCGGATATACGCGAGCTTTCCTTGGAGAGATCGCAGTTGTTTGAGAGTTCTTGGCGTAGGCATTTCCATAATCGCCTTGATCTTTGATGGGTCTATTTCGTTGCCTCTATGTCGTATGATGAATCCTAGGAATTTGCCTGAGGAAACTCCAAATGCGCATTTCAGAGGGTTCATCTTCAGGTTATACTTACGAAGACGTTGGAATACTATTTTCAAATGCTCCCAGTGTTCTTCGTACGACTTGCTTTTCACTATGAGGTCATCGATATAACATTCGACAATCTCATGTATGAGGTCATCAAAGATCTTCGTCATGGACCTCTGGTAGGTAGCGTCGTCGTTCTTCAGACCGAAGGGCATTAGTTTATAGCAGAATATGCCCAGAGGAGTCCGGAAATTGGTATGCTTTTGGTCTTCGGGATGCATCTTTATTTGATTGTACCGTGAAGATCCATCCATGAAGGAAAAGACTTCATGAGTGGACGTGTTATCTATCATCAGCTCGATAACTGGTATGGGGAAGTCATCCTTCGGACAGGCTTTGTTGAGGTCTCGAAAGTCCACGCAGATGCGCACCGTCCCATTTTTCTTCATCACCGGATAATGTTGGCGATCCAATCAAGGTATTGAACCTCTTGGATGAAGCCTGAGTCGATTAGTTTCTTGACCTCGGCATTGATGCTCATTTCAAGTTCGAGCCGCATTCTTCTTGGCGCCTGTTTGACTGGCTTGACATCTGGTGATATCGCAAGTTTATGCACATCTATTTCTGGATCTAGTCCCGGAATCTCGGAATAGTTCCATGCGAAGCAGTATTTATACTGTATAAGCACGTCTTTTAGCGTATCCGTCTGTTTTTTAGACAGCAGCTCGCTGACGAACGTTGGTCGCGGGTCGTTTGCCGTCCCCAAGTCGATTTTTCTCAGGTTGTCTACAGTAGTATGTATCCCGTCTTCCAATTCTTTTGGCGCCGGTGGAAATTCTGAGATCAACTCATCCCCATCCTCATTTTCGAAGCACCAGGAGAGGTCATCCATTTTCTCGTGCTCTCCCTCTGCCGATAGTGTTATCGTATGGCAGGTACGAGATCGTTTCCAAGACCGATATTGATCTGGTTCTACTCTCGCAATATACGTTGCTTTTAGCACATGCGTTTGTGGTGGGTCTACCCTCCAACTGTTGGATAGAGCAAACCTGCCTTGCTGATATTGGTCTTCAACCCAGTTTTTGAAGGTGAAGCAGTCTTCAAGAGGATGTCCTATTACCCGGTGGTAGGAGCAATAATCCGGGTGATGGACCTCGTTTACTTGTTCGAGATGCCGAGACTCCGGGAGTGTCATCATTTGGTGTTTCATGACAAGGTCAAAGATTTTCCTTATCTTGTCTCGTGGGAAAGAATATACTCGACCCATCTTTTTCATAAGAGACGGATTCTGGCTGACCTTTTCTCGATCGCGTGGCCTCTTGGATCCGCTTTGCCGCTGTCGAACGTTTTTTCCGTTCTTTACCTTGTTTTTGCCTCTGCATCGGGCCTTTTTCTTGTCTAAGGAATGCACGGCGGGCTGACGGTGAAGGGCATCGTCATCCTCCGTAGCCTGCTGAATGAGGCGTTGCGTCCTGGCTTTCTCGTAAATGGTCATTTTGCAGCTGTGGTCATCCTGAACCTTTTGACCCGCTTCCCTTATAGCTTGTCGATCTGTTCTTCAAAAGACGGACTTGGCATTTTTATGGCAGGACCTCATTCTGGTTCAACGTTAGCATCTTCTAAAAGAGCATTCCCTTTTTCATTGAGGTCATTTATGACGTGGCAGCCATGGAGTCGTTCCCATTTCTTGGACCGAACGTATCCAAGTTCGATCATCTCTATCCTCCCATTGGGCATCTTTCGCTGAGTCCCGGGAACGTCCCAAATTGTAGAATTAGGCATGTCGCGCGGTTTGCTTGAAGGGTATGCCTTGGTATCTTAATAACCTTCTCAATCCCTCTGCGTAGTATCTGGGCAGACGGATTGGTTGGAGCATGTCAAGCGCAGGTTCAACACCATGCCAGACTTCCCTCTCCACTTTGGTCTCCGCGGATGGATAGAAGAGGATCGCCTTTTCACCTCTTCGCCTGGTAGGAACATAGAAAGTCTGCAGCTCTTGCACGCTATACGTATCGAGCGCATCAAGCTCCCTATAATGTTGCTGCAGAACCATGACAATTTGCAAACTCTGATCAACTCTAGTGAAGGTCTATATTAATGGACGAACAGAGAACACCGCCTTGACCTCGTCTTCAGAGTCGCTGCCGAAGACTAGAATAGGGGTAGATGGTCCAGGCCTGTTGCATTGGGGCTGCCCCGAATAGACTATCTCTTCTTCCTCTTCGGTATCACTCCCAAAGACCGGAATAGTGGTGATAGCTTTTTGTTTATTCTCCGGTTTATGACATCTTTCTGTGTCTTCAAAGTCTGGTAGGAAGTACTTGGCGTCTTCATATTTGCGGACTTCATTTATGGAGAATGGGTTTAGTTCCCCCTCACAGTGTACTCGAGACCGTCTTTGAAATACTTCATACACTGATATTGTGTAGAAAGGATAATGTTGTACTCGTGTAACCAAGGCCTGTCGAGCAAAGCGTTGTACCAAGTCTTGGCGTCAATGACATGAAATTTGATGTCAGTGATGAGCAGACCGAAGTGTAACGTCGTTATTACAGACCCGAGTGTTCGTGATGATTGGGAGTCAAAACCAGAGATGGTAATTTTATCTCGAGCCAGGTGTTTCACGTTCATGTAAATTTCCTTCAACACTCTCACATTGAGAAGATTGACGGAGGAACCGTTGTCAACCAGGATCTTCCCTATCTTGATGTCATAGCAGTTCCCGGTGACATACAGGGGACGGTTGTGCTTGCACGTTCCGAGGAGGAAATCTTCATCGCCGAAAGTGATGTCAGCTGTGTGAACTTCTTCCAGCTCGTCCTTCATCTTTTCTTCGGCAAGCAAAGCTTAAAACTGCTCGGGATCTTGTAATGCCCTGATCAGAGAATCACGTGCCTCTTTAGACAGGAGTAAGGCATCCAAAATGCTTAACTATGAGGGTATCTTCTTCAGGTGTGACAGGATATTGTAATCCACTTTGTTTTTCCTAGGCGGGTCCTTGGCTGCAAGCTCTTTGACGACTCTATCATCGAGGGCGATATCCTCAGGGACTTTTTCCTTCCCCTTGTCTTTTTTATTCGATCCCTTGTTTGTAAGCCCGAGATTCTTTTGGGCAACATACGGTTACGCAGCTGAATATTTTCACAGTTCTTTATCTCTTCCTCTTTTCCTGAGGTGGATTCTTTGAAGAGAGGGCCGAGGGCTATTTCTTCGTCAGAATCGCTTCCAAAGGTGAAAACTTGAGATCTTCTGGTATCAACCATGTGACAGTTGCCAGCAGTTCCTTCATGCTCATCTGTCGCACTTTTTCGTTGCCGACGAGTTTCCCGCTTCATCCTCTTAAAGTGTTGTCGGTGAGCAACATATCCTTGCCACCATTTCTTGAAGGCATTGCATTCTTCAGTGGGGTGTGTAACCTTCCGATGGTATAAGCAGTAGCTCGGATGTACATCCGCTTCGTCAAGGTACGTATCCCCAGGAGTATTTCCTTTGAAAGGTGGCAGCTTCATTCCCATTGACAGGGCTTTAGCGAACCGTTTCTTTGTCTTAGGCATGCTTTTGTCTACCGAGGGTGTGCTTCGATCTGGTTGGAGTGCTTTGTGAACTATTCCTACCATGGCTTCTTTAACTTGACGCCGATGCCTGGCCCTTGCGTATATGGTCATTTCACATTCTCGATCAGTTTTGCTCTTCTGACGGGCTTCGTTCAGCAGTATATCAATCAACTCGTCTGACAGTTCCAAGGATTTTGGCACCGATCCTACCCCCAGATCTTCTATGTTATCTTCTAACGCTGAGTGAGCCTCTTCGTCATTTAGCGACGATTGAGAGATCATATGACAACTGGCCATATAATCCTCGGGTTCTTCTGACGAGTCGTCTCCGTTGTCATTTTCATCGTCTCCGCTCTCAAGGATATGTTGAGAAACTCTTAGAGTGTGACTGGGGTTCGCGCCTTCTATTTGTATTCCTCTAGCACGTCAATATGCTTTTGTAGGTCCGTGCGCTTGTCGTCAGGCTACGCGGGTTTCTTGGTCTTCTTCTTTTTCTTTGAAGACTTTGGCGGCTGGGCCTGGGTGCTTTGCCTATTGTCATCGGAGTTCGGTGTCGAGCGCGGTTTTAGCATCCTCTTAATGATCTCAAGCTCCAGTGGGCTTTTCCATCTAATCGCCGGACATGCTTGAAGATCCTTCAGCATTCTTTTAGTCTTAGCCGAAAGAAAAACTTCCCATGGAGCTTCCTCTATAAATGAGCATGATGCCCCCAGCGTGTCCACCTTTTTAGGAGCGTGTTGTTGTGACAGGTTTACCTACCAGTTTTCAGACAACGCGAACTTGCCCTGTTGGTACTGGTCTTCAACCCAGTTTCTGAAGACGTAGCAATCTTCGATTGGGTGACCCACTATTCTATGGTAGGGACAGTAGTTAGGATGGTTGACGTCACCAGGCTACAATGGACGTCTCGGATCTGGCAGAGTGACGAACCAGTTGCACACCGCCAGTTCGAACAGTCTTCTCGTTTTATCCCGAGGGAACGAGTAAGGACGTTTCAACTTTTTTTCGAGGGATCGTGGTTTGTTGCTTTAGCGAGCAACCGGTTTCGGGTCACTCAGTTGTTGCTGGGTGTTGGCAATGAAGATCGCTTTCTTTTTGCACTTTTCATTTCGAAGATCCGTTTTTTAGGAGGACGGCCTATGGCCCATCTGGTCCATTTAGGCCAGCTTGTCGATCAAGGCTTGGAAGGTGGCCGGCTTGAAGAACATCATAAATTGGGATATAGTTGCCTGCGGATCAAGGGTCCTTATGAACATGCCCACGGCAGGAGCTTCTTTTATGCGTTGTTCGCATTTCGACCATAGGTTCCACCACCGAATTGCGTATTGAACCCAGGTCTCTCCCGGCTTCACTCTAGCATTGATCAATGCCGTGATCGGGGTGCGCTCACTAGCGCTTGCGAAACGCTGGGTGAAAAGCAGCTCCATTTCTGTAAATGTTTTGATGGAGTCATTCGAAAGCTCCGAGTACCATTCAAACGTTGTCTTCGCTAAGCTGCCGACGAACTGGCGAAGCAGCAGTTTGTCATCGCCTCCAGTATTGCCTCATAAAGCTCTGAACTGAGTGACGTGCTTATGGGGATTGCATGTCCCCTTATACACGTGGAATTTAGGGATCACATATCCCGGTGGGTACTTAATTTGATCGTACCAGCCTGGATATGGTCGCCCAGTTCTGACGACTTGTCCAGCAGCTTCGCTTGCTTGATAAGCTCGTATTTGTTGAGCTATGTAATCATCAAGGGCAGCTTTTGAGACCGTCTCCTCCCTGGATGCTGGTAGAGCCGGAAGAGGTTTTGATGTCTCCCCTCTGTCATCTTCAATGATTATCGGGAGATCTTCGGCTGGAGGGTCCGGCTGGATCACCATCCCCACCATGTCTTGGAACAGAAGCGCCATTTGTTTTATGTTAGCCGCTTATTCCGCAGCCTCTTTATCCTTCTTTTCGGGCATCCTTCATAGGAACTCGGTGTCGGTATCCTACTCCTGGCGTTGTTCCGACGATACTTCCGGGCTTTCTTTCTGCCCAGCGAGTGCGGCCATTTTCGTTAGCATCTCCTGGAGCTTTTGTTGTTGCTCCTGGTCTTTTGTCAACGACCGAGTGAGTGGTCGATGACCTACGGAAGCACGGTTTTCCTCTTTCCCGGAATCCATATAGACAGTGTGCACTATCATGCCCCCAGACTTGGGGCGTTTGGGCTCAGTGCCTTTGAGATTTTTCGCAGGCACGTGGATCTTCTCCGGTCTTCTCTTTTTATGGGTGGTCGAGGTTGAGGGGTTGTTTTAACAGGCATCCATGCAGACAATACCTTCCACGATATGACGGCAAGATAGTCCTTCTCTTTCCGAACCTTCATTTTCTTCAGCCGGCGGGAGTAGTCTTTGTCAATTATAGAGTCTTGTACTCTTTGCTAGACCCTATGGATTTTGGAAGACAGCCGCTGAGGGGGCTGCTCCAGCTTCGCCTTTGTAACGTCTTCAGCGGGTGGAGGAGAATTTTTTAACACGGCAGTTGGAGAGTTCTTGCGCACCCTCTTGAGCGGCTCAAAGCTGTTCCCAGTTGGAACAGCAGCGTCAATTTCTACCGTTGGAGCTGATGGGGCTGATGGGGTAAGTCCAGAGGGGGAACTGCCCCCAGCTTTCCTCACTCGGTGCCAGTGGCGACGTCAAGCATGTCGTGCAGCCGGGACCACCTCTGTCGTTGGAGTGTCTTCATCATGCCCCTTGCTTTGATGAGAGGCTGTTGTTGGTGTCAGCCTGTCAAAGACGGACGTCCGCTGAAGGGGAACGGCCAATCTGTCGAAGACTGACTTTTGGGTAGGGGAAGCAGTTTGGGCGACTTCTCCCGCAGTAGGAGTTGGAAGGACTATCCATTTTAGGATAGCCTTTTTCGGTATTGCGAGCCTCTTCGCGGGCTTACTTGAGCTTAGGCTCAGCCTGTCGAAGACTGAGGCGACAGACTTGGATGACCTATTGAGAGGGGCCGCAGTAGTTGCGAGCCGATCGAAGACCGACTTATTTAGAGCCTCTTGCGGTGGCATTGAAATGTTGAAGCTCGTTGGTGGGAGCATGGTCCCGAAGAACAATCTAGTGGTGGCCTGAGTCACCTGCTCCACTGGCATCGCAAAGATAGAGGCCGCAAGGGGCCCGTAAGTCACTCCTCTTGTTGGGGCGGAGCCAGAGTTGCTGTTGCAAGTGCGGTTGGAAGCCGTCAATGTATCTTCTCTTCTGCATAGGAGCAAGACACCAATCTTAGCACCTCGAATCAATAGGCAACCATAGCAGACTGCGATTTTGTTCGCGAAATACGACACGCGAAGTGTGGAGTGGAAAGAGGAAGAGGTCGCACCGGGCGTGCCAGAATCTGTTTACCGCCGAAAACCGGAGATGGAACCGTGTAAGTCGTCTTGCCTGAATTTTGGGGCAGATGCTATTTGGATTTATCCTTCCACCTCTCCGAAGATGCCAAGTTGATTTATGGCACCGTATATCAGAGGTTTGGATGGATGCGGCCATTGTAGCAGACTTCGTCAGATTCCCCCTCGTTTGCGAGGGGTTTTTTGATTGTGGGGATACTCTTCCCTGCAGGCGCAAGCCCTGCAGTTAATTACGTTATCGCGTAGAGATAACCACTTTCTCCTGCTCCATATGTTGACTCCGTGTCGTGTGTGTTTGTTTTGTTTTGGGTTGCCCGTGGATTGTATACGGAGACTAATTTATGTTGTTGCCCGTAGGGTGTGGATTAGTCCAAATCCGTATATTCTTAGATTTGGGTTTGGTTTGATTTAAGGATCGTTAATCTAGTTTAAGATTAAGATCAATTTAAATGTTTGTTAATGATACGTTAGTCCAATTTGAGACTAAGATCTACTTAACGGGGATTTTGGATCATTTTTGTTTTAGATCTAACAAGAGAGCATTTGGGCTATATTGTTTTAGTTTAGGGACGTTTTGGTCCATAGATCACCATTTTTGTGGTGAGAGTTTAGTTTAAGGACGTTGCGGTCCGTTGCTAGTTTAAGGACGTTGCGGTCTGTTGCTAGTTTAAGAACGTTGCGGTCCATATCGGTATGGGAGTGCTCCAAAGAGTTGTTGGTTGTCGGGACCCACCACCTCTCTTAAAACGTTGAAGAATTACAACGACATGTATCAAAGGTGTGAAGAGATGTACCCTTGAACCAGTGAATATTCATCAGAAGCTTGGTGGTCTTGTTTGGGACTAAGGCCAATTTGGAAAAATAAATGGCACATGGGCTCGGTCGATTAGGAGTTTGGCCAATCTTGGGCTCAGCCCACTTGATCATTTTGGATAAAGTGTTAAACAGTTGCTTGGCCTTGGTTCCCTTTCTGTAGCAACAATGCTGAGCATTTATATGGGCTCTAACACCTCTTTTTTTATTTTATATATATATATATATATGGAGTGTTAAACACTCTTTATGGCGCCAATGTGCAAAACACGTGTGGCACTTGGCCCTAGCGCCAAGCACTGAGTGCTAAGCACTCCTTATGTCACGCCCCGCTTCCCGATGTAAGGGCAGAGGGCGAGAAAGGCCGCTACGTATTTACTCAGAAGTAAATACGCTAAGCGTAACTAAGCAATATAAAATGTAATGTACACAAAAGACAAATGTAACGAACAACAACTTTATTTATTAACATTCTTTTACAGTACATGGAAAAGTAAATACATGGAATGATAAGCAATGCCTAAACAGTGGCATAACCGCAATGAAAAGTACTGAAATAAAATGTGTACAATGAAGCTAGAGCTCTGGGTCGTAGGCAAACTGATCCAAGTCCTCGCTGGTAGGCTCAATCTCTGGAAGGTCCGAAACACCTGACGACATTCAAAGAAGAAGAAAGAGAAGGAATTTCGTCAGTGAACAATCGCTCGGTAAATCCCAAAGATAAGGGAGAAGTAGAATAGACAGAGAGTAAGCGAGAGAGTGTATCTTTTAAAGTTATATTATATTGATGTAATGTTACATTTAGTGTTAACGCTGTTGTTTGTAGCTTGGTACAGAAGAGGCCAGTGTATACGAGAGGAGTCTCACTTGCCCCGGAGACTAAGGTATCAGGAACTCAAGGAACCGTTTATGCCACGATACAACAGCAACGGAAATACAGGTTAGGTGTCTTATGGTTGCAGTCTCGTGCCACTTCTAACACCTTCCGTACCAATCTACCCCTTAGAAACCCCGCGATATCTTGATTGTATTGTTTGTATTGTATTGTATTGTAAATTGTATTGTCTTGTAATATAGATTATATAATTGGATGACTTGCCGAAACCATGATATCAGTAAAATGGATGTAACTGGAGAATCATGTAGATGTATGAATCATGTAGATGGAAGTATATCCATGGTTCGGTTCGGTCAATATAGATTGAAAAGATTGAATATTTGGATTCATGGATTCATGTTGAATTGCAGTATTGTAGATTGTACTTGAATCATATTCAAATCAGATTTATAATAATGAGACTCAGTCTGAGTCAGACAATTAGAAAAGAAATTGAAGTCCTGATTGTTTTGATGTTATCGGTAACCGCTGCACATGGGCGGCAGGATTTGTGTCTTTTTCAAAGACGATTATCATGTTGATAACACCGTTTGTTAAGTTGTCTACCTTAAATAGGCAAGCACCGATATCTCCGGCTCCCTAAGGCTCAAGAGACTGGTCCCACTTAAACCTATGTTTACTAGGGTCCTTATTGTAATTTATAAAACTCGAGGGGGTTTTATGTAAAAACAATTTTGTATAATTTACAAAATACACCTCAAGTATTTTATTATCGTCTTTAGAGTTGTCATAGATGTAGATTTTATAATTGTGACATTTCTAGTGATTAAAGCATATTTTTTATAATACATGGTATTTAATTGTAATGTTGAACTTGTATGGAATTTCATAGTATTTTCATATAAAGTGATTCTTTTAACTTAGAAAAATTGGAATATTTATATTATAAAAAAAATAGATATTTTGATAACACATATACATTTATAAAAATAATTTTAATTTATTATTTTCTAGAAATCTCATTTTCATAAGATATTTGTATTTTAAATCTCTCGAGACCGAATACTCCTTGCGGTGGTATGAATCTCGCACTACTAAGCCCGAGAATGTGTGATAATTCGCACCATCCCGAACGGGTTCTCCAAAATGGGTTGTAGCGGAGCTTTGCAAAGATTTGTAAAAATACGCAATCTTGTAGAAAACGGTTTTAATAGTAAAAGGTAGTTTTGTGTAAAACGGTATTTCCCGAATCTATATTTCCCAAAAGGTATTGTGCTATGTTGCATATGAGTGTTGTGAAGAGGTAGGTCATTACCTCGTGATCTACTTAAAGGTATAGTAAGATTATGATGTTTTAAATGTCGAAATTAAACTACATGGTACTATAGTGAAAAAGTACGATAAAAATTGAAATAGAAATCCTTTAGATATGGAACTTGTTCAATATAACTTGTTAGTGTTTAATAGTCAACATGTAAGGATTTAGTATGATTGTATTTAAGAAAAAGTGAGATGTTTAGGAAGAACCGAATCGGACATTGGATTAACTCCGATTCCGTCGGGTTTTAGAAATACATGTTTTTAGAAAAGAATAGAGAAGAGAGAGGTGACGGGTTTGTAGGTTAGGGATGAGGAAGAGGAAGCGGTAGGAAGTGCCGGTGTGTCGTTTCGTCGCCGGAAGCTCCTAGGGTTGTCATCGGAAGATCGCCGAAGTTTTGCCCTTTGTTAACTTCAATTGCACACTAAAATTTCTAGAGGGATTTTTTGAGAGTTTGGACAGAATTGTGAGTGAGGGGTGTGTGTCTAGGGATGGTATTTATAGGGTAAAGCTAAGGTTAGGGTTAGGTGAAGGGGTGTATTGAAAATTGTATTAATTTGTAATAAAAATAGGGTTTAATGGGATTTTAAAGAGCTCTGGAACCGATCCAAGAAATTTAAGTATGGAGGAGTGATGGGGAGGTGAAAAGGCAAAACTTTCATGTTGACGACTCGGCGGTCCGGCCGAGTCCAGCCGGCGGCGGCGGCCGAGTCAGCCTAGTCGCCAGCCGATCCGGGCCGAGTCAGGCCGGGGTCGGTCGCCGTCGGTCCGTCGTCGCTTGGTCTTCCCCCTGGTCCAGTTTGTTTTACATGTGTAGTGGGGTTTTTACAAGTTATGCACGTGTAGACCCTTGGACTTCTAAAAATTCAAAATAAAACAATATTGAAAATAATGTGGGGGATGGGATTTGAACTCTGGTGCTTTGGTTCAGCAGTGCAAGGTATTAGCAATGAGCTACAAGCTCCTTCTTGTTATTAAAAAGCAAAACAAACTTATAACCTGTGCTCAGGCAAAAATACCCCTTTCTGTAATTTTGAAAAAATTGTACAGAAAGTTGTACAGAAAGTTTGGGGTTGTTACACCTTATTAAGTAGCGCCCACGTGAGGGGCACGTGAGGCGCTCGGCACTGAGTTTTCTTTGTATTTTCTTTTCTGAAGAGTTCAATTCTCGGTTCTTTTCTGGATTTTTGCTCCCCAAGAACAAGTTCATTCTTATGAGAATTAGATTCCCACTTGTGAGAGACTTCGTCTCATAGATCTCAGATCGGAAGAAAAAACTAAGTTCTTCTTTTATGAGGGTTAAACCCTTAGATATGCAGTGGAGATGCTATCATCTTAATTATTTTTATTTACCTCGGAGAGAGGTATTCTCCTTTCTTTTTCTTCAAGCTTTCTTGTTGCTTGCTTTTCTTTTTGAACTTGAAGTTATAGGGGTTTCTCTGTACAAGACTTGAAGTCGTGGGTCCTTTATATAGTAGAGGCAGATTTGTTGATTTAGTTAAGGAAATCTCTCATTGAGAGATCTTAATTGATTTGTGGATTTTACCCACCATTGGATCTTTGATCCCAGGCCTTCTGTTTTACAAAAGATATTTTTCTCGTTTTTAACAAGATTGGGAAAATATTTTCCCATACAGAGCTTATTCTGTATCTTGGTGATTTTTAATCACCATTGGATTTTTAATCCAACAGCACTCTGTTTTACTGAGCGTAATCTTTCTTGTTTAGAAAGATTCGAGGGATATTCCCTCAACAAAATTTAATTCTGTAATTTGATGATTTATCATCTTCGTTGGATTTTTTATCCAATGGTAGAGAACTTTTAGTTCTGGCGCTGGCACCCTCATGCAAGGCACGTGAGGCGCTGCCTCTCTTCAAATTTTGAACAGTGCCTTGCTTTCTTATTGGGGGAAAACAGCGCAATTGCAAGAAATTAAATAATACACTTTTAAAGAAAACGGTTTTTGAATAGTTTATGGTATTTAAATGTAATTGTCGTGTTAGTCCCAAAATATTGTTTTTCCAGCCATCGTGCTATGTCATGATGAGTATTGTGATGAGATAGGTCATTACCTCATGAGTTTTCTAAAAGTAATAAGAGCAAATATGATAAAATATGTCGAATGTAAAGTATGTGGTATTAAACCGTTAAAGTGCAATAAACATGGTTTTACTAGGAGTTTTATAGTGAAATTAGTTTCTAAATTTTAGTTAATGTTTAATAAGCAAGGTTTAATAATTTGGATATGATTTTTCTAAGAAAATTGTTATTTTAAAGAGAATAGAATTTAAAAATCGGTTAACTCCACTTACCGACGTCATTTGAATAGGGACTTGTTTAATAGAGAAGATAGAAGAAAAGAAGGGACTTACGATAATAGAATAGAGAAAAGAGGTGGAGGAAGGTTTTGAAACCGTCGTGGAGTCGCGGTGTCACCGAATTTGTCCCGAGTCGTCGCCGGAACTTGACCTTAGGCTAACTCCACTTGTACAACTTCTTTTACTTGGAAAAATTTAAGAATTTTGATGATAGATTTCAGAATGGAGAGGGCTAGGGTGTAGAGTGATATTTATAGGATAGAAATAGGGTTTAGGATATTAAAAATGCATTAAAATTTGGTTTTAAAGCTCATTTTAATTCTCTGGATATTTGCATGGAAAACAAACAACTAGAGTTAGTGGGGAAGGCCAAGGGGTGTTAGGGCAAAATTTTGGAGGCATTACACACGGTTGGGACCGGCGGCGCCGGCCCTAAGGGCATCTTGGCCGGTCGTTGGATGGGGGTCTGGGCATGGATGAATACCACGTGTCTTGGTCGATTCAACTAGCATTCAACACATGTTTTATTTCTGTGTGACTTTTCATTTTACGTGCAATGCACATGTAAACTTTTGAGCTTCTAAAACTTTAAAAGAAAAATCAGCAAAAATAATATATGGCTGGGGGGATTCAAACACAGGGGCTATGACACAGTAGTGCAAGGCCTTACCAACGAGCTACAAATGCTTTCTTGCTGTTCAAAAGCAAATTAAATACTTATAACATACACAGGGTTGCAAATACTCCATTTAGTACTTTAAATTTAAATAAATTTGTACATTATAAATAGAGTCGTTACATTCTACCCTCCTTATAAAAATTCATGCTCGAAATTTACAATTATTTAAGGAGTAATTTACAAACAAGTGAGGGTATCTTGCACGCATGTCGTCTTCTCTTTCCCACGTTGATTCTCCTGGTGAGTCTTTTCTCCACATCACTCAAACCAAGTTTACTTCCTTATTCCGAAGTGACTTCACCTTTCTGTTCAGGATTTCAACGGGTTGTTGTTCACAAGATAAATCTGATTGTACAGTGAGCTCGGAGTGATCAAGAATGTGGCTGGGGTCATTCACATACTTTCGGAACTGGGATATGTGGAATACGTTGTGCACTCCTTCCAATGAGGATGGAAATGCCAAGCGATAAGCCACTTATCCGAATCATTCGAGTATGTCGAATGGTCCAATGAATCTCGGACTTAGCTTACCCCTCTTTCCAAAGCGAATCACTCCATGGTTTGGAGAAATCTTCAGAAAGACATGATCTCCCGGTTGGAACTCTAAGTGACGGCGCTTTGCATCAGCTCAATGCTTCTGCCGGTCTTGGGCTATGCGCATTTTTTCTCTGATAGTGTGAACTACATCGACAGTTGCCACTATCATCTCAGGTCTAAGAAGTTCTCTATCTCCGATGTCGTCCCAACTTAATGGTGATCAACACTTCCTTCCATATAGTGCTGCAAACGGTGCAATTCCAATACTCGCTTGGTAGCTGTTATTGTATGAAAACCCCACAAGATGTAGGTGATCTTCCCACGATCCTCCGAAGTCTAGCATACACGCTCTTAGCATATCTTCAAGGATTTGAATCGTTCGCTTAAACTATCCATCTGTTTGTGGATAGTAAGCTGTGCTAAAGTTCAGACTTGTTCCCAAGCTAGCTTGCAGACTCTGCCAAAATTACGATCGAAATCTGGTGTCACGATCGGAGAAAATGCAAACCGGTACTCCATGTAATCTCATGATCTCCTGTATGAGTTCATGGGTATCATAGATAGTACACATTGAAGAGTTAAATCTTACTTATATTCAGACTTACCTCCATGTACTTCTTTGCTAGTGTCTCGGTAGATTGGCCAACTCGAAATGGGATCAAGTAAGCCGACTTTGTGAGTCGATCCATAATAACCCATACAGCATCGTTACCTTTCATGATGAGAGGAATTGCAGTCACAAAGTCTATGGTGATGTGCTGCCACTTCCATTCTAGAATAGGTAACGGTTGAAGTAAACCAGCTGTCTTGTGATATTCAGTCTTTACTTGCTGACACACCAAGAATTTTGCTACGCTTTTGGCTACTTCACGCTTCATTCCATGCCACCAGTAATGTTGACGTAGATCTTTGTATATCTTTGTACCACCAGGGTGTAATGAGTAGGGAGAGCTGTGGGCTTCTTTCATTAATTCTTCCCGAACAGAACCTTGTGATACACACAATCTACTGTCGTATCTCAAAAATCCGTCTTTATGGATGATGAAGTCTGTTCTAAGTTCACTTTCTAGTTATTCTCTGATCTTTTGCAGCTTGGCATCACTTTCTTGAGCTGCTTTGATCTAATTGACAATAGTAGACTGAACTTGTAAGTTCATCAAACTTGAAGCGTTACCTGGCATGACCATTTCTATCTCCATCTGGTGAAAATCTTGTTGTAGCTTCCATTGTGCGGTGAGATTCATTGATAGTGGTTGGTGACTAAGTGCATCAGGTACTATATTTACCTTCCCTGGATGATATTGTAGATTGATGTCGAAGTCCGCCATAAGTTCTAACCATCTACTCCGCCGCATATTCAATTCTTTCTGAGTAAAGACATACTTCAGAATTTTGTGGTCTGTGAACATATCTACCCGTTCTCCAAGAAGATAATAGCGCCAAATCTTGAGTGCAAAGATAACGGCTGCCAACTCCAGATCATGTGTCGGATAGTTGCACTCTTGAACCTTCAGCTGTCTTGATGCATAAGCTACAACTTTACCATGCTGATGTAGAACGCATCTTAATCCCTTACCGGATGCATTGCAATTCACTACGAAACCTCCAGATTGGTCCGATATTATGAGAATAGACGCTGATGTCAATCTTGACTTAAGTTCTACGAAAACTTGTTCGCATGCTTCTGACCACACAAATTCTTCATTTTTACGTGTGAGCTTGGTCAAGGGTGTTGCAATCTTTGAAAATCCTTCAATAAATTTTCTGTAATATCCTGCTAAACCTAAGAAATTTCGAATGTCCTTCATTGTCTTTGGTGTCGGCCATTCGCTTACTGCCGATATTTTAGCTGGATCTACAGAGATTCCTTCGCCTGAGACTATATATCCGAGAAATCCGACTTGATCTAACCAAAACTCGCACTTGCTGTACTTGGCATAGAGTTGATGCTGTCGCAATGTCTCCAGGACAATTCGTAAGTGTTCAGCGTGCTCTTTCCGACTCTTTGAATACACCAGGATGTCATCGATGAAAATGACCACAAACCTGTCTAGATACTCTCGGAAAACTTGACTCATTAGGTTCATGAATATGGCTAGTGTGTTGGTTACTCTAAATGGCATCACAAGATATTCGTAATATCCATAATGAGTTCTGAATGGCGTTTTAGGAATATCAGATTCTTTGACCTTCACCTGATGATAACCCGAACGAAGATCTAACTTGGAGAAAACGCAAGCCCCACTTAGCTGATTGAACAAATCGTCGATGCGCGGTAGTGGATACTTGTTCTTTATTATCATTTCGTTCGAAGCTCTATAATCAATGCACATTCTGTATGAACCTTCATTCTTCTTCACAAGTAAAACTGGAGATCCCTAACTTAAAATGCTGGGACGAATCCATCCTTTCTTCAGAAGTTCGTCTAATTTAGTATGGATCTCCTTCAAACCTTCTTGACTTAACCGGTATGGAGCTTTCATCACCGGTTGTGCTCCAGATATTAAATCAATTTCGAATTCAAGAGCTCGATCGAGAGGCAAACCTGATATGTCTTCAGGAAATATATCGTCGAACTCTTGAACTACCTCTGGCTTGTCTTCTTCCGCCTGATGTGTTGCAATTACTGCCTTCTTCGGTTTTGCTTTATAGGTACTAGGCTCCACGGTATGGTCTCCACTTTTGAAATAAAAGACCGGATAGTCTGGAATCTAGAACACTACCCTCCTTTGACGACAGTCGATGGTAGCGTAGAAAGTTCCTAGCCAATCCATACCCAAAACTACATCAAAGTTCGGTATGTCCAGCACCTTGAAGTCAGCATAGAATTCTCTACTGTAGACGACCACTGGACATAGGTCGTATCCCATTGTTGCCTTTAGAACGTCGTTCCCTGAACTGGCATTCCAGCTGGATACGAGTGGTGTGACTGGAATCACATGAGTTCTGATGAACCGTTGTGACATAAAGTAATGAGATACTCCAGTATCGAAGAGTGCTAGTGCAGGAAGTGAGGCTACTAAGATCGTACCTAAGTTATGTGGGATATGTTTTAGATATAGGAAAGATAGATGAATATAGTCAAGTATTGAACAGATTTGAAAGATTGGAAGGTTACCAGTGATGACTTAGCCAGTGGCTTCAGCTTCTTCCACAGTCATTATGAAAGCATGTCTCCTCGGTACATTCCTCCTTGCTGGAGGAGCATTCCTCTGTCCGTTCCTTTGTCCTTGAGGTAAGTTCCTTTGTGCTTGATGGAACTGACGAGAAGGAGATGCAGTAGGTCCACGAGAAGGTGGGGCAGGGAGATCAAGACGTGGTGCAGGTGCTTGGATAGCTGGCCGCTCCGGACAGGTGATTACTGGTCTGGGTGCAGAATTTGGATTGAGTCTATGAGTACATGACCTAATATCATGTGTGGATGGCCACAGACTAAGTAAAGGAGATTAGCATGCCCGCAATCTTTCGCCAGATGTCCATTCCTCCTGCAGTAGGTGTAAAAGTCTGTACTGGGCCGGTTGAATGTTACTCTCGGTCTCCTGGGTACAAAAGGTGGACTGGAAGAGGCTCCTCCTGCCTCTGAGTAGCAGGGTACTTCACACTGGCAGAATGAAGCTTCCTTTCATCTTCACTACTGCCTCGTATCGGCGGGCAGCTTTCAGAGCTAGGTCATGGGTTGGGAAATCCCCTGTAGCTAAGGCAGCTTAGATCTTTGGGTCCAACCCTTACTGAAATCGTCTAGCCCTGATCTCAACAGTCGGTATGAGGTGTGCCGCGAACCTGTTACGGTCTTGTGTTATCTGTGTAGTATGTGATATTAGGAAATCGAATATTTTAAAACATATCTTACCTGCTCAACATAGTGAACTCAGCATCATACTCATCCACTGATTTGCTCCACATAGTGCCTTGTTGTAGGTGAATGAATTGCTGCTCTATGTCGAATCGGATAGTCTCGAAAAAATACTTCATATCGAACATGTCACGAAAGGTTCTCCATTCGATCGGTTGGGCAAGACGGCTTTCTTCCGCCTTCCACCATTCTCGGGCGCTGTCTGTGAGTTACACGAATATCATCATTTCGCATCTTATCCTTTCTAATGTTACCACATATCTAACGAAATATGCGCATCTCCGCTACATGCATCTTCTGTGCATGTGTTTCTTAGAAGCCCGGCATTAATTTGTACCATATAACAAGGCAGGCTGAATAGAGCTTCGATAAAACTTCTCTTTTAACCTAAACGGAAAGTTACAATCGCACAAAATCCCCATTGCACTCCTCCATTTCAACCAGCCAGCATAAATCCTCTGATTGATATTGCTATCGATCTCCCCATCTTTTCGGATGATAGAACCTAAATATCTAAACTAATCGCTCGGTGATATCTCTTGCATATCCAATGTTATACTATTGTGATCTTGGCTTCCCTGTTTACTAAATTTGCACTACATATATGCTGTCTTGGACCTACTCAATCTAGACCCTCGAGATTTCAGCTGCCTCCACAACTCCAATTTGGTATTAACCCCTAGTTTTGTCTCATTTACCAGAATAATATCATCAGCGAATAATATACACCAAGGTACTTCATCCTGGATAGCTCTAATAAGCTAATCCATCACCATGTCAAACAAGAATGGATTTAATGCGGATCCTTAATACAAGCCGACTGTAATCGGAAAATCTCTCGTTAGACCGCCGCAAGTATTTACATTTGCTACTACTCCATCATATATGTTCTTAATAATGTTAATGTACCTGATTGAGACTCCAAAACATCGTCGAATTAAATATGGGTAAAATCTTTCAATATAGTTTAATCCTCAAAATTCATCTTTTTTGCAATATTTTATTTTGAGTGGTGATATTGTCAACTTTATTTGATAAATCTACACCAAGACCTGTGTATAGACAAAATTAACCTCAACTATATCAGGCTTTAATTTTTATCTATTTATGATGTCTTTCCTCTTGATCCCAATCCGAATCCGTTCACAGTGTCGATGTAGCACTGCTCCATGTCGATCACTGGATGATCGTCGTCAGCGAGATCACAAAGATCCGCAGCCTCGTGGGCTTGTCGGCAACGCGATCTTGCTCTTCCATCATGTTGTCAAGATCCTCCTACAACGATGTAACACTTTGAAATTTTCGTTTGATTGTTTTGGTGATAATGGTAGTCATGCATGTTTTTATATTTGTGTGTTCATAGGATTTATAGTTATTATTGGTAATGTTAGCATATTGGAAATTTTCCTTTGTAGTGTGCACCTAGCATACTTTGACATTTTGTGACTTGTTAACCATTCTTGTGCATGGTTGCAAACTCTTTTTCCCCACCATTTAATCCTTTTCTAAACCCTTTTCATAATTCAAAATTCTATTAAACAATGAGGCATGGGGGGGGTAGGTAAAAACTTGACTTTTGACCATTTCTTTCCCTCTCTTCTCTCTCTCTTTCCCCACTCCAGAATTCTGGAGAATTCCAGCAGCAAACCCTTCCATTTTCTTCATCTTTTCTTCTCCTCTTCATGTCTCTTTGATCTCTACACTTTTCCTTCACAAAAACAACACTTTTTCATCACTAAACCTTAAGAAAAGTGAGCTTTTTAGGGTGTTTAAGGCAAATCTGCACACTAGAGGGGAAAGCTGGAAGTTTTGGTGTTCTACAAGGTTCTTAGAAGGTATTAACTCATATTTGCACTTCTTTTCTTTAGGCTTGTTGTATTCCTTGGTAAAAATCTCATTTTTGTGCATTTTTAATGATATTAAGGGATATTTGTGATTCACATGTTAGATTGGTGTTCTCATGGTTTAGTTAGCTCCTTTAGGTGTTATTAGAGCTACTTTAACTAGGGTTTGTTTCAGGTTGCACAAAAATACCTTAAAGTTCCATTTTTAGTGCAAAGTGTGGATTTTAACTAGAATTTGGGCACTGTAGGATCTGCTGTTACCCGAGACTTTTCAGTTTAAATCTAGATATTACTGTAGCATGTATGGGGGGTATAGAGTGCACACACCCAACCTGGGAGCCCAATTCCCATTTGGGGCCGCCAATTTTTGCTTTCTGGCCGCAAATTGCGGCCAGATAGGGGAGCCAAGGGTTGGGGTTTGGGGTGTGGGTGTATGCTGCTATTTGGGTTGTTATGGTATATATAGTTTTGCAATATTTTTCCTGTATCAAAATCTGGGGTAGAATACCTATTTTTCCGTATTTTCAACCTTTCGCGACACGCGTGATACGTGTGTGTGGGTTTTGGGTTTCTGCGTATCGCGACGCGTCGGAGTGATTTCAGACACGTAACCACACGTTTTAGCGTATCACGCACACGCGCGCTTGGTTCGCGACACGAGTTACTGGTTCGGCTTAAATGTCGCGTTTCTGTGATTTCAAGCTTACGTGTGATATATTGTGTAATTATAGGTTCGCAGGCGAGTACAGCGGACGCCGCGCAGGAGGGGAAACAGGTTGTTGGCTATACCTAGTGGAAGGCTACGGTAAGTAGATTTCACATCTACGGGGATATCGCCCGCATGGCGTTCTACGTCAGGGCTGATAGGACCTTATAGTGTTCCTTATATATATTGCATGTTCATGGTTACTATATTGTACGTATTGCATTCCCTACTACACAGATATAAATTAGAATTGATAGAACACCGCACCATTACTAACGGTCCATGTGCACGAGCACCATCCTGTATGTTACACACACACCGTTAGTGCAGGGTTCCTAGGCACTCTAGTGAGGTCTCCCAAGCCATCTACCATGGCAATTTCAAAAATTATGGTGCCTACAAACCCTAAAGTACGGATCGTTTGCTAGATTTCTAGGCGAACAAGAACTAGTTAACAGTTAACTATATAAAATACGGAAATACAACCTTTGTAGATCCGGTGCTCCACCTCCATAGCTCCGCAACGAGGTCCTCTCCGCTGTCCAAATCGAATCTGGGCTCTAAGATCGGCTTCGTCGGAGAATGGGCAAGCTAGGTCGTCGATGTCCATGCCGAAGATGATCTACGTCGAGGCATCGATGAATCAAGCTCCACCTTCACCAGACCGTGAAAAGTTGTGAAGGAAACACACTCTACTACTTGGCAAGAGGTAGAGGATGAAGAAATAGGAAGTGGGTAGACTTTAGAATTGGATTTCTCACTCTTTTTGATCACTTGCCATTGTTGAAGTGAAGGTTTCTTCACTTGAAGCAAGGAAGAAGAAGCAAGTTATATTATGATAAGTTCAAAATGAAAAGAATAATTAAATCATACTTATCATAACATAACCATGGTTATGTGTAGAGAGCAAACCCTAGTTAGGTGAATGGTTAGGTTAGGCATGAAACAAAAATGGTTGACTTTTCAATCCTTCATGAAACTTCAAGATAGAAACAAAATAAAGCAACCATTTTTCCTTTTGCCAAAATGCAATAAATAAATTAATAAATGATTAAAATAATTAAACATAACCTTAACCATTTACTTAACTAAGGTTTAGACTAAACCTACACACAAACATGCATGTACCATCAAATATGATACAAGTAAGTGCACAAATCATATCGCATATGCAATGCGCACACCCGAGTGAGAAAATCAATCTTAAGTGAACCGATACTAGTTAACGCAAAGTAATATATCAAATATATAATTATGCATTAAATCATTAAATCAACGCTTGATTTAATGATCCGGTCATGCGCACATAACCGACTGGTATCAATAGTAACATCTTATCGAATCAACACTTGATCCGATAACCCGGCTATATCGCATATAACCGATCAATGTCACATCGCGAGAATCGAATACAGTATCACATACTCGTATTATTCTCGGTCCCGCACATATCTCATATGCGCTCCTATTTCGTTTCGCTTGAGCCAGGAAACCTCTGTGTAGGACTCTAAAGACTCGTCAATACGCCGGCAGCAGATGATGATCATATCAAACACCCACAAGCCGCAAGCGGTCTGCTAAACGTAACGGCCACCCGGGTATTGAGCGATCTGAAGATCGACGAGCAAGCCCGCTCACACTCCAGTGAATCCGACCAGTAACACTACCGTACAGTCCGGTCTGATCGTCTGATCTGTCGCATATCTCGCCTAGGGGTGGTAAACGTCAGACCCCAATAGCTCAATAAGTCGTGTCGATATGAGGTCTATAACTGTTCGAGAAACTACTGGTAACACTTACCAGTAAATCTCAGCAACCCTGGCCAGGGATTTCCTGTTATAGCCAATCGAAGACAGCGCAACATCAACCCCCATATACCGGGAGAGACGAATCCCCTCCTATCGCTCATTGCCTCCATGTGACTCGGGACTGTACCCAAAAACCACCGTTTTGCACGCCCTCTTGGACGTGGTAAGATGGAAATCAAAGCACAGTGGGAACCACACAAGACTCTATGACGATCTCGGGTCAACAGACTACTCTGTACCAGTGTCACCAGAGAACTGCCATCTGACGTGAGGTATAATACCATCTGGGAGTTCTCGGCGAGTCCGTCCAGTGTACCCAGTCTCTACTGAGCACCCGTATATCTCCTCTGATGTCAAACACCGATGGATATGGGATCATCCATCGCCCATCTGTATGGGTCGAGAAGGTACACGCTAGTCTACTCTGGTATTATCGATGCCCCATCTCGATACACCCACGACTAGGGACTGTGAAGGATGTACTTATGGACTACCATGTCCCCACTAGTATGATCCGCATCATAGTCCAGGTAGTCAAGTACAGATCCTAAGGGCTTTACCAACATGTAACAGAGAGACAATCAGCATACACGTTAAGGTAAAGGGTAACCAGATAGCATACTATCATGTCGAGCAAGAAAGTCCTCCCTATATATGTCCCAGCATCCACTACAATATACATCCTATGTACAGTAATGGCCTCTAGGGCATACATATAACTAACAATCTCCCACTTGCACTAGGGCCATCTGTAGCAGTGGTTGCAGTATCTCATACTCAACCATCCCATAATAGTCTCTCTCTGGGAACAGGCCTTTGTGAGTGGATCCGCTGTGTTGTCCTCAGAATCTACTCTCCAAACCTCGATCTCCCTGGAGATCAACCATCTCCATGATCAAGTGATACTGCCTTAGAATATGTCTGGATCACTGATGGGACCGGCGTTCCTTGGCATAAGCCACAACTCCATTGTCTCACAATGGTTGGAACGTAGTTCATCTCATGAACCAATATACACCCAAACAGCCTCTTTGGTAGCATCTTTAAGTAGCGATGTATCGTGCCTTTATCGTCTAGTATGTCACGGTATCTAGCTTGGAACTCTTCCAACATACCGTCCCTTTACTGAGGGTAAAGACAATGCCTGCGACTGACATTCAGTCGTCTTTATCACCCTGGAACCTTTCCAGTGATTCTCCCCAGGATCGATTGATACCATCTCACTACAACTAGTGAAAATCCTAACATCCATTTAGATCTATCTCATAGATCCAAAATCCAGGATTTAGGAGGTATCACTTTGATCCTATATGGAGAATCATTGTGATAAGCGGAGATTGATCGAGCATAGCATAGGAAACTCCTTCCCTATCAAGAGTATGTCATCCACGTACTCTACGAGGATCGTCACCATACTCCCTACTACCTTTTTGTTTATACAAGGTTCATCTACCATTTTGATGATGTCAAACTCTTTGACTACTTCATCAAAACAGACGTTCCAACTCCGCGATGCCTGCTTTATCCTATAGAGCATCTTGCACACGTTTCCGCTGCTCCCACTGTCTACGAAGCCCTCTGGCTGCGTACTTATAGACGCTCTCTAAATCATCATTTAGAAAAGCAGTCAAGACACCCAACCAGATATCGCAGTCATGGTATGTAGCCGTGGCAAGTAGGATCTGGATGGACTTAAGCATAGCTACTTGAAAAGGTTTCATCATGATCCATGCCTGGTCGATGACGAAAGGCTTTAACAAGTCTAGCTTTGAAAGTCTCAACTTTTCCATCTACACCAAGTAATCTTCTCAAGATATACTTGCTCCTGATGGGGATTTAACCCTTCAGATCTAGCAGCCAAAGTCCATACTTTGCTGGTGTATAAGGATTCCATCTAAGATCACTAAACATCCAGCCATTCTTACGGAGTCTTACTCTCGATGGCCAGTTCGAAACTAGTTGGGTCATCATCTCATGATGTAATCCTCGCTCCCACTGTCATAGAGAAACCGAAGTATCTCTCAGGTGGGTGAGGAACCCTACTAGATCGGCGGAGAGGCTGAGGTTCGTTGGTATCTACTGAATCCTTTGGTTTTATCAAATCATCTGCTGTATTTAGTATAGCTGGAACCTTTCCAGTTCTACATTACAGTCCTTGCCTCGAGCTTGTCCGGATTTTGCTTTTAGACATAGGCCGGACAATCCCAAATCTTAACTAACTTAAGACATGGGTTCTTCCCATTCCATATCACATATGAAGTGGTAGGCAACTGATTTGATTAGAACCCTATTCAATAGGTATGCAGCTTCTCAAGTGCATAACACCCTAAAGGAAACAGGTAACTCAGTATTACTCATCATAGAGCACACCTTATCATATAGGGTGTGATTGCTCCGCCCCGATATACCAACGTGCTGTGGTGTATACGGAGGAGTAATGCCGAGAGAGAATCTCATTCTCCTTTAGAATAATCCAGGATTTTCGTGCTCAAGTATTCTCCTCCTTGATCACATCAAAGGACATAATACTTATACCCGTATGTTAGTTCTCTACTTCTAACTTATATTCTTTGAATATCTCAAAAGGTTCGGACTTGTGTTTCAACAGGAACATATGACTGAATCTTGAGAGATTATCAGAGAATGTAATGAAGTACAAAGAACCAGTCCTGGCATGTGTAGACTGGGGACCTAACATACATCAACATGTATCATCCCAAGAGTTTACTAACTCTTTCTCTGTTTCAGTAAACGGAGCTATGGTCATCTTATCTTTGTGACATGACTGGCGAGTTTCAGAAGATGTAAATTCAAACTGATTTAAATATACATCTATATGTAACTCTAGCCAGTCGGGTCGCATTGATCTGACCTAGTCTACAATACCTCAAGAAGAATTCGTTCATTTCTGAACTATTCCTCTCGTGTGTGTTCCGTATATTAAGAACTGTAGTTTGATTTAGAACATTAATGCTTTTAGATAACGTGCCTGAACCGATCAACCTTTGATATAGGAAATGTTCAAAACATTATCCAACAATACAAAATTATATCGTTTCTTTACTAATAAAGAGACAGATATAATTTTGTATATCAGGTTCGGTATCTAATAACATTCGTTCAGAATCAATGTATTATAATACAGGGTGACAGTGACCGACAGACTTGGCTGCAACTCTTGCCCCATTTTCTGCCTCATGAAACTTATCACCCGTTCTCAGTTCTCTACCTATCTGTAGCCCTATGTAACAGATTACATATCTGGGATCCTGATCTGGTATCACATACCCAGGACGTAAAGAGTACTGAGAAACAGTTCTGTGTAACGAACACACCCGAAGATGATGCATCAGCATGCACTCTCTTCGTTTGGGCGGCACGGGAAATCTGGTATTCCCCAATTTCCTGCTCTGTCTTATAACAATTATAAGTTGGAGCGGGACCAACGTTCCCCAGCTCAGTATAACAAGCGGGTTCGGTCAATATTCCGTATTATTATCTTGATTAAGGCATGATATGGTCGCTACCAGGAGAGAGAGAGAAGAAAACACTCAGCGTGCGCTCTGTCAAGAATAAATTGGTTTTTATTTTATCTAATCAGGATGGCTCCCACTGCTTTTTATCAAATCTTCCTTCAAACCCTAAAAGGAAAGACTAGCCGGGATTAATTACACACTACAAGTTTGCCAATCTTTCAGCCAGGCCAGTGTCGGTACTTTGAGGGAGGTCCCCCGTGCTATCGCACGAACCTAATTACTGTAAACCTCGTTTTCCCAGAGGCGTAACCCCGTTGACACCTTTCTAGACACCTACTTGATCGGCTAATTGTAATGTATAAAACTCTCCCAGGAGTAACACTTACTCGCAGCGGGTATCGGGATCCAACTATCTCATAGAAGGTATGCAATCTCATTGCAAATTTCAACACTTGAAATTCCCGATAATATTTTGCCCCTAGCTCGCTATGACCTTGACGCATGCCAAACAACCCATAGTCTGCTAGTCAAGTTCAACCCGTACATTTCTTGATTGAATTAAACCCACCCGCACGACCCTTGACGCATGCCAAACAACGCCGTACGAATACCCTAATCCAATCGCATCATATGCTGGCAGATAAGCACTAGTTAGCTACCGTACACTACGCCTTGACGCATGCCAAACAACCGCAGCACGAATACTAACTAATACTTATCTGAAATGACGGAGGGCTACGACAGGTTTTTCTGAAAACCTATTGCGTAATGAACTTGATATCGTTGTAGGATCGAATGAATTTTGAAATGGAGTGCTTTTGAGGCTTTTCTAGTTTTGCTAAAGGAGTCACTCCCGGTGAAGGGATCGTCGGTCCTTTCCTCGTCGAATGAGGTGCGGGATATATCATATATATCACTGTGCAAAGCAAAAACGCTTAAAAGCAATCAAAAGACAAACCGAGGGCGTAGCATCGACCAGTTATTGCTAAAGGAGTCACTCCCGGTGAAGGGATCTCGGTCCTTTCCTCGTCGAATGAGGTGCAGGATATATCACATATACCGCTGTGCAAAGCAAGAACTGTAGCTACCTGTTTTATTTTGAAATTCGATTCTACAACATCTTAGGTTTCTTTTATTTCATTAATCACATTAATGAAGTCCCATCATTTAAGTACCTAAACATCACAGATAGATATGACGTACACTTATGCCATCCGCATTCGCCTCGATGTCCCCTCGTGCACCGTTAGGTTAGGTAACTAACGGCAGAGCAGGGCAGGGCTAGCGCGGGTGTAAAACATAAGTAACATCTATATAATATATCATATATACTATATACTATATCCATTACAGAAACATCACATGATCTCATCACAGATATCGCAGCAGAAGAATCATATGAAATATTGGATATACTAGGACGTCCGTGTTTTCAATACGAGCCAGTATAAAACACGGATTCCACGGTCGTGATGAATAGCCAAACCCACACCCCTAGACCCCTACGAGAGCGGCAAGCAACCCTACCAATTCTGGAGTTAGGAGACCCGGACTCGACTCCTCGAGTTGGTCTCCCACTGGACTCCAGAACCCGGTTACTTGTGCCCTCCTCCTTGGGTCTATCCTAGTGCGGAAAAGTAAATAATATACAAACGGTGACAACTTCCGCAACCTGGAAGCGCCCCAATAAAAGAATATTACATACAAGTTTTTACATGAATGAAAATGAAAAACACTCATCTCACATAAAAACCCCCGGCTATTCAAACACGACGATCCAATATAACATATCCAGCAACACATAACATCACATGTCATCAACGTAAGTAAATATGCGCATCCCAATTGTCGTTGACATATAGCAACGAAACCGGCGATATCACATATTACACTTACGGTCACAGAAAAGAAAGTGTAAAACTACAACAGTTGGAATCCGCAACCTCTTCAGACATCGCATGCCTGACCAAATGAATTCCTTAGACATCACATGCCTAACAATTATAAACCCCGCATTTTAGTCTCAAAATCGAAAACACTTTTCAATATCAAATCGGGCAATTCAACAGGATTCCCGACAGTCTGATCAAATACTCGTCGCAAACTTCAGTAGGCGGCCGCACCCCCGACGCCGTCGACCAAGTGCACCAAGGCGGAACACCGCTACCGCGAGCACCCGAACGGATGCTTTCGGCGACGGGGTTCTCCTACAGTCACTTGGTCGGGGCTATGGGACGAGGCTGTCTATTAAGTTTACCCGGCGAGTATCCGCGTACGCTACGTGATTGCGACGGACTTTTGATCACATCAAAATTCCGTGGCAACCGATCAAGTGAGACAAAAGTGCTATGTTTATAACATTCATTTAGTTATCTCATAACTTATTGTGAATTCCAATTATTGTATCCCATTCCAGATAAACAGAAAATGTTAAACTTTCCGATCGAACATTCTAACACCCAAGTTTTCCCGATACAGATCAACACATGAAACAAGTCTAACAACATTCCGTTCGTACCTCAGTACCAACGATCCAGCCGTAGAAGGGTCAAGCCAACGCCTCACATGTGGCACGCCGTACTGCCCCAAACCCGAAGGTTCAAAGGGCAGTTCAAGACGGTCACATAATCGAGTTAAGGTTTGTGTCTTCTAGAGGGACCATCGCGTTACTTGCACTACTTAGAACATCGTTAAACTACGGAAAAATCCAACACTTGGAAATTTTCCGACAGGGGAAAAATTGGGTATTTATATCCGGTCGAACTTTTTAACATATTCTAAAATTTATCCGGAAAGCCACACTGACAAAATTTGATATCCCGATCGAAATACCGAATCCCCAAATCAACTCAGAAAAATTCAACTCTTGAGTTCAGATCAAAATATTCCAGGAAAATAAGCACTGCATTTTAGGAGTAACTGCGCAAATTTGGACACGTGTAGTGAACAGTTGGCCGCGGAAGGGCCGCACAAACCCTACTTGTGCGGCGCTTCCGCCGCACTATGGTGGAATCGTGTGCTCAAATTTCACAGTTATTCTCAGAAAAGCCTGCTTGTTTTTATGGATATTTTTAATTGTCAAAAATCAACAGTTTTAAAATCTGGACAGAGAGCAATTTTGGGTTTCGGTTTTGTGTCGTTCGGACTTCAAATTCCGTCTGGACTTCGCCTAAGGCTCTAGCTAGGCTTTGATACCACTGCAGGGTTCCTAGGCACTCTAGTGAGGTCTCCCATGTTAGTGTATATGCCCTAGAGGCCATTACTGTATCATACTAGTTTGTATTAGTTTGTATATTACTTAATGGATGCTTGGGATATTCACCTTGTATATACAATCTTGCTCAAAATAGTAGTATGCTACTTGGTTTGTTTCTACTTCAATGTGTACTTGTGTTTATTTCAGTATATCACTTATACGCATTAGTGGAGCCCTTAGGATCTTTGCTTGATTACCAGCGTTGTGATGGCAGTCACACTAGTGGGGGCTGGGTAATCTATAAGCACATCCTTATTCTGGTCCCTGGTCGCAGGACTATCGAGACAGGGCATCGATACTCCGGAGTAGACCAGCGCATGCGCTTCTCATCCCAGTGTGGGAGACGGTCTGTCCCACAGCCGTCAGTACGTCGTACTTGAGATAGTATGCGGGTGCTCGTTAGGTTACGGGTACACTGGACAGGACTCGTCGGGAACTGACTAGTTGGTATTATACCTATCGTCAGTTATCAGTTCCCAGGTGACATGAGTACAGCTTAGTCCGCTGACTTGACACTGTCACTTCGCCTCGGGTGTGTTCCCACTGTACTTTGATCACTACCCTACCACGGCTCAAAGGAGTCGTGCAAACAGGTGGTGGTTGGGTGCAGTCCCGAAGCACTTGGAGGCAGTGACGGTTAGACAGGATTCGTCTCTCCCGGTATTGGGGGTTGACATCGCGCTGTGTCTAGGAGAGCCATTACACGAGTAGTCCCTGGCCAGGGCAAACGAGATATACTGGTAGGTTTCCAGTGTTATCTCAGGGTGTATTGGGCTTCACTCCGGCACGACTTGTACCGCTATTGGGGGACTGACGTTTACCGCCCCCTAGGCCCGCCATGCGATGTATCAGACGAACAGACCGGACTGTATGGAGAATGTCACACTCAGGCTCAGTAGGAGTTCAGATGGGTTTCGCCTCGTCGGTCTTCTTGTCGGCATTACCTGGGGACCGTTACGCACAGCTAGTGCCGCTTGCGGTCTGTGGTTAAACCCACTGCCAGCGTACTGTCGAGTCTTTAGAGTCCCACACAGAAAGCTTTTCGCCTTTAGGCAAACGAGTAGAGGTCGCATGGTATTGCGACAGGTCGCATGGTTTTGCGACAGGGTTCGGTCACATCCGTGCACTTGTGCACGTACAGTGTCCGGACAGTTTACACTAGCGGGCTTTGGTTTAAGCCGGATCCTAGTGTACCTTATGGGATTGGATTTATCCAGTTTGCATTCGTGTTCCTCGGAACACGGATGCGGGTGTGTATGCACAGTTGACAGGGAGGCAGAGGCAGTGGATTCTCATTAGGGTTGTTGACAGTTGACCGTTGACTTTTGACTTTTTGCTCAACCCTAATGAGAATATGATATGTGATTAACTATTATATTAATTAAGTATTATGGTGATATGGTTGTTGACTTGTTGACTTTTGTTGACTTGTTGATTTTGGTGACTTGTTGACTTTTGTTGACTTGTTGACCGGTTGACTAGGCTTGACTAGTTGACCATCATGATAACCATGGTTATCATTTCATGCCAAAGACTTTTTTCTTGCTTGTTTTTTTGAGTAAAATGAGTGCATGATATGATAACCTTATGGTTGCTTCTAACCATCACCAAAAGACTTTTTTGATATGATGAGTTATGATCATTTTGGATTATGAGAGGGTGAGAGAGAAAAGAGAGCCTCATTCTTTCTTGCTCATTCTCTCTCTTGTTCTTGAGCTCTCCCCTTGCTCTCACCCTCAACCTCTTGCTCCCTCACTTGATCTATGGTTCTCTTGTCTCATGAGTTGAGAATCAAGAACCATAGATAAAATCCCATTCTACTTCCTCTCTACTCATTCTAGTTCACTAGGTTTGGCAAACCAAGTGAACTAGTTTCTTCAAAGACCGAAGAAGGAGCTAAAGGTTGGAGCTTTCAAGTGGATCTATCTTCGGCGTACGGAGACGACGAGAAGGAGCCATCGGACCACCACCGGAGCTTGAAGAGAAGGAGTTCAAGTTTAGGTATAACCATCTTCATCCGAGTAGCTAAACATCTTTAGCTTAGTTTGCTAGTTTTAGTTTAGGTAACGATCCCGACCATAAGTTAGTCCATGTTGCCTCTTGCGATAAAAATTTTGATTTTATACCGTTTCCGCCTCCCCGTAAGAACCGGGGGTCGCAATATGGACTTACAGTGGTATCAGAGACTAACTAAACTTAAACTAGCTAGGTAGTAAAGTGTAACGAAGTTCGGAACCGAAAAAAATCACAAAACCGGAAAACTACAAAAACTGAGTTTCTGTTGAAATTTTTTCTGGTCAAAATGAAAAACTTCATACTCCAATATTCGTCTAAGGGTTTTGTTAGAACACCCATGAAAAACGATTCACCAATTCGTCTAAACAGCCGCGCTTCCGCCGCGTGACCCTTCTTGGCCGCCGCGGAAGCGCCGCGGTTTGTTGACTTTAGTGCGTCGGTTTTTGTGCAGGGTGTGTCTGTGTTGGTTTTGGGATTTTTGAGATATATTATATGTGCCCAGATTTTACAGAAAAGAAATTTCCTTTTGGGGTCCTATAATTCCGTATTTTTTCCGAACTTCATTGCACTTTGACTATGATGGTTATATCTGTGATGTTTGCATGTATTGAACGTCGGCTAATCGCTATAAGTCGATTAGTCGGGGTTATACATGATCTGTAATGTGCTGGAATGTGTATATAAATATGTTGGATTGTCGCGGGTGAATAGCCGGGGGTTGTGAGACGAGAGTTTACTTTTCTTGCAATTCATGTAAATTTGTAAATTGATGTAATAATTATTTGTTTGGCCGCACAACCGGGTCGGGGTTGTAGCCGTCATTGTATAATTTCTTTTTACTGTTTTTGCTCCTAGGATAGACCCGTGGAGGGGTGCACAAACTACCGGGTATGCCGAAGTGTCGAGTGGCCTACTCATGGAGATGAGGGAGGTTGCTACGCTTCGGGTACTTGGCGGGTAGTTTGCCGTACCCGTAGGGGTCTTGGGTGGGGTATTGGCTATTCACCGCGACCGTGTTATCTGTTTTTGTTACAGGCTCGTACAAATTACAGATTACTAGTATATCCAATGTATTTATCTGTGATCTGAAATGTTTATCATTGCAGTATATCTATATAAGATATTATTTAGGCGTTGCTTATGTTTTACAGACGCGCTAGCCCAGCCCCCGCTCTGTCGTTAGTTAAGTAACCTAACGGGTAATGACGGGGCCCCGTGGCGAATGCGAATGGCATAAGCGTACGTCATATTTTGGTTGTTTTCTGCAATGGTAGGATTAAATGATGGGACGCATTAAAAGAACTAATGCAAGAATATCACGCATTAAAAGAACTAATGCAAGATAATAAACCAAGTTAAAGTCGTTGGAACACTTTCGAAAAACCACTCGGTTCTTTTCAAAAACAACTTTTAAATGCGGAGCTTGAGCCACTCCTTTTAAAAGCTATCTCGTTCCATCGACCAAATCAAGTTCACTACGTTCACGGTTTTGCCAAAACCATCCGTAGCCCTCCGTCGTTTCACATGAATAGTCAATAGTATTCAAGCTGTGTTTGTTGGCCAAAGTCAAGGCACAGTGATTGGTAGCTATTGGGTATTCATGTGCAGCATAGATAGATGCGTTGGTTTGGAACAGTCGTACTGCCTTGTTGGCCAAAGTCAAGGGTAGGTGCGGGTGGATTCAAATTAACCTGGAGAACGACGGGCAGAACTTGACATGTGACTTATGATTTGTTGGCCAAAGTCAAGGTCATAAGAGCATGGGGCAAAAATCCACATCGGGAGTTTCATAAGTACTGAAACTTGCTAGATTTGCATACCATTTGGAGTGTGATGATACTGGTAGGATTCCTTCAGTTTCGTCACGCAATGATATTTGGATCCCGATCCTACTGTGAGTATATGCTACTCCTCGGGAAATTTCTCACTTAACGATCAATGCTATAAACCTAGTAGGTGCCTAGAAAGGTGTTAGCGGGGCTACGCCCCCAGGGAAAAGAGGTTCTTTAATTAAGGAACTTCGCGAAAGCGTTGGAAAACCTCCCTCGAAGTACCGACACCGGCCTGGCTGAACGGTTAAGCAAGTATTGTACGGTGGGATTGATCCTGACTAATTCTTCCTTTATGGTTTGAGGAGGGATTCGAGAAACAGTGGGAGCCATCCTGTTTAGACAAACTAAAAACCACTCTAAACTTGCAAGAGCATCATGCTGAGTGTTTCTTCTTCTCTCTCCTAATTGCAGCGACCAATCAACATGACTGGACTTAAGTTACTCCTAGATAAAAACAAGCTGACAGGGCCAAACTACAAAGATTGGCTCAGGAATGTCACGATAGCAATCACTTATGACAAGCTGGGGTATCTTCTTACCACCAAAGCTCCCCCTGTCCCTGGTCCAACTTCCAGCGTCGCGGATAAGGAAATCCGTAAGACTTGGGAGATTGATAGCGCGAAGGCCAAATGCCTCCTGCTTGCCTCGATGGACAACGAACATCAGAGGAGGCATGAGAATATGGACATGGAGTCCATATTGCTCCATACAAAAGAACTGTATGGAGAGCAATCACGTATCGCAAGATACGAAGCGTCGAAAAAGTTGTTTTCGACAAGAATGGCCGTCGGATCATCAGTAGCCGAGCATGTGCTAAAGATGATCGGCTTCATTGAGGAGCTCGCTGACCTAGGGATCACATTGGAGAGTGAGCTATATACGGATATAGTTCTCCAGTCCCTTCCTTCCACTTACGCCCAGTTTATACTGAACTTCAACCTACAAGAAAAAGAGGTTGAACTATCAGAGCTCCTCAACATGCTGAGGAGCGCAGAGGGCACCCTACAGAAAGGTAGGGAAACATCCACTTTGTTTGTAGGAGGATCATCTTCTTCTAGGTCCAAGGCGAAAGCCAAGGGAAAGAAGAAGAAGGCCCCCGCCAAACCAAGGGGCGGTGTTAGTAAAGTGGATACGAAGGGAAAAGGTAAAGCAACAAAAATAGCGGGGAAGCTTGTGGATAAAGAAGAATGCTTCTATTGTCATAAGAAAGGACACTGGAAGAATGATTGCAGGGCCTGGAAGGCCAGAACACAGGAATTGAAGCAGGTTGCAGCTTCAGCTTCAGGTGTGTATGTTATTGAAAATTGTCTTTCAATAAACTCTACTTCCTGGGTATTGGATACCGGATCAGGATCTCATATCTGTAATTCTTTGCAGGCGTTGAGAAACCGTAGGGTTTTGAAGGCAGGTGACATGACCCTCAAAGTTGCGAACGGAGCTAGCATGGATGCTAAAGCCGTGGGGGACTATCACCTGGGAATGTCAGATGGACATGTTTTGGTTTTGCGTAATTGCTTTTTTGTACCCAACGCAACTTGTAATATCATTTCTGTATCTTTAGTTTCTAAAGAAGGTTATGAATTTGCGTTTGTAAGTAATGTTGTAAACATTCACCTTAATCAAGTTTTGATTGGGTCAGGTACATTGAGTAATGGTATATACGTGTTAAACCAACCACAAATTTTCAACGTCCAGAATACACACAAAAGAAAGTCTCCGGAAATAAATCAGACTTTCTTATGGCATTGTAGATTGGGTCACATCAATGAGAGAAGGTTGACTAAGTTACATACAGAAGGATATTTGAATGCGTTCGAATATCAATCGTATGCCACTTGTCAATCTTGTCTCAAAGGAAAGATGACAAAGACTCCGTTTACTGGACAAGGAGTAAGAGCGAGCGAGCTCTTGGGACTCGTACACAGTGACGTGTGCGGTCCAATGTCTACACATGCCCGAAGCGGACATTCTTACTTCATTACTTTTACGGATGACTTCTCAAGGTACGGCTATGTCTTCTTAATGAAACATAAGTCCGAGGCCTTTGGAAAATTCCAGGAGTATAAGAATGAAGTGGAGAAACAGACCGGCAAAAGTATTAAGATTCTAAGATCGGATCGAGGTGGAGAATACTTAAGTGCCGAGTTCCTGGACTATTTAAAAGAGAACGGAATTCTCTCTCAGCTTACTCCTCCATACACCCCGCAACATAACGGTGTATCGGAGAGACGGAACCGCACCCTATTGGATATGGTGCGGTCCATGATGAGTAACGCTGAGTTGCCGCGATCATTCTGGGGGTATGCGCTAGAATCAGCAGCGTACCTTTTGAACCGAGTTCCGACTAAGACTGTGCCTTCCACACCATATGAAATGTGGTGTGGGAAGAGACCCTATCTTAAGCACATTAAGACATGGGGATGTCCGGCTTTTGTCAAAAAGCAGCATGCGGACAAGCTCGAGGCACGCTCAGTACAGTGCAAGTTTGTGGGGTATCCAAAGAACTCAAAAGGATATTTCTTCTACTGTGAAGAGGAACAAAAAGTTCTTGTTTCTCGTCATGCCTACTTCTTGGAAACTGAGTTTTTGGAAAACCAGATAAGTGGGAGCACAATAGAACTGGAAGAAATTCCAGAACCACAGACTATTACTGAAAGCTTAGTGGAACCAGAGGGTTCAACAGAACAGGACATTCCTACGCCGCTCCGCAGAAGTAGTAGGCAGTCTCATCCGCCCGAGAGATACTACGGTTTTCTCATAGACGGGGATAGAGAGGATTGCATCATAGATTATGATGAGCCTACTAGCTTCCAGCAGGCCGTTCAGAGCGTTGACTCAGTGAAATGGCTGGATGCAATGCGGACCGAAATGGAGTCCATGTACACCAACAAGGTATGGACGTTGGACATTGCTCCAGACGGGGTAAAACCCGTAGGATGCAAGTGGATCTTCAAAAGGAAGATTGGTGTAGATGGACAGGTTGAGACCTATAAAGCTAGGCTGGTAGCAAAGGGTTTTCGTCAAAGACCTGGCTTGGACTACGACGAAACCTTTTCTCCAGTAGCCATGCTGAAATCCATTCGGATCCTTCTTGCCATTGCTGCCTTCCACGATTATGAGATCTGGCAAATGGACGTAAAGACAGCTTTTCTAAATGGAAATTTAGAGGAGTGTGTCTATATGGACCAGCCAGAGGGTTTTCATTCAGAGTGGGAGCAGCGGAAAGGTGTGCAAGTTGCTTAAGTCCATCTATGGACTAAAGCAGGCATCGCGGAGTTGGAACATCTGCTTTGATGAGACGGTCAAAGAATTTGGCTTTATCAAAAATCCAGATGAACCATGCATCTATAGTAGATTTGTAGCGAGAACTGTAGTATTCCTCGTTTTATACGTGGATGACATTCTCTTAATAGGAAATGATATTCCTATGCTACAATCTGTCAAGGGGTTCTTGTCACACAGGTTCTCCATGAAAGACCTGGGTGATGCCTCATACATTCTGGGTATCCGGATCTACCGTGACAGATCCAAGAGGATATTAGGACTTTCACAGTCCAGGTACATCGACACCATACTGAAGAGGTTCAGTATGGAAGATTCCAAGCGCGGTAACCTACCGGCTTGTCACGGGATCACCCTCTCTAAAGAGATGTCTCCCAAGACTGATTTGGAGAGGGATCGCATGTCTGTTATACCCTACGCTTCTGCGGTAGGCTCTATAATGTATGCGATGTTGTGTACCAGACCGGATGTAGCTTATGCACTTAGTGTGGTAAGCCGGTATCAGTCTAACCCTGGGGAGAAACACTGGATAGCGGTAAAGAACATTCTCAAGTACCTGAGAAGGACTAAGGAGATGTTCTTGGTGTATGGCGGAAAAGACCTCCAGATCGAGGCCTTTGCTGACTCCAGCTTCCAGAGTGACAAGGATGATTCCAAGTCCATGTCGGGTTTTGTCTTTACCCTCAATGGAGGGGCGGTGTGTTGGAAGAGTTCCAAACAGGAAACCGTTGCAGACTCGACGATGGAAGCGGAATACATCGCTGCATCTGATGCCGCAAAAGAAGCTGTCTGGATGAGGAAGTTCTTGAAAGAACTTCAGGTGGTTCCGTCCATTGTTGATCCAATACCTCTGTATTGCGACAACAACGGGGCTATAGCATTAGCGAAGGAACCCAGGTCCCATCAGAAATCCAGGCACATCTTGAGGCGGTATCACCTGATCAGGGAGATCGTGGATCGCCAGGAGATCGAGGTTCGGAGAGTCGCTTCAGAAGACAACACTGCAGATCCATTCACCAAGGCCTTGCCCCAGACTCAGTTCGAGCGGCTGATCGAGATGATAGGTCTTCGATACGCCAGTACATGGCCTTAGTGCAAGTGGGAGATTGTTAGTGTATATGCCCTAGAGGCCATTACTGTATCATACTAGTTTGTATATTACTTAATGGATGCTTGGGATATTCACCTTGTATATACAATCTTGCTCAAAATAGTAGTATGCTACTTGGTTTGTTTCTACTTCAATGTGTACTTGTGTTTATTTCAGTATATCACTTATACGCATTAGTGGAGCCCTTAGGATCTTTGCTTGATTACCAGCGTTGTGATGGCAGTCACACTAGTGGGGGCTGGGTAATCTATAAGCACATCCTTATTCTGGTCCCTGGTCGCAGGACTATCGAGACAGGGCATCGATACTCCGGAGTAGACCAGCGCATGCGCTTCTCATCCCAGTGTGGGAGACGGTCTGTCCCACAGCCGTCAGTACGTCGTACTTGAGATAGTATGCGGGTGCTCGTTAGGTTACGGGTACACTGGACAGGACTCGTCGGGAACTGACTAGTTGGTATTATACCTATCGTCAGTTATCAGTTCCCAGGTGACATGAGTACAGCTTAGTCCGCTGACTTGACACTGTCACTTCGCCTCGGGTGTGTTCCCACTGTACTTTGATCACTACCCTACCACGGCTCAAAGGAGTCGTGCAAACAGGTGGTGGTTGGGTGCAGTCCCGAAGCACTTGGAGGCAGTGACGGTTAGACAGGATTCGTCTCTCCCGGTATTGGGGGTTGACATCGCGCTGTGTCTAGGAGAGCCATTACACGAGTAGTCCCTGGCCAGGGCAAACGAGATATACTGGTAGGTTTCCAGTGTTATCTCAGGGTGTATTGGGCTTCACTCCGGCACGACTTGTACCGCTATTGGGGGACTGACGTTTACCGCCCCCTAGGCCCGCCATGCGATGTATCAGACGAACAGACCGGACTGTATGGAGAATGTCACACTCAGGCTCAGTAGGAGTTCAGATGGGTTTCGCCTCGTCGGTCTTCTTGTCGGCATTACCTGGGGACCGTTACGCACAGCTAGTGCCGCTTGCGGTCTGTGGTTAAACCCACTGCCAGCGTACTGTCGAGTCTTTAGAGTCCCACACAGAAAGCTTTTCGCCTTTAGGCAAACGAGTAGAGGTCGCATGGTATTGCGACAGGTCGCATGGTTTTGCGACAGGGTTCGGTCACATCCGTGCACTTGTGCACGTACAGTGTCCGGACAGTTTACACTAGCGGGCTTTGGTTTAAGCCGGATCCTAGTGTACCTTATGGGATTGGATTTATCCAGTTTGCATTCGTGTTCCTCGGAACACGGATGCGGGTGTGTATGCACAGTTGACAGGGAGGCAGAGGCAGTGGATTCTCATTAGGGTTGTTGACAGTTGACCGTTGACTTTTGACTTTTTGCTCAACCCTAATGAGAATATGATATGTGATTAACTATTATATTAATTAAGTATTATGGTGATATGGTTGTTGACTTGTTGACTTTTGTTGACTTGTTGATTTTGGTGACTTGTTGACTTTTGTTGACTTGTTGACCGGTTGACTAGGCTTGACTAGTTGACCATCATGATAACCATGGTTATCATTTCATGCCAAAGACTTTTTTCTTGCTTGTTTTTTTGAGTAAAATGAGTGCATGATATGATAACCTTATGGTTGCTTCTAACCATCACCAAAAGACTTTTTTGATATGATGAGTTATGATCATTTTGGATTATGAGAGGGTGAGAGAGAAAAGAGAGCCTCATTCTTTCTTGCTCATTCTCTCTCTTGTTCTTGAGCTCTCCCCTTGCTCTCACCCTCAACCTCTTGCTCCCTCACTTGATCTATGGTTCTCTTGTCTCATGAGTTGAGAATCAAGAACCATAGATAAAATCCCATTCTACTTCCTCTCTACTCATTCTAGTTCACTAGGTTTGGCAAACCAAGTGAACTAGTTTCTTCAAAGACCGAAGAAGGAGCTAAAGGTTGGAGCTTTCAAGTGGATCTATCTTCGGCGTACGGAGACGACGAGAAGGAGCCATCGGACCACCACCGGAGCTTGAAGAGAAGGAGTTCAAGTTTAGGTATAACCATCTTCATCCGAGTAGCTAAACATCTTTAGCTTAGTTTGCTAGTTTTAGTTTAGGTAACGATCCCGACCATAAGTTAGTCCATGTTGCCTCTTGCGATAAAAATTTTGATTTTATACCGTTTCCGCCTCCCCGTAAGAACCGGGGGTCGCAATATGGACTTACATCCCAAGCCATCTACCATGGCAATTTCAAAAATTATGGTGCCTACAAACCCTAAAGTACGGATCGTTTGCTAGATTTCTAGGCGAACAAGAACTAGTTAACAGTTAACTATATAAAATACGGAAATACAACCTTTGTAGATCCGGTGCTCCACCTCCATAGCTCCGCAACGAGGTCCTCTCCGCTGTCCAAATCGAATCTGGGCTCTAAGATCGGCTTCGTCGGAGAATGGGCAAGCTAGGTCGTCGATGTCCATGCCGAAGATGATCTACGTCGAGGCATCGATGAATCAAGCTCCACCTTCACCAGACCGTGAAAAGTTGTGAAGGAAACACACTCTACTACTTGGCAAGAGGTAGAGGATGAAGAAATAGGAAGTGGGTAGACTTTAGAATTGGATTTCTCACTCTTTTTGATCACTTGCCATTGTTGAAGTGAAGGTTTCTTCACTTGAAGCAAGGAAGAAGAAGCAAGTTATATTATGATAAGTTCAAAATGAAAAGAATAATTAAATCATACTTATCATAACATAACCATGGTTATGTGTAGAGAGCAAACCCTAGTTAGGTGAATGGTTAGGTTAGGCATGAAACAAAAATGGTTGACTTTTCAATCCTTCATGAAACTTCAAGATAGAAACAAAATAAAGCAACCATTTTTCCTTTTGCCAAAATGCAATAAATAAATTAATAAATGATTAAAATAATTAAACATAACCTTAACCATTTACTTAACTAAGGTTTAGACTAAACCTACACACAAACATGCATGTACCATCAAATATGATACAAGTAAGTGCACAAATCATATCGCATATGCAATGCGCACACCCGAGTGAGAAAATCAATCTTAAGTGAACCGATACTAGTTAACGCAAAGTAATATATCAAATATATAATTATGCATTAAATCATTAAATCAACGCTTGATTTAATGATCCGGTCATGCGCACATAACCGACTGGTATCAATAGTAACATCTTATCGAATCAACACTTGATCCGATAACCCGGCTATATCGCATATAACCGATCAATGTCACATCGCGAGAATCGAATACAGTATCACATACTCGTATTATTCTCGGTCCCGCACATATCTCATATGCGCTCCTATTTCGTTTCGCTTGAGCCAGGAAACCTCTGTGTAGGACTCTAAAGACTCGTCAATACGCCGGCAGCAGATGATGATCATATCAAACACCCACAAGCCGCAAGCGGTCTGCTAAACGTAACGGCCACCCGGGTATTGAGCGATCTGAAGATCGACGAGCAAGCCCGCTCACACTCCAGTGAATCCGACCAGTAACACTACCGTACAGTCCGGTCTGATCGTCTGATCTGTCGCATATCTCGCCTAGGGGTGGTAAACGTCAGACCCCAATAGCTCAATAAGTCGTGTCGATATGAGGTCTATAACTGTTCGAGAAACTACTGGTAACACTTACCAGTAAATCTCAGCAACCCTGGCCAGGGATTTCCTGTTATAG
Source organism: Agapanthus africanus (assembly GCA_030015575.1). Lineage (NCBI taxonomy): Eukaryota > Viridiplantae > Streptophyta > Magnoliopsida > Asparagales > Amaryllidaceae > Agapanthus > Agapanthus africanus. Next base: position 53,943,092 of record CM057347.1, read on the forward strand.
CCAATCGAAGACAGCGCAACATCAACCCCCATATACCGGGAGAGACGAATCCCCTCCTATCGCTCATTGCCTCCATGTGACTCGGGACTGTACCCAAAAACCACCGTTTTGCACGCCCTCTTGGACGTGGTAAGATGGAAATCAAAGCACAGTGGGAACCACACAAGACTCTATGACGATCTCGGGTCAACAGACTACTCTGTACCAGTGTCACCAGAGAACTGCCATCTGACGTGAGGTATAATACCATCTGGGAGTTCTCGGCGAGTCCGTCCAGTGTACCCAGTCTCTACTGAGCACCCGTATATCTCCTCTGATGTCAAACACCGATGGATATGGGATCATCCATCGCCCATCTGTATGGGTCGAGAAGGTACACGCTAGTCTACTCTGGTATTATCGATGCCCCATCTCGATACACCCACGACTAGGGACTGTGAAGGATGTACTTATGGACTACCATGTCCCCACTAGTATGATCCGCATCATAGTCCAGGTAGTCAAGTACAGATCCTAAGGGCTTTACCAACATGTAACAGAGAGACAATCAGCATACACGTTAAGGTAAAGGGTAACCAGATAGCATACTGTCATGTCGAGCAAGAAAGTCCTCCCTATATATGTCCCAGCATCCACTACAATATACATCCTATGTACAGTAATGGCCTCTAGGGCATACATATAACTAACAGTTAGTAATTGCCATGACACGTAGGAATCATATATCACATCGGATCATTGCATTGTAGCTCATTATATGTGACATGACTTGATATTCATACCTGCTACACATATCACATCGGATCATTGCATTGTAGCTCATTATATGTGACATGACTTGATATTCATACCTGCTACACATATCACATCGGATCATTGCATTGTAGCTCATTATATGTAACATGACTTGATATTCATACCTGCTACACATATCACATCGGATCATTGCATTGTAGCTCATTATATGTGACATGACTTGATATTTATACCTGCTACACATATCACATCGGATCATTGCATTGTAGCTCATTATATGTGACATGACTTGATTTTCATACCTGCTACACATATCACATCGGATCATTGCATTGTAGCTCATTATATGTGACATGATTGATATTCATACCTGATGCACATATCACATCGGGTTATTATCTTGTAGCTTATCTATATGTAACTTGACTGGATATTTACATTTTGACGCACATATCATATCGGATCATTGGCTTGTATTTTGTGTGGATTATATGTGATTTCTGGATTTGGGAACCGTGGCCATTTCAAATGTGAAATCATTTAAAAACCCGGTTCCCTTGATATGATATTTCGGTGCGTCCACCATGTGTTTTCTCGGTGCTAGAGTGATATATGGAAACCCGAATCGAGGAGGCGGTTGAGGCCGATTACGGGTACATGGTGGACCCGGTATGGTACCCCGGGGCGAGAACGGTTTCGCTGTGCAGTAGACGGTGAGCCTGGCAGAGGGACCACTACCTACCGGTGATTGGTTGGACCTGACAGTTATCCGTAAGGTACTGATCAGAGTCTATAGATGGATGCGGGGTGATCCGTACTGCTGGGGCCGAGGGCCGATACCGCAGACGGAGCCCGTGGGCTGACCCGGACTGACGGGGCCCGATGGATGAGGATTTGCGTGTCGATGCTGGACACGAGTATTTATGATATTTGGGTGCCGATGTTGGGCACTCGGGACTCTCAGAGATGTACAGGATTCGAGGGCCGATGAGGGTGCCGGCGCCTGAGCTATTTGGGAGATCTGGGTGCATTGATGGACACCGATATATATATATTCCACGTCGACATTCCGTGTAGATACTATATTTCCCCTGCTCAGCATTTATTATTGTATCTCATCCTGTAGTTACTTTACCTGATAGAGCATTTGCTACCTCATCATGTAGTTACATTACCTGATAGAGCATTTGCTACCTCATCATGTAGTTACATTACCTGATAGAGCACTTGCATGATTATTGCACAAACTGCTTATCACATATTGATATCATCTGTTGGCATATGATAGAGTAGCATAGTACGTGCATGCTCGCGATTACCTTTATATGTTATCTCTATTCACGAGTTGGCAACTCACCCCCGTTGTGCCACAGTGTTTGCAGGTTGCCCTTCGGAGTAGTCGCGGCAGGCTGCTTTGCATCTTTTGGCACAGATACCCCCACAGTTGGTGTACTAGCTCTTTTGCTGATAGGTGGGTTTTGTGCGGTATCTGTTTATCTTTCAGTATGTACATTGTTGTATCTAGTATCCTCCATCTACCATGTATGTATTTGACTTAGAGACAGTGTGAGGACGATGTTGTATTTTACTCGTATTCTGGTGTCGAGCTCGTTGTGAGCCGACTGTACTTGCAGTTTATTCTATCTGTGATGTTCCCACTTGTGGATCTTGATCTTCGCTACGGCGTCGTATATTACTATCTTGGTGATTGTTTACTTAGATTTCTTGTCATGTTAGTAAATGCTTTCCTTTTAAAACTTATAACACTCTATACTTTCACTGGTTTGATTTCTGGGTTTTCGGTTCACTTAGTCGCGTTACGCCTGTAGACGTTACGTGGTTAAGTGCCGGTCACGGGCCAAACTTCGGGTCGTGACAAAGTTGGTATCAGAGCGTAGGTTTTACCTTTCGGAGTGTAGGATGACCCTGGTATGATGGAGTAGGTAGCTGCGGCAGGGTAGCGTAGCGTGTGTATGTTCCGCGGCATACTCACGACACGGTACTCCGCCTACGCGACCTTAGGACTTGTTGATTTAAATTCCTCCTTGAGTATATACATTCTTGCGATTCGATTTCCGTATCCTTTTCGAATCCTGTTGTTTCTGATAGCCAATATGCCGCCAAGGACTACGAGGGCGCAGAGAGCGGCCGTGAGGGCCGAGGTTCGAGTTGATTCATCTGAGACAAGGACTAATCCGAGTAGTACTCCTGTTTCACCAGGAAAGATTGTTTCCCCTACGACAGCTCAGATCGCTAGACTAGTGGTAGAGATGCAGGGCCTATGCCAGGCGATGAGCTCATTGGTAGAGGTCGTTCGAGCGCAGCGACAGATGGTTGCCACCCCTGTTACCCAGTTGTTCCTTGCGATCATCATGCGGTATTCCGTCCCCTACATAGCACCGGTGGAGGCAGCTCCCGTTTACGAGACACGTCTTCCAGAGACTGTGAGAATTCCGGAACAGTTGAGGAATCATACTGGTATACCAGCCCAGAGCAGAGGCTTAGGACGAGGACAGTCGTTTGGCTTCCATCCCCAGGCAGGACAGCATACAGTGCGTAGGTATTTACGATGCGGAAGCCTTCAGCACCTCATCAGGCAGTGTTTCTTCACAGCACGACAGGGTCGTGTTCTGAGACGTCGGGGACGCGGAGGGTTTGCACAGAGGGGTCAGGCTAGTAGAGGAGGAGTTCGGTCGGTCGCAAATGAAGGGCAGGCACAAGTTTTTGCTTCGACTCATCGGGACGTGCGGGTATCCGATGCTGTGGTTTCAGGTACTCTTTCAGTTTGTCCTTTGTTGCACACGTATTGTTTGATCCGGATCCTTGTGCTCATATGTATCCACACACCTTGTGCCGAGTTTGAGTAGAGAGTCCGGTTTGCTTGGTCAACCGCTAGTTGTGACTACTCCTGCGGGAGAGTCGTTTGTTGCTAGGCACGTGTTCCGATCCTGTACCGCCCGTTTTGGCGAGGGAGAGTTGCCGGTCGTTTCGATCCTTCATGAGATGTTGGACTTCGACGTTCTTTTGGACATGGATTTGGTTAGCCACGTGCTATGCTTCTGTTGACGGCCGCGAGAAGACAGTTCGATTTTGTTTTCCCGGCGAGTCGGTTGTTGTTGTGATGGGGGACCGTGGTGCCACCCCTCACAGTGTGATTTCTTCTGTTCGCGCTGGACAGCTTTTGCGGAAGGAATGTCAGGGATTTCTCGCATATGTTTGCGATACTAGGGCTAAAGAGGTTCCTTTGGATCAGGTTCCAGTTGTTAGCGAGTTCCCTGATGTGTTCCCTGACGAGCTTCCTGGACGACCGTGTAAGTGCACGGCGGCGCCCCGGCCGTCAATCCGACGCCGGAATGCGGAAGCGGTGAAAAACTTTAATTTTTGCGGACTTAGCAAACCGGCACCACCGCGCACTAAACACCCGGATCGTAACCATTAACAAGTCTAAGCTAACTAGAAGACGGGTTAGAGATATACCGAGTGATCCGAGTCCTCCGGTCTTCTCGTCGTCGTCCCAATCTCTCGCGGAATGTCCGGTCTCCATCTCCTCGCCGGAAGGGCACCACGTCGCCTGCATCTTTTACGGGCTCCCACCTCAATACCGAGGCAACTCGGGCACGAAGCTGGCTAGTCGACGTGCCCAAGATTTGCTGCAGGATGTGTAGTGAAGTCGTCTCTTTGGGGTTTAGGATGGTTGCCATGATGGAGGAATTTTGCACAAGGATTTTCATGAACACTTGATGAAAAATGGAACTTGCCATGGAATAAAATGAGCTCGGCCAAGTCAAGAGAAAAGGCTCTCTCCAGGAAAAAGAAATGAAGCCTGCACACTTATGAATCAATCTAGTGCTCACTGTGAATGACAATAAAAAATGGTTGAAGGGAATTAATTAAAACCAAAAGGAAAATAATTCCTTCACACAATCATTCCAGCACACACTAAATGGGATGGCCCACCAAAAATTATCATGAAGGAATATTATCACACAATTAAACCTCTCTCTCACTCCCTGGAAAACATGGCCGGCCCCACACAAATTGTGGGTAAAAAAAAGATCAATTCTTTTTCAAGCAAGAGGTGAAAAAGGAAATGATAAACAACAAAGCCATACTCCACCAACCTCATCATCACAACAAAGGTCAAGGTATGGTGAGCCATCATGATACAAGGAAATATGCAAAGACCCCTTCCACAATTGCCTATTTGCAACAATGCAAATAAGCCCTCCTCCACCAATCTTCGGCCATTGAAAGATACAAATGAAAATGGCCGAAACGAAAAGCAAACTGGCAACTCCATAAAACTGGTCCCGTAATAAATTACAGGAAAACCCCGATACTGTGCATACACACCCGCATTTGTATTCCGACCGAAATACAAATGCAAAGAGACAAAAACTACACTGTCTAAAACTAGAATCCGGCTTAAGCCAAAGCCGGCCAGTAAAAACCGTCCGATCACGATCCGTGCAATGCCGCACGTATCTGATCGAACCCTGCCATATCTCCATACGGCCTCTACAGCTTTTCGCCCGAAAGCTTGAGTAACTGAAAGTGTGGTGGACTCTAAAGACTCGTCAATACTATGGCTGTGGATTTAACCACCAGCACGTCAGAGGTATAAGCCAATACGTGACGGGCCACCAGCTATTGACCAAAAGGGACGTCAATGAGCGAACTCATCCTGACACCCTACTGAGCCTGTCAGTGACAATATCCGTACAGTCCGGTCCGTTCGTCTATGAGCATCGCATGGCGGGCCTAGGGGGTTGGTAAAAGTCAGACCCCCAAAAGCGGTACAAGTCGTGTCGGAGTGTAGCCCAGAACACCCTGAGATACTACTGGAATACCTACCAGTAAATCTCCTTGCCTCGGCCGAGGGCTTTGTGTAATGGCTCTCCTAGACACAGCACGACCTCACCCCCAATACCGGGAGAGACGAACCCCTGAAGATACGCTCACTGCCTCCATGTGGCTCGGGACTGTACCTAACTAAAACCTGTTTGCACGACTCCTTTGAGCCGTGGTAGGGTAGTAATCAAAGTACAGTGGGAACTCACACAAGACAAATGACGATCCCCAGGTCGATGAACTAACCTGTACACATGTCACCAGGGAACTGCCATCTGACGTCTGGTATAGGACCAACTAGCATGTTCCTGGCGAGTCCTGTCCGGTGTACTCATAACCCAATGAGCACCTGTATACATCTTAGGTGATCCAACTGACACCAGTGGCTTGTGAGACCGGCCACCGCCCCTCGTCGGGGTCTCGACTGTATACACTAGTCTACTAATGGAGTATCGATGCCCAGTCTCGAAACTCCCACGACTAGGGACCTTTTAAGGATAAGCTTATAGACCCCAGCTCCCACTTATATGATCGCCCTCATACTGCTGGTGGTCAAGCAAGAATCCTAGGGGCTCTATCAACGTGTAATAGCGACGTGTCAGGTCACCTAAAACAGTACACGATGATAAAGGTAAACCAGATAGCATACTATCATCTCGAGTAAGACTGTCCTACCGGGATAGGTCCTCCCTCAATCATTACAATCACGTACCTGTGACCTAATAATTGACTCTGAGGGCACTATCTCCAACAATCTCCCACTTGCACTCAAGGCTAATTATTGCGATGTCGCATACTCACAGCCCGTGTGATACCGAACATCCAACTCCTCTACTAGTCAGTCTCACAAAGCTCGTTTGCGGAACTATTGCGTTCGAGGAATAGCCTCAGTGAGTGGATCCGCTTTGTTGTCTCTTTCCATGTCTCTCTATATCTCAAGTTCGCGGAGAAAGCCATCTCCCGAAATGAGCAATACGTGTCTTAGAATGTGTCTGGATGTCTGATGGGACATAGCTCATAAATGAACTCCAAATCCAAACTTCTTAGACTGTATCGTCAACTGAACTTAATCATTATCCTGCGCCATGCCTCCCTCAGTATTGCCTTGGACCACCTGTCCAAAATACTGCCCCTCGTCAGAAGGAAAAAACTATAGCTCTGACAACCTCCTTGTCGTCCATGTCACCTTGGAAGCCTGGAATGATAACTGTCTCCCGAATGAGGCTGTCGTTATCATATTCCTAGAACATGCACTTATGTTCTAAAACTGCTTCCGACTGCTTCTCCAGGATTGGATTAATGTCAACTTATTGCATCTAGTGCAAGAACAACATCTGGTGTGGTACTTGACATCTCATGATTGACTCAATTGCCTGAGCAAGTGATCTGCCAATCATGCACGTCCCTCTCCCCTTTAGTCTGTAAGACACCTTTAGAGAGGGTGACTCCATTACCTGCAGGTACACTACCGTGCCAGGAGTCGTCCATTCTAAATACTCTTAGAATGCTGTCAAAGTACCCTGATTGGAAAACCACCCAAATCTAGATCTAAAACCATAGATCTGGTAACCAGTATGTCTGATATAATACCCAATTCCTATGTGGAGAAACTACTGTGTGACGACCAAAGTATGACCGATCGTAGTATAGGAGTTTCTTTTCCTATTCTGTGTATGTCATCCAAATACCAGGATATCACACCCTACTACCTTCTCAACAGATCCATCCCCTATTCTGATGAAGTCAAACCCATGACTGTCACGTCAGAAATAGATGATCTATCTCCGCTACATCTGCTTTAGTCTATAAATAGACATAAGCTACCTGTCCACCAATGCTTCCGCTGCTCCCACTGACTACGACAACCCTCCGGCAGAGTCATATACACGTGCACTTCTAAAACTAGTTTAGAACGACGCTATACTCATCCTCCCGCCGGGTCTCGCAGCCTGGAACAACAGCAATGGTAATTGTGGGTAAACAAGAACTTCCCTGTCACCGTCCTTGAGGCTACCGGAGCACCTCTCGGGTGCCTGAAGTTACCCACCTTATCTGCGGAGTGGCCAATGGAATGTCAATCCAGATTGAAACTTTAGGTTCCTTATCAAATCTTCAGTAATCGTTTGTGGTTCTGAAATCACTTCCAGTTCTACCATACTCCCACTACTGTTTTCTGAAAAAATCCATTTTTAATAAAACTGTGGCGAGTCTAGAACAATATTGCTATTGTTCATCCAGATGGTAGAAAGTCAACCCTCGTCATAGCCTGGGTCAACCCACAAACAGCCATTACAGAAACATGCCTTGAGTTGTCCAGTGTCTGGTTTTAATCATAAACCGGACAACTCCCCGTACCTTAACAATGTTAAGATATGAACTGTACTATATCCAATATAGAAACAGAGGCACTGATTTAATTGAACCAGATTCAAATCATGCAGCTGTCCCCAGCGCATGTCAACTAAATGGAAGGAGTCCGATCAGCGTTACTCAACTTAGGAATACTTCCAATTATGAGTAACCTGAAAGAGAAGCAAGATCTCTTTATCATTACTATCAACTGAATACCACACACAAGTATCTACATCTTCGATCTCTTTGAAGAATCCCGATACTTGCTATACCTGGTTCTCTACTCTATTCAAATACCTATAACTTCTCCAAATTCGGACCCTGTGTTTCCACGAAACACCTGTCTAAAAACTAGAGAAGTCATAAGTAAACCGAATATAGTATGAGGACCACCCCTCTGTCCTGATGGACCCTGGACAACATACAATACTCTGTATAAGTCCCTTGAGTCTGATAACTCATTCATTGTGTGTCGTAGGTTGAAAACTGTACTTATGGTTAAGAAGAATTACACCGCTGTTCAATGCTCCTTACCTAACCATCCACTGATATAGGTAAATGTCGTAGACATAATTTCAAAAAGGTATATCTCACTCTATGAAAATAGACGTACAGATATATCAATTTGAAATTGGTGCATAACAGCGGATATTCAAAACCAAATATTTGCCACCCGGCAAACAGCCCAGGTGATTTCCTCAAATATCACCGATTACAACGAATCCCGATATAATGAGGATAATCACCTAATTCCCAATAACTTACTCCCACTCATCATCTGTAAAACCATACAGATGTGAGAATCGTACCTGGTAAATACATACCCTGGAGTAAGTATCTAATCGGGAAAACAGTTTTCCTTTAACATTACACAGTGAAACTGAAACATTGAAATGTTCCGATGGGGTATTCTGGTATTCCTAGTAATGCCTCTTCCAGATTCACGACTGTAACCGTATAGTTCTTTGCCACCTCTCCAAATCCCTTCATATGTCTTTAGTCTTTACCTTCTGTACACCCCTTTAGGCCAAATGGTTTTCTTCATTCCCTACCGTTCGGCACCAGCCTATGGTTTGGAAGAAGACTATCCAATAAGCATAATGGGTGTAATGTCCCAATCCTAGGAACACTCGCAATGCGAGAGAAGGTGAAGATAAAAGACACCTGAATAAATCTTATTCCTATTTCTCCTGAACCAGAATCCATCCCCGAACTGGAACAAGTTCCTTTCGAGTTCGTATATAACCATACGATGGAGTATCCAAATAAACTGTGGATCTTCGTAGTGATACGGAGTGTCCTGGAGAAATACAAAGGTGATTTTATGATTGGCGTAGAAATACCTGGTTTGGTCGCGAATATTTGTTGCAATTTACTTTGCCCTCTTACTAATCCCTTGCTTTGTCTTAACTTAATACCTTCTGCACACCATCGTTATGCTAATTGGTTTTCTTCATTCCCTACCGGTCGGCACCAGCCTAAGGTTTGGAAGAAGACAATCCAATTTGAGTAATAGGTGTACTACCCCTAAACCAAGGAGTACTCGTAACCTGAGAGAGGGTAAAAGGAAAAGACAACTGAATAATCCTATCCGTTTTCTCCAGAACCGGAAACCATCCTCGAATAAATCCCTTCGAGTTCGTATCTAACCATACGATGGTTTTGTCCAATGGAAGTGGACGTTCGTAGTAATACGTGGTGTCCTGGAGAAAAGGGTAAAAGTAGGAGTGGTAATGAGGTTCGCAACTCTGACAATCCAAAAGCCGGTGTTTAAGAAGGTTCGGTCAACTTGGTCACTGAGTCATAGTCTTAGGGTCGGGTCAATGGTCGCTGCCAAAGAGAGAGAGAAAAGAAACACTCAGCGTGCACTCTAACCTAGATCAGAATGGTCACCAATTTATCTAATCTGGAAACCTCCCACTGTACCTCAAATTCTCCTCCAAACCTGAAAGAAGAATTAGTCGGGGTTACCCGAGGAGTAAACTAACTCATCAGTGGGAATCGGGATCCAACTATCATCGCATGATAACGTGACGGAATCCGCTCACGGTATCACACTCCAGAAGGTATGCGCATATCTGGCAATTTTCAGTTCTTTTGAAACTCCCGATGTGATTTCTGCCCCATGCTCTTATGACCTTGGCGTGAGGTCAAAATATCATAAGTCACATGTCAAGTTCTGCCCGTCATTATCCAGGTTAATTTGAACCCACCCGTACATACCCTTGACGTAGGCCAAAATAGTAGTACGACTGTCCCAAACCAACGCATCTATCTATGCAACAGATAAATACCCGGCAGCTACCAATCACTATGCCTTGGCGTGAGGTCAAAATACATAGCTTGAATACTACCGAATATTTAACTGAAATGACGGAGGGCTACGAATGGTTTCTGGCGAAAACCTTTAACGTAAAGAACTTGATATCGTTGAAGGAACTGATAGCTTTTTAAAAATATAGTGACGAAAACCGTTGCTAAAGAGGTCACTCCCGGTGAAGGGATCTCGGCTCTTTCCCCGTAGAATGGGGTGCAGGATATTCCAACTGAATACCACGGTGCAAAGCAAAAGCAATCGGCTATAGTGAAGTTAATGCCCTGACGCAAACTTTTGTCCAAGGGATCACTCCCGGTGAAGGGATCTCGGCCCTTGCCTCGTCGACTGAGGAGCAGGATATTCCAAATGAATACCACGATGCAAAACAAAAGTGAACGTCCTTGCAATAACAGCTTTTTGAAAAAGTGTTCCAACAACATCAGATTAGGTTTGTTTTTAACTTGCATTGATCCGAATCAACGCAGTCCCATCAATTGATCACACCAAAAAGAACGAAAATATACTGATGTACGTATATGCCATCCGCATTCGCCACTGGGTCCCGTCATTACCCGTTAGGTTAGCTTACTAACGACAGAGCGGGGACTGGACTAGCGCGGATGCAAAACATATACGACATCTACTAATATATATACCAATATATAGTATTTCGCTCAAGGCGTGAATAAAATGCAACATCACAGAGAATGAACAGCATCACAGAAACAATACAGATATCTGGGATCCCCGGGTTTCACAGAGCCGCTGAAACCCGACGTTCCCCTGGTCGTGTGGATAGCCTGTGCAATGAAATCCTAGACCCCTACGGGCGCGGCAAGTTACCCGCCAAAACCTGAAGCGAGGCAGCCCCCTTCAGCAACGTGAATGGACCACCCAGCACTTCACGGAATCCGGTAACTTGGGCACCCCTCCTGGGTCAACCTGTACCCCCTACGAGTGCGGCGAATATCCCGCCAATCCTAGAGTGAAGCCCCCTCCGTCTCAATGCCATGAGATGCGGGCTTGTTGCCTTCCAGAACCCGGCTATCCGTGCACCCCTCCGCGGGGCAATCCTAGTACAGAAAGTAAAATATACATACAACGGGTACATCGACCGCAACCAGGTCGTGCCCCAAAATAATAATACAAACAGGCAGTGACGGCAGTCCACATGTCGGACGCTCGCCCCGCAATATCAAATGTACATAATACAACAAAACTGTACTAGCATTGCATCCAGGCTATCCCCCACGACCGATCCGCAACATCACAGCAAAAACAAAACATCAACGTGAAAGTCACGTTCGCAAATCCGTCTAACCGGGCTATAGCAGTTAGACCGGATTTACCGATCAAGTGACATTCACGGTCGCAGATATAATGTAAATACTGTGAAAAATGTGTTTAAAATATCCAATCAATCAAATTTTAACAAGTGGGCCCCAAAGCAATACTGTAGCAGTTAAAGAAATTCTGGGCCCAAATTTAATATTCCAAAAACCCTATTTTCTCCCCAGAAGCCCACTGTAAAAACCCAACCCACTAATTCCTGCATGCTGCGGCGGAAGCGCGGCCACAAGTGGGTTTTGGCCGCCCTTCCGCGCTCTGGTGAGAGGATTAGTGCCTCGAATTTGAACAGTGTTCTTATAATTTTTAGTACATAAATATTTTACAACCTGAAAAATTTTTCGAGACTAAAAATTTCCAACAGAAAACTGATGTGAGCAAATACGGGTTTTTGGACATTTCGATCGATCGGAACTGAAAAACACATTACACAAAGCTAGACTAAGTTAATGGGGAGGCTCTGATACCACTGTAAGTGCACGGCGGCGCCCCGGCCGTCAATCCGACGCCGGAATGCGGAAGCGGTGAAAAACTTTAATTTTTGCGGACTTAGCAAACCGGCACCACCACGCACTAAACACCCGGATCGTAACCATTAACAAGTCTAAGCTAACTAGAAGACGGGTTAGAGATATACCGAGTGATCCGAGTCCTCCGATCTTCTCGTCGTCGTCCCAATCTCTCGCGGAATGTCCGGTCTCCATCTCCTCGCCGGAAGGGCACCACGTCGCCTGCATCTTTTACGGGCTCCCACCTCAATACCGAGGCAACTCGGGCACGAAGCTGGCTAGTCGACGTGCCCAAGATTTGCTGCAGGATGTGTAGTGAAGTCGTCTCTTTGGGGTTTAGGATGGTTGCCATGATGGAGGAATTTTGCACAAGGATTTTCATGAACACTTGATGAAAAATGGAACTTGCCATGGAATAAAATGAGCTCGGCCAAGTCAAGAGAAAAGGCTCTCTCCAGGAAAAAGAAATGAAGCCTGCACACTTATGAATCAATCTAGTGCTCACTGTGAATGACAATAAAAAATGGTTGAAGGGAATTAATTAAAACCAAAAGGAAAATAATTCCTTCACACAATCATTCCAGCACACACTAAATGGGATGGCCCACCAAAAATTATCATGAAGGAATATTATCACACAATTAAACCTCTCTCTCACTCCCTGGAAAACATGGCCGGCCCCACACAAATTGTGGGTAAAAAAAAGATCAATTCTTTTTCAAGCAAGAGGTGAAAAAGGAAATGATAAACAACAAAGCCATACTCCACCAACCTCATCATCACAACAAAGGTCAAGGTATGGTGAGCCATCATGATACAAGGAAATATGCAAAGACCCCTTCCACAATTGCCTATTTGCAACAATGCAAATAAGCCCTCCTCCACCAATCTTCGGCCATTGAAAGATACAAATGAAAATGGTCGAAACGAAAAGCAAACTGGCAACTCCATAAAACTGGTCCCGTAATAAATTACAGGAAAACCCCGATACTGTGCATACACACCCGCATTTGTATTCCGACCGAAATACAAATACAAAGAGACAAAAACTACACTGTCTAAAACTAGAATCCGGCTTAAGCCAAAGCCGGCCAGTAAAAACCGTCCGATCACGATCCGTGCAATGCCGCACGTATCTGATCGAACCCTGCCATATCTCTATACGGCCTCTACAGCTTTTCGCCCGAAAGCTTGAGTAACTGAAAGTGTGGTGGACTCTAAAGACTCGTCAATACTATGGCTGTGGATTTAACCACCAGCACGTCAGAGGTATAAGCCAATACGTGACGGGCCACCAGCTATTGACCAAAAGGGACGTCGATGAGCGAACTCATCCTGACACCCTACTGAGCCTGTCAGTGACAATATCCGTACAGTCCGGTCCGTTCGTCTATGAGCATCGCATGGCGGGCCTAGGGGGTTGGTAAAAGTCAGACCCCCAAAAGCGGTACAAGTCGTGTCGGAGTGTAGCCCAGAACACCCTGAGATACTACTGGAATACCTACCAGTAAATCTCCTTGCCTCGGCCGAGGGCTTTGTGTAATGGCTCTCCTAGACACAGCACGACCTCACCCCCAATACCGGGAGAGACGAACCCCTGAAGATACGCTCACTGCCTCCATGTGGCTCGGGACTGTACCCAACTAAAACCTGTTTGCACGACTCCTTTGAGCCGTGGTAGGGTAGTAATCAAAGTACAGTGGGAACTCACACAAGACAAATGACGATCCCCAGGTCGATGAACTAACCTGTACACATGTCACCAGGGAACTGCCATCTGACGTCTGGTATAGGACCAACTAGCATGTTCCCGGCGAGTCCTGTCCGGTGTACTCATAACCCAATGAGCACCTGTATACATCTTAGGTGATCCAACTGACACCAGTGGCTTGTGAGACCGGCCACCGCCCCTCGTCGAGGTCTCGACTGTATACACTAGTCTACTAATGGAGTATCGATGCCCAGTCTCGAAACTCCCACGACTAGGGACCTTTTAAGGATAAGCTTATAGACCCCAGCTCCCACTTATATGATCGCCCTCATACTGCTGGTGGTCAAGCAAGAATCCTAGGGGCTCTATCAACGTGTAATAGCGACGTGTCAGGTCACCTAAAACAGTACACGATGATAAAGGTAAACCAGATAGCATACTATCATCTCGAGTAAGACTGTCCTACCGGGATAGGTCCTCCCTCAATCATTACAATCACGTACCTGTGACCTAATAATTGACTCTGAGGGCACTATCTCCAACAGACCGCCCGTGCGTGATAATTCTTTCTGCATTGATTTGGTTCCTGGCACGGGGCCTATTTCAGTACCGCCTTATCGGATGGCCCCGGCGGAACTTAGAGAGTTGAAGGGTCAGTTGCAGGACTTGCTGGATAAGGGACTTATTCGACCCAGTGTTTCTCCTTGGGGTGCTCCAGTCCTGTTCGTCAAGAAGAAGGACGCAGCATGCGTTTGTGTATTGACTACTGTCAGCTGAACAAGGTGACAGTGCGGAATCGATATCCTTTGCCACGCATCGACGATTTGTTCGACCAGTTTCAGGGGGCAGGATACTTTTCGAGGATCGATCTGCTATCGGGCTACCATCAGCTGCGGGTTAGACAGGAGAACATTCCTAGGACAGCTTTCAGCACTCGTTATGGCCATTATGAGTTTTTTTTTGGTGATGTCGTTTGGACTCACCAACGCGCCAGCAGCATTTTTGGACATGATGAACCGTATTTTCCGGCCGTATCTTGATCTGTTCGTTATGGTGGTTATTGACGATATCTTGGTGTATTCTCGGAGTAGAGAGGAGCACGAACAGCACCTGCGGATTTCACTGCAGACCTTGAGGAGCATCAGCTTTTCGCCAAATTCTCCAAGTGTGCCTTCTGGCTAGACAGCATAGACTTCTTGGGGCACGTGATTACACGAGATGGTATATGTGTCGACCCGAGAAAGATAGAGGCAGTTCGGAGTTGGCCTAGACCCACGTCAGTGACGGAGGTTCGCAGCTTTCTAGGGCTGGCAGGTTATTACAGGCGATTTGTGCAGGACTTCTCTCGCATTGCTACACCTTTGACCGGGTTGACCCGGAAGGGGGGTTCACTTCGATTGGACGGAGGAGTGTGAGCACAGTTTCCAGCGGTTACGGGCTCTACTGACTACGACACCAGTGCTATCATTGCCTTCAGGATCAGGCGGATTTGCGGTCTACTGCGATGCTTCACGAGTGGGGCTGGGATGCGTTTTGATGCAGCATGACAGGGTGATTGCGTATGCTTCACGGCAATTAAAGAAACATGAACAGAATTACCCTACTCATGATCTGGAGATGGCTGCAGTGGTCTTTGCACTCAAGATCTGGCGACATTATCTGTATGGAGAGTCGTGCCAGATATTCACCGACCACAAGAGCTTAAAGTACATATTTCAGCAGCGAGACCTGAACCTTAGACAGCGCCGATGGATGGAGTTAGTGAAAGACTACGATTGTGAGATCTTGTATCACCCGGGCAAGGCGAATGTAGTGGCAGATGCGTTGAGCAGGAGGCCCCGGGGTAGTCTATCTTATTTGAGCGCAGTGCAGAGGCAGTCGTCGGCAGATTGGCAGATCTTATGCGACAGCCGGGTACAGTTTGAGTTTACGCCGCTCGGGGGACAGATGGCGCATGTTCGTGCACGCCCACAGTTGCTTGACCGTATATACGAGGCACAGCACGGTGATGACCGCTGTTCAGAGATCAGGACGCAGATGGGACATGGCAGATTTTCCGAGTTCGTGATCGATGATCAGGGGATACTACGATTTGGAGCTAGACTGTGCGTACCAGATGCTGAGGGATTGCGGCACGAGATTCTTGAGGATGCACATCGATCGGTATATAGTGTTCATCTCGGTTCCACCAAGATGTACCATGACTTGAGAGATGTTTACTGGTGGGACGGTATGAAGAGGGACATTGCAGATTTTGTGTCGAGATGCCTGACTTGTCAGCAAGTCAAGGCTGAACACTAGAGGCCCGCGGGAGAGCTACAGCCGTTACCCATTCCGGAGTGGAAATGGGAACAGATATCTATGGACTTCATTGTGGGTCTACCCAGGACTAGTCGAGGGTATGACTCCATCTGGGTGATCGTGGATCGTTTGACGAAAGCGGCTCACTTCCTACCGGTGAAGACGACTTTCGGATTTACTCAGTATGCCCAGGTTTACATTGATCAGATTATATGACTGCACGGAGTTCCGACATGCATCGTGTCCGATAGAGGCACCCAGTTTACCAGCCGGCTATGGCAGAGGCTTCAGGAGGCTTTGGGCACTCGCTTGAGTTTCAGCACAGCATTCCACCCGCAGACCGACGGACAGTCAGAGCGGACTATTCAGACTCTCGAGGACATGCTCAGAGCATGCGTTTTAGACTTCGGAGGTAGCTGGGATCATCATTTGCCCTTAGTAGAGTTCTCCTACAACAACAGCTACCAGGAGACCATTCAGATGGCACCGTTTGAGGCTCTTTATGGGAGAAAATGCAGGTCGCCTACTTGTTGGACAGAGCTCAGTGAGAGCAGTATTTTAGGGCCGCAGATCGTTGAGGAGACGACAGCGAAGATTCAGTTGATTCGCGATAGAATGAGAGCAGCCCAGAGTAGGCAGAAATCTTATGCGGACCGTCGTCGATGCAGACTTGAGTTTTCTGTTGGTGATCATGTTTTCTTGAGGGTCTCCCCAATGAAGGGCGTGATGAGATTTGGAAGAAAGGGGAAGCTTAGTCCCAGATACGTAGGCCCCTTCGAGATCCTTGAGCGTATTGGTGCAGTTGCGTATCGATTAGCCCTTCCGCCCAGTTTTCCAGACGTGCACCCCGTATTTCACGTTTCGATGCTCCGCCGATATCTTCATGATCCTTCGCATGCGATTCAGCATCCGACGACCCAGCTTGAGCGCGACCTTGCCTACGCAGAGCAGCCAGTGATAATCTTAGATCGACAAGTGAAGAAATTGAGGTCGAAAGAGACATCGTCCGTCAAGATACTTTGGCGTGGCCAGAGCGGCGAGGAAGTCACTTGGGAGACCAAAAGCGAGATGATGAGAGAGGTATCCCCACCTTTTTGAAGGTGCGTATAGTTAGATTTATAAATTCGGGGACCGAATTTCTTTAAGGGGGGTAGATTGTAACACTTTGAAATTTTCGTTTGATTGTTTTGGTGATAATGGTAGTCATGCATGTTTTTATATTTGTGTGTTCATAGGATTTATAGTTATTATTGGTAGTGTTAGCATATTGGAAATTTTCCTTTGTAGTGTGCACCTAGCATACTTTGACATTTTGTGACTTGTTAACCATTCTTGTGCATGGTTGCAAACTCTTTTTCCCCACCATTTAATCCTTTTCTAAACCCTTTTCATAATTCAAAATTCTATTAAACAATGAGGCATGGGGGGGTAGGTAAAAACTTGACTTTTGACCATTTCTTTCCCTCTCTTCTCTCTCTCTTTCCCCACTCCAGAATTCTGGAGAATTCCAGCAGCAAACCCTTCCATTTTCTTCATCTTTTCTTCTCCTCTTCATGTCTCTTTGATCTCTACACTTTTCCTTCACAAAAACAACACTTTTTCATCACTAAACCTTAAGAAAAGTGAGCTTTTTAGGGTGTTTAAGGCAAATCTGCACACTAGAGGGGAAAGCTGGAAGTTTTGGTGTTCTACAAGGTTCTTAGAAGGTATTAACTCATATTTGCACTTCTTTTCTTTAGGCTTGCTGTATTCCTTGGTAAAAATCTCATTTTTGTGCGTTTTTAGTGATATTAAGGGATATTTGTGATTCACATGTTAGATTGGTGTTCTCATGGTTTAGTTAGCTCCTTTAGGTGTTATTAGAGCTACTTTAACTAGGGTTTGTTTCAGGTTGCACAAAAATACCTTAAAGTTCCATTTTTAGTGCAAAGTGTGGATTTTAACTAGAATTTGGGCACTGTAGGATCTGCTGTTACCCGAGACTTTTCAGTTTAAATCTAGATATTACTGTAGCATGTATGGGGGGTATAGAGTGCACACACCCAACCTGGGAGCCCAATTCCCATTTGGGGCCGCCAATTTTTGCTTTCTGGCCGCAAATTGCGGCCGGATAGGGGAGCCAAGGGTTGGGGTTTGGGGTGTGGGTGTATGCTGCTATTTGGGTTGTTATGGTATATATAGTTTTGCAATATTTTTCCTGTATCAAAATCTGGGGTAGAATACCTATTTTTCCGTATTTTCAACCTTTCGCGACACGCGTGATACGTGTGTGTGGGTTTTGGGTTTCTGCGTATCGCGACGCGTCGGAGTGATTTCAGACACGTAACCACACGTTTTAGCGTATCGCGCACACGCGCGCTTGGTTCGCGACACGAGTTACTGGTTCGGCTTAAATGTCGCGTTTCTGTGATTTCAAGCTTACGTGTGATATATTGTGTAATTATAGGTTCGGAGGCGAGTACAGCGGACGCCGCGCAGGAGGGGAAACAGGTTGTTGGCTATACCTAGTGGAAGGCTACGGTAAGTAGATTTCACATCTACGGGGATATCGCCCGCATGGCGTTCTACGTCAGGGCTGATAGGACCTTATAGTGTTCCTTATATATATTGCATGTTCATGGTTACTATATTGTACGTATTGCATTCCCTACTACACAGATATAAATTAGAATTGATAGAACACCGCACCATTACTAACGGTCCATGTGCACGAGCACCATCCTGTATGTTACACACACACCGTTAGTAATTGCCATGACATGTAGGAATCATATATCACATCGGATCATTGCATTGTAGCTCATTATATGTGACATGACTTGATATTCATACCTGCTACACATATCACATCGGATCATTGCATTGTAGCTCATTATATGTGACATGACTTGATATTCATACCTGCTACACATATCACATCGGATCATTGCATTGTAGCTCATTATATGTGACATGACTTGATATTTATACCTGCTACACATATCACATCGGATCATTGCATTGTAGCTCATTATATGTGACATGACTTGATTTTCATACCTGCTACACATATCACATCGGATCATTGCATTGTAGCTCATTATATGTGACATGATTGATATTCATACCTGATGCACATATCACATCGGGTTATTATCTTGTAGCTTATCTATATGTAACTTGACTGGATATTTACATTTTGACGCACATATCATATCGGATCATTGGCTTGTATTTTGTGTGGATTATATGTGATTTCTGGATTTGGGAACCGTGGCCATTTCAAATGTGAAATCATTTAAAAACCCGGTTCCCTTGATATGATATTTCGGTGCGTCCACCATATGTTTTCTCGGTGCTAGAGTGATATATGGAAACCCGAATCGAGGAGGCGGTTGAGGCCGATTACGGATACATGGTGGACCCGGTATGGTACCCCGGGGCGAGAACGGTTTCGCTGTGCAGTAGACGGTGAGCCTGGCAGAGGGACCACTACCTACCGGTGATTGGTTGGACCTGACAGTTATCCGTAGGGTACTGATCAGAGTCTATAGATGGATGCGGGGTGATCCGTACTGCTGGGGCCGAGGGCCGATACCGCAGACGGAGCCCGTGGGCTGACCCGGACTGACGGGGCCCGATGGATGAGGATTTGCGTGTCGATACTGGACACGAGTATTTATGATATTTGGGTGCCGATGTTGGGCACTCGGGACTCTCAGAGATGTACAGGATTCGAGGGCCGATGAGGGTGCCGGCGCCTGAGCTATTTGGGAGATCTGGGTGCATTGATGGACACCGATATATATATATTCCACGTCGACATTCCGTGTAGATACTATATTTCCCCTGCTCAGCATTTATTATTGTATCTCATCCTGTAGTTACATTACCTGATAGAGCATTTGCTACCTCATCATGTAGTTACATTACCTGATAGAGCATTTGCTACCTCGTCATGTAGTTACATTACCTGATAGAGCATTTGCTACCTCATCATGTAGTTACATTACCTGATAGAGCACTTGCATGATTATTGCACAAACTGCTTATCACATATTGATATCATCAGTTGGCATATGATAGAGTAGCATAGTACGTGCATGCTCGCGATTACCTTTATATGTTATCTCTATTCACGAGTTGGCAACTCACCCCCGTTGTGCCACAGTGTTTGCAGGTTGCCCTTCGGAGTAGTCGCGGCAGGCTGCTTTGCATCTTTTGGCACAGATACCCCCACAGTTGGTGTACTAGCTCTTTTACTGATAGGTGGGTTTTGTGCGGTATCTGTTTATCTTTCAGTATGTACATTGTTGTATCTAGTATCCTCCATCTACCATGTATGTATTTGACTTAGAGACAGTGTGAGGACGGTGTTGTATTTTACTCGTATTCTGGTGTCGAGCTCGTTGTGAGCCGACTGTACTTGCAGTTTATTCTATCTGTGATGTTCCCACTTGTGGATCTTGATCTTCGCTACGGCGTCGTATATTACTATCTTGGTGATTGTTTACTTAGATTTCTTGTCATGTTAGTAAATGCTTTCCTTTTAAAACTTATAACACTTTATACTTTCACTGGTTTGATTTCTGGGTTTTCGGTTCACTTAGTCGCGTTACGCCTGTAGACGTTACGTGGTTAAGTGCCGGTCACGGGCCAAACTTCGGGTCGTGACAAACGAGTTCGATATGAGGGAGTTGAGGTCCTTGTCGGGGAGCTTGTACTTGATGACGTTGATCTCGCCTCCGAACACGTCACCGATCCTGGCCAGCAAATCCACTAGGGTCGAGAAATGTCAGAGCAAGAGCATCGGGTCGGAGAAGAGAGCGGAGGTTGTTGGAAAGGTTGAAGAGGCGGAGGCGGGAGAGGAAGTCGATAGGGAGGGAGGAGATGGGGCCCGTGAGATAGGAGGAGGAGAGGTCGAGTGCGACGGCGTAACGGATGAGGGGTCGCAAGCGGAGGAGTGGCGATGGGGTGAAATTTGTAGGGCAGAGAATTAAAGACTGATGTAGTTGGGATTAATTTTGTCCTTACACAAGTTTTAATATGGATTTATCAAACAAAGGTTTGATAATATCGCCACCCTTTATTTTTCTTGTCAGTTTTCTTTGTTGTAAATCCATTATAAAGAAAACATAAAAAAGATTAAAGTACAGTCTCTATCTATTTTCCTATTATATGGCACTTATAGGAATTGTCTTGATAATTAAACTTCAAAGAGTTCTGTTTCTATAATTATTTATTTAAATAAGATATTCTTTAAAACATCCATGTAAAAATTTATCAATTCTTCTGTAATATCGATTTTCCGTCAAATAACATTATGTTTTTCTTCTCCATGTAAATTTTTTTTGCTCGATTATTTATTAAGAGAAAAACATACATGTAACAGAACTTGATTAATTTGTTGTAAATTTTTACTTGATTATTTTTTAAGAGAAAAACATACACCTGCTAGAGTATGGCAAATTGAAGTTATAAAAACATTGATGACACAAAATACATTCTTCATGTCATATTAAATTCTAAGTGTTAATTAATTTATTTTCTATTAAATTTCATTATTTTAACATGATAATTATTATTCGAAACTAAGGCTAGCCAAGTTTTCTGAAGACAGCAGATTAATCTAAAAGAAGATAATCTTTCTTATAATGCTTTCTCTTTAAAAAATTAAACAATTTCTATCTAAATAGAGCTGTTGATGCAAAGAAGAATGCTAACCCAATTTTCTATTTAACGGTAACTAATTGCAATATAGAAAATTATAAAAACCTATTCAATATCTTGAAATACTTTATTCTCTTTAATATTGTTTTATTTATTTATTAAAGCTTATGGAAATACAATTAACATTTAGTAGGTCTCACTCCGGTAAAGTTTTAATTATTGCCAGACACTTTGTTCTATGTTTATGCTAACACTTTTTTAGATTCAAAATCATGGACCGTTGGAGGGAGGTCGGAGCCATCGAGCTAAATTGTCATATCCATGGAGACCGGAGGAAAAAGTTAGTTCTTATCAAAATTAAGTTAGAATCTCACAATTGAGGCCTGAAAAGTGCAAGACAAGGTTTTTTGTTTATGGATTACGGGTGTATTGCACGTGTGTGCGATACACGTGTTCAAATAAAAATCATGTTTAATTTTTTAATTTGAATTGAGAAGATTAAAAACTTACATGCGGTTAATTTGTTTTCAAAATAATTCGATTATATTAGTTATTTAAGATCGGTAGAGATAATTGTATTGTTATAACGGATTGAGCCGGTGATTGTATTTGTTAAATATTTGTTAAAGAAAATTATACATTTAATTTTTTTTTACTGCTGATGCGGCGCAATTTGAGACTATGTTATGCCATCAAATTGAAATCTATTTGGATACCCAAGTTTTGTGATTATAACAATAGAGATTTATTTGTCTTGTAATTTCATTTTATCGCTGGGACTTTATTGTAAGGAGATTAGAAAGCTGGATAGCTTGATGTACATGATCACGCAATTTCATTATATTTTTTTAAGATTGAAAAATATTTTTCATATATATTTAAAGTTTTGGATTTATTTTGTAATTATTTAAAAAAACTCAAAAATATATTTTCCAGGACTTAAAAGTTGCTATTTTCTTGTAAGTAGGACTAATCTCCTGCTCTCATATTTTTCACCGTCGGATATTTTGATCTTGTGCTGAAAAATACGGGATGATGTCGTCACCATTTTTTATGGGATTTTATCATTGATCGGTTATATACATCCAACCGTTGAATCACAAATCCAACGGTGAAAATACGAGAGGAGGAGATTCTCTCTCCTCATGGAAGTAGAATAATACTTTTTTATTACCAAATCAGTGTCATCGTTAAATTTTCAGAATGCGACGGAAGAGAGAGGAGACATCTAAAACTTTTCTAATAACTAGTCCTTTTGGAGTCTAGGAAAATGAGATTTCAAGCCCTGGAAACTTTTTGAAACCGTAACCGTTGGAAAATTCATGTATAAATTTTATTAGACCAAAAATCAAGTTTTATATGGTTAGTTTTTCTTATAAATTATATCATTCATTTTGTAGGATTAACTATGTGATTTATATTCTAATAATAGGCTATTCTATTAAATGGTGTTATTTATATTTGCATTTATGCAGCCGTTTTCTTTTATTAATGATTTTTTCTCTAAGGCTAATATATCCGTGAGCTTTGCATCTTATAAGTAAAAGGAGAGACCAAAAAAGAAATCGTTGCTCTAACTTATCCATCGCTAATTTTATATTCCACATATTTTCTTTTATTATTTTATTGGGTATTTGAAGTATCGACCGAATCTTACTCCCGACAGTCCGTGGCCTATGGGAACCCTGGCAAAGGAGGGATTTGTACCGCCGGGAATATTTTTTACCGAATTATATCTTTATTAAAATTAAACAATATATTATTTTATTATTGCTTAATTAATCAATACTTTTAATTGTATTTATATTATAGTTTTATAGTAAAATTAAGATTAAATAATATATTAGTTTGTGTAATTAATCACCACTTTACAGTAAAATAAAAATTAAATAATATATTAATTTGTTCATCTCGACTATTATAACCACAAAATCGAGGGTCTCCAAATTGATTTCAATTTGATGGTCTAACAATAGCACTCCGGATAGCGGCAGTAAAAAAATTAATTGTAGAATTTTTAAAACAAATATTTAATAAATACAATCATCAACTGAATCAGTTATAACTATATATCATCTCTATTGACCATAAATAACTACTAGAATCTTTATGAATCATTTTGAAAATAAATTAATCGCCCCCTCGTACCATGTAAGTTTTAATCTTTTCTGATTTTCATAAATCAAATTACAAAAAAAATTAAATATAACTTTTATTTGAACACTGCATTGCGTGTGCAAGATACTAGTTTTATACGAATTTGTAAATTATGCACTTAAAATATTATTTTATTATTTTTATCTTAAAATTTATATAATATAGGACAATATATACGTGTAATTATTTATTAATAGATTCTGTTACAGGCATATTTATTCGTTTCAAATATTTTAAGCACCCATATTTAATTTGTGCTCAATTTTTTTAAAGTATGTATCAGTTATAATATTTTCATCTCACATTCACTTATTTTATATTTTAAATATTTATGTATCAGTATCCGATTTGTATCCGCATTCGTTTATCTCATATCCAATCCGTATCCGATTTTGTCAGATATGAATATGCATATTTTTTACCGAACTATATCCATACCTGTATCCGAAATCAGAAAGCGAATATGCATATGATAATATTCATATCCGATCCGTATCCGCTCCAAATGCAACCCTAATCGCTAAATCAAACAAAGTTAGCATTTTGGAGTTAACTTCTGCTAGCTTTATAGCTTAGGAAACTTAATTCCATTGGCAAACAGGCCCTAAGCATTTTACCCCCAAACTTTTTTACAGAGATTTCTCCAAAATATCAAAATCGAAAACAATGGCGGAATCAGCTGCAGATCGATGGCTTCCCCTCGAATCGAGCCCCGATGTTATGAATCAGGTCGATTTCAATCTCCAACCCTTTTATTTTCATCAATTTTGTTCCTAATTTTACAATTGCAAGCTCAAGAATCTCAAATTAGGGCATGCCTAAAATTGGGTTCCCTTCAATTTGGTGTTTTTTTCTTTTTATTTTATGATTTGCAGTTTATGTGGGGATTGGGAGTTGCAGAGAGTGAAGCTGAGCTCTTTGATGTTTATGGGTTAGACGATGAATCGCTGGAAATGGTACCAAAGCCTGTGCTTGCTGTGATCTTTCTGTTCCCTGATGTCTTAGAGG
Organism: Agapanthus africanus; assembly: GCA_030015575.1. NCBI lineage: Eukaryota > Viridiplantae > Streptophyta > Magnoliopsida > Asparagales > Amaryllidaceae > Agapanthus > Agapanthus africanus. Next base: position 53,968,050 of record CM057347.1, read on the forward strand.
TGATTGCAGCATCATTTGACGATTAATTCGCAACATAATTTCATTGATTGTCTAATATGTTAGTCAATTATATGTTTTTTCGAGTTCTTTTATTAAAGTGCTACTTTTAATTGTATTTCAGTGCAAAAAATCTCTTACAAACCATAGTTTAAGGTATTGATAGTTAAGGATACATTAGTGTAATTTACCCATGTTTTTTTTTCTTAAGTTTAGGCTGCAATGGAGAAAATATCAGAGGATGAACGGATAGCTGAGAGTGAAAATGAGGTGAATATATGAGCTGTGCCTGGAATTGTCTGATTTTTATTATGCTTTGTCGGTTGCAATGTTATATAAATGATGAAAAAGATGGGTTTAGTTAATGATTAAACCCTAGTCGGTATCTTGAATAAGTGTGCTGATCACTAGGGATACACTTACACATTAGTTTTGTTTCCTGTTTCTTCATTATGTGGGTTTGCTTAAATGCTTTACATGGAGAAATTTTCTCAACAAAGAAACTTTTAAGGATTCGATCCATGGTATAGTAAGATTTCATTGAAATGTTCAACTACATGTACATGATATTAAAAAAACCCGTCTTATAACTTAACATCGATGCAATCAAAATTTAATGATGGATAGAAGAAAATAACGTTATTCGTAATACATTTTTCAATGTTTCATATCTTGCACTGCATCATACACAATCAAGGATTTTGTGAAATTAAGAAAATTTTATTCAAACTTCCTACTTTCTTCTCATTTTTCACTGCAAGACTCACTTTTCTTGTTTAAAAATGCACAATATGATTTATATCCAATTTTATGAATTTGAAATATTAATTGAATCCTCAACCTCTTGCAAGAAAATTTTCTGTTATACAAATAATACATCATAGGATCTATATTTGTTTAAATAATATAATAAGTTAATTATCAAGGTTATGGGATTCGAATTCTTAGCGGCACCATCTTGCTATGAAACAGACAACACTTCCATTCAAGCTAGACATATCCTGTGTTATCTCTCTTTCTCTCTCTCTCTCTCTCTCTCTCTCTCTATATATATATATATATATATATATATATATATATATATAACTCTTAATAGCAACTAATATTGCATTATTTTTCTTCAAAATTCTAGAGGAGGCACGCACCTCCTCGCCTCGGGCATCGTAAATGCCTTTGCAGTTCTATCCCTATTTTCTTGATTTCTTCTGAGATACCCTAAAGCCTGCCATAAAATTTAGCAGCTGCAATTATTTGTTATTCATATAATAATTCTATTGTTCCGAACGCGCCTTGCTTTTCTTGCATAAAGGCTCGCATGTGTGGGTTTATATTTCATTTTCTCCTATAAAAAAAGGGAACCGAGGAATGATTTTTCTATGTACATAATTTTGATTACATATGCTATAGTTTATTAAGTTAATTTATACTGCAGCAGTACTTTATTGTAATGTAAGAAAAATAAAAGTAAGAAGTCGATGTTGATAAATACCTCTTTGGATAATAATAAATATTTAATCCAGATTCTGCATATATAACTTTGAAAAGAAACCGCTCTTATTATGATTTATGCCTTGCAATTGCATCTGCGTTCATGTGATTTCTTATCTTTTCCTTCTTGCAGGAATCTTGCCAAAAGGTGTATTTCATGAAACAGATTGAAACTCTAGGAAATGCCTGTGGTACTATTGGTCTTCTTCATGCCATAGGAAATGCAACTTCTGAAATCAAACTGGGTAAGCCGATTCTTTTGGTTCTGGATCTGATTTACCCATTCTCGATATGGATATTTGAATGCATCATGCTTTCTTATATTCCAGCTTTGTTGAAATAAACCACTTACTTTTATCGGCTTTATCCTTCTCCTTCTGCTATTAATTCTTATGATTATTTTTGCACATGTGATGTGCGCCATACATTGTTAAACATATGGAAAAAGATTTGAGAAATATAAATATTTTTAATAGGTATTTTAAAAGAATTATTAGTTAGAAATGGAAATTTATAAGTGTTTTTTCTCAATATTATAAAGGTTTTACCATGTGTCATGCGGAAAATAAAATTGGGAAGTCAATCTGAATTAAAAATGCAAAATAGTAGAGATAAAGATAATTTGCAGCAGCTTAGTGCCTTAAATTCTTATTTTATTTTTAATAAATAGATGCTTAAATTGTTTTATATTGAGCAAGTAAAGTCTGTATTTTACAGCAAGGTTCAATTGCATGTTTCGCATGTCGACTTAAATTAGCTTTATATTATCTTATAGCTCTTTCCCCGCAGTCGAGGAATCTTGCTTAGACAAGTTTTTCAAGTCAACAGCTGACATGGATCCATTTGAGGTTCGTATCCACCCTTTATTTTTCCAATTTTAAAGAAAATTGGAGAACCCTATATGGTATTTGAGGATGAGGAGTATACTGTGCTGTACCGCTGTAGGAATTTGGCGAAACATATGACGACATACTATTCATTGATTCACGTTACTTTACTTTTTCTCATTCTAATATTAATAATTCTTGGATTTGCAAAGTACACATGCACATGGATCAATGAATAGCGGTCCCACCACTGTAGAATATGTGAACTGTATACTCCTTTTTCTCTTGATATTTACCGTGTTTCCACGACAAGTTGTTCTTTTCAGCGTGCTTCATTTCTTGAGAATCTCGGAGAAATGGAAAGAGCCCATTCTCTAGCAGCTACTGCTGGTGATACTGAGGTATTGTTTAGTGATGCTACAAGATTTACCATTCCTATTCCAAGAATAAATTATAGGCTTAATTTCAAAAAACTACTAAATCCTTTACCTCAGTTACGAGAAACAATCAAATTCTCTCAAAATTACGAGTGCTTTGAAAGTTTTGTGGTAGTTTCTTGCACTTATTGCTGACGTGGCACCTTATTTATGGTAGTTTTTGAAAGTTTTATGGTAGTTTCATATAGTTTCTGAAAGTTTTGTTGTAGTTTCTTGTGTATTTAACAAGAATTTGGTAGTTTCTCATACTTAGGCCAAAGTCTTTGGTAGTTTTTTTTCCGGAATTAAGCCTAAATTATAAATTGAAACCCCTTCGCATTGCCATCGCTATTTCGTATAGCCTTTGCTTCACATGTTTCTTTTTTATCAGGCTAGTGAAGATGTGGATGAACATTATATCTGCTTCACATGTGTCCACGGTATGTATGATACAAGTTATGTTATATTTTGCAATGCGTTTAGCCAAATGAACGTTATGCGTCTAATCTTTTCGTAGGGAAACTTTATGAGCTCGACAGGATGAAGTCTCGACCAGTATCACATGGTTTCTCATCTCCTAGCAGCTTGTTGCAGGTACTTCCTTTTTCCTATACTGTTTTCTTTGTGAGATTTTAATTATGTTTTGGAATTGGAATTCCAACTCATCCCTTCAAAACATGAGTTGGGATGTTTCAGAATTTGGTTGGCTATATTCCTCTCGAGGTTCTTTTTAAGTTTTCATAAAACAAATGTAATGCGATCGTTGATTATGAATAAACATTTACATAAAATATGATGGAAGGCATATGCCCTTTATACTTATGTTGTGCAGGATGCTGCAAGAGTGATAATTAACATGATTCAGAAAAATCCTGATTCAAATAAATAAACATTTACATGAAATATGATGCGAGGCATATGCCTTTTATACTTGTATTGTGCAGGATACTGCAAGAGTGATAATTGACATGATTCAGAAAAATCCTGATTCAAATAACTTCAACGTCATGGCACTCTCAAAGAAACTTAAGTAAATCTCCAAAAAAAATTTTGCCCCCAATCTCCAATTATGCTGGTGAGTAATATTGAACATATCTATATTTATCCGCTTCTATCAATTTCATCATCATCATCATCGTCTATTTATGTTAATGAACTCAATGGAAACTTATTAATTAAGAACCGCTTCATAATTATTTGTTTGTGTTCGCCTTAGGCAATGAAAACTCGATGTATGCTTATATGTCAGATTAAATTATACGGCTGTCTACTCAGGTGATAGGCAGACTGCTCAAATATCGAGATTATGCGACGCCTGCCCTACAACCATCGATTTAAATTATTATAAAAGGCTATGTTAAGATTACCGGAATGTAAATGTAGCGCTGTTGGATGATAAATGTGTAAATTTGTTACCTGTAGATGAACTTGATCTCTGTTGTGGTATGTACTAGTGAAAATAAAATGCGAGGATGAGGTAATATATTTCAAATTTCTTTTACGCTATTACTAATGTTGGACCTCCTAGGCTTGGAGAAAGAGTAAGAGAAAGAAATGCATAATGGCGCGACACATGCGTACAAGGGAGACAACCTGTGTGGCTGTGTCGGAGTTGTGTCTCATATCAAATCCGGTTAAGTCCGATTTGGACTTGGGTCAGTTGGTCCGGTTTAATCCGTTAGTATGGACTAGTGATGGATAAGAAGATGAGAGGTAACCCATGGAAAATTGAAATTCTAAGTAAGGTAGAGATTGTTGAAATTATTGTTCGAAATTTAAATTGTTGTTCATGATGATCAGAATAAGACAAGATCCTTAGTTAAATTATGGTTAGGATTTAAATATAATAGAGGAGAGGGAATCTTATTAGATAATTGGAAACGAGTCTTATTTAGATAAGACAAGAGATTCATAATATAGTTAGAAGTAATGTTGTAAAAAATGTACTCGTTTCCTACTCGTTCGGTCAGTGGGTAGTGTATAATCGGATTACTTGATAATTAATCGTTTTACAAAGATTATACGGCCATTAATATTTTAATATATTATATTATATCTCACACACACACGGAAAATATAAAGGTTAAAGGTAAAGCAATCAGATATCCTGAATTCAAATCCTTAATAAACAACAAGAAGAAGAACATAAACAATATTGAAAATTTGAAAGTAATACAACAAACAAATAAGTTTGTTGGAACCTTTCATCAAACACTTGGTGGACATTGTAGTATAAATCAAGTTAACAACATTTAGCTTACTAAATAGACAAATTTAACAATAAAAAGTAAAAAATGCAACTAAACATCTAAACAAAGTTTGAAAAAAAAAAACAATCATAAAAAAAATTGTGGGAAAAAAACCCTAAATTTAAGAACTTACTGTTCAAGTTTTATGAAGTGGAGATGAACTAATATGGCCAGAGTTTTCGCTGGAGATTAGCTCAAAATAGTTGAGACGTCGGCGATGGAGAGAGAGTCTTGAAGACGAGGGATAGTTTTAGATTGAAGACGAGGGAGAGTCTCAATTTGGAGAGAGGGAGAGTCTCAATTTGGAGAGAGGGATGAAGTTGGTCTTGGAGACGAGGAGAGGTCGAAGACAAGAGTTGAGAGAGGCCGGGGGATGGGAAGGTTGCTCTCGGATTATGAGTTGGAGTGTCGGAGTATGGGACTTTAGAGAATTTTTAAGTTATGAGTTAGGTAATTGGACGAGAATTTATTGGGCCTTGGTTTCAAATTCGAAATGATTTTAACCCTCAAAATTGAGTAATCAGCCCAAAAACGAGTAAATTAACCGGGTTTTGAAGCTCGTACTTACTTTGACTGAATAATATACCGAGTAGCTGAATTGCTATTCGTTTTCTGACCGAGTACGATTATTTGGCTGAGTACTTGGTCGAGTAATCCGATTTTTACAACACTGAGTTGGAAGGAATCCTTATCTAGTTAGGAGAAGGCTTGTTTTATGTGGAGAAGGCTTGTTTTATGTTATACAAAGAGATGTTCTCATCATAGAGAACTGGTAGAAAAAAGATGCGAGATAAAAGATGAAGTTTCTAGAAATATGAGTGTTGTAAATTACCTCACTTTGGTGAGAATGAAAGTAATGATATGGGAGATGATTTGAAGGAGACTGAGTGATGTAACTTGTATTATTTCATTATAAATTATTATTTTTAATAATAAATATATATGAAATATATGGTGACCTCCTAGTATATGGTTATTTTATTTCATGGTATTTTAATGTGAGTGGTGAGATATCTTATTCCCACCACAGTTGCTCACACTCCACCATCTTTTCAACTCTAAAACACAACTCAAACTTCAAACAAACAAAAAACTCTTTCAATTTTGCTACTCAAGGAAACATAAAACTCCAAACAAATACTGAACTCTATACTCACGAAAACAAGAATTTCTCCGTCTTTTTACACAAAGTACAGTTAATCACTTGTGACTCAATTTGCCAAACAGGTCCTAAGGCCCTAAGTTAGGATAACGAAGTTAATTTCTTAAATTGAGTGTATGTTACGCTTTATAAATTTGGAGATCTTTAATTTGAGATGGGAGTATGTTTTAAAGATTATCTCAACTTTAAATCCTTAATCAAGTAAGATGAAATTTGGATTTGTTAAGGCATAGTAACAGGTTATAATCCTTGCCCTGTTTGGGAATGGAGTTTGGTTTAGATTACCAGAGTTTCAAACTGTTATTGGAGTTTTAAAAAGTTTTCCTAAACTACTCCAAAATCCTAACTATGTCATATCTGAAGTTTAGTAAACTCTACCCGTCTCCACATTGAAGTTAAGAGAACCGCAGATTTACTAAATTTTAGTCCAACCAAACTTTTCTATATTCTATATTCCTTAATGAGTGAAGAAAACACTCATTGTCGAGTTTAGATAACTCTAAATAATATTTTGGAATTCAGATAACTTCAAAGGCAAACATTTTATTAGGGGTGCAACTGGGCCGGGTTGGGCGGGATTCTCATAAAATATATATTCGGTCCGAAAATTAAACCCTAAACCCGAAATTCGTCCGAACAGGTTTACAAACCGATATACCCAACATTCAATTTAGGGTTCGGACGGGTTTTGAGTTTTCAATGGCCGGGCCAGGTTCTATCGGGTTTTCGGTTTTACCCATTTATAACCATACTTCCAACACATCCAATTGCAAAATATTCATAATACACTACAAAATACCCTGCACTTAAACAAAGGAAAATTTAAAATTTAAAAAATATAGAATTAAATAAACCTAGAAAGCATTGATCATTTGGGAATTAAAATTATGTTTATAAAGATTCTATTGGTTTTAGAAGGGGTGTGGGCGGGGCCGGGTGGGCCGATTTGGACCTTAATCCAAACTCGCACCCGGATTTTGCAAACCCGGCCGAATGGTAATGGCGGATATTTTATACGAAAAACCCCAAAAGGTTGGGATGAGTCGGGTCGTGTTTGGGTTTAACCCCGCCCGTCTTTCACCCCTACACCGCTTCTTCCAAGTGGAGGCAAAGCCTTTTAAACGGGAGTTTGCATGGCCTCCGTCTCCACTCAAAAATAAACTCGGGTTTCCCAACTCCATTTCCAAACAGGTATCTCACAAGTGGAGTAATCCAAAACCAGAGATTGTACTTTATACTTATGTCTGCCTTTTTATGGAACCCCATGACACAAAATTATACAACTTGCTCCACTTGTTCAAAGTGTGACAAACAAACTTCAAGAAAATGAGAATTCAATCACATGTCAATTTTTGAGCCTGAAGGTGCTGGGAACCAATACAAATCTTTGAATAAAAGAATAATCTTACTATATCCTAATGTCTCAATCCCTCCACCTGAAAAAAGAAAAAAAAAATGCAAATATCATGCACGTGTGCTTGAAAAATATAAAAGAAAAAGAAATTAACTCAAATGGGAAGCTTCTTAGAACCCTTGGCATCATCTTTTTATCCAATTTCCAACCTCTACATGATACATTCATGCATCTCTTAGCCTATATATGCTATCCCAACTTCTCTTCTCCTTACACAACTACCTCAAGAACTAGTCCCTATATTTGGTAGTCAGAGTTTTCCTCGATTCGATATCGCTGCCTCGTCCAAGATGTTTAGCCATCTGCTGCATTTCGGCGCGTTTCAGGAAGAGCCGGCTAGCTCTGGGTTCGATTGGCATTTCAGCTTTGACCATAGCTTGCCTGCTGATTCTTCGACGTCGCTCGATTCCGCGGCATCGGTCGATTCGGCCATCCTTGACTCCATCCGTCACTACCTCCTCGACGAGGATCCCCTTCCGGGCCTTTATGGACTTCCCTTCAGCCCAGCCGACTCTGGCGACATGCTCATCCTCACCACCATCAACTCGCCGTTCGCTGACGAAAAGGCGTCAATCAACTCATTTGATGCAAAGTTTATGGTCCCTGCATGGGTCCGACCTTATAACTCGGAAGAAAACCCCGACACGGTGAAGTCTGAGCTGGTGCCTGAAAAGGCCAGGCATTATAGAGGGGTGAGGCGACGGCCATGGGGGAAGTTTGCGGCGGAGATAAGGGACCCCGCAAAGAACGGGGCCAGGGTTTGGTTAGGGACATTTGAGACCGCAGAGGACGCTGCACTGGCGTACGATCGAGCCGCATATCGCTTGCGAGGATCGCGTGCGATCTTGAATTTTCCTCTAAGGGTCGGAGAGCACGGTGCAGCAATCACGGAGTCGAAGAGGTCGAGTCCGGGGGCGATGGGGCCCATTTCTAAGAGGAGGAAGAGGGAGGGTGGCGCTATAGTGAGTGAGGCTCAGGCATTTAGATTGCCTGTGGCCGTTAAGGATGAGCTCTGAGTTGGATCATGCTTAAGAAAAATATCCCTGAAATAATAGGGTTTTTGACTAATTTCTCGATTCTTTAATTTGTAAAATATAGGAGGGATGCTCTTTTGTAAGTTAATTTATTGATTTCAAATGTACTGTGTTTTTTACTTATCTTTAGTTACTATGAATTAAAGTTGCAAAATTTTGATAGACATGATGACCCTTTTTAATTGAAAATTTTCACCATTAGAATTTATTTTCATAAAAAAATAGTCTGAATTCACGGAATCTCCATTATTGGTTGGAAAGAAAAATACAATCTGCCAAATCAGGCAGAGTACAATGGAAAGGTTGATGGGTTATTAGAATCTATGGTTGAGTGATTATGCGGTTGAGTGATGCATACCGCATATACGCCACAAAAACCGTCATACATGGCGGTATGGTTTTTCTAATAGGACAAAAGAGAGAAGAAGACACGGAATAATATGATGCAAAAAAAGTTAATATGATGCAAAAAAAGTTGATAGGAAATAGGAAACAAATTGGAAAATTTGAAATGCCGTTCTGTACTTTGTTAATTACTAAAACAACCCTTCATTCTTCTTATTTACTTAAAAGACCCCTCATACATTTAAATTGCACTAAAAAGACCGCCTTGTTGGTTTTCCATCCAAAGTTAATGTGGAGATGGAGCTGAAACTTGAGCTTGAATCGCTCTCTTATATTTAGGCAGGCTGTTCTCCAAGAAAGAACCCAAATTCTCGTTTAATTGAAAATTGTGATTTAACGCAACTGAAGAATCGCTCCTTTCGAATGAGTCTATTCACTAACTAGAAATTTGCAATTGAAGGAACAACGGCATTCAACAAAAGCTCGTTGCTGGAGAAGTTTGAAAAAGACGAGCCAGTTTTCATTATCAATTTGAGAAATTTTTGATGAAATCTAAGCCTAAAGTTAATTTAGAGGAAAAGTTAAGAATTTTAGGAGAAGAAGGCTGTGATGTATTAAAATCCTAATCTCATACTCACCGCTAATCTCCTAGAAGATGCTAAAAAGATTGTTTTGTTGGCATGTCGGTTTTTTTTTATAGTGCAATTTAGTAATTAACGAAGTATTATGGGTTTTTTTTAGTAATCAGCTATGTATGAAAGGGCTTTTTAGTAAAATAAACCTAACTTTTATAGTTATAAAAAATGAAATACATCAAAAAGCATTTCTTTAAGAAGATAGCTAGAGAATTAAAGGAGCTCTTTCTCTAATTTTTTGCTGAAAAATTGTTTTGTCTTGTTGGAGTACTTAAATTTATTAGTTGAGCAAACATAGAGCTCAGCACAATGTTATATATTTCGTAATTGTGCTCCCATTGCGTAAAATAGGCTTCTAAAGGTGCTTTCAGGTTCCAAAAATGAACTTTGATTGTGTGATTGGCCATGCGGCTCAATTTTATGTGTCCAGAGAAGGCATATCACATAAAGGGAGCGACAGTGACCTTTACATTTCGGTCCCATGTAAATCCATCCATTATTTTTCCATCGAAAGTTATATTAACGATTGCTGAATATTTAAGGATATGTCTCCAAGCAATTCCATCTCTATATCCAATCACCGGTCTGATAGACCCAATGGAACCTATCGGGTTAGTAAAAAAAAAAGAGTTTTTCTGACCTAAAAAGGACCTAAAAGCAACAAATATTTCCTTATATAAACAATGCAAACAAAATTAATTTAAAAGCAAAAGATCAAACAATAAAATTTGGGACGAGGAAAGAGGTTGGTTGTTGTTGATGTTTGATGGAACAAAGAAAGCGGCAGCATGCGCATCAATCTCACACGTGGAACGAAGAAGACAAAAAAGTTACATCCATGAGAGAAACTTTGGGTCATCATCGGAGACCTTATATATATTATTGACTTTGTCTAAATTTGCCATTCCATTCAATTCAACATCTAATAGACTTAATTTGGGTTTGTCTTGGTCAAAATTGGAAATTTTGTTGCTAATGTAGCCGTCAAATAAGAGTAGTATTTTTACTACCGGCGCGGTGTAATTCATGTAGGCTACATGAATTTCTATTAGATACAAGATGGGTCATGTTATTCACTACCTACATATTTATATTGTATGATCAATATTATATCTAATAAAAATTCATGTATTTTTTTTGCTTGCATATTCAAAAGTGGAAGAATGGGTGAAGGCATGCATGTATTAGATGTGGGATTCGATGTGACAAATTGTGAGTGTCAAGCAACCCCACTTCCACAGATTCCGTTCCAACAGACGTCATCAATTCAGACCAAGAATATTTGGTAACAACACTTGTAAGAATTAATGATCACTTGAAAAATGTTCTCTCATATTGCGTGCGTGCTTCATATACCATGCTTTAGCATTTTGACATATGAGATATATATTATTGACTCAAATGACAAATTAATAACTGGTTGTGTAGTCGTGCATTTAACTGGAACCAAATTTTTCTAAGTGGAAGAATGGATGAACATATATATATATATATATATATATATATATATATATATATTCGAGGTAGACACTACTACAAATGTGCCCAACGGTAACGGAATATTGATAGCAGTTCCAACCGCAACCAATTACTCGTAACGGGTATCATTGAATTGGTAGTGGTTGAAACTGTTACCAATACTAATATATGGCGGACCCCACAACTCTTTCATTCTAAATTCCCCATTTCTTCCTTAAATTTTCACCGACAATCTTTTTCCCTTCTCTATCTTTTTCCCCCCTCTATGAAAACTTAGAGCGAAATTGCCCGTGCCTTAGCTCGAGTCTCCGCCGTCTCTCCTCGCCCCCTTGGCCACCACCTTGCCTCCTTTGCCTCTGCCTCGCCTCCGTGGCTGCCGACTAGCCTCTTAGCCGTCTTAGCCGCTGCCGCTCGACTTCGTCGCCGCCGCTCGAAACTTGCTCTGCTCGTTGAAGGTCGTCTAAAGGTAAACCTAGATCTCTCTCTCCGGCACGTGAATAGGGCGGCGACGCTCAGGGCCGGGATCATGGCCTCGGCGGTGGGTTCCGTCTTCCCCGACTTCATCGATCAAGCTGCATGTCACCCGCTTCCCAAAAGAACAGTAACGGTTACGTGATAAGCCCGCGACGTATTTATTCCGAGAAGTACCTTTCTCGAAATGAATACGCTAAACATTTATAAGCAATATAAAATATAACAAGGGTAAACAATAGAATGCAATCTAACAGTTAATTATTACATTCAAAATTCCAAAGGGTTCAATATATAACAGGATGTCCAAAATACAAGAAATGATAACATGAATAAGCCTTAAATAAGAGGCATACAGAATGTAAAGCGGGAAAGGAAACCAGTCATCCGCTTGTAATGCAAGGTGATTGTACTCCTCTTCCGTTGCTTCTCTCTCCTTTGTCTCAAGGTCACTTGACGAACATTCCAAGAATAGAAAGAAAACAGTGTGGAATGCCCGTCAACAAATTTGCGTTCGGTAAGTCTCCAAAAGAGATGTAAATTATATATAAAAAAAGTGCAAGGCGATATGTAATATGGTATGAAATGGAAAATCGTGAGCATGTGAATAAGTATGACATGATAGTGTACATGGCAATCTAAATGATACATGAACATGCCAATATGGTATAACATTTGTTGGTTAACGTTAGCATGCAATAAATGAAAGTGCTGAGCATGAATAGAAAATACAATGTGTCCTAGAGGGGTCTTTATAAGGTAAACTATCATAACGACAGTTCAAGAGTGAATGTCAATCAATCGCAAGAGTATTCTCGAACCCAAGATTGTAATTCAGGGGCAAGAAATCACGGGCCCGAATCAAGTGTTAGAAACGGGATTTCAATTGTCATTGAATTATTTTAACCCAATAGGCTGTAATCCAGGAGTAAAAAAGCACGGGCCCTCATGATTGTAAATTGTGTTAGTATTCATGGAGTCATGTATTAGGGGGACTTCTGAGATTTCGTTGTATTCACACTCAAACTAGCCCAACACCCCGTGTAATTAATCTATAGTTAACGTCACATGTCTTGCCCCAAAATCATGAATGCATAAGAGAGAGAGAGTGCACATTCAGATTTCAAGTTGAGTTCATGTCAATTGCTTGTATTCATGTCAAGAGCAAGTATTCATGTCAATATTTGTATTCATGTTTCTAGGAAAATCGAGTCGAGCATGTAGTAGGGTGTTCATACAATTCATATAGATAGGAAATGAATATTGCATATCTTGAGATGAGTTAAGTGTCGTAAGTAGGTATTTACATAATTCATGTAGCTATAGTAACTAAGAAGTCACATGTTATGAGTTAAAGTATAATATTAGATTACATGTCAGATATTGATTCAATATAAATATCAGTTTGAGACAGCCCACAAGTCATTCTATAATCATGTTTTGGGTCTCTGGTTGAATGAGACGGCTCAAAATGTTCTTGAGCCGGCTCGACACAATCTTGAGATGGCTCAACAATGTATGAGAAGTCATATGTTTTCTCTATTTTCATGAGACGGCTCACGATTATGTATATGCCGGCTCGACCATGACTTGAGACGGCTCACGCCATGTCAAAAATGGATTTTACCTTCTGGGTATATGAGACGGCTCATGTTTTGTTGAGTCGGCTCAAATCCTGTTCGTTCAGATGATCAGATTCTGATATTCAGTTATATTTCGCATGACGATGTGGTGTAAATTTATGCTCATTTCACGGTGTCATATGTGTGTGTGTGCGCGCGCGCGCGCACGTGTTTCTAGATATATAGTATGTATAAGTTGTCATTAATATGGTAGGCAATTAGGTGATTAATAATTTTACCAAGAATAACAATTAAATTTAACAAATTCATATATAACCAAATTTACCCATTAAAAATTATATTTCATTAAGGATTTCTACGAAATAAGTGAAAGGTTACGCTAGTGCCCCGGCCAACTACCGTGACCAAATGCGGAATAAATTTTTTTTTAACGATTAGAACATGACACTAGAATAACTTTTAATCCGGATCTTACCATAAACCTAACTAACTAAATAAAGAGAGCTATCTACTATGATGAAGAAATCTCACCAAACGAACCAAGTATTTCGGTCTTCTTTTTTCATCTTTAGCTCCAAGTGGCCACCTTAAATATGCTTGATCTTCTTTTCCCGCTCCATCGGTTCTCCGGGATTGAGCTTGTTCTCCGGTCCTCCTTTGTCGTAGATGATCTATCTGAGGGATATGATCCATGGCTCTAACTCCTCACAATATGTCAAGTGAAGCAACTAGAGAACTTGGGTTGCTAAACCAAGTAGTCTAGGATGTAGTGTGAAGATCTAAGTGTTTGCTATCTCTTTCTTGCCTCTTCACTTGTTTCTCAACTCATGAGAAGGGTAGTGAAGAGGAAGATGATGAAGGTAGAGGAAACTCAAGAGGAGGGAGGAGATCAAGAGAAATGGGAGCTCAAGAAAATAATGAAGCATCCATGAGAGAGAAAATCCACACAAAGGTTTTGGGTATGAATTTCTTGAATAAACAATCAACAACCATACTTCAATAGTAACTCCAAATGAATTAAAAATTCATTTGTTAAATATTGAAGCATGGTTATCTCCATTCCTCCCATACCTCACACTTTACACCTCATTTTCCATTTATCAAATAAATGGAAAAAGCATAATGAGGTGGCCACCTTCTAGAAGGTAATCTGTAAAAAATACGGATTACAGTCTATTGTATATACATACCTGCATTCGGATAAAAACACGAATGCCCAAAGAGATAGAAAAACACGAAGAACGTAATACTAGAATATACATATCGAAATACATATATGCAAACTATTAAATCAATACCTGATTTAATAATCCGGCTCAAACCCGAGCTGGCTAGTATTGCCAACTGTCCGATCGAAAGTCCGAGTACAAAGTACATCAATCAATCGAGACCCTGCACGTATCCAATACGGCTACTACATCATTTCACCTGAACCAGGAAAACCCTCTGTGTGGGACTCTAAAGACTAGACAGTACGCCGGCAGTGAGTTACTGGATAAATCCATAACCACAAGCACGTCATGTAATGTTTTGAAAATCGTTTCAGTGAAATTTCGGAAAAATCGGTAAAATAAGGGGGTTTTCTGTAAAAAAAGTCAAAATACAAATATCTTTATCATAAAATTAAATATACATATTCTAACTATGTAATTGCTAGTATTTGGTGTTTATTGAGCCACTGGTGAAATTTCAAATTTTCTGAAAATTTTTCCGAAATTAATTATTTTAATATTTTTTTAGCTGTTAAAAATACATTAAATTAGCGATAAATACAAATTTGAATGAGCTAATTATAAACTTTAGAATCATGAAAACTAAAATCTAGTTAGTAATATAAATATTTAGCAATTTATTTCAAGTTCTAGTTGGTTATAATCAAAGGAAATTAAAATTTAATTAAATTGAACTAAAACTTGCAATTTGGTAACTTGAGGGGTTCTTTTTGCATGGAATTTTCTTTACAACCTCACACACATCCTTACCCACTAATATGGCCGGCCCCACCACCACCTTAGCAGCATGCCACTCCCTCCCCCCTCCTTTGCCTTCAATTCATGTGAAGGAAATGGTGTAAAAAGGGTTTTTTATATATATTAAAAGGGTAGGGGTATTATGGTAATTTGTGAGGGCTTTGACCATGGAATTTCCACACAAATCCCCTCACCTCTCCCTCTCCTCTCCTCTGGCCGAAATTCTGCACCTCATTCCCCCCATTTCACCACCTTATCTCATCTCCAAAATCCTTCAAAAACTTCTTCAAAAATCCAATTTAAACTTCACTAAACTCAAATCCAAGTTCTACCCATTATTTCTTTGCCCAAGATAGCATGGATCTTGGAGGAAATTTGGCATTTTGGAGGCTATGATCTTCATATTGATCTCTTGATCATGAGGTATAAAGATTCATCCATATTTGTTAGTTGTTAGTTGAATGTTTAAATCAAACTTAATTAGGTGTTTTAAAAGAAAAAAATAAAGGGGTTTTGAATTCAAGTTTGGAAATTCAAGTGGATGGTTTTAGATTATAGTCAGGGTTTTGTTGTGTGATTATGGTTGCAAGTGGAATTCATCATTTTGTGGAATGTGAAAAATAATCAAATTGTTAGTTTGCAAATTGTTATATGTTAATTGTCCTAATTATGTTTGTTTTGCAAACTAGATTTTTGTAATTAATATAAAGAGTGAGATTAAAATCTAGTTAATGGTTGTGTGGCTTAGTTAACATGTTTTAATGAGAATTATGGCCACTAGAATTGTTAAAATATTTAAAGTTGATTAAAACCCAAGTTTTGAGCTAAAATGGAAACTTGTGCTAATTTTGTTAACTAGGTTTTGTAAATATATATATTTTGAGGAGAAAAAATTATTGGAATGGTTTATATGACTTGGTTATGATATTGAGTGGATATTGCGGCCGCTAGATTTGTTTAAACGCCGAGTTTTGTACTAAAACGGGTAATTTTGCTTGCTAGATTTTCGGAAAAATAGCTTTTAAAGTGAGTTTGAGGTTTTTTGTGAATTTTAACCTATTTTATGTTATAATTAGTGCTTGTGAATGCGCAAATGAGTGTGTTTGGGTTTTTCTCGATGGTTTGGCGTTTGTACGCCGACGTCGAGGGTTTTTGGGTTGATTTGTGAAAGCAACCATAGGTTTTGACCTATGTGGGATTCGTGTGTCGTTTTGGTTGTGAGTCGGATTTTAATGCGATATGGTGCGTTATGATATGTAGGTACCCCATGTGGACTTCGAGACGACAAGCAAGCACATGGCGACGTCGGCACCGGCGAGCGAGGACCAGGTGAGTAGATTTATATCTACAGGGAGAAGTCGGGTGGATGGCGTATAGCACCCCCGCAGTTCGTGGTGATGTATACGAATACGTATACACACACATATATTGATTATATATTGTTGAGTTTATTGATGATAAAGATAGATTTTAGGTGTGATTGGATAGGTTTAGTGTTGCGAGACCCTAGAGTAGAGGTTGCACCACATTTACACACACACCCATACTTGCATACATTCTTCTTTCATATGTGCTTATATGGGGTTATATTGTTATGTGTTCACATGGGTATGGGACAATGTGTTCACATACTGGATTTGTGGATAGTATTGGGATTTGAAATGAGTCGATAAGATTTGATTGAGACCACGAGAACGGTGATATGGCAGGATTCGTACTTGAGATACGTCCTGATGTTATAGCGGATCTTGGGACGACGATACATGTGAATAGTGTTATATATTGAATGGTTGACATGTGATCGTGATATGAGATAAGATATGTTAAGATATTCATAATAGGTCGCATTAGGCGATGTATACCTCTTTATGACGATATTTGATGATGATATCAGTTTGTATGAGGCTGTAAATCAGCAGTCAGATCATGATTTGATTGATGATATTAGTATTGTACTAGACGTAGATCAGTACCCCGGATTATGATCTTTGATAAAGAGGATACCAAATGATTAAATTAATGAAGGTGATATGGACCTGTACCCAGATTTGGGATGCCGTACGACGGATTTACGTACGAGCTATATATTGATATTTGATCCGCACTCTTGACTTGGGAATATTTGATTATAGATATGGTATCGGATGTGATATTATCGAGGCGGGATCACCGACTATATATATATATATATACATATGTATCGACTCAGATGTTAGGCGGTTTCCTTACCTTCAGTTAGCCTGTTAGCTCAGCCCTATAGTTTAGTGTAGCTGTATGACTCATATTACATTAAATGCAGATTTGTTTTCATTGTGTCTAGTATTTAGCTCCCGCTCATTATTGCTGTTCGCTCCGCATAGCATGCTTATATTATGATTCATATCCTGTTATTGATATCATGCTGTTAGGACACCAGCACCATTACCGATGACGCGAATGTACCACGTACACTTACCTGCCGGCTCAAACACATCTTCATCGGTAATTGCCATGTCACGAACACTTTAGAAAATACTATTTCATTGGCATAGGTTGTTAGCTAATAGTTTAGACATGATATTAGTGTACTTGCCTTATATGCTAGTTTAGACATTGTAGTTATTGCCTGCTATTTCCTGCATGTTATTATTCACTGTTGTGTCGCATTCATGAATTTTCATGCCTATATTCACTGTTTACATGCTATTGATGACTTGGATTCGGATTTCATGAGATTTCTTGGATTTGGAGGAAAACCGCAAGAACATAAATAAACCTTTTCTCTCTTTTTAAATAAAAAGTGCGGTTTTTCCATGATGTATGAGTCGTCCACCATGAGTTTGCTGATGGATTTCGAGACCCGATTCGAGGAGACGGATGAACCCGGTGCGGTACCCCGGGGCAAGAAGATCGCAGATGATGGCGTTGAGCCTGGCAGGGGAGCACTACCGACCGGTGATATTACCCGACGTGTCGGATATCCGGAGGATACCGTCGTGGTCTTGAGATTGATGGTAGGGGCCGGTCTGGACTGACGACGCCCTAGATAATGAGATTGAGACATAGAGAGATATTTGAGATATTGAGGTACAAAGATTGCGACACAGAGATATCGGGATATTTGGATATTTATTTTGTGTCGATACTAGGCACTGTTTATGCTGATTTCATTATGATACCTCGTTTTAAAAGATACAAAAATCTCACTAATTTTTGGAAGCTGTTTTCTTCAGTACATGCATTCTGTTTCATGCATTCATACATCATCCATATGATATATATTGCAACCTGAGATACTGACACGGGTACATGGGATTACACTTGGGTTAGACTTTTACCCTAGCCATTGTTATAGGCTGCTGGTTATATATTTGAGGATATATTCTGATTATTGACCTAGGATTGCGTTGTTCATGCGATTTCTGTTCGTAGATGTTTTTCTACTCACGAGTTGGCAACTCACCCCCGTTGTGCCACAGTTCTTAAAGGTTTTGCCGTACAGGTTTCATTACGGTTTTGCTGGCACTGCTTCTTTCGGGTGACTTGCTAGTAGGTGGGTTTATTGGTATCGTACCCATCATATTACTTTGTATAATATTATTCAGTTGTATCTAGTAAATTCCATCAACCAAACATGTATTTATTTTTGAGATAGAGACCAGTGATATTATTCATTCGACCTTAGAGTCGCGCGTTATATTTCTGTAGATTTCTTGTTGTTTTGAGTTTCTTTTTGAGTTTTGATCTTCGCTCTTGGCATTGTATATTATATTACTTGTGTGGTTGTGACCGTCGATTGACGAAGAGCTAGCTCCCGCTTGGGGATGCCTTTTATTGATTTCGTATACTATTCATGTTGTATCCCGTTTGGGGGCCAGTATTTACAAAGGAGACTCTGCCGAAATTTTCAGGAAATATTTGATGTTTTTAAAAACGCATAATTCGGCTTATGCTATTAAAATACTCGATTTAAATTGGTTTTTCTTCACTCTACTACTTTTCTTGGTTTGGATTTCTGGGTTTTCGGCTTACTTAGATTACGTACGCCTCGAGACGTTTCGTAGTTTAAGTGCCGGTCATGTTCCGTACTTTCGGGACGTGACAAAGTTGGTATCAGAGCGTTAGGTTTTACCTTCGGAGCGTAGGATGACCCTTGGTTGATGGAATAAGTGACTAATGTAGAGTGACGTACCGTGGGTATGTTCTGCGGCATACTTACGATACGCTACTCCACTTAAGAAGTCTTAGGATGTACATTTCTTTATTCAGTATTATATTCATTCCTGATCTAGCCTCATCGGTATCAGTTATGGTTTGCTGCCACGATTACGGGCAGGGAGAGCTACGGCTAGAGTTGCGGTCAGCACGAGCTCGTCACGAACGAGGACTGACCAGGGCGTGATTCCAGGGACATACGATTGCATTGAGAGGGGTCGTCTGATTGTGTTTTCACGCTATGAGCGTTTGACAGATCGCTTTTACGAGATTTCTCGGATGTGCCGATCAGTACCAAAGGATCGAACCAATGATAGAGGCCAGCCAGATTTTGATGACCGTTGGCGTATTGCTTACTCCTGATGATTGAGGCACTGTTCAGCGTGCAGACGAGTGAGCTAGTCATTGCTGCGAACGACGAGATATTGCCCCAGATGTTGGAGCTATTGTAGTACGAGTTGTACTAAGAGATGATAGAAGGTCGCTAGTCACCGAGGATGAATGACTAGGACATGTTGTTCGTTCGCTACCCCGATGCGAGGTCATCAGATAGATTGATTCCAGCTAGAGACGACTTCACGCGGAGACGTTGAGAGTTGACAGAGACGATCGAATGTCAGAAACCTATTATTCCAAGTTTAAAGTATTCGGAAGAGCATGCAGGCAATTCTATGGACCCTCTAGAAGAATGAAACCCTAACTCGACTTAATGGCCATGTGAAAGCCTTTGAACCTTAGGGTTTGCGGCAGTTCCGCGACGCCATTAGTGAGGCTTGGGTTTGCCCATCTACGGCTGGACCATCAATGCTGTGGTAGGTACTCGATACTGTTAAACTGTACCCAAGATGTTGAGCTCTTGGGGGATTATGAAGTTTTGACAAATCGATCGGATGGTTCGACTTCATTCGGATGCTAGGTAGTGAGATGCATTCTTGGGAGACTCTAGATACGAGGATAGCCGTTGGAGCTCAGTCCATGCAGCCACGACGAGACGAGTCTGAAGCAGTCGACATTAGAGAAAAGTGGAGTAAGAGGTTCGTACGAGGTCTTGATGAGACGACATTCCACTCCGCCGACATCAGAGATGCGATACGCATGCCGAGGCATTGTACTTGGATATACCTTCCAGAAAGAGTCGTGATGAGTATGTAGCCGTTCTGGAACGAGAACGGATCTAGTAAGGGACGATGACTTTCGGACAGTTCGACAGAGACGAGATTTGGGAGAGATCTCAACAGGACCTTTCTGGGATGAATTACGAGAAGACTTGGACCCAGGAGTGGTCATGTTATGCACACTGGCAGGCCAGAGTTCAGGATCGTCGACGAGACATGCTATGAGTGACCACGCCAGTTGACCAGAGATTCTTGGAGGATGTGCTTGAGCGGGACTATCCGCCATACTTGATTTTGGTATTTTGTGCGATATATTCGCATGATTTGGTTTTGATGATTGAGTTCATGATATCGTTTTCATGCGCCACGGTTGCACCTACTGAGTATTTACGATATTTGCACAGTTGTTGCACTTGAGATAGTTTTCGTGCCTTGGTTTCTCATGTTTGTGATTATATGGATTTCATACAGTTGAGTTGATTTGTGCGTATATACGCATACGATTTGGGTTTTGCATTCGGTATAGTTCACATATGCTTGCAGTGCAGTGATACGCATTTTGTGCACTTAGATGCACTGGACTTCGATTTCGATTGTGATGCTCGATATTGGTTTTGTGCACCTTGTGCACCTGATTGGATTTTGCGCATGTTCGGCGCTTGATATTGGATTTCATGATTTCGTGCACGATGGATGCACCTGATTTGGATTTTCGTGCATGTTGGGCACATGTTTTGAGATGCGATTTTGGTGCACACCAGATGTACTAAATCGAGATTCTTCGTGCATGTCAGATGCGCCTGTCTTTGCTGTCAGACACACACGTTGCCTATGACAGATGTTGTGTGCACACCCGATACACTTAGATGTTGTTTCTGTGCGCATGTATGACACATATATGGATTTTGATTTCCGTGCGCACCGGACGCACGTAGTATTCATATGCATATTTTGGGATTGATTTCTTATAGAGCAGTAAGTTTTTATGATATTCGCTATGTGTTTTCGTACTGCGCAGGACTAGTCAGAGGACAGTACCTGAATATATTTTGCATGCATTGATAGCTATCGAAGGGAATTCCAAAAAGCGAGCTATAGTTTCAGTATTTACCTACGTGTCTGATATGACACGAAACGTTTAAAACAAGAAAACCCTTCTAAATTGTTTTCCAAAACGGTGGAACGTACATTTTAAACAAAAAGTATATATGTATATGGTTATTTTCTTATGATAGACGTTCGCCACTGTGCAGTGTTATGCGCATTGCACAGCGACTTTAAGAGATTTGGCATACATTCCCTTCAGATATTTACATATATAGATTTGATATTTACGTGTATAGTTTCGAGTTATATCATATTGGTTTTGTATTGGATTTGACATTTGTGTCTTTACCATGACTCCGATGATTGCGGGATGCTTGACGAAGTTTTGATTTTGAGTTATATGCTCATTTTTCATGCGCATGTGCTGCACTACGATTTGTTTTATGTATTTATGATTTCGGAGCCCCGACGACTTGATAGTTTTGCTTATGTTTTAGTATTTGGGGGGAGTTTTAATTTAAATTCGGGGACCGAATTTCTTTAAGGGGGGAAGATTGTAACGTTTTGAAAATCGTTTCGGTGAAATTTCAGAAAAATCGGTAAAATAAAGGGGTTTCTGTAAAAAAGTCAAAATGCAAATATCTTTATTATAAAATTAAATATACATATTCTAACTATGTAATTGCTAGTATTTGGTGTTTATTGAGCCACTGGTGAAATTTCAAATTTTCTGAAATTTTTTCCGAAATTAATTATTTTAATATTTTTTTTAGCTGTTAAAAATACATTAAATTAGCGATAAATACAAATTTGAATGAGCTAATTATAAACTTTAGAATCATGAAAACTAAAATCTAGTTAGTAATATAAATATTTAGCAATTTATTTCAAGTTCTAGTTGGTTATAATCAAAGGAAATTAAAATTTAATTAAATTGAACTAAAACTTGCAATTTGGTAACTTGAGGGGTTCTTTTTGCATGGAATTTTCTTTACAACCTCACACACATCCTTACCCACTCACATGGCCGGCCCCACCACCACCTTAGCAGCATGCCACTCCCTCCCCCCTCCTTTGCCTTCAATTCATGTGAAGGAAATGGTGTAAAAAGGGTTTTTTATATATATTAAAAGGGTAAGGGTATTATGGTAATTTGTGAGGGCTTTGACCTTAGAATTTCCACACAAATCCCCTCACCTCTCCCTCTCCTCTCCTCTGGCCGAAATTCTGCACCTCATTCCCCCCATTTCACCACCTTATCTCATCTCCAAAATCCTTCAAAAACTTCTTCAAAAATCCAATTTAAACTTCACTAAACTCAAATCCAAGTTCTACCCATTATTTCTTTGCCCAAACTAGTATGGATCTTGGAGGAAATTTAGCATGTTGGAGGCTATGATCTTCATGTTGATCTCTTGATCATGAGGTATAAAGATTCATCCATATTTGTTAGTTGTTAGTTGAATGTTTAAATCAAACTTAATTAGGTGTTTTAAAAGAAAAAAATAAAGGGGTTTTGAATTCAAGTTTGGAAATTCAAGTGGATGGTTTTAGATTATAGTCAGGGTTTTGTTGTGTGATTATGGTTGCAAGTGGAATTCATCATTTTGTGGAATGTGAAACATAATCAAATTGTTAGTTTGCAAATTGTTATATGTTAATTGTCCTAATTATGTTTGTTTTGCAAACTAGATTTTTGTAATTAATATAAAGAGTGAGATTAAAATCTAGTTAATGGTTGTGTGGCTTAGTTAACATGTTTTAATGAGAATTATGGCCACTAGAATTGTTAAAATATTTAAAGTTGATTAAAACCCAAGTTTTGAGCTAAAATGGAAAATTGTGCTAATTTTGTTAACTAGGTTTTGTAAATATATATATTTTGAGGAGAAAAAATTATTGGAATGGTTTATATGACTTGGTTATGATATTGAGTGGATATTGCGGCCGCTAGATTTGTTTAAACGCCGAGTTTTGTACTAAAACGGGTAATTTTGCTTGCTAGATTTTCGGAAAAATAGCTTTTAAAGTGAGTTTGAGGTTTTTTGTGAATTTTAATCTATTTTATGTTATAATTAGTGCTTGTGAATGCGCAAATGAGTGTGTTTGGGTTTTTCTCGATGGTTTGGCGTTTGTACGCCGACGTCG
Organism: Agapanthus africanus; assembly: GCA_030015575.1. NCBI lineage: Eukaryota > Viridiplantae > Streptophyta > Magnoliopsida > Asparagales > Amaryllidaceae > Agapanthus > Agapanthus africanus. The sequence continues at coordinate 53,991,624 of CM057347.1, forward strand.
AGGGTTTTTGGGTTGATTTGTGAAAGCAACCATAGGTTTTGACCTATGTGGGATTCGTGTGTCGTTTTGGTCGTGAGTCGGATTTTAATGCGATACGGTGCGTTATGATATGTAGGTATCCCATGTGGACTTCGAGACGACAAGCAAGCGCATGGCGACGTCGGCACCGGCGAGCGAGGACCAGGTGAGTAGATTTATATCTACAGGGAGAAGTCGGGTGGATGGCGTATAGCACCCCCGCAGTTCGTGGTGATGTATACGAATACGTATACACACATATATATTGATTATATATTGTTGAGTTTATTGATGATAAAGATAGATTTTAGGTGTGACTGGATAGGTTTAGTGTTGAGAGACCCTAGAGTAGAGGTTGCACCACATTTACACACACACCCATACTTGCATACATTCTTCTTTCATATGTACTTATATGGGGTTATATTGTTATGTGTTCACTTGGGTATGGGACAATGTGTTCACATACTGGATTTGTGGATAGTATTGGGATTTGAGATGAGTCGATAAGATTTGATTGAGACTACGAGAACGGTGATATGGCAGGATTCGTACTTGAGATACATCCTGATGTTATAGCGGATCTTGGGACGACGATACATGTGAATAGTATTATATATTGAATGGTTGACATGTGATCGTGATATGAGATAAGATATGTTAAGATATTCATAATAGGTCGCATTAGGCGATGTATACCTCTTTATGACGATATTTGATGATGATATCAGTTTGTATGAGGCTGTAAATCAGCAGTCAGATAATGATTTGATTGATGATCTTAGTATTGTACTAGACGTAGATCAGTACCCCGGATTATGATCTTTGATAAAGAGGATACCAGATGATTAAATTAATGAAGGTGATATGGACCCGTACCCAGATTTAGGATGCCGTATGACGGATTTACGTACGAGCTATATATTGATATTTGATCCGCACTCTTGACTTGGGAATATTTGATTATAGATATGGTATCGGATGTGATATTATCGAGGCGGGATCACCGACTATATATATATACACATATGTATCGACTCAGATGTTAGGCGGTTTCCTTACCTTCACTTAGCCTGTTAACTCAGCCCTATAGTTTAGTGTAGCTGTATGACTCATATTACATTAAATGCAGATTTGTTTTCATTGTGTCTAGTATTTAGCTCCCTCTCATTATTGTTGTTCGCTCCGCATCGCATGCTTATATTATGATTCATATCCTGTTATTGATATCATGCTGTTAGGACACCAGCACCATTACCGATGACGCGAATGTACCACGTACACTTACCTGCCGACTCACACACATTTTCATTGGTAATTGCCATGTCACGAACACTTTAGAAAATACTATTTCATTGACATAGGTTGTTAGCTAATAGTTTAGACATGATATTAGTGTACTTGCCTTATATGCTAGTTCAGACATTGTAGTTATTGCCTGCTACTTCCTGTATGTTATTATTCACTGTTGTGTCGCATTCATGGATTTTCATGCCTATATTCACTGTTTACATGCTATTGATGACTTGGATTCGGATTTCACGAGATTTCTTGGATTTGTAGGAAAACCGCAAGAACATAAATAAACCTTTTCTCTCTTTTTAAATAAAAAGTGCGGTTTTTCCATGATGTATGAGTCGTCCACCATGAGTTTGCTGATGGATTTTGAGACCCGATTCGAGGAGACGGATGAACTGTTTCGGGTACATGGTGGACCCGGTGCGGTACCCCGGGGCAAGAAGATCGCAGATGATGGCGTTGGGCCTGGCAGGGGAGCACTACCGACCAGTGATATTTCCCGACGCGTCGGATATCCGGAGGATACCGTCGTGGCCTTGAGATTGATTGTAGGGGCCGGTCTGGATTGACGGCGCCCTAGATAGTGAGATTAAGACATACAGAGATATTTGAGATATTGAGGTTCAGAGATTGCGACACAGAGATATCGAGATATTTGGATATTTATTTTGTGTCGATGCTAGGCACTGTTTATGCTGATTTCATTATGATACGTCGTTTTAAAAAGATACTGAAATCTCACTAATTTTTGGAAGCGGTTTTCTTCAGTACATGCATTCTGTTTCATGCATTCATACATCATTCATATGATATATATTGTTATCTGAGACACTGACACGGGCACATGGGATTACACTTGGATTAGACTTTTACCCTAACCATTGTTATAGCCTGCTGGTTATATATTTGAGGATATATTATGATTGTTGAGCTAGGATTGCGTTGTTCATGCTATTTCTGTTCGTAGATGTTTTTCTACTCACGAGTTGGCAACTCACCCCCGTTGTGCCACAGTTCTTGCAGGTTTTGCCGTACAGGTTTCATTACGGTTTTGCTGGCACTGCTTCTTTCGTGTGACTTGCTAGTAGGTAGGTTTATTGGTATCGTACCCATCATATTACTTTTTATAATATTATTCAGTTGTATCTAGTAAATTCCATCAACCAAACATGTATTTATTTTTGAGATAGAGACCAGTGATGTTATTCATTCGACCTTAGAGTCGCGCGTTATATTTCTGTAGATTTCTTGTTGTTTTGAGTTTCCTTTTGAGTTTTGATCCTCGCTCTTGGCGTTGTATATTATATTGCTTGTGTGGTTGTGACCGTCGATTGACGAAGAGTTAGCTCCCGCTTGGGGATGCCTTTTATTGATTTCGTATACTATTTATGTTGTATCCCGTTTGGGGGCCAGTATTTACAAAGGAGACTCTGCCGAAATTTTCAGGAAATATTTGATGTTTTTAAAAATGCATAATTCGGCTTATGCTATTAAAACTACTTGATTTAAATTGGTTTTTCTTCACTCTACTACTTTTCTTGGTTTGGATTTCTGAGTTTTCGGCTTACTTAGATTACGTACGCCTCGAGACGTTTCGTAGTTTAAGTGCCGGTCATGTTCCGTACTTTCGGGACGTAACACGTCAGTGGCACTAGTTGTACGTAACGGTTACCCGGCTACCCGTCGAAAAGAAAAGCCGACGAGCAAACTCATCCGGATCCTTACTGAGCCTATCTGTGACAATCTCCGTACAGTCCGGTCTCTTCGTCTGAGAGTATCACATACCGGGTCTAGGAGTGGTAAACGTCAGACCCTGATAACCTGGTAATTCGTGCTGATGCGGCTCAGGACCAATCCGGGAAGCTACTGATCAGCCCATCAGTAAATCCCAACTGCCTTGGCCAAGGTCTTATGGTCTTGACCAATCGAACACAGTGCGATATCGACTCCCTATACCGGGAGAGACGAGTCCCCGACAATCGCTCACTGCCTCCATGTGGCTCGTGACTGTACCCAACCAAAACCTGTTTGTACGACTCAGTAGAGCCGTGGTAGGGTAGTGATCAAAATACAGTGGGAACCCACACGAGACAAATGCCGATCTCAGGTCTAAAGACTAAACTGTACCCATGTCACCTGAGAACTTCCACCTGACGATAGGTATAGTACCATATGGAAGTTCTCTGCGAGTCCGTCCGGTGTATTCACCCCCAGTGAGCACCTGTATACGATCTTTGGTCTAAAGACCAATGGTTGCGGGACCAAATCATCGCCCCTCGTCGGAGTCTAGAAATGTATACACTAGTCTACTCTGGAATATCGATGCCCAGTCTCGATACTCCCACGACTAGGGACCATTTAAGGATGTGCGTACCGACTACCCAGCTCCCATAAGTATGATCTCCATCACAACGCAGGTAGTCTAGCATTGATCCTACGGGTTTTATCAACATATATAAAAAATATGTAATAGCAAGTAAAACATACACATGTTAAGATAAAATCAAACCAAATAACGTACTATCATATCGAGCAAGACTGTCCTGTACATATACATGTCCAAGCATCCATATGTATACATATACAATAATGGCCTCTAGGGCATACATATCCAACAATCTCCCACTTGCACTAAGGCCATATATATTGGCGTACCGAGTATCTAACGTCTGCTCTAGGGCCAGCTGTTGGCGTACCGTATACCCAACATCTCAAAAATTCTCTCGAACTGTGCTTGAGGAAGGGCCTTGGTGAATGGATCCGCAGTGTTGTCTTTTGTATCCACTCTTCGGATCTCGATCTCCTGGCGATCTACGATCTTCCTGATCAGGTGATATCACCTTAAGATGTGCCTGGATTTCTGATGGGACCGTGGTTCCTTCGCTAAAGCTATAGCCCCATTTTTATCGCAATACAAAGGTATTGGGTCAACAATGGACAGAACTATCTAAAGTTCATTAATGAACTCCTTCATCCAGACCGCCTCTTTTGCGGCATTATTTGCAGCAATGTATTCAGCCTCCATCGTTGAGTCTGCAACGGTATCCTATTTGGAGCTCTTCCAACACACCGCCCCTCCTCGAGGGTAAATATAAAACCCGAGACAAACTTGCTGTCATCCTTGTCACTCTGGAAGCTTGAATCGATAAAGGACTCAACCTTTAGGTCTCCATTACCGTAAACCAAGAACATCACCTTTGTCCTTCTCAGGTATTTGAGAATGTTCTTTACTGTTGTCCAGTGGTCCTCACCTGGGTTTGACTAATACCGGCTCACCACGCTTAGCGCATAAGCTACACCTGGCATTGCACATAGCATCGCATATATTATAGATCCTACCGCCGAAGCGTAGAGTATAGTGCTCATGCGAACTTTTTCCTCGTCAGTCTTGGGAGGCATCTTCTTGGAGAGGGTGATTCCGTACAATGCGGGTATGCTACCGCGTTTGGAATCTTCCATACTAAATCTCTTTAGTACGGTCTCTATGAACCTGGACTGTGAAAGTCCCAGTAATCTCTTGGATCTATCTCTGTAGATCTTAATCCCCAGAATGTATGAGGCATCACCCAGGTCCTTCATGGAGAAACTTTGTAATAAGAATAGCTTGACCGATTGTAGCATAGGAATGTCATTTCCTATCAAAAGAATGTCGTCCACGTACAAGACTAGGAACACGACAGTTCGTCCTACAATCTTCTTATAAATATAAGGCCCATTCTCGTTCTTGATGAAGTTAAATTCCTTGACTGTTTCATCAAAATAGATATTCCAGCTCCGCGATGCCTGCTTTAATCCATAAATGGATTTAAGCAACTTGCACACATTCCCGCTGCTCCCACTGTCTACGAAACCTTCCGGCTGATATAAACACACTCTTCTAAACTTCCGTTCAGAAAATCTGTTTTTACGTCCATCTGCCAGATCTCATAGTCATGGAAGGCAGCAATGGCAAGTAGGATCCGAATGGATTTGAGCATAGCCACTGGAGAAAAGGTTTCGCCATAGTCCACATCTGGTCTTTGACGAAAACCTTTTGCAACGAGTCTAGCTTTATAGGTTTCCACCTGCCCATCTACACCAAATTTCCTTTTGTAGACCCATTTGCATCCAACGGGTTTTACTCCAGGTGAAGCAATATCCAAGGTCCACACTTTATTGGTGTACATGGACTTCATTTCAGATCTGTAACACCTTAGGATGTGTTTCGTGGCTAATTATATTTAAATAAATGGTTTTAATAAAATGTTTACCAAATTGATTTTTAAATATTTTATCAAATTTAATGAATATTTTGTTAGAATTTTTCTAGGCTTGCACACACATGTGCATGTAAACTAGGGCTTAATCGGGGTTAAACCATGATTAGCAACCATGGTGGGTTAAACCATTTTAATTAAGTTACTTGGTTTTGGGGTTTAATTTTTAGCATAGTTGTTTATAAATGGAAAAAAATGGGATTTGAATTTTCTTTTTTCTTTTGTTGACTTGGTGAGAGAGAGAGAGAGGGAATGGGCTTCATGGCATGAGCCATGCTCATTAAATGAAGAAAGAGAGAGAGAGGGGAGGGGTTGACTAGTCTTAGCCTCATTTCTTTGCCTCTCATTTTTCTCACTTCACTCTCACTCACTCATACACACACACACACTCTCATTCAGCAGCAGCAGCACTCAGCAACAGCAGCAGCAGCAACAACAACAACAAGTAGAAGCAGCTGAAGCAACAGCAACAGCATCAGCTTCAGCAGCATCAGCAACAGCTTCAGCAGCACCAGCAGCAGCTCTTCTCTTCCTCTTCTCCTTCCTCCTGCTTCCTAGGGTCGAGAGTGTAAGACTACGGTAGCGCCCCGGCCGTCATTCCGAGGCCAAAATGCGGAAACGAAATTTTTTCTAAACTAGAAACCGGCGCTATCGTATGCTTAAAACCCGGATCGAACCATTAACCTACAACTAGCTATCTAGAGAAGGGATAGAAGGGCTATACCAATCGATCCGTGTTCTTCGGTCTTTGGCCACCATCCCAAGCTCCTCGCGGTATCTCCGGTCTCGATCTCCTCGTCGGAAAGGGCACCACATCATCGATTCCTTTTACGGGCTCCCGCTTCATCCGAAGCAACTCGGGCACGAAGTGTGCTAGCCGACGTGTCCAAGGTGATGTAGAGAATGTTTGTGATCACTTTATCTCTTGCATCTATAAGATTGATGGAGGTTGAAGGTGTTGCCATTTATGGAGATTTTGAGCTAGAGGAGGAGGAAGAAGAAGAAACTATCTTTTCTTTTCTTTTGCTTTGTGATGATAAATGAGAGTGAGAGAGTTGTATGTAAAATACAAGACCAAAACACTTTCATATGGCAGCCCCTCTCACTCTCCCTCTCATTTCATCACTCAAATCCATCATATAATGTGACATGTGCACAACAAAAGAGACCATTAGTCACTAACCTTGCACATGCTACATTAAATGCACAAAATGATGATTTCTAGCTCATAATTTCCATATGCAAATATTAATCCAAATGTTTGCAACAATAAAAAGATATGGAAACATCTAAAGTAAACTCGTGACGGATCACAAGGATACCCCTCACCTGTATATACATACCTGCATCCGCATTCCGACCGAATGTGAATGCGATGAGACTAAAGTAATCCAACAAATCTAATACTAGGATCCGGCTTAAACCAAAGCCCACTAGTATGAACCGCCCGATCATGATCCGTGCACTACTGCATGTATATGATCGAACCCTGCCATATATCATACGGCCTCTACAACGTTTCGCCCGAAACTTGAGAAACTGTCTGTGGGGGACTCTAAAGACTCGTCAATACTTTGGCTGTGGATTTAACCACTAGCACGTCAGCGGTACTAGCTGTACGTAACGGGCTACCAGGTATTGACCAAAAGGGAGGTCGATGAGCGAACTCATCCTGACACCCTACTGAGCCTGTCAGTGACAATATCCGTACAGTCCGGTCCGTTCGTCTATGAGTATCACATGGCGGGCTTAGGGGGTTGGTAAAAGTCAGACCCCCAAAAGCGGTACAAGTCGTGTCGGAGTGTAGCCCAGAACACCCTGAGATACTACTGGAATACCTACCAGTAAATCTCCTGCCTCGGCCGAGGGCTTTGTGTAATGGCTCTCCTAGACACAGCGCGATCTCACCCCCAATACCAGGAAAGACGAATCCCCTGCCGATCCGCTCACTTGCCTCCATGTGGCTCGGGACTGTACCCAACTAAAACCTGTTTGCACGACTGCTTTGAGCCGTGGTAGGGTAATAATCAAAGCACAGTGGGAACTCACACGAGACAAATGACGACCTCAGGTCGATGAACTAACTTGTACACATGTCACCAGGGAGCTGCTATCTGACGTCTGGTATAATACCAACTAGCATGTTCCCGGCGAGTCCTGTCCAGTGTACTCATAACCCAATGAGCACCTGTATACATCTTAGGTGAACCAACTGACACCAATGGCTTGTGAGACCGGCCACCGCCCCTCATCGGGGTCTCGACTGTATACACTAGTCTACTCCGGAGTATCGATGCCCTGTCTCGAAAACTCCCACGACTAGGGATCTTTTAAGGATGTGCTTATAGACCCCAACTCCCACGTATATGATCGCCATCATACTGCTGGCAGTCAAGCAAGAATCCTAAGGGCTATATCAACGTGTAATAGCGACCTGTAAGGTCACCTAAAGCAGTACACGATGATAAAGACAAACCTTGGTAGCATACTATTCTCTATCAACGTGTAATAGTGAACTACAATGTCACCTAAAGTATGTACATGATGATAAAGACAAACCAGATAGTATACAAACCTCTCGAGTAAGACTGTCCTGCCGGTATAGGTCCTCCCTCAATCATTGCAATCACGTGCTTGCGATCCAATAATTGACTCTGAGGGCACTATATCCAAAAATCTCCCACTTGCACTTAAGGCTAATTATTGCGATGTCGCATACTCACAGCCCGTGTGATACCGAACACCCAACTCCTCTACTAATCAGTCTCACAAAACCCGTTTGCGAAACTATTGTGTTCGAGGAATAGCCTCAGTGAGTGGATCCGCCCTGATGTTTCTTTCTATGTCTCTCTTAATCTCAAGTTCGCGGAGAAAGCCATCTCCCGAAATGAGCAATACCTGTCTTAGAATATGTCTGGATATCTGATGGGACCTAGTTCATAAATGAACTCCAAATCTAAACTTCTTAGACTGTATCGTCAACTGAACTTAATCAGTATCCTGCGCCATGCCTCCCTCAGTATCCGCTTGGATCACCTGTCCAAAACACTGCCCCTCGCCAGAGGGAAAACTATAACTCTGACAGTCACTCTGTCATTCAGGTCACCTTGGAAAACTGGAATGATAACCGTCCCCCGAAAGAGGCTGCCGTTATCATTTCCCTAGAACATCCACTTATTTTCTAAAACTGCTTTCTAATGTTTCTCTAGGATTGGATCAATATCAACATATTGCATCTCGTGCAAAAACAACATCTGGTGTGGTATTTGACATCTTATGATCAACTCAATTGCCTTAGCAAGTGATCTGCCGATCATGCACATCCCTCTTTCCTTTAGTCTATAAGACACCTTTAGAGAGGATGACTCCATCACCTGCAGGTACACTACCATGCCAGGAGTCGTCCATTCTGAAACACCTGTAGAATGTTGTCTAAGTACCCAGATTGGGAAACTACCGAAATCTAGATCTAAAACCATAGATCTAGTAACCAGAATGTCTGATATTATATCTATATCCTATGTGGAGAAACCACTGTGTGACAACCAAAGTATAACCGATCGTAGTGCAGGAATATCACTTTCTACTATGTATATGTCATCCAAATACCAGGACATGACACCCTATTATCTTCTTAACAGATTCATCCCCTATTCTGATGCAGTCAAATTTATGACTGTCACATCAGAAATAGATGATCTAACTCCGCTATTACCGCTTTAGTCTATAAATGGACATAAGCCACTTGTCCACTATGCTTCCGCTGCTCCCACTGACTACGACAACCCTCTGGCAGAATAATATACACGTGCACTTCTAAAGCTAATTTAGAACGACGCTATACCCATCCTCCTGCCGGGTCTCACAGTCTGGAACAACAGCAATGGCAAGTCTGGGTAAACAAAAACCTCCCTGTCACCGTCCTTGAGGCTATCGGAGTATCTCTCGGGTACCTGAGGTTACCCACCATATCTGCGGAGTGGCCAATGGAATATCAAACCAGATTAAATTTTTAGGTTCTTATCAAATTTTCAATAATCGTTTGCGGTTCTGGAATCACTTCCAGTTCTACCATACTCCCACTACTGTTTTCTGAAAAAAATCCAATTTTATTAAAACTGTGACGAGTCAAGAACAATATCACTATTGATCTTCCAGATGGTAGAAAGTCAACCCTCGTCATAGCCAGGGTCAACCCACAAACAGCCATTATAGAAACATGCCTTGAGTTATCCAGAGTCTGGTTTTAAGCATAAGCCGAACAACTCGCCGTACCTTAACATCGTCAAGATATGAACTATTCTATATCCAATATAGAAACAGAGGCACTGATTTAATTGGAACCAGATTCAAATCATGCAGCTGCCTCCAGTGCATGTCAACTAAATGGAAGGAGGCCGATCAGCGTTACTCAACTTAGGAATGCATCCAGATATGAGTAATCTAAAAGTGAAACAAGTTTCTCAAAAACCATTACTATCAACTGAATACCATACACAAGTATCTACATCTTCGATCACCTTGAAGAATCCTGATACTTGCAATACCTGGTTCTCTACTTTATTCATATACCTATAACTTCTTAAAACTTGGACCTTGTGTTTTTACGAAACACTTGTCTAAAAACTAGAGAAGTCATAAGTAAACCGAATATAGTACGAGGACCAACCCCTCTGTCCTAATGGACACTGGACAACATACAATACTCTGTATAAATTACTTAAGTCTAATAACTCATTCCCTGTGTGTCGTAGGTTGAAAACTGTACTTATGGTTAAGAAGAATTACACCGCTGTTTAATGCTCTTTACCTAACCATCCACTGATATAGGTAAATGTCATAGACATAATTTCAAAAAGTTATATCTCACTTTATAAAAATAAACGTACAGATATATCAATTTGAAATTGGTGCACAACAACGGATATTCAAAACCAAATATTTGTCGTCCGGCAAACAACCCAGGCGATTTCCTCAAATATCACCAATTACAACGAATCCCGATATTATGAGGATGATCACCCAATTCCCAATTGTAAGTCCATACTACCTCTCCCGGTACTTACGGGGTTGCGGAAATGGTGAAAAACGATTTTTCTAGAGGTGGTAACATGGACTACAAATACGGATCTTTGTTAAACAATCTACCTAACAACCTAACTAGGAGTTGTTTACCTACTCGGTTAGGGGGTTATACCTTTCTTGAACTCCTTCATCTTCAACTCTTGTGGTGTACGGACCGGCCTCCCCTCGTTGTCTTCTCACGCCAAAAATGGATCCACCCGAAAGCTTCTACCTTTGGCTTCTTCTTCGAACTTTGAAGAAACTAGAACACTTGGCTTGCTAGGCCTTGTGAACTAGGATGAGTAGAGGATTGTTTTGGTGTTTTTATCTCTAAGGCAATGAATCTCAACACATGAGAATGGTTTGCCTTGAGCTAGAGAGAGCAAGAGGAAGAGGGAGAGCTTGAGCAAGTGATGGCAAGAGAGAGAAATGAAAATGAAAAGTGAGCAAGTCTTTTGCCATCCTAGCTCTCATAATCCAAAATCATCATGATAACAAGTAATGATAATTGAGTATATTGTAAAGGTTATTATCATGACAAATGACACTATCATTTCTTGCATTAAATGCAAATGGTGAACAAAACAAGCGAGCATAAGTCAATACAACCAAATGATGGCCATTGTCATGATGGTGGTCAACAAGTCCAAGGTCAACCTTTCAACTCTAACCATGTCACTATAATACTCAATTAATATTATTGTTAATCATATATCTTAATCTCATTAGGGTTTGACAAAAGTCAACAGTCAGCAACCCTAATGAGAATCCTCTGCCTCTATCTCTGTCAACTGTGCATACACACCCGTATCCGCGTTCCGGGGAACACGAATACAAACGAGATAAAACCAATCCCAAAACGTATACTAGGATCTGGCTTAAACCAAAGCCCGCTAGTAATAACTGCCCGGTCACTAAACGTGCACAAGTGCGCGGATGTGACCGAACCCTGTCGCAAAACCATGCAACCTCTACTCTTTTGCCTAAAGACGAATAGCTCTCTGTGTGGGACTCTAAAGACTCGACACTACGCTGGCAGTGGGTTTAACCACAGACCGCAAGCGGCACTAGCTGTGCGTAACGACCCCCAGGTAGATGACGATAAGAAGACGGACGAGGTGAAACCCATCTGAACTCCTACTGAGCCTGAATGTGACAATCTCCGTACAGTCCGGTCTGTTCGTCTGATAATATCGCATGGCGGGCCTAGGGGGGCGGTAAACGTCAGTCCCCTAATAGCGGTACAAGTCGTGTCGGAGTGTAGCCCAGAACACCCTGAGATAACACTGGAAACCTACCAGTATATCTCGCTTGCCCTGGCCAGGGACTACTTGTGTAATGGCTCTCCTAGACACAGCGTGATGTCAACTCCCAATACCGGGAGAGACGAATCCTGTCTAACCGTCACTGCCTCCAAGTGCTTCGGGACTGCACCCAACTGCTACCTGTTTGCACGACTCCTTTGAGCCGTGGTAGGGTAGTAATCAAAGTGCAGTGGGAACACACTCGAGGCGAAGTGATAGTGTCAAGTCAGCGGACTAAGCTGTACTCATGCCACCTGGGAACTGATAACTAACGATAGGTATAGTACCGACCAATCAGTTCCCGACGAGTCCTGTCCAGTATACTCGTAACCTAACGAGCACCCGCATACTATCTCAAGTACGACGTACTGACGGCTGTGGGACAGACCGTCTCCCCTGCTGGGATGAGAAGCGCATACGCTAGTCTACTCCAGAGTATCGATGCCCTGTCTCGTTAGTCCTACGACTAGGGACCTGTATAAGGATGTGCTTGTGGATTACTCAGCCCCCACGAGTGTGACTGCCATCACAACGCTGGTAATCAAGCAAAGATCCTAAGAGCTCCACTAATGCGTATAGGTGATATAATAAAATAAACACATGTACACATTGAAGTAGAAACAAACCAAGTATCATACTACCATTTTGAGCAAGATTGTCTATACAACTGTGAATATCCCAAGCTTCCATTAAGTAATATACAAACTAGTATGATACAGTAATGGCCTCTAGGGCATATACACTAACAATCTCCCACTTGCACTAAGGCCATGTACTGGCGTATCGAAGACCTATCATCTCGATCAGCCACTCGAACTGAGTCTGGGGCAAGGCCTTGGTGAATGGATCTGCAGTGTTATCTTCTGAAGCAACCCTCCGAACCTCGATCTCCTGGCGATCCACGATCTCCCTGATCAGGTGATACCGCCTCAAGTTGTGTCTGGATTTCTAATGGGACCTGGGTTCCTTCGCTAAAGCTATAGCCCCGTTGTTGTCGCAATACAGAGGTATTGGATCAACAATGGACGGAACCACCTGAAGTTCTTTTAAGAACTTGCTCATCCAGACAGCTTCTTTTGCGGCATCAGCAGCAGCGATGTATTCCTCTTCCATCGTCGAGTCTGCAATGGTTTCCTGTTTGGAACTCTTCCAACACACCGCCCCTCCATAGAGGGTAAAGACAAAACCCGACATGGACTTGGAATCATCCTTGTCACTCTGGAAGCTGGAGTCAGCAAGGCCTCGATCTGGAGGGCTTTTCCGCCATACACCAAGAACATCTCCTTAGTCCTTCTCAGGTACTTGAGAATGTTCTTTACCGCTATCCAGTGTTTCTCCCCAGGGTTTGACTGATACCGACTTACTACACTCAGTACATAAGCTACATCCGGTCTGGTACACAACATCGCATACATTATTGAGCCTACCGCAGAAGCGTGGGGTATAATAGACATGCGATCCCTCTCCAAATCAGTCTTGGGAGACATCTCTTTGGAGAGGGTGATCCCGTGATAAGCCGGTAGGTTACCGCGCTTGGAATCTTCCATACCGAATATTTTCAGTATGGTGTCGATGTACCTGAACTGTGAAAGTCCTAGCATCCTCTTAGATCTATCACGATGGATCCGGATCCCCAGAATGTAAGTGGCATCACCCAGGTCTTTCATGGAGAACCTGTGTGACAAGAACCCCTTGACAGATTGTAGCATAGGAATGTCATTTCCTATCAAAAGAATGTCATCCACGTATAAAACGAGGAATACGACAGTTCTTGCTACAAATCTACTATAGATGCATGGTTCATCTGGATTTTTGATAAAGCCAAATTCTTTGACCGTCTCATCAAAACAGATGTTCCAACTCCGCGATGCCTGCTTTAGTCCATAGATGGACTTAAGCAACTTGCACACCTTTTCGCTGCTCCCACTCTGAATGAAACCCTCTGGCTGGTCCATATAGACACACTCCTCTAAATTTCCATTTAGAAAAGCGGTCTTTACGTCCATCTGCCAAATCTCATAATCGTGGAAAGCGGCAATGGCAAGAAGGATCCGAATGGATTTCAGCATAGCCACTGGAGAAAAGATTTTGTCATAGTCCAAACCAGGTCTGTTTACCCCAATCAGAGCAAAACTCTGTTCAAACCCCAAGGCGGGAGATAAAGCAACGCTTCATCTTCCCCCAATCAGAGCAAAGCTCTGCTTTAAAAATTTAATAAATGAAGCAACGCTTCAGATTATTTGCGCTGCGCAACACGCCACGTGGCAGGCGCAGATGCATCAGCACAGCGCCCAAGGCAGCGCACCCAATCAGAGCAAAGCTCTATTTAAAGAAAAATTAAAGGAAGCAACGCTCAGTTGCGCAAGCACTGCGCTGCGTGACACGTGTCTGCGCAGTTGCGCAAGCACGACTGCGCAAGCGCACCGCTGCGCGCCACGTGTCTGCGCAGCTGCGCGCCACTGTTGCGCAAGCGCACCGCTGCGCGCCACGTGTCTGCGCAGCTGCGCGACACGTGTCTGCGCAAGCGCACCGCTGCGCGACACGTGTCTGAGCAGTTGCGCAAGCGCAGTTGCGCAAGCGCTTCATTATACGACACGTGTCACTCACTGGGGGAGTTGCGCAAAACAGAATAAATATTGTTGAAACAAGAAGATTTTCTTCTATAAGGCAGGGGCCTTTGGATCAAAGATCCAACGGTGGGGAAAATTCCCCAAATCACTCAGAAAAAGATTTATGTAACAAATCTAACTAATTTATGAGCACTATAAAAAGGACCCCAGGCCTCATTTCAAAATGATAGAGATCGGACTAAAAAAAAAAGAGAAGAGAACTCTAGAGAACTCCTTGAGAATACAAAAAAGGTAAAATACCTTTAAAATAAGAGAAAATTCTCTTAGGAATAGATCATTGATCTAAGAACAAGATCAGTGATCTTCAATAAATAAATAAATAAATAAATAAATAAAAATAATAAAAATAGTGCCTTACACTTGCTATGAACCTTTGGTTCTCTGAAACAAGAAAAAACTTGTTTTTCTTTGATCCAAATTTAGATCAAGGGATAAAAAGTGCTTTGCACCTCTTGAATCTACAAAGATTCTCAGTGCTTTGTACAAATGCAATGCATTACTTAAAGGGCCAGGCCCAAGTCAAAAAGACCTAACAGGTCTAAATAAATTGCAAAGCAGTAAAAAGACAGGTCCCCATTTAAATTAATACTCTGTTTGAGCAAAGCCCAAAAATAAATGAGCAGCCCTAGTAAAAGGCCTAACAGGCCAAATGCAAATGGAACGTTGAGTATTCTTAACTGGACTTAGCCCAATTTTGGCCGTAAGTCCTTAAATTAAATTGACTGAGCAAGGTTGCTCCTCCTAAATCAATTCACATCCGGTTTGAGGGTACATCTCCGAACTTCTTTGACATCCATCGTTGTAATTCCTCAACGACGTCAAAGAGGTGACGGGTCCCAACGACCACACATCGATGTGGACTGCGGGGTCTTTAAACTCGTGGACCGAGACGTCCTTAAACTAATATTCGTCCCTAAATGGGAATATTGGACCGAAACGTCCCTAAATTAATATCGGACCGAAACGTCCCTAAACTAATATCGGACCGAAACGTCCCTAAACTAATAATGGACCACTACGTCCCTAAACTGGCGTTGGACCGAAACGTCCTTAAACTAACAATGGACCACCACGTCTCTAAACTGGAATATGGACCGAAACGTCCTTAAACTAATATTGGACCGCAACGTCCTTAAACTACCTATGGACCACCACGTCCCTAAACTGGAATATGGACCACCACGTCCCTAAAACTGGAATATGGACCACCACGTCCCTAAACTGGAACAATAGAGACTCCTAATGCTCTTTTGTCAGATCTAAACGGTCCCGTTTAAGTTGATCTTAGCCCCAAATACGGCTAACGTATCCTTAAACACTCAAATGAACGATAAAATTCCAAATCGACCTTGGTTCAAGGGTACATCTCCGAACTCCTCTGACATATGTCGTTGTAATCCTTCAACGACGTCAGAGAGGCGACGAGTCCCGACGGCCATATATTAAATGGATCACCCCGTTAAGTTGATCTTAGTCTCAAACAGGACTAACGTATCCTTAACGAACGTTTAAGTTGATCTTAGCCGCAACGCGGCTAACGTATCGTTAAACTAAAAACACCAAATCCAAATCTAAGTAAATACGGATTTGGACTAATCCACATCCTACGGGCGACGGCATTACTTAGTCTTCGTATACAATCCACGGGC
Organism: Agapanthus africanus; assembly: GCA_030015575.1. Lineage (NCBI taxonomy): Eukaryota > Viridiplantae > Streptophyta > Magnoliopsida > Asparagales > Amaryllidaceae > Agapanthus > Agapanthus africanus. Next base: position 54,007,844 of record CM057347.1, read on the forward strand.
AACCACAAACAAAACAAACACACACGACACGAAGTGAAATTCTGGAGAAGGAGAAAGTGGCTACCGCGATGCGGTAGCGTAATTAACTGCAGGGGCTTGCGCCTGCAGGGAAGAGCGTCCCCACAATCAAAAACCCCTCAAGCGAGGGGGAATCTGACAAAGTCTGCTACATCGGCCGCATCCGTCTAAACCTTCGATACACGGTGCCATAAATCAACTTGGCATCTTCGGAGAGGTAGACGGATAAAACCAAATAGCATCTGCCCCGAATCTCAGGCAAAGACGTCCTAACGTCGTCGGCCGTCCATTCGGAGGGGAACAGATTCTGGCACGCCCGATGGGACCTCTTCCTCTTTCCACTCCACACTTCGTGTGTCGTCTTCGCGAACCAATCGCGGTTTGTTAAATGGTTGTCTTCGGATTTCAAGCTACTAAGATTTGGTCTTTTACCTGGCGCAGAATTCAAGATTCAATGGCCTCTAACTGCACCAACTGCTCGAAATGCCACTGCAACGGACGCTCTACCTCACCAGGAGGTGTAGCATATGGGCCCCAAGCGGCTTCCTTCCTCACTCTGCCGGTAGACCAGGTGACCCAAGCCACCACCGGCTTGTTCTTCGGGACCATGATCCCAACTACAAGCTTCTCTGCGCCAATACCTGCACCGGAAGTAAGCAAAAAGTCGGTCTTCGACCGGCTCACTGCTACGACGGCCCCTGTCAACGGGTCGCCCGTTACCAAACCGACAGCCTCCGTTTTCGCCAGGCTAGATCAGAACCATAGAGTGGCCGTCCCAAAGAGGGCAACGGCCGCTACTCCGGAAAACGTTAAAGAGGTTTCTCCCATCAAAGAATCGGTCTTCGCGAGATTGACGATTCCCACTCCTGCCCCTATTGGTCAAAGGACATTAGTCTTCAATAGGCTGACATTGGCAGTCACCCCACATTCAAACAGGGGGCAAAAAGAAACTATCTCAATTTCCGAACCAATCCCGATGGCTCGTCGTGCGCGACGTCGCCATTGGCAACAAGTGAGGAAAGCAGGGGGCAACTCCCCCTCAGGGCTAACTCCACCTGCTCCAATGGTGGAGGTCAACGCTGCTGTTCCAACTGGGAACAGCTTTGAATTGCTGAGGAAAGTGAGGAAGAACTCTCCAATTGCTACATTGAAAAGATCTCCGCCTATGGAGAAAGCTCCGGATAAAAAGCAGGAACTGACCCCTCAACGGCTGTCGTCAAAAATTTATAAAGTTTGGCGGAGGGTTCAAGACTCCGTGATTGACCCGGACCAATTTCATCGCCAAAAAAAGGCAAAGGTGGAAAAAGACAAAAACCGCCCCATTAAACAACAGGGGGCAACAATTGCTAGGATGCCCACTTCAACGGTCCACAAAAGAAGGAGGCCAGAGAAAGCTCCCGTGACAGCGGCAAAGGTTAAAAATGGTGAACCTAAACGCCCCAAGTCAGGAGGCATAACAGTTCACACGGTTTACATGGCATCGGGAAAAGAAGACAGCCGTGCATCAACGGGTCATAGACCGCTTACACGGTCAGTGACCAAGGCTCAGGAGCAACAACAGAAGCTCCAGGAGATGATGAACGCCATGGCTGCACTCACAGGGCCAAAAGAAAGCCCTGGAACCTCTTTAGATGAACGTCATGAACAAGAGACTGACGCTGAGTTCCTTCGCCGAGTATTGGAGAAGAAGGACAAAGAGGCTGTCGAACAGGCAGCCAACATACAGCGTATGGGCCTCCTCTTCCAGGACATGATAGGGATGATGATACAACAAGATCCTCCCGCTGAAGAGCCCCCGATCGTCCTTGAAGATGATAGAGGAGAGACATCAAATCCTCAGCCCGCTCTATCAACGGCTAAAGAGGATACTATTTCTAAAACGGACTTGGACGAATATATAGCCCAACAAATACGGGTTCATCATGCGGCTGAGGCAGCCGGCTAGGTCGTAAAAACGGGGCGGCCGTATCCAGGTTGGTACGATCAGATCAAGTACCCGCCAGGTTACACGATTCCCAAATTCCATGTCTACAAGGGAACGGGCAATCCTCACCAGCATGTCGCCCAGTTCAGGGCCCTCTGCGGCAATACCGGTGGTGACGACAAGTTGTTGCTTCGCCAGTTCGTTGGAAGTTTATCAGATACAGCGTTCGAGTGGTACTCTGAGCTCCCTAATGACTCTATTAAGACCTTCGCTGAGATGGAGCTGCTGTTTACCCAACGTTTTGCAAGTGCCAGTGAACGTACCCCGATGATGGCGCTGATTAACGCCAGGGTAAAGCCGGGTGAGACGTGGGTCCAATACGCTATACGGTGGCGTAATTTATGGTCAAAATGCGAGCAGCGTATTGAAGAAGCTCCCGCAGTGGGTATGTTTGTGGGAACCCTCGATCCACAAGCAACCATCTCGCAATTTATGATGTTCTTCAAGCCGACAACCTTCCAGGCTTTGATTGACAAACTAGCGCAGATGGACCAGATGGGCCATAAACCCCCTCCCCCAAAGCCGGACTCCCGAAATGATAAAGGGAAGGGAAAAGCGATTGTTGTCGCTAATACCCAACAACAGCCGAATAATGCGAAGCCGGTTGTGCGTCAAGGTAATACGCGTCCGTACGTAGACCTTGAGGAGAGACTAGGGCGTCCTTACTCCTTTCCCCGTGATAAAACGAAGAGGTTATTCGAGCTGGCGTTACGCAACAGACTCATAAACCTGCCAGATCCAAAACGTCCGTTGCAACCAAGTGACGTCACCGAGCCCAACTACTGTCCTTATCATCGAGTACTAGGCCATCCGATCGAAGATTGCTACGTCTTCAAGAATTGGCTTGAAAACCAGTACCGACAGGGCAAGTTCGCCTTATCTGACAAATGGAAGGTGAATCCCCCGCAGCCCCACACCTCTAAAGGGACGAATACGCCGGGGGCAACATGCTCCGTCATTGAAGAAGCTCCTTGGGAGGTCGTATTATCAGCCAAGACAAAGAGGATGCTAAACGATCTTCAGACATGTCCAGCGGTCAAGTGGAAGAATCCGTTGGAACCGCAGGTCATTGAAGGGATATTGAAGCCACGTCCAACTCCAAGGACCGATGGTGGCGGTTCAAGCACTTGCAGCCAGCCGTCAAAATCTTCGAAAAAGAAGAAGAAGAAATCTAAGAAGCCCGTGAAGCTTGGTGGCAAACACACGGACTTACAAAAGCAAATTGACGCATTGGAAGAATACAACCAAAAGGCGCGGACTCCCATTACGCTCCAAGAATTCCTCAACCACGTCTTTCAAGAAGAAGGTGAGGGAGAAAGTTTGTCAGATGGAACTGAAGAATGCATGGCGAGCTGTCATATGATTTCCCATTCGATTACGAACGATGAGGAGACTCCTTGCACCGAAAAGCTGGGGGCAGATCCTGAACCAAAAGTTCTGGGGCCATCAGATGAAGTAATTAACGCATTCCTTAATGAGGCTCGGTTGAAAAGTAAAGCTGATCGGGAGCGCGAGGCGGTTATATTTGAAAGGGCCAAGCGCCAGCGACTGGATGAAGGAGCTGAGACGATCCCGTTGGAGCTGAACATCTCCGCTACCAACAAAAGCCAATTCAAGATAAAAAAGAAGTTTGCTAAGGCCATGTCAATGGGTATGAAGCTACCATCCTCCGAAGAAGAAATTACCGGTGAAGCGAAAATGCACCCGTCTTATTGCTTGTATCATCAAAAGATTTCGCACCCCACTCGAGAGTGCAAAGCTTTCGATAGATGGTGGCAAGGATACGTTGCCCACCGACAACACTTTAAGCGGGAAAAGTGTAAAGCTCGTCGAGAGCAAAGAAATATGACCGAAAGGCTTAAAAGAACTGCTGGCGATTGTTGCATGGTTAACACCGGTGGATCACAAGTGCCTACATTCGGGAGTGATTCTGATGAAGAACTAGAACTTGCCCCTCTCTTCAAAGAGTCCGCTTCGAGAACAGAAGAAGAACCAAAGGTTTGTGAAAATATCCGGCTACGTAATTGCACGCTGCCCGAAAAGAACCTCGGACCCTCGAACAGAAAAGATAAAGGGAAAGAAAAGGTCTCTGAAGATATCATCTTAGATGACCAAGTGGTGGAAGAGTTAAACGCCAAGAACCCGCCCAAGAGAAATAAGGTAGACTACAACGTTTTGGCGCATCTGAGGAAGCTGCCCTCACAGCTCAGCATTCTTGACGCCCTTTTGCTATCAAAAGAGACGAGAGATTCGTTGATTAAGGCGCTCCAAGATCCGGAACAATTCCAAGCATGCTTGGCCGAGGAAAATATGAAGGATGAATTGGAGGAAGTGTACACGGCCGATGTCACTTTTGGCGATGAAGACCTTCTACTTGGGACGTGCGAAAACAATCGCCCTCTCTATGTCTCGGGCTACTGCCATGATATAAAGATAGGCAAAATCCTGATTGATAACGGGTCGTCTGTTAACCTACTCAACGTGCGGGTGTTGAAAGAAATCTGCATGAGCGTCCAGCACCTTGCTCGTGACAAGATCACCATCTCCGGGTTCGACTCCCAATCATCAAAGACTCTTGGATCTGTGATACTGACGCTACGCTTCGGGCTACTCGTCACGGACATTAAGTTCCACGTCATAGACGCCAAGACATGTTACAACGCTTTGCTCGGCCGACCATAGTTATACGAGTACAACATCATCCCTTCTACACAACATCAGTGTATGAAGTATTTTAAGGATGGTTTCGAGTATACCGTGACGGGAGAACTGAACCCGTTCTCTGTGAACGAGGTCCGCAAATACGAAGATGCCAAATACTTCGTGCCGGATTTCGAAGACACGGAGAAGTGTCACAAGCCGGAAGATAAAACTAATGCCACCATCCCTGTCTTTGGCAGTGATACCGAGGAGGAAGAGGAGATCGTTTATTCGGGTCCGCCCCAACATTACAAGCCAGGACCGTCCACTCCTACATTGGTCTTTGGTAGCGATTCGGAGGATGAGGTCCATGTCTTATTCTCTGCTCGACCTTCAATACAAGCTTCCGCTGATGAAGAGCAAAGTCTGCAAGTCGCCATGGTGCCGCCTAAACATCATAAAGAACTGGACGCACTTAATATCTACAGTATAGAAGAGCTGCGGACATTCTATATCCCTCCCAGGCGAGAAAACGAGAAAGCAATTCTGTTTTACCGCTCTGAAGAAACCAATGTGAAAAAAGAAATCTGGCATGGCGCAGATCCTGCGCTCGACAGGCTTCAGCCTATCCGTCTTCCCAGATATTATGCAGAGGGTTTGAAGAAGCTGCTGAAACGCCAGGGGATATCCTTCAAACAGACCGTTAGAGAGGCCAAATTCTATGACAGGGTCTGGAACATTCCCGGGACCCAACGCAAACTGCCTAATGGGAGAATGGAAACAAGAGGGCTTGGATACATCCGGTCAAAGAAACGAGAGTTACTACCCGGCTGCTACGTCGTGTATGACCTTGATGAAGAAGCGGATGCTCAATGGGAGGACGCTAATCCTAAGCCAGTGAAAGTTCCAGATGCAAAAGAGCCCAGTCCGTCGTTCGAGGAACAAATGGACAGACTTATAAAGAAAGCTGGTCAAAAGGTCCGAGATGATCACAACCGTGAGACGGCCATCTACGAAAAAGCCAAGACGCAACGCCTTCTCCAACAGGCCGTAAAGGATGAAAATGCCGCTCCTTGTCAACCCGTTATAAAGAAGGCTCAGCTCAAAAGCAGAAATAAGTCAAAAGGTCAAAAAGGCACTCAACAACAACAAAGCAGGGCTAAGAAGCCACGCAAACGGGAGTCGAGCGTTATTGATCTATCCCTTATGAAGAAAATGGGGCGAGCATACTCGTTTCCTCGGGACAAGACGAAGAAAATACTTGATCTCGCCCTGAAACATCAAATGCTTACATTGCCGGAGTCTAAACACCCTGAACGAGCAGGCGAAGCCTCACACCCGGACTATTGCTCTTACCATCGAGCAGTAGGTCATCCTCTTGAAGATTGCTTCACCTTCAAGAATTGGGTCGAAGATCAATATCAGCTTGGTAAATTCACTCTGTCCAACAACTGGAGGGTAGCACCACCACAAAAGCACGAGCCTAAGGCAACGAAAGAAAAACCAGTTCCACATTGGGATTGGAAGCGAATTCGTACCTGTCACATGATAACAATACTACAAGAAGAATCCGAGAACATGGGCAGCCTTCCCTGGTGCCTCGAAAACAGTAATGATGAGGTGATCGCAGAATTTCCCCCAGCTCCGAAAGAACTGGAGGATGGAATACATACCACTGCAGATAATCTCAAGAAAATTGAGTTGGGGACGATAAACGATCCGCGACCGACATTCGTCAGCGAGCTGCTGTTTGAAGAGAGGGTGGCTGCGTTAAAAGACGTCCTTGTACAGCATAAAGACTGCTTCGCATGGAACTATTCCGAGATGCCGGGACTAGATCCAGAAGTTGCTGTACATAGACTGGCGATATCCTCTGGTGTCAAGCCAGTCAAACAAGCGCCGAGAAGAATGCGGCTCGAGCTCGAGATGAGCATCAACGCTGAAGTCAAAAAGCTGATAGACTCCGGCTTTATCCAGGAGGTTCAATACCCTGAATGGATTGCTAATATCGTCCCAGTGATGAAGAAAAATGGGACGGTGCGCATATGCGTGGACTTTCGGGATCTCAACAAAGCCTGCCCAAAGGATGATTTCCCAGTACCAGTCACCGAACCGATGATAGACAATACGTCCACGCATTAGATTTTCTCATTCATGGACGGCTCATCAGGATATAATCAAATAAAAATGCATCCTGAAGACCAGAAACATACGGCTTTCCGGACTCCTTTGGGAATATTCTGTTACAAGGTGATGCCCTTCGGTTTAAAGAACGCCGGTGCCACCTACCAAAGGGCCATGACGAAGATCTTCGATGACCTTATACACGAAATCGTCGAATGCTATATCGACGACCTCGTTGTTAAAAGCAAATCATATAAGGAACATCTCGAGCATCTGAAGACCGTATTTCAACGTCTTCGGCAATACAACTTGAAAATGAACCCGCTCAAGTGTGCATTTGGAGTTTCCTCAGGCAAATTCCTGGGATTCATTGTTCGACACCGAGGTATTGAAATAGATTCGTCAAAGATTAAAGCAATCATGGAAATGCCTCCGCCGAGAACTCTCAAACAGTTGCGGTCTCTCCAAGGGAAGCTCGCATACATACGGCGATTTATAGCCAATCTTTCAGGCAAGTGCCGTCCCTATAGCCACCTGATGAAGAAGGGAACCCCATTCGTCTGGGATCAAAGATGCCAAAGCGCGCTAGACGAGATCAAGCAATACCTGCAGAACCCGCCAGTGTTGGCTGCTCCGGTTAAGGGAAAGCCTCTCATTCTTTATACAACTGCTCTCGAAGGTTCTTTAGGCGCGTTATGGGCGCAGGAGAATGACCAGGGAAAAGAAAGAGCACTCTACTACCTAAGTCGAGTTCTGCTGGGGGCAGAAAGCAACTACTCCCCTATTGAAAAACACTGCTTGGCGTTGATCTTCGCAATAACAAAGAGACATTACGCATTAGCATATGAAGTCCGTCTTATTTCAAAGGTGGACCCCCTTAAATACTTGATGTCAAAGGCCATATTGACGGGACGAATCGCTAAATGGGCCCTACTCTTGATGGAGTTCTCGATCACGTACCAACCTCTCAAGGCAGTGAAAGGCCAGGCCATCGCCGACTTCCTTGCTGAGCACCCGATACCTGCCGATTCTCCCCTAAAGTGCGATTTGCCAGACAAACATGCGTTTGACGCAGTTGACAGTGGTGATACCCGCTGGGAGCTTTATTTCGATGGAGCATCTTCCATGAAAAAGCACAAACAAAGTACGCCAATGATCAAATCGGGAGTAGGCCTTATCTTCGTGACCCCACAAGGAGGAATAATGCGCTTCGCTTTCTCCTTAACAGAACCGAGAACGAATAATGAAGCTGAATATGAAGCTTTGATAGCAGGTGTCAAGATCGCCATTGACATGGGAATTGAAAGCCTCCTCATATATGGGGACTCCCAGCTAGTCGCCAGTCAAGTGAACGGCGATTACCAAACATGCAAACCGGAATTGGTAAAATACGGGGAAAAGGTACAACAATTGCTGACCTAAATTCCCTCCTATACTTTGGAAAGTAAACCACGCACAGAAAATAGCAAAGCGGACGCGTTAGCTAAGCTTGCTAAAGAGCTGGCTGACGAGAACCTCGATGAGGTTAGAATCATGGTACAAAGTCGTCGGGTGCTCGCCCCCGCAGAAATACCTCCGGAATCAACCGAGGAGAAAGGAGTGACTGAACAAGCGACCTTACAAATAAAGGACCATGAGAAGGTTGAGGATTGGAGGGAAGTCTTTATAGACTACTTCAAGTCCCACCAAATGCCCGAAGATGCGTCCGCACGACACCAGCTCATGAAACGAGCTCTGTCTTTCGCCTTCATCAATGATACTCTATACAAGAGGTCATTCGATTCTCTGTGGCTGAGGTGCTTAGGACCGGACGAAGCGAAAAGAGTCGTTCAAGAGGTTCATGACGGAATCTGCGGTTCTCACTAAGCAGGCCCAAAGATGAAGTTAAAGATCAAACGGATGGGCTACTACTGGCCCACGATGATTCAGGACTGCCTTGAATATGCGAAACAATGTCACTCATGCCAAATCCATGGGGACTTCATCCATCAGCATCCAAATCCATTACATCCAACGGTGGCTAGCTGGCCATTCGAAATGTGGGGGACTGATATAGTCGGCCCCATCGAACCAGCATCGTCTAGAGGACATCGTTTCATCCTAGCGACGACTGACTACTTCTCTAAGTGGGCAGAAGCGGTACCGCTGAGGGAAGTAAAGACGGAGAATATCCTCCATTTCTTCAAGACGCATGTCATATATCGGTTTGGAACGCCAAGACGAATCATCTCCGATAACGGGCCAGCCTACAGAAGCCACAAAATCAGCCGCTTCGCGCAACAGCATAATATAGACTGGAGATATTCCTCAATTTATAATTCGCGAGCTAACGGTCTAGCTGAAGCCTTCAACAAGACCTTGACGAAGATCATGAAGAAAACGGTGTCACGAAATAAGAAAGACTGGCACGAAAGACTGCAAGAAGCTCTCTGGGCGTATCGAACTACGTTTAAAACGGCCACGAACGCAACGCCATATGCGTTGGTATTTGGTACAGAAGCAGTACTCCCTCTCGAGATAGAGTTACCCTCTCTACGAGTGGCAGTCCACTACGAGCTGACGGACGAAGAAAATGCCCACCTTCGGCTTGAGGAGCTTGACGCCCTTGATGAAACTAGGCTCATAGCGCAGCAAAATCTGGAAGCTTATAAAGCAAAGATGATGCGCTCATACGAAAGATTGACCCGACCGAGGACATTCCACCAAGGCGAACTCGTGCTAGTGGTCAAAAGGCCTATGATCCCCAATCGCGCCAAGCGGGGAAAATTCGAGCCAAACTATGAAGGCCCGTACATCATAGATAAAGTTTACCAGGGTGGGGCCTATCTATTCATGGACATGCACGGTGAAAGGCCTTTCAGGCCGATAAACGGTCGCTTCCTGAAGAAATACTACGCTTAATGAGCCACAGCCTAGGTCAATGATAGATGACGACGACCATGTCCGCTCGCTATCTTCCTAAGCTCAAGTTTTATAAGCAGTAGCCAGCCTTTCAATGTCGGACCGAAATGTCCTTAAACTAACAGCGGACCGAAATGTCCTTAAACTAATAGCAGACCGAAACGTCTTTAAACTATTACCGCAGCATCTTTAGGCTGACGAGATATAAAAAAAAAATATATATAAATAAAATTAAAAAAAACGGTATGTCCATAAGCAAAAAGGGCACGGATGAAAACCCGAAAGGGCTCCGTGAGTAAAAACAGCAGGACTACCGGCGAGTGTTCGTTGTTTCCCCCAATAAGAGCAAGGCTCTACTTGAATTTTGAAAATTCAAATTTCGAAGCAACGCTTCGGTTCCCGTGCGCAGCGCGCAATTTCCCACATGGCGGAAGTTGATTCGGCAGCGTAACGCCCAAGGCAGTGCGTCTAATCAGAGCAAGGCTCTTTAAAAAACATAAGTAAGACTTAACTGCGCAAGCGCACGGCTGCGCGACACGTGTCTGCGCAGTTGCGCAATCGCAACTGCGCAAGCGCACGGCTGCGCGACACGTGTCTGCGCAGTTGCGCAATCGCAACTGCGCAAGCGCACGACAGCGCGACACGTGTCACGCGCTGGTGAGTTGCGCAGCAACAGAATGAAAATTTGATGAAATCTTTTCTGTTCTTTCCAAAACCAGAAGATTTTCTTCTGCCTTTGGATCAAAGATCCAATGGTGGGAAAATTCCCAAAATCATTCAGGAAAGATTTTGTTAACAAATTCAACAAATTTGTGGGCACTATAAATAAGACCCCAGACCTCATTCAAATGAGGATCAACTTCTGAAAAAAAAAGGGAACTCTTGAAGATTAATCAAGAACACAGAAGAAAGGAAAAGAAAGGTAAAATTTCTGAAGAACAGAAGATTAAAAAGGGAATAATAAAAAAAAAATAAATAATGCCTTGCACTTGATATGAACCCTTGGTTCTGTGAAAAGAAAACAAGAAGAAAAACTTGTTTTCTTTTGATCTAAATTTAGATCAAAAGTGCTATGCACTTTTGTTCTTCAATCTGAAAATTCTTGAGTTCCTGCAACTCATTACTTAAAAGGGCCTGGCCCAAATCAAATCACAAAAATAATAAAAGGGCAGAGCCCTATTTGGAAAATTCTTAAGGGCCTGGCCCAAATCAAATTGCAAAATAATAAAAGGGCAAGGCCCTGTTTGGAAAACTCTTGAGTTTCTGCAACTCATTATTTAAAAAGGGCCTGGTCCAAATCAAATAACAAAAGGGCAGAGCCCTGTTTGGAAATTCTTGAGGGCCTGGCCCAAATTACAAAATAATAAAAGGGCAGAGCCCTGTTTGGAAGATTCTTGAGTTTCTGCAACTCATTATTTAAAAAGGGCCTGGCCCGAATCAAATTGCAAAACAATAAAGGGGCAGAGCCCTGTTTGGACTGGTTCTTTCAGTCAGGCAGAGCCTAAAATAAATAAAAAAATTGGACTTAACCCAACCCTGGCTGTAAGTCCTTAAATTAAATTGATTGAGCAAAATGGCTCCCCTAAACCAATTCACGACCGGTTCGAGGGTACATCTCCGAACTCCTTTGACATCCCTCGTTGTAATTCCTCAACGACGTCAAAGAGGTGACGGGTCCCAACGACCACTTATCTAATATCGGACCGAAACGTCCTTAAACTAATGTCGGACCGAAACGTCCTTAAACTAATATCGGACCGAAACGTCCTTAAACTAATGATGGACCGAGACGTCCCTAAACTAATGATGGACCGAGACGTCCCTAAACTAATATTGGACCGAGACGTCCCTAAACTAATGATGGACCACTACGTCCTTAAACTAGCGGTGGACCGAAACGTCCTTAAACTAATGATGGACCACTACGTCCTTAAACTGGCGACGGACCGAAACGTCCTTAAAACCGGCGATGGACCGAAACGTCCTTAAACTAATGATGGACCACTACGTCCTTAAACTGGCGACGGACCGAAACGTCCCTAAAACTAACAATGGACCACCACGTCCTTAAACTGGCGCAATAGAGCCCGAATGCTCTTTTGCCGGATCTAAACGGTCCCGTCTAAGTTGATCTTAGCCCCAAATACGGTTAATGTGTCCTTAGATCTTTAAATAAACAATAAAACCCCAAATCAACTTTGGTTCAAGGGTACATCTCTGAACTCCTCAGACGCTTGTCGTTGTAATCCCTCAACGACGTCAGAGAGGTGATGAGTCCCGACGGCCAGATAATTAAATCGATCACTGCGTTAAGTTGATCTTAGTCCAAAACAGGACTAAAGTATCCTTGACGAACGTTTAAGTTGATCTTAGCCGCAACGCGACTAATGTATCCTTAAACCAAAAAAAACACCAAACCCAAATCTAAGTAAATACGGATTTGGACTAATCCACGTCCTACGGGCGACGGCATTACTCAGTCTCCGTATACAATCCACGGGCAACCGCAAACAAAACAAACACACACGACACGAAGTGAAATTCTGGAGAAGGAGAAAGTTGTTACCGCGATGCGGTAGCGTAATTAACTGCAGGGGCTTGCGCCTGCAGGGAAGAGCGTCCCCACAATCAAAACCCCCTCACCCTGAGGGGGAATCTGATGAAGTCTGCTACATCGGCCGCATCCGTCTAAACCTCCGATACACGGTGCCATAAATCAACTTGGCATCTTTGGAGAGATAGACGGATAAAACCAAATAGCATCTGCCCCGAACCTCAGGCACAGACCTAACGTCCAGGCCGCCGTTCGGAGGGGAACATTCGTGAAAACCCGAAAGGGCGCGACCTCGTAAAAAAAAAAGAAGAAAAAAAAACAAAAAAAAAACGGTATGTCCATAAGCAAAACGGGCACGGATGAAAACCCGAGAGGGCTCCGTGAGTAAAAACAGCAGGACTACCGGCGAGTGTTTGTGAAAAGCCGAAAAGGCGCAACCTCGTTAAGAAACACTTATAGGGGCCTCTCGACCCTATAAGGAGAAACCACCCGCATGAGATCCTTACGACTCACAAGGGAACAACACACTTAGGAATCCCCACGATTTCTAAGGAGAAAATATACTTGCGAGATCCTCACGACTCGTGAGGAGAAGGCTCTTATGGGACCCTCACGGCCCGTAAGATTTGAAAGTCTTAAGTTACAGAGGCCTAAACCTGTGCTTAAGCAACCCCCACAACTTTCGACATTGTCCTACAAGTGGCCCTATATTGGCCCTTGTATACAATCCACGGGCGCGAATAAACATTTCCCTAACCAAGGTCCATCCGTGACTGGGGATATGTTCGCATAACCCTTGTAAATCCTCTCGATTTACAAAGAGAAAACCCTTCTGTAGGATCCTTACGACTTACTGAGGAACAAAACACTTAGGAACCCTCACGATTCCTAAGGAGAAAATACACCTATAAGATCCTCACGACTTGTAGGGAGAAATAGCTTTGTGAGACCCTTACGGCTCATAAAGTCAAAAGCCTTAGTCGACAGGACCCTAACCCTGGTCGCTAAGCCTCCTTTGTTCGACAATGACAGAGGCAAATGATGATTCGCTCTTGGCGATATCCCAGTTGTAGCGGTGCTGATGCCGAAATCGGTGTCCAATTTTAGGTTTACGGCAAAAAGCCGTTAGGCCGCACATGCATACGAAATAGCCGAAATGATGGGGCAACTTGCAATAAAAAAAAAGCAGCAAGTAAAATGTATGCATGCGAAATAGCCGAAATGATGGGGCAACTCGCAATAAAAAGCAGTGAGTAAAGATAAAATAAATAGCCGAAATGATTGGGCACCGCGAAAAATAGCCGAAATGATTGGGCAATCGCGACCTTCGCGATATAAAAGCTGAAATGATAGAGCATCGCGGAAATAAAACAAAAAATGACGATAAAATTTTGGCCCTACAGTTAAGATCACATCGATCCCTGTATACAATCCAAGGGCGTAAACAGAGGGGGAACCATACTTTCCCAACAGACTCCGTCAGACGACGAAGCCAAACCTCGACGGTTCGTTTCAACCGAAGAAGCCAGTGTGTTCAACAAACTCCTCGACTCACGGATACAAACACTCCTTGACGAGAGCCTCCTGATCCGCGTCGACTCGCAGAGCCACCAGTGCCTCCGTGGGAATCCTCGACTCGTTTCAAACCCCAAGGAAACAAATAATCCTTGGCGCTTGGGAAACAAATAATCCCTAGCAAACTCCTCGACTCACGGATACAAACACTCCTTGACGAGAGCCTCCTGATCCGCGTCGACTCGCAGAGCCACCAGTGCCTCCGTGGGAATCCTCGACTCGTTTCAAACCCCAAGGAAACAAATAATCCTTGGCGCTTGGGAAACAAATAATCCCTAGCAAACTCCTCGACTCATGGATACAAACACTCCTTGACGAGAGCCTCCTGATCCGCGTCGACTCGCAGAGCCACCAGCGTCTCCGTGGGAATCCTCGACTCGTTTCAAACCCCAAGGAAACAAATAATCCTTGGCGCTTGGGAAACAAATAATCCCTATCAAACTCCTCGACTCACGGATACAAACATTCCTTGACGAGAGCCTCCTCATCCGCGTCGACTCGCAGAGCCACCAGCGTCTCCGTGGGAATCCTCGACTCGTTTCAAACCCCAAGGAAACAAATAATCCTTGGCGCTTGGGAAACAAATAATCCCTAGCAAAATTCCTCGACTCACGGATACAAACACTCGTTGACGAGAGCCTCCTGATCCGCGTCGACTCGCAGAGCCACCAGCGTCTCCGTGGGAACCCTCGACTCGTTTCAAACCCCAAGGAAACAAATAATCCTTGGCGCTTGGGAAACAAATAATCCCTAGCAAAATTCCTCGACTCACGGATACAAACACTCCTTGACGAGAGCCTTCTGATTCGCGTTGACTCGCAGAGCCACCAGTGCTTCCGTGGGAATCCTCGACTCGTTTCAAACCCCAAGGAAACAAATAATCCTTGGCGCTTGGGAAACAAATAATCCCTAGCAAACTTCTCGACTCACGGATACAAACATTCCTTGACGAGAGCCTCCTGATCCGCGTCGACTCGCAGAGCCACCAGTGCCTCCGTGGGAATCCTCGACTCGTTTCAAACCCCAAGGAAACAAATAATCCTTGACGCTTGGGAAACAAATAATCCCTAACAAACTCCTCGACTCACGGATACAAACACTCCTTGACGAGAGCCTCCTGATCCGCGTCGACTCGCAGAGCCACCAACGTCTCTGTGGGAATTCTCGACTCGTTTCAAACCCCAAGGAAACAAATAATCCTTGGCGCTTGGGAAACAAATAATCCCAGCAAACTCCTCGACTCACGGATACAAACACTCCTTGACGAGAGCCTCCTGATCCACGTCGACTCGCAAAGCCACCAGCGTCTCCGTGGGAATCCTCGACTCGTTTCAAACCCCAAGGAAACAAATAATCCTTGGCGTTTGGGAAACAAATAATCCCTGGCAAATTCCTCGACTCACGGATACAAACACTCCTTGACGAGAGCCTTCTGATTCGCGTCGACTCGCAGAGCCACCAGTGCCTCCGTGGGAACCTTCGACTCGTTTCAAACCCCAAGGAAACAAATAATCCTTGGCGCTTGGGAAACAAATAATCCCTAGCAAAATTCCTCGACTCATGGATACAAACACTCCGTGACGAGAGCCTCTTGACCCACGTCAACTCGCAGAGCCACCACTGTCTCCGCAGGAGAATTCCCGGTTTGTCCCAACTTGCAACATAAAGTCTCGGGCAGCAAGAATTGAAAAACTTGCTTCCTGAACAATGGGGCCCTGCAAGTCAATCCAAAATGGTCTCTTGCATACTATTCACGGGTCTCACTCTCCGAAGTCGATTTTCGACAAGGAAGGAAACAACCGCTTACGAATCCTCTCGACTCGTAAGAGGGAAAATTCTCTTATAGGATCCTTACGACTTATAAGAGAAAACCACACTTAGGAATCCTCACGATTCCCAAGGAGGAAATCCACCTATGGGATCCTCTCGACCCGTAGGGAGAAAAGCCTCTATGAGACCCTCACGGCTCATAGAGTTGAAAAGTCTTAGGCAGTAGACCTGAATCTGCGGCCTAAGCCATCGTTATTTCTTAAGGAAGTCAGAATACTCGTTTTAGATATCCATCAATCATGGTTATTAAGACAGCCTGCTGACAATAAAAAGAAGATGACAGAAAGAATATCTGATCTACATTTGATCTGGCGTTCGTGACGCATTCATTTATGCACGGGCAGAAGACTCAGGACGAGAAATAAGACAAGCTGAAATGAAAAAGAGGAGGGTTTCCATTCATACCGCTAGAAAATTTCTTTTTTACAATCATAAGAACAATAAATAAGAAACATTATTCAAATTATTACAATGGTACAACCTCAGATCCGGGGCACGGATTGAGGAAATCGAAAGTAAGGCCATCCAGAGCTCTTCTGGCCTTTCTAATTATTCTTATGCGCAGTCTTTCGCGCTCCTCTGTGTCAAGATCATCGGCAAGCCCTCCTGGCCTTCGATAAGCAGCAACTATCATCGTCTGCTGGAAGACTTGGTGTAGGATGTCAATGAGGCTGTTCTGCCGTTTCTTTGAGATCAGCCCTGTCAAGTACACTGAATGCACCTTGTCTTCGGCATCATCCAGCGCATTGAGCGGTAAGGCCTCATGAAGACCCGGAAGTGCTCTCCATACGGCTCCCAACACGACTTTCAAAAGGGCCGAACGACGAGGCAACAGCCAACCACCGCTTGCGTTCAGACGACCCATGACTTCTGCACATTCAGCGTCTGTAAACTCCTGGTTTTGTTGACGACCCTGAGCGCGGATATCGTCGTAGGTAATGAACTCGTGCAAAATGTATAGATGCACCGCCGCCATTATGCCTGGAGGAAATACCACAAGAAGATTAGTGATAGAAGAAAAATAATATACATAGAGGGCTAAATTCCTAGAGAGCAAAGCTCTGTTCAGGGATTAAAACCCATGAACAAAAGCTTAATGAAACCCCAATAGGGATCTCTTTAGATCAAAAGATCTGTGAGAGCAAAGCTCTTTGACTGAGATTAATTTAAATTAATTTGATTTATATTAATTTTATCTAAAGTCTCTAACTTTGAAAATGAGCAAAGCTTTGCTAGTGAAATCCCAATGGGGATCTCTTTAGATCAAAAGATCTATGAGAGCAAAGCTCTGCTGGTTAAGATTAATTAAAATTAATTTAATCTAAGAATCAATTTTACCTAAAATTTTTTCTAAAAAACTTTGGAAAGAAGAGCGAAGCTCTAGAGTGCTTGAAGGCAAGAGCAAAGCTCTGAAGTTTCTGAAAATAAAAATCTGAAAGATGATAAGCATCTGTGGGGGACCAAAGGTCCTATTTATAGGCCTCAAGTGCCTCTTCGACTTCCAAAAGTTGTCGCGGCGGTTGGAATTCCGCCACCGTTGCGCTCACGTTTGGGGCCACGTAAGCGCAACGGTGGGGGGGGGGGCATTTGTTTACCCCAATCAGAGCAAAGCTCTGTTCAAACCCCGAGGCGGGAGATAAAGCAACGCTTCATCTTCCCCCAATCAGAGCAAAGCTCTGCTTTAAAAATTTAAAAATTTAATAAATAAAGCAACGCTTCAGATTATTTGCGCTGCGCAACACGCCACGTGTCAGGCGCAGATGCATCAGCACAGCGCCCAAGGCAGCGCACCCAATCAGACCAAAACTCTATTTAAAGAAAAATTAAAGGAAGCAATGCTCAGTTGCGCAAGCGCTGCGCTGCGTGACACGTGTCTGCGCAGTTGCGCACACAAAACTGTGCAAGGGCACCGCTGCGCGACACGTGTCTATGCAGTTGCGCAAACAAGCGCACCACTGCGCGCCACGTGTCTGCGCAGTTGCGCAAGCGCACCGCTTCGCGACACGTGTCTGCGCAGTTGCGCAAGCGCACCGCTGCGCGACACGTGTCTGCGCAGTTGCGCAAGCGCTTCATTATGCGACACGTGTCACTCACCGGGGGAGTTGCGCAAAACAGAATAAATATTGTTGAAACAAGAAGATTTTCTTGTATAAGGCAGGGGCCTTTGGATCAAAAATCCAACGGTGGGGAAAATTCCCCAAATCACTCAGAAAAAGATTTATGTAACAAATCTAACTAATTTATGAGCACTATAAAAAGGACCCCAGGCCTCATTTCAAAATGATAGAGATCGGACTAAAAAAAAAAGAGGAGAACTCTAGAGAACTCCTTGAGAATACAAAAAAAGGTAAAAAACCTTTAAAATAAGAGAAAATTCTCTTAGGAATAGATCATTGATCTAAGAACAAGATCAGTGATCTTCAATAAATAAATAAATAAATAAATAAATAAAAATAATAAAAATAGTTCCTTGCACTTGCTATGAACCTTTGGTTCTCTGAAACAAGAAAAAACTTGTTTTTCTTTGATCCAAATTTAGATCAAGGGATAAAAAGTGCTTTGTACCTCTTGAATCTACAAAGATTCTCAGTGCTTTGTACAAATGCAATGCATTACTTAAAGGGCCAGGCCCAAGTCAAAAAGACCTAACAGGTCTAAATAAATTGCAAAGCAGTAAAAAGACAGGTCCCCATTTAAATTAATACTCTGTTTGAGCAAAGCCCAAAAATAAATGAGCAGCCCTAGTAAAAGGCCTAACAGGCCAAATGCAAACGGAACGTTGAGTATTCTTAACCGGACTTAGCCCAATTTTGGCCGTAAGTCCTTAAATTAAATTGACTGAGCAAGGTTGCTCCTCCTAAATCAATTCACATCCGGTTTGAGGGTACATCTCCGAGCTTCTTTGACATCCATCGTTGTAATTCCTCAACGACGTCAAAGAGGTGACGGGTCCCAACGACCACACATCGATGTGGACTGCGGGGTCTTTAAACTCGTGGACCGAGACGTCCTTAAACTAATATTCGTCCCTAAATGGGAATATTGGACCGAAACGTCCCTAAACTAATATCGGACCGAAACGTTCCTAAACTAATAACGGACCACTACGTCCCTAAACTGGCGTTGGACCGAAACGTCCTTAAACTAACAATGGACCACCACGTCTCTAAACTGGAATATGGACCGAAACGTCCTTAAACTAATATTGGACCGCAACGTCCTTAAACTACCTATGGACCACCACGTCCCTAAACTGGAATATGGACCACCACGTCCCTAAAACTGGAATATGGACCACCACGTCCCTAAAACTGGAACAATAGAGCCTCCTAATGCTCTTTTGTCAGATCTAAACGGTCCCGTTTAAGTTGATCTTAGCCCCAAATACGGCTAACGTATCCTTAAACACTCAAATGAACGATAAAATTCCAAATCGACCTTGGTTCAAGGGTACATCTCCGAACTCCTCTGACATATGTCGTTGTAATCCTTCAACGACGTCAGAGAGGCGACGAGTCCCGACGGCTATATATTAAATGGATCACCCCGTTAAGTTGATCTTAGTCTCAAACAGGACTAACGTATCCTTAACGAACGTTTAAGTTGATCTTAGCCGCAATGCGGCTAACGTATCCTTAAACTAAAAACATCAAACCCAAATCTAAGTAAATACGGATTTGGACTAATCCACGTCCTACGGGCGACGACATTATTTAGTCTCCGTATACAATCCACGGGCAACCACAAACAAAACAAACACACACGACACGAAGTGAAATTCTGGAGAAGGAGAAAGTGGCTACCGCGATGCGGTAGCGTAATTAACTGCAGGGGCTTGCGCCTGCAGGGAAGAGCGTCCCCACAATCAAAAACCCCTCAAGCGAGGGGGAATCTGACAAAGTCTGCTACATCGGCCGCATCCGTCTAAACCTTCGATACACGGTGCCATAAATCAACTTGGCATCTTCGGAGAGGTAGACGGATAAAACCAAATAGCATCTGCCCCGAATCTCAGGCAAAGACGTCCTAACGTCGTCGGCCGTCCATTCGGAGGGGAACAAGGTCTTTGACGAAAACCCTTTGCAACAAGTCTAGCCTTATAGGTCTCAACCTGTCCATCTATACCAATCTTCCTTTTGAAGATCCACTTACATCCTATGGGTTTTACCCCATCTGGAGCAATATCCAACGTCCATACTTTGTTGGTGTACATGGACTCCATTTCGGTCCGCATTGCATCTAGCCATTTTACCGAGTCAACGCTCTGAACGGCCTGCTGGAAGCTAGTAGGCTCATCATAATCAATGATGCAATCCTCTCTATCCCCGTCTATGAGAAAACCATAGTATCTCTCGGGCGGATGAGATTGCCTACTACTCCTGCGGAGCGGCGTAGGAATGTCATGTTCTTTCGAACCCTCTGGTTCTACTAAGCTTGCAGTAATAGTCTGTGATTCTGGAATTTCTTCCAGTTCTATTGTGCTCCCACTTATTTCTTTTTCTATGAACTGGTGTTCCAAGAAGTGGGCATGACGAGAAACAAAAACCTTTTGTTCCTCTTCGCAATAGAAGAAATATCCCTTAGAGTTCTTTGGATATCCCACAAACTTGCACTGTACTGAACGTGCCTCGAGTTTGTCCGCATGCTGCTTTTTAATAAAAGCTGGACATCCCCATGTCTTAATGTGCTTAAGATAGGGTTTCTTCCCACACCACATCTGATATGGTGTAGTAGGCACAGTCTTAGTTGGAACTCGGTTTAAAAAGTATGCAGCTGATTCTAGCGCATATCCTCAGAATGATCGCGGTAACTCAGCGTTACTCATCATGGACCATACCATATCCAATAGGGTGCGGTTCCGTCTCTCCGATACACCGTTATGTTGCGGAGTGTATGGAGGAGTAAGCTGAGAGAGAATTCCATTCTCTTTTAAGTAATCTAGGAACTCGGCACTCAAGTATTCTCCACCTCGATCAGATCTCAGTGTCTTGATACTTTTGCCGGTTTGTTTTTCTACCTCATTCTTATATTCCTGGAATTTTCCAAAGGCTTCGGATTTATGTTTCATTAAGAAGACAAATCCGTACCTTGAAAAGTCATCCGTAAAAGTAATAAAGTAAGAAAAACCGTTTCGCGCATGTGTAGACATTGGACCGCACACGTCGCTGTGTACGAGTCCCAAGAGCTCGCTCGCTCTTACTCCGTGTCCAGTGAACAGAGTCTTTGTCATCTTTCCTTTGAGACAGGATTGACAAGTTGCATATGATTGATATTCGAACGGATCCAAATATCCTTCTGTATGCAACTTAGTCAACCTTCTCTAATTGATGTGACCCAGTCTACAATGCCATAAGAAAGTCTGATTGATTTCTGGGGACTTTCTTTTGTGTGTATTCTGGACATTGAAAATCTGTGGTTGGTTTAATACGTATATACCATTGCTTAATGTACCTGACCCAATCAGAACTTGATTAAGGTGAATGTTCACAACATTACTTACAAATGCAAATTCATAACCTTCTTTAGATAATAAAGATACAGAAATGATATTATAAGTTTCATTGGGTACAAAATAGCAATTACGCAAAACCAAAACGTGTCCATCTGACAAGCCCAGGTGGTAGTCCCCCACGGACTCAGCATCCATGCCAGCTTCGTTTGCAACTCTGAGGGTCATATCACCTGCCTTCAAAACCCTACGCTTTCTCAGTGCCTGCAAAGAATTACAGATATGAGATCCTGATCCGGTATCCAATACCCAGGAAGTAGAGTTTATTGAAAGACAGTTTTCAATAACATACACACCTGAAGCTGAAGCCGCAACCTGCTTCAAATCCTGTATTCTGGCCTTCCAAGCCCTGCAATCTTTCTTCCAGTGTCCCTTCTTATGACAATAGAAGCATTCTTGCTTACCCACAAGCTGCCCCGCTATCTTTGTTGCTTTTGCTTTTCCCTTCGTATCCACTTTACTAACACCGCCCCTTGGTTTGGCGGGGGCTTTCTTCTTCTTTCCCTTGGCTTTCGCCTCGGACTTAGAAGAGGAAGATCCTCCTACAAACAAAGTGGATGTTTCCCTACCTTTCTGTAGGGTGCCCTCTGCACTCCTCAGCATGTTGAGGAGCTCCGGAAGTTCAACTTCTTTTCCTTGTAAGTTGAAGTTCAGGATAAACTGGGCGTAAGTGGAAGGAAGGGACTGGAGAATCAAGTCCGTATAGAGCTCGTTCTCTAACGTGGTCCCAAGGTCCGCGAGCTCCTCAATAAAGCCAATCATCTTAAACACGTTTTCCGCTACCGATGATCCGACGGCCAACCTTGCCGAAAATAGCTTCTTCGACACTTCGTATCTTGCGATACAAGATTGCTCTCCATACAGTTCTTTTGTATGAAGAAATATGGATTCCAGGTCCATATTCTCGTGCCTCCTCTGATGTTCATTATCCATAGAGGCAAGCACGATGCACTTGGCCTTCGCGCAATCGATCTCCCAGGTCTTACGGATTTCCTTATCCGTGACGCTGGAGGTGGGACCTGGGACAGGGGAAGCTTTGGTGGTAAGAAGATACCCCAGCTTGTCGTAAGTGATTGCTATTTTGACATTCCTGAGCCAATCTTTGTAGTTTGGCCCTGTCAGTATGTTTTTATCTAGAAGTAACTTAAGTCCGGTTATGTCGATTGGTCGCTGCAATTAGGAGAAAGAGAAGAAACACTCAGCATGATGCTCTTGCAAGTTTAGAGTGGTTTTTAGTTTGTCTAAACAGGATGGCTCCCACTGTTTCTCGAATCCCTCCTCAAACCAAAAAGGAGGAATTAGTCGGGATCAATCTCACCGTACAATACTTGCTTAACCGTTCAGCCAGGCCAGTGTCGGTACTTCGAGGGAGGTTTTCCAACGCTTTCGCGAAGTTCCTTAATTTAAGAACCTCTTTTCCCTGTGGGCGTAGCCCCGCTAACACCTTTCTCGACACCTACTAGGTTTATAGCATTGATCGTTTAGTGAGAAATTTCCCGAGGAGTAGCATATACTCACAGTAGGATCGGGATCCAAATATCATCGTGTGACAAAACTGAAGGAATCCTACCAGAATCATCACACTCCAAATGGTATGCAGCACTAGCAAGTTTCAGTACTTATGAAACTCCCGATGTGGATTTTTGCCCCATGCTCTTATGACCTTGACTTTGGCCAAAATATTATAAGTCACATGTCAAGTTCTACCCGTCATTCTCCAGGTTAATTTGATCCCACCCGTACCTACCCTTGACTTTGGCCAAAATGGCAGTACGACTGTCCCAAACCAACACATCTATCTATACTGCACATGAATACCCAATAGCTACCAATCACTATGTCTTGACTTTGGCCAACATACATAGCTTGAATACTATTGACCATTCATGTGAAACGACGGAGGGCTACGAATGGTTTTGGTGAAACCGTGAACGTAGTGAACTTGATATAATCGATGGAACGAGATAGCTTTTAAAAGGAGTGGCTCAAGCTCCGCATTTAAAAGTTGGTTTTTGAAAAGAACCGAATGGTTTTTGAAAGTGTTCCAACGACTTTTACTTGGTTTATTTTCTTGCATTAGTTCTTTTAATGTGTCCCATCATTTAGTCCTACCATTGCAAAAAACAACCAAAATATGACGTACGCTTATACCATCCGCATTCGCCACGGGGTCCCGTCATTACCCGTTAGGTTACTTAACTAACGACAGAGCGGGGGCTGGACTAGCGCGGATGCAAAACATAAGCAACGCCTAAATAGTTATCATATATAGATATATTGCAATGATAGCCATTTCAGATCACAGATGAACACATTGGATATACTAGGAATCCGCAATTCGTACGAGCCTGTAACGAAAAGCGGATTACATGGTCGCGGTGAATAGCCAAACCCCACCCTAGACCCCTAGGGTGCGGTAAACTACCTGCCAAATACCCGAAGCGAAGCAACCTCCCTCAACTCGTGAGTAGGCCACTCGGCGCTTCGAGATACCCGGTAGTTTGTGCACCCCACCTTGGGTCTATTCTAGGAGCAAAAAAAGTAAAAAGAAATTATACAATGACGGTTACAACCCCGACCCGGTTGTGCGGCCATACAAATAATATTACATCAATTTACATATTACATGAATTGAAAGAAAAGAAAACTCTCATCACACAACCCCCGGCTATTCACCCGCGACAATCCAATGAATTCATATACACATACCATCAACATTACAGATCACAGATATGTATAACCCCCACTAATCGACGTATAGCGATTAGCGGACGTTCAATACATATATCACATCACAGATATAAACCCGTTAGCCTTAGTCTTTAGAAGTTCGATCAAAATACGGATTTTTAAGCCCCAAAAACAAAATTTTCTTTCTGGAAAATCTGGGCAGAAAAAACATATTTTAAAAATCCCAAAACAATTCTAGAAACACTCTGCAAGAAAATTTTTCCACGGCCGAGTCAACTCGGCCGCGGAACCGCGGCGGGAGCGTGCTCCCGCTGCGTTTCCACGGCGACTTGACCGGTTCGTTGGACTAATTTTCTTGGGTGTCTATTAAAAAGCCTGAGCCGATTTTTGATGTATGATTTTTCAATTTTTGAACAGGATACAGAATCGACAGAAACTTGATTTTTTCGGGTTCGTTTCGTGACTTTTTCTCCGATCGAATTTCTAGTTACTATGCTAACATGTTAGATAGTGTTTAACTAGGCTCTGATACCACTGTAAGTCTATGCTACCTCTCCCGGTACTTACGGGGTTGCGGAAATGGTGAAAAACGATTTTTCTAGAGGTGGTAACATGGACTACAAATACGGATCTTTGTTAAACAATCTACCTAACAACCTAACTAGGAGTTGTTTACCTACTCGGTTAGGGGGTTATACCTTTCTTGAACCCCTTCATCTTCAACTCTTGTGGGGTACGGACCGGCCTCCCCTCGTCGTCTTCTCACGCCGAAGATGGATCCACCCGAAAGCTTCTACCTTTGGCTTCTTCTTCGAACTTTGAAGAAACTAGAACACTTGGCTTGCTAGGCCATGTGAACTAGGATGAGTAGAGAATTGTTTTGGTGTTTTTATCTCTAAGGCAATGAATCTCAACACATGAGAATGATTTGCCTTGAGCTAGAGAGAGCAAGAGGAAGATGGAGAGCTTGAGCAAGTGATGGCAAGAGAGAGAAATGAAAATGAAAAGTGAGCAAGTCTTTTGCCATCCTAGCTCTCATAATCCAAAATCATCATGATAACAAGTAATGATAATTGATTATATTGTAAAGGTTATTATCATGACAAATGACACTATAATTTCTTGCATTAAATGCAAATGGTGAACAAAACAAGCAAGCATAAGTCAATGCAACCAAATGATGGCCATTGTCATGATGGTGGTCAACAAGTCCAACCTAGTCAACCGGTCAACAAAAGTCAACAAGTTAACTAGGTTAACCTTTCAACCCTAACCATGTCACTATAATACTCAATTAATATTATTGTTAATCATATGTCTTAATCTCATTAGGGTTTGACAAAAGCCAACAGTCAGCAGCCCTAATGAGAATCCTCTGCCTCTGTCTCTGTCAACTGTGCATACACACCCGTATCCACGTTCCGGGGAACACGAATACAAACGAGATAAAACCAATCCCAAAACGTATACTAGGATCTGGCTTAAACCAAAGCCCGCTAGTAATAACTGCCCGGTCACTAAACGTGCATAAGTGCGCGGATGTGATCGAACCCTGTCGCAAAACCATGCGACCTGTCGCAAAACCATGCAACCTCTACTCTTTTGCCTAAAGGAGAATAGCTCTCTGTGTGGGACTCTAAAGACTCGACACTACGCTGGCAGTGGGTTTAACCACAGACCGCAAGCGGCACTAGCTGTGCGTAACGGCCCCCAGGTAGATGCCGATAAGAAGACGGACGAGGTGAAACCCATCTGAACTCCTACTGAGCATGAATGTGACAATCTCCGTACAGTCCGGTCTGTTCGTCTGATAACATTAAATAGCGGGCCTAGGGGGCGGTAAACGTCAGTCCCCTAATAGCGGTATAAGTCGTGTCGGAGTGTAGCCCAGAACACCCTGAGATAACACTGGAAACCTACCAGTATATCTTGCTTGCCCTGGCCAGGGACTACTTGTGTAATGGCTCTCCTAGACACAGCGCGATGTCAACTCCCAATACCGGGAGAGACGAATCCTGTCTAACCGTCACTGCCTCCAAGTGCTTCGGGACTGCACCCAACTACTACCTGTTTGCACGACTCTTTTGAGCCGTGGTAGGGTAGTAATCAAAGTGCAGTGGGAACACACTCGAGGCGAAGTGACAGTGTCAAGTCAGCGGACTAAGCTGTACTCATGTCACCTGGGAACTGATAACTAACGATAGGTATAGTACCAACCAATCAGTTCCCGACGAGTCCTGTCCAGTGTACTCGTAACCTAACGAGCACCTGCATACTATCTCAAGTACGACGTACTGACGGCTGTGGGACAGACCGTCTCCCCTGCTGGGATGAGAAGCGCATACGCTAGTCTACTCCGGAGTATCGATGCCCTGTCTCGTTAGTCCTACGACTAGGGACCTGTATAAGGATGTGCTTGTGGATTACCCAGCCCCCACGAGTGTGACTGCCATCACAACGCTGGTAATCAAGCGAAGATCCTAAGGGCTCCACTAATGCGTATAGGTGATATAATAAAATAAACACATATACACATTGAAGTAAAAACAAACCAAGTATCATACTACCATTTTGAGCAAGATTGTCTATACAACTGTGAATATCCCAAGCTTCCATTAAGTAATATACAAACTAGTATGATACAGTAATGGCCTCTAGGGCATATACACTAACACCAATAACTTACTCCCACTCATCATCTGTAAAACCATACAGATGTGAGAATCATACCTGGTAAATACATATCCTGGAGCAAGGACCAATTGGGAAATCAGTTTTCTATTAACAATACACAGTGAAACTGAAACATGTAAACATTTCGAAGGGGTATCCGGGTATTCCTAGTAATGCCTCTTCCATTATCCAGATTCATGACCGTAACCGTATATTTGTTTGCCATCTCTCCAAATCCTTTTATTTGTCTTTAGTCGTTACCTTCTGTACACCTTCGTTAGGCTAAATGGTTTTCTTCCTTCCCTACCGTTCGGCACCAGCCTATGGTTTGGAGGAAGACTATCCAATAAGCGTAATGGGTGTAATGTCCTAATCCTAGGAGCACTCGCAACCCGAGAGAAGGTAAAGATAAAAGACAACTGAATAACACCTTATTCCTATTTTTCCTGAACTAGAATCCATCCCCGAACTGGAACAAGTTCCTTCGAGTTCGTATATAACCATACGATGGAGTATCCAAATAACTGTGGATCTTCATAGTGATACGGAGTGTTCCGGAGAAATACAAAGGTGAAGTAGGAGTGGCGATGAAATATTTGGTTTGGTCATGAACAGCGGTCACAATTTACTTTGCCCTCTTTCTAATCCCTTTATTTGTCTTAACTTATTACCTTTTGTACACCATCGTTAGGCTAATTGGTTTTCTTCATTCCCCACCGTTCGGCACCTGCCTATGGTTTGGAAGAAGACTATCCAATACGCGTAATAGGTGCACTATCTTCTAATCCTAGGAGTACTCGCAACCTGAGAGAAGGTAAAAGGAAAAGACAACTGAATAGTCCTATTCATTTTCTCCAGAACCGGAAACCATCCTCGAATCTGGAACAAGCTCCTTTCGAGTTCGTATATAACCATACAATGGTTTTATCCAATGGAAGTGGATATTCGTAGTAATACGAGGTGTTCTGGAGAAAAGGGAAAAAGTAGGAGTGGCAATGAGATGTGCAACTTTGACAATCCAAAAGCCAGTGTTATAAGAAGGTTCGGTCAACTTGGTCACTAAGTCATAGTCGAGGGTCGGGTCATGGTCGCTGCCAAAGAGAGAGAGAAAAGAAACACTCTGCGTGCACTCTAACCTAAATCAGAATGGTTATCAATTTATCTAATCGGGAAATCTCCCACTGTATCCTCAAACTCTCCTCCAAACCTGAAAGAAGAATTAGTCGGGATCACCCGAGGAGTAAACCAACTCATCAGTGGGAATCGAGATCCAACTATCATCGCATGATAACGTGATGGAATCCACTCACGTTATCACACTCCAGAAGATATGCGCATATCTGGCAAGTTTCAGTTTCTTTAGAAACTCCCGATGTGTGTTTTTACCCCAAGCGGCTTATGACCTTGACTAGGTCAACAAACCATAAACCGCTAGTCAAGTTCAACCCGTCATTATTCTGAATTGCATTAAACCCACCCGTACGTGCCCTTGACTAGGTCAACAAGGCCGCACGACTGTCCTAACTAATCCCATTTATGCAACAAATAAGTACCACTTAGCTACCGAACACTACGTCTTGACTAGGTCAACAAACGCAGCACGAATACTAAATAATACCTGTAGGAAATGACGGAGGGCTACGGCTGGTTTTTGGCGAAAAACCTTTAACGTAATGAACTTGATATCGTTGAAGGAACTACATACCTTTTTATAAAAATATAGTGGCGAAAACCTTTGCTAAAGAGGTCACTCCCGGTGAAGGGATCTCGGCTCTTTCCCCGTAGAATTAGGTGCAGGATATTCCAACTGAATACCACGATGCAAAGAAAAAAGGCAATCGGCTATAGTGAAGTTATTACCCTGACGCAAACTTCTGTCTAAGGGGTCACTCCCGGTGAAGGGATCTCGGCCCTTGCCTCGTCGACTGAGGTGCTGGATATTCATAACCGAATACCACTGTGCAAAACAAAAGAGAACGTCCTTGCAATAACAGCTTTTTAAAAAATGTTCCAACAACATCGAACGGGTTTGTTTAGCTTGCATTGATCCGAATCAATGCAGTCCCATCAATTGATCACACCAATAAAGATCGAAAATACGATTTACGTATATGCCATCCGCATTCGCTACTGAGTCCCGTCATCACCCGTTAGGTTACTTAACTAACGACAGAGCGGGGACTGGACTAGCGTGGGTGTAAAACATATACAACATCCACTAGTATATATATCAATATATAATAATCGCTCAAGGCGTGATAAAATGCAATATCACAGAACAATACAGATAATCTGGGATCCCCGGGTTTCATAGAGCCGCTACTGAAACCCGACGTTCCCCTGGTCGTGTAGATAGCCTGTGCAATGAAAACCTAGACCCCTACGGGCATGGCAAGTTACCCGCCAAAACCTGAAGCAAGGCATCCCTCTTCAATAAAGTGAATGGACCACCTAGCACTTCACGGATTCCGGTAACTTGAGCACCCCTCCTTGGGTCAACCTATACCCCCTACGAGTGCGGCGAATAGCTCGCCAATTCTAGAGTGAAGCCTCCCTCTGTCTCAAAGCCATGAGATGCGGGCCCGTTGCCCTATAGAACCCGGCTATCCGTGCACCCCACCATGGGGTAATCCTAGTACAGAAAGTAAAAATATATACAACAGGTACATCAAGCTCAGCCCGGTCGTGCCCCAAAAGAATAATATACAAACAGGCAGTGACGGCAGTCCACATGTCGGACGCTCGCCCTGCAATATCAAATGTACAAATATAACCAAACTGTACTACCATTGCATCCAAACTATCCACCACGACAAATCCGCAACATCACAGCACAATACAGAACATCAACGTGAATGTCACATTCGCAAATCCGTCTAAAAGGGCTATAGCAATTAGACAAGATTTACCGATCAAATGACATTCACGGTCGCAGATATAATGTAAATACTGTGAACTAACATGTTTAAAATTTTTGATCGACAAAATTTCCCAAATTGGGCCCCAGCACAATTCCCAGTACTCAAACAAATCTGGGCCCAAAATAAAAATACCAGAAACCACAATTCCAAGTCAAAGAGAACTGCTGAAAGTTTGGTGCACTAATGCTAATGTACGGTGGCGGAACCTCGGCCAAAACGTGGGTACGGCCGCGGTTCCGTGGCGCTACAGTGCCAACAGTGAACCAAAATTTCTCAGTTTTCTTAGATACGCCTGCACATATTTCTGCAATACACCAAATAATTTTTTGACAACAAAAAAAATTCGACAGAAACTGCACTTTTTGAAATCGCGGTTGTGGAAAATTCGGCCGATCGAAGTTTTAAATACGTTAGAGCAAGCTAGTAAAGCTTAATAGCCTAGCTCTGATACCATGTAAGACTATGGTAGCGCCCCGGCCGTCATTCCAAGGCCAAAATGCGGAAACGAAATTTTTTCTAAACTAGAAACTGGCGCTATCGTATGCTTACAACCCGGATTGAACCATTAACCTACAACTAGCTATCTAGAGAAGGGATAAAAGGACTATACCGATCGATCCGTGTCCTTCAGTCTTTCGCCACCATCCCAAGCTCCTCGCGGCATCTCCGGTCTCGATCTTCTCGTCGGAAAAGGCACCACATCATCGATTCCTTTTACGGGCTCCTGCTTCATCCGAAGCAACTCGGGCATGTAGTGTGCTAGCCGACGTGTCCAAGATGATGTAGAGAATGTTTGTGATCACTTTGTCTCTTGCATCCATGAGATGGATGGAGGTTGAAGGTGTTGCCATTTATGGAGATTTTGAGCTAGAGGAGGAAGAAGAAGAAGAAGCTATCTTTTCTTTTCTTTTGCTTTGTGATGATAAATGAGAGTGCGAGAGTTGTATGTAAAATACAAGACCAAAACACTTTCATATGGCAGCCCCTCTCTCTCTCCCTCTCATTTCATCACTCAAATCCATCATATAATATGACATGTGCACAACAAAAGAGACCATGAGTCACTAACCTTGCACATGCCACATTAAATGCACAAAATGATGATTTCTAGCTCATAATTTCCATATGAAAACATTAATCCAAATGTTTGCAACAATAAAAAGATACGGCAATATCTAAAGTAAACTCGTGACGGATCACAAGGATACCCTTCACCTGTATATACATACCTGCATCCGCATTCCGACCGAATGCGAATGCGATGAGACTAAAGTAATCCAACAAATCTAATACTAGGATCCGGCTTAAACCAAAACCCATTAGTATGAACCGCCCGATCATGATCCGTGCACTACTGCACGTATATGATCGAACCCTGCCATATATCATACGGCCTCTACAACGTTTCGCCCGAAACTTGAGAAACTTTCTGTGGGGGACTCTAAAGACTAGTCAATATTTTGGCTGTGGATTTAACCACTAGCACGTCAGCGGTACTAGCTGTACGTAACGGGCTACCAGGTATTGACCAAAAGGGAGGTCGATGAGCGAACTCATCCTGACACCCTACTGAGCCTGTCAGTGACAATATCCGTACAGTCCGGTCCGTTCGTCTATGAGCATCGTATGGCGGGCCTAGGGGGTTGGTAAAAGTCAGACCCCTAAAAGCGGTACAAGTCGTGTCAGAGTGTAGCCCAGAACACCCTGAGATACTACTGGAATACCTACCAGTAAATCTCCTGCCTCGGCCGAGGGCTTTGTGTAATGGCTCTCCCAGACACAGCGCGATCTCAGCCCCAATACCGGGAGAGACGAATCCCCTGCCGATCCGCTCACTTGCCTCCATGTGGCTCGGGACTGTACCCATCGGGAAATAATCGGTGTCCATCAATACACCCAAATCCCAGTAAAACTCAGATTCAGCTCAGCATTACTGGGATTACATGCTTGTGATGGGTAGATTTACATGCTATTTAAAAGTGGAAATTCAAGAAGGGTTTTGAATTAAATTAGGGTTTCTAGCATTTGATTATGTTTGTGATGGATAAATTTACATGCTATGACATGTGCAAATCTAAGCTAGTTGCTTTATTACAATTGCCACTTTTAAATTGTCCAATTTAAAAACTATTTTGCTTACTAGATCTTTAGTTATTGCATTAGATAAAATAAAAATCTAGTAAGGGTTGTGATTTCAATTAAGGTTTTTATTACATCATTAAGGATGCGATGTCTAGTTTAACATCTTAATTTATGCAAAACCTAGTTTAGTTGCCAAATAGTGTATTATTACTTTAAAACGATTAAAATTGATATTTGTTGGAAACTTGAATTTTGATTTAATGATAATTAGTGAGATTAAAATTATTGAAATGGTTTATATGACTTGGTTATGATATTGAGTGGCTATTGTGGCCGCTAGATTTGTCTAAACGTCGAGTTTTGTACTAAAACGGTTAATTTTGCTTGCTAGATTTTCGGAAAAATAGCTTTCAAAGTGAGTTTGAGGTTTTTGTGAATTTTAAGCTATTTCATATTATAATGAGTGTTTGTGAATGTGCAAATGGGTGCGTTTGGGTTTTTCTCTCGATGGGTTGATGTTTGTACATCGACATCGAGGGTTTGTTTGGCTATTCTTGCATGCGTAGGCGATAGGTTTTGACCTATACGTGATGCGCGTGCCGATTTGGTTTTCGTATGTCGTTTCGATTTCAAATTGGGTTTTTATGCGACATGATACGTTGTGACATGTAGGTACCCCTATGTGGACTTTGAGACGACAAACAGGCACGTGGCGACGTCGGCACCGGCGAGCGAGGACCAGGTGAGTAGATTTATATCTACGGGGAGAAGTCGGGTGGATGGCATATAGCACCCCCGCAGTTCGTGGTGACGTATACGAATACGTATACACACATATATTATTTATATGTTGATATGAGTTTTTTTGATGATAAAGATGGATTCTAGATGTTCTTGGATTGGTTTAGTGTTAGTTGCGAAACCCTAGAGTAGTGGTTGTACCCACACACACGCACACACATACTTGCATACATTCTCTCTTTTACATATGCGTATATGGGGATATGTGTTTATGTGTTCACATGGGTATGGGACTATGTGTTCATATACTGGATTTGAGGATAGTACTTGGTATTTGAGATGAGTCGATGAGATTTGATTTGAGGCTGTGAGATCGGTGATATGGCAGGGTTCGTATTTGAGATACGACATGACGTTGTAGTGGGTCCTTTGACGTAGTGTTTCACACACGTGCATGCATACTTAGGCGGTATCAGTATTGTACTAGACGTAGATCAGTACCCCGATCATGATATTTGATAAAGAGGATACCAGATGAATAGTATGATGAATGTGATATTGACCCGTACCTAGATTTGGGATGCCGTACGACGGATTTACGTACGAGCTATATATTGATGTTTGATCCGCACTCTTGACTTAGGAATATCCGATTATAGATATGGTATCGGATGTGATATTATCGAGGCGGGATCACGGACTAATATATATATATATATATATATATATATATATATGTATATGTATGTATGTATGCATGTATGTATCGACTCAGATGTTAGGCGGTTTCCTTACCTCCAGTTAGCTTGTTAGTTCAGCCGTATAATTTAGTGTAGTTGTTAGACTAGGTTAGATTCCTACCTATTTCAAAACTAACAGATCGTGGGTATTTTAAAAGACAGGTCAAGGGATTCTACGGATATTTCAAAAGACGTATCTTTTCTTAAAAACACCGTAGCCCTTATTTTCAAAACCCCACGATTCGTGTTATTTTAAATGGCACCACTGTGGAACTCATATTTTATTAAATGCGGATTAGTTATCATTGTGTTTAGTATTCAGCTCCCGCACATTATTGTTGTTCGCTCCGCATCGCATATTTATATTGTGATTCATATACCATTATTGATATCATGCTGTTAGGACACCAGCACCATTACCGATGACGCGTATGTACCATGTACACTTACTTGCCGGCTCACACACATCTTCATCGGTAATTGCCATACCATGAACACTTTAGAAAATACTATTTCATTGACATAGTTTGTTAGCTAATAGTTTAGACATGATATTAGTGTACTTGCCTTATATGCTAGTTTAGACATTGTAGTTATTACTTGCTACTTCATGCATCTTATTATTCACTGTTACGCCGCATTCATGGATTTTTATGCCTATATTCACTGTTTACATGCTACTGAGGATTTGGATTCGGATTTTCATGAGATTTCCTGGATTTGGGGGAAAACCGCAAAAACATTTATAAACTTCTTTTCTCTCTTTTTAAATGAAAAGTGCGGTTTTCCCATGATGTATGAGTCGTCTACCATGAGTTTGCTGATGGATTTCGTGACATGATTGAAGCAGTTAGATGAACCGTTTCGGGTACATGGTGGACCCGGTAAGGTACCCCAGGGCAAGAAGTTCGAGTAGTAGACGATGAGCCTGGCAGGGGAAGACTACCTACCGGTGATTTTACCTGATGCGTCGGATATCCGGAGGATACCGTTGTGGTCTTGAGATTGATGGGAGGGACCGATCCGGACTGACGGCGCCCTAGATAGTTAGATTGAGACATTGAGATTTTGAGACATCGAGGTACTGAGATTGACGATCCAGGCCAGTCCGGATAGATGGAGCCTGAGATATTAAGATATTGGGATTTATGTTTTGTGTCGATACTAGACACTGTTTATGCTGATTTCATTTATGATACCTCGTTTTGAAAATACAGAAATCTCATGTCATAGCATGTAAATCTACCCATCACAAGCATGTAATCCCAGTAATGCTGAGCTGAGCCTGAGTTTTACTGGGATTTGGGTGTATTGATGAACACCGATTATTTCCACGTTGATATTCCGTGTAGGTGTTATTTATTCCCATGCTCAGCATTCAGTATTTTACATCTCATCCTGTATCTGTAGTGCCTGATAGATTGCATTTGCTATGCACGATTATTGCATACCTGCTCACTCTATATAGATGTTGTTAGATTGCATTTGCTATGTACGATTATTGCATACCTGCTCACTCTATACAGATGTTGTTAGATTGCATTTGCTATGCACGACTATTGCATACCCTGCTCATCATATAAAGATATTATTAGATCGCACTTGTTGCATGATTATTGCTCATCTAGTTCATCATATAGATATATCTGTTGGCATAGGTTAGAGTATCGCAGCACGTGCATACTCGCGATTACCTTTATATGTTATCTACTATTCACGAGTTGGCAACTCACCCCCGTTGTGCCACAGTGTTTGCAGGTTTCCCCTCGGAGTGGTCGCGGCAGGCTGTTTTCTTGCATCTTTTGACACAGATACCATTGCAGTTGGCGTGCTAGCCCTTTTGCTGATAGATGGGTTTTGTGCGGTATCTGTTTATTTTTCCAGTTGTATACATCATTGTATCTAGTATTCTCCATCTACTACTTATGTATTGACTTAGAGACCAGTTGTGAGGACGATGTATATTTTTGTACTCTGGTGTCGAGCTCGTTGTGAGCCGACTTTATTTATGCAGTTTTATGTTTCATGTTGTTTTTACTTATTTTTACTCTATCTTCGCTACGGCGTCATATTATCATTGTGGTGATTGTTTCCGCCGTTGGGCGTGATTGCTCCCGTTTGGGATGCTTATTTCTTATTGTATATCATTTTACTCATATATTGCCTTGTACCCGATTTCGGGGCTAGTTTTTACAAAGGAAATGCTGCCAAAATTTTTAAGATAATAACTTGAACTTTAAAGAATTCTATTAAATTACTTAAGGTTTTCTAAACGTTTTAACAAATGTTTCTATCAAATGTTTTAATACTCAATACTTTTAATGGTTTTGATTTCTGGGTTTCGTCTTACTTAGTCGCGTTACGCCTGTAGACGTCACGTGGTTAAGTGCCGGTCACGGGCCGAACTTTGGGTCGTGACAAAATTGGTATCAGAGCGTAGGTTTTACCTTCGGAGTGTAGGATGACCCTGGTAGGATGGAGTAGGTAGCTGAAGCAGAGTGGCGTAGCGTGCGTATGTTCCGTGGCATACTCCCGACACGGTACTCCGCCTAAGCGACATTAGGACTTATTGATTGAAATTCTTTCATGATTGTATACATTTTTGTGATTCGATTTCCGTATCCTTATCGAATCCTACTTTCTTTTGAGCCAATATGCCGCCAAAGACTAGTAGGGTGCAGAGAGCGGCCGCGAGAGCCGAGATTCGAGTTGACACGTCAGAGACGAGGACTGATCCGGGTAGTACCCCTGTTGTACCAGAGCAGACTGTTCCTCCTGCGACAGATCAGATCGCCATGCTAGGGGCTGGTATGCAGGAGATGCGCCAGATGATAGGATCGCTAGTTGAGACGCTTCGAGCGCAGCGACCAGAGGTAGCTCCACCCGTCACGGGGACCGCGATAGTACCTACAGTACAGGCAGTTGCCCCTGCAGCCACGGAGGTTATTACAGTATCGCTATCAGAGTTCATGAGGCTGAAGCCTCCGGTCTTCACAGGCACCGATGCAGCCGACGACCCATAGTCTTTCATTGATAGGATGGCCCGGATATGTCGTTCACTCAGATGCGAGATGAGTAGAGTTCGCGAGCTTTCGCCTGGAAGGTCTTGCGCAGAAATGGTGTGAATCGGTTGAGAAGGGCAGAGCAGCAGGTCTTTCTCCTATGACCTGGACCGAGTTTGTGACGGTATTTCTAGCCCGCTTCCTTCCCCAGAGTGTCAGGGATGCCCGAGCACGCAGATTCGAGTCCTTACGCCAGACGCCAGAGATGACAGTGGCAGAGTACGATGTGCTGTTCACCGAGTTATCCGTTTATGCCCCATACCTAGTGGCGACTGAGGAGATGCGAGTCAAGAGATTTGTCCGAGGCTTGCTTACTCCACCGTTCTTTGCGATCAGCGCCCAGCATTGCGAGATGTATGCAACAGCTGTAGACGTGGCCCTATTGGTTGAGGAGCGCCTTGCAGAGACTTCGGTAGTTTCAGGGCCGAAGAGGGTTTGTACTGATACAGCAGCACGAAGACATCCATTCGGACGCCGTGATAGACATCGTACAGGTGGCAGAGACTCAGGGCGAGGTTAAATATTTAGCTCTTACCCACAGGAGGGTCAGCAGTCATCGCGTGGATGCTTTGGATGTGGTAGTCCCCATCACCGCGTCAGAGATTGTACCGAGATACGCCGGAGGGAGCCAGTAGTACCGCGTGTCACACTTCCACCTTCTCCACCCCAGAGGGCGTTGCCTATTGTACCTACTGTTGCTCCGCGCCAGACTCATGAACAGGGAGGCCGTGGTCATGGAGGGTTTACTCATAGAGGACGAGGTGGCCGAGGCAGAGGACAGCCAGCTGCCGGTAGAGTACAGCCAGTTGCTAGTAGGGGACCACCAGTTGCAGGCAGAGGACAGGCACGGGTTTTCGCGTTGACGCATCAGGACGCGCAGGCGTCCAATGCTGTGGTCTCAGGTATCCTATCAGTTTGTTCTGTTGACGCACACGTGTTGTTTGATCCCGGATCCACGCACTCGTACGTTTCCACACACTTCGTGCCGAGTTTGGGTAGAGAGTCCGATTTGCTTGATCAGCCGCTTGTTGTGACCACTCCTGTGGGAGAGTCGTTTGTTGCTAGGCACGTGTTCCGATCCTGTGTTGTTCGTATTGGCGAGAAAGAGTTGCCTGTTGACTTGATCCTTCTCTAGATGTTGGACTTCGACGTTCTTTTGGGCATGGATTGGTTAGCCACGTGCTATGCGTCTGTGGACTGCCGCGAGAAGACAGTTAGATTTTGTTTTCCCGGCGAGTCGGCTTTTGTTGTGCAGGGGGACTGTTGTGCCGCCCCTCACAGTTTGATTTCTTCTCTTCGTGCTGGACAACTGTTGAGGAAGAGATGTCAGGAATTTCTAGCCCATGTTCGCGATACTAGAGCTACAGATGTTCCATTAGACCAGGTTCCAATTGTATGTGAGTTCCCTGATGTTTTCCCTAACGAGCTTCCTGGGCTACCGTCCGAGCGTGATATTGCCTTCTGTATTGATTTGATTCCCGGCACGGGGCCGATTTCTATACCGCCTTATCGGATGGCCCCGGCGGAGCTTAGTGATTTGAAAGGTCAGTTGCAAGATTTGCTGTAAGGGACTTATTCGACCCAGTGTTTCTCCTTGGGGTGCTCCGGTCCTGTTTGTCAAGAAGGAGGATGGCAGTTTGTGTTTGTGTATCGACTACCGCCAGTTGAACAGGGTTACCGTGCGGAACAGATATCCTTTGCCACGTATCGACGACTTGTTCGACCAGCTTCAGGGGGCATGATATTTTTCAAGGATCGACTTGCTATCAGGATACCATCAGCTGTGGGTTCGATAGGAGGATATACCGAGGACAGCTTTCCGCACGTGCTACGACCATTATGAGTTTTTGGTGATGTCGTTCGGACTCACCAACGCCCCAGCAGCATTTATGGACTTGATGAACCGTATTTTCAGGCCGTATCTTGACTTGTTCATCATCGTATTCATTGACGATATTTTGGTGTATTCGCGGAGCCGAGAGGAGCACGAGCAGCACCTACGGATCACACTGCAGACTTTGAGGGAGCACCAGCTATTCGCAAAATTCTCCAAGTGCGCATTCTGGCTAGACAGCGTAGACTTCTTGGGTCACGTGATTACACGAGATGGTATATGTGTGGACCTGAGGAAGATCGAGGCCGTTCAGAGTTGGCCCAGACCCACATCAGTTACGGAGATCCGCAGCTTTCTAGGATTGGCCGGTTATTACAGGCGATTTGTACATGACTTCTCCCGCATTGCTGCACCTTTGACCGGGTTGACCCGGAAGGGAGTTCCTTTTGATTGGACGGAGGAGTGCGAGCATAGTTTTCAGCAGCTACGGACCTGTTTGACTACGGCGCCGGTGTTATTATTGCCTTTAGGATCAGGCGGATTTGTGGTCTATTATGACGCTTTTCGAGTGGAGCTAGGGTGCGTATTGATGCAGTATGACAGGGTAATCGCGTATGCTTCACGGAAGTTGAAGAGACATGAACAGAACTACCCCACTCACGATTTGGAGATGGCTGCAGTGGTTTCTGCACTCAAGATTTGGCGACATTACCTATACGGCGAGTCGTGCCAGATATTCACTGATCACAAGAGTTTAAAGTATATATTTCAGTAGCGAGACCTGAATCTCCGACAGCGCCGTTGGATGGAACTAGTAAAGGACTACGATTGCGAGATCTTGTATCACCCGGACAAGACTAATGTAGTGGCGGATGCTTTGAGCAGGAGGCCCGGGGGTAGTCTATCTTGTTTGAGCGCAGTGCAGAGGCAGTCATCGGCAGATTGGCAGATATTATGCGACGGCCGAGTGCAGTTCGAGTTCACGCCGATCAGGGGACAACTTGCGCATGTTCGTGCACGCCCACAGTTGCTTGACCGTATACATGAGGCACAGCACAGTGATGACCGTTGTTCAGAGATCATGGTACAGATTGGACAAGGTAGATTTTCCGAATTCATGATCGATAATCAGGGGATACTGCGATTTGGGACGAGACTGTGTGTACCAGATGCTGAGGGACCGCGGCATGAGATTCTTGAGGAGGCACATCGATCGGTGTATAGTGTTCATCCGGGTTCCACCAAGATGTACCATGATATGAGAGATGTTTACTGGTGGGACGGAATGAAGAGGGACATCGCAGACTTCGTGTCGAGATGCCTGACTTGTCAGCAAGTCAAGGCCGAGCACCAGAGGCCAGCGGGAGAGCTACAGCCGTTACCCATTCCGGAGTGGAAATAGGAACAGATTTCGATGGACTTCATCGTGGGTCTACCCAGGACTAGGCGAGGGTATGACTCTATTTGGGTGATCATGGATCGTTTGAGGAAAGCGGCTCACTTCCTGCCAGTGAAGACGACTTTCGGATTTGCTCAGTATGCCCAGATATACATCGATGAGATTGTACGACTGCATGGAGTCCCGACATGTATTGTGTCCGACCGAGGCACCTAGTTTACCAGCCGACTATGGCAGAGGCTTCAGGAGGCTTTGGGCACCCGCTTGAGTTTCAGCACAACATTTCATCCGCAGACTGACGGCCAGTCAGAGCGGACTATTCAGACTCTCGAGGACATGCTCCGAGCGTGCGTTTTAGACTTTGGTGGTAGCTGGGATCATCATTTACCCTTGGTGGAGTTCTCCTACAACAATAGTTTCCAGGATACTATTCAGATGACACCTTTCGAGGCTTTGTATGGAAGGAGATGTAGATCGCCCGTCTGTTGGACAGAGCTTAGTGAGAGCAGTATTTTGGGGCCACAGATCGTACAGGAGACGACCGAGAAGATTCAGCTGATTCGAGACAGGATGAGGACGACTCAGAGAAAGCAGAAATCGTATGCTGACAGACGCCGCCGCAGATTAGAGTTCGCAGTTGGAGATCACGTTTTTCTGAGGGTCTCTCCGATGAAGAGAGTGATGAGGTTTGGACGGAAGGGGATGCTTAGCCCCAGATTCATAGGTCCCTTCGAGATCCTCCAGCGCGTGGGTGCAGTAGTATATCGTTTGGCTCTTCCACCTGAATTCCCAGATGTTCACCCCGTATTCCACGTGTTGATGCTTCGCAGATACCTACATGACCCTTCGCACATGATTCAGCATCAGACCGTTCATCTCGAGCGTGATCTTTCGTTCACCGAGCAGCCAGTCGTAATATTGGACCGCAGGTGAAGAAACTTAGATCGAAGCTCTTGCCATCAGTGAAGGTGCTTTGGCGCAACCCGAATGGTGAAGAGATCACTTGGGAGGCCGAGGGCGAGATGCGGAAGAAATTCCCTCATCTCTTTGAAGGTATGCGTAGCTTTATATTTTTAAATTCGGGGACGAATTTCTTTCAGGGGGAAAATTGTAACACCTTAGGATGTGTTTCGTGGCTAATTATATTTAAATAAATGGTATTTAATAAAAAGTTTACCAAATTGATTTTTAAATATTTTATCAAATTTAATGAATATTTTGTTAGAAATTTTCTAGGCTTGCACACACATGTGCATGTAAACTAGGGCTTAATCGGAGTTAAACCATGATTAGCAACCATGGTGGGTTAAACCAATTTAATTAAGTTACTTGGTTTTGGGGTTTAATTTTTAGCATGGTTGTTTATAAATGGAAAAAAGGGGATTTGAATTTTCTTTTTTCTTGTGTTGACTTGGTGAGAGAGAGAGAGAGAGAGGGAATGGGCTTCATGGCATGAGCCATGCTCATTAAATGAAGAAAGAGAGAGAGGGGGGAGGGGTTGACTAGCCTTAGCCTCATTTATTTGCCTCTCATTTTTCTCACTTCACTCTCACTCACTCATACACACACACACACACTCATTCAGCCGCAGCAGCACTCAGCAACAGCAACAACAACAACAACAACAAGTAGCAGCAGCTGAAGCAACAGCAACAGCATCAGCTTCAGCAGCATCAGCAACAGCTTCAGCAGCACCAGCAGCAGCTCCAGCAGCAGCTCTTCTCTTCCTCTTCTCTTTCCTCCTGCTTCCTAGGGTCGAGAGTGGGGTATATTTCTTAAACTTACTTCCTAGTTTGCTTAGTTTGTGTAGAAATAGTTTCGATTAGTGTAAAAAGTGAGTTTTGTGCTTAATTTGGTGAATTGTGTGGACTTTTGGTTAGGGGATGATTTTATTGGTTAGACTAACTTAGTTAAGTGTTGTTAGGGCCACTTAAACCTAGGTAAACCCCAGATTTCACCAAAATACCCTAGGGTTTCAGTTTGTGCAAAATATATCGTTTTTAAGCAAAACTTGGCCTCTCTGTGATCTGCTTGTGACCCGTCTCCTTCAGAGAAAATCTGAGCAAACTGGAGTATGTATACTAGGTCTAGACTACACACACCTAGCACGAACCCCTAACCCCACACCAAGGCCGCCGATTTATTCTTTCTGGCCACAAATTGCAGCCAGATGAGAGAGCTAGGTGTTAGGGTTTTGGCTATAGGAGTCTGCTGCATATTCCAGTGTTTTGGCATGTGCAATTTTGTAAGTTTTTCACCTGGGTAGAATCTGGAACAATATATCGCTTTTCAAGTACGTTTTGTTTGTGCGATACGCGCGATACGTGAGTGGGTTTTGTGATCCAGCGTGTCGCGGTGTGTCGGGATAGTTTTAGACGCGTATACACACGATCTAGCGTATCGGACACATGCGCGTATGGTTCGTGACGCGAGTTTCTCATTTGATTTCGATATCGCGTTTTGCAAGATATTTGCTTATGTGGATTTTCCTTATGGGAATTCTAGGTTCGCAGACGGGTACGTCGGACGCCGCAAAGAAGGGGAAGCAGGTGGTCGGCTACGTATAGCACGCGACCAGGTGAGTAGATTTAACATCTACGGGGAATCGCCCGTATGGCGTTAAGCGTCAGGGCGTGATAGAATATTTAGTCGTAGATGTTCATGTGTATTAGTGTAGCATACCTCCCTTATTGCATATAGAAATGGTAAATATAGAACACTGCATTGTCACTAACGGTTAAAGCTGCACGAGCACCATTTGTATGTTACACTCATACCGTTAGTGATTGCCATGACACTTGCACTATAGGATTGCTACGAATTACATATCGTTTGATTGCCGCATCATTGATGATTGTCATGACTTGTCGCATTTTTGCATATACATATATTGATATCTTCATACCTGCGCATATGCACACTGTATATTCATACCAGTGCACACATATATTGATATCTTCATACCTGCGCACATGCACACTGTATATTCATACCAGTCCACACATATATTGATATCTTCAGTGCACACATTTATTGATATCTTCATACCTGCGTACATGCACACTATATATTCATACCAGTGCACACATATATTGATATCTTCATACTTGCGCACATGCACACTGTATATTCATACCAGTGCACACATATATTGATATCTTCATACCCGCGCACATGCACACTGTAGTTCCATAGTAGTGCTATCCTCATATTCGCGTATATATCCATTTGCACATCCATACCTACATACATACATATGTTACATGAATGATATTGATTTGATTTCATGAAAAATAGAGACCGCATGAGATATTTTAAAAACTGGATTCTTTTTAAAAGAGCGGTTTTTCCCTTTTCCACTCTTAGTGTCATACGACACCTTGCATGGATTTACGAATTGAGTTTGGATTTATGGGATTTATGGATTTGAGAACCATGGTATTATTTTTAAAAAATACGCACTGTTTTAAAAACCCGGTTTCTCTTGATATGATATTTCAGTGCGTCCACCATGAGTTTTCTCGGTTCCAGAGAGCTTGTGTGAGTATAGCCGATTCGAGGAGTGGTAGGCACCAATTGCGGATACATGGTGGACCCGGTACGGTACCCCGGGACAAGAAGACTCATATTGTTAGACGGTGAGCCCGGCGGAGGGACTACTACCTACAGGTGATTGGTTAGACCTGGCGATTATCCGGAGGATACCGACCAGAGTCGATAGATGGATACGGGACGACGCGTACTGCCGGGGCCGAGAGCCGATTCCGCAGACGGAGCCCGTAGGCCGATCTGATTGACGGAGCCCGATACTTGAGGATTTGCGTATCGATGCTAGACACGACGATTTTATGATATTTCGAGTGTTGATGTTGGGCACTCACGATTTTATGAGATTTACAGGATTTGAGGGCCGATGAGTATGACGGCGCCTGAGTTTTACTAGAATTTGTGTGTATTGATGAATACCGATTATTTCCACGTTGACATTCCGTGTAGATGTTATTTATTCTCATGCTCAGCATTCAGTATTTTACATCTCATCCTGTATTTGTAGTGCCTGATAGATTGCATTTGCTATGCACGATTATTGCATACCTGCTCACTCTATATAGATGTTGTTAGATTGCATTTGCTATGCACGATTATTGCATACCTGCTCACTCTATACAGATGTTGTTAGATTGCATTTGCTATGCATGACTATTGCATACCCTGCTCATCATATAGAGATATTAGATCGCACTTGTTGCATGATTATTGCTCATCTAGTTCATCATATAGATGTATCTGTTGGCATAGGTTAGAGTATCGCAGCACGTGCATACTCGCGATTACCTTTATATATTATCTACTATTCATGAGTTGGCAACTCACCCCCGTTGTGCCACAGTGTTTGCAGGTTGCCCCTCGGAGTGGTCGCGGCAGGCTGTTTTCTTGCATCTTTTGACACAGATACCATTGCAGTTGGCGTGCTAGCCCTTTTGCTGATAGGTGGGTTTTGTGCGGTACCTGTTTATTTTTCCAGTTGTATACATCATTGTATCTAGTATTCTCCATCTACTACTTATGTATTTGTTAGTTATATGTATGCCCTAGAGGCCATTACTGTACATTGGATGTATATTGTGGTGGATGCTGGGACATATATAGGTAGGACTTTCTTGCTCGACATGATAGTACGCTATCTGGTTGCTCTTTATCTTAACATGTATACTTTCTGTCTCTCTGATTACATGTTGGTAAAGCCCTTAGGATGTGTACTCGACTTCCAGGACTATGATGCAGATCATACTAGCGGGGCCTGGATAGTCCATGAGTACATCCTTGAAATGTTCCTAGTCGAGGGAATATCGAGACGGGGCATCGATATTCCAGAGTAGACTAGCGTATATCTTCTCGACCCATGCGATGGGCGATGGATGATCCCATCTCCATTGGTGTTTGATATCGGAGATGGTATGCGGGTGCTCAGTAGAGACTGGGTACACTGAACGGACTCGCCGAGAACTCCCAGATGGTATTATACCTCACGTCAGATGGCAG
This sequence comes from Agapanthus africanus, assembly GCA_030015575.1. Classification (NCBI taxonomy): domain Eukaryota; kingdom Viridiplantae; phylum Streptophyta; class Magnoliopsida; order Asparagales; family Amaryllidaceae; genus Agapanthus; species Agapanthus africanus. The sequence goes on from CM057347.1 coordinate 54,052,165, forward strand.
TTCTCTGGTGACACTGGTATAGCTTAGTCTGTTGACCCGAGATCGTCATAGAGTCTTGTGTGTCTCCCACTGTGCTTTGATTTCCACCCTACCACGGCTCTACTGAGTCGTGCAAACAGGTGGTTTTTGGGTACAGTCCCGATTCACATGGAGGCAATGAGCGATAGGAGGGGATTCGTCTCTCCCGGTATTGGGGGTTGATGTTGTGCTATGCTCGACTGGCCATAACAGGAAATCCCTGGCCAGGGTTGCAGTGATATACTGGTAAGAGTTATCAATAGTTTCACGAATGTTATGGACCTCAAGTCCGCATGACTTATCGAGCTACTGGGGTCTGACGTTTACCACCCCTAGGCGAGATATGCGACATATCAGACGAACAGACCGGACTGTACGGTAAGTGTTACTGGTTGGATTCACTGGAGTGTGAGCGGGCTTGCTCGTCGATCTTCTGATCGCTCAATACCCGGGTGGCCGTTACGTTTAGCAGACCGCTTGCGGCTTGTGGGTGTTTGATATGATCATCATCTGCTGCCGGCGTATTGACGAGTCTTTACAGTCCTACACAGAGGTTTCCTAGCTCAAGCGAAACGAAATAGGAGCGCATATGAGATATGTGCGGGACCGAGAATATTTCGAGTATGTGATACCGTATTCCATTCTCGCGATCAATGTATCGATTGGTTATATGCGATATAACCTAGTTATCGAATCAAGGATTGATTCGATAAGCCGATACATATGATACTAGTCGGTTATATCCGATATGACCGGATCGTTAAATCAAGTGTTGATTTAATGATTTAGTGCATATTTATATATTTGATATATTACTTTGCATTAACTAGTATTGGTTCACTTAGAAAAGGATTTTCTCACTTGAATTGTACACATTGTATATGCGATATAGTTTTGTGCACATGTTTGTATCATGTTTGATGATACATGCTTACTTGGTTAAGTGTAAAGAATCAAACCATGGTTTAAGTTAATGATTAGGGTTTTGATTATTTATTCATTTATCTTTCTTATTTATTCATTTTGGAAAAAGAAAAGGATAAATGAATGGTTGAATGTTTTGTTTTTAGTTGAAGTTTCTTGAAACTTTGACTAAGTCACTCTTTTGTTCTTATGCTTAATCCTAACCATCCTTTTAACCATGGTCTTTTCTCTACACCTAACTAAGGTTGAAAGTATGATAAGTATTCTTTTTAATTTCTTTTTTAATTAACTTATTATATCTTCTTCTTCTTCTTCATCTTCTTCTTCCATGAAGAAAGCTAGTGACCATCAATGGCAACTAGTGAAATCAAGTGAGAAATCCAATTCTAAAGTCTACCCACTTCCTATTTCTTCATCCTCTACCTCTTGCCAAGTTGTATAGGGTGTTTACTTCACAAGTTTTCAAAGCTTGGTGAAGTTGGAACTTGTTCTTGTGATGCCTCGACGTAGATCATCTTCGGCATCGAACCGAAGATCAAGCCCGTCCATTCTTCGATGATGCCAGTGCTAGAGTCAAGGGTTCGATTTGGACAGCGGAGGGAGATCATCGCGGAGCTTAGGGAGTGGTGGACCGGATCTACAAAGATTGTCTCCCCTTCCCTTTAGCTATATTTCCGTTTACATACTCGCTTCGCCTATATATATATCTAGTTAACGATCCGTTCTAGGGTTTCTCGGCACCGTAGTTCTTAGAAATTTGCATGTTTGATCACTTGTGAGACTCCATAAGAGTGCTTAGGAACCCTACAGTGGTATCAGAGCCTAGCTAGAGCCTTAGGCGAAGTCCCGACGGAATCAGAAGTCCGATCGACCCAAAACCCGACTTGAAAAATGCTCTCTGGACTTTTTTGAAAAACGTGGTTTTTTGTAGATTAAAAATATTCAGAAAAATCAGCAGGATAACCTAAGAGTTACTGTGAATTTCGATGGACTAATTCCATCAATGAGCCGCGGATCCGCGGCACGAGCATGGCTCGTGCGGCGGTTCCGCGGCCATTTTGTCGTTTTGTGTATTTAATTTTTCACATTAATTCTCAGTTTTCTGTTCTGGTTTTCCTGGGAATTTTTAATATTTATTCAAGAGTTGAATTTTCTGGGGTTGTTTTGGGGATTCGGTGTTTCGATCGGAGTATCAGATTTTGTCTGTGTGGCTTTCCGGATAAATTTTAGAATATGTTAAAAAGTTCGACCGGATATAAATACCCAATTTTTCCCCTGCCGGGAAATTTCCAATTGTTGGATTTTTCCGTAGTTTAACGACGTTCTAAGTAGTGCAAGTAACGCGATGGACCCTCTAGAAGACAACAAACCTTAACTCGATTATGTGACCGTCTTGAACTGCCCTTTGAACCTTCGGGTTTAGGGCAGTACGGCGTGCCATATGTGAGGCGTTGGCTTGACCCTTCTACGGCTGGACCGTTGGTACTGAGGCACGAACTGAATGTTGTTAGACATATTTCATGTGTTGAGCTGTATCGGGAAAACTTGGGTGTTCGATTGTTCGATCGAAAAGTTCAGCATTTTCTATTTATCCGGAATGTGATACAATAATTGGAATTCGCAAATAGTTATGAGATAACGGAATGAATATTATAAACATAGCAGTTTAGTCTCACTTGATCGGTTGCCACGGAATTTTGATGTGATCAAAAGTCCGTCGCAATCACGTAGTGTACGCGGATACTCGCCGGGTAAACTTAATAGACAGCCTCACTCCATAGCCCCGACCAAATGACTGTAGGAGAACCCCGTCGCCGAAAGCATCCGTTTGGGTGCTCGCGGTAGCGGTGTTCCTCCTTGGTGCACTTCGTCGACGGTTTCGGGGGTGCGGCCGTCTACTGAAGTTTGCGACGAGCATTCGATCAGTTTTTCGGGAATCTTGTTGAATTGCCCGACTTGATATTGAAAAGTGTTTTCGATAACGAGACTAAAATGCGGGGTTTATAATTGTTAGGCATGCGATGTCTAAAGAATTCATTTGGTCAGGCATGCGATGTCTGAGGAGGTTGCGGATTCCAACTGTTGTAGTTTTACACTTTCTTTTCTGTGACCGTAAGTGTAATATGTGATATCGCCGGTTTCGTTGCTATATGTCAACGACAATTAGGATGCGCATATTTACTTACGTTGATGACATGTGATGTTATGTGTTGCTGGATATGTTATATTGGATCGTCGTGTTTGAATAGCCCGGGGGTTTTTATGTGAGAGGAGTGTTTTTTCATTTTCATTCATGTAAAAACTTATATGTAATATTCTTTTATTGGGGCACTTCCAGGTTGCGGATGTTGTCACCATTTGTATATTATTTACTTTTCCGCATTAGGATAGACCCAAGGAGGGGAGCACAAGTAACCGGGTTCTGGGGTCCAGAGGGAGACCATCTCGAGGAGTCGAGTCCGGGTCTCCTAACTCTAGAATTGGTAGGGTTGCTTGCCGCTCTCGTAGGGGTCTAGGGGTGTGGGATTGGCTATTCATCACGACCGTGGAATCCATATTTTATACTGGCTTGTATTGAAAACACGGACGTCCTAATATATCCAATATTTCATATGATTCTTTCTGCTGCGTTATCTGTGATGTGATCATGCGATGTTCTGTGCTCTGTTTAGATAGATGTAGTATATAGTATATATGATATATTATATAGACGTTACTTATGTTTTACACCCGCGCTAGCCCTGCCCCGCTCTGCCGTTAGTTACCTAACCTAACGGTGCAGACGGGACATCGAGGCGAATGCGGATGGCATAAGCGTATGTTATATTTATCTGTGATGATTAGGTGGACTTAAATGATGGGATATTCATTAATGAGATTAATGAAAGAAAATAAACCTAATTGATGTTGTGGAATCGAATTTCAAAATAAAAACAGGTAGCTACAGTTCTTGCTTTGCATCGTGGTGTTCATTATAGAACATCCTGCACCTTATTCGATGAGGAAAGGACCGAGATCCCTTCACCGGGAGTGACTCCTTTAGCAATAACTGGCAGATGCTACACACTCGGTTTGTCTTTGATCGCTTCTATAGTTTCTGCTTTGCACAGTGATATATATGATATATCCCGCACCTCATTCGACGAGGAAAGGGCCGACGATCCCTTCACCGGGAGTGACCCCTTTAGCAAAACTAGAAAAGCCTCAAAAACATTCCATTTAAAAACCATTTGATTCCGCAACGAGATCAAGTTCAAAGCGTTAAAGGTTTTCACAAAAACCATTTGCAACCCTCCGTCATTTTAGGAAGTAGAGTACTTAGTATTCGTGCTGTGTTTGTTGACCATAGTCAAGGCACAGTGTACGGTAGCTAAGTGATGTCTTCCTACACCGCATATGATGCGATTAGTTAGGACAGTCATGTGGCTTTGTTGACCTTAGCCAAGGGTCATGTGGGTGGGTCTAATTAATCATGAAATGACGGGTAGAACTTGACTAGTACCTATGATTTGTTGACCTTAGCCAAGGTCATAGGTGCTAGGGGTAAAAACCATTATCGGGAGTTTCAAGTGTTGAAATTTGCAATGAGATTGCATACCTTCTATATGATAGTTGGATCCCGATACCCACTGCGAGTAATTGTTACTCCTGGGAGAGTTTTGCACTTTACAATTAGCCGATCAAGTAGGTGTCTAGAAAGGTGTCAACGGGGTTACGCCTCTGGGAAAACGAGGTTTACTATAATTAGGTCCGTGCGAAAGCACGGGGAACCTCCCTCAAAGTACCGACACTGGCCTGGCTGAAAGATTGGCGAACTTATAGAGTGCAATTAATCCCGGCTAGTCTTTCCTTTTTAGCTTTGAAGGAAGATTTGATAAAAACAGTGGGAGCCATCTTGATTAGATAAAATATATAACCAATCTAATCTTGCAAGAGCGCACGCTGAGTGTTTTCTTCTCTCTCTCTCCTGGTAGCGACCATATCACGCCTTAATCAAGATAATAAAATGGATGTATTGACCGAACCCGCTTGTTATACTGAGCTGGGGAACGTTGGTCCCGCTCCAACTTATAATTGTTATAAGACAGAGCAGGAAATTGGGGAATACCAGAATTCCTATGCCACCCAAACGAAGAAAGTGCATATGATGCATCTCCTTCGGGTGTGTTCATTACAAAGAACTGTTTCTCAGTATCCTCTGCATCCTGGGTATTCGATACCGGATCAGGATCCCAGATATGTAATCTGTTACATAGGGCTACAAAAGGGTAGAAAAACTGAGAAAAGGTGATAAGTTTCATGAGACAGAAAACGGGGCAAGTGTTGCAGCCAAGTCTGTTGGTCACTGTCACCCTGTATTACGAATACATTGATTCTGAACAAATGCTATTAGATACCGAACCTGATATACAAAATCATATCAGTCTCTTTATTAGTAAAGAAATGATAAAATTTTGTATTGATGGATAATGTTTTGAACATTTCCTATATCAAAAGTTGATCGGTTCAGGCACGTTATCTAAAAGCATTGACGTTCTAAATCAAACTACAGTTCCTTGTATACTGAACACACACAGGAAGAAGAGTTCAGAAATGAACGAATTCTTCTTGAGGCATTGTAGACTAGGTCATATCAATGCGACCCGACTAGCTGAAGTTACATTTTAGATGCATATTTAAATCAGTTTGAATTTACATCTTGTGAAACTTGCCAGTCATGTCACAAAGATAAGATGACCATAGCTCTGTTCATTGGAAACAGAGGAAGAGTTAGTAAACTCTTGGGACTGATACATGATGATGTATGTAAGGTCTCCAGTCTACACATGCCAGGACTGGTTCTTTATACTTCATTATATTCTCTGATGATCTCTCAAGATTCAGTCATATATTCCTATTGAAATATAAGTCCGAACCTTTTGAGGTATTCACAGAATATAAATAGGAAGTAGAGAACCAAAATACGGGTATAAGTATTATGTCCTATGATAAGATCAGGGAGGAGAATACTTGTGCATGGAATCCTTGGACTATTCTAAAGGAAAATGAGATTCTATCTCAGTATTACTCCTCTGAATACACCACAGCACAACGGTGTATCGGGACGGAGCAATCACACCCTATATGATAAGGTGTGCTCTATGATGAGTACTACTGAGTTGCCTATTTCCTTTTTGGGAGTTATGCGCTTGAGAAGCTGCATACCTATTGAATTAGGTTCGAATCAAATCAGTGCCTACCACTCCATATAAGATATGGTGTGGGAAGATCCTATCTCTTAAGTAAGTTAAGATTTGGGATTGTCCGGCCTATGTCAAAAGCAAAATCCGGACAAGATCGAGGCAAGGTCAGTTCTGTAGAACTGGAAAGGTTCCAGCTATACGAAACTACAGCTGAAGATTTGACAGAACCGAAGGATTCTATAGTCCCCGACGAACCTCAGCCTCTCCGCCGATCTGGTAGGGTTCCTCGCCTGTCTGAGAGATACCTCGGTTTCTCGATGACAGTGGGAGCATGGAATACATCATGAGATGATGACCCAACTAGATTCGAGCAGGCCATCAAGAGTAGGGACTCTGTAAGAATGGCTGGATGCTTAGCAATCTGAGATGGAATCCATATACACCAACAAAGTATGGACTTTGGTTGCGATATCTGAAGGGTTAAATCCCCATCAGGAGCATGTATATCTTGAGAAGATTACTTGGTGTACATGGACAAGTTGAGACTTTCAAAGCTAGACTTGTTAAAGGTTTTCATCATCGACCAGGCACGGATAATGATGAAACCTTTTCCAGGGACTATGCTTAAGTACATCCAGATTCTACTTGCCACGGCTACATACCATGACTACGATATCTGGTGGTTGGGTGCCATGACAACTTTTCTAAATAATGATTTAGAAGAGAACGTCTATAAGTACACAGCTAGAGGGCCTCGTAGACAGTGGGAGCAGCGGAAACGTATGCAAGATGCTTTATAGGATAAAGCAGGCATCGCGAAGTTGGAACATCTGTTTTGATGGATTAGTCAAAGAAGTTGACATCATCAAAATGGTAGATGAACCTTGTATAAACAAAAAGGTAGTAGGGAGTATGGTGACGATCCTCGTAGAGTACGTGGATGACATACTCTTGTTAGGGAAGGAGTTTCCTATGCTACGCTCGATCAATCTCCGCTTATCACAAAGATTTTCCATATAGGATCAAAATGGTACCTACTAAATCCTAAGCTTTGGATCTATGAGATAGATCTAATTGGATGTTGGGATACTCACTAGTTGTAGTGAGATGGTATCAATTGATCCTGGGGAGAATCACTGGAAGTGTTCCAGGGTGATAAAGACGACTGAATGTCAGTCACAGGCACTGTCTTTACCCTCAGTAAAAGGACGGTATGTTGGAAGAGTTCCAAGCTCGATACCGTGGCAAACTAGACGATAAAGGCTGGTAACATCGCTATTAAAGATACTGCTAAAGAGGCAGTTTGGGTGTATATTGGTTCATAAGATGAACTAGGTTCCTGCCATTGTATGACAATGGAAGTGTGGCTTCGGCCCTGGAACCCTGGTCTCATCAGTGACCCAGACAAATTCTGAGGCAGCATCACCTGATCATGGAGATAGTTGATCTCCAGGGTGATCGAGGTTAGGAGAGAAGACTCAGAGGACAACACGGCGGATCCACTCATGAAGACCTTTTCCCAGAGAGAGACTCATATGGGATGGTTGAGTATTAGATACTGCGACCACTGCTACAGATGGCCCTAGTGCAAGTGGGAGATTGTTAGTTATATGTATGCCCTGGAGGCCATTACTGTACATTGGATGTATATTATGGTGGATGCTGGGACATATATAGGTAGGAATTTCTTGCTCGACATGATAGTACGCTATCTGGTTGCTCTTTATCTTAACATGTATACTTTCTGTCTCTCTGATTACATGTTGGTAAAGCCCTTAGGATGTGTACTCGACTTTCAGGACTATGATGCAGATCATACTAGCGGGGCCTGGATAGTCCATGAGTACATCCTTGAAATGTTCCTAGTCGAGGGAATATCGAGACGGGGCATCGATATTCCAGAGTAGACTAGCGTATATCTTCTCGACCCATGCGATGGGCGATGGATGATCCCATATCCATTGGTGTTTGACATCGGAGATGGTATGCGGGTGCTCAGTAGAGACTGGGTACACTAAACGGACTCGCCGAGAACTCCCAGATGGTATTATACCTCACGTCAGATGGCAGTTCTCTGGTGACACTGGTACAGCTTAGTTTGTTGACCCGAGATCGTCATAGAGTCTTGTGTGTCTCCCACTGTGCTTTGATTTCCACCCTACCACGGCTCTACTGAGTCGTGCAAACAGGTGGTTTTTGGGTACAGTCCCGATTCACATGGAGGCAATGAGCGATAGGAGGGGATTCTTCTCTCCCGGTATTGGGGGTTGATGTTGTGCTATGCTCGACTGGCCATAACAGGAAATCCCTGGCCAGGGTTGCAGTGATATACTGGTAAGAGTTATCAGTAGTTTCACGAATGTTATGGACCTCAAGTCGGCATGACTTATCGAGCTACTGGGGTTTGACGTTTACCACCCCTAGGCGAGATATGCGACATATCAGACGAACAGACCGGACTGTACGGTAAGTGTTACTGGTTGGATTCTCAGGAGTGTGAGCGGGCTTGCTCGTCGATCTTCTGATCGCTCAATACCCGGGTGGCCGTTACGTTTAGCAGACCGCTTGCGGCTTGTGGGTGTTTGATATGATCATCATCTGCTGCCGGCGTATTGACGAGTCTTTAGAGTCCTACACAGAGGTTTCCTAGCTCAAGCGAAACGAAATAGGAGCGCATATGAGATATGTGCGGGACCGAGAATAATTCGAGTATGTGATACCGTATTCCATTCTCGCGATCAATGTATCGATTGGTTATATGCGATATAACCTAGTTATCGAATCAAGGATTGATTCGATAAGCCGATACATATGATACTAGTCGGTTATATCCGATATGACCGGATCGTTAAATCAAGTGTTGATTTAATGATTTAGTGCATATTTATATATTTGATATATTATTTTGCATTAACTAGTATTGGTTCACTTAGAAAAGGATTTTCTCACTTGAATTGTACACATTGTATATGCGATATAGTTTTGTGCACATGTTTGTATCATGTTTGATGATACAGGCTTATTTGGTTAAGTGTAAAGAATCAAACCATGGTTTAAGTTAATGATTAGGGTTTTGATTATTTATTCATTTATCTTTCTTATTTATTCATTTTGGAAAAAGAAAAGGATAAATGAATGGTTGAATGTTTTGTTTTTAGTTGAAGTTTCTTGAAACTTTGACTAAGTCACTCTTTTGTTCTTATGCTTAACCATAACCATCCTTTTAACCATGGTCTTTTCTCTACACCTAACTAAGGTTGAAAGTATGATAAGTATTCTTTTTATTTTCTTTTTTAATTAACTTATTATATCTTCTTCTTCTTCTTCATCTTCTTCTTCCATGAAGAAAGCTAGTGACCATCAATGGCAACTAGTGAAATCAAGTGAGAAATCCAATTCTAAAGTCTACCCACTTCCTATTTCTTCATCCTCTACCTCTTGCCAAGTTGTATAGGGTGTTTACTTCACAAGTTTTCAAAGCTTGGTGAAGTTGGAGCTTGTTCTTGTGATGCCTCGACGTAGATCATCTTCGGCATCGAACCGACGATCAAGCCCGCCCATTCTTCGATGATGCCAGTGCTAGAGTCAAGGGTTCGATTTGAACAGCGGAGGGAGATCATCGCGGAGCTTAGGGAGTGGTGGACCGGATCTACAAAGGTTGTAGCCCCTTCCCTTTAGCTATATTTCCGTTTACTTACTCGCTTCGCCTATATATATATCTAGTTAACGATCCGTTCTAGGGTTTCTCGGCACCTTATTTCTTAGAAATTTGCATGTTTGATCACTTGTAAGACTCCATAAGAGTGCCTAGGAACCCTACAGTATTAGCTTAGAGACCAGTTGTGAGGACGATGTATATTTTTGTACTCTGGTGTCGAGCTCGTTGTGAGCCGACTTTATTTATGCAGTTTTATGTTTCATGTTGTTTTCACTTATTTTTACTCTATCTTCGCTATGGCGTCGTATATTATCATTGTGGTGACTGTTTCCGCCGTTGGGCGTGATTGCTCCCGTTTGGGATGCTTATTTCTTATTGTGTATTATTTTACTCATATATTGCCTTGTACCCGATTTCGGGGCTAGTTTTTATAAAGGAAATGCTGCCAAAAATTTTAAGATAATAATTTGAATTTTAAAGAATTCTATTAAATTACTTAAGGTTTTCTAAACGTTTTAACAAATGTTTATATTAAATGTTTTAACACTCAATACTTTTAATGATTTTGATTTCTGGGTTTCGGCTTACTTAGTCGCATTACGCCTGTAGACGTCACGTGGTTAAGTGCCGGTCACGGGCCGAACTTTGGGTCGTGACAAGATCGCATAGTATCCAGCTACTTATCAAACTCCTTACTGATAACGGCCTGCCTGAAACTAGTAGGATCATCTTCTTCCAATATGCAATCCTCTCGATCCCCGTCTATGAGAAAACCGTAGTATCTCTCGGGCGGACGAGAAATCCTACTAGATCTGCGGAGTACCTGAGGTTCGTCTGAGATTATTGAATCTAAGGGTTCTACTAAATCTTCTGCTACAGTTTGTGGTTCCTGAATTTTTTCTAGTTCCACCGTACCCCTACTAATTTCTTTTGCAAGAAATTCCCTTTCTAAAAAGGTAGCGTGGCGAGATACTAACATATTCTGTTCCTCAGTGTGGTAGAACAGATACCCCTTGGAATGCTTAGGGTATCCCACAAACTTACACAATACAGACCTTGCCTCGAGTTTATCTGGATTCTGCTTTTTAATAAAAGCAGGACACCCCCATATCTTAATGTAATTAAGACATGGTCTCTTCCCACGCCATATTTCATATGGGGTGGTAGGCACTGATTTGGACGGTGCTCTATTCAATATGAATGCAGCTGATTCAAGAGCAAACCCCCAGAAAGAAAGAGGTAACTCGGCATTACTCATCATGGAGCGAACCATATCCAATAGGGCACGGTTCCTTCGCTCTGATATGCCATTGTGCTATGGTGTATATGGAGGTGTAAGCTAAGAGAGAATGTCATTCTCTTTTAGAAAGTCCCGGAATTATGTACTTAAGTTCTCTCCCCCTCTATCAGATCGGAGGATCTTGATAATTTTGCCAATCTGGTTCTCTACTTCACTTATAAATTCTTTGAATTTCTCAAAAGTTTCAGATTTGTGTTTCATCAGATACACATATCCAAACCCAGAGAGATCGTCAGTGAATGTGATGAAGTACGAGAACCCACCCCGTGCATGTATAGACATTGGACCATATACATCATTGTGTATGAGTCCCAAGAGCTCTCCTGCTCTTTCTCCGTGTTCGGTGAACGGAGATTTGGTCATCTTTCCTTTGAGACAGGACTGACAAATTTCATAAGATGAAAACTCGAACGTGTTCAAATACCCATCTTTATGTAACTTAGTCTTTTCTCTCCGATATGACCAAGTCTACAATACCACAAGTAGGATTCGTTCATTTCTGAACTCTTCCTCTTGCGTGTGTTTTGTATACTGAGAACTGTGTTTTGATTAAGAACATAGATACCATTACACAGTGTACCTTCTGCAACCAATACCTGATTAAGGTAAATGTTTATGATATTTCTATCAAGAACGGACTTATATCCATCTTTATCAAGTAAAGAAACTGATATGATATTGCAAACCATAAAAGGTATATAGTAGCAATTGTTCAAAATTATAGTATTGCCATTTGGCAATGCGAGGTGATATTCACCGACGGCAGCAGCATCAATTTGTGCTCCATTCCCTACTCTGAGGGACATATCACCTGGTCCAACTATCCTACTTTTTCTCAGTCTCTGCAATAAATTACAGATATGAGATTCTGATCCGGTATCTAGTACCCAGGAGGTAGTACTGACAAAAAAACAGTTCTCAATAACAAGAACACCTGAAGAAGACACAATAATATGTTTATTCTTCAATGGGGTCATCAAGGAATTCAAACAATCCTCTTTCCCTTGCTCATACTCATGACTGTTGTCATAAGTTAGAGCCGAACTGACGTTCCCTAGCCTCGAATAAGAATTCGGATCGGTCAAGCGATGCATTTTATTATCTTGATTAGGGCGTGAATTGGTTGCTACCTGAAGAGAGAAAATAAATACTCAGCGTGCGCTCTTGTAAGATTAGATTGGTTATTAGTTTATCTAATCAGGATGGCTCCCACTGTTTCCTTGAATTCTTCTTCAAACCTTAAAAGAAGAATTAGTTGGGATTAATCGCACATCACAATACTTGCTTAACCTTTCGGCCAGGTTAGTGTCGGTACTTCGAGGGAGGTTTTCCAACGTTTTCGTGAAGTTCCTTAATTACATAACCTCTTTTCTCTGGAGGCTTAGCCCCGCTAACACCGTTCTAGACACTTACCTGGTTTATAGTATTGATTGTTAAGTGAGAAAATCTTTCAAGAGTAATCCTACTCATCAGTAGGATCGGGATCCAACTATCATTGCATGATAACCTAGATGGAAGCCACTCTAGTCACCACACTCCAGAAAGTATGCAAGACTAGCAAGTTTCCTGTATATTTTAAACTCCCGATGTGGTTTTTGCCCCAAGCGCTTATGACCTTGACTTTGCCAACAAATCATAACGCGCAAGTCAAGTTCTACCCGTTATTGTCCTGATTGATTTAGACCCATCAGCATACACCCTTGACTTTGGCCAACAAGATGGTACGACTGTCCTAAACTAATGCATTTATCTATGCTACGGATAAGAAACATACAATTACCATACACGATGCCTTGACTTTGGCCAACAAATACCGCATGAATACTATGTGTTTTTATCCGAAATGACGGAGGGCTACGGCTGAGTTTTTGGCGAAAAACCCGTTAACGTAATGAACTTGATATCGTTGAAGGAACCTGAGTAGTTTTGAAAAGGAGTGGTTTGGGCTCCGCTTTTGAAAACTTGTGGTTTTGAAAAAAAACCGAGTAATCTACAGTATAAACTTTTGCTCAAGAGATTACTCCCCACGAAGGGATCTCGGCTCTTGCCTCCTGGAATGAGGTGCTGGATATTCATGATCGAATACCACTGTGCAAAACGAAAGAATATAACTATAATTTTTCGAAATTTTTTCCAACAACATCTTTTAGGTTTATTTTCTTGCATTAATCAAAATTAATGCGGTCCCATCAGTTTAATCCTATCACACCAGAAAAGAACGAAAATACGATGTACGTATATACCATCCGCATTTGCCACGGGGTCCCGTTATCATCCGTTAGGTTACTTAACTAATGACAGAGCGGGGGCTGGACTAGCGCGGGTACAAAACATATACAACATCTACAAGTATATATATAAGTATATATAACATTCGTCCCAGGCATGATAATAAGCAAGATCATAGAATCACAGCCATTAATACAGAATGGTGGATAATCTTGGAGCCCCGGGTTTCATTTGAGCCGCAAATAAAACCCGACGTTCTCTATCGTGTGGATAGCCTGTGCAATGAAAACCTGGACCCCTAGCGGCAAGTTACCCGCCAATCCCAGAAGTGAGGCAACCCCCTTCAACAAAGTGAATGGGCCACCAAGTATTTCACGGAATCCGGTAACTTGGGCGCCCCTCTGTGGGTCATCCTATACCCCTACGAGTGTGGCGAATAGCCCGTCAATTCTAGAATGAAGACCTCTCCGTTTCAACGCCATAAGATGCGGGCTTGTTGCCTTCTAGAACCCGGCTATTCGTGCACTCCACAGTTGGGTAATCCTAGTACAGAAAAAGAAAATAATATGTACAAATGGTGACATCGATCTCAACCCGGTCGTGCCCCAAACAAATAATATACAACCCGGCAAAGACGGCACTCCACATGTCGGACGCTCGCCCCGCAAAATGAATATACAAATGAATCTTTAACTGTATCACTAACATTGCATCACATGCTATCCACCACGACTATCCAACCACAATCACAGCACAAACACAAAATATCAACGTGAATGTCATGTTCCCTAACCCGTCTAAAAGAACATATAACAATTAGACGAGTTGTACCGATCGAATGACATTCATGGTCGTAGATAAAAGTGAAAGTACTGTAAACTATTAAACAGTGTCAAATATAACAACTTCGACACTCCGAATTGCCCCATACTAAAAAACAACAGAAAATCAAATCTGGGCAAAAATAAACAACACCTGAAACCCAAACTTTAAGAGACAAGAACACTGGCCAAAACTCGATGCAATTCCCTTTAAGAAAACCAGTGAGCTCGGTTTTATGAGGGTTGTGGCCGGCCAAAAGTGGTGGGAATCGTGTCGTTTTTGGTCAGTGTTCATCTATTAGTGTAAAGAGCATTCTGCATTCGCTTAAAAAATTTTTTGAAGCCTTTAAAAAATCGACAGAAACTGCAGCTTGGTTTCAATGTTATGGAGTTGTTTCGGTTTCGTTGTTTTAACATTGTTTAAACTTGCCAGTGTAGGGTTTATGGGCTGGCTCTGATACCATGAAAGGTTATGCTAGTGCCCCGGCCAACTACCGTGACCAAATGCGAAATAACGATTAGAACATGGCACTAGAATAACTTTTAATCCGGATCTTACCACAAACCTAACTAGCTAAATAAAGAGAGCTATCTACTATGATGAAGAAATCTCACCAAACGAATCAAGTCCTTCGGTCTTCTTTCTTCGTCTTTAGCTCCAAGTGGCCACCTTGAATATGCTTGATCTTCTTTTCCCGCTCCATCGGTTCTCCGGGATCGAGCTCGTTCTCCGGTCCTCCATTGTTATAGATGATTCACCTGAGAGATATGGTCCATGGCTCTAGCTCCTCACAATATGTCAAGTGGAGCAACTAGAGAACCTGGGTTGCTAAACCAAGTAGTCTAGGATGTAGTGTGAAGATCTAAGTGTTTGCTATCTCTTTCTTGCATTTTCACTTGTTTCTCAACTCATGAGAAGGATAGTGAAGAGAAAGATGATGAAGGTGGGGGAAACTCAAGAGGAGGGAGGAGATGAAGAGAAATGGGAGCTCAAGAAAATAATGAAGCATCCATGAGAGAGAAAATCCACACAAAGGTTTTGTGTATGAATTTCTTGAATAAACAATTAACAACCATACTTCAATCGTAACTCCAAATAAATTAAAAATTCATTTGTTAAATATTGAAGCATGGTTATCTCCATTCCTCCCATACCTCACACTTTACACCTCATTTTCCATTTATCAAATAAATCGAAAAAGCATAATGAGGTGGCCATCTTCTAGAAGGTAATCTGTAATAAATACGGATTACAGTCTGTTGTATATACATACCTGTATTCGGATAAAAACACGAATACCCAAAGAGATGGAATAACACGAAGAACGTAATACTTGAATATACATATCGAAATACATATATGTAAACTATTAAATTAATACCTGATTTAATAATCCGGCTCAAACCCGAGCCGGCTAGTATTACCAACTGTCTGATCGAAAGTCCGAGTACAAAATACATCAATCGATCGAGACCCTGCACGTATCCAATACGACTACTAAATCATTTCGCCTAAATCAGGGAAACCCTCTGTGTGGGACTCTAAAGACTCGACAGTACGCCGGCAGTGAATTACTGGATAAATCCATAACCACAAGCATGTCAGCGGCACTAGCTGTACGTAACGGCTAACCGGGTACCTGTCGAGATGGAAGGCTGACGAGCAAACTCATCTGGATCCCTACTGAGTCTATCTGTGACAATCTCCGTACAGTCCGGTCTCTTCGTCTGAGAGTATCGCATACCGGGTCTAGGGGGTGGTAAACGTCAGACCCTTATAACCTGGTAATTCGTGCTGATGCGACTCAGGACCAATCCCGGAAACTACTGATCAGCCCATCAGTAAATCCCAACTGCATTGGCTAAGGTCTTATGGTCTTGACCAATCAAACACAGTGCGATATAGACTCCCTATACCGGGAGAGACGAATCCCTGACAATCGCTTACTGCCTCCATGTAGCTTGGGACTGTACCCAACTAAAACCTGTTTGCATGACTCAGTAGAGCCGTGGTAGGGCAGTGATTAAAGCACAGTGGGAACCCACACGAGACAAATGCCGATCTCAGGTCTAAAGAATAACCTGTACTCATGTCACCTGAGAACTTCCACCTGACGATAGGTATAGTACCATCTGCAAGTTCTCGGCGAGTCCGCCCGGTGTACTCACCCCCAGTGAGCACCTGTATACGATCTTAGGTCTAAAGGCCAATGGTTGCGGGACCAAACCATTGCCCCTCGTCGGGGTCTAGAAACGTATACACTAGTCTACTCTGGAATATCGATGCCCAGTCTCGGTACTCCCACGACTAGGGACCATTTAAGGATGTGCGTGACGACTACCCAGCTCCCATAAGTATGATCGCCATCACAACGCAGGTAGTCTAGTATTGATCCTACGGGCTTTATCAACATGTATAAAAGATATGTAATAGCAAGTAAAACATACACATGTCAAGATAAAGTCAAACCAAATAGCATACTATCATATCGAGCAAGACTGTCCTGTACATATATATGTCCAAGCATCTATATGTTTATATATACAATAACGGCCTCTAGGGCATACATATCCAACAATAAGAGCGATGGTTTTGTGAAGTAGTCAAGATAAGGAAAAGAGAGAGATGAAGAGATGAAGAGAGAAATCAATGGAGGAAGAGACTTGCTCGTGTTGCGATACAGTATAACAACTGTACCGCCGTTAGATTCGATTAGAGATTGAGCGGAAACCTTAATCTTCTACGGTGATTTGTTCTTCCAAAGACTTGAGAGGAATTGGGATCGAAATTTTAGAGAGGAATAGTGTTGGGGATACCCAAGAATTGAAGGGAAAGAAAATTTTAATAGGATGAGGAAATAAAGAGAATAAAGGCGGGAATTAAATGTGGAATTGAAGGGTTGGGTATTTTTTGAGTTAATTGGGCGGTTTTAGAAAGGATATGAGCAGTTACGAACCCATAGAACTCGTCAAATGAGTATCTGGGACGTTTCAGCTTCGTACGAGGGCATCGGCCGGCTCAAAATGTTCTTGAGACAGTTCATTAGAATAGAGAACAAAAATAGCTTTTCAGGCAAGTTTTGAGATGACTCAAACTACTCTTGAGCGGGCTCAAAGGGGCAGAGAAAGAATTAGAAGGTTTGGAATGTGAAAATTAACAGACGAGAGATTAAAGGACGCGTGCTCACGGGCTGGGCACGTGTGGGCCCTACCTGGCCGCCCCAACCCACTCCTTGGCCGCTCTAGGAGGTCTCGTCTCGAGTGATGGGCTACAGTCTCGAAACTCCGTGCATCGCTCGTGAAGTCTCCTGGGCTTGAAAACGACAGAAAGAATATAAAGAAAAGAATCATGCTGTAAGGATTTGAACACGCGGACTTAAGGAAAGCAGTGAAAAGACTTAACCAACGGGCTACAGGTTGATTCATGCATATATTCTACAAGTATTAAATATATGCTAGATTTCCAAAGGAAAACAATGTTTTATTAAAAAAGGACGATACAAAAATATAAGAATTTTGGGGTCTTTACACTGCAGGAGGAGGAGCGAGAGCGGCGCATGGACTTCGTCCCAGATCAAAGGAGATGTTTATGGCCATTGGGATGGGAGGATATCGCTGGGGTCCAAAAGCAGGCCGAGGCCGCGACGGCACCAGCGTACGGCTGGTACGCCAGTGGTTGGAGGACCTGAAAGATGGGATTTTGAGAGAGATCGATAGTTAAAGTGAGAACTTTTTTTTAGGTTTTGAGTTATTGGTTTGTTTGTGTTTGATTAAATGCCTCTTTGAACATTGGAGTTTGGCATGTGGTTTAATTTTGATGAGTGCGTTTGATTTATGATACTGGGAAGCTTATGCAAAGTTTTTATGGATAATTTTGATTGGGGTTGAAATCTGGTATTTAAGAATAATAAATGTTATGATTATCTTGTGTAATTTGTAGGCATTTGATGCATAGATTGCATGATATAAATTATACAGACGATTATTTTATAATTCTGTCAGTTCATGCTTTCGTGTTTTCGACGAAAAAATTGAGGCAGAGGTTGATGGAGGGGGGATTAAACTTTTTTCATAATGCAACTCATTGGCAATGGATTCGACCGTTACTAAAAGGGGGTAACGGTAACGGTTATAACCGTTACCATATTTCTGGTGACGGGGTTATAGGTAACGGTTGGAACCGTTACCAATAGAGGTTTAGATAATGGTTCTAACCGTTATGAATGACCCCTTCTGCAGTAGGGAGACTGCAACAAACTGTTTGTCGAGCAAACCCACTTATTTGGATTCCGTTTCAAAGGTTAGCAATTCAGATGGAGAACATTATTCAAGGAGATTAATAACTCACATGCTGAGTTAACATCATTCAGGAGAAATTTCATATGGAAGCGATCATAAAAATGAAAAGAAATTTCTGTGCTCTCATCTAATCATGATGATTCTCGTATGATGCCATCATCAATTAGCAAGCCCTAGCCTAATAAAAGGTGGAAGCATCATTATTATTCATTGATCATTTTGAAGATTGTAAGGTTTATAAATATCAAAGACACATTGAAATTCAATAAATAAAAGGATAAAACAAAGAAATCTTTTATCAATTTTAAATATTTTAAAAAATCGGAAATTTAATCTAGTTCCATCATGTTGGAATTTTATGTTTTTAGTGCAAAATTAATTTTTTTGTTAGTGTTGACCAAAACCATGTTGTAAATCTTGATTTCTAATTAGCACTAATTAGACAGATAATAATATCTATTCAATTAGCACTAATGAAAATCTAATGGACAAACATGCATACTTTTTCAGCACATAATAATAATAATAATAATAATAATAATAATAATAATAATAATAATACCTCTCATAACGGAGAAATTATTCCGTATATCTTATGTAATGCGCATCTAGACAGGAAAGAGAAATATCGGATTTTTCAGACACGATTTGGCAGCTTTCTATCTGGTCACATACATTTATTTATTTCTCTCTCATAACTGGGTACATGGAAAATCTTCCCACAAAATGCAAAAAACAAACGGAACAACTTTAGGGTTTTATTTGTAATAAAATTTAGAAGAGGTCGATTATTGGAATGAATAATAAATGAATTCTTTTAAATATTGTCCATAATCTAGTGATGGATTCAACCAACCCTACAACCAAGGGTCAAGAGCTTAAATTTTGAAAAATATAAATTTTATTATATGCCTCCACTTGTTTTTTTTTTAATTAATGCCCTAAATATTATTCCATTACAGTCCCACATAGGCTAATTAGAGACCTAAATATGACAATATTTTAGTTTAAAAAAAAAAGAAAAAGGATGTATTAAATGTTGGTATAAAGTACCATGTAAATTTTTTAAATATTCATAATTTTTTAAAATAAGTAAATTATTGAGTGGGAAGCTAACATATTTTTAAAAATTTGGTTGACATATTTCTCAATCATGTGAAGGCAAGACATTGAAATCAATAATTATATATCATTTGATTCCTTCTCATCTGTCATTAAACTTGGCTTATAGTTTGGCATGTAGTGAATTTCAATTTCTTTTAATAATTTGTGTAAAAGAATTCTGTTTAGAAAATCTAATTAGTATATATACACACTCAACCTAGTTGAATTGAGCTATACTTCTTTCAACGCAAAAAAAGGGGATTGATCTATACTATATTATACCCTTCAAAGAGAAATTAATTTCTTCTGTTTTCCTTCAACTTTTCACTGTATTTCTACATCGTTCATATTGGATTTTCATGGACTAAATCCAGACAGACGAAATATACAACTTTTTATTTGTTTCATTATATGTTTGAAAAATCATCAAATCGTCTCTTGTTTTAAGATATCTTTGGATTTTTAATGTTGGGGCATCAAGTAATAAAAAAACACTAATTTTTTTTTTACATTAATTAATAAGAAACCTTGCTAAGATAAACAAACAAATTAACTTGTAACTAATCTTCAAATGAGCATATATAATGAGCATGTGGTGAATAAGGAAATATCAGAGAACCACAGCCGAACCCTCTCCTCCTATATATAATATGAACAACTCTCTCATCTCCCATTCATCACAAAACTACCATTAATTATTTTCTCTAGCTCCTCTCTCCATCTCTTACACAAACCCTAATAATTAGATTTCAAATGTACAACCATCAAGAAATCCTTAACCATGCAGCGGCCTCCGCCGACAACATGTCGGCCGTTTTGGCATCTATCCGGCGATACCTCCTAGACGAACCTAACCCATCCCCGAGTCCTGCTAGCATGGTCGTCGAGCCTGAAGTGTCGGATGCCACTTCATATGAATTCAGTACGACTTTCTCATCAATGTGGGCCTCGGATGATCAAGAAGCGGAGCACGAGGAGAGGCACTACAGAGGGGTGAGGCGGAGGCCATGGGGGAAATACGCCGCAGAGATCAGAGACCCTGCGAAGAACAAGATGAAGTTGTGGCTAGGTATGTTCGACACCAGTGAGGATGCTGCTATGGCTTATGATCGCGCCGCGTTTCGCATGCACAGTGCATGCGCTATTCTTAACTTTCCGCTTAGGGTAAGCTCGCATGGCAATTATGAGCCTGAAAAAAGGTCAAATGTTGCGTTGTCGTCGAAAAGACCATCACCAACGAAGACGTTAGCGAAAGTGCCGGCAAAGAGATGAAAGATGAAGATCTTGGCAACAACATCAACAACACAAAAAACAGATGATTTTAATATTTGGCTTGAGAGAGAAAATCAGCATATGTTTTTAACAGATATCGATCCGTTCTGGGTTAAATAATTCATATGAAGTATGTGGAGACATACCATATCATTGTTAATTATTAAATGAGAGTGAAATTCAACTTTGTGGAAAATGTAATTTCTTTGATTTATTGGTGAAAGTTCAAGTTCAAGTTCCCCCCATTTTTACTAGGTAAATGGATACAAATTTACTATGGTTTTCAAGAAGAGACTTTGAGCACTTGGTTGAAGCAAGTGAGGACGACAATCAAGACATAAATCCTGAAGCATGCTTGGTGTTAATATGGTTCAAACTAAGTGCAAAAATTATCCTGTAATAATACAGTTTTATTTTTTCTACAAAATCAAGTAATTGATTTGCCTCTTAAATGAATTTTATGACCACGAGCATAACTCGGTTGGTAATATATAGCACATCTCTTATTGGAAAGTGTGTGGGGTTCGATCCCAAGAGGTGAAGTACTCACAATTTAACTCGTTCGGCACAAATCCGTGGGATCTTTGAGCGTGTGTGTGGATTAGGCTTATGAGTAAGTTTCAAGAAAAAAAACCAATACTCTCATTTAAAAGTATTCATGTCATCAACTTCTTAAATTTTAAATCTCTCTCCCTCTCTCTAAATTTCAAAAGAGACAACTAGTATTTCATGTAATGAGTTGCCTAAAATAAGACATTGTTAAAAAGTTTTAAAATGATAAGAATTGGAAAACTCAAAGAGAGCTAAAACAATCTTGCCTAGATTTAAACTTTTAGATACTATATATATTCCTGGCTAGCGGAGGCTAAAATACAACAAAGTAGTGAACGATTTTCATGTGTTAAGCCATTAAAATCAAAAATAGAAGAAGCCAAACTTGTATAAATAAAAAAGGAAAGTTGATTGCTATCTTCCGCAAAATAGATAGGAAAGTTGATTGCTATCTTCAGCCAAACTTATAACCATTGAAAAAGTTTACAGAAAAAATCAACTTTTGTGGTTGCCCTTGTAGAATGTTTTTCGTCATCCTACTGAGATAGAAATACGTACGTTTGTTAGGCAAATACAGATTCTTCCTGTCTAAGATAGGCTGGGTTTATTAATTGTGGGGATCAAAATCTCCGGCAGCTGCGGACAAAACTGTCGTTAATTACCTCTCGTTTTTCGGAGCGAGAGAACCTTCGATTAACTGGTCGAACGGGTCATTCGAACCCAACGTGCAGTATGCATGTGTTATATTTTGAGGGTGCTTTTGTAGGTGTTGGATATGTATGCCCTAGAGACCTATATTGTATAGGATGATATGGATATGTATGTACATGACAATTTTGCTCAGTGGTATATAGTATATTATTTGAGTTGTTTTTATCATGATATGTGTAATTCTTACTATTGATACTTTATATTACTTACACATATTGATAAAGACTCCATACAGAAGTATATTATTATGGTTTGACTTTACTTAACACGTGCATATGTTATACTCAATATAACATATGGCGGTTATATGTTGATAAAACCCGTTGGATTTTGCTTGACTACCAGCGTTATGATGGCGATCATACTTGTGAGAGCTGGGTAGTCCATAAGCACACATCCTTAAAGGTCCCAAGTCGTAGGAGTATCAAGATTGGGAATCGATATTCCAGAGTAGACTTGTGTATACGTTTCTAGACCCCAACGAGGGGCGGTGGTTGGTCCCACAACTATTGGTATGATCATCTCAGATTGTATACATGTGCTTACTGGGAGTGAGTACATTGAACAGACTCGCCGAGAACCTCTATATGGTATTATACCTATTGTCAAATAACGGTTCTCAGATGACATGAGTACAAGTTAGTCTTAGGACCTGATTGATAGTGATTTAGCGTACTTGCGCTTTCTAAAAGATAGATCAAAAATATTTGTAACCGCAATCAAGAACGGCGTCGCATGAAGCTAGCCGGTGAGTACGGGTCGGTCCACAGGGATTTTGTGAATTTCCGATTCGTTCTTACGAGTTAATTCCGAAGGGTGTTCGGTTGATTATTAAATCTAAAAATCTAATTAAGCTAGGGCAATTATCTAGATCTACTCTTGCTAGGGCTAGGTTTAGGGATGGTTTGGAAATATAATTAAATCTCACCGCTTTCAATACCCGAATGAAGATTTATGAGGAGTTATGGTAATTATCAATAAAGTGGATTAGATCCGTTCGGGAAGGTGTTCCTTCCTCTAGGTTCTTGTCCTTCCTTTAGAGATCCTTACCCTAACCTCCATGGAAAACATCACACCCGGGCCTTTATACTACGGTATCACCGCTATTTCGAGGGATAGAGTGCCGTAGGGAGCGGTATGTGCATGTATGCATGGAGTCCTATTGTAAATATTTGGTGGGTAAGAAAAGGATGAGAGATCTCATCTATCAAAATCCTTCCCAAAAGCTAAACCCTAAACAAGTTCCTAGGGCAAGGAATTTAAATCTACACTAAGGCAAGAAATTAAATCACTTACAGATGCGTCCCTCCAATCATCCATGCAGGGTTGTCAGATCTGAATTTCTGAATGGAGAAGAAACACCGATGCTCTCCAAAAGATTTCTAAATTTTATTCATTAAAGGGAGGCATGAAGAGTTACAATGATTAGAGTTCCTATTTATAAAGAATAGGAAACCCTAGGGTTACATCTGATTCGCATGTCTACAATTACAAAAATAGCCCTTAGAAAGACCGGTCAAAGACATAAAGAATTATGGTAAAAATTTTATTCTCTAACTGCTCCACTCCACCACGGAACCGCGGCCCAAGGCCCTGTTTGGCCGCGGTTCCGCGGTCAACTAAGAAGATTGGGCTTTGAATTTTGGGCTGCAGCTTCTGGTCATTTTGGGCTTCCTGTATCTATATATCTTTTTCCATTTGGGCTTCTAGGTTGGTTCCAGATTTTCAGTGAACAATTTTCAATGGATTTTTAACCGTTCGCTTTGAGTCGATATCTTGAATCTTGCTTTGTGAATTGTTCTTTATGTAGGCTTGATCAAGATTCTCTGTTTGTCGGTCAAAATCCACTTTTGCATCGTCTTTTCATCGTTTTCACTGCTTCCTGTCCAAGAACCTGTAACCTGTAACATGTAGCAGACATGCGTCAAAAGCACCCGTTTATTTATAAAATATATAAGAATGGGGAATATAATAATGCAATATTATGGTGTGAACAAATACCCCCAAACTTATCTTTTGCTCGTCCTCGAGAAAACTTATTTTTATTCACTAAAATCCTAACCGCACTTTCGCAGGGAAACGCGATTGCACTGAACACGTGCAACAAGCCGTTAAACCTCTAGGTGTCCCTAGTAGGAGGAGTGTTGTCTCCTGAGGGTTTTCAGCGGATTACACCCACAAAATCCTATCAATTCGGCCCATTGACTTTTGTTCTCCAATTAGGTTTTCTAACAAGGAATTCTATTATCTTTTGACTCGCAAATTATCCACCCACATTCTTCACACTTCCTCATTATTTAACTTAAGATTATATATGTTATGTAGACCTACTTAGCTTTCGGCATCTCTTAAGTCTTCTTTCTAGGGTTTCATCTCTACTTAGGAATTTCTATCAACTCTATTAAAGATATAAGTTCTATTTTTCATTCCTCTCTCTTATCTAAATTCGAATCACATATCCCTACGTGTGTGTATAGATCACCCCTACACTTGGAAATTCAAATCAAGCAATCATACTCTCGTCCATTGTCCAAAGCACTTATTAATTAGTGAATTTTTATATGAAATTTGCTTACACATCCTTCATGCGACCGTTAATACTTCTTGAGGTACCAACAACCGATTACAAGATGTGTTAGCACTTTAAAGCGTACTTCCTAGTTTTGCAACACCCAAGGCTTTAGCAGTGACTCCCAAACCAGTTGGTCTAAGGCACTAGGTGATGAAGCACCCTCGCTAAATATTTTTCTATTTTTGCAGCCTTAAGTAATCACAAAAACCAGTGTCCATTTTTTTTATTCTTTATTCACTTTTTTTTCTTTATTTTCATTGTACTAAGGACTTTAGAAAAGAGCATTTCAAGGTCTCTTCTACTATTCCAAGTTTCAAGGTGTGTGATTGTGCAAATTGTAGGATATATATTTTCAGAATTTAGACTTAAGATAGGAACTATTTTTCAAACTTATACTCTAATAAGAACATCAATACACTTCCCTAATTTTTACTTAGCCCAAGAAGTGAACCCAAAATTTGCCTATTTCTAAATAAACTACAAGGCATATACTTTCTACCGTTAAACTTTAAGGAATATTATCTTTAGGGTTTTTAATTCACTAAGTCTAAGATCTAGTTGTTCCTAGCCAGTTAACCTATTTGTCAAACTCAAGTCACTTATAGTCAAAATTGGATACAATAATTTTTATAATTTTTGAAATTTTTAAATTTTTATGGTTTTTTCAAATAAATATGCAAATGCAAAAATATGTACAAATGAATGCGAAGGAAGAAGACGTACCGAGCATACCCCCAAACTTGAACTTGACAGTGTCCTCACTGTCATGCTAAACCAAGAGGGTCAAAATACCGGCACTCCCCTGTTTATTTATTTATAATTTTTATATTTTTGAAATTTTTTATATATTTTTTTTATATAGAAAAGAAAACAAAAAATATATACATATATACAAAGATTCCTCCCAAACTTAAGCTTGGCCTTGCACAAGCCAAAAGTTAGCACCAACTATTCAAAAATCTTATCATGGAAATGGTATAGTTGGTGCAAGAAAATGAGAAGCACGCGAGACCGTGTGGAAAGAAGAATGGTAGAATATGGTCTCGGTGGGGGAGAAGAATGGCGAAAAGAAGAAGGAAGTGGAGTACGATCTTGAGGGTGTAAATTGAGTGAATAAATTAGCGCAATATGTGATGACCGATATGTTATAAGCGATTGCGCTAACTTATCAACCCGTCGGGAAATGGGGTCAAATCTCTCAAGATTCGCAAGAAAACATGGGTACGCTGAACTTGGTATTTGAGATGAAAGCGTAACGGTCACTTGCACGGTCGGAACAATAGGAAGGAGGGAGGGTGATATAACAGTCAAAGGTTCAGGAGGCTGAATTGGAAAATCCGACACATCAAACAAAAATGGTTCAACCTCAATATTATCCTCAAAACTCTCCTCAATATTATCCTTATAATTTTCCTCAAAATTTAACTCATCCATACCATTATCATTAAAGTCAAGACGCATATGAGATTCGGGAGAGACATCTAATATCTCGGGATGATGATTTGAACATAAAATTTCAATCAAACCGACAGGTTCATCATCCGAAATATTCCCGGCGTCTATATCCTCAATCAAGTGAAAATTAATTTCTATAGACACCTCATAAAAAGCATGGATATGTATCGATTTAGGTTCTAGATTGGAGGTGTAAAGGTCGAAAGGATTAAGTGTGGTTTCACTCGAAAGGGGTTCTTCACAATTTGGCAAATCAAGCACTACAAAGTCACACAACTCATTTTTATTTTCAACAGGTGAACTATTTAGGGCAATCGATGGAAAGCAGGAGTTGTGGGCTTCAATTGGGTAAGGGTAGGTTTGATTTGAAAATCCTCTCTCATTCTCACTCTGTCCAACCGCCTCTTCATACATTGAAAAATTTGGAGCTAGCGGGAAACTAGCTACAGGTTCACTCGGTTGCATAAGGGTGGCCATGGACGCTTCCACATTCCTCACCATTTTGTTTGTTGGAGCAATATAAGCCTCCAACGACTCTTCCAAACTAGACTTAGGTGGTGAGGGGGTTTCAGTAAAAGATTCAAAATTGGTTGGATATGTGAAACTCCCTAATGGCTGTGTCGAAACAGTGTCTAGTGAAGGTTGGAAGGTCGGGTATGACTGGTAGGAAGTGGGTGGTAAGATAGGGGTAGGGTCAACATATGGGTAAGAAGGTGAATAATCGTGCGGATCCCTAAAACTAGATGAGTGGAGAGGGGTGAAAGATTGACTGCGAGATTGAGCAATATGCTCAGCAATGGACATCGGCTTAGGAGTGACAGAAGGACTCGAAAAAGTGGTGTCAAAATAAGGAGGTGGTAAAGGTTGACTTGGTTGACACAAAGTGGGTTGAAAAGTCAAACTGTTTCTTCTAGACCCCTCTATTTGATCTTTCAACGATATTTTAGGCAAGGAAGGATCGTCTTTAAATTGACCGAACAAATTGCCGAATGACGCAAAATTAGATTCGGGATACCAAAGTTCGGCAAGTGATTTATTATGTGGGGGTACCCATGTTAGAAGAAAGGGTGAAAGAAAGAAAGTTGGTTGGTGCAAGGATTTATTTGCGGCAAAAGTTTGCAAGTTCTCTAATAAAAATTTTCCTTTTACTTTTTCTTTATTTGAAAGTTGTTGCAAAAGATTTTTAATAAAAGATATGCAATAGAAAATATTACTTGCAATCAGTTATTATGTTAAGCATATCACAAGAATCTTTATTTGGAAAAAAATTGTTGCAAAAAGATTTTAGAGAAAAGATATGCAACAGCAAAATATTTTATAGAAAAGATATGCAACAGCAAATATTACTTGCAATTGGTTATTATTTGAAGCATATCACAAGAATCTTTATTTGGAAAAAATTGTTGCAAAAAGATATTCGAGAAAAGATATGCAACAAAAAATATTACTTGCAATCAATTTTAATTTTGAGCGGGGCCCAAAAATCCTGCACAAGACTCGTTATATGGAAGAGAATATATTTTTAAAGCACACAAAATCTTGCAGGCATTATTCAGAAAATATATTAAAATTTGCAGAGGAGAAATAACAGAGAGCTTACAATGCAAATTTCGTAGGATGATCTCACCAAAAGAGCGCGGTTCCGCGGTATAAATGCGTTATTGCCGCGTTTTCACGGCAGTCTAATCAGCACGAATCCCCAAAAAAAATTTGATGCTCTGATTCCACTAGAAGGCCGCGGTTCCGCGGCCTAAGGTGGGTTTTGACCGCGGAATCACGGCGGGTTGGGGGAATTGGGTCTCCAAAAAATTTTCACTGTTCTGTTATTTGATTCCCCTTCTGTTTCGATCTTCTGATTTCTGTTTCGCCTTCTGGAAATTTCCAGACCGTCTTTGTAAATCCTGCAAAATTAAAACAACAAAGTATTCCTTCCAAAAATAACAAAATATATATATTTTTATATTTTTTGGATTTTTTAGATTTTTATGAATTTTTAAATTTTATGATTAACCCGAAATTGCGAAAAGAAAATTCTATACCATCCCCGGCAACGGCGCCATTTGATTGATAGTGATTTAGCGTACTTGCGCTTTCTAAAAGATAGATCAAAAATATTTGTAACCGCAATCAAGAACGGCGTCGCATGAAGCTAACCGGTGAGTATGGGTCGGTCCACAGGGATTTTGTGAATTTCCGATTCGTTCTTACGAGTTAATTCCGAAGGGTGTTCGGTTAATTATTAAATCTAAAAATCTAATTAAGCTAGGGTAATTATCTAGATCTACTCTTGCTAGGGCTAGGTTTAGGGATGGTTTGGAAATGTAATTAAATCTCACCGCTTTCAATACCCGAATGAAGATCTATGAGGAGTTATGGTAATTATCAATAAAGTGGATTAGATCCGTTCGGGAAGGTGTTCCTTCCTCTAGGTTCTTGTCCTTCCTTTAGAGATCCTTACCCTAACCTCCATGGAAAACATCACACCCGGGCCTTTATACTACGGTATCACCGCTACCTCGAGGGATAGAGTGCCGTAGGGAGCGGTATGTGCATGTATGCATAGAGTCCTATTGTAAATATTTGGTGGGTAAGAAAAGGATGAGAGATCTCATCTATCAAAATCCTTCACAAAAGCTAAACCCTAAACAAGTTCCTAGGGCAAGGAATTTAAATCTACACTAAGGCAAGAAATTAAATCACTTACAGATGCGTCCCTCCAATCATCCATGCAGGGTTGTCAGATCTGAATTTCTGAATGGAGAAGAAACACCGATGCTCTCCAAAAGATTTCTAAATTTTATTCATTAAAAGGAGGCATGAATAGTTACAATGATTAGAGTTCCTATTTATAAAGAATAGGAAACCCTAGGGTTACATCTGATTCGCATGTCTACAATTACAAAAATAGCCCTTAGGAAGACCGGTCAAAGACATAAAGAATTATGGTAAAAATTTTATTCTCTAACTGCTCCACTCCACCGCGGAACCGCGGCCCAAGGCCCTGTTTGGCCGCGGTTCCGCGGTCAACTAAGAAGATTGGGCTTTGAATTTTGGGCTGCAGTTTCTGGTCATTTTGGGCTTCCTGTATCTATATATCTTTTTCCATTTGGGCTTCTAGGTTGGTTCCAGATCTTCAGTGAACAATTTGCAATGGATTTTTAACCGTTCGTTTTGAGTCGATGTCTTAAATCTTGCTTTGTGAATTGTTCTTTATGTAGGCTTGATCAAGATTCTCTGTTTGTCGGTCAAAATCCACTTTTGCATCGTCTTTTCATCGTTTTCACTGCTTCCTGTCCAAGAACCTGTAACCTGTAACATGTAGCAGACATGCGTCAAAAGCACCCGTTTATTTATAAAATATATAAGAATGGGGAATATAATAATGCAATATTATGGTGTGAACAGGACCTGATGTCATCATTTGTCTCGTGTGAGTTTCCACTGTGCTTTAATCACTACCCTCCAATGGCTCTACTGAGTCATGCAAACAGATTTTGATTGGGTGTAGTCCCGGGCCACATGGAAGCAGTGAGTGATTGTTAAAGATTCGTTTCTCCCGGTATTATAAGTCGATATCACACCGTATCCGGTTGGTTAGAACTATATGACCTTGGCCAAGACAGTTGAGAACTACTGATACTTAGATCAGTAGTTTCTCGGATTGGTTCTGAACCAAATTGATACGACTTATCGAGTCAGTAGGGGTCTGACATTTACCACCTCTAGACCCGGTATGCGATATTCTTAGACGAAAAGACCGGACAGTACGAAAATTGTCATGGATAGGCTCAGTAGGGGTCCGGATGAGCTTGCTCGTCGGCCTTATTTTCGACAGGTACTTGAGTAGCCGTTACGTACAGCCAGTGCCGCTGACGTGCTTATGGTTAAACCCACTGCCAGCATACCGTCTAGTCTTTAGAGTCTCATACAGAGGGTTTCTCTGATTCAGGCGAAACGATGTGGTGGTCGTATGTTTATACGTGCAGGGTTTCGATCGGATGATGATATTAGCCGGCTTAGGATTAAACCAGATTATTAAATCAGGTATTGATTTAATAATTTACGTGTACATATTTCGATATGTATATTCTAGTGTTATCCAGATTTTCGACGGTTGGTAATACTGGCGGGTTTAGGATTAAGCCAGTTCATTAAATCGAATATTGATTTAATACTAGTATTATTTTAGTGGTATTATTCTATTTTTTGGGTATTCGTATTTTGATACGAATACGGGTATGTATATACGGTAGAAAGTATTTTGTACCTTCTAGAAGATAACACCTCATTTTGCATATATCTATTTTTGGAAAATAGATAATGAGGTGGAGGAATGGAGATATTTGAGGCATGGGATGAAGCATGGCTAATTATTTTATTTATCCATTTGCTCTTACTATTTAATCAAGATTGCATTTTTCTATGGAAAAATAATGCATGCTTGATTTTTGGTAAAAAACTTAGCCATTCTTCACTTGCTTATTTTTGACCTGCTTTCTTTCTCTCTTCCTTTTGAGTTCATCTTCATCTCCAAAACCTTACCATTCTCATGTGTTGAGAGACAAGGGTTTTGAGGTAGAAAATTATCACTAAATATCACCACATCAACTAAGTAAGCTAGATTAGCAAATTAGTTTGCCTAGTTTACATCTTTTAGAGGTAAGAGCTTGGATCAAGGACCTTCAGGTGGATCATCTAGGACCGAGAAGGCCGACCATCAAGCTTGATCAAGATCACCTAAGAAGCTTAAGAAGAGGAGTAAAGACCCGAAGGACACGAGTCTCTAGGTATAACTCTTTATCATAATAGCTAGATCTCTTTAGCTAGCTAGTTTCTGTTAGTTATATGTATGCCCTAGAGGCCATTAATGTACATGGGATGTATATTATAGTGGATTCTTGGAAATATATAGGGAGGACTTTTTTGCTCGACATGATAGTATGCTATCTGGTTGCACTTTATCCTAGCATGTTGACTTGTATAAGTGATGCTGCCTTACTCTCACATGTTGATAAAGCCCTTAGGATGTGTACTTGACTACCAGGACTATGATGGAGATCATTCTAGTGGGGCCAAGGGTAGTCTACAAGTACACCCTATAATTGTTCCTAGTTCTGGGAGTATCGAGACAGGGCATCGATACTCCAGAGTAGACTAGTGTATACGCTTCTCGACCCATATGATGGGCGATGGATGATCTTACATCTATTGGTGTTTGACATCAGAGAAGGTACACGGGTGCTCAGTGGAGACTGGATACACTGAACGGACTCGCCGAGAACTCCTAGATGGTATTATACCTATCGTCAGATAGCAGTTCTCTGGTGACACTGGTACAGGTTAGTCTGTCGACCCGAGATCGTCATAGAGTCTTGTATGATTCTCACTGTGCTTTGATTTCCACCATACCATGGTCAAGAGATCGTGCAAAAAGGTGGTTTTTGGGTACAGTCCCGAATCACATGGAGGCAATGAGTGATAGGAGGGGATTCGTCTCTCCCGGTATAGGGAGTTGATGTTGCGCTATGCTCGATTGGCCATAACATAAAATTCCTGGCCAGGGTTGCTGATATTTACTGGTAAGTGTTACCAGTAGTTTCTCGAACCGTTATGGACCTTGCATCGGCATGACTTATCAGGCTATTGGGGTCTGATGTTATACCACTCCAGGCTGTGATATGCGACATATCAGACGAAGAGACCAGACTGTACGGTAGTGTTACTGATTGGATTCGTAGGAGTATATGCAGGCTTGCTTGTTGATCTTCTGATCGCTTAATACCCGGGTGGCCGTTACGTTTAGGAGACCTCTTGCGGCTTGTGGGTGTTTGATATGATTATCATCTACTGCCGGCGTATTGACGAGTCTTTAGAGTCCTACACAGAGGTTTCCTGGTTCATGCGAAATGAAGTAGGAGCACATATGTGATATGTGAGGGACCGAGATTAATACGAATATATGATACCGTATTCTATTCTCGCGATATATGATATCGGATGGTTATATGAGATATAGCTGGGTTATCGGATCAAGTGTTGATTCGATAAGTTGATTCATTTGATATTAGTCGGTGGTATGAGATATAGCCGGATTATTAAATCAAGTGTTGGTTTAATAATCTAATGTATAATTATATATATTTGATATATTAATGTGCATTAACTAATATTAGCTCACTTATGATTTTTTTTCTCACTTGATTGTGCACATAGTATATATGAGATATATATTAGTATACATAGTTTTGGGTCATGCTTGATGATACATGATACATGGGTGTATGAGACTTATATCATGCTTGATATAATGTAGGGTTTATATTTATTTAAGTAATTCAAAAATGGATGGATATTTGGCATGGCTACAAGCTTGTAGAAGCTTGTAGAAACATTGACCAAGTCCACCATTTTTGTTTCACTTGTAGATATTTATTAACCCAACCATTATACTAACTATGGTAAACTCTCTACATGAGTTAGTGCATGACACTAACTCACCCATGGTTCATATTCTCACCTCACTTGAGTTCATTCTCTCATACTTCACTTGAGCTTCTTCTTTCTCATGAAAATCTTTCTGGCTTTTGAAAATGGTGAGAAAATATTGTGAGAAAAAGAAAACTAAACAGAGCCCATTTCCTACTTCATCATTCTCTACTATTGGCCATTTAGTTTAGGGTGTTTGCTTCACTAAACCCTAATTTAGTGAAGAGGTAGCATGATCTTGAGTCTTCTTGACGTAGATCATATTCGGCCTCGAAAACTTCGAGCAAGTTTGCATTTTTCACCTTGTGGAGCCTCTCAAGAGTTCGGGAGATTCTTACTCACAGCGAAGGGACTTCTACACGGAGCATTTGAAGTGAAGGACTGGTCTACAAAGGTTGTATTTCTCATTCACTAGACTTGCAAAGTTGTTTGCATGATGTTTTGTTTATATCTCTAATTAAGATTCTAGGGTTAAAGTTATTTAGAACGGCAAATTTTTGAAAATGGCATGGACGATGCCTCCCGAAACCTTACTGTCGTGCTAGGTAACCCTACAGTGGTATCAGAGCCAAGCTAGAGATTTAAACGATATTTGTTAGATTACGAAACCGAAACTTCTCCGAAATTTGAAATCCTATGATCTAGTTTCTATCGAAAATTTAAAGGGCTCTAAAAATTTTTTAAACAAGGCAAAAGTGGCAGGCCACATAGGGCTCTAAAACCCTATGATATAACATGAACACTATGAAAAATTGAAGCAATTTGGAGCAAAAGTGGCTGGCCACATAGGGCTTAAAACCGGCGAGCTCGGCCCAATTTTGGAGTTTTGACTTCAAATTTTCATGGTGTTCCAGTCTCTGGGTTTTGGTGTTTCAGGTGTTGTTTGTTTTTGCTAAATTTTCATGTGATGTTAACTTTCTGCAAAAGCAATTCGGAGTGTTTCGTAGTCATAATTCTAACATGTATTCAGGTTATTTAGATGATATTAAAAAGTTTGAACGGATATCAATAGCCCAATTTTTCCCCGCTGGAAATTTTCCAAGTGTTGGATTTTTTCCAAGTTTAAAATCTTCAGAAAATCTTGCAAGCGATTTTGTGGACCCTCTAGAAGAACGATACCCAAACTTGACATTTTGGATCGCGGAACCGCGGTAATACCTTAGGATTTGCCGCAGTTCCGTGGCGACATGAGTGAGACATGTCTCGGCCCTTCTACGGATGGTTCATAGGAGCTGTGGCATGTTCTGGGTACTTTTTGAACTCCGCTCAAGTGTTGAGCTTGTTGGGAAATTTTGGGTGCTTACTTATTCGATCGAAAAGTTTAACTTCGTCTAGCTATCTTTGATTGTGATACAATATTTGGAATTCACAAAATTAGTTATGATATAACTAGTTTGAATTTTATAAATCTAGCAGTTTAGTCTCATTTGATCAGTTGCCACAGAATTTTGATGTGGATCAAAAGTCCGTCGTAATTACGTAGTGTATGTGGATACTCGCCGGGTAACCTTACTAGATAGCCACGCTCCATAGCCCCGACCAAGTGACTGTAGGAGAACCCCGTCGCCAAAATCATCCGTTCGGGTGCTCGCGGCCGCGGTGTTCCGCCTTAGTGCACTTCGTCGACGGCATCAGGGGTGCGGCTGTCTACTAAAGTTTCCGAGGAGCATTCGATCAGGTTATCGGGAATCTTGTTGAATTACCCGACATGTTATTGAAAAGTGTTTTCAATATCGAAACTAAAATGCGGGGTTTATAATTGTTAGGCATGTGATGTCTAAGGAATTCATTTGGTTGGGCATGAAATCCAATGTATGTGATGCGTTGGGTTTATGATGTCTAAGGTGGTTGCGGATTCCAACTGTTGTAGTTTTTCACTTTCTTTTCTACGACCGTAAATGTAATATGTGGTGTATCGCCGGTTTCGTTGCTATATGTTAACGATAATTGGGATACGCATGTTTACTTATGTTGATGACATGTGATGTTATGTGTTGCTGTGATATGTTATATTGGATCGTCGTGTTCTGAATAGCCGGTTTTTTTTTATGTGAGATGGGAGTTTTTCATTTTCATTCATGTAAAAACTTGTATGTAATATTCTTTTATTGGGGCACGTCTAGGTTGAGGATGATGTCACCATTGATATATATTATTTACTTTTTCGCATTAGGATAGACCCAAGGCGGGAAGCACAAGTAACCGGGTTCTAGGATCCAGTGGGAGACCATCTTGAGGAGTCGAGACCGGGTCTCCTAACTCTAGAATTGGTAGGGTTGCTTGTCGCTCTCATAGGGGTCTAGGGATGTGGGTTTGGCTATTCATCGTGACCGTGGAATCCGTGTTTTATACTGGCTTAATTTAAAACACGGAATTCCTAGTATATCTAATATTTCATATGTGATTCTTCTGCTGCTGATATTTTGTTATGTGATCACTTGATATGTTCTGAGACGAATGCCTATATATTATATATATGATATATAATGAATATTGATGCTTTCGTTTCTACTGTGATGCTTAGGAAGCATAATTAATGGGACTTCATTAATGAGATTAATGAACTAAAAGAATCCTAAAGATATTGTAGAAACTTGTTTTAAAAACTGGTAGCTCTAGTTCTTGCTTTGCATAGCAGTATTCTTTGTACAATATCCAGCACCTTATTCGATAAGGAAAGAGCCGAGATCCCTTCACCGAGAGTGACCTATTTAGCGAAACTAGCAGATGCTACAACCCACTCGGTTTGTCTTTTGATTGGTTCTATAGTTTTTACTTTGCATAGTGGTATTTGTGAAATATCTTGCACCTTATTCGATAAAGAACGAGCCGAGATCCCTTCACCGGGAGTGATCTCTTTAGCGAAACTAGCAAAAGCCTCAAAAACACTCCTTTTCAAAATCACTCGATACTTCAACGATATCAAGTTCATTATGCAAAAGGTTTTCATAACCCTCCGTCATTTCAGATAAGTACTACTTAGTATTCGTGTTACGTTTATTGACCATGTTAAGGCGTAGTGTGCGGTAGCTGATTAGTGCTTATCTACATAAGTATATGATGTGATTGGGTTAGGGTAGTCGTACGACTTTGTTGACCATGTTAAAGGTCGTACGGGTGGGTTTAATTCAATCAGGAAATGACAGGTTGAACTTGGCCAGCGCTTATGATTTGTTAACCATGTTAAGGTCATAAGTCGCTAGGGGCAAAAGTATTATCAGGAATTTCAAGTGTTGAAATTTGCAATGAGATTGCATACCTTCTATGAGATAGTTGGATCCCGATACCCACTGCGAGTAAGAGTTACTCCTGAGAGAGTTTTGCACATTACAATTAGCCGATCAAGTAGGTGTCTAGAAAGGTGTTAACGGGGTTACACCTCTGGGAAAACGAGATTTATTTTAATTAGGTCCGTGCGAAAGCACGGGGAACCTCCCTCAAAGTACCGACACTGTCCTGGTCGAAAGATTGGCGAACTTGTAGGGTGTAATTAATCCCGGCTAGTCTTACCTTTTAGGATTTGAATGAAGATTTGATAAAAATAGTGGGAGCCATCCCGATTAGATAAATTAATAACCAATCTGGTCTTACAAGAGTGCACGCAGAGTGTTTTCTTCTCTCTCTCTCTCACCTGGTAGCGACCATGTCACGCCTTAATCAAGATAATAATATGGATGCATTGACCGAACCTTCTTATTATACTGTGTTAGGAAACGTTGGTTCCGCTCTATCTTATAATTGTTATATGTCCGAGCAGGAAATAGGGGAATATCCGGATTCCCATGCTACCCAATCGAAGAAAGTGCATGTTGATGCATTTTCTTCGGGTGTGTTCATTACCGAGAACTGTTTTTCAGTATCCTCTACGTCCTGGGTATGTGATACCGGATCAGGATCCCGAATATGTAATATGTTACATGAGCTACAGAAAGGTAGAGAACTGGGAATGGGTGATATGTCTCTAAGTATAGAGAATGGTGCAATTATTGCAGCCAAGTCAGTTGGCAAATATCACCTTGTATTAATACATTGATTCTGAACAAATGTTATTAAATACCGAACTTGATATATAACATTACATCAGTTTCTTTATTAAGTTAAAGAAGGATATAATTCTGTATTGAAGGATAATGTTGTGAACATTTTCCTGAATCAAGAGTTGATTCGATCAGGCACGTTATATAATAGCATATACGTTCTAAATCAAACCACAGTTCAAAGTAAATAGAACACTAACAAGAGGAGTAGTTCAGAAATGAACGAATCCTTCTTGTGGCATTGTAGACTGGGTCATATCAATGCGACACGACTAGCTAAGTTACATAAGGATGAATATGAGAATCTGTCCGAATTTTCATCTTATGATACTTACCAGTCTTGTCTTAAGGTAAAATGACCAATACTCTGTTTACTTGAAACAGAGAAAGAGTTACTGAACTCTTGGATGTATACATGATGATGTATACGGTCGTATATCTACAAATGCTAAGGTTGGTTCTTCATACATCATTATATTCACTGATCTTCTCTCAGGATTCGGACATATGTTCCTGTTGAAATACAAGTCTGAAACTTTTAAGAAATTCAAGGAATATAAGATTGAAGTTGAGAACCAAATGGGTAGAAGTATTAAGTCCTATGATGTGATCAAGGAGGTGAATACTTTGGCATGGAGTTCCTGGATTTTCTAAACAGAAAATGGGATTCTCTCTCAGCTTACTTCTTCGTATACACCACAGCACAACCGTGTATCGGGATGGAGGTATCGCACCCTATGAGATATGGCGCGCTCTATGATGAGTACTGTTGAGTTACCTGTTTCCTTTTGGAGTTATGCACTTAAGAAGCTGCATACCTATTGAATGGGGTTTCGTCCAAATCAGAGCCTACCACTACATATGAGATATGGAATGGAAAGAGACCATGTCTTAAACAAGTTAAGATATGAGGTTGTCCGTGTTAGTTGTATGTATGCCCTAGAGGCCAGTATTGTACAGATGATGTATATTATATTGGATGCTTGGACATATATAGAGATGACTTTCTTGCTCGATATGATAGTATGCTATCTGGTTACTCTTTATCTTAACATGTACACTTGTCTCTTTAAACTGTCTTATAGTTACATGTTGATAAAGCCCTTAGGATGTGTACTTGACTACCTGGACTATGATGCAGATCATACTAGTGGGGACATGGTAGTCCATAAGTACATCCTTCAAGGTCCCTAGTCGTGGATGTATCGAGACGGGGCATCGATATACCAGAGTAGACTAGCGTATACACCTTTTGACCCATGAGATGGGCGATGGATGATCCCATATCCATTGGTGTTTGACATCAGAGATGGTATACGGGTGCTCAGTGGAGACTGGGTACACTGGACGGACTCACCGAGAACTCCCAGATGGTATTATACCTCACGTCAGATGGCAGTTCTCAGGTGACACTTGTGCAGGTTAGTCTGTAGACCCGAGATCGTCATAGAGTCTTGTGTGATTCCCACTGTGCTTTGATCTCCACCTTACTACGTCCATGAGGGCGTGCAAAACGGTGGTCTTTGGGCACAGTCCCGAGTCATATGGAGGCAATGAGTGATAGGAGGGGTTTCGTCTCTCCCGGTATTGGGGGTTGATGTTGCGCTGTACTCGATTGGCCGTAACAGGGAAGTCCCTGGCCAGGGCTGATCAGAGATTTGCTGGTAAGTGTTACCAGTAGTTTCTCGACCCGTTATGAGCCTCACATCGGCATGACTTATCGGTTATTGGGGTCTGACGTTTACCATCCCTAGACTTGATATGCGACATATCAGACGAACAGACCGGACTGTACGGTAAGTGTTACTGGTTGGATTTACAGGAGTGTGAGCGGGCTAGCTCGTCGATCTTCTGATCGCTCAATACCCGGATGGCCGTTACGTTTGGCAGACCGCTTGCGGCTTGTGGGTGCTTGATATGATCATCATCTGCTATCGGCGTATTGACGAGTCTTTAGAGTCCTACACAGAGGTTTCCTGGCTTAAGCGAAACGAAATAGGAGCGCATATAAGATATGTGCGGGACCGAGAATAATGCGTGTATGTGATACCGTATTTCATTCTCGCGATGAATGTTTCGATTGGTTGTATGCGATATAACCTAGTTATCGAATCATTGATTCGATAAATCGATACATTGTATACTAGTCGGTTATGTGCGACATGACCGGATCATTGAATCAAGTGTTGATTTAATGATTTAATGATTTAATGTATAATTGTATATTTGATATATTAATTTGCATTAACTAGTATTGGTTCATTTTAAAAGGATTTTCTCACTTGAAGTGCACATTGTATATATGATATGCTTTTGTGTGCACTTGATTGTATCATGTTTGATGATACATACGTACTTGGGTTTGTGCAAAGAATTAAACCATGGTTATGATAATGGTTAGGGTTTTGTGTTATTCATCTATTTATTTATCCATTCTTTATTTATTTAAATAGATAAAAGAAAAGAAAATGGTTTCTTTTTATCATGAAGCTTGTTGAAGCTTCATGAAGCTTTGACTAAAGAGACCATTTGTCTTCTTGCTTAACCCTAACCATTCCCACTTACCATGGTCTATTCTCTACACTTAACCTTAGTTAGCTTATGATAAGTATTGATTTATTTTCATTTTAATTCAACACTTATCATATTCTTTCTTTTTCTTCATCATCTTCTTCTTCAAGAAAAGCTTAAGTCCATCAATGGCAACTTGAGCTAAATTGAGAGAAATCCAATTCTAAAGTGAACCCACCTCCTATTTCTTCACTCTCTACCTCTTGCCAAGTTGTTTTGGGTGTTTTCTTCACAAGTTTCACAACTTTGTGAAGTCGGAGCTTGAACTTGTGATGCCTCGACGTAGATCATCTTCGGCACGAAGCCGACGACCTAGTCCGCCCATTTCTCCGATCAAGCCGACGATTGAGTCCGGGATTCGAGATGGACAGCGAGAAGACGCCTACGTGGAGCCAAGGAAGTGGATATCCGGATCTACAAAGGTTGTAGCTTCTTATCTTTAGTTAAGTTGTTAACTAGATTCATATATCGCCTAAACTTCTAGTCAACGATCCGTATTAGGGTTTCTCGGCATCCATAAAATTTGAAATTGGCATGGTTGATGCCTTGTGAGACCTCTATAGTGTGCCTAGGAACCCTACAGTGGTATCAGAGCCTAGCTAGAGCCTTAGGCGATGTGTAGACGGAGTTAGAAGTCCGATCGAACCGAAACCCTAATTCAAAACATGCTCTCTGTACATTTTTGAAAATCGGGGAATTTTGTGAATTAAAAATATGCAGAAAAATCAGCAGGAATTTCTAAGAGTTACTGTGAAATTCGACAACCCAATTCCATCAACCCACCGCGGAATCGCGGCAGAAGCATGGCTTCTGCGGCGGTTCCGCGTCCGTATGGTCACAATACCCTATAATTTTTGCACAGTAATTCCTCTTTTCTGATGCTGGATTTTCTGGGAATTTTTAAATATCACTCAAGAGTTGAGTTTTCTGGGTTGTATTAGGGACTCGGTATTTCGATCGGATTATCAGACTTTGTCAATGTGGCTTTCCGGATATTTTGGAATATGTTAAAAAGTTCGACCGGATGTAAATACCCAATCTTTCCCCTGCCGGAAAATATCCAAATGTTGGATTTTTCTGTGGTTTAAGGACGTTCTGAGTAGTGCAAGTAACGCGATGGTCCCTCTAGAAGACAACAAACCTTAACTCGATTATGTGACCGTCTTAAACTCTCCTTTGAACCTTCGGGTTTGGGGCAGTACGGCGTGCCACATGTGAGGCGTTGGCTTGACCCTTCTATGGCTGGACCGTTGGTACTGAGGCATGAAGTGAATGTCTTTGAACTTATTTCATGTGTTAATCGGTTTCGGGAAAACTTGGGTGTTCGAATGTTCGATCGGAAAGTTTAATATTTTCTATTTATCCGGAATGGGATACAATAATTGGAATTCACAAACAGTTATGAGATAACTGTATGAACGTTATAAATCTAGCGGTTTAGTCTCGCTTCATATTGAAAAGAGTTTTCGATAATGGGACTAAAATGCGGGGTTTATAAGTGTTAGGCATGCGGTGTCTAAAGAGGTTGCGGATTCCAATTGTTGTAGTTTTACACCTTCTTTTCTGTGACCGTAAGTGTAATATGTGATATCGCCGGTTTCGTTGCTATATGTCAACGACAATTGGGATGCGCATATTTACTTACGTTGATGACATGTGATGTTATGTGTTGCTGGATATGTTATATTGGATTGTCGTGTTTGAATAGCCGGGGTTTTTTATGTGAGATGAGCGTTTTTCATTTTCATTCATGTAAAAACTTGTATGTAATATTCTTTTATTTGGGGCACTTCCAGGTTGCGGAAGCTGTCACCCTTTGTATATTATTTACTTTTCTGCACTAGGATAGACCCAAGGAGGGGAGCACAAGTAACCGGGTTCTAGGGTCCAGTGGGAGACCATCTCGAGGAGTCGAGTCCGGGTTTCCTAACCCTAGAATTGGTAGGGTTGCTTGCCGCTCTCGTAGGGGTCTAGGGGTGTGGGATTGGCTATTCATCACGACCGTGGAATCCGTGTTTTATACTGGCTCGTATTGAAAACACGGACGTCCTAGTATATCCAATATTTCATATGATATTTTCTGCTGCGATATCTGTGATGTGATCATGTGATGTTCTGTAATAGATACAGTATACAGTATATATGATATATTATATAGACGTTACTTATGTTTTGCACCCGCACTAGCCCTGCCCTGCTCTGTCGTTAGTTACCTAACCTAACGGTGCACGAGGGGATATCGAGGCGAATGCGGATGGCATAAGTGTACGTCATATCTATCTGTGATGTTTAGGTATTTAAATGATGAGACTTCATTAATGTGATTGATGAAAGAAAAGAAATCTAAGATGTTGTAGAATCAAATTTTAAATAAAAAGGGGTAGCTACAGTTCTTGCTTTGCACAGCGGTATATGTGATATATCCTGCACCTTATTCGATGAGGAAAGGACCGAGATCCCTTCACCGGGAGTGACTCCTTTAGCAATAACTGGCAGATGCTACACACTCGGTTTGAATTTTGATTGCTTCTATAGTTTCTGCTTTGCACAGTGATATATATGATATATCCCGCACCTCATTCGACGAGGAAAGGGCCGACGA
The DNA here is from genome assembly GCA_030015575.1 of Agapanthus africanus. Classification (NCBI taxonomy): domain Eukaryota; kingdom Viridiplantae; phylum Streptophyta; class Magnoliopsida; order Asparagales; family Amaryllidaceae; genus Agapanthus; species Agapanthus africanus. The sequence continues at coordinate 54,093,959 of CM057347.1, forward strand.
TCCCTTCACCGGGAGTGACCCCTTTAGCAAAACTAGAAAAGCCTCAAAACCACTCCATTTTCAAAACTTCATTTGATTCTACAACGATATCAAGTTCATTACGCTCATGGTTTTCATAAAAACCTGCGTAGCCCTCCGTCATTTCAGATAAGTAGTAGTTAGTATTCGTGATACGTTTGTTGGCCTGCGTCAAGGCGTAGTGTGCGGTAGCTAACTAGTATTTACCTGCTTATGCATATGATGCAGATTGGATTAGGGTAGTCGTGCGACTTTGTTGGCCTGCGTCAAGGGTCGTACGGGTGGGTTTAATTCAATCAGGAAATGACGGGTTGAACTTGACTAGCGCACTATGGTTTGTTGGCCTGCGTCAAGGTCATAGGACGCTAGGGGCAAAATATTATCGGGAATTTCAAGTGTTGAAATTTACAATGAGATTGCATACCTTCTATGAGATAGTTGGATCCCGATACCCGCTGCGAGTAAGAGTTACTCCTGGGAGAGTTTTACACATTACAATTAGCCGATCAAGTAGGTGTCTAGAAAGGTGTTAACGAGGTTACGCTTCTGGGAAAACGAGGTTTACATTAATTAGATTCGTGCGAAAGCACGGGGGACCTCCCTCAAAGTACCGACACTGGCCTGGCTGAAAGATTGGCGAACTTGTAGTGTGTAATTAATCCCGGCTAATCTTTCCTTTTAGGGTTTGAAGGAAGATTTGATAAAAAGCAGTGGGAGCCATCCTGATTAGATAAGATAATAACCAATTTGATCTTGCACGAGCATACGCTAAAGTGTTTTCTTCTCTCTCTCTCCAGGTAGCGACCATTTCATGCCCTAATGAAGATAATAATATGGATGTATTGACCGAACCCGCATGTTATACTGTGCTGGGGAACGTTGGTTCCGTTCTTTCTTATAAGAGTTATAGGAATGAACAGGACATAGGGGAATGCCAGGATTCCCACGCCACCCGAATGAAGAAAGTACATGATGATGCATTTTCTTCGGGTGTGTTCGTTACAGAGACCTGTTTCTCCATTTGCTCTACGTCCTGCGTATTAGATACCGGGTCAGGATCCCATATATGTAATCAGTTACATGGGCTAAGGAAAGGTAAAGAACTTGGAGAAGGTGATAAAGACATTAGAGTTGGAAATGGTGCAATTGTTGCAGCTAAGACTGTCGGGGAATATCACCTTGTATTACCAACTGGTAATACATTGGTTCTGAACGAATGCTATTACATGCCGAACCTGATATGCAACATTATATCGGTTTCTTTGTTGAGTAAAGAGGGATATAATTTTGTATTACAGGACAATGTTATGAACATTTTCCGTAACCAAAAGTTGGTTGGATCAGGCACGTTGTGCAATGGCATTTATGTTCTAAATCAATCAACAGTTCTGAGCATAACAAACACACACAAGAGGAAGAGTTCAGAACTGAACGAATCCTTCTTGTAGCATTGTAGACTGGGTCACATCAATGCGACACGATTAGCTAAGTTGCATAAGGATGGATATTTAAATCCGTTTGAATTTTCATCTTATGACACTTGCCAATCATGTCTCAAAGGCAAGATGACCAAAACTCCGTTTACGGGACACGGAGAAAGAGTTACCGAACTCTTGGGACTGATACATAGTGATGTATGCGGTCCAATGTCTACACATGCCAGGGATGGTTCTTCGTACTTCATTACATTCACTGACGATCTCTCTAGATTCGGATATGTGTTCCTGATGAAACACAAATCAGAAGCTTTTGAGAAATTTAGAGAATATAAACAAGAAGTCGAGAACCAAACCGGAAAAAGTATTAAAATCCTTCGATCTGATCGAGGAGGAGAATACTTAAGCAATGAATTCCTGGACTTCCTAAAAGAGAATGGGATTCTCTCTCAGCTGACTCCTCCATATACACCACAGTATAACGGTGTATCAGAACGGAGGAACCGCACCCTATTGGATATGGTGCGCTCTATGATGAGCACAGCTGAGTTACCTATTTCCTTCTGGGGATATGCACTGGAAACAACTGCAGATCTATTGAATATGGTTCCCACCAAAACCGTGCCAACTACTCCATATGAGATATGGAAAGGAAAGAGACCATGTCTTAATTATGTTAAGATATGGGGTTGTCCAGCATATGTAAAAACGCAAAATCCGGACAAATTCGCGGAAAGGTCCATTCTGTGTAAGTTTATTGGATATCCCAAACATTCGCGCGAGTATATCTTCTACCACACCGAGGAACAAAAGGTGTTTGTTTCTCGACATGACACCTTTTTAGAAAAGGAATTTCTTGATAAAGAGATTAGTGGCAAGGAGATAGAACTGGAAGAGGTTCCAGCAATACAGACTACAACAGAAGATTTGGTTGAACCAGAGGATTCAGTAGTTCCCAATGAACCTCAGCCTCTCCGCCGATCTAGTAGGGTTCCTCGCCCACCTGAGAGATACTACGGTTTTCTCATGGATGGTGGGAGCGAGGATTGCATCATGGAGGATGATGACCCAACTAGCTTCGAGCAGGCCATCACGAGTAGGGACTCAGTGAAATGGCTGGATGCTATGCGGTCCGAGATGGAATCCATGTACACCAACAAAGTATGGACTTTGGAAGTTGCTCCTGAAGGGGTAAAACCCATCGGGAGCAAGTGGATCTTCAAGAAAAAACTTGGTGTAGATGGGAAAGTGGAGACTTTCAAAGCTAGACTTGTTGCAAAGGGTTTTCGTCAAAGACCAGGTGTGGACTATGACGAAACCTTTTCTCCAGTGGCTATGCTTAAATCCATCCGGATCATGCTTGCCATCGCTGCATATCATGATTACGAAATCTGGCAAATGGATGTTAAGACCGCCTTTCTAAATGGTGATTTAGAAGAGTGCGTGTACATGACTCAGCCAGAGGGCTTCGTAGACAGTGGGAGCAGCGGGAAGGTGTGCAAGCTGCTTAAATCCATTTATGGATTAAAGCAAGCATCGAGGAGTTGGAACATCTGCTTTGACGTCGTTATCAAAGAGTTTGATTTCGTCAAAAACCCAGATGAACCTTGTATCTACAAGAAGGTGGCAGGGAGTAAGGTTGTTTTCCTCGTATTGTACGTGGACGACATACTCTTGATAGGAAATGATATTCCTATGCTGCAATCGGTTAAGCTCTTCTTATTACAAAGATTCTCAATGAAAGATCTTGGTGATGCCTCCTGCATATTGGGAATTAGGATCTATAGAGATAGATCCAAACGGATTTTGGGATTGTCCCAATCCAGGTACATTGACACCATACTAAAGAGGTTTAGTATGGAAGAATCCAAGCGTGGGAACTTGCCCACGATCTCTGGAGTCACTCTTTACAAAGAGATGTCTCCCAAGACTGATTTGGAGAGAGCTCGCATGCAAGGGATACCTTATGCTTCGGCTGTAGGCTCTATCTTGTATGCGATGCTATGTACCAGACCCGATGTAGCATACTCACTAAGTGTAGTGAGCAGGTATCAAGCTGATCCTGGAGAGAGTCACTGGACAGCTGTGAAGAGCATTCTCAAGTAGTTACGAAGGACTAAAGAGATGCTCTTGGTGTATGGTAATGGAGAACTCCAAATGGAGTCCTTTACCGATTCGAGCTTCCAGAGTGATAAGGACGACTCTAAGTCGCAGTCGGGATTTGTCTTTACCCTTTACGGAGGGGCGGTTAGCTGGAAGAGTTCCAAGCAAGAAACCGTGGCAGACTCGACGATGGAGGCTGAATACATCGCTGCCAACGATGCTGCCAAAAAGGCTGTCTGGATCAAGAAGTTCATTACTGAACTTGGAGTGGTTCCATCCGTTGAGCATCCAATACCTTTGTATTGTGATAACAATGGAGCGGTGGCTTTGGCCAAGGAACCCAGGTCCCATCAGCGATCCAGGCATATTCTGAGGCGGTATCACCTGATCCGGGAGATAGTTGATCGCCGGGAGATCGAGGTCAGGAGGGTTGACACGAAGAACAACACGGCGGATCCACTCACGAAGGCCATTCCCCAGATACAGTTTGAGAGACTCTTCGGGATGCTCGGTATGCGATACTACAACAGCTGGCCCTAGTGCAAGTGGGAGATTGTTAGTTGTATGTATGCCCTAGAGGCCAGTATTGTACAGATGATGTATATTATATTGGATGCTTGGACATATATAGAGATGACTTTCTTGCTCGATATGATAGTATGCTATCTGGTTACTCTTTATCTTAACATGTACACTTGTCTCTTTAAACTGTCTTATAGTTACATGTTGATAAAGCCCTTAGGATGTGTACTTGACTACCTGGACTATGATGCAGATCATACTAGTGGGGACATGGTAGTCCATAAGTACATCCTTCAAGGTCCCTAGTCGTGGGTGTATCGAGACGGGGCATCGATATACCAGAGTAGACTAGCGTATACGCCTCTCGACCCATGAGATGGGCGATGGATGATCCCATATCCATTGGTGTTTGACATCAGAGATGGTATACGGGTGCTCAGTGGAGACTGGGTACACTGGACGGACTCGCCGAGAACTCCCAGATGGTATTATACCTCACGTCAGATGGCAGTTCTCAGGTGACACTTGTGCAGGTTAGTCTGTAGACCCGAGATCGTCATAGAGTCTTGTGTGATTCCCACTGTGCTTTGATCTCCACCTTACCACGTCCATGAGGGCGTGCAAAACGGTGGTCTTTGGGCACAGTCCCGAGTCATATGGAGGCAATGAGCGATAGGAGGGGTTTCGTCTCTCCCGGTATTGGGGGTTGATGTTGCGCTGTGCTCGATTGGCCGTAACAGGGAAGTCCCTGGCCAGGGCTGATCAGAGATTTGCTGGTAAGTGTTACCAGTAGTTTCTCAACCCGTTATGAGCCTCACATCGGCACGACTTATCGGTTATTGGGGTCTGACGTTTACCACCCCTAGACTTGATATGCGACATATCAGACGAACAGACCGGACTGTACGGTAAGTGTTACTGGTTGGATTCACAGGAGTGTGAGCGGGTTAGCTCGTCGATCTTCTGATCGCTCAATACCCGGATGGCCGTTATGTTTGGCAGACCGCTTGTGGCTTGTGGGTGCTTGATATGATCATCATCTGCTACCGGCGTATTGACGAGTCTTTAGAGTCCTACACAGAGGTTTCCTGGCTCAAGCGAAACGAAATAGGAGCGCATATGAGATATGTGCGGGACCGAGAATAATGCGTGTATGTGATACCGTATTTCATTCTCGCTATGAATGTTTCGATTGGTTGTATGCGATATAACCTAGTTATCGAATCATTGATTCGATAAATCGGTACATTGTATACTAGTCGGTTATGTGCGACATGACCGGATCATTGAATCAAGTGTTGATTTAATGATTTAATGTATAATTGTATATTTGATATATTAATTTGCATTAACTAGTATTGGTTCATTTTAAAAGGATTTTCTCACTTGAAGTGCACATTGTATATATGATATGCTTTTGTGTGCACTTGATTGTATCATGTTTGATGATACATACTTACTTGGGTTTGTGCAAAGAATTAAACCATGGTTATGATAATGGTTAGGGTTTTGTGTTATTCATCTATTTATTTATCCATTCTTTATTTATTTAAATAGATAAAAGAAAAGAAAATGGTTTCTTTTTATCATGAAGCTTGTTGAAGCTTCATGAAGCTTGTTGAAGCTTCATGAAGCTTGTTGAAGCTTCATGAAGCTTTGACTAAAGAGACCATTTGTCTTCTTGCTTAACCCTAACCATTCCCACTTACCATGGTCTATTCTCTACACTTAACCTTAGTTAGCTTATGATAAGTATTGATTTATTTTCATTTTAATTCAACACTTATCATATTCTTTCTTTTTCTTCATCATCTTCTTCTTCAAGAAAAGCTTAAGTCCATCAATGGAAACTTGAGCTAAAGTGAGAGAAATCCAATTCTAAAGTGAACCTACCTCCTATTTCTTCACCCTCTACCTCTTGCCAAGTTGTTTTGGGTGTTTTCTTCACAAGTTTCACAACTTTGTGAAGTCGGAGTTTGAACTTGTGATGCCTCGACGTAGATCATCTTCGGCACGAAGCCGACGACCTAGTCCGCCCATTTCTCCGATCAAGCCGACGATTGAGTCCGGGATTCGAGATGGACAGCGAGAGGACGCCTACGTGGAGCCAAGGAAGTGGATATCCGGATCTACAAAGGTTGTAGCTTCTTATCTTTAGTTAAGTTGTTAACTAGATTCATATATCGCCTAAACTTCTAGTCAACGATCCGTATTAGGGTTTCTCGGCACCCATAAAATTTGAAATTGGCATGGTTGATGCCTTGTGAGACCTCTATAGTGTGCCTAAAAACCCTACAGTCCGACCTACGTTGAAAGGAAGAATCCAAACAAGCTCAAGGAAATGTCAGTTCTGTATAAGTTTGTTAGGATATCCCAAACATTTATGAGGGAATATCTTCTACCACTCTGAGGAGCAAAAGGTGTTTTGTTTCTCAGCATGCCACCTTTTTAGAAAAGGAATTTCTTATGAAGTAATTAGTGGTCATATGGTAGAGCTGGAAGAGTTCCAGTTGGACAAACTAACAGCTAATGATTTGGTGAAACCAAAGGAATCAATAGTCTCCAACGAACCTCAGCCTCTCCGTGAATCTGGTAGGGTTCCTCATCCACTTGAGAGATACTACGGTCTTCTCGATGATAGTGGGAGCGAGGATTGTATCATGGTTGATGATGGCCTAACTAGGTTAAGGAAGGCCATCATGAGTGGGGACTCTGTGAAATGGCTGGATGCTATGTGATCAAAGATGGAATCCATGTACACCAACAAAGTATGACTTTGCATGATTGCACCTGAAGGGTAAAACCCATTGGGAGAAAATGGATCTTGAGAAGATTCTTGATGTAGATGGAAAAGTTGAGACTTTCAAAGCTATGCTTAAGTCCATCAGGATCAATGCAAGCATCGCGGAGACGGAACATCTTTTTTGATGTAGCAGTCAAAGAGTTTGACTTCATCAAATGGGTAGATGAACCTTGTATATATAAGTAGGTTGTAGAGAGTGAGGTTGTCTTACACGTATTGTACGTAGATAACATACTCTTGATAGGAAATGGTTTCCTATGCTACACTCGGTCAAGATCCTCTTATCACGGGGATTCTCCATAGAAAATCTGGATGATACCTACTACATCTTATGGATAATGATCTATGGTGATAGATCTAAGTGGATGTTGGGAGTGTCCCAAATCCAGGTACATTAACAACATACTAAAGGGTTTAGTATGGAAGATTCTAAGCATTGTGGTTCCTCTACTTACTCAGAATGTTATGTACCAGACCATATGTAGATGCCTCACTAGGTGTAGTGATCATGAATCAATCGGATCTTGGGAGAATCACTGGAAAGCTGTGGAGGACATTCTTATGTACTTGAGAAGTACTAAAGGAAAGTTCTTGGTTCCAACTTTCAGAGTGATAAGTTCGACTAAAAGTCAGTCACATGCATTGTCTTTACCCTCAGTGGAGGGACGGTATGTTGGAAGAGTTCCAAGCTAGGTACCGTGACATACTAGACGATAAAGGTTGAATACATTGTTACCAACGATACTGCCAAAATGGCTGTCTGGACATTTCTTGTTCATGATATGAACAAAGTTCTTACCATTGAGCGTCCAATAACTATTATTATGAAAACAATGGAATTGTGGCTTTGGCCTAGGAACACCGGTCCCATCAGCGATCCAGACATATTCTGAGGCAAGTATCACCTGATCAGGGAGATGGTTGATCTCCAAGGAATCGAGGCAAGGAGAGTAGATTTTGAGGTTAACACGGCGGATCCACTCACCAAGGCCTACTTCCCCAAATACTATTTGAGAGATTTTGGGATGGTTGAGTATGTGATACTACAACCACTGCTATATCGTTGAGTATGAGATACTGCAATAAATGGCCTTGGTGCAAGTGGGAGATTGTTAGTTATATATAAGCCCTAGAGGCCATTACTGTACATAGGATATATATTGTAGTGGATGCTTGGACATATATAGGGAGGAATTTCTTGCTCGACATGATAGTATGCTATCTGGTTGCACTTTATCTTAACATGTTGACTTGTATAAGTGATACTGTCTTACTCTCACATGTTGATAAAACCCTTAAGATGTGTACTTGACTACCAGGACTATGATGGAGATCATACTAGTGGGGCCAAGGGTAGTCCACAAGTACACCCTATAATTGTTCCTAGTTGTGGGAGTATCGAGACAGGGCATCGATACTCCAGAGTAGACTAGCGTATACGCTTCTCGACCCATATGATGGGCGATGGATGATCCTACATCCATTAGTGTTTGAAATCAGAGAATGTACACAGATGCTCAGTGGAGACTAGGTACACTGAACAGACTCGCCGAGAACTCCTAAATGGTATTATACCTATCGTCAGATAGCAGTTCTCTGGTGACACTGGTACAGGTTAGTCTGTCGACCCGGAGATTATCATAGAGTCTTATGTGATTGCCACTGTGCTTTGATTTCTACCATACCACGGTTAAGAGATCGTGCCAAAAGGTGGTTTTTGGATACAGTCCCGAGTCAAATGGAGGCAATGAGCGATAGGAGGGGATTCGTCTCTCCCGGTATTGGGAGTTGATGTTGCGCTATGCTCGATTAGCCATAACATGAAATCCCTGGCCAGGGTTGCTGAGATTTACTGGTAAGTGTTACCAGTAGTTTCTCGAACCGTTATGGATCTTGCATTGGCATGACATATCAGGCTATTGGGGTCTGACGTTATACCACCCCCAGGCTTTGATATGCGACATATCAGACGAAGAGACCGGACTATACGGTAGTGTTACTAATTGGATTCGTAGGAGTATGAGCGGGCTTGCTTGTTGATCTTCTGATCACTCAATACCCGGGTGGCCTCTACGTTTAGCAGACCTCTTGCGGCTTGTGGGTGTTTGATATGATCATCACCTACTGCCGACGTATTGACGAGTCTTTAGAGTCCTACACAGAGGTTTCCCGGTTCATGCGAAACGAAGTAGGAGCACATATATGATATGTGCGGGACCGAGATTAATACGAGTATGTGATACCATATTCTATTCTCACGATATGTGATATCGGACAGTTTTATGACATATAGCCGGGTTATCGGATCAAGTGTTGATTCGATAAGTTGGTTTATTTGATATTAATCGGTTGTATGAGATATAACCAGATTATTAAATCAAGTGTTGGTTTAATAATCTAATATATAATTATATATATTTGATATATTAATGTGCATTAACTAATATTAGCTCACTTATGATTTCTTTTCTCACTTGATTGTGCACATAGTATATATGTGATATATATTAGTGTACATAGTTTTGTGTCATGCTTGATGATACATGATACATGAATGTATGAGACTTACACCATGCTTTATATAATGTAGAGTTTATATTTATCTAAGTAATTCAAAAATGGATGGATATTTGGCAGGGCTACAAGCTTGTAGAAACTTGTAGAAATATTGACCAAGTCCACCATTTTTGTTTCACTTATAGATATTTATTAACCCAACCATTATACTAACCATGGTAAACTCTCTACATGAGTTAGTGCATGAAACTAACTCACCCATGGTTCATATTCTCACCTCACTTGAGTTCATTCTCTCATACTTCACTTGAGCTTCTTCTTCCTCATGAGAAGCTTTCTAGCTTTTGAAAATGGTGAGAAAATATTGTGAGAAAAAGAAAACTAAACAGAGCCTATTTCCTACTTTATCATCCTCTACCATTAGCCATTTAGTTTAGGGTGTTTGCTTCACTAAACCTTAATTTAGTGAAGAGATAGCATGAGCTTGAGTCTTCTCGACGTAGATCATCTTCGGTATCGAAGATTTCGAGCAAGTTTGCATTTTTCACCTTGTGGAGCCTCTTAAGAGTTCGGGAGATTCTTACTCGCAGCGAAGGGACTTCTACACGGAGCATTTGAAGTGAAGGATTCTATTCTTCATTCACTAGACTTGCAAAGTTGTTTGCATGATGTTTTGTTTATATCTCAAGTTAAGATTCTAGGGTTAGTGTTATTTAGAACGGAAATTTTTTGAAAATGGCATGAACGATGCCTCCCGAAACCTTGCTGCCGCGCTAGGTAACCCTACAGTTTCGGTGTATGGTTAGATTCTAAGATGTGTTTTCTAGCCCCGGATTTTTAAAATGAAAGTTTTTCATTCCGCAACGGCCTCGGTAGATGGCCAGGTCGCTAGGAAATCCAACATGGTATCAGAGCCTGTCCATAAACTTTAACTAGCTAATTTGCACTAATTTAGAACTTCAATCGATAAAATTATCCGAATTGCATTTCCAAAAACCTTACTCTTAATTAGAATTTTAAAGTTGTTCAAAAAATATTTTCAGACATATTAAAATTATGTGCAGGCTTTTTCAGAGCCAAGAAAAAATTTTGAGCACTTAATCACCAAATTGGACCGCTAATCCGTGGCCAAATAGGTCATTTGGCTACGGATCCGCGGCTTAATTGTGGCTACTGTGCTCCAAACATTTTTAGGGGTTCAAGTTCATGGAAATGTGATATTCGGTACATTTGGTTTTTACCCAGATTTGTTTGTGTACTAGTTTATACATGGGGGTGTGAGGTGTTTTTCGTCACCCTATTGAGATGGGAATACGCGTCGCTTGTCAGGCGCATTACAGATTTCCCTTGCGTAGGGTAGGCTGGGGGTTTATTGATGGCGGGGATCCGAATCTTCGGCAGCCGCGGACTAACCTGCCGTTAATTACCCCTCGCCTTTGAAGTGAGAGAACCTCCGATTGACGGGCCAACTAATCATGCGAACTCAATGTACAGTGTGCTTGTGTTGTGTTTTGAGGGGTCTTGGGTATATCTGGGGCCTTGCAGAGTTTACGGGGATCCCGCTACCCGGATAGTGGGCTGGGGGTCAATGGGGTTAGCAGCCCCCTTGCGGGGTGCTGGGCAGCGTCCCGTTAGAAATTTTTTATAACGGAGCCAGTGTTGTAGAGTGTGTATATAAAAAAAGAGAAGTAGCATTCAAAGGACGCGTGGGTGCCAACGCCTCACGCGCTTGGCACTCGGGCGCCGGACGCCAGCGCCTCACGCGCCTGGCGCGTGGGCGTTGGGCGCCCGCAGGAAAAGAGGGTTGGCCCCCTATACTGGGAGTTGTACTCCCAATTGACTTTTGGAGTTAAACTCCTAAAAAAAGGACAAAGGGGCTTAGCCCCTGCACCGGGAGTTGTACTCCCAATTGACTTTTGGAGTTAAACTTCTAAAAAGAAAGACTCTTTTTATTCTCTCTCTCTTTTTTGTTCGGAGTAAAACTCTTAAGAGATTTTCGGAGATGATGTAAGGGGATCCCTTTCTTCTCCCGTGTGCCCTAGATCTTCTCTTGAGTCTTGGATCTTCCCAAGGGGTTTTTGGAGATGAGTCTCCTTCTTCCTCCTTTCTGTTGGCTGGATCTTGGAGAAAAAGCGGGTGAAACTTAAAAATCTTCCATTTTGGGGATTTGATGGAAGATCCGAGCTCTTCTTCAAGGGTTTTATGGTGAATTTTTTTTTCATTTTGGTAAAAGAAGAGATAAACTCTTGATTTAATTCAAAAAAGGGAAAGAAGATTTAGAATCTTGAGGGAGAAGAAGGAGGCACAGAAACCCTAGCTTTTTGAGGCGAATGAAAAGTTCTTTTTGATTTTTTATCATGTTTGTCTTTATAGAATACACACTTTACATATAACCCTTTGAGCTTTGCCAAATAGCACTTGTACCATCCCATGCCTTATGTGCTTATCTCTTTTTGCACATAATCCATGGGGTTACAAAATTTTGGATTTTTGCCCATTTTACATACATTTATTTCTAAAAAAAAGAATTTCATAAAACCAATATATGGCTTCATTCGTTTTGTCACGGGACCGGTCCTTTCCATGCTCGGTCTTGACCTGAGCTTGGGCCCACTTGGCTTGGGGTTGACTTTGATTTTGACTTGGTCAACCTGAGTGTAATTTTAGACCCTAACAAAGTGCCCCCAATCAATAAATGCACACCGCGTGTGTGGGTTGTGTGCATGAAATTGATGGATCTTGTTCTATATAGAACTTGATTTGGTTGGGTTCTCTTTCGACGACGTGGAGGGTCGATACTGCTAATTTAGCGACTTGGACGGTCGATACTGCCATTTTAGGGATGTGGACGATCGGTGCTGCCCTTTTAGCGACTTGGACGGTCGGTGCGGTCGGTGCTACCCTTTTTGTGACTTGGACGGTCGGTGCTTCCCTTTTCGCGAATTGGACGGTCGGTGTTGCCGTTTTCGCAACTTGAACGGTCGGTGCTTGATTTGACTTGCTCCGCTTCTTGCGGTGTCGGGGTTGATTTGTTTTGGAAGTTCCCTATCTGTTCTGTGGGTCTTTCGAGCTTAGAAGTGCTGTCGGGTGGGATTTTGATTTGATCTGTTTGATTTCTGCCTTATTTGGCGGGATTTTTGAATTTGAGAGGAACATGTAAGTTGGATTTTGTTTAGCATTAGTATTACTGCACTAGAATAATGTCAGGAGCAACTCATCATTTGTCCTGAGAGGATTTGGGATTTGGTTTTGGGTCGGCATCAGCCCCGCTAACACTGAAGCGTAATGCCAGGAGTGACTCATCATTTGCCGTTAGGAAGACTTGGGATTTGGGTTTTGGGTCGGTATCAGCGCCGCTAACACTGAAGCGTAATGCCAGGAGAGACTCATCATTGTCGTTACCCGTCGATGACTTAATAGACATGTTTAGATCCCTATCACCTAATAGCTTAAAAGCATTTTCTCCTAACAAGTCGAGAGGATCTTGCAGGTGTATTTTCTCCTTAGGAATCGTAGGGATTCCTAAGTGTGTTGCTCCTTTGTGAGTCGTAATAATCTCACGCAGGGATTTTCTCCTCATAATGTTGAGTGGACTTTGCGAGTATATTTTATCCCTTTTCATGAGTTTGCACCCTTTCGGGTTTTCACAAACTCACCGGCAGTCCTGCTGTTTTTACTCACGGAGCCCTTTCAGGTTTTCATCCGTGCCCGTTTTGCTTGCGGACATACCTTTTTTTTAGCTTTATCGCCGGTGGGACATTAAATATAGTCTCGCTGGTAGGACTTTGGGAGAGATAGGGGTCGTTTATGCCCGTGGATTGTATACGGCTTCACAGGATGTATGATCCAGACTGTAGGGCCGGTGTGCTCAATTCGCCTGCGACTTGGAGCATTCATGCATAGTATTTTTTGAGATATCGGCCATTGATGGGTGTCTTGGGCCTTTCTCCCTCGGCGCTTATTAGTTGGTAGGATCCTCCGTCGAACACTTTCTCAATGACGTATGGCCCTCCCCAATTCGGCTCGAATTTTCCCTTGGCATGTCGATTGGGGATGATCGGTCTCTTGAGGACCAACACCAATTCGCCTTTCTTGAAAGCACGGAAACGAGTCATCTTGTCATAGGCTCGTGACATTTGGGCTCGGTACAACTCCAGATTTTGCAGTACTACGAGCCTCTTTTCTTCGAGGGCGCCGAGTTCTTCGAGCTGAAGGAGCATGTTTTCATCCTCCGTTAACTCGTGCCGAATGACCATTCTTAAGCTTAGAACTTCAACTTCGAGGGGGAGGACCACCTCCACTCCGAAGAGTAATGAGCATGGAGTGGACTGAGTTGCAGTACGGTGTGTAGTACGATATGACCACAACGTCTCGTGAAGTTTGAGATTCCAGTCTCTCTTGTTGGCTGAAGCATTTTTTCTCAGGAGCTTGTATAGAGTTTTATTGAAGGTTTCGGCTAGCCCATTGGCTCTTGGATTATAGATGGAAGAATATATCCAATCTATCTTGTGCTGGGTAGCAAACTTTGAGATTTTGAAGCTCTTGAAAGAAGGTCCGTTGTCAGAATTGATTCTTTTTGGTGTACCGAAGCGGTATAATATATTATGCCAGAAGAATGTCAGAATATCTTCTGTCTTGACTTCTTTTAGCAGGATAGCTTCAGCATATCTGGATAAGTAGTCTGTTGCAGCCAATATAAATCGGTGACCTTTGGATGATGGAGGATCAATTGGGTCAACTATGTCGGTGCCCCAAACTTCGAAGGGCCACGACGCCACCGTTGGATACAACGGATTAGGATACCTGTGAATGAAATCACCGTGAGTTTGGCAAAGATGACATTTCTTTGCATGCACTTCGCAATCCCTTATCATGGTGGGCCAGTAATATCCAAGCCGTTTGATTTGAAGTCGCATTTTGGGGCCGGACTGGTGAGCTCCGCAGATGCCCGAGTGAATTTCTTTCATGACCTTTTGGGTTTCGGCCGAGGACAGACACCTGAGCCAGAGTTGGTCATATGATCTGCGGTAAAATGTATTATTTACAAACACGTATCGGAGAGCTCTCTTCTTCAGCTGAATCCTCGCAGATTTTTTTTCGGGCAGCTTATTGTATCGGAGGTACTCTATGAAGGGTTCTCTCCAATCAGGCTCGTCTCGAATGATCAGAGCCTCTTTGGTAGGATTGCTCTTTTGTTATGCGTTTTCCTTTTCTCGTAAAGAGATTGGGGAATGACTTTGTCGGCTCCTGACCGTGATCAGAATTTCATCCATGTCGGGATCAGCCAGCTCTTTTGCTAGGCGAGCGAGTACGTCGGCTTTTCCGTTTAACGCCCTAGGGACTCTCATCAGTTCAATGTAGGTGAACTATTTCATAAGCTCCACCACCCGGGTTCTGTACCGAGCTAACTCGGGTTTGTATATCTTATAGTCGCCACTTGCTTGGTTGACGACAATCTGGGAATCACCATAGACTCGTAGCCGAGAGATTTCTATTTCTATAGCGAGCTCCAGACCAGCTATCAGAGCCTCGTACTCAGCCTCGTTGTTTGTGCGAGGCTCGGTAAGAGAAGAAGAACGTCGTAGGGTTCCCATCGATGGCGTGATGAACACCAATCTTATCCCTGCTTTTATTTATGGGACGTTTGATTTGCTGGAGGTTCTAATTGATGAGGCTCCGTCGAAGTAGAGCTCCCAACATGGTTCGTCATCCTCGAGGTGCATCACTTGTTCGTCAGGTAACTCGTAATTGAGCGGTGACCCTTCCGGTATGGGATGAGTAGTAAGGAATTCGGCGAGGTCTTGCCCTTTTACTGCTTTCTGAGGAGTATATTATGTCAAATTCAAGAAGCATGACAACCCATCTTGCCATTCTATCGGCTATGCTTGCTTTGGTCATTAAGTGTTTGAGTGGGTCGACTTTGGAGATCAGCATAACCCGATGAGTGAGAAGATAGTGTCTTAACTTTTTCACGGCAAATATTAGGGACATGCACTGCTTTTCGATCGGGGAACAGTTATGTTCCGCCCCAACTAACGTTCGACTGAGCTAGCAGATGGCATTCTCTTTTCCATCCTCATTGTTCTGGGTGAGGAGTGCCCCGAGTGACTCATCTAGCGCGGCAGTATAAAGGATCAATGGCTTATTTGGAAAGGAAGCAGCAAGCACTGGAGGGTGCAACAGATACTGTTTGATATTTTTGAATGTTTCTTGACATTCGGCATCCCAAACGAAAGGAGCTCCTTTCATCATGAGTTTCTAGAAAGGTCTGCATCTTCCCGATAGGTTCGAGATGAACTTTCGTATATAAGCGAGCTTGCCTTGAAAGGATCTTAGCCGCGTCAGATTCTTTGGAGGAGGCATCTTTATGATGGCTTTTATCTTCGATGGGTCGACTTTGATCCCCCGATGTCACACTATAGAGCCCAAGAATTTTCCTGATGACACGCCAAAAGTGCACTTTAGAGGATTCATCTTCAGATCGTATTCTCTCAGTCTGGTGAAAATGGTCCTGAGATCTTGGATGCGATCTGCCTTGGTTTTAGTCTTAACGACCAAACCATCAACATAACATTCGACGACTTTATGGATTAGGTCATCAAAGATATTGGTCATTGTCCTTTGATATGTTACACCCGCATTCTTCAGTCCGAATGGCGTCACCTTGTAGCAGTATATCCCGACCGGGGTTCAAAATGCTGTGTGTTTCTCATCCTCGGGTGACATCTTGATTTGATTATATCCAGACGAGCCATCCATGAAAATGAATAGCTCGTAATTTGAGGTATCATCGACCATCATTTCCATCACCGGAAGTGGGAAATCGTCATTAGGGCATGCCTTATTGAGATCCTTGAAATCGACGTAAACTTGTATCTTCCCGTTCTTCTTTTTCACTGGGACGATGCACGCGATCCAGTCCGTGTATTTCTCTTCCCTGATGAAGCCGGCATCGATGAGTTTCTTGGTTTTCTCGATGACCTTTTCTTCTAGTTCCCTTCTCATTCTTTTGAGGAGTTTGTTTGACTGGTTTAGTATTAGGAGATATAGCCAACTTTTGCATGGCCACTTTAGGGGAAAGGCCCGGAATTTCATTTTACGTCTACGCGAAGCAGTCGGCGAACTCATGCAGTATAGCAATTATCTGCTCTTTCATTTCCTCAGAAATAAGCGAGCTGATGTAGGTCCGCCTTGGATTATAGGACTTTCCCAAATCAATCTCGGTTAGCTCGTCGAAGGTTGCTTGTCCGCCATTTTCGAGCTCTCGTGGGGTTTCTTCTCGCTCGGTTAGCTCGTCGTTATCTTTTGACCCCTCGCTGGCTTCACCAACATGGATCATGTAGCATGCTTTGGAATCAGGTTGAATGAAACCTATGCACCGTCTATCTGGGATTCGTCCATCGATGAGTGCGCGGATATGAGGCGGATGCTATAGCCCTTTGTAAAACCTCGCTTCAGAGTCCGTTTGATATAGTCGATACCCTCATTTTTTAAAGTATTCACGCATCTTAGGCGCATAATATTTTGGATTAAGGATGACCTTTATGCCTCTCTCGTATGGAAAGCATGTCACAGAAAAATCGTCCGGGTGCGCGACAGGATTTGACCCATAAAACAGGATGCCCTTCTGTCCACTTTTCCTTCCAGGAACGTTGAATGTTTTCAGCTGATCCATGGTGGAGACTGACAATGCATCGAGCTCTTTGCACATCTGCTCCGGCACCCTTGTGATGGCTAGGGACCTTTCTGTAACTTCGAAGGTCTCTCGTTGCTTTGCTTGTTGCGTGGGGGCCCAATCTGTAAAGCTGTTGCAGGGCAGGTTCTCTTCCTCCGACTCTTCAATTTCGCTGCCTAAACGAGAGTGAATTTTTCCGTTGGATGGGCCTTCAATATCAGACTCGTCTGTATTGCTACCAAGATGAGGGCAGTTTTATGGATGGACCGACTTCCAACATCAGACTCATAAGTATCACTACCGAAATGTGGACGCACTTGGGGGGGTTTTGCTTTTGAAAGTGACAGCATGTTTTGATTTTCTTTTGAGTTTCGGTGTCGTTCTGTCTTTGGTCAGCTGTGGCTCAGCACTTTGGAAGTTCACAAAATACCGAGAATCTTCGTATCGGACTTCATGCACACCGAATGGCTGGATGTCCCCATCAATGCGTATTTCTTCGCCAATTTTGGTATACTTCATGCATTGATGGAGAGTTGACGGAACAATACCGTAATCGTGGAGCCACGTCCGCTCCAAGAGAATTTTATAAGCTGTGTCGGCGTCGATCACGTATATTTTGGCTTCGATTTGTAGGTCCCCTGAACCTGATCAGTAGAGTTATGGATCCTAGAACTTGCTGGCAATTTTGATTGAAGCCTTGAATGATAATCATTTCCCTTGACAGGTGTCGGACGTCCATTGACAAACTCTTCAGAGTCCGCAAGTTCATGATATTCACTCAGGATCCCGGATCAATCAATATGCGATTAATTCAATCTCCGTCGCTGTACCCGGTCACGTACAGTGGCCGGTTATGCTCAGTCGTTCCCAGTAGTAGGTCTTCATCCTTAAACGTGACCGCGGCGATATGCAGAGTGTACTGGGTTTCTTTAATATTAATTTCCGCAAAGCGAGCCTGGTACTGCTCGGGGTTTTGTAGAGCGTGAATGAGAACATCTCTAAGCTCTTTAGATAGGACAAGGAATCGTAGATGCTAAGGAGAGATGGAAGCTTCCGGAGATGAGCCAAGACATTGTAGTCTACGGAGGAAGGACTTGAGTTTTCATGAGCCGGCTCTCTGCCAACTTCTTCATTAGCCACCTGTTTTTCCTTCCTTTCGGGGCGTTGCCTTGATTTGGCGATAGAGCTCTGCCACTTCTGAGCTGGATTTGGTTGGCCTTTATGGCGAGCTCCTCATTATCCTCGGGAAAACAAAGCTCCTCTTCAGAGTCGCTGCCAAGATGGATGGCGTAGTGACCAGGATCTCTTCATTGGAGTCTTCTTCTAGCTCCTCCAGAATCTCAGCCGTTTCTATAGGGAAGAACTTCTTCAATTGAATTAGAGTTCTTTCCTTTTATTCATAGTCTTCGAGGGAATCGATATATTTTTGAATGGTCGATCTCCCTGCAGACTCT
This sequence comes from Agapanthus africanus, assembly GCA_030015575.1. Classification (NCBI taxonomy): domain Eukaryota; kingdom Viridiplantae; phylum Streptophyta; class Magnoliopsida; order Asparagales; family Amaryllidaceae; genus Agapanthus; species Agapanthus africanus. The sequence goes on from CM057347.1 coordinate 54,112,487, forward strand.
TTTTCGCGTTGAACCGCACTTTTCTTCTTCTTGAGTTTTTTGGATCTTGAGCCTGATTGAGCCGAATTGGCATCTATAATGGTGGGCTTCTTCTGCCCTTCCCATTCTGTTCTGGGCTCTTTCCGTAGTAGCTTTAGCATCTACTTTGTCTTATTAGATTTGTGCGTAATCCACGGAGGCTGTGGTGAGTCAGTTTCATTTCTCAGGACAGCGGGTTTAGCTTTCTGCTTCCAGAAGGCTTCAGCTTCTGTTTGTATAAAGTTGGTGGTTGCAACTTTATTGTTCACTAACACACCCTTGGACAGCTCGATCTCTCCAGTCTTGTACTGCTTCTCGACCCAGTCTTTGAAAATATACCAATTCTCGATCGCATGGCTCACTACTCGGTGGTACGGGCAATATAAAGGATTGTCGCTCATTTTTGCTTCATGGGGTCTTTTCGACTCTGGCAATTATAGACCGTTGTTCAAGGCATCTTTGAATATCTCGCGGACCTTGTCCTTTCTAAAAGAGTAAACCTTGTTCTTTTTCTTCTCTAGGGAAGGCCCTTCTTCTCCCAGCACTGGCTTTTGAGACCGGTTGGTTTTGGATTCGTCTGTCTTTCGCTTGTCTTCATTATCGAATGCATTGAAGATGTTGGTATTGGTGGAATTCCCGCTTCTATAGTTGTCGTCCCTCTTGCTTTTCCAAGTTCTCTCTGAGAGTCCGGGATAAACTCTTTCTTCGAGCGTTCCAACATTTGAACTCTCTTGGTCATCTCCTGAAACGTCTTGAGACCTGCTGTATACAAGAATGGGACCATCCAATTGCTGAGGTTCCCAATGAGGAGGACGGCGGTCTGGTCTTGCTCTAGCGGCGGTTCACACTTAACAGAGAGGTTGTGCCATCGGGCAATAAAGTCCATGTTGCTTTCATTTTTTCCCGGCTTGGTTCTCACAAGGTCAGCAATGGAGATTTTTCACTGAAACTCATGAACCTTTGTTGAAACAAAGACTCCATTTGGGTAAAAGTAGTGATGGACCCGTCTGGTAATACTTGCGTACCAGTCGAAAGCGACACCAGTCAGGCTATTAACAATGATGAAGAAGGAGCGCGGCATTGCCCCTTGTATTTCAGCACGACGCTTTAAAGTGGGCGACGTGCTGATTTACGTTTCCCGTCCCATCAAATCTTCCGAACTTAGGAATAACATAGCCACTCGAGAATTCGATCAGATCATACTGTGCGGGATATGGCTGCCCACTACTGCCAATTTCTTTCTGAGCTTCGGCTTCGGCTACCAATGTTTTAACCTTGCTAGTAACCAAATCCATTATCCGATATTGTGTTAGCGGGATGGTGCTATCTGGGGCCAAGGCGTCCCCAGAAGCGGAGTGTGCTCGGCTTTCGTGTGGCTCACCCAATCTTGGACCCAAGGGGATAAGCATCAGTTGGTTTGGGTTGTCATCACCCGACTCATGAGTAGAGACTTATGCTTGATTGGGAGGCGCTCGAGCAATTTGAGCCATGAGCTGCATCACAATGTTCGTTAGGTCGTTAATTTTTGAATAGAGCTTGACCATAGCTTTATCTTTGCTCCTGAGCTGTTTTTCGAACCTCTTGAAGCAGCTCTTGCTCTGCGGTCCTAGGGTGGAAAGTTGGCTCTTCCTCGCTGATCGAGCTTGATTCCACATGGACTGAGGGGTCTTTCTGCCTATCAGCCTCATCGAGAGGGTTCTCATCATCCAGCGGAGGTGGCTGATCTTGGAAAGTGGCAACCATATTAAAGCCATATTGGGCTTGGGATGTGGCGTCTCCATCCTTACTTTTGCTACGAAGGTTGTCGCTTGGGCGCGTGCCCACCATATAGACAGTGTGGATAACATATCCATCCGTCCTTTCATTATTGGTAGCTGATTTCATGGACCGCTGTCGGTGTTCTTCTGTTTCGGTAATGAACAATCGATTGAAGGCGGCTGACCGGACTGGGTTCTTGAATGGTACTGGCGCTTCTTTTTTGAATTTGCCCCGCTGCTTTCGCGTGGCATAGAGCGCCTGATAGACTCTTGAAGAGACCGTGCCATGCTTTTTCTGTTGGTGCTGGGACACATCTCTTTGTAGCATCGTTTGGACTGCTGTCTTCTTGATTCTGGCGATCATGGCATTTTTTTGAACCCACTTCAGAGGTTCGAAGGAATTGCTGACTTTTACAGTCGACTTAGCTGTCGTCACGGGGAAACCCTGCTCTTGGAACCTCACAAGATTCCACTTGGCCGGAGTCCTAACCCTCTTGTTGGCACGAGACCTGAGCCGCTTCTGTCTCAAACCTTTCTGTTTTGAGCACTTGGCTGGCTACGGTTCTTTGGGAAGCCGCCGTTGACGGGCGATGGAGGGCTTTAGAGATACGTATGATTGTGCACTTGTTGGAGTCGTCACCTGAGCTCGTCTGCAATGTTTGATGGTCCCCTTTGTACCGGAAGTCTTGCTCCCAGCTGGAGCATCAGAGAGTCGTTCCGACACCATTTTAAGTTTGGGTTATGGTGCCTTAGCGATCACACCGTTCGGCCTCTTGCTCCTTGAGCCCAGCTTGGCCACCTGGTTTGCCGGGATTTCTTCCAGATGAGCGCTTCCAACAGGGTAAATGATGACGGAACCAAATTAGCGGGTCGACTCCTCGCATTGCCGGCTGAGACTCGCAGGGAGAACCACTCAGGCATTGATCTTGACCACGCACTGGATCAGGGTCGCGTCGGAAGCTGAATTCATTTTAGAAGGCATCATCGTTGAAAGCTGATTGCTGCACGGAAAAACATTATTTCAGTACAAATATCAGTATATATGTTAAATGAATTCGTATGAACGCTTGACCCGAGATATGGGAGGAGAGAAAGGTCCCACCGGGCCTGCCAGAATCTGTAGAGTGTTTTTCATCACCCTATTGAGATAGGAATACATGTCGCTTGTTAGGCGTATTACAGATTCCCTCTGCTGGGGTAGACTGGGGTTTATTGATGGTGGGGATCCAAATCCGTGGCAACCGCGGACTAAACTGCTGTTAATTACCCATCGCTTTTGAAGCGAGAGAACCTTCGATTGACGGGACAACTAGTCATGCGAACTCAATATGTAGTGTGTGTGTGTTGTGTTTTGAGGGGTCTTGGGTATACCAGGGGCCTTACAGAGTTTACGGGGGTTCCGCTACCCCGATAATGGGCTGAGGGTCAAAAGGGCTAGCAACCCCCTTGCGGGGTGCGGGGCAGCGCCCCGTTAGAAATTTTTTTTAGTGGGGACAGTGTTGTGGAGTGTGTGTGTGTGTGTGTATAAAAGGGAAGTAGCATCCAAAGGATGCATGGGCACTAGCGCCTCACGCGTCCAGCACGTGGGCGCTGGGTGCCTGCAGGAAAATGGGGTTAGCCCCTATACTGGGAGTTATACTCCCAATTGAGTTTTGGAGTTAAACTCCTAAAAAAAAGTACAACAGGGCTTAGCCCCTACACCGGGAGTTTTACTTCTAATTGACTTTTGGAGTTAAACTCCTAAAAAAAGGACAAAGGGGCTTAGACCCTGCACTGGGATTTGTACTCCCAATTGACTTTTGGAGTTAAATTCCTAAAAAGAAAGACTCTTTTTTTTCTTTCACTTTTTTTTTGTTTGGAGTAAAACTCCTGAGAGATTTTTGGAGATGATGAAAGGGGACCCCTTTCTTCTCTCTTGAGCCCTAGATCTTCTCTTGAGCCTTAGATCTTCCCAAAAAGAGGTTTTTGGAGATGGGTATCCTTCTTCTTCTCTGTTGGCTGGATCTTGGAGAAAAAGGGGTTGAAACTTAAAAATCTCCCCTTTGGTGATTTGATGGAAGATCCGAGCTCCTCTTCAAGGGTTTTATGATGAAAAAATGTTTCGTTTTGGATAAAAAAAGAGTTAAACTCTTGATTTAATTCAAAAAAGGGAAAGAAGGTTTAGAACCTTGAGGGGGGGGGGGGAGAATGAGGCACATAAACCTTAGCTTTTTGCGGGGAATGAAAAGCTCTTTTTGATTTTTTCATCATGTTTGCCTTTATAGGCTACACACTTTACATATAACCCTTTGATTTTTGCCAAATGGCACATGAGCCACCCCATGCCTTATGTGCTTATATTTTTTTGCACATAAGCCATGGGGTTTACAAAATTTTCGATTTTTGCCCATTTTACATACATTTATTTCTATAAAAAAAGAATTACATAAAACCAATCTATGGGTTCATTCTTTTTTTCGTAGGGCCGGTCCCTTCTATGCTCGTTCTTGATCTGGCCTTGGGCTCACTTGGCTTGGGGTTGACTTTGATTTTGACTTGGTCAACCGTGGTGTAATTTTAGACCCCAACATGGGGTAAAATGCGGAAAGTTTTGATCGATCGAAATTCTAAATTCTTGCTTTTCCGTGTATTTGTTTCTGCGACCGTGAATATCATTGAGCGGTATAACTCGACTGATTTATATATTTACAATTAGATAAGTTTACGAACATGATATTCACGTTGATATTCTATGTTGTACTGATGTTGTGGATGGATTGTCATGGTGGATAGTATATAGTGCAATGATAGATGTACAGTGTCGATTTATTTGTATATCCATTATTACGGGGCGAGCGTCCGACATGTGGACTGCTGTTTCTACCAGATTGTATATTTTTTATTGGGGTACAACTGGGTTGAGGTCGATATCACCATTGTATGTATGTATGTATATATATATATATATTTCTTTTCTATGCTAGTATTATCTTGTGGAGGAGTGCTCAAATAGCCGGGTTCTAGAGGGCAACGGGCCCGCATCTCATGGAGTTGAAATAGAGAGGGCTTTACTCTAGAATTGGCGGGCTGTTTGCCGCACTCGTAGGGGGTATAGGATGACTCATGGATGGTTGCTCAAGTTACTGGATTTCGTGAAGTGCTGGGTGACCCATTTACTTTGTTGATTGTGGTTGCCTCACTTCCGGGATTGGCGGGTAACTTGCCGCGCTCATAGAGATCTAGTTTTTTCATTACATGGGCTATCCATATGACCGGGAACGTCGGGTCTCATTTGCGGCTCAAATGAAACCCAAGACTCCAAGATTATCCGCTATTCCATATTGCTTATTGTTGTTATGTGATGTTGCTTATATCATATCTGGGACGAATGGTTATATATATATTTATATATACTAGTAGATGTTGTATATGTTTTGCATCCATGCTAGTCCTGCCCCGCTCTTCCGGTAGTTAAGTAACCAACGGTTCATAACAGGGTTCCGTGGTGAATGCGGATGGCATATACGTATATTTTATTTTTGTTCTTTTCTGGTGTGATAAGAATTAATTGATGGGACCACATTGATTTTGATTAATGCAAGAAAATGAAACGTAAAATATTTTGGAACAAATTTCGAAAAACTACAGTCATACTCTTTCGGTTTGTATTAGTGGTATTCGGTTAGGAATATCCAGCACCTCATTCCAGGAGGTAAGAGCCTAGATGCCTTTACAGGGAGTGACCTCTTGAGTAAAAGTTTATGTTACTATACATTACTCGGTTTTCTTCAAAACCACTAGTTTTCTAAAGCGGAGTCTAAACCACTTCTTTTCAAAACTACTTGGTTCTTTCAACGATATCAAGTTCATTACGTTAAAAGGTTATTCGCCAAAAACCTATCCGTAGCCCTCCGTCGTTTCAGATAATTACTACCTAGTATTTGTGCTGCGTTTGTTGATTATTCGTCAAGGCGTTGTGTACGGTAGCTAAGTAATGACTGTCTGTAATATAGATAAATGCGATTGGTTTGGATGATCATGTGACTTAATTGATCATTCATCAATAGTCATGCGGGCGGGTCTAATGCAATCTTGGATAATGACGGGTTGAACTTGATTAGAACCTTTTGATTTGTTGATTATTTGTCAAGGTCATTTGGGTCCTAGGGGTAAAAGCCACATCGAGAGTTTCAAATATATAGAAAACTTTCTAGTGTTGCATACCTTCTAGAGTGTAGTGACTAGAGTGGTTTCCATTTAGGTTATCACGCGATGATAGTTGGATCCCAATTCCACTGATGAGTAGGATTACTGTTAGGACATAATTTTCACTTCACAATTAGCTAACCTATTAGCTTGTAATGTTTTAGGAATCGATATGCGAATTTTTCCGTTAAAAGGTAAAATAGGCGGTGTTTTTCCGTAAAAACCCAGAAGTGATTTCATTTTTCAGTTTAGACTTAACTGCACCTAGTTTAACTAGAAAATTGCTAATTTACGGTTTTTAGTTGTCACTTGAAAATTTTAGTTCACTTAAATATTTTTCCCTAATTAAAATATTATTATAAGCTTTTAATTATGCACTTAATTAGTGGTAATTACAATTTTGATTGGGTTAATTATGCTAAAATGAATCTATGCTAATTTAATCACAAGATTAAGTTTTAAACCTTCTCTCCAAAATATCTAGATATTTGTTGAATTAAATGAAATTTTTTAAAGAAATGATTAAGAGGTGGCATGGATGAGAGAGGCTTTAATGAGCTTTAATTGGAGTTTTTAACTAGAAATTTCCACACAATTTCCTAACCTCCTCATCTTTCTACCCTTGGCCGAACTTCTTCCCTCTTGCTGCCCTCTCTCTTCCTTTGCCCCATTTTCACTTCTTCAAGCTTAAATAAACCATCTAAAATCATCAAATAATCCGGCAAACTCACAAACAAATCCCTACCTATTATTCTTCAACCCTAAACAAGCTTGGATCTTCATGAAAATCATTATTTTGGAGGCTAATTTGGAGTTTGGTTGCTAATTTGTGAATCTAGTGGAGGTATAAAATCCTAACCCTAAACTCTAATTGTTGTTTAAATAGTTTAAGCTAGCTTATTAGATATTTAATATAGCTTTAATTAGCATGTTTAGGAATTCATGAAAGAGTTGTGAAGATCAAGTTAGGGTTTGATTTGTTTAAAATGGTTAATGAAGAAGTGTAGACTTTGAAAACTTAACCTAGTTGTGAGAATGATATTTGTTATTTTCCTAATTGTCTAATTAAGCTTAATAACAAACTAACTTTTACTAAATCTTATATGGGTGAGATTAAAATTGTAGTAAAAGTTTGCATGACTTAGTTAAGCTACTTTGCAATGATTGTGATCGCTAGAATTGTTAAACTTCTACACTTGAGCTAAAATGATGAAAAGTTACTTACTAGGTTTTCGGTTAAATTAGGCATGGGTTTCAATTGGCGTTGCGATATTATATATATTATCTTCTACGCTATATATTATGTTGTGAATGTGCGATCGGTACGATCGGGGTCTAGGCTTGGTGGTTGCGTAGTTTAGCGATCCTAGCTAGGGTTATGCCGATACCGTACGCGTTTTGTGCACCAAGTGCACTGTGTATTTATCTTGTGGACGTTATCCTCGCGTTTCGTTATCTTTGTATCGGCGCAGGATATTTAGCCTTATGTGTTGTGTTTGTGAAATTTTAGGATCGCAAGCGGGGACTTCGGACGCTGCGAAGAAAGGGAAGCAGGTGGTCGGATTTTTTTAACTCGAGATCATCGGTGAGTAGATTTAACATTTACGGGGAAATCGCCTGTATGGCATTATGCGTCAGGGCTAGATATGATATTATAGCTGCATGTTTATACACATATGAGTTGATTGCGCATGAGCGTCATTACTTATTATTACCTGTTGTGCCTTAACTTGGTACCTATTGGACACAACACCATTACTGACGGTTCATGTTGCACGAGCACAAATTTGTATGCTACCACACACCGTCGGTAATTGCCATGACACGCACTACATATATACATATGTGATATTGTATCGGTTATTGTCAGTGAGACAGTGATTCTTATTCCGTTGCGTATATGACAGGTAGTATACAGGCTATACCTACATGCTTGCACATATATATTGCTATAGCTACTTGTATATCATGCATACTTACTTACATGTACACCCACATACCTTGCTATAGTTACATGTACGTCATGCATACATACTTACATGTACACCTACATACTTTGCTATAGCTGCATATACCCTTAGTGGTATTGTATTGTCATTTGACATTGAGACGTTGATTATTATGCTATTGCGCTTATGAAATTCATCATACATACATGCTTACCTGTAGATACAAATACCTTGCTATAGTTACATGTACACCTCATATGATGCTGCACTTGATTTCGGAGGAATTGGGAACCGCATGATATATTTTAAAACTGGGTTAATTTAAAAGAGCGGCTTTCCCTTAATATGCTCATATTGCTATTTTATGTTGCATATATCAGATTTCATGGATTTATGCATTGATATATGGATTTCATGTGATTTACGGATTTGAGAACCGCGGGGATATTTCAGGAAATGCGTATTGTTTTGAAAAACCCGGTTTCTCTTGATATGATATTTCAGTGCGTCCACCATGAGTTTTCTCGGTTCTGAGACTTTTGTTAGAAACTTGATGCGAGGAGTGGATGAGGTCGTGTTGCGGGTTCATGGTGGACCCGGTATGGTACCCCGGGGCAAGAAAGGTATGTCGATGGATTTAGCCGATGAGCCTGGCAGGGGAAGTGCACTGCCTACCAGTGATAGTTTTAGACTCGGGGGTTATCCGGAGGATATCAACCGGAGTCATGAGATGGATATGGGCCGTTTCGTACTGCCGGAGCCCACGGGCCGATCCGGGCAGACGGAGCCTATGGTATATGGATTTACGTGTCGATGCTGGACACGAGTATTTCATGATGTTTCGAGTGTCAATGTTGGACACTCAAGTTCCATGAAATTTACAGATATGAGGGACGGTTTTGGTGACGGCTCCTGAGGATTTTGGGATTTAGGGCGTCATTGATGGACACCAGGGTTTTTCCATGCTGATAATTTGTGCATAAGGTTTATTATTTATCCCACAATCAGGATTTATTTTATATGCATTTGATTCATGTAGATGTAGTACCCTGGTGGTGTACCTTGATCATGATAGTTGCATATCCATATTGCCATATTTATGCTATCAGATTGCATGTGATAGATTATCGCTGTTCGTGCATAATTGCGATTTCAGTATGATGTTATTTACTATTCACGAGTTGGCAACTCACCCCCGTTGTGCCACAATGTTTTGCAGGACTTACCCTCAGAGTAGTCGCGGCAGGGCTTCTTCTTATTATCTCTACTATTGCGGATACCACTACGGTTGGCTGTGGGACCTTTTGCTATAGGTGGGTTTTGCGGGTATCCGACGATGTTCATTATTTATTTGTTGTATCTAGTACTCTCCATCTACCACTTCATGTATTTGACTTAGAGACGAGTTGTGAGGATCCGTGTTGTATTATATTTTTGTGACTCTGGGTGTCGTGCTCGTGGGAGCCGTCCTTATTATAAAGTTTTACCTCCTTATGCTGTTTCATTTATATTTCTTTGCTACGTCGTCGTATATTTGTTTGTGGTGGTTGTTTCCTCCGTTAGGCGTGATTTTGCTCCCATTTGGGATGTTTTATTTATATTCTATGTTGTACCCGTTTTCGGGGCTGGTTTTTACAAAGGAGGTGCTGCCGAAATTTTTAAGAAAGAAAAACTTAAGTTTAAAGATTTTTACTTGAGATTTCCGAAGGTTTTTAATTATGTTTTCTCTATTTATCTATTTTTGGGTGGTTTAGATTTCTGGGTTTCGGCTTACTTAAATTGCGTACGCCTGTTGACGTTACGTGGTTTAAGTGCCGGTCACGTGCCTAAATTTCGGTCGTGACAAAGTTGGTATCAGAGCGCTAGGTTTTACCTTTCGGTGTGTAGGATGACCTAGGTATGATGGAGTAGGTAGCTTAAGCAGAGTGAAGTAGCGTGTGTATGTTCCGCGGTATACTTATGACACGGTACTCCGCCTATGTGATCTTAGGACTTATTGGTTGAAAATTCCTTCCGTGATTATATACATCCTTGCGATTCGATTTCTATGTTCTTATCGAATCCTATTTTCATTTATAGTCATTATGCCGCCGAAGACAATGAGGGCACAGAGAGCGGCCGCGAGGGTCGGGGTCAGAGTTGACTCGTCTGAGATGAAGACTGACCCGGGTGGTACGCCCATTGTGCAGGAGCAGATTGATCCACCTTCGACAGACCATATTGCTATGCTGGGGGCTGGTATGCAGGATTTGCGCCAGATGATGGGGTCGTTAGTTGAGGCCATTCGAGCACAGAGATAGGAGGTTGTTCCACCTGTTGCGGGGACCTCGATGGTGCCTACTGTTCCGGCAGTCACAGCTGCAGCTACGGAGGTGATCACCGTATCGTTATCTGAGTTCATAAGGCTGAAGCCTCCAGTTTTCACAGGAAATGATACAGCTGATGATCCGCAGTCGTTTATCGACCGGATAGCCAGGATATGTCGTTCGCTGAGATGCTCCGACGTGAGATGGGTCGAGTTCGCGAGTTTTCGTCTGGTGGGTCTGGCCCAGAAGTGGTGCAAGTCGTTAGAGAAGGGCAGAGCCGCAGGTCTTGCTATGACCTGGGCTGAGTTCGTGACGGTGTTTCTTACCCGTTTTCTTCCGCAAAGCGTCAGGGATGCTCGAGCGTGCAGTTTCGAGTCGTTACGCCAGACTCTGGGTATGACGGTGGCTGAGTACGATGTGCAGTTTACCGAGCTGTCTGTGTATGCTCCATATTTGGTAGCTACTGAGGAGATGCGGGTAAAGAGGTTCGTTCGAGGCCTGCTTACCCAGTTGTTCCTCGCTATCAGCATTCAGTATTATGACACGTATGCAGCAGTGGTGGACGCAGCCCTATTGGTTGAGAAGCGTCTTTCCGAGACATCGGTTGTTCCGGAACCGAAGAGGGTTCGTACTGGTGTGCCAGCACGGAGACAGACATTTAGACGCTGTGATAGATTCCGTTCAGCCACTGGGGGTAGTGGAGGCTCGGGACAAGGCCAGTTATTTAGCTCTTATCTCCAGGAGGGTCAGCAGTTTTCATCTGGATGTTTCCGGTGTGAGAGTTTGTATTATCGGGTTCGAGATTGTACTGAGACACTTGAGGGCAAGGCAGCTATACCGCAGGTTACCTTACCACCTTCTCCACCTCAGAGAGCATTGCCTCTTATTCCTGTTGTTGTTCCGCGTCAGACCCATTCTCAGAGAGGTTGTGGTCGCGGTGGTTTTGTTCCGAGAGGATGGGGTGGCAGAGGTAGAGGATAGCTAGATGCCGGTAGAGGGTAGGCTCGGGTGTTTAACTTGACTCATCAGGACGCGCAGGCGTCCAATGCAGTAGTTTCAGGTACTCTTTCTGTATGTTCTTGCATACGTTTTATTTGATCCGGGATCTACGCATTCGTATGTTTCTACGCACTTCGTGCCGAGGCTGGGCCGAGAGTCGTGTTTTCTAGACCAGCCGCTTGTCGTGACTACACCTGTTGGCGAGTCGTTTGTTGCGCGATACGTGTTTCGGTCGTGTGCCGTTCGTATAGGAGATAGTCCTTTGTCCGTCGACTTGATCATTCTTGAGATGTTGGACTTCGATGTTCTCCTGGGCATGGACTGGTTAGCTATTTGCTACGCTTCCGTGGACTGCCGTGAGAAGACAGTTAGATTTTGTTTTCCCGGCGAGTCTGTTCTAATTGTGCAGGGGGACCGTGGTGCCGCCCCTCATAGTTTGATTTCAGCTCTTTGCGCTAGTTGGCTTTTGAGGAGGGGATGTCGGGGATTCTTGGCTTTCATTCATGATACAGGAGTCACAGTGGAGTCGTTGGACCGGGTTCCTATCGTGCGAGAGTTTTCCTATGTTTTTCCCGATGAGTTACCTGGTTTGCCGCCAGAGCGCGATATTGAGTTTTGCATTGATCTGATTCCTGGCACGGGACCTATTTCTATACCGCCTTACCGGATGGCCCTGGCGGAGCTTAGAGAGCTTAAAGATCAATTGCAAGAGTTGCTTGATAGGGGACTTGTGCGTCCGAGTGTTTCGCCTTGGGGAGCTCCTGTTCTGTTCGTCAAGAAGAAGGACGGCAGTTTGAGGTGGCGTATGGATTATCGTCAATTGAACCGCGTTACGGTGCAGAATAGGCATCCTTTACGTCACATTGATGATTTGTTTGATCAGCTCCAGGGTGCGAAACATTTTTCTAAGATTGATTTGCGTTCGGGTTATCATCAGTTGCGGGTTTGGAATGATGATATTCCGAAGACTGCTTTTCGTACGCGCTACGGGCATTATGAGTTTTTAGTGATGTCGTTCGAACTCACCAATGCGCCAGCAGCGTTCATAATCCGATGAACCGGATTTTCAGGCCGTTCCTCGACCAGTTTATTATTATGTTTATTGATGACTTTCTGGTCTACTCTAGGAGTCGAGAGGAGCATAAGCAACACTTGAGGATTGCTTTGCAGACATTGAGAGAGCACCAACTGTATGCTAAATTCTCAAAGTGCACGTTTTGGCTTGATAGAGTTGACTTCCTGGGTCATGTGGTGACGGGAGACGGTATTCTTGTGGACCCGAGTAAGATCGAGGCTGTACAGCTTTGGCCCAGACCTGTATCTATGACTGAGGTCCGCAACTTTTTGGGCTTAGCTAGTTATTATCGCCGTTTCGTGCAGGATTTTTCGAGTATCGCTGCACCGCTGACCGGACTAACCCGGATGGGGGTTCTTTTTCTTTGGACTGATGCGTGCGAGCAGAGTTTTCAGCAGTTGAAGACTCGGTTGACGACTGCACCAGTTCTATCTTTGCCTTCTGAATCGGACGGCTATGTTGTTTACTGTGATGCTTTTCGAGTGGGGCTCGGTTGTGTATTGATGCATCATGATAGAGTTATCGCTTACGCTTCTCGGCAGCTGAAGAAGCACGAGCATAATTACCCTACTCACGATCTTGAGATGGCCGTGGTGGTCTTTGCGCTGAAGATTTGGAGACATTACTTGTACGGAGAGTCGTGTCAGATTTTCATGGATCACAAGAGCTTGAAGTACATCTTCCAGCAGCGGGATCTGAACCTGAGACAGCGCCATTGAATGGAGCTTGTGAAGAATTATGATTGTGAGATCCTTTATCATCCGGGCAAGACGAATGTGGTAGCTAATGCTTTGAGTCATAGGCCCGGGGGTAGCTTGTCCCAGTTGAGCGCAGTTCAGCGACAGTCTTTTGTAGATTGGCAGATCTTGTGCGATGGTAGAGTACAGTTTGAGTTCATGTCCACTGGGGGACAGCTTGCTCACGTCTATGCCCGTCCACTTCAACTTGATCGTATCTATGAGGCGCAGCCCAGTGATGCCCGTTTGTCTGAGATTCTTGAGCTTGTTCGGCAGGGTACAGATTCGGAGTTCTTGATTGATGACCAGGGTGCGCTACATTACAGGACTCACTTGTGTGTACCGGATATTGATGGGGTGAGACGCGAGATCCTAGAGCAGGTACATCAGTCAGCCTTTAGCGTTCATCCAGGTTCCACCAAGATGTACCGTGACTTGAGAGATATTTACTGGAGGGAAGGGATGAAGCGTGATGTTTCGGACTTCGTTTCGAGGTGCCTGACTTGTCAGCAAGTCAAGGCTGAGCATTAGAGATCGGCGGGAGAGTTGCAGCCTTTACCCGTTCCTGAGTGGAAATGGGAGCAGATTTTCATGGACTTTGTTGTAGGTCTATCCAGGACCAGTCGGGGGTATGACTCCATTTGGGTGATTGTTCACCGGTTGACGAAAGTGGCTCACTTCCTTCCTATGAAGACCACTTTCAGTTATGCTCAATATGCCCTGTTGTATATAGATGAAATTGTGCATTTGCACGGCTTTCCCACATGCATCGTATCCGACATGGGCACCCAGTTTACTAGCCGTCTTTGGCAGAAGCTTCAGTAAGCTTTAGGTACCCGCTTGAGTTTTAGCACCGCTTTTCATCCGCAGACCGATGGTCACTCGAAGTGGACTATACAGACTCTGGAGGATATGCTTCGTGCGTGCGTGCTTGATTTTGGGGACAGTTGGGATCGTCACTTGTCGTTGATTAAATTCTCCTAGAATAACAGTTATCAGGAGATGATTCAGATGGCACCTTTTGAGGCTTTGTATGGTAGAAAGTGTCGATCGCCAGTCTGTTGGACCGAACTCAGCGAGAGTAGGGTGTTGGGATCCCAGCTAGTTCAGGAGACTACGGAGAAGATCCAGCTGATTCAGGATAAGATGAGAGAAGCCCAGTGCAGACAGAAGTCTTATGCCGACTGTCGTCGTCGCAGACTTGAGTTCGCAGTGGGGGATCATGTATTCCTGCAGATTTCTCCGATGAAGGGAGTGATGAGATTTGGGAAAAGGGGAAGCTCAGTCCCAGATTTGTGGGTCCTTTCGAGATCCTTGAGCGAGTTGGTGCCGTTGCCGATCGTTTGGCACTTCCGTCAAGTTTTCCGGATGTTCACCCCGTATTCCATGTATCGATACTTAGCAGATACCTTCATGATCCTTCTCACATGATTCAGCACCAGACCGTTCAGACTGAGCGCGATCTTTCATTCACCGAGCAGCTGGTAGTTATATTGGATCGGCAGGTGAAGAAACTTCGGTCAAAGGTCTTGCCTTCTGTGAAAGTTCTTTGGCATGACCCTGCTAGTGAAGAGATCACTTAAGAGGCCGAGAGTGAGATGCGGAAAAAATTCCCTCATCTCTTCGATGGTACGCGTAGTTAAATTTTAAATTCGGGGACCGAATTTCTTTAAGGGGGGAAGATTGTAACGTTTTTGGAATCGTTATGCGAATTTTTCCGAAAAAAGGTAAAATAGGCGGTGTTTTTCCGTAAAAAACCAGAAGTGATTTCATTTTTCAGTTTAGACTTAACTGCACCTAGTTTAACTAGAAAATTCCTAGTTTGCGGTTTTTAGTTATCACTTGAAAATTTTAGTTCACTTAAATATTTTTCCCTAAATAAAATATTATTATAAGCTTTTAATTATGCACTTAATTAGTGGTAATTACAATTTTGATTGGGTTAATTATGCTGAACTGAATCTATGATAATTTAATCACAAGATTAAGCTTTAAACCTTCTCTCCAAAACATCTACATATTTGTTGAATTAAATGAAATTTTTTAAAGAAATGATTAAGAGGTGGCATGGATGGGAGAGGCTTTAATGAGCTTTAATTGGTGTTTTTGACTTGAAATTTCCACAAAATTTCCTAACCTCCTCATCTTTCTTCCCTTTGCCCCATTTTCACTTCTTCAAGCATAAATAAACCATCTAAAATCATCAAATAATCCCACAAACTCACAAACAAATCCCTACCTATTATTCTTCAACCCTAAACAAGCTTGGATCTTCATGAAAATCATCATTTTGGAGGCTAATTTGGAGTTTGGTTGCTAATTTATGAATCTAGTGGAGATATAAAATCCTAACCCTAAACTTTAATTGTTGTTTAAATACTTTAAGCTAGCTTATTAGATATTTAATATAGATTTAATTAGCATGTTTAGGAATTCATGAAAGAGTTGTGAAGATCAAGTTAGGGTTTGATTTGTTTAAAATGGTTAATGAAGAAGTGTAGACTTTGAAAACTTAACCTAGTTGTGAGAATGATATTTGTTATTTTCCTAATTGTCTACTTAAGCTTAATAACAAACTAACTTTTACTAAATCGTATATGGGTGAGATTAAAATTGTAGTAAAGGTTTGTGTGACTTAGTTAAGCTACTTTACAATGATTGTGATCGCTAGAATTGTTAAACTTCTACACTTGAGCTAAAATGATGAAAAGTTACTTACTAGGTTTTCGGTTAAATTAGGCGTGGGTTTCAATTGGCGTTGCGATATTATATATATTATCTTCTATGCTATATATTGTGTTGTGAATGCGCAATCGGTACGATCGGGGTCTAGGCTTGGTGGTTGCGTAGTTTAGCAATCCTAGCTAGGGTTGTGCCGATACCGTACGTGTTTTGTGCACCACGTGCACAGTGTGTTTATCTTGTGGACGTTATCCTTGCGTTTCGTTATCTTTGTGTCGGCGTAAGATATTTAGCCTTATGTGTTGTGTTTGTGAAATTTTAGGATCGCAAGCAGGGACTTTGGACGCTGCGAAAAAAGGGAAGCAGGTGGTCGGATTTTTTTATCTCGAGATCATCGGTGAGTAGATTTAACATCTACGGGGAAATCGCCTGTATGGCGTTATGCGTCAGGGCTGGATATGATATTATAGCTGCATGTTTATACGCATATGAGTTGATTGCGCATGAGCGTCATTGCATATTATTACCTGTTGTTCCTTAACTTGGTACCTATTGGACACAACACCATTACTGACGGTTCATGTTGCACGAGCACAAATTTGTATGCTACACACATACCGTCGGTAATTGTCATGACACGCATTACATATATACATATGTGATATTGTATCGGTTATTGTCATTAAGACAGTGATTCTTATTCCTTTGCGTATATGATAGGTGGTATACAGGCTATACCTACATGCTTGCACATATACATTGCTATAGCTACATGTACATCATGCATACATACTTACATGTACACCCACATACTTTGCTACAGCTACATGTATATCATGCATACATACTTACATGTACACCCATATACCTTGCTACAGTTACATGTACGTCATGCATCCATACTTACATATACACCCACATACTTTGCTATAGCTGCATATACTTTTAGTGGTATTGTATTGTCATTTGACATTGAGACGTTTATTATTGTGCTATTGCGCTTACGAAATGCATCATACATACATGCTTTCTTGTAGATGCAAAGATCTTGCTGTAGTTACATGTACATCTCATATGATGCTGCACTTGAATTCGGAGGAATTGGGAACCGCATGATATATTTTAAAACTGGATTCATTTAAAAGAGAGGCTTTCCCTTAATATGCTCATATTACTGTTTTATGTTGCATATATTAGATTTCATGAATTTATGCATTGAGATATGGATTTCATGTGATTTACGGATTTAAGAACCGCGGGGATATTTCAGGAAATGTGTATTGTTTTGAAAAACTCGGTTTCTCTTGATATGATATTTCAGTGCGTCCACAATGAGTTTTCTCGGTTCTGAGACTTGTGTTAGAAACCCGATGCGAGGAGTGGATGAGGCCATGTTGCGGGTTCTTGGTGGACCCGGTATGGTACCTCGGGGTAAGAAAGGTATGTCGATGGATTTAGCCGATGAGCCTGGCAGGGGAGGTGCACTTCCTACCGGTGATAGTTTTAGACTTGGCAGTTATCCGGAGGATATTGACCGGATCGTGAGATGGATATGGGCCGATTCGTACTGCCGGAGCCCGCGGGCCTATCCGGGCAGACGGAGCCCATGGTTCGTGGATTTACGTGTCGATGCTGGACACGAGTATTTCATGATGTTTCGAGTGTCGATATTGGACACTCAGGTTCCATGAGATTTACAAATATGAGGGCTGGTTTTGGTGACGTCGCCTGAGGATTTTGGGATTTACGGTGTCATTGATGGACACCAGGGGTTTTCCATGCTGATGATTTATGCATGAGGTTTATTATTTATCCCACACTCAGGGTTTATTTGATATGCATTTGATTCATGTAGTTGTAGTACCCTGGTGGTGTACCTTGATCATGATAGCTGCATATCCATATTGCAATATTTATGCTATCAGATTGCATGTGATAGATTATCGCTGTTTATGCATACTTGCGATTTCAGTATATTGTTATTGACTATTCATGAGTTGGCAACTCACCCCCATTGTGCCACAGTTCTTTGCAGAATTTACCCTCAGAGTAGTCGCGGCAAGGCTTCTTCTTATTATCTCTACTTTTGCGGATACCGCTACGGTTGGCTGTGAGGCCTTTTGCTATAGATGGGTTTTGTGGTTATCTGACGATATTCATTATTTATCTTTTGTATCTAGTATTCTCCATCTACCACTTCATGTATTTGATTTAGAGACGAGTTGTGAGGATCGGTGTTGTATTATTTTTTTGTGACTCTGGGTGTCATACTCGTGGGAGTCAGCCTTGTTATAAAGTTTTGCCTCCTTATGCTGTTTCATTTATATTTTTTCGCTACGGCGTCATATATTTGTTTGTGGTGGTTGTTTCCACCGTTGGGCATGATTTTGCTCTCGTTTGGGATGTTTTATTTATATTCTATGTTGTATCGATTTTCCGGACTGGTTTTTACAAAGGAAGTGCTGCCGAAATTTTTATGAAAGAAAAACTTAAGTTTAAAGATTTTCACTTGAGATTTCCAAAGGTTTTTAACTATGTTTTCTCCATTTATCCATTTTTGGGTGGTTTAGATTTCTGGGTTTCGGCTTACTTAAATTGCGTACGCCTGTTGACGTTACGTGGTTTATGTGCCAGTTACGTGCCTGAATTTGGGTCGTGACATAGCTGTCTAGAAAAGTGTTAACGGGGTTATGCCTCTACGGGAACGAGATTTATTTTAATTAGGTCCGTGTGAGAGCACGTGGAATCTCTCTCGGAGTACCAACACTCACCTGGCTGGACGGTTAGCGAACTTGTGAGGTGCGAATGATCCTGACTAGTTTTCCTTTTAAGGTTTGAAGGAAAATTCGAGAAAACAGTGAGAATTATCCTGCTTAAATAAAATAATAACCAATCTAATCTTATAAGAGCGTACGTTGAGTGTTTCTTTTCTCTCTCTCCAGGTAGCAACCATTTCACGTCCTAATCAAGATAATAAAATGTTTGACTTGACCGAACCAGCTTTTTACAGAGGGCCGTGGAACGTCGGTTTGGCTCCAACTTGTGACAACTGTCATGAGTATGAGTAAGGGAAGGAGGACCGTAAGGAATCCCAGATAACCCTATTGAAGGTGAATCATTCTAATGCGTCTTCTTCGGGTGTATTTGTTATTGAATTTTTTTCGGTCAACCCTACCTCCTAGGTACTAGATACCAGATCGGGATCTGTAACATTTCAAAAAAATAAAATATTATTTTTAGGAATTTTTATAATTTAATATTAATTTTTAATGAATATTTTAATATTTCGGTATAATTAAATACCGATAAATGGGGAAAATTATGGAAATTCTAAAATAGGGTATTTTGTGGAAATATGCCATTTTAAAGTTTTTATGGTTAAGTATATGCTATTTTAGTGTTAATTGCGGTTAAAAATCGCTAATTGGATTTTTGGCTTTTGTGCAAAAATGTGCACATATCATTTTCCACACTTGTCACACTTGTTTCATGTTTTGGATTCATGGTAGCCTAGGGTTAACCATGTTTAAATGAGCATGGTGGTTTAAACCTTTTGGTTAATCTAATTGGGTTTAATTAAGGGTTTTGGTTTTTAAAGTTTAAATTAGGGTAGGGGTTGACTAGTAGGTAGGGGAGGGAGAGAGAGAGAGAGAGAGAGCCATGATGGCTTGAGCAAGCAAGCATTATTAAGAGAGAGAGAGAAGTGGCTCTAGGGTGTGTCATGATCCATCTCATTTCAAATCTTTTGCTTTCCCCTCACATCTCTCCCTTTCACTCACATCCTTCCCTCACATCTCCCACTCTCACACTTCCCTACAACCTCAGCCACAAATACATCAGCTGCTGCAACAAAAAACACCACAACAATTCCTGCAACAGAAACAAAAGAAAGAACATATTGCAAACAGCAGCTTCAGCCCAGAACAGCAGCAATTGAAGCTGTAGCAGCAGCACAGCTGCAGCACTTCAGCAGCACCAACACACTTCTCCTTCCTCTCTTTTCTCCTTCATCCTAGGATCTTTAGAGGTATAATCCCTAAACTTGTTCCCTTTCTTGTTAACTTAGGTAATAGTTTAGTTTAGTTTAGTGTTTGCTTTGTGGTTTAGTGCTAATTTTAGTGATTTTGAGTGAGACATGGCCAAGTGATGGTTTTAATTGTTAGTATAGCTTGACTTGGTGCTGTTGAGACCAGTTAACCTCAGAATTACCCCAGATTTCCAGTTAAATACCTGAAAGTTTTGACTCGGCGTAATTTAGCGATTTTGTCGACTTTGTGACCTTTCAAGAATCTGCTTTCACCCCGGGACCCCTAGAACAAAATTGACTTGGCAGTATGCTGTGCTGGCACCCTGGAACCGCCCCACAAAACCCTAGCCCCAACCACCATTTTCTGGCCGCCATTTAATTCCCTCTGGCCGCAGTTTGCGGCCAGAGCAGGAGGAAACCACCTCGTTTTGGTTCTGTAGCCCTATTTCCAGTAGACTTGACCCTGGGTATGTGCAGTTTTGTCTGATTCCAATCTGGGTAAAATCTGGGTTGATTTTCTTGAGTTGGCGCATGATTTACGACTTGTTTTAGCATGGGTTTTGGTATTTAATGATTCGATTCTGTCGGGTGGCGTTTGGACGTCAACGACAAGTGGATATTGGCTGTGTTTGCATGCGAGGCTATAGGTTTTTACCTATGGGCGTAGCGTGTACCGTTTTGGTTTCCGATTTGGTTTTCATGTGCTTTAGCATTTGTGATATCCTTTTAGGTACCCCATGTGACGTCGAGGCATTGGAGATGCAAATGGCGACGTCGGCATCGGCATGCATAAAGCTAGTTGAGTAGATTTATATCTACGGGGAGAAGTCGGGTGGATGGCGTATAGCACCCCCGCAGTTCATGGTGATGTATACGGATGTGTATACACACCAATAATTATTATATGTTGTTTGGGATTAATGATAATGTTTAGGATGGATATTAGTGTGTTGGATTGGTGAAATGTTACGAAACCCTAGAGTAGTGGTTGCACTACACATACACACACACACATACATAATTGTATACATCCTTATTTCATATGTGCTTATGGGATTCTATATAGTTATGTGTTCACATGAGTATGGGACTATGTGTTCACATATGGACTTGAGGATGATACTTGGGATTGAGATGATTCGATGATATTTGAGCTGAGATTATGATATCGGTGATATGGTAGGATTCATACTTTAGATACGTCCTGATGTTATAGTGGATCTTGGACGACGATTCCATATGAATAGTTATACATATAAAATGATCGACATGTGATTGCGTTGCGGGATATGATATGATATGCTATGATAAGATATTTATGATAGGCCGCATTGGGCGATGTATACTCCTTTGTGATGATATGTGCTGATGATACCGATTTATACGAAACTGTCGATCAGTAGTCAGATCATGATTATAGTGATGATATTAGCATTGTACTAGACGTAGGTCAGTACTCGGATTATGATCTTTGATAATGAGGATACCAGATGAATGATATGACGAATGTGATATTGACCCGTACCCAGATTTGGGGATGCCGTACGACGGATTCACGTACGAGCTATATTTTTATGTTTGATCCGCACTCTTGACTTGGGAATAACCGATTATAGAGATATGGTATCGGATGTGATATTATCGATGATCACCAACTAATATATATATATATATATATGTATATATATGTATATATGTATATATATATATGTATATATATGTATATATATGTATCGACTCAGAGGCTAGGCGGTTTCCCTTACCTTCAGTCAGCCTGTTAGTTCAGCCCTATAGTTGGTGTAGCTATATGACTCTTATGACATTAAATGCAGTTTAGCTATCATTGTGTTTAGTATTCAGCTCCCGCTTGGGGATGCATCTTTCATCTTATATGCTTATCAGGTTTTGTACCCGTTTGGGGTCAGTTTTTACAAAGGAAACTCTGCTGAAATTTTTAGAAAAGACTTATGATTTAAAAATATTTCGGCACATGTTGCAAACTTTTTGAGTTAGAATGGTTTTACCTACACTCTACTATTTTTCTTGGTTTGGATTTCTGGGTTTTTGGCTTACTTAGAATACATACGCCTTGAGACGTTCGTAGTTTAAGTGCCAGTCATATTCCGTACTTTCGGGACGTGACAAAGTTGGTATCAAAACGTTAGGTTTTACCTTCGGAGCTAGGATGACCCTTGGTTGATGGAATAGGTGACTAAAGTAGAGTGACGTACCGTGGGTATGTTCCGCGGCATACTTACGATACGCCACTCCACTTAAGGAGCCTTAGGATGTACATTTCTTTGCTCAGTGTTATATTCATACCTGATCTAGCCTCATCGGTACCAGTTATGGTTTTGCTGCCACGATTACGGGCAGGGAGAGCTACGGCTAGAGTTGCGGTCAGCACGAGCTCGTCACGAACGAGGACTGACCAGGGCGTGATTCCGGCGACACGCGATTGTAGAGATGTGTCTTTTGATTGTGTTTTCGTGCCACGAGCGTTGGATGGATCGCTGTATGAGGTTACTCGGACGTGCAGAAGATTGAGCCAAGGATAGAGGCCAGCCAGATTTTGATGACCGTTGGTGTATCGCTTATTCATAATGATTGAAGCACTGTTCAGCGTGCAGGCAAGTGAGCCAGTTGTTGCTATGAACGACGGGATATCGCCCCAGATGTTGGAGCTATTGCAGTACGAGATTGTACTAAGAGATTATAGAAGGTCGCTAGTCACCGAGGATGAATGACTAGAACATGTTGTTCGTTCGCTACCCCGTTGCGAGGTCATCAGATAGATTGATTCCAGCAGACGACTTCACCCGGAGACGTTGAGAGTCGACAGAGACGATCGAATGTCAGAAACCTATTATTCTAAGTTTAAAGTAGTCGGAAAGACATGCAGACAATTCTATGGACCCTCTAGAAGAATGAAACCCTAACTCGACTTAATGACCGTATGAAAGCCTTTGAACCTTAGGGTTTGCGGCAGTTCCGCGGTGCTATTAGTGAGGCTTGGGTTTGCCCTTCTACGGCTGGACCACCGATGCTGTGGTATGTACTCGATACTATTAAACTATGCCCAAGATGTTGAGCTCTTGGGGGATTATGAGGTTTTGACAAATCGATCGAATGGTTCGACTTCATTCGGATGCTAGGTGGTGAGATGCATTTCTTGGGAGACTTCAGATACGAGGATAGCCGTTGGAGCTCAGTCCATGCAGCCACGACGAGACGAGTCCAAAGCAGTCGACATTAGAGAAAAGTGGAGTAAGAGGTTCGTACAAGATCTGGATGAGATGACGTTCCACTCCGCCGACATCAGAGATGCGATGCGCATGCCGAGGCATAGTACTGGATATACCTTCCAGAAGGAGTCGTGATGAGTATGCAGTCGTTCCGGAGCAAGAAGCGGATATAGTAAAGAACGATGACTTCCGGACAGTTGGCAGAGATGCGACTCGGAAGAGACCTTGAGCAGGATTCCTTCCAGGACACTGCTGCAATGATATTTGCACCCAGGATCAGATGTGTCACGTGCATTCAAAGAGCCAAAGGCCGACGCCAGTGACATGCTGCTTTACGAGTGGCCGTGAGGATTGACCGAGAGATGACCAGAGAAGTGCCAGAACGGAGTCGTCCCCGTTAGCACACCTGACAGGGCCGATGAGCCGATGGATCGTGAGATTGATAATCCATGGAGGAGACTTGGACCCAGGAGTGGTCATGTTACGTACACCAGCAGGCCAGAGTTCAGGATCGTCGACGAGACATGTTATGAGTGACCACGACAGTTGGCCAGAGATTCTTTGAGGATGTGCTTGAGCGGGACTATTCCGCCATACTTGATTTCGATGTTTTGGGCGATCTATTCGCATGACTGATTTTGATAATTGGATTTCATGATATTTGTTTTCATGGACCATGGTTGCACTTACTGAGTATTTACGGTTTGTGCACAGTTATTGCACTTGATATCGTTTTCGTGCCTTGGTTTCGCATGTTTACGATTTTATGGGTTTCATACAGTTGAGTTGATTTTGTGCGTATATACGCATACGATTTGGTTTTTGCACTTGGTATAGTTCACATATACTTGCAGTGCAGTGATTCGCATTTGTGTACTTAGTTGCACTGGACTTCGATTTCGATGGTGATGTTCGATATTGCTTTATGCACCTTGTGCACCTGATTGGATTTGGCGCATGTTTGGTGCTTGATATTGGATTTCATGATTTCATTCATGATGGATGCATCTGATTTGGATTTTCGCGCATGTTGGGCGCATGTTATGTGGTATGATTTTGGTGCACACCAGATGCACTAAATCGAGATTTTTCGTGCATGTCAGATGCACCTGTTTTGCTGTCAGGCACACACGTTGCCCATGACAGATGCTTCGTACACACCCGATGCACTTAGATGTTGTTTCTGTGCACATGTATGGAACATTCATGGATTTTGATTTCCTTGCACACCAGACGCACGTAGTATTCATATGCGTATTTTGGGATTGATTTCTTATGGAGCAGTACGTTTTTGCGAGGTTTTATCATTGTTTTCATACTGAGCAGGACTAGTCAAATGATAGTACTTGAGTATATTTTGCATGCATAGATAAATTTCAAAGGGATTTCCGAAAAGCGAGCTATAGTCTCAGTATTTACCTACGTGTCTGATATGTCACGAAACGTTTAAAACGGGAAGCCCTTTTAAATTGTTTCCAAACGGCGGAACGTACACATTAAACAAAGGATATATACGTATATGGCTATTTTCTTATAGAGACGTCCACCACTGTGCAGTGTCATGCGCATTGCACATCGACCTTAGAGGATTTGGCATGCATTTCCTTCAGATATTTACATGTACAGATTTGATAATTACATGTATAGTTCCGATTTATAGCATATCGGTTTTGCTTAGGATTTGGCATTCGTGTTTTCACCTTGACTCCGATGATTGCGGGATACTTGACGGAGTTTTGATTTTGAGTTATCTGCTCATTACTCATGCGCATGTATTGCGCTACGAGGCGTTTTATGTATTGATGATTTCGGAGCCCTGTTGACTTGAACATTTTATTGAAATGTTTTAGAATTTGGGGATTTAAATTTAAATTCGGGGACCGAATTTCTTTAAGGGGGGAAGATTGTAACATTTCAAAAAAATAAAATATTATTTTTGGGAATTTTTATAATTTAATATTAATTTTTAATGAATATTTTAATATTTCGGTATAATTAAATACCGATAAATGGGGAAAACTCTGGAAAAAATTATGGAAATTCTAAAATAGGGTATTTTGTGGAAATATTCCATTTTTAAGTTTTTATGGTTAAGTATATGCTATTTTAGTGTTAATTGCGATTAAAAATCGCTAATTGGATTTTTGGCTTTTGTGCAAAAATGTGCACATATCATTTTCCACACTTGTAACACTTGTTTCATTTTTTGGATTCATGGTAGCCTAGGGTTAACCATGTTTAAATGAGCATGGTGGTTTAAACCTTTTGGTTAAGCTAATTGGGTTTAATTAAGGTTTTTGGTTTTTAAAGTTTAAATTAAGGTAGGGGTTGACTAGTAGGTAGGAGAGAGAGAGAGAGAGAGAGCCATGATGGCTTGAGCAAGCAAGCATTATTAAGAGAGAGAGAGAGAGGTGGCTCTAGGGTGTGTCATGATCCATCTCATTTCAAATCTTTTGCTTTCCCCTCACATCTCTCCCTCTCACTCACATCCTTCCCTCACATCTCCCACTCTCACACTTCCCTACAACCTTAGCCACAAATACATCAGCTGCTGCAACAAAAAATACCACAACAATTCCTGCAACAGCAACAAAAGAAAGAACAGATTGCAAACAGCAGCTTCAGCCCAGAACTGTAGCACTAGAAGCTGTAGCAGCAGCACAGCTGCAGCACTTCAGCAGCACCAACACACTTCTCCTTCCTCTCTCTTCTCTCCTTCATCTTCATCCTAGGATCTTTAGAGGTATAATCCCTAAACTTGTCCCCTTTCTTGTTAACTTAAGTAATAGTTTAGTTTAGTGTTTGGTTTGTGGTTTAGTGCTAATTTTAGTGATTTTGAGTGAGACATGGCCAAGTGATGGTTTTAATTGTTAGTATAGCTTGACTTGGTGCTCTTGAGATCAGTTAACCCCAGAATTACCCCAGATTTCCAGTTAAATACCTGAAAGTTTCGACTCGGCGTAATTTAGCGATTTTGTCGACTTTGTGACCTTTCTAGAATCTGCTTTCACCCCGGGAACCCTAGAACAAAATTGACTTGGCAGTATACTGTGCAGGCACCCTGGAACCACCCCACAAAACCCTAGCCCCAACCACCATTTTCTGGCCGCCATTTAATTCCCTCTGGCCGCAATTTGCGGCCAGAGCAGGAGGAAACCATCTCGTTTTGGTTCTGTAGCCCTATTTCCAGTAGACTTGACCCTGGGTATGTGCAGTTTTGTCTGATTCGAATCAGGGTAAAATCTGGGTTGATTTTCTTGAGTTGGCGCATGATTTACGACTTGTTTTAGCATGGGTTTTGGTATTTAATGATTCGATTCTGTCGGGTGGCGTTTGGACGTCAACGACAAGTGGATATTGGCTGTGTTTACATGCGAGGCTATAGGTTTTTACCTATGGGCGTAGCGTGTACCGTTTTGGTTTTCATGTGCTTTAGCATTTGTGATATCCTTGTAGGTACCCCATATGACGTCGAGGCGTTGGAGATGCAAATGGCGACGTCGGCATCGGCACAAATAAAGCTAGGTGAGTAGATTTATATCTACGGAAAGAAGTCGGGTGGATGGCGTATAGCATCCCCGCAGTTTGTGGTGATGTATACGGATGCGTATACACACCAACAATTATTATATGTTGTTTGGGATTAATGATAATGTTTAGGATGGATATTAGTGTGTTGGATTGGTGAAATGTTACGAAACCCTAGAGTATTGGTTGCACTACACATACACACACACATACATAATTGCATACATCCTTATTTCATATGTGCTTATAGGATTCTACATAGTTATGTGTTCACATGAGTATGGGACTATGTGTTCATATACGGACTTGAGGATGATACTTGGGATTGAGATGATTCGATGATATTTGAGCTGAGATTATGATATCGGTGATATGGTAGGATTCGTACTTGAGATACGTCCTGATGTTATAGTGGATCTTGGACGACGATACCATATGAATAGTTATACATATAAAATGATCGACATGTGATTGCGTTGCGGGATATGATATGATATGCTATGACAAGATATTTATGATAGGCCGCATTGGGCGATGTATACTCCTTTGTGATGATATGTGCTGATGATACCGATTTATACGAAACTGTCGATCAATAGTCAGATCATGATTATAGTGATGATATTAGCATTGTACTAGACGTAGGTCAGTACCCGGATTATGATCTTTGATAATGAGAATACCAGATGAATGATATGACGTATGTGATATTGACCCGTACCCAGATTTGGCGATGCCGTACGACGGATTCACGTACGAGCTATATTTTTATATTTGATCCGCACTCTTGACTTTAGAATAACTGATTATAGAGATATGGTATCGGATGTGATATTATCGAGGCGGGATCACCGACTAATATATATATATATATATATATATATATATATGTATGTATCGACTCAGAGGCTAGGCGGTTTCCCTTACCTTCAGTTAGCCTGTTAGTTCAGCCCTATAGTTAGTGTAGCTATATGACTCTTATGACATTAAATGCAGTTTAGCTATCATTGTGTTTAGTATTCAGCTCCCGCTTGGGGATGCATCTTTCATCTTATATGCTTATCAGGTTTTGTACCCGTTTGGGGTCAGTTTTTACAAAGGAAACTCTGCCGAAATTTTTAGAAAAGACTTATGATTTAAAAATGCATATTTCGGCGCATGTTGCAAACTTTTTGAGTTAAAATGGTTTTACCTACACTCTACTACTTTTCTTGGTTTGGATTTCTGGGTTTTCGGCTTACTTAGAATACGTACGCCTTGAGACGTTCGTAGTTTAAGTGCCCGTCATATTCCGTACTTTTGGGACGTGACAGGATCTCACAAATGTAATTTATTATAAGGATTGAGAAAAAGTAGAATAGTTGGACCGGATGATATGTCCCTCAGAGTGGGGAACGGAGCATAGGTTGATGCTGCTGCCGTTGGTGAATATCACCTAGTATTGCCAAGTGGCAATACTATGATTTTAAACATTTGTTACTATGCACCTTCCATACTCTGCAACATCATATCAGTTTCCTTACTTGATAAATATAGATATAACTTTGTTCTAGATAGAAATATAATGAATATTTACCTTAATCAGGTATTGGTTGCAGAAGGTACGCTGTGTAATGGTATCTACGTTCTAAATCAGAACACAGTCTTCAATATACAAAACACACGCAAGAGGAAAAGTTCAGATACGGATGAAACCTACTTGTGGCATTGTAGATTTGGTCATATCGGTGAGAAAAGACTAGGTAAGTTGCATAAGGATGGCTATCTGAATTCGTTCGAATTTTCATCTTATGAAGCTTGCCAATCCTGTCTTAAAGGAAAGATGATCAAATCTCCGTTCACCGGACACGGAGAAAGAGATACAGAGATTTTGGAACTCATATGCAGTGATGTATGTAGCTTGATGTCTATATATGCAAGGGATGGGTTCTCGTATTGTTGGATATAGTGCCCTCAGAGTCAATTATTGGATCACAGGCACGTGATTGCAATGATTGAGGGAGGACCTATACCTGTAGGACAGTCTTACTCGAGATGATAGTATGCTATCTGGTTTATTTTTATCATCGTGTACCGCTTTAGGTGACCTTACGAGTCGCTATTACACGTTGATAGAGCCCCTAGGATTCTTGCTTGACTACCAGCAGTATGAGGGCGATCATATACGTGAGAGCTGGAGTCTATAAGCACATCTTTAAAAGGTCCCTAGTCGTGGGAGTTTCAAGACAGGGCATCGATTCTCCAGAGTAGACTAGTGTATACAGTCGAGACCCGGACGAGGGGCGGTGGCCGGTCTCACAAGCCACTGGTGTCAGTTGGTTCACCTAAGATGTATACAGGTGCTCATTGGGTTATGAGTACACCGGACAGGACTCGCCGGGAACCTGCTAGTTGGTATTATACCTGACGTCAGATAGCAGTTCCCTGGTGACATGTGTACAGGTTAGTTCATCGACCTGAGATCGTCATTTGTCTCGTGTGAGTTCCCACTGTGCTTTGATTACTACCCTACCACGGCTCAAAGGAGTCGTGCAAACAGGTTTTAGTTGGGTACAGTCCCGAGCCACATGGAGGCAGTGAGCGGATCTGCAGGGGTTCGTCTCTCCCGGTATTGGGGGTGAGGTCGCGCTGTGTCTAGGAGAGCCAGTACATGAAAAGTCCTTGGCCAAGGCAGGAGATTTGCTGGTAGGTATTCCAGTAGTATCTCAGGTTGTTCTGGGCTACACTCCGACACGACTTGTACCGCTATTGGGGGTTTGACTTTTACCAACCCTCTAGGCCCGCCATGCGATGCTCATAGACGAACGGACCGGACTGTATGGATATTGTCACTGACAGGCTCAGTAGGGTGTCAGGATGAGTTCGCTCATCGACGTCCCTTTTGGTCAATAGCTGGTGGCCCGTCACGTATGGCTAATACCTCTGACGTGCTAGTGGTTAAATCCACAGCCATAGTATTGACGAGTCTTTAGAGTCCACCACACACACAGTTACTCAGGTTTCGGGCGAAACGCTGTAGAGGCCGTATGGAGATATGGCAGGGTTCGATCAGATACGTGCGGTATTGCACGGATCGTGATCGGACGGATTTTACTAGCCGGCTTTGGCTTAAGCCGGATCCTAGTATTGGATAGTGTAGATTTTGTCTCTTTGCATTTGTGTTCAGTGAGAATACAAATGCGGGGATGTATTTGCAGTAGTGGGGTTTTCCTGTAATTTATTATGGGATCAGTTTTCTGTTGTTGGCAGTTTGCATTCCGTTCCGGCCGGTTTTCCTTTGTTCCTTCACGGCTGGACTTTTCGATGGAGGGGGTAATTTGCAATTGTGCAAATTACTTATTATGGAGGGTGTTTCTTGCATATGTGTGGCTTCATGATTGTTTATTCATCATGAGATTCTTTTCTTGTCCATTCTTTGCTTTCATGTGATGGTTTTGTGATTTGATGAGATGAGAAGTGGGTGTGACTTTATTCTTGCATTATCTTTTCTTTTCTCCATGGATTATTTAATTCCATTATCTCCACCATGGAAAAGGGGGGTCGGCCACACTAAGGGGAAGAGAGAGGTTCATTTCATGTGTGGCATTTTCTCATCTCTTTTTCTTTGCAAAAATTGTGAGCACCATATTCCTCCATAGTTCTTTCTCTCATTACCTCCATCAATGGCAACCTCATAAAACCTCAAAGAGACAACGACCCACTACACTATATCTACAGCATATCTTGGACGCGTCGGCTAGCCAACTTCACGCCCGAGTTGCCTCAGTATGGAGGTGGGAGCCCGTAAACGAACCCGGCTACGTGGTGCCTTTCCGATGAGGAGGTGATGAACGGAGTTTCCGCGGGAGATCGGAGTGGAGACGAAGTCCGAAGGACATGGATCGCTTGGTATACTTCTCTACTCTTATTTTAGTTTGCTAGTAGCTAGGTTAATGGCCCGATCCGGGTTAAAAGTGCGCGGTGGTGCCGGTTTGCTAGTTTGCAAAGTTTTTGTTTCCGCGTTTCCGGCGTCGGATCGACGGCCAGGGCGCCGCCGTGGACTTACATTGGTATCAGAGCCACGCCATTAACCATGCCTAGCTTGCTCTAATATGTTTAGAACTCGATCGAACAAAAATCCCCAAAAACCGTATTTTCAGTGCATGTGTTTTCTGTCGAAATTTTTTCTGCTCTAAAAATTTTTCAGGTTGTTGCAGAATACTGTGCATGGAAATATAAGCAATCTGTGAAAATTTGGTCGCGAGATCTCACCATTACACTGCGGAACCATGGCCAAACCCATGCTTAGGCCGCGGTTCCGCCGCGCTTTTGATTGATCACTTGACCAAAATTTTGCAGATTGCTTTTGAGTTGGAAATAGGGGTTTTGGGATATTATTTTTGGGCCCAAAATTTTCTGTAAGTGCTACAGTACTGCTTGGGGCCCACTTGATAAAATTTGTTCGATCGGATATTTTAAACATGCTAGTTCACAGTATTTACATTATATCTGCGACTGTGAATGTCATTCGATCGGTAAATCCTGTCTAATTGCTATAGCCCTTTTAGACAGATTTGCGAACGTGACATTCACGTTGATGTTCTGTGTTGTGCTGTGATGTTGCGGATTGGTCGTGGGGGATAGCCTGGTTGCAATAGTAGTACAGTTTTGTTTTATATGTACATTTGATATTTCGGGGCGAGCGTCCGACATGTGGACTGCCGTCACTGCCTGTTTGTATTATTCTTTTGGGGCACGACCGGGTCGAGGTCGATGTACCCGTTGTATGTATATTTTACTTTCTGTACTAGGATTTCCCCGCGGAGGGGTGCACGGGTAGCCGGATTCTAGAGGACAACGGGCCCGCATCTCATAGCATTGAGACGGAGGGGGCTTTACTCTAGAATTGGAGAGCTATTCGCCGCACTCGTAGGGGGTACAGGTTGACCCAGGAGGGGTGCCCAAGTTACCGGATTCCGTGAAGTGCTGGGTGGTCCATTCACGTTGCTGAAGGGGGCTGCCTCGCTTCAGGTTTTGGCGGGTAACTTGCCGTGCCCGTAGGGGTCTAGGATTTCATTGCACAGGCTATCCACATGACCAGGGGAACGTCGGGTTTCAGTAGCGGCTCTATGAAACCCAGGGATCCCAGATATCTGTATTGTTCTGTGATGCTGGTTACATTTCTGTGATGCTGCAATTTTTATCAGGCCTTGAGCGAATATTATATATTTATATATATACTAGTAGATGTTATATATGTTTTGCATCCGCGCTAGTCCAGTCCCCGCTCTGTCGTTAGTTAGCTAACCTAACGGGTGATGACAGGACCCAGTGGCGAATGCGGATGGCATATACGTACGTCATTATTTTCGTTCTTTATTGGTGTGATCAATTGATGGGATTGCGTTGATTCGGATCAATGTAAGATAAACAAACCTATTCTGATGTTGTCGGAACATTTTTCAAAAAGCTGTTATTGCAAGGGCGTTCTCTTTTGTTTTGCATAGTGGTATTCAGTTGGAATATCCTGTTCCTCAGTCAATGAGGCAAGGGCCGAGATCCCTTCACCGGGAGTGACCCCTTGGACAGAAGTTTGCGTCAGGGAAATAACTTCACTATAGCCGATTACTTTTGCTTTGCATCGTGGTATTCAGTTGGAATATCCTGCACCTCATTCTACGGGGAAAGAGCCGAGATCCCTTCTCCGGGAGTGACCTCTTTAGCAAAGGTTTTCGTCGCTATATTTTTAAAAGCTATCCGTTCCTTCAACGATATCAAGTTCATTGCGTTAAAGGTTTTCGCCAGAAACCATTCGTAGCCCTCCATCATTTCAGTTAAATATTCGGTAGTATTCAAGCTATGTATTTTGACCTCATGCCAATGCATAGTGATTGGTAGCTGCCGGATATTTATCTGTTGCATAGATAGAATGCGTTGGTTTGGGACAGTCGTACTACTATTTTGGCCTACGTCAAGGATATGTACGGGTGGGTTCAAATTAACCTGGATAATGATGGGTAGAACTTGACATGTGACTTATGATATTTTGACCTCACGCCAAGGTCATAAGAGCATGGGGCAAAAATCACATCGGGAGTTTCTAAAGAAACTGAAACTTGCCAGATATGTGCATACCTTCTGGAGTGTGATAACGTGAGCGGATTCCGTCACATTATCATGCGATGATAGTTGGATCCCGATTCCCACTGATGAGTTGGTTTACTCCTCGGATGATCCCGGCTAATTCTTCTTTCAGGTTTGGGGAAGAATTTGACGTTACAGTGGGAGGTTTCCAGATTAGATAAAGTGATAACCATTCTGATCTAGGTTAGAGTGCACGCTGAGTGTTTCTTTTCTCTCTCTCTTTGGCAGCGACCATTGACCCGACCCTAGACTATGACTCAGTGACCAAGTTGACCGAACTTTCTTAACACTGGCTTTTGGATTGTCAGAATTGCAGACCTCATTGCCACTCCTACTTTTACCCTTTTCTCCGGGACACCCCGTATTACTACGAACGTCCACTTCCATTGGACAAAATCATCATATGGTTATATACGAACTCGAAGGAATTCGAGGATGGTTTCTGGTTCTGGAGAAAACGAATAGGACTATTCGGTTGTCTTTTCCTTTTACCTTCTTTCAGGTTGCGAGTACTCCTTGGTTTAGGAGATAGTACACCTATTACGCAAATTGGATAAGTCTTCTTCCAAACCATAGGCTGGTGCCGAACGGTAGGGAATGAAGAAAACCAATTAGCCTAAACGGTGTGTAGAAGGTATTAAGTTAAGACAAAGAAAGGGATTAGTAAGAGGGCAAAGTAAATTGCGACTTCTATTCATGACCAAACCAAGTATTTCTTCGCCAATCCTAAATCACCTTTGTATTTCTCCAGGACACTCCGTATCACTACGAAGATCCCAAGTTTATTGGATAATCCATCGTATGGTTATATACGAACTCGAAAGGAACTTGTTCCAGTTCGGGGATGGATCCTGGTTCAAGAGAAATAGGAATAAGGTTTATTCGGTTGTCTTTTATCTTCACCTTCTCTCGCATTGCGAGTGCTCCTAGGATTAGGACAGTACATCCATTATTCTTATTGGATAGTCTTCCTCCAAACCATAGGCTGGTGCCGAACGGTAGGGAAGGAAGAAAACCATTTGGCCTAAAGGGGTATACAGAAGGTAATGACTAAAGACATATAAAGGGATTTGGAGAAGTGACAAAGAATTATACGATTACAGTTGTGAATCTGGATAATGGAAGAGGCATTACTAGGAATACCCGGATACCCCATCGAAACATTTCAATGTTTCAGTTTCACTGTGTGCTGTTAAAAGAAAACTGATTTCCCAATCAGACACTTGCTCCAGGGTATGTATTTACCAGGTATGATTCTCACATCTGTATGGTTTTACAGATGATGAGTGGGAGTAAGTTATTGGGAATTAGGTGATCATCCTCATTATGTCGGAATTCGTTGTAATTGGTGATATTTGAGGAAGTCACCTGGGTTGTTTGCCGGTCGGCAAATATTTGGTTTTGAATATCCGTTGTTATGCACCAATTTCAAATTAATATATCTGTACGTCTATTTTTATAGAGTGAGATATATCTTTTTAAAATTATGTCTATGATATTTACCTATATCAGTGGATTGTTAGGTAAGGAGCATTGAACAGCGGTGTAATTCTTCTTAACCATAAGTACAGTTTTCAACCTATGACACACAGTGAATGAGTCATTTGACTCAAGGGACTTATACAGAGTATTGTATGTTGTCCAGTGTCCATTAGGGCAGAGGGGTAGGTCCTCATACTATATTCTGTTTACTTGTGACTTCTCTAGTTCTTAGACATGTGTTTCGTAGAAACACAGGGTCTGAGTTTTGAGAAGTTATAGGTATATGAGTAAAGTAGAGAACCGGGTATTGCAAGTATCGGGATTCTTCAAGCTGATCGAAGATGTAGATACTTGTGTATGGTATTCAGTTGATAGTAATGTTTAAGAGAACTTGCTTCTCTTTCAGGTTACTCATAATTGGAAGCATTCCTAAGTTGAGTAACGCTGATCGGCCTCTCTCCATTCAATTGACATACACTGGAGACAGCTGCATGATTTGAATCTGGTTCAATTAAATCAGTGCCTCTGTTCCTGTATGGGATATAGAACAGTTCATATCTTGACATTGTTAAGATACAGGGAGTTGTCCAGCTTATGCTTAAAACCAGACTCTGGATGACTCAAGGCACGTTTCTGTAATGGCTGTTTGTGGGTTGACCCGGGCTATGACGAGGGTTGGCTTTCTACCATCTGGAAGATCAATAGTGATATTGTTCTAGACTCGCCACAGTTTTAACAAAAATGGATTTTTTCAGAAAACAGTAGTGGGAGTATGGTAGAACTGGAAGTGATTCCAGAACCGCAAACGATTACTGAAGATTTGATAAAGAACCTAAAGATTCAATCTGGTTTGACATTCCATTGGCCACTCCGCAGATAAAGTGGGTAACCTCAGGCACCCGAGAGGTACTTCGGTATGCTCAAGGATGGTGGCAGGGAGGTTCTTGTTTACCCAGACTTGCCATTGCTGTTGTTCCAGACTATGAGACCCGGCAGGAGGATGAGTATAGCGTCGTTCTAAACTAGCTTTAGAAGTGCACGTGTATATGACTCTGCCAGAGGGTTGTCGTGGTCAGTGGGAGCAGCGGAAGCATTGGTAGACAGTTGGCTTATGTCTATTTATAGACTAAAGCAGATATAACGGAGATAGATCATCTGTTTCTGACGTGAAGGTCATAGGTTTGACTTCATCAGAATAGGGGATGGATCTGTTAAGAAGGTAGTAGGGTGTGATGTCTTGGTATTTGGATGACATACACAGAGTAGGAAGTGATATTCCTATACTACGGTCGGTTATACTTTGGTCGTCACACAGTGGTTTCTCCACATAGGACTTGGATATTATATCTGACATTCTGGTTACTGGATCTATGGTATTAGATCTAGATTTGGGTGGTTTCCCAATCTGGGTACTTAGACAGCATTCTATGAGTATATAGAATGGACGACTCCTGGAATGGTAGTATACCTACAGGTGATGGAGTCATCCTCTCTAAAGGTGTCTTACAGACTAAAGGGGAGAGGGATGCACATGATTGGCAGATCACTTGCTTAGGCAATTGAGTTGATCATGAGATATCAAGTACCACACCAGATGTTGTTCTTGCAGTAGATGCAATAAGTTGATATTGATCCAATCCTGGGGAAACAGTCGGAAGCAGTTTTAGAACATAAGTGGATGTTCTAGGGATATGATAACGACATTCTCCTTCGGGAGACAGTTATCATTCCAGGCTTCCAAGGTGACCTGGATGGCAGAGTGGCTGTCAGAGTTTTAGAACATAAGTGGCAGTATTTTGGACAGGTGGTCCAGGTGGATACTGAGGGAAGGCATGGCGCAGGATACTGATTAATTTCAGTTGACGATACAGTCTAAGAAGTTTGGATTTGGAGTTCATTTATGAGCTAAGTCCCATCAGACATCCAGACATATTCTAAGACAGTTATTGCTCATTTCAGGAGATGGCTTTCTCCGCGAACATGAGATAAAGAGAGACATAGAAAGAAACATCAAAGCGGATCCACTCACTGAGGCTATTCCTCGAACGCAATAGTTTCGCAAACGAGCTTTGTGAGACTGACTAGTAGAGGAGTTGGGTGTTCGGTATCACACGGGCTGTGAGTATGCGACATCACAATAATTAGCCTTGAGTGCAAGTGGGAGATTGTTGGATATAGTGCCCTCAGAGTCAATTATTGGATCACAGGCACGTGATTGCAATGATTGAGGGAGGACCTATACCGGTAGGACAGTCTTACTCGAGATGATAGTATGCTATCTGGTTTATCTTTATCATCGTGTACTGCTTTAGGTGACCTTACGAGTCGCTATTACACGTTGATAGAGCCCCTAGGATTCTTGCTTGACTACCAGCAGTATGAGGGCGATCATATACGTGAGAGCTGGAGTCTATAAGCACATCCTTAAAAGGTCCCTAGTCGTGGGAGTTTCGAGACAGGGCATTTATTCTCCAGAGTAGACTAGTGTATACAGTCGAGACCCCGACGAGGGGCGGTGGCTGGTCTCACAAGCCACTGGTCTCAGTTGGTTCACCTAAGATGTATACAGGTGCTCATTGGGTTATGAGTACACCGGACAGGACTCGCCGGGAACCTGCTAGTTGGTATTATACCTGACGTCAGATAGCAGTTCCCCGGTGACATGTGTACAGGTTAGTTCATCGACCTGAGATCGTCATTTGTCTCGTGTGAGTTCCCACTGTGCTTTGATTACTACCCTACCATGGCTCAAAGGAGTCGTGCAAACAGGTTTTAGTTGGGTACAGTCCCGAGCCACATAGAGGCAGTGAGCGGATCTGCAGGGGTTCATCTCTCCCGGTATTGGGGGTGAGGTCGCGCTGTGTCTAGGAGAGCCAGTACATGAAAAGTCCTTGGCCAAGGCAGGAGATTTGCTGGTAGGTATTCCAGTAGTATCTCAGGTTGTTCTGGGCTACACTCCGACACGACTTGTACCGCTATTAGGGGTCTGACTTTTACCAACCCCCTAGGCCCGCCATGCGATGCTCATAGACGAACGGACCGGACTGTACGGATATTGTCACTGACAGGCTCAGTAGGGTGTCAGGATGAGTTCGCTCATCGACGTCCCTTTTGGTCAATAGCTGGTGGCCCGTCATGTATGGCTAATACCTCTGACGTGCTAGTGGTTAAATCCACAGCCATAGTATTGATGAGTCTTTAGAGTCTACCACACATAGTTACTCAGGTTTCGGGCGAAACGCTGTAGAGGCCGTATGGAGATATGGCAGGGTTCGATCAGTTACGTGCGGTATTGCACGGATCGTGATCGGACGGATTTTACTAGCCGGTTTTGGCTTAAGCCGGATCCTAGTATTGGATAGTGTAGATTTTGTATCTTTGCATTTGTGTTCAGTGAGAATACAAATGCGGGCATGTATTTGCAGTAGTGGGGTTTTCCTGTAATTTATTACGGGATCAGTTTTCTGTAGTTGCCAGTTTGCATTCCGTTCCGGCCGGTTTTCCTTTGTTTCTTCACGGCCGGACTTTTCGATGGAGGGGTAATTTGCAATTGTGCAAATTACTTATTGTGGAGGGTGTTTCTTGCATATGTGTGGCTTCATGATTGTTTATTTATCATGAGATTCTTTTCTTGTCCATTCTTTGCTTTCATGTGATGGTTTTGTGATTTGATGAGATGAGAAGTGGGTGTGACTTTATTCTTGCATTATCTTTTCTTTTCTCCATGGATTATTTGATTCCATTATCTCCACCATGGAAAAGGGGGGCCGGCCACACTATGGGGAAGAGAGAGGTTCATTTCATGTGTGGCATTTTCTCATC
This sequence comes from Agapanthus africanus, assembly GCA_030015575.1. Classification (NCBI taxonomy): domain Eukaryota; kingdom Viridiplantae; phylum Streptophyta; class Magnoliopsida; order Asparagales; family Amaryllidaceae; genus Agapanthus; species Agapanthus africanus. Next base: position 54,150,422 of record CM057347.1, read on the forward strand.
TCTTTTTCTTTGCAAAAATTGTGAGCACCATATTCCTCCATAGTTCTTTCTCTCATTACCTCCATCAATGGCAACCTCATAAAACCTTAAAGAGACAACGACCCACTACACTATATCTACAGCATATCTTGGACGCGTCGGCCAGCCAACTTCACGCCCGAGTTGCCTCGATATAGAGGTGGGAGCCCGTAAACGAACCCGGCTACGTGGTGCCTTTCCGACGAGGAGGTGTTGAACGGAGTTTCCGCGGGAGATCGGAGTCGAGACGAAGACCGAAGGACACGGATCGCTTGGTATACTTCTCTACTCTTATTTTAGTTTGCTAGTAGCTAGGTTAATCGCCCGATCCAGGTTAAAAGTGCGCGGTGGTGCCGGTTTAATAGTTTGCAAAGTTTTTGTTTCCGCATTTCCGACGTCGGATCGACGGCCGGGGCGCCGCCGCGGACTTACACGTACTTCATTACATTCACTTACGATTTCTTTAGGTTCAGATATGTGTACCTTTCGAAACAGAAATCTTAAGATTTTGAGAAATTCAAAGAATATAAGAGCGAAGTAGAGAATCAAACAAGAAAAAGTATTAAAATCCTTCGATCTGATCAAGGAGGGGTGTGCTTAAGTACGGAATTTGGTGATTTTCTAAAAGAGAATGGTATTCTCTCTCAGCTTACTCCTCCGTATACACCATAGCAAAATAGTGTATCGGAACGGAGGAACCGTACCTTATTGGACATGGTTCGCTCCATGATGAGTAGTGCTGATATGTCTCTTTCATTTTGGGGACATGCACTTCAGATAGCGGGATACTTATTGAATCAGGTTCCATCCAAATCTATGCCTAAGACTCCATATGAAATATGGAGTGGTAAGAAACCATGTCTTAAATTTATTAAGATATGGGGTTGTCTGGCTTATGTTTAAAAGAAAAATCCGAATAAACTAGAGGTACAATCAGTTCCTTGTAAGTTTGTGGGATATCCTAAGAATTCGCTAGGATATCTGTTCTGCCACACTGAGAAACAGAAGGAGTTTGTGTCTTGCCACGCCACCTTTTTGGAAAGGGAATTTCTTGCAAAAGTAATTGGTGGGAGCACGGTAGAACTGGAAGAAATTCCAGAAGCACAAACTGTAACTGAAGATTTGGTAGAACCAGAGGATTCAATAATACCGGACGAACCTCAGCCACTCCGCAGATCTAGTAATATTTCTCGTCCGCCCGAGAGATACTATGGTTTTCTCATAGATGAGGATCAAGAGGATTGTATCTTGGAAGAAGATGATCCTACTAGTTATAAGCATGCCATTAACAGTAGGGTCTTTGTAAAATGGCTTGATGTTATGAAATCCGAAATGGAGTCCATGTACACCAATAAAGTTTGGAATTTGGATGTTGCTCCTTCTGAGGTAAAACCCGTTGGATGCAAATGGATCTTCAAAAAGAAGCTTGGTGCAGATGGACAGGTGGAAACCTATAAGGCTAGACTTGTTGCAAAAGGTTTTTGTCAAAGACCAGGAGTGGACTATGATGAAACCTTTTCTCCAATGGCTATGCTAAAATCCATTCGGATCCTACTTGCCATTGCTACCTACCATGACTATGATATCTGGCAGATGGATTTTAAAACGGATTTTCTAAATGGAAGTTTAGAAGAGTGGGTTTATATGGATCAGCAGGAGGGATTTGTAGATAGTAGGAGCAGCAGGAAAGTGTGCAAGTTGCTTAAATCCATTTATGGATTAAAGCAAGTATCGCGGAGCTGGAACATCTGTCTTGATGAGACAGTCAAAGAATTTGACTTCATAAAAAATGAAGATGAGTCATGTATCTACAAGAAAATTGTAGGGAGAACTGTTGTATTTCTCGTCTTGTACGTGGATGACATTCTCTTGATAGGGAATAACATTCCTATGCTGTAATCGGTCAAGCTGTTCTTGTAACAAAAGTTCTTCATGAAGGACCTGGGTGATGCCTCATACATTCTGGGGATTAAGATCTATAGAGATAGATCCAAGAAATTGTTGGGACTTTCACAGTCCAGGTACATAGAGACTATACTAAAAAGATTTAGTTTGGAGGATTCCAAGCGTGGTAGTATACCCGCCTTGCATAGAATCACACTCTCCAAGGAGATATCTCCTAAGACTGATGAGGAGAGGATTCACATGAGCACTATACCCTACGCATCGGTGGTAGGATCTATAATGTATGCGATACTGTGTGCCATACCAGATGTAACATACGCACTTAGCATGGTGAGCCTGTATCAGTCGAACCCGGGTGAGAATCATTGGACAGCTGTGAAGAACATTCTCAAGTACCTGAGAAGGACTAAGGAGATATTCTTAGTATACGGTAATGGAGACCTTAAGGTCGAGTATTTTACCGACTCAACCTTCCAGAGTGACAAGGATGACAACAAGTCGGTCTCGGGCTTTGTGTTTACCCTCAATGGAGGGGTGGTGTGTTGGAAGAGCTCCAAACAGGATACCGTCGCAAACTCGATGATAGAGACTGAATACATTGCTGCAAATGATACCGCAAAAAAAGCGGTCTGGATGAAGAAGTTCATTACTGAACTTGAGGTAGTTCCGTCCATTATTGATCTGATATCTTTGTATTGCGATAATAATGGGGCTATTGCTTTAGCGAAGGAACCGCGGTCCCATCAGAATTCTAGACACATCTTAAGGTGTTATCACCTGATCAGGGAGATCGAGGTCCGGAAAGTAGATATGAAAGACAACATGGCGGATCCATTTACCAAGGCCCTCCCTCAAGCGCAGTTTGAGCGAATTTTTGAGATGCTGGGTATGCGGTACGCTAACAACTGGCTTTAGAGCAGACGTTGGGTATTCGGTACGCCAATTACAGGACTTAGTGCAAGTGGGAGATTGTTGGATATGTATGCCCAAGATGCATGTATTGTATACGATACTAGGGATATGTATGTACATGACAATCTTGCTCAATGGTATATAGTATATTATTTGAGTTGTCTTTATCATGGTATGCATATTTCTTTCTATTGATGCTTTATATTTGTTGCACATATTGATAAAGACTCGATACAGTGGTATACTATTATGGTTTGACTTTGTCTTAACATGTGGATATGTTATACTCGATATATTATATGGAGGTTACATGTTGATAAAGCCCATTGGATTTTTCTTGTCTACCAGTGTTATGATGGCGACCATACTTGGAGAAGCTGGGTAGTCCATAAGCACATCCTTAAAGGTCCTAAGTCGCAGGAGTATCGAGATCTGGCATCGATAATCCAGAGTAGACTTGTGTATACATTTCTAGACCCTGACGAGGGGCGGTAGTTGGTCCTACAACTATAAGTGTGATCATCTAAGATTGTATACAGGTACTCACTGAGGGTGAGTACACTAGACGGACTCGCTGAGAACCTCTAGATAGTATTATACCTATCGTTAGATAGCGGTTCTCAGGTGACATGAGTACATGTTAGTCTTAGGACCTGAGGTCATCATTTGTCTCGTGTGAGTTCCCACTGTGCTTTGATCACTACCCTACCACGGCTCTACTGAATCATGTAAACAGGTTTTGGTTCGGTGCAGTCCCGAGCCACATGGAGGCAGTAAGTGATTGTTAGGGATTCATCTCTCCCGGTATTGGGAGTCGATATCGCACTGTGTCCGGTTGGATAGAACCATAAGACCTTGGCCAAGGCAGTTGTGAACTATTGGTGGTTAGATCAGTAGTTTCTCGAATTTTCTTGAACCAAATCGACATGACTTATCAGGTCAGTAGGGGTCTAACGTTTACCACCCTTAGACCCGGTATGCGATACTCTTAGACGAAGAGATTGTACTATACGAAAATTGTCACGGCTAAGCTCAGTAGGATTCCAGATGAGCTTGCTCTTCAGGCTTCTTTTCGACAGGTACCTGAGTATCCGTTACGTACAACTAGTGCCGCTGACGTGCTTGCAGTTAAACCCACTGCTAGCGTACTGTCTAGTCTTTAGAGTCCCACACAGAGGGTTTCTTTGATTCAGGCAAAACGATGTGGTGGCTATATGTTTATACGTGCAGGGTTTCGATCGAATGATTATACTAGACGGCTTAGGATTAAGCCGGATTATTAAATCAGGTATTGATTTAATAATTTACGTGTATATATTTCAACATGTATATTCTAGTGTCCAGATTTTCTATCGGGCCATTGGTAATACTGGCGGGCTCAGGATTAAGCCGGTTCATTAAATCAGATATTGATTTAATGCTAGTATTATTTTAGTGGTATTATTCTATCTCTTGGGTATTCGTATTTTGTTACGAATATGGGTATGTATATACAGTAGAAAGTATTTTGTATTTATACAAAATACCATCTAGAAGATGACACCTCATTTTGCATATATCTATTTATGGAAAATAGATAATGAGGTAGAGGAATGGAGATATTTGAGGCATGGGATGAAATATGGCTAATTATTTTGTTTATTCATTTGCTCTCACTATTCAAGCATGGTTGCATTTTTCTATGAAAAAATAATGCATGCTTGATTTTTGGTAAAAGACTTAGCCATTCTTCACTTGCTTATTCTTGACCTGCTTTCTTTCTCTCTTCCTCTTGGGTTCTTCTTCATCTCCAAAACCCTACCATTCTCATGTGATGAGAGGCAAGGGTTTTGAGGTAGAAAATTATTACTAAACATCATCACATCAATTAATCAAGTTAGTTAGCAAACTAGTTTGCAAAGTTTACTTCTGTAATGACTCTGTTTATAATGTACAAAATTTGTTTAAAAGTCAATGTACAAATGGAGTATTTGCAAACCTCTGTAAGCTATAAGTATTTGATTTGTTTAAGAACAGCAAGAAACAACATGTAGCTCATTGGTAAAACCTTGCATTGCTGTAACATAGCCCTTGTGTTCGAATCCCCTCAGCCACATATTATTTTTGCCGATTTTTCTTTTAAACTTTTTAGAAGCCCAAAAGTTTACACGTGCAATACATATAAAAATGAAAAGTTACAGTAAACAAACATGTGCAAATGGGTATTTAGACAGATTAGGACACGTGGCATCGATCCAGAGACCCAACCCTCCAAACTGGCCGGTGAGATTTCATTTTAGGCCGGCGCCGCCGGGTGGAACTGTGGGAAATGCCTCCAAAATTTGAACCCTAACTCCTTGGACTCCCTCCACTACTCCTCTACTGTTTGATTTTTCTATGAATTTACAGAGAGATTAAATTCACATCTTTAATCCATTTTAATGCATTTTTTAATTTCCACTTCACTCACAAAACCCTAATTCTATCCTATAAATACCACCCTACACCATAGCCCTCCTCATTCAGAAATCCTTTGCCAAAACTCTCTAAATTTTTCAAGTCCAAGAAGTTGTACAAGTGGAGTTAGCTCAAGATCAAGTTCCGGTGACGACTCGGGACAAATCCGGCGACCCCGCGACTCCATGACGCTTGCAAACCCATCCTCTACCTCCCCTCTCTCTTCTCAATCTGTAAAACCCTACCTTTTCTTCTCTCTTCTCTATTAAACAAGTCTCTTTTCAAATGATCTCGGTAAGTGGAGTTAACCGACTTTTGAAACCTAATTTCTTTAAAATGACAAATTTTCTTAGGAAACTCATAACCAAATTAATAAACCATGCTTATTAACCATTAACTAAAAATTAGAAACCAATTTCACTATAAAACTCCATGTAAAACCATGTTTATTGCACTTTTACGGTTTAATACCACATACTTACTTTCGACATATTTTATCATGTTTACTTGTATTACCTTTAAAAAATTCACGAGGTAATGACCTACCTCATCACAACAATCATCATGACATAGCACGATGGCTTTGGAACAATATTTTGTGGGATAATACAATTTTACATTAAAATACCTTTAATTCTCAAAAACCGTATTCTTTAAATTGTTTTAAATAATTCCTTGCCAATAAGCCTCAACAACCCATTTTGGGGAACCCGATCGGGATGGTGCGGGTTATCGCATGTCCTCGGGACTAATAGAGCGAGATGCAGACTTCCTAACGGAGCATCCGATCTCGATAGAATTTTTAATACAATTTTTAAGAATAATGTGATTTTATATTTAATAAATAAATTTATTTTTAATAATTATATATAAATATAATCAAAATATCTACTTTAAATATATACATAGATATAATCCATGTTTTCTAAACAAAAAGGAAAAGAATCACATATTTTATGAAAATACCATCACAAATCCATACAATTCCAATTTACATCAAAATACCATATACTATTCATTCTAGGTTTTTATTCACTAGAATATCTCATCTTATAAAAGTTACATCTATGGAAATCCTAAAGACGATAAATAAATACTTGAGATTTATTTTGAAAATATATCAAACTATTTTTCATAAAACCCCCTCAAGTTATATCAATTTACAATAAGGACCCTAGTAAATATTGGTTTAAACGGGACCAATTCTCTTGACTCTCAGGGATCCAGAGAAAGTGAGTGCTTGCTTATTTAAGGTAGACAACTAAAAACGGGGTTGTTAATACGGTAATTGTCTTGGAAAAAGACATAAATTCTGCCATCCATATGCAGCAGTTACCGATAACTCCAAAATCTAAATCAGGACTTCAATTCTGTTTAAAGAGTCTGATCCAATCTGAGCCTCAATCAAACCAGAATACAATCCATTCTTGAATACAATTCAAGTATAACTCCAATACAACATGAATACATTTATACCAGAATTCAATCTATATCAACATGAATTGATTGACCGAACCATGGATATACATTGACTTGTTCACATGACTATCCATTTACATCCTTTCCGTTTATATGAACTAATGATATTATGGTTTCGGCAAGTCTTACATCTATTAAACAAAATAATACAAATCAATACAAAATACATTACGGGGTTTTAAAGGGGTAGACTGATACGGAATGTGTTAGAAGTGGTACGAGACGGTCACTTTAATACACCTAACCTAAATATCCGTTGCTGTTGTTCCGTGGCTTAACGGTTCCTTGTTCTCCGTATACCATAGTCCACGGGGTAAGTTGGACTCCTCTCGTATACACTGGTATATTCTGTATCAAGCTACAAACAACTGCGTTAACATATCAATCAAACATTATTCAGTTATATTCTTTTTATCAGTCTATTCTATTTCTACCTTCTATGGGACTTACCGAGCGATTGTTCGCCGATGACATTCCTTTCTCTTCTTTCTTTGGAATGTTGTCAGGTGGATCCGATTCTCTAGAGATAGAGCCCAGTTCAGACGATTTGGATCAATTTACAGAAGATCCAGAGCTCTAGACTCTTATATATACTTTACTTTCAGTTCATGCCATTGTTTAGGCATTGCTTTCCATTCTTGTATTTACATATTTCAGTTATATTGTAAAGAAATGTTTAATATATAAAAGTTGCTGTTCAATTACATCTTTGTCATTTCTTGTGTACATTTATTATATTGCTTATTTACTCTTAGTACTTCTGAGTAAATACGTAGCAGGCCTCGTCGCGTCCCCTTGTCCGTACATTTGAGTAAATACGTAGCAGGCCTCGTCGCGTCCCCTTGTCCGTACACCAGGAAGCGAGGCATGACAGGTTTTGTTGGTGCCCATGCAGGTCAATTCTGCGTGGAAACCTACATAAACATGCAGGGTCAGTTCTGCATGGAAACCTAAGCAATATATATCACAAAAATCAGCAACTAAAACATTCTTTACATTTCATATTCTTTTGAATCTATCCTAACTCTATTTTTCTTTCAAGGTTATGGATTCCCCAAAAAATACATGTACCAACGTGAACAACAACACCACACCACCACCTCTTCCACTTATGCCTACCGTTGCAGTTCCGATTAACGAGCAGACGGTACTGCTCGAGGCAATTAAGAGCCTCCTGGAGGGACAGCAGCAGAATACTGCCATCCTCCTAAGCCGTCCAGAAGCGGAAGCATCCGGGGTGCAGTAACTTTGGGTACTGCATCCTAAAAAATTTTCTGGGAAAGAAAGCCCTTCGGAAGCTGAAGAATGGGTTCAGAGTATCGAAGACGATCTGGCAGCAGCACAAGCGCTAGAGATTGCTTGGATAAGAGTTGCGAAACTGCAACTTACCAACAACGCTCGAGTATGGAAGGCGGAAGAAAGCCGTCTTGCCCAGCCGATCGAATGGAAGACTTTTCACGACATGTTAGATGTGAAGTATTTTCCAGAGACTGCCTGATTTGGCAGGGAGTAACAATTCATCCATTTACAACAAGGTTTAATGTGGAACAAATCAATGGACGGGTATGATGTTGAGTTCACTATGTTGAATATGTAAGATATGTCTCAATGTTCGATTTTCAGATATCACATACTACACAGCTAACACAAGACCATAACAGGTTCGCGGCGCACCTCATTCCGACTGCTGAGATCAGGACCAGACGATTTCAGCAGGGGTTAGACCCGGAGATCCATGCTGCTCTAGCTACAGGGGGAATTCCCAACCCATGACCTGGCTCTGAAAGCTGCCCGCTGATATGAGCCAGTAATGAAGAAGAACGGCAAAGCTCAATCTGCCGGTGTGAAGTGCCCTGCCACCCAGATGGCAAGAGGAGTCTCTTCCAGGCCACCTTTTATACCCAGGAGACCGGGAGTACCATTCAACCGGCCTAGTCCAGACTTTTGCACCTACTGTAGGAGGGATGGACACCCGGCGAAGAATTGTAGGTGTGCTAATCGCCTTTGCTTAGTCCGTGGATCACCCACACATGATATTGGGTCTTGTCCTCATAGACTCAATCCAAATCCTGCACCCAGACCAGCAATCACCTATCAGCAGCGGCCAGCTATCCAGGCACCTGCACCACGTCTTGCTCTCCCTAGTCCACTCCCTCCTTGTCAGTTCCATCAAGCACAAATGAACTTACTACAGGGACAGAGGAACGGACAGAGGAATGCTCCTCCAGCAAGGAGGATTGTACCGAGGCGACAGGCTTTCACAATGATTGTGGAAGAAGCTGAAGCCACTGGCCAAGTCATTACTGGTAACCTTCCAAACTTTCAAATCTGTTCAATACTTGTTTATATCTATATATCTTTTACTATACCAAAACCTATCCCACATAACATAGGTACGATCTTAGTAGCCTCACTTCCTGCACTAGCACTCTTCGATACTGGAGCATCACATTGCTTTATGTCACAACGGTTCTTCCAAACTCATGCGATTCCAGTCAAACCGCTCGTATCTAGCTGGAATGTCAGTTCAGAGAACAACGTTCTAAAGGCAACAATAGGATACGACCCGTGTCCAGTGGTCGTCTGCAGTAGAGAATTCTATGCTGACTTCAAGGTGCTGGACATACCGAATTTCGATGTCGTTTTGGGTATGTATTGGTTAGGAACATTCTACGCTACCATCGACTGTCGTCAAAGGAGGGTAGTGTTTGAGATTCCAGACCATCCGGTCTTTTATTTCAAAAGTGGAGACCGTACCATGGAGCCAAGCACATACAAGGCAAAACCGAAGAAGGCAGTGATTGCAACTCATCAGGCAGAAGAAGACAGGCCAGAGGTAGTTCGAGAGTTCGACGACGTATTTCCTGAAGACATATCAGGTTTGCCTCCCGATTGAGCTCTTGAATTTGGAATTGATTTAGTATTTGGAGCACAATCGGTGATCAAAGCACCATACCAGTTAAGTCCAGAAGGTTTGAAGGAGATCCGGACTCAGTTGGACGTACTTCTGAAGAAGGGATGGATTCATCCCAGTACTTCAAGTTGGGGATCTCCAGTTTTACTGGTGAAGAAGAAGGAAGGTTCATACAGAACGTGCATTGATTATAGAGCTTTGAACTAAGTCATGATAAAGAACAAGTATCCACTTCCGCGCATCGACGATCTTTTCGATCAGCTAAGTGGATCTGCATTTTATTCAAGTTAGATCTTCGTTCGGGTTATCATCAGGTGAAGGTCAAAGAATTTGATATTCCTAAAACGGCATTTAGAACTCGCTATGGCCATTACGAATATCTCGTAATGCCATTTGGAGTGACCAACGCACCAGCCATATTCATGAACCTAATGAATTATGTTTTCCGAGAGTACTTAGACATGTTTGTTGTCATCTTCATCGACGACATCCTGGTGTATTCTAAAAGCCGGAAAGATAATGCCGAGCATTTACGAATTGTCCTGGAAACTCTGCGACAGTATCAACTCTATGCCAAGTACAGCAAGTGCGAGTTTTGGCTAGATCAAGTCGGTTTTCTCAGATATATCATTTCAAGCGAAGGAATCTCTATAGATCTAGCTAAACTATCAGCAGTAAGCGAATGGCCGACACCAAAGACAGTGAAGGACATTCGAAGTTTATTTGGATTAGCAGGATACTACCGAATATTTATTGAAGGATTTTTGAAGATTGCAACACCCCTGACCAAGCTCACACGTAAAGATGAAGAATTCGTGTGGTTAGAAGCATGCGAACAAGCTTTCGTAGAACTCAAGTCAAGATTGACATCAGCACCTATTCTCGTAATACCGGACCAATTTGGAGGTTTCGTAGTGCATTGCGATGCATCCGGTAAGGGATTATGATGTGTTCTATTTCAACACGGTAAAGTTTTAGCTTATGCATCATGACAACTGAAGGTTCATGAGCGCAACTATCCGATGCATGATCTGGAGTTGGCAGCCGTTATCTTTGCACTCAAGATTTGGCGCCATTATCTTCTTGGAGAACGTGTAGATATATACACAGACCACAAAATTCTGAAGTATGTGTTTACTCAGAAGGAATTGAATATGCGGCAGAGAAGATGGTTAGAACTTATGACGGACTTCGATATCAACCTACAATATCATCCAGGGAAGGTGAATGTAGTTCCCGATGCACTCAGTTGCCAACCACTATCAATGAATTTTACCGCACAGTGGAAGCTACAACAAGATTTGCAAAAGATGGAGATAGAAGTGGTCATTCTAGGTAACGTTTCGAATTTGATGAACTTACAAGTTTAGTCTATAATTGTCAATTAGATCAAAACATCTCAAGCAAGTGATGCCAAGGTGCAAAATATCAAAGAACAAGTAGAAAGTGGACTTTGAACAGACTTTATAATTCACGAAGACGGATCTTTGAGATACAGAAGAAGATTGTGTGTACTACAAGGTTCTGTTCGGGAAGAGTTGATGAAAGAAGCTCATAGCTCTCCTTATTCAGTACACCCTGGTGGTACAAAGATATACAAAGATCTGTGGTAACATTACTGGTGGTATAGAATGAAGCGTGAATTAGCCAGAAGTGTAGCCAAATGCTTAATGTGTCGGCAAGTAAAAGCTGAACATCACAGGACTGCTGGTTTACTTCAACCGTTACAATTCCCAGAATGGAAATGGCAACACATCACCATAGACTTCGTGACTGCACTTCCTCATAGCACAAAGGGTAGCAATGCTGTATGGGTTATTTTGGATCGACTCACCAAGTCGGCTCACTTCATCCTATTTCGAGTTGGCCAATCTACCGAGACACTAGCAAACAAGTACATAGAGGTAAGTTTGAATCTAAGTAAGATTTAACTCTTCATAGTGTACTATTTCTGATACCTATGAGCTCATGCAGGAGATTGTGAGATTACGTGGAGTACCAGTTTGCATTGTCTCCGATCGTGACACCAGATTCCGATCGCAATTTTGGCAGAGTCTGCAAGCTAGCTTGGGAATGAGTCTGAACTTCAGCACAGCTTACCATCCACAAATAGATGGACAGTCTGAGCGAACGATTCAGATCCTAGAAGATATGCTAAGAACGTGTATGTTAGAGTTCAGAGGATCGTAGGAAGATCACCTACATCTTATGGAGTTTTCATACAACAATAGCTACCAAGCGAGTATTGGAATGGCACCATTTGCAGCTCTTTATGGAAGGAAGTGTCGTTCAACATTGAGTTAGAACGACATCGAAGATAGAGAACTCCTTGGACCTGAGATGATCGTGGCAACTGTGGATGTAGTTCGCATGATCAGGGAAAGAATGCGCATAGCCTAAGACTGACAGAAACACTGGGCTGATGCAAAGCGCCGACATCTGGAGTTCCAACCGGAAGATCATGTCTTTCTGAAAATCTCTTCAAACCGTGAATTGATTCACTTTGGTAAGAGGGGTAAGCTAAGTCTGAGATTTATTGGACCGTTCGACATACTCGAACGAGTCGGAGAAGTGGCTTATCGTTTGGCACTACCACCCTTATTGGAAGGAGTGCACAATGTATTCCATATATCCCAGCTTCGAAGATATGTGAGTGACCCAGCCATATCCTTGATCACTCCAACCTCACTGTACAGACAGATCTATCTTGTGAGCAACAACCCATTAAAATCCTGGACAGAAAGGTAAAGTCACTTCGGAACAAGTAAACTTGGTCCGAGTGATGTGGAGAAAAGACTCATCAGAAAAATCAACATGGGAAAGAGAAGAAGACATGCGTACAAGATACTCTTACTTTTTTGTAAATTAGTCCTTAAATAATTGTAAATTTCAAGGACAAAATTTTTATAAAGAGGGTAGAATGTAACGACTCTGTTTTTAATGTATATAATTTTTTAAAATTAATGTACAGAATAGAGTAATTGAAAGCCTGAGCACAAGTTTTAAATTTAATTTGTTTAAGAACAGCAAGAAATAACTTGTAGCTCATTGGTAAAACCTTATACTGCTGTGACATAGTCCCTGTGTTCAAATCCCATCAGCCACATATTATTTTTATGATTTTTCTTTTAAACTTTTTCAAAGCCCAAAAGTTTACACATGCAATACATGTAAAAATGAAAAGTCACTGAAAACAAACATGTGGAAAATGTTATATGAACAGATGGGGACACGTGGCACCAATCCAAGCCCTAACCCACTCCAAACGACCGATGAAGATTGCAATAAGGCCGCCACCACCGATTTGAACCGTCGGGAATGCTCCCAAAATTTGAACCCTAGTCCTTTGGCCTACCCCCACTACCTCCTCTTCTGTTTATTTTTCCTGCAATTATCCAGAGAATTAAAAATCACCATTAATCCAATGTTTGTGGATCAACTCACAAAGTCAGCTCACTTCATCCCATTTCGAGTTGGCCAATCTAGTGAGACACTAGCAAAGTACATGGAAGTAAGTATGAATCTAAGTAAGATTTAACTTTTCATAGTGTACTATTTCTGATACCTATGAACTCATACAGGAGATCATGAGATTACATGGAGTACCGGTTTTCATTGTCACCGATCGTGACACCAGATTCCGATCGCAATTTTGGCAGAGTCTGCAGGCTAGCTTGGGAACAAGTCTGAACTTTAGCATAGCTTACCATCCACAAACAGATGGACAGTCTGAGCGAACGATTCAGATACTTGAAGATATGCTAAGAGCGTGTATGCTAGACTTCGAAGGATCATGGGAAGATCACCTACATCTTGTGGAGTTTCATACAACAACAGCTACCAAGCAAGTATTGGAATGGCACCATTTGCATCTCTATATGGAAGGAAGTGTCGTTCGCCATTAAGTTGGGACGACATCGGAGATAGAGAACTTCTTGGACCTGAGATGATAGTGGCGACTGTAGATGTAGTTCGCACTATCAGGGAAAGAATATGCATAGCCTAAGACCGACAGAAACACTGGGCTGATGCAAAGCGCCGTCACCTTGAGTTCCAAACGGGAGATCATGTCTTTCTGAAAATTTCTCCAAACCGTGGAGTGATTCATTTTGGAAGAAGGGGTAAGCTAAGTTCAAGATACATTTGATCCTTCGACATACTTGAACGAGTCGGAGAAGTGGCATATCGTTTGGCATTTCCACCCTCATTGGAAGGAGTGAACAATGTGTTCTACATATCCCAACTCAGAACGTATGTGAGTGACCCCGGCTATATTCTTAATCACTCCGAGCTCACTGTATAGACGGATTTATCTTGTGAGCAACAACCCGTTTAAATACTGGACATAAAGGTGAAGTCACTTCGGAACAAAGAAGTAAACTTGGTTCGAGTGTTTTGGAGAAAAGACACACCAGGAGAATCAACGTGGGAAAGAGAAGACGACATGCGTGCAAGATACGCTCTCTTGTTTGTAAATTAGTCCTTAAATAATTGTAAATTTCAAGGACGGAATTTTTGTAAGGAGGGTAGAATGTAACGACTCTGTTTATAATGTACAAAATTTGGTTAAAAGTTAATGTACAAATGGAGTATTTGCAAACCTGTGTAAACTATAAGTATTTAATTTGTTTAAGAACAGTAAGAAACAACTTGTAGCTCATTTGTAAAGCCTTGCATTGCTGTGACGTAACCCCGGTGTTCAAATCCTCTCAGCCACATATTATTTTTGTTGATTTTTCTTTTAAACTTTTTGGAAGCCCAAAAGTTTACACGCGCAATACACGTAAAAATGAAAAGTCGCAGTAAACAAACATGTGCAAAAGGGTATTTAGATAAACTAGGACACGTGGCATCGATCCAGAGACCCAACCCTCCAAGATGACCAGTGAGATTTCATTTTGGGCCGGCGCCGCCGGGTGGAACCGTGGGAAATGCCTCCAAAATTTGAACACTAACCCTTTGGACTCCCCTTACTACTCCTCTGCTGTTTGATTTCTCTGTAAATTTACAGAGAGATTAAATTCACCTCTTTAATCCATTTTAATGCATTTTTTAATTCCCTCTTCACCCACAAAATCCTAATTCTATTCTATAAATACCACCCTACACCATAGCCCTCGTCATTTAGAAATCCTTTGCCAAAACTCTCTAAATTTTTCAAGTCTAAGAAGTTGTACAAGTGGAGTTAGCTCAAGGTCAAGTTCCGGCGACGACTCGGGACAAATCCGGAGACCCCACGACTCCACGACGCTTGCAAACCCATCCTCTACCTCCCCTCTCTCTTCTCAATCCGTAAGTCCCAACTTTTTCTGCTCTCTTCTCTATTAAACAAGTCTTATTTCAAATGACGTCGGTAAGTGGAGTTAACCGACTTTTGAAACCTAATTTCTTTAAAATGACAATTTTTCTTAGGAAACTCATAACCAAATTAATAAACTTTGCTTATTAACCATTAAATAAAATTTATAAACCAATTTCACTATAAAACTTCATGTAAAACCATGTTTATTGCACTTTTACGGTTTAATACCCTACTTACTTTTGACATATTTTATCATGTTTACTTGTATTACCTTTAGAAAATTCACGAGGTAATGACCTACCTCATCACAACAATCATCATGATATAGCACGATGGCTTTGGAACAATATTTTATGGGATAATACAATTTTACATTAAAATATCTTCAACTCTTTAAAACCGTATTCTTTAAATTGTTTTAAATAATTCCTTTCAAATAAGCCTCTACAATCCGTTTTGGGGAACCCGATCGGAATTGTGCGGGTTATCACACATCCTCGGGACTGGTAAAGCGAGATATAGACCTCCCCACGGAGCATACGATCTCGATGGAATTTTTAATACAATTTTTAAGAATAATGTGATTTTCTATTTAATAAATAAATTTATTTTTAATAATTATATATAAATATAATCAAAATATCTACTTTAAATATATACATAGATATAATCCATGTTTTCTAAACAAAAAGGAAAAGAATCACATAATTCATGAAAATACTATCACAAATCCATACAATTCCAATTTATATCAAAATACTATATACTATTCATTCTAGGTTTATATTCACTAGAATATCTCATCTTATAAAAATTACATCTATGGAAATCCTAAGACGATAAATAAATACTTGAGGTTTATTTTGAAAATATATCAAAACTATTTTTCATAAAACCCCTTCAAGTTATATCAATTTACAATAAGGACCATAGTAAATATAGGTTTAAGCGGAACCGATTCTCTTGAGCCTCAGGGAGCCGGAGAAAGTGAGTGCTTGCCTATTTAAGATTGACAACTAAAAACGGGGTTATCAATACGCTAATTGTCTTGGAAAAAGACACAAATCCTGCCGTCTATATACAACAGTTACCGATAACTCTAAAATCTAAATCAGGACTTCAATTCTGTTGACTCAATCCGAGTCTCAGTCAAACTAGAATACAATCCATTTTTGAATAAAATTCATGTATAACTCCAATGCAACATGAATACATTTATACCAGAATTCAATCTATATCAACATGAATTGATTTAAACGAACTTTAGATATACATTGACTTGTTCACATGACTATTCGTTTACATCCTTTCCCGTTTATATGAATTACTGATTTAATGGTTTCGGCAAGTCTTATATCTATTACACAAAACAATACAAATCAATACAAAATACATTACGGGGTTTTAAAGGGGTAGACTGGTACGGAATGTGTTAGAAGTAGCACGAGACGGTCACTTTAATACACCTAACCTGAATATTCGTTACTGTTGTTCCATGGCTTAACGGTTCCTTATGCTCTGTATACCATAGTCCACGGGGTAAGTTAGACTCCTCTCGTATACACTGGCATATTCTGTACCAATCTACAAACAACTGCATTAACATAACAATCAAACATTATTCAGTTATATTCTTTTTATCTGTCTATTCTATTTCTACCTTCTTTAGGACTTACCAAGCGATTGTTCGCTGACGATATTTCTTTCTTCTTTCTTTGGAATGTTCCGATTCTCTGGAGATAGAGCCCGGTTCAGATAATTTGGAGCAATTTACAGAAGATCCAGAGCTCTAGACTCTTGTATATACTTTACTTTCAGTTCATGCCATTGTTTAGGCATTGCTTTCCATTCTTGTATTTACATATTTCAGTTGTATTGTAAAGAAATGTTTAATATATAAAAGTTGTTGTTCAATTAAATCTTTGTCATTTCTTGTGTACATTCATTATATTGCTTATTTACGCTTAGCGTGTTTACTTCCGAGTAAATACGTATCGGGGTTCGTCGCGTCCCTTTGTCCGTACACCAGGAAGCGGGGCGTGACAACTTCTTTTAGAGGTAGGAGCTTGGATCAAGGACTTTAAGGTGGATCATTTAGGACCGAGAAAGCCAGCCATCAAATTTGATCAAGATCACCTAAAAAGCTTACGAAGTGGAGTAAAGACATGAAAGAAATGAGTCTCTGGGTATGACTCCTTATCATAGTAGCTAGATCTCTTTTGCTAGCTAGTTTTGGTATATGGTTAGATTCTAGGATGTGTTTTCTAGCGCCGGATTTTTAAAAGCGAAAGTTTTTCATTCCGCAACGGCCGCGGTAGACGGCTAAGGCGCTAGGAAACCCAATAGTAGGTAGACGCTTGTGCTCGTGCCGCAAACTTTCGGTCTTGCAGAATACAAAGCGAAATTTTTTGAAACAAGTGTACGAACTCTACGACCTAGAATTGAATCCAAGCACTAATCCAGCAAACATTTGAAGGAGTTTTAACTACTAGGTTAGTAAATACAACCTTTGTAGTCGTGTCCATTATCTTCTTTTCCACTTCTTTTGCTTCTAAGTTGTCGGGAATAAGCTTGGGAGTCAGCCTTCCTCGTCGAAGATGATCCTCCTTGAAAGATCCCTAATTTAGGCTTTAGCTTCACATGAAAGCACAAAGTGAAATAACTAGTGATCAAAACTTGCTAAGTATTGATCACTAGGATGTAAGACTGGTTAATCTTTAATTGTTCTCTCTTTTTCCTTTTCCTTTCTCAATAAACAAAATCTTAAGAGAGGAGGAAGAAGAAGCTCAAAGGTGTGTGTTATCAAGCACGGCTAAAAAAACATTATACTCTTATTTATCTTTTTCTCTTTTCTTTTGAATATGAGTAGATTTGCGACTCACCATGGTGAGTCACAAGTCCACCATCTTTTAAAGAAGCTTAAAGAAAAAGAGAAGTGTAGAGAATGCCACCTCATTGTTGACATATACATATGTATATGTATATATATAAAGAGAATAATGGAGAAAAGATGCCATAGGAGGGAATTCCCTCCTATGGCGTCGGAAAAATACCCCCTCCACCAATTTTTCCGACGATCGGCCCCCATCATCTTTATCGTCATCGTCTAAGATGTGCGTACACCAAATTTCATGTGATTCCACAACTTTTTCACCGTTGATTTAGTGGGTTCAAAATTAACGGTTTACCGACAATAGAACTTTTTACATTGCTAAATCAACGGTGAAAAAGTTGTGGAATCACATGAAATTTGGTATACGCACATCTTAGACGATGACGATGAAGATGATGGGGGCCGATCGTCGGAAAAATTGGTGGAAGGGGTATTTTTTCGACGCCATAGGAGGGAAT
Organism: Agapanthus africanus; assembly: GCA_030015575.1. Lineage (NCBI taxonomy): Eukaryota > Viridiplantae > Streptophyta > Magnoliopsida > Asparagales > Amaryllidaceae > Agapanthus > Agapanthus africanus. Next base: position 54,168,739 of record CM057347.1, read on the forward strand.
TCCCTCCTATGGCCTCTTTCCTCCATTATTCTCATATATAAATATATACAAATACACTAATACAAGTATATGCTACAAATACATACATCCGTATTCGTATCAAAATGCATATACCCGTATTCGTAGAAAATATGAATACCCATATTTGTATTAAGATACAAATATCCGTATTTATATCAAGACACAAAAATACGTATTTAAACAAATACTTTTATTCGTATAAATACTGTATTATGTCAAAATACAAATACTGAAAAGAGAGATACTAAAAGAGATATATAATACTAGCTCACATTTAATCCAAATGTGATAATCTGGCTATCTTTCAAATCGACCAGTATTAACAAAATGTCCGATTAAAAGTACGTGTACAAAAACACCTGTTTTAATCGAATCTGAGTACATATCAAAATACGTACACTACATCGTTTCGTCTGAGTTGGGAAACCCTCTGTTTGAGACTCTAAAGACTCGAAAATACACCGGCAGTGGGTTTAACTACAAGTACGTCAGCGGCACTAAATGTACGTAACGGATACCCAGGTATTGAACAAAAGGAAGGTGGACAAGAAAACTCGTCTGTATCCCCACTGGGCCTGAAAATGACAATCTCTATACAGTCTGGTCTGTTCGTCTAAAAGTGTTGCATATCGGGTTTAGGTGTGGATAAAGTCAGACCCTTAATAACACGATAAGTCGTGTCGGTGTGAAGCCTATCACCCACTGAGAAACTACTAATCTAAATTAGTAATTCTCGTCCACCTTGGAAAATGATTTCTGGTGATAGCCACTCGTGCACAGTGCAACATTTATCCCCAATACCGGGAGAGACAGATCCTTGACAATCCGCTCACTGCCTCCATGTGGCTCGAGATTATATCCAACTAAAACCTGTTTGCACGACTCAATAGAGCCATGGTAGGGTAGTAATCAAAGTATGGTGGGAACTCACATGAGACAAATGACGATCTAAGGTCGACAAACTAAACCGTACTCATGTCACCAGAGAACTGCTATATGAAAATAGGTATAATACCATCTAGCATGTTCCCAGTGAGTCTGTCCAGTGTATCTCATAACCCAATGAGCACCTGTATACAGTCTTTAGTGATGACCTAACATCAATGGATGTGAGACCGGCCATTGCCCCTCGTCGGGGTTAAGAAACGTATACACTAGTCTACTCTGGAATATCGATACCCGGTCTCGATATTCCTACGACTAGAGAAATTTAAGGATTTACTTATAGACTACCCAGTTCTCACAAGTGCGATCACCACAATAATCCTGATAGTCAAGCATGAATCCTATGGGCTCTATTAACATATAATAGTGATCTGTAATACCACATAATATATGTACATGATGATAGAGATGAACCGGATAACATACTATCATCTCGAGTAAGACTGATCTACCCGTATAAGTCCTCCCTCAATCATCATAATTGCCTGTCCGTGATTACAATAATTGTCTTGAGGGCACTATAGCTAACAATCTCTCACTTGCACTTGAGGCTAATTATTATGGTGTCGTAAACTCACAGTCTGTATGATAACGAACACCTAACTTCTTTACTGATCAGTTTCGCAAATCATGTTTGCAAAACTTTTGCGTTTGAGAAATAGCCTCGGTGTGTGTATCCGCTCCAATACTTCTATCTTTATCTCTCTATATTTCAACTTAGCGGAGAACTGCTATCTCCTAAAATGAGCGATACCTGTTTTAGAACTTATCTGGATATCTGATGGGACCAAGTTCATAAATGAACTCCAAATCCAACAAACTTCTTAGACTGTATCTTCCATTGAATTTAATTAGTATGCTGCGCCATGCCTTCCGCTTGGCTCACTGTCCAATATACCGCCTATCAGAAAAGGGTAAACTTTAATTCTGACAGTAACTTTGCCATACAGGTCACATTGGAAGCCTGAAATAATAACCGCCTTCTGAAGGAGGCTGTCCTTACCATATACTAAGAACATTCCCCCATGTTTATAACTGCTTCCCAGTGTTTTTCCAGGATTAGATTAATATCTGCTTATTGCCTCTAGTGCAAAAGCAATATCTGGTGTGGTACTTGACATCTCATTATTGACCAATTGCTTAAGCAGGTGATATGTCAATCATGCAAATCCCTTTTCTCATCAGTCCAGAAGACAACCCTTCAGAGAGGGCGACTCTATCATCTGCGGGTACACCACCACGACAGGAGCCGTCCATTCTAAAACACATTAGAATTGTGTCAAAGTACCCTAATTGGGACACTTCCCAAATTTAGATCTAAAATCATAGATCTAGTCACCAGAATATCTGATATTTTATCCAGTTTCCGTGTGAAGAAATATCCGTGACAACCATAGTTTAATCGATCATACAAACAACACTTCCTATTAAGAGTATGTCATCCAAACTCCAGGACAGTACTCCCTACTTAGCTTTCTTACCAGGTCTATTTGTGTTTCTTGATGAAGTCAAACACTATGACTTTCACATGAAGAATAGATAGCATTTCTCCTCTATACTTGCTTTAGTTTATAATTAGACATAAGCTACTTGCCCACCACACTTTCACTGCTTCCACTGACTACAACAACCATCTGGCACAGTCATATACACGTGTACTTCTAAATTCAATTTGGAATGACGTTATAGTCATCCACCTGCCAGATATCATAGTATAGGACATCGGTAGTGAAAAGTTTGGGTCATCAAAATCCTCTATCACCGTCTTTGAGGAAACCGAAGTACTTCTCGGGTGGCTGACCTTACCCACTAAATCTGCGGAGTGGCTAATGGATTGTTGAATCCAATTGAATTCTTATTATCTACTAAATATTCAATAACCGTTTGTGGTTTTAGAATCACTTCCAGTTCTACCATACTCCCACTAACGTTTTCTTAAAATTATTTATTTTACTAAAAAGATAGCGAGTCAAGAAGAATATAACTATTAATCCTATAAATGGTTGAATGTTAATCCTCGTTTAAGCCCGGGATAACCCACAAATTGCTATTACTAAAACGTGTCTTGAGTTTATCCAGATTCCGGTTTTAAGCATAAGCCGGACAACTCCATATACCTTAACATCGTTAAGATATGAATCCATTCTATATTCAAAATAGAAACAACAACAATAACAACAACTGAGCCTTTTATCCTAAGCATATGGGGTAGGCTACATGAACCAACATGAGAATCACACCGTGTCCAGCACATGAATCCTCCGCCTCCACTCACTCCTATCGAACAATATATTTTCATTGAGGCCTTTGGAAACCATATCTTTTCGTATCACCTCCATCCATATTTTCTTCAGTCTCCCTTTCGCCCTTTTGACATTACCTATATCGATAATATCCATTCGTCGAACCGGTGCTTTCATAGGTCTGCGTCACACATGACCAAACCATCTTAACCGGTTTTCCCATATCTCCTCCTCCACAGGTGCTACACCAACTTTTGCACGAATATCCTCATTTCACACCTTATCTTTCCTAGTGTTACCACACATTCAACGAAGCATTCGCATCTACACTACGTGCATCTTCTGTGTGTGATGCTTCTTAGGAGCCCAGCATTCTGTACCATATAATAAGGTAGGCCGTATAGCGCTCCGATAAAACTTCTCTTTCAACCTTAAAGGAAAGTTATGATCGCACAAAATCCCTATTGCACTCCTCCATTTCAACCAACCATCTTGGATCCTTTGATTAACATCGCTATCGATCTCTCCATCCTTTTGGATGATGGAAACTATATATCTAAACTGATCGCTCGATGATATCTCGTGTCCTTCCAGTGTTATACCAATGTGGTCTCGACTTCTTTGTTCAATGCATATATGCTGTCTTAGACCTGCTCAATCTGAACCCCCAAGATTCCAACGTTTTCCTCCATAACTCCAATTTGGCATTAATCCCTGCTTTCATCTTATTTACTAGAACAATATCATTAGCGAATAGTATACACCAAGACACCTTATCTTGGATAGTTCTAGTAAGCTCATCCATCACGATAGTAAACAGGAATGATTTAATGCAGATTCTTGATGTAAGCCAATTGTAATTAGAAAATCACTCGTTAGGCCGCCGCAAGTTCTGACATTTGCCACTACTCCATTGTATATATCCTTGATTATATCAATGTACTTGACGGGGACCCCCTTCTTCATCATTGCCCCTTATAATACCTCTCTAGGTATCTTGTCGTACGCTTTCTATAAATCAATAAATATCATATGCAAATCTTTTCTTCTCTCTCAAAAACGCTTGACAAGTTGATGAAGCAAATGAATAGCCTCTGTCGTCGATCGTCCTGGTATGAACCTAAACTGGTTCTTTGTTATCTTAAAATCCTTTCTTAGCCTGTGTTCAATCACTCTCTCCCAATGCTTCATGATATGACACATAAGTTTTATTTCATGGTAGTTTGAGTAATTTTGAATGTCATCCTTATTCTTATAGATAGGTAAAAGGGTATTTTTTCTCCACTTATTTGGTATCTTTTTAGTCTGCCAAATCTTATTAAACAGTCTATCAACCATTTAACGCCTATTTCTCTTAAGCATCTCCAAACCTCAATAGGAATCCCATCTGGACCAACCGCTTTTATTGATCTCATTCTCTTCAAAATCTCCTTAACCTCCAGTATTCTTATTTTATACATGAAATCACGGTTTATATCTTGATATTGAATGGCAAATTCATCCAAATTCTTATTAAATCTCTCATTGAACAATTTGTCCAAATAACCTCTCCATCTTTCCTTGATATTCTCATCTTGAAATACAACCTTCCGATCTTCATTTTTGACACACTTCATTCCACATAAATTTCTGGTCTTCTTTTCCCACATCCGAATAATCCAGTATATATCATTTTGAGCCTTCTTAGTGTCCAACTTCTCGTACACCTCCTTAGAGACCTTAGTTTTAGCTTCCCAAACAGATTTCTTAACTTCCTTTTTATTCATTTTATACTTCTCAAATCTCTCTGCATCTCTGCTTTTCTTCAAATTTTTATAAGAATCTCTCTTGATTTTAGTAGCAGCCTTTATTTCTTCATTCCACCATAATGTGTTCTTAGATGGTGGAGCACCACCTCTCGACTCACCAAGTAGATCTCTAGCTACCCTCTTGATATAACTAGCCATCTTGTTCCATATTCTGTCTGAATCATTTTCAAACTGCCAATCTGCCTCTTGTACCACATGATCTATAAAAGTCTTTTGGTTACCTTCTTCCAGTCACCGATACTTAATTCTAGGTTCTATCTTACATCTAATCTTCCTAGATTCTCTTCTAAATAAAAAATATAGAACTAAAAATCTATGTTGAGTGGTTACACTCTCACCTGGCACTACTTTACAGTCGATGTAACAAGCTCTATCTATTCTTCTTGTCAGAAAAAAGTCTATTTGAGTTGCACTTGATCTGCTCCTAAACGTGATAAGGTGAGACTCTCTTTTCCTAAACTAAGTATTTTCTAAGATCAAATCATAAGACAAGGCAAAATCTAGAATCGAGCTACCTTCTCCATTCCTTTGTCCAAAACCAAAACCTCCATGGATAGTATCAAACCCACTATGACTAGTACCTACATGTCCATTGAGATCACCACCAATAAATAACTTCTCTCCAATATGTATCCTTTGCATCATCTCGTTTAAATCGTCTCAGAATAGATACTTACTGGCGTCATCAAGACCTATATATGGTGCATAAGCACTAATAACATTAGGGATCTCCCCACCTCGAATAAGCTTAATCAGTAAAATTCTATCACCTTTTCTCCTAATCTCAACTACATTCTCAAGCAACCGTCTATCTATGATTACGCTTACCCCATTACGATTTTTATCTCTACCCTGTAGGGTGTTTTTCGTCACCCCATTGAGGTGGGAAAACGTGCGCGCTTGTCAGGCGCACTACAGATTCCCCCTGCCTAGGGTAGGCCGGGGTTTAATGATTGTAGGGATCCGAATCTCCGGCAGCCGCGAACTAAGCTGCCGTTAATTACCCCTCGCCTTTGGAGCGAGGGAACCTCCGATTGACGGATTAAACGGGTCATGCGAACTCAATGTGCAGTGTACGTTTGTTGTGTTTTGAAAAGGGGGTTTGGATATATCGGGAGCCACGCAGAGTTTTCACGGGGGTCCCGCTACCCGAATAGCGGGCTGGGGGTCAAGGGGGCTAGCAGCCCCCTTGCGGGGTGCGGGGCAGTGCCCCGTTAGAAATTTTTTTCTAACAGGGACAGTGTCGTGGAGTATGTGTATATGTACATATGTATACATAAGTATATATATATATATGTATATATATAAGAAAAAAAGGGGGGAAATGCATCCAAAGGATGCATGGGGGGCAGCACCTTGGGCGCTGTGCGCCTAGGTGCTGTACGCTCAGGCGCTAGAGTGCCACGTGTCGGCACGTGGGCGCTCTGCGGTTGAGCGCAAGCGCGCCATGTGTTGGCACATGGGCGCTTTGCGCTTCAGCGCCTGACGCTCGAGCACAAGTCCGCCACGTGTCGGCACGGGGGCGACTTGCGCTTGAGCGCAAGCGCGCCACGTGTCGGCACGGGGGTGACTTGCGCTTGAGTGCTTATGCTTGAGCGCAAGCGCACCACGTGTCGGCACCGGGGCGACTTGCGCTCGAGCGCTTGCGCTTGTGCGCAAGCGCGCCACGTGTCGGCACCGGGGCAACTTACGCTCGAGCGCTTGCGCTGTAGTGCAAGCGCGCCACGTGTCGGCATGTGGGCGCTTTGCGCTCGAGCGCAGGGCGCTTGAGCGCAAGCGCGCCATGTGTCGGCACGCGGACGCTCTGCGCTTGAGCGCCGGCGAGAAAAAGAGGCTTTTAGCCTAAAAAAAATTTCTCGGAAGAGAAATCAGAGAGGAGTTGGACTCCTGAGTGTGTTTTTGGGGTTAATGGAAGGGGTTCTTCTTCTTCCTCCTCTGTTAGCTGGATCTTGAAGATCAAGAGATGTGATATCTCAAAATCTCTCCTTTTTGAGATCTAGTGACAGATCCAAGTTCCCCTTTGTGGGTTTGGTGGTGAAAAACTATTTTGTTTTATAAAATGAGGAGTAAAACTCTTGATTTAATTCAAAGGAAAGAAGAAGATTTTTGGAACCTTGAAGAAGGAGAAAAGATCTCAGATCTAAATTTTTTTGGAGAGAGAAAAGTTGTTCTGTTTTATTCATCATCATTTTGCCTTATATAGGCTTACATATTTACATATAGCCCCTTGGGCTCTACAAAATGGCATTTTGCCCATCCCATGGCTCATGTGCCATTTCTTTTTTTGCACATAAGCCATGGGCTTACAAAATATTGGCTTTATGCCCCTTTTGCATACATTCATGTATAAAAAATTACATAAAAATTATTTATTACATGATCTATATTTAGGCATGGAGGAAGCTCGCTGCGGGCTCGACTTGGGCATGGGCCCGCTTGACCTGGGCTTGGGCCCACCTGGCTTGGGGTTGACCTTGACTTTGACTCAGAGATCGGAGCATCATTCCGAAGGCGGAGCATAATTCCAAGATCGGAGCATTATTCCGAAGGGCGGAGCATGATTCCAGGGTTCGGAGCATCATTCCGAAGACCGGAGCATAATTCCAGAGTTCGGAGCATCATTCCGAAGATCGGAGCATAATTCCAGAGATCGGAGCATCGTTCGGAAGGGAGGAGCATAATTCCAAGGATCGGAGCATCATTCCGATGAGCGGAGCATGATTCCAGGGATCGGAGCATCATTCCAATTTGCTGAGCATGATTCCAAGGATCGGAGCATCATTCCGAAGCGCGGAGCATAATTCCAAGATCGGAGCATCATTCCGAAGGGCGGAGCATGATTCCAGAGATCGGAGCATCATTCCGAAGGGCGGAGCATAATTCCAAGGATCGGAGCATCATTCCGATGAGCGCGGAGCATAATTCCAAGATCGTAGCATCATTCCGAAGGGCGGAGCATGATTCCAGAGATCGGAGCATCATTCCGAAGGGCGGAGCATAATTCCAAGGATCGGAGCATCATTTCGATGAGCAGAGCATGATTCAATAGATCGGAGCATCATTCCGAAGGGCGGAGCATAATTCCAAGGATCGGAGCATCATTCTGATGAGCAGCAGACATTCTGACTGAAGCATAATTTTGATGCAGAGGTTGATTCCCAGGTGAACCATAATTCCGACAGGGAAGGCAAATACTCCGAGGCGAAGCACGATTTCGACACGGGGTACATTTTGAGACGGAGCATGATTCCGGCGCAGAGCTTGTTAGCTGACTTGATTCCGAGACAAAACATAATTTCGACAGGGAAGGCAGGTACACCGAGGCGAAGCATCATTTCGAAACGGGGTGCATTCTGAGATGAAGCATAATTCCGACGCAGAGCTTGCTGGTTGACTTAATTCCGAGGCGGAGCATAATTCCGGCAGGGAAATTAGATATCCCGAGGCGAAGCAAGATTTCGACACGGGGTAAATGCTGGGACGGAGCATGATTCCGCCGTAGAGCTTGTTGGTTTGATTTGATTTTGGTTGACATCAGCATCGCTACACTGGAATATGGTACCAGGAGCGAATCATCATTTATCATGAGAGGATTTGGGAATTGGTTTTTTTTGTTTGGCATCAGCATCGCTACACTGGAATATGGTACCAAGAGCGAATCATCATTTGCGTTTGCTTATTAGGAAACGATGGCTTAGGAGACAGGTTTTAAGTCCCTATCACCTAAGATTTTCAATTTTGTGAGCCGTAAGGGTCTCACAAAGCATTTTCTCCCTACGGGTCGTAAGGATCCTGATTGATACGAAAAAGTGTGTTTGTAGAATAACCGCAATCAATAACGGTATTGCGCGTAGCTAGACCGAGATGAGTACGGGTCGTCCTCAGGGAAACGTGGAACCTTTTACTCTTACTTTAGATGTGTTGAGAAAGAGAGGAGGGATAAAGAATTTTGTGGAAAGTTTTCTAGATCTACGTTAAGCAAGAATGCAAAATATAGATCTAGATTATTTATGGATCTAGCTAATATAATAAGGGGGCTTGTAGGGTTCGTTAGGATTTAGTAGTTATGGATGATTAATTAAAAGTTACCCTTTTTATCCTTTAATAGATTTAAAAATAGAACGACGGTGATGCGTGTAGATTAGGGTTTCTGAAGGGAAAAGGAATCCCACTCTTAACCCTTATCTCGTCACGGAACTCCGTTCATATCTAGCCTTTACCAAAACAATCATTAATCTAATCTCTAATCGCAGTCGGAACTAACAAAGAATTGTTAGCGCGCCCGATTAGGATGTTAATGATTCTTTTGATAAAGTTCATAAACTTTATAGGACTTAAAAAGGGTTTAGGGATGTTCATCATCCATTAGCCTACCCTAATCCTACGAACCCTAACAAGCGGAGAATTACTCGCGCATGTTGGGAAAAGAAGATGAAAAGACAGAGAGGGAAAACATAATGTAAAATGCAAAAGAATTAAATAAAACAACTACCTTTATTAATCAACTTGAACAATCTACACTTTATTCCTTAGAAAATGATTACAAAAACTTGGTTTGCTTCTCGAACTCTTCCGAAGGAGGTAGATGAACAGTTGATGATCAGCCTGGATGCGTGAGCCGTCTTGGACTTCGTGATCTCTTCGGCTTGATGCCTTCTAACTTTAGCCCTTGGTCCTTTATATAGCCTTCAAAGAAGAAAACTAGTTACCATATATGGTAACTTCCTAATATGGTGACTTTCCATGCCTGGATTCTGAGTCCCTGTCAGTATTGATTTTATGATTTTGGCAGATTTTTGATCTTGACATCTTGAACATCTTGATCTCTTGACCTGAGCTAAATCTTGCACAATATCTCTATGAATAATGTTAGTTTATTTATTAAATTGGAGAGAGTATCTTAATCACTATATATGGTAATAAATCTTTAAGAAACTTGATTAAGAATATTTAATATGCTATGCACTTTATATGGTAATAAATCTTTAAGAAACATGATTAAGAATATTTGATATGCTATGCATCTTTTAATTACTAAAATAGTATGCATATATTTTAAAATATTATTCTAACCATTTGTATGATATTATATCTTTTAAGAATTGTGATTAGATTATTTGATATGATATGCATATTTTCAAGTACCAAAATATTATATAAATATAAAATGCCTATATTTTCCTTCATAATATTAATATAATATATAAACATATGGCAAATAGTATTTTGCAGATAAATCCAAATATGTTTAATATTTACAATAAACACCTTTTATTATTTAAGAAATGTAAGGAAAATACTTATACCAAAGTACAATATTTTCAACTGAACAGATCCCGTAGGTGTATTTTCTCCTTAGGAGTCGTGAGGACTCCCAAATGTGTTGCTCCTTTGTGAGTCGTAAGGATCTCACGCGGGAATTTTCTCCTCACAAAGTCGAGAGGACGTTGTGAGCGCATTTCATTTCCTTTTTACGAGTTTGCGCCCTTTCGTGTTTTCACAAACTCGCCGGCAGTCCTGCTGTTTTTACTCACGGAGCCCTTTCGGGTTTTCATCCGTCCCTTTTTGCTTATAGACATACCATTTTTTTTATTTTTATTTTTATTTTCTTATTATTATTATTTTTTTTTGGACTTTGAATGTGATCTCACCGGTAGGACTCGGGAGAGATTGGGATTGTTTTACGCCTGTGGATTGTATACGGTTTTGCAGGATGTATGATCCAGACCGTAGGGCCGGAAAAAATTTGGGACTTTGTTGGCGTCTGCATCGCTGCACTGGAATATGGTACCAGGGGAGACTCATCATTCGCCGTTGGGGTATGGGATTTGGAATTTGGTTGGCATCTGCATCGCTGCACTGGAATATGGTACCAGGAGCGACTCATCATTCGTCGTTGGGGTATGGGATTTGGAATTTGGTTGGCGTCTGCATCGCTGCACTGGAATATGGTGCCAGGAGCGACTTATCATTCGCCGTTGGGGTATGGGATTTGGAATTTGGTTGGCGTCTGCATCGCTGCACTGGAATATGGTACCAGGAGCGACTCATCATTCGCCGTTGGGGTATGGGATTTCGAATTTGGTTGGCGTCTGCATCACTGCACTGGAATATGGTACCAGGACCGACTCATCATTCGCCGTTGGGGTATGGGATTTGGAATTTGGTTGGTGTCTGCATCGCTGCACTGGAATATGGTACCAGGAGCGACTCATCATTCGCCGTTGGGGTATGGGATTTGGAATTTGGTTGGCGTCTGCATCGCTGCACTGGAATATGGTACCAGGAGCGACTCATCATTCGCCGCTTGGGGATTGGGGAGCGATGGCTTAGGAGACAGGTTTAGATCCCTATCACCTAAGACTTTTCAATTTTATGGGCCGTGAGGGTCCCGTAAAAGCATTTTCTCCCTACGAGTCGTAAGGATCCCGCAGGTGTATTTTCTCCTTAAGAGTCGTGAGGACTCCTAAGTGTGTTTTTCCTTTATGAGTCGTAAGGATCCCACAAAGGTTTGTTCTCCTCATGTATCGTGAGGACACATGAGTGGGTCTTCTCAATGGAGCATAATTCCAAAACCGGAGACCAGCCGCGTAACTGATGATTGCAGTGGGGCATGGGTATGACGAGAATTATTTGAGCCCGTGGATTGTATACGGCAGTCAATTTGGGGACTGGCCGTAGGGCTGGAAGAATTTTGGAAATTTGAATTTTTGGTTGGCGTCTGCATCGCTGCACTGGAATATGGTACCACGAGCGACTCATCATTCGCCGTTGTTTTGTTTTTGTTTTTGTTTTTTTATTTTTGTTTTACCGCGATTGCTCTATCATTTCAGCTTTTCTTATCGCGAAGATCGCGATTGCCCCATCATTTCGGCTTTTATTCGCGGTTGCTCCATCATTTCAGCTTTATTTTCATTTCTATTTTTACTCGCTGATTTTTATTACGAGTTGCCCCATCATTTCGGCTTTATTTCATCTTTATTTTACTCGCTGATTTTTATTGCGAGTTGCCCCATCATTTCGGCTTTTCTTTATTTTTCTTTTATTTACACATTTTTTGTTTATCTACATTTTTTTTTACATTCCCAGTTTAACGACTTAGAGGTCGATTATTCCCAGTTTAATAACGTGGTGGTCGACTGTTTTCAGAGAAAGGCAGATGTCTGAGAGAATCAGTTTCACGAAGAACTTCGGTCTCCGTTTGTATGAGATTGGCGGTCGCAGCTGGACTGTTTGTTAACACGCCTTTAGACAGTTCTATCTCTCCTGCCTTGTATTGCTTTTCGACCCAATCTTTGAAGACGAAGCAGTCCTCAATGGCATGACCTATCACTCTGTGATAGGGGCAGTATTTGGGGTCGTCGGTCATATTCGCTTCCTGCGGTCTTTTTGACTCTGGCAGTTGTAGACCGTTCTTCAGGGCGTCTTTAAATATTTTACGGATTTTGTCCCTTCTTAAGGAATAGACCTTATCTAGCTTCTCTTTGAGAGGAGATTCTCCTCCCTCTCCGAACACTGGCTTCCGAGGCTGGTTGGCACTAGGCCCGCCCATCCCTAGCTTATTTCGGTTAGCCGAAGTGTTGAAAGATTCAGAATCGTCAGGATTTCCGCCTTTGTGATTATCGTCCTTTCGGTTTCTCCAGGACCTACTGTTATTTTGGGAATCCGAGGAGGACTCCTGTTTTGAGCGTTCCAGCATCTAAACTTTCCTGGCCAGCTCTTGGAATGTTTTGAGACCTGCGGTACATAGAAACGGGGCCATCCAGTTGTTGAGATTTCCGACAAGGAGATTGACAGATTGGTCCTGCTCTATCGGTGGTTCACATTTGACGGAGAGATTGCGCCATCGGGTTATAAAATCCGTGCTTCTTTCGTTGTTCTTGGGCTTGGTCCTTACGAGCTCGGCAATTGTGATCTTATCGCTGACGCTCATGAACCTTTGTCGAAACAAAGATTCCATTTGGACGAAAGTAGTAACGGAGCCATCCGGTATGCTCGCGTACCAGTCGAAAGCAACATCGGTCAAGCTATTAACGAACTGGCGGAGGAGAAGTGCATCGTTGCCCCCGGTATTCCCGCATGAGGCTTTGAAGTGGGCGATGTGCTGATTCGCATTTCCTGTCCCATCGAATCTTCCGAATTTGGGGATGACATAGCCGCTAGGAAATTCTACCAGATCATATTGAGCGGGATATGGTCTCCCGCTACTGCTAACATCTTTTTGTGCTTCAGCTTCGGCTACCAGTGTTTTGACTTTGCTGGCAACCAAATCCATGATTTGATCTTGAGTTAGCGGGCTATTGTCATCGGTAGCCAAGACATTTCCCGGGATAGGATGCGACTGATTTTCATGCGGTTCGCCCACTTTTGGATTTGAGGGAATAGGCGCTGGCTGCGTTGGGACACCGTTTCCTGGTTCACGAGCAGAGCCCTGCGCTTGATCGGGCGGCTGGGAGGCAAGTCGGGCCGTGAGCTGCAAGACGGCGTTCGTCAAGTCGTCAATTTTGGAGTAAAGTTTGGTCATCTCCTTGTCTTTGCTTCTGAGCTATTTTCGGAGCTCTTGGAGAAGTTGTTGCTCTGCATTCTTGGGACGGAAGATTGGCTCCTCTTCACTTTCCGAGCCCGACTCCTCATGGATCGAAGGGTCTTTCTTCCTATCATCCTCATCGAGAGGGTTTTCATCATCCAGCGGAGGCGGCTATTCTTGGGAAGCGGCGACCACATTCAAGCCAGATTGGATTTGAGATGTGGTGGCCCCGTCCTTCCTCTTGCTGCGCGTGCCCACCATGTAGACAGTGTGGACCACATACCCAGCCATCTCTTTATCTTTGACAGCTGATTTCGCGGAGAGGTCCGGGCTTTGGAAATTCATAAATTTTAACATGGACAGAGCCCTAGCCCTTTTGTTGGCTCTGTATCTGAGCCGCTTCTGCCTCAGCTTTTCTGCCTTGAGCGCTTGGCAGGCTCTGCTCTTCGGGAAGCCGCCATAGGCTGAGTGATGGGGAGGCTTGAGAAGACACCCAATCGAGCAGTTGTCAGAGACGCCGCTGGAGATTGCTCAAGACGTGTTGTAGCTTTGTTGGTGTTGATGGCCTTGCCCCCAGTTGGGGCCAAGGAAGGTCGTTCAGACACCAACTTTCATTTGGGTTGGGGCACCCTCGAGATCACCACATTTGGTCTCCTGCCTTTCGAGATCGGTCTGTCTGTTGCTGGAGCTTGAGGAGCTGGAATGGCGTTAGCCGAGACAAACAGGATAGAGCCGAATGGTAGCGGCGGCTCTTCCCATTGTCGCCCGAGACTGGCCGGAAGGACCGTCCTGGAGTCTATCTTCATCGTGTAGGAGACGGGAGCTGAGTTCATCTTCGGAGACATTGTTGAAAGGTGATCTCTTGAAAATCCTGCATGAAAGAGCATTATTTTAGTATAAATATAGATAAGTATATTGATTGAGTTCGCATGAACGTTTAACCCGAAATATGGGAGGAGGGATTGGTCCCACCGGGCGTGCCAGAATCTGTAGGGTGTTTTTCGTCACCCCATTAAGATGGGAATACGCGTGCGCTTGTCAGGCGCACTACAGATTCCCCCTGCCTAGGGTAGGCCGGGGTTTAATGATTGTGGGGATCCGAATCTCCGGCAGCCGCGAACTAAGATGCCGTTAATTATCCCTCGCTTTTGGAGCGAGGGAACCTCCGATTGACGGGTTAAACGGGTCATGCGAACTCAATGTGCAGTGTAAGTGTGTTGTGTTTTGAAAGGGGGGTTTGGATATATTGGGAGCCACACAGAGTTTTCACGGGATCCCGCTACTCGGATAGCGGACTGGGGGTCAAGGGGGCTAGCAGCCCCCTTGCGGGGTGCGGCGCAGCGCCCCGTTAGAAATTTTTTTCTAACAGGGACAGTGTCGTGGAGTATGTGTATGTGTACATATGTATACATAAGTATATATATATATATATTTATATATATATAAGAAAAAAAGGGGGAAAAGACATCCAAAGGATGCGTGGGGGGCAGCACCTTGGGCGCTGTGCGCCTAGGTGCTGTGCGCTCAGACGCTAGAGGGCCACGTGTCGGCACGTAGGCACTCTGCGCTTGAGCGCTGGGCGCTTGAGCGCAAACGCGCCACGTGTCGGCACGTGGGCGCTTTGCGCTTCAGCGCCTGACGCTCGAGCGCAAGTGCGCCACGTGTCGGCACGGGGGCGACTTGCACCTGAGCGCTTGTGCTTGAGCGCAAGTGCGCCACGTATCGGCACCGGGGCGACTTGCGCTCAAGCGCTTGCGCTGGTGCGCAAGCGCGCCACGTGTCGGCACCGGGGCGACATGCGCTCGAGTGCTTGCGTTGTAGTGCAAGAGCGCCATGTGTCGGCACGTGGGCGCTTTACGCTCGAGCGCAGGGCGCTGGAGCGCAAGCGTGCCATGTGTTGGCACGCGGACGCTCTGCGCTTGAGCGTCGACGAGAAAAAGAGGCTTTTAGCCTAAAATAATTTTCTCGAAAGAGAAATCAGAGAGGAGTTGGACTCCTGAGTGTTTTTTTGGGGTTAATGGAAGGGGTTCTTCTTCTTCCTCCTCTGTTAGCTGGATCTTGAAGATCAAGAGATGTGAGATCTCAAAATCTCTCCTTTTTGAGATCTAGTGACAGATCCAAATTCCCCTTTGCGGGTTTGGTGGTGAAAAACAATTTTGTTTTATAAAATGAGGAGTAAAACTCTTGATTTAATTCAAAGGAAAGAAGATTTTTGGAACCTTGAAGAAGGAGAAAAGATCTCAGATCTAAATTTTTTTGGAGAGAGAAAAGTTGTTCTGTTTTATTCATCATCATTTTCCTTATATAGGCTTACATATTTACATATAGCCCCTTGGGCTCTACAAAATGGCATTTTGCCCATCCCATGGCTCATGTGCCATTTCTTTTTTTGCACATAAGCCATGGGCTTACAAAATATTGGCTTTATGCCCCTTTTGCATACATTCATGTATAAAAAATTACATAAAAATTATTTATTACATGATCTATATTTAGGCATGGAGGAAGCTCGCTGCGGGCTCGACTTGGGCATGGGCCCGCTTGACCTGGGCTTGGGCCCACCTGGCTTGGGGTTGACCTTGACTTTGACTCGGTCAACGGGGGTGTAAATTTTTACCCCAACATACCCGTATACCAAAACTTATAACCCCAAAGCATTATGACTCTACCATTTTCATCTACCCACTTAGTTTCTTGCAAATACATAATACCGACTCTTCTCTTAATCATCACCTGTACTAATTTAGTTAGTCTGCCCGTAAGGGAACTTATGTTCTAAGAAGTTAGACGGATCCTATAAAACCCTTACTTATTTGTCACCACACCCGGGGTCCGATGTAGCACGCCGCTTCCGGACGACGACCTAGAAGCCCTTTCATACTTAATACTACACCCGGGATCCGATGTAGCATGTCGCTGAGTAGGGGACGCCCCAAAGATATTCTTATTATAGTTCATGTCATAGAATATGATAAAGTTTTATGTTGGTTGTCAAAAACCTACCACAACCCTCACCCTTTCTCATCCGGACTTAGGACCGACAATGGTGGGTTTATTCAATATAGAAACAAAGACACAAATTTAATTGGAACCAGATTAAAAAATCTGTAACAACTCCAATTTTAGTGTACATAAAATTCATTTAAAGTTAATGTATACTTGGGGTATTTGTAATTCCTGTGAGTACTATAAGAATTTGATTTACTTTTGAACAACAAGAAGGAGCTTGTAGCTCATTGGTAAGACCTTGCACCGCTGAACCAAAGCACCAGAGTTCAAATTCCATCAGCCACACATTCTTTTTATTTAAAATTCTTTTAATCATTTGAAGCCCAAGAGTCTACACGTGCACTACATGTCATAGGGTAAGTTACAGAATAAACAAACGTGTCCACGGGGCTAGACCAAGCGTCAGGGACACATGGCATCAATATGAGCCCCGACTCGCCCAACTCGGGCCGGCGAACTCGTTGACTCGGCCGGCGCCACCGGTCCAACTCGGTCCAAACCTAAATTTTCTTTAACTCTGGCTACTCATGAACTCCCTCCATAACCCCTGTATTATTTGTTTTTACTACACATTTATAGAGCACAATAAAACACACATTTAATCCATTTTAAAACAAATTTTTAATACACCCTTTCACTACCCTAAAACCCTAATTTTTTCAATAAATACCACCCTCAAATCACCCCTCCTCACTTTCAATCCCTGCCCAAACTTTCAAGAAAAATTCCTAAGTCTTTTGTGTGCAAGTGGAGTTAGCAAAAGGGCGAAGCTCCGACGAACTTCCGACGGCAATCCGAGGAGATTCCGACGACGAAACGACGCACCGGCATCTTCTACCTCTTCCTCCTTCTCTCTTCTAGTCAAATAACCTGTAAGTCCCTACTTCTCCTTATTTTCTCTATTCTAAAAACATTCAAAACTAAAACCCGACAGAAACAGAGTTAGTCCGACTTCCGATTCGGTTTTCTTTAAAAACTACTACAACAACAACAACAATTGAGCCTTTTATCCGAAGCATATGGGGTAGGCTACATGAACCAACATGAGAATCACGCCGGGTCTAGCACATGAATCCTCCGTCTCCACTCACCCCTATCGAACAATATACTTTCATCGAGTCCTTTGGCACCCATATCATTTCGTATCACCTCCATCCATGTTTTCTTCGGTCTTCCTTTTGCCTTTTTGCCATTGACCATATCTAGAGTATCTATTCGTCGAACCGGTGCTTCCATAGGTCTGCGTCGCACATGACCAAACCATTTTAGCCGGTTTTCCCGCATCTTCTCTTCTACAGGTGCTACACCAACTTTTGCACGAATATCCTCATTTCGCACCTTATCTTTTCTAATGTTACCACACATCCAACGAAGCATGCGCATCTCCACTATGTGCATCTTCTGTGTATGATACTTCTTAGGAGCCCAACATTCTGTACCATATAATAAGGCAGGCCGAATAGCGCTCCGATAAAACTTCCCTTTCAATTTTAACGGAAAGTTACAATCACACAAAATCTTTGTTGCACTCCTCCATTTCAACCAACCAGCTTGGATCCTTTGATTAACATCACTATCGATCTCCCCATTCTTTTGGATGATGGAACCTAGATATCTAAACTGGTCGCTCGGTGATATCTCTTGCCCTTCCAATGTTATACCAATATGGTTTTGACTTCTCTGGTTACTAAATTTGCAATGCATATATGCTGTCTTGGACCTGCTCAATCTGAATCCCCGAGATTCTAATGTTTGCCTCCATAATTCCAATTTGGCATTAACCCCTGCTTTCGTCTCATTTACTAGAACAATATCATCAGCGAATAGCATACACCAAGGTACCTCACCTTGGATAGTTCTAGTAAGTTCATCCATCACGATGGTAAACAGGAATGGACTTAATGCAGATCCTTAATGTAAACCAATTGTAATCGGAAAATCACTCGTTAAGCCGCCGCAGGTTCTGACATTTGCCACTACTCCATCGTACATATCCTTGATTATGTCAATATACTTGATGGGGACCCGCTTCTTCATCATTGCCTCCCATAATACCTCTCTAGGTACCTTGTCGTATGCTTTTTCTAAATCAATAAATATCATATGCAAATATTTTCTCCTCTCTCGAAAACGCTCGACAAGTTGACGAAGCAAATGAATAGCCTCTGTCGTCGATCGTCCAGGCATGAACCCAAACTGGTTCTCTGTTATCTTAATATCCTTCCTTAGCCTGTATTCAATCACTCTCTTCCAAAGTTTCATAGTGTGACACATAAGTTTTATTCCACGGTAGTTTGAGCAACTTTGAATGTCACCCTTGTTCTTGTAGATATGTACAAGGATACTTTTCCTCCATTCATTTGGCATCTTTTTTGTCTGCCAAATCTTATTAAACAGATCTGTCAGCCATTTAACGCCTATTTCTCCTAAGTATCTCTAAATCTCGATAGGAATCCCGTCAGGACTAACCGCTTTTCTTAAACTCATTCTGTTCAAAGCTTTTTTAACCTCAGGTATATTGGATATATATGCCCTAGAGGCCTTCATTGTATAGGATGCTAGGGATATGTATGTACATGACAATCTTGTTTGATATTATAGTACGCTATTTGGTTTGTCTTTATCTTAACGTATGATATATTTTACTTTGTATTTATATATACATGTTAATAAAGCCCATAGGGTGTTTGCCTGACTACCGGCGTTGTGATGGCAGTCATACTTGTGGGAGCTAGATAGTCAATAGGCACATCCTTAGATGTCCCTGGTCGCAGGAGTATCGAGACTGGGCATCGATACTCCGGAGTAAACTAGTGTATACATATCTAGACCCTGACGAGGGGCGATGGATTGGTCCCGCAGCCATTGGTGGTGTGCACCTAAGATTGTATACAGATGCTCACTGGGTGTGAGTACACCGGACAGGACTCGCCGAGAACTGACTGGATGGTATTATACCTAACGTCGGATAGCAGTTCTCAGGTGACATGTGTGCAGATAGTCCGTTGACTTAAGCTCGTCATTTGTCTCGTGTGAGTTCCCACTGTGCTTTGATTACTACCCTACCACGGTTCAAAGGAGTCGTGCAAATAGGTTTTAGTTGGGCACAGTCCCGAACCACGTGGAGGCAGTGAGCGACTGTTAGGGATTCGTCTCTCCCGGTATAGGGAGTTGATATCGCACGGTGATCGGTTGGTCATTACCATAAGTCCCTGGCCAGGGCTGATTGAGAATTACTGATGGACTGATCAGTAGATTCTCGGATGGTCTTGAGCCATACCGACACGACTTGTACGGTTATTAGGGGTCTGACGTTTACCACCTCCCTAGACCATACATGCAATACTCTTAGACGAACAGACCGGACTGCGTGGATATTGTCACGGACAGGCTCAGTAGGAGTTCGGATGGGTTTCCTCATCGGCTTTCTTATCGACATCTACCTGGGGACCGTTATGTACAGCTAGTGCTGCTTGCGGTCTGTGGTTAAACCCACTGCCAGCGTAGTAGTCGAGTCTTTAGAGTCCCACACAGAGATTTCCCAACTCCAGGCGAAACGATATAGAGGTCATACGGTTTTACGACAAGGGTTCGGACGCACACGTGTGTTTACACACGTACGACGTTCGAACAGTTTTTACTAGCCGGCTTTGGTTTAAGCCAGATTCTAGTATCAGGTTATTGGATTTATACAGTCTAAAGTTTTCCGTGTTTTCACGGATAGGAGGGGCGTTCTCGTAATTTTTCGGGAAGCTTCTAGAAGCATGGTGACTTGAGGGTTTAGGTGGCATTATCATTAAATGATATTGTGACTCATTTTGTGTGATGCATCATGTCATTAATGCATTATTAAATGCTTAATGACTCACATAGTGAATCACTCATAATGAATTAATGTAGCATGATGAATAATCTCATTTATTCATTTATTTATTTATTCATTATGCTTTATATATTCAAGTGAGAAGAATATCATTATCATTATCATCTTCACCTTCTCTCTCCTCAAGCTCACTCTCTCTTCAAACCCTAATCCTACCACTCATGAGTTGAGACCAAGGATTAGAATAGACTAAACACTCCATAACCTAAATCTATATCATCTTAGTTCCTTTGATTAGCAACTAGAGAAACTATGTTACCTCAAGTTTAGAGGTGGAGCTTGGATTAGGGTTCTCGGGGTGGATCGTCTATCACGGAAAGGAGGCCGAGGAAGACCTAGAAATCGAAAAGATGAAGGACACGAATCATTAGGTATAATCTCTTTACATAGTAGCTAAGAACTTCTATGGTTGTTGTTAATTATAGTTTAGTAAAGATCTTCGGTTAGTCGATGTTTGCTTAAAGAACAAGATCGTTTTTCAAATTTCCGCCTCCCCGCAACTAGTGGGGTGTTGCACATCGACTTACAAGGTAGTCTTATTTTACGCATGAAATCACGGTTTATAACTTGAGATTGAATGACAAGTCCATCCAAATTCTTAGTAAAGCTCTCATTGAACAGTTTGTCAAAATAATCTCACCATCTTTCCTTGATATCCTCATCTCGAACTAAAACCTTCTGATTTTCATTTTTGACACACTTCACCGCACATAATTCTCTAGTCTTCCTTTCCCGCATCCGAGCAATCCGGTATATATCATTTTCAGCCTCTTTAGTGTCTAATTTCTCGTACACCTCCTTGTAGACCTTAGATTTAACTTCCCGAATAGCTTTCTTAACTTCCTTTTTAGCCATTTTATACTTCTCAAATCTCTCCACATCTATACTTTTCTTCAAATCTTTATAAGAATTCCTTTTAATTTTAATAGCAGCATTTACTTCTTCATTCCACCATGATGTGTCCTTAGATGGTGGAACACCACCTCTCGACTCACCAAGTAGATCTCTAGCTACCTTCTTGATACAACTAGCCATTTTGTTCCATGTTCTGTATGAATCATCTTCCAACTGCTAATCCGCTTCTTGGACTACACGATCTATAAAATCCTTTTGGTTACCTTCTTTCAATCGCCACCATTTAATTTTAGGCTCTACTTTACGTCTAATCATCCTAAGTCCTCTTCTAAATCGAAAGTCTAGAACTAAAAGTCTATGTTGAGTGGTTACACTCTCACCTGGCACTACCTTACAGTCGATACAACAACCTCTATCTATTCTTCTCGTCAGAAAAAAGTCTATTTGACTAGCACATCATCCGCTCCTAAAAGTGATAAGGTGGGACTCTCTTTCCTTAAACCAGGTGTTTGCTAAGATCAAGTCATAAGATAAGGAAAAATCTAGAATCGATTCACCTACTTCATTCCTTTGTCCAAAACCAAAACCTCCATGGATAGTATCAAACCCACTACGACTAGTACCTACATGTCCATTAAGATCACCACCAATAAATAACTTCTCACCACTAGGTATACTTTGCACGATCTCGTCTAAATCCTCCCAGAATAGATGTTTACTAGCGTCATCAAGACTTATCTATGGTGCATAAGCACTAATAATATTAAGGATCTCTCCACCTAGAATAAGTTTAACCAGTAAAATTCTATCACCTTTTCTCCTAATCTCAACTACATCCTCAAGCAACCGTCTATCTATGATTATGCCTACCCCATTAAGATTTTTATCTCTACCCGTATACTAAAGTTTATAACCCCAAGGCTCTATAGCTCTACTCTTTTCACGTACCCATTTAGTTTCTTGCAAACACATAATACCAACTCTCCTCCTAATCATCACCTCCACTAATTCTATTAGTCTGCCCGTAAGGGAACCTATGTTTCAGGAAACTAGACGGATCCTATGAAACCCTTGGTTATTTGTCACTACACCCGGGGTCTGATGTAGCGCGCCGTTTCTGGACGACGAACCCTCACAAACCATTTTCTTATTATGGTTCATGTCATAGAATGTGATAAAGTTTTACGTTGGCTGTTATAAACCTACCACAACCCTCACCCTTTCTTTAAAAACTATAATTTTTCTTAATCAAGATACCTTCATATCATCATATATTTTTCATTAAACATTAATAAAAATCTTTAAAAGGTTTCATCATAAAAGATTGTTATATGCATTTTTTATTGTAATTTTACATTAAAATACCTTCATGTTTCATTTCGACATTCTTGAACTTTAAAAACCTTATTATCTTAGAAAACTCACGAGGTAATGACCTACCTCCTCACAACACTCATATGTAATATAGCACGATGGAATTTGGGAACATAGATCTGGGAAAATATGACTTTACATATAACTACCTTTAACTATTAAAACATTTTTCTACAAGAAGTGAATTTTAACAAATCTTTGCAATTGCGGCTCTACAACCCATTTTGTGAAATCCGTTCAGGATGGTACAGATTATCGTACATCCTCGGGCTTAGTAGAACGAGATGCATACCTCCGCAAGGAGTATACGATCTTGAAAGATTTTAATATATTTTCCTTTAGAAAAATGTGATTTCAAAGCTTATATTTTTATAAATAAATATATATGTAATTAATATCAAAATATCTATTTTTAATATTTATAATATTCCACATTTCCAAAATTCAAGAAAAAACATCCCATTTACAAGAAAATACCATACAATTCTAATATTATAAATAAATACTATATATTGTGAAATTAGGTTTTATTCACTAGAAATGTCATATTGATAAAATATCCATGAAAACTCTAAAGACGATAATTTAATACTAGAGATATATTTTGAAAGTATAAAAAAAACTATTTTATATAAAACCCCCTTCAAGTTATACTAAATTACAATAAGAACCCTAGTAAATATAGGTTTAAGCGGGACCAGTCTTTTGAGCCTCAGCGAGCCGGAGATATGGGTGTTTTCCTATTTAAGATAGACAACTTAATAAACGGTGTTATCAACACGGTAATTGTCTTTGAAAAATACATAAATCCTGTCGTCCATGTACAGCAGTTACCGATAACACCAAAACCTAATTCAGTATACAATTTCTTTTCTAATTGTCTGACTCAGACTGAGTCTCAATATAATCAATCTGACTTGAATATGATTCAAGTATGAAATTACAAAACTATAATTCAATATGAATTCATATATTCAATCTATCCAATCTATTCAATCTATATTGACTTAACCGAACCATGGATATATATCTATCTACATGATTCTCCAGTTACATCCATTTACCGATATCATGGTTCTGGCAAGTCATCCATCTATATAAATCAAGACAATACAATACAAATAATATAATCAAGATATCGTGGGGTTTATAAGGGGTAGATTGGTACGGAAGGTGTTAGAAGTGGCACAAGACAACAACCATAAAGACACCTACCTGAATTCAATTGCCGTTGTGCCATGGCTGAACGGTTCCTTGTACTCCATATACCGTAGTATCTAGTCTAGTGGGACTCCTCTTGTATACACTTGCCTCTTCTGTATCAAGTTACAAACAACAGCGTTAACACTAAATACAACATTATAATAATATACTCTCTATTCCATTCTTGTCTATTTACGGGACTTACCGAGCGATTTGTTCTATGACGACATTCTCTTTCTTCTTCTTTGGAATGCTGTCAGGTGAATCAGACTCACTGGAGATCGAGCCCACCAGCAAGGATTTGGACCAGCTAGCTTTAGACCCGGAGCTCTAGTTACTTGTACATTTCATTTCAGTATTTCCATTTCTGTTATGCCACTGTTTAGGCATTGCATTCTATTCCATATATTTACTTTTCAGATGTATTGTAAAAAGAATGTTAATAAATAAAGTTGCTGTTCATTTATATTTTGTCTCTTGTGTACATTACATTTTATATTGCTTAGATACGCTCAGTGTGTTTACTTCTAAGTAAATACGTAGCGGCCTCGTCGCGTCTTCTGCCCGTATACTGGGAAGAGGGGCATAAAAAAATCATGCAGTTGTTTCCGGTGCATATCTACTAAATGGAAAAAAGCCATACAAAATTACTCATCAAGGAGCGCACCAACAGATGAGTAACCTAAAAGAGAAGCAAGTTCTCAAATATATGTTACTTATGACGGAATACCGAGCATAAATATATACATCTTCAATTATCTCAAAGAATCATGATACTTCCAACATATGGTTCTCTAATTTATTCTTATACCTATAACATCTCAAAATTTAGACCTTATATTTCAATGAAATACGTGTCTAAACATAGAAAAGCCACAAGTAAATAGAATATAGTACGAGCACCAACCCCTTGTCCAAATGAACATCGGACAATATACAATATTTTGTACAAGTTCTCTGAGTTTAATAACTCAAACCATGTGTGTTGTAGATTGAAAACTATATTATGCTTAAGAAGAATTACACTGTTATTGAATGCACCTTACCTATAAACTGATAAGGTAAATGTTATAAATATAATTTCAAAAGCTTATATCTCACTTTTTAAAATAAACGTACAGATACATCAGTTTGAAATTCATGCATAACAACGGATATTTAAAACCAAATATTTGTCGTTAGGTGAAACCTAGGTGATTTCCTCAAAAATCACCAATTACAAAGAATTCTGATTTTGAGAATCTAATCACCCAATTCCCAATATTCTACTCATACTTAGCATTTGTAATTCCATATAGATGTGAAAATCAAGTCTGGTAAATACACACCCTGGAGTCAGAATCAAATTGGGAAAACGGTTCTCAATTAATACCGCAAAGTAAAACTGAAATATGAAAATGTTTCGAAGGGTGGCCGGGTATTCCTAGTAATACCTCTTTCAATATCAGACTCATAGCATTAGTTATAAATTACATTGCCCTTACTCCAATCTCTTCTTATGTCTTTACTTCTTACCTTATGTACACAATTCTTAGTCTAATTAGTTTTATTTTTTTTCCCTACCTTTCGACACCTGCCTAAGGTTTGGAAGAAGACTATCCAATAAGTGTAATAGGTGTACTCTCATAATACTAGGAGCACTCACAACTCGAGAGAAGGTAAAGAGGAAAGACAACCGAATAATCTTATTCAATTTCCCCAAAATCGGAATCCATCCTCGAACTAAAATAAATTTCCACGAGTTCGTATGTAACTATACGAGATGGTTTTATCCATTCCATATAGATCTTCGTATTGATACGAAATGTTCTAGAGAAAGCAAAGAGTAAAATAGGAGTGGCATGAATATATATGACTTTATCGTGAATCGTGACAAAACAAAACTAAATTTGTAAAAAGGTTCAGTAAACTTGGTTTTACGAGTTTTAGTTTAAGAAGGGTCATGGTTGCTTCCAGAGAGAGAGAGAGAGAGAGAAAACACTCATCGTGCACTCTAACTTAGATTATATTAGTTAATCATTTTATCTAATTAGGATGTCTTCCACTGTTTTCTCAAATACTCCTTCAAACCTTAAAAGTAAAAATAGTCAGGGTCATTTTGTCATGACCCAAAAGCGACACATGATTAGCACTTAGATTACGTGACGTCTAAAGATATCGACGCGACCTCAGTATGCCAAAAACCCGGAATTTAAACCTTTTTTAAGAAATAGCAGAGGTGAAGTTTTAAAAAGAGTTATTAAATGAAATCAAGTTTCTTTTTACAGTATAAGTAAGTTTGTTTGAAAAATGCCTATATCGTTTTAAAATCGGGATGCACCTTCTTTGTAAATTTTGAATAAAACCAAGTACAAAGCATAATATATATAAATCATCCTAACGGGAGCTAGCTTCCATGCCCAAACTGCGGAGCAACCATGCAAATAATATACAATGCCCAAGGCGAAGAAATAGAAAGCGGAACATAAATAAAAACAATATAAAGTCGACTCCAAACGAGTGCGACACCCTAAAATACGTAAACATCTAAGTCTCGCTTCAAAGCCTACAATATACAAGTTTTGGTCGATGGAGTTTTTAACTAGATCTAAAAGAATATACATATACAATGTGTGGTTACGATCCAACATGTAACCTACCTACCAAAGTAATCACCGAAGTAAGAAGTGTGCTGGCAAACCGCTGCTGATCCGAGCTGTCAATCCTGCAAGAAACTGGGGCACAACGGGGGTGAGTTGCCAATTCAGTGAATAAAAGTATATCGCAAGGTAAAAATCGAAATGCAGAACAATTTACCTAGGCCATAAAGTATAGTACTATCATATCATGTACTAATATATGTATAATGCATAAGTACTATAAGCGCATCAATATCGATCACGTAACCATGTCATCATCTCATATATATATATATATATATATATATATATATATATATATATATATATATATATATATATAAAGTAGCCGAAAGATGTATGAAAAATCCTTTCAAAATAGCAGTATGATATGTATATCATGGCACAAGTAGCAGATGCCGTTTTATGAAGTATTATTTGTGTTTTGTTTAAAATATACGTCTCACTTTTAAGAAATGAGTTTTAAGTGGGTTTCCATTTAAAAGTTTTTTGTGTCGTCCTAGACATGTCAAAATAGTGAGACTATAGCTTATTTAGAAACCTCTTTATGTGCATCAACATATGAAAATGGTATTCAGGTACTGTCTCACGAATCAATCTTGTTTGGCTACTATATAACATAATTTATAACATCGCATCTCGATGGATCGCGCAAACATCCACATATGAGTGTCTAGTATTGACACTCCAAATCTCACGAGTGTCCATCATCGGCACTCAAACTCATTCTCTGCCGAGTGTCCATCACTGACACTCAAAATTATCATAAATCTCGTGTCTAATATCGACACGTAAAACCAGATATCATAGGCACCGTCTCGTCAGACCGGTCCTCTCTCGATATCAATAGCCTTGTTCGGTATCTCCCGGATATCCGCCGTGCTCTAATCTATCTCCGGTATCGAGTGTCCTCGCTAGACTCCACCTCAAATACGGTTTTCCTACCCCTCGGCCTCTACCGGGTCCACCATGTATCCGACTGTATACTCCCCCACTCAGTCCGGATAACGTAGCATGTCCGCAACGTATAGCTCCCCTACTCGGTTCGGAATAAAATCAAATCAGAAAAACATCAAGCTCATGGTGGACGCCAACTCATCATATCAAGAGAAAACCGTATTTTTAAAACATACTCAAATTTTCATAAATCACATCGCGGTTTTCAAATCCAAGGAAAACATCAAGTTCCGAAGAATAACATTTGCATAATTCATTTTGATGATTATATATATATATATATAGCAGTGCTCCATACCACTGAGATATATCATCGTAGGTAAGAACATTATAAAACACATATCGATCATATACGAATACCCATGGTACGTAATGGTGTTCGCATCTTAATCAGCAAGTATTTTAATGCATCATACATATATATAGTCAACACATGAATATATGCGAAAGTTCCTACTGTGTCATGGCAATACTAATGATGTGCAGTGTAGCATGCACGTTTGTACTCGTTCAGCATAGCAAACATTAGTAGTTGTGCAAGTGTTATATCAGTATGTTTGTAGAAGAATGGCTCTCAATCCCTATCCACAGCATGCGCACACACACACATACATACCAACCAACCTCTGTGTATAGGGAGTTATAATAAACCGTATCTCTATCTACAAGGACATAACGTAGTATAGCATTCCTATAGTGTTATGGCAGTACTAATGATGTATAGTGTAACATGCGCGTCTGTAATTTGTGCAACATAGCAATTATCGGTAGTTGTGTAGTGTTCTAACAGTGTGTTTGTATGAGAATAATAACGCAATTAACATATATAATAGGGAATCGAATCACGAGCATATAAAATTAACCAAATCGTACGTGGATGATCGTTAAACATGAGTAACTATTATGAGCTATACCGTTATAGTTTAAATTAGAACGAAACGTTGTTTGGCGAATAAGGAACTTGTAGTATATTTAAAATATATATCCATTTAAAAATTAGCAGCACATCCTTGTCATTTATCATTTAAAAGTGGAAAATGAATCGTTGGTTTTTAAAAGAGTATGGCTCAAGCAATCGAAAGGTCCCAATCAGGATAAACGCATAACTCCGTGAGTCTAAATGAATCTCGGCCGTATTCGACACACTATCCTCATCATAATCAGTATGGAATCATCCCTCGTACAATATCCATCCAATATCCCATCAATATCGTACGGATCTAAAGTCATGTATGCATATAACAATAATCATATATCAAGATATGTCCACAGATATATGTAGCTTGCTAGATACAACTACATACTAACTTAGTTATAGACTAAGTTATCTAACATAACACTATAGCCTACTTATATAGTATAAGTATCCTAATTAATTGGTTGTGGGGTTGTTATACGCCATCCACCCGACTTCTCCCATAGATATAAATCTACTCACCGACATATCGAGTTAGTCGAAATCCACAACCGTCTCGCCCGTCCTTACCATTTCGGAAATCCCCACAATTGTACCTATAATCGAAATCATGACATAACTGCATAAATATCCAAATTGAAAACGATACAACGAGCAAAGCGCATATAGGTTAGAACCTATAGCCAACATACACTAAATATGACCAAATATTCCCAACATCGACATACAAACGTCGAACGATCAAGTCAAGATATAGAAATAAATAAAACCAAGTTTTAAAAACCGGAAAACATCACCAAAATCACACTAAAACACTCCCAAATTTCTCTACATGTAACCTGGGACAAAATAAACAATACAGCGGCCTAATTACCACTAAATGAAGCTACAGACAAAAATCAAAACCTAACTCTACAAGGGAACCACCAATAGCGGTTTTTGGCAATAAACTGGTGGTCAAAACATGGAGTTAGGGGCTCGGGCTTTTAGGGTAGTTTTCTACTGATCCCATCATATCACAGTACTCTTAGTTTATCTTTCAGAGAAACCTATTGGCTCCAGATTCAATTTGAACGCCACAAACTTCACAAAAGTCCTATTTTTCTGATATTCAACAAAGAAATCTGAAATATAACACTTGGAAACTTGAAAGAAAAATGATATTTACCTATATGGAATGAGCTCAAAGGAATTCCAAGCTCCTGAAGTGTATACTTGAATCTTCTTGATGTTGTATTTGTTTTAGCTTGATATTTTGCATAACTTTCATGAAGGAATCATCACTTTTCTTGTAATATTGTGAAGGGTGAATGAAGATTGATGTAAGGGTTGAAAGAGAGTGAATCAGTTCAGTTTAGACAATAAATGAACCATTAGGATTTTGATAAAGTATGGGAGGGGGTGTAGAGAAAGGTGGATGTGTAAATAGAGAAGGAGGAGGTGTAGGCTTCATAATATGGTGAGGGTGTGATGTGTATGGAGATTAATTCTAACTTAATATAAACCCAAAACACTCTTTAAAAATTAAAAGAACCTATTACAATTAAATACCATTATCTTTATAAAAACCCTTTTTCACGTAAATACCACAATCTTACACCAAAATCTCATATCACTCTCAAAACAAAATACTTATTATTTTTAGAATATTTCATATTTTCATATTCCCCAAATTAACTATGTTTTTTTTATGGATACCTATCTGGAAATCCAAAATCTATACATGATATTATTTTCGCAAACTCATAATATCCATATTTAAATGATAATTTACTATTTATAATTTTTAAAATGTAACACATTTACACCATACAAGTGTTAGGAATATGTATGCCCTAGAGGCTATTATTGTACATTGATGTATATTATAGTGGATGCCTTGACATATATATAGAGGACTTTCTTACTCGACATGATTGTATACTTTCTGGTAACTTTTATCTTAATATGTTGATTGGTATTCTTTACTGTCTTTCTCTCACATATTGGTAAGCCCTTAGGATATGTACTTGACTACCAGGAGTATGATGAGATCATACTAGTGGGGTCAGGGTGGTCCAAAAGTTCATCCTTTAATTAGTTTCTAGTCGAGGGGATATCGAAACTAAGGTATCGATATTACGGAGTAGACTTGTGTGTACGTTTCTTGTCCCTTAGAGGGCGATGGTTGATCCCACAACCATTGGTATGTGACATCAAAGATTGTACACAGGTGCTCATTGAAGAATGGGTACACCGAACAGGACACGCCGAGAACTCCTGGTTGGTAGTATACCTATCGTTAGATAGCAGTCCTTTGGTGACACTGGTATAGGTTAGTCTGTAGACCTGAGATTGTCATAGAGTCTTGTGTGGCTCCCACTGTGCTTTGATTTTCTCCCTACCACGCTCAAAGGAGACGTGCAAATAGGTGGATTTTGGGTACAGTCTCGAGCAACATGGAAGCAATAAGCAATAGGAGGGGTTTCGTCTCTCCCGGTATTGAGGGTTGATGTTGCGCTATGCTCGATTGGCTATAACTGGAAGTCCCTGGCCAGAGCTGCTGCTGAGATTTACTGATAAGAGTTATCCGTAGTTTCTCGAACCGTTATAGCCCAGAAATAGGCATGACTTATCACGTTACTTGGTTCTGACGTTTACCACCCCTAAACATAATATGCGACATATCAGACGAAAAGACCAGACTGTACGGTAGTGTTACTGATAGGCTTCATGGAGAGTATGGACGAGCTTGCTTGTTGATCATTATATCGCTCAATACCCGGGTAGCTGTTACGTCCAACTAGTACCGCTGACGGCTTGTAGGTGACTGATATGATCATCACCAACTGCTGGCGTATTGACGAGTCTTTAGAGTCCCACACAGAAGTTTCCTGGTTCAAGCGAAACGGAGTAGGGCACATATGCTGATATGTGCGAGGGCCAGATTAAATACGAGTATGTGATACCGTATTGTAATATGGCAGTTATCTGTTATCAAGTTAGGTTAAATGTGATATAACCAGATTATCGAATCAAGTGTTGATTTGATAATGTGATAAACAAATAAATGATATTAGTCGGTCATATGTGATATAACCGGATTATTAAATCAAATGTTGATTTAATAATTTGATGTATATTTATATTTGATATAATTATATGTTAACTAATATCATTAGCTCACTAATTGCTTTATATATATATATATATATATATATATATATTATGAAGCATGGTATGTTTTTCTATTTTGAGAAAATAGAAAAATGAGGCGTAAATTGTGGAGATATTTTGGGTATGGTTTAAGGCATGGTCTTTATCATATTATATTGGTCTTGACTCACTATTCAAGCATAGTTGCAATTTAGAATTGCAATTTATTCCATGCTTGAATAAGTGAGGAGCCATATTGATTATTCATTCTATGCTTGCTCATTCTTGAGTTCATGCCTTAGCCATTTTTCTTTCTTGAGCTCTTGCTCTCTCTTGATCTCTACACTTTCTTCATCTCACCTCCAAGCTCAAAACCCTCACATGTGATTTGAATCATTGAGCTTGTGAGAATCTTAGCGAATCTTCAAAACCCCTACTTCACCATCCCACACTAGACTATCAATTTGGTGTGGTGTGTTGCCTTCACTAAAGATAGTTTAGTGAAGAGGTAGCTTGAGCTAGAGGGACTTCGGGTGGATCGTCTTCGGCGCGAAGATCACGAAGGATGTTTCAACTCAAGGTGGAGCCTAGTGGAGTCGCGTGGACCGCAACCCGGAGCTAAAGAAGAGAAGGACTTGATCTACGAGGGTATAACCATCCTTCCTTCTCTTTAGTTTTCATATCATCATAGGTTATAACCCGAATCTTCTAGTAAAGATCATGTTAATCTAACTTAGCACCTAGCAAAATTTAAAATTTAGCATGCTTGATGCTACTAAAACCTTATGGTGGTGCTAGGGTAGACTTTCATGGTAACAAAGCCAAGCTAGAATATTAGAGAAGGTCGTTACGACGTTAAAGTGTTCGATCAGTTTCGAAACCCACAATATATTGAAGTTTATGTCGAATTTTTCAAATGTTGGAATTTTCGTGATTAAAAATATCCAAAAAATCGTGCAGGGTCTTTTATGGAGCCCCAGAAAATTTGAACCCTTAACTCCCCTAAACAACCGCGGAACCGCGGCCAAAAGCCATGTTTGGCCGCGGTTCCGCCGCACATTTGGGGTGTCATGGGCTTATCTTTTCTGTGCTGCTCCATTTTATAGTTTAGTACTCTCTGGGTATTTTTAATGATTCTTAAGTTGTTGAGATCTCTGGAATTTGTGGGTGTTTGTTAAACTGATCGAAATGTTTAATGTCGTTTAGACTTTGATGATATGCGATACAATTGTTAGAATCTAGAATAATTAGTTTTGTGAAAACTAGTTAGTTTATTATAAATCTAATGTATTAGTCTCGGTTAATCGGTTGCCACGGATTTTTGATTCGGATCAAAACTCCGTCGCAAACGCGTATTGTATGTGAACACTCGCCGAGTAACTCTAGTAGACAGCCACGCCCCATAATCGCGACCAAGTGACTGTAGGAGAATCCCGTTGCCAAAAGCACCCACTCAAGTGCTTGCGGCCATGGTGTTCCGCCTTAGTGCACTTCATCGACGGTATCGGGGGTGCGGCCATCTGCTAAAGTTTCCAACGAGTATTCGATAATGTAGTCAGAAATCCTGTTGAATTACCCGGCTAAAGTAATTGAAAAGTGTTTTCAATTTGAGACTAAAATACAAGGTTTACAGGTAAGGCATGAAATCCGGGATATGAGATATTCCGGGTTTATGATGTCTAAGGATATACGGATTCTAATTATTGTACTTTTCCATATCTTTTCTGCGACCGTAAGTGTAATATGTGAGGTATCCCGATCTCGTTGCTATATGTCAACGAATTTCGAGATACGTATATTTAGTTATGTTGATGACATGAGATGTTATGTGTTGATGGTGATATGATTTATTGGATCGTTGTGAATGAATAGCCGGGGGGTTTATGTGAAATGAGAGTTTTTATTTTCATTCATGTAAAATCTGTATGTAATATTCTTTTATTGGGGCACTTCCGGGTTGAGGATAATGTCACCATTGATGTATATTATTTTATTTTCCATATTAGGATAGGCTCAAGGCGGGGAGCATAAGTAACCGGGTCTAGAGTCCAGTGGGAGACCATCTCAAGGAGTTGAGACCAGGTCTCCTCACTCTAAAACTGGTAGGGTTACTTGTCGCTCTCGTAGAGGTCTAGGGATGTGGATTTGCCTATTCATCATGACCGTGGAATTCGTGTTTTACATTACTGGCTAAATTTAAAACACGGAGATCCTAGTATATCAAATATTTCATATGTTGCTTTTGCTGCTTGGTTCTGTGATGTGATCATATAACTGTGTGAGACGAATGCTATATTATATATATGGTATATAATAAACGTTGCTTATGTTTTGCACCCGGGCTAGTCCAGCCCCCGCTCTTCCGGTAGTTAAGTAATCTAACGGTGCATGACGGGGCCCAGTGGCGAATCCGGATGGCATAAGCGTACATTCTATTTTCGTTTCATTTTTCTGTAATGTTTAGAAAACATTAAATGATGGGACTTCATTAATAAGATTAATGAAAAGAAAGAAACCTAAAAACGTTGTAAAATCAAATTTTCAAACAAGGTAGCTCTAGTTTTGCTTTGCATAGTGGTATTCCTTGATGAATATCCAGCACCTCATTCGATGAGGAAAGAGCCGAGATCCCTTCACAGGGAGTGACCTCTTTAGCGAAACTAGAAAATGCTACAACTCGGTTTTGTCTTTTGATAACTTCTCTAGATCTTGCTTTGCATAGTGGTATTCCTGAATATCCTGCACCTCATTCGATGAGGAAAGAGTCGAGATCCCTTCACCAGGAGTGACCTTTTTAGCGAAACTAGCAAAAGCCTAAAAAACACTCCTTTTCTAAATCGCTAGATTCTACAACGATATCAAGTTCATTACGCTCATTGTTTTCTTAAAAACCTGCGTAGCCTTCCGTCATTTCAGATAAGCACTATATAGTATTCGTGCTACATTTGTTGACCATAGCCAAGGTATAGTGTGTGGTAGCTAATTAGTGCTTGTCTGTAGCATGTGATGCGATTGGATTATGGTAGTCGTACGGCTTTGTTGACCATAGCCAAGGGTCGTACGGGTGGGTTTAATTCAATCAAGAAATGATGGGTTGAACTTGGCTAGCACTTATGATTTGTTGACCATAGCCAAGGTCATAAGTTGTTAGGGGTAAAAACCATTATCGGGAATTTCAAGTATTGAAATTTGCAATGAGATTGCATATCTTCTATATGATAGTTGGATTCCGATACCCACTGCGAATAAGAGTTACTCCTGAGAGAGTTTTGCACTTTACTATTAGCTAATCCAGTAGGTGTCTAGAAAGATGTCAATGGGGTTATGCCTCTAAGAAAACAAGGTTTATTTTAATTAGGTCCATGCGAAAGCATGGAGAACCTCCCTCGGAGTATCGATACCTGTCTGGACGAATGATTGGCGAACCTGTAGAGTGTAATTAATCCCGGCTAATCTTACATTTTATGGTTTGAAGGAAGATTTGATAAAAACAGTGGGAGTCATCCTGATTAGATAAGATAATGACCAATCTAATCTTGTAAAGAGTGCACGCTAATGCGTTTCCTTCTCTCTCTCTCTCCAGGCAATAACCAATGCCATGCCTTAATCAAGATAATAATATGTATGTATTGACCGAACCCGCTTATTATACTAAGCTGGGGAACGTTGGTTCCGTAAGAATAGGGGAATATCAGGATTCCCGCGCTACCTGTACGAAGAAACAGCATGTTGATGCATTTTCTTCGGGTGTGTTCGTTACCGAGAACTGTTTCTTAGTTTGTTCTACGTCCTGGGTATTAGATACCGGATCAGAATCCCACATATGTAATTTGTTACATGGGCTAAAGAAAGGTAGAGAACTGGGAAAATATGATAAATCTCTAACAGTAGAGAATGGTGCAATTGTTGCAGCCGAGGCAGTTGGTGAATTTCACCTTGTATTACCAACTGGTAATACATTGATTCTGAGCGTATGTTACTACGTGCCAAAAATGTTGTGCAGCATGTTGGATATATGTATGCTCTAGAGGCCATTATGTGATAGTGGATGTATCTATACATGTATATATATTCAGTTTGCATTCTTGCTCGACATGATAGTATGCTATCTGGTACTTCTTTATCTGACATGTTTATTTGATCATGCTTCTATTCATTCATACATGCTGATAAAGCCCTAAGGATATCGGCTTGACTACTTTGATTATGATGGAGATCATACTAGTGGGACATCTGTAGTCTATAAGCATATCCTGAAATGTCCCTAGTCGCAGGTGTATCGAGACGGGGCATCGATATACCAGAGTAGACTAGCGTATATGATACTAGACCCATGTGATGGGCGATGGATGTTCCCACATTCATCGATGTTTGACATCAAGATCATGTACGGGTGCTCAGTGGTGACTGGGTACACTGGACGGACTCGCCGAGAACTCCTATATGGAATTATATCTATCGTCGGATAGCAGTTCTCAGGTGACACTGGTACAGGTTAGTCTGTAGACCCGAGATCGTCATGGAGTCTTATGTGTTCTCCCACTATACTTTGATTGCCACCCTACCACGGCTCTACTGAGTCGTGCAAACAGGTGGCCGTTGGGTACAGTCCCGAGACACACGAAGGCAATGAGCGATAGGAGGGGTTTCGTCTCTCCCGGTATTGGGAGTTGATGCTGTGCTGTGCTCGACTGGTTATAACAACAAGTCCCTGGCCAGGGCTGCTGAGATTTGCTGATAAGTGTTATCAGTAGTTTCTCGATCTGTTATAGACCATTCACCGACACGACTTATTGAGTTATTGGGGTCGACGTGACCATCCCTAGGCTCGATATGCAGCATATCTGACGAAGAGACCGGACTGTACGGTAGTGTTGCCGGATGGCTCGACGGGAGTTGTAGCAGGTTCGCTTGTTGTCTTCTGATCGCTCAATACCCGGGTGGCCGTTATGTTTAGCTGACCGCTTGCGGCTTGAGGGCACTTGATATGATCATTACCCTCTACCGGCGTATTGACGAGTCTTAGAGTCCCACAGAGGAGTTACCCAGTCCAGGCGAAACGTTGTGGTGCGCATATGCGATATGCGCATGCACCCGATTGAAATATGCGTATATGATACCGAACATTGATCGGGTGAATTGCTTTTGGTGGGGTCATATGAGATATGACCGGATTGATAAATCAAGTGTTGATTTATCATTTAACCATAAGTTATCTCACTTGAAACCTTTCTAGGGTTTGATGGATGTATGCATGCATGCATGTGTTTCTTTCTTCTTTTCTAGTTTTATGCACATATAGATGTGCATACATGTACACATACATACATCAAACTATCATGGTTGATTATATATGGAAATGGTGGCAATATAAGCCTCACACCATAGATTATACAATGGATAATTATTTAATTTTGGTTTTAAAAAGAAAATGAAAAGGAAAGGATAATTATGCTTGTTTCTACATGCTTCTTTTAACCTAACCATTCTCACCCACCACTAAACCATGGTTATCTTTTCCTTTATCATTCTAAACCCAAGTTAAATTAATCATCCATCATTTAATCATGGTTAGAGTCAAGAAGGATTAAATATATATAGTGATATTTATTTTCTTTTGTAAGTTAACCTAATGGTTATCATTTTATCTCTTGAAAGAAAAAGCCACCATTTTCATCCTCCTTCAACTTCTCCTCTCTAGTTCTTTTCTAGTGAGTGAAATACAACAAAAGAAAGGTTTTTGAAGTGAGATCCAAAGCCACAACAACATTCTACACAAGCTTAGCCGTTTTGTTTAGAGTGTTATCTTCGGTTTGACGAAGTAGCGAGCTTGGACGGATATCTCCGCGGTGGATCATCGTGGACACAAGGGGAGTTCAAGAGGACGTCGTTTCAACACCAAAGAGCCTAAGGAGCGAAGCAAAAACGGGAGCTACAAAGGTTGTAGCCTTCAAACCCTAATTTTTGTTAGCTTTAAGTTTAGTAAACCCTAATTT
Source organism: Agapanthus africanus (assembly GCA_030015575.1). Taxonomy (NCBI): domain Eukaryota; kingdom Viridiplantae; phylum Streptophyta; class Magnoliopsida; order Asparagales; family Amaryllidaceae; genus Agapanthus; species Agapanthus africanus. Next base: position 54,206,250 of record CM057347.1, read on the forward strand.
TCTAGGATATATCCTTTGCATGTTAGTTTAGCACCTTAAAAATTAAAACTTTGGGTCATGTGATGCTTAAAAACTCTTCATAGGGTGCTATACTAACCTTACATTGGTATCAGAGCCGACCTAGAACGTTAGGCGACCTTTTTGCGAAGTGAAAAGTCCGATCGAACCAAAATACGGATTTATGGGATGCTCTCTGGAAATTTTTTAAAAACTGATCTTTTTCAGAATTAAAAATTCTCAAAAAATAGAGCAGGTAAAAATTAGACGATCTGGAAAATCCGTACCCATGAACAGTAAGTTTGACCGCGGAAGCGCGGCATAAGCAAGCTTAGGCCGCTCTTCCACGGCCATATGAGGGGCTCTCTGACAATTTTTTGCACAGTACTTTTCTTTACCTGCTACAGTACATTTTGAGAGTATTTAATCTGAATCTGCTGTTGAAAATTCTGGAGGTGGTTTTGAACTCGTCGTTTCGATCGGAATTTTCATTTCGTATTTCTTTTCCGGGTAAACTAGAAAGTATTGAAGTGTTTGAACGAATATCATTTACTCAATATTCACGGGGTTTAAATAGTTTGGAGATGTGTGCAAGTCTTTTTGCGGTGGTCTCTCTAGAAGACAACAAACCTTAACTCGATTATGTGACCGTCTCGAACTGCTCTTTGAACCCTAGGGTTTGGGGCAGTACGGCGTGCCACATGTGAGGCGTTGGTTTGACCCTTCTACGGCTGGACCGCCGCTATTGTGCCACACTCCGGATTTTTGAACCCTGCTCAAGTGTTGAGCTTTAGTGAATCTTGGGTGCTTGATAGTTCGTTCGAAAACTTTAATACTGTCTGTTTATCTGGAATGTGATACAATATGTGGAATTCATATAGTGTAGGCATGAAATACGAAATATGTGATATTTTGCATTTATGATGTCTAAAGAGGATCTGGATTCCAAATATTGTAGTTTTACACTTTCTTTTCTGTGACCGTAAGTGTAGTATGTTAGATATCGCCGGTTTCGTTGCTATACATCAACGACAATCGGGGTACGCATACTTACTTACGTTGATGATATGTGATATTATGTGTTGCTGAGATATGATGTGCAGGATTGTCGCGATCGAATAGCCGGGGGGTTTTTGTGAGATGAGAGTTTTATATTTTCATTCATGTAAATTCAAATGTAATGTAATATTCTTTTATTTGGGGCACTTCCAGGTTGCGGTTGTGTCACCAGTGTTGTATATTATTTACTTTTCCGCATTAGGATGGACCCAAGGAGGGGAGCACAGGTGACCGGGTTCTGGGCTTCAGTGGGAGGCCATCTCGAGGAGTCGAGACCGGGTCTCCTAAACTCCAGGATTGGTAGGGTCACTTGCCGCTCTCGTAGGGGTCCAGGGTGTGGGCTTGGCTATTCATCGCGACTGTGGAATCCGTATTTTCTATTCTGGCTAAATACTAAATACGGACATCCTAGTATATCCCACGTTATATCTATATTTCTGCTGCCTGTGTTTTGTGATATCTGAGACGAATGACTTATTATATATATGATATATAGTAGACGTTGCTTATGTTTTACACCCGCGCTAGTCCCGTCCCGGTATGCCGTTAGTTAAGTAACCTAACGGTGCATAACGGAACATTGCGGCGAATGCGGATGGCATAAGCGTACATGTTATTTTCGTTTCTTTTCTGTGATTGGCTTAAGGACTTAAATGATGGGATTACATTAATGTGATTAATGTAAAGAAAATAAACCTAAAAGATGTTGTAGAATCTGATTTAAAAACTACTCGGCTATTTATGAAAAAGCTATATTTCAAAACTGCGGAGCTTAAGCCACTCCTTTTGAAAAACTGTTTGATTCTACAACGATATCAAGTTCAAAGCGTTAAAGATTTTCTTAAAAATCATTCGCAACCCTCCGTCATTTTAGGAAGTAGAGTACTTAGTATTCGTGCTACGTTTGTTGACTTTAGTTAAGGCGTAGTGTACGGTAGCTAAGTGATGTCTTCCTACACTGCATATGATGCAGATTAATTAGGACATTCATACGACTTTGTTGACCATAGTTAAGGGTCATATGGGTGGGTCTAATTGATCAAGAAATGACGGGTAGAACTTGACTGGTACTTATGATTTGTTGACCATAGTTAAGGTCATAAGTGCTAGGGGTAAAAATTACATCAGGAATTTCAAGTGTTGAAATTTGCAATGAGATTGCATACCTTCCATGTGATGGTTGGATCCCGATCCCACTGTGGGCAATGGTTGCTCCTAGGAGAGTTTTACAGTTTACAATTAGCTAACTCATTAGGTGTCTAGAAAGGTGTTAACGGGGCTCCGCCTCTGGGAAAACGAGGTTTACTCTAATTAGGTCCGTGCGAAAGCACGGGGAACCTCCCTCAAAGTACCGACACTGGCCTGGCTGAACGGTTAGCGAAGTTGTAGACTGTAATTAATCCTGGCTAGTTTTTCTTTTTAAGGTTTGAAAGAAAAACTTGATAAAAAGCAGTGGGAAACATCGATTAGACAAGATAATAAACCAATCTAATCTATGCAAGAGCTTTCGCTGAGTGTATTCTTTTCTCTCTCTTAATGGCAGATACCAATGACTGGACTTAAGCTTCTACTAGATAAAAACAAACTGAATGGGACCAACTATAAAGACTGGCTAAGGAATCTAAAGATCGCCTTGACTTATGATAAAGTATCATATGTCCTCACGGCTTCAGCCCCGCCCGTCCCAGGCCCAAAATCCTCAGTTGCGGACATTGAAGTCCGCAAGACATGGGACGCTGACTGTGCCACGGCAAAATGCCTCGCACTTGCATCGATGGATAACACACATCAAAAGCAGCACGAGGACATGGACATTCACGGGATACTGCTCCATACAAAGGAGTTGTATGGGGAACAGTCCCGCGTATTACGATACGAAGCATCAAGGAAACTGTTTCACATGCGAATGGCCCCTGGCACACCAGTAGGAGACCATGTGTTGAAGATGATAGCTCTTATAGAAGAGCTTGAGGACCTTGGATGGACAATGGACAATGAACAATATATAGATATTATTCTGCAGTCCCTCCCCTCCACCTTTGCTCAGTTCATAGTGAACTTCAACATGCATGGCATGGAGAAGGACCTCCCTGAACTCCTTAATATGTTAAGGAGTGCAGAGAGCACTATGAAGTCAGCAAAGACTCCCGTTATGACCATTGGACAGTCTTCTTCTTCTCGCCCAAAAGCTAAGGCCAAGGGAAAGAAAAAGAAGAAACCCACTAATCCTAAGGGCGGAGTCAAAAAGGTGAAGGCAAAGGGAAAGTCCACGGCTGGAGACCCAGGGAAAGGCGAGTGTTTTCATTGCCACAAGACAGGACATTGGAAGCGCAATTGCACGGAGTACCTAAATCTCAAGAAGAAGCATGGTGATGCTTCTGCTTCAGGTGCGTTTGTGACTGAAAACTGTTTTTCTATAAACTCTGCTTCCTGGGTATTGGATACCGGTTCAGGTTCTCACATTTGCAATTCTATGCAGGGGATGAGAAATAGCAAGGTTTTGAAGACAGGTGACCATACTCTCCGCGTTGGAAATGGTTCCAATGTACATACAGTCGCAGTGGGAGAGTATCACTTGGGGTTGCCATCTGGATGTATTTTGATTTTGAATCCATGTTATTTTGTACCAAGTATGCTATGTAATATAATATCCGTTTCTTTGTTGGACAATGAAGGATATAATTTTGTGTTGCAGAACAATGTTATGAACATTCACCTAAATCAAATGTTGGTTGGGTATGGTACGCTTAATAACGGAATATATGTCCTAAATCAACACACAGTTTTCAGTATACAACACACTAATAAAAGAAAATTTTCAGAATTAAATGAAGCTTTTCTTTGGCACTGTAGACTTGGTCATATTAACGAAACAAGACTGAACAAGTTACATAAAGATGGATATTTAAACCCTTTTGAATATAAATCTTATGCAACTTGCCAGTCTTGTATCAAGGGTAAAATGACCAAAACTCCGTTTACAGGACACGGAGAAAGAGCTACTCAGCTCCTGGGCCTCATACATAGTGATGTATGTGGGCCTATGTCTACACAGGCTAGAGGCGGTTTTTCATACTTCATTACATTCACCGATGATTTCTCAAGATTCGGTCATGTATTTTTATTAAAGCACAAGTCCGACGCTTTCGAGAAGTTCGTTGAATATAAACAAGAAGTAGAAAAACAAACCGGCTTGAGTATTAAGATGCTTCGATCAGATCGAGGTGGTGAGTATCTCAGTACAGAATTTGCAAACTTCCTAAAAGAGAATGGGATTCTCTCTCAGCTCACTCCGCCTTACACACCACAGCACAACGGTGTGTCAGAACGACGGAATAGGACCCTATTAGATATGGTCCGGTCCATGATGAGTGACGCTGAATTACCAGTCTCGTTTTGGGGGCATGCATTGGAGACTGCGGCGTTTCTGCTAAACAGGGTTCCAACCAAAACCGTGTCTACCACGCCATATGAGATATGGAATGGGAAGAGACCATCTCTTAAAAGAATTAAGATTTGGGGTTGCCCGGCCTATGTTAAAAAGCAGAATCCGGACAAACTCGAGACACGGTCAGTCATGTGTAACTTTGTGGGATATCCAAAGAATTCTTATGGATATCTGTTCTACCACAAAGAGGAACAAAAAGTGTTTGTTTCTCAGTATGCCACATTCTTGGAAAAAGAGTTTTTCACGGATAGAGATGATGGCAAGGTAGTAGATCTAGAAGAGGTTCTGGAGACACAAACTACAAATGACGATTTGGTTGAACCGGCTGTTGCAACAGAAACTGAAGAACCTCAGCCACTCCGTAGGTCTGGTAGGACTTCTCGCCCACCGGAGAGGTACTACGGTTTCCTCATTGATGGTGACAGAGAAGACTGTATCATGGAAGATGATGATCCTACCAGTTTTCAGCAAGCTATCACGAGTGGTGACTCTGTGAAGTGGCTGGATGCCATGAGATCCGAAATGGAGTCTATGTACACCAATAAAGTATGGACTTTGGACGTTGTACCCCCTGGGGTAAAACCTGTAGGGTGCAAATGGATCTTTAAAAGAAAGATTGGTGTGGATGGGCAGGTAGAGACCTATAAGGCAAGACTTGTGGCGAAAGGTTTTCGTCAAAGACCAGGTTTGGACTATGACGAAACTTTTTCGCCCGTAGCCATGCTTAAATCTATTCGGATCCTACTTGCTATTGCTGCTCACTACGACTATGAAATCTGGCAGATGGACGTTAAAACAGCATTTCTAAATGGAGATTTAGAAGAATGTGTTTATATGGATCAGCCAGAGGGCTTCATTGACAGTGGGAGCAGCGAGAAAGCATGTAGATTGCTTAAATCCATATATGGGTTAAAGCAGGCATCTCGGAGTTGGAACATCTGTTTCGATGATGTTATCAAAGAGTTTGATTTCATCAAAAATCCAGATGAACCTTGTGTTTATAGGAAGGCTGTAGGAAGAGCTGTCACATTCCTCGTATTGTACGTGGATGACATTCTTCTGATAGGAAATGATATTCCTATGCTACAGTCGGTCAAATCATTCTTATCACTGAGGTTCTCCATGAAGGACCTGGGTGATGCCACATACATCCTGGGCATAAGGATCTATAGAGATAGATCCAAAAAGTTATTGGGATTGTCCCAAACCAGGTACATCAACACCATCCTAAAAAGGTTTAGTATGGAAGACTCCAAGCGGGGTGCCTTACCCGCTTGCCATGGAGTCACTCTCTCCAAGGATTCTTGTCCAAAGACCGATGAAGAGAGAGCTCGCATGAGCATTATACCTTATGCTTCGGCAGTAGGGTCTATAATGTATGCGATGTTATGTACACGCCCAGATGTAGCTTATGCACTTAGTGTTGTAAGCAGGTATCAATCCAACCCAGGGGAGAACCACTGGACAGCTGTGAAGAACATTCTTAAGTACTTACGAAGGACTAAAGAATTGTTCTTGGTGTATGGTAATAAAGATCTCCAAATGGAGGCCTTTACCGATTCGAGCTTCCAGAGTGATAAGGATGACAGCAAATCTATCTCAGGGTTTGTATTTACCCTCAATGGAGGGGCGGTAAGTTGGAAGAGTTCCAAACAAGATACCGTTGCAGACTCTACGATGGAAGCTGAGTACATTGCTGCAAATGATGCCGCCAAGGAAGCCGTCTGGATGAAGAAGTTCGTCTCGGAGCTAGGAGTAGTTCCAACCATTATTGATCCAATACCTTTGTATTGTGACAATAATGGGGCGATGGCGTTAGCCAAGGAGCCCAGATCCCATCAGCGGTCTAGACACATCCTGAGGCGCTTTCATTTGATCCGGGAGATTGTAGATCGCCGCGAGATCGAGATTAAGAGAGTAGACACAAAGAACAACGCCGCGGATCCATTCACCAAGGCTCTCCCTCAGCCGCAGCATGAGCGACTTTTTGAGATGTTGGGTATGAGATACGCCAATAACTGGCCTTAGTGCAAGTGGGAGATTGTTGGATATATGTATGCCCTAGAGGCCATTATGTGATAGTGGATGTATCTATACATGTATATATATTCAGTTTGCATTCTTGCTCGACATGATAGTATGCTATCTGGTACTTCTTTATCTGACATGTTTATTTGATCATGCTTCTATTCATTCATACATGCTGATAAAGCCCTAAGGATATCGGCTTGACTACTCTGATTATGATGGAGATCATACTAGTGGGACATCTGTAGTCTATAAGCATATCCTGAAATGTCCCTAGTCGCAGGTGTATCGAGACGGGGCATCGATATACCAGAGTAGACTAGCGTATATGATACTAGACCCATGTGATGGGCGATGGATGTTCCCACATTCATCGATGTTTGACATCAAGATCATGTACGGGTGCTCAGTGGTGACTGGGTACACTGGACGGACTCGCCGAGAACTCCTATATGGAATTATATCTATCGTCGGATAGCAGTTCTCAGGTGACACTGGTACATGTTAGTCTGTAGACCCGAGATCGTCATGGAGTCTTGTGTGTTCTCCCACTGTACTTTGATTGCCACCCTACCACGGCTCTACTGAGTCGTGCAAACAGGTGGCCGTTGGGTACAGTCCCGAGACACACGAAGGCAATGAGCGATAGGAGGGGTTTCGTCTCTCCCGGTATTGGGAGTTGATGCTGTGCTGTGCTCGACTGGTTATAACAACAAGTCCCTGGCCAGGGCTGCTGAGATTTGCTGATAAGTGTTATCAGTAGTTTCTCGATCTGTTATAGACCATTCACCGACACGACTTATTGAGTTATTGGGGTCGACGTGACCATCCCTAGGCTCGATATGCAGCATATCTGACGAAGAGACCGGACTGTACGGTAGTGTTGCCGGATGGCTCGACGGGAGTTATAGCAGGTTCGCTTGTTGTCTTCTGATCGCTCAATACCCGGGTGGCCGTTACGTTTAGCTGACCGCTTGCGGCTTGAGGGCACTTGATATGATCATTACCCTCTGCCGGCGTATTGACGAGTCTTAGAGTCCCACAGAGGAGTTACCCAGTCCAGGCGAAACGTTGTGGTGCGCATATGCGATATGCGCATGCACCCGATTGAAATATGCGTATATGATACCGAACATTGATCGGGTGAATTGCTTTTGGTGGGGTCATATGAGATATGACCGGATTGATAAATCAAGTGTTGATTTATCATTTAACCATAAGTTATCTCACTTGAAACCTTTCTAGGGTTTGATGGATGTATGCATGCATGCATGTGTTTCTTTCTTCTTTTCTAGTTTTATGCACATATAGATGTGCATACATGTACACATACATACATCAAACTATCATGGTTGATTATATATGGAAATGGTGGCAATATAAGCCTCACACCATAGATTATACAATGGATAATTATTTAATTTTGGTTTTAAAAAGAAAATGAGAAGGAAAGGATAATTATGCTTGTTTCTACATGCTTCTTTTAACCTAACCATTCTCACCCACCACTAAACCATGGTTATCTTTTCCTTTATCATTCTAAACCCAAGTTAAATTAATCATCCATCATTTAATCATGGTTAGAGTCAAGAAGGATTAAATATATATAGTGATATTTATTTTCTTTTGTAAGTTAACCTAATGGTTATCATTTTATCTCTTGAAAGAAAACGCCACCATTTTCATCCTCCTTCAACTTCTCCTCTCTAGTTCTTTTCTAGTGAGTGAAATACAACAAAAGAAAGGTTTTTGAAGTGAGATCCAAAGCCACAACAACATTCTACACAAGCTTAGCCGTTTTGTTTAGAGTGTTATCTTCGGTTTGACGAAGTAGCGAGCTTGGACGGATATCTCCGCGGTGGATCATCATGGACACAAGGGGAGTTCAAGAGGACCTCGTTTCAACACCAAAGAGCCTAAGGAGCGAAGCAAAAACGGGAGCTACAAAGGCTGTAACCTTCAAACCCTAATTTTTGTTAGCTTTAAGTTTAGTAAACCCTAATTTTCTAGGATCTATCCTTTGCATGTTAGTTTAGCACCTTAAAAATTAAAACTTTGGGTCATGTGATGCTTAAAAACTCTTCATAGGGTGCTATACTAACCTTACACAGCATTATCGGTTTCTTTGCTAACTAAAGAAGGATATAATATGATATTAGTTGATAATGTTATGAATAATTTCCAAAATTAAGTGTTGATTGGATTTGGTACATTATGTAATGGAATATACGTTCTTAATTAAAGTACAGTTCTTAACGTACAGAACACAAACAAGAGGAAAAGTTCAGAAATAAATGGAACCTTCTTGTGGCACTGTAGACTGGGTCATATCAATGCGACAAGACTGGCTATATTGCATAAAGATGGATATTTGAATCCGTTCGAATTTTTATCTTATGAAACCTGCTAGTCTTGTCTCAAAGGTAAGATGACCAAAACTCCGTTTGCTGGACACGGAGAAAGAGCTTCTGAACTCTTGGGACTGATACATAGTGATGTATGCGGTCCTATTTCTACACATGCCAGGAATGGTTTTTCGTACTTTATTACATTCACCGATGATCTCTCAAGGTTCGGACATGTGTTCTTGTTGAAACACAAGTCTGAAGTTTTGGAGAAATTCAAGGAATATAAGTGCGAAGTTGAAAACCAGACGGGAAAAAGTATTAAAGTCCTACGATCTAATCGGGGAGGAGAATACTTGAGCGGGGAATTCCGAGACTATTTAAATGAGAATGCGATTCTCTCTCAGTTTACTCCTCCGTATACATCACAGCACAACGGTGTATCGGAGGGGAGAAATTGCACCCTATTAGATATGGTACGCTCTATGATGAGTACTGCAGAGTTACCTATTTCTTTTTTAGGGATATGTGTAATATTTCAAAAAAAATAAATTATTGTTTTGGCAATTTTTATAATTTAATAATATTTTATTGAATATTTTAATATTTCGGTATTATTAAATACAGATAAATGGGAAAAATTATGGAAAAATTATGGAAAATTCTAAAATAGGGTATTTTATGGAATTATGCCATTTTTAAGTTTTTATGATTAATTATATGCTAATTTAGTGCTAATCGCGATTAAAAATCGCTAATCGGTTTTTTTAGCAATTTTGTGCAAAACATGCACATATCTTGTTTTTCTACACTTGTGCATTTTCTATCATGTTTCATTTGGGGTTACTATTCTAGTGAGAAGGATTTAGAGGGGAAAAGAAAGAAAAGAAATGGAAAAGGATTATTATATGAGGTATGGTGAGAGAGAGAGGTATGGCTTTCTTTTGACCAAGGACTTAGCCATTTCCCTTCATCCCTTCCCTCATTTCTCTCCCTCTTCCTCCATTGCTGCTGCTGCTCCTGCTCCTCATTCTCCCCCTCTTCAACAACCCAAAACACCTCTAAAACAACTCCAAAACCCTATCTCCATTTCACTAAAAGTGTGCACAAGCTCAAGATCTACACATTGGACCAAGAAAGTAAGGATTTTGGCCACTAAGGGCAACTCAAGAATTTTCTTGAGTTGCCAAATGAGGTATTTACTGAACCATTAGCTTAGTTTTTGTATTACTTTTTCCCGCATGCTAGTTTAAAATCGATATCGGGTGATTTCGTGGACTTTGGAAATACCTAGTAAGGGTTTGAGGAAATTGTGAGTTGTAGTGAGCAATTGAGCTTAGTTGAGGCCATACAAACACCCTAGTACCAGAAAACCCAGACTAACTCCACTGGAAACCCAAAATACAGAATTAAGGAACTTTTATGTCGGTTTGTGAGTGATTAGGGTGTGCAGGTGAATCTGGGATGACCCGGGGAGTTTCTGAGACAAATAAACAACACTAGGAGCTTAGTTAGACCACCAGGAGACCACCCTTTGCAGACGAACCCCATTGGGCAAGGCAGGGCCGGCTTGGCCGGATTTTCCCTTTAGGGGGCTCGGCCACTTGGTGAGGGTAGGTGTCCAGGTTTCTTCTGTAGGTCATTTATACCCTATATATCACCCTAGTGTTGTTTGCTTACATTGTTTTCACCCTAAACAAAATCTGGGACCACTTTCCCTTGTTGTTGTTTTGAATTGGGTTATTGTTTTACGTTTTTCGATTTCTATAATTTCGTATTTGTGTTTCACCTCGATCACTTGGCGTTTGTACGACGATATCGAGGGTTGTTTGATGGTTTTGAAAACGTAGTCCATAGGTTCTAACCTATAGGCTTTTAAGTGTATCGTTTTGGTTTTTGTGTGTCGTTTTAGTTTCGATTTGGTTTTAATGTGATGCGATACGTGTGATGTGTAGGTACCCCGTGAAGACTTCGGAACGACAAGCAAGCGCGTGGCGACGTCGACAATGAAGCCACAAGGTGGGTAGATTTATATCTACGGGGAGAAGTCGGGTGGATGGCGTATAGCACCCCCGCAGTCCGAAGTTGGTATACTATATATGTATATATTATATATATGATAGTTATAGTGTGTCGTGGATATTGTGTTAGGTGTACTATGTATAGATTAGGGTTAGAAGTAAACTAGCGTAGTTCCTAGTCGCGAACCCTAGAATAGGTTTACACCCACACGCACACCCTTGCATATTCATTATACTTACACGGTGTTGATGATGATATTGGATGACATTGGAGATGAGTTGACGATATTGGGCATAGTGCCATGAGATCGGTGATATGGTACGATTCGTATTTAGGATACAACATGTGATTTTTAGCGGGCCTCGGGCGTGTGCTTCACACACGCATTCATACTTATAAAGATGGTATCGACTTGTACTAGACTTAGATCAGTACCCCAGATTATGTGATTTGATGATAAGGATACCAGATAATTGATGAGATAATGTGATATTGACCCGTACCCAGCTATTGGGATGGCGTACGACGATTTACCGTACGAGCTATATATTGATGATTGATCCACACTCATGACTCGAGGATGTCAGATGATATACGGTATCGTACGTGATACTATTGAGGCAGGATCACCGACTTTTATATTTATATATATATCGACTCAGATTTAGGTGGTTTCCATACCCCTCCCAATTGACTTGATAGTTAGATGTAGATTACTTAGTAGACATTAGACTAGACCCGAGTGGTACCTATTTCAAAACTAACGAATCGGAAGTAATTTAAAGACAGGCAAAAAGGGATCCTATGGATACTTTAAAAGGCGCATCTTTTCTTAAAAACACCGTAGCCCTTATTTCACTAAAAACCCGATTCGTCTTATTTCAAATGGCATAACTACATGATATATACATATTGATGTAGATTCTTCACTGTTGCGTTGATTATTCGATTTCCGCATATTCATGCTATTCACATCGCTTTGCATGTGTAAATGTGTTTATTGCTATATTTAACTCGTGAATATGAGGTAAATCTGCATAGAAAATATTGGTGTAAGGGAGCCATCCTGATTATTCGATACGTGTGTTGTTCAACTCATGAATAGAAAATATCTACAAGCAGAAATCAAATGCATGACATAATCCTAGGTCAATACGATCAGTATATAATATAAACCTCAAAGAATAAGTCTGAAACATGATAAGGTGGCAATGTAACATCTAAACATGTATGTAGTGCCAAGTACTCAGGTAATAACATATCATGAATATGAGGTAAATCTGCATGAATAAATATGATGAAGTATTTGAATTGATATCAATACACATATATTAGCGTCTCATTCCACTAATATTGGTGTAAGGGCATATATAACAGCGTACCTATCAGGGCCAGTCTTGGTGACAGCACCTGATAGATCAGTATTTCTGTGTCGATGCTTGAAACATTGGTTCAATAATTTTGATTAATATCCTCATATTTACATGCATGATGCTTATTGTCATTGGGTGATAGGTGGACGGGATCCACATATATACAGACATTGATCACATACAGACTTTGATTACATTGATCATACCTCATATGTATATATAACAGTGGATGGGGACGCTGTTATATATGCCCTTACACCAATACTGACCTGCGAAAGCACGGGGAACCTCCCTCAAAGTACCAACACTGACCTGGCTGAAAAATTGGCGAACTTGTAAAGGTGTAACTAATCCTGGATAGTCTTACCTTTTAGGGTTTGAAGGAAGATTTGATTAAATCAGTGGGAGCTATCCTGATTAGATAAGATAATAACCAATCTAATTTTGCAAGAGCATACGCTAAAGTGTTTCCTTCTCTCTCTCTCTCTCCAGGTAGCAACCATGCCATGCCTTAATCAAGATAATAATATGGATGTATTGACCGAACCCGCTTATTCTACTGAGCAGGGGAACGTTGGTCCTGTTTTTGATTATAAACGTTATAAGACTGAGCAGGGAATAGTGACATATCTGGATTCACACGCCGACCAAATGAAGAACAAGCATGTTGATGCATCTTCTTCGGGTGTATTTGTTATCGATAACTGTTCCTCAGTTCACTCTACTATAGGGTTCCCAGGCACACTCATGAGGTTCCACAAGGCATCAACCATGCCAAAATCAAATTTTTTATGTGCCGAGAAACCCTAATGAAGATCGTTAACTAAAGGTAAAAGCGAAACTAGAAGCTAGTAAACTACTTACTACTAAGTGAATGGGAATACAACCTTTGTAGATCCGGTTCTTCACTTCTATTGCTCCGTGTTGACGTCCCTTCGCTGCGATCATCAGGATCCCGGACCCTAGCGTTGGTTTCATCGGAAAAATGAGCGGGCTAGGTCGTTGACTTCGAGGCCGAAGATGATCTACGTCGGGGAGACTCAAACTCAAGCTATTCCTTCACTTGGTCAAAAACTTTGTGAAGAGAACACCCTATACAACATGGTAAGTGGTAGAGGATGAAGAAATAGAAAATTGGTTCACTTTGGATTTGGATTTCTCACTCTTAATCATCACTTGAAAATTTTCAAGAAGGCTTTCTTCACTTCATGAAGAAGATGAAGAAGAAAAGAATATGAATAAAAAGAATAATAAAAAATGAATAATCAAGTGAAGTCTATCATGTTGCAACCATGGGTGAGTAAACCATTGTAGAGACTAAACTAGAGTTTAGGCTAATGGTTAGGTTAATGAAGAAAACAAAATGGTTAGACTTTTTCAAAGATGCTATGAAGCTTCATGAAGCTTCAAGCCAAAACAAGAAAAGCCACCATTTAGTTTTTCCAAAATAAATAAAGAAAATAAAACCCTAACCATTAACCCAAACATGGTATAAGTCATACACACACCCAAGTTTGCATGTATCATTAAACATGATACAAACTAGTGCACAAACATATATCATATATACAACTTGTGCACATCAAGTGAGAAAATCAATCTTAAGTGAACAAATACTAGTTAATGTAAAGTAATATATCAAATATATAATTATACATTAAATCATTAAATCGATAGTTGATTTAATGATCCGGTTATATCGCATATAACCGACTAATATCAAGTGTATCAATGTATCGAATCAACACTTGATTCGGTAACCCGGCTATATCTCATATAACCGTCCAATGATACAAATCGCGAGAATAGAATACAGTATCACATACTGGTATTATTCTCGATCCCGTACATATCTCATATGCGCTCCTATTTCGTTTCGCTTGAGCCAGGAAACCCCTGTGTAGGACTCTAAAGACTCGTCAATACGCCGGCAGTAGGTGATGATCATATCAAACACCCACAAGCCGCAAGCGGCTTGCTAAACGTAACGGCCACCCGGGTATTGAGCGATCAGAAGATCAACAAGCAAGCCTGCTCACACTCCTGTGAATCCAACCAGTAACACTTACCGCACAGTCCGGTCTGTTCGTCTGATATGTCGCATATCTCGCCTAGGGGTGGTAAACGTCAGACCCCAGTAGCTTGATAAGTCATGCCGATGTAAGGTCCATAACAAGCATGAAACTACTGATAACACTTACCAGTAAATCAGTGCAACCCTGGCCAGGGATTTCCAGTTATGACCAGTCGAGCATAGCGCAACATCAACCCCCAATACCGGGAGAGACGAATCCCCTCCTATCGCTCATTGCCTCCATGTGAATCGGGACTGTACCCAAAAATCACCTGTTTGCACGACTCAGTAGAGACGTGGTAGGGTGGAAATCAAAGCACAGTGGGAGACACACAAGACTCTACGACGATCTCGGGTCAACAGACTAAGCTGTACCAGTGTCACCAGAGAACTGCCATCTGACGTGAGGTATAATACCATCTGGGAGTTCTCGGCGAGTCCGTTCAGTGTACCCAGTCACCACTGAGCACCCGCATACCATCTCTGATGTCAAACACCAATGGATATGGGATCATCCATCGCCCATCACATGGATCGAGAAGATATACGCTAGTCTACTCTGGAATATCGATGCCCCGTCTCGATATTCCCACGACTAGGAACTTTGAAGGATGTACTCATTGACTACCCAGGCCCCACTAGTATGATCTACATCATAGTCCTAGAAGTCGAGTATGCATCCTAAGGGCTTTATCAACATGTAATAGAGAGACTGCAAGTATACATGTTAAGATAAAGAGAAACCAGACAGCGTACTATCATGTCGAGCAAGAAAGTCCTATCTATATATGTCCCAGCGTCCACTACTATATACATCTCATGTACAGTAATGGCCTCTAGGGTATACATATAACTAACAATCTCCCACTTGCACTAGGGCCATCTGTAGCAGTGGTTGCAGTATCACATACTCAACCATCCCATATAAATCTCTCTCTGGGAAAAGGCCTTTGTGAGTGGATCCGCCGTGTTGTCCTCTGAGTCTACTCTCCTAACCTCAATCACCCTAGAGATCAACTATCTCCATGATCAGGTGATGCTACCTCAGAATATGTCTGGGTCACTGATGGGACCGGGGTTCCTGGGCCAAAGCCACACTTCCATTGTCACACAATGGTAGGAACCTAGTTCATCTCATGAACTAATATACACCCAAACTTCCTCTTTGGTTGTATCTTTTATAGCGATGTCACCAGCCTTTATCCTCTAGTTTGCCACGGTATCTCAGCTTGGAACTCTTCCAACATACCGTCCTTCTACTGAGGGTAAAGATAATGCCTGCGACTGACATTCAGTCGTCCTTATCACCCTGGAACTTTTCCAGTGATTCTCCCCAGGATCGATTGATACCATCTCACTACAACTAGTGAGAATCCTAACATCCATTTAGATCTATCTCATAGATCCAAAACCTAGGATTTAGGAGGTATCACTTTGATCCTATGTGGAGAATCCTTGTGATAAGAGGAGATTGACCGAGCGTAGCATAGGAAACTCTTTCCCTATCAAGAGTATGTCATCCACATACTCTATGAGGATCACCACCTTACTCTCTACTACCTTTTTGTATATACAAGGTTCATCTACCATTTTGATGAAGTCAAACTCTTTGACTACCACATCAAAACAGACGTTCCAACTCCGCGATGCCTGCTTTATCCTTTAAAGCAACTTGCATACGTTTCCGCTGTTCCCACTGTCTATGAAGCCCTCTGGCTGTGTGCTTATAGACGCTCTCTTCTAAATCAATATTTAGAAAAGCAGTCATGACACCCAACCACCAGATATCACGGTCATGGTATGCAGCAATGGCAAGTAGGGTCCGGATAGACTTAAGCATAGCCACTGGAAAAGGTTTCATCATTTTCCACGCCTGGTCGATGATGAAAACCACTAACAAGTCTAGCTTTGAAAGTCTCAACTTTTCCATCTACACCAAGTAATCTTCTCAAGATATACTTGCTCCTGATGGGGATTTAACCCTTCAGATATAGCATCCAAAGTCTATACTTTGTTGGTGTACATGGATTCCATTTCAGATCGCTAAGCATCCAGCCATTCTTACAGAGTCCCCACTCTTGATGGCCTGCTCGAAAATAGTTGGGTCACCATCTCATGATGCAATCCTCGCTCCCACTGTCATCGAGAAACCGAAGTATCTCTCAGGCGGATGAAGAACCCTACTAGATCGGCGGAGAGGCTGAGGTTCGTCGGAGACTATTGAATTCTTTGGTTCTATCAAATCATCAGCTGTAGTTTGTATAGCTGGAACTTTTTCCAGTTCCACAAAACTGACCTTGCCTCGATCTTGTCCGGATTTTGCTTTTGACATAGGCCGGACAATCCCAAATCTTAATTTACTTAAGAGATATGTTCTTCCTATACCATATCTCATATGGAGTGGTAGGCATTGATTTGATTGGAATCTAATTCAATAGGTATGCAGATTCTCAAGTGCACAACCCCAAAAGGAAATGGGTAACTCAGTAGTACTCATCATAGAGCGCACCATATCATATAGGGTATTATTGCTCCGCCCTGATACACCATTGTGCTGTGGTGTATACAGAGGAGTAACACTGAGTGAGAATCTCATTCTCCTTTAGAATAGTCCAAGAATTCCATGCACAAGTATTCTCCTCCCTGATCACATCAAAGGACATAATACTTATACCCGTTTTTGGTTCTGTACTTTTGACTTGTATTCGGTGATTATCTCAAAAGTTTCGGACTTTTGTTTCAACAGGAACATATGTCTGAATCTAGAGAGATCATCAGTGAATGTAATGAAGTACAAAGAACCGGTCCTGGCATATGTAGACTGGAGACCTTGACACATCACTATGTATCAGTCCCAAGAGTTTACTGACTCTTTCTCTGTTTCCAGTAAACGGAGCTATGGTCATCTTATCTTTGTGACATGACTGGCAAGTTTCATAAGATGTAAATTTAAACCGATTTAAATATGCATCTAAATGTAACTTAGCTAGTCGGGTCGCATTGATATGACCTAGTCTACAATACCTCAAGAAGGATTCGTTTATTTCTAAACTCTTCCTCTTGTGTGTGTTCTGTACGTAAGGAACTGTAGTTTGATTTAGAATGTATATGCTTTTAGATAACGTGCCTGAACCGATCAACTATTGATATGGGAAATGTTCAAAACATTATCCAACAATACAAAATTATATCCTTCTTTAGTAAATAAAGAGACTGATATGATGTTGTATATCAGGTTCGGTATCTAATAACATTCGTTCAGAATCAATGTATTTGGAAATACAGGGTGATAGTGACCAACAGACTTGGCTGCAACACTTGCACCGTTTTCTGTCTCATGAAACTTTTCACCCGTTCTCAGTTCTCTACCTTTCTGTAGCCCATGTAACAAATTACATATGCGGGATCCTGATCTGGTATCTCATACCCAGGACGTAGAGGATACAGAGAAACAGTTCTTCGTAATGAACACACCCGAAGAAGATGCATCATCATGCACTTTTTTCGTTTGGGCGGAACGGGAATGCTGGTATTCCCCTAATTTTCCTGCTCGGTCTTATAACAATTATAAGTTGGAGCGGGACCAACGTTCCCAAGCACAGTATAACAAGAGGGTTCGGTCAATGCATCCATATTATTATCTTGATTAAGGCGTGACATGGTCGCTACCTGGAGAGAGAGAGAAGAAAACACTCTGCGTGCGCTCTTGCAAGATCAGATTGGTTATATATTTTATCTAATCACGATGGCTCCTATTGTTTTTATCAAATCTTCCTTCAAACCTTAAAAGGAAAGACTAGCCGGGATTAATCAGACTCTACAAGTTCGCCAATCTTTCAGCCAGACCAGTGCCGGTACTTTGAGGGAGGTTCCCCGTGCTTTCGCACGGACCTAATTAAAGTAAACCTCGTTTTCCCAGGGGCATAACCCCGTTGACACCTTTCTAGACACCTACTTGATCGGCTAATTGTAAAGTGCAAAACTCTCCCAGGAGTAACAATTACTCGCAGTGGGTATCAGGATCTGACTATCATATAGAAGGTATGCAATCTCATTGCAAATTTCAACACTTGAAACTCCCAATAATGGTTTTTACCCCTAGCACCTATGACCTTGGCTAAGGTCAACAAATCATAAGCACTAGTCAAGTTCTACCCATCATTTCGTGATTAATTAGACCCACCCACATGACCCTTGGCTAAGGTCAACAAAGCCACATGACTGTCCTAACTAATCGCATCATATGCGGTGTAGGAAGACATCACTTAGCTACCGTACACTGTGCCTTGACTATGGTCAACAAACACAGCACGAATACTAAGTACTCTACTTCCTAAAATGACGGAAGGTTGCGGATGGTTTTTAGTAAAACCTTTAACGTTTTGAACTTGATCTCGTTGCAGAATCAAATGGTTTTTAAATGGAGTGTTTTTGAGGCTTTTGCTAGTTTCGCTAAAGAGGTCACTCCCGGTGAAGGGATCTCGGCTCTTTTCTCGTCGAATGAGGTGCAGGATATTCACAATACCACTATGCAAAGAAAGAACTAGAAAAGCAGTCAAAAGACAAACTGAAGGTTGTAGCATCTGCTAGTTATTGCTAAAGAGGTCACTCCCGGTGAAGGGATCGTCAGCTCTTTCCTTATCGAATAAGGTGCTGGATGTTCTACAAGGAACACCGCTATGCAAAGCAACAACTAGAGCTACCTGATTTTTGAAATTCGATTCCACAACATCTTTTAGGTTTATTTTCTTTCATTAATTTCATTAATGAATGTCCCATCATTTAAGGCCACCTAAACATCACAGATAAATACAACGTACGCTTATGCCATCCGCATTCGCCTCGATGTCCCGTCTGCACCGTTAGGTTAGGTAACTAACGGCAGAACGGGGCAGGGCTAGCACGGGTGTAAAACATAAGCAACGTTTATATAATATATCATATATACTATATGCAGTATCAATCTGAACATATCACATGATCACATCATAGATAACGCAGCAGAAAATATCATATGAAATATTGGATATACTAGGACGTCCGTGTTTTATTTTGAGCCTGTATAAAACACGGATTCCACGGTCTTGATGAATAGCCAATCCTACACCCCTGGACCCCTATGAGAGCGGCAAGCAACCCTACCAATTCTAGAGTTAGGAGACCCGGACTCGACTCCTAGAGATGGTCTCCCACTGGACCCTAGAACCCGGTTACTTGTGCTCCCCTCCTTGGGTCTATCCTAATGCGGAAAAGAAAATAATATACAATGGTGACATTAACCTCAACCCGGAAGTGCCCCATTAAAAGAACATTACATATAAGTTTATTTACATGAATGAAAAATGAAAAAACACTCATCTCACATAAAAAAAAAACCCCGGCTATTCAAACACGACGATCCAATATAACATATCCAGCAACACATAACATTACATGTCATTAACGTAAGTAAATATGCCCATCCCAATTGTCGTTGACATATAGCAATGAAACCGGTGATATCATATATTACACTTACGGTCGCAGAAAAGAAAGTGTAAAACTACAACAGTTGGAATCCGCAATCTCTTTAGACATCGCATGCCTAATCAAATGAATTCCTTAGACATCGCATTCTTAACAATTATAAACCCCGCATTTTAGTCTCATTATCGAAAACACTTTTCAATATCAAGTCGGGCAATTCAACAAGATTCCCGACATCCAGAACGAATGCTCGTCGCAAACTTTAGTAGACGGCCACACCCCCGATACCGTCGACGAAGTGCACTAAGGCGGAACACCGCTGCCGCGAGCACCCGAACGGATGCTTTCGGCAACGGGGTTCTCCTACAGTCACTTGGTCGGGGCTATGGGGCGTGGCTATCTATTAAGTTTACCGGCGAGTATCCGCGTACGCAACGTGATTACGATGGACTTTTGATCGCATCAAAATTCCGTGGCAACCGATCAATTTGAGACTAAACTGCTATGTTTATAACATTCAAATCAGTTATCTCATAACTATTTGTGGATTCCAAATATTGTATCACATTCCAGATAAATAGACAATGTTAAACTTTTCGATCGAACAATCAAACACCCAAGTTTTCCCGAAAAGCTCAACACATGAAATAAGTTAAAAAACATCCACTTCATGCCACAGTACCAACGGTCCAGCCGTAGAAGGGTCAAGCCAATGCCTCACATGTGGCACGCCGTACTGCCCCAAACCCTAAGGTTCAAAGGGCAGTTCAAGACGGTCAAATAATCGAGTTAAGGTTTGTTGTCTTCTAGAGGGTCCATCGCGTTACTTACACTACTTAGACGTTCTTAAACTATGGTTTGGAAATTTTCCGGCAGGGGAAAAAGTGGGTTATTTATATTCGGTCGAACTTTTTAACACGTTCTAAAATTATCTGGAAAAACATAAACAAAGTTAAAAAATCCGATCGAAACATCGAGTCCCCAAAACAACCCAGAAAACTCAACTGTTGAGTATAGATTAAAAATTCCCAGAAAACAGAGGAAACAGATACGGGCATTACTGTATAAAAACGAATCCATAACCATTACCTACGGCCACGGAACCGCCGCCAAAAGCAGGGTAAGGCCGCGGTTCCGCGGCGCTACAGTAGAGTTAGGGCTTCGTTTTGTACAGTGTTTCTTATAATTACCTGCTCTATTTTCTGAGCATTTTTAATTCACAAAAATCCACAGTTTCAGAAAATGCACAGAGAAGGGTGTAGTTTAGGGTTTCGGGGTTCCATCGGGTTTCTAACTTCGTCTACACTTCGCCTAAAGCTCTAGCTAGGCTCTGATACCACTGTAGGGTTCCCAGGCACACTCATGAGGTTCCACAAGGCATCAACCATGCCAAAATCAAATTTTTTATGTGCCGAGAAACCCTAATGCAGATCGTTAACTAGAGGTAAAGGCGAAACTAGAAGCTAGTAAACTACTTTACTACTAAGTGAATGGGAATACAACCTTTGTAGATCCGGTCCTTCACTTCTATAGCTCCGTGTTGACGTCTCTTCGCTGCGATCATCGGGATCCCGGACCCTAGCGTTGGTTTCATCGGAAAAATGAGCGGGCTAGGTCGTTGACTTCGAGGCCGAAGATGATCTACGTCGGGAAGACTCAAACTCAAGATATTCCTTCACTTGGTTAAAACCTTTGTGAAGAGAACACCCTATACAACATGGTAAGTGGTAGAGGATGAAGAAATAGGAAGTGGGTTCACTTCGGATTTGGATTTCTCACTCTTAATCATCACTTGAAAATTTTCAAGAAGGCTTTCTTCACTTCATGAAGAAGATGAAGAAGAAAAGAATATGAATAAAAAGAATAATCAAAAATGAATAATCAAGTGAAGTCTATCATGTTGCAACCATGGGTGAGTAAACCATTATAGAGACTAAACTAGAGTTTAGGCTAATGGTTAGGTTAATGAACAAAACAAAATGGTTAGACTTTTTCAAAGATGCTATGAAGCTTCATGAAGCTTCATGCCAAAACAAGAAAAGCCACCATTTAGTTTTTCTAAAATAAATAAAGAAAATAAAACCCTAACCATTAACCTAAACTTGGTATAAGTCATACACACACCCAAGTTTGCATGTATCATCAAACATGATACAAACTAGTGCACAAACATATATCATATATACAACTTGTGCACATCAAGTGAGAAAATCAATCTTAAGTGAACAAATACTAGTTAATGTAAAGTAATATATCAAATATATAATTATAAATTAAATCATTAAATCGATAGTTGATTTAATGATCCGGTCATATCGCATATAACCGACTAATATCAAGTGTATCAATGTATCGAATCAACACTTGATTCGGTAACCCGGCTATATCTCATATAACCGTCCAATGGTACAAATCGCGAGAATAGAATACAGTATCACATACTGGTATTATTCTCGGTCCCGCACATATCTCATATGCGCTCCTATTTCGTTTCGCTTGAGCCAGGAAACCCCTGTGTAGGACTCTAAAGACTCGTCAATACGCCGGCAGTAGGTGATGATCATATCAAACACCCACAAGCAGCAAGCGGTCTGCTAAACATAACGGCCACCCGGGCATTGAGCGATCAGAAGATCAACGAGCAAGCCTGCTCACACTCCTGTGAATCCAACCAGTAACACCTACCGCACAGTCTGGTCTGTTCGTCTGATATGTCGCATATCTCGCCTAGGGGTGGTAAACGTCAGACCACAGTAGCTTGATAAGTCATGCCGATGTAAGGTCCATAACAAGCATGAAACTACTGATAACACTTACCAGTAAATCAGTGCAACCCTGGCCAGGGATTTCCAGTTATGGCCAGTCGAGCATAGCGCAACATCAACCCCCAATACCGGGAGAGATGAATCCCCTCCTATCGCTCATTGCCTCCATGTGAATCGGGACTGTACCCAAAAATCACCTGTTTGCACGACTCAGTAGAGCCGTGGTAGGGTGGAAATTAAAGCACAGTGGGAGACACACAAGACTCTATGACGATCTCGGGTCAACAGACTAAGCTATACCAGTGTCACCAGAGAACTGCCATCTGACGTGAGGTATAATACCATCTGGGAGTTCTCGGCGAGTCCTTTCAGTGTACCCAGTCACCACTGAGCACCCGCATACCATCTCTGATGTCAAACACCAATGGATATGGGATCATCCATCGCCCATCACATGGATCGAGAAGATATACGCTAGTCTACTCTGGAATATCGATACCCCGTCTCGATATTCCCACGACTAGGAACTTTGAAGGATACTCATTGACTACCCAGGCCCCACTAGTATGATCTACATCATAGTCCTGGAAGTCGAGTATACATCCTAAGGGCTTTATCAACATGTAATAGAGAGACTGCAAGTATACATGTTAAGATAAAGAGCAACCAAACAGTGTACTATCATGTCGAGCAAGAAAGTCCTACCTATATATGTCCCAGCATCCACTACTATATACATCTCATGTACAGTAATGGCCTCTAGGGCATACATATAACTAACAATCTCCGACTTACACTAGGGCCATCTGTAGCAGTGGTTGCAGTATCACATACTCAACCATCCCATATAAGTCTCTCTCTAGGAAAAGGCCTTTGTGAGTGGATCCGCCGTGTTGTCCTCTGAGTCTACTCTCCGAACCTCGATCACCCTAGAGATCAACTATCTCCATGATCAGGTGATGCTACCTCAGAATTGTTAGTTATGTATATACCCTAGAGGCCATTGTTGTACATATGATGTATATTATAATGGATGCTTGGATATATATAGAGAGGACTTTCTTGCTCGACATGATAGTATGCTATCTGGTTTCACTTTGTCTTAACATGTTGACTTATATTAGTTTACTGTATTGCTCTCACATGTTGATAAAGCCCTTAGGTTCGGTACTCGACTACTAGGACTATGATGAGATCAAACTAGTAAGGCCAGGGTAGTCCACGAGTACATCCTATAACTTTTCCTAGTCGAGGGTGTATCGAGACAGGGCATCGATACTCCAGAGTAGACTAGCGTACACGCATCTTGAACCATATGATGGGCGATGGATGATCCCATATCCAATGGTGTTGGAGATCAAATATGGTGTACGGGTGCTCAGTGGAGACTGGGTATACTGAATGGACTCGCCGAGAACTCTTAGATGGTATTATACCTATCGTCAGGTTGCAGTTCTCTGGTGACACTAGTACAGGTTAGTCTGTAGACCCGAGATCGTCATAGAGACTTGTATGATTCCCACTGTGCTTTGATTTCCACCTTACCACGTTCAAGAGAACGTGCAAAACGGTGTCTTTTGGGTACAGTCCCAAATCACATGGATATAATGAGTGATAGGAAGGGTTTCGTCTCTCCCGGTATTGGGGGTTGATGTTGCGCTGTGTTCGATTGGCTATAACTGGAAGTCCCTGGCCAGGGCTGATATGGAGATTTTCTGGTAAGAGTTATCGGTAGTTTCTCGACCCATTATGAATCTCACTTGGACACGACTTATCGGTTATTGGGGTCTGACGTTTTACTACCCCTAGACTGTATACACGACATATCAGACGAAGAGACCGGACTGTATGGTAGTGTTACTCACTGGATTCGCAGGAGTTTATACAGGCTTGCTTGTTGATCTTCTGGTCGCTCAATACCCGGGTGGCTGTTACGTTTAGCTGACCGCTTGCAGCTTATAGGTGTTTGATATGATCATCACCTACTGCCGGCGTATTGACGAGTCTTTAGAGTCCTACACAGAGGTTTCCTGGCTCAGGCAAAACGGAGTAGGAGCACATATGCGATATGTGCGAGACCGAGAAAAATACGATATGTGATACCGTATTCTATTCTCACAACATGTGATATCGGCCTGGTATATGAGATATAGCCAGGTCATCGGATCAAGTGTTGATTCAATGAAATGGTACATTTTATATATTAGTCGGTTATATGTGATATAGCCGGATTATCGGATCAAGTATTGATTCGATGATTTAATGTATAATTATATATGTGATATATTATATTACATTAACTAATATAAGCTCACTTAAGTAATTCTTTTTCTCATTTTGGATACATTAATATATATGTGATATATGTTAAATGTATTCTTTTGTTACTTAATTATATATATGTGATATGTATAATTGTAACATGCTTGGTTATAAATGCAACTAAGGTTTATAAGAGTTAAACCATACTAGGGTTAATGTTAGGGTTTATATTTATCATTAAGTTATTCAAATATTGTGGATATTTGTCATGGTTGATATTTTGATGGAAGCTTGTTGACTACATTGACTTTGTCCACTCTTTTTGTCTAGCTTAGGATTTTTATCCACCTCATCTTTAACCATAGCTAATGGTTAAGTCTCTACATGGGTTAAGGATGATATACTTGACCCAAGGTTGTATTTCTAACCACACAACATTTATTCTCATCACTTCATCTTCTTCTTCCTCAAATGCTTGCTAGATTTTTCAATGGTGATGAAATAAATTGAGAAAAAGAAAACTAAATAAAGCAAAATTCCTACTTCATCATCCTCTTCTATACTAGCCATATAGATTAGTGTGTTGGCTTCACTAATTTCATATAAGTGAAGTCATAGCTTGAGTTCGTGTTTCCTCGAAGTAGATTGTCTTGGATTTCGAAGACTTTAAGCAAGATGCATCCTACATCATGCGGAGCCTCTCCAGAGTCCGGGAGTTCATGGATCGCAGTGAAGGAACCACTACTCGGAGCTTTTGAAGCGAAGGAACGGACTACAAAGGTTGTAATCCCTATCTCTTAGATGTAAAGTTGTTTACATGCAAAGTTAATCCTAATTCTCTAGTTAAGTACTTTGTTGGTTTGTTTAGCACCCCAAAAATTTTAATATAGCATGTTTGATGCTTGCCAAAACCTTGCTAAGGTGCTAAGCTAACCCTACAGATAGATCTAAATGGATGTTGGGATTGTACCAATCCAGGTACATAGACACCATACTAAAGAGATTTAGTATGGAAGATTCTGTAGGGTTCCTAGGCACTCTTACAAGGGTCTATAAGGTATCAACCATGCCCGATTTAAAATTTAGACGTGTCGAACAGCCCAAAGCGAGGATCTTTGCTAGATTATTAGGGTTAAACATGCAAATAAACAGCTTTACAACTAAGAGAGAGGGATTACAACCTTTGTAGTCCGCTCCTTCGCTTCATAAGCTCCAAGTAGAAGTTTCTTCGCCGCGATCCATGATCTCCCGGACTCAAGAGAGGCTCCACAAACCGAATGATCCATGCTTGCTTGCAGTCTTCCTTTTCAAAAGATGATCTACCTTGAAGTTTCTTTAACTCAAGCTCTCACTCACAAATGAAGTGAACACCCTAATCTAATTGGCTAGATTAGATGAGGATGATGAAATAGGATTTATGCTCTCTTTTATTATCAAATTCTCACACTCATTCATCACAAAATGAAAACCTAGAAAGCTTTTTGGAGCTCAAAATAGAAGAAGAAGAATGAATCTCCTTTTGTGATGAATAATGAAAATATCATAATGATTACAAATGCAACCATGGTCAAAGATGAAGGGGCTAACCATCATAGAGACTTAACTAGGGTTAAGGGTGTGGGTTGGGTTAGGAAATATCTCACAAAATATCATCACATAATATCTTTGCAAGAAACAAAAGAAAAGCTTCTAGAAGCTTCATGAATAAGCTAACACAAATCAAACCCTAACCATGTTTAATCTCCACTAATAATGTTGCATTAGTAATCATAACTTGTTACAATATTATATATCACATATATAATATATTTTTGTAACAAAAGAAATAATACAATTAACATATATCGCATATATATCAATGTTTTACCCGGTGAGAAAATTAATCAATAAAGCGAACCAATATTAGATAATGTAATGCAATATATCATATATATAATTATACATTAAATTATCGAATCAACACTTGATCCGACAATCTGGCTATATTGAATATAACCGACTAATATATCATGTACCGATTTATCGAATCAACACTTGATCCGATGATCCGGCTCATATCAAAATAACGCGAGAATATAATACGGTATCTCATATCGCATTATCCTCGGTCATGCACATATCACATATGTGCTCCTACTCCGTTTGCCTGAGTCAAGAAACCTCTGTGTAGGACTCTAAAGAATCGTCAATACGACGGTAGCAGGTGATGATCACATCAAACACCCACAAGCTGCAAGCAGTCAGCTAAATGTAACAGCCACCCAGGTATTGAGCGATCAGAAGATCAACAAGCAAGCCTGTACATTCTCCTGTGAATCCAATCAGTAACACTCCCGTACAGTCCGGTCTCTTCGTCTGATATGTCGTCAGACCCCAGTAACCGATAAGTCGTGTCGATGTAAGGCTCATTACAGGTCGAGAAACTACTGATAACACTTACCAGTAGTACTCTATATCAGCCCTGTCCAGGGACTTCCAGTTATAGCCAATCGAACACAGCACAACATCAACTCCCTATACCAGGAGAGACGAATCCCCTCATATCGCTCATTGCCTCCATGTGATTTGGGACTGTACCCAAAAGCCAACGTTTTGCATGCCCTCTTGGACGTGGTAAGGTGGAAATCAAAACACAGTAGGAATCACACAAGACTCTATGAATATCTCGGGTCTACAGACTACCCTGTACCAGTGTCACCAGAGAACTGCCATCTGACGTGAGGTATAATACCATCTGGGAGTTCTCGGCGAGTCCGTCCAGTGTACCCAGTCTTTACTGAGCTCCCGTACACCATCCTTGTTGTCAAACACCGATGGATATGGGATCATCCATCGCCCATCATATGTGTCAAGATGCATATACGCTAGTCTACTCTGGTGTATCGATGCCCTGTTTCGATACACCCTCGACTAGGAACAGTTATAGGATGTACTCATCGACTACTCTGGCCCTACTAGTATGATCTCATCATAGTCCCAGTAGTCGAGTACATATCCTAAGGGCTTTATCAACATGTGAGAGCAAGAAAGTAAACTAATACAAGTCAACATGTTAGGATAAAGTGAAACCAAATAGCACACCATCATTTCGAGCAAGAAAGTCCTCTCTATATATATCTAAGCATCCATTATAATATACATCATATGTACAACAATAGCCTCTAGGGCATATATATAACTAACAATCTCCCACTTGCACTAAGGTCGACTGTTGTAGTATCTCATACCTAACATCCCGAATAATCTCTCAAAATGTATCTGGGGAATGGCCTTCGTGAGTGGATCCGCAGTGTTGTCCTTCGTATTTACTCTCCTGACATCGATCTCTCGGCAATCAACTATCTCCATGATCAGGTGATACTGCCTCAGAATATGTCTAGACTTCTGATGGGACCTGGGTTCCTTGGCCAAAGCCACAACTCCATTGTTATCATAATACAGAGGTATTGGATGCTCAATGGATGGAACCACACCAAGTTCAGTAATGAACTTCTTTATCCAGACAGCCTCTTTGGCAGCATCGTTGGCAGCGATGTATTCAGCCTCCATCGTCGAGTCTGCAACGGTATCATGTTTGGAACTCTTCCAACATACAGCCCCTCCATTGAGGGTAACGACAAATCCCGAGTGCGACTTAGAGTCTTCCTTATCACTTTGGAAGCTTGAATCGGTAAAGGACTCCACCTGGAGTTCTCCGTTACCATACACCAAGAACATCTCTTTAGTCCTTCGCAAGTACTTGAGAATGTTCTTCACAGCTGTCCAGTAACTCTCTCCAGGATCTTCTTGATACCGACTCACTACACTTAGTGAGTATGCTACATCGGGTCTGGTACATAGCATCGCATACATGATAGAGCCTACTGCCGAAGCATAGGGTATCCCTTGCATGCGAGCTCTCTCCAAATCAGTCTTGGGAGACGTCTCTTTGGAGAGAGTGAGTTCAGAGATCGTGGGTTAGTTCCCATGCTTGGATTCTTCCATACTAAACCTCTTTAGTATGGTGTCAATGTACCTGGATTGGGACAATCCCAGTATCCGTTTAGATCTATCTCTATAGATCCTGATTCCCAGTATGCAGGAGGTATCACTTAGATCTTTTATTGAGAATCTTTGTGATAAGAAGAGCTTGACAGAATGCAGCATAGGAACATCATTTCCTATCAAGAGTATGTCATCCACGTACAATACGAGGAATACAACCTTACTCTCTGCAACCTTCTCGTAAATACAAGGTTCATCTATATTTTTGATGAAGTCAAACTCTTTGATTACAACATCAAAACAGATGTTCCAACTCCGCGATGCTTGCTTTAACCCATAGATGGATTTAAGCAGCTTGCACACCTTCCGCTGCTCCCACCATCTACGAAGCCCTCTGGCTGAGTCATATACACACACTCTTCTAAATCACCGTTTAGAAAGGCGGTCTTAACATCCATTTGCCTGATTTCGTAGTCATGGTATGCAGCAATAGCAAGTAAGATCCGGATGGACTTAAGCATAGCCACTGGAGAAAAGGTTTCGTCATAATCCACACCTGATCGTTGACGAAAACCCTTTGCAACAAGTCTAGCTTTGAAAGTCTCAACTTTTCCATCTACACCAAGTTTCTTCTTAAAGATCCATTTGCTCCCAATGGGTTTTACCCCTTCAGGAGTAACTTCCAAAGTCCATACTTTGTTGGTGTACATGGATTCCATCTCAGATCGCATTGCATCCAGCCATTTCACAGAGTCACCACTCGTGATGGCCTGCTCGAAACTAGTAAGGTCATCATCTTCCATGATGCAATCCTCACTCCCACCATCAACGAGAAAACCGTAATATCTCTCAGGTGGATGAGAAACCCTGCTAGATCGGCGGAGAGGCTGGGGTTCGTCGGGTACTACTGAATCCTATGGTTCCATTAAATCTTGTGTTGTAGTTTGTGTTGCTGGAATTTCTTCCAGTTCTACCTCAGAGCCATTAATCTCTTTTGCAAGAAATTCCTTTTCTAAAAAGGTGGCGTGCCGAGAAACAAACACCTTTTGTTCTTTGGTGTGGTAGAAGATATACCCGCACGAATGTTTGGGATATCCAATAAACTTATACATAATAGACCTTGCCCCGAGCTTGTCTGGATTTTGTGTTTTCACATATACCGGACAACCCCATATCCTAACATAATTAAGATATGGTCTCTTTACTTTCCATATCTCATATGGAGTGGTTGGCACAGATTTGGTGGGAACCATATTCAATAGGTCTGCAGCTGTCTCCAGTGCATATCCTCAGAAGAAAATAGGTAACTCAGCTGTACTCATCATAGAGCGCACCATATCTAATAGGGTGCGATTCCTCCGCTTCGATACACCGTTGTGCTGTGGTGTATAAGGAAGAGTAAGCTGAGAGAGAATCCCCTTCTCTTTTAGATAATCTAGCAACTCATTGCTTAAGTATTCTCCTCCTCGATCAGATCGAAGGATCTTAATACTTTTGCCCGTTTGGTTTTCTACTTCATGCTTATATTCTCTGAATTTCTCAAAAGATTCAGACTTGTATTTCATCAGGAACACATGTCCAAATCTTGAGAGATCGTCAGTGAATGTAATGAAATAGGAAGAACCGTTCCTGGCATGTGTAGACATGGGACCGCATACATCACTATGTACCAGCCCTAAGAGTTCGGTAACTCTTTCTCCGTGTCCACTAAACGGAGTTTTGGTCATTTTGCCTTTGAGACATGAATGGTAAGTTTCATAAGATGATAATTCGAATGGATTCAAATATCCATCCTTATGTAACTTAGCTAGTCGTGTCACATTGATATGACCAAGTCTACAATGCCATAAGTAGGGTTCGTTCATTTATGAACTTTTCCTCTTGTGTGTGTTTTGTATGTTAAGGACTGTATTTTGATTGAGAATGAATATGCCATTATGTAACGAGCCTGATCCAATCAACTTTTGATTTAGGAAGATGTTCATAACATTATCCTGTATTACAAAATTATATCCTTCCTTACTTAATAAAAAAACTGATATAATGTTACACATCATGTTCGGTATATAATAGCACTCATTCAGAATCAATGTATTACTACTTGTTAATACAAGGTGATATTCACCAACTGCTTTGGCTGCAATATGTGTACCATTTCCTACTGTTACGGAATGATCACCCTTTCCAGTTCTCTACCTTTACGTAGCCCATGTAACAAATTACATATGTGGGATCCCGATCCGGTATCTAATACCCAGGACGTAGGGTGAACTGAGAAACAGTTCTCAATAACTAACACACACGAAGAAGGTGCATCAACATGCTTGTTCTTCGTTTGGGCGGCGTGAGAATCCAGATATTCTCCTATTCCCTGATCAGTCTTATAACACTTATAAGAAAGAACGGGACCAACGTTCCCCTGCTCAGTATAATTAGAGGGTTCAGTCAATACATCCATGTTATTATCTTGATTAAGGCCTGACATGGTTGCTACCTGGAGAGAGAGAGAAGAAAAACACTTTAGCGTATGCTCTTGCAAAATTATATTGGTTATTATCTTATCTATTCAGGATGTCTCCAACTGTTTTTATCAAATCTTCCTCCAAACACTAAAAGGAAAGACTAACCGGGATTAATTACACCTTACAAGTTCGCCAATCTTTCAGCCAGGCCAGTGTTGATACTTTGAGAGAGGTTCCCCGTGCTTTCGCACGGACCTAATTAAAGTAAACCTCGTTTTCCAAGAGGTATAACCCCGTTAACACCTTTCTAGACACCTACTTGATCGGTGTCCTGTGTAAAACTCTCCCAGGAGTAACTCTTACTCGCAGTGGGTATCGGGATCCAACTATCTCATAGGAGGTATGCAATCTCATTGCAAATTTCAATACTTGAAATTCCCAATAATATTTTGCCCCTAGCGTCCTATGACCTTGACGCAGGCCAACAAACCATAGTCCGCTAGTCAAGTTCAACCCGTACATTTCTTAATTGAATTAAACCCACCCGCACGACCCTTGATGCAGGCCAACAAAGTCGTACGAGTACCCTAATCCAATCACATCTCATGTTACAGATAAGTACTAGTTAGCTACCGCACACTGCTCCTTGACGCAGGCCAACAAACATAGTACGAATACTAAGTAATATCTATCTGAAATGTCGGAGGGCTACACAGGTTTTTCAGAAAACCATGAGCGTAATGAACTTGATATCGTTGTAGAAACAAGTGATTTTGAAAAGGAGTGTTTTTGAGGCTTTTCTAGTATCGCTAAAGAGGTCACTCCCGGTGAAGGGATCTCGGCTCTTTCCCCATGGAATAAGGTGCAGGATATATCATATATACCTCTGTGCAAAGCAAGAACTATAGAAGTTGTCAAAAACTAAACCGTGAGTTTGTAGCATCTGCCAGTTTTGCTAAAGAGGTCACTCCCAGTGAAGGGATCTCGGCTCTTTCCTCATCGAATAAGGTGCAGGGTATATCATATATACCGCTATGCAAAGCAAAACTGTAGCTACCCTTTTTATAAAGTTTTGTTTCTACAATATCTTTTAGGTTTCTTTTCTTTTATTAATCTCATTAATATATCCCATCAGCTTATGCTTCCTAAGCATCACAGTAGAAACGAAAGCAGTAATATTTATATATCAGCATATATATAGTATAAGCATTCATCTCAGGCAGTAATATGATCTCATCACAGAACATTGCAGCAGAAGATAACATATGAAATATTGGATATACTAGAACGCCCGTGTTTTATATCGAGCCTGTATAAAACAAGGATTCCACGGTCGCGATGAATAGCCAAACCCACATCCCTCGACCCCTACGAGAGCGGCAAGTAACACTGCCAATTCTAGGGTTAAGAGACCCAGTCTCGACTCCTCGAGATGGCCTCCCACTGGACCCCAGAACCCGGTTACTTGTGTTCCCCTCCTTGGGTCTACCTAATGCGAAAAAATAAATAATATACACTGGTGACCTCAACCTCATCCCGGAAGTGCCCCAATAAAAGAATATTACATACAATTGAATTTTACATGAATGAAAATAAAAACCCTCATCTCACATAATACCCCCGGCTATTCAGAACACGACGATCCAATATAACATATCACAACAACATATAATATCACATATCATCAACGTAAGTAAGTATGCATACACCGATTGTCATTGATGTATAGCAACGAAAACCGGCGATACAACTACATACTACACTTACGGTCACAGAAAAGAAAGTGTAAAACTACAACATTTGGAATCCACAATCACTTTAGACATCTTAAATCCGAAATATCACATACTTCGCATTTCATGCCTAACTATATGAATTCCACATATTGTATCACATTCCAGATAAATAGACAATATTAAACTTTCCGATCGAATAATCAAATACCCAATATGTCCCAATATAGCTCAACACTTGAGCGGAGTTCAAAAAATCCCAGAACATGTCACAGCCCCAATGGTCCAGCCGTAGAAGGGTCAAACCAATGCCTCACATGTGGCAACGCCGTACTGCCGCAAACCCTAAGGTTTAGAGGCAGTTCAGACGGTCACATAATCGAGTTAAGGTTTGTGTTCTTCTAGAGGGTCCACAGATATGCTTGCATGTTTTTCTGTAAGTTTTAAACCCGGAAAAATTCCAACACTTGAAATTTTTTCGTGTCGGGAAAAGTGAATTATTGATATCCGTTAGAACATTTTAATACTTTCTAAATTATCTGGAAAACTAAAAGAAATTAAACTTTCCGATCGAATTAACGAATACAAAGGATCTCCAGAACACTCAACACATGAGTAACATTAAAAATTCCCAGAATTATGTAATAACACATACGGATTAACCCTTCCAATACGATCCCCTTACACCCAAGTTTGGCCGCGGAACCGCCGCGGGAAGCATGCTCCTGCCGCGGTTCCGCGGCGACTTCAGGGAGTTAGGGTGTCGTATTTTACAGTAATCCTTAAAATCACCTCATGAATTTTCTGAGTATTTTTAATGCGAAAAAATCATATTTTAAAAAAATTTCCAGAGAGGGGTTCAAAACCGACGTTTCGGGGTTCGATCGGACTTTTAACTTCGTATACACGTCGCCTAATACTCTAGCTAGGCTCTGATACCACTGTAGGGTTCTTAGGCACTCTTACAAGGGTTTATAAGGTATCAACCATGCCCGATTTAAAACTTAGACATGCCGAACAACCCAAAGCGAGGATCTTTGCTAGATTATTAGGGTTAAACATGCAAGTAAACAGCTTTACAACTAAGAGAGAGGGATTACAACCTTTGTAGTTCGCTCCTTTACTTCATAAGCTCCGAGTAGAAGTTCCTTTGCCGCGATCCATGATCTCCCGGACTCAAGAGAGGCTCCGCAACCCGAATGATCCATGCTTGCTTGTAGTCTTCCTTTTCAAAAGATGATATACCTTGAAGTTTCTTTAACTCAAGCTCTCACTCACAAATGAAGTGAACACCCTAATATAATTGGCTAGATTAGATGATGATGATGAAGTAGGATTTATGCACTCTTTTATTATCAAATTCTCACACTCATTCATCACAAAATGAAAACGTAGAAAGCTTTTTAGAGCTCAAGGAAGAAGAAGAAGAATGAATCTCCTTTTGTGGTGAATAATGAAAATATCATAATGATTACAAATGCAACCATGGTCAAAAATGAAGAGGCTAAACATTATAGAGACTTAACTAGGGTTAAGGGTGTGGGTTGGGTTATGAAATATCTCACAAAATATCATCACATAATATCTTTGCAAGAAACAAAAGAAAAGCTTCTAGAAGCTTCATGAATAAGCTAACCCAAATCAAACCCTAACCATGTTTAATCTCCACTAATCATGTTGCATTAGTAATCATAACTTGTTATAATATTATATATCACATATATAATATATTTTTGTAACAAAAGAAAATATTATAATTAACATATATCGCATATATATCAATGTATTACCCGGTGAGAAAATGAACCAATAAAGCGAGCCAATATTAGATAATGTAATGCAATATATCATATATATAATTATACATTAAATTATCGAATCAACACTTGATCCGACAATCTGGCTATATCGAATATAACCGACTAATATATCATGTACCGATTCATCGAATCAACACTTGATCCGATGATCCGGCTCATATCAAAATATCGCGAGAATATAATACGGTATCTCATATCGCATTATCCTCGGTCATGCACATATCACATATGTGCTCCTACTCCGTTTTGCCTCAGTCAAGAAATCTCTGTGTAGGACTCTAAAGAATCGTCAATACGCCGGTAGCAAGTGATGATCATATCAAACACCTATAAGCTGCAAGCGGTCAGGTAAATGTAACAGCCACCCAGGTATTGAGCGATCAGAAGATCAACAAGCAAGCCTGTACATTCTTCTGTGAATCCAATCAGTAACACTCCCGTACAGTCCGGTCTCTTTATCTGATATGTCTCATATCTAGTCTAGGGGTGGTAAATATCAGACCCCAGTAACCGATAAGTCGTGTCGATGTGAGGCTCATAACAAGTCGAGACACTACTGATAACACTTACCAGTAGTACTCTATATCAGCCCTGGCCAGGGACTTCCAGTTATCGCCAATTGAATAAACTTTTCCCATAATTTTCAAAGTCAAATCGGCATCATAAAGGGGGCGGTACCTGTGCAGGTGAGGCGTCGGTCGGTCTTAGAAACGGCGGCAGCGGCGCGATCAACTCCCTATACCGAGAGAGAAGAGTCCCCTCATATCGTTCATTTCCTCCATGCGATTCGGGACTGTACCCAAAAGCCACCGTTTTGCATGCCCTCTTGGACGTGGTAAGGTGGAAATCAAAGCACAGTGGGAATCACACAAGACTCTATGACGATCTCAGGTCTACAGACTACTCTGTACCAGTGTCACCAGAGAACTGCCATCTGACGTGAGGTATAATACCATCTGGGAGTTCTCGGCGAGTCCGTCCAGTATACCCAGTCTCCACTAAGCACCCGTACACCATCCTTGATGTCAAACACCGATGGATATGGGATCAACCATCGCCCATCATATGGGTCAAGATGCATATACGCTAGTCTACTCTGGTGTATCGATGCCCTTTCTCGATACACCCTCGACTAGGAACAGTTATAGGATGTTCTCATCGACTACTCTAGCCCCACTAGTATGATCTCATTATAGTCCCAGTAGTCGAGTACATATCCTAAGGGCTTTATCAACATGTGAGAGCAAGACAGTAAACAAATATAAGTCAACATGTTAAGATAAAGTGAAATTAACAGCATACTATCATGTCGAGCAAGAAAGTCCTCTCTATATATATCCAAGCATCCATTATAATATACATCATATATACAACAATGGCCTCTAGGGCATATATATAACTAACAGATTCCAAGAGAGGTTATTTACCCGCTTGCTCAGGAATCACTCTCTCCAAATAGATGTCTCCTAAGACTGGTTTGGAGAGGGATTGCATGCAAGGGATACCCTATGCTTCGGCAGTCGGGTCAATCATGTATGCGATGATGTGTACTAGACCAGATGTAGCTTACTCACTAGGTGTAGTGAGCAGGTATCAATCAGATCCTGGGATACTGGACTGCTGTGAAGAACATTCTTAAGTACTTGAGAAGGACTAAAGAAATGTTCTTGGTTTATGGTAACGGTGAACTCCAGGTGGAGTCCTTTACCGATTCGAGCTTCCAGAGTGATAAGGACGACAGTAAGTCGGTCTCGGGTTTTGTCTTTACCCTTAATGGAGGGGCGGTGTGTTGGAAAAGTTCCAAGCAAGACACCGTAGCAGACTCGATGATGGAGGCTGAATACATCGTTGCCAACGATGCTGCCAAAGAGGATGTCTGGATGAAGAAGTTCATTGTTGAGCTTGGTGTGGTTCCATCTATTGAGCATCCAATACTTGTTTATTATGATAACAATGGAGCTATGGTTTTGGCCAAGGAACCCAGGTCCCATCAGAGATCTAGATATATTCTTAGACGGTATCACATGATCAGGGAAATAATAGATCACCGGGAGATCGAGGTCAGGAGAGTTGACACGAAGGACAACATAACGGATCCACTCACAAAGGCCCTCCCCCAGATGCAGTTTGAGAGAATTTTTGGAATGTTGGTTATGAGATACTACAACACATGGCCTTAGTGAAAGTGGGAGATTGTTAGGAATATGTATGCCTTAGAGGCCATTATTGTACATTGATGTATATTATAATGGATGCTTGGACATATATATAGAGGAATTTCTTGCTCGACATGATAGTATGCTATCTGGTTACTCTTTATCTTAACATGTTGACTGGTATTTTTTACTGTTTTTCTCTCACATGTTGGTAAAACCCTTAGGATATGTACTTGACTACCAGGATTATGATGAGATCATACTAGTAGGGCCAGGGTGGTCCAAAAGTACATCCTTTAATCAGTTCCTAGCCTAGGGGATATCGAGATTAGGGCATCGATATTCCAAAGTAGACCTGTGTGTATGTTTCTTGTCCTTTAGAGAGCTGTCACGCCCCGCTTCCCAGTATACAGGCAAAGGACGTGACGGGCCGCTACGTATTTACTCAGAAATAAACACTCTAAGTATATCTAAGCAATATAAAATGAAATGTACACAAGACACAAGATGTAAATAAACATCAACTTTATCTATTAACATTCTTTTTACAATACATCAGAAAAGTAAATGCATAGAATGGAAAGCAATGCCTAAACAGTGGCATAACAGAAATGAAAAAAATACAGAAATGTAAATATATACAAGGAATCTAAAGATCTGGGCTGAAAGCTAGATGATCCAAGTCCTCGCTAGTGGGCTCGATCTCCTGAAGGTCCGATCCACCTGACAACATTCCAAAGAAGAAAGAAAAAGAATGTCGTCAGCGAACAATCGCTTGGTAAGTCTCAAAGATGAGGGAGAAATAGAATAAACAGAGAGGGAGTGCAACTTATAAAGTTGTATTATATTGTTAACGTTGCTGTTTGTAGCTTGGTACAGAAGAGGTCAGTGTATACGAGAGGAGTCTCACTATACCAGAGACTACGGTATACGGAGTACAAGGAACCGTTCAGCCATGGTACAACGGCAATGGAGATTCATGTTAGATGTCTTATGGTTGCAGTCTTGTGCCACTTCTAACACCTTCTGTACCAATCTACCTCTTATAAACCCCGCGATATCTTGTTTGTATTTTATTGTCTTGTCTAATAAATTGTATAGATGGGTGACTTGCCGAAACTATGATATCAGTAATGAAACGGATATAATGGATGAACATGTAAATGGAGTATATCCATGGTTCGGTTCGGTCAATATAGATTGAACAAATTGAATATATGAATTCATGGGTTCATGTTGAATTGTAGTTTATACTTGAATCGTATTCAAGTCAGATTGATTATATTGAGACTCTGTCTTAGTCAGTCAATTAGAAAAGAAATTGAATCCTGAATTAGGTTTTGGTGTTATCGGTAACTGCTACACATGGACGGCAGGACTTTTGTCTTTTTCAAAGACAATTACCGTGTTGAAAACACCGTTTGTTAAGTTGTCTACCTTAAATAGGCAAGCACCCATATCTCCGGCTCCCTGAGGCTCAAGAGACCAGTCCCGCTTAAACCTATGTTTACTAGGGTTCTTATTGTAATTTAGTATGACTTGAGGAGGTTTTATGTAAAATAATTTTGTTATACTTTCAAAATATACCCCAAGTATTTAATTATCGTCTTTAGAGTTTTCATAGATGTTTCTTTTATTCAATATGAAATTTCTAGTGAATATGACCTAGTTTTTAAAGTATAAGGTATTTATTAGAAATATTGAAATTGTATGGTATTTTCTTGTAAATGTGATGTTTTTCTTGAATTTTGGAAATGTGGAATATTATAAATATTAAAATAGATATTTGATATTAATTACATATATATTTATTTATTAAAAATATAAGTTTTATTTATAATAGAAATCACATTTTCTAAAGAAAAATTGTATTAAAAATCTTTCGAGATCGTATGCTCATTGCGGAGGTCTGCATCTCACTCTACTAAGCCCGAGGATGTGCGATAATCCACACCATTCCGAACGGGTTCCCAAAATGAGTTGTAGAGACGCAATTGCAATGATTTGTTAAATACACTTCTTATAGAAAAAGGTTTTATAAGTTGAAGATGGTTATATGAAAAGTCGTATTTTCCCAAAGCTATGTTCCTAAATTCCATCGTGCTATGTTAGATATGTGTGTTATGAGAAGGTAGGTCATTACCTCATAAGTTTTATAAGGTAATGCGGTTTAAAAAGTTTAAGCATGTCGAAATGAAACATGAAGGTATTTTAATGTAAAAGTGGAATAAAACTTGCTACGGTTATAATTTTGATATCAAACTTGTTCTATTGTCTTTGTTAACGAGTACTAAACAATATATCAAAAGTTGTAGATTTGTTATTAAGAAAAAGTTGTATTTTTTTAAACGAAAAGATAATCGGAAGCCGGATGACTCCGCTTCCGACACATTTTAAGAATGAAGGGTTTGGGAATAGCAAAAGTGGAAAAAGAAAGGGGATTTACTGGTTATTTAGCTAAAAGAGAGAAAGAGGAAGAGTGGGGAAGCGCCGGTGCATCGTTTCGTTGCCGGAAACTCCTTGGATCGTCGCCGAAAGTTCGTCGGAGTTTCTCCCTTTGTTAACTCCACTTGCAGACTATGGTAAATTGGAAATTTCTTGAGAGTTTTGGCAGGGAATTATGAGTGAGGAGGGGTGAATTGAGGGTGGTATTTATAGGAAAAAATTAAGGTTTAGGGGTGATGAAAATGCATTAAAAATATGCATTAAAATGAGATTAAATGGGCATTTTATTGCTCTCTGGATTAATCAGAGTAAACAAGCAATAAGGGTGTAGTGGGGGTAGCGAGGTGCGGGGGCTTAAGTTTGAAAGCATTTGGGACGGATATGACCGACCTCACCAGATTTTATGGGCTTGTCGCCGACCCAATGCCGACGAGTGTGGTTGGTGTTGGGGTATTGGGTCGGGTTCGTTTGGTATTCTACATTTCACATGTTTGATAATTCTGTAACTTACCCTATTACGTATGTTGCACGTGTAGACTCTTGGGCTTCTAAAAGGTTAAAAGAAAATTAAATAAAAAGATTATGCGGCTGATGGGATTTGAACTCGGGTGCTTTGTCTCAGCAGTGCAAGGCTTTACCAGTGAGCTACAAGCTCTTTTTTGCTGTTCAAAATTTAATCAAATACTTATAGTACTCACAGAAATTATAAATACCATAATTGTACTTTAACTTTAAATGAATTTTATGTACATAGAAATTGGAGTTGTTACAGTCACCCTCCTTACAAAAATTTCGTCCTCGAAATTTACAATCTATATTAAGAACTAGTTTACAAACAAGTGAGGTTATTTTGCACGCATCTCATCTTCCCTTTCCTATGTCGATTCTCCTGGAGTGTCTCTTCTCCACATCACTCGAACCAAGTTGACTTCCTTGTTCCGAAATGACTTCACTTTTCCATCCAGGATCTCAACAAGTTGCTGCTCATAAGATAAGTCGGGCGGTACCGTGAGCTCGGAATGATCAAGAATATAGCTAGGGTCACTCACATACCTTCTGAGTTGGGATATATGGAACACATTGTGCACTCCTTCCAATGAAGGTGGAAGTGCCAAGCTGTAAGCCACTTCACCGATTGGTTCGAGTATGTCGAACGGTCCAATATACCTTGGACTTAGCTTGCCTCGTCTTCCAAAATGATTCACTTCGCGGTTTGGAGATATTTTCAAAAATACATGATCTCCTGGTTGAAACTCCAAGTGACGGCGCTTTGCATCAGCCTAATGCTTCTGTCGATTTTGGGCTATGTGCATTCGTTCCCTGATAGTACGAACCACATCGACAGTTGCTACTATCGTCTCAGGTCCAAGGAGTTCTCTATCTCCGATGCCGTCCCAAATTAATGGAGATCGACACTTCCTTCCATAAAGTGTTGCAAAAGGTGTCATTCTGATGCTTGTCATTGGTAGCTGTTGTTGTATGAAAAACCTCCACAAGAGGTAAGTGATCTTCCCACGATCCTCCGAAGTCTAGCATACACGCTCTAAACATATCCTCCAAGATCTGAATAGTTCATTCAGACTGACCATCAGTTTATGGATGATAAGCCATGCTGAAGTTCAGACTTGTTCCCAAACTCGCTTGTAGGACTTTGCCAAAATTGTGATCGGAACCTGGTGTCACGATCTGAGACAATGCATACCGGTACTCCATGAAGTCTCACAATTTTCTATATGAGTTCATGGGTATCAGAGATAGTACATTTATAAAGAGTTTAAATCTTATTTAGATTCTTACCTCCATGTACTTCTTTGCTAATGTCTCCGTTGATTGCCTAACTCAAAATGGGATGAAGTGAGCCGACTTTGTGAGTCAATCCACAATAACCCATACCGCATCGTTACCCTTTGTGCTACGAAGGAGTGCAGTCACAAAATCCATTGTCATGTGTTACCACTTTCATTCTGGGATAGGTAACGGTTGAAGTAATCCAGCAGTCATGTGATGTTCGGCCTTTACTTGCTGACACACCAAGCATTTAGCGATGCTTCTGGCTACTTCACGCTTCATTCCATGCGACCAGTAATTTTTACATAGATCTTTGTACATCTTTATACCTCCAGGGTGTACTGAGTAGGGGAGCTGTGAGCTTCTTTCATTAACTCGTCTCGCACATAACCTATTGGTACACACAATCTGTTGCCGTATCCTAAAGATCCGTTTTCATGGATGGTGAAGTCTGTTCTAAGTCTATTCTCTACTTTTCCTCTGATCTTTTGCAACGTAGCATCACTTGCTTGAGCTGCTTTGATTTGATTGGCAATGGTAGATTGAACTTGTAAGTTCATCAAACTTGAAGCGTTACCTGGCATGACTACTTCAATCTCCATCTAATGCAAGTCTTGCTGAAGCTTCCACTGAGAGGTGAGATTCATTGCTAATGGTTGGTGACTAAGGGCATCAAGTATCACATTCACCTTCCCTGGGTGATATTGAAGGTTGATGTCAAAGTCCGCTATGAGTTCTAATCATTGTCTCGGCCTCATATTATGCCCTTTCTGAGTAAACACATATTTTAGACTCTTGTGATCTGTGTATATGTTCACTCGCTCACCAAGAAGATAATGGCGCCAAATCTTAAGAGCAAAGATTATGGCCGCCAACTCCAAATCATGCGTCGGGTAATTACGCTCATGAATTTTCAGCTGTCTTGAAGCATAAGCCACAACCTTACCGTGTTGATACAGAACACATCCTAATCCCTTACCGGATGCATCGCAATGCACTTGGAAACCTCCAGATTGGTCCGGTATAACAAGAATAGGCATTGATGTCAACCTTGACTTGAGTTCTACGAAAGCTTGCTCGCATGCTTCTGACCACACGAATTCTTCATCTTTACGTGTGAGTTTGGTCAGGGGTGTTGCTATCTTAGAAAATCATTCAATGAACCTTCGGTAATATCCAGCTAGACCCAAGAAACTTCGAATGTCCTTCACTGATTTTGGTGTCGGCCATTCGCTTACTGCTGAAACTTTCGCTGGATCCACAGAGATTCCTTCACCTGATACAATATGTCCGAGGAAACCGACTTGATCTAGCCAAAACTCGCATTTACTGTACTTGGCATATAGTTGATGTTGTCGTAAAGTTTCCAAGACAATTCGTAGGTGCTCGGCATACTCTTTCCGATTCTTAGAATACACCAGGATGTCGTCGATGAAGATGACAACAAACATGTCTAAGTATTCCCGGAAAACTTGATTCATTAGGTTCATGAATATTGCCGGTGCGTTAGTCACTCCAAATGGCATCATAAGAAATTTGTAATGACCATAGCGAGTTCTGAATGCCGTTTTATGGATGTCAGATTCCTTCACCTTCACCTGATGATAACAAGAATGAAGATCTAACTTGGGGATAATGTTGGAGATAGTGCCCTCATAGTCAATTATTGGATCGCAGGTACGTGATTGCAATGATTGCGGAGGACCTATACCTGTAGGACAGTCTTACTCGAGATGATAGTATGCTATCTGGTTTGCCTTTATCACTCGTGTACATGTTCAGGTGACTGATTGCATGTTACACTTTGATAGAGCCCTTAGGATCTTGCTTTACTACCAACAGTATGATGGCGATCATATACGTGAGAGTTGGGTAGTTTATATGCATATCCTTAATTGTGGTCCCTAGTCGTGGGAGTTTCGAGACAGGGCATCGATACTCCGGAGTAGACTAGTGTGTACAGTCGAGACCCCGACGAGGGGCGGTGGCCGGTCTCACAAGCCACTGGTGTCAGTTGGATCACCTAAGATGTATACAGGTGCTCATTGGGTTATGAGTACACCGGACAGGACTCGCCGGGAATCTGCTAGTTAGTACTATACCTATCGTCAGATAGCAGTTCCCAGGTGACATGTGTACAGGTTAGTTCATCGACCTGAGGTCGTCATTTGTCTCGTGTGAGTTCCCACTGTGCTTTGATTTCTACCCTACCACGGCTCAAAGGAGTCATGCAAACAGGTAGCTTTTGGGTACAGTCCCGAGCCATATGGAGGCACGTGAGCGGATCGGCAGGGGATTCGTCTCTCCCGGTATTGGGGGCGAGGTCGTGCTGTGTCTAGGAGAGCCATTACACATAGTCCATGGCCATGGCAGGAGATTTACTGGTAGGTACTCCAGTAGTATCTCAAGGTGTTATTGGGCTACACTCCGACACGACTTATACTGCTATTGGGGGTCTGACGTTACTAGCCCCCTAGGTAGATATGCGATACTCATTGACGAACGGACCGGACTGTATATACATTGTCACTGTTAGGCTCAGTAGGGTTTCTGGATGAGTTCGCTCATCGGCCTCCCTTGAGTTCGCTCATCAGTCTCCCTTGAGGTCAGTCCATGGGCAGCCGTTACGCATAGCTAGTGCCGCTGACGGTTTGTGGTTAAACCCACTGCCAGGGTACTGACGAGTCATTAGAGTCCCCCACAGACAGTTTCCTAAGTTCGGGCGAAACGTTGTAGAGGCCGTATGGTTTTATGGCAGGGTTCGGAAAATGCACGTGCGTTTACGCACGTGTCAGTTTTCGGGCAGACGATACTGGTCGGCTTTGGTTTAAGCCGGATCCGAGTATTGTATTGAGTAGGTATAATATCTTTGTCTCAGTTGCATTTGTATTCGGTCGTAATACAAATGCGGGTATATTTATACAGTTACGGGGTTATCCTGAAAGTCGTTTCAGGATCACTTTTGGAAGTTGCCAGTTTCCAGTTTTCTATCAGCCGTCTTTTAACATTCGGTTAAAGATGGATTTATCTTTTCTTGGATGAGGGTGAGTCATTCTTCTAGAAGGTTCTAGAAGATTCTAGATTTGGTGAGGTGTCTTGTGACTCATGCTTTGATTTTAACCATTTCTTGTTTTCCTTAAGATATTCTTTTGTGTTCACATTATGATATTTATCCTATGGTTACTCTCCCCTCTCCTACGGTCACCCCCCCACTCCTATAAGTGGCCGGCCCCCTCTCTCTCCTCACACTCTCTCACTTGAGTTTTCATTTGCTAGAAAAGATTATGATAGGTTTTATCGGTGTATGGAATTTCACAGCTCATTTCATTCCATCACCCGATTCCCTCGGCAACTTCATTAACCGATCGTCCACGGATTTGGACGAAGTGAGACAAAGTCATCTACTCATTCTCTACTTCAATCTTGGTCGTCTCTTTTAGCAAACTTGACGACCGAGTTGCCTCGAGTCAGAGGCGGGAGCCCGTTTAAAGAATCAGTGATGTGGTGCCACCTGAACGAGCAGATCGGAGATCGACGAGATCGGAGTAGCCGCAACGGAGCGTGGGATGAT
This sequence comes from Agapanthus africanus, assembly GCA_030015575.1. Taxonomy (NCBI): domain Eukaryota; kingdom Viridiplantae; phylum Streptophyta; class Magnoliopsida; order Asparagales; family Amaryllidaceae; genus Agapanthus; species Agapanthus africanus. The sequence goes on from CM057347.1 coordinate 54,251,048, forward strand.
GGTTAAAGAACGAAGGACTCGGATCGTTCGGTATAACCTTTCTACACTCTTTACAGTTTGTTAGTTTAGCAATAATGGCAGATCCGGGTTAAAGTATACGATAGCGCCAGTTAAAAAGTTTTTGTTCCGCATTTGGCGTCTGTAGACTGCCGGGGCGGTAGCGTAGACCTTACAGTGGTATCAGAGCCTCACCATTTTGCTATACTAACTTGTACTAACGCGTTTAAAACATCGATCGAACCGGAAATCAAAAACTGCAAAATTCAAGCTTGACAGTTTCTGTTGTTTTTAAACGGTGTCCAAAAAATATTCCACACATCTCAGAAAACTGTGCAGGGATTTTTAAGAACTCCGTACAAATTTGAGCATGTCAGTCAACAAGACAGCCGCGGAAACGCGGCCAAACCCATAGTTTGGCCGCGCATCCGCGGCCGTTCTGAGCGATCATGCCCCCAAATTTGCACAGTGTATTCTTCTCTGGAAATTGGGGGTTTTGGTATATATCTTTTGGGCCCAGGTTTTGTTACTGTTCTCCAGATTTGCGTGGGGCCCACTTTGTGATATTTAGTCGATCGAAATTTAAACATGTTAGTTTACAGTGCTTACATTATATCTCCGACCGGGAATGTCATTTGATCGGTAAACCGCGTCCGATTGCTATAGTTCTTTTAGACGGGTTTGCGAACGTGACATTCGCGTTGATGTTCTGTGTTGTGCTGTGATGTTGCGGATTTGTCGTGGTGGATAGCAGTGTGCAATGGTAGTACAGTTTGAGTTTATTTGTACATTTGATATTGCGGGGCGAGCGTCCAACTTGTGGACTGCCGTCACTGCCTGTTGTATAATATTCTTTTGGGGCACGACCAGGTTGAGGTCGATGTACCTGTTGTACTATTTTTCATTACTGTACTAGGTTTTGCCCCGCGACGGAGTGCACGGATGGCCGGGTTCTGAGGGGCAACGGGTCCGCATCTCATGGCTTTGAGAGGCAGAGGGGCCTCACTCTAGAATTGGCAGACTATTCGCCGCACTCGTAGGGGGTACAGGTTGACCCAAGGAGGGGTGCTCAATTTACCGGATTCCGTGAAGTGCCGGGTGTTCCATTCACTATGCTTTGGGGGACTACCTCGCTTCAGGTTTTGGCGGGTAACTTGCCGCACCCGTAGGGGTCTAGGTTTCATTGCACAGGCTATCCACACGACAGGGGAACGTCGGGTTTCAGCAGCGGCTCTGTGAAACCCGGGGATCCCAGATTATCTGTATTGTTCTGTGATGCTTATTACTTTTCTGTAATGTTGCATATTATCACGCCTGGAGCGATTTTTGTATATTGGTTTATATACTATTAGATGTTGTATATGTTTTACACCCGCGCTAGTCCAGTCCCCGCTCTGTCGTTAGTTAAGTAACCTAACGGGTGATGACGGGACCCAGTGACGAATGCGGATGGCATATACGTACATTTTATTTTCGTTCTTTTCTGGTGTGATTGATTGATGGGACTGTATTGATTCTGATCAATGCAAAGTTAAACAAACCTGTTTTAGTTGTTGGAAAAAATTTAAAAAGTATTATTGCAAAGACGTTTCCTTTTGTTTTGCATAGCGGTATTCAGTGGAATATCCTGCACCTCATTCGACGGGGCAAGGGCCGATATCCCTTCACCGGGACTGACCCCTTGGGCAGAAGTTTGCGTCAGGGTAATAACTTCACTATAGTCGATTACAAGTTGCTTTGCATAGCGGTATTCAGTGGAATATCCTGCACCTCATTCCACGAGGAAAGAGCCGAGATCCCTTTACCGGGAGTGACCTCTTTAGCAAAAGGTTTTCGCCACTATATTTTAAAAAAGCTATCAGGTTCCTTCAACGAGATCAAGTTCATTACGCTAAAGGTTTTTTCGCCAAAAATCAGCCGTAGCCCTCCGTCACTTCTTTTGGGTATTCAGTAGTATTCAAGCTATGTATTTTGACCAACGCCAAGGCATAGTGTTTGGTAGCTGCTGGGTATTCAATTGTTGCATAGATAGATGAGTTGGTTTGGGACAGTCGTTCTGCCATTTTGGCCAACGTCAAGGGCATGTGCGGGTGGGTTCAAATTGACAAGATAGTGATGGGTAGAACTTGGCATGTGACTTATGACATTTTGACCAACGCCAAGGTTATAAGAGCATGGGGCAAAAATCAGATCGGGAGTTTCTAAAGAAACTGAAACTTGCCAAGTATGCGCATACCTTCTGGAGTATGAGTAACGTGGATGCATTCCATCACGTTATCATGCGATGAGAGTTGGATCCCGATTCCCACTGATGAGTTGGTTTACTCTTCGGGTGATCCCGATTGATTCTTCTTTCAGGTTTGGAGGAGAATTTGACAGGACAGTGGGAGGTTTCCGGATTAGATAAAAGTTATGACCATTCTGATCTAGGTTAGAGTGCACGCAGAGTGTTTCTTTTCTCTCTCTCTTTGGCAGCGACCTTTGACCGACCCTAGACTATGACTCAGTGACCAGGTTGACCGAACCTTCTTAAAATATTGGCTTTTGGATTGTCTATGTTGCATAAGTCATTGTCACTCCTTCTTTTACCCTTTGCATTTCTCAGAACACCCGTATTACTACGGATATCCACTTCCATTGGATAGATCCATCGTATGGTTATATACGAACTCGAAGGGACTTCTTCGAGGATGGATCCAGGTTCAGGAGAAATAGAATTAGTTTATTCAGTTGTCTTTTATTATCACCTTCTCTCAGGTTGCGAGAGCTCCTTGGTTTAGGAGGGTACACCTATTACGCTTATTGGATAGTCTTATTCCAAACCATAGGCAAGTGCCAAAAGGTAGGGAATGAAGAAAACCAATTAGCCTAAGTAGGGTGTGCAGAAGGCAATAACTAAAGACAAAATAAAGGGATTAGAAAGAGGGCAAAATAAATTGCGACTGATATCATTCACGACCAAAACCGCGTACGTCATCGCCACTCCTATTTCACTTTTAAAAGGATAAGGTATTATTCAGTTGTCTTTTATCATCACCTTCTCTCGAGATGCGAGTACTCCTTGGTTTAGGAAGGTACACCTATTATGCTTACTGGATAGTCTTCTTCCAAACCATAGGCTGGTGCCGAACGGTAGGGAAGGAAGAAAACCATTTAGCCTAACGATGGTGTACAGAAGGTAACGACTAAAGACAAATAAAGGGATTTGGAAAGATGGCAATAAAATATACGGTTGAAGTCATGAATTGGATTATGGAAGAGGCATTGCTAAGAATACCAGGATACCCCTACGAAACATTTTCATGTTTCAGTGCATTGTTAAAGAAAAACTGTTTTCCCGATTAGACACTTACTCCAAGGGTATGTATTTACCAGGTTTCATTCTCATATCTGTATGGTTTTACAGATGATGAGTGGGTGTAAGATATTGGGAATTAGGTGATTATCCTAATTATATCGGAATCGTTGTAATTGGTGATATTTGAGGAAATCACCAGGGTACAGTTTTCAACCTACGACGCACAGATTTTGAGTTGTTTAACTCAGCGGACTTATACAGAGTATTGTATGTTGTCCAAGTGTCCATCAGGACAAAGGGGTAGGTCCTCGTACTATGTTCTATTTACTTATAACTTCTCTAGTATTTGGACAAGTGTTTCGTTGAAATACAAGGTCTAAGTTTTGAGAAGTTGTGGGTATAAGAATAAAGTAGAGAACCAGGTATCACAAGTATCGGGATTCTTCAAAGAGATCGAAGATGTAGATTCTTGTGATTGGTATTCAGATGATAGTGATGGTTTTGAGAAACGTGTTTCTCTTTCAGGTTACTCATAATTGGATGGATTCCTAAGTTGAGTAATGCTGATTAGCCTCTTTCCATTAAGTTGATATGCACTGGAGACAGCTGCATGATTTGAATCTGGTTCCAATTAAATAAGTGCCAAAGTTTCTGTATTGGATATAGAATGGATCGTACCTTAAAAGATGTTAAGGTACGGGGAGTTGTCCAGCTTATGCTTAAAACCAGACTCTGGATAACTCAGGGCACATTTCTGTAATGGCTGTTTGTGGGTTGACCCTGGCTATGACGAGGGTTGATATTCTACCATTTGGAAGATCAATAGTGATATTGTTCTTGACTCGCCACAGTTTTAGTAAAATGGATCTTTTTCAGAAAACAGTAGTGGGAGTATGGTAGAACTGGAAGTGATTCCAGAACCGCAAACGATTACGGAAAATTTAATAGGACCTATATATTCAATCAGGTTTGACATTCCAATAGCCACTCCGCAGATATGGTGGGTAACCTCAGACACCCGAGAGGTACTTCGGTAGCCTCAAGGACGGTGAAAGGGAGGTTCTTATCTACCCAGACTTGACACTACTGTTGTTCCAGGTTATGAGACCCGGTAGGAGGGTTGTCGTATTCAGTGGGAGCAGCGGAAGCATGGTGGGCAAGTAGCTTATGTCTATTTATAGACTAAAGCAGTTATAGCGGAGATAGATCATCTAATTTTGATGTGATAGTCATGGGTTTGACTTCATCAGAATAGGGGATGGATCTATTAAGAAGGTAGTAGGGTGTGATGTCATGGTATCTGGATGACATACACAGAGTGGGAAGTAAAATTCCTATACTACGATCGGTTGTATTGTGGTCGTCACACAGTTGTTTCTCCAGACAGGATATGGATATAATATTTGACATTCTGGTTTCTGGATCTATGGTTTTAGATCTGGATTTGGGTAGTTTCCCAATGTGGGTACTTTAACAGATATTCTAATGGTTTTTAGAATAGTTGACTCCTAGCATGGTGGTGTACCTGCAGGTGATGGAGTCACCCTCTCTAAAGGTGTCGTATAGACTAAAGGGGAGAGGGAAGTGCATGATTGGCAGATCACTTGCTTAGATGTCAAGTACCACACCAGATGTTGTTTTTGCACTAGATGCAATGAGTTTGTATTATTCCAATCCTAGAGGAACATAAGGAAGCAGTTTTAGAACATAAGTGGATGTTCTACGGATTTGATGACGGCAGCCTCCTTCGGGAGACGATCATCATTCCAGGCTTCAAAGGTGACATGGATGACAGAGTGATTGTCAGAGTTATAGTTTTCCCTCTGACGAAGAGGGACAGTATTATGGACAGGTGGTCCAAGAGGATACTGTGGGAGGCATGGTGCCGGATACTGATTAGGTTCAGTAATCGATACAGTCTAAGAAGTTTGGATTTGGAGTTCATTTATGAGCTAGGTCCCATCAGATATCCAGACATATTCTAAGACAGGTATTACTCGATTCGGGAGATGGCTTTCTCCGCGAACTTGAGATTTAGAGAGATATAGAAAGAAACATCTAGGCGGATCCACTCACTGAGGCTATTTCTCGAACACAATAGTTTTTCAAACGGGCTTTGTGAAACTGATTAGTAGAGGAGTTAGATGTTCGGTTTCACACGGGCTGTGAGTAGTCGACATCGCAATAATTAGCCTTGAGTGCAAGTGTGAGATTGTTGGAGATAGTGCCCTCATAGTCAATTATTGGATCGCAGGTACGTGATTGCAATGATTGCGGAGGACCTATACCGGTAGGACAGTCTTACTCGAGATGATAGTATGCTATCTGGTTTTCCTTTATCAGTCGTGTACACGTTCAGGTGACTGATTGCATGTTACACTTTGATAGAGCCCTTAGGATCTTGCTTTACTACCAACAGTATGATGGCGATCATATACGTGAGAGTTGGGTAGTTTATATGCATATCCTTAATTGTGGTCCCTAGTCGTGGGAGTTTCGAGACAGGGCATCGATACTCCGGAGTAGACTAGTGTGTACAGTCGAGACCCCGACGAGGGGCGGTGGCCGGTCTCACAAGCCACTGGTGTCAGTTGGATCACCTAAGATGTATACAGGTGCTCATTGGGTTATGAGTACACCGGACAGGACTCGCCGGGAATCTGCTAGTTAGTACTATACCTATCGTCAGATAGCAGTTCCCAGGTGACATGTGTACAGGTTAGTTCATCGACCTGAGATCGTCATTTATCTCGTGTGAGTTCCCACTGTGCTTTGATTTCTACCCTACCACGGCTCAAAGGAGTCGTGCAAACAGGTAGCTTTTGGGTACAGTCCCAAGCCATATGGAGGCACGTGAGCGGATCGGCAGGGGATTCGTCTCTCCCGGTATTGGGGGCGAGGTCGTGCTGTGTCTAGGAGAGCCATTACACATAGTCCATGGCCATGGCAGGAGATTTACTGGTAGGTACTCCAGTAGTATCTCAAGGTGTTATTGGGCTACACTCCGACACGACTTATACTGCTATTGGGGGTCTGACGTTACTAGCCCCCTAGGTAGATATGCGATACTCATTGACGAACGGACCGGACTGTATATACATTGTCACTGTTAGGCTCAGTAGGGTTTCTGGATGAGTTCGCTCATCGGCCTCCCTTGAGTTCGCTCATCAGTCTCCCTTGAGGTCAGTCCATGGGCAGCCGTTACGCATAGCTAGTGCCGCTGACGGTTTGTGGTTAAACCCACTGCCAGGGTACTGACGAGTCATTAGAGTCCCCCACAGACAGTTTCCTAAGTTCGGGCGAAACGTTGTAGAGGCCGTATGGTTTTATGGCAGGGTTCGGAAAATGCACGTGCGTTTACGCACGTGTCAGTTTTCGGGCAGACGATACTGGTCGGCTTTGGTTTAAGCCGGATCCGAGTATTGTATTGAGTAGGTATAATATCTTTGTCTCAGTTGCATTTGTATTCGGTCGTAATACAAATGCGGGTATATTTATACAGTTACGGGGTTATCCTGAAAGTCGTTTCAGGATCACTTTTGGAAGTTGCCAGTTTCCAGTTTTCTATCAGCCGTCTTTTAACATTCGGTTAAAGACGGATTTATCTTTTCTTGGATGAGGGTGAGTCATGATTCTAGAAGGTTCTAGAAGGTTCTAGATTTGGTGAGGTGTCTTGTGACTCATGCTTTGATTTTAACCATTTCTTGTTTTCCTTAAGATATTCTTTTGTGTTCACATTATGATATTTATCCTATGGTTACTCTCCCCTCTCCTACGGTCACCCCCCCACTCCTATAAGTGGCCGGCCCCCTTTCTCTCCTCACACTCTCTCACTTGAGTTTTCATTTGCTAGAAAAGATTATGATAGGTTTTATCGGTGTATGGAATTTCACAGCTCATTTCATTCCATCACCCGATTCCCTCGGCAACTTCATTAACCGATCGTCCACGGATTTGGACGAAGTGAGACAAAGTCATCTACTCATTCTCTACTTCAATCTTGGTCGTCTTTTTTAGCAAACTTGACGACCGAGTTGCCTCGAGTCAGAGGCGGGAGCCCGTTTAAAGAATCAGTGATGTGGTGCCACCTGGACGAGCAGATCGGAGATCGACGAGATCGGAGTAGCCGGAACGGAGCGTGGGATGATGGTTAAAGAACGAATGACTCGGATCGTTCGGTATAACCTTTCTACACTCTTTACAGTTTGTTAGTTTAGCAATAATGGCAGATCCGGGTTAAAGTATACGATAGCGCCAGTTAAAAAGTTTTTGTTCCGCATTTGGCGTCTGTAGACTGCCGGGGCGCTAGCGTAGACCATACAGATAACACAAGATCTACTTAGCTGATCGAATAAATCATCGATGCGTGGGAGTGGATACTTGTTCTTTATCGTTATTTTGTTCAAGGCTCTATAATCAAGGCACATTCTGTATGAACCTTCCCTCTTCTTCACAAGTAGAACTGGAGATCCCCAACTTGAAGTGCTGAGACGAATTTATCCTTTCGCCAATAATTCGTCCAACTGTGTTCGGACTTCCTTCAAACCTTCCGGACTTAATCGATAAGGTGCTTTGATCACCGGATGTCCTCCTGGTATTAAATCAATGCTGAATTCAAGAGCTCGATCGAGAGGCAAACCTGATATATCGTCAGGAAACAAATCGTCGAACTCTCGAACCACTTCTAGCTTTGATCCTTCCTCCGCTTGAATTGCTGCAATCACTGCCTTCTTTGGTTTCACCTTGTATGTATTTGGCTCCAGGTACGGTCTCCACTTTTGAAATAGAAGACTGGATGCTCTAGAATCTCGAATACTACCCTCCTTTGACGACTGTCGATGGTAGCATAGAATGTTCCGAGCCAATCCATACCCAAGACGATGCCGAAATTCGGTATGTCCAGTACCTTGAAGTCAGCATAAAATTCTCTGCTGTAGACGACTACTGGACACAAGCTGTATCCCATTGTTGCCTTTAGAATGCCATTTCCTGAACTGACATTCCAGCTGGATACAAGCGGTGTGACTGGAATCGCATGAGTTCGGACGAACTGTTGCGACATAAAGCAATGAGATGCTCCAGTATCGAAGAGTGCTAGTGCAGGAAGTGAGGCTACTAAGATTGTACCTAAGTTATGTGGGATAGGTTTTAAGTATAGGGAAAAATATGTAGATGGGTGTTAAGAATGAAAGAAAAGCTTGAGAAGAAAGGGTTACCAGTGATGACTTGGCCAGTGGCCTCAGCTTCTTCTACAGCCATCGTGAAAGCATGTCGTCGTGGTACATTCCTCTTGGTCGGAGGAGCATTCCTCTGAAAGTTCCTTTGAGCTTGATGGAGCTGACGAGGAGGAGTTGCCGTCGGTGGTCCTCGATGAGGTGGAGCAGGTAGTGCAAGTCTCGGAGCAGGTGTCTGAATGGCTGGGCACAGCGGGTAAGTAATTGCTGGCCTGGGTGCAGCATATGGGTTTTGTCTATAAGGACAAGACCCAATATCATGAGTAGCTGAGCCGCAGACTAAGCAAAGGCGATTTACACGCCGGCGGTCTTTGTTAGTGTATATGCTCTAGAGGCTATTATTGTATCATACTGGTTTGTATATTACTTAATGGAAGCTTGGGATATTCACAGTTGTATTGACAGTCTTACTCAAAATGGTAGTATGCTACTTGGTTTGTTTCTACATCAATATGTGCATGTGTTCCTTTTAACATATTTCTTATACATATTAGTAGAGCCCTTAGGATCTTTGTTTGATTACCAGCGTTGTGATGGCAGTCACACTAGTGGGGGCTGGATAATCTACAAGCACATCCTTATACAGGTCCCTAGTCGTAGGATTATCAAGACAGGGTATCGATACTCCGGAGTAGACTAGTGTATACGCTTCTCATCCCAGCAGGGGAGATGGTCTGTCCCACAACCATTAGTACGTCGTACTGAAGATAGTATGCAGGTGCTCATTAGGTTATGATTACACTGGACAGGACTCATCGGGAACTGCTGGTGGGTATTATACCTATCGTCGGGTAGTAGTTCCCAGGTGACATAAGTACAGATTATTCTGTCGACTTGACACAGCTACTCCGCCTCGAGTGTGTTCCCACCATGCTTTGATTACTACCCTACCACGGCTCAAAGGATTCATGCAAACAGGTAGTAGTTAGGTACTATCTCGAAGCACATGGAGGCAGTGGCGGTTAGAAAGGATTCGTCTCTCCCGGTATTGGGGGTTGATATCGCGCTGTGTTTGGAGAGCCATTAAACAAAGTCTGTGGCCAGGGCAAGTGAGATTTACTGGTAGGTTTTCTAGTAGTTTCTCAAGGTGTTCTGGGCTACACTCCGACACGACTTATACCTCTATTAGGGGTCTGACGTTTACTGCCCCTAGGCCCGATATGCGATACTCTTAGACGAACAGACCGGACTGTACAGAGATTGTCACATTCAGGCTCAGTAGGAGTTCGGATGGGTTTTCCTCATCGACCTTCATATCGACATCTACCTGGGGACCGTTACGTGCAGCTAGTACCGCTTGCAGCATGTGGTTAAACCCACTACCATCGTAGTGTCGAGTCTTTAGAGTCCAACACAGAGAGTTTCCCTGCATCGGGCAAAAGGTGCAGAGGCCGTATGGTTCTACGGCAGGGCTTCGATCACTTACGTGCACTTGTGCGCGTATGATGTTTGGACGGATAATACTAGTGGTCTTTGGGTTAAGACGGATCCTAGTATTATATTGATGGATCAGTATCGTCTCTTTGTATTCGTGTTTCTCGGAACAAGAATGCGGGTATGTATATACGGATGAGAGGGGCATAAAAGGAGACACCTCACTAGGGTTTTGACCAATGAATTGATTACAACAATTATGAGGTGGAGGAAAGTATTTTTTATTTTGCAAATGATAATTGAGGCATGACTACATGTTTGACCTTTTGACTTGGCTTGACCACTTGACTTGGTTTGAGTTTTTGACTTAGATATTTTTGTGAGATATTTTTGTGACCAAGATATTTTGATGAGATATTTCTCCATGCCATGCTTGTAGTCAAGTCAAGGTAGCCATATCATTTATCATGAGGATTATCATTTATCAACAGACTTTCTGTCTCCTCAAGTGAGCTCTCATGTTAGCTCTCTTCTTCTTCCTCTCAACATAAACCCTTAAGGTCTTATGAGTTGAGTAAACTAGGGTTTCAAGAGAAAAATAAATCCATCTTCATACTTTACATCATCTAGGCTATCAAGTTTAGCAAGCTTGTTGCCTTAGTTACCTCGACTTTGAGGTGGAGCTTGGACTATAGACTCTCGGGTGGATCGTCTTTGACTCGAGGAGGCCGTCGAAGAAGATACAATCCAGATCGATCCTTGGAGCTTACATAGATGAGGAGGACAGCGATGAAGACCCAAAGGACATGTATCATGAGGTATAATCTCCTATCCGAGTAGATAACCTCTTCATATGTCTTTCTAGTAGGGTTTAGGCAGGATCCGGGTGCTCGAGTCCGTGTTGCGATACTTTGATAATCGTTTTTCATAACTTCCACCTTCTCGCGGTCACACGGGGTGCGTGACACGGACATACAGTGGTATCAGAGCCTACTAAACCCTTACTAGCTTGTTAGCAACTTATTAGAACTTCGATCGTCGGAAAACTCGAAAACTAAACACCCCGATCCCTAAAGTTTCTGTCAATTTTTAAAACTGTCGTAAAAATTATTTTAGAGGCATGAAAATTCACTGTAGGGAATTATAGAAACACTGGAGAAAAACGAGTCCACAACTCAGCTAGACCACCGTGGAACCGCGGCGAATCGGTGCGATTCACCTCTGTTCCGCGGCCGAGTCAACAACGAGTCGGCTCATTTTTCCACAGTTTGTCTTATTTTGGGTGTTCTGTCTTCTTAGATATTTTGTTTCTACCCAGGATATTTTGAGTGCTGGTTTTCATTTCGGGTAGACACGGAAAATAGTTTTCGATCGAAATTCTAAATTATTTGCTAATCGGGTTTTAATCGGTGTTGTTATATGTGTTGAACGTCTGTTAATCACTATACGTCGATTAGTCGGGGTTGCACATATCTGTGACGCTGTTGTGATGGTTTGTGTATATGAACTTGTTGGATCGTCGTGGATGAATAGCCGGGGATGTGAGATGAGGGTTTTCATTCTTTCATTCAATATTAATGTGTAAAGTGATGTAATATTATTTTTTGCGGGGCACATCCCGGTTGAGCTTGTAGCCACCGTTGTATTATTTCTTTTTACTGTTTTTGCTCCTAGGAAAGACCCAAGGTGGGGTGCACAAACTACCGGGTACTTTGAAGTGCTGAGTGGCCTACTCACTTTGTTGAGAGAAGTTGCTTCACTTTGGGTATTTGGCGGGTAGTTTGCTGCACCCGTAGGAGTCTAGTGTGGGGTTTTGGCTATTCATCACGACCATGGAATCCGATTTTCGTTATAGGCTTAAACGAAATGCGGAATTCCTAGTATATCCAATGTGTTCATCTGTGATCTGGAATGCCTATCATTGCGTCTGACGAATGGATAATATTATATATGTATTATATAATAGACGTTGCTTATATTTTGCATCCGTGCTAGTCTAGCCCCCGCTCTGTCGTTAGTTAAGTAACCTAACGGGTGATGACGGGCCCCATGGCGAATGCGGATGGCATAAGCGTACGTTGTATTTTTTTTGTTTTCTGCTATGGTAGGTTAATTGATGGGACTGCATTACATTAATGCAAAGCAAACAAACCAAAGCTGAATCATTGGAACAAATTTTAAAACCACTCAGTTATTTTAAAAACAGCAGACTTTTAAATGCGGAGCTTAAACCACTCCTTTTAAAAGCTATCAAGTTTCTTCGATTATATCAAGTTCACTACGTTCACGGTTTCGCAAAAACCATCCGTAGCCCTCCATCATTTCATATGAATAGTCAGTAGTATTCAAGCTATGTTTGTTGGCCTTCGTCAAGGCATAGTGATTGGTAGCTGCCGGGTGTTCATATGTAGCATAGATAGATACGTTGGTTTGGAACAGACGTATTACTTGTTGGCCTTCGTCAAGGGTATATACGGGTGGGTTCAAATTAACCTGAAAAATGATGGGTAGAACTTAACATGTGACTTATGATTTGTTGGCCTTCGTCAAGGTCATAAGAGCATGGGGCAAAAATCCACATCGGGAGTTTCTAAATAAATTGAAACTTGCCAGTGCTGCATACCATTTAGAGTGTGATAATGTTGGTAGGATTCCTTCAGGGTTATCACACAATGATATTTGGATCCCGATCCTACTGTGAGTATCCGCTACTCCTTAGGACATTCTTCACTTAACGATCAATGCTATAAACCAAGTAGGTGTCTATAACAGTGTTAACGGGGCTACGCCTCCAAGGAAAAGAGGTTATTTAATTAAGGAACTTCGCGAAAGCGTCGTAAAACCTCCCTCGAAGTACCGACACTAGCCTGGCTGAACAGTTAAGCAAGTATTGTACGGTGAGATTAATCCTGACTAATTCTTCTTTTATGGTTTGAGGAAGGATTCGAGAAACAATGGGAGCCATACTGTTTAGATAAATTAAAAACCAATCTAAACTTGCAAGAGCATCATGCTAAGTGTTCTCTTCTCTCTCTCTCTTAATTGCAGCTACCCAGTGACCAGACATAGGTTACATCTAGATAATAAAATGACTGAATCTGACTATAATGACTGGCAAAGGTCTGTCTAGATGCCCATTACTCATGACAAGTTGGGACACCTCTTTATCACTCAATCCCCAGCCGTCCCAGGTCCAATTTCCACCATCACGGATGTTGATATCCGTAAGATATCGAAAAAGACTGTGCGAATGCCAAGTACCTCGTGTTGGCCTCAGTAGATGGTGTAAACCAGAGGCAGCACAAGAAGATGGACTTAGGTTCCATCTTCCTCCATAGCAAAGATTTATATGGAGAGCAATTTCATATCGCAAGATATGAGACCTTGAAGGAATTGTTTCAAGCGAGATTGGCTATCGGGTCATCTGTAGAGGACAATGTCCTTACGATGACTAGCTATATTGATGAGCTCACGGACCTGGAGACCACGTTGGGAAACATGTCATATGCTGACTTGTTTCTATAGTCCCTACCATCTACTTTTTCCCATGGGAAGAAAGTTATACTTCCAGTTGAGGGCACCCTGAAGGAAACCAGGGTGACACCTACTTAGCTTATTGGGGAATCTTCCTCTTCTGCATCCAAAGCAAAAGCAAATGGTAAGAAGAAGAAGACCTCCATAAAGCTGATATGCGGTGTCAGTAAGGTAGAAGGACAGGGAAGGGCAAAAGTTTCCGGGCTAACAGTAGGGAAGGAGGGATATTCCTATTGTCATGGGAAAGGGCATTAGAAGAAGGATTACAGGGCTTTGAAAGCCAGAATCCAGGATCCGAAGCATGTTGTTGCTTCAACTTTGGGTGTGTTTGTACTAGAAAACTGTATGCCAATTAACTCTACTTCCTGGGTACTAGATACCAGATCAGGATCTCATATATGTAATTCATTACAGGTTTTGAGAAACCGTAGAGTTATCAGGTTAGGTGATATGACTCTCAGGGTTGCTAACGGAATGAGCATGGACGCTGAATCCGTAAGGGAATATCACCATGGATTGACAAGTGGGCAGATATTGATTCTACGTAATTGTTTGTATGTACCTAGTCTAGCTTGTAACATCGTATCTGTATCCTTACTTTCTAAGGAAGGTTATGATTTTACATTTTTAAGCGATGTGGTCCACATCCACCTAAATCAAGCTCTGATTGGGTCAGGTACATTAGATAACGGTATATACAAATTAAATCAAGCTCAGGTTTTCAGTGTCCAGAACACACTTAAAAGAAAGTCTCCGGAATTAAATTAGGCTTTCTTATGGCATTGTAGACTGGGCCACATCAATGAAACATGGTTGACGAAGCTACATAGAGAGGGATATTTGGATCCGTTCGAATATCAGTCTTATGCAACTTGTCAATCTTGTCTCATGGGAAAGATGACAAAGACTCCGTTCACTGGACACGGAGTAAGAGCGAGCTCGCTCTTGGGACTCATACACAGCGATGTGTGTGGTCCAATATCTATACATGCATGAAGTGGTTATTCCTAGTTCATTACTTTTACGAATGATTTCTCTAGGTATGGACATGTCTTCTTGATGAAGCATAAATCCGAGGCCTTTGAGAAATTCCGGGAATACAAGAATGAAGTGGAAAAACAAACAGCCAAAAGTATCAAGACACTGAGATCTGATCGAGGTGGTGAATACTTGAGTGCCGAGTTCTTGGATTACTTAAAAGAGAATGGAATTTTCTCTCAACTTACTCCTCCATACACACCACAACACAACGGTGTATTGGAAAGGCGGAATCGAACCCTATTGGATATGGTTCGTTCCATAATGAGTAACGATGAGTTGCCACGATTCTTCTGGGGTTATGCTTTAGAATCAGCTGCATATCTTCTGAATAAGGTTCCTACCAAGACTGTGCCTACCACATCATATCAAATGTGGAGTGGGAAGAAACCCTATCTTAAGTACCTTAAGACATAAGGATGTCCATCTTTTGTTAAAAGGCAGCATGCGGACAAACTCGAGGCACGCTCAGTACTGTGTATGTTTGTAGGATACCCAAAGAACTCCAGAGGGTATTATTTCTATTGCACAGAGGAACAAAAGGTCTTTGTTTCTCGTCATGCCCACTTCTTGGAATCTGAAGTTTTAGAAAATCAGAAAAGTAGGAGCGCTATAGACCTGGAAGAAATTCCAGAACCACAAGCTATTACTGAAAGTTTGGTAGAACCAGAGGTTTCAGAAGAACCGGACATTCCAGTGCCACTCCGCAGAAGTAGTAGGCAGTCTCATCCTCCCGAGAGAGACTACGGTTTTCTCATAGACGGGGATCGAGAGGATTGCATCATTGACAATGATGAGCCTACTAGCTTCTGGCAAGCCATTCAGAGCGGCAACTCAGTAAAATGGTTGGATGCAATGCGGACCGAGATGGAGTCCATGTACACCAAAAAAGTATGGACTTTGGACATTGCTCCAGAAAGGGTAAAACCCGTAGGCTGCAAATGGATCTTCAGAAAGAAGATTGGTGTAGATGGACAAGTTGAAACCTATAAGGCTGGACTTGTTGCAAAGGTTTTCGTCAAAGACCTGGTTTGGACTATGATGAAACCTTTTCTCCAGTGGATATGCTCAAATCCATTCAGATCCTTCTTGCCATTGTTGCCTTCTACGATTATGAGATCTCGCAGATGAACATAAAGACGGCTTTTCTAAATGGAAATTTGGATGAGTGCGTCTATATGGATCAGCCAGAGGGTTTCATTCAGAGTGGGAGCAGCGGAAAAGTGTGCAAGTTGCTTAAGTCCATTTATGGACTAAAGCAGGTATCGCGGAGTTGGAACATCTGTTTTGATGATACAGTCAAAGAATTCGACCTTATCAAAAATTCAGATGAACCATGCATTTATAGTAAGATTGTAGGGAGAACTGTGGTATTCCTCGTCTTGTATATGGATGACATTCTCTTGATAGAAAATGACATTCCTATGTTACAATCAGTCAAAGGATTCTTGTTACAGAGGTTCTCCATGAAGGACCTCGGTGATGCCTCCTATATTTTGGGGATCCAGATCTATTGTGATAGATCTAAACAGATAATGGGACTTTCACAGTCAAGGTACAGCGACACCATACTGAAAAGATTCAGTATGGAAGATTCTAAGCGCGGTAATCTACCGACTTGTCACGGAATTACCCTCTCCAAAGAGATGTCTCCAAAGACTGATTTGGAAAGGGCTCGCATGTCAAATATACCCTACGCATCTGTGGTAGACTCTATAATATATGCGATGTTATATACCAGACCATATGTAGCATACGCAGTGAGCGTTGTAAGCCAGTATCAGTCAAACTCAGGGGATAAGCACTGGATAGCAGTAAAGAACATTCTCAAGTACCTGAGAAGGACTAAGGAGATGTTCTTAGTGTATGGAGGAAAAGACCTCCAGATCGAGGCTATTGCTGACTCCAGCTTCCAGAGTGACAAGGATGACTCCAAGTCCATGTCGGGTTATGTTTTTACCCACAATGGAGGGGCGGTCTATTGGAAGAGCTCTAAGCAGGACACCGTTGCTGACTCGATGATAGAAGTGGAGTACATAGCTACTTGCGATGCCGCAAAAGAAGCTATCTGGATGAAGAAGTTCCTCACAGAATTTCAGGTGGTTCCGACCATAGTTGATCCAATACCGCTGTATTGCGACAACAACGGCGCTACAGTTTTAACGAAGGAACCCAAGTCCCATCAGAAGTCCAGACACATTTTGAGGCAGTACCACCTGATCAGGGAGATCGAAGATCGCCGAGAGATCGAGGTGAGGAGAGTAGATATGGAAAATAACACTGCAGATCCATTCACGAAGGCCATCCTTCAGACACGGTTCGAGCGGCTGATCGAGATGATAGGTCTACGATACTCCAGTACATGGCCCTAGTGCAAGTGGGAGATTGTTAGTGTATACGCCTTAGAGACCATTATTGTATCATACTGGTTTGTATATTACTTAATGGAAGCTTAGGATATTCACAGTTATGTTGACAGTCTTGCTCAAAATGGAAGTATGCTACTTGGTTTATTTCTACTTCAATATGTGCATGTGTTCCCTTTAACATATCGCGTATACATATTAGTAGAGCCCTTAGGATCTTTGCTTGATTACCAGCGTTGTGATGACAGTCACACTAGTGGGGGCTGGGTAATCTACAAGCACATCCTTATATAGGTCCCTAGTCGTAGGATTATCGAGAAGGGGTATCGATACTCCGGAGTAGACTAGTATATATGCTTCTCATCCCAGCAGGGGAGATAGTCTGTCCCACAGCCATTAGTACGTCGTATTGGAGATAGTATGCAGGTGCTCATTAGGTTATGAGTACACTGAACAGGACTCGTCGAGAAATGCTGGTGGGTATTATACCTATCGTCGGGTAGTAGTTCCCAGGTGACATGAATAAAGCTTAGTCCGTCGACTTAACACTGTTACTCCGCCTCGAGTGTGTTCCCACTGTACTTTGATTATTACCCTACCATGGCTCAAAGGAGTCATGCAAACAGGTAGTAGTTGGGTTCAGTACCGAAGTACTTAGAGGCGGTGGCGGTTAAAAAGGATTCGCCTCTTCCGGTATTGGGGGTTGATATCGCGCTGTGTTTGGAGAGCCATTACACAAAATCCTTGGCCAGGGCAAGTGAGATTTACTGGTAGGTATTCCAGTAGTTTCTCAGGGTGTTCTAAGCTACACTCCGACATGACTTATACCGCTATTAGGAGCCTGACATTTACCGCCCCCTAAGCCCAATATGCGATACTCTTAGACGAACAGACCGGACTGTACAAAGATTATCACATTCAGGCTCAGTAGGAGTTCAGATGGGTTTTCCTCATCGGCCTTCTTATCGACATATACCTGGGGAACGTTATGTGCAGCTAGTACCGCTTGTGGCCTATGGTTAAACTCACTGCCAGCGTAGTGTCGAGTTTTTAGAGTCCCACACAGAGAGTTTCCCTGCATCGGGCAAAAGGTGTGGAGGCTGTATGGTTTTACGGTAGGGCTTCGATCACTTACGTGCACTTGTTCGCGTACGATGTTTGGGCGGATAATACTAGTGGGCTTTGTTTTAAGCTGGATCCTAGTATTATATTGATGGATCAGTTTCGTCTCTTTGTATTCGTGTTTCTCGGAACACGAATGCAGGTATGTATATACGGATGAGAGGGGCATAGAAGGAGACACCTCATTAGGATTTTGACCATTGATTTGATTAAAAAAATTATGAGGTGGAGGAAAGTATTTTTTATTTTGCAATTGATAATTGAGGCATGACTACATGTTTGACCTTTTGATTTGGCTTGACCACTTGACTTGGTTTGACTTTTTGATTTAGATATTTTTATGAGATATTTTTGTGACCAAGATATTTTGATGTGATATTTTTCCATGCCATGCTTGTAGTCAAGTCAATGTAGCCATCTCATTTATCATGAGGATTATCATTTATCAAAACACTTTCTCTCTCCTCAAGTAAGCTCTCATGTTAGCTCTCTTCTTCTTCCTCTCAACATAAACTCTTAAGGTCTCATGAATTGAGTAAACTAGGGTTTCAAGAGACAAATAAATCCATCTTCATACTCTACATCGCATAGGCCATCAAGTTTAGCAAGCTTGTTGCCCTAGTTACCTCGGCTTTGAGGTGGAGCTCGGACTACAGACTCTTTGGTGGATCGTCTTTGACTCGAGGAGGCCGTCGAAGAAGCTACGATCCAGAACGATCCTTGGAGCCTATGTATGTTGGATATATATGCCCTAGAGGCCTACATTGTATAGGATGCTTAGGATATGTATGTACATGACAGTCTTGCTTGATATGATAGTACGCTATTTGGTTTGACTTTGTCTTAACGTATGATATTTTTTACTTGGTATTTATATATATATATGTTGATAAAGCCCATAGGGTGTTTTGTCTGACTACCGGCGTTGTGATGGCAGTCATACTAGTGGGAGCTGGATATTCAATAGGCACACCCTTGGATGTCCCTGGTCGCAGGAGTATCGAGATTGGGCATCGATACTCCGGAGTAGACTAGTGTATACATATCTAGACCCTGACGAGGGGCAATGGATTGGTCCCGCAACCATTGGTGGTGTTCACCTAAGATTGTATACAGATGCTCACTGGGTGTGAGTACACCGGACAGGACTCGCCGAGAACTGACTGGATGGTATTATACCTAACGTCAGATAGCAGTTCTCAGGTGACATGTGTGCAGATAGTCCGTTGACTTAAGGTCATCATTTGTTTCGTGTGAGTTCCCACTGTTCTTTGATTATTACCCTACCACGGCTCAAAGGAGTCGTGCAAACAGGTTTCAGTTGGGCACAGTCCCGAGCTACGTGGAGGCAGTGAGCGACTGTTAGGGATTCGTCTCTCCCGGTATAGGGAGTTGATATCGCACTGTGGTCGGTTAGTCATTACCATAAGTCCCTGGCCAGGGCTGATTGAGAATTACTGATGGAATGATCAGTAGATTTTCGGGTGGTCTTGAACCATACCGACACGACTTGTACGGTTATTGGGGGTCTGATGTCCACCACCTCTCTAGACCATACATGTGATACTCTTAGACGAACAGACCGGACTGCGCGGATATTGTCACAGACAGGCTCAGTAGGATTTCAGATGGGTTACCTCATCAGCTTTCTTATCGACAACTACCTGGGGACCGTTACGTACAGCTAGTGCCGCTTGCGGTTTGTGGTTAAACCCACTGCCAGCGTAGTAGTTGAGTCTTTAGAGTCCCACATAGAGATTTCCCAAACCCAGGCGAAAAGATATAGAGGTCGTATGGTTTTACGACAAAGGTTCGGACGCATACGTGTTTGAACGCACGTACGACATTCGGACAGTTTTTACTAGCCGGCTTTGGTTTAAGCCAGATTCTAGTATCAGGTTATTGGATTTATACAGTCTAAAGTTTTTCCATGTTTTCACGGATGAGAGGGGCGTTCTCGTAATTTTCCGAGAAGCTTCTAGAAGGATGTGACATGGAGGGAGAGGTGGCATTTTCATTTAATGATTTAGTGACTCATTGTGAGTGATTCATCATGTCATTAATGCATTATTAAATGCTTAATGACTCACATAATGAATCACCCACTTGCATTAATGAAACATGATGAATAATCTCATATTATTCATTTCTTTTTCTTCATTATGTTTCATATATCAAGTGAGAAGCTATTTCATTATTATTATCATTATCATTATCATCTTCTCACTCTCTCTCTTCAAGTTCTCTCTCCTTCACCAAACCTAATCCCACCCTCATGAGTTGAGAACAAGGATTAGGAAAGACTAATTACTCCATAACCTATCTCTACATCACCTTAGCTACTCTATTTAGCAACTAGAGAAACTAAGTAACCTCAAGTTTAGAGGTTATAGCTTGGATTAGGGTTCTCGGGTGGATCGTCTATCACGGAAGAAAGCCGAAGAGGACGTGGAGATCCAAAGAGGCCGTAGATAACATTAAGACGAAGGACTAGAACCGTTTGGTATAATCTCTTAACAAAGTAGTTTAGAACTCTATAGCTTTTGTTAAAACTTGTTTAGCAAACGATTCATACGGTTATTCGATGTTTAATCATAGAACAAGATTGTTATTCATATTTCCGCCTCCCCATAAGTATTGGGGTGTTGAACATCGACTTACAGTGGTATCAGAGCCTAGCTAAATAGTATTTAACACACTTGCAAATTTTTATGAATTTCGAACGGAAAAACAAACCGGAAAAACCCCGATATCATGTACTTTCTGTCGAATTTTAAATGAGGTCCAAAATTTTTCAGGGACCTTTAGAATGACCTAAATGAATGTATTAGAACACCCAAGTCGATGTTCAACACTGTTTAGCTAAATCAAAGCCGGCTAGTAAAATCATGTATTAGAACACCCAAGTCGATGAATCACTCACAATGAGTCACTAAATCATTAAATGAAAATGCCACCTCTCTCTCCATGTCACATCCTTCTAGAAGCTTCTCGGAAAATTACGAGAACGCCCCTCTCATCCGTGAAAACACGGAAAAACTTTAGACTGTATAAATCCAATAACCTGATACTAGAATCTGGCTTAAACCAAAGCCGGCTAGTAAAAACTGTCCGAATGTCGTACGTGCGTTCAAACACGTATGCTTCCGAACCTTTGTCGTAAAACCATACGACCTCTATATCTTTTCGCCTGGGTTTGGGAAATCTCTATGTGGGACTCTAAAGACTCAACTACTACGCTGGCAGTGGGTTTAAACACAGACCGCAAGCGGCACTAGCTGTACGTAACGGTCCCCAGGTAGTTGTCGATAAGAAAGCTGATGAGGTAACCCATCTGAAATCCTACTGAGCATGTCTGTGACAATATCCGTGCAGTCTGGTCTGTTCATCTAAGAGTATCGCATGTATGGTCTAGGGAGGTGGTGGACGTCAGACCCCTAATAACCGTACAAGTCGTGTCGGTATGGTTCAAGACCACCTGAGAATCTACTGATCATTCCATCAGTAATTCTCAATCAGCCCTGGCCAGGGACTTATGGTAATGACCAACCGACCACAGTGCGATATCAACTCCCTATACCGGGAGAGACGAATCCCTAACAGTCGCTCACTGCCTCCGCGTGGCTCGGGACTGTGCCCAACTGAAACCTGTTTGCATGACTCCTTTGAGCCGTGGTAGGGTAATAATCAAAGCACAGTGGGAACTCACACGAGACAAATGATGACCTTAAGTCAATGGACTATCTGCACACATGTCACCTAAGAACTGCTATCTGACGTTAGGTATAATACCATCCAGTCAGTTCTCGGCGAGTCCTGTCCGGTGTACTCACACCCAGTGAGCATCTGTTTACAATCTTAGGTGAACACCACCAATGGTTGTGGGACCAATCCATTGCCTCTCGTCAGGGTCTAGATATGTATACACTAGTCTACTCCGGAGTATCGATGCCCAATCTCGATACTCCTGTGACCAGGGACATCCAAGGGTGTGCCTATTGACTATCCAGCTCCCACTAGTATGACTGCCATCACAACGCCGATAGTCAGACAAAACACCCTATGGGCTTTATCAACATATATATATATATACCAAGTAAAAAATATCATACGTTAAGACAAAGTCAAACCAAATAGCGTACTATCATATCAAGCAAGACTGTCATGTACATACATATCCCAAGCATCCTATACAATGTAGGCCTCTAGGGCATATATATCCAACAATCACCCACTTGCACTAAGGCCTATAATTGGCGCAATGAGTACCCACTGTCTCTACCAGATCCAGTTGCTTACGTACCGCATGCCCAACATCTCAAATAGCCTCTCAAACTGTACTTGAGGAATGGCCTTGGTGAATGGATCTGCCGTGTTATCTTTTGTGTCCACTCTCCGTATCTCGATCTCCCGACGATCCACGATCTCCCTGATCAGGTGAAACCGCCTTAAGATATGCCTGGATTTCTGATGGGACCTTGGTTCCTTCGCTAAAGCTATAGCGCCATTGTTATCGCAATACAAAGGTATTGGATTGGCAATGGACGGAACCACCTGAAGTTCAAAAATGAACTTCCTCATCCAGACAGCCTCTTTTGCTGCTTCACTAGCAGCTATATACTCAGCCTCCATAGTTGAGTCTGCGACGGTATCTTGTTTGGAACTTTTCCAACATACCGCCCCTCCATTGAGGGTAAACACAAAATCCGAAATGGATTTAGAATCATCCTTGTCACTTTGGAAGCCGGAGTCGGTAAAAGCCTCTACCTGGAGGTCCCCATTACCGTAAATCAAGAACATCTCCTTAGTCCTTCTTAGGTACTTGAGAATGTTCTTCACCGCTCTCCTATGTTTCTCACCTGGGTCAGATTGATACCTTCTTACCACACTAAGTGCGTAAGCTACATCCGGTCTGGTACATAACATCGCATACATTATTGATCCTATCGCCGAAGCGTAGGGTATAATGCCCATGCGAGCCCTCTCTTCATCAGTCTTTAGAGACATCTTCTTGGAGAGGGTGATTCCGTGACAAGCGGGCATATTGCCGCGCTTGGAATCTTCCATACTAAATCTCTTTAGTATAGTGTCTATATACCTGGACTGTGAAAGTCCCAATATTCTATTAGATCTATCTCGATAGATCTTAATGCCCAGAATGTATGATGCATCTCCCAAGTCTTTCATGGAGAATTTCTGTGACAAGAAGAGCTTTACTGATTGTAGTATAGGGATATCATTCCCTATCAGTAGTATGTCGTCGACGTACAAAACAAGGAAGACTACTGCTCCTTCTACAATCTTCCTATAAATACATGGTTCATCTATATTTTTGATAAAGTCAAATTCCTTGACTATTTCATCAAAGCAGATGTTCCAACTCCGCGATACTTGCTTTAACCCATAAATGGATTTAAGCAATTTGTACACTCTTCCGCTGCTCCCACTGTCTAAGAAACCTTCTGGTTGATCCATGTAAACACTCTCTTCTAGATGTCCATTTAGAAAAGCTGTTTTTACATCCATTTGCCAGATTTCATAGTCATGGAAGGCAGCAATGGCAAGCATTATCCGAATGGATTTAAGCATAGCTACTGGTGAAAAAGTTTCATCATAGTCCAATCCTGGTCTTTGACGAAAACCTTTTGCTACTAGTCTAGCTTTGTAGGTTTCCACTTGTCCAAATGTACCAATCTTCTTTTTGAAGATCCATTTGCACCCAACTGGTTTTACCCCAGGAGGAGCAACTTCTAAAGTCCATACTTTATTGGTGTACATGGATTCCATTTCGGATCTCATTTCATCCAGCCACTTCACCGAGTCGCTACTCGTGATAGCCTGCTGAAAACTGGTAGGCTCATCATCATCGATGATGCAATCCTCTCGATCCCCATCAAGAAGAAAACCATAGTATCTTTCAGGAGGATGAGAAAGCCTACTAGATCTGCGGAGTGGCGTTGGTTCATCATGTTCTATTGAAATCTGAGATTCTTCTAAGTCTTCAGTTGCAGTTTGAGGTTCTGGAATTTCTTCCAGTTCTACCGCGCTCCCACTAATTTCTTTTGCAAGAAATTTACTTTCTAAGAAGACAATGTGACGAGCGAAAAACGCCTTTTGTTCTTCAGTGTGGTAGACCATGTACCCCCTTGAATGCTTGGGGTATCCTACAAACTTGCATAAAACCGATCGTGCTTTGACCTTGTCCGGATTATGCTTTTTAACATATACCGGACACCCCCATATCTTGATATACTTGAGATATGGTCTCTTCCCACACCACATTTCATATGGAGTGGTAGGTACAGACTTAGTTGGAACTCTATTCAATAGGTATGCGGCTGATTCTAGAGCAAATCCCCAGAAGGAATGTGGCAACTCAGCACTACTCATCATTGAACGCACCATATCTAATAGCGTGCGATTCCTTCTTTCTGATACACCATTATGCTGAGGTGTATAAGGTGGAGTAAGCTGAGAGAGAATTCCATTCGCTTTTAAGTGTTCAAGGAAACTGGTACTTAAGTATTCTCCACCTCGATCAGATCGAAGTGTCTTGATGCTTTTACCAGTTTGTTTCTCTACTTCATTTTTATATTCCTCAAACTTCTCAAAAGCCTCGGATTTATGCTTCATTAAGAACACATGTCCATACCTAGAGAAGTCATCAGTAAAAGTGATGAAGTAGGAGTGACCACTTCGTGCATGTATAGACATCGGACCACATACATTACTGTGTACTAGTCCCAAGAGTTCAGTGGCTCTTTCTCCGTGTCCGGTGAACGGAGATTTGGTCATTTTTCCTTTGATACATGATTGACAAGTTGCATATGATAAATATTCAAACGGATCTAGATATCCATCTTTATGTAACTTAGTCAACCTTGTTTCATTTATATGACCAAGTCTACAATGCCATAGGAAGGCTTGATTCGAATCTGGAGCCTTTCTTTTACGCGTGTTTTGAATATTGAAAATTCGAGGTTGATTAAGTATGTATATGCCGTTTTCCAGTGTGCCAAACCCAATCAGTTCTTGATTTAGGAGAATGTTCATGACATTTCTTTCAAGCACAAAATTATATCTTTTATTAGACAACAAAGATACTGATATAATATTACACAACATACTGGGAATACAAAAACAGCTATACAATACCAAAATGTGTCCACTATTCAACCCTAGGTGATATTCCCCTATTGCAACTGCATCTACATGCATTCCATTGCCCATCCGGAGAGTCATATCACCTGCCCCCAGTACTCTACTATTTCTCAGATCCTGCAAAGAATTACAGATGTGAGAACCAGAGCCGGTATCAAGTACCCATGAAGTAGAGTTTACTGAAAGACAATTTTCGATTACGAACACACCTGAAGCAGAAGCAACAGCTTGCTTCATGTCCTTGGCTTTAAAGGCCATACAGTCCTTCTTCCAGTGCCCTTGCTTGTGACAATAGAAGCACTCGTTCTTTTCTGCCTTCACCCTTCCTGCCTTGTTCGTTCCCTGCACCTTCTTGACCCCACCCTTCGGTTTGGTGGCTTTCATCTTCTTCTTCCCTTTAGCTTTCGCTTTAGATTTAGAAGAAGATGATTGGCCAACATACAGAACGGGGGTCTTCTCCTTTTTCAAGGAGGTCTCTGCTACCCTCAACATATTGAGGAGCTTTGGAAGATCCGCTTCCATTTCGTGCATGTTGAAGTTCAGCACGAACTGAGAGAAGGTGTGGGGAAGGGACTGCAAAATCAAGTCGATATACAAATCATTCTCTAGCACGCATCCCAGGTTTGCGAGTTCCTCAATGAGGGTGATCATTTTGAGGACGTGCTCTCCAACAGGCGATCCTGGAGCTAACCTCATCTGGAAGAGTTTCCTTGAGGTTTCGTACCTCGCGATACGGGAGTGTTCACCATACAATTCCTTGCAATGGAGGAATATGGATACAATATCCATACTCTCGTGCTGTTTCTGGAGTTCATTATTCATGGACGCCAGCACGATACACTTAGCTCGCTCACAGTCTAGATCCCAGGTTTTACGAACTTCCTTGTCCGCAACTGAGGAATCTGGTCCTAGGATAAGGGGAGGAACAGCGGTGGTAACATATACAACTTTGTCATAAGTCAGCGCAATATTGACGTTCCTTAGCCAATCTTTATAGTTCTGCCCGGTCAGTATATTCTTTTCAAGTAATAGTTTTAGTCCAGTCATGGTAGCTGCCAGAGAGAGAGAAAAGAAAACACTCAGCATATGCTCTTGCAAGTTTAGATTGGTTATTATTTTATCTAAACAGGATGGCTCCCACTGTTTCCTCAAATCCTTCTTTAAAACCTAAAAGAAGAACTAGTCAGGATTTAATCACACGTTACAATTCTTGCTTAACCTTTCAGCCAGGCTGGTGTTGGTACTTCGAGGGAGGTTTTCCAACGCTTTCGCGAAGTTCCTTAATTAAAGAACCTCTTTTCCCTGGAGGCGTAGCCCCTCTAACACCTTTCTAGGCACCTACTTGGTTTATAGCATTGATTGTTAAGTGAGAGAAATTCCCGAGAGTAATCCTACTCATCAGTAGGATCGGGATCCAACTATCATTGCATGATGCCCTAGATGGAAGCCACTCTAGTCACCACACTCCAGAAGGTAAGCTAAATCTGCAAGTTTCCTTTATGTTTGAAACTCCCGATGTGATTTTTACCCCAAGCTCTTATAGACCTTGACGTAGGCCAACAAGTCATAAGACGCAAATCAAGTTCTACCCGTCGTTGTCCTGATTAATTTAAATACATCGTACAAGCCCTTGATGTAGGCTAACAAGGTGTACGTCTGTATTAAACTAATGCATCTATCTATGCAACAAATAGGCACACACACTGCTACTATTCACTATGCCTTGACATAGGCCAACAAGCATAGCATGAATACGATGTGCTGTCTATTTGAAATGACGGAGGGTTACGGCTGGTTTTTGGCAAAAAACCGTTAACGTAGTGAACTTGATTTGATCGAAGGAACTAAGATAGCTTTTATTAAAAGGAGTGGTTTAAGCTCCGCATTTAAAATTTGCTTTTTCAAGAAAACCGAGTGGTTTTAGAAATTGTTCCAACGATTCAGTTTAGGTTTTATTTTCTTTGTATTAATAATAATGCGTCCCATCTTTAACCTATCATTACAGATAACAACGAAAATACAACGTCCTCTTATGCCATCCGCATTCGCCACGGGGTCCCGTCATCACCCGTTAGGTTACTTAACTAACGACAGAGCGGGGGCTGGGCTAGCGCGGGTGTAAAACATAAGCGACGTCTAAATAGCTATCATATATAGATATTGTACATTCGTCAGACGTAATAATAGGCATTCCAGATCACAGATAAACAATATTGGATTTGCAAGCAATCCGCATTTCGTTTGAGCCTGCAATGAAAGACGGATTACACAGTTGTGATGAATAGCCATTTTCCCACCCCAGACCCCTTCGGGTACGACAAACTACCCGCCAAGTACCAGAAGTGAAGCGGTCTGCCCCAACACTTCAAAATACCCGGTAGTTTATGCACCCCATCTTGGGTCTATCCTAGGAGCAAAAACAGTAAAAAGAAATAATACAACGGTGGCTACAACCGCAACCTGGATGTGCCCTGCAAAATAATATTACAACTTATTACATTTACATCAAATGAATTAATACAAAAACCCATCACAAAACCGGCCAAACACCACAACAGTCCAATACAGTTTATATACACAAACAGTTATATATAACATCACAGATATGTGCAACCCCCTACCAACCGATATACTAGCAGTTAGGGGAGGTTTACGAACACATAAAACATTTCACAGATATAATCAAACAAGCAAATACCGTATAATTTCGATCGATTAAACACATTTAATTTTGCTCCAATACTTCTCTGTTAATCTGAAACCTGAGCAAAAATAAAAATTACCAGAAAACACCAAATATCACAGAGAAACAACACAAGAAACTTGGGATGATGAATCGTCCAAAGCGCGGCGGAATCGCGGCGGATCGGTAGGATCGGCCGCGGTTCCGCGGCGCTATAGCCGATTCATGAGCCCAATTTTCTTGGGTGTTCTAATACATTCATTTAGGTCATTCTGAAGGTCCCTGAAAATTTTTTGGACCTCATTTAAAATTCGACAGAAAGTACATGATATCGGGGTTTTTCCGGTTTGTTTTTCCGTTCGAAATTCATACAAATTTGCAAGTGTGTTAAATACTGTTTAGCTAGGCTCTGATACCACTGTAAGTCGATGTTCAACACCCCAATACTTATGAGGAGGCGGAAATATGAATAACAATGTAGACGAGGAAGACAGTGATGAAGACCCGAAGGACATATATCGTGAGGTATAATCTCCTATCTAACTAGATAACCTCTTCACATGTCTTGCTAGTTAGGGTTTAGACATGATCTGGGTGCTCGAGTCCGTGTTGCGATGCTTTGATAATCATTTTTCTTAACTTCCGCCTTCTCGCGGTAACGCGGGGTGCGTGACACGGACTTACAGTCATATCCATCCCTCCGACAGTATGGGTTGGGCCGGTTGTTTGGTACTCCCGGTCTTCTGGGCATAAATGGTGGCCTTGAAGAGGCTCCTCCTGCCATCTAGCTGGCAGGGCACTTAACTCCTACAGATTGAGATCTGCCCCTCATCTTTACCACTGCCTCATATCGACGGGCAGCTTTCAGAGCCGATTCGTGGGTCCGAAAATTTCCTATGGCTAGTGTAGCCTGGATCTCCGGATCTAACCCTTATTGGAATCATCGGGCTCTGATCTCGTCGGTCGGTATCAGGTGTGCCGCAAACCTGTTAAGGTATGGTGTAAGCTGTGTAATATATAATATTTCAAAATCTAAATATTGAGACGTATCTTACCGACTGAGCATACTCAGCGTCATATTCATCTACTGACTTGGTCCACATTGAACCTTGTTGCGATGGATGAACTATTGTTCCATATCAAAGCGGTCAGTCTCTGGGAAGTACTTTGCGTCGAACATGTCATGAAAAGTCTTCCATTCGATGGGTTAATCAAGACGGGTTTCTAACGCCTTCCATCAAACCCGTGCATTGTTCGTGAGCTGCAACTTCGTAACACGAACCCAAGCTATCTCTGGCACTTGTGCTGCTTCCAGATCATCTTCAATACTTTGAGCACATTCCTCAACTTCTAGAGGGCTCTTTTTTTCCTGCAAACTGTTTGGGGCGCAAGACCCTGAATTGCTTCACCTTAGGTACTTCTGCCTCGGGACGGTCCATTAGAATAGCAGTCTGCTACTGCTATCCTTCCAGGAGGCTGTGGATCGCCTCAAGCAAAACCGTCTGCTCGTTGATCGGAGCAGCTACGGTCGGTGTAAGTGGTAGTGGTGGGGGAGTGTTGTTGACATTCGTGCTGGTGTTGTTTGGAGAATCTATAACCTTGAAAGAAAATTTGGGTTAGAAAAGATTAAAAGAATATGAAATTGTAAGATTCAGGGAATATGAATTATAAAGAATGTTTTCAGTTGCTGGTTCTTGTATTATATTGCTTAGGTTGTTCATACAGCGCTGACCTTCATGTCCATACAGAGCTGACCTATATGTCCACACAGAGTTGACCTTCATGGGCTACCAACAAAACCTGTCACGCCCCGCTTCCCAGTGTACGGGCAGAGAACGCGATGGGCCGCTACGTATTTACTCAGAAGTAAACACGCTAAGCGTATCTAAGCAATATAATGAAATGTACACTAGAGACAAGAAGTAAATAAACAGCAACTTTATTTATTAACATTCTTTTTACAATACATCTAAAATGTAAATACATAGAATGGAAAGAAATGTATAAACAGTGGCATAACAGAAATGAAAAAATACAGAAATGTAAATATGTACAAGGAATCTAAAGCTCTGGCCGAAAGCTAGCTGGTCCAAGTCCTCGCTGGTGGGCTCGATTTCCTGACGGTCCGATCAACCTAACAACATTGCAAAGAAGAAAGAAAAAGAATGTTGTCAGCGAACAATCGCTCGGTAAGTCCCAAAGATAAGGGAGAAATAGAATAAGCAGAGAGGGAGTGCAACTTTTAAAATTGTATTATATTGTTAACGCTGTTGTTTGTAGCTTGGTACAGAAGAGACCAGTGTATACGAGAGGAGTCTCACTATACCAGAGACTACGGTATACGGAGTACAAGGAACCGTTCAGCCACGGTACAACGGTAATGGAGATTCATGTTAGGTGTCTTATGGTTGCAGTCTCGTGCCACGTCTAACACCTTCCGTACCAATCTACCCCTTATAAACCCCGCGATATCTTGTTTGTATTGTCTTGTCTAATAAATTGTAAAAATAGGTGACTTGTCGAAATCATGATATCAGTAATGAAACGGATATAATAGATGAACATGTAAATGGAGTATATCTATTGTCTTTGTTAATGAGTACTAAACAATATATCAAAAGTTATAGATTTATTATTAAGAAAAGGTTGTATTTTTTTTAAAAGAAAAGATAATCGGAAGCCGGATAACTCTGCATCCCATACATTTTAAGAATGAAGGGTTTGAGAATAGAAAAAGGGAGAAAGAAGGGGGACTTACTGGTTATTTGGCTAAAGGACGGAAAGAGGAAGAGTGGGGAAGCGCCGGTGCATCGTTTCGTCGACGGAAACTCCTTAGATCATCGCCGGAAGTTCGTCGGAGTTTCTCCCTTTGTTAACTCCACTTGCACACTATGGGAACTTGGAAATTTCTTGAGAGTTTTGGCAGGGAATTGTGAGTGAATTGAGGGTGGTATTTATAGGGAAAAATTAGGGTCTAGGGGTGATGAAAGTGCATTAAAAATATGTATTAAAATGAGGTTAAATGGGCATTTTATTGCTCTCTAGATTAATTTAGAGTAAACAAGTAATAAGAGAGTAGTTGGGTAGCTGAAGAGGTGCAGAGGGTGAAGTTTGAGAGCATTTGGGACGGATATGACCGACCTCGCCGGATTTGATGGGCCTGTCGCTGGCCCAATGCCGACGGGTGTGGTTGGTGTTGGGGTATTGGGTCGAGATCGTTTGGTATTCTACAGTTCACATGTTTAACTATTCTGTAACTTACCCTATTACGTGTGTTGCATGTGTAGACTCTTGGGCTTCTAAAAGGTTATAAGAAAATTAAATAAAAAGATTATGCGGCTGATGGGATTTGAACTCGGGTGCTTTGTCTCAGCAGTGCAAGGCTTTACCAGTGAGCTACAAGCTCTTTCTTGCTGTTCAAAATTTTATCAAATACTTATAGTACTCACAGAAATTGTAAATACCCTAATTGTACATTAACTTTAAATGAATTTTGTGTACATAGAAATTGGAGTTGTTACAAGAGTGACGGTTGATCCCACAACCATTGGTTTGTGACATCAAAGATTGTACACAGATGCTCATTGGAGAATGGGTATACCGAACTGGACTCGCCGAGGACTCCTAGTTGGTAGTATATATATCGTTAGATAGCAGTCCTCTGGTGACACTGGTACAGATTAGTCTGTAAAACCGAGATCGTCATAGAGTCTTGTGTGGCTCCCACTGTGCTTTGATTTCCTCCCTACCATGCTCAAAGGAGACTTGCAAACATGTGGATTTTGGGTACAGTCCCGAGTCACATGGAGGCAATGAGTGATATGAGGGGTTTCGTCTCTCCCAGTATTGGGGTTTGATGTTGCGCTACGCTCGATTGGCTATAACTGGAAGTCCCTGGCCAGGGCAGCTGCTGAGATTTACTAATAAGAGTTATCAGTAGTTTATTTAATAATTTGATGTATATTTATATTTGATATAATTTTATGTTAACTAATATCATTAGCTCACTAATTGCTTTATATATATATATATATATATATA
The DNA here is from genome assembly GCA_030015575.1 of Agapanthus africanus. Lineage (NCBI taxonomy): Eukaryota > Viridiplantae > Streptophyta > Magnoliopsida > Asparagales > Amaryllidaceae > Agapanthus > Agapanthus africanus. The sequence continues at coordinate 54,282,896 of CM057347.1, forward strand.
TATATATATATATATATATATATATATGAAGTATGGCATGTTTTTCTATTTTGAGAAAATAGAAAAATGAGGTGTAAATTGTGGAGATATTTTGGGTATGGTTTAAGGCATGGTCTTTATAATATTATATTGGTCTTGACTCGCTATTCAAGTATGGTTGCAATTTTGAATTGCAATTTATTCCATGCTTGAATAAGTGAGGAGCCATATTGATTATTCATTCTATGCTTGCTCATTCTTGAGTTCATGCCTTAGCCATTTTTCTTTCTTGAGATTTTGCTCTCTCTTGATCTCTACACTTTCTTCATATCACCTCCAAGCTCAAAACCCTCACATGTTATGTGAATCATTGAGCTTGTGAGAATCCTAGTGAGCTTTCAAAACCCCTACTTCACCATCCCACACTAGACTAGCAATTTGGTGTGGTGTGTTGCCTTCACTAAAGATAGTTTAGTGAAGAAGTAGCTTGAGCTAGAGGGACTTTGGGTGGATCGTCTTCGGCGTGAAGATCACGAAGGAGGTTCATTCAACTCAAGATGGAGCCTAGTGGAGTCGCGTGGACCACAATCCGGATCTAAAGAAGAGAAGGACTCGATCTACGAGGGTATAACCATCTTTCCTTCTCTTTAGTTTTCATATCATCATAGGTTATAACCCTAATCTTCTAGTAAAGATATTTTTAGTCTAACTTAGCACCTAGCAAAATTTAAAATTTGTCATGCTTGATGCTACTAAAACCTCATGGTGGTGTTATGGTAGACTTTCAGCAAGTTCGCTAACCGTTTAGCCGGGTCGGTGTTGGTACTCCAAGAGAGGCTTCCCGTGTTTTCGAACGGACCTAATTAAATAACATTGTTTCCATAGAGGCGTAATCTCGTTAACACTTTCTAGACGTCTAATAGGTTGGATAATTGTGAAGTGAAAATCTCCCGAAGAGTAATACCTACTCACAGTGAGAATCGGGACCCAACTATCATCGTGTGATAACCTGACGGAAGCCACTCAAGTCACTACACTCCAGATGGTATGCACATGCCTGGGGTAATGACTCTACAATTGTAACTTGTTCAATATATAGAAAGTGTATTTTAGCCTGACTAGAAGTTATAAGTCAAAGTTGTTCAATAAAAATAAGAAGCAACTTGTAGCTCACTGTTGTGCTTTAGCCTACGTGTTCGAATCCTATCAGCCTCAATTATTTTTATATTTTTTCTTTTTAACTTTTTGGAAGTCCAAGAGTTGCACGTGCAATACACGGAGAATCGAAAAGTTTATGAGAAATCAAACAGAATAAATAAGGAGTTAACACGGTATAAAGCACTTGGCCTAAGCCTCGAGACACGCGGCCTCCATCCGACCGCCAGAATCTACCCAAAACCGCCGCCGGCAGTTGGATCTTATCCAATCATCTTCGTGCTTTGCCCATACGTCCCTTTGACTCCCCTCTACTCCATTTTATTGTTTGTTTCCTCTGATTTCAACCAGAGACTTCACAGCCCTTCATCTACCGCATTAACACAATTTAATCTCTTTTTAATTCATTTTTTAAATTCACACACTCTCATTTTTACCCTATAAATACCACCCCATCCCCTAACCCTCTCCTATTTTAAAATCCATAGCAAAATTCTCTAAAATTTCCCTGTGCAAGATAACTTAAAACTAGTCAAGTGGAGTTAGCTTGAGCCAAGTTCGTTTTTGAAGAGTGGAGCAATCCTCGATGCTACCACGATCCACGAAGACCCCCCTCTCTTGTTCCTCCCCTTTCAACGCTCCAAAACTTGTAAGTCCCTTTTCTCTCTTTCATTTCATCTCAAACCGTGTTCTAAAACTATACCGACTAAAGTGGAGTCAGTCTAAATGAATATTCTTTTAAAAAAATTTATCACCCTTGCTAAGTTGATATTTCACCCTAATCCCTCTAACATCACTTTAAAATATCATTCATATTATTTACCTTTTAATGTAATTAAAATTCCATGCAAAATAAACATATATTGAACATTTTCATATAAATACTATGAACTTTGCATATACCTTTTTAATCTTATCATGAACTATACCTCTAGAAAATTCATAGGGTAATGACCTACCTCATCATATACACTATGATTTCATAGTACGATATTTTAGATACATATTTAATTTGAAGGAAAACAATTTACATTAAAATACCATTACTTTTACAAAATGTTTTTTATCATTATTTTTAAATCCTTTGCAATTGCACCTCTACAACCTTTTTAGGGGAATCCATTTACGGATCGTGCGAGTTGTCGCACGTCCTTAGAATAGTAGAGCAGGATACAGAACTCTTCACGGAGAATTCGGTCTAGAAAGAAAATAAAGATATGATTTTTAAAGAAATACGACTTTGTAAAACAAATTAAAATTTGGAAAAGTATATAAAATTATGAATCTGTATTTTCAATGAAAACAAATTGTGAAAATTATATTTTTAAATGAAAGATTAAAATTTTAATAAAATACCATTAAATTTCCAAAATTAGTAGTTTTCATAAAAATATCATAAACTTTTAAAAGCTAGGTCTCATTACTAAAATACCACTAAAAATAAAATACATTTTCATAAAAACTCTTAATATTCTAAATCACCCTCGAGATTTATTTTTAAACAATATTAAAATATTTTACATAAAACCCCCTCAAGAAATGCAAATACATATTAAACCACTTGAATAAATTTTTAAGGACCCTAAATTAATATAGGTTTAATCGGTATCATTTCTCTTGGGCTTCAGAGAGCCAGAGAAAGTGAGTGCTTGTTTATCCAGGTTAGACAGCACTATAAATTAATGGAGTTATCAATGACAATCGTTTTGAAAAAAGACACAAATCCTGCCGTCCATGTGCATCGACTGTCCGATTATTCCCGAACTTTGGATCTTCAAACTTAAATTTAGTAATATGAAATGGCTATAACTCGAATCCAAATTCCAACTTAACTTGAATTTAAACTCGAATCCAAACTCGAACCCAAAATTGAACTTGAACTCGAACTAACTCGACTTGATCCAGGATTGCAATTGACATGACCTGCATTCTACTTGGCTTACTCGACTATATTATTCACTTTCGCAATCTATGGTTTCGATCAAGTCATGTTATAAATCAACCAATCAATTCAACTAAGTCAATACAACAGTTATAATCTATCATATTCGGGGTGTATGGGATAATTTCAGGTGTGAATCCAACGGAACTTCAAGAGTCCCATATTAATCTACTCAAATTCTATTTACTCAAATCTAATTCGGGTCGACTCCTCTATTGCTTGGAGTCCCGATACTAAAACATGAAATAGGCCCGTGTTTCCTTGCTCCCGGGGCCCCACTCTTGAGCTTGTGAATATTTCTATGGTTGCGTTGATATGCACACTTGGATCTTAACGTTAACATCGTGACCATATAGAGACATATAGTACATTTACCCATGTTCATTTCCACATACTTTTACTTGTTATAAACATTACTTCAAGATTATTCTATACTTATCACTTATTATTTTACCCTACCTTTGGGACTTACCGAGCGCTAGTTCGCTGACGGGCATTCTACCCATCTTTGTTTTCTTGGAATATTCGTCAAACACTGTTGGGACTGAGGAGGTGGACGCCACAGAGGGGAGTACGACCAGATCACTGCTCAGGTTTAGACTAGCTTATCTTTTCATTTTATGTATGCTACCTGTTTAGGCATTTCTGTTATTGTACTTACTTTTCTGTTGAACTCTTATATTTGTAAATATTTAAAGTTTGAATGTAAATAAAAATATTTGTTGAATATTTTACAGTCTCCATTTATTCTTGCATTGTGTATTATTGTTTCAATACGCTTAGTATACTTATTTAGGAAATGACCTTTTCTGGATAAATATACCGCAGGCTTGTCACATTACCATTTCCGCCTACTGGGAAGCGGGGCGTGACACCTGGCAAGTTTTCTTTATGTTTGAAACTCTCAATATAGATTTTTACCTCTAGAACCTTAGTGACCTTGATGAATAATCAACAAATCAAAAGGTCATAATCAAGTTCAACCCGTCATTATCTAAGATTGCATTAGACCCACCCGTATTACTCTTGACGAATAATCAACAAAGTCATACGACTGTCCTAACCAATCGCATTATCTATGCAACAGAAAAGCATTACAGAGCTACCGAACAATACGCCTCAGCGAATAACAATGACAAACGTAGCACGAATACTAAGAAATACCGATTTTAAATGACGAATGGCTACGACTGGTTTTTGGCAAAAAACCTTTAACGTAATGAACTTGATATCGTTGAAGGAACACGGGTGCCTTTGGAAAAGAGTGGTTTAGGCTCCACTTTAAAACAAGTGGTTTTGAAGAAAACTGAGTTGTTTTAAAAATTGGTTTCGACAACATCATTTAGATTTGTTTTCCTAGCATTAAACTTATAATGCGATCCCATCAATTAAGTTTCTATGCATCACAGAAATGACCAAAATAGAATGTACGTATATGCCACCCGCATTCGCTATGGGGTCTGGGGACTTCACCGTAAGGTTGCTTACGACAGTGCATGGGCAGGGCTAGTGCGGGTGCAAAATATATACAACATATATATATATATATATATATATATCACAGAAAGGTAACAAACATCACAGGCATGCGATAAATAAGATAGAATAGCGGATAAGCTAGGAGCCCTGTGTTTCGTTTAGGCCGCAAACGAAAACCAACGTTCCCTGATCATATGGATAGATTGAACATCACCTGAACCAAGACCCCTACGAGCGCGGAAAGTTATCCGTCAATTTTAGAAGTGAGACAACCATCACTCAATAACATAACTGGGCCACCCGCCACTTCAAAGAATCCGGTAATTTGTGCACTTTACTGTGGGTCTATCCTAAACCCCTACAAGTGCGGCGAATAGCCCGCCAATTCTAGATTGAGGCGGCTCAAAATCGCCGCTGCAAGACGACCCGAACTTGCCAGTGCGAGATGACCACCTAATGTCGGATATATGCATGCCCTAGAGGCCATTATTTGATAGTGGATGTATCGGTATGTGTGTGTGTATATATATATATATTCAGAGGACATTCTTGCTCGACATGATAGTATGCTATCTGGTTGTTCTTTATCCTGACATGTTCACTTGATCATGCATATTACTCATTTGGTACATGTTGGTAAAGCCCTTAGGATAATTGCTTGACTACTGGGACTATGATGCGGATCATACTAGTGGGATATGAGTAGTTTATAAGCATATCCTTGAAAAGTTCCTAGTCGTGTGTGTATCGAGACGAGGTATCGATATTCCAGAGTAGACAAGCGTATATGGTTCTTGACCCATATGATGGGCGATGGATGATCCCATATCTATTGGTGTGATGACACCAAAGATTGTATACGGGTGCTCAGTGGAGACCGGGTACACTGCATGGACTCGCCAAGAACTCCTATGTGGTATTATATTTATCGTCGGATAGCAGTTCTCAGGTGACACTGGTACAGGTTAGTCTGTAGACCCGAGATCGTCATAGAGTCTTATGTGTCCTCCCACTGTACCTTGATCTCCACCCTACCACGGCTCTACTGAGTCGTGCAAACAGGTGGATTTTGGGTACAGTCCCGAGGCACATGGAGGCAATGAGCGATATGAGGGGTTTGTCTCTCCCGGTATTGGGGGTTGATGTTGCGCTATGCTTGATTGACTATAACAGGAATTCCCTGGCCAGGGCTGATGAGATTTACTGATAAATGTTATCGGTAGTTTCTCGATCTGTTATAGGCCATATGCCGGCATGACTTATTGAGTTATTGGGGTCGACGATACCATCCCTAGACTCGATATGCAGTATAACTGACAAAGAGACCGGACTGTACGGTAAGTGTTGCCAGTTGGCTCAACGGGAGTTTTGACAGGTTCGCTTGTTTTTTTTCTGATCGCTCAATACTTAGGAGTCGTTACATACAGCTAGTGCCTCTGACGGTTTGTGGGTATGTGATGTGATCACTGCCTACTGCTTGAGTATTGAAGAGTCTTAGAGTCCCACAGAGGGGTTTCCTAGCTCAGGCGAAATGATGTGGGGGTGCATATGGGATATGCACGGGAGCTCGATTAAATGCATGTATTTGATACCGTATTTTAATCGGGCATTTTCTATTGGTCGGATCGTATGTGATATAACCGGATTATTAAATCAAGTTTTGATTTAATATTATTGACTTTTAGCTCATTTATTTAAAACATTTTCTTTATTTTGTATGCATGAATGTATGTATTTATATATGTTGATATGAATGTGCACATGCATGCATACATGTATCATGGTTGATGATACAATAGAGATGACAATGCAAGGCTCACATGGTAAAATATTTATATATTTTTTGTTTATTGAGAAAAAGGAAAATGGGAATAAATCATGGCTAAGTTTCTACACTCTTCTTTACTTGACCTAGGATTAACTATGATCTATTCTCTCGTTGTTCTTTAACTCAATATTAAAAATATCTAGATATTTTATAACCATGGTTGTGGGTGAGTGCGATTCTCTCATATTTATTTTCTTTTCCCATTTTATTGAGAGAATGAAAAAAAGAGCTCAAGCTTAGCCATTCTCCTTCTTCTTCCTCATTCAAGCTCTCTAGCTTTTTCAAGTTAGTGAAGAACATAAAAAGAAAGGTTTTTTAAGTGAGATCCAAACCCGCATCACCAATCTATATTAGTCTAGCCCACTAGTATAGGTTGTTTGCTCCACTTCCATTTAGATCAAGTGAAGCTAGGAGCTTGAGCCAAGAGACTCCGTGGTGAATCGTCGTGGACTTCTAAGGTTTTAAGTGAACCCGTTCAAAAACCAAGTTGATCCAAGAAGTCACAAGAGGAGATTTATAAAGGTTGTATTACTCACCTCTTAGTGTTAGACACTTGCTAGTATGTAATACTAGTTCTTTGTTACCCTAATTTTCTAGTTCGATTCATGGTTGGTATTGTTTAACACCCCTAATTTTTTGTTATAGAATGTTTGATGCTAGCCAAACCCTAGGCATGGTGCTATAGAATCCCTTCACCTAGAACCCAGCAATTCGAGCACTTCTCCATGGGTTATCCTAATACAAGAATGAATAAATATACAATGGTAATATCGACCTCATCTCGGTCATATTCCAATAAAAGAATATACATCAAGAGGTAACGACGGCAACAATCAGACTGCTCGTCCTGAATAAACGAATATACAAACATTCTATGATGAAGGGCTATCCACAATGATTATCCGGTAAACCATCGCAAGATATATATCATCACGGCAGAAGCAAGAATTTGCAATCCCGTCTAATCGACCTATAGCAATTAGACGGCGTATACAAATACAAATACAAAATACAAAGATATAAACAATGAAAAAATTTCAATTTTAATCATTCTGTGTTGCCTGAATGCAAAGATAACAGTAAATGAAATCTGGGCCAAATCAAACATAACCAATAACCAATTTTTAATGAGATAAAGCACCTGGAAAAAATTGGAGACCGGAAACAAAGATCGAACAACCCATGTTGGGAAATTTGGCTATTTTGGCGGTTTTATTTTAGAATTAGGTCCTCGTTTTCTCCCCAAGTTCTTATATCTCTATGCCAGTTTTAAAAAATTTCAGAGATCATTAAAAAATCGACAAAAACATGATTTTTAGTTATCGAAAAACGGAAACTTTTAGTTTCGAAATGTAAACATCGTCTAATACTAGTTTATATGTTTGGGTAGCTCCGATGCCATGTAGGTAGACACTCGTGCTTGTGCCGAAAACTTGTGGCCATGCGGAATACAAAACGAAAATTTTCGAAACAAGAGCACAAACTTTACAACCTAGTATCGAATCCAAACACTAAACTAGCAAACACTTGAAGGAGTTTTAACTACTAGGTTAGTAAATACAAGCTTTGTAGTTGTGTCCTTCATCTTCATTCTCGCTTCTTTAGGTCCTAGATCGTCGGGAATGAGTTTATGAGTCGGTCTTCCTTGTCGAAGATAGTCCATCTTGAAGGATCCCTAATCTACACTTTAGCTTCACATGAAAGCACAAAGTGAAACAAATAGTGATCAAAACTTGCTAAGTATTGATCACTAGGATTTAGTGGTGACTTATCTCTAATTGTTCTCCATTTTTCCTTTTCCTTTCTCAATAAACAAAAGCCCAAGAGAGGAGGAAGAAGAAGCTCAAGAGTGTGTTTTATCAAGCATGGCTCAAAAAAAGCATTATACTCACTTTTCTCTTTTTCTCTTTCTTTTGAATATGAGTGGATTTGTGACCCACCATGGTGAGTCACATGTTCACCATCTTCTAAAGAAACATGAAGAAAAAGAGAAGTGAAGAGAATTCCACCTCATTGTAGACATATACATATGTATATGTATATGTATAAATATATACAAATACACTAATACAAATATATGCTACAAATACATACACCTGTATTCATATTAAGAAATGAATATCCGTATTTATATCAAGACACAAAAATACGTGTTTATACATATACTCGTATTCGTATAAATAATGTATTCTGTTAAAATACGAATACCGAAAAGAGATATACTAAAAGAGATATATAATACTAGCTCACATTTAATCCAAATGTGATAATCTAGATATCTTTCAAACTGGATAGTATTAACAAAATGTCCTATTAAAAGCACGTGTACAAAAGCGCGTGTTTTAATCGAACCTGAGTACGTATCAAAATACATACACTATATCGTTTCGCCTGAACTGGGAAACCCTCTGTATGGGACTCTAATGACTCGACAATACGCTAGCAATAGGCTTAAGTAAAAGCACGTCAGCAGCACTAGCTGTACGTAATGGCTACCCAAGTATTGAACGAAAAGAAGATCGAAAAGCAAACTCGTCTGTATCCCTACTGAGCCTGAAAATGACAATCTCCATAAAGTCCAGTCTTTTCGTCTAAGAGTATAACATATCGAGTCGAGGGGTGGATAAAGTCAGACGCTTAATAACACGATAAGTCATGTCAGTGTGAATCCCACCACACTCTGAGAAACTAATGATCCAAATCAGTAATTCTCGTCCACCTTCACCAATGATTTCTGGTGATGGCCACCCGTGCACAGTGCGACATCTACCCTCAATCCCTGGAGAGATGAATCCCTGATGATCCGCTCATTGCCTTCATATGGCTCAGAACTGTACCCAACTAAAACCTGTTTACACGACTCAGTAAAGACGTGGTAGGGTAGTAATCAAAGCACGGTAGGAACTCACACGAGACAAATGACGATCTCGGGTCAACAGACTAACCTATACTCATGTCACCTGAGAACTGCTACCTGACAATCAGTATAATACCATCTACCCTATTCCCGGCGAGTCCATCCAGTGTATCTCATAGCCCAATGAGCACCCGTATACAATCATCGGTGACTAACTAACTATGATGGCTGTGACACCGACCATCGCCCCTCGCCGGGGTCAAGAAACATATACACTAGTCTACTCTGGAATATTGATGCCCAGTCTCGATATTCTCATGACTAGGGACATTCAAGGATTTGCTTATAGACTACCCAGTTCTCACAAGTGTGATCGCTACAATAACCCTGGTAGTCAAGCATGAATCATATGGGCTCTATAAACATGTAATAGTGATCCGTAATACCATATAATACATGTACAAGATGGTAGTGATGGACTATATAACATACTATCATCTTGAGTAAGATTATTCTACAAGTATAGGTTCTCCCTCAATCATCATAATCGCATGCCTATGATTATAATGATTGTCTTGAGGGCACTATAGCCAACAGCTTTGGGTGTATCAGGGGCCTCGCAGAGTTTATGGGGGTTCCGTTGCTCGGATAATAGGAGAAGTGTTTTGAGTGTGTCGGGAACTCCCAAAAAAGGGGCAGGGAACTTGCTCTGGCGCAAACGAAAGGCAGGCGTATGCGCCCGAGGGGGATTGGCGCATGCGATGAGGTTGGCGCCGGCGCTTTGATGCCTGCGCCAAGATTTCGAAGATTAAGCTCCTGGTGATTTGGCACCCGCGCTGAGATTTCGAAACTTCCACTGGTTTTGGCACCCGTGCCAGGATTCCGGAACTTAAGTTCTAAAGGGTTTTGGTGCTGGCGCTTTGGCGTCTGTGCCAAGATTCTCAAACTTAAGTTCTAAGGGGTTTTGGAGCTGGCGCTTTGACTCTTCCACCAAGATTCCAGAACTTCAGTTCCAAAGGGGTTTTGGCGCTGGCGTTTCAGAGCCTGCACCAAGATTTCGATACTTAAGTTCCAGGGATTTAGTGCTCGTGCTTTTCCGCCTGCGCCAAGATTCCTGAACTTAAGTTCCAAAGGGATTTTGGCGCTGACGCTTTAGGGTCTGCGCCAAGATTTTGGAACTTAAGTTCCAGGGGATTTTTTAAGGGGGCTCCCATCGATGGGGTCACCCTTACTCTTCTCCTAGTCTGGTCCAAAAAGCTTTCTTGATTTTCGAATATCCAGACTTTTTAATCTCAGATGATGGAAATGGGTCCTTGTCCTTTCTCCAAGCCTTGGATCTTATCAAAAATGGGGTTTTGGAGATGGGTTTTCCTTCTTCTTCCTCTTTCCTCTTTGGATCTTGAGGAGGAAGAAGAAGGGATGTAAAAAAACACTCCTTTTTTGGTTTTAATGGTGGATTCACACTTCTCTCGATGAATTTATGGCTAAAATCTATTTCGTTTTTGAAAAAAGAGAGGTTAACCTCTAGATTTAATTGAAAAATGAAGAAGAGGAAGAACCTTGAGGGTAGAAAGAGAGGAGGCTTAGAACTCTAGGTTGATTGAGGGGAATCAAAGTTTTTTTTCATTTCTTATTATGTTTGTCTCTTATAGGCTACACACTTTTTATATAATCCCTTGGGCTTTACAAAATGACACTTGTGCCTTTTCACATGCCATGTGCTAATTTCTTTTTGTACATAAGGCATGCGCTTTTACAAAATTGGCTTCTTGCCCATTTAATTACATTTATTTCCTAAAATTACATTTTATTTATTTATTGCATGATTTTTGTCTCTTCATGGCAAAGGTCGGTCCCCTCCCTGCCTAGGATTGACCTGGGTTTGGGCCTACTTAGCTTATGCTTGGGCCCATCTGCTTGGGCTTAGGCCCACTTCACCTGGGGTGTTGACTTTGACTTTGACTCGGTCAACGGGGTGTAATTTTTGACCCCAGCAAAGTGCCCCCATCAATAAATGCACACCACATGTATGGGTTGTGTGCATGCAATTGATGATCTTGTTCTATACGGAGATTGATTCGGTTTGGTTTCTTTTTGACGACGTAGAGGGTCGATGATGCCCTTTTAGCGACGTGAATGGTCGATACTGCTCTTTTAGCGATATGGACGGTCGATATTACCATTTTTTATGACTTGGACGGTCGATACTGCCATTTTTATGATTTGGACGGTCGATACTTGATTTGACTTGCTTTGCTCCTTACGGTATCAGGGCTGATGTTGGCCTGCTCCGCTTCCTGCAGTGTCGGGATTTGATTTGACTTTCTCCGCTTCTTGCGGCGTCAAGATTAAAGTTGACTTGCTCCACTTCTTACAGTGTCAGGATTTGATTTGACTTTCTCTGCTTTTTGTGGTGTCTGGGTTGAGGTTGACTTGATTTGCTTCTTACGGTGTCAGGATTTGATTTGTTTTAGAGTTTCTTGTCCGTTCTGCAGGACCTTTTGAGCTTGGAAGCACTGCTAGTTGGGACATTGATTTGATTTGTTTGATTTTCTTCTCATTTGGCGGGACTTTTGAATTTGAGTAGGACTTGGAGTTTGGATTTTGTTCGGCATTAGCATCGCTACAATGGAATAATACCAGGAGCGACTCATCATTTGCCTTTAGAAAATATGGAATTTGGGTTTTGGGTAGGCATCAACACCGCTAACACTGAAGGTAATGCAGAGAGCGACTCATCATTTGCCGTTGCCCATTGGGGAGCAATGGATTAGAAGACAGGTTTAGATCCCTTTCACTTAAGGGTTTTTAATTATATGAGCCGTAAGGGTCTCATAAAAGTATTTTCTCCCTACAAGTCGAGTGGATTTCGTAAGTCTATATTCTCCTTAGGAATCGTGAGGATTTCTAAGTGTGTTGTGTTAGGAATATGTATGCCTTAGAGGCCATTATTTTTGATATAGTTGATGCTTGGACACTGTTTCCCCCAATCAGAGCAAAGCTCTGTTTGAAATTTAAATTTTGAAATGAAACAACGCTTCAGATGCAGCGCCAAGTGCGCTGCGCCCTAAGCAGCGCACCACGTGCAAAGCACGTGTGCGCTAGCGCTAGGTGCGCTGCGCTCTAAGCAGCGCGCCACGTGTAAGACATGGACGCACTAGCGCTAAGTGCGCTGCGCTCTGAGCAGCGCACCGCGTGCAAAGCACGGGCGCGCTAGTGTAAATCGATGTATTACACCCCACGAGTTGCGAGGAGGCGGAAATATGAAAAACAATCTTTTTCTACAAACTAACATCGACTAACCGAAAGGATCTTTGCTAAACTATAACTAACACTAACATAGGAGTTATTAGCTACTATGAAAGAAGATTATACCTAATGAACCAAGTCCTTCTTCTTCTCGTTAACCACCTCCTCGTCGGCCTCCTCTTTGTAATAGACGATCCACCCGAGAGCTTCTACTCCAAGCTTTGCCTCTAATCTTGAGGTAACTAGGTTACTCTAATTGCTAATCAAAGTCACCTAGGGAATATAGAGTATATTATGGATTAATGAGTCTAGCTAATCCTTGATCTCAACACATGAGAGGGTAGGATTAGGGTTTGAAGAGAGAGAGCTTGAGGAGAGAGAAGGTGAGGATGAGAATGATAATGAAATAATAACTTATCATGAATATATGAAGCATAATGATTTATCAAATAAATAAATCAAATAATTTATCATCATGCTTCATTTATTCATTATGTGTGATTCATCTCATGAGTCATTAACCATTTAAGGCACCATTAACTACATGAATGAATCACACAAATGAGTCACTAAATCAATAAATGCAAATGCCACCTTAACACCAAAGTCATCATCCTTCTAGAAGCTTCTCACCAAATTACGAGAATGCCCCTCCTATCCGTAAAAATACGGAAAAACTTTAGACTGTATAAATCCAATAATCCGATACTAGAATCTGGTTTAAACCAAAGCCGGCTAGTAAAAACTGTCCGAACATCGTATGTGCGTAAACACACGTATGCGTCCGAACCCTTGTCGAAAAACCATACGACATCTATATCGTTTCGCCCGGAGCAGGGAAACTCTCTGTGTGGGACTCTAAAGACTCGACTACTACGCTGGCAGTGGGTTTAATTACAGACCGCAAGCGACACTAGCTGTACATAACGGTCCCCAGGTAGATGTCGATAAGAAGGCCGATGAGAAAACCCATCCGAACTCCTACTGTACCTGATGTGACAATCTCCGTACAGTCCAGTCTGTTCGTCTAGGACTATCGCATATCGGGCCTAGGGGGCGGCAAGCGTCAGTTCCCTAAAAGCGGTATAAGTCGTGTCGGGGCGAAGCCCATTACACCTTAAGAAACTACTGGAAAACCTACCAGTAAATCTCGCTTGCCTTGGCCAGGGACTTTGCGTAATGGCTCTCTGACACAGCGCGATATCAACTCCCAATACCGGGAGAGACGAATCATGTCTAACCGCCACTGTCTCCAAGTGCTTCGGGACTGCACCCAACTGCTACCTGTTTGCACGACTCCTTTGAGCCGTGGTAAGGTAGCAATCTAAGAACAGTGGGAACACACTCGAGGCGAAATAGCAGTGTCAAGTCTGCGGACTATGCTGTACTCATATCACCTGGGAACTGTTAACTGACGACGGGTATAATACCAACCAACAGTTCCACGCGAGTCATGTTCGGTGTACCCATAACCCAACGAGCACCTGTATACTATCTCCAGTACGACGTACTGATGGCTGTGGGACAGACCATCTCCCCAACTGGGATGAGAAGCGTACACACTAGTCTACTCCGAAGTATCGATGCCCTGTCTCGATAATCCAACGACTAGGGACCTGAAAAAGGATGTGCTTATAGACTACCCAGCCCCCACTAGTGTGACTGCCATCACAACGCTAGTAGTCAAGCAAGATCCTGAGGGCTCTATCAATACATACACACAAATTAAGATAAATAAAACCAAGCAGCATACTACCATATTTAGCAAGACTGTTAATATAACTGTGAATATCCCAAGCTTCCATTAAGTAATATACAAGCTAGTATGATAGAATAATGGCCCCTAGGGCATATACACTAACAGCTAGCACTAGGTACGCTGCACTCGAAGCAGCGCACCAAGTATAAAGCACGGGTGCGCTAGCGCTGGAACTAAAAGCTCCCCACCGTTAGATCAAAGATCTAATAATAATGATAAATCATTAATTGATCAGAATTAAATTCTGTTAAGAAGAGATTTCTCAAAATCTTTCCAAATAACAAGATTGTGCTCTGTAAATCAGAGCGCCGTTGGATCAATGATCCAATGGTGATTAAAAAATCACTAAAAATACAGAATAAATTCTGTTTAGATGATTTACCAATCTTTGTTAAAAACAAGAAGATTACCTTCTGTAAATCAGAAGCCCTTGGATCAAAGATCCAATGATAGGAAAATTCCCAAATCAATTAGAGAAAAGAACTCTTCAACTGATTGAACTGATCAGCTTGACCGATAAAAAGGCCCCTAGACTTCAAGTCACATATAAAGATACAAAAGCATAGAGAGAAACCACCCCATAAACTTTGAGAAATTCAAAGATAAAAAGCAAGCTCTCGGAAGAAGATTCTTTTTCTTCAAGGTAAAAAAAAAGAATGGTGATGAACAGAGAGATGAAATCATCTCGTAACTAATTTAAATAGAAGGATTCACTTCTTTAAAAGATCATAGATCTACAAAGACCAAAGTCTTTTCAAAAGTGATCAAAAGATCCCATCATAAAATAAAAAGAAGAATTTACTTCTTTCTCACAGACCATAGATCCAAAAAGGCAAAGCCTTTCATCAACATAAAAGGTTGAAAAACTTTTGTTCTTCGAATTTTGAAACAAAGTCTCTTTTTAGATCATAAAATTGATCATATGCGCTTTGGGCTTTTGAACCGCGCCTCTGCACTTTTGGGCTGGCGCTCAGCGCCAAGTGCGCCACGTGTCAATCACGTATGCGCCACTTAATAACTAGCGCTTTGCGCTCTTGAAATAGCGCACTGCGCTCATGGGCTGGCGCTCAGCGCAAAATGCGCCACGTGTCACTCGCGTGTGCGCCACTAAATTAATAGCGCAATGCGCTCATAAACTGGTGCAATACACCCATCATCTGGCACTTAGCGCCAAGCGCAACACATGTCCTTCACGTGTGCGCTATTCGGTAGAAGCGTACTACGCCCATCATCTGGCGCTTAGCGCCAAGCGCAACACGTGTCCTTCACGTGTGCGCTATTCAATAGAAGCGCATTGCGCTCTTTGACTGGCGCAAAGCGCCCAGCACGCCACGTGTTGCGCTGAGAGAACATAAATTGTTCTGTAATAAGCCCAAGGCTATGAGGAATGCTCAGCATTCAATAAAAGACGAAACATGGTCAGAATTCAAATCAATGCTCAGCGTTGTTAGAAGGGCCAAGCCCAAATAAAGGCTCAACAGCCCAAAATAAAATGTTAAACATTTTAATCTGATTGGACTTAGCCCAAGATCGGCCATAAGTCCTCAATTCATATTAATTGAGTCCATCTGCTCATAAATATTTTAACAGATCTTAGTCCCAATTGGACTACAAGTCTCTCAACCCACTTCGGTTTAAGGGTACATCTCTTCACTCCTCTGATATTTGTCGTTGTAATCCTTCAACGCCTTCGGAGAGGTGACGGGTCCCGACAACCATACATTTCATGGACTATGATGTCCTTAACCTTGACTGTGAGGTCTTTAAACTCACGGACTATGATGTCCTTAACCTTGAATATGAGGTCTTTAAACTCACCGACTATGATGTCCTTAACCTTGACTGTGAGGTCTTTAAACTCATGGACTATGATGTACTTAACCATGGAATATGATGTCCTTAAACTAACATTGGACCGAGATGTCCTTAAACTAACATTGGACCACTATGTCCTTAAACTGGTAATTGACCGCAATGTCCCTAAACTAAACAATAGAGTCCAAATGCTCTTTTGTTGGATCTAAACGATCCCGTTATGTTGATCTTAGTCTAAATTAGACTAGCGTATCCTTAACGTACTTTTAAGTTGATCTTAGTCTCAAATGAGACTAACGTATCCTTAAACCCAACCCTACGGATTTGGACTAATCCACGCCCTACGGGCGACAACATAAATTAGTCTCTGTATACAATCCACGGGCAACCAAAAACAAAACAAATACCCATGACACGAAGTGACCATCTGGAGAAGGAGAAAGTGGTTACCGCGATGCGGTAGCGTAATTAACTGCAGGGGCTTGTGCCTGCAGGGAAGAGCGTCCCCATAATCAAAAACCCCTCAAATGAGGGGGAATCTGACGAAGTTTGCTACATCGGCCGCATCCGTTTAAACCTTCTTTATACGGTGCCATAAATCAACTTGACATCTTCGGAGAGGTGGACGGATAGCACCTATTAGCATCTGCCCCGAAATTCAGGCAAGACGGACCCGCGCGGTCGCGTCTCCGCGTTTCAGCAGGGAACAGATTCTGGCACGCCCGATGGGACATTTTTCTCTTTCCACTCCACACTTCGTGTGTCATGTTCGCGAACGAATCGTGGTTTTGATATGGTTGCCCTTGGGTTCGAGGTACTAAGATTTGGTGTCTTGCTCCGTGCAGAAAACAGAAGGTCAATGGCTTCAACCTGCACTAGCTGCAACTGCAACTCCCGTTCTGCCTCATCTGGAGGTATAACCTACGGGCCTCAAGAGGCCTCCCTTTTCAAAATGCCGGTGGACCAGGTGACTCAGGCAACCACTGGACTATTCTTCGGGACTATGATCCCGCCAATGAGTTTCAGTACTCCTACACCATTACAAGAAGCTCTGAATAAGTCGGTCTTTGATCGGCTTGCAACTACTGCGGCCCCTCTCAACGGGTCGCCCAAACCAAATGCCTCGTTCTTCGCCAGATTGGGCCAAGGTTCATGTGGGCCCATGAAGAAGCCTGCAATTCCAGAAAGGGTTATTCCGAAGAGGATAGCCATCCCTGTTCCCGAAGCCATTACAGCGACTTCTCCTGCCAAGGGGTCTGTCTTTGCAAGACTGACTGTTTCGGATTCCGCCCCGAACGAAGTCATCAAAACTTCTCCTCCCGCGCGAAAGTCTGCTTTTGATAGGTTGGCCGTGTTAGTTATATGTATGCCCTAGAGGCCATTACTGTACATACGATGTATATAGTAGTGGATGCTAGGACATATATAGGGAGGACATTCTTGCTCGACATGATAGTATGCTATCTGGTTGTACTTTATCTTAACATGTACTCTGATTGTCTTTATGTTACATGTTGATAAAGCCCTTAGGATATGTACTCGACTACTGGGACTATGATGAGATCATACTAGTGGGGCCACGGTAGTCGGTGAGTACATCCTATAATTGTTCCTAGTCGAGGGTGTATCGAGACAGGGTATCGATACACCAGAGTAGACTAGCGTATACGCATCTTGACCCATATGATGGGCGATGGATGATCCCATATCCATCAGTGTTTGACATCAAGGATGGTGTACGGGTGCTCAGTGGAGACTGGGTACACTGGACGGACTCGCCGAGAACTCCCAGATGGTATTATACCATACGTCAGATGGCAGTTCTCCGGTGACACTGGTACAGAGTAGTCTGTTGACCCGAGATCGTCATAGAGTCTTGTGTGGTTCCCACTGTGCTTTGATTTCCATCATACCATGTCCAAGAGGGCGTGCAAAAAGGTGGCTTTTGGGTACAGTCCCGAATCACATGGAGGCAATGAGCGATAGGAGGGGATTCGTCTCTCCCGGTATAGGGAGTTGATGTTGTGCTGTGTTCGATTGGCTATAACCGGAAATCCCTGGCCAGGGTTGCTGAGATTTACTGGTAAGTGTTATCAGTAGTTTCTCGAACTGTTATAGACCTCAAATCGACACGACTTATCAAGCTACTGGGGTCTGACGTTTACCACCCCTAGGCGAGATATGCAACATATCAGACGACGAGACCGGACTGTACGGGAGTGTTACTGTTTAGATTCGCAGGAGAATGTACAGGCTTGCTTGTTGATCTTCTGAGCGCTCAATACCTGGGTAGCTGTTACGTTTAGCTGACCGCTTGCAGCTTGTGGGTGATTGATATGATCATCACCTACTGCCGGCGTATTGACGATTCTTTAGAGTCCTACATAGAGGTTTCTTGACTCAGGCAAAACGGAGTAGGAGCACATATGTGATATGTGCGGGACAGAGGATAATGCGATATGTGATATCATATTATATTCTCGCGATATTTGATATCAGCCGGGTCATCGGATCAAGTGTTGATTCGATGAATCGGTACGGATTAATATTAGCCGGTTATATGCGATATAGCCGGATTGTCGGATCAAGTGTTGATTCGATAATTTAATGTATAATAATATATATGATATATTAAATTGCATTAACTAATATTTGCTCACTAAAAGATTCTTTTTCTCACTCGGGTAATACATTGATATATATGCGATATATGTTAAATGTATTATTTTGTTACAATAAATATTATATATATGATATATAATATTGTAACATGATATGATAACTAATGCAACATGTTTAGTGGAGTTTAAACATGATTAGGGTTAAGCTTTCTAGATGTTTCTAGAAGCTTTTCTTTTTGTCATGATAAAGATATTTTCAAGTGAGTCATGCTTTAACCCAACCCAAACCCTAACCCTAGTTAATTCTCTACAAAGGTTCACTTGACCATGGTTGCATAATTCTATCATATTATTCTTTTCCTATTCATCACAAAAGGATTCTAATATTGTTCATCTTCTTCCTCCTTCATTCTTTCATGAAAAGCTTGCTTGATTTTCAAAAGGTGATGAATAAATATGAGAAAAAGATAAATAAAGAGAGCAAAAATCCTACTTCATCATCCTCATCTTCCCTTGCCATTTAGATGAGGGTGTTCACATCATTTCATGAGTGTTAGCTTGTGTTAAAGAAACTTCAAGGTAGATCATCTTAGTATCGAAGATCGGAAGCAAAGGTTGCGTTTTTCTCTTCGTGGAACCTCTCGAGAGTCCGGATCCCGATGATCGCAGCGAAGGGACCACAACACGGAGCATATGAAGTGAAGGACCGGATCTACAAAGGTTGTAATCCCTCTCACTTAGTGTTAAAATGTTTAGCATGCTTGTTTTCGCCTAATCTCTAGTTTAAAGTTCCGTATTCGGGTTGTTCGGCACGGCTAAATTTTTAATCGGGCATGGTTGATGCCTCGTAGACCCTTGTGCGCGTGCCTAGCAACCCTACAGTGGTATCAGAACTGTTAAAAGGTTCGAACGGATATCAATAACTCACTTTTTCCCCTGTCGGAAAATTTTTCAAAAGTTGGATTTTTCTCGTGTTTAAGAATGTTCTAAGTCGTGCAAGTAACTCGGTGGACCCTCTAGAAGACAACAAACCTTAACTCGATTATGTGACCGTCTTGAACTGTCTTTTGAACCTTAGGGTTTGGGGCAGTACGGCGTGCCACATGTGAGGCGTTGGCTTGACCCTTCTACGGCTGGACCATTGGTACTGTGGCATGTGATGGATGTTTTTTAAACTGATTTCAAGTGTTGAGATACATTGGGGAAATCTTGGGTGTTTGATGATTCGATCGGAAAGTTTAAC
Source organism: Agapanthus africanus (assembly GCA_030015575.1). NCBI lineage: Eukaryota > Viridiplantae > Streptophyta > Magnoliopsida > Asparagales > Amaryllidaceae > Agapanthus > Agapanthus africanus. Next base: position 54,302,823 of record CM057347.1, read on the forward strand.
TTTTTCTATTTTTCTGGAATGTGATACAATAATTGGAATCCACAGGTAGTTATGAGATAACTGATTTGAATATTATAAACATAGTAGTTTAGTCTCAGTTGATCGGTTGCTACGGAATTTTGATGTGATCAAAAGTCCTTCGCAATCACGTAGTGTACGCGGATACTCGCCGGGTAAACTTAATAGACAGCTACTCCCCATAGCCCCGACCAAGTGACTGTAGGAGAACCCCGTCGCCGAAAGCATCCGTTCGGGTGCTCGCGGTAGCGGTGTTCCGCCTTAGTGCACTTCGTCGACGGCATCCAGGGGTGCAGCCGTCTACTAAAGTTTGCGACGAGCATTCGATCAGGACGTCGGGAATCTTGTTGAATTGCCCGACTTGATATTGAAAAGAGTTTTCGATAATGAGATTAAAATGCGGGGTTTATAAGGAATTCATTAGGTTAGGCATGCGATGTCTAAGGAAGTTGCGGATTCCAACTGTTGTAGTTTTACACTTTCTTTTCTGTGACCGTAAGCGTAGTATGTGGAGTATCGCCGGCTTCGTTGCTATATATCAACAACAATCAGGATACGCATACTTGCTTACGTTGATGATATGAGATATTATGTGTTGCTGTGATATGTTGTATTGGATCGTCGCGTTTGAATAGCCGGGGGTTTTATGTGAGATGAGAGTTTTTCTTTTTCATTCATGTAAAATTCATTTGTATGTAATATTCTTTTATTGGGGCACTTCCAGGTAGCGGAAGCTGTCACCGTTGTATATTATTTACTTTTCCGCATTAGGTAGACCCAAGGCGGGGAGCACAAGTAACCGGGTTCTAGGGTCCAGTGGGAGACCATCTCGAGGAGTCGAGACCGGGTCTCCTAACCCTAGAATTGGCAGTGTTACTTGCCGCTCTCGTAGGGGTCTAGGGATGTGGGTTTGGCTATTCATCGCGACCGTGGAATCCGTGTTTTATACAGGCTCGTATTGAAAACACGGACGTCCTAGTATATCCAATATTTCATATATGTTCTTCTGCTGCAATGTTCTGTGATGAGATCATATTTCTGCCTGAGACGAATGCTTATACTATATATATATGCTGATATATAAATATTACTGCTTTCGTTTCTTCTGTGATGCTTAGGAAGCATAAGCTGATGGAATTTTATTAATGAGATTAATAAAAAGAAAAGAAACCTAAAGATGTTGTAGAATCAAAACTTTATAAAAAGGGTAGCTACAGTTTTGCTTTGCACAGTGATATATATGATATATCCTGCACCTTATTCGATGAGGAAAGGACCGAGATCCCTTCACCGGGAGTGACTCCTTTAGCAAAACTTGCAGATGCTACAAAACGCGGTTTATCTTTTGATTGCTTTTAGTGTTTTGCTTTGCACAGCGGTATATATGATATATCCTGCACCTTATTCGATGAGGAAAGGGCCGACGATCCCTTCCCCGGGAGTGACCCCTTTAGTGAAACTAAGAAAAGCCTCGAAAACACTCCTTTTCAAAACTTCACTCGATTCTACGACGATATCAAGTTCATTACGCTCAGGGTTTTCTGAAAAACCTACGTAGCCCTCCGTCATTTCAGATAGAGACTAGTTAGTATTCGTGCTGCGTTTGTTGACCTTAGCCAAGGCGTGGTGTACGGTAGCTAATTAGTATCTATCTGCTAAAACATGAGATGTGATTGAGTTAGGGTAGTCGTGCGACTTTGTTGACCTTAGCCAAGGGTCGTACGGGTGGGTTTAATTCAATCAGGAAATGACGGGTTGAACTTGGCTAGCACTTATGATTTGTTGACCTTAGCCAAGGTCATAAGATGCTAGGGGCAAAATATTATTGGGAATTTCAAGTGTTGAAATTTGCAATGAGATTGCATACCTTCTATAAGATAGTTGGATCCCGATACCCGCTGCGAGTAAGAGTTACTCCTGGGAGAGTTTTACACATTACAATTAGCCGATCAAGTAGGTGTCTAGAAAGGTGTCAACGGGGTTACGCCTCTGGGAAAACGAGGTTTACATTAATTAGGTTCGTGCGAAAGCACGGGGGACCTCCCTCAAAGTACCGACACTGGCCTGGCTGAAAGATTGGCGAACTTGTAGCGTGTGATTAATCCTGGCTAGTCTTTCCTTTTAGGGTTTGAAGGAAGATTTGATTAAAACAGTGGGAGACATCCTGATTAGATATATTAGATAACCAATCTAATCTTGCAAGAGCATACGCTGAGTGTTTTCTTCTCTCTCTCTCCAGGTAGCGACCATATCACGCCTTAATCAAGATAATAAAACGGATATATTGACCGAACCCGCTTGTTATACTGAGTTGGGGAACGCTGGTCCCGCTCCAGCTTATAATTGTTATAAGACAGAGCAGGAAATTGGGGATCACCAGAATTCCCGTGCCGCCCAAATGAAGAAAGTGCATGCTGATGCATCATCTTCGGGTGTGTTCATTATAGAGAACTGTTTCTCAGTATCCTTTACGTCCTGGGTATGTGATACCGGATCAGGATCCCGTATATGTAATCTGTTACATGGGCTACAGATAGGTAGAGAACTGAGAACGGGTGATAAGTTTCATGAGATAGAAAACGGTGCAAGTGTTGCAGCCAAGTCTGTTGGTCACTATCACCCTGTATTACCAGAATACATTGATTCTGAACAAATGTTATTAGATACCGAACCTGATATACAAAATCATATCAGTCTCTTTATTAGTAAAGAAAGGATATAATTTTGTATTGTTGGATAATGTTTTGAACATTTCCTATATCAAGAGTTGATCGGTTCAGGCACGTTATCTAAAAGCATTGACGTTCTAAATCAAACTACAGTTCTTAGTATACAGAACACACACAAGAGGAAGAGTTCAGAAATGAACGAATCCTTCTTGAGGTATTGTAGACTAGGTCATATCAATGAGACCCGACTAGCTGAAGTTACATATAGATGCATATTTAAATTAGTTTGAATTTACATCTTGTGAAACTTGCTGGTCATGTCACAAAGATAAGATGACCATAGCTCGGTTTATTGGAAACAGAGAAAGAGTTAGTGAACTCTTGGGATTGATACATGTTGATGTATGTAAGGTCCCCTGTCTACACATGCCAAGATCGGTTCTTTCTACTTCATTACATTCTCTGATAATCTCTCAAGATTCAGACATATGTTTCTGTTGAAACACAGGTCCGAAGCTTTTGAGATATTCACAGAATATAAGTTAGAAGTAAAGAACCAAAATACGGGTATAAGTATTATGTCCTATGATGTGATCAAGGAGGAGAATACTTAAGCACGGAATTCCTGGACTATTCTAAAGGAGAATGAGATTCTCTCTCAGCATTACTCCTCCGTATACACCACAGCACGTTGGTGTATCGGGGCGGAGCAATAACACCCTATGAGATATGGTGTGCTCTATGATAAGTACTACTGAATTTCCAATTTCCTTTTGGGAGTTATGCACTTGAGAAGCTGCATACCAATTGAATGAGGATTCAATAGTTTCCAACGAACTTCAGCCTCTCCGCCGATCTCGTAGGGTTCCTCACCCACCTGAGAGATACTTCGGTTTCTCTATGACAGTGGGAGAAAGGATTGCATCATGAGATGATGACCCAACTAGTTTCGAGCTAGCCATCAGGAGTGGGACTCTGTAAGAATGGCTGGATGCTTATCGATCTGAGATGGAATCCTTATACACCGACAAAGTATGGACTTTGGTTGCTTTATCTGAAGGGTTAAATCCCTATCAGGAGCGAGTATATCTTGAGAAGATTACTTGGTGTACATGGAAAAGTTGAGACTTTCAAAGCTATGCTTAAGTCCATCCAGATCCTACTTGCCACGGCTACATACCATGACTACGATATCTGGTGGTTGGGTGTCATGACTGCTTTTCTAAATGATGTTTTAGAAGAGAGCGTCTATAAGTACATAGCCAGAGGGCTTCGTAGACAGTGGGAGCAGCGGAAACGTGTGCAAGATGTTTTATATGATAAAACAGGCATCACGGAGTTGGAACATCTGTTTTGATGTGGTAGTCAAAGAGTTTGACTTCATCAAAATGGTAGATGAACCTTGTATATACAAAAAGGTAGTATGGAGTATGGTGGTGATCCTCGTAGAGTACGTGGATGACATACTCTTGATAGGGAAGAAGTTTCCTATGCTATGCTCGGTCAATCTCCGCTTATCACAAGGATTCTCCATATAGGATCAAAGTGATACCTCCTAAATCCTGGGTTTTTGGATCTATGAGATAAATCTAATTGGATGTTAGGATTCTCACTAGTTGTAGTGAGATGGTATCAATCGATCCTGGGGAGAATCACTGGAAATGTTCCGGGGTGATAAGGACGACTGAATGTCAGTCGCAGGCATTGTCTATACCCTCAGTGGAAGGACGGTATGTTGGAAGAGTTCCAAGCTAGATACCGTGACATACTAGACGATTAGAGGCAAGATACATCGTTACCAAGGATGCTACCAAAGAGGCAGTCATGATATATATAAGTTCATAAGATGAACTTCGTTCCTACCATTGTGTGACAATGGAGTTGTGGCTTTAGCCAAGGAACTACCATCCCATTAGAAATCCAGATATAATTCTTAGGCAGTATCACCTGATCATGGAGATGGTTGATCTCCAGGGAGATCGAGGTAAGGAGGGTAGATACAGAGGACAACAGCGCGGATTCACTCACGAAGGCCTTTTTCCCAGTAGAGACTTTTATGGGATGGTTGAGTATGAGATACTTCAACCGCAGCTATTTGTTGGGTATGCGATACCATAACAGACGGCCCTAGTGCAAGTGGGAGATTGTTAGTTATATGTATGCCCTAGAGGCCATTACTGTACATAAGATGTATATAGTAGTGGATGCTAGGACATATATAGGGAGGACTTTCTTGCTTGACATGATAGTATGCTATCCGGTTGTACTTTATCTTAACATGTACTCTGATTGTCTTTATGTTACATGTTGATAAAGCCCTTAGGATATGTACTCGACTACTGGGACTATGATGAGATCATACTAGTGGGGCCACGGTAGTCGGTGAGTACATCCTATAATTGTTCCTAGTCGAGGGTGTATCGAGACAGGGTATCGATACACCAGAATAGACTAGCGTATACGCATCTTGACCCATATGATGGGCGATGGATGATCCCATATCCATCGGTGTTTGACATCAAGGATGGTGTACGGGTGCTCAGTGGAGACTGGGTACACTGGACGGACTCGCCGAGAACTCCCAGATGGTATTATACCATACGTCAGATGGCAGTTCTCCGGTGACACTGGTACAGAGTAGTCTGTTGACCCGAGATCGTCATAGAGTCTTGTGTGGTTCCCATGGTTCTTTGATTTCCATCATACCACGTCCAAGAGGGCGTGCAAAAAGGTGGCTTTTGGGTACAGTCCCGAATCACATGGAGGCAATGAGCGATAGGAGGGGATTCGTCTCTCCCGGTATAGGGAGTTGATGTTGTGCTGTGTTCGATTGGCTATAACCGGAAATCCCTGGCCAGGGTTGCTGAGATTTACTGGTAAGTGTTATCAGTAGTTTCTCGAACTGTTATAGACCTCAAATCGACACGACTTATCAAGCTACTGGGGTCTGACGTTTACCACCCGTAGGCGAGATATGCAACATATCAGACGACGAGACCGGACTGTACGGGAGTGTTACTGTTTAGATTCGCAGGAGAATGTACAGTCTTGCTTGTTGATCTTCTGAGCACTCAATACCTGGGTAGCTGTTACGTTTAGCTGACCGCTTGCAGCTTGTGGGTGATTGATATGATCATCACCTACTGCCGGCGTATTGACGATTCTTTAGAGTCCTACACAGAGGTTTCTTTACTCAGGCAAAACGGAGTAGGAGCACATATGTGATATGTGCGGGACCGAGGATAATGCGATATGTGATATCATATTATATTCTCGCGATATTTGATATCAGCCGGGTCATCGGATCAAGTGTTGATTCGATGAATCGGTACGGATTAATATTAGCCGGTTATATGCGATATAGCCGGATTGTCGGATCAAGTGTTGATTCGATAATTTAATGTATAATAATATATATGATATATTAAATTGCATTAACTAATATTTGCTCACTAAAAGATTCTTTTTCTCACTCGGGTAATACATTGATATATATGCGATATATGTTAAATGTATTATTTTGTTACAATAAATATTATATATATGATATATAATATTGTAACATGATATGATAACTAATGCAACATGTTTAGTGGAGTTTAAACATGATTAGGGTTAAACTTTCTAGATGTTTCTAGAAGCTTTTCTTTTTGTCATGATAAAGATATTTTCAAGTGAGTCATGCTTTAACCCAACCCAAACCCTAACCCTAGTTAATTCTCTACAAAGGTTCACTTGACCATGGTTGCATAATTCTATCATATTATTCTTTTCCTATTCATCACAAAAGGATTCTAATATTGTTCATCTTCTTCCTCCTTCATTCTTTCATGAAAAGCTTGCTTGATTTTCAAAAGGTGATGAATAAATATGAGAAAAAGATAAATAAAGAGAGCAAAAATCCTACTTCATCATCCTCATCTTCCCTTGCCATTTAGATGAGGGTGTTCACATCATTTCATGAGTGTTAGCTTGTGTTAAAGAAACTTCAAGGTAGATCATCTTAGTATCGAAGATCGGAAGCAAAGGTTGCGTTTTTCTCTTCGTGGAACCTCTCGAGAGTCCGGATCCCGATGATCGCAGCGAAGGGACCACAACACGGAGCATATGAAGTGAAGGACCGGATCTACAAAGGTTGTAATCCCTCTCACTTAGTGTTAAAATGTTTGCATGCTTGTTTTCGCCTAATCTCTAGTTTAAAGTTCCGTATTCGGGTTGTTCGGCACGGCTAAATTTTTAATCGGGCATGGTTGATGCCTCGTAGACCCTTGTGCGCGTGCCTAGCAACCCTACAGGCCGTCCCCACTCAACGGACGTCGGTCTTTAAGAGGCTGATACCAGCGACTTCTGACCAACACAGGGGGCATGGGGAAGTCACCCCTACAGCTGAGACAATCCCAACGGCTCGACACGCTCGACGTCGCCACTGGCGCCGAGTAAGGAAGGCTGGGGGAAGCTCACCGTCTGGACTTACTCCACCAGCTCCAAGGGTGGAAGTTGATGCTGCTGTCCCAACTGGGAACAGCTTTGAACCACTAAGGAGGGTCCGCAAAAACTCTCCAACTGCCATACTGAAAAGATCTCCTCCACCCATGGAGAAAGCCCCAAAGGCGAAGATGAAGCAGCCCCCTCAGCGGCTGTCCTCTAAAATTTACAAAGTCTGGAAACGGGTCCAGGAATCGGTGATTGACCAGGACTACTCTCCCCGATCAAAGAAGATCAAAGATCGGTATGAAAAGAACCGTCCCGTCGTACCGCAAAAGATGTCATCTGTCTGGGTGCCCACTGCAATGGCTCCCTCAACTTCAACCGCTCATAAGAGAAGGAGGCCAGAGAAGGCCCCCGTGTCTGCGACGAACCGCAAGGACACCGAACCTAAATGCCCCAAGTCTGGGGGCATGGTAGTGCATACTGTTTATATGGCTTCCGGAAAAGTGGAAAGCCATGCTTCTACGGGTCATGGACCGCTTGCCCGATCGATAACGAAGGCTCGGGAGAAACAGCAGCAGAAACTTTAGGAGATGCTGACTGCGATGGCCGCACTCACTGGACCGAAAGAAAGTCTAAAGATCTCAGAGAAGCGTCAGGAACAAGAAACTGATGCCGATTTCCTCCGAAGAATGCTCGAGAGGAAAGAAAAAGAGGCCGCGGAATAGGCAGCCAACATAAAACGAATGGCTCTTTTGTTCCAAGACATGGCTGAGATGATGTTACAGCCGGAACCTCCAGCTGAAGACCCCCCGATTATCATTGAAGACGACAGAGGGGAATCATCGAATCCTCCTCCGGCACTTTCTGCAGCTAAAGAGGAGACAATCTCCAAGGCCGCTCTGGATGACTACATCGCTCAGCAAATACAAGCTCACTAGGCGAATGAAGCGGCCGGCCAAATTGTTAAAACTGGACGACCATATCCAGAACGGCATGACCAAATAAGGTACCCGCTGGGATATACGATCCCTAAATTCCATGTATATAAAGGGACGGGCAATCCGCATCAGCACGTCGCTCAATTCAGAGCCTTGTGCGGCAACACTGGAGGTGATGATAAACTTCTGCTCCGCCAGTTTGTTGGTAGCTTGTCGGAGACGGCGTTTGAGTGGTATTCGTAGCTTCCCAACAACTCCGTCAAAACGTTTACAGAGATGGAGCTACTATTTACCCAGCGTTTCGCGAGTGCTAGTGAACGCACCCCAATAACGGTATCGATCAATGCCAGGGTGAAGCCAGGCGAGACATGGGTTCAATACGCAATACGATGGCGGAATCTGTGGTCGAAATGTGAGCAGCGCATCGAAGAAGCGCAGGCAGTGGGCATGTTCATGGGCACTCTTGACCCTCAGGCGACGATCTCCCAGTTCATGATGTTTTTCAAGCCGACCACTTTCCAGTCCTTGATTGAAAAACTAGCCTAAATGGACCAGATAAGTCATAGACCGTCTCCTTCAAAGCCGGAGCTACGGAATGAAAAGGGTAAAGGGAAAGCGACCTTCATCGCCAATGCTCAACAGCAGCCCAGTGGTCCAAAATTAATGGATGGCCTAGACGAGAGAAGACGATACTATAATGAGAAAATAAAGCGCCCTTATTCATTTCCCCGGGACAAAACGAGAAGATTGTTCGAGCTAGCGGTGCTCAACAGGCTCATTAATTTGCCGAATCCAAAACGCCAATTGCAACCCGGTGAGGCTAATATTCCCAATTATTGCCCCTACCACCAAGTGGTAAGCCATCCAATTGAAGATTGCTTCATCTTTAAAGACTGGATCGAAGACCAATACCAATAAGGCAAGTTCGCACTATCCGAGAATTGGAAAGTAAGCCCGCCACAGCCGTACGCTCTTAAAAAGACGGACACACCGGGGGCATCATGCTCTTTTGTAGAAGAAGCTCCATGGGAGGTCGTTCTTTCAGCCAAGACGAAAAGAATGCTGAAGGATCTCCAAACAAGCCCGGCGATCAGGTGGAAAAATCCACTGGAACCCGAGATCATCGTTGGAATGCTGAAACCGCGCCCAACTCCAAAAATTGGTGGTGATAGCCAAAGCTCTCACACCCAGCCGTCAAAGTCTTCGAAGAAGAAGAAGAAGAAATCCAAGAAGCCCGTGAAGCCTGGTGACAAACGCACGGACCTGCAAAAGCAGATTGACGCGTTGGAAGAATATAATCAAAAGGCGCGGACTCCAGTCACATTCCAAGAATTTTTCAGCCACGTCCTTGAGGACGGAGATGATAACAATGAAGGAGACTCATCGGATGAGCCTGAAGATTATGTGGCAAGCTGCCATGTGATCTCCCACTCGTTAATAAACGATGAAGAAGCTTCTTACGCATAGAAACTAGAGGCAGATCCTGAGCCGGAACGTCTAGGACCATTAGAAGAAACGATTAATGCATTCCTGAACGAAGCTCTTCTTAAAAGCAAAACCGATCGAGAGCGCGAAATGGCCGTATTTGAAAAGGCCAAACGTCGGCGACTGGACGAAAGGGTCGAGGCACTCCCGCCAGATCAAACTACATCTGCCGCAAATAAAATCAGATTCAAGAAGAGGAAGAGGTTCACCAAAGCCATATCGATGGGAATGAAGCTGCCACCCTCCGAAGGAAACACTCCTGATGAAGCGGATATACATCCTAGCTACTACTTATATCATCAAAAGATTGCTCACCCCATCGAAGAGTGCAACGCTTTTAAAAGCTGGTGGCAGGGATATGTTGCTCACCGACAATATTTCAAGTGGATGAAACGCAAAACTCGTCGGGAACAAAGAAATACATCCAAGGAGCGTAAAAGAATTACCGGCAACTGTCACATGGTCGGCACTGGGGGATCGCAAGTTCTCACCTTTGGGAGCGATTCTGATGAAGAAATAGCCCTTGGCCCTCTCTCCAAAGAACCCACATCCGAAACGGAAGAAATAAAGACCTGTGAGAACATTCAGCTGCGCAATCATACGCTGCCCGAAAAGAATCTCGGGCCCACGAACAGTGGGTCGAATAGAAAAGATAAGGGGAAAGGAAAATCCCTGAGGACATCGCTTTAGATGATCAAGTGGTCAAAGAGCTGACAGCCAAGGACCCGCCAAAGAAAAACAAGGTGGACTACAACGTTCTGGCACACTTGAGGAAGCTACCTTCACAGCTAAGCATTCTCGATGCTCTCTTGTTATCAAAAGAAGCAAGAGATTCTCTGATCAAGGCACTACAAGATCCCGAACAGTTCCAAGCTTTTCTCGCTGAAGAAAAAATGAAGGACGAACTGGAAGAAGTGCACACAGCCGATATCACCTTCAGCGATGAAGACCTCCTCCTCGGGACATGCGAGCATAACCATCCCTTTTATGTCTCTGGATACTGTCATGATATCAAGATAGGAAAAATCCTGGTTGACAATGGGTCCTCCGTCAATCTCCTCAATGTAAGAGTGTTGAAGAAAATCTGCATGAGCGTTTAGCACCTCGATCGTGATAAAATCACTATCTCCGGGTTTGACTCCCAGTCATCATGGACTCTCGGGTCTATGATATTGACGTTGCGTTTTGGGCTGCTTGTCACGGACATTAAGTTTCACGTCATTGACGCTAAGACCTGCTATAACGCTTTGCTCGACCGGCCTTAGTTACACGAGTACAACATTATCCCTTCTACACAACATCAGTGTATGAAGTACTTCAAAGACGGTCTCGAGTACACTGTGACAGGGGAACTAAACCCATTCTCCATGAACGAAGTCTGCAAATATGAGGATGCCAAGTACTTCCTGCCGGATTTCGAAGACATGGAAAGATGTCACAAACAGAAGAACAAAGCTATCACCACTATTCTGGTCTTCGGGAGTGATACCGAGGAGGAGGAAGAAATAGTTTATTCAGGGCCGTCCCAATGCAACAAGCCGGGACCGTCCACCCCTATGCTGATCTTCGGCAGCGACTCGGAAGATGAGGTCAATGCTGTATTCTCCGCTCGGCCATCAATACAAGCCTTCACTGATGAAGATCAAAGTTTGTAAGTTGTCATGGTTCCGCGAGAGCATTACAAAGAGCTCGATGCACTTAAAACTTATAGTGTGGAAGAACTACAGACATTCTATGTCCCTCCCAGGCGAAGAGATGAAAAGGCGATCCTCTTTTATCAATCCACGAAAACCAAAGTGGAGAAAGAAATTTGGCATGGTGTGAATTTTACACTTGACAGGCTTCAGCCCATCCGTTTGCCCAGATATTACACAGACGGATTAAAAAGACTGTTGAGGTGCCAAGACGTACCCTTCAAACAGACTACTCGACAAGCCCAGTTCTATAACAGGATCTAGAGCGTCCCTGGGACTCAACGAAAGTTGCCCAACGGGAGAATAGAAACGATCGTGCTTGGATATGCTCAATCCAAGAAATGGGAGCGATTCCACGGCTGCTACGTCATATATGACTTCGACGAAGAAGGTGATGCTCTGTGGGAAGATGCTAACCCTGAACCAAAACGAGCTCCCATCGTAAAAATGCCAAGCCCGTCGTTCGAAGAACAAATGGACAAGCTTATAAGGGAAGCGGGTCAAAAAGTTCGAGACGATCATAATCGCGAAATGGCTATCTACAAGAAAGCCAGGACACAGCGCCTCCTTCAGCAGGCCGCGGAGAATGACAATGCTCTTCGTCGCCAACCCGTCATACAAAAGACCTGGCGCCGAGGCAAAAATAAATCAAAGAGCGAAAAAAGCGTTCAACGGCGACAAAGCGGGTCCAAGAAACTACGTGATCAAGAATCGAGCAGCCGGGATCCGTCTCTTATAAAGAAGATGGGTCGAGAATATTCTTTTCCCCAAGACAAGAAAAAGAAGATATTTGATCTCGTCATAAAACATCAGATGATGACACTCCCAAAGTCTAAGCATCCCGAACAAGAAAACGAGGTCTCTCACCCAGGCTATTGCTCCTATCACCGAGCAATAGGGCATCCTATCGAAGACTGCTTCACCTTCAAGAACTGGGTCAAAGACCAATACCAACTCGGCAAGTTCGCTCTACCCAGCAGCTGGAGGGTAACCCCTCCACAGAAGCATGAACCGAAATCCACGAGAGTAGAACCGGATCAACATCGGTCTTGGAAGCGATCCCGTACCTGTCATGCGATAACACTATCAGAAGAAGAACCCGAGAATATGGATGATCTCCCCTGGTGCTTCGAAAACGATGATGACGAGGTGAGCTCAGAGTTTCCGCCGGTGCCAAGAGAGCTAGAAGATGGGATACATACTACTGCAGATAGCCTCAAGAAAATTGACTTGGGAATGGCAAGCGAACCGCGGCCGACATTCGTCAGTAAGCTGTTGTCTGAATAAAGGGTGGCTACGCTTAAAGACATGCTCATGCAGTATAAAGATTGCTTTGCATGGAATTATTCCAAGATGCCCAGATTGGATCCAGAAATAGACGTCCACAAATTGGCGATTTCTCCAGACATCAAGCCAATTAAACAAGCACCGAGAAGAATGCGGCTTGAGCTTGAGATGAGCATCAACGCCGAAGTCAAGAAGCTAATCAACTCCGGCTTCATCCAAGAGGTTCAGTATCCTGACTGGATCGCTAACATCGCCCCGGTGATGAAGAAAAACGGGACAGTGCGCATTTGTGTGAACTTTCGGGATCTCAACAAAGCTTGCCCGAAGGACGACTTTCCAGTACCGGTCATCGAGCTAATGATAGATAATATGTCCACTCATGAAGTCTTCTCCTTCATAGACGGTTCATCAGGATACAATCAAATAAAGATGCATCCCGAAGATCAGAGGCACACCGCTTTCCGGACTCCTTTGGGCATATTTTGCTACAAGGTGATGCCCTTCGGTCTAAAGAACGCTGGTGCCACCTATCAGAGAGCTATGACAAAGATTTTCGATGACCTCATATATGAAATCGTCGAATGCTATATCGACGACCTCGTAGTTAAAAGCAAATCATACGAGGAACATTTAGAGCATCTGAAGATCGTGTTCCAACGTCTTCAGAAATACAACTTGAAGATGAACCCTCTCAAATGCGCGTTCGGAGTTTCCTTAGGCAAGTTTCTATGATTCATTGTACGACATCGAGGCATCGGGATAGACTCGTCGAAGATCAAGGCGATTATGGAAATGCCCTCGCCAAGAACACTCAAGCAACTATGGTTTCTCCAAGGGAAGCTCGCGTATATCCGGCGGTTCATAGCTAATCTTTCAGGCAAGTGCCGCCCCTACAGTCACTTGATGAAGAAGGGAACCCCGTTCGTCTGGGATCGCAAGTGCCAAAGCGCATTAGACGAAATTAAGCGATACCTACAAAATCCTCCGGTGCTAACCGCTCCAGTCAAGGGAAAACCTCTCTGTATACAACTGCCCTCGAAGGCTCTTTAGGCGCACTGTGGGCACAAGAAAACGACCAAGGGAAAGAGAGAGCGCTCTACAACTTGAGTCGAGTTCTACTGGGGGCAGAAAGCAACTACTCCCACATTGAAAAACACTACCTGGCGTTGATCTTCGCGATAACGAAGCTCAGAAACTACGTGTTGGCACATGAGGTCCATCTCATATCGAAGGTGGATCCTCTTAAATATTTAATGTCAAAAGCTATACTAGCAGGACGACTCGCTAAATGGGCCCTGCTCTTGATGGAGTTCTCGATAACTTATCGACCTCTCAAGGCAGTAAAAGGCCAGGCCATCGTCGACTTCCTCGCTAAGCATCCGATACCTGTCGATTCTCCTTTGAACGGCGAATTGCCCGACGAGCACTTGTTTGACACGATCGATGGGGAAAGAAGGGAGAATGATACCCGGTGGGAACTCTATTTCGATGGAGAATCTTCCATGAAGAAGCGCAAACAAAGCACCCCCATAATCAAATCAGGGATAGGCCTCATCTTCGTGACTCTACAAGGAGGGATAATGTGCTTCGCCTTCTCCTTAACCGAACCGAGAACAAACAACGAAGCCAAGTATGAAGCTTTGATAGCAGGTCTTGAGATCGTTGTCAACATGGGAATCGAAAACCTCCTCATATACGGAGACTCTCAACTGATCGCTAGTCAAGTAAATGGCGACTATCAAACGTGCAAACCAGAGTTGGTGAAATACGGCGAGAGAGTGCAGCAACTACTGACTCAAATCCCTGCCTATGCCCTGGAGAGTATACCGCGTGCGGAAAATAGCAAGGCGGATGCGTTAGCTAAGCTCGCTAAAGAAATGGCGGACGAGAACCTCGATAACGTGAGGATCGTTTTGCAAAGCCGTCGAGTTCTCGCACCGGCAGAAATATCTCCGGAACCTTCCGAAGAAAAGGGAACGACCGAGAAAATGGCTCTACAAATAAAAGACCAGGAAAAGGTTATGGATTGGAGAGAAGTCTTTATAGACTACTGCAAATCCCGGCGAACACCTGAAGATGTGTCGTCAAGGCATCAGCATATGAAACAAGCTCTATCTTTTTCCTTCGTCAATGATACTTAGTATAAGAGATCATTTGACTCCCTGTGGTTAAGATGTTTAGGACCTGAAGAGGCAAAGAGAGTCGTCCAAGAAACTCATGACGGACTCTGCGGTTCTCACCAAGCCGGACCGAAGATGAAGCTGAAGATCAAAAGGATGGGATACTATTAGCCTACGATGATACAGGACTGCCTCGAATACGCAAAGCAGTGCCACTTGTGCTAGATTCATGGGGATTTTATCCACCAGCATCCGAATCCACTACATCCAACGGTGGCTAGCTGGCTGTTCGAAATGTGGGGAACTGACATAATCGGGCTTATTGAGCCAGCATCGTCCAGAGGACATCGATTCATTTTGGCGACAACTGATTACTTCTCCAAATGGGTAGAAGCAGTACCGCTGAGGGAAGTGAAGACGGATAATATCCTCCATTTCTTCAAGACACACGTCATTTATCGGTTTGGCACTCCGTGACAAATTATCTCCGATAACGGGCCATCCTATAGAAACCACAAAATCAGCCGCTTCGCACAACAGCATAACATAGACTGGAGATACTCTTTGGTCTATAATCCCCGAGCTAATGGTCTAGCTGAGGCTTTCAACAAGACCTTGACGAAGATCGTGAAAAAGAAGGTGTCTCGAAATAAGAAGGAATGGTATGAGAGGCTGCATGAAGCTCTCTAGGCGTATCGAACTACGTTTAAAACAGCCACAAATACAACGCCATATGCATTGGTATTCGGCACAGAAGCGATACTCTCCCTCGAGATAGAGTTACCCTTTCTAAGAGTGGCCGTTCACTACGAGCCAACAGACGAAGAAAATGCTCATCTTCGGCTTGAGGAACTTGATGCCCTCGACGAAACCCGGCTCATGGAGCAACAAAATTTGGAGGCTTATAAAGCAAAGATGACGCGCTCATATGAAAGATTGACTAGGCCGAGAGCGTTCTGCCAAGGCGAACTCATGCTAGTGGTCAAGAGACCCATGATCCCCAATAGTACCAAGCGAAGGAAATTCGAGCCGAATTATGAAGGCCCGTATATCATAGACAAGGTCTACCAAGGTGGAGCCTATCTACTCATGGACATGCATGGTGAAAGACCTTTCAGGCCAATAAACGGTCGCTTCCTGAAAAAATACTACGCCTGATGAGTCACGGCCTAGGTCAACGATAGATGACGACGCCTATATCCGCTCGCTATCTTCCTAAGCCCAAAACTCTATAAGTAGTAGCCGGCTTACGGACCGAAACGTCTTTAAACTAACGATGGACCGAAACGTCCTTAAACTAACGACGGAACGAAACATCCTTAAACTAACAATGGACCACTACGTCCTAAAACTGGCTGTTGACCAAGACGTCGATAAAACTATTACGGACCGCAGCATCCCAAGGCTGACATAAAAAAAAGAAAAAAAAGAAAACGGTATATCCATAAGCAAAATGGGCACGGATGAAAACCCGAAAGGGCTCCATGAGTAAAAACAGCAGGGCTACCGGCGAGTTTTGCGAAAACTCGAAAGGGCGCAATCTCGTTAAAGAAGCACTCGCAAGGTCCTCTTGACTTTGTGAGGAGAAAACACCTGCGTGAGATCCTTACAACTCACAAAAGAGCAACACACTTAGGGATCCCCACGATTCCTAAGGAGAAATTACACTTGCGAGATCCTCACGACTCGTAAAGAGAACCCTCTTATGAGACCCTCACGGCTCATAAGATTCAAAAGTCTTAAGCTACAGGGATCTGAACCTGTTCTTAAGCCATAACAACCTCCAATTCTGCCCTACAAACGGTTTAGTATTGACCCTTGTATACAATCCACGGGCGCCAATAAACATTTCCCTAACAAAGTCCCACCCGCGACTAGGGATATGTTTACACGGTGAACAGCCCTTGTAAGTCCTCTCGTCTTATAAGGAGAAAGCGCTCTTGTAAGATCCTTACGACTTACAAGAAGCCATACACTTAGAAATCCTCACGATTCCTAAGGAGAAAATGCACCTACGAGATCCTCACGACTCGTAGGGATAAATACCTTTATGAGACCCTTACGGCTCATGAAGTCAAAAGCCTTAGCCGACAGGATCTTAACCCTGTTTGCTAAGCCACCTATGTTCGACATCGACAGAGGCAAATGATGATTTTCTCCTGGCAATATCCCAGTTGTAGCGGTACTGATGCCGAAATGGGTGTCTAAATTCCAAGCTTGCAGCAAAAAGCCAGCGAGCCACACATGCATACGAAATAGCTGAAATGATGGGGCAACTTGCAATAAAATCAGCAAGTAAAAATGTATGCATACAAAACAGCCGAAATGATTGGGCAACTCGCAATAAAAATCAGCGAGTAAATAAAAACAAATAGCCGAAATGATTGGGCACCGTGAGAAATAGCCGAAATGATTGGGCAATCGCGACTTTCGTGATATAAAAGCTGTAATGAAATAGCATCGCGGAAAGAAATAAAAAATTCTGAAAGAATGAAACTTTCTCCCTACAGGTGAGATCACAGCGATCCCTGTATACAATCTAGGGGCGCAAATTAAGATGGAACCATACCTTCCTACCAGGCTCCATCAGAAAAAGAAGCCAAATCTCGACGATTCACAGACAGCATGGAGATCATCTCAACATTTGTCCCATTTCAACAGACGCAACATCAACAAATCGGAGCTACGACGAAGTTCCCAGTTCCATGACTCGACGATGCACAGAAAACCGAGAGTCAATCTCCGACTCCGTGAAATGCGGATAAAGTCAACCAATCCTGGTTTCGTGGAACACGACCTATGTCAATCCTGACCCCGTGGGAAACATCCAGAGCGGATCCTGGTCCTTGCGGAACAAGGCATATGTCAATCCTGACCCCGTGGGAAGCACCCAGAGCAAATCCTAGTCTATTGGAACACGGCCTATGTCAATCCTGACCCCGTGGAAAATGTCCATAGCGGATCCTGGTCCTTGCAGAACACGGCCTATGTCAATCCTGACCCCGTGGGAAGCACCCAGAGCAAATCCTGGTCTAGTGGAACACGGTCTATGTCGATCCTGACCCCGTGGGAAACGTCCAGAGTAGATCCTGGTCCTTGCGAAACACGGCCTATGTCAACCCTGACCCCATGGGAAGCACCCAGAGCAAATCCTGGTCATGTAGAACACGACCTATGTCAATCTTGACCCCGTGGGAAACGTCCAGAGCGGATCCGGGTCCTTATGGAACATGGCCTATGTCAATCCTGACCCCGTGGGAAGCACCCAGAGCAAATCCTGGTTTCATGGGACACGGCCTATGTCAATCCTGATCCCGTGGGAAACATCCAGAGCGGATCCTGGTCTTGCGGAACACGGCCTATGTCAATCCTGACCCCGTGGGAAGCACCCAAAGCAAATCCTGGTCTAGTGGAACATGGCCTATGTCAATCCTGACCCCATAGGAAACGTCCAGAGCGGATCCTAGTCCTTGCGGAACACGGCTATGTCAATCCTGACCTTATGGGAAGCACCCAGAGTAAATCCTGGTTTCATGGAACACGGCCTATGTCAATCCTGACCGCGTGGGAAACGTCCAGAGCGGATCCTGGTCCTTGCGGAACATGGCCTATGTCAATCCTTACCCCGTGGGAAGCATCCAGAGCAAATCCTGGTTTTGTGGAACACGGCCTATGTCAATCCTGACCCCGTGGGAAGCGTCCAGAGCGGAACCTGGTCCTTGCGGAACATGGCCTATGTCAATCCTGACCCCGTGGGAAGCATCCAGAGCAAATCCTGGTCATGTGGAACACGGCCTATGTCAATCCTGACTCCGTAGGAAACGTCCAGAGCTGATCCAGGTCCTTGCAGAACACAGCCTATGTCAATCCTGACCCCGTGGGAAGCATCCAGAGCAAATCCTGGTCACGCGGAATATGGCCTATGTCAATCCTGAACCCGTGGGAAACGTCTAGAGCGGATCCTGGTCCTTGTGGAACATGGCCTATGTCAATCATGACCCCGTGGGAATCACCCAGAGCAAATCTTGGTCTAGTGAAACACGGCCTATGTCAATCCTGATCCCGTGGGAAACGTCCACAGCGGATCCTGGTCCTTGCGGAACATGGCTATGTCAATCCTGACCCCGTGGGAAGCACCCAAAGCAAATCCTGGTTTTGTGGAACATGGCCTATGTCAATCCTGACCCCGTGGGAAACGTCTAGAGCGGATCCTGGTCCTTGCGGAACACGGCCTATGTCAATCCTGACCCCGTGGGAAGCATCCAGAGCAAATTCTTGTTTCGTGGAACACGGCCTATGTCAATCCTAACCCCGTGGGAAGCGTCCAGAGCGGAACCTGGTCCTTGCAAAACACAGCTATGTCAATTCTGACCCGTGGGAAGTATCCAGAGTAAATCCTGGTCATGTAGAACACGGCCTATGTCAATCCTGACCCGTGGGAAGCGTCCAAAGCGGAACCTGGTCCTTGTGGAACACAACCTATGTCAATTCTGACCCCGTGGGAAGCATCCAGAGCAAATCTTGGTCACGTAGAACACGACCTATGTCAATCCTGACCCTGTGGGAAGCATCCAGAGCGGATCCTGGTCCTTACGGAACACGGCCTATGTCAATCCTGACCCCGTGGGAAGCATCCAAAGCAAATACCGGTCCCGTGGAACACGTCTAGAGTCAATCTCAACCCCACGGGAAACGCCCAGAGCAACTTCTGACTCTGTGAAATGCGGATAATGTCAACCCTATCAATCACTTACAGGTCCTCTCGACCCGCAAGGAAGAAAATTCTTTTGTGAGATCCTTACGACTCCCAAGTGAAAAACACAGTTAAGAATCCTCACGGTTCCTAAGGAGAAAATACACCTACGAGATCCTCTCGACTCGTAGGGAGAAAAGCCTTTGTGAGACCCTCACGGCTCATAAAGTTGAAAAGCCTTAGGCGGCAGATCTTAACCTGCTTCCTAAGCCATCGCTACCTCTCAAAGAGTTCAAGACGGAATGTTCTCTATCATCTACAAACTACGCTTGCTAAAGGTGATATGCCAGCAACATAGAAAAGACAAGAAAGCAAGAGATAATACAAGATAGTGCGACAGAGGTATCTTTTATTGAGTACAATTTACATCATATGAAATGATAAAAAAAATGGATACATTTCATTCAAAAATTACAAATGGTGCAAAAACAACTATTGGGAGGGGAGCATTTTCAACAGACCAATCAGTTGCTCGCGCACTCCCCTCAGCCCCTTTTCACGATCAGCTGTCGCGGCCAACTCTGCTTCAACCTGAGCTCTTTGATGCAAGTAAGATGAAAGTTGCTCATCAACG
Organism: Agapanthus africanus; assembly: GCA_030015575.1. Taxonomy (NCBI): domain Eukaryota; kingdom Viridiplantae; phylum Streptophyta; class Magnoliopsida; order Asparagales; family Amaryllidaceae; genus Agapanthus; species Agapanthus africanus. The sequence continues at coordinate 54,322,792 of CM057347.1, forward strand.
GCCCGTTGAGCTGCCACACGACTCTGCACACCCCGCTCAATAAGGTCGAGCTTCTGCCTCAGCGTTAGCCCGTCAGAAATAAATCGTAGAAGGCTTTCGAAGATAGCTTTCAGCTGTTCGGAATTTGCGTCAACCTGAGCATGCAGCTGGGCAGATTAGCTTAAAGTCTCCTCGCGCTCCTTACGCCTCAATGCCACTTCTTGTTCAAGATGGCGGAAGTAGGGAGTGCTCTCCCGGACCCATGCAGCTCATTGAGAGTTCACAGCCAGGACCTCGGGAGCAGGACGTCCGACCTCGAGCTCATGCAAACAAGCCTCTATTTTTCTACAGTGATTAACCCAAGACTCAACGATGCCTTCGCTATGAAAGTTCATGAGTATCGCCAGCACGGGATTAACCTCAGCAGCAAAATCTACAGCAAGGGCGGGAGTCTCCGCGTTAAGCTCCTCGAGGTGATCACTTAACATACGCATACTATTCACAGCGCCTTTTGAAGATAGACGTCTGAAAAAGGGGCCCGCTGGCATTATTATTCTCGACTCGAATGAAGCTGAAGTCAGTGTTACAGCTGCAAAGAAAATCACAGTCAAATAACGGTTCAGGAAATAAAGGAGGTTCATGAACAACAGAGTTTTCTATACCGGCTGCAGCAGGTGGCAAGACCGGTGGTGTAACTGTTCTTTCGTCTCCTCCTTCGATCTGTAGGGCTACAATCAAAACGAAGAAGAATTAGAAACGATTTTACTGCCCGTAAAAGAAAAGAAAAGACATTAGCTAAAGGCGGTACTCACCAGTGCCACTAGAAGAGGCAATCTCTGACTGGAAGGAGAAATGTGGGTGCAGCACCTGATACAGGTGATCAATAAGGACTCCTGCAAGGATGCAATAATGCAGTATCAGTACATAAAGTGTATTGCCTACAATGAAACCAATAGGTCATAGATCCATACTTTCCAACATTTGGGAGGACACGAGAGAAGGCAAAGGAGCAGCAACCGTCATAGCGGCAACTGGTGGCGCTTCCTCGAGTGGCACAACCTCAGCGCTCACCACACCTGCATTCGAAATAAAAGAAGTACTGTCAGAGAAGGTTGAAAAGGGATTGCAGAATGAAATAGAAAGCAATGACCTAAAATCTACCTAGTAATTCGCCGGTTGAAACCGCGATAAGGGCGTCACTAGATGCAGCGACTGCTTCACCCTCCTCCACCGGAACGGTTTCGCCGCCCGTAGCCTCATCCCCCGACTCCACGAGAGCCGTCATAACGCTGGCGATGCCAGGAGAGGGCAAAGAACCACAGGTGGAAAGAATGGCGATTGGAGCAGTGCTAGACTCTTGAGAAAGAGTGGCTACCTCAGGCTCGGCTATTGTAGCCATCTCACCTACCGCTACCTCAGGCTCGACGATTGCAGCCATCTCACCTACCTCTACCTCATCAAGACTCGGCCCTGTAGGATAGGATCTATGAGAATCTAAAGAGTAAAACTTTGACAAAAGAGCTCAATGTCACGTTACCTTGGGTCGGTCTTTCAACTGCTTCCCGAGCCGCACGCGCTGTCTGTTTGTGAGCGGTAGACAGGGCGACCGAAGCATCCTCTGAAGGAGTAGGGGCAGGGGTAGCAGCGCTCGATCCTGCACCCATGGCCAAGGCGGCGTTACGCTCCCTTACTGCGTGCATTCTACGCTTCCTTTCCGCCCGGGCCGTGAGAGCGGATCTTCTCAAGACCTCCGTCAACGGGACGTCATCGTCCGCGCCAAGGGTTACCTCTGGAGCTGTTATGGCATCCGTCATCGGTCGCTTAAGTAAAGCCTCTTTTGGTATGGCTGAGGAGGCCGGGACTTCGATAGCCGTCCCTGGAAGCATCTCCACATCATCTTGTGGGATTGGCATTGTAGTCCCTGCGATAAGATAAAAGGAGTCAAATTGTTTATAAGAAAGGCGAATGAAAGCGCAATGAGCCGAAATATACCAACGCCCAGCGAAGCGCGGATCCTCTCCTCCTACTCAAAGCTCTTAAGGGAAGCCGCGAGAGCCTCTTCAGTGGAAACGCCTGTTAAAGAAGGAAAAGTGTTAGTCAAAACGTGATAATAAAAATATAATGCAATGACAAAAAGTACGGTTGATGTTTACTTGATTGCGCGAGGATGGACAATCCCGCTTTGTGGCTTGCTGATCGCACAGAAGCTGCAATAGCAGCCTCCAGGTCAGTATCGTCAGGTGCTATGAATAGACCTTCGTTGGTCCCATATTCGCCCAAGCTCTTACTATAAGGAGCATGAGGCTCCTGGCTGAATGCAACATCGGCAGAGAGAATTGACTTCTTCTTCCTCTTCTACGAACGAGCACCGGTCGCCGCTAGCACAAGCTTATGCTTGGTAGGCACCTTAGGATGACGAGTCCCGATATTTGAACCCATGCCAGACTCGGGAGACGCTACGGTCACCGCTTCCATTGGAGCATGGGGTATCGGCAGCTCAGGCCTATCATGCGGGACTTCGACCACAGCAACTTCTCTTAAGGGAGGACGAACAATAGTCCGTCTCTTCAGAGGAACACTTGGATTACCGACCGGAGCGGTACCCTTGCGATCAAGCAGCAATCGCTTCTCCTCCCTGATGACGGCGCCCATTGAATGTTGATACCAAGCTACATACACATTGAGGGCCTTCGGAACACAGCTCGGTTCACTAATAAAGAAATTGGACCACGTGTTCAGACGCATGAAATGATGCAGTGCGCTTCGCATCCCCTCTTCGGTAGTAGCGGGTTCGGCCAAGAAGGCCTCAAGCGGAATGCCCTGATTGTAGCCCAGCTGCTGGGCGAAACGATGTAGATTATATCTCATGAATAGTGCTGCATCATTTTGCCTAAATACGAGAAAGCCCAGCATGATGGAGTACAGATGAAGAATTTCCCGAGCTTTCAACACAGAGGCCCCGTCTTTGAAAATGTCTTGCAATGGCAGCACCGCTTTCGAAGTTTCCTGGCCGACAATCAAGACTTTGTCAGTGAAAGACATACTATCTCCAACCGTGCATGGACGAAAGAGCAAACCCTAGCTTCCCGCGGTAACGGACTTACGATGGAGGTGTCGACCAGCCTCATTATTCGAGGGAACTTGCATCTGTCATCAAAGGAGGGTCTTTTATGGATACCGAAGACCCCAAGCATGTGCAACTCTAGCCATGAGGTGAAGTAATGCATTGAGAAGTTGGCGGGCTGCACCCCTGGTTCAGTGGTATCCGCTGCCAAGCTGAGACCGTGATATAGGTGGGCTAACCCGGCGATCCCGATAGCTACTTGTATTCTGGCAACCATTCGATGCACGGGGTAGAAGACAGAAGGCCTCATGTAGCGAGGGTGCGTAGGAAGCGCGAACCAGCTCAACCATAAACCGAGAAACCCGAGAAAGAATGCTTCCTCATCAATGCCCGGAGCGGCAATTTCTGACAAGGGGACAATCGCGACATTGGGAAGAAAGAAATCCTTTTGATCGGCTTCCAATATTGGCCAACGATCCAAGCCAAAGCCGAAAGGATCATCAAGTTTAGCGAACTTTTCACCTTGTCGCAAAAAAATTTTTAGGCGATGAAGTCCGCAAAGCTGACCCCCCGGCCTCCGGATTCAAGAAAGAGGCTTTCATACATGTTCAACACCTTTATCAGACTTAGGAACTGGTGCGGAATGGCGTTCTCTGGGGTAAGACCCATTACCACCGATTTAGTAACAAAAACGTACTCATCCGGAGGAAGCAGCTCCTCGTAGTGCTCTCCCCTAACTAGTAAACCAAAAACCTCGGCAAATTCTTCCAAGGAAATAGAGACCTCTCGATCCAATAGGAGGATGGTGTGGGTCGAAATGTTCCACTGCTCTAAAAATGCCTTGATCCACCATGTTGGAGGTGCAGAATACTGGAACAAGGAAGCGTAGATCGCAGGGTATAAGCCAAGCTTCAGCCGCTGCGATTTCTTTGCCGATAAGATATATCGGACCCACTGTAAGTATCCGGCCGGATGACGGGGAGTTAGTCCGATGTCGTAACTCGCCCTCACATATGCGCCGCCCTAGGGTGTCCAAAGCCACCGGCGGCTGCACGGGTACTGCGGCAATAGAAGGACGAAGGAGACCTTCTGAAGTCCAATTTACCTCCTCTACAGTATAATTGATCGGGGGTGCATCTGCATAAGGGATCACAGAAATAGGCTCCGAGGGTGTCGCACAAGAAAAGCTCCGGCGGCCTCTGATAATTTGATCATACCATCTACCCCATAGGTGAAGATTCTTGTGCTCCAGGTAATGGTCTCTGATCAGCGCAATAACCTCCCGGTCTACGGGCGCTTCAGGAAATCCGCCTTCTGAGCGAACGAACAGAAAGGAAGTGTCGAAAGACATGTCACCTGCGCGGAAAAGAAAAAAAGTCAACCCTCAGTGCTATAATTTAAACTCTGACACTTGGTACTTTAAAATTCATACCGCACTGCAATGCAGTAAAAAGGGGACCAAAGGGGGACCCACAAAATCTAGATGACAGTTCATCATTAATAAAACAGCATCATCATTTGATGAGATGTTCGCACGCTTTTGGCGTGTCGGATGAAAGAATTAAAGTTTACCGCGATCAGGACGGTGTCGCTATGCAGCTAGCCGGTGAGCACGGGTCGGTCCACAGGGAGATGGTGTTATCTTACCTTCTTGCTTTAGACGAGTCAATAAAGAATCTTGTATGTTTGTTCTAACCTATGTGTATATCTGCAAGTATAAAGTTGTTAAGAAAATACGAGATTGTAAGCTAAGAAATCCGTACTCAAAAACCTTTGAGCCGAGTCTTGACCAATTGGAGCTAAGCAATTGGCAACAACGGGGATTAGGGGATTTAAGCGCGGTATTCGTGAAATCCGGCTTATTTACCCTTGTCCTTCCGTTCTTGTCTCTTGCTTTCGCCTCCGGCCAAACCGAACGCAACCGGTCGTGGTTAGGAATCACCGTTACCTTGTCAGGGTACGGTGCCTAACGGAGCGCTTGCGTATGGTTCGGGCGGAGTTCAAATGGAAAATAACGGGAAAAGGAATTGGCAAAGAAATGTTAACTTATAAAACCGTATTAATTCTTAACAACGACGATAATTACAACATTCACAATATGAACAAAAAGAGAACAAAAAGAAAAGAACAAAGAAAAGAAAAGATACAAGTATTAAAGTGCATTTATAAAATTGCAAGTAAGTAAAAAGACAAGTAATAAAAAGCGAGTAATAAAAAGCGGGTAATAAAAATACGGAACTAGGACCCAAGCCAAGCATGTGATCAATAGCCAACCCTTAAACTTGCAAACTCAATGAAGAGATTGCAAGATCAAGAGAAGGGTAGAAACCGCATGTGAAATGAAGTGCTAGTCCGTGGGAACGAAACGATACAACCCCTTGAGACCAATGACCAAAACTTAACCTTGCAAGCTCACTTAAGAGGTTGCAAGATCAAGTTAAGGTAGAGAGCTCAAGGGGGAAGCTAAACAAAAGGGATAACACAAAAGCCTTCATCTTTATTCACCTCCACAAAAAGCTTCTCACTTACAATTTCATGGAAGAGGAATGAAGAGGAAGAAGAAGAACTATACAAAATCCTAACAAAAGAGGCTACAAAATGAATCAAAAGAATGACCCTTGGCTTTGGCAAGTTCTGCTGTATTTATAGGCAGGAGAGTGGGCATCTAGGGCAACCAGCAGAGCATAAATGAAATACCCAAAACACTCCCGAAATTCGGTGCAGAGAGGGGCCCACACTGCCGCGGAAGGGCGGCCAAAACCCCACTTTGGCCGCGCTTCCGCGGCCGTTTAGATGAATTGGGTGCTGGTCTTTTGGGGTATTTCCTGGTTGGTGTTTTCCTCGTGTTTGCAATCATCATACTGCACATAAGTCTTCAAGAATATCTCCAGAATTTCTAGTCCAAGATTGCATGCTACTTTTGACTTTATCTCTCCCTCGAGCTCCGCGCACCCATTGATTCTTGTGCAGCCCACCTCGTGCTCTGTGCTTGTCCCAGACACGAATGACTACTGTCACATGTCTTGTATTGGGAACCGGTACTCGGCACTGGACGGATATGGATGACCGGAACCCGGCTTTTATCTGCTGTTGACAGATGTTCTGCTTTTAGCGTAACTATGGAGATTTTATCCTGATTTGCAATATTTGTACTGGAAACTTGTATTCTGTAAACATGTAACAAACACGGATTAAAAGCACCTACCTATAAACACACGAGCGTAAGAATGGGCGGTATAAAATGCAATATTCTGATATGAACAAATACCCCCAAACTTAACTTTTGCTCGTCCCGAGCAAAACCAATTATTCACAAAAATAAAATGATAACCGCACTTTCGCAGGGAACGCGATTGCACTGAGCGCGTGCAACAAGCCGTTAAACCTCTAGGTGTCCCTAGTAGGAGGAGTGTTGTCTCCTGAGGGTTTTCAGCGGATTACACCCACAAAATCCGGTCAAGCTAGCTTTGTAAAATAACTAAGATTCAAGCCCCAAAAGCTTTGTTTTAGAAAATAACAACTCTATAATCCTAAGTCTAGACCATCGAACCTTTATTTTTCACACCTCGCTTCTTATTTAACTACAGATTTTATATGTCTTTACGTGCAGTGCAAAATAGTGTCGTTAAGTTCCTGAAAGGTCGAATAAAGTCATTATGTCACACAATAAAGCCCAGATAACAATTTTAAAAGGATCACATAAGTTTTATAAAGAGTTAAGCATTTTTCAAGTTTCGTTTTCCAGTAAAGGTTCAACTTCAGAATTTCTATCTTCCCTAACAGGAAACTAGGTCTTATTCTTCACTCCACCTTTTTCTTGTTTTCATTTCATACACACCTCTGTGAACGTGCAATAGTCTTTATCATAGAGTAAAACCTTCATATCTCCGTTAAAATTTTTTATAAAAGCTTGTCTTTTATCAAGATTATTCTCACACAAAGAACCGTTAGGAATTTTAACTCGGAGAGAACACTTGCTTGATTTTGTTTTAAAACTGGACTTTCTAGGCTTCTTAGTGAGCTTTGGGCCAATGCACCCAAACCAGTTGGTTTTAGGGCATTAGGTGTAGAAACACCCCAGCGGACTTAATTACTCAAGTTACCTAGGTCCAAAAACAAAAGACAGTTTGGCGTGAAAATCAGATGATTTAATACGAACGGAGATATAACCGGCAGTTCAAATATTTTTTTGGATAAAAGACGTGTCTAGTGGGTTTGGTGTGTAATCATTCCAATCAAGTTTTAGATGGGTTATTTTTCAGACTTAGTTCCTATTACGGCATCAATAACATTCCTTCATATTCGCTTTACTTCATAAACTATTCTTGACATTACTTATTTCAGAACAAACCTATTTGATTCTCAGAAAATCATTTATCTGTTTAAAAGTTTTTTAAACATAACATACTTGTCATCTAATTTCCAAAACACACGACACGTGTGGTGTGATGTAAAGACGTATATCAGCAATAGTTAACTTCAAAGGAGAGTTATCTTTCAGGTTTTCAAAATCTAAACATAAGATTTAGTTATTCCTATTTTTTCAAACAAAAACCGTCGAATGTTGAATCAGAGTTCTTCCACAATCTAACTTGACAAAAAAGTTTTTATATTTTTAGAAAATTTTCAGATTTTTATGGATTTTAAGGATTTAATATGCAGATGCAAAATATACATATGAATGCGAAGGAAGAAAGCTTACCGAGCACACCCCCAAACTTAAACTTGACAGTGCCCTCACTGTCAGGCTATACCAAGAGGGTCAAAATTGTCAGCGCTCCCCCTAAAAACAAATTATATACAAAACAAAAACCAAAAAGATATATACAAAAAAGGTGTCCCCCCCAAACTTAAGTAAAACAGTGTTTCCACTGTTAAGCGTTGAAATTCAGGATTTAGGGGGGAAAGAACAGTATCCATCTATACAAGGCCTTACACAGGCCAAAAGTTAACACCAACCATTCAAAGATTTTATCATGGTACAGCAGTGGTTGGTGAAAGAAGGTGAAGAGGTAAGAAATGGAGATTACGCGAGACCGCTTGTGGAGAGAATTGGAATGCGGTCTCGGTAGATGAGGGGAAGAAGAATGGCGGAAGGGAAAAAAAAGTGGAATACGAACTTGAGGGTGCAAATGGAGTAAATAGATTAGCACAATTTGTGATGACCGATGTGTGGAAAGCGATTGTGCTAATATATTTACCCGTCGAGAGATTGGGTCAAATCCCTCAAGGTTCGTGAGAAACCATGGGTACGCTGAACTTGGTAAACCAGACATATGAAATGAAAATGATATGGGTTCTTGCAAGGTCGGAACGATCGAAAGGGTGGAGGGAAGTGGTTGAGGGAGGGTATCGGTTAAAGGTTCAGGAGGGTGTGTACAGTCAGTGAAAGGAACAGGATGAATTGGAAAATCCGACTCATCATCTAGAACTGTTTCATCCTCAAAAATATCCTCAAAATTTTCCTCAAAGTTAAGCTTATCCATGCACATTTCATCAATATCAAGACGCATATGAAGATCGGGAAAAACAGTTAAAGACTCGGGATGATGATTTGAAGAGATAAACTCAGCCAAATCTACGGGTTCATCATCCAAAATATTCCCAGCGTCAATATCCTCGATCAAGTGAAAATCTATATTCTCAGACACCTCAACAAAAGCATGGATATCAATCAATTCAGGTTCTAAAGTGGAGGTGTAGAGGTCAAAAGGTTTAGGATCGGTTTCACTTGGATGAGTCCCTTCACAATCGGGCAAATCAAACACTATGAAGTCGCACAACTCATTCATCATTCTATCTTCAATTGATAAATCATGTGGGATACTCGATAGACTTTCAAAACAGGAGTTGTGGAATTCAATTTGAGACGGGTAGGTTTGATTTGGAAGGGGGTATATCTCACTCTCTCCACTCAAATTCACAGCCTGTCCTGCCGCCGCATCATACATTGAAAAAGTTGGAGCTAGTTGAAAACTAGCTACCTGGTCACTAGGTTGCATGAGGGCGGCCATGGACGCATTCAAATCCATCATCTGTTGGCTTGACGCTACCCTAAAGTCTTCCAATGACTGTTCTAGGCTAGACATAGGTTGTGATGGGGTTTCAGTAAAAGATTCAAAGTTGTTTGGATACTGAAAACTCCCAAATGGCTGTTCTGAAGTAATGTCTAGGGAAGGTGCAAAAGTCGGGTAGGACTGGTAGGAATTGAATGGCTGGACAGGAGCAGGATCAACAGGTGGATAAGACGGAGAATGGAATTGTTGATCCCAAGAATTTGAAGTGGTGAAAGGAGTGAAAGATCGGTTACGGGATTGTTCAATATGTTCAGCAAGAGACATTGGTCTTGGGTTTACAACTGGATTTTCAAAAGGGGTATCAACGCAAGAAGGGGTGAATGTTTGAAACGGTTGATACGAAGTGGATTGCGGGGTCCAGTTGTTCGTCCTAGACGCGTCTATCCGATCTTTCAAAGAAATTTTGGGCATGGATGGGTCGTTCGATGTTCGGCCAAAGCAAGAACCGTATGAAGTAATTTCTGGTTGTGGGTACCAAAGTTCGGCAAGAGTTTTGCGAGGTGGAGTACCCATGGTATGAAGAGAGAAGGAAAGAAAGGTAGAGAAAAAGGAGGGGAAAAGAATGTGAAATTTTTTTTTTTTTTTTTTAGTTAGTTGTTAGCAAAAGAATGAAGTATACACAAAAAAGAATATGGACAAAAATCACGACACAAAAATACCACACACCTAATCGTTCTAGGGTTCACCTAGGTCAACTAGACCTGCTCGAGAACTTGATTGTCGAAGTAAAACTGTGTCGAGAAACAGGCTCAAGATACACTGATCACGAGGCCAGGTAAGTGCAGAGATAAGGGGAGGTTTTCCAACGCTTTCGCGAAGTTCCTTAATTAAATAACCCTTTCTCTTTTGGCGGTTTCGCCGTTAACACTTTCCTAGACACCCCGTAAACAATATACCGTTAAGCAAGCTTCTAAATACAGTTAACTTCTCCTAGTGAGCGCGAAGTCCTTAAGGCTTAAAGTCTAGTTTCTTTTAAATTTGTGCGGGTAAACGTTATGCTCAAGTTCGTGATTTGTGGGCCACGGAAAAAGGTGATAAAATCCTTTACCGTATGTTGTGGGGTTCGCTTGCCCTTAAGTCCGTATTAATGTATGCAATGCGCAGTTCAAAAATTCTATAAAGAATCAAACAATCGTTTTTTTAGTTTAAGCGCGGCGCTGCAACAAATACGGGTTAGTCAATTTTTTTTAGGTTTTGCTAGCGAACTTGCAAAGAATCCTGCAAAAGAATAGTATATTGGAAGCGTCGGATTTGAGAAGAAGGTGTTAGTAAAGTACGTACCGTTAAGATTTTGGGTTAGGAAACCCCCGTTGAATCAAATCCGGTAAGCATGAAAGGTTCGCTTGCGCGGGTCAAACTACCCGGATCTTTGGCACTGTACTTTGTAAACACCTTAGCCTTGAATGTACACTTTGCTCCCCACAATTGCAGTTTGCAAATACGCAAAAATCTGCACACTTGCCCACAAAAATATTGTCCAAAAACAAAAAGAATATTTTTTTTTTTTATATATATACAAAAAAGAATATTAACCCGAATAACAAGAAAGAAAATACGCTACCGTCTCCCCGGCAACGGCGCCATTTGTTCGCACGCTTTTGGCGTGTCGGATGAAAGAATTAAAGTTTACCGCGATCAGGACGGTGTCGCTATGCAGCTAGCCGGTGAGCACGGGTCGGTCCACAGGGAGATGGTGTTATCTTACCTTCTTGCTTTAGACGAGTCAATAAAGAATCTTGTATGTTTGTTCTAACCTATGTGTATATCTGCAAGTATAAAGTTGTTAAGAAAATACGAGATTGTAAGCTAAGAAATCCGTACTCAAAAACCTTTGAGCCGAGTCTTGACCAATTGGAGCTAAGCAATTGGCAACAACGGGGATTAGGGGATTTAAGCGCGGTATTCGTGAAATCCGGCTTATTTACCCTTGTCCTTCCGTTCTTGTCTCTTGCTTTCGCCTCCGGCCAAACCGAACGCAACCGGTCGTGGTTAGGAATCACCGTTACCTTGTCAGGGTACGGTGCCTAACGGAGCGCTTGCGTATGGTTCGGGCGGAGTTCAAATGGAAAATAACGGGAAAAGGAATTGGCAAAGAAATGTTAACTTATAAAACCGTATTAATTCTTAACAACGACGATAATTACAACATTCACAATATGAACAAAAAGAGAACAAAAAGAAAAGAACAAAGAAAAGAAAAGATACAAGTATTAAAGTGCATGAATAAAATTGCAAGTAAGTAAAAAGACAAGTAATAAAAAGCGAGTAATAAAAAGCGGGTAATAAAAATACGGAACTAGGACCCAAGCCAAGCATGTGATCAATAGCCAACCCTTAAACTTGCAAACTCAATGAAGAGATTGCAAGATCAAGAGAAGGGTAGAAACCGCATGTGAAATGAAGTGCTAGTCCATGGGAACGAAACGATACAACCCCTTGAGACCAATGACCAAAACTTAACCTTGCAAGCTCACTTAAGAGGTTGCAAGATCAAGTTAAGGTAGAGAGCTCAAGGGGGAAGCTAAACAAAAGGGATAACACAAAAGCCTTCATCTTTATTCACCTCCACAAAAAGCTTCTCACTTACAATTTCATGGAAGAGGAATGAAGAGGAAGAAGAAGAACTATACAAAATCCTAACAAAAGAGGCTACAAAATGAATCAAAAGAATGACCCTTGGCTTTGGCAAGTTCTGCTGTATTTATAGGCAGGAGAGTGGGCATCTAGGGCAACCAGCAGAGCATAAATGAAATACCCAAAACACTCCCGAAATTCGGTGCAGAGAGGGGCCCACACTGCCGCGGAAGGGCGGCCAAAACCCCACTTTGGCCGCGCTTCCGCGGCCGTTTAGATGAATTGGGTGCTGGTCTTTTGGGGTATTTCCTGGTTGGTGTTTTCCTCGTGTTTGCAATCATCATACTGCACATAAGTCTTCAAGAATATCTCCAGAATTTCTAGTCCAAGATTGCATGCTACTTTTGACTTTATCTCTCCCTCGAGCTCCGCGCACCCATTGATTCTTGTGCAGCCCACCTCGTGCTCTGTGCTTGTCCCAGACACGAATGACTACTGTCACATGTCTTGTATTGGGAACCGGTACTCGGCACTGGACGGATATGGATGACCGGAACCCGGCTTTTATCTGCTGTTGACAGATGTTCTGCTTTTAGCGTAACTATGGAGATTTTATCCTGATTTGCAATATTTGTACTGGAAACTTGTATTCTGTAAACATGTAACAAACACGGATTAAAAGCACCTACCTATAAACACACGAGCGTAAGAATGGGCGGTATAAAATGCAATATTCTGATATGAACAAATACCCCCAAACTTAACTTTTGCTCGTCCCGAGCAAAACCAATTATTCACAAAAATAAAATGATAACCGCACTTTCGCAGGGAACGCGATTGCACTGAGCGCGTGCAACAAGCCGTTAAACCTCTAGGTGTCCCTAGTAGGAGGAGTGTTGTCTCCTGAGGGTTTTCAGCGGATTACACCCACAAAATCCGGTCAAGCTAGCTTTGTAAAATAACTAAGATTCAAGCCCCAAAAGCTTTGTTTTAGAAAATAACAACTCTATAATCCTAAGTCTAGACCATCGAACCTTTATTTTTCACACCTCGCTTCTTATTTAACTACAGATTTTATATGTCTTTACGTGCAGTGCAAAATAGTGTCGTTAAGTTCCTGAAAGGTCGAATAAAGTCATTATGTCACACAATAAAGCCCAGATAACAATTTTAAAAGGATCACATAAGTTTTATAAAGAGTTAAGCATTTTTCAAGTTTCGTTTTCCAGTAAAGGTTCAACTTCAGAATTTCTATCTTCCCTAACAGGAAACTAGGTCTTATTCTTCACTCCACCTTTTTCTTGTTTTCATTTCATACACACCTCTGTGAACGTGCAATAGTCTTTATCATAGAGTAAAACCTTCATATCTCCGTTAAAATTTTTTATAAAAGCTTGTCTTTTATCAAGATTATTCTCACACAAAGAACCGTTAGGAATTTTAACTCGGAGAGAACACTTGCTTGATTTTGTTTTAAAACTGGACTTTCTAGGCTTCTTAGTGAGCTTTGGGCCAATGCACCCAAACCAGTTGGTTTTAGGGCATTAGGTGTAGAAACACCCCAGCGGACTTAATTACTCAAGTTACCTAGGTCCAAAAACAAAAGACAGTTTGGCGTGAAAATCAGATGATTTAATACGAACGGAGATATAACCGGCAGTTCAAATATTTTTTTGGATAAAAGACGTGTCTAGTGGGTTTGGTGTGTAATCATTCCAATCAAGTTTTAGATGGGTTATTTTTCAGACTTAGTTCCTATTACGGCATCAATAACATTCCTTCATATTCGCTTTACTTCATAAACTATTCTTGACATTACTTATTTCAGAACAAACCTATTTGATTCTCAGAAAATCATTTATCTGTTTAAAAGTTTTTTAAACATAACATACTTGTCATCTAATTTCCAAAACACACGACACGTGTGGTGTGATGTAAAGACGTATATCAGCAATAGTTAACTTCAAAGGAGAGTTATCTTTCAGGTTTTCAAAATCTAAACATAAGATTTAGTTATTCCTATTTTTTCAAACAAAAACCGTCGAATGTTGAATCAGAGTTCTTCCACAATCTAACTTGACAAAAAAGTTTTTATATTTTTAGAAAATTTTCAGATTTTTATGGATTTTAAGGATTTAATATGCAGATGCAAAATATACATATGAATGCGAAGGAAGAAAGCTTACCGAGCACACCCCCAAACTTAAACTTGACAGTGCCCTCACTGTCAGGCTATACCAAGAGGGTCAAAATTGTCAGCGCTCCCCCTAAAAACAAATTATATACAAAACAAAAACCAAAAAGATATATACAAAAAAGGTGTCCCCCCCAAACTTAAGTAAAACAGTGTTTCCACTGTTAAGCGTTGAAATTCAGGATTTAGGGGGGAAAGAACAGTATCCATCTATACAAGGCCTTACACAGGCCAAAAGTTAACACCAACCATTCAAAGATTTTATCATGGTACAGCAGTGGTTGGTGAAAGAAGGTGAAGAGGTAAGAAATGGAGATTACGCGAGACCGCTTGTGGAGAGAATTGGAATGCGGTCTCGGTAGATGAGGGGAAGAAGAATGGCGGAAGGGAAAAAAAAGTGGAATACGAACTTGAGGGTGCAAATGGAGTAAATAGATTAGCACAATTTGTGATGACCGATGTGTGGAAAGCGATTGTGCTAATATATTTACCCGTCGAGAGATTGGGTCAAATCCCTCAAGGTTCGTGAGAAACCATGGGTACGCTGAACTTGGTAAACCAGACATATGAAATGAAAATGATATGGGTTCTTGCAAGGTCGGAACGATCGAAAGGGTGGAGGGAAGTGGTTGAGGGAGGGTATCGGTTAAAGGTTCAGGAGGGTGTGTACAGTCAGTGAAAGGAACAGGATGAATTGGAAAATCCGACTCATCATCTAGAACTGTTTCATCCTCAAAAATATCCTCAAAATTTTCCTCAAAGTTAAGCTTATCCATGCACATTTCATCAATATCAAGACGCATATGAAGATCGGGAAAAACAGTTAAAGACTCGGGATGATGATTTGAAGAGATAAACTCAGCCAAATCTACGGGTTCATCATCCAAAATATTCCCAGCGTCAATATCCTCGATCAAGTGAAAATCTATATTCTCAGACACCTCAACAAAAGCATGGATATCAATCAATTCAGGTTCTAAAGTGGAGGTGTAGAGGTCAAAAGGTTTAGGATCGGTTTCACTTGGATGAGTCCCTTCACAATCGGGCAAATCAAACACTATGAAGTCGCACAACTCATTCATCATTCTATCTTCAATTGATAAATCATGTGGGATACTCGATAGACTTTCAAAACAGGAGTTGTGGAATTCAATTTGAGACGGGTAGGTTTGATTTGGAAGGGGGTATATCTCACTCTCTCCACTCAAATTCACAGCCTGTCCTGCCGCCGCATCATACATTGAAAAAGTTGGAGCTAGTTGAAAACTAGCTACCTGGTCACTAGGTTGCATGAGGGCGGCCATGGACGCATTCAAATCCATCATCTGTTGGCTTGACGCTACCCTAAAGTCTTCCAATGACTGTTCTAGGCTAGACATAGGTTGTGATGGGGTTTCAGTAAAAGATTCAAAGTTGTTTGGATACTGAAAACTCCCAAATGGCTGTTCTGAAGTAATGTCTAGGGAAGGTGCAAAAGTCGGGTAGGACTGGTAGGAATTGAATGGCTGGACAGGAGCAGGATCAACAGGTGGATAAGACGGAGAATGGAATTGTTGATCCCAAGAATTTGAAGTGGTGAAAGGAGTGAAAGATCGGTTACGGGATTGTTCAATATGTTCAGCAAGAGACATTGGTCTTGGGTTTACAACTGGATTTTCAAAAGGGGTATCAACGCAAGAAGGGGTGAATGTTTGAAACGGTTGATACGAAGTGGATTGCGGGGTCCAGTTGTTCGTCCTAGACGCGTCTATCCGATCTTTCAAAGAAATTTTGGGCATGGATGGGTCGTTCGATGTTCGGCCAAAGCAAGAACCGTATGAAGTAATTTCTGGTTGTGGGTACCAAAGTTCGGCAAGAGTTTTGCGAGGTGGAGTACCCATGGTATGAAGAGAGAAGGAAAGAAAGGTAGAGAAAAAGGAGGGGAAAAGAATGTGAAATTTTTTTTTTTTTTTTTTAGTTAGTTGTTAGCAAAAGAATGAAGTATACACAAAAAAGAATATGGACAAAAATCACGACACAAAAATACCACACACCTAATCGTTCTAGGGTTCACCTAGGTCAACTAGACCTGCTCGAGAACTTGATTGTCGAAGTAAAACTGTGTCGAGAAACAGGCTCAAGATACACTGATCACGAGGCCAGGTAAGTGCAGAGATAAGGGGAGGTTTTCCAACGCTTTCGCGAAGTTCCTTAATTAAATAACCCTTTCTCTTTTGGCGGTTTCGCCGTTAACACTTTCCTAGACACCCCGTAAACAATATACCGTTAAGCAAGCTTCTAAATACAGTTAACTTCTCCTAGTGAGCGCGAAGTCCTTAAGGCTTAAAGTCTAGTTTCTTTTAAATTTGTGCGGGTAAACGTTATGCTCAAGTTCGTGATTTGTGGGCCACGGAAAAAGGTGATAAAATCCTTTACCGTATGTTGTGGGGTTCGCTTGCCCTTAAGTCCGTATTAATGTATGCAATGCGCAGTTCAAAAATTCTATAAAGAATCAAACAATCGTTTTTTTAGTTTAAGCGCGGCGCTGCAACAAATACGGGTTAGTCAATTTTTTTTAGGTTTTGCTAGCGAACTTGCAAAGAATCCTGCAAAAGAATAGTATATTGGAAGCGTCGGATTTGAGAAGAAGGTGTTAGTAAAGTACGTACCGTTAAGATTTTGGGTTAGGAAACCCCCGTTGAATCAAATCCGGTAAGCATGAAAGGTTCGCTTGCGCGGGTCAAACTACCCGGATCTTTGGCACTGTACTTTGTAAACACCTTAGCCTTGAATGTACACTTTGCTCCCCACAATTGCAGTTTGCAAATACGCAAAAATCTGCACACTTGCCCACAAAAATATTGTCCAAAAACAAAAAGAATATTTTTTTTTTTTATATATATACAAAAAAGAATATTAACCCGAATAACAAGAAAGAAAATACGCTACCGTCTCCCCGGCAACGGCGCCATTTGTTCGCACGCTTTTGGCGTGTCGGATGAAAGAATTAAAGTTTACCGCGATCAGGACGGTGTCGCTATGCAGCTAGCCGGTGAGCACGGGTCGGTCCACAGGGAGATGGTGTTATCTTACCTTCTTGCTTTAGACGAGTCAATAAAGAATCTTGTATGTTTGTTCTAACCTATGTGTATATCTGCAAGTATAAAGTTGTTAAGAAAATACGAGATTGTAAGCTAAGAAATCCGTACTCAAAAACCTTTGAGCCGAGTCTTGACCAATTGGAGCTAAGCAATTGGCAACAACGGGGATTAGGGGATTTAAGCGCGGTATTCGTGAAATCCGGCTTATTTACCCTTGTCCTTCCGTTCTTGTCTCTTGCTTTCGCCTCCGGCCAAACCGAACGCAACCGGTCGTGGTTAGGAATCACCGTTACCTTGTCAGGGTACGGTGCCTAACGGAGCGCTTGCGTATGGTTCGGGCGGAGTTCAAATGGAAAATAACGGGAAAAGGAATTGGCAAAGAAATGTTAACTTATAAAACCGTATTAATTCTTAACAACGACGATAATTACAACATTCACAATATGAACAAAAAGAGAACAAAAAGAAAAGAACAAAGAAAAGAAAAGATACAAGTATTAAAGTGCATGAATAAAATTGCAAGTAAGTAAAAAGACAAGTAATAAAAAGCGAGTAATAAAAAGCGGGTAATAAAAATACGGAACTAGGACCCAAGCCAAGCATGTGATCAATAGCCAACCCTTAAACTTGCAAACTCAATGAAGAGATTGCAAGATCAAGAGAAGGGTAGAAACCGCATGTGAAATGAAGTGCTAGTCCATGGGAACGAAACGATACAACCCCTTGAGACCAATGACCAAAACTTAACCTTGCAAGCTCACTTAAGAGGTTGCAAGATCAAGTTAAGGTAGAGAGCTCAAGGGGGAAGCTAAACAAAAGGGATAACACAAAAGCCTTCATCTTTATTCACCTCCACAAAAAGCTTCTCACTTACAATTTCATGGAAGAGGAATGAAGAGGAAGAAGAAGAACTATACAAAATCCTAACAAAAGAGGCTACAAAATGAATCAAAAGAATGACCCTTGGCTTTGGCAAGTTCTGCTGTATTTATAGGCAGGAGAGTGGGCATCTAGGGCAACCAGCAGAGCATAAATGAAATACCCAAAACACTCCCGAAATTCGGTGCAGAGAGGGGCCCACACTGCCGCGGAAGGGCGGCCAAAACCCCACTTTGGCCGCGCTTCCGCGGCCGTTTAGATGAATTGGGTGCTGGTCTTTTGGGGTATTTCCTGGTTGGTGTTTTCCTCGTGTTTGCAATCATCATACTGCACATAAGTCTTCAAGAATATCTCCAGAATTTCTAGTCCAAGATTGCATGCTACTTTTGACTTTATCTCTCCCTCGAGCTCCGCGCACCCATTGATTCTTGTGCAGCCTACCTCGTGCTCTGTGCTTGTCCCAGACACGAATGACTACTGTCACATGTCTTGTATTGGGAACCGGTACTCGGCACTGGACGGATATGGATGACCGGAACCCGGCTTTTATCTGCTGTTGACAGATGTTCTGCTTTTAGCGTAACTATGGAGATTTTATCCTGATTTGCAATATTTGTACTGGAAACTTGTATTCTGTAAACATGTAACAAACACGGATTAAAAGCACCTACCTATAAACACACGAGCGTAAGAATGGGCGGTATAAAATGCAATATTCTGATATGAACAAATACCCCCAAACTTAACTTTTGCTCGTCCCGAGCAAAACCAATTATTCACAAAAATAAAATGATAACCGCACTTTCGCAGGGAACGCGATTGCACTGAGCGCGTGCAACAAGCCGTTAAACCTCTAGGTGTCCCTAGTAGGAGGAGTGTTGTCTCCTGAGGGTTTTCAGCGGATTACACCCACAAAATCCGGTCAAGCTAGCTTTGTAAAATAACTAAGATTCAAGCCCCAAAAGCTTTGTTTTAGAAAATAACAACTCTATAATCCTAAGTCTAGACCATCGAACCTTTATTTTTCACACCTCGCTTCTTATTTAACTACAGATTTTATATGTCTTTACGTGCAGTGCAAAATAGTGTCGTTAAGTTCCTGAAAGGTCGAATAAAGTCATTATGTCACACAATAAAGCCCAGATAACAATTTTAAAAGGATCACATAAGTTTTATAAAGAGTTAAGCATTTTTCAAGTTTCGTTTTCCAGTAAAGGTTCAACTTCAGAATTTCTATCTTCCCTAACAGGAAACTAGGTCTTATTCTTCACTCCACCTTTTTCTTGTTTTCATTTCATACACACCTCTGTGAACGTGCAATAGTCTTTATCATAGAGTAAAACCTTCATATCTCCGTTAAAATTTTTTATAAAAGCTTGTCTTTTATCAAGATTATTCTCACACAAAGAACCGTTAGGAATTTTAACTCGGAGAGAACACTTGCTTGATTTTGTTTTAAAACTGGACTTTCTAGGCTTCTTAGTGAGCTTTGGGCCAATGCACCCAAACCAGTTGGTTTTAGGGCATTAGGTGTAGAAACACCCCAGTGGACTTAATTACTCAAGTTACCTAGGTCCAAAAACAAAAGACAGTTTGGCGTGAAAATCAGATGATTTAATACGAACGGAGATATAACCGGCAGTTCAAATATTTTTTTGGATAAAAGACGTGTCTAGTGGGTTTGGTGTGTAATCATTCCAATCAAGTTTTAGATGGGTTATTTTTCAGACTTAGTTCCTATTACGGCATCAATAACATTCCTTCATATTCGCTTTACTTCATAAACTATTCTTGACATTACTTATTTCAGAACAAACCTATTTGATTCTCAGAAAATCATTTATCTGTTTAAAAGTTTTTTAAACATAACATACTTGTCATCTAATTTCCAAAACACACGACACGTGTGGTGTGATGTAAAGACGTATATCAGCAATAGTTAACTTCAAAGGAGAGTTATCTTTCAGGTTTTCAAAATCTAAACATAAGATTTAGTTATTCCTATTTTTTCAAACAAAAACCGTCGAATGTTGAATCAGAGTTCTTCCACAATCTAACTTGACAAAAAAGTTTTTATATTTTTAGAAAATTTTCAGATTTTTATGGATTTTAAGGATTTAATATGCAGATGCAAAATATACATATGAATGCGAAGGAAGAAAGCTTACCGAGCACACCCCCAAACTTAAACTTGACAGTGCCCTCACTGTCAGGCTATACCAAGAGGGTCAAAATTGTCAGCGCTCCCCCTAAAAACAAATTATATACAAAACAAAAACCAAAAAGATATATACAAAAAAGGTGTCCCCCCCAAACTTAAGTAAAACAGTGTTTCCAATCCATGGGCAACAAAAAACACCCATGAATTAGTCTCCGTACACAATCCATGGGCAACAAAAAACAAAACAAACACCCACGACACGAAGTGACTATCTGAAGAAGGAGAAAGTGGTTACCGCGATGCGGTAGCATAATTCACTGCAGGGGCTTGCGCCTACAGGGAAGAGCGTCCCCATAATCAAAAACACCTCAAATGAGGGGGAATCTGACGAAGTCTGCTACACTCGGCCGCATCTGTTTAAACTTTCGATATACGGTGCCATAAATCAACTTGGCATCTTCGGAGAGGTAGACGGATAGCACCTATTTGTATCTGCCCCAAAATTCAGGCAAGACGGACCTGCACGGTCGCGTCTCCGCGTTTCGGTGGGGAACATACACATATATATAGGACTTTCTTGCTCGACATGATAGTATGTTATCTGGTTGCCTTTATCTTAATATGTAGACAGCTACTATTATACTGTCTGTCTCTTACATGTTGATAAAGACCTTAGGATATGTACTTGACTACCAGGATTATGATGAAATCGTATTAGTGGGGCCAGGGTGGTCCAAAAGTACATCCTTTAATTATTCCTAGTCGAGAGGATATCGAGACAGGGCATCGATATTCCAGAGTAGACTAGTGTATACATTTCTTGTCCCTTGTAAGGCGATGGTTGATCCCACAACAAGTGGTGTATGACATCAAAGATTGTACATAGGTTCCCATTAGAGATTGGGTACACCGAATAGGACTCGCCGAGAACTCCTAGTTGGTATTATACCTATTGTCAGATAGCAGTTCTTTGGTGACACTGGTACAGGTTAGTCTTTAGACCCGAGATCGTCATAGAGTCTTATGGGGCTCCCACTATGCTTTGATTTCCTCCCTACCACGCTCAAGAGGAGTTGTACAAACAGGTGGATTTTGGGTACATCCCGAGTCACATGGAGGCAATGAGAGATAGGAGGGGTTTCGTCTCTCCCGGTATTGGGGGTTGATGTTGCGCTATACTCGATTGGCTATAACTGGAAGTCCCTGGCCAGGGCTGCAGCTGAGATTTATTGATAAGAGTTATCAGTAGTTTCTCGAGCCGTTATAGGCCAGACATCAGCATGACTTATCACGTTACTGGAGTCTGACGTTTACCACCCCTAAACATGATATGCGACATATCAGACGAAGAGACCGGACTCTATGGTAGTGTTACTGATAGGCTTCATGGAGAGTATGGACGAGCTTGCTTGATCATCTTCATATCGCTCAATACTCGGGTAGCCGTTACATCCAGCTAGTACCACAGACGGCTTGCAGGCGACTGATGTGATCATCACCTACTGCTAGTGTATTGACGAGTCTTTAGAGTCCCACACAAAAGTATCCTAGTTCAAGTGAAATGGAGTAGGGCACATATGCTGATATGTGCGAGGGCCAGAATAAATACGAGTATGTGATACCGTATTGTAATCTGGCAGTTATCTGTTATCAAGTTAGGTTATATGTGATATAACTAGATTATCGAATTAAATGTTGATTTGATAATGTGATACACAGATAAATGATATTAGTCGGTCATATGTGATATAACCGGATAATTAAATCAAGTGTTGATTTAATAATTTTATATAAATTATATTTGATATAATTATATATTAACTAATATTATTAGCCCACTAATTGCTTTATTAATATATATATATATATATTATTAAATGAAGCATGGTTGTTTTTCTATTTTTGGAAAATGGAATAATGAGGTGGAAAAAGAGAAAACATGGAGAGTATGGACAAAATATGGCTTTTTAATATATTTTATTTCCTCTTGACTCACTATTCAAGCATGGCTCTATTTTTCAATTTGAAAAATAATGGATGCTTGAATAAGTGAGGGGTTTTCAAGTTGAGCCATTGATTCATTCTATGTTTTGACACTTAGCCACTCTTGAGTTCACACTCTCTTGCTCTCTTCCTCTAGTTGCTTCAAAACTGCAACCCTTCACATGTGATGTGAATCTTGGAGTTTTGAACATATTAGTGAGCAAACCAACCCCCCTACTTCACCATCCTACACTGTAACGTTTTAAAAATCGTTTAGGCGAATTTTCCGATAATCGGTAATATAACTTGTGTTTTCCGTAAAACTTAATCATAACCATTTTTCAACATAGACATAAATATACCTATTTTAACTATGTAATTGCTAATATTTGGTATTTAATAGGTCACTTATAAATTTCTAGTTTACTTAAATATTTTTCTTAATTAATTATTTCTTTTAAATATTATTTTACGATTTCACTTATAAATTTAATTAGTAATAATTACAAATTGGAATGGGTTAATTATACATTAGTGAACCATGACAATTTAAAACCTAGTTTATAACATGTTCTTTCTTTCTACAATTGTCTTCATGGTTCTAGACTATTCTAAGGTTAATTAGGAAATAAATTAATTAGAAAAAGAATTAATAAATGAGAAAATGGGGGGTTTTCTTGACTTGACACCCACACACACTCACTCACCTCTCCCCTCTTCTCACTTGGCCGAGCCTCCTTACAGCACCTCCCCTATTTTCTCCAACTCATTCCACTTCAAAAATTCTTCATTTTTGCATCAAAAATCCATACAAAGTCTCACTAATTCATCATTAAACATTCACCCAATTTTCCTTGGCCTAATCTAGCATGAATCTTGGAGTAAGAAACCTTTTTTGGAGGCTAAGTTTTCAAGCTAGATCTCTAAATTGTGAGGTATAAATCTTAACCCTATGATTAATTTGTTGGTTAATTTCTTTAATCCAACTTATTTAGGTTTTAATTTGGTTCTAATTGCAAGATTGTGATTATAAAGAGAAGGGTTTGGGTTCAAGTTAGAGTTTTATCACTTGATTATGGTTACAATGTGTAGTTTAACATCTTTAGAATTGCAAAACCTAACCAAGTTGTTAATTTGATAATTATTACTTTTAAATTGTCCTAATTGAATATTCTTGCAAACTAATTTCATGGTTAATCTAAAATAGGTGAGATTAAAATTTAGTTAATAATTGTGTAGCTTAATTAAGTTACTAAATAAACATTGTGGCCACTAGTTTTGCTAAAATATCTAGATTTGTACTAAAATGGTTAATTGTTGCTTACTAGGTTTTGGGAATAAATAAATTTTAATTAAGTTTGAGGTTTTGATGATTTACTACCTATTCCCTAAAATATTTAGAGTGTTGTGAGTGCGCAACAGGTACGATTGGGTTCTAGGTTAGGGGATTGCTACGTATAGTGACCCTAGTTGTGGTTTGTGGCGTTGTCACGAGCGCGTTTTGTGCACCAAGTGCGTGCGCGTCCAGTTAGTACGCGTTGTGTCCGCGACTATTCATATATCTATCCTCTTATTTACTTATGTGTGATTCTAATATCGGGTGCAGAGGCGTCGGACGTGGCGCGGAAAGTCAAGGCTGAGATCGGATCAGATTAGCCAAGGCATCCCGGTGAATAAATGTACACATCTATGGGGGGATCGTATGGATGGCACAAGACGCCCGATAGTTAGGGTTATTAGTAGTTCTTGCATCTTTATGCATAGCCCGATTGTTAGGATTATTAGTAGTTCTTTCATCTACATGCGTAGCTTCAAACCATTTATATCATGCATCGCATCTTTTTACATATGATGTCACTACCTAGGACACTTGGACCATTACCATTGGTTCATGCCGCACGTGCACTATTCATGCGAACACGCACGCCATTGGTAATTGCTATGCCACGAACACTATAGAATTTGCTTAAATCAATATCTAGAACATTTGCATCATATATGATATGTAAATTGGTAGTCATGTTTATTTCATCAAAATTGATACGTAGGATGGCTAGTCACATATACATACCTCTGTTGGGGTAAAAATTTACACCCCGGTTGACCAAGTCAAAATCAAAGTCAACCCCAAGCCAAGTGGGCCCAAGCCCAGATCCAGTGGGCCCATGCCCGGGTCGAGCCCGAACATGAAGCGGCCGGCCTCCCCCATGCCAAGATTAAAATTTTGTAATAAATAACTTTGTTGTATTTTTTTTTATTTTATGGACAAATGTAAGAAAAATAGGCATAAAGCCAAATTTTTGTAAAGCCCATGGCTTATGTGCAAAAAGAAATGGCACATGAGCCATGGGATAGGCAAAATGCCATTTTGTGAAGCCCAAGGGGCTATGTGTAAAATGTATGGCCTATAAAGGCAAGGATAATGAAATATCCCAATAACTTTTTTTCTCTCTCCAAAAAAAGTCTCAGAGCTGAGCTCTTTTTTCCATCTTCAAGGTTCCAAAACCTTCTTCTTTCTCTTGAATTAAATCAAGAGTTTTACTCTTCCTTTTTCAAAACAAATTAGTTTTTCACCACAAAACCCACAAAGGGGAACTTGGATCTATCATTAGATCTGAAAAAGAAGAGATTTTGAGATTTCACATCTCTTGATCTTCAAGATCCAGCAAGCAACAGGAGGAAGAAGAACATCGTTCACTAAACCAAAAAAAAAAAAAACACACACACACTCAGGAGTCCAACTCCTCTCTGATTTCTCTTCTGAGAAATTTGTTTTAGCAGTGCGCAGCGCAAGTGCGCAAAGCGCCCGCGTACCGACACATGGCGCGCGTGCTTGCGCACCAGCGCGCTTGCGCAAGTGCGCAAAGCGCCCGCGTGCCGACACGTGGCGCGCGCGCACTTGCGCACCTAAGCGCTTGCGCAAGTGCGCAAAGCGCCCGCGTGCCGACACGTGGCGCGCGCTTGCGCACCTAAGCGCTTGCGCAAGTGCGCAAAGCGCCCGCGTGCCGACACGTGGCGCGCGCGCGCTTGCGCACCTGCGTGCTTGCGCAAGTGCGCAAAGCGCCCGCATGCCGACACGTGGCGCGCGCGCTTGCGCACCTGCGCGCTTGCGCAAGTGCGCAAAGCGCCCGCGTGCCTACACGTGGCGCGCTTGCGCACCTGCGCGCAGCGCTCATGCGCAAAGCGCCCGCGTGCCGACACGTGGCGCGCTTGCGCCTGAGCGCACAGCACCTAAGCACACAGCGCCCAAGGTGCTGCCCCACGCATCCTTTGGATGCCCTTTTCCCCTTTATTTATATATACATGTATATATATACATATGTATACAAATGTACACATACACATACTCCACCACACTCTCCCCCTCAAAAAAATTTTCGGGCCGGGGCGCTGCCCCGAACCCCGCAAGGGGGCTGCTAGCCCCCTTGACCCCCAGCCCGCTATCCGGGTAGTGGGACCCCCGTAAAAACTCTGCGTGGCTCCCGATATATCCAAAACCCCCCTTTCAGAACAGAACACACGTACACTGCACATTGAGTTCGCATGACCAGTTTAACCCGTTAATCGGAGGTTCCCTCGCCCCAAAGGCGAGGGGTAATTAACGGCAGCTTAGTCCGCGGCTGCCGGAGATTCGGATCCCCACAATCATTAAACCCCGGCCTACCCTAGGCAGGGGGAATCTGTAGTACGCCTGATAAGCGTGCGCGTATTCCCATCTCAATGGGGTGACGAAAAAACACCCTACAACCTCATTGCATCATACTTCATACATGGCTTCTGGTTATACGCCGCATGGTTTATACTATCGTATCATAGACATTCATCATCACCGACATATTTACTTATTATGATTCATCTTGAGGATTTCAATGCTTATGAGATTTCTAGATTTTGGGGGAAAACCGTAAGGATTTTAAGAGCTTATTACCATTTTTAAAATGTAGGTTGCGGATTTCTTATGATATGATGTATATGTCGACCACCATGAGTTTTTCTGATTTCTGTTGGTTTTCGAGACCTGATTCGAGGAGTAGGATGAACCGTCTCGGGTACATGGTGGGCCCGGTATGGTATCTCGGGGCAAAAAGCTCGAGTTGTAGACGATGAGCCTGGCAGGGGCAGGCTACCTACCGGTGATGTCTGGCGCAGCGGATATCTGAAGGATACCGACCGTAGTCATGAGATTTGATAAGATGGGCCGATCCGGACTGACGGAGCCCGAGACATTGAGATATTAAGACATTGAGATATCGAGATATTGAGACATTGAGATATTGAGATATACATATATTGTGTCGATGCATGACATGGATTTTCTGTTGATTTCATTGATGATACTTCGGTTTATTGCACAGAGGTTTTTCTAAGATAAGAATAAAGATTTTCTCATACCAGACATGTTCAAGTTTCGTGTTTGATTATGCATTCATATTGCATCCATACGAATGCATCGCATTGTATTGATATATCTAGGCTGTGACGCATTGCGTGCATGCTTACAATAGCCTTATTAGATGATACTTACTACTCATGAGTTGGCAACTCACCCCCGTTGTGCCACAGTATCTTGCAGGTCCGACTCGTCAGTATAGTATCGGCGGGCGTACTTCTTCTTTTGCTTCTTTTGGTTGGACTTGCGGTTTTGCTCGTAGGTGGGTGCGAGGATACTTTTGTTCCACCTTATATTATTATTTGTATCTAGTATTCTCCATCTACCGTTTCTACCATTGTATATATGACCTAGAGGTGTGACAGTGAGATTAGTATATGTGTTGCTTCTCTGGGGTCAAGCTCACTTGAGCCGACGTGAATTCTTTCTTGTTTTCATGCTTTTATATGCTTTCTTTTTGCACTATTATATATATATATATATATATATATATATATATATATATATATTGTGATTCCGCCATTTGGCGAAGAGCTAGCTCCCGCTTGGGGATGCATTTATTCTTTACTTGTATATATTCATGTGCTGTACCCGTTCGGGGCCAGTATTTACAAAGGAAACTCTGCCAAAATTTTCGGGAAAATTTGATGTTTTTAAAATGTTTTAATGTGACCTTATTTTTCTAAATTCACTTTTTAAGTTAAGTTTTTTTCACTCTATTTCCTTAAATGGTTTAGATTTTCTGGGCTTTAGCTTACTTAGATTACGTTATGCCTTGGGATGTTTCGTAATTTAAGTGCCAGTCACGTTTCGTACCTTCGGGTCATGACATACACTTGATTATCAATCAAGTTTAGTGTGTTTCCTACACTAAAGAGTTTAGTATAGAGGTAGCTTGAGCTAGAGGGACTTCGGGTGGATCGTCTTCGGCGCGAAGATCTACGAGGAGATTCGTTCAACTCGAAGTAGAGCCCAGTAGAGTCACGTGGACCACAACCCTAAGCTAGTGAAGTGTAAGGTTCTTAGGCACTAGAACAAGGTTCTAAAAGGCATCAAACATGCCGTATTTAAATTTTTCAAGTGCCAAACAAGCTAAGCAAGGATCTTTACTAGAGAATTAGGGTTATAAACAACAAGTAAACTACTTTACTTCTAAGTGAGAGGGATTACAACCTTTGTAGTTCATTCCTTCACATCATAAGCTCCGAGTTGAGATCCCTTCGTTGCGATCATCAAGTTCCCGGACTCTCGAGAGGCTCCATGAGGTGAATGATGCATCTTGCTTGAAGTCTTCGAAATCCAAGACAATCTACCTTGAGGAAACACAAACCCAAGCTATAACTTCACTAATTAGGTATTAGTGAAGCAAACACCCTAATCTAAGTGGCTAGAATAGATGAGGATGATGAAGTAGGAATTTTGCTCTCTTTAGTTTTCTTTATCTCACTTTAATTCATCACAAAAGAAAAGGCTAGTAAGCTTTTGTGAAGAGGAAGAAGAAGATAAGTGTGATGAATGAATTATCTTTGAGGTTAGAAAGGCAACCATGGGTTAAGCATGGAAAGCTTAACCCTTGTCGAGAATAAACCATGGGCTAGGGTTAAAAGGTTAGGTTAACAAATATCTAGCAAAATATCTAAAGTGTGGTCAAAGTCAACATAACAAAATATCTTAACTTCAATCCATAATTTAGAACTAACTAAAGAAAATCAAAAACCCTAATCTTAACCCTAGCACGGTTTAATCTCAAAAACCCTAGTTGCATTTGTAACCTAGTATGCTACAATATTATATATCATATATATAATATTTAATGTAACAAAAGAAAATAATACAATTAAGATATATCACATATATATCAATGTATCATCAAGTGAGAAAAAGAATCATTTAAGTGAGCATATATTAGTTATTGTAATGTAATACATCACATATACAATTATACATTAAATTATTAAATCAACACTTGATTTAATAACCCGGCTATATTACATATAACCGACTAATATAATATGTATCTTTTTATCGAATCAACACTTGATCCGATAACCCGGCTATATCGCATATACCCGGCCGATATCACATATCGCGAGAATAAAGTATGGTATCTCATATCGTATTAATCTTGGTTCCTCACATATCACATATGTGCTCCTACTCGTCGCTTGAGCCCGGAAACCTCTGTGTAGGACTCTAAAGACTCGTCAATACTCCGGCAGTAGGTGATGATCATATCAAACACCCACAAGTTGCAAGCGGTCAGCTAAACGTAACAGCCACTCGGTTATTGAGCGATCAGAAGATCAACAAGCAAGCATGTACACACTCCTGTGAATCTAATCAGTAACACTACCGTACAGTCCGGTCTCTTCGTCTGATATGTCTCATATCCAGTCTAGGGGTGGTAAACGTCAGACCCCGGTAACCGATAAGTCGTGTCGATGTGAGGCTCATAACGGGTCGAGAAACTACTGATAACACTTACCAGTAGATCTCCATAGCAGCCCAGGCCAGGGACTTCTAGTTATAGCCAATCGAACATAGCGCGACATCAACTCCCAATACCGGGAGAGACGAAACCCCTCCTATCGCTCATTGCCTCCATGTGATTCAGGACTGTACCCAAAAGACACCGTTTTGCACGTTCTCATGAACGTGGTAAGGTGGAAATCAAAGCACAGTGGGAATCACACAAGACTCTATGACGATCTCGGGTCTACAGACTAACCTATACCAGTGTCACCAGAGAACTGCTATCTGACGATAGGTATAATATCATCTAGGAGTTCTCAGCGAGTCCGTTCAGTGTACACAGTTTCCACTGAGCACCCGTATACTATCTTTGATGTCAAACACCAATGGATATAGGATCATCCATCGCCCATCATATGGGTCAAGATGCGTATACGCTAGTCTACTCTGGAGTATCGATGCGCTGTCTCGATACTCCCTCGACTAAGAACAGTTATAGGATGTACTCTTAGACTACCCGGCCCCACTAGTATGATATGCATCATAGTCCTAGTAGTCGAGTACATATCCTAAGGGCTTTATCAACATGTGAGAGCAAGACAGTAAATCAATACAAGTCAACATGTTAAGACAAAGTGAAACAAGATAGCATACTATTATATCGAGCAAGAAAGTCCTCTCTCTCTCTCTCTCAATATATATATATATATATCCAAGCATCCACTATAATATACATCATATGTACAATAATGGCCTATATGGCATATATATAACTAACAATCTCCCACTTGCACTAAGGCCATCTGTTATAGTATCTCATATCCAACATCCCGAAGAGTCTCTCAAATTGTATCGGGGGTATGGCCTTCATGAGTGGATCCGCAGTGTTGTCCTTCGTGTCAACTCTCCTGACCTCGATCTCGCGGTGATCAGCTATTTCCCGGATCAGGTGATACCGCCTCAGAATATGCCTGGATCTCTGATGGGACCTAGGTTCCTTGGCCAAAGCCACAGCTCCATTGTTATCAGAATACAAAGGTGTTGGATGCTCAATGGACGGAACCACTCCAAGTTCAGTTATGAACTTCTTCATCCAGACAGCCTATTTGGCAGCATCGTTGGCAGCAATGTATTCAGCCTCCATCGTCGAGTCTGCCACGGTTTCCTGTTTGGAACTTTTCCAACAAACCGCCCCTTTATTGAGGGTGAAGATAAATCCCGAGTGTGACTTAGAGTCATCCTTATCACTTTGGAAGCTCGAATCGGTAAAGGACTCCACCTGGAGTTCACCGTTACCATACACCAAGAACATCTCCTTAGTCCTTCTCAAGTATTTGAGAATGTTCTTCACAGCTGTCCAGTGACTCTCTCCTGGTTCTGCTTGATACCTACTCATTACACTTAGTGAGTATGCTACATTGTGTCTGGTATATAGCATCGCATATATGATAGAGCCTACTGTCGAAGTATAGGGTATCCCTTGGATGCGAGCTCTCTCCAAATCAGTCTTGGGAGACATCTCTTTGGAGAGAGTGAGTCCAGAGATCGTGGGTAAATTCCCACGCTTGGATTCTTCCATACTAAACCTCTTTAGTATGGTGTCAATATACCTGAATTGGGACAATCCCAGTATCCGTTTAGATCTATCTCTATAGATCCTAATCCCCAAAATGTAGGAGGCATCACCTAGATCTTTCATTGAGAATCTATGTGATAAGAAGAGCTTGACCGAGTGCAGGATAGGAAAATCATTTCCTATCAAGAGTATGTCATCCACGTACAATACGAGGAAGACAACCTTACTCTCTGCAACCTTCTTGTAAATACAAGGTTCATCTACGTTCTTGATGAATTCAAACTCTTTGACTACCACATCAAAATAGATGTTCCAACTCCGCGATGCCTGCTTTAACCCGTAGATGGATTTAAGCAGCGTGCATACCTTTCCGCTGCTCCCACTGTCTACGAAGCCCTCTGGCCGAGTTATGTACACGCACTCCTCTAAATCACCATTTAGAAAAGCGGTCTTAACATCCATTTGCCAGATTTCGTAGTCATGGTATGCAACAATGGCAGGTAAGATCCGGATGGACTTAAGCATAGCGACTGGAGAAAAGGTTTCGTCATAATCCACACCTAGTCATTGACGAAAACCCTTTGCAACAAGTCTGGCTTTGAAAGTCTCAACTTTTCCATCTACACCAAGTTTCTTCTTAAAGATCCATTTTCTCCCAATGGGTTTTACCCCTTCAGGAGCAATTTCCAAAGTCCATACTTTGTTGGTGTATATGGATTCCATCTCAGATCGCATTGCATCCAGCCATTTCACTAAGTCCCCACTCGTGATGGCCTGCTCGAAAGTAGTCAGGTCATCATCTTCCATGATGCAATCCTCGCTCCCACCATCAATGAGAAAACCGTAGTATCTCTCAGGTGGATGAGGAACCCTACTAGATCAGCGGAGAGGTGGGGCTTCGTTAGGAACTATCGAATCCTCTGGTTCCACTAAATCTTCAATTGTTGTTTGTGCTGCTGGAACTTCTTCCAGCTCTACCTCTTCGCCACTAATTTCCTTTGCAAGAAATTTCTTTTCTAAAAAGGTGGCATGTTGAGCAACAAACACCTTTTGTTCCTCATTGTGGCAGAAAAAATATCCATATGAATTCTTTGGATATCCCACAAACTTGCAGAGAACTGATCGTGCCTCAAGTTTGTCCAGATTTTGCCTTTTGACATAGGCCGGACAACCCCATATCTTAACTCGTTTAAGATATGGTCTCTTCCCACTCCATATCTCATATGGTGTGTTAGGTACAGATTTAGATGGAACTTGATTCAATAGGTATGCTGCTGCCTCAAGCGCACAGCCCCAAAAGGAAATAGGCAACTCAGCAATGCTCATCATAGAGCGCACCATATCTAATAGGGTGCGATTCCTCCGTTCCGATACACCGTTGTGTTATGGTGTATAAGTAGGAGTAAGCTGAGAGAGAATCTCATTCTCTTTTAGATAGTCCAGGAACTCATTGCTCAAGTATTCTCCTTCTCGATCTGATCGAAGGATCTTAATACTTTTACCCGTTTGGTTTTCTACTTCGTGCTTATATTCTTTGAATTTCTCAAAACCTTCATACTTGTGTTTCAACAGGAACACATGTCCGTATCTTGAGAGATCGTCAGTGAATGTGATGAAGTACGAAGAACCATTCCTGGCATGTGTAGACATAGGACCGCATACATCACTATGTATCAGTCCTAAGAGTTCTGTACTCTTTCTCCGTGTCCACTAAACGGAGTTTTGGTCATCTTGCCTTTGAGACATGACTGGCAAGTGTCATAAGATAAAAATTCAAACGGATTCAAATCTCCATCCTTATGCAACTTAGCTAGTCGTGTCGCATTGATATGACCTAGTCTATAATGCCACAAGAAGGATTCATTCATTTCTGAACTCTTCCTCTTGTGTGTGTTCTGTACATTAAGGACTGTAGTTTGGTTTAGAACATATATGCCATTATTTAACTAGCCTGATCCAATCAACTTTTGATTCAGGAAGATGTTCACAACATTATCCTGTACTACAAAATTATATCCTTCTTTACTCAATAAAGAAACTGATATAAGATTGCATATCAGGGTCAGAATGTAATAGCATTCGTTCAGAATCAATATATTACCATTTGGCAACACAATGTGATATTCGCTAACTGCTTTGGCTACAACATTTGCACCATTCCCTACCCTTACAGAATTATCACCCTCTCCCGGTTCTCTACCTTTCTTTAGCCCATGTAACATATTACATATGTGGGATCCTGATCCGGAATCTAATTCCCAGGACGTAGAGTGAACTGAGAAACAGTTCTCAATAACTAAAACACCCGAAGAAGATGCATCAGCATTCTTAATCTTCATTTGGGCGGCATGGGAATCCGGATATGTCCCTATTCCCTGCTCAGTCTTATAACAGTTATAAGAAAGAACGGAACCAACGTTTCCTTGCTCAGTATAATAAGCGGGTTTGGTCAATACATCCATATTATTATCTTGATTAAGGCCTGACATGGTCGCTACCTGGAGAGTGAGAGAAGAAAACACTTTAGCGTATGCTCTTACAAGATTAGATTGGTTATTATCTTATCTCACTACTACAAAGAAGGGTTGCCCCTACGGATTTATCCGTACGGGCAACCCACTGCCCCTACGGATATATACGTAGGGGCGAAAAAATACCTCGTAGGTGCAAAGCCCGCAGGTGCAAGTTGAGGCCCTGAACTTGCCCCTACGGTCAAATTTTTGCCCCTACGGATATATGTGTAGGTCCTGTTGCCCCTACGGATTAAGCCGTAGGGTATAAGATTTTATATTATTTACGGTTTATTTTAATAAAATACTTGGACCTACGGATATATCCGTAGGGGCATGTACTATCCCCTACGGATATATGCGTAGGTACGTTTCCGTAGGGGCACAAATTCAGGATTCCTGATATTTTGCCCCTACGGATAACACCGTAGGGGAGAGTCAGTTGCCCCTACGGATATATTCGTAGGGGCTTTCCCAACCCCCTGGCACTGTGATCTGGGGGAAATATCAGTTACTGCTGATATTTTGCCCCTACGGACATATCCGTAGGGGTAACATGTGTGCCTACGGATTAATCCGTAGGTACATATTGTCTGTAATTTTTTTTAAAAAATGGGCTGCTTGATTTTTTCCCGCCCTGTGCACAATAATATATACATCAATCAAATCATATATTGCAGTATTCATAATCACATCTCACGCATATATATAATATACAAAAGAAACACAAAAACTGAATATGATATAAATACAAACCAATATCAATATCGTTTCAAAATGTAGTACAATGTGTATGATATAAATAAATACATGTTTCAAAAAAAAAGAACCAAAAATCTACCCTAGCTCGGTCCAGCTCCACCTCTGAATAACGATAGAATAACGCGCGCCTGCTCCTCGGTCAATAAACTCTGCAATTCGTCGCGAGCGGGAGTCTGAGCGGCATGTGGAGCCGGCGATGTGGTCTGCGCAGCCGCCGTCGAGGTAGTCGCTTGCGGAGCCGCGGCTGCGGGAGTCTGAGTGGGCGGTGGAGCTACAGGAGCTGTCTGCGGAACCGCAGCCGATGTAGTGGCTTGCGGAGCCGCAGCCGAAGCAGATGCGTGTGGAGGCTCGGCCGATCTACCCTGTCGCGTCTGGATATAACATGTGTAAGAAGCGTGTAAGAACTGTTTATTATTCGAATTCGTATCATTATTAAGTTATTTCGAAACCCTGTTTGGATATCTAGTTTGGAAAAGCGTTGTTTATTTCAATTACATATGTATGTATGATTAATCAAACTTAAGTCTAAAACCAAATAAGCTCAAGCTACGTACTAATTATGGATATGTTGATATGTATATAATATGAAATGATATTTTACTATAAAGTAGTATACATACCAGCATCTCCTTCAACTCCTGAACGCTGGCCCTCAAGCTATCCAGTTCATGATGGACATGCCGGTCACTGGAGACGGAGGAAGTAACCGCCGGGGTGGAGTCCAACCTCATATGGGCCCTGCTAGGGCCCAATCCCCGGCCTCTCCCAACCTCCGTGGTGCCCTCCGTGTGCGGCGTCCAGAACTGGGGTCAGCAGCCTCGGATCGTTCTGTCCGGTAAAATCGATCCCCGAGGCCTGGGCCTGCTCAACCACCAGCTCCTACACCCACATTCGAATTCTTATCATTATCGAGTTATTTCGAAACCCCATTTGGATATCTAGTTTGGAAAACTGTAGTTTATTTTAATTAGATATGTACATGTATGATTAATAAAACATAAGTCTACAACCAAATAAGCTCAGGCTATGTACTGATATTGGATATGTTGACATCTATAATATGACATTATATTTTACTATTAAGTAGTATACATACCAGCATCTCATTCAACTCCTGAACGGCGGCCTTCAAGCTCTCCAGTTCCTGCTGGATACGTCGCTCACTGGAGACGGAGGAAGTAACCACCGGGGTGGAGTCCAACCTCATATGGGCCCTGCTAGAGCCCAGTCCTCGGCCTCTCTCCCAACCTCCGTGGTGCCGTCATTGTGCGGCGTCCAGGACTGGGGTCAGCAGCCTCGAATGCTGCCTTCCCCCTAGCAACTGTCAGAACATTATATTTAGCACATACTGGTCTATAAAATTGATAAGAAATACCAAAATCAACAAATTCAAAGCCTTACCTACAGAGATAGAAGATGTGCTCCTCTGGTATCTGCATGTATCAAAATTTGAATACTATTAATTAATTTCAGTACATACATACTAACAAGGTAAACTCGCATATAGCGCTGCTTACACATATGACAGGGAGTGAACAAGCTCTTGTAGATCATCAGGCGCAAATCTAATCTCATCAAGCAGCCCATGATAATGAGTTGGACGACTAAGAGCAAAAGGAATGTGTGTATATTTATGATATAGCATTCTAAATCAATATACATGCCCTATATAATATATAAACATACCTGGAGGAATGGGAGTGGCCTCTGTCCCTGATATGGACGCATCACCAACAACTAGACAATCAAACATTGACAATATAAGTAATTTTGACATAAACAGGCATGGATATCTATAATATTACATTCAAAATGGATATTAGAGAGCGCACCTGCAGTGAGAAGTGGTAAAAGTATCACCCAACTAGGGTGTAATTTACAGAATCAGCTGAGACTCTTGAAAGTCATAGAAGAACCCGACCTGCACAAATCTGATGTATGCTTTCCATTGGACACTAAGAAGTCTCTAAAGGGAAAAGCCTATGTGAAAACCATCATTAGTTCATATCCGAAGATTGATGCTGAAACAGAGAACGAGGAATGTCATTTTTTTCTTCTTCTGCCACATTACTGTCTTCTCCTTCTGCCACATTACTGTCTTCTCCTTCTTATTATATGCACGTGCAAATTCAATGACTATATTGAGAATATGGATTAATAGTGGATAGGAAAAGTATTTCTCAAATGGTTTTTGCGTCTTAAAACCATAAACTACTAAGTAATGGCATACATAATTTTTTTAGTATAAAGGTTGTTATTTTAAGTTTTCCCTTATAGAGATATGATCTAACTGCATCTATAAACTATAAGTGTGCAGAAAATTATAATAAGAAACCATAAGAAAGGGTCGTAGCCATGCATAACCTTGAATCTACATACCAAATCATGCAAAAGCATGCACTTATTGTCACCTTGCCTTGGAATATAAAATATCTTGGAAGACTATAAGCGAGCATTTAAATCTTGATAGTTTTTGACTTCAACATATATTTTTCTTAAGTACCATGAAATATACTTCCTCCGTATAAACCGTTTTCAGGAAGATGGATTAATAATGACAAATTATCCATTGTGGCTCACTAGGTTAGCATTTTCTCTTCTATTGACCATCTTACTAATCTGCTTGGTAAATTTATTCGGAACCGGCTGCGAATCATTAAAAGACATGCATAAGAAAGAAAGCTAAAATACAGATATATAGCATACCGATACATCGAAACTTCATAGTTGCGATGGCAATCCAGAGATATTTATTTCTACACACGTGGTGCGCGTGCGAATGCGTAAGGCATCATGGACAAATATTTCAGAATATGGAAAGTATTATTCGTATAAAGTAATTAAAACTTTTAAACACCTTGGGTAGATATTTTCTTAGTTGATGCAATCATATCATGAGGACTAAATTTAAGCTATTATACATATGCATATGTATTTTTCTAACATAATATATCACACACACACACACACACAGAGAGAGAGAACACCAGATAGGTAGAGAAATCAGGTAGCAGGATCCTGAAGAAATGGAGTCCATAGTATTGCTCATCATCATCATCCATGATCCCTTTGATAATAAGGCATCAAAGGGATCACGGATGATGATGATGAGCAATGCTATGGACTCCATTTCTTCAGGGTCCTGCTAGCTGATTTCTCTACCAAACTGGTGTTCTCTCTCTCTCTCTCTCTGTGTGTGTGGGATATATTAGGTTAGAAAAATACATATGCATATGTATAATAGCTTAAATTTAGTCCTCATGATATGATTGCATCAACTAAGAAAATATCTACCCAAGATATTTAAAAGTTTTAATTACTTTATACGAATAATACTTTCCATGTTCTGAAATATTTGTCCATGATGCCTGACGCATTCGCACGCGCACCACGTGTGTAGAAATAAATATCTCTGGATTGCCATCGCAACTATGAAGTTTCGATGTATCGGTATGCTATATATCTGTATTTTAGCTTTCTTTCTTATGCATGTCTTTTAATAATTCGCAGCCGGTTCCGAATAAATTTACCAAGTAGATTAGTAAGATGGTCAATAGAAGAGAAAATGCTAACCTAGTGAGCCACAATGGATAATTTGTCATTATTAATCCATCTTCCTGAAAACGGTTTATACGGAGGAAGTATATTTCATGGTACTTAAGAAAAATATATGTTGAAGTCAAAAGCTATCAAGATTTAAATGCTCGCTTATAGTCTTCCAAGATATTTTATATTCCAAGGCAAGGTGACAATAAGTGCATGCTTTTGCATGATTTGGTATGTAGATTCAAGGTTATGCATGGCTACGACCCTTTCTTATGGTTTCTTATCATAATTTTCTGCACACTTATAGTTTATAGATGCAGTTAGATCATATCTCTATAAGGGAAAACTTAAAATAACAACCTTTATACTAAAAAAATTATGTATGCCATTACTTAGTAGTTTATGGTTTTAAGACGCAAAAGCCATTTGAGAAATACTTTTCCTACCCACTATTAATCCATATTCTCAATATAGTCATTGAATTTGCACACGCACATAATAAGAAGGAGAAGACAGTAATGTGGCAGAAGGAGAAGACAGTAATGTGGCAGAAGAAGAAAAAAATGACATTCCTCGTTCTCTGTTTCAGCATCAATCTTCTGATATGAACTAATGATGGCTTTCACATAGGCTTTTCCCTTTAGAGACTTCTTAGTGTCCAATGGAAATCATACATCAGATTTGTGCAGGTCGGGTTCTTCTATGACTTTCAAGAGTCTCAACTGATTATGTAAATTACACCCTAGTTTGGTGATACTTTTACCACTTCTCACTGCAGGTGCGCTCTCTAATATCCATTTTGAATATCGAGAGCGCACCTGCAGTGAGAAGTGGTAAAAGTATCACCCAACTAGGGTGTAATTTACAGAATCAGTTGAGACTCTTGAAAGTCATAGAAGAACCCGACCTGCACAAATCTGATGTATGCTTTCCATTGGACACTAAGAAGTCTCTAAAGGGAAAAGCCTATGTGAAAGTCATCATTAGTTCATATCAGAAGATTGATGCTGAAACAGAGAACAAGGAATGTGAGTTGTATTCTATATATGTGTGTTTCGATTTATGATTTCGCTTAAGTGTAGGGTTGTTTTTACTTAAAGAAGTATCACCATCTACTATATATATAAAAATGTAGCAAACTAGGATTGGTATTCAAATCCCAGTCCAGATTGGTATTCAAAATTTATTTAATTAGTTTGTGATCCACATCATTTGATTCGTTGCTTGAGGCATCAATGTAGGCACAAATATCACTGAAGCAGCCTAAATCACCATATGAACCGGTTATCGGTTTCAATTCCACCAGAATTAGAATTTCATCCGAACAACTTTCACACAGTAATCGGAACCTGGTCAACAAATTTGTCATGCCCGTTGTGGTTTTACTTCTGTACAGTACTTCCACAAAATACGTGTTGTCATTTCTAAATGGAAGTTTCTCAGTGCCACCATAGTAGCAGAAGACGGAATTGTTTATCGCAACTAGATTATGCTAAGCCTCGGATAGATTAGGAAAGGAGAAAATAAGTTTTCGAGAGGAGAGGTGCAGGATATCATATGCCACGAAGAAAAGGAGGGCAAAAACAGTGTTGGCATTCATAAGAGGAAAGCTAGACTAACAAGAAGAAACATTACAAATATTACTATGTTTATGAATTATCACAGAAAATCAACCCAGAATCTGCAAGAAAATCAAAAGTATGGCTCAAATATGAGACGGACAAATATCTTTTCCTTTCTTATCTTTTCTTTTTGAAAACAAATACCAGAAGATGTTGACTTTCTGGATAGATAGGAGTGGATATGATAAAAACATGTAAAGGGTGCATGGAAGTGCTAACAGAGACTCTTTGTTGCAACTTTATAGTAAACGGAACAATAACTGGCATATTCAAGTTAAAAGAATTGAAAGAATAATGAACATGGCTTACAAACTTGGGTGAGAACGATGTGACACTCAGGAAAACATCTAAAAGACAAATTCATAAATGCGGTTAGGCCAAAACCGGACTAAATCCTGCCATGCGACTGATATTCCTTGATGTAAAAGGACCCAAGATTTTCTCGATCAACAATAATTATAGTAATCAAACTAGGCTAAAATTGCTGGAAATTCTTCTCAGGTTTGCCAAATTCAGCAAACCCCGACCCCAACCTAATCCTAACCCCAGCCCCAGCCCAGCCCAGCCCCACCCCAACCCCAGCCCCAGCCCCAACCTAACCCCAACCCCAGACCCAGCTAAACCCCAACCCCAACCCCAGCCCCAGCCCCAGCCGATCCCCAACCCTAACCCTAACCCTAACATAAACTGAACCCGATGCCTAACCTTAACCCTCATCCCTACCCGAACCCTAAACACTAGCCCTAACATCATCACAATTATGTTTAATTGGAGATTTACTTACCTGTAGACAGTGGAGGAGACGACGGAGACGCTTGGCGGTTGACGACGCACGCAATCGGCGACGAGGAACTCGACGAGAAAGAACGAGGGCGGTGGTGGGCCGAGAACGGAAGGCGGTGGCGGGCTGAGAACGGAGGGCGCGCGGTGGCGACGAAGAGAAAATTGGAGACGCGGGAACGAGAGAAAATTTTGGGAACGAGAGGGAAAGATCGAGATCGAGGCGTAGGGCATTTCTGTGCCTTTTTTTATTAAATTCCCATTTAGATGCCCCTACGGACATAACCGTAGGTTATTGGTTTGCGGCTCCGTAGGGCCAAACAACAAATTAAGATTTAATATTTTTAAATTAAAATGTTGGGCACCGTAGGGACAACCATTTGGCCCTACAGCTTAGTCCGTAGGGGCAAGAAAAATCTGCCCCTACGGATTTCATCATCCGTAGGGGCAACACCATATTGTAGTAGTGGATGATGTGTGATGATGTAAATGCACTCAAGTCATGGTTTCATGTCAAGGAAACAAACATAAACTTCACACTGAAGGAACAAGAAAAACACCACAAGAAAAAACATGACATTGGTGTTACTACAGTAATTGTCCCCTCCATACTTACGCTCTAATTCCATGAAACAAACAACCCCTCAGTGGATTTGGATTGGAGTTGGATTTTTGGAATATCAAATCCATAAAAACTTGCCAGTTTTGTATTTGGTTTGCAAACTTGATTTTAGGATTGATTGATGCAACT
Organism: Agapanthus africanus; assembly: GCA_030015575.1. NCBI lineage: Eukaryota > Viridiplantae > Streptophyta > Magnoliopsida > Asparagales > Amaryllidaceae > Agapanthus > Agapanthus africanus. Next base: position 54,363,192 of record CM057347.1, read on the forward strand.
AGGATATTTGGAGCCCTTTCCATTCCGTCGAAAAAAGTAAGGATTTGCAAAAAAATCCATGTCCACAATTTGGGCACAGCCAAACAAAAGAATAAGAAACTCATAAACCATCATCTTTCATTTTCATTTGGTACAAAACAAACAAAAAAGACACATAAATTCATGAATCAACCTTAAGACTTTGAGAATCCATGTGCCCAAGGACACTAATCATCCAACATATTCGATATGAGCCCAAAGAACACTTAACATCCATTTTCAATATGAATCTGACTACAATTTTTTATTTTTTTATTTTTACATATCAAATATGAACAATGCATCCAATATCCAAACAACATCTACAAGAAATAAATGTGATCGGATGATATAACAATATTTTCAAGGCTACATCAATTGACAACACCAAAGCCAGCACCAAAGCCAGTTTTCAAGGCTACATCAATTGACAACACCAAAGCCAGTTTTGCTACGAATTAGTTGGTGAAAGAATGGTTCACACAGCAGTACACAAGAACACATCTGGGCATCTTGCTATACTAACTAGAGTGTAAGGATACATACTAGAATAATTTTCCAACTCCCCACCACTTAACCCCAACCCAGCCCCAGCCCCTGCTCCCAGCCCCAGCCCAGCCCCACCCCAGCCCAGCCCCAACCTAACCCTAAACCCAGTGCGGCCAGCTAAACCCCAACACCAACCCTAAGGCAAACCCTAACCCCAGCCCCACCTACAGCAGCCGAACACCAACCCTAACCCTACCCCGACCTCGACCCCGACTGCGACCGCGACCCCTGCCCAACCCCAACTCGCGCGCCATGAACCCTAAGCCCAAAATAATCCCAAAAATCTTTAATTTACCTCACCTGAACCCTAAGCCCGAAGTAATCCAAAGATTTACTCACCTGAACCGCTGCTGCGCTGGGGCTGGGGCGACGACCTGAACCGCGGTGGCGACGAGAGCTGAGGTGGCGACAAAACCGGCGATGGCGACGAGGAGAACGACGTTGGTGACGACGGCGTGGCGAATTGGGGAATTTTTTCGCGCGCGATCGAGAGAGAGAGAAAGTGAGCGAGTGTAGGCGATCGATCTGGGATTTTGTTAAATCGATATTTACTTGCCCCTACGGATATACCCGTAGGTCCTTTGTTTGCGGCTCCGTAGGGGCAAACACCAAATTAAGAATTAATGTTTTTATTCTTGGACGTCTATGCCCGTAGGGGCAACCTTTTAGCCCTACGGATTAATCCGTAGGGACAAACTTAAATTGCCCCTACGGATGTCAATATCCGTAGGGGAACCCCTTATTTTACTAGTGTCTAATCAGGATAGCTCCCAATGGTTTTTATCAAATCTTCCTTCAAACTCTAAAAGGTAAGACTAGCCGGAATTAATTACACTTTTACAAGTTCGCCAATTTTTAAGCCAGGCCAGTGTTAGTATTTTAAGGGAGGTTTCCCGTGCTTTCACACGGACCTAATTAAAATAAACCTCGTTTTCCCAGAGGCATAACCCCGTAAACACCTTTCTAGTCACCTGCTTGATTGGCTAATTGTCCTGTGTAAAACTCTCCTAGGAGTAACTTTTACTCGCACTGGGTATCGGGATCCAACTATCTGATAAAAGGTATGCAATCTCATTGCAAATTTCAACACTTGAAATTCCTTATAATGTTTTGCCCCTAGCGATCTATTGTTAGTTGTATGTATGCCCTAGAGGCCAATATTGTACATATGATGTATATTATATTGGATGCTTGGACATATAGAGAGAGGAATTTCTTACTCGACATAATAGTATGCAATCTGGTTGCTCTTTATCTTAACATGTATACTTGTCTCTTAATACTGTCTTATGGTTACATGTTGGTAAAGCCCTTAGGATGTGTACTTGACTACCAGGACTATGATGTAGATCATACTAGTAGGGCCATGGTAGTCCATAAGTTCATCCTTCAATGTTCCTAGTCGTGGGTGTATCGAGACAGGGCATCGATATACCAGAGTAGACTAGCGTATACGCTCCTCGACCCATGAGATGGGCGATGGATGATCCCACATCCATTAGTGTTTGACATCAGAGATGGTATACGGGTGCTCAGTAGAGACTGGGTACACTGGACGGACTCGCCGAGAACTCCCAGATGGTATTATACCTTACGTCAGATAGCAGTTCTCTATTGACACTTGTACAGGTTAATCTGTAGACCCGAGATCGTTATAGAGTCTTGTGTGATTCCCACTGTGCTTTGATTTCCACCTTACCATGTCCATGAGGGCGTGCAAAACGGTGGTTTTTGGGTACAGTCTCGAGTCACATCGAGGCAATGAGCGATATAGGGGGTTTCGTCACTCCCGGTATTGGGAGTTGATGTTGCGCTGTACTCGATTGGCCATAACAGGGAAGTCTCTTGCCACAGCTGATTTAGAGATTTACTGGTAAGTGTTACCAGTAGTTTATCGACCCGTTATGAGCTTCATATCGGCATGACTTATCGGTTATTGGATCTGACGTTTACCACCTCTAGACTTGATATGTGACATATCAGACGAGGAGACCGGACTATACGACAAGAGTTACTGTCAAGCTTTTGCAGGAGTTGGAGTAGGCTTGCTCGTCGATCTTCTGATCGCTCAATACCCGGGTAGCCGTTACGTCCAGCTAGTACCGCTAACGGCTTGTGGGTGCTTGATATGATCATCACCTACTGCCGGCGTATTGACGAGTCTTTAGAGTCCTACATAAAGGTTTTACTGGCTCAGACAAAACGAAGTAGGAGCACATATGTGATACGTGCGGGACCGAGAATAATGCGAGTATGTGATACTGTATTCTATTCTCGCGATTTTTGTATCATACGGTTATATGTGATATAGCCGGGTTATCGAATCAAGTGTTGATTCGATAAGTTGGTACATTTTATATTAGTCGGTTATATGTGATATAGCCGGATTATTAAATCAAGTGTTGATTTGATAATTTAGTGTATAATTGTATATTTGATATACTAATTTACATTAACTAATATTAGCTCACTTAAGCATTTATTATTCTTACATGTGCACACTTAATATATATGTGATATATATTAATTGTGTTTATTGTATCATGGTTGTTGATACACACTACATGGGTGTATAAGACTTACACCATATTAATTATAATATAAGATTTTAATATTTAAAGTAATTCCAAATTAGTGGATAATTAGCCACATGCATGAAGCTTTGAGAAGCTTGTGGATGCTTTGACTAAGTCCACTAGTTTTGTTTTACTTGAGATATTTATTAACCTAACCATTCTAATTAAGCCATGGTTATGTCTCTACATGAGTTAGTATATGATACAAACTCACCCATGGTTATTTCTCTCACCTCACAAGTTCATTCTCATTTTCTCTTGAGCTCATCTTCTTCTTCCATGAGAAAAGCTTGCTAGGTTTTCAAAAGAGAGAAAAATATAGTGAGAAAAATAAAACTAAAGTGAGCCCACTTCCTATTTCATCATCCTCTACTAGATTAGCACTTTAGTATAGGGTTTTTGCTTCACTAATCCTTTAGTTAGTGAAGTAGAAGCTTGAGCTAGTATTCCCTCGACGTAGATCATCTTCGGCCTCGAAGACTTTAAACAAGATCGCTCTTTTCCCCTCATGAAGCCATGCAAGAGTCCGGGAGTTCGACGATCGCAGCGAAGGGACTACTACAAGGAGCTTTAGAAGTGAAGGACCGATCTACAAAGGTTGTATTTCTATTTCACTTAGAAGTAAAAAGGTTTAATTTAGTTTCCGTATGAATTTCTAGTTAACGATTCTAGTTTAGAGTTTCTTGAAACGATAAATTTTTGAAAATGGCATGGACGATGCCTCCCGAAACCTTGCTACCATCTATAGAAACCCTACAGTGGTATCAGAGCCTAGTTAGAGAATTATACGGATAATGTTAGATTACGAAAACAATACGAACTCCGAAACTTGAAACCCTAAAACCTGGTTTCTGTCGATTTTCAAATGAGCTCCAAAAATTTTGCAAACAAGTACAGAATCATCTATGAGCATAAATAAAAACATGGGAAAAATTGGGGACCCTGTGCTCGGATTTGGACCGAGCACAAGGGCACAAAAACCAAGGTGGCCGGCCTGGTAAGGAGGAAATGGGTCCAAATTTTTTCCATGCTCTGGGCTCTGGATTTTGGTGTTTCAGGTGTTGTTTGATTTTGCTACTTTTCATGTGATGATTAACTTACTGCAAAGACAACTCGGAGTGTTTTGTAGTCATAATTTAACTGTTTTCGGAATTCTTTAGACAGTGTTAAAATGTTCAATCGGATGTCAAATATCCGCTTTAACCCTTTCCGGGAAATTTTCCAAGTGTTGGATTTTTCCTGTAGTTAAAAAGCATTCAAATATCATGCAAGTTATGTGATGGACCCTCTAGAAGAACAAAACCTTAACTCGATTATGTGATCGTCAGAACTGCCACTGAACCCTCGGGTTTGTGGTGGTTCAGCGGTGCCACATGTGAGGCGTTTGTTGACCCTTCTACGGCTGGTCCATTGGTATTGTGTCATGTGCCGAATAATTTTAAACTACGCTTAAGTGTTGAGCTTTTTGGGTAATTGTGTGTGTTTGTTGATTCGATCGGAATGTTTAACATCGTCTAGTTTTTTTGCAACCGTAAGTGTAATATATGGTGTATCGCCGGTTTCGTTGCTATATGTCAACAATTGGGATACGCATATTTACTTACGTTGATGATATGTGATATTATGTGTTGCTGTGATATGTTATATTGGATCGTCGTGTTTTGAATAGCCGGGGGTTTTATGTGAGATGAGAGTTTTTATTTTCATTCATGTAAAATTCAATGTATGTAATATTCTTTTATTGGGGCACTTCCAGGTTGAGGATGATGTCACCATCGTTGTATATTGTTTACTTTTCTGCATTAGGATAGACCCAAGGAGGGGAGCACAAGTAACCGGGTTCTAGAGTCCAGTGAGAGACCAACTCGAGGAGTCGAGTCCGGGTCTCCTAACTTTAGAATTAGTAGGGTTGCTTGCCGCTTTCGTAGGGGTCTAGGGATGTGGGTTTGGCTATTCATCGCGACCGTGGAATCCATGTTTTATATAGGCTCAAAATAAAATACAGACCTCCTAGTATATCCAATATTTCATATGTTTCTTCTGCTGCGATATTTGTGATGTGATCATTTGATATGTTGAGATAGATACAGTATATAGTGTATATGATATATTATATAGACGTTGCTTATGTTTTACACCCACGCTAGCACTGCCCCGCTCTGCCGTTAGTTACCTAACCTAACGGTGCACGAGTGGACATCGATGCGAATGTGGATGGCATAAGCGTACGTTGTATTTATCTGTGATATTTAGGTGACTTAAATGATGGGACTTCATTAATATAAATAATGAAAGTAAACGAAACCTAAAAGATGTTGTAGAATTAAATTTTCAAAAAGGGTAGCTACAGTTTTTTGCTTTGCATAGTGATATATTATATATCCCGCACCTTATTCGATTAGAAAAGAGCCGAGATCCCTTTACCGGGAGTGACCGCTTTAGCAATAACTGGCAGAAGCTACAAATACACGTTTGTCTTTTGATTGCTTTTGGAGTATTTGCTTTGCATAGTGATATATATGATATATCTCGCACCTTATTCGATGAGGAAAGAGCCGAGATTCCTTCACCGGGAATGACCTCTTTAGCAAAATTAGTAAAAACCTTAAAAACACTCCTTTTCAAAATTCACTCGATTCTACAACGATATTAAGTTCATTACGCAAAAGGTTTTCAGAAAAACCTGTCGTAGCCCTCCGTCATTTCGGATAAGTCCTACTTAGTATTCGTGCTACGTTTGTTGGCCTGCGTCAAGGCGTAGTGTGCGGTAGCTGACTAGTATTTATCTGCTTATGCATATGATGCAGATTGGATTAAGGTAGTCGTGCGACTTTTTTGGCCTGCGTCAAGGGTCGTGCGGGTGGGTTTAATTCAATCAAGAAATGACGGGTTGAACTTGACTAGCGCACTATGGTTTGTTAGCCTGCGTCAAGGTCATGAGACGCTAGGGGCAAAATATTATCGGGAATTTCAAATGTTGAAATTTGCAATGAGATTGCATACCTTCTATGAGATAGTTGGATCCCGATACCCATTGCGAGTAATTGTTACTCCTGGGAAAGTTTTACATAGGACAATTAGCCGATCAAGTAGGTGTCTAGAAAGGTGTCAACGGGGTTATGCCTCTGGGAAAACGAAGTTTATTTTAATTAGGTCCGTGCGAAAGCACTGGGAACCTCCCTCAAAGTACCGACACTGGACTGGCTGAAAGATTGGCGAAGTTGTAGGGTGTAATTAATCCCGGCTAGTATTTTCTTTTAGGGTTTGAAGGAAGATTTGACAAAAACAGTGGGAGCCATCCTGATTAGATAAAATAATAACCAATCTGATCTTGCAAGAGCATACGCTAAAGTGTTTTCTTCTCTCTCTCTCCAGGTAGCGACCATATCATTCCTTAATCAAGATAATAATATGGATGTATTGACCGAACCCGCATGTTATACTATACTGGGGAACGTTGGTTCCGTTCTTTCTTATAAAAGTTATAAGATTGAATAGGATATAGGGGAATACCAGGATTCCCATACCACACGAATGAAGAAAGCACAAGTTGATGCATTTTCTTTGGGTGTGTTCGTTACAGAGAATTGTTTCTCCATTTACTCTACGTCCTGGGTTTTAGATACCGGGTCAGGATCCCATATATGTAATCAGTTACATGGGCTTAGAAAAGGTAGAGAACTTGGAGAAGGTGATAAAGACATAAGGGTTGGAAATGGTGCAATTGTTGCAGCTAAGCCGTTACGTACAGCTAGTACCGCTGACGGCTTGTGGGTGCTTGATATGATCATCACCTACTGTCGGCGTATTGACGAGTCTTTAGAGTTCTACATAGAGGTTTTACTGGCTCAGGCAAAACGAAGTAGGAGCACATATGTGATATGTCCGGGACCGAGAATAATGCAAGTATGTGATATCGTATTCTATTCTCGCGATTTTTGTATCGTACGGTTATATGTGATATAGCCGGGTTATCGAATCAAGTGTTGATTCGATAAGTTGGTACATTTTATATTAGTCGGTTATATGTGATATAGCCGGATTATTAAATCAAGTGTTGATTTGATAATTTAGTGTATAATTGTATATTTGATATACTAATTTACATTAACTAATATTAGCTCACTTAAGCATTTATTATTCTCACATGTGCACACTTAATATATATGTGATATATATTAATTGTGTTTTATTGTATCATGGTTTTTGATACACACTACATGGGTGTATGAGACTTACAGCATACTAATTATAATGTAAGGTTTTAATATTTAAAGTAATTCCAAATTAGTGGATAATTAGCCACATGCATGAAGCTTTGAGAAGCTTGTGGATGCTTTGACTAAGTCCACTAGTTTTGTTTTACTTGAGATATTTATTAACCAAACCATTGTAATTAAGCCATGGCTATATCTCTACATGAGTTAGTATATGATACAAACTCACCCATGGTTATTTCTCTCACCTCACAAGTTCATTCTCATTTTCTCTTGAGCTCATCTTCTTCTTCCATGAGAAAAGCTTGCTAGGTTTTCAAAAGAGAGAAAAATATAGTGAGAAAAATAAAACTAAAGTGAGCCCACTTCCTATTTCATCATCCTCTACTAGATTAGCACTTTAGTATAAGGTGTTTGCTTCACTAATCCTTTAGTTAGTGAAGTAGAAGCTTGAGCTAGTATTCTCTCGACGTAGATCATCTTCGGCCTCAACTTCAAGCAAGATCGCTCTTTTCCCCTCGTGAAGTCATGCAAGAGTCCGAGAGTTCAACGATCGTAGCGAAGGGACTACTACAAGGAGCTTTAGAAGTGAAGGACCGATCTACAAAGGTTGTATTTCTATTTCACTTAGAAATAAAAAGGTTTACTTTAGTTTTCATATGAATTTCTAGTTAACGATTCTAGTTTAGAGTTTCTTGAAACGGCAAATTTTTGAAAATGGCATGGACGATACCTCCCGAAACCTTGCTGCAGTCTATAGGAACCCTACATCTATGACTTTAACAAGATCAACAATCCATAAATCGCAAGTCAAGTTCAACCCGTCATTTCCTAATTGAATTAAACCCACCCACATGACCCTTGACAAGGTCAACAAGGCCGTACGACTACCCTAATCCAATCATATCTCATGCTTTAGCAGATAAATACTAATTAGCTACCGTACACTACGCCTTGATAAGGTCAACAAATGTAGCACGAATACCAAGGAGGACTTATCTGAAATGACGGAGGGCTACGATAGGTTTTTCAGAAAACCTTTTGCGTAATGAACTTGATATCGTTGTAGAAACAAGTGATTTTTGAAAAGGAGTGTTTTTTTTTGCTTTTACTAGTTTCGCTAAAGAGGTCACTCCCGGTGAAGGGATCTCGGCTCTTTCCTTATCGAATAAGGTGCAAGATATTTCATAAATACCACTATGCAAAGCAAGAACTATAGAAGCAATCAAAAACAAAACCGAGTGAGTTGTAGTATCTTCTAGTATCTCTAAAGAGGTCACTCCCAGTGAAGGGATCTCGGCTCTTTCCTTATCGAATAAGGTGTTGGATATTCTACAAGGAATACCGCTATGCAAAGCAAAAAACTAGAGCTACCCTTTTTGAAAATTTGATTCTACAACATCTTTTAAGTTTCTTTATCTTTCATTAATCTCATTAACGAAGTCCTGTCATTTATTCTTCCTAAGCATCACAGAAAAAACGAAAATACAACGTATGCTTATGCCATCTGCATTCGCCATAGTGTCCCTGTAGGGTGTTTTTCGTCACCCCATTGAGATGGGAATGCACGCGCGCTTGTCAGGTGCAGTACAGATTCCCCCTGCATAGGGGTAGGCAGGGGTTTATTGATCGTGGGGATCCAAATTTCCGGCAGCCGTGGACTAAGCTGTCATTAATTACCCCTCACCTTTGGAGCGAGAGAACCTCCGATTGACAGGTCAAACACGTCATGCGAACTCAATATGCAGTGTTGTGTTTTGAAGGAGTTTTGGATATATTAGGGGCCCGGCAGAGTTTTTACGGGGGTCCCGCTACCCGGATAGCGGGGTGGGGGTCAAGGGGGCTAGCAGCCCCCTTGCGGGGTGCGGGGCAGCACCCCGTTAGAAATTTTTTTCTAACAGGGACAGTGTCGTGGAGTATGTGTGTTTGTTTGTATATGTATATATATATATACATATACACACACACACACACACATAAGGAAAAAGGGCATCCAAAAGATGCGTGGGAAAAAGCGCTAGCGCCTCACATGCCAGGAACATGGGGGTCGGGCGCTAGCGCTGTTAGTTATATGTATGCCCTAGAGGCCATTACTGTACATTGGATGTATATTGTAGTGGATGCTGGGACATATATAGGTAGGACTTTCTTGCTCGACATGATAGTACGCTATCTGGTTGCTCTTTATCTTAACATGTATACTTTCTGTCTCTCTGTTACATGTTGATAAAGCCCTTAGGATGTGTACTCGACTTCCAGGACTATGATGCAGATCATACTAGTGGGGCCTGGGTAGTCCATGAGTACATCCTTCAATGTTCTTAGTCGTGGGAATATCGAGACGGGGCATCGATATTCCAGAGTAGACTAGCGTATATCTTCTCGACCCATGTGATGGACGATGGATGATCCCATATCCATTGGTGTTTGACATCAGAGATGGTATGCGGGTGCTCAGTGGAGACTGGGTACACTGAACGGACTCGCCGAGAACTCCTAGATGGTATTATACCTCACGTCAGATGGCAGTTCTCTGGTGACACTGGTACAGCTTAGTCTGTTGACCCGAGATCGTCATAGAGTCTTGTATGTCTCCCACTGTGCTTTGATTTCCACCCTACCACGGCTCTACTAAGCGTGCAAACAGGTGGTTTTTGGGTACAGTCCCGATTCACATGGAGGCAATGAGCGATAGGAGGTGATTCGTCTCTCCCGGTATTGGGGGTTGATGTTGCGCTATGCTCGACTGGCCATAACAGGAAATCCCTGGCCAGGGTTGCAGTGATATACTGGTAAGAGTTATCAGTAGTTTCACGATTGTTATGGACCTTACGTCGTTATGACTTATCAAGCTATTGGGGTCTGACGTTTACCACCCCTAGGCGAGATATGCGATATATCAGACGAACAGACCGGACTGTACGGTAAGTGTTACTGGTTGGATTCACAGGAGTGTGAGCGGGCTTGCTCATCGATCTTCTGATCGCTCAATACCCGGGTGGCCGTTACGTTTAGCAGTCCGCTTGCGGCTTGTGGGTGTTTGATATGATCATCACCTGCTGCCGGCGTATTGACGAGTCTTTAGAGTCCTACACAGAGGTTTCCTGGCTCAAGCGAAACGAAATAGGAGCGCATATGAGAATTGTGCGGGACCGAGAATAATGCGTGTATGTGATACCGTATTCTATTCTTGCGATGAATGTATCAAATGGTTGTATGTGATATAACCTAATTATCGAATCGAGGATTGATTCGATAAGTCGATACATCGGATATTAGTCGGTCATATGCGGTATGACCGGATCGTTAAATCAAGTGTTGATTTAATGATTTAATGTATAATTATATATTTGATATATTACTTTGCATTAACTAATATTTGTTCACTTTAAATGGATTTTCTCACTTGATGTACACAAGTTGTATATGTGATATACTTTTGTGCACTTGTTTGTATCATGTTTGATGATACATGCAAACTTGGATTTGTGTAAAGAATTAAACCATGGTTATGTTAATGGTTAGGGTTTTTATTTACTTATCTCTTCATTTATTTATTTATTCATTTTTGAAAGATAAAGAGAAATGGTGGCTTGATTTGTTTTCTAGTTGAAGCTTCATGAAGCTTTGAATAAGTCCACCATTTTTGTTTCATACTTAACCCTAACCATTCAACCTAACCTTAGTTAATTCTCTACACCTAACTATGGTTGCTATATGATAAGATAATTCTTTTTATACTTATCATAATTCTTTTCTTCTTCTTCTTCTTCTTCTTCTTCTTCTTCTTCTTCAACAATGAAGAAAAACTTGCTACCATCAATGGCAACATGAGAAAAAGAGTGAGAAATCCAATTCTAAAGTGAACCCACTTTCTATTTCTTCGTCCTCTACCACTTGCCAAGTAGTATAGGGTGTTTTCTTCACAAGTTTCATGACTTGTTGAAGTTGGAGCTTGATCTTGAGTTGCCTCGACGTAGATCATCTTCGGCATCGAAGTCGACGACCTAGCCCGCCCATTTCTCCGATGAAGCCGACGCTAGAGTCCGGGATCCAATGATCGCAGCGGAGGGACGTCAAAGCGGAGCTATGGAGGTGGAGAACCGGATCTACAAAGGTTGTAGTCACTTTCCTTTAGCAATAAAGTTATTTACTTGCTTGCATCGCCCTATACATCTAGTTAACGATCCGTATTAGGGTTTGTAGGCACATGAAAAAATTTGAATTGGCCATGTTTGATCACTTGTAGAACCTCATGGGCGTGCCTAGGAACCCTACAGTGGTATCAGAGCCTATCTAGAGCCTTAGGCGATGCGTAGACGATGTTAGAAATCCGATCGAACCCCGAAACCCTAGAATTCAACCCTCTCTGGACATTTTTTCAAAACTGGGTTTTTTCCAGATTAAAAATTCTTTAAAAATTCAGCAGGAAGTTCTAAGAATTACAATGCAAAACGACCTCCTGAATCATCTAAACCGCCGCGGAACCGCGGCAGGAGCTGGCTCCGGCGGCGGTTCCGCGGCCGTATGGTCGTATCCTCTATTAATTTTTGCACGCTAATTCTTATATTTAGGTGCTGTATTTTATGGGAATTTTTAAATTTTACTCAAGAGTTGAGTTTTCTGGGTTGTATTGGGAGTTCATAGATTCGATCGGATTGTCTAATTTTGTCTATGCGTTTTTCCGGATAATTTTAGAATATGTTAAAAAGTTCGACCGGATATAAATACCCACTTTTTCCCCTGCCGGAAAATTTCCAATTGTTGGATTTTTCCGTAGTTTAATGACGTTCTAAGTAGTGCAAGTAACGCGATGGTCCCTCTAGAAGACAACAAACCTTAACTCGATTATGTGACCGTCTTGAACTGCCCTTTGAACCTTAGGGTTTGGGGCACTACGGCGTGCCACATGTGAAGCGTTGGCTTGACCCTTCTACGGCTGGACCGTTGGTACTGAGGCACGAAGTGAATGTTTTTAAACTTATTTCATGTGTTGAGCTGTTTCGGGAAAACTTGGGTGTTCGATTGTTCGATCGGAAAGTTTAACATTTTCTATTTACCCAGAATGTGATACAACATTTGGAATTCACAAGTAGTTATGAGATAACTGAATGAATATTATAAACATAGCAGTTTAGTCTCACTTGATCGGTTGCCACGGAATTTTGATGCGATCAAAAGTCCGTCGCAATCACATAGTGTACGCGGATACTCGCCGGGTAAACTTAATAGACAGCCTCGCCCCATAACCCCGACCAAGTGACTGTAGGAGAACCCCGTCGCCGAAAGCATCCGTTCGGGTGCTCGCGGCAGTGGTGTTCCGCCTTGGTGCACTTCATCGATGGCGTCGGGGGTCCAGCTGCCTACTAAAGTTTACGACGAGCATTCGATCAGAATGTCGGGAATCCTGTTGAATTGCCCGACTTGATATTGAAAAGAGTTTTCGATAATGAGACTAAAATACGGGGTTTATAATTGTTAGGCATGCGATGTCTAAGGAATTCATTTGATTAGGCATGCGATGTCTAAAGAGATTGTGGATTCCAACTGTTGTAGTTTTACACTTTCTTTTCTGTGACCGTAAGTGTAATATGTGATATCGCCGGTTTCGTTGCTATATGTCAACGACAATTGGGATACGTATGTTTACTTACGTTGATGACATGTGATGTTATGTGTTGCTGGATATGTTATATTGGATCGTCGTGTTTGAATAGCCGGGGTTTTTTTATGTGAGATGGGTGTTTTTCATTTTCATTCATGTAAAAACTTGTATGTAATATTCTTTTATTGGAGCACTTCCAGGTTGCGGAAGATGTCACCTTTTGTATATTATTTACTTTTCCGCACTAGGACAGACCCAAGGAGGGGAGCACAAGTAACCGGGTTCTAGGGTCCAGTGGGAGGCCATCTCGAGGAGTCGAGTCCGGGTCTCCTAACCCTAGAATTGGTAGGGTTGCTTGCCGCTCTCGTAGGGGTCTAGGGGTGTGGGATTAGCTATTCATCACGACCGTGGAATCCGTGTTTTATACTGGCTCGTATTAAAATCACGGACATCCTAGTATATCCAATATTTCATATGATATTTTCTGCTGCGTTATCTGTGATGTGATCATGTGATTTGTTCAGATAGATATAGTATATAGTATATATGATATATTATATAGACGTTGCTTATGTTTTACATCTGCGCTAGCCCTGCCTCGCTCTGGCGTTAGTTACCTAACCTAACGGTGCAGACGGGACATCGAGGCGAATGCGGATGGCATAAGCGTACGTTATATTTATCTGTGATGTTTAGGTGGACTTAAATGATGGGATATTCATTAATGAGATTAATGAAAGAAAATAAACCTAATTGATGTTGTGGAATCGAATTTCAAAATAAAAACAGGTAGCTACAGTTCTTGCTTTGCATCGCGGTGTTCCTTGTAGAACATCCTGCACCTTATTCGATAAGGAAAGGACCGAGATCCCTTCACCGGGAGTGACTCCTTTAGCAATAACTGGCAGATGCTACAACACTCGGTTTGTCTTTTGATTGCTTCTATAGTTTCTGCTTTGCACAGTGATATATATGATATATCCCGCACCTCATTCGACGAGGAAAGGGCCGACGATCCCTTCACCGGGAGTGACCCTTTTAGCAAAATTAGAAAAGCCTCAAAAACATTCCATTTAAAAACATTTGATTCCGCAAAGAGATCAAGTTCAAAGCGTTAAAGGTTTTCATAAAAACCATTCGCAACCCTCCGTCATTTTAGGAAGTAGAGTACTTAGTATTCGTGCTGTGTTTGTTGACCATCGTCAAGGCACAGTGTATGGTAGCTAAGTGATGTCTTCCTACACCGCATATGATGCGATTAGTTAGGACAGTCGCGTGACTTTGTTGACCTTAGTTAAGGGTCATATGGGTGGGTCTAATTAATCATGAAATGACGGGTAGAACTTGACTAGTACTTATGATTTGTTGACCATAGTTAAGGTCATAGGTGCTAGGGGTAAAAACCTTTATCGTGAGTTTCAAGTGTTGAAATTTGCAATGAGATTGCATACCTTCTATGTGATAGTTGGATCCCGATACCCACTGTGAGTAATTGTTACTCCTGGGAGAGTTTTGCACTTTGCAATTAGCCGATCAAGTAGGTGTCTAGAAAGGTGTCAATGGGGTTACGCCTCTGGGAAAACGAGGTTTACTGTAATTAGGTCCGTGCGAAAGCACGGGGAACCTCCCTCAAAGTACCGACACTGGCCTGGCTGAAAGATTGGCGAACTTGTAGAGTGTAATTAATCCCGGCTAGTCTTTCCTTTTAGGGTTTGAAGGAAGATTTGATAAAAAACAGTGGGAGCCATCCTGATTAGACAAAATAATAACCAATCTATTCTTGCAAGAGCGCACGCTGAGTGTTTTCTTCTCTCTCTCTCCAGGTAGCGACCATATCACGCCTTAATCAAGATAATAATATGGATGTATTGACCGAACCCGCTTGTTATACTGAGCCGGGGAATGTTGGTCCCGCTCCAACTTATAATTGTTATAAGACAGAGCAGGAAATAGGGGAAAACCAGAATTCCTATGCCGCCCAAATGAAGAAAGTGCATATGATGCATCTCCTTTGGGTGTGTTCATTATACAGAACTGTTTCTTAGTATCCTCTGCATCCTGGGTATCTAATACCGGATCAGGATCCCAGATATGTAATCTGTTACATAGGGCTACATGAAGGCAAAGAACTGAGAACGGATGATAAGTTTCATGAGACAGAAAACGGGGCAAGTGTTGCAGCCAAGTCTGTTGGTCACTGTCACCCTGTATTACCAGTACATTGATTCTGAACGAATGTTATTAGATACCGAACCTGATATACAAAATCATATCAGTCTCTTTATAAGTAAAGAAATGATAAAATTTTGTATTGTTGGATAATGTTTTGAACATTTCCTATATCAAAAGTTGATCGGTTCAAGCACGTTATCTAAAAGCATTGATATTCTAAATCAAACTACAGTTCCTAGTATACAGAACACACACAAGAGGAAGAGTTCAGAAATGAACGATTCCTTCTTGAGGCATTGTAGACTAGGTCATATCAATGCGACCCGACTGGCTGAAGTTACATTTTAGATGCATATTTAAATCAGTTTGAATTTACATCTTGTGAAACTTGCCAGTCATGTCACAAAGATAAGATGACCATAGCTCTGTTTATTGGAAACAGAGAAAGAGTTAGTGAACTCTTGGGACTGATACATGATGATGTATGTAAGGTCTCCTGTCTACACATGCCAGGACCGGTTCTTTATACTTCATTACGTTCTCTGATGATCTCTCAAGATTCAGACATATGTTCCTGTTGAAACACAAGTCCGAACCTTTTGAGATATTCACAGAATATAAGTTAGAAGTAGAGAACCAAAATACGGGTATAAGTATTATGTCCTATAATAAGATCAGGGAGGAGAATACTTGTGCATAGAATTCCTGGACTATTCTAAAGGAGAATGAGATTCTCTCTCAGCATTACTCCTCCATATACACCATAGCACAACGGTGTATCGGGGCGGAGCAACCGTACAATATTAGATATGGTATGCTCTATGATGAGTACTACTGAGTTACCTATTTCCTTTTGGGGGTTGTGCACTTGAGAAGTTGCATACCTATTGAATTGGATTCGAATCAAATCAGTGCCTACCACTCCATATAAGATATGGTATGGGAAGAGATTATCTCTTAAATAAGTTAAGATTTGGGATTGTCCGGCCTATGTCAAAAGCAAAATCCGGACAAGATCGAGGCAAGGTCAGTTCTGTAGAACTGGAAAAGTTCCAGCTATACAAACTGCAGCTGATGATTTGACAGAACCAAAGGATTCAATAATCCCCGACGAACCTTAGCCTCTCCGCTGATCTGGTAGGGTTCCTCACCTGCCTGAGAGATACTTCGGTTTCTCGATGACAGTGGGAGCGAGGACTGCATCATGAGATGATGACCCAACTAGATTCGAGCAGGTCATCAAGAGTAGGGACTCTGTAAGAATGGCTGGATGCTTAGCGATCTGAGATGGAATCCATGTACACCAGCAAAGTATGGACTTTAGCTGCTATATCTGAAGGGTTAAATCCCCATCAGGAGCAAGTATATCTTGAGAAGATTACTTGGTGTAGATGGAAAAGTTGAGACTTTCAAAGCTAGACTTGTTAAAGGTTTTAGTCATCAACCAGGTGTGGATAATGATGAAACCTTTTCTAGGGACTATGCTCAAGTCCATCCAGATCCTACTTGCCATTACTACATACCATGACTACGATATCTGGTGGTTGGGTGCCATGACTACTTTTCTAAATAGTGATTTAGAAGAGAACGTCTATAAGAACACAGCCAGAAGGCTTCGTAAACAGTGGGAGCAGCGGAAACGTGTGCAAGTTGCTTTACATAATAAAGCAGGCATCGCGGAGTTGGAACGTCTGTTTTGATGTGATAGTCAAAGTGTTTGACTTCATCAAAATGGTAGACGAACCTTGTATATACAAAAAGGCAGTAGAGAGTAAGGTGGTCATCCTCGTATTGTACGTAGACAACATACTCTTGATAGGAAAAGAGTTTCCTATGCTGCGCATGGTCAATCTCCTCTTATCACATGGATTCTCCATATAGGATCAAAGTGATACCTCCTAAATCCTGGGTTTTGGATCTATGAGATAGATCTAGATGGATGTTAGGATTCTCACTAGTTATAGTGAGATGGTATCAATCGATCCTGGGGAGAATCATTGGAAAGGTTCCAGGGTGATAAGGATGACTGAATGTCAGTCGCAGGCATTGTCTTTACCCTCAGTGGAGGGATGGTATGTTGGAAGAGTTCCAAGCTAAATACCGTGACAAACTAGACGATAAAGGCTGGTAACATCGCTATTAAAGATACTACCAAAGAGGAAGTTTGGGTGTATATTGGTTCATAAGATGAACTAGGTTCCTATCATTGTATGACAATGAAAGTGTGGCTTTGGCCAAGGAACCCTGGTCCCATCAGTGACCCAGACATATTCTGAGGCAGCATCACCTGATCATGGAGATAGATGATCTCCAGGGTGATCGAGGTTAGGAGAGTAGACTCAAAAGACAACACGGCGGATCCACTCACAAAGGCTTTTTCCCAGAGAGAGACTTTTATGGGATGGTTGAGTATGTGATACTGCAACCACTGCTACAGATGGCCCTAGTGCAAGTGGGAGATTGTTAGTTATAAGTATGCCCTAGAGGCCATTACTGTACATTGGATGTATATTGTAGTGGATGCTGGGACATATATAGGTAGGACTTTCTTGCTCGACATGATAGTATGCTATCTGGTTACTCTTTATCTTAACATGTATACTTTCTGTCTCTCTGTTACATGTTGATAAAGCCCTTAGGATGTGTACTCGACTTCCAGGACTATGATGCAGATCATACTAGTGGGGCCTGGGTAGTCCATGAGTACATCCTTCAATGTTCTTAGTCGTGGGAATATCGAGACGGGGCATCGATATTCCAGAGTAGACTAGCGTATATCTTCTCGACCCATGTGATGGGCGATGGATGATCCCATATCCATTGGTGTTTGACATCAGAGATAGTATGCGGGTGCTCAGTGGAGACTGGGTACACTGAACGGACTCGCCGAGAACTCCCAGATGGTATTATACCTCACGTCAGATGGCAGTTCTCTGGTGACACTGGTACAGCTTAGTCTGTTGACCCGAGATCGTCATAGAGTCTTGTGTGTCTCCCACTGTGCTTTGATTTCCACCCTACCATGGCTCTACTGAGTCGTGCAAACAGGTGGTTTTTGGGTACAGTCCCGATTCACATGGAGGCAATGAGCGATAGGAGGTGATTCGTCTCTCCCGGTATTGGGGGTTGATGTTGCGCTATGCTCGACTGGCCATAACAGGAAATCCCTGGCCATGGTTGCAGTGATATACTGGTAAGAGTTATCAGTACTTTCACGATTGTTATGGACCTAACGTCGGCATGACTTATCAAGCTATTGGGGTCTGACGTTTACCACCCCTAGGCGAGATATGCGATATATCAGATAAACAGACCGGACTGTACGGTAAGTGTTACTGGTTGGATTCACAGGAGTGTGAGCGGGCTTGCTCGTCGATCTTCTGATCGCTCAATACCCGGGTGGCCGTTACGTTTAGCAGACCGCTTGCGTCTTGTGGGTGTTTGATATGATCATCACCTGCTGCCGGCGTATTGACGAGTCTTTAGAGCCCTACACAGAGGTTTCCTGGCTCAAGCGAAACGAAATAGGAGCGAATATGAGATATGTGCGGGACCGAGAATAATGCGTGTATGTGATACCTTATTCTATTCACGCGATGAATGTATCGAATGGTTGTATGTGATATAACCTACTTATCGAATCGAGTATTGATTCGATAAGTCGATACATCGGATATTAGTCGGTCATATGCGGTATGACCGGATCGTTAAATCAAGTGTTGATTTAATGATTTAATGTATAATTATATATTTGATATATTACTTTGCATTAACTAATATTTGTTCACTTTAAATGGATTTTCTCACTTGATGTACACAAGTTGTATATGTGATATACTTTTGTGCACTTGTTTGTATCATGTTTGATGATACATGCAAACTTGGGTTTGTGTAAAGAATTAAACCATGGTTATGTTAATGGTTAGGGTTTTTATTTACTTATCTCTTCATTTATTTATTTATTCATTTTTGAAAGATAAAGAGAAATGGTGGCTTGATTTGTTTTCTAGTTGAAGCTTCATGAAGCTTTGAATAAGTCCACCATTTTTGTTTCATACTTAACCCTAACCATTCAACCTAACCTTAGTTAATTCTCTACACCTAACTATGGTTGCTATATGATAAGATAATTCTTATTCTACTTATCATAATTCTTTTCATACTTATCATAATTCTTTTCTTCTTCTTCTTCTTCTTCAACAATGAAGAAAAACTTGCTACCATCAATAGCAACATGAGAAAAAGAGTGAGAAATCCAATTCTAAAGTGAACCCACTTCCTATTTCTTCATCCTCTACTTCTTGCCAAGTAGTATAGGGTGTTTTCTTCACAAGTTTCATGACTTGTTGAAGTTGGAGCTTGATCTTGAATTGCCTCGACGTAGATCATCTTCGGCATCGAAGTCGACGATCTAGCCCGTCTATTTCTCCGATGAAGCCGACGCTAGAGTCCGGGATCCGATGATCGTAGCGGAGGGACGTCAAAGCGGAGCTACGGAGGTGGAGAACCGGATCTACAAAGGTTGTAGTCACTTTCCTTTAGCAATAAAGTTATTTACTTGCTTGCATCGCCCTATACATCTAGTTAACGATCCGTATTAGGGTTTGTAGGCACATGAAAAAATTTGAATTGGCCATGTTTGATCACTTGTAGAACCTCATGGGTATGCCTAGGAACCCTACAAGCGCTTTGAGCGCCTGGACGCTAGCGCCTCACGTGCCAGGCATGTGGGCGCTCGGGCGCTAGCGCTTTGAGCGCAAGAGAGCTAGCGCTTCGAGCGCAAGGGCGCTGGCGCTCGGGACGCTCAGGAGGCAAAAGGGACTTGGTCCCTGCAACGGGAGTTATACTCCCAGAAAGGAACATTTATTCTTTTGTGTATATATATATAAGGAGTTAAACTCTTACAATATTTTGAAGCTGATGAAGGGGCTTCTCCTCTTGAGCCCTGGATCTTCCCCAAAGTGGGGTTTCTGGAGATAGGTCTCCTTCTTCTTCCTGCCGTTTGGCCGGATCTTGGAGAAAGGGGGTAAGATTTAAAAAATCTCCCCTTTTTGAGATCTAATGGAAGATCCAAGCTCCCCTTTCTGGTTTTTGTGGTGAAAAACTATTTAGTTTTGGAAAAGGAAGAGTAAAAATTTTGATTTAATTCAAAAGAAAAAAGAAGGTTTTAAAACCTTGAGGACGGAGAAGATCACAGATCTGGATTCGTTTTTGGAGAGAGAAAAAAGTTGTTGAGATATTTCATTATCTTTGCCTTTATAGGCTATACACTTTACATATAGCCCCTTGGGCTTTACAAAAATGGCATTTGCCCATCACATGCCTCATGTGCTATTTTTTTTGCACATAAGCCATGGGCTGTACAAAAATTTGGCTTTATGCCCCCTTTTCTTACATTTATTCATAAAATAAAATAAAATAAATACAACAAAATTATTTATTACAAAATTTTTATTTTGGCATGGGGGGAGGCCGGCCGCTTCATGTTCGGGCTCGACCCCGGCATTGGCCCACTTGACCTGGGCTTAAGCCCACCTGGCTTGGGGTTGACTTTGATTTTGACTTGGTCAACCGGGGTGTAAATTTTTACCCCAACAAATTGCCCCCATCAATAAGTGCACACAACATATGTGGGTCGAGTGCATGAAATTGATGGATCTTCTTTCACGTGGAGGCGACTTGATTCTGTTCCCGCTTTTTGGGAAGCTGGCACTGCCCTTTTTATGACATGGACGGTCAATGCTTGACGTGTCTCCTAGATGGAGTGTTTGGTTGACTTGATTCCGAGGCGGAGCATAATTCCGACGAGGAGGTCGTTGCTGCCTTTTTAGCGACGTGGACGGTCGGTGCTGCCCTTTTAGCAATGTGGAAGGTCGATGCTGCCCTTTTAGCGACGTGAACGGTCGATGCTGCCCTTTTAGCGACTTGGACGGTCGATGCTGCCCTTTTTGCTACGTGGACGGTCAGTGCTGCCATTTTAGCAATGTGGACGGTCGGTGCTGCCCTTTCAGCGACTTGGACAGCCGTTGCTGCCCTTTTAGCGACTTGGACGGTTGATGCTGCCCTTTTTGCGACGTAGACAGTTGGTGCTGCCATTTTAGCGACATGGATGGTCGGTGCTGCCCTTTTAGCGAATTGGACAGTCGATGCTTCCCTTTTAGCAACATGGGCGGTCGATTCTGCCATTTTAGCGACTTGGACGGTCGATGCTGCCCTTTTAGCGACTTGGACGGTCGATGCTACTCTTTTAGCGACTTGGGCGGTCGGTGCTGCTATTTTAGCGACGTGGACAGTCGGTTCTGCCCTTTTTGCGACTTGGACGGTCGGTTCTGCCCTTTTTTGCTACTTGGACGGTCGGTGCTACGTTTTTAGCGACTTAGACGGTCGGTGCTGCCCTTTTAGCGACTTGGACGATCGATGACTTGATTTCCCTCATTCCCAGTTTAACGACTTAGGAGTCATCTGTTCTCAGTTTAACGACTAGAGGTCATCTGTTTCCAGTTTAAAGACTTAGGGGTCTATTGGAATGGAGTTTGGAATTTTGGGGTTAAGGTAGGCATCAGCGTTGCTAACACTAAAGCACATGTGCCAGGAGCAATTCATCATTTGTCTTTTCCTATTTGGAAGCGATGGCTTAAGAGACGGGTTTAGGTCCCTATCACCTAAGGCTTTTCAATTTTATGAGCCGTAAGGGTCCCATAAAAGCATTTTCTCCCCACGAGCCGAAAGTATCTCGTAGGTGTACTTTCTCCTTAGGAGTCATGAGGACTCCTAAGTGTGTTTTTCTTTTGTGAGTCGTAAGGATCCCACGAAGGTGTTTTCTTACGAGTCGTGAGGATCCCGTAAGGTTTGTTCTCCTCATGCATCGTAAGGACGCATGAGTGGGTCTTCCTAAATGGAGCATAATTCCAAGGGCGGAGACCGGCCGCCGGTCGGGTGATTGCAATGGGGCATGGGTATGATGCGAATTATTTGAGCCCGTGGATTGTATACGGTAGCCAGTTTGGGGACCAACCGTAGGGCCGGGGGAATTTTGGAAAATTGGATTTTGGTTGGCGTCTGCATCGCTGCACTGGAATATGGTACCAGGAGCGACTCATCATTCGCCGTCGGGGCATTCAGAGTTTGGTTGGCGTCTGCATCGCTGCACTGGAATATGGTACTAAGAGCGACTCATCATTCGCCGTTTGGAGACTTGGAATTTGGATCTTGTTTGGCATCAGTATTGCTGCACTGGAATAATGCCAGGAGCAACTCATCATTTGCCCCAGGATGACTTGGGATTTGGTTTTTGGATCGGCATCAGCACCGCTAACACTGAAGCGTAACGCCAGGAGCGACTCATCATTTGCCATTTCCCGTTGGGGAGCGATGGCTTAGGAGACAGGTTTAGGTCCTTGTCACCTAAGACTTTTCAATTTTATAAGCCGTAAGGGTCTCATAAAAGCATTTTCTCTCTACGAGTCGAGAGGATCTCGCAGGTGTATGTTCTCCTTAGGAATCGTGAGGATTCCTAAGTGTGTTGCTCTTTTGTGAGTCGTAAGGATCCCACGCAGGGATTTTCTCCTCACAAGGTCGAGAGGACTTTGCAAGTGTATTTTATCTTTTTTCATGAGTTTGCGCCCTTTCGGGTTTTCACAAACTCGCCGGCAGTCCTGCTGTTTTTACTCACGGAGCCCTTTCGGGTTTTCATCTGTGCCCGTTTTGCTTGTGGACATACCATTTTTTTTGCTTCGCTGGTGGGACTTTAAAAGTGGTCTCACTGGCAGGGCTTAGGAGAGATAGAACCCGTTTACGCCCGTGAATTGTATACAGTTTTACAGGATGTATGATCTAGACCATAGGGCCGGTGTGCTCAATTCGCCTGCGACTTGGAGCATTCACGCGTGGTATTTATTGAGATATCGGCCATTAATAGGTGGCATGGGCCTTTCTCCCTCGGCACTTATTAGTTGGTAGGATCCTCCATCGAACTCTTTTTCGATGACGTACGGTCCTTCCCAGTTTGGCTCGAATTTTCCCTTGGCATGTCGATTGGGGATGATCGGTCTTTTGAGGACCAACACTAATTCGTCTTTCTTGAAAGCATGGAGACGGGTCATCTTGTTATAGGCCCGTGACATTTGGTCTCGGTATAGCTCCAGGTTTTGCTGCACCGCGAACCTCTTTTCTTCGAGCGCGTCGAGCTCTTCAAGCCAAAGGAGTACGTTATCCTCTTCCGTCAACTCGTGCTAGATGGACATTCTTAAACTTGGAACCTCGATTTCGAGTGGGAGGATCGCCTCCACTCCGAAGAGCAATGAGTATGAAGTGGACTGAGTTGGAGTACGGTGCGTGGTACGATATGCCCACAACGTCTCGTGAAGTTTGAGATTCCAGTCTCTCTTGTTGGCTGAAGCATTTTTCCTCAGGAGCTTGCAAAGATTCTTATTGAAGGCTTCGGCTAGCCCATTGGCTCTTGGATTATAGAAGGAGGAATATCTCCAGTCTATCTTGTGCTGAGTAGCGAACCTTGAGACTTTGAAGCTCTTGAAAGAAGGCCCGTTGTCAGAAATGATTCTTCTTGGTGCACCGAAGCGGTATAGAATATTATGCTGGAAGAACGTCAGAATATTTTCTTTCTTGACTTCTTTTAGCGGGACAGCTTCAGCCCATCTGGAGAAATAGTCGGTTGCGGATAATATGAACCGGTGGCCTTTGGATGACGGAGGATCAATTGAGCCAACAATGTCGGTGCCCCAGACTTCGAAGGGCCACGACGCCACTGTAGGATGCAACGGATTGGGGTGCTTGTGAATGAAATCGCCGTGAATTTGACAGATATGACATTTCTTTGCATGCTCTCCGCAATCCCGTATCATGGTGGGCCAGTAATATCCAAGCCGTTTGATCTGAAACCGCATTTTGGGGCCAGACTGATGAGCCCCGCAGACGCCTGAGTGCACTTCTTTCATAACTTTTTGGGCTTCGGCCGATGACAGGCACCTGAGCCAGAGTTGGTCATATGACCTGCGGTATAGCGTGTCATTTACAAACACGTATCAGAGAGCCCTCTTCTTCAGCTGAATCCCTGCAGATTTTTCTTCGGGTAGCTTGTCGTATCGGAGGTACTCTATGAAGGGTTCCATCCAATCGGGCTCGTCTTGGATGATTGAAGCCTCTTCGGCAGGACTGCTCTTCTGTTCCGCGCTTTCCTCTTCTCGTAAAGAGACTGGGGGTAGAATTTGTCGGCTCCTGACTGTGATTAGAATTTCGTCCATGTCAGGATCAGCTAGCTCTTTAGCTAGGCGAGCGAGTATGTCGGCTTTTCCGTTCAACGCTCTAAGAACTCTCATCAGCTTAATATGGGTGAACTGTTTCATAAGCTCCACCAATTGGCTTCTGTACCAAGCTAACTCGGGTTTGTATATCTTATAGCCACCACTTACTTGGTTGACGACAAGCTGGGAGTCACCGTAAACCCGTAACCGAAGGATTTCCATTTCTATGGCGAGCTCCAGACCAGCTATCAGAGCTTCATACTCGGCTTCATTGTTTGTTTGGGGCTTGGTGAGAGCAAAAGAACACCGTAGGGTTCCCATTGATGGCATGATGAACACCAACCCTATCCTTGCTTTTATCTCCAGGACACTTGATTTACTGGAGGTCCTTATTGATGAGGCTCCATCGAAGTAGAGCTCCCACCATGTCTTATCTTCCTCGAGGTGCAGCAATTGTTCATCGGGTAACTCACAATTAAGCGACGACCTTTCTGGTATAGGATGAGCGGTGAGGAAGTCTGCAAGAGCTTGCCCTTTCACTGCTTTCTGAGGAGTATAAACTATGTCAAACTAAAGTAGCATGACAACCTATCTTGACATTCTACCGGCTAGGCTTCTTTGGTCATTAAGTGTTTGAGCGGGTCGACCCTAGAGATCGGCATAACCCGATGAGCGAGAAGATAGTGTCTCAGCTTCTTCACCGCGAACATCAGAGCCAGGCATTGCTTTTCGATCGGGGAATAGTTGTGTTCCGCCCCGACTAAAGTTCAACTGAGGTAGTAGAGGGCATTCTCTTTTCCCTCCTCGTTGTTCTGGGCAAGGAGAGCACTGAGTGACTCATCTAGCGCGGCAGTGTAGAGGATTAGCAGTTTATTTGGAATGAGAGCGGCCAGCACTGGAGAGTGCAACAAGTACTGCTTGATGCTTTCGAACGCTTCTTGACATTCGGCATCCCAGACAAAGGGAGCTCCTTTCTTCATGAGCTTTGAGAAGGGCCTACATCTCCCCGATAGATTTAAGATAAACCTTCGTATATAAGCAAGCTTGCCTTCAAAAGATCTTAGCTTCTTCAGACTCTTCGGAGGGGGCATCTCCATGATGGCCTTTATCTTGGATGGGTAACTTCAATCCCTTGATGTCGGACTATGAAGCCTAAGAATTTTCCCGATGACACGCCAAAAGTGCACTTCAGAGGATTCATTTTCAGATTTTACTCTCTCAATCTGGTGAGAACGGTCCTAATACCTTGGATGTGATCGGCCTTGGCTTTAGTCTTGACGACCAGATCATCAACATAGCATTCAACGACTTTATGAATTAGGTCGTCAAAGATATTGTTCATTGCCCTTTGGTATGTAGCACCTACGTTCTTTAGTCCGAACGGCATCACTTTGTAGCAGTATATTCCGATCGGGGTTCGAAATGCTGTGTGCTTCTCATCCTCAGGCGACATCTTGATCTGATTATACCCAGACGAGCCATCCATAAAGGTGAACAGCTCGTAATTTGAGGTGTCATCCACCATCATTTCCATGACCGTTAGCGGGAAGTCATCTTTAGGACATGCCTTGTTGAAGTCCCTGAAATCGACACAAACTCGGATCTGCCCATTTATCTTCTTCACTGGGACTATGCATGCGATCCAGTCCGCATATTTCTCTTCCCAGATATTTGGACGATTTTACTATGATGCGCACTATGTATAAGTTGTAGTTTTGATGTATATTATGTTGGTTTTCGTATTGGCTTTTGATATTTTATATTCAGCATAACTCCGATGATTGTGATATGCTTGATGGAGTTTTGATTTTGAGTTATGTACTTGTTTTTCATGCGCCGGTATCGTGCTAAAAACGTGTTTTATGTATTGATGATTTCGGAGCCCCGACGATTTGAGTGTTTTGGCTAAATGTTTTAGTATTTGGGAGGAGTTTTAATTTAAATTCGGGGACCGAGTTTCTTAAAGGGGGGAAGATTGTAACGTTTTAAAAATAATTAAATAAATAAAATCGTTGAAATGAATTTTATGATTTTCGGTAAAGTAAAATGTATTTTTCGTAAAACTAAACCGTAATTATTTTTCATTATAAATTTAAAAATATCTATTTTAATTATGTTATTATTAGTAAATGGTGTTTATTTAGCCACTTATAAATTTTTAGTTTAATTAAATATTTTTCCTAAATTAATTATTTTAAATATTAACATAAGCTTTATTTATACCCTAAATTAGTGTAAATTACAAATTTCAATGGGTTTAATTTGTAAAAATGAACCATTGCATATTAGAATTTAGTGTGTATCATGCAAAATTTATTTGCAAATTTTTCCATAATTCTAGAGTTTTCTTGAGTTGTTTTAGAAAAGAATGAAAGAAATTAAATAAATCATGAAAACATAATGATGTGATATTTTGGGGGAAGTTTCTACATCTTTCTTCACTCTTTTCTTTCTCCCCCTCACCTCCTAATTTTGCCCGGCCTCCTCATCATGGCAGCCCCTCATTTCCCCACTTGGTTTTTATTACAAAAACATCAAAAATTCATCCAAAATTCAATAAAAATTCCACAAAATCCTAATTAATTCCTACCCTCTATTCTTTGCTCATATTTACATGGATTTTGGAGATGGAAAGCATTCATTTTGGAGTCTTATTTTCATATTTGGATTTCATATTGTGGAGGTATAAATCTTCTTCTTTTGAATTATTGTTATTAGATGTTTCATTTAAGCATAATTAGATTTAATAAATAATTTCTATCTACAAGTTTTAAAAATTCAAGTTAGGCTTTGAAAAATCAAGTTATGGTTTTTACTAATTAAGTAGGGTTATATTTTGTAGTTTAACAATTTTAGAAGTGGAAAATCTTGTATGGATGATGTATTGTAAATTGTTATCCAAAATTATTTAAATTAACCCATTTTTGCAAACTAGATTTCTATAAGTGGTATATATTGGTGAGATAAAATTCCAATTAATATTTATAACACTAGAGTGTGGATTTAAAGAGGATATTAACTTGTTGGTGGAATGAAAAACTCAAGTTGGTTACTAGTTTTTATTGATAATTGATAAATTGTGATAAAAATTGCTATTTTTGCTAACTAGATTCTTGAAATTCTTAATTAAATGAGATTTAAAATCTAATTTATGGTTTCATTATGTTATTATTATCATGAATTGTAGTCTAGTAAGTTAATTCATGTAAAATCATGTTTAGTTGTGATATTGTGAAATTTTGCTTAAAAGTATCGAAATCGGGTAAGTTTGCAAACTAGAATTTTCAAACTAATATAAATTAGGGTGTTAAAAATATAGTGATGGTTTATATAGTCTAGTTATGCTATTTAATGAGTTTTATGACCATTATTTTCATTTAAATGTCAAGTTTTGAAGTAAAACGGTAAATTGGCGTTTTCGGGTTTTTCGAAATCGGACGATTTGATTGATTTTTAGGGTTTCGATGAATTAAATCATGTTTTGTATTATAAGTGATGAGTTTTAAAACTATGAGTTGTTTTTTGATATTTATCTCGATCAATCGGCGTATGTACGCCGATATCGAGTGATATTTGGTTCTTTGGCATGAGCGGGACATAGGTTTTAACATATGCGCGTGTCGTGCGTCATTTTGATGTTGTTCGTGATCCAGTTTACGATATTATATGTGTTTGCGTATAGGTACCCCTCACGTGGACTGCGGGCGATGAAGAAGAGGATGGCAACATCGTTTTCGGCAGACAAGGACCAGGTGAGTAGATGTATATCTACGGGGGGAAGTCGGGTGGATGGCGTTTAGCACCCCCGCAAACGTAGAATAGGGATAGTACTTATTGTCATTAGGAGGCCAGACGTGACCTTAGAATTTCGGTGAGTAGGACCCTAGTAATGAACCTAGGTTGGACTTGACTGATTTAGAAAGACCATACCAGAGGATGAATACCTTGAAAGAGATTTGTAGGTTTTAGGTAGATACACACACGCACACACACTGAGACTCGACGTGATGTATACGTGTATGTGTATAAATATATAAGACTAGGGTAGGTATATATATATATACACAATACGTATATGTGATACAAGGATGTGATATGATACACGGGAATGAAACAATATAACTGGGCTTGATGCCGTGATTCTTGGCTATATAGTCGTGTTATGATATTAGCGGATTATTAGAAAATGGGATAATGGATTTGTATACATGAACAATAATAAAGGATGGTGATGATATTGAAGTATATGGGACTCTAAATAGAACCCGGACCGTAACCTATGCCTGAAAGTCTCATATGAGATATGTGTAACTTGATTACGATATGATAAATACATATATGTGACTTAATCATGACTTGACATATGTGACTTGATCAAGATATGATATATGTGACATGACAATTCTGAGGATAATTAACTATGTATATTTATGCTGGCAATGATATATGATTGATGTATGCGATTACAGTATAGCACCTTGATCTTGACATGTGTTGATGATGATGTTATACGAATGATGAGACACGTATGTGATACTTGACCCGTACCCCGATATTGGGATGCCGTACGATGGATTTTACCGTACGAGGCATAGATATGATGATTGATCCGCACTCTTGATTCGAGGACGTCGTACTACGTACGTGACGCTATTGAGGCTGGATCGCCGACTATTAGAGATATGAATTCAGACCTTAGGTGGACTCTTGCTTCTTATTGACTAGTTTCTTAGGTTTAGTTCCTTAGGAGGTTAGATGGACACTAGTTTAGGTTCGAGTCATATAGTGGTAGTGGTACTTGTATATCGCAGATGAGTGGTTATTACACATCCGTCTTTACATTCATACCGTAATCATAATGTGCATGTTCATACATATGTTTCTATAATCAGCATAAAACTTTGCCTGTTAGGACACCAGCACTATTACCGATGATACGCATATTCCACGCACACTTATTTGCCTGCTCACACACATCATCATCGGTAATTGCTATGTCACGTACACTTTAGAACATATTATCTTTTATTGATAGAATCAGCTAGCAACTAGATCGATATAATATTGTGATTACTCTCTGGTGTTAGTATAGACATGGCATTTATTACTTAGACATTTCATGCATTCACATTTTCATGTTATCATGCAGTATTATGGGCATATGCCGACACTTATCATATACTTACTCATGATTTTGGGATTTTGGATTTCTATGAGATTTCTGGATTTTTGGGGAAAACCGCAAGAATATATAAAAACTTCTCTCTCTCCTCCTCTCTTTTTAAAACATAAGATGCGGTTTTCTCGTGATGTATGTGTCGTCCACCATGAGATTTCATGTTTTCTGTTGGATTTCGAGACCCGATTCGAGGAGTGGATGAACCGTCTCGGGTACATGGTGGGCCCGGTATGGTACCCCGGGGTAAGAAGATCGAGTTGTAGACGATGAGCCTGGCAGGGGAAGGCTACCTACCGGTGATGTCTGGCGAGGCGGATATCCGGAGGATACCGACCGTTGTCGTGAGATTTGATGATATGGGCCGATCCGGACCGACGGAGCCCGAGATATTGAGACTATGAGACATTAAGATTATGAGGTATTGAGACTTGAGATTTACGTGTTTTGTGTCGATGCTTGACACGGATTTCCATGGATTTCATCGTTGATATTTCAGATTTCTATACACATTTTACCATGGTAAAAGTTAAAGATTTCTTATACAGATATATCTAGATTTCAGGATTGGTTATTTCACATTCATGGTGCATGCATACTCATTCACATGACATAGTTCTATATGAGGCACTGATACGAGCACGGAGCATTTGCACTTACACGTAGCTTATTATCCTGTCTTTACTTGATGACTAGTAGTATATTAGTATATTATTATGACCTAGGACAGCGTCGTGCATTCGATTTCTTTTCGCAGATATCTTCTACTCATGAGTTGGCAACTCACCCCTGTTGTGCCAAATTTTATTACAGGTTCGATGTACAGGTTTTCCTGGCAGCTTGCTGGCACATCTTTTCATTCAGGATGATTTGCACGGTAGGTTGGTTCATTTGTATCTAGTAAGCTCCATCAACCAAACTTGTATTACTTGATAGTTTACTGGACCATTTATTTGTTTCGACCTTAGAGTCGCGCTTGTATTATTATGATATCTGGTGGTTTTGTTTTCTTTTGAGTTTTGAGCCTCGCCCTTTGGCGTTGTTTACTATTGTGCATTGGTGTGGTTGTTTCCGCCTTTTGGCGTAGAGCTAGCTCCCGTTTGGGGATGCTTTTTATTGTTTGTATATATATTATTCTTGTTTGTACCCGTTTGGGGCCAGTTTTTACAAAGGAGACTCTGCCGAAATTTTTGAGAAAATTGGATGTTGCTTTTAAACTTTTTTTCTACATGTTTTCCTTTACTTCTTCTTCTTTTTATGGTTTAGATTTCTGGGCTTCGGCTTACTTAAGTTACGTTGCGCCTCTGGACGCTTCGTAATCTAAGTGCCTATCACGTTCCGTACTTTCAGGTCGTGACAAAGTTGGTATCAGAGCGCTAGGTTTAACCTTGTATATGTCTAGGGAGACCCTTGGTTGATGGAGCAGGCGACTTAGGTAGAGTGACGTACCGTGGGTATGATCCGCGGCATACTTACGATACGCTACTCTTCTTAAGTAGCCGTAGGATGTAAATTTCTTTGCACCGTATTTCATTCGTTCCTTTGATCTATCTTCGTCGATATCAGATGGTGGTTTCTGTTACCACGGGCGCACTGGCAGAGGGAGCTACGGCTTGAATGCGATAACCACTAGGATATCGTTCATTCTTGAGGATTGGAGCATTGTTTAGCATGCGGACGAAGGGTATTCACATGCCGTCTTGACAAAGTTAAAGGATTCGAACGATTGTCAGAAACCCATTTTCCCGAGTTTAAAGTATTCGGAAGAACATGCAGGTATTTCTATGGACCCTCTAGAAGAATGAAACCCTAACTCGACATAATGACCACGAGAACGCCTTTGAACCTTAGGGTTTACGACAGTTTCGCGGTGCCATTAGTGAGGCTTGGGTTTGCCCTTCTACGGCTGGACCATCGATGCTGGGGTATGTACCGGATATTTTTAAACTGTACTTGAGTGTTGAGCTCTCGGGGAATTATGGGATTTTGATGGATCGATCGAAAAGTTTAATGTAGTCCGGATATCAGGTGAAGGGATCGACTACGTGGGAGACTTTAGATATGAGTATTGCCGTTGATAGCGCAGTCAGCACACCTATGAAGAGACAAGTTCAAAGCAGTCGACACCAGAGGAAAGGGCGAAAGAGGCACACATTGACGATAGTGTTTATGATTGTGATTTGGTGATTTGAATTTCATATTTCCGTTGATTGGATCTTTTTTTGGTATTTAGAGGATTTTGTTCTACGATTGGTATTTCTTATGTGTGCATTCATTACATTCTATTCGTGATTCATACATCAGTTGTATTGATGTTGTTTTGTACATACCCAGTACACTCGATTTGGTTTTATACATTTTGAGATTTTGATTTGATTTCGTGCATATGGGTTACACATGATTTTAATATATGCTTCGACCTAGTTTTCATGCATTTTCGTACTGTGATTTCGATTTTGATATTCGGTGTATGTTTTCATGCACCATGTGCACCTGATTGAGATTCTTGCGCACATTCGGTGCACCTGATATGATTTGTGCACACCAGATGCACTAAATCGTGGTTTTGTGCAAATTAGATGCACCTGATATTAGAGTCGTGCACGCCCGTTGCACTTGACAGATGTTTTTGGTGCACACCTGTTGCACTTAGTTTTGTTTTGTGTGTATTCGTGGCATCTGTATTTGGTTTCGATTTCAGTGCGCACCGGACGCACATGATATTTTTATGATGTGATTGGGATTGATTTCAGTTTGAGCAGTATGTTTTTATAATCATTACTATTGATTTGATAACCAGGCGGGACGTGTATGTTAAATAAAAGATATATATATATATATATATAGCTATTTTTTTAAAATAAACGTCCGCTACTTATGCCGTGGCACGTGCATCACACGGCGATTTTCAAAAGGGGTTCTTGCATGTTTCTTTATCCAGATATTTGGACGATTTTACTATGATGCGCACTATATATAAGTTGTAGTTTTGATATATATTATGTTGGTTTTCGTATTGGTTTTTGATATTTTATATTCAGCATAACTCCGATGATTGTGATATACTTGACGGAGTTTTGATTTTGAGTTATGTACTTGTTTTTCATGCGCCGGTATCGTGCTAAAAACGTGTTTTATGTATTGATGATTTCGGAGCCCCGACGATTTGAGTGTTTTGGCTAAATGTTTTAGTATTTGGGAGGAGTTTTAATTTAAATTCGGGGACCGAATTTCTTAAAGGGGGGAAGATTGTAACGTTTTAAAAATAATTAAATAAATAAAATCGTTGAAGTGAATTTTATGATTTTCGGTAAAGTAAAACGTATTTTTCGTAAAACTAAACCGTGATTATTTTTCATTATAAATTTAAAAATATCTATTTTAATTATGTTATTATTAGTAAATGGTGTTTATTTATCCACTTATAAATTTTTAGTTTAATTAAATATTTTTCCTAAATTAATTATTTTAAATATTAACATAAGCTTTATTTATACCCTAAATTAGTGTAAATTACAAATTTCAATGGGTTTAATTTGTAAAAATGAACCATTGCATATTAGAATTTAGTGTGTATCATGCAAAATTTATTTGCAAATTTTTCCATAATTCTAGAGTTTTCTTGAGTTGTTTTAGAAAAGAATGAAAGAAATTAAATAAATCATGAAAAGACATAATGAGGTGATATTTTGGGGGAAGTTTCTACATCTTTCTTCACTCTTTTCTTTCTCTCCCTCACCTCTTAATTTTGGCCGGCCTCCTCATCATGGCAGCCCCCCATTTCCCCACTTGGTTTTTATTACAAAAAACATCAAAAATTCATCCAAAATTCAATAAAAATTCCACAAAATCCTAATTAATTCCTACCCTCTATTCTTTGCTCATCTTTACATGGATTTTAGAGATGGAAAGCATTCATTTTGGAGGCTTATTTTCATATTTGGATTTCATATTGTGGAGGTATAAATCTTCTTCTTTTGAATTATTGTTATTAGATGTTTCATTTAAGCATAATTAGATTTAATAAATAATTTCTATCTACAAGTTTTAAAAATTCAAGTTAGGGTTTGAAAAATCAAGTTATGGTTTTTACTAATTAAGTAGGGTTATATTTTGTAGTTTAACATTTTTAGAAGTGGAAAATCTTGTATGGATGATGTATTGTAAATTGTTATCCAAAATTGTTTAAATTAACCCATTTTTGCAAACTAGATTTCTATAAGTGGTATATATTGGTGAGATAAAATTCCAATTAATGTTTATAAAACTAGAGTGTGGATTTAAAGAGGATATTAACTTGTTGGTGGAATGAAAAACTCAAGTTGGTTACTAGTTTTTATTGATAATTGATAAATTGTGATAAAAATTGCTATTTTTGCTAACTAGATCCTTGAAATTCTTAATTAAATGAGATTTAAAATCTAATTTATGGTTTCATTATGTTATTATTATCATGAATTATAGTTTAGTAAGTTAATTCATGTAAAATCATGTTTAGTTGTGGTATTGTGAAATTTTGTTTAAAAGTATCGAAATCGGACAATTTTGCAAACTAGAATTTTCAAACTAATATAAATTAGGGTGTTAAAAATATAGTGATGGTTTATATAGTCTAGTTATGCTATTTAATGAGTTTTATGACCATTAGTTTCATTTAAATGTCAAGTTTTGAAGTAAAACGGTAAATTGGCGTTTTCGGGTTTTTCGAAATCGGACGATTTGATTGATTTTTAGAGTTTCGATGAATTAAATCATGTTTTGTATTATAAGTGATGAGTTTTAAAACTATGAGTTGTTTGTTGATATTTATCTCGATCAATCGGCGTTTGTACGCCGATATCGAGTGATATTTGGTTCTTTTGCATGAGCGGGACATAGGTTTTAACCTATGCGCGTGTCGTGCGTCGTTTTGATGTTGTTCGTGATCCAGTTTACAATATTATATGTGTTTGCGTATAGGTACCCCTCACGTGGACTGCGGGCGATGAAGAAGAGGATAGCGACATCGTTTTCGGCAGACAAGGACCAGGTGAGTAAATGTATATCTACGGGGGGAAGTCGGGTGGATGGCGTTTAGCACCCCCGTAAACGTAGAATAGGGATAGTACTTATTGTCATTAGGAAGCCAGATGTGACCTTAGAATTTCGGTGAGTAGGACCCTAGTAGTGAACCTAGGTTGGACTTGACTGATTTAGAAAGACCATACCAGAGGATGAATACCTTGGAAGAGATTTGTAGGTTTTAGGTAGATACACACACGCGCGCACACTGAGACTCGACGTGGTGTATACGTGTATGTGTATACATATATAGGACTAGGGTAGGTACATATATATATACACACACAATACGTATATGTGATACAAGGATGTGATATGATACACGGGAATGAAACAATATAACTGGGCTTGATGCCGTGATTCTTGGCAATACAGTCGTGTTATGATATTAGCGGATCATTAGAAAATAGGATAATGGATTTGTATACATGAACAATAATAAAGGATGGTGATGATATTGAAGTATATGGGACTCTAAATAGAACCCGGACCGTAACCTATGCCTGAAAGTCTGATATGAGATATGTGTAACTTGATTACGATATGATAAATACATATATGTGACTTAATCATGACTTGACATATGTGACTTGATCAAGATATGATATATGTGACATGACAATTCTGAGGATAATTAACTATGTATATTTATGCTGGCAATGATATATGATTGATGTATGCGATTACAGTATAGCACCTTGATCTTGACATGTGTTGATGATGATGTTATACGAATGATGAGACACGTAGGTGATACTTGACCCGTACCCCGATATTGGGATGCCGTACGATGGATTTTACCGTACGAGGCATAGATATGATGATTGATCCGCACTCTTGATTCGAGGACGCCGTACTACGTACGTGACGCTATTGAGGCTGGATCGCCGACTATTAGAGATATGGATTCAGACCTTAGGTGGACTCTTGCTTCTTATTGACTAGTTTCTTAGGTTTAGTTTCTTAGGAGGTTAGATGGACACTAGTTTAGGTTCGAGTCATATAGTGGTAGTGGTACTTTTATATCGCAGATGAGTGGTTATTACACATCCGTCTTTACATTCATACCGTAATCATAATGTGCATGTTCATACATATGTTTCTATAATCAGCATAAAACTTTGCCTGTTAGGACACCAGCACTATTACCGATGATACGCATATTCCACACACACTTATTTGCCTGCTCACACACATCATCATCGGTAATTGCTATGTCACGTACACTTTAGAACATATTATCTTTTATTGATAGAATCAGCTAGCAACTAGATCGATATAATATTGTGATTACTCTCTGGTGTTAGTATAGACATGGCATTTATTACTTAGACATTTCATGCATTCACATTTTCATGTTATCATGCAGTATTATGGGCATATGCCGACACTTATCATATACTTACTCATGATTTTGGGATTTTGGATTTCTATGAGATTTCTGGATTTTTGGGGAAAACCGCAAGAATATATAAAAACTTCTCTCTCTCCTCCTCTCTTTTTAAAACATAAGATGCGGTTTTCTCGTGATGTATGTGTCGTCCACCATGAGATTTCATGTTTTCTGTTGGATTTCGAGACCTGATTCGAGGAGTGGATGAACCGTCTCGGGTACATGGTGGGCCCGGTATGGTATCCCGGGGTAAGAAGATCGAGTTGTAGACGATGAGCCTGGCAGGGGAAGGCTACCTACCGGTGATGTCTGGCGCGGCGGATATCCGGAGGATACCGACCGTTGTCGTGAGATTTGATGATATGGGCCGATCCGGACCGACGGAGCCCGAGATATTGAGACTATGAGACATTAAGATTATGAGGTATTGAGACTTGAGATTTACGTGTTTTGTGTCGATGCTTAACACGGATTTCCATGGATTTCATCGTTGATATTTCAGATTTCTATACACATTTTACCATGGTAAAAGTTAAAGATTTCTTATACATATATATCTAGATTTCAGCATTGGTTATTTCATATTCATGGTGCATGCATACTCATTCACATGACATAGTTCTATATGAGGCACTGATACGAGCACGGAGCATTTGCACTTACACGTAGCTTATTATCCTGTCTTTACTTGATGACTAGTAGTATATTAGTATATTATTATGACCTAGGACAGCGTCGTGCATTCGATTTCTTTCCGCAGATATCTTCTACTCACGAGTTGGCAACTCACCCCCGTTGTGCCAAATTTTATTACAGGTTCGATGTACAGGTTTTCCTGGCAGCTTGCTGGCACATCTTTTCATTCAGAGTGATTTGCACGGTAGGTTGGTTCACTTGTATCTGGACCGCCATTATACTTTTATTATTTCATTTGTATTTAGTAAGCTCCATCAACCAAACTTGTATTACTTGATAGTTTACTGGACCATTTATTTGTTTCGACCTTAGAGTCACGCTTGTATTATTATGATATCTTGTGGTTTTGTTTTCTTTTGAGTTTTGAGCCTCGCCCTTTGGCGTTGTATACTATTGTGCATTGGTGTGGTTGTTTCCGCCTTTTGGCGTAGAGCTAGCTCCCATTTGGGGATGCTTTTTATTGTTTGTATATATATTATTCTTGTTTGTACCCGTTTGGGGCCAGTTTTTACAAAGGAGACTCTGCCAAAATTTTTGAGAAAATTGGATGTTGCTTTTAAACTTGTTTTCTACATGTTTTCCTTTACTTCTTCTTCTTTTTATGGTTTAGATTTCTGGGCTTCGGCTTACTTAGGTTACGTTGCGCCTCTAGACGCTTCGTAATCTAAGTGCCGGTCACGTTCCGTACTTTCAGGTCGTGACAAAAGTAGCATGACAACCTATCTTGACATTCTACGGGCCAGGCTTCTTTGGTCATTAAGTGTTTGAGCGGGTCGACCCTAGAGATCAGCATAACCCGATGAGCGAGAAGATAGTGTCTCAGCTTCTTCACCACGAACATCAGAGCCAGGCATTGCTTTTCGATCGGGGAATAGTTGTGTTCTGCCCCGACTAAAGTTCGACTGAGGTAGTAGAGGGCATTCTCTTTTCCCTCCTCGTTGTTCTGGGCAAGGAGCGCACTGAGTGACTCATCTAGCGCGGCAGTGTAGAGGATTAGCAATTTATTTGGAATGAGAGCGGCCAGCACTGGAGGGTGCAACAAGTACTGCTTGATGCTTTCGAACGCTTCTTGACATTCGGCATCCCAGATAAAGGGAGCTCCTTTCTTCATGAGCTTTGAGAAGGGCCTACATCTCCCCGATAGATTTGAGATAAACCTTCGTATATAAGCAATCTTGCCTTCAAAAGATCTTAGCTTCTTCAAACTCTTCCGAGGGGGCATCTCCATGATGGCCTTTATCTTGGATGGGTCAACTTCAATCCCTCGATGTTGGACTATGAAGTCTAGGAATTTTCCTGATGACACGCCAAAAGTGCACTTCAGAGGATTCATTTTCAGATTTTACTCCCTCAATCTGGTGAGAACGGTCCTAATACCTTGGATGTGATCGGCCTTGGCTTTAGTCTTGACGACCAGATCATCAACATAGCATTCAACGACTTTATGAATTAGGTCGTCAAAGATATTGTTCATTACCCTTTGGTATGTAGCACCTACGTTCTTTAGTCCGAACGGCATCACTTTGTAGCAGTATATTCCGATCGGGGTTCGAAATGCTGTGTGCTTCTCATCCTCAGGCGACATCTTGATCTGATTATACCCAGACGAGCCATCCATAAAGGTGAACAGCTCGTAATTTGAGGTGTCATCCACCATCATTTCCATGACCGTTAGCGGAAAGTCGTCTTTAGGACATGCCTTGTTGAGGTCCCTGAAATCAACACAAACTCGGATCTGCCCATTTTTCTTCTTCACTGGGACTATGCATGCGATCCAGTCCACATATTTCTCTTTCCTGATGAAGCCGGCATCGATGTGTTTTTTGGTTTCTTCGATGACCTTTTCTTCCAATTCCCTTCTCATTCTTTGAGGAGCTTGTTTGACTGGCTTAGCATCAGGATATATAGCCATCTTATGCACGGCCACTTCAGGGGAAAGGCCAGGCATTTCTTTGTACGTTCACGCGAAGCAGTCGACGAACTCATGCAGCAGGGGGATTATCTGCGCTTTCATTTCCTCTGATTAGAGTGAGCTGATGTAGGTCGGCCTTGGATTATCAGGCGTTCCTAAGTCAATCTCGGTTAGCTCGTCAAAGGTTGCTTGTCCGCCATCTTCGAGCTCTTGAGGAGCTTCTTCTGGCTCGTCTATCTCGTCGTCGTCATTTGAACTTTCACTGGCTTCACCAACATGGATCATGTAGCATGCTTTAGAATCAGGTTGAATGAAGCTTATGCCCTGTCTATCTGGAATTCGTCCATCGATGAGCGCTCGGACCTGGGTCGGATGCCATAGCCCTTCATAAAACTTTGCTTCGGACTCCGTTTGATATAGCCGGCATCCGCACCTCTTGAAACATTCCCGCATCTCGGGCGCATAGTATCTGGGATTAAGGACGGCTCTTATGCCTCTCTCATAGGGAAGGCATGCGACAGACAAATCATCCGGGTGCACAACAGGATTTGATCCATAAAACAGGATGCCCTTCTGTCCACTTTTCCTTCCGGGAATGTAGAAATTTTTCAGCTGGTCCACGGTGGAGACTAACAATGCATTGAGCTCTTTGCACATCTACTCTGGCACCCTCGTGATGGCTAGAGACCCTTCTGCAATTTCGAAGATCCCTTGTGGTTTCGCTTATTGCATGGGGCCCAGTCTGCACAGCTGTTGCAAGGCGGGTCCTCTTCCTCTGACTCTTCAGTGCCGCTGCCTAAACGAGGGCGAATTTTGCCGTCGGATAGGCCTCCAGTATCAGATTCTTCCGTATCGCTATAGAAATGAGGGCGAGTTTTACGGAAGGATGGACTTCCAGCGTCAGACTCATCAGTGTCACTGCCGAAACGCGGATGCACATGGGGGTTTCTGCTTTTGAAAGTGACAGCCGGCTCAGACTTGCTTTTGAGTTTCGGGGCTATTCTGTCTTTGGTCAGCTATGGCTCAGCACCTTGGAGGTTCAAAAAGTCCCGAGAATCTTCATATCGGACTTCATGTACACCGAACGAATGGATGTCTATGTCAATGCGTCTTTCTTCGCTATTTTTAGTATACTTCATGAATTGATGGAGAGTTGATGGAACGATGCCGTAATCGTGGAGCCACGGCCGTCCCAAGAGAATTTTATAAGACGTGTCAGTGTCGATCACGTATATCATAGCTTCAGTTTGCAGATCCCCAAATTTGATTGGCAAAGCTATAAACCCCAGAACTTGCTGGCAGTTTTGATTGAAGCCTTAAATGACAATCATTTCCCTTGACAGGTGTCAGACATCCATTGACAAACTCTTCAAGTCCGCAAGTTCATGATGTTTACTGAGGACCCCGGATCAATCAATATGTGATTAATCCAATCTCCGTCGCTGTACCCGGTCACGTAAAGTGGCCGATTATGCTCAGTCGTTCCCAGTAGCAAGTCTTCATCCGTAAACATGACTGCGGCGGCATATAGAGCGTACTGGGATTCTTTCATATTAATTTCCGCAAAGCGAGCCTGATACCGCTCAGGGTTTTGTAGAGCGTGAATGAGAACATCTCTAAGCTCTTCAGATAGAACCAAGGTATCGTAGATGCTAAGGAGAGACGGAAGCTTTCGGAGATGAGCCATGACATTATAGTCCACCGAGGAAGGACTTGAGTTTTCATTAACCGGTTCTCTGCCATCTTTCTCATTAGCCACCTGTTTTTCCTTTCCTTTTGGGGCGTTTCCCTGATTTGGCGATAGAGCCCTGCCACTTCTAAGCTGGATTTGGTTGGCTTTTGTGGCGAGCTCTTCGTCCTCTTCGGGAAAACAGAGCTCCTCCTCAGAGTCACTGCCCAGGTAGATGGCGTAGCAAGTTACTATAGGGATCTCTTCATTGGATTCTTCTTCTAACTCCTCCAGAATCTCAGCCGCTTCTACAGGGAAGAACTCTTTCAATTGAATCAGAGTTCTTTCCTTCTGTTCATAGTCTTCGAGGGAATCAATATATTTTTGAATGGTCGATCTCCCTGCAGACTCTTTTTCACGTCGAGCTGCACTTCTCTTCTTCTTGAGCTTTTTGGATTTTGAACCTGATGGAGCCGAATTGGCAACTGGTACGGTAGGCTTCTTTTGCCCTTCCCATTCCGTTCTGGGCTCTTTCCGAAGTAGCTTTAGCATCTTCTTCATCTTGTTAAATACGTGGTTACTCCAAGGAGGCTGCTGTGAGTCGGTTTCATTTCTCAGGGCAGCGGGTCCGGCTGTCTGCTCCCAAAAGGCTTCAGCTTCTGTCTGTATAAAATTAATGGTTGCAACTTGATTGTTCACCAACACACTTTTGGACAGCTCGATCTCTCCAGCCTTGTACTGTTTCTTGACCCAGTCCTTGAAAATATAGCAATCCTCGATCGCATGGCTCACTACTCGGTGGTACGGGCAATACAGGGGATTGTCGGTCATTTTTGCTTCTTGAGTTCTTTTCGACTCCGGCAATTGTAGACCATTGTTCAAGGCATCTTTAAATATCTTGCGGACCTTGTCCCCTCTGAAAGAGTAAACCTTGTTCTTTTTCTCCTCTAAGGAGGGCCCTTCTCTTCCCAGCAATGGCTTCTGAGACCGGTTGGTTTTGGATCCGCCCGCCCTTCGCTTGTCTTCATTGTCGGACGCATTGAAGAAATTGGTACTGCTGGGATTCCCGCTTCTATGGTTGTCGTCCCGCTTGCTTTTCCAAGTCTTGTCTCTCTGAGAGTCCAGGGTAGACTCTTGCTTCGAGCGTTCCAGCATTTGGACTTTCTTGCTTAGCTCTTGAAACGTCTTAAGGCCTGCTGTACACAAGAATGGGACCATCCAATTGCTGAGGTTCCCAACGAGAAGGCTGGCGGACTGGTCCTGTTCCAGCGGCGGTTCGCACTTGATCGTGAGATTACGCCATCGGGCGATAAAGTCGGTGTTGCTTTCATTCTTCCCCGGATTGGTCCTCACAAGGTCAGCAATGGAGATTTTATCACTGACACTCATGAACCTTTGCCGAAACAGAGACTCCATTTAGGAAAAGGTAATGATGGACCCATCTGGTATGCTTGCGTACCAGTCAAAAGCGACACTGGTCAAGCTGTTGACAAACTGACGAAGAAGGAGCGCATCATTGCCCCCTGTATTTCTGCATGATGCTTTAAAGTGGGCGACGTGCTGATTTGCATTTTCCGTCCCGTCAAATCTTCCGAACTTAGGAATGACGTAGCCGCTCGGGAACTCGATCAGATCGTACTGTGCGGGGTATGGCCGCCCACTACTGCCAATTTCTTTCTGATCATCAGCTTCGGCCACCAATGTTTTAACCTTGCTGGTGACCAAGTCCATTATCCGATCTTGTGTTAGCGGGATAGTGTTATCTGGGACCAAGGCGTCCCCAGAAGCGAAATGTGGTCGACTTTCGTATGGCTCGATGAATCTTGGACCCAAAGGGATAGGCATCGGCCGCTTCGGATTATCGTCATCCGGCTCATGAGTAGCGACTTATGCTTGATTGGGAGGCGCTCGAGCAATTTGAGCCGTAAGCTGCATCACTACGTTCGTTAGGTCGTCAATTTTCGAATAGAGCTTAGCCATCTCTTTATCTTTGGTCCTGAGCTGTTTTTGAAGCTCTTGAAGCAGCTCTTGCTCCGCAATCCTGGGGTGGAAAGTCGGCTCTTCCTCGCTGTCCGAGCTTGACTCTGCATGGACCGAGGGGTCTTTCTGCCTATCATCCTCATTGAGAGGGTTTTCTTCATCCAGCGGAGGCGGCTGTTCTTGGGAAGCGGCAACCACATTCAAGCCAGATTGGGCTTGGGATGTGGTGGCCCCATCCTTGCTTTTACTGCGAAGGTTGTCGTTGGGGCGCTCACCCGCCATATAGACCGTATGGATAATATATCCAGCCGTCTTTTTATTATCGGCGGATGATTTCACAGATCGCTGTCTTGACTCCCCTGTTTCAGTAGCGGGCAGTCGATTGAAGGCGGCTGGCCTGACCGGATTCTTGAATGGTGGTTGCGCTTCTTTTCTGGATTTGCCACGCTGCTTTCGCACGGCACAGAGCTCCTAATAGACTCTTGAAGAGACAGTGTCATACCTTTTCTGTTGGGGTCGGGACACTTCTCTTTGTAGCATTG
Organism: Agapanthus africanus; assembly: GCA_030015575.1. Classification (NCBI taxonomy): domain Eukaryota; kingdom Viridiplantae; phylum Streptophyta; class Magnoliopsida; order Asparagales; family Amaryllidaceae; genus Agapanthus; species Agapanthus africanus. The sequence goes on from CM057347.1 coordinate 54,406,018, forward strand.
TTCGGACCGCTGTATTCTTAATTCTGGCGGTCATAGCATTTTTCTGAACCCACTTCAGAGGTTCAAAGGAATTGCTGATTCTTACGGCCGACTCAGCCATCGTCGCGGGGCGACCCTGCTCTTGAAACCTCACAATATTCCACTTGGCCGGAGTCCTAGCCCTTTTGTTGGCTCTATATCTGAGCCGCTTCTGCCTTAACTTCTCTGATTTGAGCGCTTGGCAGGCTCCGGCTCTTCGGAAAGCCGCCGTAGACCGGGTGATGGAGGGCTTTGGAGATACGCCTGATTGTGGATTTGTTGGAGTCGTCGCCTGGGCTCATCCGCAACGTTTGATGTTGCCCTTTGTACAGGAAGCCTTGCCCCCAGCTGGAGCACCAGAAAGTCATTCAGGCACCGTCTTAAGTTTCGGTTGTGGTGCTTTAGCTATCACAACATTCGGCCTCTTGCCCCTTGAGACCGGTTTGGCCACCTGTTTTGCTGGGATTTCTGCCAGATGAGCGCTTCCGGCAGGGTAAATGATGACGGAACCAAACTGGCGGGGCAGTTCATCCCACTGTTGACTGAGGCTTGCGGGGAGAACCACACGAGCGTTGATCTTGACCACGTATAGAATCGGGGTCGCGTTGGAAGTTGAATTCGTCTTGGGAGACATTTTCGTTGAAAGTTGGTTGCTGCACGAGAAAAAAATTATTTCAGCACAAAAATCGGCATATATGTTAAATGAGTATGCATGAACACTTGACCCGAGATATGGGAGGAGAGAAGGGTCCCACCGGGCATGCCAGAATCTGTAGGGTATTTTTCATCACCCCATTGAAATGGGAATGCGCGCGCGCTTATCAGGCGCAGTACAGATTCCCCCTGCCTAGGGTAGGCAGGAGTTTATTGATCGTGGGGATCTAAATCTCCGGCAGCCGCGGACTAAGCTGCCGTTAATTACCCCTCGCCTTTGCAGCGAGAGAACCTCCGATTGACGGTCAAACAATCATGCGTACTCAATGTGCAGTGTTGTGTTTTGAAGGGGTTTTGGATATATCAGGGGCCCCGCAGAGTTTTTACGGGGGTCCTGCTACCCGGATAGCGGGCTGGGGGTTAAGGGGACTAGCAGCCCCCTTGCGGGGTGCGGAGCAGCGTCCCGTTAGAAATTTTTTCTAACAGGGACAATGTCGTGGAGTATGTGTGTGTATGTTTATATATGTACACACACACACACACACACACACACAAGGAAAAAGGGCATCCAAAGGATGCGTGGGAGAAAGCACTCGGGCGCCAGCGCCTTTGGGTGCTAGCGCTTTGGGCGCTAGCGCCTCACGTGCCAGGCACGTGGACGCTCGGACGCTAGCGCTTTGAGCGCCAGGGCGCTAGCGCTCTGGGTGCTAGCACCTCACGTGCCAGGCACGTGAGCGCTTGGGCGCTAGCGCTTTGAGCGCAAGAGCGCTAGCGCTTTGAGCATAAGGGCGCTAGCGTTTTGGGCGCTAGCGCCCCACATGCCAGGCATGTGGGCGCTCGGGCGCTAGCGCTTCGAGCGCAAGGACGCTGGCGCTCGGGGCACTCGGGAGGCAAAAGGGACTTGGTCCCTGCAACGGGAGTTGTACTCCTAGAAAGGAACACTTATTATTATATGTGTGTGTGTGTGTAAGGAGTTAAACTCCTAGAATATTTTGAAGCTGATGAAGGGGCTTCTCCCCTTGAGCCCTGGATCTTCCCCAAAGTGGGGATTCTGGAGATGGGTCTCCTTCTTCTTCCTGTCGTTTGGACGGATCTTGGAGAAAGGGGGTGAGATTTAAAAAAATCTTCCCTTTTTGAGATCTAATGGAAGATCCAAGCTCCCCATTGTGGGTTTTGTGGTGAAAAACTATTTAGTTTTGGAAAAAGAAGAGTAAAACTCTTGATTTAATTCAAAAGAAAGAAGAAGGTTTTAGAACCTTGAGGAAGGAGGAGATCACAGATCTGGATTCGTTTTTTGGAGAGAGAAAAAAGTTGTTGAGATATTTCATTATCTTTGCCTTTATAGGCTATACACTTTACATATAGCCCCTTGGGCTTTACAAAAATGGCATTTGCCCATCCCATGCCTCATGTGCTATTTCTTTTTGCACATAAGCCATGGGCTTTACAAAAATTTGGCTTTATGCCCTTTTTCTTTCATTTATTCATAAAATAAAATAAAAGAAATACAAAAAAATTATTTATTACAAAATTTTTATTTTGGCATGGGGGGAGGCCGACCGCTTCATGTTCGGGCTCGACCCGGGTATTAGCCCACTTGACCTGGGCTTAGTTCCACCTGGCTTAAGGTTGACTTCGATTTTGACTTGGTCAACCAGGGTGTAAATTTTTACCCCAACAGTCACGTTATACACCGTTAGGTTACTTAACTAACGGCATACCGGGACGGAACTAGCGCGGGTGCAAAACATAAGCAACGTTTATTATATATCATATATACAATAATAAAGCATTCATCTCACGCATATAATATGATCACATCACATAATATCAGCAGCAGAAGACAACATATGAAATATTGGACATATTAGGAGGTCCGTGTTTTATTTTGAGTCTGTATAAAACACGGATTCGACGGTCGCGATGAATTGCCAAACCCACAACCGTAGACCCTTACGAGAGCGGCAAGCAACCCTCCCAATTCTAAGATTAGGAGACCCGATCTCGACTCCTCGAGATGGCCTCCCACTGGACCCTAAAACCCGGTTGCTTGTGCTCTCCTCCTTGGGTCTATCCTAATGCGGAAAATTAAATAATATACAATGGTGACATCATCCTCAACCCGGAAGTTCCCCAATAAAAGAATATTACATACAATGAATTTTACATGAATGAAAATTAAAACCCTCATCTCACATAAAACCCCCGGCTATTCAAAACACAACAATCCAATATACCATATCACGGCAACACATAACATCACATGTTATCAACGTAAGTAAATATGCGTATCCCAATTATCATTGATATATAGCAACGAAACCGGCGATACTCCGCATACTACACTTACGGTCGCATAAAAGTAAAATGAAAAACTACAACAATTGGAATCGTAACTACCCTTAGACAACATAAACCCGGGATATCACATATCCAAGATTTCATGCCTAATAATGTAAAGATCGCATTTAGGTCTCACCCATGAAAACACTTTTTCAAAATAAGTCGGATAATTCAACAAGATTTCCGATTACATCCGAGACCGAAATGTTAGATTTACACGCAACAAACAAATTTGTAGATTCCAATTATTGTATCACATTACAGAAAGCTAGATGACGTTAAACAATTCGATCGAAACAACGAATTCCTAAAATTTCCAGAAAGCTCAACACTTGAGCACTGTTAAAATTAACCAGAGACATACCACAGCACCTACGAACCTACATCTGAAGGGCCCGACCCAATCCTCTTAAGTGGCGTCGCGGATCCGCCGCCAAAACCTTGTTTTAGCCGCAGATCCGCAATCACTTAGACGAGTTAGGGTTTCGTTCTTCAGGTGTGTCCACAGAATTCCCTGCATGTTTTTCTGAATATTTTTAACATGGAAAAATCCAACTATTTGAAAAATTTCCAGAGAGGGGGTATAATTTGGGTTTTCAGGGTTCGATCGGACTTTTAACTTCGCCTACACAACGCCTAATGCTCTAGCTAGGATCTGATACCACTGTAAGGTTCTTAGGCACTAGAACAAGGTTCTACAAGGCATCAAATATGCCGTATTTAAATTTTTCAAGTGCCAAACAACCTAAGCAAGGATCTTTACTTGAGAATTAAGGTTATAAACAACAAGTAAACTACTTTACTTCTAAGTGAGAGGGATTACAACCTTTGTAGTCCGTTCCTTCACTTCATAAGCTCTGAGTTGAGGTCCCTTCGCTGCGATCATCAAGTTCCCAGACTCTCGAGAGGCACCATGAGGTGAATGATGTATCTTGCTTGAAGTCTTCGAAATCCAAGACGATCTACCTTGAGAAAACACAAACCCAAGCTATAACTTCACTATTTAGGTATTAGTGAAGCAAACACCCTAATTTAAGTGGCTAGAATAGATGAGAATGATGAAGTAGGAATTTTGCACTCTTTAATTTTCTTTATCTCACTTTAATTCATCACAAAAGAAAAGGCTAGTAAGCTTTTGTGAAAAGGAAGAAGAAGATAAGTGTGATGAATGAATTATCCTTGAGATTAAAAAGGCAACCATGGGTTAAGCATGGCATGCTTAACCCTTATAGAGAATAAACCATGGGCTAAGGTTAAAAGGTTAGGTTAACAAATATCTAGCAAAATATCTAAAGAGTGGTCAAAGTCAACATAACAAAATATCTTAACTTTAATCCATAATTTAGAATTAACTAAAGTAAATCATAAACCCTAATCTTAACCCTAGCATGGTTTAATCTCATAAACCCTAGTTGCATTTGTAACCTAGCATGCTACAATATTATATATCACATATATAATATTTAATGTAACAAAAGAAAATAATACAATTAACATATATCACATATATATCAATGTATCATCAAGTGAGAAAAAGAATCATTTAAATGAGCATATATTAGTTATTGTAATGTAATATATCACATATATAATTATACATTAAATTATTAAATCAACACTTGATTTAATAACCCGGCTATATTACATATAACCGACTAATATAATATGTATCTTTTTATCGAATCAACACTTGATCCGATAACCCGGGTATATCGCATATACCCGGCCGATATCACATATCGCGAGAATAGAATACGGTATCTCATATCGTATTAATCTCGGTCCCGCATATATCACATATGTGTTCCTACTCCGTTTCGTCTGAGCCCGGAAACCTCTGTGTAGGACTCTAAAGACTCGTCAATACTCCGGCAGTAAGTGATGATCATATCAAACACCCACAAGCTGCAAGTGGTCAGCTAAACTTAACAGCCACCCAGGTATTGAGCGATCAGAAGATCAACAAGCAAGCCTGTACACACTCCTGTGAATCCAATCAGTAACACTACCGTACAGTCCAGTCTCTTCGTCTGATATGTCGTATATCCAGTCTAGGGGTGGTAAACGTAAGACCCCAGTAATTGATAAGTCGTGTCGATGTGAGGCTCAAAACGGGTCAAAAAACTACTGATAACACTTACCAGTAGATCTCCATAGCAGCCCTGGCCAGGGACTTCCAGTTATAGCCAATCGAACACAGCGCAAAATCAACTCCTAATACCGGGAGAGACGAAACCCCTCCTACTCTCATTTCCTCCATGTGATTCGGGACTGTACCCAAAAGCCACCGTTTTGCACGTTCTCATGAACGTGGTAAGGTGGAAATCAAAGCACAGTGGGAATCACACAAGACTCGATGACGATCTCGGGTCTACAGACTGACATGTACTACTGTCACCAGAGAACTGCTATCTAACAATAACTATAATACCATCTACGAGTTCTCGGTGAGTCCGTTCAGTGTACCCAGTCTCCACTGAGCACCCGTATACCATCTTTGATATCAAACACCGATGGATATGGGATCATCCATCGCCAATCATATAGGTCAAGATGCGTATACGCTGGTCTACTCTGGAGTATCAATGCCCTGTCTCGATACTCCCTCGACTATGGACAGTTATAGGATGTACTCTTGGACTACCCTGGCCCACTAGTATGACCTGCATCATAGTCCTAGTAGTCGAGTACATATCCTAAGGGCTTTATCAACATATGAGAGCAAGACAGTAAATTAATACAACTCAACATGTTAAGACAAAGTGAAACCAGATAGCATACTATCATATCGAGCAAGAAAGTCATCTATATATATATCCAAGCATCCATTATAATATACATCATATGTACAACAATGGCCTCTATGGCATATACATAACTAACATGAAGTGAAGGACTCGATCTACGAGGGTATAACCTCCTTCCCTTCTCAATAGTTTTCATATCATCATAGGTTTAAACCCTATTCTTCAAGTAAAGATCTTGTTAGTCTAACTTAGCACCTAGAAAAATTTAAATTTTAGCATGCTTGATGCTACTAAAACCTCTTGGTGGTGCTAGGTTAGACTTTCATGGTATCAGAGCCAGGCTAGAACATTTGGGTAGGTCTTTACGATGTTAAAGTGTTCGATCGGTTTCGAAACCCGCAATATTTTGAGGTTTCTGTCGAATTTTTCAAAAGTTAGAATTTTGGTGATTAAAAATATCCAAAAAATCGTGCAGGGTTTTTTATGGAACCCTGGAATATTTGAACCCATAACACCCTCAAACGACCGCGGAACTGTGGCCTAAACCCCTGTTTGGCCGCAGTTCCGCCGCACTTTTGTGGTCTCATAGGTTGGTATTTTCTATGCTGCTCCATTTGTAGATTTTGCACTCTCTAGGGATTCTTAATGATTCTCAAGTTGTTGAGGTCTCTAGATTTTGTGGGTGTTTGCTAAATCGATCGAAAAGTTTAACGTTGTACAGAACTTGATGATATGTGATACAATATTTAGAATCCAAATAATTAGTTTTGTGAAAAATAGTTAGTATATTGTAAATCTAATATTTTATCCTCAGTTAATCGGTTGCCACGGAGTTATGATTCAGATCAAAACTCCGTCGCAATCGCGTATTGTACGCGAACACCCATCGGGTAACTCTAGTAGACAGCCATGCTCCATAGCCGCGACCAAGTGACTGTAAGAGAACCCCGTTGCCAAAAGCACCCACTCGGATGCTTGCGGCCACGGTGTTCCTCCTTAGTGCACTTTGTCGACGGTATCAAGGGTGCGGCCATCTGCTAAAGTTTCCGACTAGTATTCGATAATGTAGTCGGGAATCCTGTTGAATTACCCAACTAAAGTAATTGAAAAGTGTTTTCAATTTGAGACTAAAATACAAGGTTTATAGGTTAGGCATGAAATCTGGAATATGAGATATTCTGGGTTTATGAAGTCTAAGGATATACAGATTCTAATTATTATAGTTTTCCATTTCTTTTCTGCGACCGTAAGTGTAATATGTGGGGTATCCCGATCTTGTTGCTATATGTCAACGAAATTTCAGGATAAGCATATTTACTTACATTGATGACATGAGATATTATGTGTTGCTGGTGATATGATTATTGGATCGTCGTGAATGAATAGCTGGGGGGTTGTATGTAAGATGAGAGTTTTTCATTTTCATTCATGTAAAATCTGTATGTAATATTCTTTTATTGGGACACTTCCGGGTTGAGGATGATGTCTCCATTGATGTATAATATTTATTTTTATGCATTAGGATAGACCCAAGGCGGTGAGCATAAGTAACCGGGTTCTAGAGTCCAGTGGGATACTATCTCAAGGAGTTGAAACCGAGTCTCCTAACTCTAGAATTGGTAGGGTTACTTGCTGCTCTCATAGGGATCCAGGGATGTGGGTTTTGGCTATTCTTCACGACCGTGGAATCCATGTTTTACATTACTGGCTAAATTTAAAACACGGAAATCCTAGTATATCCAATATTTCATATGTTGCTTCTGCTGCTTGGTTCTGTGATGTGATCATATAACTGCGTGAGACGAATGTTATATTATATATATGATATATAATAAACGTTGCTTATGTTTTGCACCCGCCCTAGTCCAGCCCCCGCTCTGCCGGTAGTTAAGTAACCTAATGGCGCATGACGGGGCCCAGTGGCGAATGCGGATGGCATAAACGTACGTTCTATTTTCGTTTTAAGGATGGGGCTTCCGTATTGAAGGCTCGGGAAATCCTCCACCTCTACTCCATTCGGCCGGGCTATCTAGTGTTTAGGCAGAATGAGACAACACTGTTTATGAGGTATAACCCGCACAGATTTGCTCAGCAATCGAGCTACAATCAAGAGATCCCGATGGAAGCTTTCTTGGAAAAGCCCGTGGTCAGCCGAGAGGGGATAAAGAATGCAATGCACCATTTCACACTGCTTAACACAAGTTCCTATTTCTTTATCAGCGAACCCAGCTGTGCCCCCAAGATGCTCAATTCGTACGTAGCCTGGTACGTGCATGCGATGGGCCCAGTTATCTTAATGGAGAAGCACATGATGGTTGACCATAGGGGTGCGCCTCCTGGCAGTGATCGCAAGGCCCCCTTGAAGCCAAGGATCCCAGTCATTCCTCCGTTAAAAGATGCCGGAGTCGATCAACCACGCGTGTTGAGCCCTCCGTGTGGATTGCCACTGCCTGCTATGGTGAATGAACCACCGGCGCCACGTGCTCCCACGAAGACGGTTAATGTAGTATCGCCAGAGTCCGGCGCAGGAGCGGATATCGGGACCCGCCGCCCTAAAGTGACTGCCAAGCGCAAATCAATTCCAGGCGCATCTAGAGCTGGCGGGCAAAAGAAGAAGAAGTCCATCCTTTCCCTCGATGTGATCCTTAGCTTAGAGCCTGAGGCTCCTCTCAACGAAGGAATAAGTGAATATGGCAGCAACGAGGGCTTCTTGGTAGACCCCGCAGACACCAATTTGGCGGCCGCCATTGCAACTTCGGAGCGATCGGCAAGGTTCAAAGCGATGTTAAGTAAACTCGCTGAGTCAGGTAACCATTAGCCGCTTTCTTTGTCACTTTATTGCACTTTTTATCATTATTTTTTTTTACTAATATTTTCCCCATTTTCAACAGGGGTCTCTACCGAAGAAGCTATTGCTGCCTCTTTGAAAACTTTCCAAGAGGAGGAGGAGAAACGTGCTCTAGCAGGCGTTGGTACGTCTCACCCCTTTTTTTTTTATAAGAAAAAATTGTTATTTCTTCTGATGGTCAACCTAACCTTCTTCTTTTGTTTCTTTGCAGGGGCTATATCAGTTGATGCGGGGATCTTCCCCAAGCCTGTTACTGAAGTCCCGATCTCGTCGGGGCTGCTGCAAGAGCCTCGACTTGACAAAACGACGAGGGATGCCTTGAAAAATTTGGAGGCATTCCTATTCACGGACGAAGACGCCTCAATTAAAGAGGCTCTAGTGGCATCCGTCTCAACGGCTCGGGAGGAGAGGAAGCAGTTGAGATGCGAAGCAAAGGCGCGCAGAGCTGCTTTGCCATGGGAGCGGACCCTAGCACCATCCCTTGTGCTGATACTCCCTCCGAAGAGGCCCCTGTCGCCCTATCTACTGCTCGCAGGCAAGTGGCGTGCGCGGTTCGAAGTGCAAATGATAAATCCTCTTCAGGTAGCATTTCTTTCAGAACCTTGTTGTAAGAATTATAAAGACATCGGTTCTTATGTATCCCATCTTGCAGAGCCAAGTCCGACCGAGAGGGAGGCGGAGACCGTTGAACCCAGGGAAACAAAGGAAGCGGTGCCTGCCGAACCCGAGCTGGCAGTGAGCAACGTCGTTGGGGCTACAGGGACTGAAACAGAGGTTGGGGGACCTGCAGCCGAGAGGGTCATTGATGCTGAACCTGAAGTGGCGGCAGATGAAATGATCGTTATAACCGAGCCGAGGGTAGTGGTGGGCGAGGCGCTTGAGGCTGGCGACCTCGTGGTGACGGTGGACGAGACAACCGTGACCGCTGAACCCGAGGAAGTAGCGGGTGAGGTGGCCACGATTCCGGAGGACAAGCTAACCGCTCCTTCTCAGGAATCTGGCAATGCTCCAATCATAGCCCTCCCCGTCTGTGGTCCCCCGCCGTCCCCAGGGCTTGCGAGCACGACAACGGTTCCCATTGAGTCGGGTGATGAGGCCACGGGCGGTGGCCTCATGTCAATGGAGGAGGGAATTGCCTCAGTTTCGGCCGGCAGCTCGTCGGGTAAATTTCGAGTTACTATCATTCTCTTTTTATATCTTGCGATCTTTTCTAACAAGTTTGTCTTTGTTTTTAACGCAGGTAAGGCCAACGCCGATGCTCCATTGCTCGAAGGAGTACCGTCAGCTACTGCCTTGGCGGTGGTCACCTCCCAGCCTTCTCTTGTGCCATCGCGGATGTTGGAAGGTATGGATTTGCGACTCATTAGTTTATATTTTAACCGCGTAACTTATGTACTAACGTCGTACTACTGTGTCTTTTCAGGAGTACTCTTTGATCATTTATATCAAGTGTTGCTCCCACATTTCTCCTTCCCATCCGAACTCACTTCTCCCTCTAGTGGTGCCGGTGAGTATATTTTCATTTCGATGTCTTTCTTTCCCCCTTTTTTTTAGCAATGGAATTATTTCTGACTTTTCCTCTTCCTTATTGTAGTGCCACAAATCGAAGGAGGGGACGCAAGACCTGCCACGCCACCGACCCTTCCGGCTTTGCCGTCCGTTGCAGCTGGTATAGTAAATTTCCTTTTTGATGATTCTTCAACATCTCTTGAACCATCGTTTAACCATGTTTTGTTTTGCAGCTATCGTTCTGGCTCCGGTCCCTCTTGAGTCTCGTGTCCTTTCACCGGTAGGCCCTTTCTTGAAACGTCCATCTTCAAAGGGTGCCGTGATGAGTTTGGGTATGCTGAGCGGATATATCGAAGAGCTTAACACGGACGCTCTCCCTTCTGCCGTAGATTTCGTTGTGGAAGTTAACCCAATGTTGGCGGCGCTCGTAAACTTTCACAACGAAGGCGTCGTCGAATCTTGGGTTAACCACTGCAGAGAGATCGAGGCCTGCCTACATCGGTTGGAGTCGACGCGTCCTTCTCCTGAAGTTTTGGCCATAAGCACCCAACGGACAGCTTGGCTCGAGCAAAGCACTTCTTATTTCCGCCATTTGGAGTAAGAAGCAGCTTTACGGTTGAAAGAACGTCAGGAATCTTCAAGCGCAACTGCTCGCCTGTGCGCTGAAGTTAGGACGAATGCTGTCGAGGTGAAAGTTGTCTTTGAAGACCTTCTGGAGCGTATCTCTAATGGGCTAGCACTGAAGCAGAAGCTTGATGCCGCCGAGCTTGATGCCCGAGGTCGTGAAGCAGCTCAGCAGGTCATTGGGGAATAGCTTGCATCCTTCATGCAGCAGCGGGCTCAAGTAGAGGCCGAACTGGCGGTGGCGGCTGATCAAGAAAAGGCGTGGAAGGAAGTACGCGAGCAATTGATAGAGCTATTCAGGCTTCCTTCTCCCTGAACATTTTGTATCATTTACACACTTGTAATTTTTGCATAGTATATATACATTCTTTGTTCTTTATATGATTCGCCTTGTATTTTGATTGAATTTATAAATAAAGATACACATTCCTTTTTGCAATGTCTTGTACTATTTCTTTGCTTTCTCCCTTCTCAGCATGATGTCTCGATAAACCTAATTGGCAGATAACTTAATTTCTCCAAGAGATAGCGATGGCTTAGGCCGCAGGTTCAGATCTGCCGCCTAAGACTTTTTAACTCTATGAGCCGTGAGGGTCTCATAGAGACTTTTCTTCCTACGGATCGAGAGGATCTCGTAGGTGGGTTTTTCTCCTTAGGAATCGTGAGGATTCCTAAGGGTGGTTTTCTCTTATAAGTCGTAAGGATCCTATAAGAGAATTTTTCCCTCTTACGAGTCGAGAGGACTCGTAAGCCGTTGTTTCCCTCTTCGTCGAAACTCGACTTCGGAGAGTGAGACCCGTGAATGGTATGCAAGAGATCTTTTCGGATCAACTTGCAGGGTCCCATTGTTCAGGAAGCAAGTTTTTTAGTCCTTCTACCTGAGGCTTCATCTTGCAAGTTGAGACGAATCGGGAATTTTTTCGCGGAGACACTGGTGGCTCTGTGAGTCGACACAGATCAGGAGGCTCTCGTCAAGGAGTGTTTGTATCTGTGAGTCGAGGTGTTTGCGAAGGATTATTTGCTTCCTCAGCGCCAAGGATTATTTGTTTCCTTGGGGTTTGAAACGAGTCGAGGATTTCCCACGGAGGCACTGGCGGCTCTGCGAGTCGACGCGGATCAGGAGGCTCTCGTCAGGGAGTGTTTGTATCCGTGAGTCGAGGAGTTCGCTAAGGATTATTTGTTTCCCAAGCGCCAAGGATTATTTGTTTCCTTGGGGTTTGAAACGAGTCGAGGATTTCCCACGGAGGCACTGGTGGCTCTGCGAGTCGACGCGGATCAAGAGGTTCTCGTCAAGGAGTGTTTGTATCCGTGAGTCGAGGAGTTTGCTAGGGGTTATTTGTTTCCCAAGCGCCAAGGATTATTTATTTCCTTGGGGTTTGAAACGAGTCGAGGATTTCCCACGGAGGCACTGGTGGCTCTGTGAGTCGACGCGGATCAGGAGGCTCTCGTCAAGGAGTGTTTGTATCCGTGAGTCGAGGAGTTTGCTAGGGATTATTTGTTTCCCAAGCGCCAAGGATTATTTGTTTCCTTAGGGTTTGAAACGAGTCGAGGATTTCCCACGGAGGCACTGGTGGCTCTGCGAGTCGACGCGGATCAAGAGGTTCTCGTCAAGGAGTGTTTGTATCCGTGAGTCGAGGAGTTTGCTAGGGATTATTTGTTTCCCAAGCGCCAAGGATTATTTGTTTCCTTGGGGTTTGAAACGAGTTGAGGATTTCCCACGGAGGCACTGGTGGCTCTGTGAGTCGACACGGATCAGGAAGCTCTCGACAAGGAGTGTTTGTATCCGTGAGTCGAGGAGTTTGCTAGAGATTATTTGTTTCCCAAGCGCCAAGGATTATTTGTTTCCTTAAGGTTTGAAACGAGTCGAGGATTTCCCACGGAGGCACTGGTGGCTCTGTGAGTCGACGCGGATCAGGAGGCTCTCGTCAAGGAGTGTTTGTATCCGTGAGTCGAGGAGTTTGCTGAAGACACTGGTTTCTTCAGAGTTGGACTGAACCGTCAAGATTTGGCTTTGTCTTCTGGCGGAGCCTGTTGGGAAAGTATGGTTCCCTCTTTGTTTACGCCCTTGGATTGTATACAGGGATCGATGTGATCTTAACTATAGGGCCAAAGTTTTATCATCATCATTTTTTTTGTTTTATCTCCGCGATACTCTATCATTTCAGCTTTTATATCGCGAAGGTCGCGATTGCCCAATCATTTCGGCTATTTTTCGCTGTGCCCAATCATTTCGGCTGTTTATTTTATTTTTACTCGCTGCTTTTATTGCGAGTTGCCCAATCATTTCGGCTATTTTTATTTTTACTCGCTGGTTTTTTATTGCGAGTTGCCCAATCATTTCGGCTATTTAGCATGCATACATTTTTACTTGTTGCTTTTTATTGCAAGTTGCCCTATCATTTCGGCTATTTCGTATGCATGTGCGGCCTATTGGTTTTTCACCGTAAACCTGAAATTAGACGTCAATTTCGGCATCAGCACCGCTACAACTGGAATATTGCCAGGAGCGAATCATCATCTGCTTCTGTCGATGTCGAACAAGGGTGGCTTAGCGAACAGGGTTAAGGTCCTGTCGACTAAGGCTTTTGACTTCATGAGCCGTAAGGGTCTCACAAAGGTGTTTCTCCCTACAAGTCGTGAGGATCTTGTAGGTGTATTCTCTCCTTAGGAATCGTGAGGATTCCTAAGTGTTTGTTCCTCTGTAAGTGGTAAGGATCCTACAAGCAGATTTTCGTCATGCGAACATATCCCCAGTCACGGATGAGACTTGGTTAAGGAAATGTTTATTCGCGCCCGTGGATTGTATACAAGGGGCAGTATTGAGCCACTTGTAGGGCAATATCGGAAGTTGTGGGGGTTGCTTAAGCACAGTTTTAGGTCTCTGTAACTTAAGACTTTCAACTCTTATAAGCCGTGAGGGTCCCATAAGAGAGTTCTCCTTACGAGTCGTGAGGATCTCGCAAGTGTATTTTCTCCTTAGGAATCGTGGGGATTCCTAAGTGTGCTGCTCCCTTGTGAGTCATAAGGATCTCACGCGGGTGGTTTCTTCTTACAAGGTCGAGAGGATCTTGTAAGCGTTCTTTAACGAGGTTGCGCCCTTTCGGGTTTTCACAAACACTCGCCGGTAGCCCTGCTGTTTTTACTCACGGAGCCCTTTCGGGTTTTCATCCGTGCCCATTTTGCTTATGGACATACCGTTTTTTTTTATTCTTTTTATTTTTATAAATTTTTTTTTACGAGGTCGCGCCCTTTCAGGTTTTCACGAACACTCGTCGATAGCCCTGCTGTTTTTACTCACGGAGCCCTTTCGGGTTTTCATCCGTGCCCTTTTTGCTTATGGACATACCGTTTTTTTTATTTTTATATGTTTTTTTTTTATCTTGTCAGCCTAAAGATGCTGCGGTAGTAGTTTAAAGACGTTTCGGTCTGCTATTAGTTTAAGGACATTTCGGTCCGACTTTGAGAAGGTTGGTTACTGCTGATAGAGTTTGAGCTTAGGAAGATAGCGAGCGGACATAGTCGTCGTCATCTATCATTGACCTAGGCTGTGGCTCATTAAGCGTAGTATCTTTTTAGGAAGCGACCGTTTATTGGCCTGAAAGCCCTTTCACCGTGCATGTCCATGAGTAGATAGGCCCCACCCTGGTAGACCTTATCTATGATGTATGGGCCTTCATAGTTTGGCTCGAATTTTCCTCGCTTGGCACGATTGGGAATCATAGGCCTTTTGACCACTAGCACGAGTTCGCCTTGGCGAAATGTCCTTGGTCGGGTCAGTCTTTCATATGAGCGCATCATCTTTGCTTTACAAGCTTCCAGATTTTGTTGCGCTATGAGCCGAGTTTCATCAAGGGCGTCAAGCTCCTCAAGCCGAAGGTGAGCATTTTCTTCATCCGTCAGCTCGTAGTGGACTGCCACTCGTAGAAAGGGTAACTCTATCTCGAGGGGGAGCACTGCTTCCGTCCCAAATACCAATGCGTACGGCGTTGTGTTCGTGGCCATCTTGAACGTAGTTCGATACGCCTAAAGAGCCTCTTGCAATCTCTCGTGCCAGTCTCTCTTATTTCGGGATACCGTTTTCTTTATGATCTTCGTCAAGGTCTTGTTGAAGGCCTCAGCTAGACCGTTAGCTCGCGGATTATAAACTGAGGAATATCTCCAGTCTATATTATGCTGTTGCGCAAAGCGACTGATCTTGTGGCTTCTGTAAGCTGGCCCGTTATCGGAGATGATCCGTCGCAGAGTTCCAAACCGATATATGACGTGCGTCTTGAAGAAGTGGAGGATATTTTCCGTCTTCACTTCTCTTAACGGTACTGCTTCTGCCCATTTAGAGAAGTAGTCAGTCGTCGCCAGGATGAAACGATGCCCCCTAGACGATGCTGGTTCGATAGGGCCGACTATGTCAGTCCCCCACATTTTGAATGGCCAGCTAGCCACCGTTGGATGTAGTGGATTTGGATGCTGGTGGATGAAGTCCCCATGGATTTGGCATGAGTGGCATTGCTTCGCATATTCGAGGCAGTCCTGAATCATCGTGGGCCAGTAGTAGCCCATCCGTTTGATCTTCAACTTCATCTTTGGGCCCGCTTGGTGAGAACCGCAGAGTCCGTCATGAACTTCCTGGACGACTCTTTTCGCTTCGTCAGGTCCTAGGCATCTCAGCCACAGAGAATCGAATAACCTCTTGTACAGAGTATCGTTGACGAAGGCCAAAGACAGAGCTCGTTTCATGAGCTGATGTCTTGTGGACGCATCTCCGGGCATTCGATGGGACTTAAAGTAGTCTATAAAGACTTCCCTCCAATCCTCAGCCTTTCTTCGTTCTTTTATTTGTAGGGTCGTCTGTTCAGTCGCCCCTTCTCTTCGGATGATTCCGGAGATATTTCTGCTGGGGCAAGCACTTGACGGCTTTGTACTATGATTCTAACGTCATCGAGATTCTCATCAGCCAGTTCTTTAGCAAGTTTAGCCAATGCGTCTGCTTTGCTGTTTTCCGCGCGCGGTATGTTTTCCAAAGTGCAAGAAGGAATTTGGGTCAACAGTTGTTGCACCTTTTCGCCGTACTTCACCAACTCCGGCTTGCACGTTTGGTAGTCGCCGTTTACTTGACTAACGACCAGTTGAGAATCCCCGTATATGAGGAGATTTTCAACTCCCATGTCGATGGCGATCTCGAGGCCTGCTATCAGAGCTTCGTATTCGGCTTCATTTTTTGTCCTCGGCTTTGTTAAGGAGAAAGCGAAGCGCATTATCCCTCCTTGTGGAGTCACGAAAATGAGGCCTACCCCCGATTTGATTATAGGGGTACTTTCTTTGCGCTTTTTCATGGAAGATGCTCCGTCGAAATAAAGTTCCCACTGGGTATCACCACTGTCAATCGCGTCAAACGCATGTTCGTCTGGCAGATCGCAGCTCAGAGGAGAATCGGCGGGTATCGGATGCTCAACAAGGAAGTCGGCGATGGCTTGGCCTTTCACTGCCTTGAGAGGTTGATACGTTATCGAGAACTCCATCAAGAGCAGAGCCCATTTAGCTAGTCGACCTGTCAGTATGGCCTTCGACATCAAGTATTTAAGGGGGTCCACCTTTGAAATGAGACGGATTTCGTGCGCCAACGCATAGTGCCTGAGCTTTGTTATTGCGAAGATCAACGCCAGGCAGTGTTTTTCAATGGGAGAGTAATTGTTTTCTGCTCCCAGCAGAACTCGACTTAAGTAATAGAGTGCTCTTTCCTTCCCTTGATCGTTCTCTTGTGCCCATAATGCGCCTAAGGAACCTTCGAGGGCGGTCGTGTAAAGAATGAGAGGCTTTCCCTTAACTGGAGCAGCCAATACTGGAGGGTTCTGCAGGTACTGCTTGATCTCGTCCAGTGCGCCTTGGCATTTGTGATCCCAGACAAATGGGGTTCCCTTCTTCATCAGGTGGTTATAAGGACGGCACTTGCCTGAAAGGTTGGCTATAAATCGCCGTATGTATGCGAGCTTCCTTTGGAGAGATCGCAACTATTTGAGAGTTCTCGGCGGAGGCATTTCCATGATCGCTTTGATCTTTGACGGATCTATTTCAATACCTAGGTGTCGAACAATGAATCCCAGGAATTTTCCTGAGGAAACTCCGAATGCACACTTGAGAGGGTCCATCTTCAAGTTGTATTGCCGAAGGCGTTGAAATACAGTCTTCAAATGCTCGAGATGTTCCTCGTATGATTTGCTTTTAACCACGAGGTCGTCGATATAGCACTCGACGATTTTATGTATAAGGTCATCGAAGATCTTTGTCATGGCCCTTTGATAAGTGGCACCGACATTCTTTAAACCGAAGGGCATCACTTTATAATAGAATATACCTAGAGGGGTCCTGAAGGCGATGTGCTTCTGGTCTTCGGGATGGATCTTTATCTGATTATACCCTGATGAGCCATCCATGAAGGAGAAAACCTCATGAGTGGATGTATTGTCTATCATCAGTTCGGTGACTGGCACTGGGAAATCATCCTTCGGGCAAGCTTTATTGAGATCCCGAAAGTCCACGCATATGCGCACTGTCCCATTTTTCTTCATCACCGGGACGATGTTAGCGATCCATTCAGGATATTGAACCTCCTGGATAAAGCCAGAGTCGATCATCTTCTTGACCTCGGCGTTGATACTCATCTCGAGCTCGAGCCGCATTCTCCTCGGCGCCTGTTTGACTGGCTTGATGTCCGGGGATATCGCCAATTTGTGTACAGCAATTTCTGGATCTAGTCCCGGCATTTCGGAATAGTTCCACGCGAAGCAATCTCTATGCTGCAGAAGCACATCCTTTAACGCAGCTACCCTTTCTTCAGGTAGTAACTCGCTGATGAATGTCGGTCGCGGATCGTCTGCCGATCCCAACTCAATTTTCTTAAGGTTATCTGCAGTGGTATGGATTCCATCTTCCAGCTCTTTCGGCGCTGGTGGGAATTCTGAGATTACCTCGTCGTTGCTGTTTTCGAAGCACCAGGGAAGATCATCTATGTCCTCGGGCTCTTCTTTTAATATTGTAATCATGTGACTGGTGCGAATTCTCTTCCAATCCCAATGTGGAACCGGTTCTTCTCTCATGGCCTTGGGCTCGTGCTTCTGTGGCGGCGCCACCCTCCAGTTGTCAGACAGAGCGAACTTGCCAAGCTGATACTGATTTTCAACCCAATTCTTGAAGGTGAAGCAGTCCTCGAGAGGGTGCCCTATCACTCGGTGATAAGGGCAATAGTCCGGGTGAGAGACTTCGCCTGCTTGTTCGGGGCTTTTGGACTCCGGCAGTGTAAGCATTTGATGTTTTAGAGCAAGATCAAGTATCTTCTTCGTCTTGTCCCGAGGAAACTAGTACGCTCGACTCATTTTCTTCATGAGGGATAGATCAATAACGCTCGACTCCCATTTGCGTGGCTTCTTAGCCCTGCTTTGTTGCTGTTGAGCGCCTTTTTGGCCTTTCGACTTATTTCTGCTTTTGCGCCGAGCCTTCTTTATGACGGATTGACAAGGAGCGGCATTTTCATCTTTCACGGCCTGTTGAAGGAGGAGTTGCGTTCTGGCTTTCTCGTAGATGGCCGTCTCACGGTTGTGATCATCTCGGACTTTTTGACCAGCTTTCTTTATAAGTTTGTCCATTTGTTCCTTGAACGACGGACTGGGCTCCTTTGCATCTGGAACTTTCACTGGCTTAGGATTAGCGTCCTCTCATTGAGCATCCTCTTCTTCATCAAGGTCATACACGACGTAGCAGCCGGGTAGTAACTCTCGTTTCTTTGACCGGATGTATCCAAGCCTTTTTGTTTCCATTCTCTCGTTAGGCAGTTTGCGTTGAGTCCCGGGGACGTTCCAGACTCTGTCATAGAATTTGGCCTTTCTAACGGTCTGTTTGAAGGGTATCCCCTAGCATTTCAGCAGCTTTTTCAAACCTTCCGTATAATATCTGGGGAGACGGATAGGCTGAAGCCTGTCGAGCGTAGAATCCGCGCCATGCCAGATTTCTTTTTCTACCTTGGTTTCTTCAGAGCGGTAAAACAGAATTGCTTTCTCGCTCTCTCGCCTGGGAGGGATATAGAATGTCCGCAACTCTTCTACACTGCAGATATCAAGTGCATCCAGTTCTTTATGGTGTTTAAGCGGCACTATGGCGACTTGTAGACTTTGCTCTTCGTCAGCGGACGTTTGTATTGAAGGTCGAGCAGAGAATACAGCATGGACTTCATCTTCCGAGTCGCTGCCAAAGATCAATGTAGGAGCCGATGGTCCCGGCTTGTTTTGTTGGGGTGGACCCGAATAAACTATCTCCTCTTCCTCCTCAGTATCACTGCCGAAGATAGGGATGGTAGCGTTAGTTTTATTCTCCGGCTTGTGACACTTCTCTGTGTCTTCGAAATCCGGTAAGAAGTATTTGGCGTCTTCATATTTGCGGACTTCGTTCACAGAGAACGGGTTCAGTTCTCCCGTCATGGTATACTTGAAACCATCCTTAAAATACTTCATACACTGATGTTGTGTAGAAGGGATGATGTTGTACTCGTGTAACCATGGTCGGCCGAGCAGAGCGTTGTAGCATGTCTTGGCATCTATGACGTGGAACTTAATGTCCGTGACGAGTAGCTCGAAGCGTAGCGTCAGTATCACAGATCCAAGAGTCTTTGACGATTGGGAGTCGAACCCGGAGATGGTGATCTTATCCCGAGCAAGGTGCTGGACGCTCATGCAGATTTCTTTTAACACCCGCACATTGAGGAGGTTAACGGAGAATCCATTGTCAATCAGGATTTTGCCTATCTTTATATCGTGACAGTATCCCGAGACATAGAAGGGGCGATTTTGTTCGCACGTCCCAAGGAGAAGGTCCTCATCGCCGAAAGTGACATCGGCCGTGTGCACTTCCTCCAATTCATCCTTCATCTTTTCCTCAGCCAAGCATGCTTGGAATTATTCCGGATCTTGGAGTGCCTTAATTAACGAATCTCTCGCCTCCTTTGATAGCAAAAGAGCGTCAAGAATGCTGAGCTGTGAGGGTAGCTTCCTCAGATGCGCTAAGACGTTGTAATCCACCTTATTCTTCTTCGGCGGGTCCTTGGCGGTTAGCTCTTCCACCACTTGGTCATCTAAGACGATATCTTCAGTGGCCTTTTCTTTCCCTTTATCTTTTTTGTTCGAGGGTCCGAGGTTCTTTTCGGGCAGCGTGCGATTACGTAGCCGGATATTTTCGCAAACCTTCGGTTCTTCTTCTTTTCTCGAAGCGGGCTCTTTAAAGAGAGGGGCAAGTTCTAGCTCTTCATCAGAATCACTCCCGAATGTAGGCACTTGTGATCTACCGGTGTTAACCACGCGACAATCGCCGGTAGTTCTTTTAATCCCTTCGGTCGTATTTCTTTGCTCTCGACGAGTTTTACGCTTTTCCCGCTTAAAGCGTTGTCGATGAGCAACATATCCTTGCCACCATCTATCGAAAGCTTTGCACTCTTGAGTGGGGTGCGAAATCTTTTGATGATATAAGCAATAGGAGGGGTGCGTTTCCATTTCACCAGTGATGTTTTCTTCAGAGGATGATAGCTTCATGCCCATTAATATGGCCTTAGCAAACTCTTTCCTCATCTTGAATTGGCTTTTGTCGGTAGCGGAGGTGTTTAGCTCCAACGGGATCGTCTCAGCTCCTTCGTCAAGTCGCTGGCGCTTGGCCCTTTCAAATATAGCCGCCTCGCGCTCTCGATCAGCTTTACTTCTCAATCGAGCTTCGTTGAGGAATGCGTCAATTTCCTCATCTGATGGCCCCAGAATCTTTGATTCAGGGTCTGCCCCCAGCGTTTCAGTACAAGAAGTCTCCTCATCGTTCGTGAACGAATGGGAAATCATATGACAGCTCGCCACATATTCCTCGAATTCATCCGATGAACTTTCTCCCTCATCTTCTTCTTGAAAGACGTGATTGAGGAACTCTTGGAATGTAACGGGAGTCCGTGCCTTCTGGTTGTATTCCTCCAGCGCGTCAATTTGTTTTTGCAGGTCCGTGCGCTTGTCGCCAGGCTTCACGGGCTTCTTAGATTTCTTCTTCTTCTTTTTCGAAGATTTTGACGGCTGGCTGCAAGTGCTTAAACCACCACCATCGGTCTTTGGAGTTGGACGTGGCTTCAACATCCTTTCAATGACCTGCGGTTTCAACGGGTTCTTCTACTTGATCGCTGGACATGTCTGAAGATCGTTTAGCATCCTCTTTGTCTTGGCTGATAATACAACCTCCCAAGGAGCTTCTTCAATGACGGAGCATGTTGCCCTCGGCGTATTCGTCTCCTTAGAGGTGTGGGGCTACGGGGGATTCACCTTCCATTTGTCAGATAACACGAACTTGCCCTGTCGGTACTGGTTTTCAAGCCAATTCTTGAAAACGTAGCAATCTTCGATCGGATGGCCTAGTACTCGATGATAAGGACAGTAGTTGGGCTCGTTGACGTCACTTGGTTGTAACGGACGTTTTAGATCCGGCAGATTTATGAGTCTGTTACGCAACACCAGCTCGAATAACCTCCTCGTTTTATCGCGGGGAAAGGAATAAGGACGTCCCATCCTATCCTCAAGGGGTACGTACGGGCGCATATTATTTTGACGAGCAACCGGCTTCGAGTCGCTCGGTTGTTGTTGAGCATTAGCGACGATGATCGCTTTTCCCTTCCCTTTGTCATTTCGGGAGTCCGGCCTTGGAAGAGGGGGTTTATGGCCCATTTGATCCATTTGCGCTAGTTTGTCAATCAAGGCCTGGAAGGTAGTTGGCTTGAAAAACATCATAAATTGTGAGATGGTTGCTTGTGGATCGAGGGTTCCCACAAACATACCCACTGCGGGAGCTTCTTCAATGCGCTGCTCGCATTTGACCATAAGTTCCGCCATCGTATAGCGTACTGAACCCACGTCTCGCCGGGTTTTACCCTGGCGTTAATCAGTGTTGTCATCAGGGTACGTTCACTGGCGCTTGTGAAACGCTGAGTAAACAACAGCTCCATTTCCGCGAAGGTTTTGATAGAGTCGTTCGGGAGCTCAAAGTACCACTCGAACGCCGTATCTGATAAGCTTCCAACAAACTGGCGAAGCAACAGCTTGTCATCACCACCGGTGTTACCGCAGAGTGCCCTAAACTGGGCAACATGTTGGTGAAGATTGCCCGTCCCCTTGTAGACATGGAACTTGGGAATTGTGTAACCGGGTGGGTACTTGATTTGATCGTACCAACTTGGATATGGCCGTCCCGTTTTTACGACCTGGCCGGCTGCTTCGGTCGCATGATGAACCCGTATTTGCTGGGCGATGTACTCATCCAAATCAGCTTTGGAGATTGTATCCTCCTTAACTGTTGATAGGGCTAGCGGAGGATTCGATGTCTCTCCCCTATCATCTCCAAGGACGATCGGGGGCTCTTCGGTCGGAGGATCTTGCTGTATCATCATTCCTATCATGTCTTGGAAGAGGAGGCCTATACCCTGTATGTTGGCTGCTTGTTCAGCAGCCTCTTTGTCTTTCTTCTCCAATATCCGATGAAGGAATTCAGCGTCGGTTTCTTCCTCCTGACGTTCATCCGAGGACGTTTCAGGGTTTTCTTTTGGTCCGGTAAGTGCAGCCATAGCATTCATCATTTCTTGGAGCTTTTGCTGTTGCTCCTGTGCCTTGGTCACTGATCGGGTGAGCGGTCGATGACCCGTAGATATGCGGCTATCTTCTTTACCAGATGCCATGTAGACGGTATGAACTATCATGCCCCCTGACTTAGGGCGTTTGGGTTCATCACCTCTGATATCTGTCGCCGACGCTGGGGTTTTCTCCGGCCTTCTTCTTTTGTGGGCCGTTGAAGTTGAAGGGGCCGTTGCAGTGGGCACCCTAGCGATTGTTGTCCCTTGCTGTTCAATAGAACGGTCTTTTCCTTTTTGCACCTTCGTCTTCTTTCGTTGACGAGAGTGATCTGGGTTGATCACAGAGTCTTGAACCCTCCGCCAAACTTTATAAATTCTTGAGGACAGCCGTTGAGGGGGCTGTTCTTGCTTCGTTTCTGGAGCTCTTTCCGCAGGTGGAGGAGATCTCTTCAGTGTAGCGTTTGGAGAGTTCTTCCGTACCCTTCTCAGCAGTTCAAAGCTGTTCCCAGTTGGAACAGCAGCGTTGACTTCCACCACTGGAGCCGGTGGAGTTAGCCCTGAGGGGGAGTTGCCCCCTGCCTTCCTCACTCGTTGCCAATGGCGACGTCGAGCATGACGAGCCGTTGGGACTGGCTCGGAGATTGAGACATCTTCTTTTTGCCCCTGTCTGAATGAGGCGCCGCCGGTGTTAACCTCTTAAAGACTGAATTTGTCTTTTGAAGGGTGATATTCAACCTGTCGAAGACGGATCCTCGAGCAAGGGCAGGAGCAGGAATCGTCAGTCTTGAAAAGACTGACTCTCTGATAGGGGAAGCCGCCTTGACGACTTCTGGAGCAGCGGCTATTGCCTTCCTTGGGACAGCTATCTTGGGATTCACAGGCTTCTTGGTGGGCTCCTCAGAGTTTTGATCCAGCCTAGCAAAGACAGAGGTTGTTGGCTTGGTAATGGATAACCCATTGACAGGGGCCGTCGTAGCAGTGAGCCGGTCGAAGACCGACTTCTTGTTCACTTCCGGTGCAGGTATTGGCATAGAGAAGCTTGAAGGCGGGATCATGGTCCCGAAAAACAGGCCGGTGGTGGCTTGGGTCACCTGGTCTACCGGCAGAGCGAGGAAGGAAGCCGCTTGGGGCCTATATGCTACACCTCCAGGTGAGGTGGAGCGTCTGTTGCATTGGCACTTCGAGCAGTTGGTGCAATTAAAGGCCATTGAATCTTGAGTTCTGCGCCAGGCAAAAGACCAAATCTTAGTAACTTAAAATCCGAAGGCAACCAATTAACAAACCGCGATTGGTTCGCGAAGACGACACATGAAGTGTAGAGTGGAAAGAGGAAGAGGTCCCACCGGGCGTGCCAGAATCTATTCCCCTCCGAAAGACGGCGACGACGTGAGGGCGTCTTGCCTGAGATTCGGGGAAGATGCTATATGGTTTTATCCGTCTACCTCTCCAAAGATGCCAAGTTGATTTATGGCACCGTGTATAGGAGGTTTAGACGGATGCGGCCGATGTAGCAGACTTCGTCAGATTCCCCCTCAGGGTGAGGGGTTTTTGATTGTGGGGACGCTCTTCCCTGCAGGCGCAAGCCCCTGCAGTTAATTACGCTACCGCATCGCGGTAACAACTTTCTCCTTCTCCAGAATTTCACTTCGTGTCGTGGGTATTTGTTTTGTTTGTGGTTGCCCGTGGATTGTATACGGAGACTGAGTAATGTCGCCGCCCGTAGGACGTGGATTAGTCCAAATCCGTATTTACTTAGATTTGGGTTTGGTGTTTTTAGTTTAAGGATGCATTAGTCGCGTTGCGGGTAAGATCAACTTAAACGTTCGTTAAGGATACGTTAGTCCTGTTTGAGACTAAGATCAACTTAACGTAATAAACCATTTAATATCTGGCCATCGGGACTCGTCACCTCTCTAACGTCGTTGAAGGATTACAACGGCAGATGTCAGAGGAGTTCGGAGATGTACCCTTGAACCAAGATTGATTTGGAGTTTTATAGTCCGTTTAAATGTTTAAGGATACATTAGCTATGTTTGGGGCTAAGATCAACTTAAACGGGATCGTTTAGATCCGGCAAAAGAGCATTTGGAAGCTCTACTATTCCAGTTTAGGGACGTAGTGGTCCATAGGTAGTTTAGGGACGTTGCGGTCCGTGCTCCAGTTTAGGGACGTGGTGGTCTGTATTCCAGTTTTGGGACGTGGCGGTCCGTATTCCAGTTTTGGGACGTGGTGGTCCGCTATTAGTTTAAGGACGTTTCGGTCCACGAGTTTAAGGACCCCGCAGTCCATACCGATGTGTGGTCGTCGGGACCCGTCACCTCTCTGACGTCGTTGAAGGATTACAACGATGGGTGTCAAAGGAGTTCGGAGATGTACCCTCGAACCGGAGGTAAATTGATTTGAGAGAGCATTTGTGCTCAGTTCAATTTAATTTAAGGACTTACGGCCAGAATTGGGCTAAGTCCAGTTGAAAATGTTCAACATTTTATTCGCATTTGGCCTGTTAGGCCTTTACTGGGGCTCTGCTCCTGTTTAATAATGCATAACATTATTTATTTTGTCAGGGCTGTGCCCATTTATATATGATGCAGAGCATTAGTCTTGTTTGGGCTCTGCCCTGTTTATTGCATTTTCAATTTTTGTTTGGGCTCTGCCTTTTTTATAAATGATGCAGAGCATCAATATTGTTTGGGCTCTGCCCCTTTTCATTGTATTGCAATTTAATTCGGCCTACTAGGCCTCTCTGATTTGGGCCTGGCCCTTCAGTAAAAGAAATGCATTGCATTTGTCAGGCGCTTTGCGCCAATCACTGAGCGCAAGCACTTGTGGTGAGGACACGTGTCATACTCTGGTGAGCGCAAGCGCAACAGCGTAGTGCGCTGCGCTAGTGCGCTACGCTGTTGCGCTGCTCACACGTGGCGCGCTCTGGTGAGTTGCGCCAATTCCAGAGAGCAAAGCTCTATTTCAAGAGCGCGTAGCGCAAGTTGTTCTGTAGCTGATACGTGGCGCTCTCTCAAGAGCGCAACAGCGCAGTTTGGAAGTGCAAAGCACTATTTGATTTCTTGATCTAATTTAGATCAAAGAAAAGATAAGTTTTTTTTTCTTATTTTTCTTATCTCAAAGAATCAAAGGTTCATAAAAGTGCAAAGCATTATTTTATTATTATTTTTTTATTAAAGATCATTGATCTTGTTTTTAGATCTATGATCTGTTCATGAGAGAACTTTCTCTTTTTTTCTAAAGGTTTTTACCTTTTTGTTCTTGAGGAATTCTTCAGAGTTCTCTTTCCCTTCCTCTTTTTTTTTAGAAAATGTTGATGCTTTTGAATTGAGGTCTGGGATCCTTTTTATAGTGCCCATAAATTAGTTAATTTTATTAAAGAGATCTTTCTCTGATTGATTTGACGAATTTTCCCCACCGTTGGATCTTTGATCCAAAGGCCTCTGTTTTACAGAAGAAAATCTTCTTATTTTAACAAAAACAGAAAAGATTTCTTTAAATCTTCATTCTGTTTTGCGCAACTCCCCAGCGTGTGACACGTGTCGCGCAGCGCAGCGCTTGCGCAAATGGACAGACACGTGTCGTGCACTGCAGCGCTTGCGCAGTTGTGCTTGCGCAACTGCGCAGACACGTGTCGTGCAGCGCAGCGCTTGCGTAACTGTGCTTGCGCAGTTGTGCTTGCGCAACTGCGCAGACACGTGTCGCGTAGTGCAGCGCTTGCACAACTGTGCTTGCGCAGTTGTGCTTGCACAACTGCGCCGACACGTGTCGCGTAGTGCAGCGCTTGCGCAACTGAAACGTTGCTTCCTTTACTTTTTTGTTTTAAAAGAGCCTTGCTCTGATTGGACGCACTGCCTCGGGCGCTGTGCTGACGCATCAACTTCTGACACGTGGCGCGTTGCGCGCAGCGCACGGGATTTGAAGCGTTGCTTCAAAATTTGAATTTTTGAAATTCAAACAGAGCCTTGCTCTGATTGGGGGAAACAGTGAGCATAAGAAAAGTGATGATAATGAGAAATTAATGTCACACCAAGGCCAAATCATTTCTCATCTCATTAAAGCAAACCATGATGGAAATAAGAAAAGCATCTAAAGATGCTATAACCATCATAAACCCTCCAATTACAAGAAACCCCCTCCACAATGCTAATTTGCACATTTGCAAATTAGCCCCTCCATCAGAAAAATCCGGCCATGAAGGAATAAAGGAAAACTAGCCGAAACGGAATACAAACTGGCAACTTCAAAAAACTGATCACGTAATAAATTACAGGAAAACCCCGCGACTGTATATACATACCCGCATTTGTATTCCGACCGAATACAAATGCAATGAGACAAAATCTACACTGTACAATACTAGGATCCGGCTTAATCCAAAGCCCGCTAGTATTATCCGTCCGATCATGATCCGTGCAATACCGCACGTATCTGATGGAACCCTGCCATATCTCCATACGGCCTCTACAGCGTTTCGCCCGAAACTTGAGAAACAGTCTGTGGGGGACTCTAAAGACTCGTCAATACTTTGGTTGTGGATTTAACCACTAGCACGTCTGAGATATTAGCCATACGTAACGGGCTACCAGGTATTGACTGTTCACACTAGAATATTACATTTAATACCACCCATTCTTATGCTCGTTTGTTTATAGGTAGGTGCTTTTAATCCGTGTTTGCTACATATTTACAGTCTACAGGTTCATAGCCCAAAATAACGCAAATGATACAAAATCTCCAATGTTACGACAAAATCCAGAACATCTGTTGCCAGCAGATAAAAGCCGGGTTCCGATCATTCGTATCCGTCCAGTGCCGCGCACCAGTTCCAGAGACAAGACAAATGACAGTGGTCATTCGTGTCTCGGACAAGCATAAAGTACGAGAGGGGCAGCACAAAGCACGAGGGAGGCAGCACAAGAATCAATGGGTGCGCGGAGCTCGAGGGAGAAAGTTCAAATCAATCAAAAGTGAAGCTATGTTTGGACTGTGCAGATCTGAAGAAATTATGAAGGCATTTTGCTATTTGGGACATGTAGAACATCATAAGATAGCAACACAAGGAAACCCAGAAAATCCGAGATCCCAATTCCACAAAACCGCGGCGGAACCGCCGTCAATTGTGGGTTTTCGCGGCGGATCCGCCTCGGTTTAGTGACATTATCTGACCAAATTTTGGGGGTAGTTTTTTCATTTCATTTGGGGCCAGAATGTTGCCCTAGGGTTTCAGCACGCAGCCTATAAATAGCCCAGTTTTGTGTCAAGCCAAGGGGCTTCTTCATGTCTTCTTTTCCCATCTCTTTTAGTGTAGTTTAGTTTAGCTTCTTCTTCTTCTTCATGTCTTCCTCCGTTAAAATGTAGTGAGAGTATTGAGTGGATGATGAAATGAAGATGAGGGTTATTTTTCTTATCTTGTATTTTTATTTCATTGCATTGAAATTTCATTTTTAGTGTAACTTTATTATTTGTTGTTAACTAGTTGTTGTTATTTCTTTTCTTGTTATCTTTTCTTTTCTTCTTTTATCCGTATTTTCAAGCGATGATACTCGACGGAGTTCCTTGCTAAGGTGAGGACCCAAGAGTTAGCTTGCTTCACTTGTAAAACCGTATTTTCCTTTCCTTTCTTCCTTCTTGTTTTGTTTTCTTTTCTTTTATGATGTGTGAATAATTTCCCTCTTGTTAAGGCTAAGGAAGGTGGTATGAGGGACGGAGAAATCCCTTGTGCTTCTCTTCGCCAAACATCTTGAAACGAACCCCGACCAAACAAACGCAACCCCCTCACTTAGGCGCGCTATACGTGACATATAGCCGCGATCTAAGTCAAGAAGTCCTTTAAGCGCACTACAACGTGACATGTAGTTGTGACTTAATTGGATACATGGTTACGGGTGTTTGGCCGAGGGTTGGAAATAAGCGTATTTAGCGGACGGACAAGGGGCACTAGGAATGGATTTAGCGTTGGAAAGCTTGCTTAAACTCGCAAATCCCATTCCTATGTCCACCTAATCCCCGCTGCTTTCGATTATCCCAACATCGTTTTAAGAATGGCAAAAGATAAGTACAAGACTAATCCTAACTCTACTAACCAACCTTAACCTTAACAAGCTTACTTGAACATAAATACGAACACTTAGGATAGAACTGAACAAACATATACACATTCTTTATTGACTCATCTAAAACTCGAACGGACATACAACCATCTCCCTGTGGATCGACCCATGCTCAACCGGCTAGCTGCATAGCGACACCGTCCTGATCGCGGTTATAACTTTAGAACTTTGAACTCCGACACGCCAAAAGCGTGCGATCATTGACCAAAAGGGACGTCGATGAGCGAACTCATCCTGACACCCTACTGAGCCTGTCAGTGACAATATCCGTACAGTCCGGTCCGTTCGTCTATGAGCATCGCATGGCGAGCCTAGGGGGTTGGTAAAAGTCAGACCCCCAAAAGCGGTACAAGTCGTGTCGGAGTGTAGCCCAGAACACCCTGAGATACTACTGGAATACCTACCAGTAAATCTCCAGCCTCAGCCGAGGGCTTTGTGTAATGGCTCTCCTAGACACAGCGCGACCTCACGCCCAATACCGGGAGAGACGAACCCCTGCAGATCTGCTCACTGCCTCCGTGTGGCTCGGGACTGTACCCAACTAAAACCTGTTTGCACGACTCCTTTGAGCCGTGGTAGGGTAGTAATCAAAGTACAGTGGGAACTCACACGAGACAAATGACGATCTCAGGTCGATGAACTAACCTGTACATATGTCACCAGGGAACTGCTATCTGACGTCTGGTATAAGACCAACTAGCATGTTCCCGGCGAGTCCTGTCCGGTGTACTCATAACCCAATGAGCACCTGTATACATCTTAGGTGAACCAACTGACACCAATGGCTTGTGAGACCGGCCACCGCCCCTCGTCGGGGTCTCGACTGTATACACTAGTCTACTCTGGAGTATCGATGCCCTGTCTCGAAAACTCCCACGACTAGGGACCTTTTAAGGATGTGCTTATAGACCTCAGCTCCCACGTATATAATCTCCATCATACTGCTGCCCATCAAGCAAGAATCCTAAGGGCTCTATCAATGTGCAATAGTGACTTGTAAGGTCACCTACAGCAGTACACGATAATAAAGATAAACCAGATAGCATACTATCATCTTGAGTAAGACTATTCTAACGGTATAGGTCCTCTCTCAATCATTGCAATCATGGGCGTGTGATCCAATAATTGACTCTGAG
This sequence comes from Agapanthus africanus, assembly GCA_030015575.1. Lineage (NCBI taxonomy): Eukaryota > Viridiplantae > Streptophyta > Magnoliopsida > Asparagales > Amaryllidaceae > Agapanthus > Agapanthus africanus. The sequence continues at coordinate 54,435,636 of CM057347.1, forward strand.
GGCACTATCCCCAACAGCGGAAGCGTGTGCAAGCTTCTTAAATCCATCTACGGATTAAAACAGGTATCGCGGAAATGGAACATCTGTTTTGATGAAACTTTCACAGAGTTTGACTTCATCAAGAATGCAGATGAACCATGTATAAGAAGGTTATAGAGAGTAAGTTTGTCTTCCTCGTATTGTACACGGATGATATACTCTTGATAGGAAACGATATTCCTATGCTACACTCGGTTAAGCTCCTCTTATCTCATAAGTTCTCCATGAAAGATCTAACTGATGACTCCTACATCCTGGGGATATAGATCTATAGAGATAGATCTAAACGGATGTTGGAATTGTCCCAATCCACGTACATAGACACCATACTAAGAGGCTTAGTATGGAAGATTCTAAGTGTGGTAATGTACCCGCTTGTTCAGGAATCACTCTCTCCAAAGAGATGTCTCCTAAGACTGATTTGGAGAAGGCTCGCAAGCAAGGGATACCCTATGCTTCGGCGGTCGGGTCAATCATGTATGTGATGTTGTGTACCAAACCGGATGTAGCTTACTCACTAGGTGTAATGAGCAAGTATCAATCAGATCATAGGGAGAAACACTGGATAGCTGTGAAGAACATTCTTAAGTACTTGAGAAGGACTAAAGAAATGTTCTTTATGTATGTTAACAGTGAACTCTAGGTGGAGTCCTTTACCGATTCGAGCTTCCAGAGTGATAAGGATGACAGTAAGTCGGTCTCGGGTTTTGTCTTTACCCTCAACGGAGGGGCAGTATGTTGGAAGAGTTCCAAGTAAGACACCGTAGAAGACTCGACGATGGAGGCTGAATACATCACTACCAACGATGCTGCCAAAGAGGCTGTCTGGATGAAGAAGTTCATTGCTGAGCTTGGTGTGGTTCCATCCATTAAGCATTCAATACCTGTGTATTGTGATAACAATGGAGCCGGGGTTTGGCCTAGGAACCTCGGTCCCAAGTAATATCACCTGATCAGGGAGATAGTTGATCTCCGGGAGATCGAAGTTAGGAGAGTTGACACAAAGCATAACACAGCGGATCCACTCACCGAGGCCCTCCCCCAGATTCTATTCGAGAGACTTTTGGGACGTTGGGCATGAGATACTACAACAACTGGCCTTAGTGCAAGTGGGAAATTGTTAGGAATATGTATGCCCTAGAAGCCATTATTGTTGATCTAGTGGATGCTTGGACATATATAGAGAGGATTTTCTTTCTCGACATGATAGTATGCTATCTGGTTGCCTTTATCTTAAGACTGGTATTATTATACTGTATGTCTCTTACATGTTAATAAAGCCCTTAGGATATGTACTTGACTACCAGGATTAGGATGAGATCATACTAGTGGGGCCAGAGTGGTCCAAAAGTATATCCTTTAACTGTTCCTGGTCGAGGGGATATCGAGACAGGGCATCGATATTCCAGAGTAGACTAGTGTGTACGTTTCTTATCCCTTGGAGGGCGATAGTTGATCCCACAACCATTGGTGTGTGACATCAAAGATTATACACAAGTGCTCATTAGAGAATGGGTACACTGAACAGGACTCGTCGAGAACTCTTAGTTGGTATTATACCTAAAGTCAGATAGCAATTCTCTGGTGACGCTGGTACAGGTTAGTCTGTAGACCTGAGATCGTCATAGAGTCTTGTGTGGCTCCCACTGTGCTTTGATTTCCTTCTTACCACGCTCAAAAGGAGTTGTGCAAACAGGTGGATTTTGGGTACAGTCCCGGGTCACCAGGAGGAAATGAGTGATGGGAAGGGTTTCGTCTCCCCCGGTATTGGGGGTTGATGTTGCGCTATGCTCGATTGGCTATAACTGGAAGTCCCTGGCCAGAGCTGCAGCTGAGATTTACTGATAAGAGTTATCAGTAGTTTCTCAAACCGTTAAAAGCCAGACATTGGCATGACTTATCACATTACTGGGGTCTGACGTTTAGCACCCCTAGACATGATATGCGACATATCAGACGAAGAGACCGGATTGTACGGTAGTGTTGCTGATAGGATTCATAGTGAGTATGGACGAACTTGCTTGTTGAGCTTCATATCGCTCAATACACGGGTAGCCGTTACGTTCAACTAGTACCTCTGACAGCTTGTAGGTGACTGATATGATTATCACCTACTGCCGGCGTATTGAGGAGTCTTTATAGTCCCACATAGAAGTTTCCTGGTTCAAACGAAACAGAGTAAGGCACATATGCTGATATGTGCGAGGGCCAGAATAAATACGAGTATGTGATACCGTATTGTAATCCGGCAGTTATTTGTTATCAAGTTAGGTTATGTGTGATATAACCGGATTATCGAATCAAGTGTTGATTTGATAATGTGATACACAGATAAATGATATTAGTCGGTCATATGTGATATAACCGGATATTTTAATCAAGTGTTGATTTAATAATTTGATATAAATTATATTTGATATAATTATATATTAACTAATATTATTAGCTCACTAATTGCTTTATTAATATATATATATATATATATATATTATTAAATGAAGCATGGTTGTTTTTCTATTTTTGGAAAATGGAATAATGAGGTGGAAAAAGAGAAGACATGGAGAGTATAGATGAAGTAGGGCTTTTTACTATATTTTATTCCCTCTTAACTCGCTATTCAAGCATGGCTTTATTTTTCAATTTGAAAAATAATGGATGCTTGAATAAGTGAGGGGTTTTCAAGTTTAGCCATTCCTCTAGTTGCTTCAAAACTCCAACCCCTCATATGTGATATGAATCATGGAGTTTTGAAAATATTAGTGAGCAAACCAACACTCCTACTTCACCATCCTATACTTGATTAGCAATAAAGTGTAGTGTGTTTCCTACACTAAAGAGTTTAGCGTAGAGGTAGCTTGAGCTAGAGGGACTTCTGGTGGATCGTCTTTGGTGCGAAGATCCACAAGGAGGTTCGTTCAACTCAAAGTGGAGCCTAGTGGAGTCGCGTGGACCACAACCCGGAGCTGGTGAAGTGAAGGAATCGATTTACGAGGGTATAACCTTATAACCTCCTTCCCTTCTCTTTAGTTTACATATCACCATAGTTCTAAACCCTAATCTTCTAGTAAAGATCTTGTTAGTCTAACTTAGCATATAGAAAAATTTAAATTTTGGCATACTTGATGGTACTAAAACCTCATGGTGGTGCTAGGGTAGACTTCCATGTTGCTCCGTTGTGAGTCATAAGGATCTCACGCGGGGATATTCTCCTCACAAGATCAAGAGGACTTTGCGAGTGTATTTTGTCTCTTTTTCACGAGTTTGCACCCTTTCGGGTTTTCACAAACTCGCTGGCAATCCTGCTGTTTTTACTCATGGAGCACTTTCGGGTTCATCCGTGCCCGTTTTGCTTGTGGACATACCTTTTTTTACCGCCTCGTTGGTGGAGCTTCATCACCGGTAGGAATTCAGATTTAGCCTCACTGGTGGGACTTGGGAGTGATTGGGGTCGTTTATACCCGTGGATTGTATATGGTTCTACGGGATGTATGATCCAGACTATAGGGCAGGTGTGCTCTTTTTTTCTGCGGCTTAGAGCATTCACGCATAGTAATTCTTGAGATATCGGCCATTGATTGGTGGCATGGGCTTTTCTCCATCAGCATTTATCAGCTGGTAGGATCCTCCGTGAAACACTTTCTCAATGACGTATGGTCCTTTCCAGTTTGGCTCAAACTTTCTCTTGGCATGTCGATTGGGGATGGTTGGTCTATTGAGGACCAACACTAATTTGCCCTTCTTGAAAGCACGGAGACGGGTCATCTTGTTATAGGCCTGTGACATTTGGGTTCGGTATAGCTCCAGATTTTGCTGCACCGCGAGTCTCTTTTCTTCGAGGGTGTTGATCACTTCGAGCCGAAGGAGGATGTTTTCTTCCTCCGTCAAACCATGCTGGACGGCCATCCTTAGGCTTGGAATTTCGACTTCGATGGGGGATTACCCCCGCTCCGAAAAATAAAGAGTATGGAGTGGACTGTGTTGGACTGCAGTGTGAGGTACGATATGCCCACAACACCTCGTAGAGCTTGAGATTCCAGTCTCTCTTGTTAGCTGAAGTATTTTCCTCAGAAGCTTACATAGAGTTTTATTGAAGGCTTTGGCAAGCCCATTGGCTCTTGAATTATAGATGGAGGAATATATCCGGTCTATACTGTGCTGAGTAAAGAACCTTGAGATTTTGAAGCTCTTGAAAGAAGGCTCGTTGTCAGAAATGATTCTTCTTGGTGTACTGAAGTGGTACAATACATTATGCCGGAAGAATGTCAGTATATCTTCTGTCTTAACTTCTTTTAGTGGGACGGCTTCAGCCCAGCTGGAGAAATAGTCAGTTGCGGCCAATATGAATCGGTGGCCTTTGAACGACGGAGGATCAATTGGGCTAACTATGTCGGTGCCCCAAATTTCAAAGGGCCATGACGCCACAGTGAGATGTAGCGGATTAGGATGCTTATAAATGAAGTCACAATGAATTTGGAAGAGATGACATTTCTTCGCATGCTCTTCGCAATCCCTTATCATAGTATGCCAGTAATATCTAAGTTGTTTGATTTGAAGCCGCATTTTAGGGCCGGATTAGTGAGCTCCGCAGACGCCTGAATGGACTTCTTTCATGACTTTTTAGGCTTCGGCCGAGAACACACACCTGAGCCAGAGCTGGTCGTATGATCTGTGGTATAGCGTGTCGTTTATGAACATATATCGGAGTGCTCTCTTCTTCAACTAAACCCTCACGGATTTTTCTTCGGGTAGCTTGTCGTATTGGAGGTACTTTATGAAGGGTTCTCTCCAATCAGGCTCATCTTGAATGATCAGAGCTTCTTCGGCGGAATTGTTCTCTTATTCTATACTTTCTTCTTCTCATAAAGAGACTAGAGGCAGAATTTGCTGGCTTCTGACTATGATCAGAATTTCATCCATGTCGAAATCAGCCAGCTCTTTGCTAGGCGAGCGAATACGTCAGCTTTTCCATTCAACGCCCTAGGAACTCTCATCAGTTCAATGTGGGTGAACTGCTTCATGAGTTCCACCATTCGGCTTTTGTGTCGAGCTAACTCAGACTTATATATCTTGTAGTCACTGCTCACTTGGATGACGACAAGCTGGGAATTACCGTAGACCCGTAGTCGAAGGACCTCCATTTCTATGGCGAGTTCCAGACCAGCTATCAGAGCTTCATACCCAGCCTCGTTGTTTATGCAAGGCTCGGTCAAAGCAAAGGAATGTCACCAGGTTCCTCTCGATAACGTGATGAACACCAATCCTATCCCTACTTTTATTTGCTGGATGCTTGATTTGTTAGAAATCCTTATTGATAAGGCTCCATCGAAGTAGAGCTCCAAGCATGGCTCGTTACTTTCGAGGTGCAGCACTTGTTTGTCGGGCAACTCGCAATTTTAGCAGTGACTCTTCAGGTATAGGATGAGCAGCAAGGAAGTTAGCGAGGGCTTGCCCTTTTACTGATTTATGAAGAGTATAGACTATGTCAAATTCAAGCAGCATGATAGCTTATCTTGCCATTCTACTGGTTAGGCTTGGTTTGGTCATTAAGTGTTTGAGCGTGTCGACCTTAGAGATAAGCATAATCCGATGAGCAAGAAAATAGTGCTTCAGCTTCTTCACAGCGAATATCAAGGCCGAGCATTGCTTTTTGATCGGGGAATAGTTATGTTCCGTCCTGACTAATGTTCGACTAAGGTAGTAGAGCACATTTTCTTTTCCCTCCTCATTGTTCTGGGTAAGGAGCATGCCAAGTGATTCATCTAGCGCTGCAGTGTAGAGAATCAGTGGTTTATTTGGAATGGGAGTAGCAAGCACTAGAGGGTGCAACAAGTACTGTTTGATACTTTCAAATACTTCTTGACATTCGGTGTCTCAGACAAAAGGAGTTCCTTTCTTCATATGTTTTGAGAAGGGCCTACATCTTCCCGATAGGTTCGAGATGAACCTTCGTATGTAAGCGAACTTACCTTGGAAAGATCTTAACTGCGTCAGATTCTTTTGATGAGAAATATCCATGATGGCCTTTATCTTCGACGGGTCGATTTCAATCCCCCGATGTCGGACTATGAAGCCAAAGAATTTTCCCGACAACACGCCGAAAGCGCACTTTAAAGGATTCATCTTCAGATCGTATTCCCTCAATCTAGTGAAAACGGTCCTGAGGCCATAGATGTGTTGGCCTTGGCTTCAGTCTTGACGACCAAATCGTCGACATAGCATTAAACGACTTTGTGGATTAAGTCATCGAAGATCTTTGTCATCGATCTTTATTAAATGGCTCCCGCATTCTTTTGTCCGAACTGCATCACTTTGTAACAGTATATGCCAATCGAGATTCGAAATGTCGTATGCTTCTCATCCTCAGGTGGCATTTTTATATGATTGTACCCAGACGAACCATCCATAAAAGTGAATAGCTCGTAATTTGAGGTGTTGTCGACCATCATTTTCATGACCGGAAGTTGGAAATCATCTTTCATGCATGCCTTGTTAAGGTCTTTGAAATCGATGCAGACCCGGATCTGCCAATTCTTCTTTTTCACTAGATGATGCATGCGATCCAATCCGCATATGTCTCTTCTCTAATGAAGTTTGTATCGATAAGTTTCTTGGTTTGCTCGATGACCTTTTCTTCTAACTCCCTTCTCATTTTTCAAGGAGCTTGTTTGACTGGCTTGGCGTCCTGGGATATAGCCAGCTTATGCATGGCCACTTCAGGAGAGAGGCCGGGCATTTCTTTATACATCCACGCGAAGCAGTCGATGAACTCATGAAGTAGGGCAATTATCCGTTCTTTCATTTCCTCTGACAAGAGTGAGCTAATGTAGGTCGGCCTTGGATTATCGGGTGTTCCTAAATCAATCTTGATTACCTCTTCGAAAGTTCCTTGTCCGCCATCTTCGAGCTCTCAAGGAGCTTTTTTGGGCTTGGCTAGACTGTCGTCATCATTTGTCTTTTTGCTGGCTTCACCAACATTGATCATGTAGCATGCTTTGACATTAGGTCGAACGAAACCTATATCCCGCCTATCTGGGTCCCCGTCAATCAATGAGTGCTCGAACCTGAAGCGGATTCCACGGCTTCTCATAAAACTTTGCTTCGGAGTACGTTTAATATAACTGACATCCGCACTTTTTAAAAGATTTCCGTATCTCGAGCGCATAATATCTGAGATTTAGGATGGCTGTTATACCTCTTTCATAGGGAAGACATATGACATACAAGCCGTCCGGGTGCACGACAGGATTTGACCCATAAAACAGGATGCCCTTTTGTTCCCCTTTTCTTCCAGGAATGTAAAAAGTTTTCAGCTAGTCCACGGTGGAGACTAACAACGCATCGAGCTCTTTGCACATCTGCTCTAGCACCCTTGTGATGTCTAGGGACCCTTCTGTAACTTTGAAGGTTTCTCTTAGCTTCGTTTTTTGAATGAGAGACCAATCTACACAGCTGTTGCAAGACGGGTCCTCTTCTTCTGATTCTTCAGTGTCGCTGCCTAAACAAAGATGAATTTTGCTGCTGGATGGGCCTTCGATATCAAACTCGTCCAGAGGGCAGTTTCTATGGAAGGATGGACTTCCAGCATCAGACTCATCGGTGTCACTGCCGGAACGCGGACGCATTCTGAGGATTTTTCTTTTGAAGGCGACAGATGGCTCGGACTTGCTTTTGAGTTTTGGGGCCATTCTGTCTTTAGTCAGTCGTGGCACAGCATCTTAGAGGTTCACAAAGTACCGGGAATTTTCATATTGGACTTCATGCATACCGAACGGCTGGATGTCTCCGTCAATGCGTCTTTCTTTGTTGTTTTTGGTATACTTTATGCATTGATGGAGAGTTGACGGAAAAATACCATAATCGTGAAGCCACGTCCGTCCCAGGAGGATTTTATAGGACGTGTCGGCGTCGATCACATATATCTTAGCCTCGATTTGTAGATCCCCAAATTTGATTGGCATAGCTATGGATCCCAGAACTCGCTGGCAGTTTTGGTTGAACCCTTGAATGACAATCATTTCCCTTGACAGGTGTCGGACGTCCATTAACAAGATCTTCAGAGTCCGCAAGTTCATGATGTTCACTAAGGACCCCGGATCAATCAATATGCGAATAATCCAGTCTCCATCACTATATCCTATCATGTAAAGCGACTGGTTGTGCTCAGCTATTCCCAGTAGTAGGTCTTCATCGTTAAATGTGAATGTAGCTGTATGTAGAGTGTACTGAGCCTCTTTCATATTAATTTCCGTAAATCGAGCCTGCTATTACTCGGGGTTTTATAGAGCATGAATGAGGACATCCTTAAGCTCCTTGGACAAGACCTGAGCATCATAGATGCTTAAGAAAGACGGAAGCTTTCAGAAATGAGCCAAGACATTGTAATCTACCGGAGAAAAACTCGATTCTTCATGAGCTGGTTCTCCGCCATTTTCTTCATTAGCAACTTGTTTTTCCTTTTCTTTTGGGGCGTTGCCTTGTTTTGGCAGTAAAACATTGCCGCTTCTGAGCTGGATTTGGTTGGCCTTTGTGGCGAGCTCCTCGTTCCATTCGGAAAAACAGAGTTCATCTTTAGAGTCTCTACAAAGATGGATGACGTAACAGGTCATGACATGGATCTCATCATTGGAGTCTTCTTATAGCTCCTCTAGAATCTCAGCCGCTTCTATGGGGAAGAACTCCTTCATTTGAATTAGAGTTCTTTTCTTTTGCCCATAGTATTCAAGGGAATCGATATATTTTCGAATGGTCGATTTTCTCGCATACTCTATTTTCGCATCGAGCCGCACTTTTCTTCTTGTTAAGCATTTTGGATTTTGAGTTCGATCGAGCCGAATTGGTAGCTGGAACAATGGGCTCCTTCTGCCCCTCCAATTCTATTCTGGACTATTTCTGAAGTAGCTTTAGCATCATCTTCGTCTTATTAGATATGTGCATTCTCCATGGAGGCTGCGGCGAATCGGATTAATTTCTTACGGCAGCAGATTCAGCTGTCTTATATCAGAAAGTTCCATCTTCTGTCTGTATAAAGTTGATGGTCGCAGCTTGATTATTCACCAATATACTTTTGGACAGCTCGATCTCTCTGGTCTTGTATTGCTTTTCGACCCAGTCTTTGAAAATATAGCAATCCTTGATTGCATGGCTCACTATTTTGTGGTATGGGTAATACAGAGGATTGTCAGCCATTTTTGCTAGTTTATTTGTCTTTCTAATAGAATAAGAGTTTTTATGTATTATTTATATAAAAAATGAATAGAATGACGTCTTCAGCATGAAAAGAAGAATGTTTCGTGAGATCTCTTCGACTCCGGCAATTGTAGACCGTTGTTCAGGGCATCTTCGAATATTTTGCGGACCTTGTCCCTCCGGAAAGAGTGGATCTTGTTCTTTTTATTCTCTAAGGAAGTCCCTTCTCCTATTAACACTGGCTTTCGAGACCGGTTCATTTTTTATCCGCCCACCTTTCGTTTATCTTCGTTGTCAGATGCATTGAAGGCGTTGGTATTGTTAAATTCCCGCTTTTACGGTTGTCATCTTTTCGGCTCTTCCAAGACTTGTCATTCTGAGCATCCGGGGTAGATTCTTATTTTGAGTGTTTCAACATTTGAACTCTCTTGGTTAGCTCCTGAAACATTTTGAGCCCCACGGTACATAAGAATAGGACCATCCAATTGCTGAGGTTCCCAATGAGGAGACTAACGGATTGGTCCTGCTCTAGCGGCGGTTCGCATTTAACAGTGAGATTGCGTCATTGGCCAATAAAGTCAGTGCTGCTTTCATTTTTCCCCGACTTGGTCCTCACAAGGTCAGCGATGGAGATTTTGTTGCTGACACTCATGAATCTTTGCCGAAACAGAGACTCCATTTAGGTGAAAGTAATGACAGAACCGTCTAGTATGCTCGTGTACCAGTCGAAAGCGACACCAGTTAGGCTGTTGACAAACTGGTGAAAAGGAAGTGCATCATTGCCCCTTGTATTTCTACACAACGCTTTAAAGTGAGTAACATGTTGATTCGTGTTTCTCGTCCCATCGAATCTTCCAAATTTAGGAATGAAGTAACCACAAGGGAACTCGACCAGATTGTACTATGCGGGGTACGGCCTCCTACTGCTGCCAATGTCTTTTTGGGGCTCGGTTTCGACCACCAATGTTTTAATTTTGTTGGTGACTAAATCCATTATTTGAACTTGTGTTAGCAAAATAGTGCCATCCGGGGCCAAGGGGTCCCTAAAAGTGGAATGTGGCCGGCTTTCATACGGCTCACCCATACTTAGACCTAAAGGGACAAGTATCGGTTACTTTGGGTCATTATCACCCGCCTCATGTGTAGAGACTTGTGCTTGATTGGAGGGCACCCGAACAACTTGAACCGTGAGCTGTATCACGATGTTCGTAAAGTCATCAATTTTTTAGTAAAGCTTGGCCATCTCTTTATCTTTGCACCTGAGCTATTTTCGGAGCTCTTAAAATAACTCCTGCTCTGCGGTCCTAGGACGGAAAGTTGGCTCTTCTTCGTTGTCCGAGCCTGACTCCACATGGACTAAGAGGTCTTTTCGCTTATCGGCCTCATCGTGAAGGTTTTCATCGTCATGCGGAGGCGGATGATCTTGGAAAGTGGCAACCACATTCAAGCCAGATTAGGCTTGGGATATGGTGGTCCCATCCTTATTCTTGCTACGATGGTTGTTGCTGGGACTCATGCCCGCCATGTAGATCGTGTGGATAACATATTTGGCCATCTTCTTATCACTGGTAGTTGATTTCATAGATCGCTTTCGTGGCTCTTTCGCTTCGGTAATGGGCAATCGATTGAAGACGGTTGACCTAACTGGGTTCTTGAGTAGCGTCAGCACTTCTTTTCTGGTTTTGCCCTGCTGCTTTCATGCGACACGAAGTGCTTGATAGACTCTTGAAGAGACGGTGTCATACTTTTTATGTTGGGGTTTGGACATATCTCTTTGTAGTATCGTTCGGATCGTTGTCTTTATTATTTTTGCGATCATGGCATTTTCCGGAATCCACTTCAGCGGTTCGAAGGAATTGTTGATTTTCACGGCCGACTCAGCTGCCGTTGCGGGGTAACCCTGTTTTGGAACCTCACCAAGTTCAACTTGTCTGGAGCTCTGGCCCTCTTGCTGGTTTTATATCTGAGCCGCTGTTGTCTTAATTTTTCTGCCTTGAGAGCTTGGCGATCATCTACTTTTCTGAAAACCGCCGTTGACCGATTGACAGAGAGTCCAAAAAAAAACACCCGATCGTGAAATTGTCATGGGCACCGTCTGAGCTTGACCGAGACGCTTTGTAGCTTCATTGGTGCTGACGGCCTTGCCCCCAGTCGAAATGATGGAAAGCCATTCAACTGTAGATTTGCGCTTAGGGTGGGGTGCCTTTGCGACTATAACGTTCGGCCTCTGCCCCTTGAGGTCGGTTTGGCCACTCAGCTTACTGAGGTCTTGGCTAGATGAGCACTTTCGGTAGGGTAGATGATGATGGGACCAAATTGACGGGGCAGTTCCTCCCATTACAGACTGAGACTTGCGGGGAGAATCACGTGAGCATTAATCTTGACCATGTAAGGGAATAGAGTTGCTTCAGAAATCGAACTGATTCTTAGAGACATTCTTGTTGAGTTTGAAAACTATGATTGGAAAGCTGTTATCCTGCACAAAGAAGCATGATTTCAATACATGCAATCAATATGTATGTTGATTGAGTTCGTATAAACCTTTAACCCGAAATATAGGAGGGGAGAAATGGTCCCACCGGATGTGCCAAAATCTGTAGGAATGCGCACGTTTGTCAGGCGTATACAGATTCCGCCTACTTAGGGTAAGCCGAGCTTTATTGATTGTGGGGATCCAAATCTTTGGCAGCCGCAAACAAAACTGCCGTTAATTACCCTTCACTTTTAAAAGCGAGGGAACCTCTGATCAATGGGTCAAACGGGTCATGTGAACTCAATGTGCAGTATGCTTGTGTTGTATTTTGAGGTTGCTTTGGACGTATCGGAGGCCTCGCAAATTTTATAGGGGTCCCGCTATCCGAATAACGGGCTGGGGGTTAAGGGGGCTAGCAGTCCCCTTGCGAGGTGAGGGGAAAAGACTCATTAGAAAAAAAAATTCTAACGGGAGAAGTGTTTTGAGTGTGTCGAGAGCTCCCAAAAAAGGTAAAAGGGGCAAGGAACTTACTCTGGCGCAAACGAAAGGTTAGCGCATGCTTCAAAAGGGGATTGGCGTATGCGAGGAGTTTGGCGCCCCTGCCGAAATTTCGGAACTTAAGTTTCAGTGGTTTAGTGCTGGCGCTTTGGCGCCCATGCCAGAATTTTAGAACTTAAGTTCCAGGAGTTTGGGGATGGCGTAAGAGCGCCAAGATTCTAGAACTTAAGTTCCAAGGGGTTTTCGCACAGGCGCTTTGAAGCCTGCACTAAGGTTCCGGAACTTAAGTTCCAAAGGGTTTTGGCGTTGATGCTTTGGCTCTTACGCCAAGATTCCAGAACTTATGTTCCAACGGTGTTTTAGTGCTGGCGCTGGCGCTGGCGCTTTGGCGCCTGCGCCAAAATTTCGGAACTTAAGTTCCAAGGGATTTTTTAAGGGGGAGCACCCAAAGAAGGCTCCCCTCGATAGGGTCACCCCCACTCTTATCCTAATCCGATCCAAAAAGCTCTCTTGATCTTCGAATCTCCAGATTTTTGAATCTTAGATAATGGAAATAGGTTATTTTTCCTTCTCCAAGTCTCGGATCTTATCAAAAATGGGGGTTTTGGAGATGGATTTTCCTTCTTCTTCCTCTTTCCTCATTAGATCTTAAGGAGAAAGAAGAAGGAATGTAAAAAAACACTCCTTTTGTGTATTTGTTGGTGGATTCACTCTTCTCTCAATGAGTTTATTGCTAAAATCTATTTTGTTTTTGAAAAAGAGAGGTTAACCTCTAGGTTTAATTGAAAAATGAAGAGGAAGAAGCTTGAGGGGAGAAAGAGAGGAGGCTCAGAACCCTAGGTTGATTGAAGGGAATCAAAGTTTTTTCCATTTCTTATTATGTTTGCCTTCTATAGGCTACACACTTTTCATATAGCCCTTTGGGCTTTACAAAATGGCATTTGTGCTTTTTCTCATGTCATGTGCTAATTTCTTTTTGCACATAAGCCATAGGGTTTTACAAAATTAGCTTCTTGCCCATTTAATTACCTATATTTTCTAAAAATTACATTTATATTTATTTATTGCATGTTTTTTGTCTCTTCATGGCATAGGTCGGTCCCTGGGCCCATCTGCTTGGGCTTGGGCCCACTTCACATGGAATGCTTATTTTGACTTTGATTTTGGCTTGATCAACGGGATGTAATTTTTGACCTCAACAGCCCTTACGGTGCCAACAGAGAAATCCTAACTGCGGGGACCGTAGGGGCAATGGTGTGGTTTTAAAAAAAATAAAATAGAAATTCCCCATTTCCTCCACATTCTCATTTCTCTCTTTGCCTCCCTTGATAAGATAAAAAAAACCTTAACCGTCGCCCGTCGCCAATCGATCCTCCGCGGTCTACTCCTCCAAGCTAAATTCCTCTGCCTCCTCGATCCTTCGCCGCTGCATCCTCCAAGCTCAGGCCTCCACCTATTCCAAAGTCTGCATCCTCGATCATCCGCGTCCTCAATCCTCTGCTTCCTCCCTCATCACCCGTCGCCATCATCATCATCATCATCATCATCATCATCATCATCATCTCTCTCTCCTTTGCGATCATCGATCAATCGATCCTCCATCGCCGCCTCCATCTTCCATTATGGCCGCCGTCTACAAATCGAGCCCTTGATGGCTCAAGCCTCCTCGCCGACCCCCTCCTCTGAAACAGCGCCGACCCACATTCCTCAGTGGCGAGCTCACGAGCCCCCTCCTTCGGTGATCCTCCTCTTCATTGCCGATCGAGCCTCCACCGTCTCATCAACAGCGTCGATCCCCAATTAGGACCCAACCTCATCGCTGTTTGAAGGCAAATTTTTGTTTTTTACAGAAATTTTTTAAAATAATTATTAATTTGTTAATGATGGAGATGATGATGATGAGTTATGTTGGTTTTTAAATTTAATTTGTTGACGATTGATGATGCTCACAAGTGGGAATTCCCCAGATCAAGACACGTAGCTAATGACGTGTCCCGGAAGCTACGGAGCTAGAATAAGCCTGATGCATTGGAGACATTCCTCGGCCTCCCAGCTCGTCTCTGAGACTTCTGATAGGCTGGGCATTCTCGGCCTCCCGGCTTGTCTCCTAGCCATCTGACAGGCTGAGCTTACTCGGCCTCCCAGCTCGTCTCCGAGCCTTCCAACTGGCCAAGCTTCCTTGGCTCCTCCGATCAACCGAGAGCACGGAGCTCAAACACCCCCGCAACAGTTCCACGTATCTCGCCAAAGTGAGATATTCGCCGCCCCACGTTCCACGTGGACGCGTTCCCCTATTAATGAGCGGATCCCGCCATCAACGCGGCCGTAACGAGGGGCGTAACTGACGGCGGGAATCTCGCGCCGGCTCACTCCATACGACCACTATATAAACCCCTCTTTCAGATGACTCAGGTAACTGGAATTCATTCCAATACGCCGCTACTCTGCTCTTATTCTACGGTACTAACTTGATCGTTGGAGGGTCCAACGGTGGTGACCCAACCCGAGACTTCCTTTGCAGATAGCTCAGCGTTAACACCAACCCATTGAAATCTAAACACAACAACTCTCAAATCAAATCTCAGCCGCACAAGATCGCACTCGCCGGATCGACAGAGGACAATATCTGAGGGAGATCATGACCTCCATCAGTTGGCGCCGTCACTGGGAAGTTTCAGAAGCTTCTAAACCCATAAAGTTGATCTTCCGCCCTCGACCCGATAGTGAGAGACAACTGCGACGATGCTAATACGAGCCGCACCACCCTCTATAATGGAGGCGGGAGCAGTACTACTCTCCCTCCTAACGTCATTGGCGCCTTATCCGCTCGACAGACTCACGGCTATGGTTGATGTGCTCATCCGCGTTCAAGCACCGAGCCGTACCTATCAAGCCGCAATTCCCTATTCCCGGGATAACGACGCCTGCAGAAGGACCAAGGAGCACACCCAGGCCCTCGATCTCACGCAAGCTCATCCCAGTGACACTGAACGCCGACGCGCCGAGTCTGGTAACCACAACCCGCACGCGGCGAATGATTTCATAACCCGCTAGGCGCCAGACAGCTCCACACCCCGATCTCATGGAAGACCGGGCCGTCTCTCCGACGCTCGCCGCACGCTCACTCCCCCAAAGGAGGTGTCGGTCAATTCTCTCGCTTCCAGGTGCGACCGGCACCCCCACCCCCGCCGAGGCCGCACGAATGGAGAACATCGGGACTACTCTGTAAGTCGATGTCGCACACCTCACAAGGTTTATGAGGAGGCAGAATTAGTAAACAACGATTTTAGTAGCAAGCAACATCGACCTAAAACCCGGAACTTATCATAAACCCTAACTAGCAAGACAATAGAAGGTTCTAATCTACTATGAAGAGATTTATACCTCCGTGTCAAAGTTCTTCGGGTCTTCTTAGCCTCTTCCTAAGCTCTATGAGTGTACGGATCAAGCTTGCAAATCGGCCTCCTTTGCGTCAAAGAAGATCCACCCGAGAGTTTGTAGTTCAAGCTCTTACCTCTAATATGAGGTAAATAAAGTACCTAGTATGCTAATCTTGGCAGCTTAGGTGATGTAAAGAATGATTATGGATTAATATGTCTCAAAAACCCTAGGTTTCTCACCTCATGAGAGTATTTAGGATTGAGAGAGAAGAAGAAAGCTAAAGAGGAGAGAGTGTGTTCACAAGATAATGATATGACGATGGCTAGGTTTAGATAATTATCAAGCATATAATAATAATAATAATAATAATAATAATAATAATAATAATAATAATATCAACCATGCTTAATAGTCATCAAGGTGAGTCACCTAAGTAGCCATGCTTCATTTATGATCCATAACACCTTATTATCCATTTAAACAAATAGATTAAATCACAAATGAGGTGTCTTCTTCTAGAAGCACTTTTGTGAAAATTACAAGAATGCCCCTCACCGTATATATATACCCGTATTCGTACCACGAATACCAAGAGACAATAATAATCCAATACTATAATACTAGAATGCGGCTTAATCTTAAGCCCGCTAGTATTATCCGTCCAATCAAAAATACGTGTAGAATGTACACATATATGACCGAAACCCTACACATAAAACCATACGGCCTCGACATCGTTTTGCCTGAACCAGGGAAACCCTCTGTGTCGGACTCTAAAGACTCGACAATACGCCGGTGATGGGTTTAACCACAAGCACGTCAGTGGCACTAGCTATACGTAACGGCTACCTAGATATATGTCGAAAAGAAGGCCGACGAGCAAACTCGTCTGAACTCCTACTGAGCCTGTCCGTAACAATCTCCGTGCAGTCCGGTCTGTTCATCTGAGAGTATCGCATGCAAGGTCTAGGGGTGGACAATGTCAGACTCCTAATAACCAGACAAGTCGTGTCAGTGTGTCTCAAGACCATCCGAGAATCTACTGATCCAACCACCAGTAATTCTCATCAGCCCTGGTCAGGGACTTATGGTGCTGACCAAAATCACAGCACAACATCGACTCCCTATACCGGGAGAGACGAATCCCCAACGGTCGCTCACTGTATCCATGTGGCTCGGGACTGTACCCAACTAAAATCTGTTTGCATGACTTAGTAGAACCGTGGTATGGTAGGTAATCAAAGCACAGTGAGAACTCACACGAGACGAATGACGACCTCAGGTCGACATACCATTTGCACTCATGTCACCAGAGAACTGCTATCTGACGCTAGGTATAATACCATCTAGCCAGTCCTCAGCGAGTCCGTCCAGTGTACTCATCCCCAGTGAGCACCTGTATACAATCTTAGGTGCACCTCACCAATGGCTATGGGACCAATCCATCGCCCCTTGTCAGGGTCTAGATATGTATACACTAGTCTACTCCGAAGTACCGATGCCCAGTCTCGATACTCCCTCGACTAGGGACATTTAAGGATGTGCTTATCGACTACCCAACTCCCATAAGTGTGACAGCCATCACAACGCTGGTAGTCAAGTAAAGATCATAAGGGCTCTACCAACACGTACTAGCAATACATTAAAAGAAACATATACACATGTTAAGGTAGAAACAAACCAGATAGCATACTATCATGTAAAGCAAGACTTTCAAATATCTATGTATATCCAAAGCTTCCAAAATGTAATATACAATCCAGTAATTTACAATAATGGCCTCTAGGGCATATAACACTAACAATCTCGCACTTGCACTAAGGCATTTTATTGGCGTTTTGAGTACCCAACGTCTGCCTAGAGCCAGTTGCTAGTGTACCGCATACCCAACATCTCGAACGGTCTCTCGAACTGGACTTGAGGGATGGCCTTAGTGAATGGATCTGTTGTGTTGTCCTTTGTATCTACTCTCCGCACCTCGATCTCCTGGCGATCTACGATCTCCCTGATCAGGTGATACCACCTTAAGATATGTCTGGATTTCTGATAGGATCGTGGTTCCTTTGCCCAAACCATGGCTCCATTGTTCTCGCAATAAAAAGGTATTGGATTAGTAATAGATGGAACCACCTGAAGTTAAGAAATGGACTTTCTCATCCAGACTGCCTCTTTTGCGGCATCGCAAGCAGCGATGTATTCAGCCTCCATCATCGAGTCTGCTACAGTATCCTGTCTGGAGCACATCTGACAGACCGCCCCTCCATTGAGGGTAAACACATAACGGATTTAGAGTCATCCTTATCATTTTGGAAGCCAGATTCGGTAAAAGCCTTGATCTGGAGGTCCCCATCACCGTATACCAGGAACATCTCTTTAGTCCTTCTCAGGTATTTAAGAATATTCTTTACTACTATCCAATGTTTCTCACCTGGGTTAGACTGATACCTTCTTACCACGCTAAGTGCGTAAGTTACATCTGGTCTGGTACATATCATCGCATACATTATCGATCCTACCGCCAAAGCGTATGGTACTATGCTCATGCGAGCCCTCTCCTCATCAGTCTTGGGAGACATCTCTTTGGAGAGGATGATTCCGTGACAAGCGAGTAAATTACCGCGCTTAGAATCTTCCATACTGAACCTCTTTAGTATGGTGTCTATGTACTTTGACTGTGAAAGTCCCAACATTCTTTTAGATCTGTCACGATAGATCATAATCCCCAGAATGTACGAGGCATCATCCAGGTATTTCATAGAGAACTTCTGTAACAAGAACAGCTTGGCCGATTGTAGCATAGGAATATCATTTCTTATCAGGAGAATGTCATCTACGTATAAAACGAGAAATACCACAGTTCTCCCTACTATCTTTTTATAAATACAAGGTTCATCTACATTTTTGATGAAGTCGAATTCCTTGACCGTCTCATCAAAGCAGATGTTCCAACTCCACGATGCCTACTTTAATCCATAAATGGATTTGAGCAACTTACACACCTTTTCGCTACTCCCACTGTCTATGAAACCCTCTGGTTGATCCATGAAAACACACTCTTCTAAACTTCCATTTAGAAGCAGTTTTAACATCCATCTGCCAAATGTCATAATCATGGAAGGCAGCAATGGCAAGTATGATCCGAATGGATTTAAGCATAGCCACTGGTGAAAAAGTTTCATCATATTCCAATCCTAGTCTTCGACGAAAGCCTTTAGCAACAAGTCTAGGTTTGTAGGTTTCTATCTGACCATCTACACCAATCTTCATTTTGAAGATTCATTTGCATCCTACGGGTTTTACCCCAGCAGGAGCAAAATCCAAAGTCCATACTTGGTTTGTGTACATGGCTTCCATCTCGGATCGCATAGCATCTATTGGATATAGTGCCTTCAAAGTCAATTATTGGATCGCAGGCACGTGATTGCAATGATTGAGGGAGGACTTATACCAGTAGGACAGTCTTACTCGAGATGATAGTATGCTATCTGGTTTGTCTTTATCATCGTGTACATGCTTCAGGTGACATTACAGATCACTATTACATGTTGATAGAGCCCATAGGATTCTTACTTGACTGCCAGCAGTATGATGGCGATCATATACGTGGGAGCTGGGGTCTATAAGCACATCCTTAAAAGGTCCCTAGTCGAGAGAGTTTCGAGACAGGGCATCGATACTCTAGAGTAGACTAGTGTATACAGATCGAGACCCCGACGAGGGGTGATGTCCGGTCTCACAAGCCATTGGTGTTAGTTGGTTCACCTAAAATGTATACAAGTGCTCATTAGGTTATGAGTACACCGGATGGACTCGCCGGGAACATACTAGTTGGTATTGTACCTATCGTCAGATAGCAATTCCCTGGTGACATATGTACATGTTAGTCTATCGATCTGAGATCATCATTTGTCTCGTGTGAGTTCCCACTATGCTTTGATTACTACCCTACTACAGCTCAAAGGAGTCGTGCAAATAGGTTTTAGTTGGGTACAGTCCCGAGCCACATGGAGGCAGTGAGCGGATCGTCAGGGGATTCGTATCTCCCGGTATTAGAGGTTGATATCGCGCTGTGTTTGGAGAGCCATTACACAAAGTCCCTGGCCAGGGCAAGTGAGATTTACTGGTAGGTATTCCAGTAGTTTCCCAAGGTGTTCTGGGCTACACTCCGACACGACTTATACCGCTGTTGGGGTCTGATGTTTACCACCCCCTAGGCCCGATATGCGATACTCATAGACGAACGGACCGGACTGTACGGATATTGTCACTGTCAAGCTCAGTAGTGTTTCAGGATGAGTTCGCTCGTCGGCCTCCCTTTCGCTCAATACCTGGGCAGCCGTTACGTACAGCTAGTGCCACTGACGTACTTGTGGTTAAACCCATTGCCAGCGTATTGAAGAGTCTTTAGAGTCCCCCATAGAAAGTTTTCCAAGTTCGGACAAAACGTTGTAGAGGCCGTATGGTTTTATGGCAGGGTTCAATCATATACGTGCACTTGTGCACGAATCATGATCGGACGGATAATACTAGTGGGGTTTGGTTTAAGCCGGATACTAGTATTATATTGTTGGAATATTTTCGTCTCGTTGTATTCGTATTCAGTCGGAATACGGATGCAGGTATGTATATACGAACGAGGGGTATTCTTGTAATTCGTTACAAGATTTCTTTTGAAGTTGCCATTATGTTATCTTCCTTTCTAAACATTTTGATTAATGTTTAATTAATGTGATATTGTGAGCTTTTGATTTTGGGCCAAATTCCTTGCTGGCATTTCGTAGCCATCTTTTTGGCAGTGGAAATTTCTAGTTTTGTTTGAGTCATGCTTGGAGTGGGTGAGTGATTCATGTTGCATTAATTGGTTTTGTATTTGGTGTTGATATTTTGTGTTGAGATCTTTTGTGGTGGCTGCTCAAAAATTGTGAGGGGATTAATTTATTCATTCCTTACACTCACCACTTCATTGCTTACACTCACCACTCTCCATTTTAATAGCCAGTGAGCCATTCGAAATCCCCAGAGAACATTTCTTTCCAAGTTTAGCCGAGCCTAAAATTTCAAGTAGCTACTTCAATTCACTTCTTCAAATTGGAAACTTCATTTACCTCCATCCAAATCATTGGGTGCTTTGAGACAAAGTATTCACACACTATCTCTATTTCATCTTAGGTATCTAGGCTAGCAAACTGAATGCCCGAGTTGCCTCGGTTTTGAGGCGGGAGCCCGTATAAATATTCCTCGACATGGTGCCTCTTCGTCGAGCGAGACCGGAGAGCGAACTTTGTCGGAGCAGCCGCAACTAGCTAGGGGAAGAGATTGAAGACCGAAGGACACGGATCGATCTGTATAATCTCTTTTACCATTTTACAGTTTAATAGTATAGGGTTAATGGCACGATCCGGGTTTTAGGGTTACATTAGCGCCATTTTGAAAAGTTTTTGTTCCGCATTTGGCCTCGGATTGACGGCCGGGGCGCTGCCGTAGCCTTACATGGAATCAGAGCCAAACCATTAACCGTATACTAGTTGGTTTAGACAATGTTAAACTATCGAAACCGAAAAAAAAAACCGAAACAATACCTACTGCATTCCATTCTCTATCGATTTTGAAAGTGTCTTCTAAAATTATTTAAACAACTGCAAAAGACAACCAACATGACTACTAGACTACACACCAAACACGACAACCTAACTCCACTTTTGGACCGGCCACATTGGCCTAAAATCCGAGCAGGCCGGCCATTTGGTGGAATTGGGACTTCATTTTTGTAGTGTGGTTTGGTCTCTGGAATGTTGGTTCAGTGGTATTGTTTGTTTAGCCCAGTTTGGATATGGTTTTATCTAGTTGTTTGGGGCTATTCGGAGGTTATTTCGAAGTCGATATTTTCTAACATTGTTTAAAGTTTGCAGTACTTACATTTCTATCTGCGACCGTGAATGTCATTTGATCGGTACAACTTGTCTAATCGCTATAGTTCCTGGTTTGCGAACATGACATTCACGTTAATATTCTGTGTTGTGCTGTGCTATTGCAGATTTGTCATGGTGGATAGATTGGATGCAATGTTAGTACAGTTTAGATTTATTTGTACATTTGATATCGCGGGGTGAGCGTCCAACATGTGGACTGCCGTCACTGCCCGTTTGTATATTATTCTTTTGGGGCACGATCGGGTTGAGGTCGATGTACCTGTTGTACATATTTTCTTTTCTGTGGTAGGATTACCCCGCGGTGGAGTGCACGGATAGCCGGGTTCTAGAAGGCAACGGGCCCGCATCTCATGGCTTTGAGACGGAGGAGGCTTCACTCTAGAATTGGCGGGCTATTCACCGCACTGTAGGGGGTACAGGTTGACCCAAGGTGGGGTGCTTAAGTTACCGGATTCCGTGAAATGTTGGGTGATCCATTCACTTAACTGAAGGGGGCTGCCTCGCTTCTGGTTTTGGCGGGTAACTTGCCGCACTCGTAGGGATCTAGGTTTTCATTGTACAGGCTATCCACACGACCAGGGGAACGTCGGGTTTCACTTACGGCTAAAAGGAAACCCGGGGCTCCCAGATTATCTGTATTGTTCTGTGATGCTTATTACTAATCTTTGATGTTGCATTTATCACGCCTGGAGCGATTATTATATATTGATATATATACTAGTAGATGTTGTATATGTTTTACACCCGTGCTAGTCCAGTCCCCGCTCTGTCGTTAGTTAAGTAACCTAACGGGCAATGACGGGACCCAGTGGCGAATGCGGATGGCATATACGTACATCATATTTTCGTTCTTTTCTGGTGTGATTAATTGATAGGACTGCGTTGATTCAGATCAATGCAAGAAAAACAAACCTATTCGATGTTGTTGGAATAATTTTCAAAAGCTGTTATTATAAGGACGTTCTTCTTTTGTTTTGCACAGCGGTATTCGGTTATGAATATCCAGCACCTCATTCAATGAGGCAAGGGCCGAGATCCCTTCACTGGGAGTGACCCCTTAGACAGAAGTTTGCGTCAGGGTAATAACTTCACTATGGTCGATTACTTTTTGCTTTGCATCGTAGTATTCAGTTGGAATATCCTGCACCTCATTCTACGGGGAAAGAGCCGAGATCCCTTCACCGGGAGTGACCTCTTTAGCAAAGGTTTTCGCCACTATATATTTATAAAAAGCTATCTGGTTCCTTCAACGATATCAAGTTCATTACGTTAAAGGTTTTTCGCCAAAAACCATTCGTAACCCTCCGTCATTTTAGACGGGTAGCACTTAGTATTCATGCTGTGTTTGTTGGCCTTAGTTAAGGTATGGTCTATGGTAGCTATTTGTTACTTTTCTGTTGCATCGATAGAAGCGTTGGTGTGGGACAGGTGTACAGCCTTATTGGCCTTAGTCAAGGGCGAGTACGGGTGGGTTCAAATTAACCTGGACAATGACAGGTAGAACTTGACATGTAACTTATGATTTGTTGGCCTTAGTCAAGGTCATAAGAGCATGGGGTAAAAATCATATCGGGAGTTTCTAAAGAAACTGAAACTTGTCAGGCATGCGCATACCTTCTGGAGTGTGATAACATGAGTGGATTCCATCACGTTATCATGTGATGATAGTTGGATCCCAATTCCCACTGATGAGTTGGTTTACTTCTCGGGTGATCCCGACTAATTCTTCTTTCAGGTTTGGAGGAGAATTTGAGGATACAGTGGGAGACATCCTGATTAGATAAAGTGATTAACCATTCTGATCTAGATTAAAGTGCACGCAGAGTGTTTCTTTTCTCTCTCTCTTTGGCAGCGACCATGGCCCGACCCTATACTATAACTCAGTGACCAAGTTAAACCGAACTTTCTTAAAACACTGGCTTTTGGATTGTCTGAGTTGCATACAACATTGCCACTCCTTCTTTTACCCTTTGCTTTTCTCCGGAACATTCTGTATCATTACGAACATCCACTTCCATTGGATAAATCCATCGTGTAATTACATACGCACTCGAAGGAACTTTTTTGAGATTGGATTCTGGTTCTGGAGAAAATGAATAGGACTATTCAGTTGTCTTTTCCTTTTACCTTCTCTCAGGATGTGAGGGCTCCTAGGATTAGGAGAGGTACACCTATTGCGCTATTGGATAGTCTTCTTCCAAACCATAGGCAGGTGTCGAAAGGTGGGGAATGGAGAAAACCAATTAGCCTAAGTTAGGTGTACAGAAGGTAATAAGTAAAGACAAAATAAAGGGATTAGAAAGAGAGCAAAGTAAATTGCGACTGCTATCATTCATGACCGAACCGCGTATTTCATCGCCACTCCTACTTCACCTTTGCTTTTCTCCGGTTCAGGAGAAATAGAATAAGGTTTATTCAGTTGTCTTTTATCATCACCTTCTCTCAGGTTGCAAGTACTCCTAGGATTAGGAGAGTACACCTATTATGCTTATTGGATAGTCTTCTTCCAAACCATAGATTGGTGCCGAACGGTAGGAAAGGAAGAAAAGCAATTAGCCTAAGGGAGGTGTACAGAAGGTAATGAGTAAAGACAAATAAAGGGATTTGGAGTGATGGCAAGGAAATATACGGTTACAGTCATGAATCTGGATAATGGAAGAGGCATTACTAGGAATACCCGGATACCCTTTCGAAACATTTTCATGTTTCAGTTTCTCCGTACATTGTTAATAGAAAACTGATTTCCCAATTAGATCCTTGCTCCAGGGTATGTATTTACCAGATTTGTTTCTCACATCTCTATGGGTTTACAGATGATGAGTGGGAGTAAGTTATTGGAAATTAGGTGATCATCCTCATTATATCGGGATTCGTTGTAATTGGTGATTTTTGAGGAAATCGCCTGGGTTTTTGCCGGACGGTGAATATTTGGTTTTGAATATCTG
The DNA here is from genome assembly GCA_030015575.1 of Agapanthus africanus. NCBI lineage: Eukaryota > Viridiplantae > Streptophyta > Magnoliopsida > Asparagales > Amaryllidaceae > Agapanthus > Agapanthus africanus. Next base: position 54,460,088 of record CM057347.1, read on the forward strand.
TTGTTATACACCAATTTCAAATTGATATATCTGTACGTTTATTTCATAAAGTGAGATATAACTTTTTGAAATTATGTCCATGACATTTACCTATATCAGTTGATGGTTAGGTAAGGAGCATTAAACAACGGTGTAATTTTTTTTAACCATAGTACAGTTTTCAACCTACGACGCACAGGGTTTGAGTTATTAAACTCAGCGGACTTATACAAAGTATTGTATGTTGTCCAGTGTCCATTAGGACAGAGGGGTTGTTACTCATACTATATTCTGTTTACTTGTGACTTCTCCAGTTTTAGACATGTGTTTCGTAGAAATACAAAGTCTAAGTTTTGAGAAGTTATAGGTACAAGAATAAAGTAGAGAACCAGGTGTCGCAAGTATCGGGATTCTTCAAGGTGATCGAAGATGTAGATACTTGTGTGAGGTATTCAGTTGATAGTAATGGTTTTGAGAAACTTATTTCTCTTTCAGGTTACTCATATTTAGATGCACTCCTAAGTTGAGTAATACTGATCAGCCTCCCTCCATTTAGTTGACATGCACTGAAGACAGCTGCATGATTTGAATCTGGTTCTAATTAAATCAATGCCTCTGTTTCTATATTGTATATAGAATGGTTCATATCTTAACGATGTTAAGGTACGGGGAGTTGTCCGGCTTATGCTTAAAACCAGACTCTGGATAACTCAAGGCATGATTCTGTAATGGCAGTTTGTGGGTTAACCCGGGCTATGACGAGGGTCAACTTTCTACCATCTGGAAGATCAATAGTGATATTGTTCTTGACTCACCACAGTTTTAGTAAAATGGACTTTTTCAGAAAACAATAGTGGGAGTATGGTAGAACTGGAAGAGATTCCAGAACCGCAAACGATTACTGAAAATTTAATAGGACCTAAAGATTCAATCAGGTTTGACATTCCATTAGCCACTCCGCATATATGGTGGATAACCTCAGGCACCCGAGAGGTACTCCGGTATCCTCAAGGACGGTGACAGAGAGGTTATTGTTTACTCAGACTTACAATTACTGCTGATCCAGACTATGAGACTCGGCAGGAGGATGAGTATAGCGTCGTTCTAAACTAGCTTTAGAAGTGCACGTGTATATGACTCTACTAGAAGGTTGTTGTAGTCAATGGGAGCAGCGAAAGCATAGTGGACAAGTAACTTGTGTCTATTTATAGACTAAAGCAGATATAGCGGAGATAGATCATCTATTTTTGATGTGACAGTCGTAGGTTTAACTTCATCAGAATAGGAGATGGATCTGTTAAGAAGGGAGTAGGGTGTGATGTCCTGGTATTTGGATGACATACACATAGTAGAAAGTGAAATTCCTATACTACGATCGGTTATACTTTGGTTGTCACACAGTGGTTTCTCCACACAGGATTTGGATATTATATCAGGCATTCTGGTCACTAGATCTATGGTTTTAGATCTAGATTTGGGTAATGTCCCAATCTGGATACTTAGATAGTATTCTAAAGGTATTTTTGAATGGACGACTCCTGGCACGGTGGTAAACCAGCAGGTGATGGAGTCACCCTCTCTAAAGGTGTCTTACAGACTAAAGGGGAGAGGGATGTGCATGATTGGCATATCACTTGCTTAGGCAATTGAGTCAATCATGAGATGTCAAGTACCACACCAGATGTTGTTTTTGCACTAGCTGCAATAAGTTGATATTAATCCAGTCCTGGAGAAACATTCGGAAGTAGTTTATGAGCATAAGTAGATGTTCTAGGGATTTGATAACGGCAGTCTCCTTCGGGAGACGGTTATCATTCCAGGCTTCTAAGGTGACCTAGATGACAGAGTGACTGTCAGAGTTATAGGTTTCCCTCTAACGAGGAGCAGTAGTTTGGACAGGAGGTCCAAGAGGATACCGAGGGAGGCGTGGCACAGGATACTGATTAAATTCAGTTGACGATACAGTCTAAGAAGTTTGTTGGATTTGGAGTTCATTTGTGAACTGGGTCCCATCAGATATCCAGACATATTCTAAGACAGGTATTGCTCATTTAGGAAGATGGCTTTCTCCATGAACTTGAGATAAAGAGAGACATAGAAAGAAACATCAGAGCGGATCCACTCACTGAGGCTATTTCTCGAATACAATAGTTTCACAAACAGGCTTTATGAGACTGATCAGTAGAGAAGTTGGGTGTTCGGTATCACACAGGCTGTGAGTATGCGACATCGCAATAATTAACCTTAAGTGCAAGTGGGAGATTATTGGATATAGTGCCCTCAAAGTCAATTATTGGATCGCAGGCACGTGATTGTAATGATAGAGGGAGGATCTATACCGGTAGAATAGTCTTACTCGAGATGATAGTATGATATCTGGTTTGTCTTTATCATCGTGTACATGCTTCAGGTGACATTACAAATCACTATTACATGTTGATAGAGCCCATAGGATTTTTGCTTGACTGCTAGCAGTATGATGGCGATCATATACGTGGGAGCTGGGGTCCATAAGAACATCCTTAAAAGGTCCCTAGTCGATGGAGTTTCGAGACAGGGCATCGATACTCCAGAGTAGACTAGTGTATACAGATCGAGACCCCGACGAGGGACGATGGCCGGTCTCACAAGCTATTGGTATCAGTTGGTTCACCTAAGATGTATACAGGTGCTCATTGGGTTATGAGTACACCGGACGGACTCGCCGGGAATATGCTAGTTGGTATTGTACCTATCATCAGATAGCAGTTCCCTGGTGACATGTGTACAGGTTAGTCTATCGACCTGAGATCGTCATTTGTCTCGTGTGAGTTCCTACTGTGCTTTGATTGCTACCCTACCACGGCTCAAAGAAGTCGTACAAACAGGTTTTAGTTCGGTGCAGTCACGAGCCACATGGAGGCAGTGAGCGGATTGTCAGGGGATTCGTATCTCCTGGTATTGGGGGTTGATATCGCACTATGTTTGGAGAGCCAATACACAAAGTCCCTAGCCAGGGCAAGTGAGATTTACTGGTAGGTATTCCGGTAGTTTCTCAGGGTGTTCTGGGCTACACTCCGACACGACTTATACCGCTATTGGGGGCCTAGTGTTTACCACCCCCTAGGCCCGATATGTGATACTCATAGACGAACAGACCGGACTGTATGGATATTGTCACTGTCAGGCTTTGTAGGATTTTAGGATGAGTTCGCTCGTCGGCCTCTCTTTCGCTCAATACCTGGGCAGCCGTTATGTACAGCTAGTGCCATTGACGTGCTTGAGGTTAAACCTACTGCCGGCGTATTGATGAGTCTTTAGAGTCCCCCATAGAAAGTTTTCCAAGTTTGGGCAAAACGTTGTAGAGGCCATATGGTTTTATGGCAGGGTTCGATCATATACGTGCACTTGTGCACGGATCATGATCGGACGGATAATACTAATGGGCTTTGGTTTAAGCTGGATCCTGGTATTATATTGTTGGAATATTTTCGTCTCGTTGTATTCGTATTCAGTCGGAATACGGATGCAGGTATGTATATACGGACGAGGGGTATTCTTGTAATTCGTTACAAGATTACTTTTGAAGTTGCCATTTTGTTATCTTCCTTTTTAAACATTTTGATTAATGTTTAATTAATATGATATTGTGAGCTTTTGTTTTTTGGCCAAATTCCTTGCTGGCATTTCGTAGCCATCTTTTTGGCGGTGGAAATTTCTAGGCTTTGTGTGCGTCATGCTTGGAGTGGGTGAGTGATTCATGTTGCATTAATTGGTTTTGTATTTGGTGTCGATATTTTGTGTTGAGATCTTTTGTGGTAGCTGCTCAAAAATTGTGAGGGGATTAATTTATTCATTCCTTACACTCACTACTTCATTGCTTACACTCACTACTCTCCATTTTAATAGCCAGTGAGCCATTCGAAATCCCCAGAGAACATTTCTTTCCAAGTTTGGCCGAGCCCAAAATTTCAAGTAGCCACTTCAATTCACTTCTTCACATTGGCAACTTCATTTACCTCCACCCAAATCATTGGGTGCTTTGAGATAAAGTATTCACACACTATCTCTATTTCATCTTGGGTATCTAGGCTAGCAAACTGGATGCCCGAGTTGCCTCAGTTTTGAGACGGGAGCCCGTATAAAGATTCCTCGACGTGGTGTCTCTTCGTCGAGCGAGACCGGAGAGCGGACTTTGTCGGGGCAGCCGCAACTAGCTAGGGGAAGAGATTGAAGACCGAATGACACGGATCGATCGGTATAATCTATTTTACCACTTTACAGTTTACTAGCATAGGGTTAATGGCACGATCCGGGTTTTAGGGTTACGTTAGTGCCATTTTGAAAAGTTTTTGTTCTGCATTTGGCATCGGATTGACGGACTGGATGCTGCCGTAGCCTTACAGCATCCAGCCACTTCACCGGGTCTCTACTCATGATGGCTTACTGAAAACTAGTCGGCTTATCATCTTCGATGATGCAATCCTCTCGATCCCCGTCTACGAGAAAACCGTAGTATCTCTCGGGCGGATGGGGCTGACTACTAGATGGCGTAGGTACGTCCGGTTCTATTTAAATCTCAGGTTCTGCTAAGTTTTCAGTAATAGTTTATGGTTCTGGAATTTCTTCCAGCTCTATTGCGCTCCCACTTATCTCTTTTTCAAGAAATAGAGTTTCCATGCAGTGGGCATGATGAGAAACAAAGACCTTTTGTTCCTCAGCGTAATAGAAATAATACCCCCTAGAATTCCTGGGGTATCCCACAAAGTTACACAGTACTGAACATGCCTCGAGCTTGTCCGGATGAACCTTTTTAACAAAGGCTGGACAACTCCATATCTTTAGATACTTAAGACAGAATTTCTTCCTACTCGATATTTCATATGGAGTGGTAGGCACAGATTTAGTTGGAACATTATTCAATTGGTATGCACCGGGTTCTAATGCATAACCCCAGAAGGAGTGCGGCAACTCAGCATTACTCATCATGGAAAGCACCATATCAAGCAGGGTGCGATTCCGTCTTTCTGATACACTGTTATGTTGTGATGTGTATAGAGAAGTAAGCTAAGAGAGAATTCCATTATCTTTTAGATATTCTAGGAACTCGGCACTTAAGTATTCATAGCTCTGATCGGATCATAGCATCTTGATATTTTTCCGGTTTGCTTTTCTACTTTATTCTTATATCCCTCGAATTTCTCAAAGGCCTCAGATTTATGTTTCATTAAGAATACATGTCCATACCTTGAGAAATCATCTGTGAAAGTAATGAAATAGGAATATCCACTTCTTGCATGCGTAGACATTGGCCCACACACGTCGCTGTGTATGAGTCCTAGGACCTTAATAGCTCTTTCTTTGTGTCCAGTGAACAGAGTTTATGTCATCTTTCCTCTGATACATGATTGACAAGTTGCATATGATTGATACTCAAACGGATCTAAGTATCCTTCTTTATGTAACTTAGTCGTGTTTCATTGATATGACCAAGTCTACAATGCCATAAGAAAGCTTGGTTTGATTCTGAAGCTTTTCTTTTTAGTGTGTTTTGGACGTTGAAAACTTGATATTGATTGAGAATGTATATTCCGTTACTAAGTGTACCCGAACCAACCATTTCATGATTCAGGTGAATATTGATAACATTGCTTACAAGTGCAAAATTATATCCTTCATTAGATAACAAAGATACAAATATAATATTGCACACCATACTAGGTATACAAACGCAGTTCACAATATCAAAATATGTCCACTCGTCAATCCGAGGTGATATTCTCCTACTGCAACAGCGTCCACACTGGCTCCGTTGCCAACCCTGAAGGTCATATCACCTTTCCTAAAAACCCAACGGCTTCTCAGCCCCTGCAATGAATTACGGATGTGAGATCCTGATCCGATATCCAATACCCAGAAAGTAAAGTTTATAGAGAAACGGTTTTCAATCACGAACACACCTGAAGTCGAAACCACAACTTACTTCGTGTCCTGATTCTTGGCCTTTAGGGCCCGACAGTCCTTCTTCCAATGTCCCCTTATCCAACAATAGAAGCATATAGAAGCATTTATCCTTTGTGGCTGTTCCACCGATCTTTTCCTTTCCCTTTCCCTGCACCTTCTGCACACCTCCCCTCGGTTTGGTGGGGGCCTTCTTCTTCTTCCCCTTGGCTTTAGCCTTCGATCAGAAGAAAATTCCCCAACAAAAAGTCTGTGTGTTTCCTTGGATTTCTTCAAGGTGCCCTCTGTCATCCTCAACATGTTAAGGAGCTTAGGAAGTGAAACTTCCATGCTATTCATATTGAAATTCAATATGAACTGGGCATAAATGGAGGGAAGGGATTGTAGGACCAAGTCGATATACAACTCATTTTCCAACGTGGTTCCTAGGTCCACGAGCTCTTCTATGAGAGAAATCTTCGTTAGGACGAGGTCCCTAACAGATGATCCGATAGCCAACCTCGCTTGAAATAATTTCTTAGAGATCTCATATCTTGCGATACGAGATTGCTCTCCATATAATTCTTTGGTATGGAGAAAGATGGAAATAAGTTCCATATTCTCGTGCCTCCTCTGATGTTCATTATTCATGGAGGCCAACACGAGGCACTTGGATTTTGTGCAATCAAGATCCCAGTTCCTACAGACCTCAATGTCCGTGACCGGGTATTCTGGACCGGGAATAGGGGAGCTTTCGCCGTAAGGACATATGCGACCTTATCATATGTAAGGGTCATATTGACATTCCTTAGCCAGTCTTTATAGTTTGGCCCAGAGGGTTTGTTTTTTTCTAGTATGAGCTTAAGTCCAGTCATAGTCACTGCAATTAGGAGAGAGAGAGAAAAGAAACACTCATCGTTTGCTCTTGCAAGTTTAGATTGGTTATTAGTTTATTTAAACAGGATGGCTCCCACTGTTTTCTCGAATTCTCCTTCAAACCCTAAAAGAAGAATTAGTCAGGATTAATCGCACATTACAATACTTGCTTAACTTTTCGGCCAGGCTAGTGTCGGTACTTGGGAGGGAGGGCCCCCATGTTTTCGCACGGACCCAATTAAATAACCTTGTTTTCCCAGAGGCGTAGCCCCGTTAACACCTTTTTAGGCACCTACTTAGTTTATAGCTTTGACTGTTAAGTGAAAAAAATCTCCCGAAGAGTAACGAATACTCACAGTAGGATCAGGACCCAACTATCATTGTGTGATGATTTTGAAGGAAGCCTACCAAAAATACCACACTTCAGAAGGTATGAAACACTAGCAAGTTTCCTTTATGTTTGAAACTCCCGATGTGATTTTTGCCCCGAGCGCTTATAACCTTGACGAAGGTCAAAACATCATAAGTTGCGGGTCAAGTTCAACCGATCATTATCCATATTAATCTAGACCCATTCGTACAAGCCCTTGACGAAGGCCAAAACAACTATACGCCTGTCCTAGACTAATGCATCTATCTATACTACAGATAAGCACCCATTAGCTACCAAACACTATGTCTTGGAGAAGGTCAAAACATATATCATGAATATTAGTAGATACCTATCTGAAATGACAGAGGGCTACAGCTGGTTTTTGCGAAAACCGTTAACATAAAGAACTTGATATAGTCGAAGGAACCGGATAGCTTTTGAAAAGGATTGGTTTAAGCTCCGCTTTTAAAAGTTGTTTTTTGAAGAAAACCGAGTGTTTTTTCAATTGTTCCAACGACATCAGATTTTAGGTTTATTTCCTTTGCTTTAATCAATATTAATTCGGTCCCATCATTTAACACTATCATTGCAGAAAGAAACGAAAATAGAACGTACGCTTATGCCATCCGCATTCACCACGGGGCCCCATCATACACCGTTAGGTTACTTAACTAACGGCAGAGCGGGGGCTGGACTAGTGCGGGTGCAAAACATAAGCAACGTTTATTATATACAATATATATAACCATTCGTCTCACGCAATAATAGGCATTCCAGATCTCAGAATCACAGATGAATATATTGGATATACTAGGATATCCGAGTTTCGTTTTAGCCTAGAACGAAAGACGGATTCCACGGTCGTAATGAATAGCCAAAACCCTCACCCTAGACCCCTATGGATGCGGCAAACTACCCGCCGAATTCCCGAAGTGAAGCAAGCTCTCTCAGTAAAATGAGTAGGCCACTCGGCACTTCAAGAACCGATAGTTTGTGCACCCCACCTTGGGTCTATCCTAGGTGCAAGAAAAAGCAAATGAAATAATACAATGGTGGCTACAACCTCAATCCGGATGTGCCCCACAAAAGAATATTACATTACTTTACAAATATACATGAATAAAAGAAAAACGCTCTTCTCACATCCCCCGGCTATTTCATCACGACGATCCAATACTTCATATCCACAAACCATCACCAAGATACAAATATGTGTAACCCCGACTAATCGACGTATAGCAATTAGTTAATGTTTCGCCACACATATATATAAACACAGAAAACCCGATTAGCCAAGAACTTAGAATTTCGATCGATCATCATAATTCGTATTTCCCCATGCACAAACCAGTACACAAAATGATCTGGGAAAAAAACAAATATACCAGAAACAATATTTCCAAGAATAAGACCCACATAAGAAGTTTGGTGTGGCTCGGTCCTGACTCGGCCGCGGAACAGCGGCAAAACACTGAGTTTCGCCGTGGTTCCGCGGTGGCCTCAGCCGATCACATGCACAAATTTCTTCTGTGTTCTTATAATACCCTGCTTGTATTTTTAAGGCCACTGAAATAATTTTTTGAACATTTTAAAAATTCGACAGCAAGCACAAGAATGGAAATGTTATTTTCGGTATTTTCCATCAATCGAAGTTCTAATCACTCGCTAATAAGATAGTTAAGGTTTGAGCAGGCTTTGATACCATGTAAGTCGATGTCGTGCAACTCACAAGATTTATGAGGAGGCAAACTTAGTAAACAACGATTTTAGTAGTAAGCAACATCAACCTAAAATCCGGATCTTATCATAAACCTTAACTAGCAACACTATAGAAGGTTCTAATCTACTATGAAGAGATTTATACCTCCATGTCAAAGTCCTTCGGGTCTTCTTAGCCTCTTCCTAAGCTCCTTGAATGTACGGATCAAGCTAGCGAATCGGCCTCCTTTGCGTCAAAGAAGATCCACCCGAGAGTTTGTAGTTCAAGCCGTTATCTCTAATATGAGGTAACTAAAGTACCTAGTATGCTAATCTTGGTAGCTTAGGTGATGTAGATGCTGGGTTCCCTAGGGTCGCTGCTGGGTTTCGGGGAGCATCGTCCATGCCATTTTAAAAGAAAAATCGGCGCGCTAAAGAACCCTAACCTAGAATCTTAACTAAAGAATTAGACGAACAAGAATGTAAACATCTTTATATCTAAGTGAATAAGGAATACAACCTTTGTAGACCGGTCCTTCACTTCAATAGCTCCGTGTAGTAGTCCCTTCGCTCCAAGTAGTGAACTCCTAGACTCTAGAAAGGCTCCACAAGATGAAAGGAACAAGCTTACTTGAAATCTTCGAGGCCGAAGATGATCTGCGTCGAGGAGACACCAACTCAAGCTATCTCTTCACTAATATGGAATAGTGAAGAAACAACCCAATCTAAATGGCTAGTAGAGAAGAGGTTGATGAAGTAGGAATTTTGCTCACTTTAGAAATAATTTTCTCACTAATTTTCTTCACCTCTCATGAAGCTAGAAAGCTTGAGGAAGGAGATGAAGAAAGCTCCCATGAAATCAAGCAAGTGAAGAATGAAATCAAGTGGTGAGAATAGCAACCATGGGTGAGATAATATCTCATACTAACTCTTGTATAGACTTAACCATGGCTAAACAATAATGGTTGGGTTAATCAATATCTTCAAGTAAAACAAAATTAGTGGACTTGGTCAATGGTTCCACAAGCTTCTACAAGCTTCAACCATGTGAATAATTTCCAACTAATTTGATTAACTTTAAATAAACAAAACCTTACATTATTATAAGCATGGTGTGAGTCTCATACACTCATGTAGCATGTGGCATCAAGCATGATACAAAAGATGAACATTAATATATATCACATATATACTAAGTGTACACTAGTGAGAAAAAGAAATCTTTAGTGAGCTAATATTAGTTAATGTAAGATAATATATCAAATATATAATTATACATTAAATTATTAAATCAACACTTGATTTAATAATCTGGCTATATCATATACAACCGACTAATATCAAATGTATCAACTTATCGAATCAACACTTGATTCGATAACTCGGCTATATCACATATAACCGACCGATATCACATATCACGAGAATAGAATACAGTATCACTGTCACGACCCGAAATAGCCCGTGACTGGCACTTGAATCATATGAAGTCTATAGGACCCCATCTAATCCAAGTAAGCCAAAAGCCCAGAAATCTAAAACCATTTTAAGGAGTAAAATCAAGGAAACTGGTTAAGAAGTAAGAAAATAGCTTTTAAAAGTGAAGAAAACATGTTTTAAAATCAAAGTTTTTAAAAAACTAAGCCGAATGTGCATTTTTAAAAATCACATATCTTTTCTGAAAATTTCGGCAGAGTTTCCTTTGTAAATACTGGCCCCGAACGGGGTACAACAAGAATAATATATATAGGCAATGATAAAAGACATCCCCAAGCGGGAGCTAGCTCTTCGTCAATCGACAGTCACAACCACATGAGCAAAATAATATACAACGCCGAAGGGCGAGGATCAAAACTCAAAGGAAAACTCAAATAGCATGAAAAGCATAATACTACAACGCGCGACTCTAAGGTCGAAATAATACACAACTGGTTTCTAAGTCTGAAACAATATAAAAGTTTTAGTTGAAGGAATTCTAGATACAATGAATAATACATCAACAATGGTGGTCCTGATACAAAAGAACCCACCTGCCAAAGCAAGTCACCCATATGAAAGCAGTGTGCCAGAAAAGCCGCAATGAAACCTGTACGGCAAAACTTGCAAGAACTGTGGCACAACGGGGGTGAGTTGCCAACTCGTGAATAGAAAATATCTACAAGCAGAGATCGAATGTATGACCCATCCTAGGTCAATACGATCAGATATATATAAACCTCAATATGAATAAGTCTGAAGCATGATAAGGTGGCAATGTAACATCTATACAAGAGTGTAGTGCCAAGTGCTCGTGCCAGTGCCTCAGGTAATAACATGTCATAACTATAAGGTATGTCTGCATGAAGTAAATATGATGAAGTATCGAAATGGATATCAATACACATATATTAGCGTCCCATTCTACTAATATTGGTGTAAGGGTATATATAACAGCGCCCTCATACCCTGTTATATATACATATAAAGTATGATCAATGTAATCAAAGTCTGTATGTGATCAATGTCTGTATATATGTGGATCCCGTCCACGTGTCACCCAATGACAATAAGCATCATGCATGTAAATATCATAAAGCATATGCATAGAAGTATGAGGATATAATCAAAATCATAGAACCGGAGCGTCCAGCATCGACACTCGAAAACATCATGAAAGCTGTGCCCAGCATCGGCACGTAAATCCTCATATATCGGGCATCCGTCAGTCCAGGTCAGCCTATGGGCACCGTCTGCGGTATCGGCCCTCGACCCCGGCAGTACGAGTCGTCCCGTATCCATCTATCGACTCTGGTCAATATCCTCCGGATAACCGCCAGGTCCAACCAATCACCGGTAGGTAGTGGTCCCTCTGCCAGGCTCACCGTCTAGCTACACAGCAGATCCGTTCTCGCCCCGGGGTACCATACCGGGTCCACCATGTACCCGCAATTGGCCTCATCCGCCTCCTCGAATCGGGTTTCACATGTCGCTCTCAGCACCGAGAAAACACATGGTGGACGCACTGAAATATCATATCAAGGGTAACCGGGTTTTTAAAACAATTACATATTCTCTTTTGAAATACCCACAGTTCCCAAATCCAGAAATATCATGGAAACAACATATCTCAATGCGTATAATCAAAGCATGATGTATGCGACATGTAAAAGAAATGTAGGCATATCAGTAAGTCATGCAACATTGAATAATAATGTGCACATGTCGAGGGAAACCGCTCTTTTAAAATGAATCAGTTTTAAAGAATATCTTGCGGTTCCCAAATCTCTAATCAAGCCAGAATCATCTATATATGTGTACATGTATAAGTGTACAATATGCCATGCAAGAATCATATCATGAATGCAACAGTACTACAGTGTAGTGGCATGGCAATTATCGATGATGAAGTGTGTGAGCCGGCAACCAGTGTACGTGGAACATACGCATCATCGATAATGGTGCTGGTGTCCTAACAGCATGATGGTAATATAGCAATAAACACAAGTAATGCGATGCAACTAACATGAATATGCGGAATCAAGTAATCAACGCAATAGTGAAGAATCTACATCAGTATGAAAGTGTCATGCAGTTTTGCCTTTTGAAATAAGACGAATCGGGGGTTTTCGTAAAATAAGGGCTACGGCGTTTTTAAGAAAAGATGCGCCTTTTGAAATTATCCGTAGAATCCCTTTTGCCTATTTTTAAAATATTCCCGGTTCGTTAGTTTTGAAATAGGTATGTCTCGGTCTAGTCTAATGTCTACAAAGTAATCTACATCTAAATATCAAGTCAATCAGGAGGGGTATGGAAACCACCTAAATCTGAGTCGATATATATATATATATATATATATATATATAAGTCGGTGATCCCACCTCAATAATATTGCGTACGATACCGTATATCATCTGACATCCTCGAGTCATGAGTGCGGATCAATCATCAATATATAGCTCGTACGGTAAATCGTCGTACGGCATCCAATAGCTGGGTACGGGTCAATATCACATTATCTCATCAATTATCTGGTATCCATATCATCAAATCACATAATCTGGGGTACTGATCTAAGTCTAGTACAAGTCGATACCATCTATGAATGCGTGTGTGAAGCACACGTCTAAGGCCCGCAAAATATCGCATGTCGTATCCCAAATACGAATCGTATCGTAACACCGATCTCATGGCACTATGCCCAATATCATCGACTCATCTCTAAATATCATCCACTATCCTCATCATCAATGTATAAATATAGCAATAAGTACGTGTGTGCATGTGGGTGTAAACCTATTCTAGGGTTCGCGACTAGGAACTACACTAGTTTACTTCTAACCCTAATCTATCTATAGTACACCTAACACATCTCAAATATCCACGACACTATAAGCTATCATGAGTATATATATACTATACTAATATCGGACTGCGAGGGTGCTATACGCCATCCACCCGACTTCTCCCCGTAGATATAATCTACTCACATGTATCCTGCATGTCGGTGTCGATGTCTCCTTCATCTTTTGCATCGCCTCGGATCGTCGCGGGGGTACCTACACATATCACACATATCACATCGCATTAAAACTAAATCGTAACTTAAAACAACACGCGAAAACCAACACGATACGCTAAAAGGCCTATAGGTTAGAACCTATGGTTAGCCTTCGCAAAACAACCCAAATTCACTCGATATAGACGTACAAACGTCACACGATCGAGATAACGCACAAATACCAAAATCTAGAAATCAAAATACGCAAAACCAAAACTAAATGTAAAGCAGCAACCCAAGAAAACGATCCCAGATTTCGCCTCAGGTGAAAACAAAGCGAGCAAACAAGTCTAGAGTGATGTATAAGGTGTATGTGACTTACAGTAGAAGCCTGGGCACCTGAGCCACCCAAGTGGCCGAGCCCCCTAAAGGGTAAAACCGGCCTGGCCGGCCCTGTAGGGTCTAAAGGGGTCCGTCCCGCTACAGTGGGTTCCTATGGTCTCAAATGGGTCCCTGGAGTTGTTTAATTTTCCAGTAAAACTCCCAGCACATTCCAGATTCACCTGCACGCCATATACACTCACAAACCGACATGAAACTGTTATGTTTTGGGTTCCAGGTTTCGTAATGTGTCGGATCTGGGTTCGTAGCACCAAGGGGGGTTCAAGGGTTACTAATAGAGCTTAACTACACTAACACCCTTCAATTTAACCTCAACCCTCTCTAGGTTTGTCCAAAATGCACCAAATCACACGATATCGATATGAAACTAGTATAGATGCATACGGAATGAAATACTACGATAATGGATGCAGAAATTACCTCCTTAGAGACTCATGAATCTTCCCCAGCACCAAAACATCAACTTTCTTAGTCCATTCTATAGCTTGTGAGCTTGTGCACACTTTTTGTGAAATGGGTGTGAGGTTTTGAGTTTGTTTTCATGGTGTTGTGGGGGATTTTAAGAGGAGGAAGAAGAAGGAAGGGCAGGAGCAGCAACAGCTCAATGAAGGGAGAGATGAGAGAAATGAGTGTGAGGAAATGATGAGAGTGTGCTTCAAAAAGTGAAGGTTGACCTATACCTACCCTCTCTCTCTCTCTCATCATCATTCCATTTCCTTTTTTCCTTTTCTTTTCTTTTCTTTTCCTTCTCACTCAAATAGTAGACCCAAAGCACCCATGGTAGGAAAAATATAACACAAGTCCAAAAAATGATATGTGCGTGTTTTGCACAAAAAGGCCAAAAATCCGATTAACGATTTTTAATCGCGATTAGCACTAAATTAGCATATAAATGCTCATAAAAACTTAAAAATGACAAAATTCCATAGAATACATTATTTTAGAATTTTCCATATTTTTTCCAAAATTTTTCCCATTTATCGGTATTTAATTATAAATTTAATATTAAAATAATCAATAAAATAATATTAAATTATAAAAATTCCCAAAAATAATATTTTATTATTTTGAAATGTTACAATCACATACTCGTATTAATCTTGGTCCCACACATATCGCATATGTGCTCCTACTTCGTTTCTCCTGAACCAGGAAACCTCTGTGTAGGACTCTAAAGACTCGTCAATATGCCGGCAGTAGGTGGTGATCATATCAGTCACCCACAAGCCGCAAGAGGTCTGCTAAATGTAACGGCCATCCGAGTATTGAGAGATCAGAAGATCAACAAGTAAGCATGCCCATACTCTTGCGAATCCAATCAGTAACACTATCGTACAGTCCGGTCTCTTCGTCTGATATGTCGCATATCACAACCTGGGGGTAGTAAACGTCAGACCCCAATAGCCTGATAAGTCATGCCGATATGAGGCGCATAACGGTTTGAGAAACTACTGATAACACTTACCAGTAGATCTCAACAACCCTGACCAGTGATTTCCTGTTATGGCCAATCAAGCATAGCGCAACATCAACCCCAAATACCGGAAGAGACGAAATCCCCTCTTATCGCTCATTACCTTCTTGTGACTCGGGACTGTACCCAAAAACCACCGTTTTGCAAGATCTCTTGAACGTGGTAAGGTGGAAATCAAAGCACAGTGGGAATCACACAAGACTCTATGATGATCTCGGGTCGACAGACTAACCTGTACCAGTGTCACCAGAGAACTGCTATCTGACGATAGGCATAATACCATCTAGGAGTTCTCGGCGAGTCCGTTCAGTGTACCCAGTCTCCACTGAGCACCCGTATACTATCTCTAATGTCAAACACCAATGGATATGGAATCATCCATCGCCCATCACATGGGTCGAAAAGCATAGACGCTAGTTTACTCTGGAATATCGATACCCCGTTTCGATACTCTCACGACAAGGAGCAATTGAAGGATGTACTTACCGACTACCTCTGCCCCACTAGTATGATCTGCATCATAATCCTGGTAGTCAAGTACGCATCCTAAGGGCTTTATCAACATGTAATAGAGAGACAGTAAGTGTACATATTAAGATAAAAAGCAACCAGATAGCATACTATCATGTCGAGCAAGAAAGTCCTCCCTATATATGTCCAAGCATCCACTATAATATACATCATATGTATAATAATGTCCTCTAGGGCATACATATAACTAACACTCTCCCACTTGCCCTAAGGCCATTTGTTGTAGTATCTCATACTCAACGCCCCATAAAAGTCTCTCTAGGGAAAGGCCTCTGTGAGTGGATCCGCCGTGTTATCCTTCGCGTCAACTCTCCTTACCTTGATTCCTTGGATATCAACCATCTCCCTGATCAGGTGATACTGTCCTCAGAATATTTCTGGATCACTGATAAGACCGGCGTTCCTAGGCCAAAGCCACAACTCCATTGTTGTCATAATAACAGTTATTGGACGCTCAATGGTAAGAACCTTGTTCATCTCATGAACAAGAAATATCCAGACATCCACCTTGGTAGCATCAATGGTGGCGATGTATTCAGCCTTTATCGTCTAGTTTGCCACGGTATATAGCTTGGAATTCTTCCAACATACCGTCTCTCCGCTGAGAGTAAAGACAAAGCCCGTGACTGACTTTTAGTCGCCCTTATCACTCTGGGAGCTGGAATTGGTAAAGGACTCCCACTGGAGTTCACCTTTACCAAACACCAAGAACATTTCTTCAGTGCTTCTCAAGTACTTAAGAATGTCCTACATAGCTGTCCAGTGATTCTCCCATGATCCGATTGATTCCTGATCACTACACCTAGTGAGTTAGCTACATCTGGTCTGGTACATAACATCGCATACATGATAGAGCCTACTGCCAAAGCATAGGGTATCCCTTGCACGCGAGCTCTCTCCAAATCAGTCTCGGGAGATATCTTTTTGGAGAGAGTGATTCATGAGTAAGTGGGCAAACCACCACACTTAGAATCTTCCATACTAAACCCCTTTAGAATGGTGTTAATGTACCTGGATTTGGGACACTCCCAATATCCACTTAGATCTATCACCATAGATCATAATTCATAAGATGTAGTAGGTATCATCCAGATCTTCCATGGAGAATCCTCGTGATAAGAGGAGCTTGACCGAGTGTAGCATAGGAAACCATTTCCTATCAAGAGTATGTCATCTACGTACAATATGTGGAAGACAACCTTACTCTCTACTACCTTCTTATATATACAAGGTTCATCTACCTTTTTGATGAAGTCAAACTCTTTGAATGCCGCATCAAAATAGATGTTCCAACTCCGCGATGCGTGCTTTAATCCTGATGGACTTAAGTATAGCCACTGGAGAAAAGATTTCGTCATAAACCACACCTGGTTATTTACGATAGCCTTTTACTACAAGTCTAGCTTTAAAAGTCTCAACTTTTTCATCTATACCAAGAATTTTCTCAAGATCCATTTACTCCCGATGGGTTTTACCCCTTCAGGTGCAACATTCAAAGTCATACTTTGTTGGTGTACATGGATTCCGTCTCTAATTGCATAGCATCCAGCCATTTCACAGAGTCCACACACATGATGGCCTGCCCGAACTTGGTTGGGTCATCATATACCATGATGCAATCCTCGCTCCCACTATCATCGAGAAAACCGTAGTATCTCTCAGAGGGATGAGGAACCCTACCAGATTCGCAAAGAGGCTGAGGTTCATCGGAGACTATTGAATCGTTTGGTTTTACCAAATCATCAACTGTTAGTTTGTGCAGCTGAAACTCCTTCCAGTTCTACCTTATGACCATAAATTTCTTCATAAGAAATTCCTTTTCTCAAAAAGGTGGCATGCTGAGAAACAAAACACCTTTTGCTCCTCAGTTGGGTAGAAGATATACCCTCGCAAATGTTTGGGATATCCAACAAACTTACAGAACTGACATTGCCTCGAGCTTGTCTGGATTTTGTTTTTCAACGTAGGCCGGAAAACCCCATATCTTAACTCATTTAAGAGATGGTCTCTTCCCATACCATATCTCATATGGAGTGGTAGGCACTGATTTGGTTAGAACCCCGTTCAATAGGTATGCAGCTTCTCAAGTGCATAACTCCAAAAAGGAAACTAGGCAACTCAGCAGTACTCATCATAGAGCGCACCATATCTCATAGGGTGCGATACCTCCGCCCCGATACACCGTTGTGCTGTAGTGTATACGAAGGAGTAGGCTGAGAGAGAATCTCATTCTCCTTTTAGAAACTCCAGGAACTCCATGCCCAAGTATTCAACTCCTCGATCACATCGAAGGAATTTAATACTTCTACCCGTCTGGTTCTTAACTTCAAGCTTATATTTCTTGAATTTCTCAAAAGTTTCAGACTCATGTTTCAACAAGAACACATGTCCGAATCTTGAGAGACCGTCGATGAATGTAATGAAGTACAAAAAACCAACCCTGGCATTTGTAGACACAGGACCGTATACATCACCATGTATCAGTCCCAAGAGTTCAGTAACTCTTTCTCTGTTTCTAGTAAATGGAGTATTGGTCATTTTACCTTTGAGACAAGACTGGAAAGTATCATAAGATGAAAATTGGAACAGATTCTAATATTCATCCTTATGTAACTTAGCTAGTCGTGTCGCATTGATATGGCCTAGTCTACAATACCACAAGAAGGATTCGTTCATTTCTGAATTACTCCTCTTGTGTGTATTCTATATATTTTGAACTGTGGTTTGATTTAGAACATATATTACATAACGTGTCTGATCCAATCAACTCTTGATTCAAGAAAAAGTTCACAACATTATCCTCCAATACAAAATTATATCCTTCTTTAACTGAATAAAGAAACTGATATAATGTTGTATATCAGGTTCGGCATGTAATAACATCTGTTCAGAATCAATGTATTTACCACTTGGTAATACAAGGTGATATTTGCCAACTGATTTGGCTACAACAATTGAACCATTCTCTACACATAGAGACATATCACCCATTCCCAGTTCTCTACCATTTTGTAGCCCATGTAACTCTTACATATATGGGATCCTGATCCGGTATCTCATACCCAGGACATAGAGTGTACTGAGAAACAGTTCTCGGTAATGAACACAACAGAAGAAAATGCATCAACATGCACATTTATCATTTGGGTTGCGTGGAAATCCAGATATTCCCCTATTTTCTGCTCGGACTTACAACAATTATAAGATAGAGCGGAACCAACGTTTCCCAGCTCAGTATAATAAGCAGGTTCGGTCAATACATCCATATTATTATCTTGATTAAGGCGTGACATTATTGCTACCAGGAGAGAGAGAGAAGAAAACACTCAGCGTATTCTCTTGCAAGATCAGATTGGTTATTATTTTATCTAATCAGGATGGCTCCCACTGTTTTTATCAAATCTTCTCTCAAACCCTAAAAGGTAACACTAGCCGGTATTAATTACACCCTACAAGTTCGCCTCGGCCAGGCTAGTGTCGGTACTTTGAGGGAGGTTCCCCGTGCTTTCGCACGGAACTAATTAAATAAACCTCGTTTTCTCAGAGGCGTAATCCCGTTAACACCTTTCTAGACAACTACTTTGATCGGCTAATTTTAATGTGCAAAACTCCCTCAGGAGTAACTCTTACTCGCAGTGGGTATCGGGATCCAACTATCTCATAGACGGTATGCAATCTCATTGCAAATTTCAACACTTTAAATTCCCGATAATATTTTGCCACAAGCGATCTATGACCTTGACAGAGGTCAACAAACCATAGTGCACTAGTTAAGTTCAACCCGCCATTTCATGATTGAATTAAACCCACCCGCACGACCCTTGACAAAGGTCAACAAGGTCGTACGACTACCCTAATCCAATCGCATCACATGCTTTGCAGATAAGCACTAATCAGCTACCGCACACTACGCCTTGACAGAGGTCAACAAACGCAGCACGAATACTAAATAGTCCATATCTGAAATGATGGAGGGCTACGACAGGTTTTTAATAAAACCTTTTACGTAATGACTTGATATCGTTGTAGAATCGAGTGATTTTGAAAATGAGTGTTTTTTAGGCTTTTGCTAGTTTTGGTAAAGAGATCACTCCTGGTGAAGGGATCTCGGCTCTTTCCTCATCGAATGAGGTGCTGGATATTTCATAAATATGACTATGCAAAACAAGAACCAGAGAAGTAATCAAAAACAAAACCGAGTAGGTTGTAGCATCTGCTAGTTTCGCTAAAGAGGTCACTCCCGGTGAAGGGATCTCGGCTCTTTCCTTATCGAATAAGGTGATGGCTATTCTACAAGGAATACCGCTATGCAAAGCAAGAACTAGATCTACCAGTTTTTAAAACAAGATTCTACAACATCTTTAGATTTCTTTTATTTCATTAATCTCATTAATGAAGTCCCATCAGTTATGCTTCCTAAGCATCACAGAAGAAACGAAAGCAACAATATTTATTATATATCATATATATAATATAAGCATTCGTCTTAGAATATCAAGTGATCACATCACAGAATATCAGCAGCAGAAAAACACGTATGAAATATTGGATATACTAGGAATTCCATGTTTTAATTAAGCCAGTAAAAAACAAGGATTCCACAGTCGTGATGAATAGCCAAACCCACATCCCTAGACCCCTATGAGAGCGGCAAGCAACCCTACCAATTCTAGAGTTAGGAGACCCGGTCTCGACTCCTCGAGATGGTCTCCTACTGGACCCTAGAACCCGATTACATGTGCTCTCCTCCTTGGGTCTATCCTAATGCGAAAAAGTAAATAATATACATCAATGGTGGCATCATCCTCAACCTGGAAGTGTCCGAATAAAAGAATATTACATACAAGTTTTTACATGAATGAAAATGAAAAACTCTCATCTCACATAAAAATCCACGGCTATTCAAAACACGACGATCCAATATAACACATCACAGTAACACATAATATCACATGTCATCAATGAAGTAAATATGTGTATCCTAATTGTTGTTAACATATAGCAACGAAACCGTACACCACATATTACACTTACGGTCGCAGAAAAGAAAGTGAAAAACTAAAACAATTGGAATGCGCAACCAACTTAGACATCATAAACCCAATGTATCACATACTTTGGATTTCATGCCTAACCAAATGAATTCCTTAGACATCACAGGCCTAACAATTATAAACCCCGCATTTTAGTCTCGATATTGAAAACACTTTCCAATAACCAGTCGGGTAATTCATCAAGATTCCCGACAACCTGACCGAATGCTCGTCGAAAGCTTTAGTAGACGGCTGCACCCCCGATGCCGTCGACGAAGTGCACTTAAGCGGAACACCGCAGCCGCGAGCACCCGAACGAATGCTTTTGGCGACGGGGTTCCCTTACAATCACTTAGTCGGGGCTATGGGGCATGGCTATCTAGTAAGGTTACCCGGCAAGTATCCGCGTACACTACGTAATTGCGACGGAGTTTTGATCCACATCAAAATCCCGTGGCAACCGATCAAATGACACTGAATTGCTAGATTTATAAAATTCAAATTAGTTTTCATAAAACTAAATATTGTGGATTCCAAGTATTGTATCACAATCATAGATAGCTAGACGATATTAAACTTTTCGATCGAATCAACAAACACCAAAATTTCCCAAAGATATCAACACTTGAGCTGAGTTTAAAAATACCCAGAACATGCCACAACACCTATGGACCAACCGTAGAAGGGTCGACCCTTTCCTCACCTATGGCACCGCGGAACTACCGCAAACCCTAGGGTTTGGCGGCAATTCCGATGGTCACAGAATCGAGTTAGGGTTTCGTTCTTCTGGAGGGTCCATAGAAAACACCTGCATGATTTTCTGAAGATTTCAAACATGAAAACAATCCAACTCTTGGAAAATTTCCAGCGAGGGAGAAAATGGGTTATTTATATCCGTTCGAACTTTTTAACGCCATCTAAATAACCCGAAACGATATTAGAATTACGACTACAAAACACTTCGAATTGCTTTTAAAAAATATAACATCACATACAATATCGGTAAAAACAAGAAATACCTGAAACACCAAAACCCAGAGACTGGAACACAATAAAAATTTGAAGCCAGAAGCCCACTAAAAAACCGGTGAGCTCGGATTTTCAACACATGTCGCCGGCCAAATTCCGACGAGGAGAGTTCAAATTTCTATAGTTTTCATGTTACATCTCATATAAAATTCTGCAATTACTTTAAAAAAATTTAGACACCTTAAAAATTTCGACAGAAACTTGGTTTTTGTTTCGGGTGTTTCGGAGTTGTTTCGGTTTCATAAATCTACAAATATCGTCTAATTCTCTAGCATGGCTCTGATACCACTGCTGGGTTCCCTAGGGTCGTCGCTGGGTTTTGGGGAGCATCGTCCATGCCATTTTAAAAAAAAATTGGCGCGCTAAAATACCCTAACCTAGAATCTTAACTAGAGAATTAGACGAACAAGAATGTAAACATCTTTACATCTAAGTGAACAAGAAATACAACCTTTGTAGACTTTCCCTTCATTTTAATAGCTCTGTGTAGTAGTCCCTTCGCTCCAAGTAGTGAACTCCCGGACTCTAGAAAGGCTCCACAAGATGAAAGGAACAAGCTTACTTGAAGTCTTCGAGACCGAAGATGATCTACGTCGAGGAGACACCAACTCAAGCTACCTCTTCACTAATATGGAATAGTGAAGAAACAACCCAATCTAAATGGCTAGTAGAGAAGAGGTTGATGAAGTAGGAATTTTGCTCACTTTAGAAATAATTTTCTCACTAATTTTCTTCACCTCTCATGAAGCTAGAAAGCTTGAGGGAGGATATGAAGAAAGCTCCTATGGAATCAAGCAAGTAAAGAATGAAATCAAGTGGTGAGAATAGCAACCATGGGTGAGATAATATCTCATACTAACTCTTGTAGCGACTTAACCATGGCTAAACAATAATGGTTGGGTTAATAAATATCTTCAAATAAAACAAAATTAGTGGACTTGGTCAATGGTTCCACAAACTTCTACAAGCTTCAACCATATGACTAATTTCCAACTAATTTGATTTACTTTAAATAAACAAAACCTTACATTATTATAAGCATGGTGTGAGTCTCATACACCCATGTAGCATGTGACATCAAGCATGACACAAAAGATGTACATTAATATATATCATATATATACTAAGTGTACACTAGTGAGAAAAAGAAATTTTAAGTGAGCTAATATTAGTTAATGTAAGATAATATATCAAATATATAATTATACATTAAATTATTAAATCAACACTTGATTTAATAATCTGGCTATATCACATACAACCGACTAATATCAAATGTAACTTATCGAATCAACACTTGATTCGATAACTCGGCTATATCACATATAACAGACCGATATCAAATATCGCGAGAAAAGAATACGGTATCACAAACTAGTATTAATCTCGGTACCGCACATATCATATATGTGCTCCTACTTCATTTCACCTGAGCCAGGAAACCTCTGTGTAGGACTCTAAAGACTCGTCAATACGTCGGCAGTAGGTGGTGATCATATCAGTCACCCACAAGCCGCAAGCGGTGTAGGGTTGCTAGGCACGCGCACAAGGGTCTACGAGGCATCAACCATGCCCGATTTAAAATTTAGCCGTGCCGAACAACCCGAATACGGAACTTTAAACTAGAGATTAGGCGAAAACTAACATGCTAAACATTTTAACACTAAGTGAGAAGGATTACAAAATTTGTAGATCCGGTCCTTCACTTCATATGCTCCGTGTTGTGGTCCCTTCGCTGCGATCATCGGGATCCGGACTCTCGAGAGGTTCCACGAAGAGAAAGACGCAACCTTTGCTTCCGATCTTCGATACTAAGATGATCTACCTTGAAGTTCCATTAACACAAGCTAACACTCATGAAATGATGTGAACACCCTCATCTAAATGGCAAGGGAAAATGAGGATGATGAAGTAGGATTTTTGCTCTCTTTATTTATCTTTTTCTCATATTTATTCATCACATTGAAAAAAGCTAGCAAGCTTTTTCATGAAGAAAGATGAAGGAAGAAGATGAACAATAATTGAATTCCTTTTGTGATGAATAATGCAAAAGAGATAATGATGAATTATGCAACCATGGTTGACTTAACCAATGTAGAGAATTGACCAAGGGTTAGGGTTTGGGTTGAGTTAACAATGAGTCATAACAAAATATCTTTCACAAAACAAAACTAAAGCTTCTAGAATCATCTAGAAAGCATTAACCCAAATCAAACCCTAATCTTGTTTAATCTCTACTAAACATGTTGCATTATTTATCATATCATGTTACAATATTATATATCACATATATAATATTTATTGTAACCAAATAAAATAATACAATTAACATATATCGCATATATATCAATGTATTATCCGAGTGAGAAAAAGAATCTTTTAGTGAGCTAATATTAGTTAATGTCATTTAATATATCATATATATTATTATACATTAAATTATCGAATCAACACTTGATCCGACAATCCGGCTATATCGCATATAACCGACTAATATTTATCCGTACCGATTCATCGAATCAACACTTGATCCGATGACCCGGCTGATATCAAATATCTCGAGAATATAATATGGTATCACATATCGCATTATCGTCGGTCCCGCACATATCACATATGTGCTCCTACTCCATTTTGCCTGTGCCAAGAAACCTCTGTGTAAGACTCTAAAGAATCGTCAATACGCCGGCAGTAGGTGATGATCATATCAAACACCCACAAGCTGCAAGCGGTCAGCTAAACGTAACAGCTACCCAGGTATTGAGCGCTCAGAAGATCAACAAGCAAGCCTGTACATTCTCCTGTGAATCTAAACAGTAACACTCCCGTACAGTCCGGTCTCGTCGTCTGATATGTTGCATATCTCGCCTAGGGGTGGTAAACGTCAGACCCCAGTAGCTTGATAAGTCGTGTCGATTTGAGGTCTATAACAGTTCGAGAAACTACTGATAACACTTACCAGTAAATCTCAGCAACCCTGGCCAGGGATTTCCGGTTATAGCCAATCGAACACAGCACAACATCAACTCTCTATACCGGGAGAGACGAATCCCCTCCTATCGCTCATTGCCTCCATGTGATTCGGGACTGTACCCAAAAGCCATCTTTTTGCACGCCCTCTTGGACGTGGTATGATAGAAATCAAAGCACAGTGGGAATCACACAAGACTCTATAATGATCTCGGGTCAACAGACTACTCTGTACCAGTGTCACCGGAGAACTGCCATCTGACGTATGGTATAATACCATCTGGGAGTTCTCGGCGAGTCCGTCCAGTGTACCCAGTCTCCACTGAGCACCCGTACACCATCCTTGATGTCAAACACCGATGGATATAGGATCATCCATCGCCCATCATATGGGTCAAGATGCGTATACGCTAGTCTACTCTGGTGCATCGATGCCCTGTCTCGATACACCCATGACTAGGAACAGTTATAGGATGTACTCGTCGACTACCGTGGCCCCACTAGTATGATCTCATCATAGTCCCAGTAGTCGAGTACATATCCTAAGGGCTTTATCAACATGTAATATAGAGACAATCAGAGTACATGTTAAGATAAAGTACAACCAGATAGCATACTATCATGTCGACCAAAAAAGTCCTCCCTATATATGTCCTAGCATCCACTACAATATACATCGTATGTACAGCAATGGCCTCTAGGGCATACATATAACTAACAATCTCCCACTTGCACTAGGGCCATCTGTTATGGTATCGCATACCCAACAATTAGCTGCGGTTGTAGTATCTCATACTCAACCATCCCATAAAAGTCTCTACTGGGAAAAAGGCCTTTGTGAGTGGATCCGCGCTGTTGTCCTCTGTGTCTACTCTCCTAACCTCGATATCCCTGGAGATCAACCATCTCCATGATCAGGTGATACTGCCTAAGAATTATATCTGGATTTCTGATGGGACGGTAGTTCCTTGGCATAAGCCACAACTCCATTGTCACACAATGGTAGGAACGAAGTTCATCTTATGAACTTATAAATATCCAGACTGCCTCTTTTGTAGTATCCTTGGTAACGATGTATCTTGCCTTTAATCGTCTAGTATGTCACGGTATCTAGCTTGGAACTCTTCCGAACATACCGTCCCTCCACTGAGGGTAAAGACAATGCCTGGGACTGACATTCAGTCGTCCTTATCAGCCTGGAACCTTTCTAGTGATTCTCCCCAGGATCGATTGATACCATTTCACTACAACTAGTGAGTATCCTAACATCCAATTAGATCTATCTCATAGATCCAAAACCCAGGATTTAGGAGGTATCACTTTGATCCTATATGGAGAATCCTTGTGATAAGCGGAGATTGACCGTGCGTAGCATAGGAAACTTCTTCCCTATCAAGAGTATGTCATCCACGTACTGTACGAGGATCTCCACTATACTATCTACTACCTTTTTGTATATACAAGGTTCATCTACCATTTTGATGAAGTCAAACTTTTTGACTACCACATCAAAATAGATATTCCAACTCCGCGATGCCTGCTTTATCATATAAAACATCTTGCACACGTTTCCGCTGCTCCCACTGTCTACGAAGCCCTCTGGCTGTGTACTTATAGACGCTCTTTTCTAAAACATCATTTAGAAAAACAGTCATGACACCCAACCACCAGATATCGTAGTCATGGTATGCAGCCGTGGCAAGTAGGATCTGGATGGACTTAAGCATAGCTTTGAAAATCTCAACTTTTCCATGTACACCTAGTAATCTTCTCAAGATATACTTGCTCCTGATGGGGATTTTACCCTTCAGATAGAGCAACCAAAGTCCATACTTTGTTGGTGTATAAGGATTCCATCTCAGATCACTAAGCATCCAGCCATTTTTACAGAGTCCACTCCTGATGGCCAGCTCGAAACTAGTTGGGTCATCATCTCATGATGCAATCCTCGCTCCCACTGTCATAGAGAAACCAAAGTATCTCTCAGGTGGGTGAGGAACCCTGCTAGATCGGCGGAGAGGCTGAGGTTCGTTGGAAACTATTGAATCCTTTGGTTCTACCAAATCATCAGCTGCATTTTGTATAGCTGGAACCTTTCCAGTTCTACATAACAGATCTTGCCTCGAGCTTGTCCGGATTTTGCTTTCAGACATAGGCCGGACAACCCCAAATCTTAACAAGCTTAAGATACAGGCTCTTCCCTTTCCATATCACATATGAAGTGGTAGGCAACAGATTTAATTTGAACCCTTATTCAATAGGTATGCAGCTTCTCAAGTGCATAACTCCCTAAAGGAAATAAGAAACTCAGTAGTACTCATCATAGAGCACACCATATCACATAGGGTGCTATGGCTCCACCCCGATACACCGACGTGCTGTGGTGTATACGGAGGAGTAATGTTGAGAGAGAATCTTATTCTCCTTTAGAATAGTCCAGGAATTCCGTGCTCAAGTATTCTCCTCCTTGATCACATCAAAGGACATAATACTTTTACCCGTATTTGTTGGTTCTCTACTTCTAACTTATATTCTGTGAATATCTCAAAAGCTTCGGACCTGTGTTTCAACAGAAACATATGTCTAAATCTTGAGAGATTATCAGAGAATGTAATGAAGTAGAAAGAACCGATCTTGGCATATGTAGACAGGGGACTTTCATACATCAGCATGTATCAATCCCAAGAGTTCACTAACTCTTTCTCTGTTTCCAATAAACAGAGCTGTGGTCATTTTATCTTTGTGACATGACTGGCAAGTTTCACAAGATGTAAATTCAAACAAATTTAAATATGCATCTAAATGTAACTTAGCTAGTCAGGTCGCATTGATATGACCTAGTCTACAATGCCTCAAGAAGGATTCGTTCATTTCTGAACTCTTCCTCTTGTGTGTGTTCCGTATACTAAGAACTGTAGTTTGATTTAGAATGTCAATGCTTTTAGATAAGGTGCCTGAACCGATCAACTCTTGATATAGGAAATGTTCAAAAACATTATCCAACAATACAAAATTATATCCTTTCTTTACTAATAAAGAGACTGATATGATTTTGTATATCAGGTTCGGTATCTAATAACATTTGTTCAGAATCAATGTATTCTGGTAATACAGGGTGACAGTGACCAACAGACTTGGCTGCAACTTTTGCACCGTTTTCTGTCTCATGAAACTTATCACCCGTTCTCAGTTCTCTACCTATCTGTAGCCCATGTAACAGATTACATATACGGGATCCTGATCCGGTATCACATACCCAGGACGTAAAGGATACTGAGAAACAGTTCTGTGTAATGAACACACCCGAAGATGATGCATCAACATGCACATTCTTCGTTTGGGCGGCACGGGAATTCTGGTAATCCCCAATTTCCTGCTCTGTCTTATAACAATTATAAGTTGGAGCGGGACCAACGTTCCCCAGCTCAGTATAACAAGTGGGTTCGGTCAATATATCCGTATCATTATCTTGATTAAGGTGTGATATGGTCGCTGCCTGGAGAGAGAGAGAAGAAAACACTCAGCGTATGCTCTTGCAAGATTAGATTGGTTATATAATATATCTAATCAGGATGTCTCCCACTGTTTTAGTCAAATCTTCCTTCAAACCCTAAAAGGAAAGACTAGCCGGGATTAATTACACGCTATAAGTTCGCCAATCTTTCAGCCAGGCCAGTGTCGGTACTTTGAGGGAGGTCCCCCGTGCTTTCGCACGAACCTAATTAAAGTAAACCTCGTTTTCCCAGAGGCGTAACCCCGTTAACACCTTTCTAGACTCCTACTTGATCGGCTAATTGTAATGTGTAAAACTCTCCCAGGAGTAACTCTTACTCGCAGCGGGTATCGGGATCCAACTATCTCATAGAAGGTATGCAATCTCATTACAAATTTCAACACTTGAAATTCCCAATAATATTTTACCCCTAGCGTGCTATGACCTTGACGCATGCCAAACAACCCATAGTCCGCTAGTCAAGTTCAACCCATACATTTCTTGATTGAATTAAACCCACCCGCACGACCCTTGACGCATGCCAAACAACGCCGTACGAATACCCTAATCCAATCGCATCGTATGCTAGCAGATAAGCACTAGTTAGCTACCGTACACTACGCCTTGACGCATGCCAAACTACCGCAGCACGAATACTAACTAGTACTTATCTGAAATGACGGAGGGCTACGACAGGTTTTTAAGAAAACCCTTTGCATAATGAACTTGATATCGTTGTAGAATCGAGTGATTTTAAATGGAGTGTTTTTTAGGCTTTTCTAGTTTTGCTAAAGGGGTCACTCCCGGTGAAGGGATCGTCGGCCCTTTCCTCATCGAATAAGGTGCAGGATATATCATATATACCACTGTGCAAAGCAAGAACTATAGAAGCAATCAAAAGACAAACCGAGTTTGTAGCATCTGCCAGTTATTGCTAAAGGAGTCACTCCCGGTGAAGGGATCTCGGTCCTTTCCCTATCGAATAAGGTGCAGGATGTTCTACAAGGAACACCGCTATGCAAAGCAAGAACTAGAGCTACCAGTTTTTAAAACAAGTTTCTACAACATCTTAGGTTTCTTTTATTTCATTAATCTCATTAATGAAGTCCCATTTTAATATGCTTCACAAGCATCTCTTTTGAAACGAAATCTGCAATATAACATATATCTCATATATATATAATATAAACATTCGTCTCAGGCAGTAATATGATCTCATCACAGAACATTGCAGCAGAAGAACATATATGAAATATTGGATATACTAGGACGTCCGTGTTTTCAATACGAGTCTGTATAAAACACGGATTCCACGGTCGCGATGAATAGCCAAACCCACATCCCTAGACCCCTACGAGAGCGGCAAGTAACACTGCCAATTCTAGGGTTAGGAGACCCGGTCTCGACTCCTCGAGATGGTCTCCCACTGGACCCTAGAACCTGGTTACTTGTGCTCCCCGCCTTGGGTCTACCTAATGCGGAAAAGTAAATAATATACAACGGTGACATCTTCTGCTACCTGGAAGTGCCCCAATAAAAGAATATTACATACAAATGAATTTTACATGAATGAAAAAGAAAAAACTCTCATCTCACATAAAACCCCCGGCTATTCAAACGCGACGATCCAATACAACATATCACAGCAACACATAATATCTCATATCATCAACGTAAGCAAGTATGCGTATCCCGATTGTCGTTGATGTATAGCAACGAAGCCGGCGATACACCACATACTACGCTTACGGTCACAGAAAAGAAAGTGTAAAACTACAACAGTTGGAATCCGCAACCACCTCAGACATCGCATGCCTGACCAAATGAATTCCTTAGACATCACATGCCTAACAATTATAAACCCCGTATTTTAGTCTCATTATCGAAAACTCTTTTCAATATCAAGTCGGGCAATTCAACAAGATTCCCGACGTCCTGATCGAATGCTCGTCGCAAACTTTAGTAGACGGCCGCAC
The DNA here is from genome assembly GCA_030015575.1 of Agapanthus africanus. Taxonomy (NCBI): domain Eukaryota; kingdom Viridiplantae; phylum Streptophyta; class Magnoliopsida; order Asparagales; family Amaryllidaceae; genus Agapanthus; species Agapanthus africanus. The sequence goes on from CM057347.1 coordinate 54,490,318, forward strand.
CCCCAGATGCTGTCGACGAAGTGCACCAAGGCGGAACACCGCTACCGCGAGCACCCGAACGGATGCTTTCGGCGACGGGGTTCTCCTACAGTCACTTGGTCGGGGCTATGGGGCGTGGCTGTCTATTAAGTTTACCCGGCGAGTATCCGCGTACGCTACGTGATTGCGACGGACTTTTGATCACATCAAAATTCCATGGCAACCGATCACCTGAGACTAAACTGCTATGTTTATAATATTCAAATTAGTTATCTCATAACTACCTGTGGATTCCAAATATTGTATCACATTCCAGATAAATAGAAAAAAAGTTAAACTTTCCGATCGAATCATCAAGCACCCAAGATTTCCCCAATATATCTCAACACTTGAAATCAGTTTTAAAACATCCATCACATGCCACAGTACCAATGGTCCAGCCGTAGAAGGGTCAAGCCAACGCCTCACATGTGGCACGTCGTACTGCCCCAAACCCTAAGGTTCAAAAGGCAGTTCAAGACGGTCACATAATCGAGTTAAGGTTTGTTGTCTTCTAGAGGGTCCACCGAGTTACTTGCACGACTTAGAACATTCTTAAACACGAGAAAAAATCCAACTTTTGAAAAATTTTCCGACAGGGAAAAAAGTGAGTTATTGATATCCGTTCGAACTTTTTAACAGTTTCTTAAATTTATCCAGAAAGCCACATAGACAAAATCTAATACTCCGATCGAAACATCGAATCCCTAAACAACCCCAGAAAATTCAGCTTTTTAATAAATATTAAAAATTCCCAGAAAATCCAGCATAATAAAATAGGAGTTACTGTGCAAACAGGAGATGCTGACGTCATCATTTCGCCGCGGAACCGCCGCATAAGGCATGCTTCTACCGCGGTCCCGCCGCGCTTTATACTGTTCATCGAAAACTTTTTGCACCGTAATTCTTATAATTCCCTGCTGAATTTTTTAAGCATTTTTAATGTGGAAAAAACCCAGTTTTTAGAAAAAGTCCAGAGAGCGGGTTTTTTCGGGGTTTCGGGTTTCGATCGGACTTTAAACTTCGTCTAGACTTCGCCTAAACCTCTAGCTTGGCTCTGATACCACTGTAGGGTTTCTAGGCATGCGCACAAGGGTCTACGAGGCATCAACCATGCCCGATTTAAAATTTAGCCGTGCCGAACAACCCGAATACGGAACTTTAAACTAGAGATTAGGCGAAAACTAACATGCTAAACATTTTAACACTAAGTGAGAGGGATTACAACCTTTGTAGATCCGGTCCTTCACTTCATATGCTCCGTGTTGTGGTCCCTTCGCTGCGATCATCGGGATCCGGACTCTCGAGAGGTTCCACGAAGAGAAAGACGCAACCTTTGCTTCCGATCTTCGATACTAAGATGATCTACCTTGAAGTTCCATTAACACAAGCTAACACTCATGAAATGATGTGAACACCCTCATCTAAATGGCAAGGGAAAATGAGGATGATGAAGTAGGATTTTTGCTCTCTTTATTTATCTTTTTCTCATATTTATTCATCACATTGAAAAAAGCTAGCAAGCTTTTTCATGAAGAAAGATGAAGGAAGAAGATGAACAATAATTGAATTCCTTTTGTGATGAATAATGCAAAAGAGATAATGATGAATTATGCAACCATGGTTGACTTAACCATTGTAGAGAATTGACCAAGGGTTAGGGTTTGGGTTGAGTTAAGAATGAGTCATAACAAAATATCTTTCACAAAACAAAACTAAACCTTCTAGAATCATCTAGAAAGCATTAACCCAAATCAAACCCTAATCTTGTTTAATCTCTACTAAACATGTTGCATTATTTATCATATCATGTTACAATATTATATATCACATATATAATATTTATTGTAACCAAATAAAATAATACAATTAACATATATCGCATATATATCAATGTATTATCCGAGTGAGAAAAAGAATCTTTTAGTGAGCTAATATTAGTTAATGTCATTTAATATATCATATATATTATTATACATTAAATTATCGAATCAACACTTGATCCGACAATCCGGCTATATCGCATATAACCGACTAATATTTATCCGTACCGATTCATCGAATCAACACTTGATCCGATGACCCGGCTGATATCAAATATCTCGAGAATATAATACGGTATCACATATCGCATTATCGTCGGTCCCGCAAATATCACATATGTGCTCCTACTCCATTTTTCCTGTGCCAAGAAACCTCTGTGTAGGACTCTAAAGAATCGTCAATACGCCGGCAGTAGGTGATGATCATATCAAACACCCACAAGCTGCAAGCGGTCAGCTAAACGTAACAGCTACCCAGGTATTGAGCGCTCAGAAGATCAACAAGCAAGCCTGTACATTCTCCTGTGAATCCAAACAGTAACACTCCCGTACAGTCCGGTCTCGTCGTCTGATATATTGCATATCTCGCCTAGGGGTGGTAAACGTCAGACCCCAGTAGCTTGATAAGTCGTGTCGATTTGAGGTCTATAACATTTCGAGAAACTACTGATAACACTTACCAGTAAATCTCAGCAACCCTGGCCAGGGATTTCCGGTTATAGCCAATCGAACACAGCACAACATCAACTCCCTATACCGGGAGAGACGAATCCCCTCCTATCGCTCATTGCCTCCATGTGATTCGGGACTGTACCCAAAAGCCATCTTTTTGCACGCCCTCTTAGACGTGGTATGATGGAAATTAAAGCACAGTGGGAATCACACAAGACTCTATGACGATCTCGGGTCAACAGACTACTCTGTACCAGTGTCACCGGAGAACTGCCATCTGACGTATGGTATAATACCATCTGGGAGTTCTCGGCGAGTCCGTCCAGTGTACCCAGTCTCCACTGAGCACCCGTACACCATCCTTGATGTCAAACACCGATGGATATGGGATCATCCATCACCCATCATATGGGTCAAGATGCGTATACGCTAGTCTACTCTGGTGCATCGATGCCCTGTCTCGATACACCCATGACTAGGAACAGTTATAGGATGTACTCGTCGACTACCGTGGCCCCACTAGTATGATCTCATCATAGTCCCAGTAGTCGAGTACATATCCTAAGGGCTTTATCAACATGTAATATAGAGACAATCAGAGTACATGTTAAGATAAAGTACAACCAGATAGCATACTATCATGTCGAGCAAGAAAGTCCTCCCTATATATGTCCTAGCATCCACTACAATATACATCGTATGTACAGCAATGGCCTCTAGGGCATACATATAACTAACAAGCGGTCTGCTAAACGTAACGGCCACCCGGGTATTGAGCGATCAGAAGATCAATAAGCAAGTCTGCTCATACTCCTGCGAATCCAATCAGTAACACTACCGTACAGTCCAGTCTCTTCGTCTGATATGTCGCATATCACAGCCGGGGGTGGTAAACGTCAGACCCCAATAGCCTGATAAGTCATGCCGATGTGAGGTGCATAACGGTTCGAGAAACTACTGATAACACTTACCGGTAGATCTCAACAACGCTGGCCAGGGATTTCCTGTTATGGCCAATCAAGTATAGCGCAACATCAACCCCCAATACCAGGAGAGACGAAATCCCCTCCTATCACTCATTGCCACCATGTGACTCGGGACCGTATCCAAAAACCACCGTTTTGCACGATCTCTTGAACGTGGTAAGGTAGAAATCAAAGCACAGTAGGAATCACACAAGACTCTATGACGATCTCGGGTCGACAGACTAAGCTGTACCAGTGTCACCAGAGAACTGCTATCTGACGATAGGTATAATACCATCTAGGAGTTCTCGGTGAGTCCGTTCAGTGTACCCAATCTCCACTGAGCACCCGTATACCATCTCTGATGTCAAACACTAATGGATATGGGATCATCCATCGCCCATCACATGGGTCGAGAAGTGTATATGCTAGTCTACTCCGGAATATCGATACCCCATCTCGATACTCCCACGTCTAGGAACAATTGAAAGATGTACTTACCGACTACCTTCGCCCCACTTGTATGATCCGCATCATAATCCTGGTAGTCAAGTACTCATCCTAAGGGCTTTATCAACATGTAATAGAGAGACAGTAAGTGTACATGTTAAGATAAAGAGCAACCAGATAGTATACTATCATGTTGAGCAAGAAAGTCCTCTCTATATATGTCCACGCATCCACTATAATATACATCACATGTATAATAATGTTCTATAGGGAATACACATAACTAACAGTAGAGAATGCTTATGGATTAATATGTCTCAAAAACCCTAGATTTCTCAACTCATGGGAGTGTTTAGGGCTGAGGGAGAAGAAGAAAGCTAAAGAGGAGAGAGAGTGTTCACAAGATAATGATATGAAGATGGAAAGCTTTAGATAATTATCAAGCATATAATAATAATAATATCAACCATGCTTCATAGTCATCAAGGTGAGTCACCTAAGTAGCCATGCTTCATTTATGATCTATAACACCTCATACCTCCACCTCATTATCCACTTAAACAAATGGATTAAATCACAAATGAGGTGTCTTCTTCCAGAAGCTCTCTTATGAAAATTACAAGAATGCCCCTCACTGTATATACATACCCGTATTCATATCACAAATACCAAGAGATGATAATAATTTAATACTATAATACTAGAATGCGGTTTAATCCTAAGCCCGCTAGTATTATCCGTTCGACCAAAAATACATGTAGCACGTATACGTATATGATCGAAACCCTTCACGTAAAACCATACAGTCTCTACATCGTTTCACCTGAACCAGGGAAACCCTTTGTGTGGGACTCTAAAGACTCGACAGTACGCTGGCAGTGGGTTTAACCACAAGCACGTCAGTGGCACTAGTTGTACGTAACGGCTATCCAGGTACATGTCAAAAAGAAGGCCGACGAGCAAACTCGTCCGAACTCCTACTGAATCTGTCCGTGACAATTTCTGTGCAGTTCGGTCTGCTTGTTTGAGAGTATTGCATGCAAGGTCTAAGGGGGTAGACAGCGTCAGACCCCTAATAACCAGATAAGTCATGTCAGTGTGGCTCAAGACCATCCGAGAATCTACTGGTCCAACCACCAGTAATTCTCAATCCGCCCTGGCCAGGGACTTATGGTATTAACCAACCGATCACAGCACGACATCGACTCCCTATACCGGGAAAGACGAATCCCCAACAGTTGCTCACTGCCTCCATGTGGCTCGGGACTGTACCTAACTAAAACCTATTTGCATGACTCAGTAGAGCCGTGGTAGGATAGTAATCAAAGCACAGTGGGAACTCATACGAGACGAATGAGGACCGCGGGTCAACAGACTATCTGCACTCATGTCACCAAAAAACTGCTATCTGACGCTAGGTATAATACCACCTAGACAGTCCTCGGCGAGTCCTCCAGTGTGCTCACCCCCAGTGAGCATCTGTATAAAATCTTAGGTACACCTCATCAATGGCTACGGGACCAATCCATGGCCGCTCATCAGGGTCTAGATATGTATACACTAGTCTACTCCGGAGTACCAATGCCCAGTCTCGATACACCCTCGACTAGGGACATTTAAGGATGAGCTTATCGACTACCCATCTCCCACAAGTGTGACTGCCATCACAACGCTGGTAGTCAAGAAAATATCATAAGGGCTCTATCAACATGTATTAGCGATACGTTAAAAGAAACATATACACATGCTGACGTAGAAACAAACCAGATAATAAACTATCATGTAGAACAAGACTTTCATAATATCTGTGTATATCCTAAGCTTCCAAAATGTAATGTACAATCCAGTAATTTACAATAATGGCCACTAGGGCATATAACACTAACATACTCAAGAAGGGCCTCGTCCGAGGATTTAAGAAACGTGATAGAGCGGAATCGAAGCCGCACCCTCGCGCAGTCCCTGGGCGGGGATAGCCGCCGCTCTAACTGTGTGGAATCCTCGGGGTACCACCACCGGATCGAAGCCTTCAAAAAAGAAATTGAAGGCATACGACGAGATGGCCATATGTCCGGCGAAGGGGCTAATTACTCCGTTGATTCCCTTACAAACCCCTTTACAGAAAGGTTACTGGCTGAGTGCGTCTCATCCAGCAACAAGCCGCCTAAAATGGCCCTCTTCGATGGCAAGTCCGACCCGAAGGACCACTTGGACGCATTTACGATGGGCATGAGTTTCCAAGATAACTCGAACGCGGCTCAATGCCGAGCTTTTCCCACTACCCTGATCCGGGCTGGCCGGGACTGGTTCCGAGGGCTTGCGTCGCGCTCCATCTCGACTTTCGACGAGCTGGCTACACAATTCCTCGGTCATTTCGTCGGGAACTGGAAACAGAAGAATACGGTCGATTACCTGTTCACCGTCAAGAGTGGAGACAAGGAATCCTTCAAAGGGTATGTCACTCGCTTCTCCAATGCCCTCCTGGAGGTTCCCGAGCACCACGACGAAATGGTTATCACCGTGCTAAGGTCGGGTCTTAAGCATAAAGAGTGGCTCCAATCTTTTGCATTGGCACAACCTAAGACCATGGCCGAAGTGAAGGCATGAATCGAGAGAGAGATCCAACTCAAGTCAGAGGTGTACTCCAACCTGTCCCGAGGCGACCAAGCAGACAGGAGAAAAAGGGATAGGGAAGAGAAAAAGAAAGTCGATCGCCCGAAACCTTATTCCTCGAGGTTCCAGGAGTACAACCCTCTGAACATCTCCCATACCGAGCTGTTGGATGAAGTTAAGGGCAAAAGGTTCTTCAAGCTCCCACCGGCTACCTAAAGAACGGGGAAGCGTCTCCGCGGCCCATACTGCGCCTATCATAGGACGCAGGGTCATCCGACTGAGAGCTGCAAACAGCTCCGTGACTACATAGAGGAGTTGATCCGCTTCGGCCACCTGGCGAAATACCTATGGGACAAGCAGCAGGCGGAGCGGCAGCAAAAGAACCAAACCCCTCCTAGGGAATTAACGATCGGGGAAATCATGGTCGTTACCGAGGATCCGGCTCGGGAAATTAGGGGAGCCACTGCCTCCTACCGATCGAAGAAGTAAACGATTCGCCCCACAAGAAATGCAGGAAGGATGATCCGATCATATTCACCGACGAAGACCTTCACGGCATATCACTTCCTCATAATGACCCCCTTATGATAGCGGCCCAAGTCCACCATTATGAGATCCAGAGAATATTGATCGATTCCGGGAGCTCGACGGACATCATGTTCTACGACTGTTTCCAGCGTATGGGGTTGGATTCGACCTTAAGCCAACCTCTCATGTCATCTCCGGGTTCACCAACCATTCTGTCCCGGCAGAAGGAACGGTCACACTCCTCCTCAACATTAGGGAAACGGGCAAGACGTGGACTGTACCGGTGAACTTCCTCATTGCTAAGGTCCCGTCATCCTATAACATCCTCCTGGGACGTCCTACCCTGAACGCCCTCCGGGCTCAAATCTCGACCTATCACCCCACACTCAAATTCCTTTTAGATAAAGAGGGGATAAGCCAGGTGTATGGGGACCAGCAAACCGCCAAGGTTTGCCTCGCCTCGACGGGCCTTACCGGAGATCAAGATAGCGATTTTGGAGACACGCCCGACTTCCAGGAATCTTTAGATACACGTGACGATCAAAGGGAAGTTCATGGCGCCCCAGTGGAAGTGCTAATAGAAGTCCCCCTCATAGAAGGGACCGATAGCCGGACAGTCCAGATCGGATCGCTCTTGACTGGGGACCAGCACGAAGCCCTGATCCGGTTCGTCCAAGAAAACTCGGACGTGTTCGCTTGGGCACCGGCAGACATGACCGGAATCGATCCCGAAGTAATCTCCCACAAGCTCGAGGTTGACCCGAAGGCCCGGCCCATCCAACAAAAGAAGAGAATTTTTACGCCAATTAAACAAAAGGCGATAAAGTACGAGGTGGATCGTTTGCTCGCAGCCAACTTCATCAAAAACCTAGACTATTCGGATTGGCTGGTAAACGTGATCATGGTTAAGAAGGAAAACGGGAAATGGTGAATATGCGTCGATTTCACGAACTTGAACAAGGCTTGCCCCAAAGACAACTATTCGCTTCCTCGGATAGACCAGCTGGTGGACAATTTGGCCGGACATTAACTACTGAGCTTTATGGACGCATTCTTCGGTTACAATCAGATCCGGATGAACCCGGACAATGAAGAACTTACCGCCTTCAACACGGATCGGGGGATCTACTGCTACAAAGTGATGGCCTTCGGACTCAAGAACGCCGGGACCACGTACCAGCGGCTTTTCAACAAGCTGTTCAAATTACAGATTGGTAGAAACATGGAAGTCTATGTCGACGACATGCTCGTGAGATCCACCTCGTCGGCTGGGCACACTAAAGACCTCGGCGAGACATTTGACGTCCTGCACGGGTACAAAATGAATCTGAATCCAGCTAAATGTGCTTTCGGAGTCACCAGTGGGAAGTTTCTCGGGTTCATGGTTACCCATCGAGGAATCGAAGCAAACCCTGAAAAGATTAGTGTCATTCTCAATATAGCAACACCTAAGAGCAATGTCGACATCATGAGACTCACGGGGAGGGTGACTGTCCTGAGCCGCTTTATGTACAGATCCGGAGAAAAGTGCATCCCGTTTTTCAGGGCCCTAAGGAAAATTCCTAAGTTCGAATTGTCTGAAGAGTACCAGATTGCTTTCAATCAACTTAAGGGACACCTGGCGACCCCACCGATACTCACCCGACCGGTCGAGGGTGACGAGCTATTGTTAAATCTAGCCATCTCTGACCAAGCTACAGGCTCAATGCTCGTCAGAGAATCCGAAGGCACACAGAGACCGGTCTACTACGTGAGCCATGTTTTCAAAGAAGCGGAAACAAGATATCCGGCCATAAAGAAAATAGTCCTGGCACTTGTCGTCACTTCCAGAAAACATCGACACTACTTCCAAGCGCACACAATCCTTGTTCTCACCGAGCGACCTTTAGGGTTTATTCTCGCCTCCCCCGAATTGTCAGGTCGTCTGGAGAAATGGAGGTGGGAATTGTCCCAATTCGATATCAAATACCACCCCCGACAAGCCATCAAAGCACAAGTCTTAGCGGATTTTGTTGTCGAATGCACCATCCCCACAAAAGAAGAAACGGTGACACGGGCCCTCGAACCACGTCCCTTGGTCGAAGAGGTGCCCGACCCCATCCCGGATTGGGTGCTCTACATGGACGGATCCCCCACCGAGGAGGGGGCGGGGCTAGCCTGATCATCCGTAGGCCAGAGGAAGCGGAAATGGAATACTCTTTAAAGCTCAGGTTCAGAGCGTCAAACAACGCCGCGGAATACAAGGCCTTATTGGCAGGACTGTGAATCGCCTCCGGGTAGGGCTGAAGACCATCAGGGTTCGCAGTGACTCCGCACTAGTCGTCGGCCAAGTAACCGGGCGTTTCGAGGCCCGGAAGCCACTCATGATAAAATACCTAGCTGAGGTAAAAAGGCTTCGGAAAAATTTTAACAAACTCCAAGTGGAGCAGATTCCCATGAACTTGAACACCCAGGCCGACGCCTTGGGCAAGCTCGCTTCTTCCTATTCGGTCAACCATAAAAGGAATATCCTCTTTGAAATCTTGCCACGGCCCAGCATGGAAGACGGAGAGGCAACTCTCCAGATTTACACAACGCAGGAAGAAAGCCGAGATTGGAGAAATCCCCTCGTGGAATTCCTAAAAGACGGTGTACTCCCTGAAGACTGAGGAGAAGCTCACCGGTTTCGGGCCAAAGCACTCCATTTCATCTGGAGCAACGGAAACCTGTACAAAAAGTCATACACTCAACCCCTGCTACGGTGCATCAACCCCCACGAGGTAGACTACGTTCTGCGAGAGATATATGAAAGGGTCGGGGGAGCGCATCAAGAGGCCCGCACCCTGGTCCAGAAGACACTACTCCAAGGGTAATACTGGCCGAGAATATACCAAGATGCGGAGAAGCTGGTCAGAATATGAAAGAACTGCCAACTCTTCGGCAGCATACCTCGTCTCCCTGCCACCGAATTAACTCCACTCAGCTCCCCTTGGTCATTTGCACAATGGGGGATAGATATGGCGGGCCAACTCCCCACCGGTATGGGCGGACACAGATACATCCTTGTCGCTGTGGAATACTTCATGAAATGGATAGAAGTCGTGCCCATCAGGAAACCGGACGCCGCCTCTACGATAAAATTCCTACAGAACAACATAATCTCTCGATTTAGAATCCCGAGGTACTTGGTTACCGACCATGGGACCAACTTCGAAAACGATATGTTAGTTATATGTATGCCCTAGAAGCCATTACTGTTCATACGATGTATATTGTAGTGGATGCTTGGACATATATAGGGAGGACTTTCTTGCTCAACATGATAGTATGCTATCTGGTTGCCCTTTATCTTAACATGTACTCTGATTGTCTCTTTGTTACATGTTGATAAAGCCCTTAGGATGAGTACTTTACTACAAGGACTATGATGCAGATCATACTAGTAGAGATAGAGTAGTCGATAAGTACATCCTTAAATTGTTCTTAGTCGAGGGTGTATCGAGACAGGGCATCGATATACCAGAGTAGACTAACGTATGCGCTTCTTGACCCATATAATGGGCGATGGATGATCCCATATCCATTGGTGTTTGACATCAGAGAAGGTATACGGGTGCTCAGTAGAGACTGGGTACACTGGACGGACTCACCGAGAACTCCCAGATAGTATTATACCTCACGTCAGATGGCAGTTCTCTGGTGACACTGGTACAGGTTAGTTTGTAGACCCGAGATCGTCATAAAGTCTTGTGTGATTCCCACTGTGCTTTGATTTCCATCATACCACGTCCAAGAGGGCGTGCAAAAAGGTGGCTTTTGGGTACAATCCCGAATCACATGGAGGCAATGAGCGATAGGAGGGGTTTCGTCTCTCCCGGTATAGGGAGTTGATGTTGCGCTGTATTCGATTGGCTATAACTGGAAATCCCTGGCCAGGGTTGCTGAGATTTACTGATAAGTGTTATCAGTAGTTTCTCGAACTGTTATAGACCTCATATCGACACGACTTATCAAGCTACTGGGGTCTGACGTTTACCACCCCTAGGCGAGATATGCGACATATCAGACGAAGAGACCGGACTGTACGGGAGTGTTACTGGTTAGATTCACGGGACAAAGTACAGGCTTGCTTGTTGATCTTCTAATTGCTCAATACCTGGGTAGCTGTTACGTTTAGCTGACCGCTTGCAGCTTGTGGGTGTTTGATATGATCATCACCTACCGCCGGCATATTGACGATTCTTTAGAGTCATACACAAAGGTTTCCTGGCTCAGGCAAAACGTATTAGGAGCACATATATGATATGTGCGGGACCGAGAAAAATACGTGTATGTGATACCGTATTAAATTCTCGTGATATGAGATATCGGCCGGGTATACGTGATATAGCCGGGTCATCGAATCAAGTGTTGATTCGATGAACTGATACAGATTATATTAGTCGGTTATTTGTGAAATAGCCGGATTATCGGATCAAGTGTTGATTCGATAATTTAATGTATAATTATATATTTGATATATTAAATTACATTAACTAATATAAGCTCACTAAAAGATTCTTTTTCTTACTCGGGTAATACATTGATATATATGCGATATATGTTAATTATTATTTTATTTGTTACAAAATATATTATATATGTGATATATAATATTATAACAAGTTAGGGTTACAAATGCAACATGTTTTATGGAGTTTAAACATGGTTAGGGTTTGAATTAGGGTTAAACCTTCTTGAAGCTTCTAGAAGCTTTGCTTTTGTTTTTAACTAAAGATATTTTCTAAAGATATTTTGGTTGATATTTGTTAACCCAACACAACCCTTCACCATGGTTAAGTCTTTACATGGGTTAAGTTATCATCCATGGTTGTATTTCTAACCTCACTAGATTTCATTATTCATCACAAAAGGATTGGATCATCTTCTTCCTTCTTCTTCTTTGCATGAAAAGTTTTCTAGCTTTTTATGAAGTGATGAAAATGAGTGAGAAATAGAAAATAAATGAGAGCTAAATTCCTACTTCATCATCCTCATCTATTCTAGCCACTTAGATTAGGGTGTTTGCATTGCTAATATTTGATTAGCAAAGCAAGAGTTTGGGTTTGAGTTTCTTCAAAATAGATCATCTTTGTTATCGAAGATCGGAAGCAAGCTTGCATCTTTCTTTTGTGGAGCCTTTCTAGAGTCCGGATACTCGATGATCGCAGTGAAGGGACCTCAACACGGAGCTTTAGAAGTGAAGGACCGGACTATAAGGTTGTAATCCCAAACTCTTAGAAGTAAAGTTGTTTACTTGCTTTGTTTCCCCTAATCTTTAGTCTAAGATCTTGGTTAGGGTTGTTCGGCACGTCTAAAATTTAAATCGGGCATGGTTGATGCCTTGTAGAACCTTGTGAGAGTGCCTAGTAACCCTACAGTGGTATCAGAGCCAAGCTAGAGCTTTAGGCGAAGTATAGGCGAAATTTAAAGTCCGATCGAACTCCGAATACCCGTTAAATCCTAGTTTCTGGAAAAATTTTCAAAAGTTAACATTTTTCATATTAAAAATACTCAGAAAATAAAGCAGGTAAATCTAAGAATTACTGTGAAATACGGACCACCAACTCGATCACTTGACCGCGGAACCGCGGCCAAACCACGCGTTTGGCGGCAGTTCCGCGGCCAAAATTTGGAGTTGGGGCCCACTACTTCAGGTATTTATTCTTAGGTCCTTTTTCGTAATTCTGGGAATTTTTAATTCTACTCAAGTGTTGAGTCTTCTGGGAATTATTGGGAATTCATTAATTTGATCAGAAAGTTTAATTTCGTTTAATTTTTTCGGGTAATTTAGAACGTGTTAAAAAGTTCGAACGGATATCAATAACTCACTTTTTCCCCTGCCGGAAAATTTCCAAGTGTTGGATTTTTCCGTAGTTTAAGAACGTTCTTAGTCGTGCAAGTAACGCGGTGGACCCTCTAGAAGAACACAAACCTTAACTCGATTATATGACCATCTGAACCGTCTCTAAACCTTAGGGTTTGGGGCAGTACGGCGTTACCACATGTGAGGCGTTGGTTTGACCCTTCTATGGCTGGACCATTGGTACTGTGGCATGTGATGGATGCTTTTAAACTCTGCTCAAGTGTTGAGCCATTTGGGAAAACTTGGGTGTTTGATTATTCGATCGAAAAGTTTAACATTGTCTATTCATCTGGAATGTGATACAATATTTGGAATCCACAAGTAGTTATGAGATAACTAATTTGAATGCTATAAATCTAGCAGTTTAGTCTCATTTGATCAGTTGCCACGGGATTTTGATATGATCAAAAATCCGTCGCAATCACTTAGCGTATGCGGATACTCGCCGGGTAAACTTAATAGACAGCCTCGACCAAGTGATTGTAGGAGAACCCCGTCGCCAAAAGCGTCCGTTCGGATGCTCGCGGCAGCGGTGTTCCGCCTTAGTGCACTTCGTCGACGGCATACGAGGGTGCGGCCGTCTACTAAAGTTTGCGATGAGCATTCGATCAGAATATCGGGAATCTTGTTGAATTGACCGACTTGATATTGAAAAGTGTTTTCGAGATCGAGACTACAATGCGGGGTTTATAATTGTTAGGCATGAGATGTCTAAGGAATTCATTTGGTTAGGCATGCGATGTCTAAGGAGGTTACGGATTCCAACTGTTGTAGTTTTACACTTTCTTCTGCGACCGTAAGTGTAATATGTGGTGTATCGCTGGTTTCGTTGCTATACATCAACGACAATTGGGATACGCATATTTACTTATGTTGATGACATGTGATGTTATGTGTTGTTGTGATATGTTATATTGGATCGTCGTGTTTTGAATAGCCGGGGGTTTTATGTGAGATGAGAGTTTTTCTTTTTCATTCATGTAAAATTCATTTGTATGTAATATTCTTTTATTGGGGCACTTTCGGGATGATGATGATGTCACCATTGTATATTATTTACTTTTCCGCATTGGGTTAAACCCAATGCGTGGAGCACAAATAACCGGGTTCTAGGGTCCAGTGGGAGACCATCTCGAGGAGTCGAGACCGGGTCTCCTAACTCTAGAACTGGCAGGGTTACTTGCCGCTCTCGTAGAGATCTAGGGATGTGGGTTTGGCTATTCATCGCGACCGTAGAATCCGTGTTTTGAACAGGCTCGTATTAAAACACGGACATCCTAATATATCCAATATTTCATATGTGTTCTTCTGCTGCAATGTTCTATGATGAGATCAAATTACTGCCTAAGACGAATGTTTATATTATATATATGAGATATATATTATATATTCTTGATTTCGTTTCATATCTGATGCTTGTGAAGCATAATAAAATGGGACTTCATTAATGAGATTAATGAAATAAAAGAAACCTAAAGATGTTGTAGAAACTTATTTAAAAACTGGTAGCTCTGGTTCTTGCTTTGCATAGCAGTGTTCCTTGTAGAACATCCAGCATCTTATTCGATAAGGAAAGAGCCGAGATCCCTTCACCGGGAGTGACCTCTTTAGCGAAACTAGCAGATACTGCATACTCAGTTTGTCTTTTGATTGATTCTATAGTTTTTGCTTTGCATAGTGGTATTTGTGAAATATTCTACACCTTATTCGATGAGGAAAGAGTCGACGATCCCTTCACCGGGAGTGACCTCTTTAGCAAAACTAGAAAAGCCTCAAAAACACTTCATTTAAAATCACTCGATTCTATGACGATATCAAGTTCTTTACGCAAAGGGTTTTCTTAAAAACCTGTCGTAGCCCTCCGTCATTTCAGATAAGTACTTCATAATATTCGTGCTGCGTTTGTTGACCTTGTCAAGGCATGGTGAGCGGTAGCTATTTATGCTTATCTGCAAAAGCATATGATGCGATTGAGTTAGGGTAGTCGTGTGACTTTGTTGACCTTGTCAAGAGTCACGCGGATGGGTTTAATTCAATCGCGAAATGACGGGTTGGACTTGACTTGCGGTCTATGGTTTGTTGACCTTGTCTAGGTCATAGATCGCTTGGGATAAAATATTGTTGGGAATTTCAAGTGTTGAAATTTGCAATGAGATTGCATACCTTCTATGAGATAGTTGGATCCTGATACCCGCTGCGAGTAAGAGTTACTCCTGGGAGAGTTTTACACATTACAATTAGCCGATCAAGTAGATGCCTAGAAAGGTCAACGGGGTTACGCCCCTGGGAAAACGAGGTTTACTTTAATTAAGTCCGTGCGAAAGCACGGGGAACCTCCCTCAAAGTGCACTGGCCTGGCTGAAAGATTGGCGAACTTGTAGCGTGTAATTAATCCTGGCTAGTCTTTCCTTTTAGGGTTTGAAGGAAGATTTGACTAAAACAGTGGGAGACATCCTGATTTGGTTTTTTAATAACCAATCTAATCTTGCAAGAGCATACGCTGAGTGTTTTCTTCTCTCTCTCTCCAGGTAGAGACCATATCACGCCTTAATCAAGATAATAATACGGATGTATTGACCGAACCCGCTTGTTATACTGAGCTGGGGAACGTTGGCCCGCTCCAACTTATAATTGTTATAAGACCGAGCAGGAAATAGGGGATTACTAGAATTCCCGTGCGGCCCAAACGAAGAAAGTGCATACTGATGCATCTTCTTTGGGTGCATTCATTACCAAGAACTGTTTCTCAGTATCATTTACGTCCTGGGTATGAGATACCGGATCAGGATCCCAGATATGTAATCTGTTACATGGGCTACAGATAGGTAGAAAAACTGAGAATGGGTGATAAGTTTCAATTTGGAAACGATGCAATTGTTGCAAGCCAAGTCTGTTGGCAGTTATCACCCTGTATTACCAGAATACATTGATTCTGAACGAATGTTATTAGATACCGAACCTGATATACAACATCATATCAAGCCTCTTTATTAGTAAAGAAGGATATAATTTTGTATTGTTGGATAATGTTTTGAACATTTCCTATATCAAGAGTTGATCGGTTCAGGCATTTTATCTAAAAGCATATACGTTCTAAATCAAACCACAGTTCTTAGTGTACAAAACACACACAAGAGGAAGAGTTCAGAAATGAACAAATCCTTCTTGAGGCATTGTAGACTAGGTCATATCAATGCGACCCGACTAGCTAAGTAGCATAGAGATGCATATTTAAATTTTTTTGAATTTACATCTTGTGAAACTTGCCGGTCATGTCACAAAGATAAGATGACCACAACTCTGTTTATTGGAAACAGAGAAAGAGTTAGTGAACTCTTGGGATTGATACATGATGATGTATGTAAGTCCCCTGTCTACACATGCCAGGACCGGTTCTTTGTACTTCATTACATTCACTGATGATCTCTCAAGATTCAGACATATGTTCCTGATGAAACACAAGTCCGAAACTTTTGAGATATTCATAGAATATAAATTAGAAGTAGAGAAACAAAAACGGGTATAAGTATTATGTCCTTTGATGAGATCAAGGAGGAGAATACTTGAGTACGGAATTCCTGGACTTTTCTAAAGGAGAATGAGATTCTCTCTCAGCATTACTCCTCCGTATACACCACAGCACGTCGGTGTATCGGGGCAGAGCAAATACACCCTATTTGATATGGTGTGCTCTATGATGAGTACTACTGAGTTTCCTATTTCCTTTTGGGAGTTATGCACTTGAGAAGCTGCATACCTATTGAATAGGGTTCCAATCAAGTCAGTTGCCTACCACTTCATATGTGATATGGAATGGGAAAAGCCCATATCTTAAGTATGTTAAGATTTGGGGTTGTCCAGCCTATGTTTAAAAGCATAATCCGGACAAGCTCGAGGCAAAGTCAGTTCTGTGGAAGTTTATTGGATATCCCAAGCATTTGCAATGGAATATCTTCTACCAAACCGAGAAACAAAATTGTTTTATTTCTCGGCATGCCACCTTTTGAGGAAAAGGATTTCTTGTGAAAAAAAATTAGTGGACATGAGGTAGAACTGGAAGGAGTTCCCGCTACACAAACTACAGCAGAAGATTTGGTAGAACCGAAGGTTTCAATAGTAACCAACGAACCTCAGCCTCTCCGCCGATCTAGTAGGATTCCTCACCCACCTGAGAGATACTTCGGTTTCTCTATGACAGTGGGAGCGAGGATTGCATCATGAGATAATGACCCAACTAGTTTCGAGCTGGCCATCAGGAGTGGGACTCTGTAAGAATGGTTGGATGCTTAGTGATCTGAGATGGAATCCTTATACACCAACAAAGTATGGACTTTGGTTGCTTTATCTGAAGGGTTAAATCTCCATCAGGAGCAAGTATATCTTGGAAAATTACTTGGTGTACATGGAAAAGTTGAGACTTTCAAAGCTATGCTTAAGTCCATCCAGATCCTACTTGCCACTGCTACATACCATGACTACGATATCTGGTGGTTGGGTGTCATGACTGCTTTTCTAAATGATGTTTTGGAAGAGAGCGTCTATAAGTACACAGCCAGAGGGCTTCGTAGATAGTGGGAGCAGCGGACACGTGTGCAAGATGTTTTATGTGATAAAGTAGGCATCGCGGAGTTGGAATGTCTGTTTTGATGTGATAGTCAAAGAGTTTAACTTCATCAAAATAGTAGATGAACCTTGTATATACAAAAAAGTAGTAGGGAGTATGATGGTGATCCTCGTAAAGTACGTGGATGACATACTCTTGATAGAAAAGGAGTTTCCTATGCTACGCTCGGTCAATCTCCGCTTATCACAAGGATTCTCCATATAGGATCAAAACGATACGTCCTGAATCCTGGGTTTTGGATCTATGAGATAAATCTAATTGGATGTTAGGATTCTCACTAGTTGTAGTAAGATGGTATCAATCGATCCTGGGGAGAATCACTGGAGAAGGTTCCAGAGTGATAAGGACGACTGAATGTCAGTCGCAGGCATTGTCTTTACCCTCAGTGGAGGGACGGTATGTTGGAAGAGTTCCAAGCTAGATACCGTGACTTACTAGACGATTAAAGGCAAGATACATCGTTACCAAGGATGCTACCAAAAAGGCAGTCTGGATATATATAAGTTCATGAGATGAACTTCGTTCCAACCATTGTGTAACAATGGAGTTATGGCTTTGGCCTAGGAACCCCCGTCCCATCAGAAATCCAGATATAATTCTTAGGCAGTATCACCTGATCATGGAGATGGTTGATCTCCAGGGAGATCAAGGTTAGGAGAGTAGACACACAGGACAACAGCGCGGATCCACTCACAAAGGCCTTTTTCCCAGTAGAGACTTTTATGGGATAGTTGAGTATGAGATCCTTCAACCACAGCTAATTGTTGGGTATGCGATACCACAACAGATGGCCCTAGTGCAAGTGGAAGATTGTTAGTTATATGTATGCCCTAGAGGCCATTACTGTACATACGATGTATATTGTAGTGGATGCTTGGACATATATAGGGAGGACTTTCTTGCTCGACATGATAGTATGCTATCTGGTTGCCCTTTATCTTAACATGTACTCTGATTGTCTCTTTGTTACATGTTGATAAAGCCCTTAGGATGAGTACTTAACTATAAGGACTATGATGCAGATCATACTAGTGGGGATAGAGTAGTCGATAAGTACATCCTTCAATTGTTCTTAGTCGAGAGTGTATCGAGACAGGGCATCGATATACCAGAGTAGACTAGCGTATGCGCTTCTTGACCCATATGATGGGCGATGGATGATCACATATCCATTGGTGTTTGACATCAGAGAAGGTATACGGGTGCTCAGTAGAGACTGGGTACACTGGACGGACTCGCCGAGAACTCCCAGATGGTATTATACCTCACGTCATATGGCAGTTCTCTGGTGACACTGGTACAGGTTAGTCTGTAGACCCGAGATCGTCATAGAGACTTGTGTGATTCCCACTGTGCTTTGATTCCCATCATACCACATCTAAGAAGGCATGCAAAAAGGTGGCTTTTGGGTACAGTCCCGAATCACATGGAGGCAATGAGCGATAGGAGGGGTTTCGTCTCTCCCGGTATAGGGAGTTGATGTTGCGCTATATTCGATTGGCTATAACTGGAAATCCCTGGCCAGGGTTGCTGAGATTTACTGGTAAGTGTTATCAGTAGTTTCTCGAACTGTTATAGACCTCATATCGACACGACTTATCAAACTACTGGGGTCTGACATTTACCACCCCTAGACGAGATATGCGACATATCAGACGAAGAGACCGGAATGTACGGGAGTGTTACTGGTTGGATTCACGGGAGAAAGTACAGGCTTGCTTGTTGATCTTCTAATTGCTCAATACCTGGGTAGCTGTTACGTTTAGCTGACCGCTTGCAGCTTGTGGGTGTTTGATATGATCATCACCTACTGCCGGCGTATTGACGATTCGTTAAAGTCCTACACAGAGCTTTCCTGGCTCAGGAAAAATGGAGTAGGAGCACATATATGATGTGCGGGACTGAGAAAAATACGTGTATGTGATACCGTATTAGATTCTCATGATATGAGATATCGGCCGGGTATATGTGATATAGCCGGGTCATCGGATCAAGTGTTGATTCGATGAACTGATACAGATTATATTAGTCGGTTATTTGTGAAATAGCCGGATTATCGGATCAAGTGTTGATTCGATAATTTAATGTATAATTATATATTTGATATATTAAATTACATTAACTAATATAAGCTCACTAAAAGATTCTTTTTCTCACTCGGGTAATACATTGATATATATGCGATATATGTTAATTATATTATTTTTATTTTGTTACAAAATATATTATATATATGATATATATTATTGTAACAAGTTAAGGTTACAAATGCAACATGTTTTGTGGAGTTTAAACATGGTTAGGGTTTGGATTAGGGTTAAACCTTCTTGAAGCTTCTAGAAGCTTTGCTTTTGTTTTTAACTAAAGGTATTTTCTAAAGATATTTTGGTTGATATTTGTTAACCCAACCCAACCCTTCACCATGGTTAAGTCTCTACATGGGTTAAGTTATCATCCATGGTTGCATTTCTAACCTCACTAGATTTCATTATTCATCACAAAAGGGTTGGATCATCTTCTTCCTTCTTCTTCTTTACATGAAAAGCTTTCTAGCTTTTTATGAAGTGATGAAAATGAATGAGAAATAGAAAATAAACGAGAGCTAAATTCCTACTTCATCATCCTCATCTATTCTAGCCACTTAGATTAGGGTGTTTGCTTTGATAATACTTGATTAGCAAAGCAAGAGCTTGGGTTTGAGTTTCTTCAAGGTAGATCATCTTTGTTATCGAAGATCAGAAGCAAACTTGCATCTTTCTTTTGTGAAGCCTCTCTAGAGTCCGGATACTCGATGATCGCAGCGAAGGGACCTCAACACGGAGCTTTAGAAGTGAAGGACCGGACTACAAAGGTTGTAATCCCAAACTCTTAGAAGTAAAATTGTTTACTTGCTTTGTTTCGTCTAATCTCTAGTCTAAGATCTTAGTTAGGGTTGTTCGGCACGTCTAAAATTTAAATTGGGCATGGTTGATGCCTTGTAGAACCTTGTGAGAGTGCCTAGTAACCCTACACAATAAAGTCAAAGAGTTTTGCAGCGACACATATTGATGAAGTTTGCCGCGGTCGCACATCAGCAATACAATGGGCAGGACGAGGTAGCGAACCGAGGTAGCGAACCGAGGCGTCATCCGCGGTCTCAGATCCCGTTTGGAAAGAAGGCAGGGCAGCTGGGTCGAAGAACTACCACGTATGCTATGGGCATTACGGACATCAAAAAAGACACCAACAGGGGAAACCCCATTTAGCCTCTGCTACGGAACCGAGGCAATGGTCCCCGCCGAGATCGGGCTACCCAGTTATAGGGTTGAACATTTTGACGATGAAGCTAACACCTTGGCATTCCGAAGCAACTTGGACATCTTGTTGGAAAGGCAAGATCGAGCGCAAATCAGAACAGTCGCCTATCAGCAACAGACCGCTCGCTACTACAACGTCCGAGTTAAACATCGGGCCTTCAAGACGGGAGATTTGGTCTTACAAAGAAACTAGTTCGTAGACCAAGGGAGACTGCACAAGTTCTCCCCGAAGTGGGACTTACCATTTCTCGTAAAAGAAATGTTGCCCGGAGGAGCATACCGCCTGCAAGACGCCCAGAGTCGTAATTTTCCTCGGCCTTATAACGCAAAAAATCTCAAGTTGTATAAATAAGCATGTACCTTCTTTTAATAATGTAATTCCTTTTCGGCTTCGTCATTAGCTAAAAGAAGAGAAGTTCGGCATTAAGTAATTCTTTCGAGCTAGGTCCTCTCACAAAAAAGGCTCTTTACACCACTGTGGGGCTCCAGCCTTTTGTTTCTTTTCTCGGTTCTGAGACTCCAAGGTTTTTTCGTTTTTTAATCTTTAATATAAAATGAAAAGAGGAGAGAAAGGGGGACAATACACTACTGCTAAAGATAAATTTATTTATTTCAGAGGTATTAGGGGCTCCCCAGCCTTACAACGATTACAACAGAGAAGGGCGAGGTTCAAGAAAATATTGTCAGTGATACTCAAAGAAAATCTCCTCCAACTGAGCCCAAGCATCCTTGGCCCGCTCCTTCTGACGGTGCCCGTGGACCCTGAAGCCACGGACTCGCCGGGGACCCCATCCGCCGAGCAGGATGCAACGACCAACCTTTTCTGAAAACCCTCAAGAAGGAGGTCCACCAAGCTGTCCTACCTGCTCTTCGAGATCAAACCAAGATCGTAGGCCGTATGCATCTTGTCAAACGCCTCATCCATCAACTCGGAGATAGGGTGTTGTACAAACCCAGGGAAGTCCTCATATCGCATAAATTAGCACCTGGAGGAGAGGAGATCGCCGGGGAAGTAAGCGTCCAAAGTGGCCCTCCAAGCGGCCTATCACCGCCTTGTAAGTCTTCTCGGAGCAATCAAGGTTATAAAAATACATGTCGTCATGAGAAACGATCTCCCTAATGGTATAAATGCGTCCGGTCATCTTCGAGGAACGCAAGATTAGGAAGAAACTAACACCTCCTCAAGGAAACACCTTCGATATTTATAGCCTCAACAAATGTCTTCCAACGGCTGAGATCTACTCGTGCAAGGACGCAAATCACGAAATATCTCAATTTCCCGATATAGTGTCGCCACGTGTCGGCCATGCCGGTCATCGTTCCTGCCTATATGGACCACGGTAAGTTGAACGATGCCCCTACGAAGGCACTAGGGAGTTCACAAAGCCCTCATCACAAGGCCGCCGAGCAGAGCGGCTTCCTGCTCGGCTTATCCACAGCGGGTAGATTCCTACCCAACAACGATATGGATCCAAAGCCCTCATTACGAGACGGCCGGGTAGCTTCTTGCTCGGATTATCTACAGCGGGTAGATTCCTGTCCAACAACACTGTAGATCTAAAGTCCTCATCACGAGGCAGCCGGGTAGCTTCCTGCTCGATTTATCCACAACTGGTAGCTTCCTACCTTACAAAGAAGTGGATCCAAAGCCCTCATCGCGAGGTGTAACAACCCTAAACTTTCTGTACAATTTTTTCAAAAATACAGAAAAGGGTACTTGAGCCTGAGCACAAGTTATAAGTTTGATTTGATTTTAAACAGCAAGAAGGAGCTTGTAGCTCATTAGTAAGACCTTGCACTACTGAACCAAAGCACCAGAGATCAAATCCCATCAGCCACACATTATTTTTTATTTAAAATTCTTTTAATCTTTTAGAAGCCCAAGAGTCTACACATGCACCACACGTAATAGGGTAAGTTACAAAATAAACAAACGTGATCACGAGGCTAGACCAATCGTCAAGGACACGTGGCAGCAAGACGAGCCCCGAATCGCCCGACTCAGGCCGACGAACCGCTTGACTCGGCCGACGCCTCCGGTCCAACTCTGTCCAATCCCAATTTTTCTTTAACCCCCTGCACCCTTTGGCCTACCCCACTCCCCCTGCACTGTTTAAATTCTCTGCAATTAACCAGAGAATTAAAATACCCCCATTTAATCCATTTTAATACAAATTTTTAATACACCCTTTCACTACCCTAAAACCCTAGATTTTTCCTATAAATACCACCCCTCAAATCACCCCCCTCACTCACAAATCCCTGCCCAAACTCTTAAGAAAATTCCCAAGACTTTTTGTGTGCAAGTGGAGTTAGCAAAGGGCAAAACTCCGACGAACTTCCGATGACGATCCGAGGAGATTCCGACGACGAAACGACGTACCGGCACCTCCCACCTCTTCCTCCTTCTCTCTTCTAGTCAAATAACCTGTAAGTCTCTACTTCTTCTTTTCTCTATTCTAAAAAAATATTCAAAACTAAAACCCGACGGAAGCGGAGTTAATCCGACTTTCGATTCGGTTTTTCCTTAAAAAGTTCTATTTTACTTAAACACAATAATACCAAACTCTTATGTAATAACCATTAAACATTAATGAAGATAATAGAACAAGTTTGGTATCAAAATAATAAGCATAGCAAGTTTATTTCACTTTTATATTAAAATACTCTTATGTTTCATTTCGACATGCTTGAACTTTTTAAAACCGTATTACCTTAGAAAACTTACGAGGTAATGACCAACTCCTCACAACACTCATATATAACATAGCACGATGGAATTTGGGAACATAGATTTGGAAAAAAATACGATTTTACACATAACTACCTCCGACTTATAAAAACGTTTTTCTACAAGATGTGTATTTTAACAAATCTTTGCAATTGCGCCACTACAACCCATTTCGGGGAACCCGTTCGGGATGGTACGGATTATCGCACATTCTCGAACTTAGTAGAGTGAGATACAGACCTCCGCAAGGGCATACGATCTCGAAAGATTTTAATAAAATTTTCTTTAGAAAATGTGATTTCTATTATAAATAAAACTTATATTTTTAATAAATAAATATATATGTAATTAATATCAAAATATCTATTTTTAATATTTATAATATTCCACATTTCCGAAATTCAAGAAAAATATCTCATTTAAAAGAAAATACCATACAATTCCAATATTACAAATAAATACCATATATTATGAAATTAGGCTTTATTCACTAGAAATGTCATATTGATCAAATATACATCCATGAAAACTCTAAAGACGATAATAAAATACTTGAGGTGTATTTTGAAAATTATACAAAATTATTTTACATAAAACCCCCTCAAGTTATACTAAATTACAATAAGGATAGGAGTAAACATAGGTTTAAGCGGGACCAGTCTCTTGAGCCTCAGGGAGCCGGGGATATGGGTGCTTGCCTATTTAAGGTAGACAACTTAATAAACGGTGTTATCAACACGGTAATTGTCTTTGAAAAAGACACAAATCCTGCCGTCCATGTGCAGCAATTACCGATAGTATCAAAACATAATTCATGATTCAATTTCTTTTTAAATTGTCTGACTCAGACTGAGTCTCAATATAATCATTCTGACTTGAATATGATTCAAGTATCAAACTTCAATACAACATGGATCTATGAATCCGTTTATTCAATCTATATCAAACTACATTGACTGAACCGAACCATGGACATATTCCAACTACATGTTCATCCATTATATCCGTTCCATTACTGATATCATGGTTTCGGCAAGTCATCCATCTATACCATTTGTAATACAAGACAAGACAATGCAATCCATACTATCAATGCAATCAATACAAGCAAGACATCGCGGGGTTTATAAGGGGTAGACTGGTACGGAACATGGTAAAGGTGGCACGAGGTGGTCACTCAAGACGTAATTGCATCCATACCGTTGTTCCGTGGTATTATCGACGGGGCCTTGTACTACGGGTTACCAAAGTCTCCGGTGTAAGTGGGACTCCTCTCGTATACACTGGCATTTTCTGTACCAAGTTACAAACAACTGCGCTAACATTATAATTAAACATTATAAAACTATACTCTCTCTCTCTCTCTCTGTCTATTCTACTTCTCCCTTATCTTTGAGACTACCGAGCGATTGTTCGCTGACGACATTCCTATTTCTCTTCTTCATTGGAATGTTGTTAGGAGGACCTGGCACTGAGGAGTACGAGACCGGTCAGGAGCATTTGGAGCAGGCCCCTGAGCAGTACACCGAAGACCCAGAGCTGTAGCCACTTGTACTTATTCCATTTTCATTTCTGTTATGCCCCTGTTTAGGCATTGCCTTCATTCCATGTAGTTACTTTTCATTGTGTTGTAAAAAGAATGTTAATAAATAAAGTTGTTGTTCAATTATATCTATTGTCTTTGTCTCTTGTGTATTTTACTTATATTGCTTAGATACGCTTAGCGTGTTTACTTCAGAGTAAATACGTAGCGGCTAGTCGCGTCCCCTTCGCCGTACACCGGGAAGCGGGGTGTGACACGAAACCGCCGAGCAGCTTCCTGCTCGACTTATCCACAACGAGTAGATTCCTACCCAACAACGCTGTGAATCCAAAGCCCTCATCATGAGGCGGCCAGGTAGCTTCCTGCTCGGCTTATCCACAACGGGTACATTCCTGCCCAACAATGTTGTGGATCCAAAGCCCTCATCACGAGGCGGCCGAGTAGCTTCCTGCTCGGCTCATCCACAATAGGTAGCTTCCTGCCCTATAAAGAAGTGGATTCAAAGCCCTCATCACGAGGCCGCGGAACAGATTCCTGCTCGGCTTATCCACAGCGGGCAGCTTCCCGACCAACAGCGCTGGGGATCCAAAGCCCTCATGTGAGACCGCTAAACATATTCCTGCTCGGTCCATCCCTATCGGGTAGCTTCCTGCTCCTGCTCGGTCCATCCCCAACGGGTAGCTTCCTGCCCAACAAAGCATGGGTCCAAGACTCGCACCAAGAAAGAGTCAAGGACGCCGGTCTATCCAGACTTGGCTAATGCGTGATTCATACTCGATTCCATGGAAAGGTAGGACACCGGCCTATCCACACTTCGCTATCATTCGACCCCTACTCGATGTGTGACCGTCACCCCGACCCCGGAGAAAGAGAGGATACCGACCTTCCTATACTTGGCTATCATTCGACTCATACTCGACGCACGATCGTCGCCTAGAAGTGGTAGACACCAGCCTAACACTAGCAAGAAAAATAAAAAGAAAGAAGGACTTGTGAACACTTGCAGAATGAAGACACTTGTGCAAAGAAAAACATGTGTGCTTTATTTAAAATCAAAATTATATACAAGGTATTATGGGCTCCTCAGCCTTACAAAAATGCCCGGAGACTTACAAAAATTCTAAAAAGAGAAAAAGAAGAAGGGAAAATAGCACAGGCCGCCCGCTCGGTAGCCACCTCTCCTGGCTCTACGCCGCCACTGGGGACCACGACGGCGACCTCGGGCTCGACGCTTCCGCCGGTCACCACGGCTTCCACGACCAGCTCGGCGCCGCCTTATGGTGCTTCCTCGGCGAGGGAAAACCTTACCCGGAGCTTGCGGTCGACGAACTCGGGCATGGCCTCTTTTACGGCATCGAGGGCATTGTATTCCTCCACGGAAGAGATCAAGGTAAAACTGATCAGACGCCTTGTATTCCTCCATGGCCCACTCCACCCTGCTCTCAGCAAGCTTTGCCGCCTCATAAGCAGCCCAGGCATCCTTCTTGATGGCGTCCTTCGACCTTTTCATGGCGTTGAGAAAGCCGGTCAACTCCTCCATTTAGGCCTTAATAGCGCAATTGGATTCTGTTAAGAGCCAGCGGGACTCCTTTAGCTTAGAGACCGTCAGCCCTTCGGCGACCAATCTCGAATCAAGAAGGGCCGCCTTCTCTTCATTTTGCTGCAATTGAAGAAGGAGTTCTTCCTCTCGTGAGCAGGATTCAGCTGCCTTCTTCATTGCCGGGGCTATCTCCTCGGACTCCATGACGACGAGGAGAGCGCGGTGCTGGAGGACCTGAGGAAAACAGCGAACGTGTTAGAAAGAACTGAAACTGAGGAAATAAAACTTAAAAGAATTTTTTCGAATAAAGCTACCGACCTGAACCACCTCCTGAGCTATGGCGGCCACTTGGGCCTTCATGGTGCCCCGGGGAATCTGGGCCCCCACCGTCTTCTCCATGTCCGCCAGCAAACTGTCAGCCACGGATAGCCCCGAAGGCACCTCGATGCAGAAGTCGCCCTCCTGCACTTGAATCCTGATAGGAGGTGGCCGAGAAACCACCCGCTTCTGTCTCTTCAGGGGGGATTCGGCGGGGGGAGTCACCTCCGCCTTGACCCGAGGCGCCGGGTCCCGCGCTTGTTTTTGTCCCCCTCCCCCCCACGGCGTTCCTCCGGGACAAATGGCGTTGTGGGAGTCTTGGCCGGAGGAGCCTGCCTAGGGGCAGCACTTGAACTTGGTCGGGACGAGCTGGCGCCACCAGTCTTTCTTCCCTGGGCCATAGCGGCCATGGCAGTCGTGATTTTTGATCGATCCATGGGCTCTGCAAAAATGAAGAAAAGGTCAGCAACACTGAAACGGCGAAAAAAAATTTAGCGAAGTCTAAATAGGTCATCAAGAGCCCTAACTCTCCCAAAAAATGTGCAGGATTAAGCCCGGCCCAACTCAGTACCTGCTCGGAGAGCAGGACATCTGCCTGCTGAATCGGTTCCCACTGGGACACCACCTTCGTCTCGGGGGAGTTCGACTGCCTCATCCTCAAGCAGTCAACTATGTGTTAGTTGTATGTATGCCCTAGAGGCCAGTATTGTACAGATGATGTATTTTATATTGGATGCTTGGACATATATAGAGATGACTTTCTTGCTCGATATGATAGTATGCTATCTGGTTGCTCTTTATCTTAACATGTACAATTGTCTCTTTAAACTGTCTTATAGTTACATGTTGGTAAAGCCCTTAGGATGTGTACTTGACTATCTGGACTATGATGCAGATCATATTAGCGGGGACATGGTAGTCCATAGGTACATCCTTCAAGGTCCCTAGTCGTGGGTGTATCGAGACGGGGCATCGATATACCAGTGTAGACTAGCGTATACGCTTCTCGACCCATGAGATGGGCGATGGATGATCCCATATCCATTGGTGTTTGACATCAGAGATGATATACGGGTGCTCAGTGGAGACTGGGTACACTGGACGGACTCGCCGAGAACTCCCAGATGGTATTATACCTCACGTCAGATGGCAGTTCTCAGGTGACACTTGTGCAGGTTAGTCTGTAGACCCGAGATCGTCATAGAGTCTTGTGTGATTCCCACTGTGCTTTGATCTTCACCTTACCACGTCCATGAGGGCGTGCAAAACGGTGGTTTTTGGGTACAGTCCCGAGTCATATGGAGGCAATGAGCGATAGGAGGGGTTTCGTCTCTCCCGGTATTGGGGGTTGATGTTGCGCAGTGCTCGATTGGCCGTAACAGGGAAGTCCCTGGCCAGGGCTGATCAGAGTTTTGCTGGTAAGTGTTACCAGTACTTTCTCGACCCGTTATGAGCCTCACATCGGCACGACTTATCGGTTATTGGGGTCTGACGTTTACCATCCCTAAACTTGATATGCGACATATCAGACGAACAGACCGGACTGTACGGTAAGTGTTACTGGTTGGATTCACAGGAGTGTGAGCGGGCTTGCTCGTCGATCTTCTGATCGCTCAATACCCGGATGGCCGTTACGTTTAGCAGACCGCTTGCGGCTTGTGGATGCTTGATATGATCATCATCTGCTACCGGCGTATTGACGAGTCTTTAGAGTCCTACACAGAGGTTTCCTGGCTCAAGCGAAACGAAATAGGAGCGCATATGAGATATGTGCGGGACCGAGAATAATGCGTGTATGTGATACCGTATTTCATTCTCGCGATGAATGTTTTGATTGGTTGTATGAGATATAACCTAGTTATCGAATCGAAGATTGATTCGATAAGTCGATACATTGAATACTAGTCGGTTATGTGCGACATGACCGGATCATTGAATCAAGTGTTGATTTAATGATTTAATGTATAATTATATATTTGATATATTACTTTGCATTAACTAGTATTGGTTCACTTTAAAAGGTTTTTCTCACTTGATATGCACATTGTATATGTGATATATTTTTGTGTACACTTGATTGTATCATGTTTGATGATACATGTTTACTTGAGTATGTGTAAGGATTAAACCATGGTTATGTAATGGTTAGGGTTTTTCTTTTCCTTACTTATTTTTTTATTTATTTATTTTGGAAAAGATAAAAGAGAAAATGGTGGCTTTCTTTGTTTGTTGTTGAAGCTTCATGAAGCTTTGACTAAAGTGACCATTTTGTCTTCATGCTTAACCCTAACCATTCAAACTAACCATGGTCTTTTCTCTACACCTAACCAAGGTTAGGATATGATAAGTATTGATATTATTTTCATTTTAATCTAACACTTATCATATTCTATATTCTATCTTCTTCATCTTTGATAAGAAGAAAAGCTTACTAGCTTTAATGGCATCTTGAGAAAAAGAGTGAGAAATCCAATTCTAAAGTGAACCCACCTCCTATTTCTTCATCCTCTACCTCTTGCCAAGTAGTATAGGGTGTTTTCTTCACAAGTTTCACGACTTGGTGAAGTTAGAGCTTGATCTTGTGTTGCCTCGACGTAGATCTTCTTCGGCATCGAAGCCGACGACCTAGCCCGCCCATTTCTCCGATGAAGCCGATGCAAGAGTCCGAGATTCGAGATGGACAGCGAGAGGACGTCTACGTGGAGCTAAGGAAGTGGAGAACCGGATCTACAAAGGTTGTAGCCTCTTTCCTTTAGTTAAAATGTTAACTAGTTTCACTTTTCGCCTAAACTCTAGTCAATGAATCCGTATTAGGGTTTCTCGGCACTTGTAAAATTTGAAATTGGCATGGTTGATGCCTTGTAAGACCTCATTAGAGTGCCTAGGAACCCTACACTATGTGCCACTGCGTAGGCACAGGCCAATCCTCACCCTCCGGAGGACCGACGAAAACGAACTTCTCCTTCCATTCATGGATGGAAGAAGAGACAACCACTACCCCCGACCCGGACCCCTACCCTTGCGTTTTTTAAACGACAAGTACACCCAGCTCAGCTCTTCCTTACTGGTACCGGGGTGATTTTTATAACACAGAAAAGATAGAATAAGGCTCAAGTCGAAGGGGATCCGATCAATTTGTAACCAGACCAAAAACCCGAGGTGGATCCTCCACGAGTTCGGCGCTAGCTGGCTCAGGGCAAGACGGAAACAATGGAGCACCTTACAAATCTTGGATGAGAAGGGCAGACGCATCCCTGCCCGGAATGCTTCCGGATACAGGGCAATCTCCTTGCCCTGTATCTGGTCTGCCCGCTCACCCTCTCTGACCAGACGAAGTGAGTAGCCAGAGGGGATATGGAATCGAGTCCAGATATCGGAAAGCTCGTCCAGACGATTCAAGACGGAGGGCACATCACGGGTATTTCTGATGCACACTTTAGGAGCCCTTGTCATCGCCCGACGGCGAGCGACAAGGGAGGCCCTGACTCTTGGGGGCAAGCCCGACACAGAAGACGTTGTTGAAGAAGAACCCTTTCAGCTATATGAAGCTGAGGAAGAAGAATACCTGCTGGACATGGCCCCAGAAACTGAGGCCTCATCGCCCGACTCTACCCCTACTTCATCTACAGACACATCAGAGGAAGACATCTAACCTAATTCAAGGAAGGGGATTGCCGGGGAAAATTCAAATCCGGCCTAAACGGAAGTACGCTGGGCAATCTTCAAAGATGAAAGACACCTAAGGCAAAGTGTTAGCCCTAAGATGGTCCCCTCCTATTTATACATTCCAAAGAAAGCATCCTACGGCCCAGATCGATTCCCGCCAAAACGAAGCGTAGCACCTCACGGTCGTCGAGGCTCTGTGGCAGTCGACCATTGGGGGAGTCTCTTCATGACAGGAGTCAGAGACAGCCTGTCGCGCCTTGCCAACCAACGTCGGACACGTAGCCAGTAGCCCAACTGACGATCGAGTGAAACGTCGCCCCCTCTTTAAAGCATAATCATTTCAACGATCCGCTGACATCATCGTGGATATGCGTGAAAACTTAGGCACACGGTGATACACCACATGGACTCGAAGGTCGAAAGACACAGCTACCAAACGCCCTATCGTTCATGGACAATCCACCACGAAGAAATCTCTGCACCAAGCTGAGCAGAAGAAGCCAAGCAGACCACTCTTGACCCGACCCATAAATAGGTCGGAACAAGAGTGGGGCTAATGATGATGCTCATAAGTTGGAATTCTCCAAATCACGACACATAGCTGATGACGTGTCCCGGGGGATACAAAGCTGGAATAAGTCTGATGCATTGGAGACATTCATCGGCCTCCCAGCTCATCTCTGAGCCTTTTGACAGGCCAAGCTTCCTCAGCCTCCCGGCTCGTCTCCGAGCCATCGGACAGGCCGAGCTTCATCGGCCTCCCAGCTCGTCTCTGAGCCTTCCAACTGGTCGAGCTTCCTCGGCTCCCTCGATCAACCGAGAGAGCGGAGCCCAAACACCCCGCAACGGTTCCGCGTATCTCTCCAAAGCGAGATATCCGCCGCCCCTCGTTCCGCGCCCCATGCGGATGCCATCAACGCGGGCGTGATGAGAGGGTGTAACTGACGGCAGGAATCTTGCGCCGGCTCGCTCCACGCGACCACTATATAAACCCCTCTTTCAGACGACTCAGGTAATTGGAATTCATTCCAATACGCCGCTACTCTGCTCTTATTCCACGGTACTAACTTGATCGTCGGAGGGTCCAATGGTGGTCACCCATCCCGGGACTTCCTTTGCAGATAGCTCGGCGTCTGTACCAATCCATTGAGATCCACACACAATAACTCTCAAATCAAATCTCAGCCGCACAAGACCGCTCTCGCCAGATCGACGGAGGACAACATCTGAGAGAGATCACGACCTCCATCAACGATGAAGATGATGAGTTAATTTTTTTTAATTTCTCTAATATGTTGAAATTGGTCCATCGAAGGCGCAGCGAAAAGCGGAGCATCTCGAAATCGCAAGAAGCCCGCTCTCGAGCTACAGAGGCCGCTCAAAAGAGATACCAACATTTTTTCCCTAAATTCAAAAGCCCTAATTTCTCAAACTCTTACCTTTTTCCTTGGATTTTAATCAAGGAAACGATCATAGGCAAGAGCGGTTCGAGATGTCGGTGGCGGGAAGGACGGCGAAAGCGCAGATGGCTGCCGTGGCTAAGCAGTCAAATGCTTCTAACAAAAGGGAACCTGTTCTCAAGGTGATTGATTTGGATTTGATTTTGGGTTATTTTTTTAACTGTTTGAGCTCGAAATTAGATTTTTTACTAAAAGAGTTCATTTTTTATGCGGATGCTAATAGAGAACTTTGCTTGCAAATTGTAGGGTTGCTTATGATTTAGCACATTTAGTATTTGATTACTAAAAAGGTTCATTTTTCTTTACATCTCACTATGACTAATTTTGAAAGTGTATCTTATTGACCTTCTATATTTCTTACATTTTCTTAAACAGAAGCCTGAAGAAGGGTCAATCAGCCACAGGGTGCAAAGGTTGGCAAAATATAGGTTTCTCAAGGCATTAGGCTATGAATCTATCCAGCTTGTATTCTTGCATCTTTTGGCCATCTTGTCTTGGTTTAAAATTTGGGAATTTCCTGTAAGCTTTTGCCCCATATTAAATTTTTTTTTAAATGTATAAAAGGATGCCCCAACTGTTGGAATTGTAAGGGCTGTAATTTGCCCCTGTAGTTCCAACCGTAGAGCAAGATATTATTATTTTTTTAAAAAAAATTTACAAAATAATTGCCCCTATGATGGAAACTGTAGGGGCAAGTTTAAAACCGTAGAGGCATTTATCTGCTCCTACGGGTCATATTTCTGCCTCCACGGTGGGAACTGTAGGGGCAAGCCCTATTCATGGTAGTGTCTGGACAGGAGAGAGAATATGGGATTTTTCATACATGCTTTGGACAGCTTTCTAGCCGGTCCTATACATTTATTTCTCTCTCTCATAACTGGCTACATACATCCGGTACATAGAAAATCGTACATAGAAAATCTTTCTACAAAATGGGAAAACCAAACGGAACAACTTCAGGGTTTTATTTGTAATAAAATTTAGAAGAGGTCGATTATTGGAATGGATAATAAATGAATTCTTTTAAATATTGTCCATAATCTAGTGATAGATTCAACCAACCCGACAAGCAAGGTACAAGAGCTTAAATTTTGAGAAATATAAATTTTATTATATGCCTCTAGGCCCTCCACTTGTTGTTTTTTTTAAAAATTAATGCCCTAAATATTATTCCATTACAGTACCACTTGAGCTAATTAGTGTCTTAAATATTACAATATTGGTTTTCTTTCGGTTAGCCTTCCTCCATACTTCAATATTTTTCTCAGTCCTTTCATAATTAATATTTATTTATAGCCCCCTATACTTATAATTTACTCCTGCGGTCTCTCTACTTCGCTTTTGAAAATTATTCTTTCTTCTCCTTCTCCTTCCTGGTCATCGCCGCCTTCCCCGCCACCGCCATCTTTCTCCTCCTCTTTAACACTGCCACCGTCACCGCTACTTGCCACCATCATCGTCAACACCACCATCTTCCTCCTCCTCTTCAACCCATTAACATCCCCTTCTTCCTTCTCTTCAACACCGCCGCCGCCGCCCCCTTAAGCTTTTTCTTTCTTTTTTTCTTCAACACACAACCGCCTGCAGTCGTGGGTTGAATAAGAAAAGGAAGAAAAATGTGGTGGTGATGGTCTTGATGATGGTGGCGGTAGCGTTGAGAAGAAAGTGGAAAAAGGAGGCGATGGGTTGAAGAGAATGAAAAGGAAGATGATGACGGTGACGGTGGCGTTGAGAAGGAGGAGAAAGGAGACGATGGATTGAAGAGGAGGAAGATGGTGGTGATAACGGCGATGGCGGTGGTGTTGAGATGGAGGAGAAAGAAGGCGATGGATTGAAGAAGAGAAGGAAAAAGAAGATGGTGGCGGTAGGGACGGCGGGGGTTGCCGGAGAGGAGGAAGAAGTATAATTTTCAAGAGTGAAGTAAAGGTTGCAGAAATAACTTATAAGTATAGGGGAGACTATATGTAAATACCAACTATAAGGGGGCAGAGAAAAATATTAAAGCATTGGGGACTAACGAAAAAAAAAAAACCTACAATATTTTAGTTTTAAAAAAAATAGAAAAGGGATGTATTAAATATTGGTATAAAGTACTATGTAAATTTTTTAAATATTCATAAGTTTTTAAAATAAGTAAATTATTGAGAGGGAAGCTAACATATTTTTTAAAAATTGGTTGTATATTTCTCAATCATGTGAAGGTAAGACATTGAAATCAATAATTATATATCATTTGATTCCTTCTTATCTGTCATTAAACTTGGCTTATAGTTTGGCATGTAGTGAATTTCAATTTCTTTTAATAATTTGTTTAAAAGAATTTTGATTAGAAAATCTAATTAGTATATATACACACTCAACCTAGATGAATTGAGCTATACCACTTTCAACAAAAAAAGAAAAAGAAAAGGAATTGACCTATACTATATTACATCCTTCAAAGAGAAATTAATTTCTTCTATGTTTTCCTTTAGCTTTTCACTATATTCCTACATCTTTCATATTGGATTTTCATGGACTAAATCCAGATAGACGAAATATATAACTTGTTAATTGTTTCATTAGATGTTTGAAATATTAGCGAATCCTCTCTTTGTTTTAAGATATCTTTGGATTTTTAATGTTGGAGCATCGAGTACTAAAAAACACTAAATTTTTATTTTTTACATGCACCATCAAGCTAAAGTTCAAGGATACACAGTACTAAAAATAATGTAACTCTTTAAATACAAAGCATCATTTATCAGATATAGAATTTTTATAGCCCAAATAATGTTTCTAACCTAAATTTAGATTCCACAACATATATAAATCCACTAGCCTCCAACAATCACATTACCATCAATATATTATCATCACCACTTCAACCTACCAAATTAAATCTAGGGCTCCTCAAACAAACATTAATTAATAAGAAACCTTGCTAAGATAAACAAACAAATTAACTTATAACTAATCTTCAAATGAGCATATATAATGAGCATGTGGTGAATAAGGAAATATCAGAGAACCACAGCCGATCCCTCTCCTCCTATATATAATATGAACAACTCTCTCATCTCCCATTCATCACAAAACTACCATTAATTATTTTCTCCAGCTCCTCTCTCCATCTCTTACACAAACCCTAATAATTAGATTTCAAATGTATAACCACCAAGAAATCCTTAACCATGCAGCGGCCTCTGCCGGCAACAACATGTCAGCCGTTCTGGCATCTATCCGGCGATACCTCCTAGACGAGCCTACCCCATCCCCGAGTCCTGCTAGCATGGTCTTCGAGCCTGAAGTTTCGGATGCCGCTTCATATGAATCCGGTACGACTTTCTCATCAATGTGGGCCTCAGATGATCAAGAAGCGGAGCACGAGGAGAGGCACTACAGAGGGGTGAGGCGGAGGCCATGGGGGAAATACGCCGCAGAGATCAGAGACCCTGCGAAGAACAGGATGAAGTTGTGGCTAGGTACGTTCGACACCAGTGAGGATGCTGCTATGGCCTATGATCGCGCCGCGTTTCGCATGCGCGGTGCACGTGCTATTCTTAACTTTCCGCTTAGGGTAAGCTCGCATGGCGATTATGAGCCTGAAAAAAGTCAAATGTTGCGTCGTCGTCGAAAAGACAATCACCAACGAAGACGTTAGCGAAAGTGCCGGCAAAGAGATGAAAGATGAATCTTGGCAACAACATCAACAACAGAAAAAACAGATGATTTTAATATTTGGCTTGAGAGAGAAGATATCGATCCGTTCTGGCTTAAATAATTCATATGAAGTATGTGGAGACATACCATAACAATGTAAATTATTAAATGAGAGTGAAATTCAACTTTGTGGAAAATGTAATTTCTTTGATTTATTGGTGAAAGCAAGTGAGGATGACAATCAAGACATAAATCTTGAAGCATGCTTGGTGTTAATATGGTTCAAACTAAGTGCAAAAATTATCCTGTAATAATACAGTTTTATTTTTTTCTAAAAAATCAAGCAGATGATTTGCCTCTTAAATGAATTTTATGACCACGAGTTGGTCATATATAGCACCTCTCTTGATGGGGTGTGTGTGTGGGGGGGGGTGCGTGGGGGGGTTAGACCCCAAAAGGTAAAGTATTCAAAATCGCGTACAGCACAAATCCGTGGGATCTCTCGATGTGTGTGGATTATGCTTATGGATAAGTTTCAAGAAAAAAAATGATCTCTCTCATTTGTAAGTATTCATGTCATCCACCTCTTAAAGTTTAAATCTCTCTCCCTCTCTCTCTAAATTTCAACAAAAAAAACCCCTAGTATTTCATGAGTTGCCTAAAATAAGACATCGTTAAAATGTTTAAAAATGAAAAGAATTGGAAAACTCAAAGAGAGCTAAATAATCTTGCATAGATTTAAACTTTTAGATACTATATTACTGGCAAGTGGAGGCTAAAATACAACAAAGTAGTGAATGATTTTCATGTGTTAAGCCATGAAAATCAAAATAGAAGAAGCCAAACTTAAATAAATCAAAAAAGGAAAGTTGATTGCCCTTCAGCAAAATAATCCACCATAAGCCTAAAGAGGTCTAGGGTAGAGCATACAATATCATCCTTAATATGAAAAAGATCATGGAT
Organism: Agapanthus africanus; assembly: GCA_030015575.1. Lineage (NCBI taxonomy): Eukaryota > Viridiplantae > Streptophyta > Magnoliopsida > Asparagales > Amaryllidaceae > Agapanthus > Agapanthus africanus. The sequence continues at coordinate 54,527,054 of CM057347.1, forward strand.
TATTTTACGCATTTGACATAACGGTCATATAAACGAAAATATCGGTAATCAATTTAATTAAATTTTAAGGTAGTGAATGATGAGACAATAATTAATTTTACATCGTCCAACGATACAAATATTAAACACCATACTTAAAATCATGTAATAATCAATAATAATACACAAAACAAAATTCTAGGGAAAAAATGCAAGTATAGCTCAATAAGTCAAACTGACATAAAACTAAGTCACAAGGGCTTCTTGCCTTTTCCCTGAATGTGGCAGAGAAGGAGAAGAAGCATCATTCTTTAACTTCTTGTGTTCTTGCCTCCATTTGCCTGAAATGGATAATGTTTTATACAACGTGAAAACAGAAAATTCTAACTAGCCTAGATTATTGTCAAACTGGCACCTTTCCTCAAGTGTAGTGCCGATATTGGTAGCCAATATTGGCCAGTTTAATCATTCAGTTGCAGCATATCCATATGGCGCATGCTTTAATGAATAATATTCAGGCATGATAAGCTTTTACGCAATAAACAACACTTCGGTACAAGCCAATTACCGAGGTGAGGTAAGCTTTGAACTTCAATCAATCTTCAGCACTTCTCTTCCTTGACTTATGCGGACGGCTGTGATTTAACGGTCGATCACCCTCGGTCAATAAGCCCAGATGTCGATTCTCTGCTTCATTCTTGATAGCCGTTTGCCTATGCCTCTTTACACTTCTGAAAATTTTCAAAACACAAATTTAATTTAAAAATGTTATTGGTAAGTGTGTATTTAGATGTAACAAATGTGTCCATGGCAAAGATAGCAATAATATGTGTCAAAAAACTCACAGATTGTGTATTTTTTTGGTTAAAGTTTTGCTAAAATGGGTTTTAAACTACTTATTTGTATATAATCTAACAACAATATGATCCAAGCCCAAGAAGGTTTATGTTGGACGTATTCATATCATATTCATATCAATATAGTTTTTTCAGATTTCTTATTTTAGAATGGATGATCAGTCTGGTCAATTTCCTTCCTTAGAATATATAATTAAATTCATTTTGGTTTATGTTGCATAGATTCTCTGTCGAGGCGGCATATCAGTATCAAACTCATATACATAGTTTTTTCGGAATTCTTATTATAGATAAATAATTCGTTCAGTTTGATTTCGTTTCTTAGAATAAACAACTCGTTATGGTTTAGGTTGCACAGATTCATCATCGAGGAGCGCAAATCCGTGTCGGATTCATAACCATTTTGTAGTTTTCGGATCCATTGACGATATTTGCAGAAATTTTTCTGACATGTCCAAAAATTAATAATGTATTTACATGTATTTGTGGCCAAGACACCAACAATATATATGCATCAAAAACTAACAGAATATTTGCATTCTAAGGTTAAATTTGCTATGATATATATATATATATATATATATATATGAGAATGATGGAGGAAAAAGGCCCTAGGAGGTTTTTTGCGTTAGGTGGCGGCACAAATCACGTCCACCATTTTATTCGACGATCGGCACCTTCCATCTTATCTCCATCCTCGAATTTATCGATACACCAAATTTTATGTGATTCCAACACCTTTTCACCGTTGGAATCACATGAAATTTGGTGTATCGATAAATTCGAGGATGGAGATCAAGTTGGAAGGTGCGGATCGTCGAATAAAATGAAGTGATTTGTGCTACTACCCAACGCAAAAAGCTTCCTAAGGACTCTTTCCTCCATTATTCTCATATGTGTGTGTGTGTGAGAGAGAGAGAATAATGGAGGAAAGAGTCCCTAGGAGGCTTTTTCGTTAGGTTGCATCAAAAATTTATATCCTCCATGATTTTTGCGATGATCGGCACCCGTCGTCATCATCTTTATCATCGTCATCATCTTTATCATGTAAGATGTGGATACACCAAACTTCATGTGATTCATGCGATTCCACCATTTTTTTCATCGTTGAATTAGCAATAAGAGTTCTATTGCCGGTAAACCGTTAATTTTGCACTCAAATAAATCAACGGTGAAAAGGTGATGGAATCACATGCAGTTTGTGTTAGTTATATGTATGCCCTAGAGGCCATTACTGTACATGCGATGTATATTGTAATGGATGCTTGGACATATATAGGGAGGAATTTCTTGCTCGACATGATAGTATGCTATCTGGTTGATCTTTATCTTAACATGTACTCTGATTGTCTCTATGTTACATGTTGATAAAGCCCTTAGGATATGTACTCGACTACTGGGACTATGATGAGATCATACTAATGGGGCCACGGTAGTCGACGAGTACATCTTATAACTGTTCCTAGTCGAGGGTGTATCGAGACAGGGCATCGATACACCAGAGTAGACTAGCGTATACGCATCTTGACCCATATGATGGGCGATGGATGATCCCATATCCATTGGTATTTGACATCAAGGAAAGTATACGGGTGCTCAGTGGAGACTGGGTACACTGGACGGACTCGCCGACAACTCCCAGATGGTATTATACTTCACATCAGATGGTAGTTCTCCGGTGACACTGGTACAGATTAGTCTGTTGACCCGAGATCGTCATATAGTCTTGTGTGATTCCCACCATGCTTTGATTTCCATCATACCACGTCCAAAAGGGCGTGCAAAAGGGTGGCTTTTGGGTACAGTCCCGAATCACATGGAGGCAATGAGCGATAGGAGGGGATTCGTCTCTCCCGGTATAGGGAGTTGATGTTGCGCAGTGTTCGATTGGCTAAAACTGGAAATCCCTGGGCAGGGTTGCTGAGATTTACTGGTAAGTGTTACAGTAGTTTCTCGAACTGTTATAGACCTCATATCGACACGACTTATCAAGCTACTGGGGTCTGACGTTTACCGCCCCTAAACGAGATATGCGACATATCAGACGACGAGACCGGACTGTACGGGAGTGTTACTGATTGGATTCACAGGAGAATGTACTGGCTTGCTTGTTGATCTTCTGATCGCTCAATACCTGGATGGCCGTTACGTTTAGCAGACCGCTTGTGGGTGTTTGATATGATCATCACCTACTGCCGGCATATTGACGAGTCTTTAGAGTCCTACACAGAGGTTTCCTAGCTCAAACAAAACGAAATAGGAGCGCATATGAGATATGTGCGGGACCGAGAATAATACCAGTATGTGATACTGTATTCTATTCTCGAGATTTGTATCATCGGACGGTTATATGTGATATAGCCGGATTACCGAATCAAGTGTTGATTCGATATATTGATACACTAGATATTGGTCGGTTATATGCGATATGACCGGATCATTAAATCAAGTATTGATTCAATGATTTAATGTATAATTATATATATGATATATTACTTTACATTAACTAGTATTTGTTCACTTAAGATTGATTTTCTCACTTGATGTGCACAGTTGTATATATGATATATGTTTGTGCACTAGTTTGTATCATGATTGATGATACATGCAAACTTGGGTGTGTGTATGACTTACACCATGTTTAGGTTAATGGTTGGGGTTTTATTTATTTTATTTATTTTGGCAAAAATTAAATTGTGGCTTTCTTTGTTTTTTTGCTTGAAACTTCATGAAGCTTTTAAGCATCTTTGACAAAGTCTAACCATTTTGTTTTGCATGAGATTTTCACTAACCTAACCATTAACTCAAACTAGGGTTTAGTCTCTACAAAGGTTAACTCACCCATGGTTGCATTATGATATACTTCACTTGATTATTCATTTTAGTAAATTGATAATTCATTCTTATTCTTTTTCTTCTTCTTCTTCAAGAAGAAGAAAGCTTGCTAGAAAAATTTTCAAGTGAAGATTTAGAGTGAGAAATCCAAATCTAAAGTAAACTCATTTCCTATTTCATCATTCTCTACTACTTGCCATTTAGTTTAGGGTGTTCTCTTCACAAAGTTCTTGACCTAGTGAAGATGGAGCTTGAGTTTGAGTCTCCTCGACGTAGATCATTTTTGGCCTCGAAGTCAACGACCTAGCCCGCTCATTTCTCCGAAAAAACCATCGCTAGAGTCCGGGATTCTGATGATCGCAGCGAAGGGACGTCAACACGGAGCTTTAGAAGCGAAGGACCGAATCTACAAAGGTTGTAATCCCTTTCACTTGTAGTTAAAATGTTTAACTTGCTAGTTTTCGCATAATCTCTAGTATACGATCTTGGTTAGGGTTGTTCGGCACGGCTATTTTTTTTTAATCGGGCATGGTTGATGTCTCGTAAAACCTTGTTATAGTGCCTAGGAACCCTACAGTGGTATCAGAGCCAAGATAGAGCTTTAGGCGAAGTCTATGCGAAGTTTAAAGTCCGATCGAACCCGAAAACCCCGATGTAAACCCTTCTCTGTACATTTTTGAAAATGTGATTTTTTATGAATTAAAAATGCTCAGAAAAACAAGCAGGAAAAACTAAGAATTACTGTGAAGTACGGTCCACTAAGTCCCTGAAATGACCGCAGAACCGCAGCCAAACCAAGGGTTTGGCGGCGGTTCAGCGGCCAAAATTTGGACTTAGTCCCTCATATTTCATATATTTAATTTTAGGTCCTTTCTTGTCAATTTTTTCTGGGAATTTTTTTATTCCACTCAAGTGTTTAGTTATCTAGGGTTGTATTGGGGACTCGTTGATTCGATCGGATAATTTAACTTTGTTTAGTTTGTTCCGGATATTTTTAGAAACTGTTAAAAAGTTCGAACGGATATCAATAACTCACTTTTTCCCGACCCGAAAATTTCCAAGTGTTGGATTTTTCCGTTGTTTGAGAACGTCTGAATCGTGCAAGTTACGCAATGGACCCTCTAGAAGACAACAAACCTTAACTCGATTATGTGACCGTCTTGAACTGCCTTTTGAACCTTAGGGTTTGGGACAGTACGGCGTGCCACATGTGAAGCGTTGGCTTGACCCTTCTACGGCTGGACCATTGGTACTGTGGCATGTGATGGATGTTTTTAAACTCCCCTCAAGTGTTGAGAACTATTTGGGAAAACCTGGGTGTATGATTATTCGATCGAAAAGTTTAACATTGTCTATTTATCTGGATTGTGATACAATATTTGGAATCCACATGTAATTATGAGATAACTAATTTGAATGTTATAAACATAACAGTTTAGTCTCAGATGATCGGTTGCCACGGAATTTTGATGTGATCAAAAGTCCGTCGCAATCACGTAGCGTACGCGGATGCTCGCCAGGTAAACTTAATAGACAGCGACGCCCCATAACCCCGACCAAGTGACTGTAGGAAAACCCCATCACCAAAAGCATCCGTTCGGGTGCTCGCGGCAGCGGTGTTCCGCCTTAGTGCACTTCGTCGACGGCATCCGGGGGTGCGGCCGTCTACTAAAGTTTGCGATAAGCATTCGATCTGTTTATCAGGAATCTTGTTGAATTGCCCGACTAGATATTGAAAAGTGTTTTCGATATAAAGACTAAAATGCGGGGTTTATAATTGTTAGGCATGTGATGTCTAAGCAGGTTGCGGATTCCAACTGTTGTAGTTTTACACTTTCTTTTCTGCGACCATAAGTGTAATATGTGATATCGCCGGTTTCGTTGCTATATGTTAACGACAATTGGGATACGTATATTTACTTACATTGATGATATGTGATGTTATGTGTTGCTGGATATGTTATATTGGATCGTCGCGTTCTGAATAGCCGGGGGTTTTATGTGAGATGAGTGTTTTTCATTTTCATTCATGTAAAAACTTGTATGTAATATTCTTTTGTTGGGGCACTTCTGGGCTGAGGATGATGTCATCATTGTATATTATTTACTTTTCCGCATTAGGATAGACCTAAGGAGGAGAGCACAAGTAACCGGGTTCTAGGGTCCAGTGGGAGACCATCTCGAGGAGTCGAGTCCGGGTCTCCTAACTCTAGAATTGGTAGGGTTGCTTGCCGCTCTCGTAGGGGTCTAGGGGTGTGGGATTGGCTATTCATCACGACCGTGGAATCCGTGTTTTATACAGGCTCAAAATAAAACACGGACGTCCTAGTATATCCAATATTTCATATGATATTTTCTGCTGCGTTATCTATGATGTGATCATGTGATATGTTCAGATAGATATTGTATATAGTATATATGATATATTATATAGACGTTGCTTATGTTTTATACCCGCGCTAGCCCTGCCTCGCTCTGCCGTTAGTTATCTAACCTAACGGTGCAGACGGGACATCGAGACGAATGCGGATGGCATAAGCGTACGTTATATTTATCTGTGGTGTTAGGTGACTTAAATGATGGGACTTCATTAATATGATTAATGAAATAAAAGAAACCTAAAAGATGTTGTAAAAACTTGTTTAAAAACTGATAGCTCTAGTACTTGCTTTGCATAGCAGTGTACCTTGTAGAACATCCAGCACCTTATTCGATGAGGAAAGAGCCGAGATCCCTTCACCGGAAGTGACCTCTTTAGTGAAACTAGCAGATGCTACAAACTCGGTTTGTCTTTTGATTGCTGCTATAGTTCTTGCTTTGCATAGTGGTATATATGATATACCCTGCACCTTATTCGATGAGGAAAGGGCCGACGATCCCTTCACCGGGAGTGACCCCTTTAGCAAAACTAGAAAAGGCCTCAGAAACATTCCATTTAAAATCACTCGATTCTACAACGATATCAAGTTCATTACGCAAAGGGTTTTCTTAAAAACCTGTCGTAGCCCTCCGTCATTTCAGATAAGGACTGTTTAGTATTCGTGCTGCGTTTGTTGGCCTTTATCAAGGCGTAGTGTGCGGTAGCTGAATAGTACTTATCTGCTTATGCATATGATGCAGATTGGATTAGGGTAGTCGTGCGACCTTGTTGGCCTTTGTCAAGGGCCGTGCGGGTGGGTTTATTTCAATCAAGAAATGACGGGTTGAACTTGACTAGCAGCCTATGATTTGTTGGCCTTTGTCAAGGTCATAGGAGGCTTGGGGCAAAATATTATCGGGAATTTCAAGTGTTGAAATTTGCAATGAGATTGCATACCTTCTATGAGATAGTTGGATCCCGATACCCGCTGCGAGTAAGAGCTACTCCTGGGAGAGTTTTACACATTACAATTAGCCGATCAAGTAGGTGCCTAGAAAGGTGTTGACGAGATTACGCCTCTGGGAAAACGAGGTTTACTTTAATTAGGTTCGTGCGAAAGCACGGAGGACCTCCCTCAAAGTACCGACACTGGCCTGGCTGAAAGATTGGCGAACTTGTAGCGTGTAATTAATCCCGGCCAGTCTTTCCTTTTAGGGTTTGAAGGAAGATTTGATTAAAACAGTGGGAGACATCCTGATTAGATATATTAGATAACCAATCTAATCTTGCAAGAGCATACGCTGAGTGTTTTCTTCTCTCTCTCCAGGTAGCGACCATATCACGCCTTAATCAAGATAATAACACGGATATATTGACCGAACCCGCTTGTTATACTGAGCTGGGGAACGTTAGTCCCGCTCCAACTTATAATTGTTATAAGACAGAGCAGGATTTTGGGGAATACCAGATTTCCCGTACCGCCCAAAAGAAGAAAGTGCATACTGATGCATCTTCGGATGTGTTCACTACAGAGAACTGTTTCTCAGTATCCTTTACGTCCTGGGTATGAGATACCGGATCAGGATCCCGCATATGTAATCTGTTACATGGGCTACAGATAGGTAGAGAACTGAGGACGGGTGATAAGTTTCATGAGACAGAAAACGGTGCAAGTGTTGCAGCCAAGTCTGTTGGTCACTGTCACCCTGTATTACCAGAATACATTGATTCTGAACGAATGTTATTAGATACCGAACCTGATGTACATCATATCAGTCTCTTTATTAGTAAAGAAAGGATATAATTTTGCATTGTTGGATAATGTTTTGAACATTTCCTATATCAAGAGTTGATCGGTTCAGGCACGATATCTAAAAGTATTGACGCTCTAAATCAAACTACAGTTCTTAGTATACAGAACACACACAAGAGGAAGAGTTCAGAAATGAACGAATCCTTCTTGAGGCATTGTAGACTAGGTCATATCAATGTGCCCCGACTAGCTGAAGTTACATATAGATGCATATTTAAATTAGTTTGAATTTACATCTTGTGAAACTTGCCGGTCATGTCACAGAGATAAGATGACCATAGCTCTGTTTATAGGAAACAGAGAAAGAGTTAGTGAACTCTTGGGATTGATACATGTTGATGTATGAATGTCCCCTGTCTACACATGCCAAGACCGGTTCTTTATACTTCATTACATTCTCTGATGATCTCTCAAGATTCAGACATATGTTCCTGTTGAAACACAAGTCCGAACCTTTTAAGATATTCACGGAATATAAGTTAGAAGTAGAGAACCAAAATACGGGTATAAGTATTATGTCCTTTGATGAGATCAAGAAGGAGAATACTTGAGCACGGAATTCCTGGACTATTCTAAAGGAGAATGAGATTCTCTCTCAGCATTACTCCTCCGTATACACCATAGCACGTCGGTGTATCGGGACGGAGCGATAGCACCCTATGTGATATGGTGTGCTCTATGATGAGTACTACTGAGTTTCCTATTCCTTTTGGGAGTTATACACTTGAGAAGCTGCATACCTATTGAATAGGGTTCAAATCAAATCAGTTGCCTTCCACTTCATATGTGATATGGAATGGGAAGAGCCCATATCTTAAGTATGTTAAGATTTGGGGTTGTCCGGCCTATGTCTGAAAAGCAAAATCCGGACAAGCTCGAGGTAAAGTCGTTTCTGTGGAAGTTTGTTGGATATCCCAAGCATTCGCAAGGGAATATCTTCTACCAAACCGAGAAACAAAAGTGTTTTATTTCTCAACATGCCACCTTTGTGAAACGGAATTTCTTGTGGAAAAATTAATGGTCATGAGGTAGAACTGGAAAGAGTTCCAGCTATACAAACTACAGCAGATTATTTGGTAGAACCAAAGGATTTAATAGTAACCAACGAACCTCAGCCTCTCCGCCGATCTAGTAGGGTTCCTCACACACTTGAGAGATACTTTGGTTTCTCTATGACAGTGGGAGCGAGAATTGCATCATGAGATGATGACCCAACTAGTTTCGAGCTGGCCATCAGGAGTGGGACTCTGTAAGAATGGCTGGATGCTTATAGATCTGAGATGGAATCCTTATACACCAACAAAGTATGGACTTTGATTGCTTTATCTGAAGGGTTAAATCCTCATCAGGAGCAAGTATATCTTGAGAAGATTACTTGGTGTACATGGAAAAATTGAGACTTTCAAAACTATGCTTAAGTCCATCCAAATCCTACTTGCCACGGCTGCATACCATGACTACGATATCTGACGGTTGGGTGTCATGACAGTTTTTCTAAATGATATTTTCGAAGAGAGTGTCTATAAGTACACAACCAGAGGGCTTCGTAGACAGTGGGAGCAGCGGAAACGTGTGCAAGATGTTTTATGTGATAAAGCAGGCATCGCGAAGTTGGAACGTCTGTTTTGATGAGGTAGTCAAAGAGTTTGACTTCATCAAAATAGTAGATGAACCTTGTATATACAAAAAGGTAGTAGGGAGTATGGTGGTGATCCTCGTAGAGTACGTGGATGACATACTCTTGATAGGGAAGGAGTTTCCTATGCTACGCTCGGTCAATCTCCGCTTATCACAAGGATTCTCCATATAGGATCAAGATGATACCTCCTAAATCCTGGGTTTTGGATCTATGAGATAGATCTAATTGGAAGTTAGGATTCTCACTAGTTGTAGTGAGATGGTATCAATGGATCCTGGGAAGAATCACTGGAAAGGTTCCAGGGTGATAAGGACGACTGAATGTCAGTCGCAGGCATTGTCTATACCCTCAGTGGAGGGACGGTATGTTGGAAGAGTTCCAAGCTAGATACCGTGACATACTAGACGATTAAAGGCAAGATACATCGTTACCAAGGATGCTACCAAAGAGGCAGTCTGGATATATATGTTCATGAGATGAACTTCGTTCCTACCATTGTGTGACAATGGAGTTGTGGCTTATGCCAAGGAACGCCCGTCCAATCAGAAATCCAGATATAATTCTTAGGCAGTATCACCTGATCATGGAGATGGTTGATCTCCAGGGAGATCGAGGTTAGGAGAGTAGACACAGAGGACAACAGCGTGGATCCACTCACAAAGGCATTTTTCCCAGTAGAGACTATTATGGGATGGTCGAGTATGAGATACTTCAACCACAGCTAATTGTTGGGTATGTGATACCACAACAGATGGCCCTAGTGCAAGTGGGAGATTGTTAGTTATATGTATGCCCTAGAGACCATTACTGTACATGCGATGTATATTGTAATGGATGCTTGGACATATATAGGGAGGACTTTCTTGCTCGACATGATAGTATGCTATCTGGTTGATCTTTATCTTAACATGTACTCTGATTGTCTCTATGTTACATGTTGATAAAGCCCTTAGGATATGTACTCGACTACTGGGACTATGATGAGATCATACTAGTGGGGCCACGGTAGTCGACGAGTACATCTTATAACTGTTCCTAGTCGAGGGTGTATCAAGACAGGGCATCGATACACCAGAGTAGACTAGCGTATACGCATCTTGATCCATATGATGGGCGAGAGATGATCCCATATCCATTAATATTTGACATCAAGAAAGGTATACGGGTGCTCAGTGGACTGGGTACACTGGACGGACTCGCCGAGAACTCTCAGATGGTATTATACTTCACGTCAGATGGCAGTTCTCCGGTGACACTGGTACAGATTAGTCTGTTGACCCGAGATCGTCAGAGTCTTGTGTGATTCCCACTGTGCTTTGATTTCCATCATACCACGTCCAAGAGGGCGTGCAAAAAGGTGGCTTTTGGGTACAGTCGCGAATCACATGGAGGCAATGAGCGATAGGAGGGGATTCGTCTCTCCCGGTATAGGGAGTTGATGTTGCGCAGTGTTCGATTGGTTATAACTGGAAATCCCTGGTCAGGGTTGCTGAGATTTACTGGTAAGTGTTACCAGTAGTTTCTCGAACTGTTATAACCCCATATCGACACGACTTATCAAGCTACTGGGGTCTGACGTTTACCACACCTAGGCGAGATATGCGACATATCAGACGACGAGACCGGACTGTACGGGAGTGTTACTGATTGGATTCACAGGAGAATGTACAGGCTTGCTTGTTGATCTTCTGATCGCTCAATACCCGGGTGGCCGTTACGTTTAGCAAACCGCTTGTGGGTGTTTGATATGATCATCACCTACTGCCGGCATATTGACGAGTCTTTAGAGTCCTACACAGAGGTTTTCTAGCTCAAACAAAACGAAATAGGAGCGCATATGAGATATGTGCGGGACCAAGAATAATACCAGTATGTGATACTGTATTCTATTCTCGCGATTTGTATCATCGGACGGTTATATGTGATATAGCCGGATTACCGAATCAAGTGTTGATTCGATATATTGATACACTAGATATTAGTCGGTTATATGCGATATGACCGGATCATTAAATCAAGTATTGATTTAATGATTTAATGTATAATTATATATATGATATATTACTTTACATTAACTAGTATTTGTTCACTTAAGATTGATTTTCTCACTTGATGTGCACAAGTTGTATATATGATATATGTTTGTGCACTAATTTGTATCATGATTGATGATACATGCAAACTTGGGTGTGTGTATGACTTACACCATGTTTAGGTTAATGGTTGGGGTTTTATTTATTTTATTTATTTTGGCAAAAACAAAATGGTGGTTTTCTTTGTTTTTTTTGCTTGAAGCTTCATGAAGCTTTTAAGCATCTTTGACAAAGTCTAACCATTTTGTTTCGCATGAGATTTTCACTAACCTAACCATTAACTCAAACTAGGGTTTAGTCTCTACAAAGGTTAACTCATCCATGGTTGCATTATGATATACTTCACTTGATTATTCATTTTAGTAAATTGATAATTCATTCTTATTCTTTTTCTTCTTCTTCTTCTTCTTCAAGAAGAAGAAAGCTTGCTAGAAAAAATTTCGAGTGAAGATTTAGAGTGAGAAATCCAAATCTAAAGTAAACTCATTTCCTATTTCATCATCCTCTACTACTTGCCATTTAGTTTTGGGTGTTCTCTTCACAAAGTTCTTGACCTAGTGAAGATGGAGTTTGAGTTTGAGTCTCCTCGACGTAGATCATTTTCGGCCTCAAAGTCAACGACCTAACCCGCTCATTTCTCCGAAGAAACCATCGCTAGAGTCCGGGATCCCGATGATCGCAGCGAAGGGACGTCAACACGGAGCTTTAGAAGCGAAGGACTGGATCTACAAAGGTTGTAATCCCTTTCACTTGTAGTTAAAATGTTTAACTTGCTAGTTTTCGCATAATCTCTAGTATACGATCTTGGTTAGGGTTGTTCGGCACGGCTAATTTTTTTTAATCGGGCATGGTTGATGCCTCGTAGAACCTTGTTAGAGTGCCTAGGAACCCTACAGTTTGGTGTATCCACATCTTAGATGTAAAGATGAAGAGGGGTGCCGATCGTCGAAAAAAATTGTAGGGATGTAGTCCGCCGCCATAAGAGTAAATTCCCTCCTATGGCACATTTCCTTCATTATCCTCCATATGTGTGTAGGGGTTGGGGGGGAAGAAAAGAGGCCCTATGAGTCTTTTTCGTTAGGTGGTGTCAAATACCTATATTCATGATTTTTTTCGACGATCGGCACCCATCATCATCTTTGTCATGTAAGATGTGGATTCACCAAATTTCATGTGATTCTATCACTTTTTCGTCGTTGATTTGGTGGGTGAAAATTAACGACGAAAAAGTGATTCTAATTCCACCGCCTCTTCACCATTGAAGTAGCAATGTTAAAAGTTCAATTGTCGGTAAACCGTTGCTACTTCAATGGTGAAGAGGCGGTGGAATTAGAATCACTTTTTCGTCGTTAATTTTCACCCACCAAATCAACGACGAAAAAGTGATAGAATCACATGAAATTTGGTGTATCCACAACTTAGATGATAAAGATGATGATGATGGATGCCGATCGTCGAAAAAAATCATGGAGATGTATTTCAACGCCATAGGAGGAAATTCCCTCTTATGCCACCTTTCCTTCATTATCCTCTCTATATGTGCGTGTGAACAATGGAGAAAAGAGGCTCTAGTCGTTAAGTGGCGTCAAATATCCACCTCTATGATTTTTTTCAACGATCAGTACCCATCATCATCTTTATCATGTAAGATGCGGATACACCAAATTTCATATGATTCCGCCACGTTTTCACCATTGAATTAGCAATGTTAAAAGTTCTATTGTCGGGTAAACCGTTAATTTTGCACCAAATCAACGATGAAAAAGTGACGGAATCGCATGAAATTTGGTGTATCCACATGATGAAGATCATGATGGGTGCCGATCATCGAAAAAATTCTTGAAGAATATTTTTTCGACGCCATAGAAGAAAATTCACTTCTATGGCACCTTTCCTTCATTATCCTATATATATATATATATGAAAAGAGGGATGGGGAAGATCCGTTAGGGCGGGTTCGTATTTTTCAAATTCATGAACTTTTTTGTCAGTCCGTTCCGCTCAAGTTGATCAATACTCCTTGGTTAGTGTGATTACAAAATCATGTGTTTTACATATGGTACAACTAGTTTGAAAGTTATAAAAATTCCACCTAAGATGTATGATCAACTTGATCCAAACGGATCATCAATCAGAGTTCAGACGTCCTTTGATTCTTCATACATACATTTGAGGGAGGGTGATCGACTTGAACGGATCGAACCGTTCAAGTATGTCGTAGACAGAGAGTTACTGTTTTTAAAAAAACGCGGACCGGTTTGATGTATCCACATGATGGAGAAAAGAGGCCGTAAAAGATTTTTTCGTTAGGTGGCGTCAAATATCTACCTCCTCTATGATTTTTTTCGACGATCAATACCCATCATAATCTTTATCATGTAAGATATGGATACACCGAATTTCATATGATTCCGCCACCTTTTCACCGTTGAATTAGCAATGTTATATATATATAGGAGAGTGATCCATTGCAAACCATTCCGCGTTTTTTAAAAACGATAACTCTCTGTCTACGACATACTTGAACGGTCCGATCCGTTCAAGTCGATCACCCTTCCCTCAAATGTACGTGTATGAGAAATCAAAGGATTTAAAAACCTACATTATCAAAAGATGTTTATTTTTGCACCCGTCGATGCATATATGTTAGAAGTTTTCAAATCCTTCGATTTTTCATACACGTATATTTGAGGGTAGGATGATCAACTTGAACGGATCGGACCGTTAAAATATGTCATAGACCGAGAGTTCCCGTTTTTAAAAAACGCAGACCGGTTTGCGATGGATCACTCCTATATAGAGAGAGAGAATAATGTAGAAAAGAGGCACTAGGACGAATTTTCGTCGGGTGGTGTCAAAAAACTACATCATCTTTATTATTTAAGATGTGGATACACCAAATTTCATGCGATTCCACCATTTTTCACTGTCGATTTAGCGGGTGCAAAATTAACGGTTTACCGACAATATAACTTTTTACGTTGCTAATTCAACGGTAAAAAAATAGTGGAATCATATAAAATTTGATGTATCCACATCTTAAATGATAAAGATGATGATGGGTTTCGATCGTTGAATAAAATGGTGGAAGGTGATTCAACGGTGAAAAAGTGATTGAATCACATGAAATTTGGTGTATGTACATCTTACATGATAAAGATGATGGGTGCCGATCGTCAAAAAAATTCATAGAGGATGTATTTTTTCGACGCCATAGGAGGAAATTCCGTTCTATGGCACCTTTCCTCCATTATTCTCATATATAGAGAGAATAATGGAGGAGAATAATGGAGGAAAGGTGCCGTAGAAGGGGATTTTCTCCTATGGCGTCGAAACAATACAACCTCTACCATTTTTTCCGACGATCGGCATCCATCATCATCTTCGTTATCATCTAAGATATGCATACACCAAATTTCATGTGATTCCACCACTTTTTCACCATTGAATTAGCAATGTAAAAAGTTCTATTGTCGGTAAACCATTAATTTTGCACCAACTAAATCAATGGTGAAAAAATTATATAATCACATGAAATTTGGTGTATCCACATCTTAGATGATAAAGATGGAGATGATGTATGCCGGTCGTCGAAAAAAATCATGGAGGGTGCGTTTTTCCGACGCCATAGGAGGAAATTCCCTTCTATGGCACCTTTCCTCCATTAACCTCTCTCTCTCTCTCTCTCTCTCTCACACACACACACATATATTTATATATATATATATATATATATATATGAAACTGTCAATCCACAAATTAAACTTGAATCCCTTGTCCATATTCAAATCTGTGCTACATAGATATTGGTGAAATGGAAGGATGTTTATAAACCAAAGCAGGGTAGTTAAAGTATTCTGAACCTGAGTGACTACAGACTAAGAATAACCATGAAGTTGAATGCCAAACTTCAATAATTCAACCAAAAAACAAGACATAGTTTCTCCTATGGAATAAAATGCTGGGCAATTAGGAAGCGACATGATAAAAAAAATGAGCCAAACCCAAATTGAGAATGCACAGATAGATGAGGCAATTCAATAACAGATAGGATAAGAACTTAATGTAAGCCTGAGTATGGAAAGCAACTCCAATTAAACATAAGATGTAAGATTAATATTAGAATCAATGAAAAAAAAGATTTGGTGAGATTAATTTAACAGGGGACTCACCGTAGCTGATCCCAACATTAGAAACTTCACTACAAAATAATGCTTGGTTCAATGACGTTAAATGCTGATGCATAGCCTTCATATTGGGCCAAGTCAGTGTTACCAAATTTAAGTTTTAACCAGGAAAATTTGATTGATTGATTAATACAAAATCTTCTTCTTGAAGACATCTAGGTCATAACTATTAGGCTAGATTACACAAAATTGCCCTTAATTATCGCTGCTTTCAGAGAACTACCTTAAATTTTCTATTCACTGTAAGCTCCCCTAAATGATACATTTTAAGGGTAGTTGACTGGGGAGAAATATTTTAATAAAATGAATGTTTAAGGGAGTTTACTTACTAAAAGTTGTAAGGTATTTTAGTGAAAAAACAACGATATTTAAAGGTATTTTAGTAACATAGCCTAACTATAAAGTATTAACGTAAAGTAAATGTCTGGGAGGAGATAAAAGATCTATAATCCTTGATCACTTGTGTTGAGGTTGATGTTGAGAGTTTGAACAGACGGTAAACAAATTGTTTGGTTAAAAAGGTGCAAATGGACAATAGTATATGAAAAAAGACTCAAATCCAATGATGGTAAAGGGGACAAACCTAACAATTTGGGTGTCATCTTCAACACCATGTTTCGATAACCAACGCACACACCCAGTATTGGTCGGAATTAAAGACCCAGATATGTGGAGTATTTCTTCATCCAAGCTGCATGAAAAAAAATATTATCAGTTAAACCCTGAGATCTATATTTAATTTCAAATATTCAGGGTTTCCATTCTGTTAAGAAAATCAGTTTGATATTAAGCATACTGCATAAATTAGCAAGAGTAAACAAGAAAGGCAAACTGCAGTAATGCATCATTTGGACCCTAATCAATTTTATCTGCAGGACATGCATTTCATTGATATAAATGCATAGTTATAATTCCATTTATTGAATAGCATTGTTCATTTGAAATGCATACTAAAGAAAGGATGTTATTATCTACCTTTGATCACTAATTCCTTTGTGGAAAGGATGTTATTATCTACATGTAATTACTAATTCCTTTGTAAATTTCAATAATAATGAACTAATAGATATAAGATATTAACCATAATAAGAATATCGTTAGGGTGTCCCCTACTCAGCGACGCATTACATCAGATCCCAGGTGTAGTGTTAAGTATGCAAAGGCTTCTAGGTCGTCGTCCGGAAGCGGCGCGTTACAACGGACCCCGGGTGTAGTGACAAATAAGCCAGGGTTTCATAGAATTCGTCTAGCTTCTTGGAACATAGGTTCCCTTATGGGTAGACTAACAGAATTAGTGGAAATGATGATTAGGAGAGTTAGTATTATGTGTTTGCAAAAAATTAAGTGGATAAGTGAAAGGGGTAGAGTAGTAAAGCCTTAGGATTATAAGATTTGGTATACGGGTAGAGATAAAAATCGTAATGGAGTAGACGTAATCATAGATAGACGGTTGCTTGAGAATGTAGTTGAGATTAGAAGAAAAGATGATAGGATTTTACTGGTTAAGCTTATTCTAGGTGAGGAGATCCTTAATGTTATTAGTGCTTATGCACCACAGATAGGTCTTGATGCATTCTGGGAGGATTTAGTAGACGGTGTAAAGGGTACCTAACGGAAAGAAGTTATTTATTGATGGTGATCTCAATGGACATGTAGGTACTAGTCGTAGTAGGTTTCATACTATCCATGGAGGTTTTGGTTTTAGACAAAAAAATGAAGCAGGTAACAAGATTCTAAATTTTGCCTTGTTTTATGACTTGATCTTAGCAAACACTTGGTTTAGAAAAAGAGTCACCTTATCGCTTTTAGAAGCGGATCGAGTGCAAGTCAAATAGACTTTTTTCTGACGAGAAGGATAGAGGTTGTATCGGCTGTAAGGTAGTGTCAAGTAACAGTGTAACCACTCGACATAAATTTTTAGTTCTGGGTTTTCGATTTAGAAAAGGACCTAGGAAGATTAGACGTAGGATAGAGCCTAGAATTGCGTGGTGGCGACTGAAAGAAGATAACCAAAAAGTTTTTATAGATCATGTAGATCAAGAGACGGATTGGCAGTCTGAAGATGATTAAGATACAATATAGAACAAAATGGCTAGTTGTATCAAGAGAGTAGTTAGAAATCTACTCATTGGGTCGAGAGGTGGTGCTCCACCATTTAAGAACATATCATAGTGAAACGAAAAAATAAAGGCTGCCATTAAAATCAAGAGAGATTTTTATAAAGATTTGAAGTAAAGCAGATATGCGGAAAGATTTGAAAAGTATAAATAGCTAAAAGGAAGTTAAGAATGCTGTTCGGGAAGCTAAAGTTAAGGTCTACAAGGAGGTGTACGAGAAGTTGGACACTAAGGAGTCTGAAAATTATATATACAGGATTGCTCGGATGCGGGAAAAGAAGACCAGAGACTTATGTACGATGAAGTGTGTCAACGATGAAAATCAGAAGGTTTTAGTTCGAAATGACGATATCAAGGAAAGGTGAAAAGATTATTTTGACAAATTGTTCAATGAAAACTTTACTAAGAATTTGGATGGACTTGTCATTCAATCTCAAGATATAAACCGTGATTTCATACGTAAAATAAGAGTACACGAGCTTAAAGAGGCTTTGAAGAGAATGAAATCAAGAAAAACGGTTGGTCCAGACGAGATTCCTATCGAGATTTGGAGATGCTTAAGAGAGAGAGGCGTTAAATGGCTGATAGATCTGTTTAATAAGATTTGGCAGACCAAAAAGATGCCAAATGGGTGGAGAAAAAGTACCCTTGTACTTATCCATAAGAACAAGGGTGACATTCAAAATTGCTCAAACTACCGTGAAATAAAACTTATATGTTACACTATGAAGTTTTGGGAGAGAGTAATTGAATGCAAGCTAAGGAAGGATGTTAAGATGATGAAACAAAAAGAAAGAAGCTTTACCATGAACCAGTTTGGGTTCATAACTAGACGATCGACAACAAAGGCTGTTCATTTGTTTCAACTTGTCGAGCGTTTTTTAGAGAGAAGAGATTTGCATATGATATTTATTGATTTAAAGAAAACGTATGACAAGGTACTTAAAGAGGTATTATAGGGGACAATGATGAAGAAGGGGATCACAGTCAAGTACATTGGTATAATTAAGGACACGTACGATGTAGTGACAAATGTCAGAACTTACGGCGGCCTAACGAATGATTTTCTGATTACAATTGGCTTAAGGATCTGCATTAAGTTCATTCCCGTTTACTATCGTGACGGATGAGCTTACTAAAACTATCCAAGATGAGATATTTTGGTGCATGCTATTCGCTGATGATATTGTTTTAGTAAATGAGATGAAAGCAGGGTTAATACCAAATTGGTGTTATGGAGACAAACGTTGGAATCTCGGGGGTTCAGATTGAACAGGTCCAAGACAGCATATATGCATTGCAAATTTAGCAAACTGAGAAGTCGAGACCACAATGGTATAACACTGGATGGGCAAGAGATATCACCGAGCGATCGGTTTAGATATTTAGGTTCTATCATCCAAAAGAATTGGGAGATCGATAGCGATGTCAATCAAAAGATCCAAGCTGGTTGGTTGAAATGGAAGAGTGCAATAAGGATTTTGTGCAATCATAACTTTCTGTTAAGGTTGAAAGGGAAGTTTTATCGGAGCACTATTCGGCCTGCCTTATTATATGGTACAGAATGCTGGGCTCCTAAGAAGCATCATACACATAGCGGAGATGCGCATGCTTCGTTGGATGTGTGGTAACACTAGAAAAGATAAGGTGCGAAATGAGGATATTCATGCAAAAGTTGGTGTAGCATGTGGAGGAGAAGATGCGGGAAAACCGGCTAAAATGGTTTGGTCATGTACGACGCAGACCTATGGAAGCACCGGTTCGACGAATGGATCGATATAGGCAATGTCAAAAGGACGAAAGAGAGACCGAAGAAAACATGGATGGAGATGATACGAAAAGATATGGTTGCCAAAGGCCTTAATGAAAGTATATTATTCGATAGGAGTGAGTGGAGGCGGAGGATCCATGTGCTGGACCCGGCGTGATTCTCATGTTGGTTCATGTAGCCTACCCCATATGCTTGGGATAAAAGGATCGGTTGTTGTTAATAGATATAAGATATTGATTACAGAATCAGCAATATTGACTATAGCACTTATACAAAACTTTTGGGGTCGGCGAATCAGTAATATGATCTAATGCTAAAGGTATAGAACTCATCCTGAGGGAAAAGTAAAACCTAGCAAAGTGCACAACCATCTTCTAAAGTGTTTACAGCCCCAATATTCACCTTACTCCTTCAGAATTCTAAATTAAATTACTGTAATGTGCTGAAATTAAGGTGTTTAGGGTGAAACAGACCACAAATGGAATGAAAGAGAACTATCCGGGTCTTCAATATCACAATTCACACAACAGTCATTTGTTCAAAGCACTTCCCCGAACATTTGGATCTCACCTTTTGAGTGAGAACCGTAATATGCTCCCTTCCATAATTTTGTGACGCTTGTGGAGTTTGCTAACAAAAACCGCTTCATCGCCTTTCTATGGAAAACAAATATAGCATGCAAGAAAAAAATAATCAGTAAGATATTTCCTAGCATTCAACATGTGAAAAGGGAAGTATGGTTCTTACAATTGCATACTTGAATTCATCTCGAATGTCTTCTGACATAATGGCAGCTGAGCAAAAGCCAAGTACAATTAAATGAATGGACTCATTTCCCACCTTAACAACTTTTCCTTCTGTGGTAAGAATACATTGTTTAATCATAGGAAACCAGAGTACAAGGGAAAAAATCTACATTAATCTACAAAAATTAGAAAGTAAGAACAATGTCCATCCCAGGAACATCTTAAGAGAATAAAATTAATGTGCACACAAGAAAATGCTTGTAAGAAGGATCATCAAGGATCCACATCCACAAAATGGTATATAAGATTAAGAAAACCAATCATCCTGGGAACATCATTGTTCGACCGATGCCGAATTTGGCCACGTCAACGACTGATGCAGGCAACCATAAGCTGATTGATGTGAGTCGCAAGCATCCTTCCTCCATCAGTTGTCCTCTATACCATCATTTAGTCTAGATTAACTTATTATTATTTACTTGAAAAGCATATGGATTTCGAAATCAAATGACCAACATTTTGAAATGAAAAGGAATTCTATCAAAATGATCGTCATTTTCTTTTGAAATTCAAGATTCTTAAATTACTTGGGACTGACACCCCCTAAGAGAAATATTCATCATACTTTACAATGAAGGCCTTGGTCAATCCTTATTTCCTTTTTGCATGTAATTTATTATTTTCTATTTTGAGTCACTAGAAACCATGGTTTGAAATCGTGGCCGATTCCGACCCCAAAAATGACCATCCGAGTTCCAAGATTGTACTATTGAATACCATCTGACACCAAGTAATATTGTGTTCACCATTTTAATTTTGTATTAAGTATATTAATGGTTAATGGGTTTGTTATTAATGGGTTTATATAGGGTATTGGATTACCGCGGTTAGTTTGACATCATTAATACGACTTTAGGCATCATTAATTGCAAAAGAATTTGACAAATTGTTTATAGTAGCTTTAAATGTTTTTTTTAGTTCTATTTTTAAAAAATTCTTTTTCTCAAAAAATATGTACATAATCCTCCACTGCGGCTAATATGACCGAAATTGCCGATTTTGATACCAAAAGTGACCGTCTAATACCAATTGAGTAATTGAGGTTTTAGGCATTCCTTGAAACCTTGTTAATTTTAACCACAAGTGGTCAATTATGGACCGTAAAAGAGAGAAACTTAGCATTCAACATACACACAAGTGTTCTTGCACCGTTTGTTACATGCACCGGTCTATGAGATTTCTGACATATGAAATATGTCTATGGTCTTCTTATAAAAATATACTTAGTTTAAAATTGCATCCAAGCCTTTTATGCCTCCGTAGTTGCGACAACGATCTATATGTCAAGAAAGGTCCTTCAAAAGATTGACTAAACTCGTGCATCTCGTATGTAGACAATACATCAATGCATGAGAATATATATCGATAAATAATGTAAATGCATGGAGATGTACGGTTTGGCTGCGCTCCTATCTATGAATTTAGAAATAATGTATCCATTCGTCGCCTTTTGATCTCCATTAGGATGGGCTGTGTGTCAGAAGTTAATGTACCAATGACTGATTATGGATTTAGTTGAAACAATGGAAGCTTTTCCTCACAGATATGGAATCAAAGGACCACCCATTATTGGTATGTAAAGTTCGCCTTATCATACCAATTTCAGCCTTACTGCTATCAGCATTCAAGAATTGTGGAGTAAAGATAAGGCGGGGATATTTTGTTTCCAAGGAATAATTGACAACTTTACTAGATATACTTGAGAAAGTCATGTTTCTTCTTTTTACAATAATTGCTGCTTGACATATGAAAGCTGAAAATGCCAGACAATGGCAGAAAGTGGACAGCCCTAACAAAACATTAAAAAGCACACAAAAAAACCTTGGATCAAAGTAAAAGTTTATCAGGTTGCATATAACTAATTACAAAGTGCATAAATTCTCAATCAATTTTTAAAAATATAGCATAACTTTATCAATTTTCTAATGGAAAGAAAATCACTTTACCGTAAGAACAATCAGTATCTTTCTAGCTTCATCTAATACTATTGGCCATAATAGAGGAAAGGATTAGGAGATAAAATGTCAATAAACTTTGTAACTCGTTATCAAAACAGGACAAGAAAACATACCTAATAGCTTGTCAGGCTTTGGAGAGAACAGCAGTAAAGTAGCTGTAAGGTTTACTCCAATGTATGGGATTAAACCTGGAAGAATCTTCCCTTTATCACCTTCCTTTGACACTCCAAATGCCAGTAGTACACCATCTAAAATATCATTGTATCTGGAAGAAGACTACATACATGTGAGGATATTTATATCTTATCTTGCTCTCAATAAGCCTTAATTCTGTATAGCAATCCTAACAGGATTGTTGTTACATGTTGTACAAAGGCATTTGTATCATGTCCACAATAAAACCTTGTGATTAAAGGATATGTTTGCTCATTCATTTATGTATCCTCCTAGAATTATGTTTAATTTGCTGCTACCATGAATTATACATGAGCTTGGATTCGGATGTAATGAGTTAAGAACCAAGGATGGACTCCCTCTGCTCTCACATGGTAATGTATCTACAACACACTTCAATTGTCCATGTTAGTAAATAGTAACAAGTAATAATTTAATAAAGAGTTCTCATCCAACAGCATTATGACAACCCCCCTAAATATATAATTGCCAATATGCACCACTTACATGAAATAGCACCAACCAACATAATATATTTATACTATAGAGGAAAAGGGATATGCGGTGGCGGCCACTTCTTTAAAAAGAGGCCCCGCCTAAAACACACATGTCCCACAAGTTTTTCACCGATCCAAATCAGCCATTTTGATCTACTTATCATAAAAAACCCATGTACAAAAATCTCGTCATTTAAAGACCTTTAAACGCGTTCATCTAAACGGATAGAAAAATTAACGGCCTATCGGTATAGGAAATATGTGATCACTTGATGGACACACTAGAGCTCTTTAAATCTTGAGATATTTTGTACACAAAGGTTTCATGATAAATAGATGAAGATGAAAGATTTGGATCGGTGACATACACGGGGGTACGTGTGTTTTGAGGCGGAGGTCCCGCCACCTAATATCCATTTTTCTATATATTGCATTTTCTTATATAAGCGCAACACTTCAAACTATTTTACTTCAATCCAAATTTATTCAATCAAATTTGTACTTACACTTTGTGTTCCTAGCATGTTACCTAGGATTAAATGCCATTCGGTATGTATAGTTGTAATTAGCATACATGATATGTTTATTAAAATATTATATAGTAATAGACTAATAATTGTCTTTTATACCTTGACCGTTTGAGCATAAAATAATTCAAGTTTAAGGGGAGGAAAAAAAGTCTTGAGATAGTTCTGGACAGATGTCGAGAATGAAGCTTGCAATTTAAATTAAGGCTTAATGATTGCATCGAGCTACTCATTATCCTACACCAACATAAATACTGAAAGTACCAGCATCTTGATACCATTGGACATCTACATCACCGTCTAAACCCTTTTCCAACATAAATATTAATTCTCCAAGAAGATCTGAAGAAGTTTTACAACCATTTGTCAACATAACATCAAACCCCCCTTGGTTAGTATCGTATTCAAACTATAAAGTATAAACAGTAGGATTTCCATAATCCTGAATTCAAAGTTAGCATGTTCCAATTTTTCTTAGGGTGTGTTTGGTTGTATGTAGTTTGAGCAATATGTTCCAATTACCCGGAAAAGTAAAATTTGGTGTTTAGTTTAGTGTTGTTGGTTCACCTTAATGTTGCATGTTGGTTCACCTTGACATTGTTGTACAACCTAACATTGTTGTACAACCAAGAATGATGATGTGGCCTCTAGTTGGAACAACGTAAGCCTCTAAGTGCCGCTCCTAGACTGTAGTTAGCACATAAACTTAAAGATTTGCCAGCTAAAGTCACATCTCCTTGTAATAACAGGTGCATCATTTTGAGGTTGTCTAGCTTATATGGTGAAATAATGAGGCAGTACTTTTATCACTCTTGTTTTAACTTTTAACGAAGAGAATCTCAACATATGGCCACATCAAGCAACTAGAAGATAATCCCTACTACTATAGTAACCAGACATTGGTTTTCCAAAACATGAAATTGAGTTTCAATCCTACCAAATATCATAATGCAAATCATACTACTATAGTAACCAGGCATTGGTTTTTCGAAACATGAAATTGAGTATCAATCCTATCAAACACCAAAATACAAATCAAACTACGGTTGTTGGAACGTGTAGTTGAAAATGAATTGTTGGCCCGACTTCAAGCAACCAAACAAACCTTCATACAAAGGATTGACATCAAGCAACTAATCTCTCAAAAAATATACTGATTGCTATGCATCGCGGACAGCTTCAATAAATATCTATCCAAAATTCAATTTTTTCCATAGTTTAGGTATAACTATAGATTTCTTCTAAATGATTAATTTCACAAACATCCAACCAGAAAACTCTAAGCCCTAAGCTTTATCTAATTCACCCGATAATTCAACAAAATTGCTTCTTTCAAATATAATCAAAATAAATAACAAGAATTGATGAGGGAAAATGAAAAGGGATGGAAAACTCAACATGAAAGGAGAGAGTTGAGCTGGCGATTGACGACTTGGCGAACCTTGTTCGCCATCAATGGATGTATGTAAACAGTGAGATCAGCGTTGGTTGCGTTCAATCCCTCAATTGATTTTGATTTTGGCTTCAATTTCTGAAGAGAAAATTTGGGGGTTTTGAGTGCCGATTAAAACCCTAGATAAAACCCCTATATAATTCTCGCTCTATTATATTAATGCCGGAGGAAAGGTGTGCGGAGCACGTGCAAAAGAAACCCCTCAACATAGACTTTTAGTTCTAGATTTTCGATTTAGAAGAGAACCTAGGAAGATTAGACGTAAGGTAGAGCCTAAAATTAAATGGTGGCGATTGAAAGAAGGTAATCAAAAGGCTTTTATAGATCGTGTAGTACAAGAAGCGGATTGACAGTCGGAAGATGATCCAGACAAAACATGAAACAAAATGGCTAGTTGTATCAAGAAAGTAGCTAGAGATCTACTTGGTGAGTCGAGAGGTGGTGCTCCACCATCTAAAGACATATCATGGTGGAATGAAGATGTAAAGGCTGCTATTAAAATTAAAAGAGATTCTTATAAAGATTTGAAGAAAAGTAGAGATGTGGAGAGATTTGAGAAGTACAAAATGGCTAAAAAGGAAGTTAAGAAAGCTGTTCGGGAAACTAAATCTAAGGTCTACAAGGAGGTATACGAGAAATTAGACACTAAAGAGGCTGCAAATGATATATACCGGATTGCTCGAATGCGGGAAAGGAAGACTAGAGACTTATGTGCGGTGAAGTGTGTCAAAAATGAAAATCAGAAGGTTTTAGTTCGAGATGAGGATATCAAGGAAAGATGGAGAGATTATTTTGACAAATTGTTCAATGAGAGCTTTACTAAGAATTTGGATGGACTTGTCATTCAATCTCAAGATATAAATCGTGATTTCATGCGTAAAATAAGACTTACTGAGGTTAAAGAAGCTTTGAACAGAATGGGTTTAAGAAAAGCGGTTGGTCCTGACGGGATTCCTATCGAGATTTGGAGATGCTTAGGAGAAATAGGCGTTAAATGGCTGACAGATCTGTTTAATAAGATTTGGCAGACAAAAAAGATGCCAAATGAATGGAGGAAAAGTATCCTTGTACCTATCTACAAGAATAAGGGTGACATTCAAAGTTGCTCAAACTACCGTGGAATAAAACTAATGTGTCACACCATGAAACTTTGGGAGAGAGTGATTGAACACAGGCTAAGGAAGGATATTAAGATAACAGAGAACCAATTTGGGTTCATGCTTGGACGATCGACGACAGAGGCGATTCATTTGCTTCGTCAACTTGTCGAGCGCTTTCGAGAGAGGAGAAAATATTTGCATATGATATTTATTGATTTAGAAAAAGCGTACGACAAGGTACCTAGAGAGGTATTATGGGGGACAATGATAAAAAAGGGGGTCCCCGTCAAGTATATTGACATAATCAAGGATATGTACGACGGAGTAGTGGCAAATGTCAGAACTTGCGGTGGCTTAACAAGTGATTTTCCGATTACTATTGGTTTACATCAAGGATCTGCATTAAGTCCTTTCCTGTTTACCATCATGATGGATGAGCTTACTAGAACTATCCAAGATGAGGTCCCTTGGTGTATGCTATTCGCTGATGATATTGTTCTAGTAAATGAGACGAAAGGAGGGGTTAATGCCAAATTGGAATTATGGAGACAAACATTGGAATCTCGGGGATTCAGATTGAGCAGGTCCAAGACAGCATATATGCACTGCAAATTTAGTAGCCAGAGAAATCAAAACCATATTGGTATAACATTGGAAGGGCAAGAGATATCACCGAGCGACCAGTTTAGATATCTAGGTTCCATCATCCAAAGGAATGGGGAGATCGATAGTGATGTTAATCAAAGGATCCAAGCTGGTTGGTTGAAATGGAGGAGTGCAACAGGGATTTTGTGTGATCGTAACTTTCCGTTAAAATTGAAAGGGAAGTTTTATCGGAGCGCTATTCGGCCTGCCTTATTATATGGTACAGAATGCTGGGCTCCTAAGAAGCATCATACACAGAAGATGCACGTAGCGGAGATGCGCATGCTTCGTTGGATGTGCGGTAACACTAGAAAAGACAAGGTGCGAAATGAGGATATTCGTGCAAAAGTTGGTGTAGCACCCGTGGAGGAGAAGATGCGGGAAAACCGGCTTAGATGGTTTGGTCATGTGCGACGCAGACCTATGGAAGCACCGGTTCGACGAATAGATACTCTCGATATGGGTAATGGCAAAAGGGCAAAAGGGAGACCGAAGAAAACATGGATGGAGGTGATACGAAACGATATGGTTGCCAAAGGACTCAATGAAAGTATATTGTTCGATAGAAGTGAGTGGAGACAGAGGATTCATGTGCTGGACCCGGCGTGATTCTCATGTTGGTTCATGTAGCCTACCCTATATGCTTGGGATAAAAGGCTCAGTTGTTGTTGTTGTTGTGTTGGCGATACTGATGTGTCAAAAAATGGTAATTTTGATTTATATTATACTTGGAATAAAAATAAAATATAAAGGTTTTAGGGTTATTGTCACTATTCACCCATAACAAACTCCCCACAACTAAAAGATTTTAGATTCACATCATCTCTGTAACTCTCATTCTCACGTTCCTATCTCTCCAACTAATTCTTTAAAAATCTTTTCAAATCTTTTTGATATGAAAATATACAAACGTGCATCACGCATGCAACATGCTAGACTACGGTTAGCACATAAACTTAAAGATTTACTAGCTAAAATCATCTCTCCATATAGAAACAGGTGAATCATTGTGAGGTTTGTTTAGCTTATATGGTGAATTAATGAAGCAATACTTTTTTCGCTCTTGTTTTAACTTTTAACGAAGAGAGTCTCAGCACAAGGCCACATTAAACAAGTAACTACAAGATAATTCATACTACTAAAAACCAGACATTGATTTTTCAAAACATGTAATTGGGTTTCAATCCTACCAAACACCAGAATGCAAATTAAACTTGTTGAAACATGTTGAAAATGAATTGTTGGCCCGATTTCAAGCAACCAAACAAACCCTTATACAAAGGATTGCCTTCAAGCAACTAATCATCCAAAATAATATACTGATTGTTATGCATCACGGACAGCTTCAATAAATATCTATCCAAAATTCAATTTTTCCATAGTTTAGGTATAACTACAAATTTCTTCTAAATGACTAATTTCTCACAAACACCCAACCAGAAAACACTAAACCCTAAACTTTATTTAATTCTCCAGATAATTCAACAAAATTTCTTCTTTCAAATATAATCAAAATAAATAACAAGAATTGATGGGAAAAAATGAAAAGGGATGGAAAACACAACATGAAGAGAGAGCTGAGCAGGCGAGTGACGGCTTGGCAAACCTTGTTTGCCATCAATGGATGTATGTAAATGGTGAGATCTGCATTGGCCATGTTCAATCCCCCATTGATTTTGATTTTAGCTTCGATTTTTGAAGAGAGAAATTTGGCTATTTCGAGTGCCGATTAAAACCTACATAATTCTCGCAACAAGCGGCCAGAAATTGGGTTTGTAGGCATTGTTATAGTCATCCCATTGTTATATGGGCCAAGTCTAAGCCCACCTCTGCTCCAATTTATAAAGGGTAAATTGTCAAAAAGCTGTCGGCCCGCTTCAAACTTGTTTTAAAAAAACTCTTGGCTTTTTGCACTTGTTAAACAACCCTGGACCAATCAAAACCTTATGTTATACCAGTTGCCTGTAATATCTAAGTAGTTATCTGTAATACCTAAGCGGTTGGCTGTGATACATAAGCAATTCCAGTTGTCTGTAATATCTAAGCAATTGTCTATAATATTTAATCAAACCTCATCTTTTCGGTTTCTTCAACGAAATTCCAACTCACTCCGGTGGTTCGACTGACTCCGGCAACCTAATAGAAACTCGAACCTACAACGACCACAAATAACCCTTTTTAGGATTCTCCAAATCCCACTCTAATCTCATAAAAAAGGTTTCTAATTTAAGATTTCGATTTGGGTTTCAATTTTGGGTTTGGATGAGGGATTAGATATAGGTTTAATTATGAATTGCATTAGTATTTCATCTAGGATTTGGATTCATCTGAATTTGGAATACAAATCATATAACTAGATCAAATCCCTAAAGCCAATAATCTTAAGCAAAACCCAATTTTTCTTTTGAGAGAAAAGCATTGGATTAAGTGACGAGTCAGGATGGATTTAGGGTTCATTAGATGGAGGGCTCGACCAATACCGTTGGAATTGAGATTTAGGTCGATGGCATCGGTGCCCGATGGGCCAAGATAGGAATGCAAGGAAGAAGTTAATTTCTTCTTTTTTTCTTCGAATGGGGATATTTTGGTCCAAAACAATTGTTTTGGATGAAAAAAATTAACGAAAGTTAACTAAAGATGCAATTTGCGGGTTTTTGAAAGGGAGAGAGGCTTACTGCAAACAAGGTATTGGTGAGGAAGATTTCCTGTAGTTTACCCAAGATAAAAAAAAAGATTATTAATTTTAGATTAAGGCTGAAGATTGGTTGTTTGCGGTTACAGATAAAGAAATAGGGAAAATACGAGAAGAAATTTTATTAGAAAATTCGATCCAAGATGATGTAAGTGTCTGTTATCATAGTCGGCAAGGTTTAAATGCTCAACCAACTATAGTATTGGCCTTGGTGGTGTAGATACAGTAAACTTTTTTCTGCAAATCAAATCCTTGTTTGAATATATGAAATGGTTTTTTTATTGAAAAGTGGATCGTCTCTTTTGCTTTATTTGTTTGGTGTGAAAAGCAACGTGAGGAAAAATAAAGATTTAAAGTTCTGAAATAGAATGAGTGTGTGATTAAGGACAAAACATAAAAGCTTCCCAAGCACCACTTTCTGACTTAAACCTTGAAAAAAGATTATGTTTTTCCCCTTAACGTTGCTTTTGTGTCATGCGTAATAGTAGTTATATTGAACCATCAGTTCATTAGGAACAAAAACATCCAAATTCTGGCTTTTAATTGAATTCATGCGGTATAGTAGTTCTATTGAATTTTCTTACAAAAGCACATTGCACTTCGCACTCTTTTACTTCATTCCAAATTTATTCTATCAAATGTGTACTTATATCTTGTGTTCCTAGCATGTTACCTAAATGCCTTTCGGTGTTTGTGTTTGTAATTAGCATACATAATACGTTTATTAAAATATTATATAGTATAGACTGATATTTATCTTCTATACCTTGATGGTTTGAGCATAAAATAATTCAAGTTTAAGGGGATGAAAAAGAAGTCTTGAAATGGTTATGATCAAATGTCGGGAATGGGTTTGAATTATGATTGCATCAAGCTATTTATAATCCTACAACATAAAGACGAAAAGTACCGAGCTCAATTAATGTAAATTGGGCAAAGTCCAACTCAATTGTGCGGAAAAAACTAGCCTTTCAAGATTAAAAAATGTAGACAAATAACACCCCATCTTAATATCATTGGGCAGCAGCATCACCGTCTAAACCTTTTTCACCATAAATATTAATTCTCCATGAAGATCTAAAGAAGTTTTGCGACCATTTGTCAACACATCATCAAACCTCTCTTGATTAGTATCATATCTGAACTGTAAATAGTAATTCTGAATTCGAAGTCGGCATGTTCCAATTTCTCTTAGGGTGTGCTTGGTCGTATGTAGTTTCAGCAATATGTTGTTCCAACTATATATGGAAGAGTAAAATTTGATGTTTGGTTTGGTGTTGTTGGTTCACCATAATGTTGTTGTGTGTTGGTTCACCTTAATGTTGTCGTGAAACCAAAAAAAAATGATGATGTGGCAAGTAGTTTGAAGTTGGAACTGCACTCAATTCGAGCGCAGTTCCAACAGCAAGCTTTGAAGCGCCGCTCTCAGACTGCAGTTAGCGCATAAATTTAAAACATTACTGGCTAAAGTCGCCTCTCCATGCAGATAGCGGTGCATCGTTTTGAGGTTTGCTTTATCACTCTTGCTTCAACTTTTAAAGCAGAGAATCTCAACATACAGCCACGATATGCGAAGAACTGAAAGAAAATTCAATAAAATTGAAGTTTGGATATAACATTAGATTTCTTCTAACTAGAAAACTCTAAGCCCTAAAAGGTTGTAATTTGCGGTTTAGGGTTTGAAGCTTTATCTAATCCACCAAAAAATTCAACAAAATTGCTTCTTCCAAATATAATCAAAACAAACAGCAAGAATTGACGAGAAAATAAATTTGAAGATGGATGGGAAACTCAACGTGAAGAGGAGAGAGCTGAGCTGGCGATTGACGGCTTGGCGAACCTTGTTCGCCATCGATGGATGTATGTAAACAGTGAGATCTGCATTGGCTACGATCAATCCCTCCATTGATTTCGATTTCGCTTCAATTGCCGATTAAAACCCTAGAATTGTCGCGACAAAGGGCCAGGGATTGGAGGTTAAGGCGCATTGTTAGGGTTAGGTCTAGGCCCACCTCCGCTTCATTTAAAAGACAGATTGATAAAAGAGGCCCTAACCTAAAAGGAAAAACTTTCATGTCCTTAATTTTTTTTTTTTTTTTTTTTTGCACTGGCACGTAAGTCTAATCCAAACACACACAGCACAAATGCACCCGGAGGGTCCACGAATTTGTCCTGAAACCGTTATTTTATGACCACTTCCCCTCCTAGGTTCAAACCTTGCACTCTTCCCAAAAGGGAAGTATCATACCTGATGGAGGCATGGATCTCCTTCAGATGTTATCTTCCATTGATCTCTTCGCGTAATGGCGGACGGCTGAGATTTAATCTGAAGATTGTCTCCTTTAGCGTGTGGATCTCAATGGGCTTGGATTTGAGTTTGAGCCGAGCTACCTGCAAGGAGGTCCCGGGATGGTTTTACCATCGAGGACCTTCCGACGATCAAATTAGTGATGCAAAATTAGGCAGAGTAGCGGCTTAGTGGAAAAAATTGCGTACCTCGATCGTTTGAGAGAGGGGTTTATATAGCGGCAGCGAAGGGCAGGCGGGCGCGAGAATCACGTCGGCCGTTACGCCCCTAGCGTCACGGCCGCGTAATTGGCGGGATCCCGCATTAATGACGAGGCAAGCTCGTTAATAGGGGATCGTGATGACGTGGAACGTAGGATCGTGGGCGGCGGATATCTCGCGCATGGCGAGATTCACGGAGCCGTGGCGGAGGCGTCCGTGATCAGCGTCGCGGGTCGGTTTGGTTGAGACCGAGGAAGATGAGCTCGGCGGGAGGTTCGGGTACGAGCGGGAGGCCGAGGCGTCTTGGTTTGGTGATAGCTCGGAGGCGAGCCGAAGGGTGGTCTGGGAGGCCACCGGAGGTCGGAAAACTCCTCGGGCCGGAGGCCCAAGGTGCGATCCCAATTGAGGTTCCTGCCCCCCTCTTGTAGGTTCTGGGACACGTCGTCCGCTATATGTCAGCATCTGAAGAGTCGCCGATATCGAGCCTCATCATTAGCCCTCCACTCTTGTCTCGACCTGCTCCTGGGTTTGGTCGAGAGTGGTCTGACCGATCATTCGAGGTGAGCTCTCATTCGAAGATATCGTCGGCGTGCATTCCCGGGCAAAGAGTAGTATTTTCTTGATGGCGTCTGCAGATCAAGGGAGAGATCTCGCATTAAAGGGAAGCGCCGGATCGTGTGTACGTTCGTCAAAGCGACGGCCCACGTGTCTGGCGTTGGTTGGCTGGAGAGACGTGCCGCAGAAGTTCCCATGCCTGATGGGACGCGCCCAACGCGAGTGCGACAAGTGGAACGTTGCCGACCGTTGGTTGTGAAACGTTGTTTTGGCGGGAGGCAATCGGAGCCGTAGGATGCGTACGCCGGCAGCTATAAATAGAGTTGGGATCCCCATCAGGGCCCATACCTCCTCATAATTTTCTCGTCCCTAGTCGTGTTAGCTCGGCTCTCTTCTCCTCAGGTTAGATTCCTTGCGTTTGATTTCCCGAGGACACCCGCTTTGATCAGGTTAGATGTCTTCTTCTGAGGAGTCCGTAGATGTAGTCTGGGTAGAATCTAGGGAGTCTTCTGGAGCTTCCTCTTCTACTTCTTCATCTTCCTCCTCTGAGTCGAAGACCTCCCGGAGAGTCAGGGTTAGTAATGTTCCCCAGGGGCGTGCGACGGGGGCGGTCCCCAGAGCACTGTAGGGTTCCTAGGCACTCTAATGGAGTCTCACAAGTGATCAAACATGCCAATTTCTAAAAAATACGGTGCCTACAAACCCTAGAACGGATCGCTAACTAGATATTTAGGCAAAGCAAGCAAGTAAATGGAAATGTATCTAAAGGAAAGGGGCTACAACCTTTGTAGATCCGGTCCACCACTTCCTAAGCTCCGCGATGATCTCCCTCCGCTGTCCAAATCGAATCCCGAACTCAAGTATCGGCTTCGTCGAAGAAATGGGCGGGCTTGATCGTCGGTTCGATGCCGAAGATGATCTACGTCGAGGCATCACAAGAACGAGCTCCGCCTTCGCCAAGTCAAGAAACTTGTGAAGACAACACACTCTACTACATGGCAAGTAGTAGAGGATGAAGAAATAGGAAGTGGGTAGACTTTAGATTTGGATTTCTCACTTGATTTGGCTAGTTGCCATTGAACTAGAAAGCTTTTCTTTTTCTAGCTCTTGAAGAAGAAGAAGAAAGATATGATAAGTTAAATTAAAAATGAGATAATTAAATCAATACTTATCATACTTTTAACCTTAGTTAAGTGTAGAGAAAAGACCATGGTTAATGGAATGGTTAGGGTTAAGGATAAGAACAAAAGAGGAGAATAAGCCAAGACTTCATGAATGTTCCACTAGCAAACAAATAATGCCACCATTTCATCATTTATCTTTTCCAAAATAAAAAGATAAATAAAGAAATAGATAAATAAGTAAATGACTAAACAAAACCCTAATCATTAGTTTAAACCATGGTTTGATTCTTTACACTTAACCAAGTAAGCATGTATCATTAAACATGATACAAACATGTGCACAAAAGCATATCACATATACAACTTGCACAATTCAAGTGAGAAAATCCATTTAAAGTGAACCAACACTAGTTAACGCAAAGTAATATATCAAATATATAAATATGCACTAAATCATTAAATCAACACTTGATTTAACGATCCGGTCATATCGGATATAACCGACTAGTATCTTATGTATCGGCTTATCGAATCAATCCTTGATTCGATAACTAGGTTATATCGCATATAACCAATCGATACATAGATCGCGAGAATGTAATACGGTATCGCATACTCGAATTATTCTCGGTCCCGCACATATCTCATATGCGCTCCTATTTCGTTTCGCTTGAGCCAGGAAACCTCTGTGTAGGACTCTAAAGACTCGTCAATACGCCGGCAGCAGATGATGATCATATCAAGCATCCACAAGCCGCAAGCGGTCTGCTAAACGTAACGGCCACCCGGGTATTGAGCGATCAGAAGATCGACGAGCAAGCCCGCTCACACTCCTGTGAATCCAACCAGTAACACTTACCATACAGTCCGGTCTGTTCGTCTGATATGTCGCATATCTCGCCTAGGGGTGGTAAACGTCAGACCCCAATAGCTCGATAAGTCATGCCGACGTAAGGTCCATAACATTCGTGAAACTACTGATAACTCTTACCAGTATATCACTGCAACCCTGGCCAGGGATTTCCTGTTATGGCCAGTCGAGCATAGCACAACATCAACCCCCAATACCGGGAGAGACGAATCCCCTCCTATCGCTCATTGCCTCCATGTGAATCGGGACTGTACCCAAAAACCACCTGTTTGCACAACTCAGTAGAGCCGTGGTAGGGTGGAAATCAAAGCACAGTGGGAGACACACAAGACTCTATGACGATCTCGGGTCTACAGACTAAGCTGCACCAGTGTCACCAGAGAACTGCCATCTGACGTGAGGTATAATACCATCTGGGAGTTCTCGGCGAGTCCGTTCAGTGTACCCAGTCTCCACTGAGCACCCGCATACCATCTCTGATGTCAAACACCAATGGATAGGGGATCATCCATCGCCCATCGCATGAGTCGAGAAGATATGCGCTAGTCTACTCTGGAATATCGATGCCCCGTCTCGATATTCCCTCGACTAGGAACATTTCAAGGATGTACTCATGGACTACCCAGGCCCCACTAGTATGATCTCCATCATAGTCCTGGAAGTCGAGTACACATCCTAAGGGCTTTATCAACATGTAATCATAGAGACAGAAAGTATACATGTTAAGATAAAGTGCAACCAGATAGCGTACTATCATGTCGAGCAAGAAAGTCCTTCCTATATATGTCCCAGCATCCACTACAATATACATCCAATGTACAGTAATGGCCTCTAGGGCATACATATAACTAACAATCTCCCACCTGCACTAGGGCCATCTGTAGCAGTGGTTGCAGTATCACATACTCAACCATCCCCTAAAAGTCTCTCTTTGGGAAAAAGGCCTTCGTGAGTGGATCCGCCGTGTTGTCCTCTGAGTCTTCTCTCCTAACCTCGATCACCCTGGAGATCAACTATCTCCATGATCAGGTGATGCTGCCTCAGAATTTGTCTGGGTCACTGATGGGACCAGGGTTCCAGGGCCAAAGCCACACTTCCATTGTCATACAATGGTAGGAACCTAGTTCATCTTATGAACCAATATACACCCAAACTTCCTCTTTGGTAGTATCTTCAATAGCGATGTTACCAGCCTTTATCGTCTAGTTTGCCACGGTATCTAGCTCGGAACTCTTCCAACATACCGTCCCTTTACTGAGGGTAAAGACAGTGCCTATGACTGACATTCAGTCGTCTTTATCACCCTGGAACCCTTCCAGTGATTCTCCCCAGGATCTGTTGATACTATCTCACTACAACTAGTGAGTATCCTAACATCCAATTAGATCTATCTCATAGATCCAAAGCTTAGAATTTAGGAGGTATCATCTTTATCCTATTTGGAGAATCCTTGTGATAATAGGAGATTGATCGATCGTAGTATATGAAACTCTTTTCCTATCAAAAGTATGTTGTCTACGTACAAAACGAAGATGACCACCTTACTCTCTACTACCCTTTTGTATATACAAGGTTCGTCTACCATTTTGATGAAGTCAACTTCTTTGACTAATCCATCAAAACAGATGTTCCAACTCCGCGATGCCTGCTTCATTATGTAAAGCAACTTGCACACGTTTCCGCTGCTCCCACTGTTTACGAAGACCTCTGGCTGTGTTCTTATAGACGTTCTCTTCTAAATCAGTATTTAGAAAAGCAGTCATGGCACCCAACCGCCAGATATCGTAGTCATGGTATGTAGCCGTGGTAAGTAGGATCTGGACAGACTTAAGCATAGCTACTGGAAAAAAGGTTTCATCATTATCCACGCCTGGTCGATGACGAAAACCTTGTTTCCTGATTTAAAATCAGGAAAGCTTATGGGAAAAGCTTCAGAAAAGGGTCACGTGTGGGCACGTGACGTCTAAAAGCATCATCAAGGCAGATTCAGCTTCCCGACTACATCAAAGAAAAGGGCTTCAAAAAGGGTCACGTGCTCCCACGTGACCGGGGTCACGTGTTGGCACGTGACATTTTTCAAAGGGCACATCGGTTCCCTGATCAAATCAAGGAAAATCCTCAAAAGAGGTCACGTGCTCCCACGTGACCAGGGTCACGTGTCGGCACGTGATGATCAAAAGCAGCAGACTTGTTCTCCAGTGAAATCAAAGAAAGAGGCTTCAGACAGTGGTCACGTGTTGGCACGTGATGACCAAGCAACAACCAGAAGACAGCGCAAAAAGAAAGAATAAGGCTCATTCCAAAGGGGGGTCACGTGCCCACACGTGACCATGAGTCACGTGGTCACACGTGACCGGCTTTCAAAGCCCATTTCGTTGACAGAATTAAATTCTGAAAGAGATTCGAATCTTTCCAAAGGAAAGCGATTATCTGGAACCAATCGAATTAAAGATTTAAAGATGATTGAATATCATCTATCTATGGGAAAATCTCGGGTTTGGAAAGATTTCCCCTTTAAATCTAACCGAAAAAAACAAAGGAGAATCCCTGGATTTGAAATCCAATGGTGAATAAAATTCACCTAATAATCCAAAGGTCCAAAACGAATGATGGATGCAAATCAAATCTCTCATGAAGATTCGTCAAAAACTGATTGATTCGGCTGCTTCTCCTATAAATAGGAGCCAAGAGACACAGAGAAAAGATATACAGAGACAGGGAGAGAAAAAGAAAAGGAAGAGAGCTTCGATACTTCGAGGAACTTGGATCTTCTGCAAAAGAAAACCCTAGGTAAGAAAGGGAAAAGCTCCTTGAAAGAAAATGAGAATTTAATTCTCAACAGAGTTTAACTCTGATATATAAAACAGAAGAACATATTTCTTCTCTCTTTGATAGAGGATCTGCAAAGTGCACATCTCCCCTTGAAGTTGAGAATTTAATTCTCAATAGGTCGAGATCCTGCCATGCAGATCCAAAACATAGAGAGGGAATGCAAGCACGAGAATTTAATTCTCACAGAACTATAGGAATTTAATTCCTTTAAAATAAAACTAGGGCTTGACCCTGTGTTATGGGAATTTAATTCCTTCAGAACAAAAAGAAACAGGGTTTAACCCTAATTAAGAACCTAGTTCTGTTGGAACAGCGGGGATTTAATTCCCTTGATCATAATTTAAAAGAAAGTGGGAATTTAATTCCTTAAAAGCTTTTATTAGGGTTTAACCCTATTCAGTTCTTCACATATATGAAGAATTTAATTCCTACAGAAAATTCGGAGTCCAACTCTATTCAGAATATAAACCTTCGAAAGGAAGTAGGAATTTAATTCCTCTGAAATTACTGTCAGGGTTTAACCCTATGAGGAACTTGATTCCTGGAAAAGATTAACAGATCCTCTAAAACAACATACATAGAGGCAGGATCACGTGTCACCACGTGACCCCTCCTAAGAGATCTACAGAAAGCCCCTTTGAGGCAGCACCCCACGTGACCCACGTGACCCTCGGCAGAAGCTCTAATACATAGGCATTTGAATGCCCATCACGTGATGGCACGTGATGCTCTGAAAGACGCGATAATCTCAGCAGAATAAATGAAGGGAGGGCGCTCTCACGTGCTGCCACGTGACCCCTCTTGCCTTAGTGTTTAACACTAAATTAAAACCCTCGAACCCAGTGTTAAAACACTGTTGGGCCTTAGTGTTCAACACTAATTAAAAAGCTTTATTTGCAGTGTTCAACACTGATCTGTTTTAGTGTTTAACACTAATTTGAAAAGCCTTGTTGCTGGTGTTTAACACCAATTATCTCTTAGTGTTAAACACTAACTTGTCAACCTCATTCCCAGTGTTCAACACTGACTGCTCTGTAGTGTTTAACACTAGGCTTTGGCCCAATTGGCCTAAATGGATAGAGGCAAAGCCTCTCCTGATTGGACTTAGCCCAAGATGGCCATAAGTCCTCAATTTGTGATTAACTGAGCCAATGGACTCATAACGTAATTAATTCGTCTTGATCCCAAATTGGGCCAAGGACTATTTAATCCACTCCGGTTCTAGGGTACATCTCTTCATTCCTTTGATACTTGGCATTGTAATCCCTCAATGTCTTCAAAGAGGTGACGGGTCCCGACGACCATACATTGATACGGACTGTGGGGTCCTTAAACCCGTGTTTAATGCAAAATTCCTGGTTACGTGGAACGCGGATAATGTCACTCTTTGACCCCGTGGAAAGCGTCCACAGCGGAGCCTGGTCCTCGCAGAGCACGACAGTGAACCCGTGTGAAGCATCCAGAGCACATACAGGACTGTGGGGTCCTTAAACCCATGGACTACGACGTCCTTAACCTTGACCGAGATGTCTTAAAACTAACAATGGACTGTGGGGTCCTTAAACCCATGGACTACGACGTCCTTAAACTTGACCGAGATGTCTTAAAACTAACAATGGACCGCAATGTCCTTAAACTACCCATGGACCGCAATGTCCTTAAACTACCCATGGACCGCAATGTCCTTAAACTACCCATGGACCGCAGTGTCCTTAAACTACCCATGGACCGCAATGTCTTTAAACTAGAACAATAGAGCCCCGTATGCTCTTTTGTCGGATCTAAACGGTCCCGTTTAAGTTGATCTTAGCCTCAAAGATGGCTAACGTATCCTTAAACCTTCAAACAGACTGGACTATGAATCCCCCCAATTAACTCTGGTTCGAGGGTACATCTCTGAACTCCTCTGACATCCGTCGTTGTAATCCTTCAACGTCGTCAGAGAGGTGATGGGTCCCGACGGCCATACATACGATGGACCACTATGTCCCTAAACTGGAACATTAGAGCCCAAACGCTCTTTTGTCGGATCTAAACGATCCCGTTAAGTTGATCTTAGTCTCAAAGTTAGACTAACGCATCATTAACAAACGTTTGAGTTGATCTTAGCCTCAAGTATGGCTGACGTATCCTCAAACCAAACCCCCAAACCCAAATCTAAGATAATACGGATTTGGACTAGTCCACGCCCTACGGGCGACGACATAACTCAGTCTTCGTAAACAATCCACGGGCAACAAAACAAACACCCACGACACGAAGTGACCATCTGGAGAAGGAGAAAGTTGTTACCGCAATGCGGTAGCGTAATTAACTGCAGGGGCTTGCGCCTGCAGGGAAGAGCGTCCCCACAATCAAAAACCCCTCAAATGAGGGGGAATCTGACGAAGTCTGCTACATCGGACGCATTCGTCTAAACCTTCGATACATGGTGCCATAAATCAACTTGGTATCTTCGGAGAGGTGGACGGATAGCACCAATTAGCATCTTCCCCGAATCTCAGGCAAGACGTCATGTCGCGCCGTCTTTCGGAGGGGAACAAACCTTTAACAAGTCTAGCTTTGAAAGCCTCAACTTTTCCATCTAAACCAAGTAATCTTCTCAAGATATACTTGCTCCTGATGGGGATTTAACCCTTCAGATATTGCAGCTAAAGTCCATACTTTGCTGGTGTACATGGATTCCATCTCAGATCGCTAAGCATCCAGCCATTCTTACAGAGTCCCTACTCTCGATGGCCTGCTCGAAACTAGTTGGGTCATCATCTCATGATGCAATCCTTGCTCCCACTGTCATCGAGAAACCGAGGTATCTCTCAGGCGGATGAGGAACCCTACTAGATCGGCGGAGAGGCTGAGGTTCGTCGGGAACTATAGAATCTTATGGTTCTGTCAAATCATCAACTGCAGTTTTGTATAGCTGGAACCTTTCCAGTTCTACAGAACTGATCCTGCCTCGATCTTGTTCGGATTTTGCTTTAAACATAGGCCGGACAACCCCAAATCTTAACTCGCTTAAGAGATGGGTTCTTCCCATACCATATCTTATATGGAGTGGTAGGCAGTGATTTGATTCAAACCTAATTCAATAGGTATGCAGCTTCTCAAGTGCATAACCCCAAAAGGAAATAGGTAACTCAGTAATACTCATCATAGAGCACACCATATCTAATATTGTGCAATTGCTCCGCCCTGATACACCGTTGTGCTGTGGTGTATTCAGAGAAGTAACACTGAGAGAAAATCTCATTCTCCTTTAGAATAGTCCAGGAATTCTATGCACAAGTATTCTCCTCCTTGATCTTATCATAGGACATAATACTTATACCCGTATTTTGGTTCTCTACTTCTAACTTATATTCTGTGAATATCTCAAAAGGTTCGGACTTATGTTTCAACAGGAATATATGACTGAATCTTGAGAGATTATCAGATAATATAATGAAGTATAAAGAACCAGTCCTGGCATGTGTAGACAGGAGACTTTACATACATCATCATGTATCAGTCCCAAGAGTTCATTAACTCTTTCTCGGCTTCCAGTAAGCAGAGCTGGTGTCATTATATCTTTGTGACATGACTGGCAAGTTTCACAAGATGTAAATTTAAACTGATTTAAATATGCATCTAAAATGTAACTTCAGCCAGTCGGGTCGCATTGATATGACCTAGTCTACAATGCCTCAAGAAGAATTTGTTCATTTCTGAACTCTTCCTCTTGTGTGTGTTCAATATACAAGGAACTGTAGTTTGATTTAGAACGTCAATGCTTTTAGATAACGTGCCTGAACCGATCAACTTTTGATATAGGAAGTGTTCAAAACATTATCCATCAATACAAAATTATATCCTTCTTTACTAATAAAGAGACTGATATGATTTTGTATATCAGGTTCGGTATCTAATAGTATTTGTTCAGAATCAATGTATTCGTAATACAGGGTGACAGTGACCAACAGACTTGGCTGCAACGCTTGCCCCGTTTTCTGTCTCATGAAACTTATCACCCGTTCTCAGTTTTTCTACCCTTTTGTAGCCCTATGTAACAGATTACATATCTGGGATCCTGATCCGGTATCATATACCCAGGATGCAGAGGATACTGAGAAACAGTTCTTTGTAATGAACACACCCGAAGGAGATGCATCTTATGCACTTTCTTCGTTTGGGCGGCATGGGAATCCTGGCATTCCCCTATTTCCTGCTCTGTCTTATAACAATTATAAGTTGGAGCGGGACCAACGTTCCCCAGCTCAGTATAACAAGCGGGTTCGGTCAAAATTCCATTTTATTATCTTGATTAAGGCGTGATATGGTCGCTACCAGGAGAGAGAGAGAAGAAAACACTCAGCGTGCGCTCTTGCAAGATCAGATTGGTTATATATTTTATCTAATCAGGATGGCTCCCACTGTTTTTATCAAATCTTCCTTCAAACCCTAAAAGGAAAGACTAGCCGGGATTAATTACACTCTACAAGTTCGCCAATCTTTCAGCCAGGCCAGTATCGGTACTTTGAGGGAGGTTCCCCGTGCTTTCGCACAGACCTAATTACAGTAAACCTCGTTTTCCCAGAGGCGTAACCCCGTTGACACCTTTCTAGACACCTACTTGATCGGCTAATTGTAAAGTGCAAAACTTTCCCAGGAGTAACAATTACTCGCAGTGGGTATCGGGATCCAACTATCATATAGAAGGTATGCAATCTCATTGCAAATTTCAACACTTGAAACTCCCGATAAAGGTTTTTACCCCTAGCACCTATGACCTTAACTATGGTCAAAAAATCATAAGCACTAGTCAAGTTCTACCCGTCATTTCGTGATTAATTAGACCCACCCACATGACCTTAACTAAGGTCAACAAAGTCACGCGACTGTCCTAACTAATCGCATCATATGCGGTATAGGAAGACATCACTTAGCTACCGTACACTGTGCCTTGACTATGGTCAACAAACACAGCACGAATACTAAGTACTCTACTTCCTAAAATGACGGAGGGTTGCGGCTGGTTTTTGTGAAAACCTTTAACGCTTTGAACTTGATCTCGTTGCGGAATCAAATGGTTTTTAAATGGAATGTTTTTGAGGCTTTTCTAG
The DNA here is from genome assembly GCA_030015575.1 of Agapanthus africanus. NCBI lineage: Eukaryota > Viridiplantae > Streptophyta > Magnoliopsida > Asparagales > Amaryllidaceae > Agapanthus > Agapanthus africanus. Next base: position 54,569,545 of record CM057347.1, read on the forward strand.
TTTTGCTAAAGGGGTCACTCCCGGTGAAGGGATCGTCGGCCCTTTCCTCGTCGAATGAGGTGCGGGATATATCATATATATCACTGTGCAAAGTAAAAACTACAGAAGCAATCAAAAGACAAACCGAGGGTTGTAGCATCTGCCAGCTATTGCTAAAGGAGTCACTCCCGGTGAAGGGATCTCGGTCCTTTCCCTATCGAATAAGGTGCAGGATGTTCTATAATGAACACCGCGATGCAAAGCAAGAACTGTAGCTACCTGTTTTATTTTGAAATTCGATTCCACAACATCAATTAGGTTTATTTTCTTTCATTAATTTCATTAATGAATATCCCATCATTTAAGTCTACCTAACCATCACAGATAAATATAACGTACGCTTATGCCATCCGCATTCGCCTCGATGTCCCGTCTGCACCGTTAGGTTAGGTAACTAACGCCAGAGCGAGACAGGGCTAGCGCGGGTGTAAAACATAAGCAACGTCTATATAATATATCATATATACTATATATAATACCTGTCACAGAACATCATATGATCACATCACAGATAAAACACAGCAGAAGAAACATATGAAATATTGGATATACTAGGACGCCCGTGTTTTCAATACGAGCCAGTATAAAACACGGATTCCACGGTCGTGATGAATAGCCAATCCCACACCTCAAGACCCCTACGAGAGCGGCAAGCAACCCTACCAATTCTAGGGTTAGGAGACCCGGACTCGACTCCTCGAGTTGGTTTCCCACTGGACCCTAAACCCGGTTACTTGTGCTCCCCTCCTTGGGTCTATCCTAATGCGGAAAAGTAAATAATATACAAATGGTAACAACATCCGCAACCTGGAAGTGCCCCAATAAAAGAATATTACATACAAGTTTTTACATGAATGAAAATGAAAAACACTCATCTCACATAAAAAAACCCCGGCTATTCAAACACGACGATCCAATATAACATATCCAGCAACACATAACATCACATGTCATCAACGTAAGTAAATATGCGCATCCCAATTGTCGTTGACATATAGCAACGAAACCGGCGATATCACATATTACACTTACGGTCACAGAAAAGAAAATATAAAACTACAACAGTTGGAATCCGCAACCTCCTCAGACATCGCATGCCTGACCAAATGAATTACTTAGACATCGCATGCCTAACAATTATAAACCCCGCATTTTAGTCTCATTATCGAAAACTCTTTTCAATATCAAGTCGGGCAATTCAACAGGATTCCCGACATTCTGATCGAATGCTCGTCGCAAGCTTTAGTAGGCGGCCGCACCCCCGACGCCGTCGACGAAGTGCACCAAGGCGGAACACCGCTACCGGGAGCACCCGAACGGATGCTTTCGGCGACGGGGTTCTCCTACAGTCACTTGGTCGGGGCTATGGGGTGAGGCTGTCTATTAAGTTTACCCGGCGAGTATCCGCGTACGCTACGTGATTGCGAGGGACTTTTGATCACATCAAAACTCCGTGGCAACCGATCAAGTGAGACTAAACTGCTACGTTTATAATATTCATTCTGTTATCTCATAACAATTTGTGAATTCCAATTATTGTATCACATTCCGGATAAATAGAAAATGCTAAACTTTTCTATCGAACAATCGAACACCCAAGTTTTCCCGATACAGCTCAACACATGAAATAAGTCTAACAACATTCAGTTCGCGCCTCAGTACCAACGGTCCAGCCGTAGAAGGGTCAAGCCAACGCCTCACATGTGGCACGCCGTACTGCCCCAAACCCGAAGGTTCAAAGGGCAGTTCAAGACGGTCACATAATCGAGTTAAGGTTTGTTGTCTTCTAGAGGGTCCATCGAGTTACTTGCACTACTTAGAACGTCGTTAAACTACGGAAAAGTCCAACAATTGGAAATTTCCCGGCAGGGGAAAAAGTGGGTATTTATATCCGGTCGAACCTTTTAACATATTCTAAGAATACCCGGAAAAGCACACCGACAAAAATTAGACAGTCCAATCGAATACACCGAGTCCCCAATACAACCCAGAAAATGCAACTCTGGAAAAAATTATTAAAATCCCCAGGAAATCCAGCACAGATAACTAAGAATTACTGTGTAACAGTGGATACACAAAACGACAAACTGGCCGCGGATCCGCCGCACGAGCCATGCTCGTGCCGCGGATCCGCGGCTCTTTGATGGAATTACTCCATCGAAATTCACAGTAATTCTTAAATTAGCCTGCTGATTTTTCTGGATATTTTTAATGTGGAAAAATCCTCGAAATTAGAAAATGTACAGAGAGCATATTCAAAGTCGGGGTTTTGGGTCGATCGGACTTCTAACTCCGTCAGGACTTCGCCTAAGGCTCTAGCTAGGCTCTGATACCACTGTAGGGTTCCTAGGCACTCTAATGGAGTCTCACAAGTGATCAAACATGCCAATTTCTAAAAAATACGGTGCCTACAAACCCTAGAACGGATCGCTAACTAGATATTTAGGCAAAGCAAGCAAGTAAATGGAAATGTATCTAAAGGAAAGGGGCTACAACCTTTGTAGATCCGGTCCACCACTTCCTAAGCTCCGCGATGATCTCCCTCCGCTGTCCAAATCGAATCCCGAACTCAAGTATCGGCTTCGTCGAAGAAATGGGCGGGCTTGATCGTCGGTTCGATGCCGAAGATGATCTACGTCGAGGCATCACAAGAACGAGCTCCGCCTTCGCCAAGTCAAGAAACTTGTGAAGACAACACACTCTACTACATGGCAAGTAGTAGAGGATGAAGAAATAGGAAGTGGGTAGACTTTAGATTTGGATTTCTCACTTGATTTGGCTAGTTGCCATTGAACTAGAAAGCTTTTCTTTTTCTAGCTCTTGAAGAAGAAGAAGAAAGATATGATAAGTTAAATTAAAAATGAGATAATTAAATCAATACTTATCATACTTTTAACCTTAGTTAAGTGTAGAGAAAAGACCATGGTTAATGGAATGGTTAGGGTTAAGGATAAGAACAAAAGAGGAGACTAAGTCAAGACTTCATGAATGTTCCACTAGCAAACAAATAATGCCACCATTTCATCATTTATCTTTTCCAAAATAAAAAGATAAATAAAGAAATAGATAAATAAGTAAATGACTAAACAAAACCCTAATCATTAGTTTAAACCATGGTTTGATTCTTTACACTTAACCAAGTAAGCATGTATCATCAAACATGATACAAACATGTGCACAAAAGCATATCACATATACAACTTGCACAATTCAAGTGAGAAAATCCATTTAAAGTGAACCAACACTAGTTAACGCAAAGTAATATATCAAATATATAAATATGCACTAAATCATTAAATCAACACTTGATTTAACGATCCGGTCATATCGGATATAACCGACTAGTATCTTATGTATCGGCTTATCGAATCAGTCCTTGATTCGATAACTAGGTTATATCCCATATAACCAATCGATACATAGATCGCGAGAATGTAATACGGTATCGCATACTCGAATTATTCTCGGTCCCGCACATATCTCATATGCGCTCCTATTTCGTTTCGCTTGAGCCAGGAAACCTCTGTGTAGGACTCTAAAGACTCGTCAATACGCTGGCAGCAGATGATGATCATATCAAGCATCCACAAGCCGCAAGCGGTCTGCTAAACGTAACGGCCACCCGGGTATTGAGCGATCAGAAGATCGACGAGCAAGCCCGCTCACACTCCTGTGAATCCAACCAGTAACACTTACCGTACAGTCCGGTCTGTTCGTCTGATATGTCACATATCTCGCCTAGGGGTGGTAAACGTCAGACCCCAATAGCTCGATAAGTCATGCCGACGTAAGGTCCATAACATTCGTGAAACTACTGATAACTTTTACCAGTATATCACTGCAACCCTGGCCAGGGATTTCCTGTTATGGCCAGTCGAGCATAGCACAACATCAACCCCTAATACCGGGAGAGACGAATCCCCTCCTATCGCTCATTGCCTCCATGTGAATCGGGACTGTACCCAAAAACCACCTGTTTGCACAACTCAGTAGAGCCGTGGTAGGGTGGAAATCAAAGCACAGTGGGAGACACACAAGACTCTATGACGATCTCGGGTCTACAGACTAAGCTGCACCAGTGTCACCAGAGAACTGCCATCTGACGTGAGGTATAATACCATCTGGGAGTTCTCGGCGAGTCCGTTCAGTATACCCAGTCTCCACTGAGCACCCGCATACCATCTCTGATGTCAAACACCAATGGATAGGGGATCATCCATCGCCCATCGCATGAGTCGAGAAGATATGCGCTAGTCTACTCTGGAATATCGATGCCCCGTCTCGATATTCCCTCGACTAGGAACATTTCAAGGATGTACTCATGGACTACCCAGGCCCCACTAGTATGATCTCCATCATAGTCCTGGAAGTCGAGTACACATCCTAAGGGCTTTATCAACATGTAATCAGAGAGACAGAAAGTATACATGTTAAGATAAAGTGCAACCAGATAGCGTACTATCATGTCGAGCAAGAAAGTCCTTCCTATATATGTCCCAGCATCCACTACAATATACATCCAATGTATAGTAATGGCCTCTAGGGCATACATATAACTAACACAGGTCGCGGGTGTTCTTGGCGTGCGATCCTCGCTGAGGCGTGCGGAGGAGCTCGTCAACATTAAGACTCGCTTCCTCATTCCTCCTGGCTATTCGCTTCGTCTGGCCGAGAAGGCGGAGAGGGCAGACCAGGTACGGGGTAATGAGATTGCCTTGTACTTGGAAGCCTTTTGGGCCGGGATGCATCTACCCTTCTCCCCCGAGGTGAGTGCGGCATTGAATTGTTTCGGGTTTACCCCGGGCCAGTTAGTGCCGAACTCTTGGAGAATCCTCCTCGGGTTCCTGGTCCGGTTGAAACTGAGTCTGATCCCCTTCAGCCTGAGCCTTCTCGTTTCTTCTCTTTGCTACAAAAACCATCCTGGTGCTCGCAGGGACGAGCCGAGTTGGGTATACATCTCTTTTAGGAGACAACGGGGGGATGTTGCCGGGTCGGGGGTGTCGTAGTACCTTCTTCCATTCACGAATGGAAGAAGAAGTTTTTGTTTGTGGCCCCGCCCGAGGGTGAGGATTGGTTTGTGCCCACTAGTGGCAAGGGGCCAACTGTCAGCGGGTGAGTCGGTCGAATGATGCCGACGCGACTGCGGTGTCAAAGTGGGAGCCCCTCCCTCGGGTCGATGTGCTGCTGTCTAAGCGGGCCCTCAGTTGGGCTGGGCTCAGCCTCGCCCAGTACGCGGATAAGTTAGGAGCTCTCAGGCGACCTGTTTGGACTTATGCATTCTTTTACTTGTATGGCGTTGCTGAATCCTCTGTATTTTGTCTTATGCAGAACCTATGGACCTAAGCAAATTCCGGGCGGCAGTGGTTGACGTGAAGAATGGGAAGAAGGCCGGAGGCGCCGGCCCTTCTCGCACGTCGTCCGCTCTGGCCCCGCCGACAGCAGCTCCATCCAGGCGCCCAATCGCTCCTCGGGCCCCCGAGTCCAACCGCGCGCCGATCCGTAAGCGTGCTCGGGAGCAAGAGCCACGGGCTCCCGAGGTGGAGCCGAGACTAGTTCACCCGCGTCACTCCTCAAGAGGTTCCATAGGATGGCGTCCTCCACCTCGGCTTCCCCGATCCTCATGGACGATGGGGAACTCCGTTTTGAGGTGCCCTCGAGACTTTCCGTCGCCGACAGCCTGCTCTCGGAGATGGAGAGGTCGGCCGGGGCAGAATCCCTAAGGGGACCCTCCGGGCCCAAATAGCGGCCATAGCTCAAGAGGCCGTGCAGGTTAGTGTTCGCATCCCACTTGGTTCTTTATCCAGCGTTCTTGTTCGCGTGATCGGGTGCCTCCCTTTCCTTTTTAACCCTCTTCCTTTTCTTCAGGTCCTCCAGCACGTCGCCCTCGTCATCAACATGGAGGATGAGGAGATAGCCCCGGCGATGCAGGCCGCAGGCCGCGAAGAGAGCTCAAGGAAGGAGCTGGGGGCGACGATGGAGAGGATCGCTGCCCTTGAAGACCGGGTGGCGGCCGCGAGTCGGAAGGTTGCCCGGTGCCGAGAGGCCGCCCGAGCCGCCGAGGCCAAGTGGGAAGACTCCCAGGTGTTCGTCGCCACCTTGAAGAAGACGGCGAACTCCTTCCGAGGGGAGAATGAGGCGGCGAAGGACAGGACGAGGCGTGCCGAGCTTCGGGCGTCGGAGGCTGAGCTTCGCGTGTCGAAGACGGTGGAGAACTATAAGAAGTCGGATCAGTTTTATACTGACCTTGCTGAAGCTGTCGGCGTTATTTGGCACGACGCCCTCGACGATGTCAATGCCCAAATGTCGGAGTTTCCTGATGGCGAGCTCCGGGCTGCGTACCCCCGTGGGGAAGAGGTGCAGGGGGACGATCCCGGCGGTGCTGCAAGGGAAGAGGGCCCTGGTGAGCCCGCCGGGGATCAGTCGGTCGACCCGGCTACCGGCACCGGGGTTCCCGCCGTTGGCGTCGACCCCGAAGATACCGCCTCGGTGGTCGTGGTAGACACGCGGCTCATCGGGGTTCGCCCAGGCCCTGAGGCCTGAACTTCCTTACCTCTTTATTTTGCACCAAAATTTTGTAAGCCTCCAGGTATTTTTGTAAGGCTGGAGAGCCCATAATACCTTTGTAAATACTTCTGATTTTTATGAATAGAAAATCCATTTTGCAGTTTCTTCGTGCGCATTTTCCTTTTGTTTGTGATAACATTTGTACTTGCACAGTACTGCTTTAATCTTTAGGTAGGTATTTCATTTAGCGATCACACGTCGAGTTGAATTCTATCACTTGCCAAGCGTGCAAAGGTTGGTGAAAGGTCGGTATCCCCATGGCCCCGAAGTCGAGGTAGAGATCGCTTAGACGTGGATGGACCGAGCATGGTAGCTGCTCGGTAGCCTCTTGGTGATGGCTTAGGTCCTTGGCGTCGTTGGGTAAGAATTTACCAGCCGAGGATGGACCGGGCAAGGTAGCGGTCCGGTTGCCTTTTAGGGAGCGCTTTGATTCCTGGCGTCGTGGGGTAGGGAACTACCAGCCATGGATAACCGAGCAGGGGCAAGCCCGGTTGCCACTTGGCGAGGGCTTAGATCCCTGGCATCGTGGGGTAGGGAACTGCCAGCCAGGGATAATCGAGCAAGGTGCTTCCCGGTTGCCTCTTGGCGAGGGCTTAGATCCCTGGCGTCGTGGGGTAGGGGACTACCAGCTAGGGATAAACGAGTAGGGTAACTTCCCGGTTGCCTCTTGGCGAGGGCTTAGATCCTTGGCGTCGTGGGGGTAGGGAACTACCGGCCAAGGATAACCGAGCAGGGGCGAACTCGGTTGCCTCTTGACGAGGGCTTAGATCCCTGGCATCGTGGGGTAAGGAACTACCAGCCAGGGATAACCGAGCAGGTTCGAGCCCGGTCGCCTCTTGGTGAGGGCTTCGATCCTTAGCGCGGGAGGGCATAGGGAGGCCTGCTAAGGATGGACCGAGCAGGGTTGCTGCCCAGTAGCCTCTTGGCGAGGGTTTGGATCCCTGGCGTCGTGGGGTAAGGAACTACCAGCCAGGGATAACCGAGCATGGATGAGCCCGGTTGCCTCTTGGCGAGGGCTTGGATCCCTGGCGTCGTGGAGTAGGGAACTACCAGCCAGGGATAACCGAGCAGGGACGAGCCCGGTTGCCTCTTGGCGAGGGCTTAGATCCCTGGCATCGTAGGGTAGGGAACTACCAGCCATGGATAACCGAGCAGGGGCGAGCCCGGTTGCCTCTTGGCGATGGCTTAGATCCCTGGCGTCGTGTGGCAGGGAACTACCAGCCAAGGATAACCGAGCAGGGGCGAACCTGGTTGCCTCTTGGCGAGGGCTTAGATCCTTGGCGTCATGAGGGTAGGGAACTACCATCCAGGGATAACCGAGCAGGGGCGAGCCCGGTTGCCTCTTGGCAAGGGCTTAGATCCCTGGCGTCGTGGGGTAGGGAACTACCAGCCAGGGATAACCGAGCAGGAGCGAGCCCGATTGCCTCTTGGCGAGGGCTTAGATCCCTGGCGTCGTGGGGTAGGGAACTACCAGCCAGGGATAACCGAGCAGGGGCGAGCCAGGTTGCCTCTTGGCGAGGGCTTAGATCCCTAGCGTCGTGGGGTAGGGAACTACCAGCCAGGGATAATCGAGCAGGGTAGCTGCCCAGTTGCTTCTTGGTGAGGTCTTTGATCCTTAGCGCGGGAGGGCATTAGGGAGGCTTGCTAAGGATGGACCGAGCAGTGAAGCTGCTCCGTTGAGTCGTGAGGTTCTGTCCAATCTTCCCCGGTGTTTGTGAACATTGGGCTGGGCGACCGTCACATGCGGCAACCGATCCTTGGCCCTCATTCTGGAGTGCTTCAAAATGAGGTACATTGTGAGCCACGGCGCAGAGGGCGAAGTGTCAGGCGATTCCGTGGCGTCCTGGGTTAGAGTGCAGCGTCGGCGGGAGCGGGCCGCAGAGGTTAGGGCTCGGCTAGCGGGAATCCGCTCTGAGTATCATCGCGAGTACTTTCTCGATTCCGTTCCGCCTCTGTTGTAACTTTTTCTTTATTTTTCTGTAAGGCTGAGGAGCCTATAATACCTTTTTGAAAAACTCTTCTTTTTGCAATGTCTTATTGTTCCCTTCTTATTATATAAACAGAAAGAACTTGAGAAAAGTTTACATTGCCTTAGTGAAAGAAGTACACGCTTGTAGATATTCTTTTTATTAGTACGTAGCTCCGGCATTTTTGAGGCTGAGGGGCATCGCCTTATAGCGGTATTCCCCTCGGTCCGTTGTGAATGCGGTGAGACCCTCGTCCGCCAGATTTGTACGGATCTGGTTGTAGCCGGAGAAAGCATCCACGAAGCTAATTAGCTTGCGGCCTGCCGAACTTTCGACGAGCCGATATATCCGAGGGAGGGGATATATCGTTGAGGTCCTCGACGGTCTCCGTCATACCCCCCGCTGACACGATCATGATTTAGCCGATCGTCAACTCGCTGGGAGTGGGGTGGTCCTCTCTTTCATGGTCGGCTTGCCGTTTGTCTCGCAAGTACGCTGCCATATGTCCCGAGCGGATTAACTCCTCGATATAGTCTCGGAGTTGCTTGCAGTTCTCGGTTGAGTGGCCCTGCTGTAAGTGCATGGCGGCGCCCCGGCCGTCAATCCGACGGCCAAATGCGGAAGCGGGGATAAACTTTAATTTTGCGAACTTAGCAAACCGGCACCACCGTGCACTAAACCCCGGATCGGGCCATTAAACTAGATCTAGCTAACTACAAGACGGGTTAGAGATATACCGAGTGATCCGAGTCCTCCGGTCTTCTCGTCGTCATCCCGATCTCTCGCGGAAACTCCGGTCGTCGCCTCCTCGCTGGAAGGGCACCACATCGCCTGCATCTTTTACGGGCTCCCACCTCAATACCGAGGCAACTCGGGCACGAAGCTGGCAAGTCGACGTGCCCAAGATGTGCTGTAGAAAGTGTAGTGCTTTGTCTCTTTGGGGTTATGTTGCTTTGATGGAGGAATGAGGTTGTGAAATGAACTTCAAAGTGGAGCTAGAATTTGTGTAGCATGAAAATGAGAAGAACAAATTTTCCCTCATCCAAATGAAATGATCCTCTCTCTCCTCTCAAAATGGCCGGCCCCCCTTTTATCAAAAAATGGTGGAGGGAATCAAAAAAGCAAAACCATGAAGGGAGGTGAGTGTAGGAAAAGGTGAAGGGTGACCACAAACAAAACATCATGATTACAAACTTACATCCAAACCTTAACCCTTTCCAATCACATAAATGCACCATCATGGATGAAAAAGCAAAGATACTTAACATATCATAATGACACAAAAGCAAGAAACCCCCTCCACAAAAGTTATTTGCAAACTTGCAAATAACCCCCTCCATCGGAAAAGTCCGGCCGGGAAAGAACAAAGAAAAACCGACCGGAACGGAATGCAAAATGGCAACTCCAGAAAACTGGTCCCGTAATAAATTACAGGAAAACCCCGATACTGTGCATACACACCCGTATCTGTATTCCGACCGGATACAAATGCAATGAGACAAAACTACACTGTACTATACTAGGATCCGGCTTAAACCAAAACCGGCTAGTATTATCCGTTCGATCATGATCCGTGCAATACCGCACGTATCTGATCGAACCCAGCCATATAACCATACGGCCTCCAGTACAAACCGTCCGATCCTGATCCGTGCAACACCGCACGTATCTGATCGGACCCTGCCATATCTCCATACGGCCTCTACAGCGTTTCGCTCGAAAGCTGAGTAACTGAATGTGTGGTGGACTCTAAAGACTCGTCAATACTATGGCTGTGGATTTAACCACTAGCACGTCAGAGGTATAAGCCAATACGTAACGGGCCACCAGCTATTGACCAAAAGGGACGTCGATGAGCGAACTCATCCTGACACCCTACTGAGCCTGTCAGTGACAATATCCGTACAGTCCGGTCCGTTCGTCTATGAGCATCGCATGTCGGACCTAGGGGGTGGGTAAAAGTCAGACTCCCAAAAGCGGTACAAGTCGTGTCGGAGTGTAGCCCAGAACACCCTGAGATACTACTGGAATACCTACCAGTAAATCTCCTGCTTTGGCCAAGGACTTCGTGTAATGGCTCTCCTAGACACAGCGCGACCTCACCCCCAATACCGGGAGAGACGAACCCCCGAAGATCCGCTCACTGCCTCCATGTGGCTCGGGACTGTACCCAACTAAAACCTGTTTGCACGACTCGTTTGAGCCGTGGTAGGGTAGTAATCAAAGCACAGTGGGAACTCACACGAGACAAATGACGATCCCCAGGTCGATGAACTAACCTGTACACATGTCACCTGGGAACTGCTATCTGACATGAGGTATAAGACCAACTAGCATGTTCCCGGCGAGTCCTGTCCTGTGTACTCATAACCCAATGAGCACCTGTATACATCTTAGGTGAACCAACTGACACCAGTGGCCTGTGAGACCGGCCACAGCCCCTCGTCGGGGTCTCGACTGTATACACTAGTCTACTCTGGAGAATCGATGTCCTGTCTCGAAACTCCCACGACTAGGGACCATTTAAGGATGTGCTTATAGACTACCAGCTCCCACGTATATGATCGCCCTCATACTGCTGGCAGTCAAGCAAGAATCCTAGGGGCTCTATCAACGTGTAATAGCGACCTGTAAGGTCACCTGAAACAGTACACGATGATAAAGGTAAACCAGATAGCATACTATCATCTCGAGTAAGACTGTCGTCCCGGGATAGGTCCTCCCTCAATCATTGCAATCACGTGCCTGTGATCCAATAATTGACTCTGAGGGCACTATCTCCAACAATCTCCCACTTGCACTCAGGGCTAATTATTGCGATGTCGCATACTCACAGCCCGTGTGATACCGAACACCCAACTCCTCTACTAGTCAGTCTCACAAAGCATGTTTGCGAAACTCTTGCGTTCGAGGATTAGCCTCAGTGAGTGGATCCGCCAAGATGTTCCTTTCTATGTCTCTCTATATCTCAAGTTCGCGGAGAAAACCATCTCCCGAAATGAGCAATACCTGTTTTAGAATGTCTGGATGTCTGATGGGACCTAGCTCATAAATGAACTCCAAATCCAAACTTCTTAGACTGTATCGTCAACTGAACTTAATCAGTATCCTGCGCCATGCCTCCCTCAGTATCTGCCTGGATCACCTGTCCAGAATACTGCCCCTCGTCAGAAGGAAAACTACAACTCTGACAACCTCCTTGTCGTCCATGTCACCTTGGAAGCCTGGAATGATAACTGTCTCCCAAATGAGGCTGTCGTTATCATATCCCTAGAACATCCACTTATGTTCTAAAACTGCTTCCGACTGTTTCTCCAGGATTGGATCAATGTCAACTTATTGCATCTAGTGCAAGAACAACATCTGGTGTGGTACTTGACATCTCATGATTGACTCAATTGCTAAGCAAGTGATCTGCCAATCATGCACATCCCTTTCTACTTTAGTCTATAAGACACCTTTAGAGAGGGTGACTCTATCACCTGCAGGTACACTACCGTGCCAGGAGTCGTCCATTCTAAATACTCTTAGAATGCTGTCAAAGTACCCTGATTGGGAAACCACCCAAATCTAGATCTAAAACCATAGATCTAGTAACCAGTATGTCTGATATAATGTCTAAGTCCCTTGTGGAGAAACCACTGTGTGACGACCAAAGTATAACCGATCGTAGTATAGGAATGTCACTTCCTACTTTGTGTATGTCATCCAAAACCCGGATATCACACCCTACTACCTTCTCAACAGATCCATCCCCTATTCTGATGACGTCAAACTTATGACTGTCACATCAGAAATAGATGATCTATCTCCGCTATATCTGTTTTAGTCTATAAATAGATATAAGCCTGATGTCCACCAATGCTTCCGCTGCTCCCACTGACTACGACAACCCTCTGGCAGAGTCATATAGACGTGCACTTCTAAAGCTAGTTTAGAATGACGCTATACTCATCCTCCCACCGGGTCTCGCAGCCTGGAACAACAGCAATGGCAAGTGTGGGTAAACAAGAACTTCCCTGTCACCGTCCTTGAGGCTACCGGAGTACCTCTCGGGTGCCTGAAGTTACCCACCTTATCTGCGGAGTGGCCAATGGAATGTCAAATCAGATTGAATCTTTAGGTTCCTTATCAAATCTTCAGTAATCGTTTGCGGTTCTGGAATCACTTCCAGTTCTACCATACTCCCACTACTGTTTTTGAAAAAATCCATTTTTAATAAAACTGTGGCGAGTCTAGAACAATATTTCTATTGATCTGCCAGATGGTAGAAAATCAACCCTCGTCATAGCCTGGGTCAACCCACAAACAGCCATTACAGAAACGTGCCTTGAGTTGTCCAGTGTCTGGTTTTAATCATAAGCCGGACAACTCGCCGTACCTTAACAACGTTAAGATATGAACTGTTCTATATCCAATATAGAACCAGAGGCACTGATTTAATTTAACCAGATTCAAATCATACAGCTGTCTCCAGTGCATGTCAACTAAATGGAGAGAGGCCGATCAGCGTTACTCAACTTAGGAATGCTTCCAATTATGAGTAACCTGAAAGAGAAGCAATTTCTCTTTATCATTACTATCAACTGAATACCATACACAAGTATCTACATCTTCGATCACTTTGAAGAATCCCGATACTTGCTACACCTGGTTCTCTACTCTATTCAAATACCTATAACTCCTCAAAATTTAGACCCTGTGTTTCTACGAAACACATGTCTAAGAACTATAGAAGTTAAAAGTAAACAGAATATAGTAAGAAGACCAACCCCTCTGTCCTAATAGACACTGGACAACATACAATACTCTGTATAAGTCCGCTGAGTCTAATAACTCTTTCGCTGTGTGTCGTAGGTTGAAAACTGTACTTATGGTTAAGAAGAATTACACCGCTGTTTAATACTCCTTACCTAACCATCCACTGATATAGGTAAATGTCATCGACATAATATCAAAAGGTATATCTCACTCTATGAAAATAGATGTACAGATATAACAATTTGAAATTGGTGCACAACAGCGGATATTCAAAACCAAATATTTGCCGACCGGCAAACAGCCCAGGTGATCTCCTCAAATATCACCGATTGCAACGAATCCCAATATAATGAGGATGATCACCCTATTCCCAATAACTTACTCCCACTCATCATCTGTAAAGCCATACAGATGTGAGAATCAAAACTGGTAAATACATACCCTGGAGTAAGTGTCTAATCAGGAAATCAGTTTTCTTTTAACAGTACACAGTTGAACTGAAACATTGAAATGTTTTGATGGGGTATCCTGGTATTCCTAGTAATGCCTCTACCATTATCCAGATTCATAACTATAACCGTATAATTCTTTGCCACCTCTCCAAATCCCTTTATATGTCTTTAGTCATTACCTTCTGCACACCCCTTTAGGCCAATTGGTTTTCTTCCTTCCCTACCATTCGGCACCAGCCTATGGTTTGGAAGAAGACTATCCAATAAGCATAATGGGTGTACTGTCCTAGTCCTAGGAGCACTTGCAATGCGAGAGAAGGTGAAGATAAAAGACAACCGAATAAACCTTATTCCTATTTCTCCTGGACCAGAATCCATCCCCGAACTGGAACAAGTTCCTTTCGAGTTCGTATATAACCATACGATGGATTATCCAATAAACTGTGGATCTTCGTAGTGATACGGAGTGTCCTGGAGAAATACAAAGGTGATTTAGGATTGGCGAAGAAATACTTGGTTTGGTCGTGAATATCAGTCGCAATTTACTTTGCCCTCTTACTAATCCCTTGCTTTGTCTTAATCTTAATACCTTCTGTACACCATTTAGGCTAATTGGTTTTCTTCATTCCCTACCGGTCGGCACCTGCCTATGGTTTGGAAGAAGACTGTCCAATTTGCGTAATGGGTGTACTGTCCCAATCCTAGGAACACTCGCAATGCGAGAGAAGGTAAAATGAAAAGACAACTGAATAATCCTATCCGTTTTCTCCAGAACCGGAAACCATCCTCGAATTCCTTCGAGTTCGTATCTAACCATACGATGGTTTTGTCCAATGGAAGTGGACGTTCGTAGTAATACGGGGTGTCCTGGAGAAAAGGGTAAAAGTAGGAGTGGCAATGAGGTCTGCAACTCTGACAATCCAAAAGCCAGTGTAAAGAAGGTTCGGTTAACTTGGTCTCTGAGTCATAGTCTTAGGGTCGGGTCAATGGTCGCTGCCAAAGAGAGAGAGAAAAGAAACACTCAGCGTGCACTCTACCCTAGATCAGAATGGTTACCAATTTATCTAATCAGGAAACCTCCCACTGTACCTCAAATTCTCCTCCAAACCTGAAAGAAGAATTAGTCGGGGTCACCCGAGGAGTAAACCAACTCATCAGTGGGAATCGGGATCCAACTCTCATCGCATGATAACGTGACGAAATCCGCTCACGCTATCACACTCCAGAAGGTATGCGCATATCTGGCAAGTTTCAGTTCTTTTGAAACTCCCGATGTGGATTTTTACCCCATGCTCTTATGACCTTGACTTTGGCCAACATTTCATAAGTCACATATCAAGTTCAACCCGTCATTCTCCAGGTTAATTTGAATCCACCCGTACCTACCCTTGACTTTGGCCAAAATGGCAGTACGACTGTCCCAAACCAACGCATCTATCTATGCTGCATATGAATACCCAATAGCTACCAATCACTGTGCCTTGACTTTGGCCAACATACACAGCTTGAATACTATTGACTACCCATATGAAACGACGGAGGGCTACGAATGGTTTCTGGCGAAAACCTTTAACGTAATGAACTTGATATCGTTGAAGGAACGGATAGCTTTTTAGAAAATATAGTGACGAAAACCTTTACTAAAGAGGTCACTCCCGGTGAAGGGATCTCGGCTCTTTCCCCGTAGAATGGGGTGCTGGATATTCATAACCGAATATCACTGTGCAAAGCAAAAGTAATCGGCTATAGTGAAGTTAATGCCCTGACGCAAACTCCTGTCCAAGGGGTCACTCCCGGTGAAGGGATCTCGGCCCTTGCCTCGTCGACTGAGGAGATGGATATTCATAACCGAATATCACTGTGCAAAACAAAAGTGAACGTCCTTGCAATAACAGCTTTTTGAAAAAGTGTTCCAACAACATCAGATTAGGTTTGTTTATCTTGCATTGATCCGAATCAATGCAGTCCCATCAATTGATCACACCACAAAGAACGAAAATATACTGACATACGTATATGCCATCCGCATTCGCCACTGGGTCCCGTCATCACCCGTTAGGTTAGCTAACTAATGGCAGAGCGGGGACTGGACTAGCGCGGATGAAAAACATATACAACATCTACTAATATATATACCAATATATAGTATTTCGCTCAAGGCGTGATAAAATGCAACATCACAGAAATGTACAGCATCACAGAACAATACAGATATCTGGGATCCCCGGGTTTCACAGAGCCACTACTGAAACCCAACGTTCCCCTGGTCGTGTGGATAGCCTGTGCAATGAAATCCTAGACCCCTACGGGCGCGGCAAGTTACCCGCCAAAACCTGAAGCGAGGCTGCCCCCTTCAGCGCCGTGAATGGACCACCCAGCACTTCACGGAATCCGGTAACTTGGGCACCCCTCCTGGGTCAACCTGTACCCCCTACGAGTGCGGCGAATAGCCCGCCAATCCTGGAGTGAAGCCCCCTCCGTCCCAATGCCATGAGATGCGGGCTTGTTGCCTTCTAGAACCCGGCTATCCGTGCACCCCACCGCGGGGTAATCCTAGTACAGAAAGTAAAATATACATACAACGGGTACATCGACCGCAACCAGGTCGTGCCCCAAAAGAATAATACAAACAGACAGTGACGGCAGTCCACATGTCGGACGCTCGCCCCGCAATATCAAATGTACATAATACAACAAAAACTGTACTAGCATTGCATCCAGGCTATCCCCACGACCGATCCGCAACATCACAGCATAAACACAGAACATCAACGTGAAGGTCACGTTCGCAAATCCGTCTAATCGGGCTATAGCAGTTAGACAGGATTTACCGATCAAGTGACATTCACGGTCGCAGATATAATGTAAATACTGTGAAATAATGTGTTTAAAATATCCGATCGATCAAAAATTAACAAGTGGGCCCCCAAGCAATACTGTAGCACTCACAGAAATTCTGGGCCCAATTTTAATATTCCAAAACCCCTATTTTTAGCCCACAAGCCCACTGAAAAAAACGATGACATGATCCCTCATTCCTGCGGCGGAACCGCGGCCTAAGAGGGGTTATGGCCGCGGTTCCGCGGTCGTACGGAGGGATCGTGTTGTCGAATTTTTCCAGTGTTCTTAGAACTCCCTGCACATCATTCTGAGACAACCTGAAAAATTTTTGGACTTCAAAAAATTTCGACAGAAAACTGATGTAAAGAAAAACGCGGGTTTTTGGAATTTTGGTCGATCGGAAATGCAAACACATCAAACAAAGCTAGACGAAATTAATGGCGAGGCTCTGATACCACTGTAAGTGCACGGCGGCGCCCCGGCCGTCAATCCGACGGCCAAATGCGGAAGCGGTGATAAACTTTAATTTTGCGAACTTAGCAAACCGGCACCACCACGCACTAAACCCCGGATCGGGCCATTAAACTAGATCTAGCTAACTACAAGACGGGTTAGAGATATACCGAGTGATCCGAGTCCTCCGGTCTTCTCGTCGTCATCCCGATCTCTCGCGGAAACTCCGGTCGTCGCCTCCTCGCTGGAAGGGCACCACATCGCTTGCATCTTTTACGGGCTCCCACCTCAATACCGAGGCAACTCGGGCACGAAGCTGGCAAGTCGACGTGCCCAAGATGTGCTGTAGAAAGTGTAGTGTTTTGTCTCTTTGGGGTTATGTTGCTTTGATGGAGGAATGAGGTTGTGAAATGAACTTCAAAGTGGAGCTAGAATTTGTGTAGCATGAAAATGAGAAGAACAAATTTTCCCTCATCCAAATGAAATGATCCTCTCTCTCCTCTCAAAATGGCCGGCCCCCCTTTTATCAAAAAATGGTGGAGGGAATCAAAAAGGCAAAACCATGAAGGGAGGTGAGTGTAGGAAAAGGTGAAGGGTGACCACAAACAAAACATCATGATTACAAACTTACATCCAAACCTTAACCCTTTCCAATCACATAAATGCACCATCATGGATGAAAAAGCAAAGATGCTTAACATATCATAATGACACAAAAGCAAGAAACCCCCTCCACAAAAGTTATTTGCAAACTTGCAAATAACCCCCTCCATCGGAAAAGTCCGGCCGGGAAAGAACAAAGAAAAACCGACCGGAACGGAATGCAAAATGGCAACTCCAGAAAACTGGTCCCGTAATAAATTACAGGAAAACCCCGATACTGTGCATACACACCCGCATCTGTATTCCGACCGGATACAAATGCAATGAGACAAAACTACACTGTACTATACTAGGATCCGGTTTAAACCAAAACCGGCTAGTATTATCCGTTCGATCATGATCCGTGCAATACCGCACGTATCTGATCGAACCCAGCCATATAACCATACGGCCTCCAGTACAAACCGTCCGATCCTGATCCGTGCAACACCGCACGTATCTGATCGGACCCTGCCATATCTCCATACGGCCTCTACAGCGTTTCGCCCGAAAGCTGAGTAACTGAATGTGTGGTGGACTCTAAAGACTCGTCAATACTATGGCTGTGGATTTAACCACTAGCACGTCAGAGGTATAAGCCAATACGTAACGGGCCACCAGCTATTGACCAAAAGGGACGTCGATGAGCGAACTCATCCTGACACCCTACTGAGCCTGTCAGTGACAATATCCGTACAGTCCGGTCCGTTCGTCTATGAGCATCGCATGTCGGGCCTAGGGGGTGGGTAAAAGTCAGACCCCCAAAAGCGGTACAAGTCGTGTCGGAGTGTAGCCCAGAACACCCTGAGATACTACTGGAATACCTACCAGTAAATCTCCTGCCTTGGCCAAGGACTTCGTGTAATGGCTCTCCTAGACACAGCGCGACCTCACCCCCAATACCGGGAGAGACGAACCCCCGAAGATCCGCTCACTGCCTCCATGTGGCTCGGGACTGTACCCAACTAAAACCTGTTTGCACGACTCGTTTGAGCCGTGGTAGGGTAGTAATCAAAGCACAGTGGGAACTCACACGAGACAAATGACGATCCCCAGGTCGATGAACTAACCTGTACACATGTCACCTGGGAACTGCTATCTGACATGAGGTATAAGACCAACTAGCATGTTCCCGGCGAGTCCTGTCCTGTGTACTCATAACCCAATGAGCACCTGTATACATCTTAGGTGAACCAACTGACACCAGTGGCCTGTGAGACCGGCCACCGCCCCTCGTTAGGGTCTCGACTGTATACACTAGTTTACTCTGGAGAATCGATGCCCTGTCTCGAAACTCCCACGACTAGGGACCATTTAAGGATGTGCTTATAGACTACCAGCTCCCACGTATATGATCGCCCTCATACTGCTGGCAGTCAAGCAAGAATCCTAGGGGCTCTATCAACGTGTAATAGCGACCTGTAAGGTCACCTGAAACAGTACACGATGATAAAGGTAAACAAGATAGCATACTATCATCTCGAGTAAGACTGTCGTCCCGGGATAGGTCCTCCCTCAATCATTGCAATCACGTGCCTGTGATCCAATAATTGACTCTGAGGGCACTATCTCCAACATCTGCGACCTGTGGAAACCACAGTACGGGCCCCGGGTGCGCTTTGCCGCCTTGTTCGAGACCGGGGGGAGCCTGAAGAACCTCTCTCCCTTAGCCTCCTCCAGCAGTACTGTCTGGGATACGTTGAGCGGGGTATACTCCTGAAACTTCGGGGAGTAGGGCTCTGGCCGCTCAAGCCTCCTTTTCTCTTCCCGGCCCCTTTTTTTGTGATCAGCTTGCTCTGTCCGGGGAAGATTGGTGTTTACCTCAGATTCCAGCTGGATCTCTCGCTCGGTCCAGGCCTTCACCTCGGTCATGGTCTTAGGTTGCGCTAATACAAAGGAGCGTAACCACTCCTTGTGCCTAAGACCCGACCTAAGTGCCGTAATGACCGTCTCGTCCCGGTGTTTTGGGACTTTAACGAGGGCGTTGTAGAAGCGGGTGATGTACCCTTTGAAGGTTTCTTTGTCCCCGCTCTTTATTGTGAAGAGATGGTCGACGGTCCTCTTCTGCCGTCTGTTCCCGACGAAATGGCCAAGGAATTGGGTGGCCAGCTTATCGAAGGTTGAGATGGAGCGTGGCGTGAATCCTCGGAACCAGTCTCTGCCGGAGCCGATGAGAGTGGCTGAAAAACGTGGCATTGGGCGGTGTCGGAACAGTCCTGTAAACTCATCCCAGCTGTGAACGCGTCCAAATTGTCCTTCGGGTCGGACTTCCCATCAAAGAGTGAGACCTTCGAGGGCTTGTTCCGGGAGGAGACATGGACGGTGAGTAGCTTTTCTGTGAAAGGCTTTGTGAGCGAGTCGGCGGCGTACTTAGCCCCGTCGCTCGAATGACGACCTTCCCGATACATGCCCTCGATCTTCTTTTCGAGGGCGTCGAGTCGGCCGTGGTATCCCGATGAGTCGGCATACTCCGATTTTTGGCCTCAGCTACCGGAGACCTCTGCGTGGCCTCGGCCTCGATTCCGTTAGATGACGTTCCTCAGATCTCCTGACGATGTCGTTTTCGAGCTGCCGTGGTAAGTCCCGTGCGCATGACCCCGTCGAGGGAGGGGGTGCCGGTCATGCCTGGGTGCAGGCGAGCTGACCGACACCTCCTTGGGAGGGACGGGGGTGCGATGGGGCTCGGGGCGAGGCGCTCTGGCGTAAGACCTCGGAGTTAAACTATGCGGCGCCCACCGGGTCATTGAATATGTCAGTCCGGGGGATCTGCGGCCGCCGGAGACAGCGAGGCGGTGATCGGTCGTGTCAACGCGGGCAGACTCTTCTTTCCCTCTGCAGGGGTCCTGGCCCCGCAGAGGGGGAGCGGCGACCTGGGGAGCTTACCCAGCCATTTGGACACGGACGAGCGCATCCACAACTGACGTGCGTCGATCTATCCGAGCGGATAGGGTGTGAATGGCGTTTGGTGGAGGAGGGGATTCTCCCCCGTCTTCACTGTGGGAAGGCCGACGGCTGGTGCTTGGATCGTCGCGGTGACCACTTGCCATGTAGTCGAGATCGGAAGATAAACTTTCGGTTGAGTAGAAAGTTTTCCACAGACGGCGCCAACTGATGGAGGCCTGGATCTCCTTCAGATGTTATTTTCCGTTGATCTTTTCGCATAATGGCGGACGGTTGAGATTTAATCTGGAGATTGTCTTCTTTAGCGTGTGGATCTCAATGGGCTTGGATTTGAGGTTGAGCCGAGCTACCTGCAAAGAAGTCCCGGGAGGTTGTACCACCAAGGACCCTCCGACGATCTAGTGGTGCAAGTTAGGCAGAGTAGCGGCTTAGTGGAAAGAATTGCGTACCTCGATCGTCTGAGAGAGGGGTTTATATAGCGGCAGCGAAGGGCAGGCGGGTGCGAGAATCACGCCGGCCGTTACACCCCTGGCGTCACGCCCGCGTGATTGGCGGGATCCCACATTAATGACGAGGCAGGCTCGTTAATGAGGGATCGTGATGGCGTGGAACGCGGGATCGTGGGCGGCGGATATCTCGCGCATGGCGAGATTCGCGGAGCCGTGGCGGAGGCGTCTGTGATCAGTGCCGTGGGTCGGTTTGGTTGAGACCGAGGAAGATGAGCTCGGCGGGAGGCTCGGGTACGAGTGGGAGGCCGAGGCGTCTTGGTTCTGTGATAGCTCGGAGGCGAGCCGAAGGGTGGTCTGGGAGGCCACCGGAGGTCAGGAGACTCCTTGGGCCGGAGGCCCGAGGTGCGATCCCAACTGAGGTTTCTGACCCCCTCTTGTAGGTTCTGGGACACGTCGTCCGCTACGTGTCAGTATCTGGAGAGTCACCGATATCGAGCCTCATCAATACCAATTGAGATATTGCTCATTGGTGATTTGTTCATGTATACATGCGGGTAGGGATTAATAGCAGACATGTTAATTATTTCTCCTAATGATCACAGGTAGCTAGGAGAAATTTTATGATGGTAACAGCAGAACCAGTCAATGGATGACAAATTACATCATAACCAATTAGATAAAGACATATGGCATTGATTCTAATATAAATTAATAATCTCTATTTCTTCTTTTAGCAAATTCACTAGATGCCCTTCTTCCTTTTTTATGTTCTGTTTCCTTCAGCAATCATGGCCGTTCCATGGTCATTCCCTAGTTCCACTACCACATAACTTCTTTCTTAATTTATTGATTTTTTTTCCATCCATAAAATCCTGTGGCTTTGGCTCCCTCCACCATCTCCTTTTTTGATACCTTACATTATCTTCATTACCTTGGCAAAAAGTACATTATCTACGATTACTAATATTTTGTGACTTGGTGTTTCTAAGTGTCCATTGATTTTTGATTGATCCACGGTATGATAATAAATACAAGACACTAGTACAAATCTCATATATATTGGCTGATCTTTTGTATCAGTTTCAAGATATGATAATTAGTCAAAGAATCTTAGAAAAACAGTTTATACTGCTTATGTTTTTATTCTTATACATAAAGAATGAGATTTTCTCTTCTTACTCCAAATTTCTCTCTTTAAATAAGTGCTAGATCAACGACGAGATCCAGGATTCAAATTCTCTCTTCGTTGAATTCGCCAAAAGTGCAATTTTTTCATTTCAATCAATGTTCAACAAAATTAACCTAACTAATAAACTGATAGTGAATGAGTGCATCGTCATAACCATTTAAAGTTTTTTATAATATGAATTTTGCATACCACCGTTACCATTTAAATCTTCTATATAAATTGAATCTTGAATCGTATGTAATTTCACTTTTTAAATGAATCATATTGGAATCAGGTTTTAAATTTTAATGATTTTGAACATTTCACTTATTTTTCCAGTCCTAGCTCACATCATTCACGTTGCGCTTAGTATATGGAATGGAAGATTACCGGAAATCCTTGCATATCCGGAAATGGGATGACCGAGCATCTAATTCCAAAGAATTTTACATTAACGTGCTTGGTATACTTTACTCATTCCCGATAATATATGTATGTGTAACCGTCGACTGACGGCGAAATCGAAGGAGGGTCGGTGGATGGCGGTGAGAAAAACCACCCTCTTAAGCTTCTTGGCCGGAGATTCGGCTGGAGAAGACGCCTCCGGCCTCACCCGAGGAATCTGTCCCCGGGCTTGTTTCTGCTCATCTCCCCTGCGTGCCTCGGGGACCGGTGGGGGACGACAGCCTTTGCAGAAGCCTCCTGGCGAGGCGTCCTACTCGGCGCGGGCTTGGATGATTGCCTCCGTCGTCTTTCCGCCCCTGTGTCTTGGTGGCCAAGACGGCTATAATTTTCGACCGGTCCATGGGCTCTGTGGAGAGAAACAAAAAAGGGTTAGCAACAAAATATACCAAGTCTAAATTGATCGGCTAAGACCTAACTTATCCAGGAAGCGTGCGGGACTGAGTCCCGCCCAACTCAGGGCCTGCTCGGAAAGCAAGACGTCGGCACACTTGATTGGCTCCCACCGGGACACGATCCCCACCTCCGGGGCATTCGACAGCTTGGCCTTCGGGCAATCTACCCTATACCACTCGGTGTGCACAGGCCACTCCTCTCCCATCGGAGGACCGACGAAGATGAATTTCCCCTTCCACTCATGGATAGAAGAAGGGACGACCATTACCCTCAATCCAGCCGTTCTACCCTTGAGCTTCTTAAAAGAAAAGTATACCCAACTCGGCTCATCCTTACGGGTACCCGAATGGTTTTTATAGAAGAGAGAGGATAAGAGAAGCCCTAAACTTGGTATATTTTGTTGCTAACCCTTTTTTGTTTCTCTCGGCTCATCCTTACGGGGATCCGATCGATTTTAAGCGGAACCAGGAATCCGAGGAGAATCCTCCACGAATTCGGTGCTAGCTGGCCCGAGACGAGTTGAAAACAGTGAAGGACTATACAAATCTCGGGCGAAAAGAGCAGACATATCCATGCTCAGAACGCTTCTAAGTACAGGGCAATCTCATTGCCTTGTACTTGGTCTGCCCGTTCACCCTCCCTGGCTAGACGGAGCGTGTAGCCAGAGAGAATGTGGAAACGAGTCCATATGTTGGAAAGCTCGTCCAACCTATTCAGCGCCGAGGCGGCGTCATGAGTGTTCTCGATATGCACCTTAAAGACCAAGAAGGCCCCTCAACGACGAGGAACAAGGGAATCGCCATCCCTTGAGGGCGAACTGACACAGAAGAAGAAGAACTTTCTCGGTTATCAGAACCGAGGAATACCCACTAGACTCGACTTCAGAGGTCGAAATCCCATCGCCTGACTCTACCCTAATTACATCTACTGGAGGATCAGAGGAAGACATCTGACCTGATTCAAAAGAGAGAGAGTTGAAGGAGAGTTTAAACTGTAGATCCGACCTAAGAGTGGGGGCGCCGAGCAATCCAAGATAACAAAAGGCAAGTGAAACAAAGGTGTTTCCTAGAGAGAGGTCATCCCTATTCATACACTCAGCGAAAGCCATCCAGCAGTCCAGATCCGCTCCTGATAAAACTGTTGTGCCACGGCAGCGCCCCGGCCGTCTACTCGAGGCCAAAATGCGGAATCAAAATTTTTCTTAAGTTTAAACCGGCGCTACCGCGGACAATAAAACCCGGATCGAAACCATTAACCCAATGCTAGCTAACAAGAGAATGGGGTAGAATGCTATACCGAGCGATCCGTGTCCTTCGGTCTTCGTCTCCACTCCGATCTCCTTGCGGAATCTCCGGTCGTCGCCTCCTCGTCGAAAATGGCACCACGTAGCCAAATTCTTTTACGGGCTCCCACCTCTTGACCGAGGCAACTCGGGCGCGAAGTTGGCTAGCCGACGCGTCCAAGGGATGCTGTAGACTAGTGTAGAAACTTTGTCTCTTAAGCTTATAGAAGTTGCCATGATGGAGGAATCAAGAATGGACTTTGGAGTGAGGTTGATGAATTTGTGTAACATGCAAAATGAGATGATCAAATTTCCCTCATACAAAATGAAAAACCTCTCCCTCATTTGAAGTGGCCGGCCCCTATATGAAATATGGTAGGAGAGAAAAATCAAGAAGGGAGGTGAGTGTAGGATAGCTCAAAGAGGTGACCACATCAAAAGGTTATGATAACAATATCAAATCACATTCTAATCTCATTTAATGCAAGAAAGGGATGGAAATAGAATCTAATGATACTAGTAACCATCATGATGCCACTAATATGCAAGAAACCCCTCCACAGCAAGTTATTTGCAAACTTGCAAATAACCCCCTCCATCGGAAAGTCCGGCCGTGAAGGAACAAAGGAAAACCGGCCGGAACGGAACGCAAACTGGCAAGTTCAGAAAACTGATCCCGTAATAAAGTACAGGAAAAACCCGCGACTGCATATACATGCCCGCATTTGTATTCCCACTGAACACAAATGCAAAGAGACAAAACTACACTGTTTAATACTAGGATCTGGCTTAAACCAAAGCCCGCTAGTAAAATCCGTCCGATCACGATCTGTGCAATACCACACGTATCTGATCGAACCCTGCCATATCTCCATACGGCCTCTACAGCGTTTCGCCCGAAACTTGAGTAACTGTCTGTGTGGGGGACTCTAAAGACTCGTCAATACTATGGCTGTGGATTTAACCACTAGCACGTTAGAAGTATTAGCCATACGTGACGGGCTACTAGCTATTGACCAAAAGGGACGTCGATGAGCGAACTCATCCTGACACCCTACTGAGCCTGTCAGTGACAATATCCATACAGTCCGGTCCGTTCGTCTATGAGCATCGCATGGCGGGCTTAGGGTGTTGGTAAAAGTCAGACCCCCAAAAGCGGTACAAGTCGTGTCGGAGTGTAGCCCAGAACACTCTGAGATACTACTGGAATACCTACCAGTAAATCTCCTGCCTCGGCCGAGAGCTTTGTGTAATGGCTTTCCTAGACACAGCGTGACCTCACCCCCAATACCGGGAGAGACGAACCCCTGCAGATCCGCTCACTGCCTCCATGTGGCTCGGGACTGTACCCAACTAAAACCTGTTTGCACGACTCCTTTGAGCCGTGGTAGGGTAGTAATCAAAGTACAGTGGGAACTCACACGAGACAAATGACGATCTCAGGTCGATGAACTAACCTGTACACATGTCACCTGGGAACTGCTATCTGACGTCTGGTATAATCCCAACTAGCAGGTTCCCGGCGAGTCCTGTCCGGTGTACTCATAACCCAATGAGCACCTGTATACATCTTAGGTGAACCAACTGACACCAGTGGCTTGTGAGACCGGCCACCGCCCCTCGTCGGGGTCTCGACTGTATACACTAGTCTACTAATGGAGTATCGATGCCCAGTCTCGAAACTCCCACGACTAGGGACCTTTTAAGGATGTGCTTATAGACCCCAGCTCCCACGTATATGATCGCCATCATACTGCTGGTCGTCAAGCAAGAATCCTAAGGGCTCTATCAACGTGCAATAGTGACCAGTAATGCCACCTAAAACAGTACACGATGATAAAGATAAACCAGATAGCATACTATCATCTTGAGTAAGACTGTCCTACCGGGATAGGTCCCCCCTCAATCATTGCAATCACGTGCCTGTGATCCAATAATTGACTCTGAGGGCACTATCTCCAACAATGTCCCACTTGCACTCAAGGCTAATTATTGCGATGTCGCATACTCACAGCCCGTGTGATACCGAACACCCAACTCCTCTACTAGTCAGTCTCACAAAGCTCGTTTGCGAAACTATTGCGTTCGAGGAATAGCCTCAGTTAGTGGATCCGCTTTGATGTTTCTTTCTATGTCTCTCTATATCTCAAGTTCGTGGAGAAAGCCATCTCCCCAAATTAGCAATACCTGTCTTAGAATGTGTCTGGATGTCTGATGGGACCTGGTTTATAAATGAACTCCAAATCCAAACTTCTTAGACGGTATCGTCAACTGAACTTAATCAGTATCCTGCGCCATGCCTCCCTCAGTATCCTCCTGGACCACCTGTCCATAATACCGCCCCTCGTCAGAGGGAAAACTATAACTCTGACAACCTCTCTGTCATCCAGGTCACCTTGGAAGCCTGGAATGATAACTGTCCCCGAATGAGGCTGTTGTTATCATATCCCTAAAACATCCACTTATGTTCTAAAACTGCTTTCGATTGTTTCTCCAGGATTGGATCAATATCAACTTATTGCATCTACTGCAAGAACAACATCTGGTGTGGTACTTGACATCTCATGATTGACTCAATTGCTTAAGTAAGTGATCTGCCAATCATGCACATCCCTCTCCCCTTTAGTCTGTAAGACACCTTTAGAGAGGGTGACTCCATTACCTGCAGGTACACTACCGTGCCAGGAGTCGTCCATTCTAAATACTCTTAGAATCTGTCTAAGTACCCTGATTGGGAAACCACCCAAATCCAGATCTAAAACCATAGATCTAGTGACCAGAATGTCTGATATAACATCCAAGTCCCATGTGGAGAAACTACTGTGTGACAACCAATGTATAACCGACCGTAGTATAGGAATATTACTTCCTACTCTGTGCATGTCATCCAAATACCAGGACATCACACCCTACTACCTTCTTAACAGATCCATCCCTTATTCTGCTGAAGTCAAACCTATGACTGTCACATCAGAAATAGATGATTTATCTCCGCTATATCTGCTTTAGTCTATAAATAGACATAAGCCTCATGTCCACCAATGCTTCCGCTGCTCCCACTGACTACGACAACCCTATGGAAAAGTCATATAGACGTACACTTCTAAAGCTAGTTTAGAACGATGCTATACTCATCCTTCTGCCGGGTCTCACAGTCTGGAACAACAGCAATGGCAAGTTTGGGTAAACAAGAACTTCCCTGCCACTGTCCTTGAGCATACCAAAGTACCTCTCGAGTGCCTGAGGTTACCCACCATATCTGCGGAGTGGCCAATGGAATGTCAATAGAGATTGAATCTTTAGGTTCTTATCAAATTTTCAGTAATCGTTTGCGGTTCTGGAATCACTTCCAGTTCTACCATACTCTCACTACTGTTTTCTGAAAAAGATCCATTTTTATTAAAACTGTGGCGAGTCAAGAACAATATCACTATTGATCTTCCAGATGGTAGAAAATCAACCCTCGTCATAGCTTGGGTCAACCCACAAATAGCCATTACAAAAACGTGCCTTGAGTTATCCAGAGTCTGGTTTTAAGCATAAGCCGGACAACTCCCCGTACATTAACAATGTCAAGATATGAACTGTTCTATATCCAATACAGGAACAGAGGCACTGATTTAATTGAACAAGATTCAAATCATGCAGCTGTCTCCAGTGCATGTCAACTAAATGGAAGAGAGGCCGATCAACGTTACTCAACTTAGGAATGCTTCCAATTATGAGTAACCTGAAAGAGAAGCAAGTTCTCTTAATCATTACTATCAACTGAATACCACGCACAAGTATCTACATCTTCGATCACCTTGAAGAGTCCCGATACTTGCAATACCTGGTTCTCTACTTTATTCATATACCTATAATTTCTCAAACTTAGACCTTGCATTTCTACGAAACACCTGTCTAAGAACTAGAGAAGTCATAAGTAAACCGAATATAGTACGAGGACCAACCCGTCTGTCCTAATGGACACTGGACAATATACAATACTCTGTATAAGTCCCTTGAGTCTAGTGACTCATTCACTGTGTGTCGTAGGTTGAAAACTGTACTATGGTTATGAAGAATTACACCGCTGTTCAATGCTCCTTACCTAACCATCCACTGATATAGGTAAATGTCATAGACATAATTTCAGAAAGGTATATCTCACTCTATAAAAATAGACGTACAGATATATCAATTTGAAATTGGTGCATAACAACGGATATTCAAAACCAAATATTTGCCGTCCGGCAAACAATCCAGGTGACTTCCTCAAATATCACCAATTACAACGAATTCCGATATAATGAGGATGATCACCTAATTCCCAATAACTTACTCCCACCCATCATCTGTAAAACCATACAGATGTGAGAATCAAACCTTGTAAATACATACCCTGGAGCAAGTGTTTAATTGGAAAATCAGTTTTCCTTTAACAGTACACAGTGAAACTGAAACATTGAAATGTTTCGATGGGGTATCCTGGTATTCATGGTAATGCCTCTTCCATCATCCAGATTCACAACTATAACCGTATATTTCTTTGCCACCTCTCCAAATCCCTTTATATGTCTTTAATCATTACCTTCTGCACACCCCATTAGGCCAAATGGTTTTCTTCCTTCCCTACCGTTCGGCACCAACCTATGGTTTGGAAGAAGACTATCCAATAAGCATAATGGGTGTACTGTCCTAATCCTAGAAGCACGCAATGCGAGAGAAGGTGAAGATAAAAGACACCTGAATAAACCTTATTCCTATTTCTCCTGAACCAGAATCCATCCCCGAACTGGAACAAGTTCCTTTCGGGTTCGTATATAACCATACGATGGAGTATCCAAATAAACTGTGGATCTTCGTAGTGATACGGAGTGTTCTGGAGAAATACAAAGGTGAAATGGGAGTGGTAAAGAAACACTTGGTTTGGTCGTGAATGTCATTCACAATTTACTTTGCCCTCCTTCTAATCCCTTTCTTTATCTTAACTTAATACCTTCTGTACACCGTTTAGGCTAATTGGTTTTCTTCATTCCCCACTGTTCGGCACCAGCCTAAGGTTTGGAAGAAGACTTTCCAATTTGCGTAATAGGTGTACTATCTCCTAAACCAAGGAGTACTCGCAACCTGAGAGAAGGTAAAAGGAAAAGACAACTGAATAGTCCTATTCGTTTTCTCCAGAACCGGAAACCATCCTCGAATAAAATCCTTCGAGTTCGTATATAACCATACGATGGTTTTGTCCAATGGAAGTGGACGTTCGTAGTAATACGGGGTGTCCTGGAGAAAAGGGTAAAAGTAGGAGTGGCAATGAGGTTTGCAACTCTGACAATCCAAAAGCTAGTGTTTAAGAAGGTTCGGTCAACTTGGTCACTGAGTCATAGTCTAGGGTCGGGTCAATGGTCGCTGCCAAAGAGAGAGAGAAAAGAAACACTCAGCGTGCACTCTAACCTAGATCAGAATGGTTATCACTTTATCTAATCTGGAAACCTCCCACTGTAACGTCAAATTCTTTCCCAAACCTGAAAGAAGAATTAGCCGGGATCACCCGAGAAGTAAACTGACTCATCAGTGGGAATCGGGATCCAACTATCATTGCATGACAACGTGACGGAATCCACTCACATTATCACACTCCAGAAGGTATGCACATATCTGGCAAGTTTCAGTTTCTTTAGAAACTCCCGATGTATGTTTTTACCCCTAGGACCCAAGTGACATTGACGGAGTCAACAAATCAAAGAGTGCTAGTCAAGTTCAACCCGTCATTATCTGGATTGCATTAAACCCACCCGTACGTGACCTTGACGGAGTCAACAAGGCCGCATGACTGTCCTAACCAATCCCATTTATGCAACAAACAAGCACCACTTAGCTACCGTACACTACGCCTTGACGGAGTCAACAAACACAACACGAATACTAAACAATACCCGTAAGAAATGACGGAGGGCTACGGCTGGTTTTTGGCGAAAAACCTTTAACGTAATGAACTTGATATCGTTGAAGGAACTGCATAGCCTTTTATAAAATATAGTGACGAAAACCTTTGCTAAAGAGGTCACTCCCGGTGAAGGGATCTCGGCACTTTCCCCGTAGGATGGGGTGCAGGATATTCCAACTGAATACCACGATGCAAAGCAAAAGTAATCGGCTATAGTGAAGTTATTGCCCTGACGCAAACTTCTGTCCAAGGGGTCACTCCCGGTGAAGGGATCTCAGCCCTTGCCTCATCGACTGAGGAGCAGGATATTCCAACTGAATACCACTGTGCAAAACAAAAAAGAGCGCCCTTGCAATAACAGCTTTTTGAAAAATGTTCCAACAACATCAGAATAGGTTTGTTTAGCTTGCATTGATCCGAATCAACGCAGTCCCATCAATTGATCACACCAATAAAGAACGAAAATAATGATGTACGTATATGCCATCCGCATTCGCCACTGGGTCCCGTCATCACCCGTTAGGTTACTTAACTAACGACAGAGCGGGGACTGGACTAGCGCGGATGCAAAACATATACAACATCTACTAATATATATATCAATATATAATATTCGCTCAAGGCGTGATAAAATGCAACATCACAGAAATGTAACCAGCATCACAGAACAATACAGATATCTGGGATCCCCGGGTTTCATAGAGCCGCTACTGAAACCCGACGTTCCCCTGGTCGTGTGGATAGCCTGTGCAATGAAATCCTAGACCCCTACGGGCACGGCAAGTCACCCGCCAAAACCTGAAGCGAGACAGCCCCCTTCAGCAACGTGAATGGACCACTCAGCACTTCACGGAATCCGGTAACTTGGGCACCCCTCCTAGGTCAACCTATACTCCCTACGAGTGCGGCGAATAGCCTGCCAATTCTAGAGTAAAGCCCCCTCCGTCTCAATGCCATGAGATGCGGGCCCGTTGCCCTCTAGAACCCGGCTATCCGTGCACCCCTCCGCGGGGTAATCCTAATACAGAAAGTAAAATATACATACAACGGGTACATCGACCTCGACCCGGTCGTGCCCCAAAAGAATAATACAAACAGGCAGTGACGACAGTCCACATGTCGGACGCTCGCCCCGCAATATCAAATGTACATATAAAACAAAACTGTACTACCACTGCATCCAGGCTATCCCCACGACCGATCCGCAACATCACAGCACAACACAGAACATCAACGTGAATGTCACGTTTGCAAATCCGTCTAAAAGGGTTATAGCAGTTAGACAGGATTTACCGATCAAATGACATTCATGTTCACGCCAAAATTTTCTGCGCAAAAGAGCCCAAGGTATCAAATGGCGGCGATACGCTTAAGAAAATGGGAACCAGTATCTTCCGGGCTGTTTTTTGACAAACTCCCAAATGAGAAACAGATAAATTCTGATGGTATCGAAAGCGGCTCGAAAAACCCTTCGATTTGATATATTATGGGCCTCGTAATTCATCCGGGATCAAAAGTTATGAGGAATTACGTGTCCACACATGATGGGCTTTTAAAAACCCGCTGGAGGAGTTAAAAAATATAATAAAAACTCAGAAAAGACCCCAATAGGGCATCACGTGCTCACACGTGACCATGGGTCACATGCAGACACGTGATGGGCTTTTAAAGCCTCTAAAATGATGAATAGAATTTAATTCTAAAAGTCAGAAAATACCTCAACGAGGTATCACGTGCTTACACGTGACCAATGGTCACGTGTTGACACGTGATGGTTAAAACTGAAACATAAATAAGCGGCTGAGAAAGGAACCCAATTGGGGGTCACGTGCTCACACGTGACCAAAGGTCACGTGCCAGCACGTGACTGGCTTTAAAAGCATTATAATTTAATAGAATTAAATTCTAAAAGTTTCTGAATCTTTCCAAATGGAAAAGGGTCATGGGGAACCGTTGGATTAAAAATCCAAGGGTGATTAAAAATCACCAATTTATAGAAAAACCTTGGACAAGGAAAGATTTCCCTGAAAGTCTCACCAGGATAACAAATAGAATATCTTTTGGATTTAAAATCCACGGTGAATAAAATTCACTGAATGATCTAAAGGCCCAGATTAATGATGAATGCAAATCAAATCTCTCAACATACAAATCAAATCTCTCAATAAGAGATTTGCTAAACAAATTGATTCTCTTCCTTCTCCTATAAATAGGAGCCAAGAAGAGAAGAGAAGGGGGATCTACTTTTTTGGGATCTACCTTTTTGAGAGAAAAACAGAGATAGGAGAATTTAATTCTCAAGAGGGAAGAAAAGAAAGGAGAATTTAATTCTCAACAAAGAAAACCCTAGGTGAGAAAAGGGAAAAAGATAAACTTCAAACAGAGAATTTAATTCTCAAAATCCAAGAGTTTAACTCTTATACAAAAAGAACTTAGTTCTTCTTCTGGTTGAAGATCTGCACAGAGCACATCTCCCCATAACTTGAGAATTTAATTCTCATCGGGTCGAGATCCTGCCATGCAGATCCTAAACTCAGAAGGGGAATTGAGTTTTGAGAATTAATTCTCCTAAGACAAAACTAGGGTTTAACCCTAATAAAGAATTTAATTCTTTTACATATCTGGGAATTTAATTCCTTTGAAAAGAAATCAGGGTTTTATCCTAAATAAGAATTTAATTCTTTCACGATAGGAATTTAATTCCTCCAAAATCATAATTAGGGTTTAACCCTACAAAGAATTCAATTCTTAAAAGATCTCTGTTTATGAAAAGAACTAGGATCATGTGCCCCCACGTGACCCTTGAAAAGATCCCCTGCAAAGAACTTTGAAGCATCACCCCACGTGCTCCCACGTGACTCCCAGAACGCAGAAAGAAAAAGCAAAGGGAATGAAGGCTTTGGGCGCTCTCACGTGTTTATCACGTGACCCCTTAGCAAAGGTTCTAACAGTCAGCGCATAAATCCCCATCACGTGTCAACACGTGATGCTCGAAATAAAAAGGAAAAGTGTTTAACACTTATTCACAGATTTGAGGATAAAACAAAGGAGATGTGGCTCCGCATTTAGGGCGCCCTCACGTGTCACCACGTGACCCCTAATGAGCATTCCAACAGACCAGAGCGGGGGCCTCCATCACGTGCTCACACGTGATGGACGTCAGAATTAAAAGAGTTAAAACACTGATCTGCAGAATAAGATAAGGGAAATCAGGGCGCTCTCACGTGTCCACACGTGACCCCTCTCTCCTTAGTGTTTAACACTAATCTGAAGACTTTGTCTTCAGTATTTAACACTGATTTTCTTAGTGTTTAACACTAGTTTGGAAAACTCTATTTGCAGTGTTTAACACTGATTTGCTTAGTGTTTAACACTAATTTAAAAACTCTGTTCCCAGTGTTTAACACTGATTACCTTTTAGTGTTTAACACTAACTTGCTAATCTTAATTCCAGTGTTCAACACTGTTGGTCTTTAGTGTTCAACACTATCTTTAGCCCAATTGGCTAAGTTTCCAGAGGCAAAGCCTCTCCTTCAATGGACCAGCAGAGAGCCAATATTTCAAACACAATTGGACTTAGCCCAAACTGGCCATAAGTCCTCAAATCATCTTGAACTGAGCACATCTGCTCTTTCAACCAACTCATTGGTTCAAGGGTACATCTCGGAACTCCTCTGATATTTGTCGTTGTAATCCTTCAACGTCTTCAGAGAGGTAACGGGTCCCGACAACCACACATCAACACGGACTGTGGGGTCCTTAAACTCATGGACTTATGCGTCCCTAAACCAAGATACGGACTGTGGGGTCCTTAAACCCGCGGACTTATGCGTCCTTAAACTAACGGACTAATGCGTCCTTAAACACGCCCATATGGACTGTGGGGTCCTTAAACCCATGGACTTATGCGTCCTTAAACTACCATTGGACCACCATGTCCCTAAACTGGAGGTGGACCACCATGTCCCTAAACTGGCAATGGACCACCACGTCCCTAAACTGGAACTTGGACCACCATGTCCCTAAACTGGAGGTGGACCACCATGTCCCTAAACTGGCAATGGACCACCACGTCCCTAAACTGGAACTTGGACCACCATGTCCCTAAACTGGCAATGGACCCCCATGTCCCTAAATTGGAACAATAGAGCCAATTGCTCTTTTGTCGGATCTAAACGATCCCGTTAAGTCGATCTTAGTCCCAAACTGGACTAACGTATCCTTAACAACCGTTTAAGTTGATCTTAGCCTCAAAAATGGCTAACGTATCCTTAAACTTTCAAACAAGACTCTAGTCCCAAATCGGACTATAAACCCCCTAATCAACTCTGGCTCAAGGGTACATCTCTGAACTCCTCTGACATCTGTCGTTGTAATCCTTCAACGTCGTCAGAGAGGTGATGGGTCCCGACGGCCATACATTTAATGGACCACTAGGTCCCTAAACTGGAACATTAGAGCCAATTGCTCTTTTGTCGGATCTAAACGATCCCGTTAAGTTGATCTTAGTCTCAAACTGGACTAACGTATCCTTAACAAACGTTTGAGTTGATCTTAGCCTCAAATATGGCTAACGTATCCTCAAACCAAAACCCCAAACCCAAATCTAAGAAAATACGGATTTGGACTAATCCACGTCCTACGGGCGACGACATAAATTGGTCTCCGTATACAATCCACGGGCAATCACAAACAAAACAAACATCCACGACACGAAGTGAAATTCTGGAGAAGGAGAAAGTTGTTGCCGTGAAGCGGTAGCGTAATTAACTGCAGGGGCTTGCGCCTGCAGGGAAGAGCGTCCCCACAATCAAAAACCCCTCGTGCGAGGGGGAATCTGACGAAGTCTGCTACATCGGACGCATCCGTCTAAACCTTCGATACATGGTGCCATAAATCAACTTGGCATCTTCGGAGAGGTGGACGGATAGCACCAATTAGCATCTGCCCCGAATCTCAGGCGAGACAGTCCGTCTCGTCGCGCCGTTCGGAGGGGAACAGATTCTGGCACGCCCGGTGGGACCTTTTCCACTTTCCACTCCACACTTCGTGTGTCGTGTTCGCGAACGAATCGCGGTTTACTGTGGTTGCCTGTGGATTCAAGGTACTAAGATTTGGTGTCTTGCTCCGTGCAGAAAACAGAAGATCGATGGCTTCGAACTGCACAGCCTGCAGCAACAACTCTCGCTCCGTCATTGCTGGAGGAGTGACTTATAGGCCCCAAGCGGCCTCCCTTTTCAAGATGCCTGTGGAGCAAGTAACTCAAGCCACCACTGGACTATTTTTTGGGACCATGCTCCCACCAATGAGCTTCAACGCCCCAATGACATTGCAAGAAACTCCAAAGAAGTCGGTCTCCGATCGACTTACCACTGCCGCGACCCCTCTCAATGGGTCGTCCAACTCCACTGCTTCAGTTTTTAACGGACTAGGCCAGAGCTCTAACAGGCTCATGAAGAAGCCTGCCATACCAGAAGCCGTTATCCCGAAGCGGATAGCCATTCCAACTCCCGTTCCTGGCAAAATCACCAAGGTTGCTTCCCATATTCAGAAGTCCACTTCTGACAAGTTGGCCGTCCCCGTTCAACGGACGTCGATCTTTAAAAAGCTGGTACCAGTATATTCTGACCAATACAGGGAGCATGAGGAGGTCACCCCTATAGCTGAAACAACTCCATCAGCAAGGCACGCTCGACGTCGCCACTGGCGTCGAGTAAGGAAGGCTGGGGGCAACTCCCCCTCTGGGATAACTCCGCCAGCTCCAACGGTGGGGATCGATGCTGCTATTCCAACCGGGAACAGCTTTGAATTGCTGAACACGGTGCGCAGAAACTCTCCTACTGCGGTACTGAAAAGACTTCCTTCACCTATGAAGAATGCTACAGAGAAGAAGCCGGAGCAACCTCCTCAACGGTTATCCTCTCAAATTTACAAGGTCTGGCGTCAAGTCCAAAACTCCGTGATAGATCAAGACTGTCTCCGCCGACAGAAAAAGATGAAGGTTCGGCAGGAAGAAAATCCCCATGTCAAGCCACAAGAAGTAACAGCTACTTGGGTGCTCACGACAGCGGCCCCCTCAACGTCAACCACTCAGAAAAAAAGGAGGCCAAAGAAAGCCCCGGTAAACGTGGCAGACCACAAAGACGCTAAGCCCAAACGCCCCAAGTCTGGGGGCATGGTGGTGCACACTGTTTATATGGCTTCTGGAAAGGAGGAAAGCCGTGCTTCGACGGGTCACCGACCGCTCACCCGATCCGTGACGAAAACCCAACACCAACAGCAGAAGCTTCAGGAGATGCTGACTGCAATGGCTGCACTCACTGAGCCAAAAGAAAGCTCTGAAACGTCTTCGGATGAGCGTCAAGAACAAGAAACCGACGCTGACTTTTTACGCAGAGTCCTCGAAAAGAAGGACAAAGAAGCTGCAGAGCAAGCGGCTAACATAAAACAGATGGCGCTCCTCTTCCAAGATATGGTAGGGATGATGTTACAGCCGGACCCTCCTGCTGAAGATCCCCCGATCGTCCTGGAAGACGACAGGGGGGAAACGTCAAATCCTCCGCCGGCTCTATCAACAGCCAAGGAGGAGGCAATCTCCAAAGTTGACCTAGACGAATATATAGCTCAGCAGATCCAGGTTCATCAGGCAAATGAAGCGGCTGGGCAAATTGTTAGAACCGGACGACCGTATCCGAGCTGGTATGACCAAATCAGTTACCCGCCAGGATATACGATCCCTAAATTCCACGTATATAAAGGGACAGGGAATCCGCATCAGCATGTCGCTCAATTCAGGGCCTTATGCGGCAATACTGGAGGCGATGACAAATTGTTGCTACGTCAATTCGTCGGCAGCTTAGCAGAAACAGCCTTTGAATGGTATTCGGAGCTACCTAACGACTCTGTTAAAACATTTGTGGAGATGGAGCTGCTGTTAACACAGAGATTTGTAAGCGCTAGCGAGCGCACCCCGATCACGGCACTGATCAACGCCAGAGTGAAGCCGGGAGAAACGTGGGTGCAATATGCAATCCGGTGGCGGAACCTATGGTCGAGATGCGAACAACGCATAGAAGAAGCTCCTGCCGTGGGCATGTTCGTGGGAACTCTCGACCCTCAAGCGACCATATCCCAATTCATGATGTTCTTCAAGCCGACCACTTTTCAGGCCTTGATTGACAAGCTGGCCCAAATGGACCAGATGGGTCATAGGCCATCTCCTTCAAAGACAGAGCCTTGGAATGAAAAGGATAAAGGGAAAGCAACCGTCGTCGCCTATACTCAACAACAGCCGAGCCATTTAAAGCCGGTTGTTCGCCAAAGCAACGTGCGTCCACGCCCATCCCTCGAGGAGAGACTGGGACGTCCTTACTCATTTCCTCAGGACAAAACGAGAAGACTCTTTGAGCTGGCAGTGCGCAACAGACTCATCAATTTGCCGAGTCCAAAGCGTCCGTTGCAACCAGGCGATGTCAACGATCCTAATTATTGCCCTTACCACCAAACGGTAAGCCGTCCAATCGAGGATTGTTTCGTCTTTAAGGGGTGGATCGAGGATCAGTACCTACAAGGAAAGTTCGCGCTGTCTGAAAAGTGGAAAGTAAACCCACCACAGCCGCACACTCCAAAGAAGACGGACGCACCGGGGGCAACTTGTCATGTGATCTCCCACTCATTTACGGACGATGAAAAAACTCCTTGCACTGAGAAACTGGGGGCAGAGCCTGAGCCAGAATTCGTGTGGCCGTCAGACGAAATGATCGACACTTTTCTAGATGAGATTCGTCTAAAAAGTAAAGCTGATCGGGAGCGCGAGATGGCCATATTTGAAAAGGCCAAACGCCGGCGACTGGACAAAAGGGTCGAAACACTCCCACCAGATCAAAGTACATCCCCCGCAAATAAAAACAGGATCAAGATAAGGAAACGATTCGCCAAAGCCATATCAATGGGGATGAGGCCGCCCTCTTTCAGAGAAAATTCTCCTGGTGGTATACATTTTGATGAAACGGACGTACACCCTAACTTCTGTTTATATCATCAGAGGATCGCACATCCTACTGAAGACTGCAACTCCTTTAAGTGTTGGTGGCAAGGATATGTCGCTCACAGGCAACACTTCAACAGGACAAAGCGTGAAGCTCGTAGACAGCGAAAAAATACGACAGATGAGCATAAAAGAGTTGCCGACAATTGTCATAGGGATGAGCCCAGGGGATCATGAGTTCTCACCTTTGAAAGCGATTCTGACGAAGAGGCCGCCCTCAACCCTCTCTTCAAGGAATTCATTTCTAAAACAAAAGAATTGGAGAGTTGCGAGAATGTTCAGCCGTACAATCTCACGCTACCCGAAAAGAATCTCGGACCCGCAAACGACGGAGCAAACGAAATGAGAAAGGAAAAGGAAAAAACGGCCTTTGTTGCCAACACTCAACAACAGCCGAGTAACCCGAGACCGTTTTTTCGTCAAAACAACAAGCCGCGATACCTCAATGAGAAGTTGAAACGTCCTTACTCGTTTCCTCAGGATAAAACGAGGAGACTGTTCGAGCTAGCAGTGCGCAGCGGGCTCATCACTCTGCCAGATCCAAAACGTCCATTGCAACCAGGTGACGTTAACAATCCTAACTATTGTCCCTACCACAGAGTAATGGGTCACCCACTCGAAAATTGCTACGTCTTCAAAAACTGGGTTGAAGACCAATACCAACAGGGCAAGTTCGCGCTGCCCGAAAAGTGGAAAGTAAACCCGCCACAACAACATGCTCCGAAAAAGGTGGATATGCCGGGGGCATCATGCTCATTCATAGGGAAAGCCCCATAGACCGAAAAGTCAGTAAACTAGAAATTCGCCTCAAATACGGCGACGGCGGACCGAAACGTCCTTAAACTAACAATGGACCGCAATGTCCTAAAACTTGCAAATGACCGAAACGTCGTTAAACTACTCTCAACCCGCGGCATCATCAGGCTGGCGTGGTTAACAAAAAAAAAAAAAACAAAACAAAAAAACGGTATGTCCATAAGCAAAGTGGGCACGGATGAAAACCCGAAAGGGCTCCGTGAGTAAAAACAACAGGGCTGCTGGCAAGTGTTCGTGAAAACCCGAAAGGGCGCGACCTTGTAAAAAAAAAATGGGTGAAAAAGAATATAAAAAAAACGGTATGTCTATAAGCAAAATGGGCACGGATGAAAACCCGAAAGGGCTCCGTGAGTAAAAACAGCAGGACTACCGGCGAGTGTTTGTGAAAACCCGAAAGGGCGCAACCTCGTTAAAGGACACTTACAGAGTCCTCTCGACCTTGTAAGGAGAAACCACCTGCGTGAGATCCTTACGACTCACAAAGGAGCAGCATACTTAGGGATCCTCACGATTCCTAAGGAGAAAATACACTTACGAGATCCTCACGACCCGTAAGGAGAATTCTCTTATGGGACCCTCACGGCTCATGAGATTTGAAAGTCTTAAGCTACAGAAGCCTGAACCTGTTCTTAAGCAAAT
This sequence comes from Agapanthus africanus, assembly GCA_030015575.1. Classification (NCBI taxonomy): domain Eukaryota; kingdom Viridiplantae; phylum Streptophyta; class Magnoliopsida; order Asparagales; family Amaryllidaceae; genus Agapanthus; species Agapanthus africanus. The sequence continues at coordinate 54,609,353 of CM057347.1, forward strand.
CCTCCACAACCTCCGATCTTGCCCTACAAGCGGCTCAATACTGACCCTTGTATACAATCCACGGGCGCGAATAAACATTTCCCCAGCAAGGTCCCATCCGTGACTAGGGATATGTCCATATGGTGAGCAACCCTTTTAGGTCCTCTCGACCTATAAGGAGAAAACCTTTTTGTAAGATCCTTACGACTTACAAGAGAACATACACTTAGGAATCCTTACGATTTCTAAGGAGAAAACACACCTACGAGATCCTCACGACTTGTAGGGAGAAATACCTTTGTGAGACCCTTACGGCTCACGAAGTCAAAAGCCTTAGTCGATGGGATCCTAACCCTGTTCGCTAAGCCACCTTTGTTCGACATCGACAGAGGCAAATGATGATTCGCTCCTGGCAATATCCCAGTTGTAGCGATGCTGATGCCTAAACCGGTATCAAATTCCAAGTCCTCTCACGGCAAATGATGATTCGCTCCTGGCAATATCCCAGTTGTAGCGATGCTGATGCCTAAACCGGTATCAAATTCCAAGTCCTCTCACGGCAAATGATGATTCGCTCCTGGCAATATCCCAGTTGTAGCGATGCTGATGCCTAAACCGGTATCAAATTCCAAGTCCTTTCATGGCAAATGATGATTCGCTCCTGGCAATATTCCAGTTGTAGCGATGCTGATGCTGAGATTGGTACCAGATCCCAAATCCCTTACTCGCGAAAAAAAAAAAAAATCAGCGAGCCAAAAAAAAAAATGCATACGAAATAGCCGAAATGATGGGGCAACTTGCAAACAGAATCAGCAAGTAAAAATGTATGCATACAAAATAGCCGAAATGATTGGGCAACTCGCAATAAAAAACAGCGAGTAAAAATAAAATAAATAGCCGAAATGGTTGGGCAGCTCGCAATAAAAAACAGCGAGTAAAAATAAAATAAATAGCCAAAATGATTGGGCACCGCGAAAAATAGCCGAAATGATTGGGCAATCGCGACCTCCGCGATATAAAAGCTGAAATGATAGAGCATCGCGGAAATAAAAAAAATTCTGAAAGAATGAAACTTTTTGCCCTACAGGTGAGATCACATCGATCCCTGTATACAGTCCAGGGGCACAAACAAAGAGGGAACCATACCTTCCCAACAGGCTCCACCAGAAAGCGAAGCCAAATCTCGACGGTTCATAGACAACCCAGAGACAACCTCGACATTTGTCGCAATATTGCAGACATAATGTCAACAGACGAAGCAAAAGGAAGATCCCGAGCTTCAGGGTCTCGACGTCAACATCGACAACTTGGAGATCACCAACGGCATTTTTCCTCACTCCAACCAGAGGCAGACGTGACGTCATCAACCGACCTCAAAGTCGCAACAAAGCGGAGCCATGGCAAAGTCCCTAGTTCCAAATCTCAATGGACACATCTGCAGCCTGGAGACCAACGACGGTGGGCCTCCTCACTCCAGCATGACACAGATGTTACACCATCAAACGGAACCACGGCATAGTCCCTAGTTCCAAATCTTAACGGCAATATCTACAGCCTAAGAATCAGCAACGGCGTTCCTTTGCAGTCCAGTAGGATGCAGATACAACGTCAACGAAAGACCTCACGGTCAAAACAAAGTGGAACGGCGGCAAAATCCCAGCTTCACCTCAGCATTCGTCTCGATACAGTAGACGCAATGTCAACAACAGCGTTCCTCCGCAGTCCAGCTGGAGGCAGATGCAACGTCAACAAAAGACCTCACGGTCGAAACAAAGCGGAGTAACGGCAAAATCCCAACTCCACCTTAGCATTCGTCTCGTTACAACAGACGCAATGTCAACAACGGCGTTCCTTCGCAGCCCAGCGGGATGTAGATGCAATGTCAACGAAAGACCCCATGGTCGAAATAAAACGGAGTGACGGAAAAATCCCAGCTCCACCTCAGCATTCGTCTCGTCACAGCGGACACAACTTCAAGCTAAGCGGAATAGCGGCAACTCCCAGTTCCATGGCTCGATGGTATACATATCACCAACAGTCAAACCTCCATCCCGTGAAATGCGGATACAATCAGCAAAATTCCTGGTCACGTGGAACGCGGATAATGTCATACTTTGACCCCGTGGAAAACGTCCAGAGCGGATCCTGGTCCTCGCAGAGCACGGCAGTGAACCCGTGCGAAGCATCCAGAGCGGAGCCTAGTCCTCGCCTAACGCGGCAGTGAACCCGTGTGAAGCATCTAGTGCAAAATTCCTGGTCACGTGGAACGCGGATAACGTCACTCTTTGACCCCGTGGAAAACGTCCAGAGCGGATCCTGGTCCTCGCAGAGCACGGCAGTGAACCCGTGTAAAGCATCCAGAGCGGAGCCTAGTCCTCGCCTAACGCGGCAGTGAACCCGTGTGAAGCATCTAGTGCAAAATTCCTGGTTACGTGGAACGCGGATAATGTCACTCTTTGACCCTGTGGAAAACGTCCAGAGCGGATCCTGGTCCTCGCAGAGCATGGCAGTGAACCCGTGCAAAGCATCCAGAGCGGAGCCTAGTCCTCGCCGAACACGGCAGTGAACCCGTGTGAAGCATCTAGTGCAAAATTCCTGGTTACGTGGAACGCGGATAACGTCACTCTTTGACCCCGTGGAAAACGTCCAGAGCGGATCCTGGTCCTCGCAGAGCACGGCAGTGAACCCGTATGAAGCATCCAGAGTGGAGCCTAGTCCTCGCCGAACACGGCAGTGAACCCGTGTGAAGCATCTAGTGCAAAATTCCTGGTCACATGGAACGCGGATAACGTCACTCTTTGACCCCGTGGAAAACGTCCAGAGCGGATCCTGGTCCTCGCAGAGCACGGCAGTGAACCCGTGTGAAGCATCCAGAGCGGAGCCTAGTCCTCGCCTAACGCGGCAGCGAACCCGTGTGAAGCATCTAGTGCAAAATTCCTGGTCACGTGGAACGCGGATAACGTCACTCTTTGACCCCGTGGAAAACGTCCAGAGCGGATCCTGGTCCTCGCAGAGCATGGCAGTGAACCCGTGTGAAGCATCCAGAGCGGAGCCTAGTCCTCGCCTAACGCGGCAGTGAACCCGTGTGAAGCATCTAGTGCAAAATTCCTGGTCACGTGGAACGCGGATAACGTCATTCTTTGACCCCGTGGAAAACGTCCAGAGCGGATCCTGGTCCTCGCAGAGCACGGCAGTGAACCCGTGTGAAGCATCCAGAGCGGAGCCTAGTCCTCGCCTAACGCGGCAGTGAACCTGTGTGAAGCATCTAGTGCAAAATTCCTGGTCACGTGGAACGCGGATAACGTCACTCTTCGACCCCGTGGGAAACGTCCAGAGCGGATCCTGGTCCTCACACCAACATGGGGTGATCACCACCACGACATTCGTCTCGATACAGCAGACGAAATGTCACTACAGCGTCCTTCCTCCAACAGGATCCGGACACACCAAAGAAAACGAAGCGAAGGCCAAATTCCTAGCTTCAGGGTCTTAACGGTAAGTCATATAAAACCGGAAAGACAATCAGAGATCATCTCATACCAACATGGAGTGATCACCACCTCGACGTTCGTCTCGACACATCAGACGCAACATCACCAAAAGGAGTCACGGCAAAATCCCTGGTTCCAGAGCTCGACGGTTCACCAGCAACCTAGAGACAACCATGACATTCGTCTCGATACAGAGGACGCGATGCCAGCAAACGAAGCAAAGGCCAAATTCCTAGCTTCAGGGTCTTAACGGCAAGTCATATAAAGCCTGAAAGACCACCGGAGATCATCCCACATGGAGTGGTCACCACCTCGACGTTCGTCTCGATACAGCAGACGCAACATCACCAAAAGGAGCCACGGCAAAATCCCTAGTTCCAAATCTCGACGGTTCATCAGCAACCTAGAGACAACCACGACATTCGTCTCGATACAGAGGACGCAATGCCAGCAAACGAAGCAAAGGCCAAATTCCGAGCTTCAGGGTCTTAACGACAAGTCATATAAAGCCTGAAAGACTATCGGAGATCATCCCACACCAGCGCGGAGTGGTTATGACTCATCGGGGCTCTCCAGAATGAGCCTAACCTCAAGTAAAAAGCGGCATGGCAAATTCCTAGCGCTTGCTCTTCCGACGGTCAAACTGCCAAGGAGGATTGCTTGAAGACGTCTTGTCCAGCCCCCGAAGGGATCAGAGACACGGCAGTCGCAGGGCTACTCGAACAGCACGATTGCCTATCGAGGAATACATCAGCTCATGCAACGGTACGACGGCCAAAACCCTAAGTACCACAGACCCTAACGGACTTCTGTCGTAAAGAGCAGAGGTTAACTGTGACGTTAGGATATTCTTGCAAGATCTGCTCGATTCGTTTCGACTCGTGAGGAAAATGATGTCTTTGTGAGAACTTCTCGATTCGTCTCGACTCGTGAGATAAATCCTTAGGCAGTAGGGATTAAAAAACCTGTTTCCTAAGCACTGGGATCCTGCAAGTCGGCCCAAAATGGTCTCTTGCATACTATCCACGGGTCTCACTCTCCGAAGTCGAATTTCGACAAGGAGGGGAACAACCGCTTACGGGTCCTCTCGACTCGTAAGAGGGAAAAATTCTCTCATAAGATCCTTACGACTTATAAGAGAAAACACACTTAGGAATCCTCACGACTCCTAAGGAGAAAATACACCTACGAGATCCTCTCGATCCGTAGGGAGAAAAGTCTTTATGAGACCCTCACGGCTCATAAAGTTGAAAAGTCTTAGGTGGCAGATCCTAACCCTGTCTCCTAAGCCATCACTGCCCTGCAAAGAGGTCAAGATGGACCATCTATGAGCCACACTCGCCAAAGCTACATGCCACTGAAATGGAAAAGCTACTCATGAGCATATAAACTACTTCACTCCAGAGTAAGATATAAAGAGATAGAAGGGTGCGGCTCATGGAGTTAAGGGTTTGGAATTATATCTCTTAAGAGTCGAGATTTGAGTCAATGATAAATGACGACGCTTGTGTCCGCTCGTTATCTTCTCAGATCAAGATTCTGAAAGTAATATACCAACCCGAAACTGGTCATACGCTATGCATTACTTTGCACTACTTCACCCACGTAAATACTTACGTGGGCAAAGTAGTGGGGGGCATTTGTTCACGCCAAAATTTTCAGCGCAAAAGAGCCCAAGGTATCAAATGGCGGCGATACGCTTAAGAAAATGGGAACCAGTATCTTCCGGGCTGTTTTTTGACAAACTCCCAAATGAGAAACAGATAAATTCTGATGGTATCGAAAGCGGCTCGAAAAACCCTTCGATTTGATATATTATGGGCCTCGTAATTCATCCGGGATCAAAAGTTATGAGGAATTACGTGTCCACACATGATGGGCTTTTAAAAACCCGCTGGAGGAGTTAAAAAATATAATAAAAACTCAGAAAATACCCCAATGGGGCATCACGTGCTCACACGTGACCATGGGTCACGTGCAGACACGTGATGGGCTTTTAAAGCCTCAAAAATGATGAATAGAATTTAATTCTAAAAGTCAGAAAATACCTCAACGAGGTATCACGTGCTTACACGTGACCAATGGTCACGTGTTGACACGTGATGGTTAAAACTGAAACATAAATAAGCGGCTGAGAAAGGAACCCAATTGGGGGTCACGTGCTCACACGTGACCAAAGGTCACGTGCCAGCACGTGACTGGCTTTAAAAGCATTATAATTTAATAGAATTAAATTCTAAAAGTTTCTGAATCTTTCCAAATGGAAAAGGGTCATGGGGAACCGTTGGATTAAAAATCCAAGGGTGATTAAAAATCACCAATTTATAGAAAAACCTTGGACAAGGAAAGATTTCCCTGAAAGTCTCACCAGGATAACAAATAGAATATCTTTTGGATTTAAAATCCACGGTGAATAAAATTCACTGAATGATCTAAAGGCCCAGATTAATGATGAATGCAAATCAAATCTCTCAACATACAAATCAAATCTCTCAATAAGAGATTTGCTAAACAAATTGATTCTCTTCCTTCTCCTATAAATAGGAGCCAAGAAGAGAAGAGAAGGGGGATCTACTTTTTTGGGATCTACCTTTTTGAGAGAAAAACAGAGATAGGAGAATTTAATTCTCAAGAGGGAAGAAAAGAAAGGAGAATTTAATTCTCAACAAAGAAAACCCTAGGTGAGAAAAGGGAAAAAGATAAACTTCAAACAGAGAATTTAATTCTCAAAATCCAAGAGTTTAACTCTTATACAAAAAGAACTTAGTTCTTCTTCTGGTTGAAGATCTGCACAGAGCACATCTCCCCATAACTTGAGAATTTAATTCTCATCGGGTCGAGATCCTGCCATGCAGATCCTAAACTCAGAAGGGGAATTGAGTTTTGAGAATTAATTCTCCTAAGACAAAACTAGGGTTTAACCCTAATAAAGAATTTAATTCTTTTACATATCTGGGAATTTAATTCCTTTGAAAAGAAATCAGGGTTTTATCCTAAATAAGAATTTAATTCTTTCACGATAGGAATTTAATTCCTCCAAAATCATAATTAGGGTTTAACCCTACAAAGAATTCAATTCTTAAAAGATCTCTGTTTATGAAAAGAACTAGGATCATGTGCCCCCACGTGACCCTTGAAAAGATCCCCTGCAAAGAACTTTGAAGCATCACCCCACGTGCTCCCACGTGACTCCCAGAACGCAGAAAGAAAAAGCAAAGGGAATGAAGGCTTTGGGCGCTCTCACGTGTTTATCACGTGACCCCTTAGCAAAGGTTCTAACAGTCAGCGCATAAATCCCCATCACGTGTCAACACGTGATGCTCGAAATAAAAAGGAAAAGTGTTTAACACTTATTCACAGATTTGAGGATAAAACAAAGGAGATGTGGCTCCGCATTTAGGGCGCCCTCACGTGTCACCACGTGACCCCTAATGAGCATTCCAACAGACCAGAGCGGGGGCCTCCATCACGTGCTCACACGTGATGGACGTCAGAATTAAAAGAGTTAAAACACTGATCTGCAGAATAAGATAAGGGAAATCAGGGCGCTCTCACGTGTCCACACGTGACCCCTCTCTCCTTAGTGTTTAACACTAATCTGAAGACTTTGTCTTCAGTATTTAACACTGATTTTCTTAGTGTTTAACACTAGTTTGGAAAACTCTATTTGCAGTGTTTAACACTGATTTGCTTAGTGTTTAACACTAATTTAAAAACTCTGTTCCCAGTGTTTAACACTGATTACCTTTTAGTGTTTAACACTAACTTGCTAATCTTAATTCCAGTGTTCAACACTGTTGGTCTTTAGTGTTCAACACTATCTTTAGCCCAATTGGCTAAGTTTCCAGAGGCAAAGCCTCTCCTTCAATGGACCAGCAGAGAGCCAATATTTCAAACACAATTGGACTTAGCCCAAACTGGCCATAAGTCCTCAAATCATCTTGAACTGAGCACATCTGCTCTTTCAACCAACTCATTGGTTCAAGGGTACATCTCGGAACTCCTCTGATATTTGTCGTTGTAATCCTTCAACGTCTTCAGAGAGGTAACGGGTCCCGACAACCACACATCAACACGGACTGTGGGGTCCTTAAACTCATGGACTTATGCGTCCCTAAACCAAGATACGGACTGTGGGGTCCTTAAACCCGCGGACTTATGCGTCCTTAAACTAACGGACTAATGCGTCCTTAAACACGCCCATATGGACTGTGGGGTCCTTAAACCCATGGACTTATGCGTCCTTAAACTACCATTGGACCACCATGTCCCTAAACTGGAGGTGGACCACCATGTCCCTAAACTGGCAATGGACCACCACGTCCCTAAACTGGAACTTGGACCACCATGTCCCTAAACTGGAGGTGGACCACCATGTCCCTAAACTGGCAATGGACCACCACGTCCCTAAACTGGAACTTGGACCACCATGTCCCTAAACTGGCAATGGACCCCCATGTCCCTAAACTGGAACAATAGAGCCAATTGCTCTTTTGTCGGATCTAAACGATCCCGTTAAGTCGATCTTAGTCCCAAACTGGACTAACGTATCCTTAACAACCGTTTAAGTTGATCTTAGCCTTAAAAATGGCTAACGTATCCTTAAACTTTCAAACAAGACTCTAGTCCCAAATCGGACTATAAACCCCCTAATCAACTCTGGCTCAAGGGTACATCTCTGAACTCCTCTGACATCTGTCGTTGTAATCCTTCAACGTCGTCAGAGAGGTGATGGGTCCCGACGGCCATACATTTAATGGACCACTAGGTCCCTAAACTGGAACATTAGAGCCAATTGCTCTTTTGTCGGATCTAAACGATCCCGTTAAGTTGATCTTAGTCTCAAACTGGACTAACGTATCCTTAACAAACGTTTGAGTTGATCTTAGCCTCAAATATGGCTAACGTATCCTCAAACCAAAACCCCAAACCCAAATCTAAGAAAATACGGATTTGGACTAATCCACGTCCTACGGGCGACGACATAAATTGGTCTCCGTATACAATCCACGGGCAATCACAAACAAAACAAACATCCACGACACGAAGTGAAATTCTGGAGAAGGAGAAAGTTGCTGCCGTGAAGCGGTAGCGTAATTAACTGCAGGGGCTTGCGCCTGCATGGAAGAGCGTCCCCACAATCAAAAACCCCTCGTGCGAGGGGGAATCTGACGAAGTCTGCTACATCGGACGCATCCGTCTAAACCTTCGATACATGGTGCCATAAATCAACTTGGCATCTTCGGAGAGGTGGACGGATAGCACCAATTAGCATCTGCCCCGAATCTCAGGCGAGACAGTCCGTCTCGTCGCGCCGTTCGGAGGGGAACAATTCACGGTCGGAGATATAATATAAATACTGTGAACTAATGTGTTTAAAAATTTCGATCGATCAAATTTACCCAGGTGGGCCCCAAGCACTACTGTAGCACATAAAGAAATTCTGGGCCCAAAAAGAACATACCAAAACCCCTATTTTCATCCCAAAAGCCCACTGCAAAAAATTGGTGAAGTGAAGCCAACATCCTGCGGCGGAACCGCGGCCAAATATTGGTTATGGCCGGGGTTCCGCGGTCTTATGGAGGGATCAAGTTACCAAAATTTTACAGTGTTCTCAGAATTCCATGTACATCATTCTGCAACAACCTGAAAAATTTTTGGAGCTAAAAAATTTTCGACAGAAACTGATGCAACTGAAAATACGGTTTTTGGAAAATCCGATCGATCGAACTTGTAAACACGTTAGAGCAAAGCTAAACTAGGTTAATGGCGTGGCTCTGATACCATGTTGTGCCACGACAGCGCCCCGGCCGTCTACTCGAGGCCAAAATGCGGAATCAAAATTTTTCTTAAGTTTAAACCGGCGCTACCGCGGACAATAAAACCCGGATCGAAACCATTAACCCAATGCTAGCTAACAAGATAATGGGGTAGAATGCTATACCGAGCGATCCGTGTCCTTCGGTCTTCGTCTCCACTCCGATCTCCTTGCGGAATCTCCGGTCGTCGCCTCCTCGTCGAAAATGGCACCACGTAGCCAAATTCTTTTACGGGCTCCCACCTCTTGACCGAGGCAACTCGGGCGTGAAGTTGGCTAGCCGACGCGTCCAAGGGATGCTGTAGACTAGTGTAGAAACTTTATCTCTTGAGCTTATAGAAGTTGCCATGATGGAGGAATCAAGAATGGATTTTGGAGTGAGGTTGATGAATTTGTGTAACATGCAAAATGAGATGATCAAATTTCCCTCATACAAAATGAAAAACCTCTCCCTCATTTGAAGTGGCCGACTCCTATATGAAATATGGTGGGAGAGAAAAATCAAGAAGGGAGGTGAGTGTAGGATAGCTCAAAGAGGTGACCACATCAAAAGGTTATGATAACAATATCAAATCACATTCTAATCTCATTTAATGCAAGAAAGGGATGGAAATAGAATCTAATGATACTAGTAACCATCATGATGCCACTAATATGCAAGAAACCCCTCCACAACAAGTTATTTGCAAACTTGCAAATAACCCCCTCCATCGGAAAGTCCGGCCGTGAAGGAACAAAGGAAAACCGGCCGGAACGAAATGCAAACTGGCAACTTCAGAAAACTGATCTCGTAATAAATTACAGGAAAACCCCGCGACTGCATATACATGCCCGCATTTGTATTCCCACTGAACACAAATGCAAAGAGACAAAACTACACTGTTTAATACTAGGATCTGGCTTAAACCAAAGCCCGCTAGTAAAATCCGTCCGATCACGATCTGTGGAATACCGCACGTATCTGATCGAATCCTGCCATATCTCCATACGGCCTCTACAGCGTTTCGTCTGAAACTTGAGTAACTGTCTGTGTGGGGGACTCTAAAGACTCGTCAATACTATGCCTGTGGATTTAACCACTAGCACGTCAGAGGTATTAGCCATACGTGACGGGCCACTAGCTATTGACCAAAAGGGACGTCGATGAGCGAACTCATCCTGACACCCTACTGAGCCTGTCAGTGACAATATCCGTACAGTCCGGTCCGTTCGTCTATGAGCATCGCATGGCGGGCCTAGGGGGTTGGTAAAATTCAGACCCCCAAAAGCGGTACAAGTCGTGTCGGAGTGTAGCCCAGAACACCCTGAGATACTACTGGAATACCTACCAGTAAATCTCCTGCCTCGGCCGAGGGCTTTGTGTAATGGCTCTCCTAGACACAGCGCGACCTCACCCCTAATACCGGGAGAGACGAACCCCTGCAGATCCGCTCACTGCCTCCATGTGGCTCGGGACTGTACCCAACTAAAACCTGTTTGCACGACTCCTTTGAGCCGTGGTAGGGTAGTAATCAAAGTACAGTGGGAACTCACACGAGACAAATGACGATCTCAGGTCGATGAACTAACCTGTACACATGTCACCTGGGAACTTCTATCTGACGTCTGGTATAATCCCAACTAGCAGGTTCCCGGCGAGTCCTGTCCGGTGTACTCATAACCCAATGAGCACCTGTATACATCTTAGGTGAACCAACTGACACCAGTGGCTTGTGAGACCGGCCACCGCCCCTCGTCGGGGTCTCGACTGTATACACTAGTCTACTAATGGAGTATCGATGCCCAGTCTCGAAACTCCCACGACTAGGGACCTTTTAAGGATGTGCTTATAAACCCCAGCTCCCACGTATATGATCGCCATCATACTGCTGGCCGTCAAGCAAGAATCCTAAGGGCTCTATTAATGTGCAATAGTGATCAGTAATGCCACCTAAAGCAGTACACGATGATAAAGATAAACCAGATAGCATACTATCATCTTGAGTAAGACTGTCCTACCGGGATAGGTCCTCCCTCAATCATTGCAATCACGTGCCTGTGATCCAATAATTGACTCTGAGGGCACTATCTCCAACAAAAACAAAATGTCGCTTCCAACGATCCAGATGATGCCACGCAGTAGCAAAACATTGGACGCTTTTCCCTCACGTGCATCCGACCGGCTGAAACTGCGTCTCACAATCCACCATCCGAATGCAGCAACGCGGCATGAAATTGACGATCGGCCTGTCGTCGTGATCTGACGTCATTGAGGATACGCATGGAAATTAAGATGCATGGTGAAGGCCACGTGTACCCGGAAATCAGGGAGACACTGTTTGTGTATATGCCCTAGAGGCCATTACTGTATCATACTAGTTTGTATATTACTTAATGGAAGCTTGGGATATTCACCATTGCATAGACAATCTTGCTCAAAATAGTAGTATGCTACTTGGTTTGTCTCTACTTCAATGTGTGTACATGTGTTTCTTTTAACATATCGCCTATACACATTAGTGGAGCCCTTAGGATCTTTGCTTGATTACCAGCGTTGTGATGGCAGTCACACTCGTGGGGGCTGGGTAATCCACAAGCACATCCTTATACAGGTCCCTAGCCGTAGGACTATCGAGACAGAGCATCGATACTCCGGAGTAGACTAGCGTATGCGCTTCTCATCCCAGTAGGGGAGACGGTCTGTCCCACAGCCGTCAGTACATCGTACTTGAGATAGTATGCGGGTGCTCGTTAGGTTACGAGTACACTGGACAGGACTCGTCGGGAACTGATTGGTTGGTACTATACCTATCGTCAGTTATCAGTTCCCAGGTGACATGAGTACAGCTTAGTCCGCTGACTTGACACTGTTACTTCGCCTCGAGTGTGTTCCCACTGTACTTTGATTACTACCCTACCACGGCTCAAAGGAGTCGTGCAAACAGGTGGTAGTTGGGTGCAGTCCCGAAGCACTTGGAGGCAGTGACGGTTAGATAGGATTCGTCTCTCCCGGTATTGGGAGTTGATATCGCGCTGTGTCAAGGAGAGCCATTACACACAGTCGTCCCTGGCCAGGGCAAGCGAGATACACTGGTAGGTTTCCAGTGTTATCTCAGGGTGTTCTGGGCTACACTCCGACACGACTTGTACTGCTATTAGGGGACTGACGTTTACCGCCCCCATAGGCCCGCCATGTGATATTCTCAGACGAACAGACCGGACTGTACGGAGACTGTCACATTCAGGCTCAGTAGGAGTTCAGATGGGTTTCACCTCGTCAATCTTCTTATCGGCATCTACCTGGGGGCCGTTACGCACAGCTAGTGCCGCTTGCGGTCTGTGGTTAAACTCACTGCCAGCGTAGTGTCGAGTCTTTAGAGTCCCACACAGAGAGCTATTTGCCTTTAGGCAAAAGAGTAGAGGTCGCATGGTTTTGCGACAGGGTTCGGTCACATCCGCGCACTTGTGCACGTTTGGTGTCTGGGCAGTTATTGCTAGCGGGCTTTGGTTTAAGCCAGATCCTAGTATACATTTTGGGATTGGTTTTATCTCATTTGTATTTGTGTTCCTCGGAACGCGGATGCGGGTGTGTATGCACGGTTGACAGAGATAGAGGCAGAGGATTCTCATTAGGGTTGTTGACTATTGACTTTTGCTAAACCCTAATGAGAATAAGAAATATGATTAATAATAATATTAATTAAGTATTATTGTGCCATGCTTGGGTTGAAAGGTTGACTTTGTTGACTTGTTGACTGGTTGACTAGGTTGGACTTGTTGACCATCATCATGACAATGGCTATCATTTCATGGCTATGACTTTTGCTTGCTTGTTTGTTCACAAAATGCATTAAATGCATGAAATGATAATGCCATTGACATGAACCATCACAAGATGCTTAATTATTGTTATTATTATGATTATTTGGTGTTATGAGAGCATGGTTGTAAAAAGTCTTCTTCATTCTATCATATTGATTCTCTCTCATCCTCAAAAGCTCTCCCTCTTCCTCTTCTTCTTCCTCTTGCTCATGGTTCTCTTGTCTCATGAGTTGAGAAACAAGAACCATTGAGATAAAACCCAAAACACTTCTCTACTCATCCTAGAATACAAGGTCTAGCAAGCCAAGTATTTTAGTTTTCCTCTAGATTGAGGTTGGAGCCAAAGGTAGAAGCTTTCGGGTGGATCCATCTTCGGCACAAGGAGACGACGAGGTGAGGCCGATCCGACCACCACAAGGAGTTGAAGAGAAGCAGTTCAAGATTAGGTATAACTCCTAACATAGTAGCTAAACTCTTAGCTAGGTTGTTAGATAGTTTGTTTAGCAAAGATCCGGTTTTTCCTAGTCCATGTTACCTTCACCGAAAAATTGTTTTTCACCATTTCCGCAACCCCAAAAGAACCGGGGACGGGTAATGTGGACTTACAGTGGTATCAGAGCCTAGTTAAACACTATCTAACATGTTAGCAAAGTAACTAGAAGTTTGATCGGAGAAAAAATCACAAAACATGCCCGAACTTTAAACTTTCTGTCGATTTTTATTCTGCTCTAAAAATAATTTAACACATCTGAAAAATCGTCTCAGGGTTTTTAGTGAACACAGCAGAAAAACGATCCACTGAGCCGACCAACTCACCGCGGAAATGCGGCAAGAAGAGCTTCTTGCCGCGGATCCGCGGCCTAGTTGACTCGGCCGTGGATCGGTTTTGCTGCAATGTGTTTCCTAGGGTGTTTTGGGATTTTTGGAATATGATTTTTCTGCCCAGATTTTCCAGAAAGCAAATTTGTGTTTTGGGGTGGTTACAAATCCGTATTTTGATCGAACTTCTATAGACTTTGGCTAATGGGTTATATCTGTGATGTGATATATGTATTGAACGTCTGCTAATCGCTATACGTCGATTAGTGGGGGTTATACATATCTGTGATCTGTAATGTTGCTGGTATGTGTATATGAATTCGTTGGATTGTCGCGGATGAATAGCCGGGGGGTTGTGAGATGAGAGTTTTCTTTATCTTTCAATTCATGTAATATGAAAATTGATGTAATATTATTTTTATGGCCGCACATCCAGAATGAGGTTGTAGCCGCCATTGTATAATTTCTTTTTACTGTTTTTGCTCCTAGGATAGACCCAAGGTGGGGTGCACAAACTACTGGGTACCTCGAAGTGCCGAGTGGCCTACTCACGTTGTTGAGGGAGGTTGCTTCACTTCGGGTATTTGGCGGGTAGTTTGCCGCACCCGTAGGGGTCTAAGGTGGGGTATTGGCTATTCATCGCGACCGTGTAATCCGCTTTTCGTTACAGGCTCATATGAAATGCGGATTCCTAGTATATCCAATGTGTTCATCTGTGATCTGGAATGGCTATCATTGCATCTGACGAATGTATATATCTATATATGATATCTATTTAGGCGTTGCTTATGTTTTGCATCCGCGCTAATCCAGCCCCCGCTCTGTCGTTAGTTAAGTAACCTAACGGGTAATGACGGGGCCCCGTGGCGAATGCGGATGGCATAAGCGTACGTCATATTTTCGTTGTTTTCTGCAATGGTAGGATTAAATGATGGGACGCATTAAAAATTAATGCAAGAAAATAAACCAAAGTTAAAGTCGTTAGAACAATTTCAAAAACCACTCGGTTTCTTTTCAAAAACAACTTTTAAACGCGGAGCTTAAACCACTCCTTTTAAAAGCTATCTCGTTCCATCGATTATATCAAGTTCACTACGTTCTCGGTTTCGTCAAAACCATTCGTAGCCCTCCGTCGTTTCATATGAATATCCAACAGTATTCAAGCTGTGTTTGTTGGCCTTAGTCAAGGCACAGTGTTTGGTAGCTGGTGGGTATTCATATGTTGCATAGATAGATACGTTGGTTTGGGACAATCGTATTACTTTGTTGGCCATAGTCAAGGGTGTATACGGGTGGGTTCAAATCAACCTGGACAATGACGGGTAGAACTTGACATGTGACTTATGATTTGTTGGCCTTAGTCAAGGTCATAAGAGCATGGGGCAAAAATCCACATCGGGAGTTTCTAAAGAAACTGAAACTTGCTAGTGTTGCATACCATTTGGAGTGTGATGATTCTGGTAGGATTCCTTCAGTTTTGTCATGCGATGATATTTGGATTCCGATCCTACTGTGAGTATATGCTACTCCTCAGGAAATTTCTCACTTAACGATCAATGCTATAAACCAAGTAGGTGTCTACAAAGGTGTTAGCGGGGCTACGTCCCCAGGGAAAAGAGGTTCTTAAATTAAGGAATTTCGCGAAAGCGTTGGAAAACCTCCCTCGAAGTACCGACACTGGCCTGGCTGAACGGTTAAGCAAGTATTGTACGGTGAGATTGATCCCGACTAATTCTTCCTTTTTGGTTTGAGGAGGGACTCGAGAAACAGTGGGAGCCATCCTGTTTAGATAAACTAAAAACCAATCTAAACTTGCAAGAACATCATGCTGAGTGTTTTCTTCTCTCTCTCTTAATTGCAGCGACCCAGTGACCACACATAGGTTACATCTAGATAATAAAATGATTGAATCTGACTGTTATGATTGGTAAAGGTCTGTCCAGATGTCCATTGCCCATGACAAGCTGGGACACCTCATAACTAATCGAACCCCTGCCGTCTCAGGACCAGTTTCCCCTGTCACGGATAGTGATATCCGTAAGACATCGGAAAAAGACTGTGCGAGAGCCAAGTGCCTCGTGTTAGCCTCAGTTGATGATGCATACCAAAGGCAGCATGAGAAGATGGACTTAGTTTCTGTCTTCCTCCATAACAAGGATTTATATGGAGAGCAATCTCGTATCATAAAATATGAGACCTCGAACGAATTGCTTCAAGCGAGGTTGGCTATCGAGTCATCTGTAGAGGGCAACGTCCTTACAGAGACCAGCTATTTTGAGCTCATGGACCTGAAGACCACGTTGAAGAACGGGTCAGATACGGACTTGATTCTACAGTCTCTACCTTCTACCCTGAAGGAAACCAGGGAAGTAGAAGGAAAGGGAAGGGCAAAAGTTTCGGGACTGGATGTAGTAAAAGAGGGACGTTCCTATTGTTACGGGAATGAACATTGGCAGAAGGATTGCAGGGCTAGCAAAGCCAGTAGCCAGAATTCGAAGCATGTTGTGGCTTCGGCTTCGGGTGTGTTAGTAATAGAGAACTGTATGTCAGTTAACCCTACTTCTTGGGTATTGGATACCGAATCAGGATCTCACATCTGTAATTCGTTACAGGCTCTGAGAAACCGTAGGGTTATCAGGAAAGGTGATATGACTCCCAGGGTTGCTAACGGAATGAGCATGTATGCTGAATCCGTAGGGGAATATCATCTTGGACTGACAACTGGGCAGATATTGATTCTGCGTAACTGTTTGTATGTACCAGGTGCGACTTGTAATATCATATCTGTATCCTTACTTTCTAAGGAAGGATATGATTTTACTTTTGTAAGCGATGTGGTCCACATCCACCTAAATCAAGTTCTGATTGGGTCAGGTACATTAAATAACGGGATATACGTATTGAATCAGGCTCAGATTTTCAGTGTCCAAAACACACTTAAAAGGAAATCTCCGGAAACAAATCAGGCTTTCTTATGGTATTGTAGACTGGGTCACATCAATGAGAGAAGGTTGACAAAGTTACATACAGAAGGATATTTGGATCCGTTCGAATATCAGTCATATGCTACTTGTCAATCCTGTCTCATGGGAAAGATGACAAAGACTCCGTTCACTGGATACGGAGAAAGAGCAAGCGAGCTCTTGGGACTCATACACAGTGACGTGTGTGGTCCAATATCTACACATGCGCGAAGTGGTTATTCATACTTCATTACTTTCACAGATGATTTCTCTAGGTTTGGACATGTCTTCCTGATGAAGCATAAATCCGAGACCTTTGAGAAATTTTGGGAATACAAGAATGAAGTTGAAAAACAAACAGGCAAAAGTATCAAGACACTGAGATCTGATCGAGGTGGAGAATACTTGAGTGCCGAGTTTCTGGACTACTTAAAAGAGAATGGAATTCTCTCGCAGCTTACTCCTCTATACACACCACAACACAACGGTGTATCGGAAAGACGGAATCGAACTCTATTCGATATGGTTCGTTCCATGATGAGTAAGGCTGAGTTACCGCGATCTTTCTGGGGTTATGCACTAGAAACAGCTGCATATCTTTTGAACCAAGTTCCTACTAAGATAGTGCCTACCACACCATATCAGATGTGGAGTGGAAAGAAACCCTGTCTTAAACACTTTAAGACATGGGGATGTCCAGCTTTTGTCAAAAAGCAGCATGCGGACAAGCTCGAGGCACGCTCAGTACAGTGTAAGTTTATGGGATACCTAAAGAACTCCAAGAGGTATCTTTTCTATTACGCAGAGGAGAAAAAAGTTTTGTTTCTCATCATGCCCGCTTCTTGGAAACTAAGTTTTTGGAAAACCAGATAAGTGGGAGCTCAATAGAACTGGAAGAAATTCTAGAACCACAAGCTGTTACTGAAACCTTGGTAGAACCAGAAGTTTCAGGAGAACCGGACATCCCAGCGCCACTCCGCAGGAGTAGTAGGCAGCCTCATTCGCCCGAGAGATACTACGGTTTTCTCATAGACGGGGATAGAGAGGATTGCGTCATTGATTATGATGAGCCTACTAGCTTCAGCAAGCCATTCAGAGCGGTGACTCAGTAAAATGGCTGGATGCAATGCGGACCGAGATGGAGTCCATGTACACCAACAAAGTTTGGACTTTGGACTTTGCTCCAGAAGGGGTAAAACCCGTAGGCTGCAAATGGATCTTCAGAAAGAAGATTGGTGTAGATGGGTAGGTTGAAACCTATAAAGCTAGACTTGTTGCAAAGGGTTTTCGTCAAAGACCTGGTTTGGACTATGACGAGACCTTTTCTCCAGTGGCTATGCTCAAATCCATTCGGATCCTTCTTACCATTGCTGCTTTCCACGATTATGAGATCTGGCAGATGGACGTAAAGACGGCTTTCCTAAATGGAAATTTAGAAGAGTGCGTCTATATGGATCAGCCGGAGGGATTCATTCAGAGTGGGAGCAGCGGTAAAGTGTGCAAGTTGCTCAAGTCCATCTATGGACTGAAGCAGGCATCGCGGAGTTGGAACATCTGCTTTGATGATACTGTCAAAGAATTCGACTTTATCAAAAACCTAGATGAACCGTGCATTTACAGTAAGATTGTAGGGAGAACTATGGTATTCCTCGTCTTGCACGTGGATGACATTCTCCTAATAGGAAATGATATTCCTATGTTACAGTCAGTCAAAGGATTCTTGTCACAGAGGTTCTCCATGAAGGACCTGGGCGATGCCAACTACATTCTGGGGATCCAGATCTATCGTGATAGATCTAAGAGAATGTTGGGACTTTCACAGTTCAGCTACATTGACACCATACTGAAACGATTCAGTATGGAAGATTCCAAGCGCGGTAATCTACCGGCTTGTCACGGAATCACCCTCTCCAAAGAGATGTCTCCCAAGACTGATTTGGAAAGGGCTCGCATGTCATCTATACCCTACGCGTCTGCGGTAGGCTCTATAATGTATGCGATGTTGTGTACCAGATCAGATGTAGCATACGCATTGAGCGTTGTAAGCCGGTATCAGTCGGACCCAGGGGAGAAACACTGGATAGCAGTAAAGAACATTCTCAAGTACCTGAGAAGGACTAAGGAGACGTTCTTGGTGTATGGCGGAAAAGACCTCCGGATCGAGGCCTTTGCTGACTCCAGCTTCCAGAGTGACAAGGATGACTCCAAGTCTATGTCGGGTTATGTCTTTACCCTCAATGGAGGGGCGGTTTGCTGGAAGAGCTCTAAGCAAGAAACCGTTGCTGACTCAACTATGGAAGCGGAGTACATAACTGCTTGCGATGCTGCAAAGGAAGCTGTCTGGATGAAGAAGTTCCTCACGGAGTTTCAGGTGGTTCCTACCATTGTTGATCCAATACCGCTGTATTGTGACAACAACGGCACTATAGCTTTAGGAAGGAACCCAGGTCCCATCAGAAGTCTAGACACATTTTGAGGCGGTTCCACCTGATCAGGGAGATCGTAGATCGCCGGGAGATCGTAGATCGCCGGGAGATCGAGGTGAAGAGAGTAAATTTAGAAGATAACACTGCAGATCCACACACGAAGGCCTTACCTCAGACTCAGTTCGAGCGGCTGATCGAGATGATAGGTCTTTGATACGCCAGTACATGGCCTTAGTGCAAGTGGGAGATTGTTAGTGTATATGCCCTAGAGGCCATTACTGTATCATACTAGTTTGTATATTACTTAATGGAAGCTTGGGATATTCACCATTGCATAAACAATCTTGCTCAAAATAGTAGTATGCTACTTGGTTTGTCTCCACTTCAATGTGTGTACATGTGTTTCTTTTAACATATCGCCTATACACATTAGTGGAGCCCTTAGGATCTTTGCTTGATTACCAGCGTTGTGATGGCAGTCACACTCGTGGGGGCTGGGTAATCCACAAGCACATCCTTATACAGGTCCCTAGTCATAGGGCTATCGAGACAGGGCATCGATACTCCGGAGTAGACTAGCGTATGCGCTTCTCATCCCAGCAGGGGAGACGGTCTGTCCCACAGCCGTCAGTACGTCGTACTTGAGATAGTATGCGGGTGCTCGTTAGGTTACGAGTACACTGGACAGGACTCGTCGGGAACTGATTGGTTGGTACTATACCTATCGTCAGTTATCAGTTCCCATGTGACATGAGTACAGCTTAGTCCACTGACTTACACTGTCACTTCGCTTCGAGTGTGTTCCTACTGTACTTTGATTACTACCCTACCACGGCTCAAAACAGTCGTGCAAACAGGTAGTAGTTGGGTGCAGTCCCGAAGCACTTGGAGGCAGTGACGGTTAGATAGGATTCGTCTCTCCCGGTATTGGGAGTTGATATCGCGCTGTGTCAATGAGAGCCATTACACAAAGTCGTCCTTGGCCAGGGTAAGCGAGATACACTGGTAGGTTTCCAGTGTTATCTCAGGGTGTTCTGGGCTACACTCCGACACGACTTGTACCGCTATTAGGGGACTGACGTTTACCGCCCCCTAGGCCCGCCATGCAATATTCTCAGACGAACAGACCGGACTGTACGGAGACTGTCACATTCAGGCTCAGTAGGAGTTCAGATGGGTTTCACCTCGTCAGTCTTCTTATCGGTATCTACCTGGGGGCCGTTACGCACAGCTAGTGCCGCTTGCGGTCTGTGGTTAAACCCACTGCCAGCATAGTGTCGAGTCTTTAGAGTCCCACACAGAGAGCTATTCGCCTTTAGGCAAAAGAGTAGAGGTCGCATGGTTTTGCGACAGGGTTCGGTCACATCCGCGCACTTGTGCACGTTTGGTGTCTGGGCAGTTATTACTAGCGGGCTTTGGTTTAAGCCAGATCCTAGTATACGTTTTGGGATTGGTTTTATCTCGTTTGTATTCGTGTTCCTCGGAACGCGGATGCGGGTGTGTATGCACGGTTGACAGAGATAGAGGCAGAGAATTCTCATTAGGGTTGTTGACTATTGACTTTTGCTAAACCCTAATGAGAATAAGAAATATGATTAATAATAATATTAATTAAGTATTATTGTGCCATGGTTGGGTTGAAAGGTTGACTTTGTTGACTGGTTGACTAGGTTGGACTTGTTGACCATCATCATGACAATGGCTATCATTTCATGGCTATAACTTTTGCTTGCTTGTTTGTTCACAAAATGCATTAAATGCATGAAATGATAATGCCATTGACATGAACCATCACAAGATGCTTAATTATTGTTATTATTATGATTATTTGGTGTTATGAGAGCATGGTTGTAAAAAGACTTCTTCATTCTATCATATTGATTCTCTCTCATCCTCAAAAGCTCTCCCTCTTCCACTTGCTCATGGTTCTCTTGTCTCATGAGTTGAGAAACAAGAACCATTGAGATAAAACCCAAAACACTTCTCTAGTCATCCTAGAATACAAGGTCTAGCAAACCAAGTATTTTAGTTTTCCTCTAGATTGAGGTTGGAGCCAAAGGTAGAAGATTTCGGGTGGATCCATCTTCGGCACAAGGAGACGACGAGGTGGGGCCGATCCGACCACCACAAGGAGTTGAAGAGAAGCAGTTCAAAATTAGGTATAACCCCTAACATAGTAGCTAAACTCTTAGCTAGGTTGTTAGATAGTTTATTTAGCAAAGATCCGGTTTTTCCTAGTCTATGTTACCTTCACCAAAAAATTGTTTTACACCATTTCCGCAACCCCGAAAGAACCGGGGACGGGTAACGTGGACTTACAGACACAAACTCTGAACGTCGTGCCGTCCCCGAATGTTCCTCAGCAAAAAGCTAGAGAGAGAAGACCAAGCGATTCACCCACGACCCGACCCATAAAATAGGCCGAAACAAGTGTGGAGGGCTAATGATGATACTCATAATTGGGGATTCCCTGGATCTTAACACGTAGCAGATGACGTGTCTTCATGTATACCAACTAGATTCCTGAAGAGCTACTAAGCTGGAATAACGGAATATTCCTTAGGTACCTCACCTCTGAGACTCCGTCCGAGGAATGGGCTCCGACCTCACGGGGCCTCCCCCACAGTGCATTCCTTCTTCGACTAACCACCGGTCAATAGCTAATCTCCGAGCTATCCTAAAACCGAGCTTCCTCAGCCCCTTACCGTTCTGACCAGCTTGGGACTGGTAGCACAAACCCCGAGCTTTCTCGGATTGAGCTTCCTCAATTTTCCTTTACTAAGCTTCCTTGCTCGTCTTCGATTTATCCTATAACTGAGATTTCTCAGCATCTCTGTTTGGCCGGGAGCATAAAGCATAAGCGTCCCTGTAACAGCTCCGTGTATCTCGCCAAGAAGAGATCTCCGCCGCTCTACGTTCCACATCTCACGCTAGCGTATTTCGCCATTAATTGGCGTATCTCGCTATCAATGCGGACGTGATACAGGGGCGAAACGGACGGCGAGAATCTCGCATCGGCTCCTTCCAATGTGACCCCTATATAAACCCCTCCTCCAGACGATTCAGATAACTGGAACTATTCCAATACGTCGTTACTTTTCCCGATTATTCTCCGATACTTACTTGATCGTCAGAGGGTCCTATGGTGGTTTCCCATCCCGGGACTTCCTTTGCAGATAGCTCGGCATCTACAACAATCAACAACCGGAAGCATAGCGTCTACAACAATCAACTATTCCAATACGTGTTCCATGCTCTTAGCCAAATAGGAACGCTGAGGAATTTTAGCTGTAGGATAGCTCGGAGACGAGCAAGGAAGCTCGGTAAAAGGAAGTTGAGGAAGCTCAATCCGAGAAAGCTCGGGCTTTGTGCTACCGGTCCCGAGCTGGTCAGGACGGTAAGAGGGCTGAGAAAGCTCAGCTCTAGGATTGCTCGGAGACGAGCTATTGACCAGTGGTTGGTCGAAGAAGGAATGCACTCAGGGGAGGCTCCGTGAGGTCGGAGCCTATTTCTCGGACGGAGGTGGGATATTGAGGAATATTCCCTAATTCCAGTTTAATAGCCTCCAGGAATCTAATTGGTATATATGGGGGACACGTCATCTGCTACGTGTCAAGATCCGGAGAATCCTGACCGTGAGTATCATCACTCTTGGTTGTAACTCATTTATGTTGAACTCCCGTATAACCCTCATATAAAATATATAACCGCCCCTATGCATTTGTGTATAATTAAAAGATCAACTTAATGGAAAACCAAGCTCTTAGACTGCTCATAGTTTGGACAAACTCCTTGCGATCTTTAAGTATCTGATTTTTGATTGAAGGCCGGCAGAGGGTTTTTATAGAGCGATGCATATAAAAATATTTTTTGGTTGAGTCGATCTCAGATGTTCAAATCAGGCATCCTATATATATTTCATGCACACAGATTTATATTGGTAGTTGTAATTGTAATGCCTAAATGTTGTCTAATCCTATTAAATTATTATAAGCCATATGTGAATGCATTAAACACAACACATGTTGGCGTCGTGCTAAGAATAGATTAGGGGAAAAAATCAAGCAATCTATCAGTTAACCATATCCCTAGATAAGTTGTACCTGCAAGTTGCTTGTTGTTACTAATTTTGAATTCTCAAGTATATGTGAAACTACAGAAAATTATTTAATTACTTTACATAATATTAGCATGTTGATATATGTTAATTAATGATTATTATACCATCATTCTTTACACTACAGAGTCATAATTCTAGAACAACAATATTACCCCATCACCATGCGATCAAATATAGTAATATGAACAATAAGTTGTATTTGCAATATAAATATGTTTTATAAGCATAAAATAAACAAGTTGTATTTGCAATATAAACGTGTTTTATAAGCATAAAATAATTGAAACATGAATTGCTGCAAAGCACAAGTTTGATATTATTAGGTCAAAAGCTAGCTAAGAAGCAAAACGAAAATAGGAACGCAGAAAGTCTCTTGTCATGGAATGTGGTATAATAAGGATAGTCTTCTTCGATATGTTTATACGCAACGGAAAACATACTCTAGAATCCTATAGTGTGTTTGGATCATTTGGATACAAGTATGAATTTGTGTATGTATGATTTAATTCCTTTCGCTATCTATTTCTTTTCTTGAGAAAGAATTAAATATCTTTTGGCATAATTTAACAAAATCCCGATTTTATGCCTAATTAATTTAAGTTTATGGATTAAATCGGAACGATGATTCTTCCTCTTCAGAATGGTGGTGTTTCTAAATTGGAAATGATCGTCCCAAATCGCAACATGCTGATGGTTTAGCAATTTATGTTAACATGATTAGGTCATATAACCAAAACAAAAGGATATGTTGGATAACAAATTGAAAGACGCATCAACCAATATCTAAAATTATTAGTTGTTATATCCTCAAAACGGCACAAAGGATAGTTTTCTCCATATAGAGCGGAAAATTATAAAAACGATAGATCTTCTGGTAGTGTTTTTCGTATGAGACGATATTTGAACTGGTGATCCTTGACTACCTTAGTATACTATTGTTTTTGGCGATATATATGGCTGATAGTTTTACAAGCGAATTTGTTGCGACAAGACAATCACAAAGCAATAACACAATCGATATAGAGAAGTAATCAAACCAATCACAGGCAAATAAGAAATAAAAATACTAACCAAAAGGTGAAAGAGAAGTTTTTATTATTCACCAAAATATGGAGGAGCACAAACGGTGGATGAATCACAAATCCCTAGAAACCCTAACTCTCACAAATTACAAAAGTGTTCTCCCAAAATATCACAAAAGCTATATGATCTAAGGTTACAAAATACTTCATTATCTATAGTATAGAAAAGATAGATCCAAATAACTAATTTCCCAACTAACAAATTATCTGACCCAAGACACGACAAGCGTCTGAAGAAGATGCCACACGTCTGCCCATGAAGTCTACAAAACAACAGAGCGTCTCCATACGCCTGAAGGAGCTTCAGACGTTTGGTCTTGAGTTTTCGAAAGTACAGAGCGCTCACAGACGTCTAATATATTTTAGTCAAACGCTTGCCCAAAATATGCGTACATACAGAGTGCTGACAGACATCAAAGCCGTAGCTCCAGACGTCTGTCCTCTTGCTTACAAATAAACTTGAATCTGTCTAATCTCCGTATTATTGTCGAATCAAACAGAACAATCAAATACGGATTGGAATGGGAGGCATACACAACAAATCTTCACCTTACCTCTCATTCCCCTAAAACTCCTCCATAAAATTAATAGTACCTCCACCTTCACCACAAAGCCCTTAAAGGGCTTAATGAGTGCGACGCACTCAAATTAAGTTCAAGCAATACTCAAACTTAACAACTGAAAGAGATTTTGTCAACATGTCCGTTGGGGTAAAAAATTACACCCTGCTTGACCAAGTCAAAGTCAAAGTCAACCTCAAGTAAGTGGGCCCAAGCCCAGGTCAAGTGGGCCCATGTCCAAGTCGAGCCCTGCGGCCGGCCTCTCCTATACCAAAATGAAAATCATGTAATAAATAATTTTGATATAATTTTTATGAATAACTGTAAGAAAAATGGGTATAAAACCAAATTTTTGTAAAACTCATGGCTTATATGCAAACGAAATGAGCACATGATGCATGAGATGGGCAAAATGCCATTTTGTAAAGCCCAAGGGACTATGTGTAAATTTGTAAGTCTATAAAAAGCAACATGATAATGAAGAAGGACAATAATTCATTCTCTCAAAAGCTAGGATTTTTTGTCCCTCCTTCTCCTTCCTCAAGGTTCTAAACCTTCTTCCTTTTTCTGAGTTAAATCAAGAGTTTCACTCTTCTTTTTCTAAAACGAAATAGTTTTTCACCACAAAACCCTTGAAGGAGAACGCGGATCTTCCATCAAATCTCCAAAAGGTGAGATTTTTAAATCTCACTCTCCTTTCTCCAAGATCCAGCCAATAGAAAGGAGGAAGAAGAAGACCCATCCCCAAAAATTCCATTTTGGAAAGATCCAAGACCCAAGAGAAAACCCAGGGCTCAAGGGAGAAGAAAGGGGTCCCCTTTCATCATCTTCGAAAATATCTTGGGAGTTTAATTCCATAAAAAATAATATATATATAATAATAATAATAATAATAATAATAATAATAATAATAATAATAAATCTTTCTTTTTGGGAACACAACTCCAGTGCAGGGGCTAATCCCCCTTTGTCCTCTTTTTCAGGAGTTTAACTCCAAAAGTCAATTGGAAGTACAACTCCCAGCATCCAGCGCCGGCGTGCCAAGCACGCGAGGCGCTGGCGTCCAGCGCCCGTGTGCTAGGCACGTGAGGCGCTGGCACCCACGTGTCCTTTGGACGCTATTTTTCCTCTTTTTTATATATATACACTCCATAACACTTTCCCCGTTAGAAAAAATTTCTAACGGCGCGCTGCCCCGCACCCCGTAAAGAGGCTGCTAGCCCTCTTGACCTCCAGCCCACTAACCGGGTAGCGGGACCCCCGTAAACTCTGCGAGGACCCCGATTTATCCAAAACCCCTCAAGACACACATACGCATACCGCACATTGAGTTCACATGACCAGTTTGATCCGTCAATCAGAGGTTCCCTCGCTCCAAAGGCGAGGGGTAATTAACGACAGCTTAGTCCACGGCTGCCGGGGATTCGGATCCCCACAATCAATAAACCCCCGCCTACCCTACGTAGGGAGAATCCATAGTACGCCTGACTGCTGGGTTCTCCAGGGTCGCCGCTGGATTTCGGGAGGCATCGACTATGCCGTTTTTTAAAAATTGGCGAGTTAAAGAACACTAACGCTAGAATCTAAATTAGAGAATTAGACGAAACTAGAATGTAAACAACTTTACATCTAAGTGAATAAGGAATACAACCTTTGTAGACCATTCATTCACTTCAATAGCTCCGTGTAGTAGTCTCTTCGCTCCAAGTAGTAAACTCCCGGACTCTAGAAAGGCTCCACAAGATGAAAGGAACAAGCTTGCTTGAAGTTTTCAAGGCCGAAGATGATCTACGTCGAGAAGACACCAACTCAAGCTACTTCTTCACTAATATGGAATTAGTGAAGCTAACACCCTAAACTAAATGGCTAATCTAGTAGAGGATGATGAAGTAGGATTTT
This sequence comes from Agapanthus africanus, assembly GCA_030015575.1. NCBI lineage: Eukaryota > Viridiplantae > Streptophyta > Magnoliopsida > Asparagales > Amaryllidaceae > Agapanthus > Agapanthus africanus. The sequence continues at coordinate 54,636,311 of CM057347.1, forward strand.
TGCTTACTTTAGAAATATTTTTCTCACTCATTTCCTTCACCTCCCAAAAAGATAGAGAGCTTGAGGAAGGAGATGAAGAAAGCAACCATGGAATGAAGCAAGTGAAGAATGAAGCAAGTGGTGAGAATAGCAACCATGGGTGAGTTAATATCATATACTAACTCATGTAGAGACTAAACCGTGGCTAAACAATAATGGTTGGGTTAATAAATATTTTCAAGTAAAACAAAATTAGTGGACTTAGTCAATGGTTCTACAAGCTTCAACCATGTGACAATTTCCAACTAATTTGATTTACTTTAAATAAACAAAACCTTACATTATTATAAGCATGGTGTGAGTCTCATACACTCATGTAGCCTGTTGCAACATGCATGACACAATAATGTATATCACATATATATTAAGTGTACACTAGTGAGAAAAAGAAATGCTTAAGTGAGCTAATATTAGTTAATATAAATTAATATATCAAATATATAATTATATATTAAATTATTAAATCAACATTTGATTTAATAATCCGGCTATATCACATACAACCGACTAATATCAAATGTATCAATTTATCGAATCAACACTTGATTCGACAGCCCAGCTATATCACATATAACCGACCGATATCACATATCGCGAGAATAGAATACGGTATCACATACACATATTAATCCCGGTCCCGCACATATCACATATGTCCTCCTACTTCGTTTCTCTTGAGCCAGGAAACCTCTGTGTAGGACTCTAAAGACTCGTAAATACGCCGGCAGTAGGTGGTGATCATATCAGTCACCCACAAGCCGCAAGCGGTCTGCTAAATGTAACGGTCACAGGGGTATTGAGTGATCAGAAGATCAACAAGCAAGCCTGCTCATACTTCTGCGAATTCATCAAGTAACACTACCGTACAGACCGGTCTCTTCGTCTGATATGCCGCATATCACAGCCTGGGGGTGGTATAACGTCAGACCCCAATAGCCTGATAAGTCCTGGAGATGTGAGGCTCATAACGGTTCGAGAAACTACTGATAACACTTACCGGTAGATCTCAGCAACCCTGGCCAGGGATTTCCTGTTATGGCCAATCAAGCATAGCGCAACATCAACCCCCAATACCGGGAGAGACGAAATCCCCTCCTATCGCTCATTGCCACCATGTGACAAAGGACTGTACCCAAAAACCACCGTTTTGCACGATCTCTTGAACGTGGTAAGGTGGAAATCAAAGCATAGTGGGAATCACATAAGACTCTATGACGATCTCGGGTCGACAGACTAACCTGTACCAGTGTCACCCGAGAACTGCTATCTGACGATAGGTATAATACCATCTAGGAGTTCTCGGCGAGTCCGTTCAGTGTACCCAGTCTCCACCGAGTACCCGTATACCATATTTGATGTCAAACACCAATGTATATGGGATCATTCATCACCCATCATATAGGTCGAGAAGCGTATACGCTAGTCTACTCTGGAATATCGATGCCCCGTCTCGATACTCCAACGACTAGGAACAATTGAAGGATGTACTTACCGACTACCCTTGCCCCACTAGTATGATCTGCATCATAATCCTGGTAGTCAAGTATTCATCCTAAGAGCTTTATCAACATGTAATAGAGAGACAATAAATGTACATGTTAAGATAAAGAGCAACCAGATAACATACTATCATTTCGAGCAAGAAAGTCCTCCCTATATATGTCCAAGCATCCACTATAATATACATCACATGTATAATAATGGCCTCTAGGGCATACATATAACTAACAATCTCCCACTTGCACTAAGATCATTTGTTGTAGTATCTCATACTCAACGCCCCATAAAAGTCTCTCTAGGGAAAAGCCTCTGTGAGTGGATCCGCCGTATTATCCTTTGCGTCAACTCTCCTTACCTCGATCCCTTGGAGATCAACCATCTCCCTGATCAGGTGATACTGTCCTCAGAATATGTTTAGATCGCTGATGGGACCAGCGTTTCTAGGCTAAAGCCACAACTCCATTATTGTCACAATAACAGTTATTGGACGCTCAATGGTAGGAACCGTGTTCATTTCATGAACAAGAATTATCCAGACATCCACTTTGGTAGCATCGTTGGTAGCGATGTATTCAGCCTTTATCGTCTAGTTTACCACGGTATATAGCTTGGAACTCTTACCGTCCCTCCACTGAGGGTAAAGACAAAGCCCGTGACTGACTTTCAGTCGTCCTTATTACTCTGGGAGCTGGAATTGGTAAAGGACTCCCACCGGAGTTCACCGTTACCAAATACCAAGAACATTTCTTTAGTACTTCTCAAGTACTTAAGAATGTCCTTCGCAGCTGTCCAGTGATTCTCCTAAGATCCGATTGATTCCCGATCACTACACCTGGTGAGTTAGCTATATCTGGTCTGGTACATAACATCGCACACATGATAGAGCCTACTGCCGAAGCATAGGGTATCCCTTGCACGCGATCTCTCTCCAAATCAGTCTCGGGAGACATCTTTTCGGAGAGAGTGATTCATGAGTAAGTAGGCAAACCACCACGCTTAGAATCCTCCATACTAAACCCCTTTAGTATGGTGTTAATGTACCTGGATTTAGGACACTACCAACATCCACACAGATTTATCACCATAGATCATAATCCACAAGATGCAATAGGTATCATCCAGATCTTCCATGGAGAATCCTCGTGATAAGAGGAGCTTGACCGAGTATAGCATAGGAAACCATTTCCTATCAAGAGTATGTCATCTACGTATAATACGTGAAAGACAACCTTACTCTCTACAACCTTCTTGTATATACAAGGTTCATCTACCTTTTTGATGAAGTCAAACTTTTTGACTGCCACATCAAAACAAATATTCCAACTCCGCTATGCGTGCTTTAATCCTGATGGACTTAAGCATAGCCACTGGAGAAAAGGTTTCATCATAATCCACACTTGGTTGCATGACGAGTACCTTTTACTACAACTCTAGTTTTGAAAGTCTCAACTTTTCCATCTACACCAAGAATCTTCTCAAGATCCACATGCTCCCGATGGGTTTTACCCCTTTAGGTGTAACATTCAAAGTCATACTTTGTTGGTGTACATGGATTCCATCTCTGATTGCATAGCATTCGGCCATTTCACAGAGTCCCCACTCGTGATGGCCTGCCTGAACCTGGTTGGGTCACCATCTATCATAATGCAATCCTCACTCTCACCGTCACCGAGGAAACCGTAGTATCTCTCAGGTGGATGAGGAACCTTACCAGATTTGCGGAGAGGTTGGGGCTCGTTGGAGACTATTGAATCCTTTGGTTCCACTAAATCATCAGCTGTTAGTTTGTCCAGCTGGAACTCCTTCCAGTTCTACCTCATGACCACTAATTTCTTCATAAGAAATTTTTTTTCTAAAAAGGTGGTATGCAGAGAAACAAAACACCTTTTGCTCCTCAGTGTGGTAGAAGATATACCCTCGCAAATGTTTGGGATATCCAACAAACTTACGGAACTGACCTTGCCTCGAGCTTGTCCGTATTTTGCTTTTCAACAAAGGCCGGACAACCCCATATCTTAACTCGTTTAAGGCATGGTCTCTTCCCATACCATATCGCATATGGAATGGTAGGCACTTGATTTGGTCGGAACCCTATTCAATAGGTATGCAGCTTCATAAGTGCATAACTCCAAAAGTAAACAAGCAACTCAGCAGTACTCATCATAGAGCGCACCGTATCTCATAGGGCACGATACCTTCGTCCCGATACACCATAGTGCTGTGATGTATACGAAGGTGTAAACTGAGAGAGAATCCTATTCTCTTTTTAGATAATCCAGGAATCCCATGCCCAAGTATTCCCTTCTCCGATCACATCGAAGGACTTAATACTTCTACCTATCTGATTCTTAACTTCAAGCTTATATTCCATGAATTTCTCAAAAATTTCAGACTTGTGTTTCAACAGGAACATATGTCCGAATCTTGAGAGATGATCAATGAATATAATGAAGTATGAAGAACCAACCTTGGCATTTGTAGACATAGGACCGTACACATCATCATGTATCCGTCCCAAGAGTTCAGTAACTCTTTCTCTGTTTCTAGTAAACGGAGTATTGGTCACTTTACCTTTGTGACAAGACTGGCAAGTATCATAAGATGAAAATTCGAACGGATTCAAATATTCATCCTTATGTAACTTGGCTGGACGTGTCGCATTGATATGACCTAGTCTACAATGCCATAAGAAGGATTCGTTCATTTCTGAACTACCCCTCTTGTATGTGTTCTAGATACTTTGAACCGTGGTTTGATTTAAAACGTATATGCTATTATATAACGTACCTGATCCAATCAACTCTTGATTGAGGAAAATGTTCACAACATTATCCTGTAATACAGAATTATATCCTTCTTTAACTCAATAAAGAATTTGATGTAATGTTGTATATCAGATTCGGTATTTAATAATATTTGTTCAGAATCAATGTATTTACCATTTGGTAATACAGGGTGATATTTGCCAACTGATTTGGCTGCAACAATTGCACCATTCTCTAACACTTAGAGACATATCACCCAATCCCAGTTCTTTACCTTTCTGTAGCCCATGTAACAGATTACATATGTGGGATCCTGATTCGGTATCTCATACCTAGGACGTAGAGGATACAGAGAAACAGTTTTTGGTAATGAACAAACCCGAAGAATATGCATCAACATGCTCATTCCTCGAATGGGTGGCATGGGAATCCTGGTATTCCCCTATTTCCTGCTCGGACTTATAACAATTATAAGATAGAGCAGAACCAATGTTCCACAGCTCAGTATAATAAGAAAGTTCGGTCAATGCATCCATATTATTATCTTGATTAAGGCGTGACATAGTCGCTACCAGGAGAGAGAGAGAAGAAAACACTCTGCGTATGCTCTTGCAAGATCAGATTGGTTATTATTTTATCTAATCAGGATGGCTCCCACTATTTTTATCAAATCTTCCTTCAAACCCTAAAATGTAAGACTAGCCGGGATTAATTTCACCCTACAAGTTCGCCAATTTTTCGGCCAGGCCAGTGTCGGTACTTTAAGGGAGGTTCCCCGTGCTTTCGCACGGACCTAATTAAAATAAATCTCGTTTTCTCAGGGGCTTAACCCTGTTAACACCTACTTGATCGGCTAATTGTAATGTGCAAAACTCTCCCAGGAGTAACTCTTACTCACAGTGGGTATTGGGATCCAACTATCTCATAGAAGGTATGCAATCTCACTGCAAATTTCAACACTTAAAATTCCCGATAATATTTTGCCCCTAGTGTCCTATGACCTTGACGCAGGCCAACAAACCATAGTCCGCTAGTCAAGTTCAACTCGTATATTTCGTGATTGAATTAAACCCACCCGCATGACTCTTGACGCAGGCCAACAAAGTCGCACGACTACCCTAATCCAATCGCATCATATGCAGCAGATAAACACTAAATCGCTACCGCACACTACGCCTTGACGCATGCCAACAAACGTAGCACGAATTCTAACTAGTACTTATCTGAAATTACGGAGGGTTATGACAGGTTTTTAAGAAAACACTTTGCGTAATGAACTTGATATCGTTGTAGAATCGAGTGATTTTAAAAAGAAGTATTTTTGAGGCTTTACTAGTTTTGCTAAAGAGGTCACTCCCGGTGAAGGGATCTCGGCTCTTTCCTCATCGAATGAGGTGCTGGATATTTCACAAATACCACTATGCAAAGTATGAACTAAAAAGGCAATCAAAAGACAAAACCGAGTGGGTTGTTTGTAAGTCCACGGTAGCGCCCCGGCCGTCTAACAGACGCCAAATGCGGAACAAAAACTTTTACAACTGGCGCTATCGCGTACTATAACTCGGATCTGCCATTAAAGCTAAACTAACAAATTGCAAAGTGGGTAGAAATGTTATACCGAACGATCCGAGTCCTTCGGTCTTCAACCATCATCCCACGCTTGTTGCGGCTGCTCCGATCTCCTCGATCTCCAGTCTTCTCGTCCAGGTGGCACCACGTCGACGGATCTTTAAACGGACTCCCGCCTCTAAACCGAGACAACTCGATCGTCAAGTTTGCTAAAAGAGACGACCAAGATGTTGTAGAGAATGAGTAGAACACTTTGTCTCGTTACGTCCAAGGCTATGGACGAACGGTTAATGAAGTTGCCAATTGGAATTGTGATGGAATGAACTAAAAAATTTCCATACACCAAACTATCATAATCTTTTCAAGCAAATCAAATGAACAACCATATCATCTCTATCAAGGGGTGGCCGGCCATTAATAGGAGAGGGGGGGGTGAGTGTAGGAGGAGGGATGGTGACCATAAAGAGAAATGAGTCACAAGACACCTTGCACATATCATTAATGCACTAATGAATCATCTAACCTAGTCATGCTATCATTAAATGAACAATTACTGCAACCAATGAATTAACAACACCACATCATCCTAGTCACCATCTAGAAGCTTCTAGAAGCATGACTCACCAAATGACTCACCTTCATGAAGAAAAGATAAATCCGTCTTTAACCGAATGTTAAAGACGGGCGATAGAAAACTGGAAACTGGCAACTTCCAAAAGTGATCCTGAAACGAATTTCAGGATAACCCCGTAATGGTATAAACATACCCGCATTTATGTTACAACCGAATACAAATGCATCTGAGACAAAGATATTATATCTACACAGTATAATACTGGGTTCCGGCTTAAACCAAAGCCTACCAGTATTATCTGCCCGAAAAATGACACGTGCGAAAACGCACGTGCATTTTCCGAACCTTACCATAAACCTATACGGCCTCTACAACGTTTCGCCCGAACTTCGGAAAGTGTCTGTGGGGGACTCTAATGACTCATCAACACACTGGCACTGGGTATAACCACTAGCACGTCAGAGGTACAAGCTGTACGTAACGGTTGCTTATGTATTGATTGGAAGGGAAGCTGACGAGCGAACTCATCCATAAACCCTACTGAGCCTGACAGTGACAATGTATATACAGTCCGGTCCGTTCGTCTAAAGAGTATCGCATATCGAGTCTAGGGGGTGGATAAAGTCAGACCCCTAATAACGCGATAAATTGTGTCGGCATGAAGCCCATCACCACCTGAGAAACTACTGATCCAAATCAGTAATTCTCCACTACCTCGGCCGAGGGTTTCTAGTGATGGCCACCCGTGCACTGTGCGATATCAACCCCCAATACCGGGAGAGACGAATCCCCGACGATCCGCTCACTGCCTCCATGTGGCTCGGGACTGTACCCAACTAAAACCTGTTTGCACAACTCCTTTGAGCGTGGTAGGGTAGTAATCTAAGCACAGTGGGAACTCACACAAGACAAATGACGATCTCAGGTCGACAAACTAACCTGTACACATGTCACCAGGGAACTGCTATCTGACGATATGTATAATACCAACTAGCATGTTCCCGGCGAGTCCTGTCCGGTGTACTCATAACCCAATGAGCACCTGTATACATCTTAGGTGATCCAACTGACACCAGTGGTTTGTGAGACCGGCCACCGCCCCTCGCCGGGGTCTCGACTGTATACACTAGTCTACTCTGGAGTATCGATGCCCTGTCTCGAAACTCCCACGACTAGGGACACTTTTAAGGATGTGCTTATAAACCCCAACTCCCACGTATATGATCGCCATCATACTGCTGGCAGTCAAGCAAGAATCCTATGGGCTCTATCATCATGCAATAGTGAACTAAAGCATGTATACGATGATAAAGACAAACCAGATAGCATATTATCATCTCGAGCAAGACTATCATATCGGTATAGGTCCTGCCTCAATCATTGCAATCACGTGCCTGCGATCCAATAATTGACTTTGAGGGCACTATCTCCAACAATCTCCCACTTGCACTTAAGCCTAATTATTGCGATGTCGCATACTCACAGCCCGTGTGATACCGAACATCCAACTCCTCTACTAATCAGTTTCACAAAGCTAGTTTGTAAAACTCTTGTGTTCGAGAAATAGCCTCAGTGAGTGGATCCGCCCTGATGTTTCTTTCTATGTCTCTCTTAATCTCAAGTTCGCGGAGAAAACCATCTCCCGAATTGAGTAATACCTGTCTTAGAATATGTCTGGATATCTGATGGGACCTAGTTCATAAATGAACTCCAAATCCAAACTTCTTAGACTTTATTGATAACTGAACCTAATCAGTATCCAGCACCATGCCTCCCACAGTATCCTCTTGGACCACCTATCCATAATACTGTCCCTTGTCAGAGGGAAAACTATAACTCTGACAATCACTATGTCATCTATGTCACCTTTGAAGCCTGGAGTGATAACCGTCTCCCGAAGGAGGCTGCCGTCATCAATTCCGTAGAACATGCACTTATGTTCTAAAACTGCTTCTTTATGTTTCTCCAGGATTGGATTAATATAAACTTATTGTATCTAGTGCAAAAACAACATCTGGTGTGGTACTTGACATCTCATGATTGACTCAATTGCCCAAACAAGTGATCTGCCAATCATGCACATCCCTTTCTTCTTTAGTCTCTAAGACACCTTTAGAGAGGGTGAGTCCATCACCTGCAGGTACACCACCATGCCAGGAGTCATCTATTCTAAAAACTATTAGAATACTGTCACAGTACCCACATTGGGAAACTACCCAAATCCAGATCTAAAACCATATATCTAGAAACTAGAATGTCTGATATTATATCCATGTCCTTTCTGGAGAAACAACTGTGTGATGACTATAGTACAACCGATCGTAGTATAGGAATTTTACTTCCTACTCCGTGTATGTCATCCAAATACCATGACATCACACCCTACTACCTTCTTAACAGATCCATCCCCTATTCTGATAAAGTCAAACCCATGACTGTCACATCAAAAATAGATGATCTATCTCCGCTATATCTGCTCAAGTCTATAAATAGACATAAGCTACTTGCCCACTATACTTCCGCTGCTCCCACTGACTACGGCAACCCTCTGGCAGAATAATATCTACGTACACTTCTAAAGCTAGTTTAGAATGACGTTATACTTATCCTCTTGCCGGGTCTCATAGTCTGGAACAACAGTAGTGTCAAGTCTGGGTAAACAAGAACTTCCCTGTCACCGTCCTTGAGGCTACCGGAGTACCTCTCGGGTGACTGAGGTTACCCTCCATATCTGCGGAGTGGCTAATGGAATGTTAAACCTATTTGAATATATTGGTCCTATTAAATTTTCCGTAATCGTTTGCGGTTCTGGAATCACTTCCAGTTCTACCATACTCCCACTATTGTTTTCTGAAAAAATCAATTTTACTAAAACTGTGGCAAGTCAAGAACAATATCACTATTGATCTTCCAGATGGTAGAAATGTCAACCCTCGTCAAAGCCAGGGTCAACCCACAAACTGCCATTACAGAAACGTGCCTTGAGTTATCCAGTGTCTGGTTTTAAGCATAAGCTGGACAACTCCCCTTACCTTAACATCGTTAAGATATGAACCATTCTATATCCAATATAGAAACAGAGGCACTAATTTAATTGGAACTAGATTCAAATCATGCAGCTATCTCCAGTGCATATCAACTTAATGGAAAGTGGCTACTCAGCATTACTCAACTTAGGAATCCATCCAATTATGAGTAACCTGAAAGAGAAACAAGTTTCTCAAAACCATTACTTTCATCTGAATACCAATCACAAGAATCTACATCTTCGATCTCTTTGAAGAATCCCGATACTTGCGACAACTGGTTCTCTACTTTATTCTTATATCCACAACTTCTCAAAACTTAGACATTGTATTTCTACGAAACACTTGTCTAAAAACTAGAGAAGTCATAAGTAAACAGAACATAGTACGAGGACCTACCCCTTTGTCTTGACGGACATTGGACAACATATAATACTCTGTACAAGTCCGCTGAGTTTAAATAACTCAACAACCTGTGCATCGTAGGTTAAAAGCTGTACCCAGGCGATTTCCTCAAATATCACCTATTACAATGAATTCCGATATAATGAGGATGATCACTAAATTCCCAATAACTTACTCCCACTCATCATCTGTAAAAACCATACAGATATGAGAATGAAACCTGGTAAATACATACCCTGGAGTAAGTATCTAATCGGGAAAACAGTTTTCTTTTAACAATGCGCAGTGAAACTGAAACATTAAAATATCTCGTAGGGGTATCCTGGTATTCCTAGTAATGCCTCTTCCATAATCCTATTCATGACTGTAACCGTATATTTCTTTGCCATCTCACCAAATCTCTTTATTTGTCTTTATTCATTACCTTCTGTACACCTTCATTAGGCTAAATGGGTTTCTTCCTTCCCTACCGTTCGGCACCAGCTTATGGTTTGGAAGAAAACTATCCAGTAAGCATAATAGGTGTACTCTCCTAATCCTAGGAGTACTCGCAACTTGAGAGAAGGTGATGATAAAAGACTACTGAATAAAACCTTATTCTATTTCTCCCGAACTGGGAAAAAGCAAAGGTGAATAGGAGTGGCGATGAAGTACATGGTTTGGTCGTGAATGATAACAGTCACAATTTACTTTGCCCTCTTTCGAATCCCTTTATTTTGTCTTTACATTTTACCTTCTGTACACCCTACTTAGGCTAATTGGTTTTCTTCATTCCCTACCTTTCGGCACCAGCCTATGGTTTGGAATAAGACTATCCAATAAGCGTAATAGGTGTACCCTCCTAAACCAAGGAGCCCTCGCAACCTGAGAGAAGGTGATAATAAAAGACAACTGAATAAACCAATTCTATTTCTCCTGAACCTGGATCCATCCTCGAAGTAGTACCTTCGAGTTCGTATATAACCATACAATGGATCTATCTAATGGAAGTGGATGTCCGTAGTAATACGGGGTGTTCTGAGAAATACAAAGGGTAAAAGAAAAAACGGTAATGACTTATGCAACTAGGACAATCCAAAAGCCAGTATTTTAAGAAGGTTCGGTCAACTTGGTCACTGAGTCATAGTCTCGAGTCGGTCAAAGGTCGCTGCCAAAAAGAGAGAGAGAAAAGAAACACTCTGCGTGCACTCTAACCTAGATCAGAATGGTTATCAATTTATCTAATCAGGAAACCTCCCACTGTAATCTTAAATTCTCCTCCAAACCTGAAAGAAGAATTAGTCGGGATCACCCGAAGAGTAAACCAACTCATCAGTGAGAATCGGGATCCAACTATCATCGCATGATAACTTGATGGAAGCCACTCAAGTTATCACACTCCAGAAGGTATGCGCATGCCTGATAAGTTTCCTTTATGTTTGAAATTCCCGATGTTTATTTTTGCCCCATGCTCTTATAACCTTGGCGAAGGTCAAAATGTCATAAGTCACATTATCCAGGTTAATTTGAACCCACCCGCACATGCCCTTGGCGAAGGTCAAAATGGCAGAACGACTGTCCTAAACCAACTCATCTATCTATGCAGCAAATGAATACCCAGCAGCTACCAAACACTATGCCTTGGCGAAGGTTAAAATACATAGCTTGAATACTACTGAATACCCAAAAGAAATGAAGGAGGGTTACGGCTGGTTTTTGGCGAAAAACCTTTAACGTAATGAACTTGATCTCGTTGAAGGAACCTGATAGCTTTTTATAAAATATAGTGGCGAAAACCTTTTGCTAAGGAGGTCACTCCCGGTGAAGGGATCTCGCCTCTTTCCTCGTGGAATGAGGTGCCGGATATTCACACTGAATACCGTGATGCAAAGCAACTTGTAATCGACTATAGTAAAGTTACTACCCTGACGTAAACTTCTGCCCAAGGGGTCACTCCCGGTGAAGGGATCTCGGCCCTTGCCTCGTCGAATGAGGTGCAGGATATTCTAACTGAATATCATTATGCAAAACAAAAGGAAATATCTTTGTAATAACACTTTAAAAAATTGTTCCAACAACATCAAATATAGGTTTGTTTTATCCTTACATTGATAAGAATCAATGCAGTCCCATCAATCATTCACACCAGAAAAGAACGAAAATAAAATGTACGTATATGCCATCCGCATTCGCCACTGGGTCCCGTCATCACCCGTTAGGTTACTTAACTAACGACAGAGCGGGGGCTGGACTAGCGCGGGTGTAAAACATATACAACATCTAATAGTATATATACCAATATACAATAATCGCTCCAGGCGTGATAATATGCAACATTACAGAAAAGTAATAAGCATCACAGAACAATATAGATAATCTGGGATCCTCGGGTTTCACAGAGCCGCTACTGAAACCCGACGTTCCCCTGGTCGTGTGGATAGCCTGTGCAATGAAACCTAGACCCCTACGGGTGCGGCAAGTTGCCCTCCAAAACCTGAAGCGAGGTAGTCCCCACAGCATAGTGAATGGAACACCCGGCACTTCACGGAATCCGGTAAATTGAGCACCCCTCCTTGGGTCAACCTGTACCCCCTACGAGTGCGGAGAATAGTTTGCCAATTCTAGAGTGAGGCCCCTTTGCTTCTCAAAGCCATGAGATACGGACCCTTTGCCCTCCAGAACCCGGCTATCCGTGCACTCCTTCGCGGGATAAACCTAGTACAGAAATAAAAATATGTACAACAGGTACATCGACCTCAATCTGGTCGTGCCCCAAAAGAATATTATACAAACAGCCAGTGACGGCAGTCCACAGGTTGGACGCTCGCCCCGCAATATCAAATGTACAAATAAATCCAAACTGCACTGTCATTGCACCGTGCTATCCACCACGACATATCCGCAACATCACAGCACAACACAGAACATCAACGCGAATGTCACGTTCGCAAACCCGTCTAAAAGAACTATAGCAATCAGACGCGGTTTACCGATCAAATGACATTCCCGGTCAGAGATATAATGTAAATACTGCATACTAACAAGTTTAAAATTTCGATCGACTAAATTTCCCGAAGTGGGCCCAACGTACATCTGCTGTACAGTAACAAAATCTGGGCCCAAAAGAACTATGCCAAAAACCACAAATTCCACAGAAAAGCCTACTAAAGAATTTTGACGCACTGTTCCCACAGTACTGCCGCGATTCCGCAGTCAAACCCTAGGTTTGACCATGGATCTGCGGCGGTCACATGGGATCACGTGCTCAAAATTTACCAGTATTCTTATAAAACCCTTCTTAGCTTTCTGTGATATGTAAAATTATTTTTAGGCCCTTTAAAAAATCGACAGAAACTCGGGTGCTGAAAAAATGTGATTTTCGAAATTCGGTTCGATCGATATTTTAAACGTGTTAGCACAAGTTAGTATAGCTTAATAGTGAGGCTCTGATACCACTGTAAGTCCACGGTAACACCCCGGCCGTCTAACAGATGCCAAATGCGGAACAAAAACTTTTACAACTGGCGCTATCGCGTACTATAATCCGAATCTGCCATTAAAGCTAAACTAACAAATTGCAAAGTGGGTAGAAATGTTATACCGAACGATCCGAGTCCTTCGGTCTTCAACCATCATCCCACGCTTGTTGCGGCTGCTCCGATCTCCTCGATCTCTAGTCTTCTCGTCCAGGTCGCACTACATCGACGGATCTTTAAACGGGCTCCCGCCTCTGAACCGAGGCAACTCGATCGTCAAGTTTGCTAAAAGAGACGACCAAGATGTTGTAGAGAATGAGTAGAACACTTTGTCTCGTTACGTCCAAGGTTATGGACGAACGGTTAATGAAGTTGCCAATTGGAATTGTGATGGAATGAACTAAGAAATTTCCATACACCAAACTATCATAATCTTTTCAAGCAAATCAAATGAACAACCATATCATCTCTATCAAGGGGTGGCCGACCATTAATAGGAGGGGGGGTGAGTGTAGGAGGAGGGATGGTGACCATAAAGAGAAATGAGTCACAAGACACCTTGCACATATAATTAATGCACTAATGAATCATCTAACCTAGTCATGCGATCATTAAATGAACAATTAATGCAACCAATGAATTAACAACACCACATCATCCTAATCACCATCTAGAAGCTTCTAGAAGCATGACTCAGCAAATGACTCACCCTCATGAAGAAAAGATAAATCCGTCTTTAACCAAATGTTAAAGACGGGCGATAGAAAACTGGAAACTGGCAACTTCCAAAAGTAATCCTGAAACGAATTTCAGGATAACCCTGTAATGGTATAAACATACCCGCATTTGTATTACAACTGAATACAAATGCATCTGAGACAAAGATATTATATCTATACAGTATAATACTGGGTTCCGGCTTAAACCAAAGCCTACCAGTATTATCTGCCCGAAAAATGACACGTGCGAAAACGCACGTGCATTTTCCGAACCTTACCATAAACCCATACGGCCTCTACAACGTTTCGCCCGAACTTCGGAAAGTGTCTGTGGGGGACTCTAATGACTCATCAACACACTGGCACTGGGTATAACCACTAGCACGTCAGAGGTACAAGCTGTACGTAACGGTTGCCTATGTATTGATTGGAAGGGAAGCTGACGAGCGAACTCATCCATAAACCCTACTGAGCCTGACAGTGACAATGTATATACAGTCCGGTCCGTTCGTCTAAAGAGTATCGCATATCGAGTCTAGGGGGTGGATAAAGTCAGACCCCTAATAACGCGATAAATCGTGTCGGCATGAAGCCCATCACCACCTGAGAAACTACTGATCCAAATCAGTAATTCTCCACTACCTCGGCCGAGGGTTTCTAGTGATGGCCACCCGTGCACTGTGCGACATCAACCCCCAATACCGGGAGAGACGAATCCCCGACGATTCGCTCACTGCCTCCATGTGGCTCGGGACTGTACCCAACTAAAACCTGTTTGCACAACTCCTTTGAGCGTGGTAGGGTAGTAATCTAAGCACAGTGGGAACTCACACGAGACAAATGACGATCTCAGGTCGACAAACTAACCTGTACACATGTCACCAGGGAACTGCTATCTGACGATATGTATAATACCAACTAGCATGTTCCCGGCGAGTCCTGTCCGGTGTACTCATAACCCAATGAGCACCTGTATACATCTTAGGTGATCCAACTGACACCAGTGGCTTGTGAGACCGGCCACCGCCCCTCGCCGGGGTCTTGACTGTATACACTAGTCTACTCTGGAGTATCGATGCCCTGTCTCGAAACTCCCACGACTAGGGACACTTTTAAGGATGTGCTTATAAACCCCAGCTCCCACGTATATGATCGCATCATACTGCTGGCAGTCAAGCAAGAATCCTATGGGCTCTATCATCATGCAATAGTGAACTAAAGCATGTATACGATGATAAAGACAAACCAGATAGCATACTATCATCTCGAGCAAGACTGT
Source organism: Agapanthus africanus (assembly GCA_030015575.1). Classification (NCBI taxonomy): domain Eukaryota; kingdom Viridiplantae; phylum Streptophyta; class Magnoliopsida; order Asparagales; family Amaryllidaceae; genus Agapanthus; species Agapanthus africanus. The sequence continues at coordinate 54,651,642 of CM057347.1, forward strand.
TATATCGGTATAGGTCCTGCCTCAATCATTGCAATCACGTGCCTGTGATCCAATAATTGACTTTGAGGGCACTATCTCCCATAAAAGCATTTTCTCCCTACGAGTAAGGATCTCGTAGGTGTACTTTCTCCTTAGAAGTCGTGGGGACTCCCAAGTGTTTTTCCTTTATGAGTCGTAAGGATCCCACGAAGGTGTTTTCTTACGAGTCGTGAGGATCCCGTAAGTTTTGTTCTCCTCATGCATCGTCAGTACACATTAGTGGGTCTTCCCAAATGGAGCATAATTTCGAGGGCGGAGACCGGCCGCTGGAGTGGTGATTGCAGTGGGATATGGGTATGATGAGAATTATTTGTGCCCGTGGATTGTATACGGTAGTCAACTTGGGGACCAAACGTAGGGCCGGGAGAATTTTGGGAAATTGGATTTTGGTTGGCATCTGCATCGCTGCACTGGAATATAGTACCAGGAGCGACTCATCATTCACCATTTTTTTGTTTTACCGCGATTGCTCTATCATTTCAGCTTTTCTTATCGTGAATATCGTGATTGCCCTATCATTTCAGCTTTTATTCGCGCTTGCCCATCATTTCGGCTTTATTTTCATCTTTATTTTACTCGCTGATTTTTATTGCGAGTTGCCCCATCATTTCGGCTTTTTCTTTTTTTCTCTTTTATTTACACATTTTTTTGTTTATTTACATATTTTTACATTCCCAGTTTAACGACTTAGAGGTCGTTTATTCCCAGTTTAATGACATGGTGGTCAGCTGTTCCCAGTTTAATGACGGGGTGGTCGATTGTTTTCAGAGAAAGGCAGATGTCTAAGAGAATCAGTTTCACAAAGAACTTCGGTCTCCGTTTGTGTGAAATTGGCGGTCGCAGCTGGACTGTTTGTTAACACGCCTTTAGACAGTTCTATCTCTCCTGCCTTGTATTACTTTTTGACCCAATTTTTGAAGATGAAGCAGTCCTCAATGGCATGACCTATCACTCTGTGATAGGGGCAGTATTTGGGGTTGTCGGTCATATTCGCTTCCTGCGGTTTTTTTGACTTTGGCAGTTGTAGACCGTTCCTCAGGGCGTCTTTGAATATTTTACGGATTTTGTCCCTTCTGAAGGAATAGACCTTATCTAGCTTTTCTTTCAGTGGAGATTCTCCTCCCTCTCCGAACACTGGCTTCTGAGGCTGGTTGGCATTAGGCCCGCTCATCCCTTGCTTATTTCGGTTAGCCAAAGTGTTAAAAGATTCAGAATCGTTGGAATTTCCGCCTTTGCGATTATCGTCCTTTTGGTTTCTCTAGGATCTATTGTTATTTTGGGAATCCGAGGAGGACTCCTGCTTTGAGCGCTCCAATATCTGGACTTTTCTGGTCAGCTCTTGGAATATTTTGAGACCCGCGGTGCATAGAAACGGGGCCATCCAATTGTTGAGATTTCCGACGAGGAGACTGACAGACTGGTCCTGCTCTATCGGCGGTTCACATTTGACGGAGAGATTGCGCCATCGGGTTATAAAATCCATACTGCTTTCGTTGTTCTTTGGCTTGGTCCTTACAAGGTCGGCGATGGTGATCTTATCGCTGATGCTCATGAACCTCTGCTGAAACAGAGACTCCATTTGGACGAAAGTTGTGACGGAGCCATCCGGTATGCTCGCGTACCAGTCGAAAGCAACATCGATCAAGCTATTAACGAACTGGCGGAGGAGAAGCGCGTCATTGCTCCCAGTATTCCCGCATGAGGCTTTAAAGTGGGCGATGTGCTGATTCGCATTTCCCGTCCCATCGAATCTTCCGAATTTAGGGAAGACATAGCCGCTAGGAAATTCTACTAGATCATACTGAGCAGGATATGGTCTCCCGCTACTGCTAATATCTTTTTGCGTTTCAGCTTCGGCTACCAATGTTTTGACTTTGTTGGCAACCAAATCCATGATTTGATCTTGAGTTAGCGGGCTACTATCATCGATAGCCAAGACATTTCCCGAGATAGGATGCGACTGACTTTCATACGGTCCGCCCACCTTTGGATTTGAGGGAATAGGCGTCGGCTGCCTTGGGACACCGTTTCTCGGTTCATGAGCAGAGCCCTGCGCTTGATTGGGCGGCTGAGAGGCAAGTCGGGCGTGAGCTGCATCACGACATTCATCAAGTCGTCAATTTTTGAGTAGAGCTTGGCCATCTCCTTGTCTTTACTTCTGAGCTGTTTTCGGAGCACTTGTAGAAGTTGCTGCTCTGTGTTCTTGGGATGGAAGATTGGCTCATCTTCGCTTTCCGAGCCCGACTCCTCATGAACCGAGAGATCTCTCTGCTTATCAGCCTCACCGGAAGGATTTTCATCACCCTCCGGAGGATGCTGGTCTTGCGAAGTGACGGCTATATTCACACCAGATTGGATTTGAGATGTGGTGGCCCCATCCTTGCTTTTGCTGTGAAGGTTGTCGCTGGGATGCGTGTCCACCATGTAGACGGTGTGGATAACACATTCAGCCATCCTTTCATCACTGGCAGCTGGTTTCGCGGAGCGATCCGGGCTTTGGAAATTCATAAATTTTAACATGGCCGGAGCCCTAGCCCTTTTGTTGGCTCTGTATCTGAGCCTTTTCTCCCTTATCTTCTCGATTTTGAGGGCTTGACCGGCATCCGTCGTCCAGGAATCCATCGTGAGTCGATCGGCGGGGAACTTAGAGAAGACACCCGATCGAGCGGTTGTCAGGGGCACCGCCGGAGCTTGCTCGAGACGCCCTATTGCTTTGTTGGTGTTGATGGCTTTGCCCCCAGCTGGGGCCAAGGAAAGTCGTTCAAACACCGACTTGCTTTTGGATAGTGGTGCCTTCGAGACCACCACATTTGGCCTCTTGCCTTTCGAGGCCGGCTTGTCTGTTACCGAAGCTTGAGGAGCTGGGATGGCGTTAGCTGACACGAACAGAATAAAGCCAAATGGTAGCGGCGGCTCTTCCCATTGTCGCCCGAGACTGGCCGGGAGGACTGTCCTGGCATCCATCTTCATCGTGTAGGAGATGGGAGCCGTGCTGAGATCTGAGATCGTCCTTGGAGACATTGTTGAAAAGTGATTGCTTGAAGACCTGCATGAAAGAGTATTATTTTAGTATAAATATAGATATGTATATTGATTGAGTTCGCATGAATGTTTAACCCGAAATATGGGAGGAGATATTGGTCCCACCGGGCGTGCCAGAATCTGTAGGGTGTTTTTCGTCACCCCATTTAAGATGGGAATATGCGCGCGCTTGTCAGGCACATTACAGATTCCCCCTGCCTAGGGTAGGCGGGGGTTTATTGATTGTGGGGATCTGAATCTCCGGCAGCCGCGGACTAAGCCGCCGTTAATTACCTCTCGCATTTGGAGCGAGAGAACCTCCGATTAACGGGTTAAATTGGTCATGCGAATTCAATGTGCAGTGTTGTGTTTTGGATATATCGGGGGACCCGCAGAGTTTTCACGGGGGTCCCGCTACCCGGATAGCGGGCTGGGGGTCAAGGGGGCTAGCAGCCCCCTTGCAGGGTGTGGGGCAGCGTCCCGTTAGAAATTTTTTTCTAATAGGGGAGGTATATTTAGTGTGGAGTATGTGTGTGTATATACATACATACATACATACATACATACATACATACATACATACATATATATATATATATATATATATATATATATATATATGTATGTATAAAGGGAAAGGGCATCCAAAGGATGCGTGGGAGAAGGCGCTAGCGCTCCATGTGCTAGGCACGCGGGCGCTGTGCGCCAGAGCGCCAGCGCACCACGTGCCTGGCACGAGAGCGCTGTGAGCCACAGCGCCAGCGCACCACGTGCCTGGCACATGGGCGTTGTGCGCCAGAGCGCCAGCGCACCACGTGCCTGGCACGTGGGCGCTGTTCGCCAGAGCGCCAGCGCACCATGCACCTGGCACGCGGGTGCTAGGCGTCAGCAGCAAAAGAGATTTGGTCTCTGCACTGGGAGTTGTGCTCCCGATTTGACTGATGGAGTTAAACTCCTGACAGAGATTAATTTAGGGAGTTAAACTCCAATGGACTTTGAATGGAGTTAGACTCCTACAAAAATTTAGAAATGATCAAAGGGGGCTGCTTTGTTTCTCCTTTTGGCTTTGGATCTTCCCAAGATGGGATTTCTGGAGATGGGTCTCCTTCTTCTTACTGTCGGTTGGCCGGATCTTGGAGAAAGGGGGTGAGATTCAAAAATCTCCCCTTTTAAGATCTAATGGAAGATCTGAGCACCCCTTTATGGGTTTTGTGGTGAAAAACTATTTAGTTTTGGAAAAGGAAGAGTAAAACTCTTGATTTAATTCAAAAGAAAGGAGAAGGTTTAGAACCTTGAGGAAGGAAAAGGAGGCACAAAAACCCTAGAGTTTTAGAGAATGAAAGAGTGTATATTTTATTCATCATCATGTTGCCTTATATATGCTTACATATTTACACATAGCCTTTTGGGCTTTACGAAATGGCATTTTGCCCATCCCATCCTCATGTGCTATTTCTTTTTGCACATAAGCCATGGGCTTTACAAAAATTTGGTTTTATGCCCATTTTGCTTATACTCATGCATAAAAAATTACATAAAAATTATTTATTACATGATTTCATTTTGGCATGGGGAAGGTCGGCCGCGGGGCTCGACTTGGGCATGGGCCACTTGCTTGGGCTTGGGCCCGCTTACTTGGGGTTGATCTTGACTTTTGACCCGGTCAACTGGGATGCAAATTTTGACCCCAACAATGAAGTCCCATCAATTATACTTCCTGAGCATCACAGAAGAAATGAAAGCAGCAATAGTTATTATATATCATATATATAATATAAACGTTCGTCTCAGAATATCAAATGATCACATCACAGAATATCAGCAGCAGAAGAACACATATGAAATATTGGATATACTAGGAATTCCGTGTTTTAAATTAAGCCAGTAAAAAACGCAGATTCCACGGTCGCGATGAATAGCCAAACCCACATCGCTAGACCCCTACGAGAGCGGCAAGCAACCCTACCAATTGTAGAGTTAGGAGACCTGGACTCGACTCCTCGAGATAGTCTCCTACTGGACCCTAGAACCCGGTTACTTGTGCTCCCCTCCGTGGGTCTATCGTAATGCGGAAAAGTAAATAATATACATCAATGGAGATATCATGCTCAACCCGGAAGTGCCCCAATAAAAGAATATTACATACAGGTTTTTACATGAATAAAAATGAAAAACTCTCATCTCACACAAAACCCCCGGCTATTTAAAACATGACGATCCAATATAACATATCCCAGCAATACATAACATCACATGTCATCAACGTAGGTAAATATGCGTATCCCAATTATCGTTGACATATAACAACGAAACCGGCGATATACACCACATATTACACTTACGGTCGAAGAAAAGAAAGTGAAAAACTACAACAATTGGAATCCGCAACCAGCTTAGATATCATAAATCCAATGTATCACATACTTTGGATTTCATTCATAACTGTTTCCCCCAATCAGAGCAAAGCTCGGAAAATGAAGCAACGCTTCTGTTTCCCCCAATCAGAGCAAAGCTCTGTGTTAAAAATTCAAATAATAATAAAGGAAGCAACGCTTCAGATGACTTGCGCTCTACGCTGCGCGACACGTGTCAGCGCAGTTGCGTCAGCGCAGTTGCGCCGCGCTCTGCGCTGCGCAACACGTGTCAACGCAGTTGCGCTGCGCTCTGCGCTGCACGACACGTGTGCGCTTGCGCCAACTGTGCCAGCATTTAAACAATAAAATTCTGGAAAGATCTTTCCAATCTTGTTAAAAACAAGAAGATTGCCTTCTGTAAAAAAGAAGCCCTAGGATCAAAGATCCAACGGTGGGGAAACATCCCTAAATCACTCAGAGAAAGATCTCTTTAACCAATCTAACAAATCAATTGGCACTATATAAAGGCCCCTAGACTCCAAGTCTCAGAATATACAGAACTCCTCTAAAAATTTTGAGAAGAGCTCGAAGAGAAAAAAGGTAAACCTTTGGAAAAAAGAAGAAGTTCTTCTAAAAGGATCAAAGATCTAAGAACAAGATCAAGATCTTCAATAAAAATAATAATAAAGAAGTAATCTACTTTATGATTAGATCTTTTGATCTATATAAAGGCATTGCTTTTTGATAAGAATCAGAACCATTGGTTCTTGAAATCTTTGGAACAAGAAAAACTTGTTTTCTTTGATCTAAATTTGGTCAAGATGCGCTCTGCGCTATGGAATAGTGCCCTGCACTCTTGAAATGAGCCTCTGCGCTCTTGGGTTGGCGCAAGTCACTAGAACACGCCACGTGTCAACCCCAGAATAATTTGCACTGTTGCGCTCTTGATTTGGTGCACTGCACCAGAGCGCGCCACGTGTCAGCAGCGCAATAGCGCAGCGCACTGGCACAGCGTATTGCGCTAACAGACTTGCGCTCACTAGAGCGTGACACGTGTCACCTCCACATGCGCCTGCGTCTTGCGCTCATTAATTGGCGCAAAGCGCCTGACAAGCCACGTGGCGCGCTGTCAGACCATTGAATGCTCTGCATTATTAGAAAAGGGCAGAGCCCAATTAAAAGGCCTAACAGACCAAAACAAATGCTATGCATTATTAAAAAGGGGTAGAGCCCAATTAAAAGGCCTAACAGGCCTAATCTAAATACTGTGTATTTAATTAAAAAGCCCAATGCTATGCATTATTTTAAAAAAAGGGCAGAGCCCAAGCAAAGGTCTAAACAGACCAATCATGAACAAAATGTTAAATATTTTTAAATGGACTTAACCCAATTCTGGCCATAAGTCCTCAAATTAAATTGAACCGAGCACAACTGCTCTCTCAAATCAATTTACACCCGGTTCAAGGGTACATCTTTGAACTCCTCTGATATTTGTCGTTGTAATCCTTCAACGTCGTCAGAGAGGTGACGGGTCTCGACAACCACACATTGCTACAGACAGTGGGGTCCTTAAACTCATGGACTAATGCATTCTTAAACCAATATTCGTCCCCAAAATAGGAATGTTGGACCACCATGTCCCTAAACTGGCAATAGACCACCATGTCCCTAAACTGGTAATATGGACTGTGGGGTCCTTAAACTCATGGACTAATGCGTCCTTAAACCAATATTCGTCCCCAAAATGGGATTGTTGGACCACCATGTCCCTAAACTGGCGATGGACCACCATGTTCCTAAACTGGCGATGGACCACCATGTCCCTAAACTAGAACAACAGAGCCCCCAAATGCTCTTTTGTCGGATCTAAACGATCCTGTTAAGTTGATCTTAGTCTCAAATTAGACTAACGTATTCTTAACAAACGTTTAAGTTGATCTTAGCCTCAAATATGGCTAACGTATCCTTAAACCAAAACCCCAAACCCAAATCTAAGAAAATACGGATTTGGACTAATCCACATCCTACGGGCGACGACATAAATTAGTCTCCGTATACAATCCACGGGCAACCACAAACAAAACAAACACCCACGACACGAAGTGAACATCTGGAGAAGGAGAAAGTTGTTACCGCGATGCGGTAGCGTAATTAACTGCAGGGGCTTGCGCCTGCAGGGAAGAGCGTCCCCACAATCAAAAACCCCTCAAGCGAGAGGGAATCTGACGAAGTCTGCTACATCGGCCGCATCCGTTTAAATCTTCGATACATGGTGCCATAAATCAACTTGGCATCTTCGGAGAGGTGGACGGATAAAACCAAATAGCATCTGCCCCGAATCTCAGGCAAGACGTCTCTCGTCGCGCCGCCATTCGGAGGGGAACAGATTCTGGCACGCCCGGTGGGACCTTTTCCTCTTTCCACTCCACACTTCGTGTGTCGTGTTCACGATCAAATCGCGGTTTGGTGTGGTTGCCTGTGGATTTGAGGTACTTAGATTTGGTGTCTTGCTCCGTGCAGAAAATAGAAGATCAATGGCTTCAAACTGCACTACCTGCAACTGCAACTCTCACTCCGTCCTTGCTGGAGGAGTGACTTATGGGCCCCAAGCGGCCTCCATCTTCGCCATGCCAGTGGAGCAAGTAACTCAAGCCACCACTGGACTATTCTTTGGGACCATGCTCCCACCCATAAGCTTCAACACCCCTGTGCCGTCACAAGAAGCTCCAAAGAAGTCGGTCTTTGATCGGCTTACAACTACCGCGGCCCCTCTCAAAGGGTCGCCCAACTCCTCTGCCTCAGTTTTTAACAGACTAGGCCAGAGCTCCAACGAGACCATGAAGAAGCCTGCAATATCAGAAGGCGTTATCCCGAAGCGGATAGCCATCCCTACTCCCGTTCCAGGTGAAATCATCAAGGTTCCTTCCCCTATTCGGAAGTCTGCTTTTGATAAGTTGACCGTCCCCATTCAACGGACGTCGGTCTTTAAAAGGCTGATACCAGCAAATTCTGACCAACACAGGGGGCATGAGGAGGTCACCCTACGGTTAGACCAACTTCAATCGCACAACATGCTCGCCGTTGTCACTGGCGCCGGGTAAGGAAGGCCGGGGGCAACCCTCCCTCTGGATTTACTCCACCAGCTCCAACGGTGGGGATCGATGCTGCTGCTCCAACCGAGAACAGCTTTGAACTGCTCAACAAGGTGCACAGAAACTCTCCTACTGCAGTGCTGAAGAGAACTCCTTCACCTGTGAAGAATGCTCCAGAGAGGAAGCTGGAGCAGCCCCCTCAACGGCTGTCCTCTAAAATTTACAAGGTCTGGCATCAAGTCCAAGACTCCGTGGTGGATCAAGACTATCTCCGCCGACAGAAAAAGATGAAGGTTCGGCAGGAGAAGGACTACTCTGTCAAGCCAGAAAAAGCAACAGCTGGCTGGGTGCCCACTGCAACGGCTCCCTCAACGTCAATCACTCAAAAGGAAAGGAGGCCGCAAAAGGCCCCTGTGAACATGGCGAACCGTAAAAGCGCTGAGCACAAACGCCCCAAGTCTGGGGGCATGGTGGTGCACACTGTTTATATGGCTTCCGGAAAGGAGGAAAGCCGTGCTTCGATGGGTCACCGACTGCTCACCCGATCCGTGACAAAAGCCCAGGAGCAACAGCAGAAGCTTCAGGAAATGATGACTGCAATGGCCGCACTTACCGGGCCAAAAGAAAGCCCGGAGGCATCATCAGAGCAGCGTCATGAACAAGAAACCGATGCTAACTTCTTACATAGAGTCCTCGAAAAGAAGGACAAAGAAGCCACAGAGCAAGCGGCTAACATAAAACAAATAGCGCTTCTCTTCCAAGATATGGTAAGGATGATGTTACAGCCAGACCTTCCAGCTGAAGACCCTCCGATCATTGTTAGAGACAACGGAGGGGAGACATCCAATTCTCCTCCGGCTCATTCAGCAGCCAAGGAGGAAACCATTTCCAAAGCCGCACTGGATGACTATATAGCTCAGCAAATACGAACTCACCAGGCGAATGAAGCAGTCAGCCAAGTCGTCAAAACTGGGCGACCGTATCCAAGCTGGTATGACCAAATAAAATACCCGCCGGGATATACAATCCCTAAATTCCACGTGTACAAGGGGACATGCAACCCTCACCAGCACGTCGCCCAGTTTAGAGCTCTTTGCGGCAACACTGGAGGCGACGACAAACTGTTGCTTCGACAATTCGTCGGTAGCTTAGCGGAAACGGCCTTCGAATGGTATTCGGAGCTACCCAACGACTCTGTCAAAACATTTGCAGAGATGGAGTTGCTGTTTACACAGAGATTTGCAAGCGCTAGCGAGCGCACCCCGATCACCACATTGATCAACGCCAAGGTAAAGCCAGGCGAAACGTGGGTACAATACGCGATCCGATGGTGGAACTTGTGGTCGAAGTCGAACAACGCATCGAAGAAGCACCAGCGGTGGGCATGTTCGTGGGCACCCTTGATCCGCAAGCGACCATCTCACAGTTCATGATGTTCTTTAAACCGACCACGTTCTAGGCTTTAATTGATAAGCTAGCCCAGATGGATCAAATGGGTCACAGACCGTCTCCTCCGAAGCCGGAACCCCGAAACGACAAGGGTAAAGGGAAAGCAACCTTCGTTGCGAACATCCAACAGCAGCCCAGTGCCCCGAAGCTAGCAGATCAACTGGAAGAGAGACGGCGGTATTATAATGAGAAAATGAAGTGCCCTTACTCATTCTCGCGGGATAAAACGAAGAGGCTGTTCGAGCTGGCGATGCGCAATAAGCTTATCAATCTTCCGAATCCAAGGAGACCACCGTAACCAAGCGAGGTGAATAATCCCAATTATTGCCTTTACCACCAAATGGTAAGTCACTCGATCGAGGATTGCTTCGTCTTTAAGGGATGGATCGAGGATCAGTGCCTACAAGGCAAGTTTGCGCTGTCTGAAAAGTGGAAAGTAAACCCACCACAGACGCACACTCCAAAGAAGACGGGCATGCCGGGGGCAACTTGTTCTTTCGTTGAAGAAGCTCCATGGGAGGTCGTGCTTTCCGCCAAAACCAAAAAGATGCTGAATGATCTCCAGACATGCCCGACGACTAGATGGAAGAACCCGTTGGAACCTGAGATCATCAAGGGGATGCTGAAGCCGCGCCCAACTCCAAAGATTGGTGATAGCCAAAATGCTCACACTCAGCCGTCAAAATCTTCGAAAAAGAAGAAGAAGTCCAAAAAGGTCGTGAAGCCTGGTGACAAGCGCATGAGCCTGCAAAAACAGATCGACGCGTTGGAGGAATATAATCAGAAGGCGCGGACTCCCATCATGCTCCAAGAGTTCCTTAGCCACGTCTTTCAGGAGGAAGATGATGGAGAAAGCTCGTCGGATGAATCTGAGGGTTACATAGCAAGTTGTCATATGATCTCCCACTCGTTTACAGACGACGAGAAAACTCCTTGCCTTGAGAAGCTGGGGGCAGATCCTAAACCGGAACTTCTGGGGCCATTAGATGAAACAATTGATGCATTCCTCAACGAAGCTCTTTTGAAAAGTAAAGCTGATCGGGAACGCGAGACGGTCATATTTGAAAGGGCCAAGCGCCGGCGACTAGACGAAAGAGTTGAGACACTCCCGTCAAATCAAAAGACATCCGTTGCAGATAAAAATAAATTCAAGACGAGGAAAAGGTTTGCCAAAACCATATCAATGGGGATGAAGCTACCACCCTCTGAAGGAAACATTGCCGGCAAAGCAGAAATGCACCATTCCTATTGCTTATATCATCGAAAGGTTTCGCACCCCACCGAAGAGTGCAGAGCTTTCAATAGATGGTGGCAGGGGTATGTTGTTCATCGACAACATTTTAAGTGGGAGAAGCGCAAAACTCGTCGGGAGCGGAAAAATACGACCGAGGAGCTTAGAAGAACTACCGGCGATTGTCGCATGGTTAACGCCGGGGAAGCACAAATTCTCACATTCGGGAGCGACTCTGACGAGGAAATGGCTCTTAGCCCTCTCTTTAAAGAGTCCACCTCGGGGAAAGAGCAAGAGCCGAAGGCCTGCGAAAATATCCGGCTGCGTAATCGTACGCTACCCGAAAAGAATCTCGGACCCTCAAATAAAAAAGATAAGGGAATAGAAAGGGTCTCTGAGGATATCGCCCTAGATGACCAAGTCATGGAAGAGCTAACCGCCAAGGACTCGCCAAAGAAAAATTAGGTGGACTACAACGTTCTGACACACTTGAGGAAGCTACCCTCGCAGCTCAGCATTCTTGACGCCCTTTTACTATCAAAAGAAGCATGGAATTCATTGATCAAAGCGCTACAAGAGCCAGAGCAATTCCAAGCTTTTCTCGCCGAAGAAAACATGAAGGACGGGCTGGAAGAAGTGCACACAGCCGATATCACCTTCGGTGACGAAGACCTTCTCCTCAGTTTGGAACTCCGCGACGGATCATCTTCGATAACGGGCCAGCCTACAGAAGTCACAAGATCAGCCGCTTCGTGCAACAACACAACATAGACTGGAGATACTCTTCAGTTTATAATTCCCGAGCTAACGGTCTAGCTGAGGCTTTCAACAAAACCTTAAAAAAGATCGTGAAGAAGACGGTGGCCCGAAATAAAAAGGACTGGCACGAGAGACTGCAAGAAGCTCTCTGGGCGTATCGAACTACGTTCAAGACGGCCACAAACACAACGCCGTACGCGTTGGTATTCGGTACAGAAGCAGTACTCCCCCTCGAGATAGAATTACCTTCTCTACGAGTGGCAATCCACTACGAACTGACGGACGAAGAAAATGCTCACCTTCGGCTTGAGGAGCTTGATGCCCTTGATGAAACCCGGCTCATAGCACAACAAAATCTGGAGGCTTATAAAGCAAAGATGACGCGCTCATATGAAAGATTGACCAGGCCGAGCAAATTCCGCCAAGGCGAACTCGTGCTAGTGGTCAAAAGACCTATGATCCCCAATCGCGCCAAGCGGGGAAAATTCGAGCCGAACTATGAAGGCCCATACATCATAGACAAGGTCTACCAGGGTGGAGCCTATCTACTTATGGATATGCACGGTGAAAGGCCTTTCAGGCCAATAAACGGTCGCTTATTAAAGAAATACTACGCTTAATGAGTCACGGCCTAGCTCAATGATAGATGATGACGACTATGTCCGCTCGCTATCTTCCTAAGCCCAAACTCTATAAGTAGTAGCCGGCCTTCTTCAACAACGGACCGAAACGTCTTTAAACTAATGACGGACTACTACGTCCTAAAACTAGTTGTTGACCGAGATATTGATAAACTACGGTAGATCGCAACATCACAAAGCCGATACAAAAAAAAGAATAAAAAAATAGAAAATAAAAAAATAATAAAAACGGTATGTCCATAAGCAAAATGGGCATGGATGAAAACCCGAAAGGGCTCCGTGAGTAAAAACAGCAGGGCTACCGGCGAGTCTTATGAAAACCTGAATGGGCGCAATCTCGTTAGAAAAAAGAATAAAAAGAATAAAAAAAAAAGAAGACGGTATGTCCATAAGCAAAATGGGCACGGATGAAAACCCGAAAGGGCTCCGTGAGTAAAAATAGTAGGACTACCGGCGAGTGTTTGTGAAAACCCGAAAGGGCGCAACCTTGTTAAAAGACACTTATAGGGTCCTCTCGACCTTGTGAGGAGAAACCACCCGTGTGAGATCCTTACGAATCACAAGGGAGCAACACACTTAGGGATCCTCATGATTCCTAAGGAGAAATTACATTTGCGAGATCCTTACAACTCGTAAGGAGAACTCTCTTATGGGACCCTCACGGCTCATAAGATTTGAAAGTCTTAAGTTAAAGAGACCTGAACCTGTTCTTAAGCAACCCCCATAACCTTCGATATTGCCCTACAAGCGGCTTAATGCTGACCCTTGTATATAATCCACGGGCGCGAATAAACATTTCCCCAGCAAAGTCCCACCCGTGATCAGGGACATGTCCATATGGTGAACAACCCTTGTAAGTCCTCTCGACCTATAAGGAGAAAATCCTTTTGTAAGATCCTTACAAATTACAGAGGAACATTCACTTAGGAATCCCCATGATTCCTAAGGAGAAAACACACCTACGAGATCCTCACGACTTGTAGGGAGAAATACCTTCGTGAGACCCTTACGGCTCATGAAGTCAAAAGCCTTAGTCGACAGGATCCTAACCCTGTTTACTAAGCCACCTTTGTTCAACATCGACAGAGGCAAATGATGATTTGCTCCTGGCAATATCCCAGTTGTAGCGATGCTGATGTCGAAACCGGTGTCTAATCCTAAGCTTGCAGCGAAAAGACAGCAAGCCACACATGCATATGAAATAGCCGAAATGATGGGGCAACTTGCAAAAAAAAAATCAGCAAGTGAAAATGTATGCATGAAAAATAGCCGAAATGATTGGGCAACTCGCAATAAAAATCAGCAAGTGAAAATAAAATAAATAGCCGAAATGATTAGGCACCACGAAAGATAGCCGAAATGATTGGGCAATTGCGACCTTCGCGATATAAAAGCTGAAATGATAGTGCATCGCGGAAAGAAATAAAATGAAAAATATATATAATGAAATTTATGCCCTATAGGTGAGATCACATCGATCCCTGTATACAATCCAGGAGCACAAACAATGAGGGAACCATACCTTCCCAACAGGCTCCACCAGAAAGCGAAGCCGAATCTCGACGGTTCATAGACAACCTAGAGACAATCTCGACATTTGTCGCAATATTGCAGACACAATGTCAACAAATGAGGCAAAAGAAGATCCCTAGCTTCAGGGTCTCGACGTCGATATCGACAACTTAGAGATCACCAACGGTGTTCCTCCGCAGTCCGGTAGGATACGGATACAACGCCGACAAAAGACCTCATGGTCGAGACGAAACGGAGCCATGGCATAGTCCCTAGTTCCAAATCTTAACGGCAATATCTATAGCCTAAGAATTAGCAACGGCGTTCCTTCACAGTCCAGCGGGATACGGATACAATGCCGACAAAAGACCTCAAGGTCAGCAAAGCGGAGTGACGGCAAAATTCCAGCTCCACCTCAACATTCGTCTCGATACAGCAGACGAGATGTCAACAACGGCGTTCCTTCGCAGTCCAGCAGGATGTAGATGCAACGTCAACGAAAGACCCCATGGTCAGCAAAGCGGAGTGACGGCAAAATCCCAGCTTCACCTCAGCATTCGTCTCGATACACCAGACGAGATGCCAACAACGGTGTTCCTCTGCAGTCCAACAGGATGCAGATACAAGCCAACAAAAGACCTTACGGTCGAAACAGAGCGAAGCGACGGCAAAATCCTAGCTCTACCTCAGCATTCGTCTCGATACAGCAGATACAATGTCAACAACGGCGTTCCTTCGCAGTCCAGCAGGATGTAGATGCAACGTCAACGAAAGACCCCATGGTCAGCAAAGCGGAGTGACGGCAAAATCCCAGCTTCACCTCAGCATTCGTCTCGATACAGCAGACGAGATGCCAACAACGGTGTTCCTCCGCAGTCCAACAGGATGCAGATACAATGCCAACAAAAGACCTTACGGTCGAAACATAGCGAAGCAACGGCAAAATCCCAGCTTCACCTCAGCATTCGTCTCAATATAGCAGATAAGATGCCACGACAGCGTTCTTCCTCCAACAGGATTCGGACGTGACAAGGCAAATGAAGCGAAGGCCAAATTCCTAGCTTCAGGGTCTTAACAGCAAGTCATATAAAGCTTGAAAGACAATCAGAGATCATCTCGCACTAGTGCGGGGTGGTCACCACCTCGACATTCGTCTCGATACAGTAGACACAACATCACCAAAAGGAGCCACGGCAAAATCCCTAGTTCCAAACCTCGACGGTTCACCAGCAACCTAGAGATAACCGCGACATTCGTCTCAATACAGCAGACGCAATGCCAGCAAATGAAGCGAAGGCCAAATTCCTAGCTTCAGGGTCTTAACGGCAAGTCATATAAAGCCTGAAAGACAATCGGAGATCATCTCGCACCAGTGCAGAGTGGTCACCACCTCGACGTTCGTCTCGACACAGTAGACGCAACATCACCAAAAGGAACCACGGCAAAACCCCTAGTTCCAAACCTCGACGGTTCACCAGCAACCTAGAGACAATCGCGACATTCGTCTCGATACAATAGACGCAATGCCAGCAAACGAAGCGAAGGCCAAATTCCTAGCTTCAGGGTCTTAACGGCAAGTCATATAAAGCCTGAAAGACTATCAAGAGATCATTCCGCACCAGCGCGGAGTTGTTATGACTCATCAGGCTCTCCAAAATGAGCCTAACCTCAAGTAAAAAGCGGCATGGAAAAATTCCTAACGCTTGCTCTTCCGACGGTCAAACTGCCTAGGAGGATTGCTTGAAGACGTCTTGTCCAGCCCCCAAAGGGATCAGAGACACGACTATCGCAAGGCTACTCGAACAGCAAGATTGCCAACGCGACGGTACAACGGACAAAACCCTAAGTACCACAGACCCTAATGGACCTCTGTCGTAAAGAGCAGAGGTTAACTGTGACGTTAGGATATTCTTACGAGAAACGCTCGATTTGTCTCGACTCGTGAGGAAATTAGTGTCTTTGCGAGAACTACTCGATATGTTTCGACTTGTGAGGAAAAGCCTTAGGCGGCGGGGATTAAAAAACCTGTTTCCTAAGCATCGGGACCCTGCAAGTCGGTCCAAAATGGACTCTTGCATACTATTCACGGGTCACACTCTCCGAAGTCGAATCTCGACCAGGAGGGAAACAACCGCTTACGGGTCCTCTCGACTCGTAAGAGGGAAAATTTTCTTATAAGATCCTTACGACTTATAAGAGAAAATACACTTAGGGGTCCTCACGACCCTTAAGGAGAAAATACACCTACGAGATCCTCTCGATCCGTAGGGAGAAAATTCTTTGTGAGACCCTCACGGCTCATAAAGTTGAAAAGCCTTAGGCAACAGATCTGAACCTGCTTCCTAAGCCATCACTACTCCTCAAAAATATTCAAGACGGAATGTTCGATATCACCCACAGGCTATGCTTACTTAAGGAATATACCAATAACAAAGTAGGAGATGAAAGGAAGGAGGCAAAAGATTTGTCATTCATACTTGGAAAATTCTTACATCAATAAAGACAATAAACAAAAACAGCATTGTTGGAATGCTATTACAATGGCAAAACCTCAATTCTAGGACATGGATTGAGGAACTCGAAAGTGACCTTGTCCAGGATTTTCCAAGCCTGGCGAACCATCCTAGTGTGCTTTCTTTCGCGATCACGAGCGTCGGGATCCTCACGAATGTCCTCCTCCCTCCGATAGGCGGCAAGTATTGCAGACTGTTGAAAAGCTTGGTGCAGAAGATCGATAAGGTTATCTCGCCTTCTCTTTGAGATTAGGCTCATCAGATACACCGAGTGCACCTTATCCTCGGCGGCATCCAATGCCCCAAGTGGAACACCAGTACAGAATAAGGGAAGCGCTTCCCAGATGGCTCCCACAATAAGCTTCAGGAGAGGGGAGCGTCGAGGAAGCAGTTGACCGTTATAAGCGTCGAAGCGACTCATGATTTCGGCACACTTGGCGTTTGTGAATTCCCGGTTCTGAGAACGGCCGAGTCGGCGAATGTCTCCATAGGAGATGATCTCATCAAGGTCATACATGTAGGCATCCATTACTCCTGTAAAAGAAAATCAGCAAAATTAGCAGACAGGCTGATTAAGCAAGGTGACATAATTCATCAAAAAATAAAATGCCATCTTTAACCTCCAAGATCCATGAAAAACTTTTAAGTGTTCTTCTATATGATTTGGAAGGAGCAAAGCTCCATTAATGAATTAAGAAAATACAAGGAAAATCTTTTAGAGAGCAGATCTCTATTAATGGAACCCTAATAGGGTCCTCTTCAGTTCTCTTTAGATCCCTTTAGACCTATAGAGTAAAGCTCTGCTAAGTGAAGTCCTAAATGGGTTTTCTTTAGATCAGGGATCTATTGAGAGAAATGCTCTTAAAATTAATTTAATTTAATCTAATTTAATTTTTACCTAAAAATTTTCTAGAGTTTTAACTCTTAAAAGTGCTTAAACAAAAGAGCAAGGCTTTGAATAAAAATTCTTATGAAGAGATGAAAATCATTTAAGGGACCAAAGGTCCTATTTATAGGCATTGAGAGCCATTTCAACTTCCCAACGGTTGGAATTCTGCCACCGCTGCGCTCACGTCTGGGGCCACGTAAGCGCAACGGTGGGGGGGCATTTGTTTCCCCCAATCAGAGCAAAGCTCTGTTCAAATTCCAAGGCGGGAAATGAAGCAACGCTTCTGTTTCCCCCAATCAGAGCAAAGCTCTGTGTTAAAAATTCAAATAATAATAAAGGAAGCAACGCTTCAGATGACTTGCGCTCTGCGCTGCGCGACACGCGTCAGCGCAGTTGCGCTGCGCGACACGTGTCAGCGCAGTTGCGCTGCGCTCTGCGCTGCGCGACACGTGTCAGCGCAGTTGCGCAGCGGTGCGCTTGCGCCAACTGTGCCAGCATTTAAACAATAAAATTCTGGAAAGATCTTTCCAATCTTGTTAAAAACAAGAAGATTGCCTTCTGTAAAACAGAAGCCCTAGGATCAAAGATCCAACGGTGGGGAAACATCCCTAAATCACTCAGAGAAAGATCTCTTTAACCAACCTAACAAATCAATTGGCACTATATAAAGGCCCCTAGACTCCAAGTCTCAGAATATACAAAACTCCTCTAAAAATTTTGAGAAGAGCTCGAAGAGAAAAAAGGTAAACCTTTGGAAAAAAGAAGAAGTTCTTCTAAAAGGATCAAAGATTTAAGAACAAGATCAAGATCTTCAATAAAAATAATAATAAAGAAGTAATCTACTTCATGATTAGATCTTTTGATCTATATAAAGGCATTGCCTTTTGATAAGAATCAGAACCATTGGTTCTTGAAATCTTTGGAACAGGAAAAACTTGTTTTCTTTGATCTAAATTTGATCAAGATGCGCTCTGTGCTATGGAACAGTGCCCTGCACTCTTGAAATGAGCCTCTGCGCTCTTGGGTTGGCGCAAGTCACTAGAACACGCCATGTGTCAACCCCAAAATAATTTGCGCTGTTGCGCTCTTGATTTGGCGCACTGCACCAGAGCGCGCCACGTGTCAGCAGCGCAATAGCGCAGCGCACTGGCACAGCGCATTGCGCTAACAGACTTGCGCTCATCAGAGCGTGACACGTGTCACCTCCACATGCGCTTGCGCCTTGGGCTCATTAATTGGCGCAAAGCGCCTGACAAGCCACGTGGCGCGCTGTCAGACCATTGAATGCTCTGCATTATTAGAAAAGGGCAGAGCCCAATTAAAAGGCCTAACAGGCCAAAACAAATGCTATGCATTATTAAAAAGGGGCAGAGCGCAATTAAAAGACCTAACAGGCCTAATCTAAATGATGTGCATTTAATTAAAAAGCCCAATGCTATGCATTATTTTAAAAAAAGGGCAGAGCCCAAGCAAAGGTCTAAACAGACCAATCATGAACAAAATGTTAAACATTTTCAAATGGACTTAACCCAATTCTGGCCATAAGTCCTCAAATTAAATTGAACCAAGCACAACTGCTCTCTCAAATCAATTTACACCCGGTTCAAGGGTATATCTCTGAACTCCTCTGATATTTGTCGTTGTAATCCTTCAACGTCGTCAGAGAGGTGACGGATCCCGACAACTACACATTGCTACGGAATGTGGGGTCCTTAAACTCATGGACTAATGCGTCCTTAAACTAATATTCGTCCCCAAAATGGGAATGTTGGACCACCATGTCCCTAAACTGGCAATGGACCACCATGTCCCTAAACTGGTAATATAGACTGTGGGGTCCTTAAACTCATGGACTAATGCGTTCTTAAACCAATATTCGTCCCCAAAATGGTAATGTTGGACCACCATGTCCCTAAACTGGCGATGGACCACCATGTCCCTAAACTGGCAATGGACCACCATGTCCCTAAACTAGAACAACAGAGCCCCCAAATGCTCTTTTGTCGGATCTAAACGATCCTGTTAAGTTGATCTTAGTCTCAAATTGGACTAACGTATCCTTAACAAACGTTTAAGTTGATCTTAACCTCAAATATGGCTAACGTATCCTTAAACCAAAACCCCAAACCCAAATCTAAGAAAATACGGATTTGGACTAATCCACGTCCTATGGACGACGACATAAATTAGTCTCCGTATACAATCCACGGGCAACCACAAACAAAACAAACACCCACGACACGAAGTGAACATCTGGAGAAGGAGAAAGTTGTTACCGCGATGCGGTAGCGTAATTAACTGCAGAGGCTTGCGCCTGCAGGGAAGAGCGTCCCCTCAATCAAAAACCCCTCAAGCGAGGGGGAATCTGACGAAGTCTGCTACATCGGCCGCATCCGTTTAAACCTCCGATACATGGTGCCATAAATCAACTTGGCATCTTCGGAGAGGTGGACGGATAAAACCAAATAGCATCTGCCCCGAATCTCAGGCAAGACGTCTCTCGTCGCGCCGCCATTCGGAGGGGAACAATAACCAAATGAATTCCTTAGACATCACTTACCTAACAATTATAAAACTTACATTTTAGTCTCGATATTAAAAACACTTTCCAATAACAAGTCGGGAAATTCAACAAGATTCCCGATATCCTGATCGAATGCTCGTCGAAAACTTTAGTAGACGGCCGCACCCCCCGATGCTGTTGACGAAGTGCACTTAGGTGGAACACCGCGGCCACGAGCACCCGAACGGATACTTTTGGCAACGGGGTTCTCCTACAGTCACTTGTTTGGGGATGGAGCGTGGCTATCTAGTAAGATTACCCAGCGAGTATCCGCATACACCACGTAATTGCGACGGACTTTTGATCCACATCAAAATCCCGTGGCAACCGATCAAATGAGACTAACTTGCTAGATTTATAAAATTCAAATCAGTTTTCACAAAACCGATTATGTAGATTCCAAATATTGTATCACAATCACAGATAGCTAGACGATATTAAACTTTTCAATCGAATCAACAAACACCCAAAATTTCCCAAAGAGCTCCATACTTGAGCGGAGTGTAAAAAGTACCCAGAATATACCACATCACCTATGGACCAACCGTAGAAGGGTTAACCCTTGCCTCACCTATGGCGCCGCGGAACTACTACAAACCCTAGGGTATGGTGGCGGTTTTGATGGTCACAGAATCGAGTTAGGGTTTTGTTCTTCTAGAGGGTCCATAGAAAACACTTGGGTGAGTTTCTGAAGATTTTAAACTTGGAAAAATCCAACTTTTGGAAAATTTCCAGCGAGGGAAAAAATGGGTTATTGATATCCGTTCGAACTTTTTAACGTCGTCTAAATAACACGAAATGATGTTAGAATTACGATTACGAAACACTCCGAATCGCCTTTACAGAAATATAACATCACATGCAATATCAGTAAAAACAAGCAACACCTGAAACCCCAAAACCCAGAGACTGGAACACCAGAAAAATTCAAATCCCAGAAATTTGAACAGGACCGGCCTGGCCGGATATTAAGGTGATATCGCCGGCCAAAATCCGGCGAGGGGGGGTTCAAATTTTTGTGGTGTTCATGTTGCATTTGTAAGTCTACGGTAGCGTCCCGGCCGTCTTTCAGACGCCAAATGCGGAACAAAAACTTTTATAACTGGCGCTATCGCATACTATAACCCGGATCTGCCATTAACGCTAAACTAACAAACTACAAAGAGGGTAGAAAGGTTATACCGAACGATCTGAGTCCTTCGTTCTTTAACCATCATCCCACGCTCCGTTGCGGCTGCTCCGATCTCGTCGATCTCCGATCTCCTCGTTCAGGTGGCACCACGTCAACGGATCTTTAAACGGGCTCCCGCCTTTGACCCGAGGCAACTCGGTCATCAAGTTTGCTAAAAGAGATGACCAAGATTGATGTAGAGAATGAGTAGAACACTTTGTCTCACTTCGTCCAAAGCCATGGACGAACGGTTAATGAAGTTGCCTTTTGGAATGATATGAAATGAGAAATGAGCTATGAAATTTTCATACACTAAATCATATAAACTTTTTAATCAACAACCCTCTATCTTGCAAATGAGGGGCCGGCCATTTATCAAGAGGGGGAGGTGAGTGTAGGAATAAGGGAGGTGACCACAAGGTAAAAGATCTTAATCAAATATCCTTCATGTAAACAAAAGGAATTAATGGTAAAGGGTGACTCATAAAACACATCATCAAAAACATTAAATGAAAACAAATGAGTCATAAGCTTAGTCATCAACCATTAATGCAAATAAGTGACTCACTAATCCTAGTCACCAATCTAGAAGCTTCCATACTCATGACTCACCCTCAAGAAAAGATAAATCCGTATTAAACCAAATATTTAATACGGGTGATAGAAAACTGGAAACTGGCAACTTCCAAAAGCGACCTCGAAACGAATTTCAGGATAACCTCATAACTGTATAAATATACACACATTTGTATTACGACCGAATACAAATGCAACTGAGACAAAGTTATTATATCTACAAAGTATAATACATGGATCCGGCTTAAACCAAAGTCCACCAGTATTATCTGCCCGAAATATGACACGTGAGTAAACGCACGTGCATTTTCCGAACCCTGCCATAAAACCATACGGCCTCTACAACGTTTCACCCGAACTTGGGAAACTATCTGTGGGGGACTCTAATGACTCGTCAGTACCCTGGCAGTGGGTTTAACCACAAGCCGTCAGCGGCACTAGCTGTGCGTAACGGCTGCCCATGTACTGACCTCAAGGGTAGCCGATGAGCGAGCTCATCCCAAAACCCTACTGAGCCTAACAGTGACAATATACATACAGTCCGGTCCGTTCGTCTATGAGTATCGCATATCCGTCCTAGGGGGCTGGTAACGTCAGACCCCCAATAGCGGTATAAGTCTTGTCGAAGACAAGCCCTGAACACCCTGAGAAACTACCGGAGTACCTACCAGTAAATCTCACCTGCCTTGGCCAAGGACTTGGTATAATGGCTTTTCTAGACACAGCACGATCTTACCCCCAATACCGGGAGAGACGAATCCCCTGCCGATCCGCTCACTTGCCTCCATGTGGCTCGGGACTGTACCCAAAAAATACCTGTTTGTACGACTCCTTTGAGCCGTGGTAGGGTAGAAATCAAAGCACAGTGGGAACTCACACGAGACAAATGACGACCTCAGGTCGATGAACTAACCTGTACACATGTCACCAGGGAACTGCTATCTGACGCTAGGTATAATACCAACTAGCAGGTTCCTGGCGAGTCCTGTCCGGTGTACTCATAACCCAATGAGCACCTGTATACATCTTAGGTGATCCAACTGACACCAGTGGCTTGTGAGACCGGCCACCGCCCCTCGTCGGGGTCTCGACTGTATACACTAGTCTACTCCGGAGTATCGATGCCCTGTCTCGAAACTCCCACGACTAGGGACCACTTTTAAGAAAGTGCTTATAGACTACCCAACTCTCACGTATATGATCGTCCTCATACTGTTGGTAGTCAAGCAAGATCCTAAGGGCTCTACCAACTTGTAACAGTGATCAGTCACCTGAACCTGTATACGACTGATAAAGGCAAACCAGATAGCATACTATCATCTCGAGTAAGACTGTCTTACCGGTATAGGTCCTCCTCAATCATTGCAATCACGTACCTGCGATCCAATAATTGACTTAGAGAGCACTATATCCAACAATCTCCCATTTGCACTTAAGGCTAATTATTGCGATGTCGCATACTCATAGCCCATGTGATACCGAACACCCAACCCCTCTACTAATCAGTTTCACAAAGCCCGTTTGTAAAACTATTGTGTTCGAGAAATAGCCTCAGTGAGTGGATCCGCCCTGATGTTTCTTTCTATGTCTCTCTTAATCTCAAGTTCGCGGAGAAAGCCATCTCCCGAATCGAGTAATACCTGTCTTAGAATATGTCTGGATATCTGATGGGACCTAGTTCATAAATGAACTCTAAATCCAAACTTCTTAGACTGTATCGTCAACTGAACCTAATCAGTATCCTGCACCATGCCTCCCACAGTATCCTCTTAGACCACCTGTCCATAATACTGCCACCTTCGTCAGAGGGAAAAATATAACTCTGACAATCACTCTGTCATCCATGTCACCTTTGAAGCCTGGAATGATAACCGTCTCCCGAAGGAGGCTGCCGTCATCAAATCCGTAGAACATGCACTTATGTTCTAAAACTGCTTCCTTATGTTTCTCCAGGATTGGATTAATATAAATTTATCGTATCTAGTGCAAAAACAACATCTGGTGTGGTACTTGACATCTCACGATTGACTCAATTGCCTAAGCAAGTGATCTGCCAATCATGCACATCCCTCTCCCCTTTAGTCTGTAAGACACCTTTAGAGAGGGTGACTCCATCACCTGCAGGTACACCACCATGCCAGGAGTCATTTATTCTAAAAACCATTAGAAAACTGTCAAAGTACCCACATTTGGAAACTACCCAAATCTTGATCTAAAACCATAGATCCAGAAACCAGAATGTCTGATATTATATCCATATCCTGTGTGGAGAAACAACTGTGTGACGACCACAGTACAACCGATCGTAGTATAGGAATTTTACTTCCCATTTTGTGTATGTCATCCAAATCTCAGGACATCACACACCCTACCACCTTCTCAACAGATCCATCCCCTATTCTGATAAAGTTAAAACCATGACTGTCACATCAAAATTAGATGATCTATCTCCGCTGTAACTGCTCAAGTCTATAAATAGACATAAGCTACTTGCCCACTATGCTTCCGCTGCTCCCACTGACTACAACAACCCTCCTACCGGGTCTCATAGCCTGGAACAACAGTAGTGTCAAGTCTGGGTAAACAAGAACCTCCCTGACACCATCCTTGAGGCTACCGGAGTACCTCTCGGGTGTCTGAGGTTACCCATCATATCTGTGGAGTGGCTAATGGAATGTCAAACCTGATTGAATCTTTAGGTCCTATTAAATTTTCCATAATCGTTTGCGGTTCTGGAATCACTTCCAGTTCTACCACACTACTGTTTTCTGAAAAAAACCATTTTACTAAAACTGTGGCGAGTCAAGAACAATATCACTATTGATCTTCCAGATGGTAGAAAGTCAACCCTCGACATAGCCCAGGTCAACCCACAAACTGCCATTACAGAAACGTGCCTTGAGTTATCCAGAGTCTGGTTTTAAGCATAAGCCGGACAACTCCCCGTACCTTAACATCGTTAAGATATGAACCATTCTATATCCAATATAGAAACTTTGGCACTTATTTAATTGGATCCAGATTCAAATCATGCAGCTGTCTCCAGTGCATATCAACTTAATGGAAAGAGGCTAATCAGCATTACTCAACTTAGGAATACATCCAATTATGAGTAACCTGAAAGAGAAACAAGTTTCTCAAAACCATTATTATCATCTGAATACCAGTCATAAGAATCTACATCTTCGATCTCTTTGAAGAATCCCGATACTTGCGACATCTGGTTCTCTACTTTATTCTTATACCCACAACTTCTCAAAACTTAGACCTTGTATTTCTTCGAAACACTTGTCTAAAAACTAGAGAAGTCATAAGTAAACAGAACATAGTACGAGGACCAACCCCTTTGTCCTGATGGACACTGGACAGCATACAATACTCTGTATGAGTCTCCTAAGTTAAATAACTCAAAACCTGTGCATCGTAGGTTGAAAACTGTACTTATGGTTAAGAACTACTCCGCTGTTTAATGCTCCTTCCCCAATGTCAACTGATATAGGTAAATGTCATGGACATAATTTCAAAAAGCTATATCTCACTTTATAAAATAAATGCACAGATATATCATTTTGAAATTGGTGCACAACAACGGATACTCAAAACCAAATACTTGCAGTCCGACAAAAACCCAGACGACTTCCTCAAATATCACCAATTACAACGAATTCCGATATAATGAGGATGATCACCTAATTCCCAATAACCTACTCCCATTCATCATCTGTAAAACCATACAGATGTGAGAATCATACCTGGTAAATACATACCCTGGAGTAAGTATCTAATCAGGAAAACGGTTTTCCTTTAACAATGCACAGTGAAACTGAAACATGAAAATGTTTTGTAGGGGTATCCTGGTATTCTTAGTAATGCCTCTTCCATAATCCAATTCATGAATATAACCGTATATTTCTTTGCCATCTCTCCAAATCCCTTTATTTGTCTTTAGTCATTTCCTTCTGTACACCCCTTTAGGCTAAGTGGTTTTCTTCCTTCCCTACCGTTCGGTACCAGCCTATGGTTTAGAAGAAGACTATCCAATAAGCGTAATAGGTGTACCCTCCTAAACCAAGGAGTACTCGCAACCTGAGAGAAGGTGATGATAAAAGACAACTGAATAATATCTTATTCTATTTCTCCCGAACTGGGGAAAAAAGCAAAGGTGAAATAGGAGTGGCGATGAAGTACGCGGTTTGGTCGTGAATGATAGCAGTAGCAATTTACTTTGCCCTCTTTCTAATCGCTTTATTTTGTCTTTATATATTACCTTCTGTACACCCTACTTAGGCTAATTGGTTTTCTTCATTCCCTACCTTTCGGCACCTGCCTATGGTTTGGAAGAAGACTATCCAATAAGCGTAATAGGTGTACTCTCCTAAACCAAGGAGTACTCGCAACCTGAGAGAAGGTGATAATAAAAGACAACTGAATAAACCAATTCTATTTCTCCTGAACCTGGATCCATCCTCGAAGAAGTCCCTTCGAGTTCGTATATAACCATACGATGGATCTATCTAATGGAAGTGGATACTCGTAGTGATACGAGGTGTTCTGAGAAATGCAAAGGGTAAAAGAAGGAGAGGCAATGACTTATGCAACTCAGACAATCCAAAAGCCAGTATTTTAAGAAGGTTCGGTCAACTTGGTCACTGAGTCATAGTCTAGGGTCCGTCAAAGGTCGCTGCCAAAGAGAGAGAGAAAAGAAACACTCTGCGTGCACTCTAACCTAGATCATAATGGTTATCACTTTATCTAATCCGGAAACCTCCCAAAGTACTGTCAAATTCTCCTCCAAACTTGAATAAAGAATCAATCGGGATCGCCCGAAGAGTAAACCAACTCATCAGTGGGAATCGGGATCCAACTCTCATCGCATGATAACGTGACGGAATCCACTCACATTATCACACTCCAGAAGGTATGAGCATGCCTGGCAAGTTTCAGTTTCTTTAGAAACTCCCGATATGATTTTTACCCCATGTTCTTATGACCTTGACGAAGGCCAACAAATCATAAGTCTCATGTCAAGTTCAGCCCGTCATTATCTTGTTAATTCGAACCCACCCGTACATACCCTTGACGAAGGCTAACAAGGTAATACGACTGTCCCAAACCAACTCATCTATCTATGCAACAAATGAATACCCCAGCAGCTACCAAACACTATGCCTTGATGAAGGCCAACAAACATAGCTTGAATACTACTGACCATCCATAAGAAATGACGGAGGGCTACGGCTGGTTTTTGGCGAAAAACCTTTAACGTAATGAACTTGATCTCGCTGAAGGTACCTGATAGCTTTTTATAAAAATATAGTGGCGAAAACCTTTGCTAAATAGGTCACTCCCGGTGAAGGGATCTCGGCTCTTTCCTCGTGGAATGAGGTGCAGGATATTCCACTGAATACCGCGATGCATAGCAACTTATAATCGACTATAGTGAAGTTATTACCCTGATGTAAACTTCTGTCCAAGGGGTCGCTCCCGGTGAAGGGATCTCGGCCCTTGCCTTGTCGAATGAGGTGCAGGATATTCCACTGAATACCACTATGCAAAATAAAAGAAAACGTCTTTGCAATAACACTTTTTAAAACTGTTCCAACAACATCCAAACAGGTTTGTTTCCCTTTGCATTGATCAAAATCAACGCAGTCCCATCAATTAATCACACCAGAAAAGAACGAAAATAAAATGTACGTATATGCCATCCGCATTCGTCACTGGGTCCCGTCATAACCCGTTAGGTTACTTAACTAACGACAGAGCGGGGACTGGACTAGCGCGGGTGTAAAACATATACAACATCTAATAGTATATATACCAATATACAATAATCGCTCCAGGCGTGATAATATGCAACATTACAGAAAAGTAATAAGCATCACAGAACAATAAAGATAATCTGGGATCTCCGGGTTTCACAGAGCCGCTGCTGAAACCCGACGTTCCCCTGGTCGTATGGATAGCCTGTGTAATGAAACCTAGACCCCTACGGGTGCGGCAAGTTACCCGCCAAAACCTGAAGCGAGGCAGCCCCCTACAGCAAAGTGAATGGACCACCCTTCACTTCACGGAATCCGGTAACTTGGGCACCCCTCCTTGGGTCAACCTGTACCCCCTACGAGTGCGGCGAATAGTCTGCCAATTCTAGAGTGAGGCCCCTCTGCCTCTCAAAGCCATGAGATACGGACCCGTTGCCCTCCAGAACCCGGCTATCCGTGCACTCCGTCGCGGGGTATGTAAGTCCGTGTTGCCCACCCTGGTGCTTACGGGGAGGCGGAAAACATAATAAAAATTGGATTTTTATCAACTATAGGCAACATGGACTATGCTTTAAGGATCTTTGCTAAACATAAACTTGCCAACCCTAACTACAAAGTAGCTAAGTGATGGAAAGGTTATACCTTGAGCTCAAAGTCCTTCTCTCCTTGCTCCTTGGAATGGTTGAAAGAGTTCACCTTGCTCGTCTCCTTCCGTCAAAGAACCATCCACCCGAAAGCCACTACCTTTAGCTTCAACTCCAAGCTAGGAGTAACTAGAGTGCAAGAAATGCTAAGACTTGAACCCTAGAAGAGAGTAGAGAGGATCAAGTGAAGGTTTTTCTCAAACTTTTTGTTTCTCAACACATGAGAGGGAGAGAGCTTGAGGGAGAGGATGAGCAAGAGAGAGAAATAATATGAGAGAATTAATAATTAGTGAGCCATTCTCACTAATATGTGTGGATATTTTTAATTGGATAATTAGCTTGAAAATTGTCATGATAAATCATGACATGACCATTATCATTTCAATTTTGCAAAGATCAAAGAGCATCTTCCAAAGGAAATGATTATGGTCAAGTTGTCAACAAGGTCAACAAGTCAATGAAGTCAAATTGTCAACAACAACCATGCACAATTATTAAGCTAATTATCAATTAACTATAATCCACACAAAAACAATAGGGTTAATAAAATGACAAAAGCCATTAACCCTAAACAAGGTCCTCTCCCCCAATCTCAAGCAACTGTGCATACGCACCCGCATTCGTGATCCGAGGAACACGAATACCCTGAGAAAAACCAATCTCAAATCATATACTAGGATCCGGCTTAAACCAAAGCCCGCTAGTATAAACTGTCCGGACAGCAAACGTGCACAAGTGCGCGGATGCGAACGAACCCTGTCGCAAAACCATGCGACCTCTACTCATTTTGCCTAAAGGCGAATAGCTCTCTGTGTGGGACTCTAAAGACTCGACACTACGCTGGCAGTGGGTTTAACCACAGACCGCAAGCGGCACTAGCTGTATGTAACGGTCCCCAGGTAGATGTCGATAAGAAGACTGACGAGGTGAACCCCATCTGCACTCCTACTGAGCCTGTATGTGACAGTCTCCGTACAGTCCGGTCTGTTCGTCTGATACATCGCATGGCGGGCCTAGGGGGGCGGTGAACGTCAGTCCCCTAATAGCGGTACAAGTCGTGTCGGAGTGTAGCCCAGAACACCCTGAGATAACACTGGAAACCTACCAGTATATCTCGCTTGCCCTGGCCAGGGACTACTCGTGTAATGGCTCTCCTAGACACAGCGCGATGTCAACCCCCAATACCGGGAGAGACGAATCCTGTCTAACCGTCACTGCCTCCAAGTGCTTCGGGACTGCACCCAAAAACTACCTGTTTGCACGGCTCCTTTGAGCCGTGGTAGGGTAGTAATCAAAGTGCAGTGGGAACACACTCGAGGCGAAGTGACAGTGTCAAGTCAGCGGACTAAGCTGTACTCATGTCACCTGGGAACTGATAACTGACGATAGGTATATTACCAACCAACAGTTCCCGACGAGTCCTGTCCAGTGTACTCGTAACCTAACGAGCACCCGCATACTATCCCAAGTACGACGTACTAACGGCTGTGGGACAGACCGTCTCCCACACTGGGATGAGAAGCGCATACGCTAGTCTACTCCGGAGTATCGATGCCCTGTCTCGATAGTCCAACGACCAGGGACCTGTATAAGGATGTGCTTATAGATTACCCAGCTCCCACGAGTGCGAGCGCCATCACAACGCTGGTAATCAAGCAAAGATCCTAAGGGCTCTACCAATATGTATACCAGCAATATGCTAAAAGAAACACATGCACATATTAAAGCAGAGACAAACCAAGTAGCATACTACCATTTCGAGCAAGATTGTATATACAACTGTGAATATCCCAAGCTTCCATTAAGTAATATACAAACTAGTATGATACAGTAATGGCCTCTAGGGCATATACACTAACAGGGTAAAACCTAGTACAGAAATGAAAAATATGTATAACGGGTACATCGACCTCAGCCCGGTCGTGCCCCAAAAGAATATTATACAAACAGGCAGTGACGGCAGTCCACATGTTGGACGCTCGTCCCGCAATATCAAATGTACAAATAAATCCAAACTGCACTACCATTGCACATTGCTATCCACCCGATAAATCCGCAACATCACAGCACAACACAGAACATCAACGCGAATGTCACATTCGCAAATCCATCTAAAAGTACTATAGCAATTAGAAGCAATTTACCGCTCGAATGACATTCACGGTCGGAGATATAATGTAAGTACTGTAAACTAACACGTTTAAATTTCGATCGACAAAATTTCCCGAAGTGGGCCCTACGTACATCTACTGTACAGTAACAAAATCTGGGCCCAAAAGAAATGTTCCAGAAACCACAATTTCCCAAGTAGAAGGCCCAGAAGAAAAACGATAAAATGAGTCGACCGTACCGCCGCGGTTCCGCGGTCAAAGCTAGGCTTTGACCGCGTTTCCGCGGCGGTACGGTCGACTCATTTTATCGTTTTTCTCCAGTGTCCTTTAAAAAGCCTGCTTTATTTTTAGAGATGCTCAAAATGATTTTTAGACCCTTTTTAAAATCAACAGAAACTTTAGACTTGAAATTTGCGGTTTTAGAAAATCCGTTCGATCGATATTTTAAACGCGTTAGCACAAGTTAGTAAAGCTTAATGGCGTGGCTCTGATACCATGTAAGTTTACGGTAGCGCCCTGGCCGTCTTTCAGACGCCAAATGCGGAACAAAAACTTTTATAACTGGCGCTATCGCATACTATAACCCGGATCTGCCATTAACACTAAACTAACAAACTACAAAGAGGGTAGAAAGGTTATACCGAACGATCCGAGTCCTTCATTCTTTAACCATCATCCCACGCTCCGTTGTGACTGCTCCGATCTCCGATCTCCTCGTCCAGGTGGCACCATGTCAACGAATCTTTAAACGGGCTCCCGCCTCTGACCCGAGGCAACTCGGTCATCAAGTTTGCTAAAAGAGATGACCAAGATTGATGTAGAGAATGAGTAGAACACTTTGTCTCACTTCGTCCAAAGCCATGGACGAAGGTTAATGAAGTTGCCTTTTGGAATGATATGAAATGAGAAATGAGCTATGAAATTTCCATACACCAAATCACATAAACTTTTTAATCAACAACCCTCTATCTTGCAAATGAGGGGCCGACCATTTATCAAGAGGGGGAGGTGAGTGTAGGAACAAGGGAGGTGACCACAAGGTAAAAGATCTTAATCAAATATCCTTCATGCAAACAAAAGGAATTAATGGTAAAGGGTGACTCATAAAACACATCATCAAAAACATTAAATGAAAACAAATGAGTCATAAGCCTTGTCATCAACCATTAATGCAAATGAGTGACTCACTAATCCTAGTCACCAATCTAGAAGCTTCCATACTCATGACTCACCCTCAAGAAAAGATAAATCCGTATTAAACCGAATGTTTAATACGGGTGATAGAAAACTGGAAACTGACAACTTCCAAAAGCGACCCCGAAACGAATTTCAGGATAACCCCGTAACTGTATAAATATACCCGTATTT
The DNA here is from genome assembly GCA_030015575.1 of Agapanthus africanus. Taxonomy (NCBI): domain Eukaryota; kingdom Viridiplantae; phylum Streptophyta; class Magnoliopsida; order Asparagales; family Amaryllidaceae; genus Agapanthus; species Agapanthus africanus. The sequence goes on from CM057347.1 coordinate 54,683,337, forward strand.
GTATTACGACCAAATACAAATGCAACTGAGACAAACATATTATATCTACAAAGTATAATACATGGATCCGGCTTAAACCAAAGCCCACCAGTATTATCTGCCCGAAATATGACACGTGAGTAAACGCACGTGCATTTTCCGAACCCTGCCATAAAACCATACGGCTTCTACAACGTTTCACCCGAACTTGGGAAACTATCTGTGGGGGACTCTAATGACTCGTCAGTACCCTGGCAGTGGGTTTAACCACAAGCCGTCAGCGGCACTAGCTGTGCGTAACGGCTGCCCATGTACTGACCTCAAGGGTAGCCGATGAGCGAGCTCATCCCGAAACCCTAATGAGCCTAACAGTGACAATATACATACAGTCCGATCCGTTCGTCTATGAGTATCGCATATCCGGCCTAGGGGGCTGGTAACGTCAGACCCCCAATAGCGGTATAAGTCGTGTCAGAGACAAGCCCTGAACACCCTGAGAAACTACTGGAGTACCTACCAGTAAATCTCACCTGCCTTGGCCAAGGACATGGTGTAATGGCTTTCCTAGACACAGCACGATCTCACCCCTAATACCGGGAGAGACGAATCCCCTGCCGATCCGCTCACTTGCCTCCATGTGGCTCGGGACTGTACCCAAAAAATACCTGTTTGCACGACTCCTTTGAGCCATGGTAGGGTAGAAATCAAAGCACAGTGGGAACTCACATGAGACAAATGACGACCTCAGGTCGATGAACTAACCTGTACACATGTCACCAGGAACTGCTATCTGACGCTAGGTATAATACCAACTAGCAGGTTCCCGGCGAGTCCTGTCCGGTGTACTCATAACCCAATGAGCACCTGTATACATCTTAGGTGATCCAACTGACACCAGTGGCTTGTGAGACCGGCCACCGCCCCTCATCGGGGTCTCGACTGTATACACTAGTCTACTCCGGAGTATCGATGCCCTGTCTTGAAACTCCCACGACTAGGGACCACTTTTAAGAAAGTGCTTATAGACTACCCAACTCTCACGTATATGATCGCCCTCATACTGTTGGTAGTCAAGCAAGATCCTAAGGGATCTACCAACGTGTAACAGTGATCAGTCACCTGAACCTGTACACGACTGATAAAGCCAAACCAGATAGCATACTATCATCTCGAGTAAGACTGTCCTACCAGTATAGGTCCTCCTCAATCATTGCAATCACGTACCTGCGATCCAATAATTGACTTAGAGGGCACTATATCCAACAACATCTCATATAATATTCTGCAATTGCTTAAAAAATTTTTAGACACACTGAAAATTTCGACAGAAACTTGGTTTTAGTTTCGAGTGTTTTTGAGTTATTTCGGTTTCGTAATTCTACAAATATCGTCTAATTCTCTAGCATGGTTCTGATACCATGAAAGTCAGGCAGCCACCCCATCCAATGGGGTTGCCGTGGCACCTACAGGTCCCTCAGCAACTACTTTTTATGCATGCCCCCTCGCGAGGACTACAACCCACTGGAACCCCTTCCGGTCTCGGGAGACCCTGGGGGTGAGAGCCTATGCTTCGCCACATTGTCACACAGTGAGAACCCTCCATAGGTCGGCATCCAATGTTTAGTAGCTCTGATACCACTGCTGGGTTCTCTAGGGTCGCCGCTGGGTTTTGGGAGTTATTGACCATGCCGTTTTTTAAAAATTGGCGCGCTAAAGAACCCTAACGCTAGAATCTAAACTAGAGAATTAGACGAAACTAGAATGTAAACAACTTTACATCTAAGTGAACAAGAAATACAACTTTTGTAGACCGGTCCTTCACTTCAATAGCTCCGTGTAGTAGTCCCTTCGCTCCAAATAGTAAACTCCCGGACTCTATAAAGGCTCCACAAGATGAAAGGAACAAGCTTGCTTAAAGTCTTCGAGGCCGAAAATGATCTACGTCGAGGAGACACCAAATCAAGCTACCTCTTCACTAATATGGAATTAGTGAAGCTAACACCCTAAAATAAATGGCTAATCCAGTAGAGGATGATAAAGTAGGATTTTTTCTCAGTTTAGAAATATTTTTCTCACTCATTTTCTTCACCTTCCAAAAAGCTAGAGAGCTTGAGGAAGGAGATGAAGAAAACAATCATGGAATGAAGCAAGTGAAGAATGAATCAAGTGGTGAGAATAGCAACCATGGGTGAGTTAATATCATATACTAACTCATGTAGAGACTAAACCGTGGCTAAACAATAATGGTTGGGTTAATAAATATCTTCAAGTAAAACAAAATTAGTGGACTTGGTCAATAGTTCCATAAGCTTCTACAAGTTTCAACCATGTGACAATTTCCAACTAATTTGATTTACTTTAAATAAATAAAACCTTACATTATTATAAGCATGGTGTGAATCTCATACACCCATGTAGCATGTTGCAACATGCATGACACAATAATATATATCACATATATATTAAGTGTACACTAGTGAGAAAAAGAAATGCTTACGTGAGCTAATATTAGTTAATGTAAATTAATATATCAAATATATAATTATACATTAAATTATTAAATCAACACTTGATTTAATAATCCGGCTATATCACATACAACCGACTAATATCAAATGTATCAACTTGTCGAATCAACACTTGATTCGACAGCCCGGCTATATCACATATAACCGACCGATATCACATATCGCAAGAATAGAATACGGTATCACATACATGTATTAATCTCGATCTCGCACATATCACATATGTGCTCCTATTTCGTTTCGCTTGAGCCAGGAAACCTCTGTGTAGGACTCTAAAGCCTCGTCAATATGCCGGCAGTAGGTGGTGATCATATCAGTCACCCACATGCTGCAAGCGGTCTGCTAAACGTAATGGCCACCCGGGTATTGACCGATCAGAAGATCAACAAGCAAGCCTACTCATACTCCTGCGAATCCATCAAGTAACATTACCGTACAGTCCGGTCTTTTCGTCTGATATGCCGCATATCACAGCCTGGGGGTAGTATAACGTCAGACCCCAATAGCCTGATAAGTCATGCCAATGTGAGGCTAATAACGGTTCGAGAAACTACTGATAACATTTACCAGTAGATCTCAGCAACCCTGGCCAGGGATTTCCTGTTATGGACAATCAAGCATAGCGCAACATCAACCCCCAATACCGGGAGAGACGAAATCCCCTCCTATCGCTCATTGCCTCCATGTGACTCGGGACTGTACCCAAAAACCACCGTTTTGCACGATCTCTTGAACGTGGTAAGGTGGAAATCAAAGCACAGTGGGAATCACACAAGACTCTATGACGATCTCGGGTCGACAGACTAACCTGTACCAGTGTCACCAGAGAACTACTATCCGACGATAGGTATAATACCATCTAGGAGTTCTCGGCGAGTCCGTTCAGTGTACCCAGTCTCCACTGAGCACCGTATACCATCTCTGATATCAAACACCAATGTATATGGGATCATCCATCGCCCATCATATGGGTCGAGAAGCGTATACGCTAGTCTACTCTGGAATATCGATGCCCCTGTTTCGCCCAATCAGAGTAAAGCTCTGTTCAAATTCAAAATTCAAAATTTTGAAGCAACGCTTCAAGTCTCGGGCGCAACGCGCCACGTGTCAAGCGCTGATACGTCAGCGCAGCGCCCAAGAAGGAGCGCCCAATCAGAGCAAAGCTCTATTTTTATGAAGCAACGCTTCAGTTGCGCTGCTCTCTGCGCTGCGCGACACGTGTCAGCGCAGATGCGCTAGCGCAGTTGCGCTGTGCTGTGCGCTGCGCGACACGTGTCACGCGCTGGGGCATCTGCGCCAAACTGAATTAAGATTTTAAGAAATCTTTTCTGTTCTTGTTAAAATAAGAAGATTTTCTTCTGCAAAGCAGAAGCCCTTGGATCAAAGATCCAACGGTGGGAAAAATTCCCCAAAATCACTCAGAGAATGATCTCTTTAACAAATTTAACTAATTTGTGAGCACTATAAAAAGGACCCTAAGCCTCAATTCAAAGGCATGAACATTTTTCTTGAAAAATCAAGAGCTTCAAACAGAGAGAACTCTGAGAAAAATTTCAAGAAGAGGTAAAAAACATTTATAAGGAAAAAGAAATTTCCTCTAATAGATCATTGATCTAAAAACAAGATCAATGATCTTCATATAATAAATAGTGCTTTGCACTTCTTATGAACCACTGGTTCTTTAAAACAAAAAAAAATATAAAAAAAAAAAATAGTGCTTTGCACTCTTGTGAACCTCTGGTTCTGTAAATGAAAAGAAAAGAAAGAAATTTCTTTTTTAATCTAAAATAGTGCTTTGCACTCTTGTGAACCTCTGGTTCTGTAAATGAAAAGAAAAGAAAGAAATTTATTTCTTTAATCTAAAATAGTGCTCTGCACTTCTGTTTTGAATCTAAAAGATTCTTAGTGCTTTGCACTTCCAAACTGCGCTGTTGCGCTCTTGAGAGAGCGTCACGTGTCAGCTGCAGAACAACCTGCGCTACGCGCTCTTAAGATAGAGCTTTGCTTTCTGGAGTTGGCGCAACTCGCTGAGAGCGCGCCACGTGTCAGCAGCGCAACAGCGTAGAGCACTAGCGCAGCGCACTGCGCTGTTGCGCTTGCGCTCACCAGAGCATGACACGTGTCATCACCATATGAGCTTGCGCTCATTACTCGGCGCAAAGCGCCAGACAAATGCACTTCCTTGGTTACAAAAGGGGCCAAGCCCAATTAAAGAAGGCCTAACAGGTCTAATAAAATGCAATGCATTGCTTTAAAAAAAGGGACAGAGCCCAAATTAAAATAGATGCTCTGCATCATAAATAAAGGGACAGAGCCCAAATCAAAAGCCTAGCAGGCCAGAATAGAATGCAGTGCATTATTAAATATGGGCAAAGCCCCAGCACAGGCCTAATAGGCCAAAGATCAAGAAAAATGTTGAATATTCTCAACTGGACTTAACCCAATTTTGGCCGTAAGTCCTCAAATTAAATTGACTGAGCAAAATTGCTCTCCTAAATCAATTTATCTCCGGTTCGAGGGTACATCTCCGAACTCCTCTGATATCTATCGTTGAATCCTTCAACGACGTCAGAGAGGCGACGGGTCCCAACGATCACACATGAATATGGACTGCGGGGTCCTTAAACTCGTGGACCGAGACGTCCCTAAACTAATATTGGACCGAAACGTCCCTAAACTAATATCGGACCGAAATGTCCCTAAACTAATGATGGACCACCACGTCCCTAAACTGGAATATGGACCACCACGTCTCTAAACTGGAACAATAGAGCCAATTGCTCTTCTTTCGGATCTAAACGATCCCGTTCAAGTCGATCTTAGTCCAAAATAGGATTAACGTATCCTTGGCGAACGTTTAAGTTGATCTTAGCCGCAACGTGACTAACGCATCCTTAAACTAAAAAACACCAAACCCAAATCTAAATAAATACGGATTTGGACTAATCCACGTCCTACGGGCGACGGCATTACTCAGTCTCCGTATACAATCCACGGGCAACCACAAACAAAACAAACACCCACGACGCGAAGTGAAATTCTGGAGAAGGAGAAAGTTGTTACCGCGAAGCGGTAGCGTAATTAACTGCAGGGGCTTGCGCCTGCAGGGAAGAGCGTCCCCACAATAAAAAAACCCCTCTAGCGAGGGGGAATCTGACAAAGTCTGCTACATCGGCCGCATCCGTCTAAACCTTCGATACACGGTGCCATAAACCAACTTGGCATCTTCGGAGAGGTGGACGGATAAAACCAAATAGCATCTGCCCCGAATCTCAGCGTCAGGACATCGCGGTCCTGTGCGCCGTTTTTCGGAGGGGAACAGATTCTGGCACGCCCGGTGGGACCTCTTCCTCTTTCCACTCCACACTTCGTGTGTCGTCTTCGCGAACCAATCGCGGTTTGTTAAATGGTTGTCTTCGGATTTCAAGCTATTAAGATTTGGTCTTTTACTTAGCGTAGAATTCAAGATTCAATGGCCTCTAACTGCACCAACTGCTCGAAGTGCCACTGCAACGGACGCTCCACCTCACCGGGAGGTGTAGCATATGGGCCCCAAGCGGCTTCCTTCCTCACTCTGCCGGTAGATCAGGTGACCCGAGCCACCACTGGTCTGTTCTTTGGGACCATGATCCCACCTACAAGCTTCCCTACGCCAATACCTCCACTAGAGGCGAACAAGAAGTCGGTCTTCGACCGGCTCACTGCTACGACGGCCCCTGTCAACGGGTCGCCCGTTACCAAACCAACAGCCTCCGTTTTCGCCAGGCTGGATCAGAATCATAAAGTGGCCGTCCCAAAGAGGGCAACGGCCGCTGCTCAGGAAGTTGTTTAAAGCGGCTTCTCCCATCAGAGAGTCGGTCTTCGCAAGATTGACGATTCCCATTCCTGCCCTTGCTGGTCAAAAGGCATCAGTCTTCGATAGGCTGACATCAGCAGTCACCCCACACTCGAACAGGGGGCAAAAAGAAACTATCTCAAATTCCGAACCAATCCCGATGGCTCGTCGTGCACGACGTCGCCATTGGCAACGAGTGAGGAAGGCAGGGGGCAACACTCCCTCAGGGCTAACTCCACCGGCTCCAGTGGTGGAAGTCAACGCTGCTGTTCCAACTAGGAACAGGTTTGAGCTGCTGAGAAGGGTACGGAAGAACTCTCCAACGCTACATTGAACAGATCTCCTCCACCTGCGGAGAGAGCTCCAGAGACAAAGCTGGAACAGTCCCCTCAACGGCTGTTGTCAAAAATATACAAGGTTTGGCATAGGGTTCAAGACTCCGTGATTGACCCGGACCACTTTCGTCGCCAGAAAAAGGCAAAGGTGGAGAAAGGCAAGGATTGTCCCATTAGACAGCAGCGGACAGCAGCTGCTAGGGTGCCCCCTACAATGGTTCCTTCAACCTCAACGGCCCACAAAAGGAGGAGGCCAGAGAAAACCCCCGCGTCAATGGCAAAGTCTAAAAGCAGTAAACCTAAACGCCCCAAGTCAGGGAGCATAACAGTTCATACGGTTTATATGGCTTCTGGAAAGGAAGAAAGCCGCACTTCTACGGGTCACCGTCCGCTTACCCGATCAGTGACCAAGGCTCAGGAGCAGCAACAAAAGCTCCAGGAGATGATGACTACAATGGCTGCACTCACGGAGCCAAAAGAGAACCCTGAGACGTCCTTAGATGAGCGCCAGGAGGAAGAGACCGACGCCGAGTTCCTTCGCCGAGTACTGGAAAAGAGGGACAAAGAGGCTGCTGAACAAGTGGCCAACATACAGCGTATGGGCCTCCTCTTCCAGGACATGATAGGGATAATGATACAACAAGATCCTCCCACTGAAGAACCCCTAATCGTCCTTGGAGATAATAAGGGAGAGACGTTGAATCCGCAGCCCGCTCTATTAACAGCTAAAGAGGATACAATCTCTAAGACTGATCTGGACGAATACATAGCCCAGCAAATAAGGGTTCATCATGCGGCCGAAGCAGCCGACCACGTCGTAAAAATGGGGCGGCCATATCCAGGCTGGTATGACCAAATCAAGTACCCGCCGGGTTACACAATTCCCAAATTTCATGTCTACAAAGGGACCGGCAATCCCCATCAGCATGTCGCCCAGTTCAGGGCGCTTTGCGGTAACACCGGTGGCGATGACAAGCTTTTGCTCCGCCAGTTTGTTGGAAGTCTATCAGATACGGCGTTCGAGTGGTACTCTGAACTCCCTAATGATTCTATCAAAACCTTCGCGGAAATGGAGCTGCTGTTTACCCAGCGTTTTGCAAGTGCCAGTGAACGTACCCCGATGACGGCACTGATTAACGCCAGGGTAAAACCCGGCGAGACATGGGTTCAGTACGCTATACGGTGGCGTAATCTATGGTCGAAATGTGAGCAGCGCATAGAAGAGGCCCCTGCGGTGGGAATGTTTGTCGGAACCCTTGATCCACAAGCAACCATCTCACAGTTTATGATGTTTTTCAAGCCGACTTCCTTCCAGGATTTAATTGACAAATTAGCGCAGATGGACCAGATGGGCCATAAACCCCCTCTCCCAAAGCCGGATTCCCGAAATGACAAAGGAAAGGGAAAAGCGATCGTTGTCGCTAATGCTCAACAACAACCGAACGACTCGAAGCCGGTTGCTCATCCAAACAATACGCGCTCGTACGTATCCCTTGAGGATAGGATGGGACGTCCTTATTCCTTCCCCCGCGATAAAACGAGGAAGTTATTCGAGCTGGCATTGCGCAACAGACTCATAAATCTGCCGGATCCAAAACGACCGTTGCAACCAAGTGACGTCAACGAGCCTAATTACTTCGCTTATCATCGAGTATTAGGCCATCCGATCGAAGATTGCTACGTTTTCAAGAATTGGCTTGAAAACCAGTACCGACAGGGCAAGTTCGCGTTATCTGACAAATGGAAGGTGAATCCCCCACAGCCCCACACCTCTAAAGGGATGAATACGCCGGGGGCAACATGCTCTGTCATTGAAGAAACTCCGTAGGAGGTTGTATTATCATCGAAAACGAAGAGAATGCTAAATGATCTTCGGACATGTCCGGCGATCAAGTGGAAGAACCCATTGGAACCGCAGGTCGTTGAGGGGATGTTGAAGCCACGTCCAACTCCAAAGATCAATGATGGGGGTTCGAGCAATAGTAGCCAGTCGTCAAAGTCTTTGAAGAAAAAGAAGAAGGCCAAGAAGCCGGTGAAGCCTAGCGATAGGCGCACGGACTTGCAAAAGCAAATTGACGCGCTGGAAGAGTACAACCAGAAGGCGCGGACTCCCATTACATTGCAAGAGTTCCTCAACCATGTCTTCCAAGAAGAAGATGAGGGAGGTAGTTTGTCAAATGAATCTGAAGAACATGTGGCAAGTTGCCATGTGATTTCCCATTCGATCACGAACGATGAGGAGACTCCTTGCACCGAAAAGCTGGGGGCAGATCCTGAACCAAAAGTTCTGGGACCATCAGATGAAGTAATTGACGCCCTCCTTAATGAAGCTCGGTTGAAAAGTAAAGCTGATCGGGAGCGCGAGGCGACTATATTTGAAAGGGCCAAGCGTCAGCGACTTGATGAAGGAGCTGAGACGATCCCGCTGGAGCAAAACACCTCCACTACCGACAAAAGCCAACTCAGGATGAGGAAAAAGTTCGCTAAGGCCATATCAATGGGCATGAAGCTACCATCTTCTGAAGGAAACATCGCCGGTGAAGTGAAAACGCACCCCTCGTATTGTTTATATCATCAGATGATTTCGCACCCCACTCAAGAGTGCAAAGCTTTCGATAGATGGTGGCAAAGATACGTTGCTCATCGACAACGCTTTAAGCGGGAAAAACGTAAAACTCGTCGGGAGCAGAGAAATACGACCGAAGGGCTTAAAAGAACTGCTGACGATTGTCGCATGGTTAACACCGGTGGATCACAAGTGCCTACATTCGGGAGTGATTCTGATGAAGAGCTAGAACTTGCCCCTCTCTTTAAAGAGTCCGCTTCAGGAAAAGAAGAAGAACCGAAGGTCTGCGAAAATATCCGGCTGCGAAATCGGACGCTGCCTGAAAAGAACCTCGGACCCTTGAACAGAAAAGATAAAGGGAAAGAAAAGGTCTCTGAGGATATTACTCTCGATGACCAAGTTGCGGAAGAGTTAACCGCTAAGAACCCACCAAAGAAGAATAAGGTGGATTACAACGTCTTAGCACATCTGAGGAAGCTGCCCTCACAGCTCAGCATTCTTGACGCCCTTTTGCTATCAAAAGAGGCGAGAGATTCATTGATTAAGGCAATCCAAGACCCGGAACAATTCCAAGCATGCCTGGCCGAGGAAAAGATGAAGGATGAGTTAGAGGAAGTACACACGGCTGATGTTACTTTCGGCGATGAAGACCTTCTACTTGGGACTTGCGAACACAATCGCCCTCTCTATGTTTCGGGATACTGCCATGATATAAAGATAGGCAAAATTCTGATCGATAACGGGTCATCTGTTAACCTACTCAATGTGCGGGTGTTGAAGGAAATCTGCATGAGCGTCCAGCACCTTGCTCGGGACAAGATCACCATATCCGGGTTCGACTCCCAATCGTCAAAGACTCTTGGATCTGTGATACTGACGCTACGCTTCGGACTACTCGTCATGGACATTAAGTTCCACGTCATAAATGCCAAGACATGCTACAACGCTTTGCTCGGCCGACCATGGTTACACGAGTACAATATCATCCCTTCTACACAACATCAGTGTATGAAGTATTTTAAGGATGGTTTCGAGTATACCGTGACGGGAGAACTGAACCCGTTCTCTGTGAACGAGGTCCGCAAATACGAAGATGCCAAATACTTCTTGCCGGATTTCGAAGACACGGAGAAGTGTCACAAGCCGGAAAATAAAACTAACGCCACCATCCCTGTCTTCGGCAGTGATACCGAGGAAGAAGAGGAGATCGTTTATTCGGGTCTGCCCCAACATAACAAGCCAGGACCGTCCACTCCTACATTGGTCTTTGGTAGTGACTCGGAGGATGAGGTCCATGTCGTATTCTCTGCTCGACCTTCAATACAAGCTTCCGCTGACGAAGAGCAAAGTCTGCAAGTCGCCATGGTGCCGCCTAAACATCATAAAGAACTGGACGCACTTAATATCTACAGTATAGAAGAGCTGCGGACATTCTACATCCCTCCCATGCGAGAAAACGAGAAAGCAATTCTGTTTTACCGCTCTGAAGAAACCAAGATGAAAAAAGAAATCTGGTATGGCGCAGAGCCTGCGCTCGACAGGCTTCAGCCTATCCGTCTTCCCAGATATTATACAGAGGGTTTGAAGAAGCTGCTGAAACGCCAGGGGATATCCTTCAAACAGACCGTTAGAGAGGCCAAATTCTATGACAGGGTCTGGAATGTTCCCGAGACTCAACGCAAACTGCCTAATGGGAGAATGGAAACGAGAGGGCTTGGATACATCCGGTCAAAGAAACGAGAGTTACTACCCGGCTGCTACGCCATATATGACCTTGATGAAGAAGCGGATGCTCAATGGAAGGACGCTAATCCTAAGCCAGTGAAGGTTCCAGATGCAAGAGAGCCCAGTCCGTCGTTCGAAGAACAAATGGACAGACTTATAAAGAAAGCTGGTCAAAAAGTCCGAGATGATCACAACCGTGAGACGGCCATCTACGAGAAAGCCAAGATGCAACGCCTTCTCTAACAGGTCGTAAAGGGTGAAAATGCCGCTCCTTGTCAACCCGTTATAAAGAAGGCTCAGCTCAAAAGCAGAAATAAGTCGAAAGGCCAAAAAGGCGCTCAACAACTGCAAAGCAGGGCTAAGAAGCCACGTAAACGGGAATTGAGCGTTATTGACCTATCCCTCATGAAGAAAATGAGTCGAGCATACTCTTTTCCTCGGGATAAGACAAGGAGGATATTTGAGCTTGCTCTAAAACATCAGATGCTCGCGCTGCCGGAGTCTAAACACCCTGAACAAGCAGGCGAAGCCTCACACCCGGACTATTGCTCTTACCATCGAGTAGTACATCCTCTTGAAGATTGCTTCACCTTCAAGAATTGGGTCGAAGATCAATATCAGCTTGGTAAATTCGCTCTGTCCAACAACTGGAGGGTAGCACCACCACAAAAGCACGAGCCTAAGGCCACGAAAGAAAGACCAGTTCCACATTGGGATTGGAAGTGAATTCGTACCTGTCACATGATAACGATGCTATAAGAAGAATCCGAGAACATGGGCAGCCTTCTCTGGTGCCTCGAAAACAGCAATGATGAGGTGATCTCAGAATTTCCCCCAGCTCCGAAAGAACTGGAGGACGGCATACATACCACTGCAGATAACCTCAAGAAAATTGAGTTGGGGACGATAAACGATCCGCGACCGACATTCGTCAGCGAGCTGCTGTCTGAATAAAAGGTGGCTGCGTTAAAGGACGTCCTTGTACAGCATAAAGATTGCTTCGCATGGAACTATTCCGAGATGCCGGGACTTGATCCAGAAGTTGCTGTACATAGACTGGCAATATCCCCGAGTGTCAAGCCGGTCAAAAAAGCGCCGAGAAGAATGCGGCTTGAGCTCGAGATGAGCATCAACGCGGAAGTCAAAAAGCTGATAGACTCCGGCTTTATCCAAGAGGTTCAATACCCTGAATGGATTGCTAATATCGTCCCAGTGATGAAGAAAAATGGTACGGTGCGCATATGCGTGGACTTTCGGGATCTCAACAAAGCCTGCCCGAAGGATGATTTCCCAGTACCAGTTACCGAACTGATGATAGACAATACGTCCACGCATGAGATTTTCTCATTCATGGATAGCTCATCAGGATATAATCAAATAAAAATGCACCCTGAAGACCAGAAACATACGGCTTTCCGGACTCCTTTGGGAATATTCTGTTACAAGGTGATGCCCTTCGGTTTAAAGAACGCCGGTGCAACCTACCAAAGGGCCATGACGAAGATTTTCGATAACCTTATACACGAAATCGTTGAATGCTATATCGACGACCTCGTTGTTAAAAGCAAATCATATGAGGAACATCTCGAGCATCTGAAGACCGTATTTCAACGTCTTCGACAATACAACTTGAAGATGAACCCTCTGAAGTGTGCATTCGGGGTTTCCTCGGGCAAATTCCTGGGATTCATCGTTCGACACCGAGGTATCGAGATAGATCCGTCCAAGATCAAGGCAATCATGGGAATGCCTCCGCCGAGAACTCTCAAACAGCTACGGTCTCTCCAAGGGAAGCTCGCGTACATATGGCGATTTATAGCCAACCTCTCAGGAAAGTGCCGTCCTTCCAGCCACCTGATGAAGAAGGGAACCCCGTTCGTCTGGGATCACAAATGCCAAAGCGCACTAGACGAGATCAAACAGTACCTGCAAAACCCTCCAGTGTTGGCTGCTCCAGTGAAGGGAAAGCCTCTCATTCTTTACACGGCTGCCCTTGAAGGTTCTTTGGGCGCATTATGGGCACAAGAGAATGACCAGGGGAAAGAAAGAGCACTTTACTACTTAAGTCGAGTGCTGCTGGGGGCAGAAAGCAATTACTCCCCCATTGAAAAACACTGCCTGGCGTTGATCTTCGCAATAACAAAGCTTAGACATTACGCATTAGCGCATGAAGTCTATCTCATTTCAAAGGTGGACCCTCTCAAATATCTAATGTCAAAGGCTATATTGACAGGACGACTCGCTAAATGGGCCCTGCTCTTAATGGAGTTCTCGATAGCATATCGACCACTCAAAGCAGTAAAAGGCCAGGCCATCGCCGACTTCCTTGCTGAGCACCCGATACCGGCCGACTCTCCTTTAAACTGCGATCTTCCAGACGAACATGTGTTTGATGCGATCGATGGTGATAATACCCGATGGGAGCTTTATTTTGACGGTGCATCTTCCGTGAAGAAGCGCAAACAAAGTACCCTTATAATCAAATCGGGGGTAGGACTCATCTTTATAACTCCACAAGGAGGGATAATGCGCTACGCGTTCTCCCTGACGGAACCGAGAACAAACAACGAAGCCGAATACGAAGCTCTGATAGCAGGCCTCGAGATCGCCATTGACATGGGAATTGAAAACCTCCTCATATACGGAGATTCACAACTGGTCGTTAGTCAAGTAAACGGCGATTACCAAACATGCAAACCGGAATTGGTAAAATACGGTGAAAAGGTGCAACAACTGCTAACCCAAATTCCCTCCTATACTTTGGAGAGCATACCACGCGCGGATAACAGCAAAGCGGACGCGTTGGCCAAACTTGCTAAAGAAATGGCTGACGAGAACCTCGATGACGTTAGAATCATGGTACAAAGTCGTCGGGTGCTCGCCCCCGCAGAAATACCTTCGGAATCACCCAAAGAGAAGGGAGTGACTGAACAAGCGACCTTGCAAATAAAAGAACATGAGAAGGTTGAGGATTGGAGGGAAGTCTTTATAGACTACTTCAAGTCCCACCAAATGCCCGAAAATGCGTCCGCAAGACATCAACTCATAAAACGAGCTCTGTCTTTCGCCTTCGTCAATGATACTCTATACAAGAGGTCATTCGATTCTCTGTGGCTGAGATGCTTAGGACCGGACGAATCGGAAAGAGTCGTTCAGGAGGTTCATGACGGAATCTGCGGTTCTCACCAAGCAGGTCCAAAGATGAAGTTGAAGATCAAACGGATGGGCTATTACTGGCCCACGATGATTCAAGACTGCATCGAATATGCGAAGCAATGTCACTCATGCCAGATTCATGGGGACTTCATCCACCAGCACCCAAATCCGTTGCATCCAACGGTAGCTAGCTGGCCATTCGAAATGTGGGGGACTGATATAGTCGGCCCCATCGAACCAGCATCGTCTAAAGGACATCGTTTCATCCTAGCGACGACTGACTACTTCTCTAAGTGGGCAGAAGCAGTACCATTGAGAGAAGTGAAGACGGAGAATATCCTCCATTTCTTCAAAACGCACGTCTTATATCGGTTTGGAACTCCGAGGCGGATCATCTCCGATAACGGGCCAGCCTACCAAAGTCATAAAATCAGCCGCTTCGCACAGCAGCATAACATAGACTGGAGATATTCCTCAGTCTATATCCACGAGCTAACGGTCTCGCCGAGGCCTTCAACAAGACCTTGATGAAAATTATAAAGAAAACAGTGTCCCGAAATAAGAAAGATTGGCATGAGAGACTGCAAGAAGCTCTTTAGGCGTATCGAACCACGTTCAAGACAGCCACAAACACAACGCCATACGCGTTGGTGTTCGGTACAGAAGCAGTACTCCCTCTCGAAATAGAGTTACCCTCTCTACGAGTGGCAGTTCACCACGAGCTAACGGACGAAGAAAATGCTCACCTCCGGCTTGAGGAGCTTGACGCCCTTGATGAAACTAGGCTCATAGCGCAACAAAATCTGGAAGCTTATAAAGCAAAGATGATGCGCTCATACGAAAGATTGACCCGACCGAGGAAATTCCATCAAGGCGAACTCGTGCTAGTGGTCAAAAGGCCTATGATCCCCAATCGCGCCAAGCGGGGAAAATTCGAGCCGAACTATGAAGGCCCGTACATCATAGATAAAGTTTACCAGGGTGGGGCCTATCTACTCATGGACATGCACGGTGAAAGGCCTTTCAGACCAATAAACGGTCGCTTCCTAAAGAAATACTACGCTTAATGAGCCACAGCCTAGGTCAACGATAGATGACGACGACTATGTCCGCTCGCTATCTTCCTAAGCTCAAACTTTATAAGCAGTAGCCAGCTTCTCAACAGCGGACCGAAATGTCCCTAAACTAACAGCGGACCGAAATGTCCCTAAACTAACAGCGGACCGAAATGTCCTTAAACTAATAGCAGACCGAAACGTCTTTAAACTACTACCGCAGCATCTTTAGACTGACGAGATATAAAAAAAATATATAAAAATAAAATAAAATAAAAACGGTATGTCCATAAGCAAAAAGGGGCACGGATGAAAACCCGAAAGGGCTCCGTGAGTAAAAACAGCAGGGCTACCGGCGAGTGTTCGTGAAAACCCGAAAAGGCGCGACCTCGTAAAAAAAAGAGAAAAAGGAAATAAAAAGAATAAAAAAAATGGTATGTCCATAAGCAAAATGGGCACGGATGAAAACCCGAAAGGGCTCCGTGAGTAAAAACAGCAGGACTACCGGCGAGTGTTTGTGAAAACCTGAAAGGGCGCAACCTCGTTAAAGGACACTTATAGGGTCCTCTCGACCTTGTAGGGAGAAACCACCTGCGTGAGATCCTTACGACTCACAAAGGTGCAACACACTTAGGGATCCCCATGATTCCTAAGGAGAAAATACACTTGCGAGATCCTCACGACTCGTAAGGAGAACGCTCTTATGGGACCCTCACGGCTCGTAAGATTTGAAAGTCTTAAGTTACAGAGATCTAAACCTGTGCTTAAGCAACCCCCACAACTTTCGATATTGCCCTACAAGTGGCTCAATACTGACCCTTGTATACAATCCACGGGCGCGAATAAACATTTCCCTAACCAAGGTCCATCCGTGACTGGGGATATGTTCGCATAACCCTTGTAAATCCTCTCGATTTGCAAAGAGAAAACCCTCCTGTAGGATCCTTACGACTTACAGAGGAACAAAACACTTAGGAACCCTCACGATTCCTAAGGAGAAAATACACCTATAAGATCCTCACGACTTGTAGGGAGAAATAGCTTTGTGAGACCCTTACGGCTCATAAAGTCAAAAGCCTTAGTCGACAGGACCCTAACCCTGGTCGCTAAGCCTCCTTTGTTCGACAATGACAGAGGCAAATGATGATTCGCTCCTGGCAACATCCCAGTTGTAGCGGTGCTGATGCCAAAATCAGTGTCCAAGTTCAGGTTTACGGCGAAAAGCCAGTAAGCCGCACATGCATACGAAATAGCCGAAATGATAGGGCAACTTGCAATAAAAAGCAGCAAGTAAAATGTATGCATGCGAAATAGCCGAAATGATTGGGCAACTCGCAATAAAAAGCAGCGAGTGGAAATAAAATAAACAGCCGAAATGATTGGGCACCGCGAAAAATAGCCGAAATGATTGGGCAATCGCGACCTTCGCGATATAAAAGCTGAAATGATAGAGCATCGCGGAAAGAATAAAAAAAATGAAAGAATGAAACTTTTTGCCTACAGTTAAGATCACATCGATCCCTGTATACAATCCAAGGGCATAAACAAAGAGGGAACCATACCCTCCCAGCAAATTCCTCGACTCACGGATACAAACACTCCTTGACGAGAGCTTCCTGATCCGCGTCGACCCGCAGAGCCACCAGAGTCCCCGTGGGAACCCTCGACTCGTTTCAAACCCCAAGGAAACAAATAATACTTGGCGCTTGGGAAACAAATAATCCCTAGCAAACTCCTCGACTCACGGATACAAACACTCCTTGACGAGAGCTTCCTGATCCGCGTCGACCCGTAGAGCCACCAGAGCCCCCGTGGGAACCCTCGACCCGTTTCAAACCCCAAGGAAACAAATAATCCTTGGCGCTTGGGAAATAAATAATCCCTAGCAAACCCCTAGACTCATGGATACAAACACTCCTTGACGAGAGCTTCCTGATCCGCGTCGACCCGCAGAGCCGCCAGTGCCCCCGTGGGAACCCTCGACTCGTTTCAAACCCCAAGGAAACAAATAATCCTTGGCGCTTGGGAAACAAATAATCCCTAGCAAACTCCTCGACTCACGGATACAAACACTCCTTGACGAGAGCTTCCTGATCCGCGTTGACCCGCAGAGCCACCAGAGCCCCCGTGGGAACCCTCGACCCGTTTCAAACCCTAAGGAAACAAATAATCCTTGGAGCTTGGGAAACAAATAATCCCTAGCAAACCCCTCGACTCACGGATACAAACACTCCTTGACGAGAGCTTCCTGATCTGCGTCGACCCGCAGAGCCGCCAGTGCCCCCGTGGGAACCCTCGACTCGTTTCAAACCCCAAGGAAACAAATAATCCTTGGCGCTTGGGAAACAAATAATCCCTAGCAAACTCCTCGACTCACGGATACAAACACTCCTTGACGAGAGCTTCCTGATCCGCGTCGACCCGCAGAGCCACCAGAGCCCCAGTGGGAACCCTCGACCCGTTTCAAACCCCAAGGAAACAAATAATCCTTGGCGCTTGGAAAACAAATAATCCCTAGCAAACCCCTCGACTCACGGATACAAACACTCCTTGACGAGAGCTTCCTGATCCGCGTCGACCCGCAGAGCCGCCAGTGCCCCCGTGGGAACCCTCGACTCGTTTCAAACCCCAAGGAAACAAATAATCCTTGGCGCTTGGGAAACAAATAATCCCTGGCAAACTCTTCGACTCACGGATACAAACACTCCTTGACGAGAACTTCCTGATCCGCGTCGACCCGCAGAGCCACCAGAGCCCCCGTGGGAACCCTCGACTCGTTTCAAACCCCAAGGAAACAAATAATCCTTGGCGCTTGGGAAACAAATAATCCCTAGCAAACTCCTCGATTCACGGATACAAACACTCCATGACAAGAGCTTCTTAACTCATGTCAACTGTTCCGCTACAACTGCAAATAAATCCCCGATTCGTCTCAATTTGTAAGAAGAAGTCTCAGACAGCAAGGATCGAAAAGCTTGCTTTTTGAGCAATGGGGCCCTGCAAGTCAATCCAAACTGGTCTCTTGCATACTATTCACGGGTCTCACTCTCCGAAGTCGAATTTCGACGAGGAGAGAAACAACCGCTTACGAATCCTCTCGACTCGTAAGAGGGAAAATTCTCTTATAGGATCCTTACGACTTATAAGAGAAAACCACACTTAGGAATCCTCACGATTCCTAAGGAGAAAATCCGCCTATGAGATCCCCTCGATCCGTAGGGAGAAAAGCCTCTATGAGACCCTCACGGCTCATAGAGTTGAAAAATCTTAGGCAGCAGACCAGAACCTGCGGCCTAAGTCATTGCTATTCCCTAAGGAAGTCGGAATACTCGTTTTAGACATCCATCAACCATGGTTATTAAGACAGCCTGCTGACAATAAAAAAAAAGAAGATGACAGAAAGAATATCCGGTCTGTATTTGATCTGGCGTGCGTGATGCATTCATTTATGCATAGGCAGAAGACTCAGGACGAGAAATAAGACAAGCTGAAATAGAAAAGGGAAGGGTTTCCATTCATACTGCTAAATTTTTTTTTTCTTTTACAAGCATAAGAAACATTATTCAAATTATTACAACGGTATAACCTCAGATCCGGGACACGGATTGAGGAAATCAAAAGTAAGGCCATCCAGAGTTCTTCTGGCCTTTCTAATTATTCTTATGCGCAATCTTTCGCGCTCCTCTGTGTCGATATCATCGGCGAGCCCTCCTGGCCTTTGATAAGCAGCAACTATTGTCGTCTGCTGGAAGACTTGGTGTAAGATGTCAATAAGGCTGTTCCGCCGTTTCTTTGAAATCAGTCCTGTCAGGTACACTGAATGCACCTTGTCTTCGGCATCATCCAGCGCGTCGAGCGGTAAGGCCTTATGAAAACCCGGAAGTGCTCTCCATATGGCTCCCAACACGACTTTCAAAAGGGCCGAACGACGAGGCAACAGCCAACCACCGCTTGCGTTCAGACGACCCATGACTTCGGCACATTCAGCGTCTGTAAACTCCTGGTTTTGTTGACGACCCTGAGCGCGGATATCCTCGTAGGTAATGAACTCGTGCAAACTGTATAGATGCACCGCCGCCATTATGCCTGGAGGAAATATTGCAGGAAGATCAGCAATAGAAAAGCAATAATATACATGGAGGACTAAATTCCTAGAGAGCAAAATTATGTTCAAGGATTAAGTCCCTTGGACGAAAGCTCTGCTGGTTAAGATTGATCCAAGAATCGATTTTACCTAAAGTTTTCCTAAAAACTTTGAAAAAAAGGGGAGGAGCAAGGCACCGGAGTTCTTGAATGCAAGAACAAGGCTCTGAAGTCTTCGAAAATAGAAATCTGAAAGATGATAAGTATCTGGAGGGGACCAAAGGTCCTATTTATAGGCATCAAGTGCCTCTTCGACTTCCAAGAGTTGTCACGGCGGTTTACCCTAATCGGAGCGAACCTCTGTTCAGATTCCAAGGCAGGAGATGAAGTAACGCTTCGTCTTTCCTCAATCAGAGCAAAGCTCTGTCTTGAAAATTAATTTAATGAAGCGACGCTTCAGATTATTTGCGCTGCGCAACGTACCATGTGTCTGGCGCAAACGTATCGGCGCAGCGCCCCAAAGCAGCGCACCCAATCAAAGCAAAGTTCTATTTCAAGCAAAACCAAAGGAAGCGACGCTTCAACGGCGTATGCGCCGTGCGCTGCGTGACACGTAGCGGCGCAGATATGCTAGCGCAGTTGCGCTGCACCATGCGCTGTGTGACACGTGTCATACCCTGGAGCATTTGCGCTAAACAAAAAATTAAGGTTCTGAAGAAATCTTTTCTATTATTATCTTCTGTAAAACAGAAGCCCTTGGATCAAAGATCCGATGGTGGGGGAAATCCCGCCAAATCTTTCAGAAAAAGGGATTTCTTCAACAAATTGAACTTGCTTCTTAATTTGCAAGATGAGGTCTCAGGCAGTAAGGATTGAAAAGCTTGCTTCTTGAGCAATGGGACCCTGCAAGTCAATCCAAAACGGTCTCTTGCATACTATTCACGGGTCTCACTCTCCGAAGTCGATTTTCGACAAGGAGGGAAACAACCGTTTACGAATCCTCTCGACTCGTAAGAGAGAAAATTCTCTTATAGGATCCTTACGACTTATAAGAGAAAACCACACTTAGGAATCCTCACGATTTCTAAGGAGAAAATCCACCTATGAGATCCTCTCGATCCGTAGGGAGAAAAATCTCTATGAGACCCTCACGGCTCATAGAATTGAAAAGTCTTAGGCGGCAGATCTGAATCTGCGGCCTAAGCCATCGCTATCTCTTGGAAAAATTAAGTTGTCTGCCAATCAGGTTCATCGACAACATCATGATGTAAAGGCAGAAAACAAAAGAGCATACAAGATATTGCAAAAGAAAATGTGTATCTTTATTCATTGACCTCAATCAAATACATGGTGAGTCATACAAAAGAGCAAAGAACGGATACATGTTACTCAGAAAAGAAATTTTTTACAAATACATTGATACAAAGGCAGCTATTGGGAAGGAAGCGTCTTAAGTAGCTCTATCAGTTGTTCGTACACTTCCTTCCATGCCTTTTCCCGATTGGATACCACTGCCAACTCCGCCTCCCCCTGGGCCCGTTGCTGTGCGACGGATGCAAGCTGATCCCTGACGGCTTGATGAGCAGCTTCACGGCCTGGAGTGTCATGCTCGGCGACATCAAGTGCCCGCTTTAGTCTCAGCCCATTCGATATGCGCTCCAGAAGACCCTCGAAGACGGTCTTTACCTCAGTGGCGTTCGCCTCAACTTCGGCACGCAAGCGAGCAGTTCTGCTTGAAGAATCTTGGCACTCCTTCAGCCTCAAAGCCACTTCTTGTTCCAGATGATGGAAATGAGAAGCGCTTTGCTCGAGCCATGCTCCCCGTTGAGTGCTCAAGGCCAAAGTCTCGGGGGACAGGCGCATTGACTCCAGCTGATGAAGGCGAGCCTCGATCTCCCGACAATAGTTAACCCAGGAGGCGACAATGCCCTCGTCATGGAAGGTGGCAAATATCGCCAACATCGGGTTAACCATCGTGGCGAAGTCCTCAGCAGATACAGGAGCCTCGATGTCGAGTTCCTCGATGTAGTCGCTCAACATGCGCAAACTATTCGCGGCACCTTTTGAGGACGGACGTCGCTGGGAAGGGCCGCCCGGTATTGTAATGCGAGACTCGAAAGGCACCGAGACTGGAACGACAGCTGGAAAAAGACGAAATGCGATTAGATGATGATTCAATAGATATGAAGGAAGTCATTGATAAGATAGTTTACTATACCGGTGGAGATAGGTGGCAAGGCCGGAAGGGCTGGTGGCGCAGCCGATCTTTCTGCTCCCCCTTCGATTTGCAGCACTGCAGTCAGAACAAGAGAGAGTTAGAAATAATTCTACCACTGAAAAGACAAAGCTACCAATCGGGAACGGTACTCACCAGCGCCACCAGAGGGAGAGGCGAATTCAGATGGGAAAGAGAAGTGTGGGAGCAACACTTGATAGAGATGATCAAAAAGCACTCCTGGAGGATACAACAATGTGACTTTAGTACACAAATTATACATCTGGAAGATAAGATTAATAAATCGCAAACACATACCTTCCAACATCTTCGAGGGTATGAGAGAAGGCTGAGAGGTGACCACCGCCAAAGCAGTCGTTGAAGGCGCTCCCTCGAGCGGTGGGGCATCGGCACTAGCTGCACCTGCATTACGAAAAGGTGAACTTGTCAGAAAAGGTTGTAAAGTAAAGAAAAGCAGCCACTTAGGGTTTACCTGAGGAGCTCCCGGCTGAAACGGAGGTGACTCCCTCCTCTACCGACATGAGACCACCGCCTGTGGCCTCGTCACCCGACTCGATGGGGACCGTCGTCGTGCTAGCAAGACCTGGGGACGGCGGAGGGCCATAGACGGGAAGGGCTATGATTGGAGTATTGCCAGATTCCAGAGAGGGAGCGGTTGGCTCGTCCTCGGGAATCATGGCCACCTCACCCACTACTCTCTCAGGTTCAGTAGCTGCGGTTGTATCGTCTACCGTCGCCAGGGGACCGCCGACCTCGAGCGCCTCAGCCGCCACCACCCTGGACTCATCATCTGCCACCGCTTCAGGTTCGGCATCAATGACCTTCTCGGCGGTAGGCCCCTCGACCTCCACTTCAGGCTCCATGGCCTCAACGATATTACCCACTGTCGGCTCGAGTTCGGCAGGCATCGCCTCCTCCGTTCCCCTAGGATCGACGGCTTCCGCCTCTCCCTCGATCGGACTTGGCCCTGCAAAGCTAAGAGATATAAGGACCAATGACATTAAAATCCTTATAACAAAAACTCTAAGAGAAATATTACCTGAAGCGGATTTACCGTTTGTGCTCCGAACTGCTCGCGCCACCTCTCTGCGGGCAGTGGATAGGGCGACAGGGGCCTCTTCGGAGGGAGTATCAGCTCGAGGGGCGGTGCTGGGGCCCGCTCCCATAGCCAAGGCAGCCCTGCGCGCCTTCGCCTCACGCCTCAACCGCTTCCTCTCCTCCCGAGCGGTCATGAGGGACCTCTGTGAGCCTCCTTCAAGGCATCATCGTCTTCATTCAGGGATGCCTCCAAAGCCTTTAAGGCATCTCTCATCGGCTCTTCAAGACGAACCTCCTACGGTGGCCCAGAAGAAGCAGGAACGTCGGCAGCTGGTACAACATCTGCGTCGCTAGGAGGGAACGGCATTGAGGTTCCTGTAATTAAAAGGGAAGGGTTAGATCGACCATAACACAAGGAAAATGAAAAACTTGATGAGTTGAAACTTACTAAGGCCCATAGATGCCCTGAGACGTTCCTCCTCCTGAAAAGTCCTCAGAGAAGCAGCAATGGCTTCTTCATCAGTGATGCCTGTTGAAAGAAAAGAAAGAAAAGCGTTAGTCAAAAATAATGAAGAGGATATGTTGCAATAAAGAAAAGGCGACTAGTAGTTACCTGATTGCGCAAGCTTAGCCAGCCACGCGTCATGCTTCACCAACCATGTCGAAGCTCTGAGAGCAGCCTCCAAGTCTGTATCGTCCGGCGGCGGCATCACCAACCCTGCGTTAGTCCCATATTCGAGCAGACCTTCAGCATGAGGAGCATGGGGTTCCTGGCCGAACACGACATCCGCAGCGAAGAGCGACTTCTTTTTCTTTTGACCCCCGACCCTAGGCTCGCGGGGGATCGACTTCCGTTTAGCAGCCACTTTGGGACGACGGGTCCCGATGTCTGCACCCACGCCAGACTCCGGCGAGGGTACAACCACTGTCTCTACTGGAGCACAGGGTGCGGGAGGTGCGTCTGTGATATCAGGGAGCGGCAGCTCACGTGGAGGGCTTTGCACACGCGATGGTCTGCCCTCAGCATCTTTTAGAGGAGGAACCACCAGGATCCTTGGCGCTAAGGGAGCGTTACGATTGGTACCGGGGGGTACTTCTTTACGGTCGATCAACACTCGCCTCTCTTCCTTTATAACAGCCCCCGTCGCATGATTGTACCACTCTTTATATACATTAAGGAGTCGTGGAGCACAGGCCGGCGTACTAACGAAAAAACGAGAACCCGTGTTCAGGCGCATGAAGTGGTGTAACGCGTTCTCCATCCCTTCTTCATTGACAGCAGGTTCCAGTAAGAAAGCTTCTAAGGGTACCCCTTGATCGTAACCCAGTTGTCGGGCAAAACGATGCGGGTTATATCTCATAAAGATTGCTGCACCGCCCTGCCTGAAGACTAGGAAACCCAGTCTAATAGAATACAAATGAAGGATCTTCCGGGCCGTTAACACTGAAGCTCCATCCTTGAAGGAGTCCTGTAATGGTCGCACCGCAGAGGTGGACGCTTTTCCAATGGTCAATACCTTATCAATGAAGGACATCCCGACTCCAACGGTGTGAGGGCGAAGCAGTAAACCTCTGGCGTCCCGTGGTGAAGGGGTCACGATTGATGAGCCAATCAGCTGTAAAATGCGAGGAAAACCGCACTTGTCAAAGAATGAAGGCCTTTTATGCATACCGAAGACACCCGCCGTGTGTAGCTCGAGCCACGATGCAAAGTAGTGCATCGGGAAGACCACGTGCAGTACCCCGGGCTCGTTGGCATCCGCTGCTCGGCTGAGGCCATGATATAGGTGCGCCAGGCCGGCAATCCCCACGGCCACCTTTACCCCGATGACCATGCGGTGGGCTGGATAAAAGACAGAGGGCTGCATGCGATGAGAATGCATTGGGATCGCGAACCAACTCAGCCACAGCCCGAGAAATCCTAAGAAAAAGGCCTCCTCATCCATCCCAGGGGCTGCAATTTTCGCGAAAGATATGGTAGGGAGGTCTGGGAGGAAGAAAGCCTTTTGGTCTATCTCCTTCGTCGGCAGGTTATCCAAACCTAGGCCAAAAGGATCATCCAGGATGGCAGATTTGACGGCTCCTGGCGAAATAACGCTCGGACGGAGGAAGCGAGCAATGAAGTCCTCAAAATTAACTCCTCGGCTCCCGTGTTCGATGAAGAGGGACTCATAGATGTTCAACACCTTGATCAGGCTCGGGAATTGGTGTTGAACGGCATTTTCTGGCGTAATCCCCCTTACCATCGGCTTAGCACCAAAGATGTACTCATCTGTCGGGAGCAGCTCTTCATAGTGTTCCCCCATGACCGTTAGGCCGGATACCTCCGCGAATTCCTCCAAAGAAATAGACACTTCCCGATCCATGGCAAGGAAAGTGTGGGTGGGAATATTCCATTGCTCCAAGAAAGCCTTGAACCACCAGGTGGGGAGCGTAGGGTATTGGAAGAGAGAGACGTAGACCGCGGTATACAGTCCTAGTCTTATCAACTGCGACTTCTTCGTCGACAGGATGTACCGGGCCCACGGCAGATAGCCAATCGGGTGACGGGGAATCAAACCAAGGTTATATGATTGCCCCCAGGGCCGTGCTTCCCCCTGACAGATACGGCGTCCTAGGATATCCAAAACCATAGGACGCTGAACCGGAACCGCATCCATAGCGGGATGAAGAAAGCTGTTCGCGGTCCAGTCTATCATCTCCACGGCATACTGCACTGGAGGTGGGTTAGCGTAGTGAATTGCCGTGATAGGTTCTGACGGCACCGCGCAGGTGAAGCTGCGTCGACCCATAATAATCTGGTTATACCAAGACCCCCAAAGGTGGAGTTTCTTGTACTCAGGGTCGTACTCTCTAATCATGGTTAGGGCTTCACGGTCCAAGGGTGCCTCGGGAAATCCCTCCTCCGAGCGGACGAACGGGAATGAACTGTCTTCAGACATGATCGCTGCAAAAGAACAATGTAGCCGTTAGTGTTATAATCCCAACGTTTGGCATTGAAAGAAGAAAATGCATTAATTAAATTAAAATCAAAATTAATTAATTACACCGCACCACAGTGCAGTGAGTAGGAGACCAAAGAGGGACCACAAAATCTAAATGACAATACGTCAGTTAATAAGACAAACTCATCATTGGATGAGATTGTCAGTTGGTCCCCGGGGAAACATTCCCATTTTAAAAAGGGGGGAAGAATCCCTAGACACAAGGAGAAAATCTCCTCTTTCAGAGCAAAGCTCTGTCACAGAATGACACTTGTCAAATTCTGGTCTCAAAGGAATAAAATTCCTTAAAAAAGAGCACAGCTCTATGGTAATAATGGAAAGGTCCATTAGAAAATGTCTACACTTAAAAGAATTAAAAAATTTGAAATCTTGGCAAATCCACAAAAAACCAGCGCAAATTTTTCATTTTTTTCAGATCTAAAAGATCTACAGATGATCTATGAGCAAAGCTCTGTTCATGGGTTAAAACCTATGAACAAAATCCCTATAGATCTGCAAGTTTTTTGAGAGCGAAGCTCTGTTTATAAAATCCCAATAGGGATCTCTTTAGATCGAAAGATCTGTAAGAGCAAAGCTCTATTAGTTAATTAAAATATTTAATCTAAGATTAAGTTTACCTAAAATTTTCTAACTTGGAAAATGAGAGCAAAGCTCTAAAGTTCTGGAAACGAGAGCAAAGCTCTGGAGTTTTAAGCAAGAGCAAAGCTCTGAAAATCAAAAATCTAGGAAAATGGTGAGATTTTCTAAGGGTCAGAGGCCCTATTTATAAGGCGCTTGCGCCCCTTGAGCTCGCCTCTTGATCCAACGGTCAAAGGCTTGCCACCGCTGCACTCACGTGTGCGCCACGTGAGCGCAACGGTGGGGGGGGCATTTGTTTCGCCCAATCAGAGCAAAGCTCTGTTCAAATTCAAAATTCAAAATTTTGAAGCAACGCTTCAAGTCTCGGGTGCAACGCGCCACGTGTCAAGCGCTGATACGTCAGCGCAGCGCCCAAGAAGGCGCGCCCAATCAGAGCAAAGCTCTATTTTTATGAAGCAACGCTTCAGTTGCGCTGCGCTCTGCGCTGCGCGACACGTGTCAGCGCAGATGCGCTAGCGCAGTTGCGCTGCGCGACACGTGTCAGCGCAGTTGCGCTGCGCTGTGCGCTGCGCGACACGTGTTACGCGCTGGGGCATCTGCGCCAAACTGAATTAAGATTTTAAGAAATCTTTTCTGTTCTTGTTAAAACAAGAAGATTTTCTTCTGCAAAGCAGAAGCCCTTGGATCAAAGATCCAACGGTGGGAAAAATTCCCCAAAATCACTCAGAGAATGATCTCTTTAACAAATTTAACTAATTTGTGAGCACTATAAAAAGGACCCTAAGCCTCAATTCAAAGGCATGAACATTTTTCTTGAAAAATCAAGAGCTTCAAACAGAGAGAACTCTGAGAAAAATTTCAAGAAGAGGTAAAAAACCTTTATAAGGAAAAAGAAGTTTCCTCTAATAGATCATTGATCTAAAAACAAGATCAATGATCTTCATATAATAAATAGTGCTTTGCACTTCTTATGAACCACTGGTTCTTTAAAACAAAAAAAATATAAATAAAAAAAAAATAGTGCTTTGCACTCTTGTGAACCTCTGGTTCTGTAAATGAAAAGAAAAGAAAGAAATTTCTTTCTTAATCTAAAATAGTGCTTTGCACTCTTGTGAACCTCTGGTTCTGTAAATGAAAAGAAAAGAAAGAAATTTATTTCTTTAATCTAAAATAGTGCTCTGCACTTCTGTTTTGAATCTAAAAGATTCTTAGTGCTTTGCACTTCCAAACTGCGCTGTTGCGCTCTTGAGAGAGCGCCACGTGTCAGCTGCAGAACAACCTACGCTATGCGCTCTTAAGATAGAGCTTTGCTCTCTGGAGTTGGCGCAACTCGCTGAGAGCGCGCCACGTGTCAGCAGCGCAACAGCGCAGAGCACTAGCGCAGCGCACTGCGCTGTTGCGCTTGCGCTTACCAGAGCATGACACGTGTCATCACCATATGAGCTTGCGCTCATTACTCGGCGCAAAGCGCCAGACAAATGCACTGCCTTGGTTACAAAAGGGGCCAAGCCCAATTAAAGAAGGCCTAACAGGTCTAATAAAATGCAATGCATTGCTTTAAAAAAAGGGACAGAGCCCAAACTAAAATAGATGCTCTGCATCATAAATAAAGGGACAGAGCCCAAATCAAAAGCCTAGCAGGCCAGAATAGAATGCAGTGCATTATTAAATATGGGCAAAGCCCCAGCACAGGCCTAATAGGCCAAAGATCAAGAAAAATGTTGAATATTCTCAACTGGACTTAACCCAATTTTGGCCGTAAGTCCTCAAATTAAATTGACTGAGCAAAATTGCTCTCCTAAATCAATTTATCTCCGGTTCGAGGGTACATCTCCGAACTCCTCTGACATCTATCGTTGTAATACTTCAACGACGTCAGAGAGGTGACGGGTCCCAACGATCACACATGAATATGGACTGCGGGGTCCTTAAACTCGTGGACTGAGACGTCCCTAAACTAATATTGGACCGAAACGTCCCTAAACTAATATCGGACCGAAATGTCCCTAAACTAATGATGGACCACCACGTCCCTAAACTGGAATATGGACCACCGCGTCTCTAAACTGGAACAATAGAGCCAATTGCTCTTCTTTAGGATCTAAACGATCCCGTTCAAGTCGATCTTAGTTCAAAATAGGATTAACGTATCCTTGGCGAACGTTTAAGTTGATCTTAGCCGCAACGCGACTAACGCATCCTTAAACTAAAAAACACCAAACCCAAATCTAAATAAATACGGATTTGGACTAATCCACGTCCTACGGGCGACGACATTACTCAGTCTCCGTATACAATCCACGGGCAACCACAAACAAAACAAACACCCACGACACGAAGTGAAATTCTGGAGAAGGAGAAAGTTGTTACCGCGAAGCGGTAGCGTAATTAACTGCAGGGGCTTGCGCCTGCAGGGAAGAGCGTCCCCACAATCAAAAAACCCCTCTAGCGAGGGGGAATCTGACAAAGTCTGCTACATCGGCCGCATCCGTCTAAACCTTCGATACACGGTGCCATAAACCAACTTGGCATCTTCGGAGAGGTGGACGGATAAAACCAAATAGCATCTGCCCCGAATCTCAGTGCCAGGACATCGCGGTCCTGTGTGCCGTCTTTCGGAGGGGAACAGCCCCATCTCGATACTCCCACGACTAGGAACAATTGAAGGATGTACTTACCGACTACCCTTGTCCCACTAGTATGATCTGCATCATAATCCTGGTAGTCAAGTACTCATCCTAAGGGCTTTATCAACATGTAATAAAGAGACAATAAATGTACATGTTAAGATAAAGAGCAACCATAGAGCATACTATCATGTCAAGCAAGAAAGTCCTCCTTATATATGTCCAAGCATCCACTATAATATACATCACATGTATAATAATGGCCTCTAGGGCATACATATAACTAACACTGACAAGTAACGCGTATTCGCATCTCAATGGGGTGACGAAAAGCACCCTACAGATTCTGGCACGTCCGGTGGGACCTTTTCTCTCCTCCCATATTTCGGGTTAAATATTCATGTGAACTCAATCAACATATATATTGATTGCCTGTACTGAAATCATGCTTCTTTATGCAGGTTAACACTTTCCATTCGCAACCTTCGGACGTAACAAAATGTCTTTAAGGGCAAGCTCAGCTCTCAACACAGCTCCCATCTTCTACACGATGAAGATGAACGCCAGGACGGTTCTTCCGGCCAGTCTCGGGAGACAGTGGGAGGAGCCGCCGCTACCATTTGGCTCTATTCTATTCGTGCCAGCTAACACCATCCCAGCTCCTCAAGCTTTAGTAACAAACAAACGGGCCTCGAAAGGCTGGAGGTCAAATGTGGTGATCTTGAAGGCACTTCAGCCTAAGCATAAATCTATCTCCGAACAACTCTTCGTTTCTCCAGCTGGAACCAAGGCCATCGATACGAACAAAGCAATAACGCGTCTCGGGCAAGCTCCAGCAGTGCCCATGACAACTGCTCGATCGGGTATCTTCTTTAAGCTCCCCGTCAATCGACTCACAATGGCTTCCCGAAAAACGGATGCCCTCCTAGGCCTCAAAATCGAGAAGCTAAGACAGAAAAAGCTCAGATACAGAGCCAACAAAAGGGCTAGGGCTCCTGCTAGGCTGAACTTCGTGGGGTTCCAAGATCGCGGTTACCCCGCAACAATAGCTGAATCGGCTGTAAGGCTCTCCAACTCTTTCAAACCGCTGAAATTGGTTTAGAAGAACGCCATGACTGCAAGAGTCAAGAAAACTGCAATCCGGACCGTGCCACCCAATGGCCCAGCCAGGCCAACCGTCTTCAGTCGTCCGTTCTCTCCCGAAGAGGAAGGGTCACGACGACGGTCCGAAAGATCAGCCGCCAAAGACAAAGAGATGGCTGGATATGTGGTCCACACTGTCTACATAGTGGGCACGCGCAGCAAGAGCAAGGAGGGGCCACCACATCTCAAATCCAATTTAAGGTGAATGTGGCTGCCACTTCCCAAGACCAGCCTCCTCTGGAAGGTAATGAAAAACCTTCCAATGAGGCTGATAAACAGATAGATCCCTCGGTTAATGAGGAGTCGGGCTCGGAAAGCGAAGAGGAGCCAATCTTCCGTCCTAAGAACGCAGAGCAACACCTTCTCTAAGAGCTCCGAAAACAGCTCAGAAGTAAAGACAAGGAGATGGCCAAACTTTACTCCAAAATTGAGGACTTGACGAATGTCATGATGCAGCTCATGGCCTAAGTTGCCTCTCAGCCGTCCAATCAAGCGCATGGTTCTTCTCATGAACCGGAAAATGGTGTCCCGAGACAGCCGACGCCTATTCTCTCAAATCTAAAGGTGGGCGAGCTGCATGAAAGTCGGCCGCATCCTGTCTCGGGAAATGTCTTGGCTACCGATGACAACAACCTGCTAACTCAAGATCAAATCATGGATTTGGTTGTTAACAAAGTCAAAACATTGGTAGCCGAAGCCGAAGCGCAAAAGATATCAGCAGTAGTGGGAGACCATATCCTGCTCGGTATGATCTGGTAGAGTTTCCTGGCGGCTATGTCATCCCCAAATTTGGAAGATTTGATGGGATGGGAAATGCGAATCAGCACATCGCCCACTTTAAAGCCTCATGCGGGAATACTGGGGGCAATGATGCGCTTCTCCTTCACCAGTTCGTTATTAGCTTAACCGATGTCACTTTCGACCGGTACGCTAACATACCGGATGGCTCCGTTACTACTTTCGTCCAAATGGAATCTTTGTTTCGACAAAGGTTCATGAGTGTCAGCGATAAGATCACCATCACTGACCTCGTAAGGACCAAGCCAAAGAATAACGAAAGTAGCACGAATTTTATAACCCGATGGCGTAATCTCTCCGTCAAATGTGAACCGCCGATAGAGCAGGACCAATCTGTCAGCCTCCTCGTCGGAAATCTCAACAATTGGATGGCCCCGTTTCTATGCACCGCGGGTCTTAAAACATTCCAAGAGCTGACCAGGAAAGTTCAGATGTTGGAGCGCTCAAAGCAGGAGTTCTCCTCTGATTCAAAAAATAACAATAGGTCCTGGAGAAACCGAAAGGACGGTAATCGCAAAGGCGGAAATTCTGAAGATGCTGAATCTTTTAACACTTCGGCTAACCAAAATAAGCGAGGGATGAGTGGGCTTAATGCCAACCAGCCTCGAAAGCCAGTGTTCCGAGAGGGAGGAGAATCTTTACTGAAAGAAAAGCTGAATAAGGTCTATTCCTTCAGAAGGCACAAAGTCTGTAAAATATTCAAGGATGCCCTGAGAAACGGTCTACAATTGCCAGAATCAAAAAGACCTTAAGAAGCGAATATGATCGACGACCCCAAATATTGCCCCTATCACAGAGTGATAGATCATGCCATTGAAGACTGCTTCATCTTCAAAGATTGGGTCGAAAAGCAATACAAGGAAGGAGAGATAGAACTGTCTAAAGGCGTGTTAACAAACAGTCAAGTTGCGACCGCCAATTTCATACAAAAGGTGACCGAAGCCCTTCGGGAACCTGAGTCTCTCAGACATCTGCCTTTCTCTGAAAGGAGCGGACCAAGGCGACAAGCTAAGAGCCAAACGAGCAATATTGTCAATGAAGAAGCGATAAATGGGTACACAACCCATACGGTCTACATGATGGAGCCCAGAGGAACAAGTCCTCTTACGCCTTATAGCCATGACGTTGACGTGGTTGTTGCCATCCAACACCGGTTCAGCCTAGATGACAGAAAGCCCGCTTATGCAATTAAGCCAAAGGAGTCCATGGTTCCTGCAGAATCGAGCCTAGGCTCCAACAGATGACCACCACATCGTTAAACTGAGAACAATCGACCTCTAAGTCGTTAAACTGGGGATGTAAAAAAACGTGTAAATAAAAAAAGGCCGAATGATGGGGCAACTCGCGATAAAAATTAGCGAGTAAAATAAAAATGAAAACAAACAGCCGAAATGATGGGGCAACCGTGAAAACATAGCCGAATTGATAGGGCAATCGCGACCTTCGCGATAAGAAAAGCTGAAATGATAGAGCAATCGCGGAAAAAAAAACAAAACAAAACTCCAAAGGCGAATGATGAGTCGCTCCTGGTACCATATTCCAGTGTAGCGATGTAGACGTCGTCCAAAATCCAAATCCCTAAATGGCGAATGATGAGTCGCTCCTGGTACCATATTCCAATGCAGCGATGCAGACGCTAATCAAAATTTCAAATCTCTGAATGTCCCAACGGAGAATGATGAGTCGCTCCTGGTACCTATTCCAGTGCAGCAATGCAGACGCCAACAAAGTCCCAAAATTCTCCCAGCCTTACAGTTGGTCCCCGAACTGACTACCGTATACAATCCACAGGCTCAAATAATTCTCATCACACCCATGCCCAACCACAATCACCAGTCACGTGGCCGGTCTCTGCCATCGGAATTATGCTCCATTTGGGAAGACCCACTCATGTGTCCTCACGATAGATGAGGAGAACAAACCTTACGAGATCCTCCTGACTCGTAAGAAAATATCTTCGTGGGATCCTTACAACTTACAAAGGAAAAACACACCCGGGAGTCCCTACGACTCTTAAGGAGAAAGTACACTTATGAGATCCTTTCGACTCGTAGGAAGAAAATGCTTTTAGGAGACCCTTATGGCTAATAAAATTGAAAAGCCTTAGGTGATAGGGACCTAAACCTGTCTCCTAAGCCATCGCTCCCCAGCAGGAAAAGGAAAAAGATGAATTGCTCCTGGCACTTATGCTCCAGTGTTAGTAACGCTGACACCGACCCCAACCCCAAAATTCTAAACTTCCAATCCAATAAACCCATTGTTTCCCCAATAAAAGAGCAGGGCTTTGTTAAAAAAATGAGGCAGCGCCTCACGTGCTTCCCACGAGAGTGCTAGTGCCAAGACCAATCTGATAGGAATTAATCCTATGGTGGCGCCTCACGTGCTCCTCACACGGGTGCCAATGTACAACGCAGGCGCCAATGTGCAAAGCACATGAATATCTATTATAAGAATTAAAACCTTAAGTAGCGCCCACGTGCACAACACGTGAGCGCCGGCGTCCAAGTAGAATTAAATTCCACTCTCTGTTAAACAGAGCCGTTGGATCAAAGATCTAACGGAGATGATAAATCATCAAAAATACAGATTTAAATTCCGTCGAGAGAAAACATCTCCCAAATTGGATTATAAAATAAAATTCTATTTTGGGATATATTCTCTCAATCTTTCTAAATAAGAAAGATTGCCCTTTGTAAAACAGAGAACCGGTGGATTAAAAATCCAACGATGATTTAAAAAATCACCGTTTTACAGAATAAATTTTGTGTAAGGGAAAATATTTCCCCAATTTTGTTAGAAACAAGAAAATATGTTCTATAAAACAGAAACTCTTGGATCAAAAAACTAATGGTGGGTAAAAATCCCCAAATCAATTAGGATCTCTTAATGAGAGATTTCTTCAGAGTTAGGTAACAAATTGCCTCTACTATATAAAGGACCCAAGACTTCAAGTCTGATACAGAGGAACCCCCCATAAGCTTCTAAAAACTAAAGCAAAAAGCTTCAAAAGGGAACAGAGAAGAAGATCTCCCTCCTCAAAAACTCTAGGTAAATAAAAAGAACAGAGATCAAAACATCTCGTTTACATATCTAAGAGTTTAACCCTTTTTAAAAAGAACTTAGTTTTTTCTCTGGATCTGAGGTCCGCAAGAGCAGTCTCCCATAAGTTGAGAATTTAATTCTCATCGGGAAGAATTTGTTCTTAAGAATCGAGAAAAGGACTAGGAATTGAATTCCTTGAAACGAAGCATATAAGAGAAACCTGGTTCTTATAAAATAACTTGATTCTTAAAAAAATGAAAGCTTGATCATTAATGGGCGCTACAGAAGAAAAGAGTGCTTAGCACTCACTGGGCAGCGTCCAGCGCCTCACGTGTTTCTCACGTGGGCGCTACAGAAGAAAAGAGTGCTTAGCACTCATGGGGCAGCGCCCAGCGCCTCACGTGGGCACCACAAAAGAAAAGAGTGCTTAGCACTCACTGGGCAGCGCCCAGCGCCTCACGTGTCCCTCACGTGGGCGCCACAGAAGAAAAGAGTGCTTATCACTCACTGGGCAGCGCTCAGCGCTAGTGCCTCACGTGCTTCTCATGTGGACGCCATAAAGGGCGCCCAGCACTCCATATAAAAACAAAAGGAGTAAAGTGTTTTACACTTATTGGGTAATCCCCATGATTGAAAGCTCCACATGATTATATGTGGGCGTCAGAACTTATATAAGTGCTCAGCACTTTTTGTATAAAAGGGGGACTGATTAAACAGAGCTTAAGCAAGTGCTTAGCACTCTTGTTTTTCAATTAAAAAAAAGACCACTGAGCAGATCAAGCCCAAATTGGCTAGGTCCTCTGAGGATAGAACCTCCTTGATTCAAAACAACCGAGCCTATATACTCATGATTGCCCAAACTGATCTTAGTCTCATATATAACTATTGATCTTCAATTGATGATATCCAAAATGATATTCATCTCATATCTCCTAAGGTAATCTTAGTTTCAAAATATGACTAATGATTCCTAGAGCCACCATAACCCGTCTTCCTCAAATACGGGATTTGGTTTAAGGGTATATATTTCCACACCTCTGATATACGTCGTTGTAATTCTTCAACGTCTTCACAGAGATGGTGGGTCCCGACAACCAACAATTCTTCAGTGTATTCCCAAACCGTCCAAACCGACGTGCACATTTCAAATCAGAGCGCACCCCATACTAGGTGCATTCCATATCACCCTTGTTCATTCCATCACGTAACAAATACACGTGCGCACAAGATGAACACAATGGACCACTACGTCCTTAAACTGGCAATGGACCGAAATGTCCCTAAACTAATATTCGCCTCCAAAATGGCGATAATGGACCACTACGTCCTTAAACTGGTAATGGACCGAAATGTCCCTAAACTAATATTCGCCTCCAAAATGGTGATAATGGACCACTACGTCCTTAAACTGGTAATGGACCGAAATGTCCCTAAACTAATATTCGCCTCCAAAATGATGATAATGGATCAAAACGTTCTTAAACTAAAACAATAGAGCCCAAACGCTCTTTTGTTGGATTCTAAATAAAAATGATCCTGAAACCCCGTTAAGTGGATCATAGTCTCAAATTGGACTAATGTATCCTTAACAGAAACAAATCTAGCCCCAAATGCTCACATACATTTAAGTCGATCTTAATCTCAAACTAAATTAATGGTCCTTAAATAAAAACCCCAAATCTAAGATATACGGATTTGGACTAATCCACGCTCTACGGGCGACAACATAAATTAGTCTCCATATACAATCCACTGGAAACCTAAACAAACAAAAACACACACGACACGAAGTGAATTTCCGGAGCAGGAGAAAGTGGTTATCGCGATGCGGTAACGTAATTAACTGCAGGGGCTTGCGCTTGCAGGGAAGAGTGTCCCCACTATCAAAAACCCCTCGCATAAATGAGAGGGAATCTGACGAAGTCTGCTACAACGGCCGTATCCGTCCAAACCTACGATATACGGTGCCATAAATCAACTTGGCATCTTCGGAGAGGTGGACGGATAAATCGAAATAGCATCTGCCCCCAACTTCAGGCAGGACGATCCATCCCGGTTCGTCCCCGTTTTCGGCGGTAAACAGATTCCGGCACGCCTGGTGGGACCTCTTCTTCTTTCCATTCCACACTTCGTGTGTCGTGTTCGCGAAAAAATTCACGGTTTGCTATGGTTGCCTTTAGATTCGAGATACTAAGATTTGGTGTCTTGTTCCTGTGCAAAAAGAAGAAGTGAACATCTATGGCTTCCAACTGCACAAACTGCAACAGCAACTCCCGCTCCGCCCTAACTGGAGGAGTGACATATGGGCTCAATGCGGCCTCCATCTATTCAATGCCGGTGGGGCAGGTGACTCAAGCCACCACTGGATTATTCTTCGGGACCATGCTCCCGCCAGCAAGCTTTAGTGCTCCAGTGCCACCACAGGAAGCTCCCAAGAAGTCGGTCTTCGATCGAATTGCAACCACCACGGCCCCTCTCCACGGGTCGTCTAATCTGCTAACTCAGTCTTCAACAGGCTGAGTCGAAGCTCAAGTGAGCCCGCAAAGAGGCTCGCGATACCTAAAGGAGGGATCCCAAAACGGATAGTCCTCCCAAATCCTCCGGCAGGTGAAGTTGTCAAAAGTAATTTCCCTACCAGGAAGTCGGCCTTCGAAAGATTGGTTGTTCCCTCTCAACGGACGTTAGTTTTTAACAGGCTGGCACCAACAGTAGCCCCTCATCAAAGCCGGGGGCATGACGGAGCCGCTTCCATAATTGAGGTAGTCCTGTCTGTAAAACACGCTTGACGTCGCCACTGGCGCCTAGTGAGGAAAGCCGGGGGCAAATCCCCTTCTGGATTTACCCCACCAGCTCCAATGGTAGAAGTTGACGATGCTGTTCCAACTGGGAACAACTTTGATCTGCTTAGGAGGGTGTGAAAGAACTCTCCAACCACGGTGCTGAATAAATCTCCCCCGCCTGCTAAAAACATGATGCAGGCAAAGCTGTAGCAGCCCCCTCAGCGGCTCTCTTCCCAAATCCACAGAGTCTAGCTGAAAGTCCAAGATTCTGTGATCAATAAGAATTACTCTCTTCAACCGAAGAATTTGAAGGTTCGAAAAGAGAAAGACCATCCCTCCATCATACAGCGAGGAGTGTCATCCACACAGGTGCCTGTTGCAATGGCTCCTTCAACTTTGACCTCCCACAAAAGGATGAGGCCGGAGAAAATCCCATCGCCAGCAGCAAATTCCAAAGGTGTTGGACCCAAACGCCCCAAGTCTGGGGGCATGATAGTGTACACGGTCTACATGACTTCCGGGAAAGAGGAAAGTCATGCTTCCATGGGTCATCGGCCGCAAACTCGTTTGTTGAAAAAATCTCAGGAGCAACATCAAAAGCTCCAAGAAATGCTGATCAAAATGTCAGCACTCACCGGGCAGTAAGAAAACCCGGAATCGGCATCTGAACAGCGCCAGGAGCAGGAGACCGATACAGAGTTCCTGCGAAGGGTGCTAGAAAGAAAAGACAAGGAGGATGCGGAACAAGCTGCTAATATAAAGCAGATGATGCTTTTGTTCCAAGATATGGTTGGAATGATGATCCAGCCAGAACCTCCAGCTGAAGATCCGCCGATAATCATCGAGGATGACAGAGGGGAAACATCAAACCCTCTTCCGGCTCTATCAACAGCTAAAGAGGAAAAAATCTCCAAAGCCTCTCTCGATGATTATATAGCTCAACAAATACGAGTTCATCAAGCTAGTGAAGCGGCCAGCCAAACCGTCAGAACCGGGTGACCATATCCAGGCTGGTATGACCAAATCAAGTACCCTCCAGGATATACGATCCCCAAGTTGTTAGCTGTATGTATACCCTAGAGTCCATTGTTGTACATGATTGTATATTATACTGGATGCTTGGACATATATAGGGAGGAATTTCTTGCTCGATATGATAATATGTTATCTGGTTACTCTTTATCTTAACATATAGACTTGTATTATGATACCGTCTTTCTTTCACATGTTGATAAAGCCCTTAGGATGTGTACTTGACTATCAGGACTATGGTGGAGATAATACTAGTGGGGCCAGAGTAGTCCACAAGTTCATCCTTTAATTTTTCCTAGTCGAGGGTGTATCGAGATGGGGCATCGATATTCCAGAGTAGACTAACGTATACGCTTCTTGACCTATTTGATGGGCGATGGATGATCCCATATCCATTGGTGATTGACATCAAAGATGGTATACGGGTGCTCAATGGAGACTGGGTACACTAAACAGGACTCGCCGAGAACTCCTAGATGGTATTATACCTAACGTCAGATAGCAGTTCTCTGGTGACACTGGTACAGGTTAGTCTGTAGACCCGAGATCGTCATAGAGTCTTGTGTGATTCCCACTGTGCTTTAATTTCCACCTTACCACGTTCAAGAGAGCGTGTAAAACGGTGGTTTTTGGGTACAGTTCCGGGTCACATGGAGGAAATGAGCGATAGGAGGGGATTCGTCTCTCCTGGTATTGGGGGTTGATGTTGCGTTGTGCTCGATTGGCTATAACAGGAAGTCCCTGGCCAGGGCTGATACGGAGATTTACTGATAAGTGTTATCAGTAGTTTCTCGACCCGTTATGAGCCTCACATCGGCATGAATTATCAAGTTACTGGGGTCTGACGTTTACCACCCCTAGACTAGATATGCGACATATCAGACGAAAAGACCGAACTGTACAGTAGTGTTACTTATTGAATTTACAGGAGTATGGATAAGCTTGCTTGTTGATCTTATGATCGCTCAATACCCGGGTAGCGGTTACGTCCAGCTAATACCGCTGGCGGCTTATAGGTGACTGATATAATCATCACCTATTGCCGGCGTATTGACGAGTCATTAGAGTCCTACACAGAGCTTTCCTAGCTCATGCGAAATGAAGTAGGACATATATGTGATATGTGCGGGACCGAGATTAAT
Source organism: Agapanthus africanus (assembly GCA_030015575.1). NCBI lineage: Eukaryota > Viridiplantae > Streptophyta > Magnoliopsida > Asparagales > Amaryllidaceae > Agapanthus > Agapanthus africanus. Next base: position 54,722,021 of record CM057347.1, read on the forward strand.
ACGTGTATGTGATACAGTATTCTAATCTCGCGATACATATTATATGTGATATAACCGGGTTGTTGAATCAAGTGTTGATTCAATGATATGTTATATGTATATGTGATATGCATATAAATGATATTAGTCGGTTGTATGCGATACAGCCGAGTTATTAAATCAAGTGTTGATTTAATAATTTAAAGTGTAATTATATATTTGATATATTAATATACATTAACTAATATTAGCTCACTTAAGAAAATGTTTTCTCTTTATACAATTAATATATATGTGATATATGTTAATGTATTTATTTTGTGTCATACTAGATGATATATTGGACTTGGGTGTATGAGACCCATACCATACTTAAGATAATGTGGGGCTTTAATTATTAAGGGAATATCAAAATTAGGTGGAAATTAGTCATGGCTTGAAGCTTGGAGAAGCTTGTGGAAATTATTGACTTAGTCCACTAATTTTGTTTTACTTTAGATATTTATTAACCTAACCATTATCTTTAGCCATGTTTAGTCTCTACATGAGTTATATATGATATTTTCTCACCCAAGGTTCATGAGTGGATCACTTAATCATTTTCTTCATCTCGTCCATTTTTGCTCTCTAACTTTGAGTGAGAGAAGAAAAGAAAGAGAGAAAAATTATTCTAAAGTGAGCAAAATTCCTACTTCACCAATCTATACCAAACTAGCCATTTAGTATATGTTGTTTCTTTACTAGTTCATCAATTAGTGAAGATGTAGCTTGAGTTAGAGATTCTTCGACGTTGATCATCTTCGGCCTCGAAGATCCTTGAGCAAGCTCATTCCTTTCACTTAGTGGAGCCAAAGGAGAGTCCGGGACACCACTACTTGGAGCAAAAGGACTACTACATGGAGCTTTTGAAGTGAAGGACCGGTCTACAAAGGTTGTATTCCTTGTTCACTTAGTGTAAAGTTGTTTACTTGTTAGTTATAACCCTAATCCTCTAGTTAGATTCTCATTCTGGGTTGCTTAGTACTCTGGGTTTTTTAAAATTGCATGCTAGATGCCTTAGAATACATGGTGAGGGTGCTAAGGAACCCAGCATAAGTTTCATGTCTACAAAGGGACAGGCAATCCGCATCAGCATGTCGCTCAGTTCAGAGCTCTATGCGGCAACACTGGAGGCGACGGCAAACTGCTGCTTCGCCAGTTTGTCGATAGCCTGTCGGAGACGGCATTCGAATGGTTCTTGGAGCTCCTAATTGACTCCGTCAAAATATTCACCGAGATGGAACTGCTGTTCACACAGCGTTTCGCCAGCGCAAGCGAGCACACCCCGATCATGACATTAATCAATGCCAAGGTGAAGTCAGGAGAAACCTGGGTCTAATATGCGATCCGGTAGCGGAACCTATGGTCGAAATGCGAACAACGCATCGAAGAATCTCCTTCCATGGATATGTTCATCGGGATACTAGATCCTCAAACGATGGTGTCCCAGTTCATGACGTTCTTCAAGCCGACCACCTTCCAGGCTCTGATCGACAAACTGTCCCAAATGGACCAGATGGGCCACAAGCCTTCCTTCTTAAAAATGGACCCTCGAAATGCCAAGGGTAAAGGGAAAGCGGTCTTCGTCGCCAATACTCAACAGCAACCAAATGGCCCGAAACCGGTTGCTCGCCAAAACAATGCATGTCCACGTTTATCCCAGGAAGAAAGGTTAGGATGCGCCTACTCGTTTCCCCATAACAAGACGAGGAGACTGTTCGAGCTTGCAGTGCGCAACAAACTTATCACATTGCCGAACTCACGACGTTCACCGCAACCTGGCGATGTCAACAATCCCAACTATTGCTCCTATCACAGAATGGTGAGCCACCCAATTGAAAATTGCTACGTCTTCAAAAATTAGGTCGAGGACCAGTATCAACAGGGGAAATTCGCGCTTTCTGAGAACTGGAAGGTGAACCCGCCACAGAAGCACGCTCCTAGAAAGGTGGATACGCCGGGGGTATCATGCTTGCTCGTAGAAGAAACTCCATGGGAAGTTGTCCTTTCAGCTAAAACTAAAAGAATACTGAAGGATCTCCAGGCATGTCCGGCAATCAGGTGGAAGAGCCCGCTTGAATCGGAAATCATCGAAGGGATGCTGAAACCGCGTCCCATACCGAAAACAGTTGACAAAAGGCAAAATCCTAAAGTTAAGCCTTCAAAGTCTTCGAAGAAAAAGAAGAAGACCAAGAAGCCTGTGCAACCTGCCGAGTATGACGACAAACGCACAGATTTACAGAGGTATATTGACGTGCTGGAGGAGTACAACCAGAAGGCGCGAACACCAGTCACCCTCGAAGAGTTCCTCAAGCATATTCTTAAGAATGAAGAGAGTGACAACGATGAGGAAAATGAATCATCAGAAACCAAAGACTATATAGCATGTTGCCACATAGTCTCCCATTCGTCGTCAAAAGGCGAAGAAGCTCCCTAGACGTCAGAAAACAACGCAGAAGAACTGGGGGCAGGATCGGCGCCAAAATCTCCGGAACTGTCAGAAGACCCAATCGATAGGTTGTTAAATGAAGCCTTTCGAAAAAGCAAAGTTGACCGAGAATACGAAACAGCTATATACAAAAAAGCTAAGCGTCGGTGTCAGGATGAAGAAGCTGCGGTAAGGATGAGTCGTAACATACTCCAACCAAGTCAAAGTACACCTGCCATAAATAAGAGCAGGATCAAAGCAGAGAAGCGGTTCGCCAAAGCCCGGTCAATGGGAATGAAGCCGCCCCTATCGTGGAAAACACTCCCGGGGTCATGTGCCTTGATGGAGCGGATATACAACCAAACTACTGCATATATTATTGAAGGGTTACCCATCCCACCGAAGAATGCAGTACCTTCAAGAAATGGTGGTAAGGATACGTTGCCTATCAACAACACTTCAAGAGGATGAAACGCGAAGCTCGTCGACAGCAAAGAAGTTCGACAAGTGCGCGTGAGAAAACGACTGGCAACTGTCATATGGTTGATACCAGTCGGGAAAGCAAAAAACTCCAAGTTCTTACCTTCGGGAACGATTCTGAGGAAGAAATGACCCTCGACTCTCTCTTCAAGAACTCCACCTCCGAAAGAGAAGAGGATGAGAAGAACTGCGAGAACATTCAGCTGCGTAATCGCACGCTGCCTGGGAAGAAGCTCGGACCTGAAAATAAAGGTTTGAGTAAAAGAGACAAGGGGAAAGAAAAAGTCCCTGTGGAGATCACCCTTGATGATGGAGTCGTTAAAGAGCTCGTAGCCAAGGACCCACCTAGGAAAAACAAGGTGGATTACAATGTCCTAGCGCATCTGAGGAAAATGCCTTCACAACTAAGCATACTGGATGCTCTCCTCATGTCCAAAGAAGTACTTGATTAAGGCATTGCAAGATCTTGATCAATTCCAAGCTTTCTTAGCCGAAGAAAGGATGAAGGACGAACCGGCAGAGGCTCACACAGCTGACATCATATTTAGCGATGAGGATCTCCTCCTTGGAACGTGCGAGCATAACCACCCGTTATATGTCACTGGGTACTGCCACGATATCAAGATAGGCAAAATCCTTGTCGATAATGGGTCTTCTGTCAACTTCATCAATGTGAGGGTGCTGAAGGAGATTTGCATGATCGTTCAGCATCTAGCCCGAGATAAAATTACTATCTCCGGTTTCAATTCACAGTCATCTTGGACGCTCGGGTCCATAATACCGACTTTACACTTCGGGCTGCTCGTCACTGATATCAAATTTCATGTCATTGACGCCAAGACTTGCTACAATGCTCTGCTCGGCAGGCCTTGGTTACACGAGTATAACGTCATCCCTTTTTATAACATTTTGGAAAATTTTAAATATTAATTTATATATTTAAATATAAAAATAATGAGTTTATAAAAGTGATATCACATACAGCTTTTGGTGTCGGAATTATATCCCTAAAAATGTGTTTATTTTGGTAGAATGTGAATAAAAGTGTGTGATGTCATAAAAATGATATTTTAATTATCTTAACATGACATTGTATTTTACATTAAGCTAATGACATTTAAGGGATATATTAATCATTTCATATCTTTTATTTCATATGGATTTAAATTGTAACATGAGATAATATTTCATATTAAGATAAGAATATTTAAGTGTCTTGACATTTCATTTTAAGCATGGAGGTAGATTTTATATAAAAAGGGTTTTCTTTCTTTTTGTTGTTTTACAATATTCTTCAAATGGTTGACATATCATAACCTAGACTAAACCCTCACATACAACTCACCTCACCCTTGTTCATAACCCTATACCTCATCCTTCATAGCTTTACACCTCCTTCTTCAATGTTTAACACCTTCTCCTTCCTCCATGCCACCTCCACCTCTCAACCTCCACATCATGCTTTCTCTACACATATTAATTCTTCTTATCTCAACTGAACACATTAGTTTCAGCTTTAAGAAAAATAATTCCCAAGTGTTCATACCAAAAGAGAGAGAGAGAGAGAGAGAGTAATGACTTCTTTCATCAAGTGTACCCTTCATCAAACTCAATACACTACAACCCTTAGATGATTCCATCATAGGATTCTTGAGATGGTGTTCTTTTGTGAATCATCCAATAGGTATAAGTTCAACCCTGCATGTTCTTAGCTCAATACTGTTTTTGTTTAGAGGTATGATATCGGTATATATCATATTTGGATAATTATAGCTCTGTTTAGAATCTGCTATAGTTTAGATGTAAATTAGAAAAACTAAACAGTGTCTTAACCTTGTAATTTGGATCTAGAATAACCCATAAGAATACGAACCCTTTACCTCAGATTTTGGCAGACGACATTCTCTTGAAATCCGAGCTCGCCGGTTTTATAAGGGAGTTAGGTGTTGGGGTTTTCAGGGCAACTCTCTGGTTATATTTTGGGTTGTTTAGTATTGTTTGGTTACGTTATAATTTTAGTATATAAAATCTGGTAGCAACTATCTGTTTTTAGTGTGCGGAGTTAAGAAACAAGGAAAATAGTGATATGTAACATACTGAACTTAAATCTGGAAACATTAGGTATAACTACTAGAAAAACTAGTAAGACCAAAACTATACTGTGACCACTAGAAGACTTTCCACAAAGCTCGAGCCCCTAGATCCCTACCAAGACCGGCGACGTTCCCCATTTTTCCGAGCTCGCCGGCCCTCCCTAGGCTTTTGGTGTTGGTTTTTCTCCTGTAGCTTTGTTTTGGTATTTTATAAGCTATGGTGTTGTTTGATTTGTTCCAGTATTCTTACAGAAAGATCTGGGAATGATTAGTAAAAGTTTTATCAAAGTTTCCGATATTACGATACGGGTTTTTGTATTTTTGTACTGCAGCTGAACCGTTAATGATAGATTTGTATTGTCGTTTTTGGTTTAAGTATACTGTAGGTTCTAACCTATGGATGCCTATCTCATTGTTTTGAGTTTTGATATGATATTTAGGCCGATATTTCATAAATACGACTATAGGTACGATTTCGTGGATTTCCGAGACGGAGTTGGCGGATATAGCAGCGTAGATTTCAGCAAGCTTATCAAGTTGGTGAGTAGATTTACATCTACGGGGGAAGTCGGGTGGATGGCGTATAGCACCCCCGCAACCTTATAAATAAAATAGTATGATATCTAGATAGATGTTAATGTTATTTATATCGTATCATATATAGTATGTCCTTCATTTGCATATAGTTTCATGCATAGTTTTAATGACATACGTACGTGACGTTAGATCCTTATGACATGGATATGATTTGATGGATTTATACGAGGAATCATGCCGTACTTGAAATGATACAAATACAGTGATGCAATGAGGTATTATACAAGGACTTATATGTATTAGAAATGATGAGATTTATATGCCGAATAACGGCCAAGTTTTCCTTTAGACTCGTAGAGTTAGATTATATTCCGTTTTAGGATGTAATACTGCTGTGAGCTATATTCTTTTAAAAACTACGATTTGTTTCCCTTTTTATAATAAAATACAAGGATGCTGTGCCAATTTCCAAAATGAATATCTATTTTAAACTAAGGCAGCTTCTTTATTTCAAACCCAACGTATCGTTCCATTTCTAAAGATAATGGTATAGTTCATAGCAAGTAATTACAATTAATAGTTACGCTTAGATTACTTTACATGTTTGCGTTATATTATCGATGTATATGTTTCCATGATACGAATACTCTGATAGAACACTGCATAACTACCAATGAGTACTATGCTGCACAAGCACATATACCTATGTTACACTACACCTCATTGGTACTGCCATGTCACTGTAGAACTGTTATACTCCGTAATACGTATATAGATGTTGATATAGGCTATTACACCTTTAGAGTACTTGCACAAATACTAATGATTGCCATGTTGCACGAGCACAGACGCATATGTTACACTACACATCATTAGTATTGCCACGACACAGTAGAATTTATACGTTTATTTGCTTGTATGATTTGTTTACACACTTTACCTTATTATCTGTTAAGCATTGTGAATACCAGTACTATGAATGTTATATTTGATTTTATGAGTTTTCTGGACGTTTTACTTTGATGATGTATCTCAGTGGTATAGGACGCTGTTATATATGTATATATATAATATATCATCAGGATAATCTATGCAAATATTCTCCTTCTTTACTTGATATTTTGTATATGATGAGTTGGCGTCCACCATGAGCTTTATGTTTCTGAGTATTTTATTCCGAACCGAGTGGGGGAGCTATACGTTTTCGGACTTGTTATTATCCGGACTGAGTGGGGGAGATATACAGTCGGATACATGGTGGACCCGGTTCGAGGCCGAGGGGTAGGATAGCCGCATTATAGGCGGGGAGCCTAATGAGGATACTCGATATCGGAGATAGAGATGAGCACGACAGATATTCAGGGGATATTGACCGGGGTTCGATTGGGCATGGTGGATATCCAGAGGATACCGACCGGTCCAGGGATATCGGGTGGCGATCATCTATTGAGATAGTGTCGACGGTATCTGCATTTACGTGGCGATGCTGGACACGAGAGATTTCTGATTTCGATGTCGATGCTGAACATCCATATATATTGATATGATTGTTATCATGAGGTATACAGTTAGATTTCATTTATTGGATTCGACTAGGACTGATCCGGGGGACAGTACCTATATATATATATATATTCTACTTGGGGTTGCATGACAGTTAGTGTTGCATTATGATACATACGCATATCATGTTATATTAATACAGATTTTGGTAGTACTATACTTATGACCTAGGTATCGTCGTGCATTTCGATTTCTATCTTTAGATGTACTTTTATTCACTGAGTTGGCAACTCATCCCCGTTGTGCCACAGTTTCTTGCAGGTTTTATTGCTTGGATTATCAGCGGCTTGGATACAATCTTTTGGGTGATTAATTGGTAAGTGGGTTATTATTGTATCGAACTCACTCTTGATTATTCATATATTCTTATATCTAGTGGAAACTCCATCAACTTAGAAATAGTATATTGAGACTTAGAAGCGAGACTTAGACATTATGAGGTCGCACTCTTTAGAGTCGACTTCTGATATAGATTGTTTGGCTGCTCCGTCGTTTGGACATGGAAGCTGGCTCCCGTTGGGATGCTATTTATATATTATGTTGTATCGGGTTATACAAAAATGCAAAGGATGTGCTATCGAATTTCAAAACGTCATAGATGCTTTTTGAATACACTTAGTTAAATTTAAATGTTATTTCAACTGATTCCATCTAATGACTATTTTAAACTCACCTCCAATATTTTCCAAAGGGTTTAGATTCTGGGTTTCGGCTTACTTGAACCGCGTCGACGTCTTTAGATGTCACGTGATTTAAGTACCGGTCACGTGCCACATTTGGGTCGTGACAAAGTTGGTATCAGAACGTTTAGTTTAACCTTTGTTCAAGTCTAGGTTGGCTATATGGGATCTTGGCATGTACTTTTATTACCTGGATTTACCTTATAGGACTTAGACTTGATTTTGGGGGTCTTATACCCGAATTTTCGTTATATAGGATTGATCTTGTTGATGGAGTAGGTACTAACTAGAGTGACGTACCGTACATATGTTCCGCGGCATATTTACGATATGATACTCCGCCTAAGTTATCTTAGGATTTATATCTTGAGATTTTCCTTCTATTCATTCCGTTGATCTATCTTCGTCAGTGCATGTTGATTGTTTCGGTTACCATGTTTATGGAAGCCGAGGGGGCTGCAGTTGGAGATACGGTCAGAGCAGGCTTGTCGGGGACAAGGATTGACCAGGGTGACTTTCCGGTGATATAGAGACATGTCATTTATTTATATTTGATCGAGTTCTAATGTTGAAGCGAGTTTCTTCGGGATCCGTACCAGATGGCTGAGTCATTGCTGAAAGTCAGCCGGACTTGAGGCATGATGTTTTCTCCTCTCCAAAGATCGTGATGTTGTGTACTGTTCGAACAGCGGTACCAATCATTGCTAAGGTGATCGAGATGTTGCTTCCAGAGTTCATGAAGATAAAAGTTGACGCTGTTTACAAGTGCAGAGGGATCAGAAGAAATTGTAGCCGTTCAGATGTGGGATGGTTAGGACTTTTAATCCGTTGTGGCGCTCCGATACGAGATCGGTGAAATTGAATTGTTTCTTCCGATGAATCTTGCTCCAACCTGATGCAAGTAGCTCGAGAAAGAGATCGTGTTCCTCCGACAAATTAGGACGAGTTTTCGAAGGTGAGCTTAGCCAGATTCTTCTACAGAGTATCAGAGATGCCGGATTCGTGTTTTTAGAAGTCTTATAAGGCTCCGGGCATGGTCATAATCGAGTATGACTTGCAACTCGCATTATCGTAATATGCTCCTTAAGTGGTTGATATTAGAGAGCAATGGGACAAGAGATTGGTGCGAGGTTTCAGTGGACAGTTGTTCTTCACCACCGATAATTGGAGATTTGATGTATATATTTAGACGCATACGACCAAACTTCCACAGGAAAATTTTAAGGAAAGGAATGACAGTTGTTACTAAAGAGAAAGCGGATTCAGTAATGAGTGGTAGTTCCGGGTAGGCTGGATAGCTGAGATCAGCAGGAGACTTGAAGGGGTTCTTTCTGAAAGTTGATAATAAGTAAGATTGGACGTAGGACCAATTGTTAGCACACAAGAAGAGGATAGAGATTTCAGTCATTAGCATGTTGCGTTACGAGAGACTGGACTACTGGTCAAGAAGATGCGGTGAGAGGTATCAGCAATAAAACGGATGGTGTCGTTGCTCCTCCTTGCATAAAGAAGCCATGGTACTAGACGTGTTCAAGAAGAATCAGAATTCAGAGACAGAGAGCGTTAGATCGTGGCAGACGGCAACTAGTAATCCTTGCTCTGCTAATTCCTAGTGTATAAACACCTTCCGACATTGAAGAGGATATACTTCGATGTCATTTGAGTTCGATTTGAGTTTTTATGGTCTAAAGGTTTCATTTTTAACATTTAAGAAAGGACAACTCAATGTCTGTTATTTTGGTAAATGTATTTTGAAGATTTGAGGGTCAATTTATGTTTTGTACACACCAAGTGCACTTGATGAGATTTCCATATACAGTAAATTCATTTTGATTCATGTTTTGTGCACACCAGGTGCACTTGTTTAAGATTTTGTGCGAGGTGACTGCACTCGACTGTAGTATTGTGTACACCGGATGCACTAAACTGATAATTTCTGTGCACCTCAGATGCACATGATTAAGAGATTATATATTTATACTCTAGGTATACTCGGTAAGGTTTCGTGCACACCAGTTGCACGTTTTGATTTTGTGCACCCTGATGCACTTGGATTTGGTTTTGTACACCCTGATGCACTTGAGATTTATTTGTGCACCCTGATGCACTTGGATTTGATTTTTGTGCACCTCGATGCAATTGATACTATTTTGTATACTTTTGTTCTATGCACAGTGGATGCAGTGGATATCGTTTTGTGCACGCCTGTTACACTTAGCGCTGTTTTGTTTTCATACACCCCGTGACGTGTGGTTTGAGATTTACATGCAAACCCATTAGGGTTGATTTTGTTTTCGTGCTTCGCACTTGATAGAATATGTTATAGATCTGATTTATATAATTTCGCTTGGTCGTGTGCACCGATATTGCACTACGATTATGGCATTGATTGTGTACTTAGGATACACAACGGTTTTCGTGTTTGGAAAATTGTATCATAACTGGAGTAATTCTCATAGCAACCGCTAGAGTTACAGTTATGAGAAATTGTATCATTTTGAGTTTTCACGCACCAGTTGCGTTATGTTGCGTTTTAGCTCGTATGGAACTTTGAAGTTTTGTTATATCAAGCGGGTGTTATGTTTTAAATTTGGACCCCGGAAAATTGTTTTGAAATGAGCGGATTGGATTGAGAAAAATATTTTAAGAAGGGATTTAATTTAAATTCGGGGACCGAATTTCTTTAAGGGGGAGAGACTGTAACATTTTGAAAAATTTTAAATATTAATTTATAATTTTAAATATAAAAATAATGAGTTTATAAAAGTGATATCACATACAGCTTTTGGTATCGGAATTATATCCGTAAAAATATGGTTATTTTGATAGAATGTGAATAAAGGTGTGTGATGTCATAAAAATGATATTTTAATTATCTTAACATGACATTGTATTTTACATTAAGCTAATGACATTTAAGGGATAAATTAATCATTTCATATCTTTTATTTCATATGGATTTAAATTGTTACATGAGATAATATTTCATATTAAGATAAGAATATTTAAGTGTCTTGACAAATATTTCATTTTAAGCATGGAGGTAGATTTTATATAAAAAGGGTTTTCTTTCTTTTTGTTATTTTACAATATTTTGCAAATGGTTGACATATCATAACCTAGACTAAACCCTCACATACAACTCACCTCACCCTTGTTCATAACCCTACACCTTCTCCTTCATACCTTTACACCTCCTTCTTCAATGTTTAACACCTTCTCCTTGCATGAATGCACCATGCATCCTTATGGTGACACCTCCTCCTTCCTCCATGCCACCTCCACCTCTCAACCTCCACATCATACTTTCTCTACACATATTAATTCTTCTTATCTCAACTGAACACATTAGTTTCAGCTCTAAGCAAAATAATTCCTAAGTGTTCATACCAAAAGAGAGAGAGAGAGAGTAATGACTTCCTTCATCAAGTGTACCCTTCATCAAACTCAATACACTACAACCCTTAGATGATTCCATCATAGGATTCTTGAGCTGGTGTTCTTTTGTGAATCATCCAATAGGTATAAGTTCAACCCTGCATGTTCTTAGCTCAATACTATTTTTGTTTAGAGGTATGATATCGGTATATATCGTATTTGGATAATTATAGCTCTGTTTAGAATCTGCTATAGTTTAGATGTAAATTAGAAAAACCAAACAGTGTCTTAACCTTGTAATTTGGACCTAGAATAACCCATAAGAATACGAACCCTTTACCTCGGATTTTGGCCGACGACATTCTCTTGAAATCCGAGCTCGCCGGTTTTATAAGGGAGTTAGGTGTTTGGGTTTTCAGGGCAACTCTCTGGTTATATTTTGGGTTGTTTGGTATTGTTTGGTTACGTTATAATTTCAGTATATAAAATCTGGTAGCAACTATCTATTTTTGGTGTGCGGAGTTAGGAAATAAGGAAAATAGTGATATGTAACATACTGAACTTGAATCTGGAAACATTAGGTATAATTACTAGAAAAACTAGCAAGACCAAAACTATACTGAGACCACTAGAAGACTTTTCACAAAGCTCGAGCCCCTAGATCCCTACCAAGACCGGCGACGTTCCCCATTTTTCCGAGCTCGCCGGCCCTCCCTAAGCTTTTGGTGTTGGTTTTTCTCCTGTAGCTTTGTTTTGGTATTTTATAAGCTATGGTGTTGTTTGATTTGTTCCAGTATTCTTACAGAAAGATCTGGGAATGATTAGCAAAAGTTTTATCAAAGTTTCCGATATTACGATACTGGTTTTCGTATTTTTGTACTGCAGCTGAACCGTTAACGATAGATTTGTATTGTCGTTTTTGGTTTAAGTATATTGTAGGTTCTAACCTATGGATGCCTATCTCGTTGTTTTGAGTTTTGATATGATATTTACACTGATATTTCATAAATACGACTATAGGTATGATTTCGAGGATTTCCGAGACGGAGTTGGCGGATATAGCAGCGTGGATTTCAGCAAGCTTATCAAGTTGGCGAGTAGATTTACATCTACGGGGGAAGTCGGGTGGATGGCGTATAGCACCCCCGCAACCTTATAAATAAAATAGTATGATATCTAGATAGATGTTAATGTTATTGATATAGTATCATATATAGTATTTCCTTCATTTGCATATAGTTTCATGCATAGTTTTAATGACATACGTACGACGTTAGATCCTTATGACATGGATATGATTTGATGGATTTGTACGAGAAATCGTGCCGTACTTGAAATGATATAAATACAGTGATGCAATGAGGTATTATACAAGGACTTATATGTATTGGAAATGATGAGATTTATATGCCCAATAACGGCCAAGTTTTCCTTTAGACTCGTAGAGTTAGATTATATTCCGTTTTAGGATGTAATACTGGTGTGAGCTATATTCTTTTAAAAACTACGATTCGTTTCCCTTTTTATAATAAAATACAAGGATGCCGTGCTAATTTCCAAAACGAATATCTATTTTAAACTAAGGCACCTTCCTTATTTCAAACCCAACGTATCGTTCCATTTCTAAAGATAATGGTATAACTCATAGCAAGTAATTACAATTAATAGTTACGCTTAGATTACTTTACATGTTTGCGTTATACTATCGATGTATACGTTTCCGCTATACGAACACTCTGATAGAACATTGCACAACTACCAATGAGTACTATGCTGTACAAGCACGTATACCTATGTTACACTACACCTTATTGGTACTGCCATATCACTGTAGAACTGTTATATCCGTAATACGTATATAGATGTTGATATAGGCTATTACACCTTTAGAGCACTTGCACAAATACTAATGATTGCCATGTTGCACGAGCACAGATGCGTATGTTACATTACACATCATTAGTATTGCCATGACACAGTAGAATTGATACGTTTATTTGCTTGTATGATTTATTTACGCACTTTACCTTATTATCTGTTAAGCATTGTGAATACCAGTACTATAAATGTTATATTTGATTTTATGAGTTTTCTGGACTGTTCCCGCCAAAATTTTGGTTCATAACCTGCACCCTTATATATAAAAATAAATAAATAAATAAAATAAATAATAATAATAATAATAATAATAATAATAAATAATAATAATAAAATAAAAAAATAAAGGGAAAACTCCACATGCAAAGAATGTAACAAATGCCTCAAAGCCAACAGTTAAAATATTATGAAACAACGCTTTAGATGCAGCGCCAAGTGCGCTGCGCCCTAAACAGCGCACCGCGTGCAAAGCACGTGTGCGATAGCGCTAGGTGCGCTGCGCTATAAGCAGCGCACCCCGTGTAAAGCATGGGTGCGCTAGCGCTAGGCGCGCTGTGCTCCAAGCAGCGCACCACGTGTCAAACACGGGTGCGCTAGCGCAAAGTGCGCTACCTTTTAAGCATAATATCATGTGCAAAGCACTGGTGCGCTAGCGCTGGAACCTAAAAGCTCCCCACCGTCAGATTAAAGATCTAATAATAATCATAAATCATTAATTAATCAGAAACTAAATTCTGTTAAGGAAAGATTCCTCAAAATCTTTCCAAATAATAAGATTGTGCTCTGTAAATCAGAGCACTGTTGGATCAATGATCCAATGGTAAATAGAAATTACCAAAAGACAGAATAAATTCTGTATGGAAAGATTTATCAATCTTGTTAAAATCAAGAAGATTGTCTTCTGCAAAACAGAAGTCTAAGGATCAAAGATCCAACGGTGGGAAATATTCCCAAATTAATCTGAGAAAGATCTCTTTAACTGATTCAACAAATCAACTTGCCCTATATAAAGGCCCCAAGACTTCAAGTCCGAGATAGAAAAACCCCCCTATAAAGTTTGAGAAAACTCAAAGAAAGAAGAGCAAGCTCTTAGCAAAAGAAGATTAATTCTTCAAGGTAAAGAACATGATTCTTGAACACAGAGATGAAATCATCTCCTGAAAAGAAGAACTATCTTCTAAAAAAGATCATAGATCTAAAAAAGACCAAGGTCTCTCATAAAAAGATCAAAAGATCTAATCATAAAAATAAAAGAAGTATTTACTTCATTCACAGATTCTTGATCTACAAAGGCAGAGCCCTTTTATAAATAAGAACTTTTGTTCTTGAATCTTGAGGCAAAGCCTCCTTTAAAAAGAACATAGACTTGTTCTCTGATCATAAATTTGATCAAATACGCCTTACGCTATTGGAAAGTGCCTTGCACTCATGAACTGCGCTTTTGCGCTCGTTGGACCGACGCTCAGCGCCAAAGCATGCCACGTGCCAACCGCAGACACAACTTGCGCTTTGCGCTTTTGAAACAGAGCACTGCACTCATGGGCGGACGCTTAGCGCCAAGTGCACCACGTATCCCTCACTGGTGCGCCACTAAACTAGCGCAAAGCGCTCACAAATTCAAAGCGCAATGCGCCAATAAACTGGCGCTTAGCGCTAAACGCGACACGTGTCCTCTCGTGTGTGCTACTTGGCAGAAGCGCAATGCGCTCCTTGATTGGCGCAAAGTGCCTGGCGCGCCACGTGGCATACTGTCAGAATTGATGAATGCTATGCATTCAATACAAGACAAAAGATATCAGAATCCAATACTCAGCACTATTAAAAGGGCCAAGCCCAAATAAAGGCTCAATAGCCAGAACAATAAAATGTTAAACATTTACTGGACTTAGCCCAACATTGGCCGTAAGTCCTAAACTCATATCAACTGAGCCCATATGCTCATACCTTTCAACAGACATTAGTCCTAAATTGGACTATAGATCTCCCAACCAAAATTGGTTCAAGGGTACATCTCTGAACTCCTTTGATATTTGTCGTTGTAATCCTTTAACGTCTTCAGAGAGGTGACGGGTCCCGGCAGCCATACATTCCATGGACTACGATGTCCTTAACCTGGACTGTGGGGTCCTTTTAAACCCATGGACTACGATGTTCTTAACCTCGGACTGTGGGGTCCCTTTAAACCCGCAGACTATGATGTCCTTAATCTTGGACCACCATGTCCTTAAACTGGTAATCGACTGCAATGTCTTTAAACTAAAACAATAGAGCCCAAATGTTCTTTTGTTGGATTTAAACGATCCCGTTAAGTTGATCTCAGTCTAAAATCAGACCGACGTATCTTTAACAAGTGTTAAGTTGATCTTAGTCTAAAATTAGACTAACGCGTCCTTAACAAACTGTTAAGTTGATCTTAGTCTAAAATTAGACTAACGCATCCTTAACAAACGTTTAAGTTGATCTTAGTCTCAAATGAGACTAACGTATCCTTAAACCCAACCCCAAACCTAAATCTAAGAAAATACGGATTTGGACTAATCCACGCCCTACGGGCGACAACATAAATTAGTCTCCGTATACAATCCACGGGGAATCAAAAACAAAACAAACACATACGACATGAAGTGACCATCTGGAGAAGGAGAAAGTGGTTACCGCGATGCGGTAGCGTAATTAACTGCAGGGGCTTGCGCCTTGTCACGCCCCGCCTCCCGGTATACGGCGAAGGGGACGCGATGAGGTCTGCTACGTATATACTCAGAAGTACATACGCTTAGCGTATCTAAGCAATATAAAATAAATATATAAGAGACAAGATATAAAAAGAACAGCAACTTTTATTTTTTAACATTCATTTGTACAATACATGAAAAGGAAATACAACTAAAATAAAAAGATGCCTAAACAGTGGCATAAAAGGAATGAAAAGTACAGAAAGGAAAAGTGTGTAAGTCTACGGTAGCGCTCCGGCCGTCATTCTGACGCCAAATGCGGAACAAAAACTTTTATAACTGGCGCTATCACATACTATAACCCGGATCTTGCCATTAACGCTAAACTAACAAACTATAAAGAGGTAGAAAGGCAATATCGATCAATCCAAGTCCTTCGGTCTTTAGCCATTATCCTACGCTCCTCGCGGCATCTCCGATCTCCTGTCTCCTCGTCGAGGTGGCACCACGTCAACGGATCTTTAAACGGGCTCCCGCCTCTATACCGAGGCAACTCGGACATGAAGTATGCTAACCGACATGTCCAAGATGAAGTAGAGAATGAGTAGAATACTTTGTCTCAAACACCCTAGGGTTCTCATCACATGAGAGGGTTAGGGTGGAGGTTGAAGAAGATGCAAAGAGATCGAAATTATGAACTCAAGAAAAATCTAGTGAGCAAAAAAAAATCAAGCTCATCAACTTGTCTTTTCTTCTCACCCCCTTATGAATAGATATATGAGATTGTATTTATCAAAAACCAAAGAAAATATCTTATGAAAATATCTTTTCAAATATCCATACCCAAAACAAAACTCATTAATTCTTTAATGACTCACTAGATGACTCATTACATGAGTCATTAGTGAACATTCTAGAATCAATGAGTCATAACAATGAGTCACACTTTCCATTAATCAATAATCATTTAAACCAAAATGATTAATCCAAAAAGAAACGCATCTTCTAAAATATTCTCATAACGGATTACGAGAATACCCCTCACCTGTATATACATACCTGTATCCGTATTCTGACCGAATACGAATACGAGAGACTAAAATATTCCGACTCAATATAATTCTTTGATTCGGTTTAAACCAAAGCCCACCAGTATTATCTGTCCGAAATATGATACGTGCACAAGTGCACGTGCATTTTCGAACCCTGCCATAAAACCATACGGCCTCTACAATGTTTCGCCCGAATTTGGGAAACTATCTGTGGGGGACTCTAAAGACTCGTCAGTACTCTGGCAGTGGGTTTAACCACAAGCACGTCAGCGGCACTAGCTGTGCGTAATGGCTGCTCATGTACTGACCGAAAGGGAAGCCGATGAGCGAACTCATCCTGGAACCCTACTGAGCCTATCAGTGAAAAAATACGTACAGTCCGGTCCGTTCGTCTATGAACATCGCATATCGGGCCTAGGGGGCTGGTAACGTCAGACCCCCAAAAGCGGTATAAGTCATGTCGGACGGTAGCCCTGAACACCCTGAGATACTACTGGAGTACCTACCAGTAAATCTCTTGCCTCGGCCGAGGGCTTTGTGTAATGGCTCTCCTAGACAAAGCGCGATCTTACCCCCAATACCGGGAGAGATGAATTCCCTGCCAATCCGCTCACTTGCCTCCATGTGGCTCGGGACTGTACCCAACTAAAACCTGTTTGCACGACTCCTTTGAGCCGTGGTAGGGTAGTAATCAAAGCACAGTGGGAACTCACACGAGACAAATGACGATCTCAGGTCGATGAACTAACCTGTTCATATGTCACCAGGGAACTGCTATCTGACGCTAGGTATAATACCAACTAGCAGGTTCCCAGCGAGTCCTGTCCGGTGTACTCATAACCCAATGAGCACCTGTATACATATTAGGTGATCCAACTGACACCAATGGCTTGTGAGACCGGCCACTGCCCCTCATCGGGGTCTCGACTGTATACACTAGTTTACTCCGGAGTATCGATGCCCTGTCTCGAAACTCCTACGACTAAGGACCACTTTTAAGGATGTGCTTATAGACTACCCAACTCTCACGTATATGATCGCCATCATACTGTTGGTAGTCAAGCAGGATCCTAAGGGCTCTATCAACGTGTAATAGTGATCATGTCACCTAAAGCTGTACACAATGATAAAGGCAAACCAGATAGCATACTATCATCTCGAGTAAGACTGTCCTACCGGTATAGATCCTCCCTCAATCATTGCAATCACGTACCTGCGATCCAATAATTGACTTTGAGGGAACTATATCCAACAATCTTCCACTTGCACTTAAGGCTAATTATTGCGATGCCGCATACTCACAGCCCGTGTGATACCGAACACCCAACTCCTCTACTAATCAGTTTCACAAAGCTCGTTTGTAAAACTCTTGTGTTCGAGAAATAGCTTCAATGAGTGGATCCGCCCTGATGTATCTTTCTATGTCTCTCTTAATCTCAAGTTCGCGAAGAAAGCCATTTCCTGAATTGAGTAATACCTGTCTTAGAATATGTTTGGATATCTGATGGGACCAAGTTCACAAATGAACTCCAAATCCAAACTTCTTAGACTGTATCGTCAACTGAACCCCTGCACCATGCCTCCCACAGTATCCTCTTGGACCACCTGTCCATAATACTTCCCCCTTCGTCAGAGGAAAAACTATAACTCTGTCAATCACTCTGTCATCCATGTCACCTTTGGAAGCCTGGAATGATAACCGTCTCCCGAAGGACGCTGCCGTTATCAAATTCGTAGAACATCCACTTATGTTCTAAAACTGCTTCCGAATGTTTCTCCAGGATTGGATTAATATCTCAACTTATTGCATCTAGTGCAAAAACAACATCTGGTGTGGTACTTGACATCTCATGATTGACTCAATTGCCTAAGCAAGTGATCTGCCAATCATGCACAACCCTCTCCCCTTTAGTCTGTAAGACACCTTTAGAGAGGGTGACTCCATCACCTACAGGTACACCACCATGCCAGGAGTCATCTATTCTAAATACCTTTAGAATACTGTCAAAGTACCCAGATTGGGAAACAACCCAAATCTAGATCTAAGATCTAGTAACCAGAATGTCTGATATTATATCCATATCCTGTGTGGAGAAACAACTGTGTGACAACCAAAGTACAACCGATCGTAGTATAGAAACCTCACTTCCTACAAAGTGCATGCCATCCATATACCAGGACATCACACCCTACTACCTTCTTAACAGATCCATCCCCTATTCTGATGAAGTCAAAGCCATGACTGTCACATCAAAATTAGATGATTTATCTCCGCTATATCTGCTCGAGTCTATAAATAGACATAAGCTTCTTGTCCACTATGCTTCCACTGCTCCCACTGACCACAACAACCCTCTGGCAGAATAATATATACGTGCACTTCTAAAGCTAGTTTAGGACGACGCAATACTTAACCTCCCGCCGGGTCTCATAGCCTGGAACAACAGTAGTGTCAAGTCTGGATAAACAAGAACCTCCCTGTCACCGTCCTTGAGGCTACCAGAGTACCTCTCGGGTGTCTGAGGTTACCCACCATATCTGCGGAGTGGCTAATGGAATGTCAAACCTGATTGAATCTTTAGGTCCTATTAAATTTTCAGTAATCGTTTGCGGTTCTGGAAACACTTCCAGTTCTACCATACTCCCACTGCTGTTTTCTGAAAAAATCTATTTTACTAAAACTATGGCGAGTCAAGAACAGTATCACCATTGATCCTCCAGATGGTACAAAGTCAACCCTCGTCATATCCTGGGCCAACCCACAAACTGCCATTACAGAAACGTGCCTTGAGTTATCCAGAGTCTGGTTTTAAGCATAAGCCGGACAACTCCCCATACCTTAACATCGTTAAGATATGAATCATTCTATATCCAATATAGAAACTTTGGCACTTATTTAATTGGAACCAGATTCAAATCAAGCAGCTGTCTCCAGTGCATATCAACTTAATGAAAAAGGCTAATCAGCATTACTCAACTTAGGAACGCATCCAATTATGAGTAACCTGAAAGAGAAACAAGTTTTTCAAAACCATTACTATCAACTGAATACCAATCACAAGTATCTACATCTTCGATCTCTTTGAAGAATCCCGATACTTGTGACATCTGGTTCTCTACTTTATTCCTATACCCACAACTTCTCAAAACTTAGACATTGTATTTCTATGAAACACTTGTCTAAAAACTAGAGAAGTCACAAGTAAACAGAACATAGTACGAGGACCAACCCCTTTGTCCTGATGGACACTGGACAACATACAATACTCTGTATAAGTCCGCTGAGTTGAATAACTCAAAACTTGTGCATCGTAGGTTGAAAACTGTACTTATGGTTAAGAACTACTCCGCTGTTCAATGCTCCTTACCCAATCGTCAACTGATATAGGTAAATGTCACGGAAATAATTTCAAAAAGTTATATCTCACTTTATAAACATAAACGTACAGATATATCAGTTTGAAATTGGTGCATAAAAACGGATATTCAAAACCAAATACTTGCCGTCTGGCAAAAACCCAGGCGATTTCCTCAAACATCACCAATTACAACGAATTCCGATATAATGAGGATGATCACCTAATTCCCAATAATTTACTCCCACTCATCATCTGTAAAACCATACAGATGTGAAAAACATACCTGGTAAATACATACCCTGGAGTAAGTATCTAATCGGGAAATCAGTTTTCCTTTAACAACGCACAGTGAAACTGAAACATGAAAATGTTTCGAAGGGGTATCCTGGTATTCATAGTATGCCTCTTCCATAATCCAATTCATGACTGTAACCGTATATTTCTTTGCCATCTCTCCAAATCCCTTTATTTGTCTTTAGTCGTTACCTTCTGTACACCCCTTTAGGCTAAGTGGTTTTCTTCCTTCCCTACCGTTCGGCACCAGCCTATGGTTTGGAAGAAGACTATCCAATAAGAGTAATAGGTGTATACCCCTAAACCAAGGAGTACTCGCAACCTGAGAGAAGGTGATGATAAAAGACAACTGAATAAAACCTTATTCTATTTCTCCTGAACGTGAATCCATCCTCGAATCTGGAACAAGTTCCTTCGAGTTCGTATATAACCATACGATGGATTTACCCAATGGAAGTGGATGTCCGTAATAATACGGGGTGTTCTGGAGAAATGCAAAGGTGAAGTAGGAGTGGAGATGAACTATATGGTTTGGTCGTGAATGATAGCAGTCGCAATTTACTTTGCCCTCTTCCTAATTCCTTTATTTTGTCTTTACATATTACCTTCTGTACACCCTACTTAGGCTAATTGGTTTTCTTCATTCCCTACCTTTCGGCACTCGCCTATGCTTTGGAAGAAGACTATCCAATAAGCGTAATAGGTGTACTCTCCTAAACTAAGGAGCCCTCGCAACCTGAGAGAAGGTGATGATAAAAGACAACTGAATAAACCAATTCAATTTCTCCTGAATTTGGATCCATCCTCGACGAAGTCCCTTCGAGTTCGTATATAACCATACGATGGATCTATCCAATGGAAGTGGATGTTCGTGGTGATACGAGGTGTTCTGTGAAATGCAAAGGGTAAAAAAAGGAGCGGTAATGACTTATGCAACTTAGACAATCCAAAAGCCAGTATTTTAATAAAGTTCGGTCAACTTTGGTCACTGAGTCATAGTTTAGGGTCGGTAAAAGGTCGCTGCCAAAAGAGAGAGAGAGAGAAAAGAAACACTCTGCGTGCACTCCAACCTAGATCAGAATGGTTATCACTTTATCTAATCAGGAAACCTCCCACTGTACTGTCAAATTCTCCTCCAAACCTGAAAGAAGAATCAATCGGGATCACCCGAAGAGTAAACCAACTCATCAGTGGGAATCGGGATCCAACTCTCATCGCATGATAACGTGAAGGAATCCACTCATGCTATCATACTGCAGAAGGTATGCGCATGCCTGGCAAGTTTCAGTTTCTTTAGAAACTCCCGATATGATTTTTACCCCATGTTCTTATGACCTTGACGAAGGCCAACAAATCATAAGTCACATGTCAAGTTCTACCCGTCATTATCTTGTCAATTTGAACCCACCCGTACATACCCTTGACGAAGGCTAACAAGGTAATACGACTGTCCCAAACCAACTCATCTATCTATGCAACAGAAAAGTAACAAGCAGCTACCATCCACTATGCCTTGACGAAGGCCAACAAACATAGCATGAATACTATGTGCTACCCGTCTGAAACGACGGAGGGCTACGGCTGGTTTTTGGCGAAAAACTTTTAATGTAACGAACTTGATATCGCTGAAGGAACCTGATAACTTTTTATAAAAATATAGTGGCGTAAACCTTTGCCAAAGAGGTTACTCCCGGTGAAGGGATCTCAGCTCTTTTCTCGTGGAATGAGGTGCAGGATATTCCAACTGAATACCGTGATGCAAAGCAACAAGTAATCGACTATACTGAAGTTATTACCCTGACGCAAACTTCTGCCTAAGGGGTCACTCCCGGGGAAGGGATCTCGGCCCTTGCCTCGTAGAATGAGGTGCAGGATATTCCGACTGAATACCACTGTGCAAAACAAAAGAAAATGTCCTTGTAATAACACTTTTTAAAACTGTTCCAACAACATCCAAACAGGTTTGTTTATGCTTTGCATTGATCAGAATCAACGCAGTCCCATCAATTAATCACACCAGAAAAGAACGAAAATATAATGTACGTATATGCCATCCGCATTCGCCACTGGGTCCCGTCAATACCCGTTAGGTTACTTAACTAACGACAGAGCGGGGACTGGACTAGCGCGGGTGTAAAACATATACAACATCTAGTAGTATATATACCAATATACAATAATCGCTCCAGGCGTGATAATATGCAACATTACAGAAAAGTAATAAGTATCACAGAATAATACAGATAATCTGGGATCCCCGGGTTTCACAGAGCCACTGCTGAAACCCGACGTTCCCCTGGTCGTGTGGATAGCCTGTGCAATGAAACCTAGACCCCTACTGGTGCGGCAAGTTACCCGCCAAAACCTGAAGCGAGGCAGCCCCCTACAGCAAAGTGAATGGACCACCCTGCACTTCACGGAATCCGATAACTTGAGCACCCCTCCTTGGGTCAACCTGTACCCCCTACGAGTGCGGCGAATAGTATTCCAATTCTAGAGTGAGGCCCTCTGCCTCTCAAAGCCATGAGATGCGGACCTGTTGCCCTCCAGAACCCGGCTATCCGTGCACTCCGTCGCGGGGTAAACCTAGTACAGAAATGAAAAATATGTACAACGGGTACATCGACGTCAGCCCGGTCGTGCCCCAAAAGAATATTATACAAACAGACAGTGACGGCAGTCCACATGTTGGACGCTCGCCCCACAATATCAAATGTACAAACAAATCCAAACTGCACTACCATTGCACACAGCTATCCACCACAACAAATCCGCAACATCACAGCACAACACAGAACATCAACGCGAATGTCACGTTCGCAAACCCGTCTAAAAGGACTATAGCAATTAGACATGATTTACCGTTCGAATGACATTCCCGGTCGGAGATATAATGTAAGTACTGTAAACTAACAAGTTTAAAATTCCGATCGACAAAACTTCTCGAAATGGGCCTCAAGTACAACTGCAGTACTCAAACAAAATCTGGGCCTAAACAAAATATTCCAGAAAGCACAGTTCCCTATGCAAAACACCCAGAAGAAAAATGGTGCACTGTTGCTTCAAAACGGCGGCGGAACCGCGGCCAATACATGGCTTGTGCGGCGGTTTCGCGGCGTTATAGAAGCTTCAGTTGACCAAATTTCTTCCAGAGTCTTAAAAAAGCCTGCACGATTTTCTGAGATACTCAAAATGATTTTTAGACCAGTTTTAAAAATTGACAGAAACTTTGACATGAAAATTGCGGTTTTGGAAATTTCGTTCGATCGTTGTTTTAAACACGTTAGAACAAGTTAGTAAAGGTTAATGGCGTGGCTCTGATACCATGTAAGTCTACGGTAGCACCCCGGCCGTCATTCTGACGCCAAATACGGAACAAAAACTTTTATAACTGGCGCTATCGCATACTATAACCCGGATCTTGCCATTAACGCTAAACTAACAAACTGTAAAGAGGTAGAAAGGCTATACCGATCGATCCGAATCCTTCGGTCTTTAGCCATCATCGCACGCTCCTCGCGGCAACTCCGATCTCCTGTCTTCTCGTCGAGATGGCACCACGTCAACGGATCTTTAAACGGGCTCCCGCCTCTATACCGAGGCAACTCGGACATGAAGTATGCTAACCGACATGTCCAAGATGAAGTAGAGAATGAATAGAATACTTTGTTTCAAATACCCTAGGGTTCTCATCACATGAGAGGGTTAGGGTGGAGGTTGAAGAAGATGCAAAGAGATGGAAATTGTGAACTCAAGAAAAATCTAGTGAGCAAAAAATAATCAAGCTCATCAACTTATCTTTTCTTCTCACCCCCTTGTGAATAGATATATGAGGTTGTATTTATCAAAAACCAAAGAAAATATCTTATGAAAATATCTCCTCAAATATCCATACCCAAAACAAAACTCATTAATTCTTTAATGACTCACTAGATGACTCATTACATGAGTCATTAGTGACCATTCTAGAATCAATGAATCATAACAATGAGTCGCACTTTCCATTAATCAATAATCATTTAAACCAAAATGATTAATCAAAAAAGAAATGCATCTTCTAAAATATTCTCGTAACGGATTACGAGAATAGCCCTCACCTGTATATACATACCTGTATCCGTATTCCGACCGAATACGAATACGAGAGGCTAAAATATTCCGACTCAATATAATACTTAGATCCGGTTTAAACCAAAGCCCACCAGTATTATCTGTCCGAAATATGGCACGTGCACAAGTGCATGTGCATTTTCGAACCCTGCCATAAAACCATACGGCCTTTACAACGTTTCGCCCGAACTTAGGAAACTATCTGTGGGGGACTCTAAAGACTCGTCAGTACCCTGGCAGTGGGTTTAACCACAAGCACGTCAGCGGCACTAGCTGTGCGTAACGGCTGCACATGTACTGACCGAAAGGGAAGCCGATGAGCGAACTCATCCTGGAACCCTACTGAGCCTATCAGTGACAATATACGTACAGTCCGGTTCGTTCATCTATGAGTATCGCATATCGGGCCTAGGGGCTGGTAACGTCAGACCCCCAAAAGCGGTATAAGTCGTGTCGGACGGTAGCCCTGAACACCCTGAGATACTACTGGAGTACCTACCAGTAAATCTCCTGCCTCGGCCGAGGGCTTTGTGTAATGGCTCTCCTAGACACAACGCGATCTCACCCCCAATACCGGGAGAGAAGAATCCCCTACCGATCCGCTCACTTGCCTCCATGTGGCTCGGGACTGTACCCAACTAAAACCTGTTTGCACGACTCCTTTGAGACGTGGTAGGGTAGTAATCAAAGCATAGTGGGAACTCACACGAGACAAATGACGATCTCAGGTCGATGAACTAACCTGTACACATGTCACCAGGGAACTGCTATCCGACGCTAGGTATAATACCAACTAGCAGGTTCCCGGCGAGTCCTGTCCGGTGTACTCATAGCCCAATGAGCACCTGTATACATCTTAGGTGATCCAACTGACACCAATGACTTGTGAGACCAGCCACCATCCCTCATCGGGGTCTCGACTGTATACACTAGTCTACTCCGGAGTATCGATGCCCTGTCTCGAAACTCCTACGACTAGGGACTACTTTTAAGGATGTGCTTATAGACTACCCAACTCTTACGTATATAATCGCCATCATACTGTTGGTAGTCAAGCAGGATCCTAAGGGCTCTATCAACGTGTAATAGTGATCATGTCACCTAAAGCTGTACACGATGGTAAAGGCAAACCAGATAGCATACTATCATCTCGAGTAAGACTGTCCTACCGGTATAGGGCCTCCCTCAATCATTGCAATCACGTACCTGCGATCCAATAATTGGCTTTGATGGCACTATATCCAACAAAGTATACAATGAAACTAAAGTGCAGGGTCTTCGGCAAACTGCTCCAAGTCTTCTTGAGATGGTTCGATCTCTGCCGGGTCCAAATCACCTGACGACATTCAAAGAAGAAAGAAATAGAATATCGTTAGCGAACAGGTCGCTCGGTAAGTCCCAAAGATAAGGGAGAAATAGACAGAGAGTACGAGAGAGAGAGAGAGTAGCTTTTAAGGTTGTATAATAATATTATAATGTTGTATTAACGCTGTTGTTTGTAGCCTGGTACAGAAGATGCCAGTGTATACGAGGGGAGTCCCACTTACACCGGGGACCTTGGTAACCTGTAGTACAAGGCTCCGTCGATAATACCACGGAACAATGGCATGGATGTAATTACGTCTTAAGTGACCACCTCGTGCCACCTTTAACATATTCCGTACTAGTCTACCCCTTAAACCCCGCGATATCTTGTTTGTATTGTTATCTTGTAAATTGTATTGATTGTAAGATTGATTGACTTACCGAAACCATGATATGGGTAAACGGATATAACTGTAGAGTCATGTAAATGGAATAACTGAGAATCATGTAAAAAGAATATATCCATGGTTCGGTTCAGTCAAGTTGTATAAATTGATAATTGGATTCATGGATTCATGTGTTCATATTGAATTGGAATCTTGTAGATTATAGATTGACTTGAATCATATTCAAGTCAGATTAATCAGACTCAAAACCGAGTCAGACAGTCAGAAATGTGAATCGAAGTCTTATAATTGCTAGGGTCTTTAGGGTAATTTATAAAACTTGAGGGGGTTTTATGTAAAAATATTTTTATATACTTTTCAAAATACACCTCAAGTATTCATTATTCGTCTTTTGAGTTGTGGTGAATGTGAATTTTATATTGTGTCATTTCTAGAGAAATTATCCTAGTTTTGTAAATAAAGGTATTTATCTGTAATATGGATTTATTTGAAGTTCATGGTATTTTTGTGTAGAATTTATTCTTGTGATTTTTAGGAAAAGGTGGAATATTTATATTATAATAAAATAGATATTTAAATGATAAGTATACATATATTTATACAAAAATAATTTTAATAAATATTTTATATTCCAAAAATCTCATTTTCTTAAGATGTCGTATTTTAAACCTTTCGAGACCGAATGCTCCTTGCGGAGGTCTGGATCTCGCACTACTAAGCCCGAGGATGTGCGATAATCCGCACCATCCCGAACGGGTTCCCCAAAAATGGGTTGTAGCGGCGCTTTGCAAAGATTGTAAATACCAATCCTTTAGAAAACGGTTTTATAAAATAAAAGATATTTATTTGTAAAAATGTCAATTTTCCGTATTTTAGATTCTAGGGTTTCCTAAGTCAACTAGCCTATTTCTAAATGGTCTAAACGAAAAGTTGTTAGATGCCTCAAATCTCCTCTTCACCGCCAATTGTGGCCAGATAAGTACAAATGAGGAAAGGAGGGATCCGCTCACGAATCACCATGAGACAGGCCTTTTAAAGTTACCTTTCTCACTTGCCTAGCCTAGACACCACAAAGTCAGGTTTAGATAAACGATCGATATCCACAACTTATCGTGTTTTCCTAATCAGAGGTATTTATTTAAAAGTGTATCAAAGCCAAAACTTTTAGGAATGGTTTTATTAAGAATATGGTATTTAAATGAAAGTATTGTTTTATCATATTCTAAGTTTTGATGATATCGGTTAGGGTTGTATTTGCGTGTGTGGGGAGGTAGGTCATTACCTCGTGTTCTACTTTAAATGTATAGCAAGGTTAAGGGGGTTAAATGTGAAATCGAAACATTGTGGTATTTAAGTGAAAATACGATAAATTAAAAAGGCTATCATTTCATGTGATGAAACTTGTTCAAATTATTTGTTAAATGTTTAATTGTCAACAATAAAATGTTTAGGCATGATTGAATTGGTGAGAAGTGAAATTTTATAGAAAACCGAATCGGAAATCGGATTTGTTCCGATTCCGTCGGGTTTTGTAATTTCGTATTTTAAAGAATAAAAAAGAGGGATAGAATGTGACTTACGGGTTTCGATTAAGCAAAGGAGTGAGGGGGGACTAAAGGGGTTGCCGAGGCGTTGCTTCATCGCCGGTTGTTCCTAAAAACGTCGCCGGAATTTCCGCTGGAATTTCGTCGGAGCTTCGCCGCGGACTTGTTTTCAAAGTACACAACTCTTGAGAAGATTTTGAGAGAGTGGGCTCAGAATTTTGGGATGAGAGGGTAGAGGTTAGGGGGTGTATTTATAGGGTAGGCTAGGGTAAGGTATGTGAATGGTTTTTAATTAAAAAAATTATAATAATGTGAGAAAATCATTAAAAATCGTAGTAAATAGGGTATATTGAAGTCTCGGGAACCGATCCATTAATTTGGAGTATAAAGGGGGGTAGGGTAGGTGAAGAGCCCCAACTTTCATGTTGGGGACTCGGCCGTCCGGCCGAGTCCGGCCGGCGGCGCCGGCCCGAGTCGGCCAGTCCGCCGGCCGACTCGGCCGATCCCGACTGAGTCGGGTCGCCAGAAGGTGGGGGGTCTCGTGGGGTAAGCACTGGTATATTTAGTTTTCTAGGTTTAGTTCAACTTTTGGGAGTTATGGTGTGTGGACTGTTGGGCTTCCAAAGGATTTAAAACAAAAACAATATAAAAATAATGTGGGGCAGGGGATTTAAACTCTGGTGGCTTGGTTCAGCAGTGCAAGGTATTACCAATGAGCCACAAGCTTCTTCTTATAATTAAATTGCTAATTAATTACTTAAGTCTTATGCTCAGGCAATAAATATCCCTTTATGGATTTTTGAAAAAATTAATTTAAAAATTTGTATAGGAAAAAGTGTATAAGAAAATTAGGGTTGTTATACGCCTACAGGGAAGAGCATCCCCACAATCAAAAACCCTTCAACGAGGGGGAATCTGACGAAGTCTACTATATCGGCCGCATCCGTTTAAACCTTCGATACATGGTGCCATAAATCAACTTGGCATCTTCGGAGAGGTGGATGGATAGCACCAATTAGCATCTGCCCCCAAATTCAGGCAAGACGGACCTACGTGGTCGCGTCTCTGCGTTTCGGAGGAGAACAGATTCTGGCACGCCTGGTGGGGCCTTTTCCTCTTTCCACTCCATACTTCGTGTGTCGTGTTCGCGAACGAATCGCGGTTTGCTATGGTTGCCTGTGGATTCGAGGTACTTAGATTTGGTGTCTTGCTCCATGCAGAAAACAGAAGATCAATGGCTTCAAACTGCACTAACTGCAACTGCAACTCTCGCTCCGTCCCGTCTGTAGGAGTGACTTACGGGTCCCGAGCGGCCTCCATCTTCGCTATGCCGGTGGAACAGGTGACTCGGGCCACTACTGGGCTATTCTTCGGGACCAGGCTCCCACCGATGAGCTTCAATGCCCCAGTATCGTCGCAAGAAGCTCCAAAGAAATTGGCCTTTGATCGGCTTACAACTACCGCAGCCCCTCTCAACGGATCGCCCAAGTCCAATGTCTCAGTTTTCAGCAAACTGGGCCTAAGCTCAAGTGGGCCCATGAAGAAGCCCGCGATACCTGAAGCAGCCATCCCGAAGCGGATAGCCATTCCTACTCCTAAAGTCGTCAAGGCAGCTTCCCCTACTAAAGGGTCGGTCTTCACAAGACTGTCCGTTTCAGCTCCTACCCCATGTGAAGTCACGAAGGCTGCTTCCCCTGTTCGAAAGTCGGCCTTCACAAGACTGACTATCCCCTCTCAACGGACGTCAGTCTTCGACTGGCTAGCGCCAATAACAGCCTCTCCTCAAAACAGGGTACAGGACAAAGCCATCCCCATAGCCGAACCAACACCATCTGCGCGACATGCTCGCCGTCATCACTGGCACCGAGTATGGAAGGCTAGGGGCAACTCCCCCTCTAGGCTAACTCCACCAGCCCCAACGGTGGAAGTCAATGTTGCTGTTCCAACTGGGAACAGCTTCGAGCTGCTGAAAAAAGTGCGCAGGAACTCTCCTACCACCGTACTGAAAAGATCTCCTCCACCCGTGGAGAATGTTACAGAAACAAAGCTGGAGCGGTCCCCTCAGCAGCTGTCCTCCAAGGTTTACAAAGTCTGGCGACGGGCCCAGGAGTCGGTGATTGATCAAGACTATCCCCGTCGACAGAAGAAGCTGAAGGTTCAACAGGAAGAGAACCGTCCTATCAAACCGCAAAGGATAACAACTACTTGGGTGCCCGCAGCAACGCCCCCCTCAACGTCAACCACTCAAAAGAAAAGGAGGCCAGAGAAAGCCCCTGTGAACGTGGCAGGCCACAAAGACGCTGAGCCCAAACGCCCCAAGTCTGAGGGCATTACGGTGCATACTGTTTACATGGCTTCCGGAAAAGAGAAAAGCCGCGCTTCGACGGGTCACCGACCGCTCACCCGATCCGTAACAAAAGCCCAGGAGCAGCAACAGAAGCTTCAGGAAATGCTAACGCAAATGGCCGCACTCACTGGGCCAAAAGAAAGCCCAGAGGCGTCATCAGAGCAGCGTCATGAACAAGAAACCGATGTTGAATTCCTCTGCAGAGTCCTCGAAAAGAAGGACAGAGAAGCAGCAGAACAAGCTGTCAACATAAAAATGGTGCTTCTCTTCCACGACATGGCCGGGATGATGTTACAGCCGGAACCTCTAGCTGAAAACCCTCTGATCATTGTTAAAGACGACAGAGGAGAGACATCGAACCCTCCTCCGGCTCTTTCAGCAGCCAAAGAGAAAACAATTTCCAAGGCCGCTTTGGACGACTATATCGCTCAGCAAATACGAGCTCACTAGACGAATGAAGCGGCTGGCCAAATTGTCAAGACCGAACGACCTTATCCGGGCTGGTATGACCAAATAAGTTACCCGCCGGGATATACGATCCCTAAGTTCCATGTATATAAAGGGACGGGGAATCCACATCAGCATGTCGCTCAATTCTGGGCTTTATACGGCAACACTGGAGGCGACGACAAACTGTTGCTTCACCAATTCATCGGCAGCTTAGCGGAAACGGCCTTCGAATGGTATTTGGAGCTGCCTAACAACTTTGTCAAAACATTTGCGGAGATGGAGCTGCTGTTTACACAAAGATTTGCAAGCGCCAGCGAGCGCACCCCAATCACCGTATTGATCAACGCCAGGGTAAGGCCAGGCGAAACATGGGTTCAATACGCAATACGATGGCGAAATTTGTGGTCGAAATGCGAGCAGCGTATCGAAGAAGCACCGGCGGTGGGTATGTTCGTGGGCACTCTGGACCCTCATGCAACATCTCACAATTCATGATGTTCTTCAAGTCGACCACCTTCCAGGCCTTGATTGACAAGCTAGCCCAAATGGACCAGATGGGCCATAGGCCTTCCTCTTCAAAGTCGGAGCCTCGGAATGAAAAGGGGAAAGGAAAAGCAACTTTCGTCGCCAATACTCAACAACATCCGAGCAACTTAAAGCCGGTTGTTTGCCAAAACAGTATGCGTCCACGCCCATATCTCGAGGAGAGGCTAGGGCGTCCTTACTCGTTTCCCCAAGATAAAACGAGGAGACTGTTCGAGCTGGCAGTGCGCAACAGGCTCATAAATTTGCCGGATCCAAAACTTCCGTTACAGCCAAACGACGTCAACGCTCTCAATTACTGCCCCTACCATCGAGTATTGGGCCATCCAATCGAAGATTGCTTCGTCTTCAAAGGCTGGATTGAAGACCAATACCAACAAGGCAAGTTTGCATTGTCCGAAAACTGGAAGGTGAACCCGCCACAGCCTCACGCCCCTAAAAAAGTGGACGTGCTGGGGGCATCGTGCTCATTCATAAGGGAAGCCCCATGGGAAGTTGTTCTTTCGGCAAAGACGAAAAGAATGCTGAAAGATCTCCAAACGTGCCCAGCAATCAGATGGAAAAATCCACTGGAACCCGAGATCGTCGAGGGAATGCTGAGACCGTGCCCAACTACAAAAATTGGTGGTGATAGTCAAAGCGCTCACACCCAACCGTCAAAGTCTTCGAAGAAGAAGAAGAAGACCCAAAAGCCCGTGAAGCTTGATCACAAGCGCACAGACCTGCAAAAACAGATTAACGCTCTGGAACAATATAACTAGAAGGCGCGGACCCCGGTCACACTCCAAGAATTTCTCAACAATATCCTTGAGAACGGAGATAAAGACAATAACGACAGGGATCACTTGATCAGTCGAAAATACTGCATTTTTAACACGACAATTTCCCTATCTTTTGCATTCATGTAGAGGTGTTCGGTATTCATATTGCACATATTAGCAAAACACCTGTAAAATACTGGATTACCTGTACTGTATACTAAAACCGGCATTTTTAAGGAAATTGACTTTGTTTCATGGCATTGCATCATTCTTGTGTAGCGCATCATGTGTTTCGAAGTCTGTGCAGGAAATTCCAGAAGAATGGTCAAATTTGTATAAAAGTGCTGTTAAAGAATACGCCAACTCAAGGATTTGAAATCTGGTAGTGATCTAGAAGGTATTCAGGGAATCAACATATCAGAAAGTACACCTGAAGACAGAACAAAGCACTACAGAGAAGTTGAAGCCCTAGCTTTCCTAAAGTGCCGCGGATCCGCGGCAGGAGCCAGCTTGCGCCGCGGATCCGCGGTGTCCTAGACACGTCAGCATCTCTGCTTCACTCTGTTATTCTTCCCTCAGGTCCTACAACTCATCAAGCCACTGCAATTTCCAGAACATTCCATAACTTTCTGCCAGATCAGCAAAGGTTCCTTGCAAAGCTAATGATGTCCAAGCTTCCAAAGCAAGCTTCACCTAAACTATGTTAAGAGCCTAGAACTTTCTCCCTAACCTCCTAGCTTAAGCTAGAAGCTAAACCCTAACTAACTAGTTCTAGAGGCTTCTACCTAACTAACTAGCTTACAAGGGAAGCTAACCTAATCCAAGCTTCTTAAGGAAGCTAATCATTCCTAAGCCTATAAAGGGGACCCTAGGCCTCACTTAAAAGGTTGTTGATTGTTGTTGAAACCCTATCACTTTATCAACCCAACACTTGCCAAACCCTAACCCTAATCCAATCAAGAAGCCAAAGTTCAAGATCTTTGAGTTCAAGCAAACCAAGCCTTCAACCATCCTTTAGAAGCGAAGCCGGTCTTCATCGGAGCATGAGATCCAAGCCGATCCATGACTCAAGGAGCCGATGCAACGCTAAATTCGACGATTTTGTTCCCTTCTCAAATTCTTGTAGTTCTTTGAGCAAAGTGTAACAAATTGTTGAATAAATAAAGGTGAGATTCTTTTAACTTGCTTATTTTTCAATTCAAGCATTATGATTCAACTTCAATTCTTGAATGTATTCTTTGTGATGATGTTTGAATAAAACTCCGCTCGTGGAGGAGTCGAGACGATCAATAGAATGATGATGTTGATGAATCTTTAAACATTTTCTTAAGTCCTATAACGATTGTAAATTCTTGAAAATTGAATGATCGATGATCTAGATCGATGCGAAATGCGTTATTGATTATTTTCGCATGGATCTAGAGATCAACGATCGATCATTCGATTTCCTAGAAGCTATCTTGTGAATGTGATTCATCGAAAGGACAAAGGATAAGATGAGGAAACCCTAATTCTTCGCAAGATCCTTAATTCTCGATAAATTGACATCGATTTAGCAGCAATTCGTTAATGGATAAGAAAAAGTAATTTCTAGTCTTCTTCACATCTATGATCCAATCGACTCCTACGAGCTACATTTCAATTCTTGAAACTTTAATCGATTGGAATTCTATCACTTCTTGATTCTTGATTGTAAATGTTTTCTTGATTCTTGATTAGATCTAGTTGATTCTTGAAATTCATTGATATAAATCTTGAATCATTTTCTTTTCTTTTCTATTAAATTTTCAATTCAAAACAAAACAAATACGAACGAATCGCACAATCCTTGTGGACGATCCGCACTTACTAATGCGCTACAATTCGACACC
This sequence comes from Agapanthus africanus, assembly GCA_030015575.1. Taxonomy (NCBI): domain Eukaryota; kingdom Viridiplantae; phylum Streptophyta; class Magnoliopsida; order Asparagales; family Amaryllidaceae; genus Agapanthus; species Agapanthus africanus. Next base: position 54,755,791 of record CM057347.1, read on the forward strand.
GTTATTGATTGCGGTCAAATAATTCTTTGATTATGATTTCTATTCATTTTCTAAACCGACACACAAAGAAACGATCAATCAAATGGCGCCGTTGCCGGGGATCGTGCGCTAATTCGTTCTTTATTGGAATTTGAATTGAAAGATTTATTCCATTACAATTTTTAGATCAAAATTCGCGCAAAAATCTAAACGTGTTGTTGTGATTTGATTGCGAGGAATTCTTGAAGCTGTGGAGCAACTGAATTTTTTTTCAGAATATTCCAGAGGACTAAGGGAGTTAACATAAGCTCTCTGTAAAAAGATTGTGAAGTGAACAGTACATACGGCGGCGGATCCGCGGTGTAAGGGAGCATTTGCGGCGGTTCCGCGGCTTGGTGGGAGCCTCTCTGTGCAATGTTTCTCAGGTGAATTCTACACTTTCTTATCTCCTCCTCTGTCTGCTCCAATTAACAAATTTCTGCAGGCTTCTTTGCAAAAATCGCAGCGCCGCAAAAAGCAAAATAAATTGTGCGTGTTTTTTGGTTTTTGGTTGTTTGCATATTAATACGGATATTAAGGGGCACGGCCAAATCCAGATTAGGTGGGGAGTTCATTACCCTTCCTGAGCCCCAAAAATCATAAACTTGCATCCGCATTTACCCTCATTAACTAAAAAAGATCTAGAGATGACTCTAAGGACCGTCGCGCTCACTTAGGACAGAAGAAGGCCGTGGGTAATTCATTACTTATCCGCGTTTCTTTTATGGTGTCTAAGGCAAGTGTGTCTAAGGCTAGCGGTTATTAATTAGGCCCACTACTTACGTAGTGGAGTACCTTCCTACTTACCTGGCCACAGGGGAGACAAAGAGGCAGTGGAGGATTTATCCTGCGACTTGTTTTTTGGCAGTTAGGAGCGGTCTAGAGCTTTGACCTAGGCGACCATAGAATTAGGGTTTTGCTTGTTGCATTTGTTGTGCTCGGATCATTTTTTTAAAAAAAATCCGTATCATTTTTCAAAACAAACACCGCATTCATTCATTTCTCCTAATTATAAGTCACGCTGCCACTTGTTCTAACCCTTTTTTGTGCAAGATAGGCTGGACACGGGATTCTAGTGCCCGTTTAGTCCGCGTCCTCCCGATCGACTCCGAAGTCGGTATTTATACATTTACCTCTCTTTTACCCACCACCACACCCATATCGATGGATCCGATTCCATCGAACTTCTTTGCACTACTCTACCGCCGTTCATTGGTGCGCAGTGTAGGGTTCCTAGGCACACTAATGAGGTCTCACAAGGCATCAGCCATGCTAAATTCAAATTTTTCATGTGCCTACAAACCCTAATACGGATCGTTGACTAGAGATTAGGCGAAACAAAATGCTACTAAACTACTTTAGTGCTAAGTGAACGGAAATACAATCTTTGTAGATCCGGTCCTCCACCTCCATAGCTCCGCGTTGACGTCCCTCTACTGCGATCATCGGATCCCGGACTCTAGTAATGGTTTCGTCGAAGAAATGATCGGGCTAGGTCGTCGACTTTGATGCCGAAGATGATCTACGTCGAGGCAACACAAGATCAAGCTCCAACTTCACCAAGCCATGAAACTTATGAAGAAAACACCCTATACTACTTGGCAAATGGTAGAGGATGAAGAAATAAGAAGTGGGTTCACTTTAGAATTAGATTTCTCACTCTTTTTCTCATTTCACCATTGAAGCTTGCAAGCTTTCATAAAGTTTGATGAAGATGATGAAGATGAAAGAATAAAAAGAATTCTCTTAAAAAGAAAATCCCATTCATTCTTATCATAATACAACCATGGTAGAGTGTAGAGAATAAACTAGGATTAAGTTGAATGGTTAGGTTAAAGGAAAGAAACAAAATGGTCAAACTTTCAAACCTTCATGAAGTTTCAACAAAAGAACAAAATAAGCCACCATTTCATTTATCTTTCCAAAAGAATAAATAAATAAATAAATAAATAAAAACCTAACCATTTACTTAAACATGGTTTAATCAACACAAACCCAAGTTTGCATGTATCATCAAACATGATACAAACTAGTGCACAAACATATATCATATATACAATGTGCACATTCAAGTGAGATAATCAATCTTAAGTGAACAAATACTAGTTAATGCAAAGTAATATATCAAATATATAATTATACATTAAATCATTAAATCAACACTTGATTTAACGATCCGGTCATATCGCATATGACCGACTAATATCCAATATATCGACTTATCGAATCAATCCTTGATTCGATAACTAGGTTATATTGCATACAACCAATCGATACATTTATCGCGAGAATAGAATACGGTATCACATACACGCATTATTCTCGGTCCCGCACATATCTCATATGCGCTCCTATTTCATTTCGCTTGAGCCAGGAAACCTCTGTGTAGGACTCTAAAGACTCGTCAATACACCGGCAGCAGGTGATGATCATATCAAACACCCACAAGCCGCAAGCGGTCTGCTAAAAGTAACGGCCACCCGGGTATTTAGCGATCAGAAGATTGACGAGCAAGCCCGCTCACACTCCTGTGAATCCAACCAGTAACACTTACCGTACAGTCCGGTCTGTTCGTCTGATATGTCGCATATCTCGCCTAGGGGTGGTAAACGTCAGACCCCAGTAGCTCGATAAGTCGTGTCGATATGAGGTCTATAACAGTTCGAGAAACTACTGGTAACACTTACCAGCAAATCTCAGCAACCCTGGCCAGGGATTTCCGGTTATAGCCAATCGAACACAGCGCAACATCAACTCCCTATACCGGGAGAGACGAATCCCCTCCTATCGCTCATTGCCTCCATGTGATTCGGGACTGTACCCAAAAACCACGGTTTTGCACGCCCTCTTGGACATGGTAAGGTGGAAATCAAAGCACAGTGGGAATCACACAAGACTCTATGACGATCTCGGGTCAACAGACTACTCTGTACCAGTGTCACCAGAGAACTGCCATCTGACGTGAGGTATAATACCATCTGGGAGTTCTCGGCGAGTCCGTCCAGTGTATCCAGTCTCCATTGAGCACCCGTATATCATCTCTGATGTCAAACACCAATGGATATGGGATCATCCATCGCCCATCTGTATGGGTCGAGAAGGTACACGCTAGTCAACTCTGGTATATCGATGCCCCGTCTCGATACACCCACGACTAGGGACTTTGAAGGATGTACTTATGGACTACCATGTCCCCACTAGTATGATCCGCATCATAGTCCAGGTAGTCAAGTACACATCCTAAGGACTTTACCAACATGTAACAGAGAGACAATCAGTGTACACGTTAAAGTAAAGAGTAACCAGATAGCATACTATCATATCGAGCAAGAAAGTCATCCCTATATATATCCAAGCATCCACTACAATATACATCCTATGTATAGTAATGGCCTCTAGGGCATACATATAACTAACAATCTCCCACTTGCACTAGGGCCATCTGATAGCAGTGGTTTTAGTATCTCATACTCAACCATCCCATAAAAGTCTCTCTCTGGGAAAAGGCCTTCGTGAGTGGATCCGCCGTGTTGTCCTCTGAGTCTACTCTCCTAACCTTGATGCCCTGGAGATGAACCATCTCCATGATCAGGTGATACTGCCTCAGAATATGTCTGGATCACTGATGGGACAGGCGTTCCTAGGCATAAGCCACAACTCTATTGTCTCACAATGGGAGGAACGATGTTCATCTCATGAACTAATATACATCCAGACTGCCTCTTTGGTAGCATCTTATGTAGCGATGTATCCAGCCTTTATCGTCTAATATGTCACGGTATCTAGCTTGGAACTCTTCCAACATACCGTCCCTCCATAGAGGGTAAAGACAATGCCTGTGACTGACATTCAGTCGTCCTTATCACCCTGGAACACTTCCAGTGATTCTCCCCAGGATCGATTGATACCAGCTCACTACATCTAGTGAGAATCCTAACATCCATTTAGATCTATCTCATAGATCAAAACTCAGGATTTAGGAGGTATCACTTTGATCCTATATGGAGAATCATTGTGATAAGCGGAGATTGACCGAGCGTAGCATAGGAAACTCCTTTCTTATCAAGAGTATGTCATCCACGTACTCTACGAGGATCACCACCATACTCCCTTCAACCTTTTTGTATATACAAGGTTCATTTACCATTTTGATGATGTCAAACTCTTTGACTAATACATCAAAATAGATGTTCCAACTCAGCGATGCCTGCTTTATCCTATAAAGCATCTTGTACACGTTTCCGCTGCTCCCACTGTCTACGAAGCCTTCTGACTGTGTACTTATAGACTCTCTCTTCCAAAACATCATTTAGAAAATCAGTCATGACACCTAACCACCAGATATCGTAGTCATGGTATGTAGCCGTGGCAAGTAGGATCTGGATAGACTTAAACATAGATCCTTAGAAAAGGTTTCAACATAATCCATACCTGGTCAATGATGCAAATCTTTAACAAGTCTAGCTTTGAAAGTCTCAACTTTTTCATGTACACCAAGTAATCTTCTCAAGATATACTTGCTCCTGATGGGGATTTAACCCTTCAGATAAAGCAACCAAAGTCCATACTTTGTTGGTGTATAAGGATTCCATCTCAGATTACTAAGCATCCAGCCATTCTTACAGAGTCTTACTCCTGATGGCCAGCTCGAAACTAGTTGGGTCATCATCTCATGATGCAATCCTCGCTCCCACTGTCATAGAGAAACCGAAGTATCTCTCAGGTGGGTGAGGAACCCTACTAGATTGGCGGAGAGGCTGAGGTTCGTTGGTAACTATTGAATCCTTTGGTTTTATCAAATCATCTGCTGTAGTTTGTATAGCTGGAACCTTTCCAGTTCTATATTACAGACCTTGCCTCGAGCTTGTCCGGATTTTGCTTTTAGACATAGGCCAGACAACCCCAAATCTTAACAAACTTAAGATATGGGCTCTTCCCTTTCCATATCACATATGATGTGGTAGGCAACTGATTTGATTTGAACCCTATTCAATAGGTATGCAGCTTCTCAAGTGCATAACCCCCAAAAGGAAACAGGTAACTCAGTAGTACTCATCATAGAGCGCACCATATCGAATAGGGTGCGATTGCTCCGCCCCGATACACCGACGTGCTGTGGTGTATACGGAGGAGTAATGCTGAAAGAGAATCTCATTCTCCTTTAGAAAAGTCCAAGAATTCCGTGCTCAAGTATTCTCCTCCTTGATCACATCAAAGGACATAATACTTATACCCGTTTTGGTTCTCTACTTCTAACTTATATTCTGTGAATATCTCAAAAGGTTCGGACTTGTGTTTCAACAGGAACATATGTCTGAATCTAAAGAGATTATCAGAGAATGTAATGAAATACAAAGAACCGGTCTTGGTATGTGTAGACTGGGGACCTACATACATCAACATGTATCATCCCAAGAGTTCATTAACTCTTTCTCTGCTTCCAATAAACAGAGCTGTGGTCATCTTATCTTTGTGACATGACCGACAAGTTTTCACAAGATGTAAATTCAAACAGATTTAAATATGCATCTAAATGTAACTTCAGCCAGTCAGGTCGCATTGATATGACCTAGTCTACAATACCTCAAGAAGGATTCGTTCATTTCTGAACACTTCCTCTTGTGTGTGTTTTATATACTAAGAACTGTAGTTTGATTTAGAACGTCAATGCTTTTAGATAACGTGCCTGAACCGATCAACTTTTGATATAGGAAATGTTCAAAACATTATCCAACAATACAAAATTATATCCTTTCTTTACGAATAAAGAGACTGATATGATGTTGTATATCAGGTTCAGTATCTAATAACATTTGTTCAGAATCAATGTATTTGGAATACAGGGTGACAGTGACCAACAGACTGGGCTGCAACATTTGCCATGTTTTCTGCCTCATGAAACTTATCACCCGTTCTCAGTTCTCTACCTTTCTGTAGCCCTATGTAAAAGATTACATATGTGGGATCCTGATCCGGTATCATATACCCAGGACGTAAAGGACATTTGAGAAACAGTTCTCTGTAATGAACATACCCGAAGGAGATGCATCATATGCATTTTCTTCGTTTGGGCGGCTCGGGAATTCTGGTAATCCCCAATTTCCTGCTCTGTCTTATAACAATTATAAGTTGGAGCGGGACCAACGTTCCCCAGCTCAGTATAACAAGCGGGTTCGGTCAATATACCCGTATTATTATCTTGATTAAGGCGTGATATGGTCGCTACTTAGAGAGAGAGAGAAGAAAACACTCTGCGTGCGCTCTTGCAAGATCAGATTGGTTATTATTTTATCTAATCAGGATGGCTCCCACTGTTTTTATCAAATCTTCCTTCAAACCCTAAAAGGAAAGACTAGCCGGGATTAATTACACACTACAAGTTCGCCAATCTTTCAGCCAGGCCAGTGTCGGTACTTTGAGGGAGGTCCCCCGTGCTTTCGCACGAACCTAATTAATGTAAACCTCGGTTTCCCAGAGGCGTAACCTCGTTAACACCTACTTGATCGGCTAATTGTAATGTGTAAAACTCTCCCAGGAGTAACTCTTACTCGCAGCGGGTATCGGGATCCAACTATCTCATAGAAGGTATGCAATCTCATTGCAAATTTCAACACTTGAAATTCCCGATAATATTTTGCCCCTAGCATCCTATGACCTTGACGAAAGCCAACAAAGCATAGGCTACTAGTCAAGTCCAATCCGTCATTTCTTGATTGAATTAAACCCACCCGCACGACTCTTGACGAAAGCCAACAAAGCCGCACGACTACCCTAATCCAATCGCATCATATGCAGCAGATAAGCAGCAGATAGCTACCGCACACTACACCTTGACGAAAGCCAACAAATGTAGCACGAATACTATATACAACTTATCTGAAATGACGGAGGGCTACGACAGGTTTTTCTGAAAACCTATTGCGTAATGAACTTGTTATCGTTGTAGGATCGAATGAATTTTGAAATGGAGTGTTTTTTAGGCTTTTCTAGTTTTGCTAAAGGGGTCACTCCCGGTGAAGGGATCGTCGGCCCTTTCCTCGTCGAATGAGGTGCGGGATATATCATATATATCACTGTGCAAAGCAGAAACTATAGAAACTATCAAAAGACAAACCAAGAGTTGTAGCATCTGTCAGTTATTGCTAAAGGGGTCACTCCCGGTGAAGGGATTGTCGGCCCTTTCCTCATCGAATAAGGTGCAGAATATATCATATATACCGCTGTGCAAAGCAAGAACTGTAGCTACCTGTTTTATTTTGAAATTCGATTCTACAACATCTTTAGATTTTTTTTATTTTCATTAATCATATTAATGAAGTCCCATCATTTAAGTACCTAAACATCACAGATAAATACGACGTACACTTATGCCATCCGTATTCGCCTCGATGTCCCCTCGTGCACCGTTAGGTTAGGTGACTAACGGCAGAGCGGGGCAGGGCTAGCGCGGGTGTAAAACATAAGTAACGCCTATATAATATATCATATATACTATATACAGTATTTATCACAGAACATCACATGATCACATCACAGATATCGCAACAGAAGAATCATATGAAATATTGGATATGCTAGGACGTCCGTGTTTTCAATACGAGCCAGTATAAACCACGGATTCCACGGTCGCGATGAATAGCCAAACCCACACCCTTAGACCCCTACGAGAGCGGCAAGCAACCCTACCAATTCTAGAGTTAGGAGACCCGAACTCGACTCCTCGAGATGGTCTCCCATTGGACCCTAGAACCCGGTTACTTGTGCTCCCCTCCTTGGGTCTATCCTAATGCGGAAAAGTAAATAATATACAAAAGGTGACATCTTCCACAACCTGGAAGTGCCCCAATAAAAGAATATTACATACAAGTTTTTACATGAATGAAAAATAAAAAACACTCATCTCACATAAAAACCCCCCGGCTATTCAAACACAACGATCCAATATAACATATCCAGCAACACATAACATCACATGTCATCAACGTAAGTAAATATGCGCATCCCAATTGTTGTTGACATATAGCAACGAAACCGGCGATATCACATATTACACTTACGGTCACAGAAAAGAAAGTGTAAAACTACAACAGTTGGAATCCGCAAACTCTTTAGACATCACATGCCTAATCAAATGAATTCCTTAGACATCGCATGCCTAACATTTATAAACCCTGCATTTCAGTCTCATTATCGAAAACTCTTTTCAATGTTAAGTCGGGCAATTCAACAAGATTCCCGACATTTTGATCGAATGCTCGTCGCAAACTGTATTAGGCAGCCGCACCCCCGATGCCATCGACGAAGTGCACCAAGGAGGAACACCGCTGCCGCGAGCACCCGAACGGATGCTTTCGGCGACGGGGTTCTCCTACAGTCACTTGGTCGGGGCTATGGGGCGTAGCTGTCTATTAAGTTTATCCGGCGAGTATCCGCATATGCTACGCGATTGCGACGGACTTTTGATCGCATCAAAATTCCGTGGCAACCGATCAAGTGAGACTAAAGTGCTAGATTTATAACATTCATTCAGTTATCTCATAACTACTTGTGAATTCCAATTATTGTATCACATTCCAGATAGATAGAAAATGTTAAACTTTCCGATCGAACAATCAAACACCCAAGTTTTCCCGAAACAGCTCAACACATGAAATAGGTTTTAAGAACATTCACTTCATGCCACAGTACCAATGGTCCAGCCGTAGAAAGGTCAAGCCAACGCCTCACATGTGGCACGCCGTACTGCCCCAAACCCTAAGGTTCAAAGGGCAGTTCAAGACGGTCACATAATCGAGTTAAGGTTTGTTGTCTTCTAGAGGGTCCATCGCGTTACTTGCACTACTTAGAACATCTTTAAACCACGGAAAAATCCAACACTTGGAAATTTTCCGGCAGGGGAAAAATTGGGTATTTATATCCGGTCGAACTTTTTAACATATTCTAAAATTACCTGGAAAAACATAAACAAAGTTAAATTATCCGATCAAATTAACGAGTCCCCAATAAAACCCTAGAAAACTCAACACTTGAGTGGAATTAAAAAATTTCCATAAAAAATTGCCAAGAAAGGACCTAAGAATCAATATATGAAATTTCAGGGACTAAATCCAAATTTTGGCCGCGGAATCGCCGCCAAACCCATGGTTTCGCCGCGGTTCCGCGGTCAAATTATTGACTTAGTGGACCGTACTTCACAGTAATTCTTAGTTTTTCCTGATTGTTTTTCTGAGAATTTTTAATTCACAAAAAACCACTGTTTTGAAAAATGTACAGAGAAGGGTTTTGTCTGGGTTTACGGGTTCGATCGGACTTCTAACTTCGTCTACACTTCGCCTAAAGCTCTAGCTAGGCTCTGGTACCACTGTAGGGTTCCTAGGCACACTAATGAGGTCTCACAAGGCATCAACCATGCCAAATTCAAATTTTTCATGTGCCTACAAACCCTAATACGGATCGTTGACTAGAGATTAGGCGAAACAAAATGCTACTAAACTACTTTAGTGCTAAGTGAACGGAAATACAACATTTGTAGATCCGGTCCTCCACCTTCATAGCTCCGCGTTGACGTCCCTCCGCTGCGATCATCGGATCCCGGACTCTAGTAATGGTTTCGTCGAAGAAATGATCGGGCTAGGTCGTCGACTTTGATGCCGAAGATGATCTACGTCGAGGCAACACAAGATCAAGCTTCAACTTCACCAAGCCATGAAACTTGTGAAGAAAACACCCTATACTACTTGGCAAGTGGTATAGGATGAAGAAATAGGAAGTGGGTTCACTTTAGAATTGGATTTTTCACTCTTTTTCTCATTTCACCATTGAAGCTTGCAAGCTTTCATAAAGCTTGATGAAGATGATGAAGATGAAAGAATAAAAAGAATTCTCTTAAAAAGAAAATCCCATTCATTCTTATCATAATACAACCATGGTAGAGTGTAGAGAATAAACTAGGGTTAAGTTGAATGGTTAGGTTAAAGGAAAGAAACAAAATGGTCAAGCTTTCAAACCTTCATGAAGTTTCAACAAAAGAACAAAATAAGCCACCATTTCATTTATCTTTCCAAAAGAATAAATAAATAAATAAATAAATAAATAAAAACCTAACCATTTACTTAAACATGGTTTAATCAACACAAACCCAAGTTTGCATGTATCATCAAACATGATACAAACTAGTGCACAAATATATATCATATATACAATGTGCACATTCAAGTGAGATAATCAATCTTAAGTGAACAAATACTAGTTAATGCAAAGTAATATATCAAATATATAATTATACATTAAATCATTAAATCAACACTTGATTTAACGATCCGGTCATATCGCATATGACCGACTAATATCCAATGTATCGACTTATCGAATCAATCCTTGATTCGATAACTAGGTTATATTTCATACAACCAATCGATACATTCATCGCGAGAATAGAATACGGTATCACATACACGCATTATTCTCGGTCCCGCACATATCTCATATGCGCTCCTATTTCGTTTCGCTTGAGCCAGGAAACCTCTGTGTAGGACTCTAAAGACTCGTCAATACGCCGGCAGCAGGTGATGATCATATCAAACACCCACAAGCCGCAAGCGGTCTGCTAAACGTAACGGCCACCCGGGTATTGAGCGATCAGAAGATCGACGAGCAAGCCCGCTCACACTCCTGTGAATCCAACCAGTAACACTTACCGTACAGTCCGGTCTGTTCGTCTGATATGTCGCATATCTCGCCTAGGGGTGGTAAACGTCAGACCCTAGTAGCTCGATAAGTCGTGTCGATATGAGGTCTATAACAGTTCGAGAAACTACTGATAACACTTACCAGCAAATCTCAGCAACCCTGGCCAGGGATTTCCGGTTATAGCCAATCGAACACAGCGCAACATCAACTCCCTATACCGGGAGAGACGAATCCCCTCCTATCGCTCATTGCTTCCATGTGATTCGGGACTGTACCCAAAAACCACCGTTTTGCACGCCCTCTTGGACCTGGTAAGGTGGAAATCAAAGCACAGTGGGAATCACACAAGACTCTATGACGATCTTGGGTCAACAGACTACTCTGTACTAGTGTCACCAGAGAACTGCCATCTGATGTGAGGTATAATACCATCTGGGAGTTCTCGACGAGTCCGTCCAGTGTACCCAGTCTCCACTGAGCACCCGTATATCATCTCTGATGTCAAACACCAATGGATATGGGATCATCCATCGCCCATCTGTATGGGTCGAGAAGGTACACGCTAGTCAACTCTGGTATATCGATGCCCCGTCTCGATACACCCACGACTAGGGACTTTGAAGGATGTACTTATGGACTACCATGTCCCCACTAGTATGATCCGCATCATAGTCCAGGTAGTCAAGTACACATCCTAAGGGCTTTACCAACATGTAACAGAGAGACAATCAGTGTACACGTTAAAGTAAAGAGTAACCAGATAGCATACTATCATATTGAGCAAGAAAGTCATCCCTATATATGTCCAAGCATCCACTACAATATACATCCTATGTATAGTAATGGCCTCTAGGGCATACATATAACTAACACGCAGAATCCATCCCGCATCTCTCTCCAAGAGAGGTGCTACCCTATACGAGGTCCTCTTTCGACCTGCTTATCCACACCACCAGCCAACGGGGATAATTTTGAGATTAAACCCCAGTACATCAATCTTCTACCCAAATTCCACGGTCTCGAGTCTGAGGACGCATACTTCTTTATCACCAAATTTGAAAATGTATGCGCAATGATGGGTATGTCACAACTTTCAATGGATGCTATGCGTCTACGTCTTCTTCCATTTACCTTGTGCGATATAGCCGAGAAGTGGCTGTATAACACTACCGCACATTCCATTACGAATTGGGAAGAATTCGTTGAGGCATTTCTTAAGAAATTTTACCCTATGCAAAAGACAGCTCGAGTCCGTAGCGAACTCAATCAATTCACCCAGCTTCCGAATGAACCGTTCTCGAAGTGCTTTGAACGCTTCAAGGATCTTTTGGTTCAATGTCCTCATCACGGCATCCCGAGATGGGATCTGTGCCGAATCATTTATGAGGGCATTAACCCAAACACTAAACAGAACCTTGAAGCTATGTGTCGAGGCAATTTTATGACTAAGAATGATGGGGAAGCTTGGAAATTTTTAGAAGAGTTCGCTGAAAAGTCTTTACAGTGGGAGAGTGGAAACATATCATCGTCTAGGGGTGGCGTACACCAAATTTATGTATCCATAGGTGTTCGATCTGAAATGGCAGCAATGCAAAAGAAGCTCGAAGCTATGGAACACAAATTTTTAGCAGCCTCCCTAAACCCGATGTCGCTCCCCAAAACTGTATGTGGATGCTGTTCTGATCCTTCTCATTTGACAGAAGAATGTCCATTAAACTCTCCGTTTCAAGGTCACGAGCATACCAATGCCGCATTTCAAAGACCTAGAAACGATCCATATTCTTCCACGTACAATCAGGGTTGGAGGAATCACCCGAACTTTGCTTGGAACCAATCCCAATCTCAAAACACGGTTCCAAACACGAATCAATTCCAAGGGGCTCTTCCTCCACAACAGCAACCACTTCAACTCACTCAGCACCCCTACCAGTCACAAAATTTTCAAAACCAGGTCAACACTCCTGCACCGTCTAATCCTATGCAGTCGACCTGTTCTGACGAGTTCTCTCAATTCACTCAAACCATGAAATCACTCTTTTCAAATTTCATAGAGGTGTCAGTTGAGGTTAAATCTTCCGTCAGTGAGATAAAGAAAAACTCAGCATCCCAAGCTGAGAGTATCAGATCGATGGAAGCTGAAATTGCACGACTTAAAGCCGAAATGAGCACGAGAGAAAAAGGGAAACTTCCGTCTCAACCCCTACCGAATCTTGGGCATTACAATGTAAATGCCATCACAACGTTGAGATCAGGAAGAGTGTTGAATAACCATGTTGGGGAAGAAGTTGATGATATTGAAAATCCTATCAATAACACCCCGGCTGAGACCTTTCCTCACACACACACTTCTACTTCTGATCCTTGTTCTTCTACCCCACCACCTTCTCATGAGCCTATTCTCCATTTCCCTCTAGGCTCGAAACCTCAGCAACCCTCTTCTAGTTCTCTACAGACGATCCCCACTCCTCTTTTGGGATCACGTCTACCCCCACTTCCTTCTCCTATGATGGACCCAGCGCTTATTGCTAAAGCTCCTTACCCGAATCGGTTAAGGGGTAAAAATCGAGTCCACATATGGAGAAAATTATGGAAATGTTCAAACAGGTTAACATCAACATCCCTCTCCTAGATGCGATTCAGCAAGTCCCCACTTATGTGAAAATTCTTAAAGACTTGTGCACTAGGAAGATGAAGACTCAAGTGCCGAAGAAGGTCTTCATGTCTAATAATATTAGCACTGCTTTTATCCCACTACTACCAAAGAAATGTAAGGACCCAGGATGTCCTACGATATCGATTTCTATTAGGGGTAAAAACATAAACCGTGCTCTTTTAGACCTTGGCGCAAGTGTTAACCTACTTCCATATTCTGTCTATGAGCAGCTAGGGATTGGAGAGTTGAAACCAGCTCACTGCACTCTCCAAATAGCAGACCGTTCGATCACCAAACCTAGGGGCGAACTAGAGGATGTGTTGATAAATGTCGGGGAATTTGTATTCCCCGAGGACTCCATTGTTTTCGACACACAACCTGTAGCAAACCCCCGGAGCCAAATTCCGGTGATTTTGGGTCGACCATTCCTTGCCACTTCCAATGCTGTCATTAACTGTAGAAACGGTTCAATGAACTTATCCTTTGGAAATATGACCATTGAACTGAACATCTACAAAGTTGGAAGTCAGCTATCAGAACCCTCTGCTCATATTCTTGATGTGTGCTCTGTCCACGAGATTGCTCCCGAAAGTTGCGGAGTTGATGAACTTTGCTTTATAGATCTCGACGACACTACCATATCACTGTTTGATCTTACACATGATCTTAGTGAGGACACCTATTCCACGCTTGAGTCCGACACTCCTGACTTATCACCACCCGAGTCTGTATCTTTCACAGGCTATGAGCTTCTTTGTGACTCCGAAAATCATTCGATGATCCCACCTTCTATTATTTCTCCGCCAGCATTAGATCTCAAAATTTTACCTTCTCATCTTAAATATGCATATTTAGGTGAGAATGAGTCTTTACCGGTTATCATATCTGCTTCTCTAGCATCAGAGCAAGAGAATGCACTTTTGTCGGTATTGAGATCTAATAGGGAGGCGTTTGGTTGGACCATGGCGGACATCAATGGGATTAGTCCCTTGATTGTAGAACATTATATACATGTGATGGATGATGCCAGACCAACCCGAGAACCACAGAGACGGTTGAACCCCGTCATGAAGGAAGCGGTGATGAAAGAGATCGTCAAATGCCTTGATAATGGTATTATATACCCAATCTCCGATAGCCAATGGATGAGTCCAATTCATGTCATCCCTAAGAAATCTGGCATCACTGTTATTACCAATGAGGCAAATGAGTTGATTCAGACACGCGTCCAAACTGGGTGGCGTGTATGTATTGATTACAGAAAACTCAATGCCGCCACGAGGAAAGACCACTTTCCTCTACCTTTCATTGATCAGATGCTGGAACGCTTCTTGGACGTGAGTATTATTGCTTTATGGATGGATACTCTCGCTATAATTAGGTCCCTATAGCCAAAAAGGATCAAGATAAAACCACTTTTACTTGTCCTTTTGGCACCTTTGTTTATAGACGCATGCCCTTTGGGTTATGCAATGCTCCCGCTACCTTTCAGCGGTGTATGATGGGGATATTCTCTGACATGGTCGAGAATTTCTTGGAGATTTTTATGGACGATTTCTCGATTTTTGGAGACTCTTTTTCTGACTGCCTATCGAATCTTGACGCAGTTCTTACTCGTTGCAAAGAGAAGAACTTAACCTTGAATTGGGAAAAATGCCATTTCATGGTCCAAGAGGGAATTGTGCTTGGACATGTTATTTCACGAAAAGGCATTGAGGTTGACAGAGCTAAGATAGATGTCATTCAAAATCTTCCTCATCCCAAAAGCGTCAAGGATATTCGATCATTTCTTGGCCATGCGGGCTTTTATAGGAGATTCATTAAGGATTTTAGCAAAATTGCTAGACCTTTAACTCTTTTCTTGGCCAAGGATACGACCTTCCACTTTGACTCGGATTGTGTGGCAACATTCGACTCACTCAAACACTCCTTTACTACAGCCCCCGTTCTATCGTCTCCAGATTGGGACTACCCCTTTGAGCTTATGTGTGATGCATCAGATTTTGCAGTCGGTGCAGTCTTAGGACAGCACATTGAAAAGATGCCACACGTGATCTATTACGCAAGTAAGACCCTGAATGATGCTCAAATTAACTATACAACTACCAAAAAAGAACTTTTGGCGATTGTATTTGCATTAGAAAAATTCAGGCCTTACTTGATTGGCTCATCAATAGTTGTATACACTGACCATTCCGCCTTGAAACATCTTTTGGCTAAGAAAGATGCAAAAGGTAGGCTAATACGTTGGATCCTTCTATTACAAGAATTTGATCTTGTTATCAAAGATAAGAAAGGATGTGAAAATGTCGTAGCCGACCATCTTTCACGCATCTCTTCTTCCCCTGTGACCTTGCCGATCAATGATTCTTTCCCAGACGAACAACTCTTGAACGTATCCGAGGAACCTTGGTTCAGGGATATTGTGAACTATCTTGCCACGGGACTGATACCCAGCGATTGGTCAAAACAGGACAAATATCGTTTTCTATCCCAAGTAAAATACTTTTACTGGGATGAACCCTACCTGTTTAAGTATTGTCCTGATCAGATCATTCGCCGGTGTGTCCCGAATGAAGAGTTCAAGAGTGTTCTATCTTTTAGTCATGATCAGGCTTGTGGGGGTCACTTCGGTCCTAAAAAGACGGCGGAGAAGGTTTTGCAATGCGGTTTTTATTGGCCGACCTTGTTCAAGGACGCATTTGATTATTGCAAAACCTGTACACAGTGTCAACACACGGGTAGGATTTCCCGGAGAAATGAAATGCCTCAGCAACCCATCTTAGTGGTTGAAATTTTCGATGTTTGGGGTATTGACTTTATGGGTCCCTTTCCCAACTCCTTTGGGAATTTGTACATACTGCTTGCGGTTGATTATGTCTCAAAGTGGGTTGAAGCCATTCCATGTCGCACTAATGACAAGAAGGTTGTCATTAAGTTCTTAAAAGAAAATTTCTTTTCACGATTTGGACACCCACGCGCTATCATTAGCGATAACGGGACACATTTCTGCAACAGGTCTTTCGAGACTCTGATGCGGAAATACGCAATCAACCACAGACTTTCTACACCCTATCATCCCCAAACGAGCGGGCAGGCTGAGATTTTGAATAGACAGATCAAACAAATCCTGGAGAAAACTGTTGCGAAGAATAGAAAAGATTGGTCGACCAAACTGACGGATGCTCTTTGGGCATTCAGAACTGCATATAAAACCGATCTAGGGATGTCTCCATATAGGTTAGTGTTTGGGAAGGCTTGTCACTTACCTGTCGAGATTGAGCATAAAGCATTGTGGGCTATTAAGGAAATCAACTTTGACTTAAACCAAGCCTGCAACTTTCGGAAGCTGCAATTAAATGAGCTAAGCGAACTCCGCGATGAAGCTTATGATAACGCTGTAATCATAAAGAACAGGACTAAGGTTTTTCACGATAAAAACATTTTGAGGAAAACATTTACACCTGGTCAACAAGTCCTTCTTTATGATTCACGACTACACCTTCACGCGGGTAAGCTTCGATCTCGGTGGAAGGGACCTTTTATTGTGCGGTCTGTATACCCGCACGGGGCAGTAAAAGTAGAAAATGTTAAAAACGGCATATTTTTCAATGTAAATAGATATAGATTAAAGCCGTATTTTTCCACTGACCCCACGGAGGAGCTCCTATTCTTACAGGAGCCATTTTATCTTGATTAAAATTCCTCCGTCTCACCTTCATGTCCTGTAAATTACTGCATCATCTTTTGAATGGAGGTGAGTGAAAAGAATAAGTCTGGAGGAAGATCATCACTTATATATTTTTCCCCCACTAATAAATTCCTCCAAGGCTTACAGTTTTTGTAGGTATAGCGGTTGGCAACAGTGAGGACACTGTTGAAAACAAGTTTGGGGGAGGTTTGTGCTTATTTTTGCATCATTTGCATATCATTTGCATATCATTTGCATAAGCACAAAACATTTCTTTAAAAACCTTTAAAAATTTAAAAATTTTCAAAACCTATAAAATTTAAAAAAATTTAAAAATATAAAAATATTTAATATTTAAACATTTTTGTATATAAATAAAATAATAAAAGTTTAGATAGTGAAAAATTACATCCATGAGATTAGAAAAATTTAAAAAAACTAAGAAAATTAGAAATTTTCTTATACGAACTAGTAATAAGTAGTTATGAGCCGTTGTCCCAAGGGTTAGTAAGATGAAGGAAGTCACTAATCTGAGAATAAAAATAAATCTGAAAAATAGTTCATATTCTGGAAGCCAAACATTTTGAACGTTGATACCCTGCTATTCGCACTTACACACGTCTTGAAACTCGGGATAGTAAAGGATACCTTGAAATGCTCTTGTCTAAAAGCCAAAGTATGAAGGAAATTAAAAAAAATGAAGAAAATATAAAATTGTGAGAAAAATGGACACTAGTTTTGTTATCGCCAAGGCAGCAATAAAAAAATATAGCGAGGGTGCCTCTTCACCTAGTGCCCTAAGGCCAACTGGTCTGGGAGTCACTGCTAAGCCTTAGGTGGTGCAAGATGAGGAAAAACACCAAATAAGTAAGCACATGAGTAATCGGTCGGTTAGTACCTCAAGAAGTATTAACGGTCGCATGAAAGTGGGTGAGCAAATTCATTTAAATATTCATTAATTAAAAAGTACTGAGGTGGATGGACAAGAGTATGATATCTTGAATTGAATTCTCCAGGTGTAGGGATGTTCCTTACACACACGTAGGGTTATATGATCAATATTTGGAAGAAAGATAGGAATGAAGAATAAGACGATGTTTTATTGAGGGAGGACGTGATTTCTGACATCTTTTCATGACTATTAAGATAGGGCTCATGACAACCGAAAAGCTAGCTTAGTTGGAAACCCTAATTTTCAAGTCTTTTCTTTTACGATTCTTATCTTTAAATATAATATTCATGATTTTCCTTTTATTATTGGATTTTGTGGGTGCAATCCGCTGAAAACCTTCAGGAGACAACACTCCTCCTACTAGGGACACCTAGAAGTTTAAAGGCTTGTTGCACATGCTCAGTGCAATCGTGTTGCCTACGAAAGTGTGCTAGTTAGTTTTTCTCTTTCTTTATTTTCTCCTTCTCTTTTTAAAAAATCATTTGCTCGAGACGACCGAAAATAAGTTTGGGGGAATTTGATCAGTCGAAAATACTGCATTTTTAACACGGCAATTTCCCTATCTTTTGCATTCATGTAGAGGTGTTCGGTATTCATATAGCACATATTAGCAAAACACCTGTAAAATACTGGATTACCTGTACTGTATACTAAAACCGGCATTTTAAAGGAAATTGACTGTGTTTCATGGCATTGCATCATTCTTGTGTAGCGCAACATGTGTTTCGAAGTCTGTGTAGGAAATTCCAGAAGAATGGTCAAATTTGTATAACAGTGCTATTAAAGAATATGCCAACTCAAGGATTTGAAATCTGGTAGTGATCTAGAAGGTATTCAGGGAATCAACATATCAGAAAGTACACCTGAAGACAGAACAAAGCACTACAGAGAAGTTGAAGCCCTAGCTCTCCTAAAGTGTCGCGGATCCGCGGCAGGAGCCAGCTTGCGCCGCGGATCCGCGGTGTCCTAGACACTTCAGCATCTCTGCTTCACTCTGTTATTCTTCCCTCAGGTCCTACAACTTATCAAGCCACTGCAATTTCCAGAACATTCCATAACTTTCTGCCAGATCAGCAAAGGTTCCTTGCAAAGCTAATGATGTCCAAGCTTCCAAAGCAAGCTTCACCTAAACTACGTTAAGAGCCTAGAACCTTCTCCCTAACCTCCTAGCTTAAGCTAGAAGCTAAACCCTAACTAACTAGTTCTAGAGGCTTCTACCTAACTAACTAGCTTACAAGGGAAGCTAACCTAATCCAAGCTTCTTAAGGAAGCTAATCATTCCTAAGCCTATAAAAGGGACCCTAGGCCTCACTTAAAAGGTTGTTGATTGTTGTTGAAACCCTATCACTTTATCAACCCAACACTTGCCAAACCCTAACCCTAATCCAATCAAGAAGCCAAAGTTCAAGATCTTTGAGTTCAAGCAAAGCAAGCCTTCAACCATCCTTTAGAAGCGAAGCCGGTCTTCATTGGAGCATGAGATCCAAGCCGATCCGCGACTCAAGGAGTCGATGCAATGCTAAATTCGACGATTTTGTTCCCTTCTCAAATTCTTGTAGTTCTTTGAGCAAAGTGTAACAAATTGTTGAATAAATAAAGGCGAGATTCTTTTAACTTGCTTATCTTTCAATTCAAGCATTATGATTCAACTTCAATTCTTGAATGTATTCTTTGTGATTATGTTTGAATAAAACTCCGCTCGTGGAGGAGTCGAGACGATCGGTAGAATGATGATATTGATGAATCTTTAAATATTTTCTTAAGTCCTATAACGATTGTAAATTCTTAAAAATTGAATGATCGATGATCTAGATCGATGCGAAATGCGTTCTTGATTATTTTCGCACGGATCTAGAGATCAACGATCGATCATTCGATTTCCGAGAAGCTATCTTGTGAATGTGATTCATCGAAAGGACAAAGGATAAGATGAGGAAACCCTAATTCTTTGCAAGATCCTTAATCCTCGATAAATTGACATCGATTTAGAATCAATTCGTTAATGGATAAGAAAAAGTAATTTCTAGTCTTCTTCACATCTATGATCTAATCGACTCCTACGAGCTACATTTCAATTCTTGAAACTTTAATCGTTTGGAATTCTATCACTTCTTGATTCTTGATTGTAAATGTTTTCTTGATTCTTGATTAGATCTAGTTGATTCTTGAAATTCATTGATATAAATCTTGAATCATTTTCTTTTCTTTTCTATTAAATTTTCAATTCAAAACAAAACAAATAAGAACGAATCACACAATCCCTGTGGACGATCCGCACTTACTAATGTGCTACAATTCGACACCGTTATTGATTGCAGTCAAATAATTCTTTGATTGTGATTTCTATTCATTTTCTAAACCGACACACAAAGAAACGATCAATCATCACTCGTCAAAAGAATCTGAGTACTATGTGGCAAGTTGCCACATGATCTCTCATTCGGCATTAACTAATGAAGAAACGCACTCGGCAATAGAAGACGGCATAAAAGAGCTGGGGGCAGGATTGAAGCCAAAGCCCTTGGAAGTGTCTGACGAGATGATCGACTTGCTACTGAACGAAGCCCGTCAGAAAAGCAAAGCCAATCGAGAGCGTGGACTGGCTATATTCGAAATATCCAAACGCCGACGATTGGAGGAAAAGGTCGAGACACCCCAACTGGAGCAAAGCATCCCTATCGCCAGCAAAAGCAAGCTTAAAATAAGGAAACGATTCGCTAGGGCCCTGAGAATAGGAATGAAGTTGCCCTCTTTCAAAGGAAATTCCCCTGGCAATATACGTCTTGATGAAGCGGACATACATCCTAACTTTTGCCTATACCATCAGAAGATTGCACACCCTACCTAGGAGTGCATAGCCTTTAAAAACTGGTGGCAGGGATATGTTGACCATCGACGACACGTTCAACGAGTGAAGCGCATGGCTTGTCGGGGAAAGAAAAGCACGACGGATGAGCGCGAAAGAGCTGCTGGCAACTGTCACATAGCCGACACCAAAGGATCGCAAGTTGTCACCTTTAGAAGCGACTCTGACAAAGAAATTGCCATCAGCCCTCTCTTCACGGAATCCACCTCCGACACAAAACATGCGAAGATTTGCGGCAAAATCTAGCTGCGTAATCGTACGTTGATGAATGACCGAAATGTCGTTAAACTACTACCAACCCACGGCATCCTCAGGCTGACGTGGTAAAAACAAAAAAAAAACGGTCGAGATGGGCACGGATGAAAACCTGAAAGGGCTCCGTGAGTAAAGACAGCAGGGCCACCGGCGAGTTTTCTGAAAACCCGAAAGGGCGCAATCTCGTTAAAAGACACTTGCAAGGTCCTCTCGACCTTGTGAGGAGAAACCACCTGCGTGAGATCCTTACGACTCATAAGGGAACAACACACTTAGGGGTCCCCACGATTCCTAAGGAGAAATTACACTTGCGAGATCCTCACGACTCATAAGGAGAACCCTCTTATGATACCCTCACTGCTCATAAGATTTGAAAGTCTTAAGCTACAGGGATCTGAACCTGTTCTTAAGCAGCCACCACAACCTCCGATACTGCCCTACACACGGCTCAATCCTGACCCTTGTATACAATCCACGGGCGCGAATAAACATTTCCCTAACAAATTCCCATCCGTGACTAGGGATATGTTTGCACGGTGAACAGTCCTTGTAAGTCCTCTCGACTTATAAGGAGAAAACACTCTTGTAGGATCCTTACGACTTATAAGAGAACATGCACTTAGGGATCCCCACGATCCCTAAGGAGAAAATGCACCTACGAGATCCTCACGACTCGCAGGGAGAAATACCTTTATGAGACCCTTACGGCTCATGAAGTCAAAAGCCTTAGTCGACAGGATCCTAACCCTGTTCGCTAAGCCACCTTTGTTCGATATCGACAGAGACAAATGATGATTCGCTCCTGGAAATATTCCAATTGTAGCGGTGCTGATGCCGAAATCGGTGTCTAATCCCAAGTTTGCAGTAAAAAGCTAGCGAGCCACACATGCATACGAAATAGCCGAAATGACGGGGCAACTTGCAAACAAAATCAGCAAGTAAAAACATATGCATGCCAAATAGCCGAAATGATTGGGCAACTCGCAATAAAAAGCAGCGATTAAAAATAAAATAAATAGCCGAAATGATTGGGCACCGCGAAAAATAGCCGAAATGATTGGGAAATCGCGACTTTCGCGATATAAAAGCTGAAATGATAGAGCATCGTGGAAAGAAATAAATTTTTTTTGAAAGGGTGAAATTTATGCCCTATAGATGAGATCACATTGATCCCTGTATGCAATCCAGGGGCACAAACAAAGGGGGAATCATATCATCCCACCAAGCTATATCCGAAAGAGAGCCAAGTCTCGACGGTACACAGACAACCTAGAGACCACCTCAGCATTCGTCTCGTTACAGCAGACACAATGTCAACAATGGCGTTCCTTCGCAGTCCGGTAGGATGCAAATGCAACATTAACGAAAGAATTCACGGTCGAAACAAAGCGGAGTGACGGCAAAATCCCAGCTCCACCTCAGCATTCGTCTCGATACAGCAGACGAGATGTCAGTACAGCGTCCTTCCTCTAATAGGATTCGGACACGCCAAAGTAAACGAAGCGAAGGCCAAATTCCTAGCTTCAGGGTCTTGACGGCAACTCATATAAAACCTGAAAGACTATAAGAGATCATCCCACACCAGTGCGGAGTGCTCACCACCTCGACGTTCGTCTCGATACAGTAGACGAGATGTCACCACAGCGTCCTTCCTCCAACAGGATTCGGACACGCCAAAGCAAACGAAGAGAAGGCCAAATTCCTAGCTTTAGGGTCTTGACGGCAACTTATATAAAACCTGAAAGACTATCGGAGATCAACCCACACCAGAGCGGAGTGGTCACCACCTCGACGTTCGTCTCGATATAGCAGACGAGATGTCACCACAGCGTCCTTCCTCCAACAGGATTCGGACACGCCAAAGCAAACGAAGGAAAGGCCAAATTCCTAGCTTCAGAGTCTTGATGGTAACTCATATAAAACCTGAAAGACTATCGGAGATCATCCCACACCAGCGCGGAGTGGTCACCACCTCGACGTTCGTCTCGATACAGCAGATGAGATGTTACTACAGCGTTCTTCCTCCAGCAGGATTCAGACGCGACAATCAAACAACGGAGCCATGGCAAAATCCCTAGTTCCAAGCCTCGACGGTCCACCAACAACCTAGAGACAACCGTGACATTCGTCCCGATACAGCAGACGCAATGCCAACAAACGAAGCGAAGGCAAAATTCCTAGCTTCAGGGTCTTGACGGAAACTCATATAAAACTTGAAAGACCATCGAAGATCATCCCACACCAGCGCGGAATGGTTATGACTCATCAGGGTTCTCCAAAATAGGCCTAATCTCAAGTAAAAAGCGGCATGGCAAAATTTCTAACGCTTGCTCTTCCGACGGTCAAACTGCCTAGGAAGATTACTTGAAGACGTCTTGTCCAGCCCTCGAAGGGATCAGAGACACGACAGTCGCAAGGCTACTCGAATAGCAAGATTGCCTATCGAGGAACACATCAGCCAACACGACGGTACGACGGACAAAACCCTAGT
The DNA here is from genome assembly GCA_030015575.1 of Agapanthus africanus. NCBI lineage: Eukaryota > Viridiplantae > Streptophyta > Magnoliopsida > Asparagales > Amaryllidaceae > Agapanthus > Agapanthus africanus. The sequence continues at coordinate 54,779,406 of CM057347.1, forward strand.
ACCACAGACCCTAACGGACCTCTGTCGTAAAGAGCAGAGGTTAACTGTGACGTTAGGATATTCTTGTGAGAAATGCTCGATTCTTCTCGACTCGTGAGGAAATTAGTGTCTTTGCAAGAATTTCTCGATTCGTCTCGACTCGTAGGGAAAAGCCTTAGGCAATGGGGATTAAAAAACCTGTTTTTTAAGCAAGGGGGCCTTGCAAGTCGGTCCAAAATGGACTCTCGCATACTATTCACGGGCCACACTCTCCAAAGTCGAATCTCGACAAGGAGCGAAATAACCACTTATGAGTCCTCTTGACTTGTAAGCGGGAAAAATTCTCTTGTGAGATCCTTATGACTCTCAAGAGAAAACACACACTTAGGAGTCCTCACGACTCCTAGGGAGAAAATATACCTACGGGATCCTCTCGACTCGTAGGGAGAAAAATCTTTATGAGACCCTCACGGCTCATAAAGTTGGAAAGCCTTAGGCGGCAGATCTGAATCTGTCTCCTAAGCCATCGCTACCTTATAAAGAGTTCAGGATGAAATGTCATCTACCATCTATGGGCCACATTTTCGAAAGGCACATTCGCCGCTGAAGTGAAGAAGCTACTTACGGATCCTCACGATTTGTAAGGAAAAATACCCGAGTGAGATCCTTACGACTCACGGAGGTAATGAACACTTAGAAATCCTCACGATTTCTAGGGAGAATTTGCACCTACGAGATCCTCTCGACCCGTAGGGAGAAAAACCTTCTTGAGAGCTTTACGACTCATGAAGACGAAGAAAGTCTTAGGCTACAAGGACCCTAAACTTGTCTCATAAGCCCTCAATTCTGTGGTCATGCATAACTCTGCACTACTTCACCCACGTACGTACTTACGTGGGCAAAGTAGTGGGGGGTATTTGTTCCCGCCAAAATTTTGGCTCATAACCTGCTCCCTTATATAAAAATAAATAAATAAAATAAATAAATAATAATAATAATAATAATAATAATAATAAAATAAAAATATAAAGGGAAAACTCCACATGCAAAGAATGTAACAAATGCCTCAAAGCCAACAGTTAAAATATTGTGAAGCAACGCTTCAGATGCAGCGCCAAGTGCGCTGCGCCCTAAACAGCCCACCGCGTGCAAAGCACGTGTGCGCTAGCGCTAAGTGCGCTGCGCTCTAAGCAGCACACCCCGTGTAAAGCATGGGTGCGCTAGCGCTAGGCGCGCTGCGCTCCAAGCAGCGCACCACGTGTCAAACACGGGTGCGCTAGCGCAAAGTGCTCTGCCTTTTAAGCAGCACATCACGTGCAAAGCACGGGTGTGCTAGCGCTGGAACCTAAAAGCTCCCCACCGTCAGATCAAAGATCTAATAATAATGATAAATCATTAATTAATCAGAAACTAAATTCTGTTAAGGAAAGATTCCTCAAAATCTTTCCAAATAACAAAATTGTGCTCTGTAAATTAGAGCACCGTTGGATCAATGATCCAATGGTAAATAGAAATTACCAAAAGACAGAATAAATTCTGTATGGAAAGATTTATCAATCTTGTTAAAAACAAGAAGATTGTTTTCTGCAAAACAGAAGCCTTAGGATCAAAGATCCAACGGTGGAAAATATTCCAAAATCAATCAGAGAAATATCTCTTTAACTGATTCAACAAATCAACTTGCCCTATATAAAGGCCCCAAGACTTCAAGTCTGAGATAGAAAAACCCCCTACAAAGTTTGAGAAAACTTAAAGAAAGAAGAGCAAGCTCTTAGCAAAAGAAGATTAATTCTTCAAGGTAAAGAACATAATTCTTGAACACAGAGATGAAATCATCTCCTGAAAAGAAGAACTATCTTCTAAAAAAGACCAAGGTCTCTCATAAAAAGATCAAAAGATCTAATCATAAAAATAAAAGAAGTATTTACTTCATTCACAGATCTTTGATCTACAAAGGCAGAGCTCTTTTATAAATAAGAACTTTTGTTCTTGAATCTTGAGTCAAAGCCTCCTTTAAAAAGAACATAGACTTGTTCTTTGATCATAAATTTGATCAAATGCTCCTGCGCTATTGGAAAGTGCCTTGCACTCATGAACTGCGCTTTTGCGCTCCTTGGACCGGCGCTCAGCGCCAAAGCATGCCACGTGCCAATCGCAAACACAACTTGCGCTTTGCGCTTTTGAAACAGAGCACTACGCTCATGGGCTGGCGCTCAGCGCCAAGCATGCCATGTGTCCCTCACTGGTGCGCCGCTAAACTAGCGCAAAGCGCTCACAAATTGAAAGCGCAATGCGCCAATAAACTGGTGCTTAGCACTAAATGCGACACGTGTCCTCTTCGTGTGCGCTACTTGGCAGAAGCGCAATGCGCTCTTTGATTGGCGCAAAGCGCCTGGCGCGCCACGTTGCGCACTGTCAGAACACACATTGTTCTGATGAATGCTATGCTTTCAATACAAGACAAAAGATGTCGGAACCCAATGCTCAGCATTATTAAAAGGGCCAAGCCCAAATAAAGGCTCAATAGCCAGAACAATAAAATGTTAAACATTTACTGGACTTAGCCCAACATTGGCCGTAAGTCCTCAACTTATATCAACTGAGCCCATATTCTCATAAACCTTTCAACAGACATTAGTCCTAAATTGGACTATAGATCTCCTAACCAAAATTGGTTCAGGGTACATCTCTGAACTCCTATGTATTTGTCGTTGTAATCCTTCAACGTCTTCAAAGATGTGACGGGTCCCGGCAGCTATACATTCCATGGACTACGATATCCTTAACCTGGACTGTGGGGTCCTTTTAAACCCATGGACTACGATATCCTTAACCTCGGACTATGGGGTCCCTTTAAACCCGCAGACTATGATGTCCTTAACCTTGGACCACCATGTCCTTAAACTGGTAATCGACCACAATGTCTTTAAACTAAAACAATAGAGCCCAAATATTCTTTTGTTGGATCTAAACGATCCCGTTAAGTTGATCCCAGTCTAAAATTAGACTGACGTATCCTTAACAAGCGTTAAGTTGATCTTAGTCTAAAATTAGACTAACGTGTCCTTAACAAACTGTTAAGTTGATCTTAGTCTAAAATTAGACTAATGCATCCTTAACAAACGTTTAAGTTGATCTTAGTCTCAAATGAGACTAATGTATCCTTAAACCCAATCCCAAACCCAAATCTAAGAAAATACGAATTTGGACTAATCCACGCCCTACGGGCGACAACATAAATTAGTCTCCGTATACAATCCGCGGGCAACCAAAAACAAAACAAACACATACGACACGAAATGACCATCTGAAGAAGGAGAAAGTGGTTACCGCGATACGGTAGCGTAATTAACTGCAGGGGCTTGCACCTGCAGGGAAGAGCGTCCCCATAATCAAAAACCCCTCAACGAGAGGGAATCTGACGAAGTCTGCTACATCAGCCGCATCTGTTTAAACCTTCGATACGTGGTGCCATAAATCAACTTGGCATCTTCGGAGAGGTGGACGGATAGCACCAATTAGCATCTGCCCCCAAATTCAGGCAAGACGGACCTACGCGGTCGCGTCTCTGCATTTCGGAGGAGAACATAGATGTTTTAATTTGATGATATATCTCAGTGGTATGGGACGCTGTTATATATGTATATATATAATATATCATCAGGATAATCTATGCGAATATTCTCTTTCTTTACTTGATATTTTGTATATGATGAGTTGGTGTCCACCATGAGTTTTATGTTTCTGAGTATTTTATTCCGAACTGAGTGGGGGAGCTATACGGTTTCTGACTTGTTATTATCCGGATTGAATGGGGGAGATATACAGTTGGATACATGGTGGACCCGGTTCGAGGCCGAGGGGTAGGATAGCCGCATTATAGGCGTGGAGCATAACAAGGGCACTCGATACCGGAGATAGAGATGAGCACGGCAGATATCCAGGGGATATTGACCGGGGTTCGATTGGGCACGGTGGATATCCAGTGGATACCGACCGGGCCAGGGATATCGAGTGGCGATAATCTATTGAGATGGTGTCAATGGTATCTCCATTTACGTATCGATGCTGGACATGAGAGATTTCTGATTTCGATGTCGATGCTGGACATCCATATATATTGATATGATTGTTATCATGAGGTACACAGTTAGATTTCATTTATTGGATTCGACTAGGACTGATCCGGGGGACAATACCTATATATATATATATATTCTACTTAGGGTTGCATGACAGTTAGTGTTGCATTATGATACATACGCATATCATGTTATATTAGTACAGATTATGGTAGTACTATACTTATGACCTAGGTATCGTCGTGCATTTCGATTTCTACCTTTAGATGTACTTTTATTTACTGAGTTGGCAACTCATCCCCGTTGTGCCACAGTTTCTTACAGGTTTTATCGTTTGGATTATCAGCGGCTTGGACACATTCTTTTTGGTGATTAATTGGTAAGTGGGTTATTATTGTATCGAACTCACTCTTGATTATTCACATATTCTTGTATCTAGTGGAAACTCTATCAACTTAGAAATGGTATATTGAGAATTAGAAGCGAGACTTAGACATTGTGAAGTCGCACTCTTTGGAGTCGACTTCTGATATAGATTGTTTAGCTGCTCCGTCGTTTGGACGTGGAAGCTGGCTCCCGTTAGGATGCTATTTGTTTATTATGTTGTATCGGGTTATACAAAAATGCAAAGGAGGTGCTATCGAATTTCAAAACGTCATAGATGCTTTTTAAACACACTTAGTTAAATTTAAATGTTATTTAAACTAATTCCATCTGATGACTATTTTAAACTCACCTCCAATATTTTCCAAAGGGTTTAGATTCCGGGTTTCGGCTTATTTGAACCGCGTCGATGTCTTTAGATGTCACGTGATTTAAGTACCGGTCACATGCCACATTTGGGTCGTGACACTTCTACATAACACCAGTGTATGAAGTATTTCAAAGACGGCCTCGAGTACACCGTTATGGGGGAGCTAAATCCGTTCTCCGTAAACGAAGTCCGAAAATATGAAGACGCAAAGTACTTCCTACTAGACTTCAAAGATACGGAAAGATATCATAAGCCGGAGGATAAACAAAAAGCCGTCGCCACTATCCCGATCTTTGGGAGTGATATCGAGGAAGATGAGGAAATAGTCTACTCGGGGCAACCCTAATGCAACAGGCCCAGACCATCTACTCCTATTTTGGTCTGTGGCAGTGACTCTGAGGACAAGGCCAACGCCGTGTTCTCCACTCGTCCGTTAGCACAAACCATTACTAGAGCTGATGAGAGTTTACAGATCACCATGGTTCCGCCACGATATTACAAAGAACTTGATGCACTTGATACATACAGCGTACAAGAGCTGCAGACTTTCTATGTCCCTCTCAGGCGAAGAAGTGAAAAGGCGATCCTCTTCTATCAATCTGTGGAGACCAAAGTGGAGAAAGAAGTCTGGTATGGCGCCGAGCTTGCTCTTGACAGACTTCAACCAGTCCGTCTGTCCAGATATTACGCAGAGAGATTGAAAAGGCTATTAAGATGCCAAGGCGTATTCTTCAAACAAACTGTTCGACAAGCCCAGTTCTACAATAAGATCTGGGACGTTCCCGGGACTCAGCGAAAGATGCCCAAAGGAAGGATGGAGACGACCGGGCTTGGATACGTTCAGTCAAATAAACGGGAGCAATTCCACAACTGCCGCGCCATAAATAACTCTGGTGGAGAAAGGAATGCTTTTCAAGATAGCGGTGACGTTGAAACGAAGCAAAATCCCGATATAAGAACGTCAAGTCCGTCATTCGAAGAGCACGTGGACAATCTAATAAAAGAAGCAGGTCAAAAGGTTTGGGTTGATCACAATCGCGAAATGGCTATTTACGAAAAAGCCAGGACATAGCGTCTCAATCAGCAGTCTGCGGAAAGAGAAGATTACGATGCCCTTCACCTTCAGCCCGCTGTACGTTCTCGCGACAAGAGAAAAGCCTAAAACAGGGGTAAAAGCAAAGTGAAGAACGAGAATGACGTTCGGAAACAGCGAAGCAGATCTAAGAAGCCACGCAATCAAGAAAAAGTCAGCTGGAATCCGTCTTTTATGAAGAAGATGGGTCGGGAGTACTCTTTCCCTCAAGACAAGACAAGAAAAATATTCAACCTTGTCATGAAGCATTAAATGATGACAATCCCGGAGCCTCGGTACCCCGAACAGATAAATGAGGACCATCACCCGGATTATTGCCCCTATCATCGAGCAATAGGACATCCCCTTAAAGACTGCTTCACCTTAAAGACCGGGTCGAAGACCAATATCAATAGGACAGGTTCGCTTTATCCGACAGCTGAAAAGTGACCCTACCACAAAAGCATGAGTCAAAGAGAACCTATATCGTGAAGGTGGGACCAGCTCAACACCAAGAATGCAAGCGAACTCGTACTTGCCATATGATAACACTCTCAAAAGTAGGGAGAGCACGAGAATATGAAGGAACTCTTCAAGTGCTTCACAAATGAGAACGAGGAGGAGGTGATCTCAGAATTTCCACCAGCACCAAAAGAGCTGGAAGATGGGATACATACCACGGCGGACAACCTAAGAAGAATTGACCTTTGGATGGAAAAAGAGCCAAGGCCCACGTTCGTCAGTGAGCTGTTGTCTAAAAATCAGGTGGCCACACTAAAGGACGTGCTTATACAATATAAAGACTGTTTCACATGGAACTATTCCGAGATGTCGGGACTAGACCCAAAAATAGCGGTGCATAAACTAGCTATATCGCTGTACGTCAAGCCAGTCAAACAGGCGCTAAAAAGAATGCGGCTCAAACTCGAGATGAGTATCAACGCCGAAGTCAAGAAACTAATTGACTCCGCTTCATCCAAGAAGTACAATATTCCGACTGGATTGCCAACATTTTTCCAGTCATGAAGAAAAATGGGACGGTGCGCATCTGCGTAGACTTTCGGGACCTCAACAAAGCTTGCCCAAAGGATGACTTCTCAGTACCAGTTACCGAGCTGATGATAGATAACACGTCTACCCATGAGGTCTTCTCCTTCATGGATGGATCTTTAGGGTATAACCAAATAAAAATGCATCCTGAAGACCAAAAGCATACCGCTTTCCGGACTCCGTTGGGCATATTCTGCTACAGGGTAATGCCTTTCGGTCTAAAGAACGCTGGCGCTACCTATCAGAGGGCCATGACGAAGATCTTCGATGACCTCATACATGAGATTGTCGAATGCTATATTGACGACCTTGTGGTGAAAAGCAAATCGTACGAGGAACACTGGGAACATTTGAACATAGTGTTCCAACGTCTTCGGAAATACAATATGAAGATGAATCCTTTAAAATGTGCGTTTGGATTCTCTTCGGGAAAATTTCTAGGATTCATCATACGACACCGAGGTACCGAAATAGACCCATTAAAGATCAAAGCGATTACGGAAATGCCCATGCCGAGAACTCTCAAACAACTGTGGTCTCTCCAAGGAAAGCTTACGTATATTCGGCGGTTCATAGCCAACCTTTCCGGAAAATGCCTTCCCTACAGTCATCTAATGAACAAGGGGACCCCATTCGTCTAGGATAAAAAATGCCAGAATGCACTAGACGAGATTAAACAGTACCTGCAAAATCCACCAGTACTGACCGCCCTGGTTAGAGGAAGGCCCCTCATCCTATACACAACGGCCCTTGAAGGTTCTCTAGGTGCGCTATGGGCACAGGAGAATGACCAGGGAAAGGAGAGAGCTCTGTATTATTTGAGTCGAGTTCTCCTGGGGGCAGAAAACAACTACTTCCCCGTCGAAAAGCATTGTCTGGCACCGATCTTCGCGATAACGAAGCTCAGACACTACGCCTTGGCACATGAAGTCCATCTCATATCAAAGGTGGATCCTCTCAAATATTTGATGTCAAGGGCTATACTAACAGGAAGGCTTGCCAAATAGGCCCTCCTCCTGATGGAATTCTCGATAACGTATCGACCTCTCAAAGTAGTGAAGGGCCAGGCCATCGCTGAATTTCTCGCCGAGCATTCGATACCCGCCGACTCCCCCTTAAATTGTGAGTTACCGGATGAACATGCGTTCGACGCAAAGGAAGAAGAGAATGATGCCCAATGGGAACTCTACTTTGATGGAGCATCTTCTATAAAAAGGGGAAGCATAATACCCCCATAATCAAAGCTAGGGTGGGTCTCATCTTCGTGACTCCACAAGGAGGGATACTGCATTACACCTTTTCGCTGACGGAGCCAAGGACTAACAACGAAGCTGAATATGAAGCTTTGATAACAGGTCTTGAGATCGCTGTTGACATGGGAATCAAAGACCTCCTCATATATGGAGACTCCCAGCTCATTGTCAGCCAAGTAAATGGCGACTATCAGACATGCAAGCCAGAACTGATCAGGTATGGTGAAAGAGTGCAGCAACTGCTGACACAAATCCCCTCCTACATCTTGGAGAGTATACCGCGTACGGAAAATAGCAAAGCGGATGCATTGGCTAGATTAGCTAAAGAATTGGCCAACGAAGACCTTAATGACGTAAAGATCATCGTGCAAAGCCGTCGGGTTCTCCCGCCAGCAAGGTTACCTTCAGAGAATTTAACAGAGTTATCTGAAGAAAAGGAAACGACCAAACAAGCAGTCCTCCAGATAGAAGACGAAGAAAAGATCAAGGATTGTAGGGAAGTCTTCATAGACTACTTCAAATCCCATTGAACGCCCGGAAACACGTCATCAAGATATCAGCTCATGAAATGGGCTCTGTCTTTCGCTTTCGTCAATGATACTCTATACAAGAGATCGCTTGACGGTTTATGGATAAGGTGCTTGGGGACAGGAGAACCAAGGAGTGTCGTTTAAGAAACTCACGATGGACTCTGCGGTTCTTATCAAGCCATGCCAAAGATGAAGCTGAAGATCAAAAGGATGGGTTATTATTGGCCCACAATGATTCAGAACTGCCTCGAATATATGAAGCAGTGTCACTCGTGCCAAATTCACGGGGACTTCATCTACTAACATCCAAATCCGCTACATCCAACGGTAGCTAGCTGACCGTTTGAAATGTGGGGAACCGATATAATCGGACCCATTGAGCCAGCATCATCCAAAGGACACCGGTTCATACTGTTAACGACCGACTACTTTTCTAAGTGGGCAGAAGCAGTACCACTAAGGGAGGTGAAGACAGAGAATATTCTCCATTTCTTCAAGATTCATGTCATCTACCGGTTCGGCACTCCGCGATGGATAATCTCGGATAATGGACCAGCTTACAGGAGCCATAAAATTAGCTGCTTCGCAGAACAACATAAAATAGACTGGAGTTACTCTTCCACTTATAATCCCGAGCTAACGGTCTAGCTGAAGCTTTCAACAAGACCTTGACCAAGATTATAAAGAAAACGGTATCCAAAAGCAAAAAAGATTGGCACGAAAGGTTGGACGAAGCTCTCTGGGCGTACTGGACGACATTCAAAATAGCCACGAATACGACCCCATACGCATTGGTATTCGGTATGGAAGCAGTCCTTCCTTTAGAAATAGAACTACTTTCTCTCCGAGTAGCGGTTTAATATGAGCTAACAGATGACGAAAACGCTCATCTCCGGCTTGAGGAGCTCGACACCCTCGACCAAACCCGCCTTATAGTGCAGCAAAATCTGGAGGCTTATAAGGCAAGGATGACGCGGTCATACGAAAAACTGACTAGGCTGAGAACATTCCACCAAGGCGAACTTATGCTAGTCGTCACAAGACCTATGATCCCCAATCATGAAAAATGGGGAAAATTCGAGCCGAACTATGAGGACCCGTACATCATAGACAAGGTCTACCAGGGTGGGGCCTACCTGCTCATGGATATGTATAGCGAAAGACCTTTCCGGCCAATAAATGGTCGATTCCTCAAAAGATACTACGCCTAACGGATTACGATTCAGGTCAATGATAGACGACGACGCCTGTGTCCGCTCGCTATCTTCTTGAGTTAGAACCCTGAAAGTAGTATCCAAAAGATCTGTTGCCTCGAAAATGGTAACAGTGGCTCGCTACGTCCTTAAATTGGCCATGGACCAAGATGTCCCTAAACTAACAATGGACCGAAATGTCCTTAAATTAAAACTTTGGACCGACATGTCCTTAAACAAAAAATTTGCCTCAAACATGGCGACTTTAGACCGAGGAGTCCTTAATCTAGAAATTATCTTCCTTAAATATGGCGATAACGGACCGAGATGTTCCTAAACTAGCACGTCATCTCCAAAACGGAAATCTCCACCCTTGAGATCTACATTGCAATCGAAGCCATAACGGCAAAAACTGCAACTCAATTCCCACTGGCTATACAGCTACTCCAGCAGTGAAGTCACCCCTAAATCCCATTGGCAAACAGATGGATCAAAAAAAAGGAAGGTAAGTCCACAAGCAAAATGGGCACGGATGAAAACCCGAAAGGGCGCCGTGAGTAAAAACAGCAGCGCTACCGGCAAGTTCGTGAAAACCCGGGAGGGCGCGATCTCGTTAAAAAAATGGTGTGTTCACAACCAAAATGGGCACGGATGAAAACCCGAAAGGGCGCCGTGAGTAAAAACAGCAGGACTGCCATCGAGTTCATGAAAACCCGGAAGGGCGCGATCTCGTTAAAAAAATTCATGTGCGCTTGCAAGGTCCTCTCGACCTTGTGAGGAGAAAATATCTACGTGAGATTGTTCACACCATAATATTGCATTATTATATTCCCCATTCTTATTCTTTTTATAAATAAACGGGTGCTTTTGACGCATGTCTGCTACATGTTACAGGCTACAGGTTCTTGGATCTAAAACAGTGGAAATGATGTAAAGACGACAAAAAAGAAGGATTTTTGATCAACAAATAGGAAGATCTTAGTAAAGCCTAGAAGAAGAACAGTTCACCATCAACAAGGCAACGCAAGATCCCAAAATGTCAAAGCGGACGGTTAAAAATCCATTGCAAAGTGTTCACTGAAGATCTGGAATCAATATAGAAGCCCAAATGGAAAAAGAACCAAAGAATCAGAAGCCCCAAAAGACCTTGAAGAAGCCCAGAAAAAATGGTCATTCAATCTTGTTAAAGGGCCGCGGAACCGCGGCCCAAGCCCACCATTGCCGCGGTTCCGCGGCCTTCTGGTGCCTTCGCTTCGTGAAATTTTTACATAATTTGGGTGCGGCTCTGAAAATATTTCCTAAGGGCTATTTTTGTAATTTCAGACATGCGAAACAAATGTAACCCTAGGGTTTCCTATTCTTTATAAATAGGAACTCTAATCATTGTAAACTTTATGCCTCCTTTTAATAATAAATTCCAGATCTCTTTTGGAGAGCATCGGTGTTTTCCTTTCCATTCAGAAATTCAGATCTGACAACCCTGCATGGATGATTGGAGGGATGCATCTGTAAGTAGATTTAATTTCTCGCCCTAGTGTAGATTTCAATTCTTTGCCCTAGGTAGATTTAATTTCATGCCCTAGGAACTTGTTTAGGGTTTAGCTTTGGGGAAGGATTTTGAGAGATGAGATCTCTCATCCCTTTCTTACCCACCAAATATTTACAATAGGACTCCATGCATACACGCACACACCGCGCCCTACGGCATCCTACCCCTCGAGGTAACGATGACACCGTAGTGTAAAGGCCCGATTGCGCGCGTTTTCCATGGAGGTTAGGGTAAGGATCTCTAAAGGAAGGACAAGAACCTAGAGGAGGGAACACCTTCCCGAATGGATCTAATCCCCTTTATTGATAATTACCATAACTCCTCATAGATCTTCATCCGGGTATAGAAAACGTTGAGATTTACTTGCATTTCCAAACCATCCCTAAACCTAACCCTAGCAAGAATAGATCTAGATAATTGCCCTAGGTTAATTAGGTTTTTAGATTTAATAACAACTCCGAACACCCTTCGGAATTAACTCGTAAGAATGAATCGGAGATTCACAACATCCCTGTGGACCGACCCGTACTCACCGGCTAGCTTCGTGCGACGCCGTTCTTGATTGCGGTTTAGAAATAGTTTTTGACATACGAATCAAATAGCGCCATTGCCGGGGATAGCTTAAAATTTCTTTTGTGTAATTTCGGGTTGATATAAATCTTAAAAATCATAAAAATCTGAAAATAGAAAAAAATACAAAAGCATTTTATCAACTTTTATCTGTTTGAAGGGTTTTATTGTTTGAATCTTGCAGGAACAGCGAAGAATCGAGGATCTGAAAATTTACAGAGGGCAAATCAAGAAAAAGCACATCAGAACAGAGGGGAAATTTGATAACAAAGCAGTAGAATTTTTTTCAGAGCCTGATCCCACTACTCCGCCGCGCTTCCGCGGTGTTAGTCGCCCAAAACCGTGGTTCCGCGGCTCATTAAGCTCCTCTCTGCGTAAATATTGCATGGTTAGTTTTCTCCATCTCCCCTCTGCAACCTCCATATATCTGTCTGTAAAAACTTTCTGCAGGAATTCTTTGCGCTAAAAAAAAAAATTTCTTCCCCTTTCTAAATAACAGATTTTCTGCAGGTTTCTTTGCGCCGCGCTGAAAAATTGATTGCAAGTGAATTTAATGTTTTGCATAATTTAATCGGACTTTAAGGGGCTAATTGACCAAACTCAGATTGGGTGGGGATTTCATCACCCTTCCCAGGACCCCAGAAAACACTTAAAGCATTTGCATTGACCACAATTAATTAAAAAAATACTAGACTCGGCCCTAACGACTTCGAGCTCAATAGGAAAAAGACTAGTATAGGCATCGGCCGTTTATCCTAACTTGACCTTGCGGTGTCTAGGCAAGTGTGTCTAGGCTAGTGGTTATTAATTAGGCCCACTACTGTGGTTCCTTCCCACTTACCTGGCACTTATCTGGCCGCAATTGTCGGTGAAGAGGCAGTTTGAGGTCCTATTTCTAGCCCTAATTAGGAGCTGTCTAGCAGACCTAGGTGACCCTAGATCTAGGCCTGATTGTGCATGTATGGTTGATACATTTGTGTCACAAGTCCCTTTTCAAAAATCTCTTTGCAAGCATTCTCACATAAATAAAAAAAAAAGAAAAATCTTTTCAAAACTTGCAACTTGTCGCTAAAGAAATCTTGCACCTCGTTTCCACCACTTCTTCTCATTGACGTTATCTTACCTCCATATTCTGTTTTTCAATTTTTTTTCTGACTACACTACCCCTTTAGTGTATGTCACTTTGGACTAGGGATACTAACGCCCGATTGGTCCGTGTTTCGTTGGTACCGACCGACGAACCTTTCGATACCGAAGTCGAAATTCCCTCCATTTCCTTACCTCCACCTTCAAATTCTTCTTTCGAAGGTATGTCGGGACACAACCCCAACGATACCTTATGACGGGAATGATTCCACCTCCGTTAGGTGCGAATAACCCGAATCTTCCGCCTGTTGTAGCGCCCCAACGAATCGCGCTCCAGGATCTCTTTTACCCCGTCCGCACTTCTTTACCTACCTGTCTTTCACCCCCACCGGCAAATGGGGACAATTTTGAAATAAAACCACATTTCATCAATATGCTGCCAAAATTTCATGGTTTGGAATCTGAAGATGCATATATCTTTATCAATAAATTCCAAAATGTGTGCGCTATGATGAAAACGACTCAATTAAGTGATGACGCTATAAGGCTAAGGGTCATTCCTTTTACCTTATGTGACCTAGTCGAGAAGTGGCTATACAGCACCGCATCACATTCCATTAGAAATTAGGACGAGTTTGTGAAAACTTTTCTGAAAAAGTTCTATCCTCATCACAAAACTGCTAGAATCCGTAACGAGATTATACAATTTTCACAGCTTCCTTCCGAACCATTTTGGAAGTGCTTCGAGAGATTTAAAGACCTACTCGTTCAATGCCCTCATCATGGGATCGAAAGTTGGCAACTTTGCCAAACATTATACGAGGGATTGAACTCGGCAACGAAGCAGTTGCTAGAAACCATATGTCAAGGTCATTTTCTCTCCAAGTCTATCGACGAAGCGTGGCAGTTTCTTGAGGATCTTAGTGAGCAAACAATTCAGTGGGAGAGTACCAAGACCACATCATCTTCTTCTATTGGTCAATCTAGGGCAGGCATACATCAAGTAGATATGTCGATTGCTATGAAGGCCGAGATGGCCGCACCTATGAAAAAGCTAGAAGCCATTGAGACCAAAATCTCATCGCCTTCTCCTGCCCATGTTATGCCTCCACGAATTGTTTGTGCTTGTTGTACGGATCCATCGCATCTAACCGAAGAGTGTCCTTATAATGCATCTACTCAAGGACAGGATCAAGTCAATGCTACATTTCAGCAACGACAAAGAAACGATCCGTACTCTTCGACATACAATCCAGGGTGGAGGAGTCACCCAAATTTCGCTTGGAACCAAAATCAACAATTCCAAGAAAATAACAATTTTCAAAGACCTCCTCCTCCACAACAACAACAAGCACCTTCACAAACCCAAAACCTGCAACCTTTCCAACAACAACCTTATACAAATCAAACGAACAATTTGGTTCAACCAAATGATGATAAGGTTATCTCGCTAGAAAAAAAGTCTAGATGCCTTTCTCAAGCAATCTACAGAATCCGCAGCAAGATTTGAAAATTATGTTCAGTCTTTGATGCATAACAATGCTTCACACGATCAAAGTATCAAATCTATTGAGGCACAAATTGCACAATTAACTGCTGCGTTGAGTAAGAGAGAAAAGGGAAAGCTTCCATCTCAACCATTACCAAATCCCGGTCACACACAAAACGCATATCACAATCACAATGTAAATGCGGTGACCACGTTGAGATCCGGAAGAGTGTTGCAGAATAATATGGGTACTAGTAATGACATCCCCGCCGGTGGTTCTTCTTCTTCCTCTTCTGCTCCATCGTCATCTTCTCCTTCTTCTCCTTCTTCTCCTCCTTCTTCTTCACCCTCATTTCCTCTGCTAGAGCCTATTCTCCATTCTTCAAAAGGCTCTTCTTCTTCTAGTCCGAACGGACCCACACTGGGATCCGTTCCTACTCCACATTCTACTCCACAGACATTTGACTCAACAAATTTTCAAAATGCTCCATTTCCAAACAGGTTGAGTCCCAATAAACCAACTGCATAAGTGGAGAAGATTGTGGAGTTATTTAAGCAGGTTAGCATAAATATAGCTCTCTTGGATGCAATCCAACAAGTCCCTTCATACGCGAAAATCTTAAAGGGCTTATGCACCTCAAAGAGAAAGTCATCTCAAGTACCCAAGAAAGTGCAAGTGGCTAGTGCAGTGAGCAATGCTATTAACCACCCTCAAACCTTACCCCAAAAACGAAAGGACCCCGGCTGTCCTACGATTTCAATCACAATTGGGGATAAGAAAATTAATCGAGCACTTTTAGATCTTGGGTCTAGTGTTAACCTGCTTCCCTACTCCGTGTACGAACAATTAGGGGTTGGAGAGTTGAAACCCACTCGTTGTACTCTCCAAATGGATGATCGATCAATCACCCATCCAAGGGGTGAGCTAGAGGATGTGTTGATCAAAGTTGGGGAGTTCATATTCCCCGTTGATTTTATTGTTATGGATACACAACCTGTTGCTAACCCACGGAACCAAATTCCGGTGATCCTCAGTCGACCATTTTTGGCCACTTCCAATACTGTAATAAACTGTCGCAATGGCTCCATGACTCTATCCTTTGGGAAGATGTCTAGTGAATTCAATATTTATAAGATGGGAAGTCTGCCCCCCGTGCCTAAAACTAGTACACGAGAAGTTTGCTCTGTTCACGAAATCACGCAGGAGGACTGGGAGCTTGAAAGATTCTTGTTTGATGAAAACAGTTTTGACACCACTAGTGTGTCCCTCCTTGAGCCTACCACCGTTGACACAACCGATATGGATTATGAATGTTTCACTTTTTCGGATGATGATGACTCACAACCCGAATATGAGTCTTTTGAATTTGTGGATGAGTTAGTTAAACCATCCGAATCAGTTGTTTGCAGTGATTTCGAACCTGTGTTGGAGTCTTTTGAGTTCGAGGTAGATTCCGCAATGATTCTTTCGCCTCCGAAACTCGAACTCATGTCCTTACCGCCTCACCTTAAATATGCTTACATAGGTAAGAATGAGACTTTTCCCATTATAATATCAGCCTCTCTAGCCTTCGAGCAAGAGAACGCTATTTTAAAAGTCTTACAAGATAGGCGGCAAGTTTTCGGTTGGACTATGGCGGACATCGAGGAGATCGGTTCCATTATAATTGAATATCATATGCAATTGATGGATGATGCCAAGTCAATAGAAGACCCACAGAAACATTTTGGGGGTATTGTGGTTAGTCAACCTCCTCCTTTAGAAGTTGAACCACCCCCATTTCTTTTAAGAAGCTACGAGAATGCCAACATTCCACTGATTGCTGATCATTCGCATTCTCGTTTTGATTCATCACCACCTCCTGTCTATTCACCTCCATACCTTCCATACCACCACTTCTATCTTCCCCAATTCTTTATGGATCGCTACGACTTATTCTTCCACCAACTGATACTCTTTACTGATAAATTTTTCAACTGGTTGGTGTTAACGTTTGGTCTATGCAAGGTTTGACAGTAATGTCTAACATAGTTTAAATGAAGTTTGGGGGAGGGCCTTTCTGTATATATTTTTGTTTTCCTTAACAATAAAAAAAAATTATAAATAAATAAACAGGGAAGTGCCGGTATTTTGACCCTCTTGGTTTAGCATGACAGTGAGGACACTGTCAAGTTCAAGTTTGGGAGTATGCTCGGTACGTCTTCCTCCTTCACATTCATTTGTACATATTTTTGCATTTGCATATTTATTTGAAAACCCATAAAAATTTGAAAAATTTCAAAAATTATAAAAATATTGTATTCAATTTTGGCCATATTTGATTTGAGTTTGACAGATAGGTTAACTGGCTAGGAACAACTAGATCTTAGACTTAGTAAATTAAAAACCCTAAAAATAACCTTCCTTAAAGTTTAACGGTAGAAAGTATATGCCTTGTAGTTTATTTAGAAATAGGCAAATTTTGGGTTCACTTCTTGGGCTAAGTCAAAATGAGGGAAGAGTATTGATGTTCTTATTAGAGTATAAGTTTGAAAAATAGTTTCTAGCTTAAGTCTAGATTCTGAAAATGTATACCCCACAATTTGCACACTGACGCACCTTGAAACTTGGAATAGTAGAAGAAACCTTGAAATGCTCTTGTCTAAAGTCCTTAGTACGAAGAAAATAAAAGAAAAAAATACAAGTGTGAATAAAGAATAAAAAAAATGGACACTGGTTTTTGTGATTACTTAAGGCTGCAAAAATAGAAAAAAATATTTAGCGAGGGTGCTTCATCACCTAGTGCCTTAGACCAACTGGTTTGGGAGTCACTGCTAAAGCCTTGGGTGTTGCAAAACTAGGAAGTACGCTTTAAAGTGCTAACGCATCTTGTAATCGGTCGTTGGTACCTCAAGAAGTATTAACGGTCGCATGAAGAATGTGTAAGCGAAATTCAATTAAAAATTCACCTACTGATAAGTACTTTGGACAACGGACAAGAGCATGATTGCTTGATTTGAATTTCCAAGTGTAGGGGTGATCTATACACACACGTGGGGATATGTGATTAGAGTTTAGATAAGAGAAAGGGATGAAGAATAGAATTTATATCTTTAATAGAGTTGATAGAAATTTCTAAGTGGAGATGAAACCCTAGAAGGAAGACTTAAGAGATGCCGAAAGCTAAGTAGGTCTATATAACATATATAATCTTAAGTTAGATGATTAGGAAGTGGGAAGAATGTGGGTGGATGATTCGCGAGTCAAAAGATAATAGAATTCCTTCTTAGAAAACCTAATTGGAGAACAATAGTCAATGGGCCGAGTTGATAGGATTTTGTGGGTGTAATCTGCTGAAAACCCTCAGGAGACAACACTCCTCCTACTAGGGACACCTAGAGGTTTAACGGCTTGTTGCACGTGCTCAGTGCAATCGCGTTTCCCTGTGAAAGTGCGGTTGGGTTTTTTGTAGTGAATAAAAAAATAAGTTTGCTCGAGGACGAGCAAAAGATAAGTTTGGGGGTATTTGTTCATACCATAATATTGCATTATTATATTTCCCATTCTTATTCTTTTTATAAATAAATGGGTGCTTTTGACGCATGTCTGCTACATGTTACAGGTTACAGGTTCTTGGATCTAAAACAGTGGAAACGATGTAAAGACGACACAAAAGAAGGATTTTTGACCAACAAATAGGAAGATCTTAGTAATGCCTAGAAGAAGAACAGTTCACCATCAACAAGGCAACGCAAGATCCCAAAATGTCAAAGCGGACGGTTAAAAATCCATTGCAAAGTGTTCACTGAAAATCTGGAATCAATGTAGAAGACCAAATGGAAAAAGAACCAAAGAATCAGAAGCCCCAAAAGACCTTGAAGAAGCCCAGAAAAAATGGTCATTCAATCTTGTTAAAGGGCCGCGGAACCGCGGCCCAAGCCCACCATTGCCGCGGTTCCGCGGCCTTCTGGTGCCTTCGCTTCGTGAAATTTTTACATAATTTGGGTGCGGCTCTGAAAATATTTCCTAAGGGCTATTTTTGTAATTTCAGAGATGCGAAACAAATGTAACCCTAGGGTTTCCTATTCTTTATAAATAGGAACTCTAATCATTGTAAACTTTATGCCTCCTTTTAATAATAAATTCCAGATCTCTTTTGGAGAGCATCGGTGTTTTCCTTTCCATTCAGAAATTCAGATCTGACAACCCTGCATGGATGATTGGAGGGATGCATCTGTAAGTAGATTTAATTTCTCGCCCTAGTGTAGATTTCAATTCTTTGCCCTAGGTAGATTTAATTTCATGCCCTAGGAACTTGTTTAGGGTTTAGCTTTGGGGAAGGATTTTGAGAGATGAGATCTCTCATCCCTTTCTTACCCACCAAATATTTACAATAGGACTCCATGCATACACGCACACACCGCGCCTTACGGTATCCTACCCCTCGAGGTAACGATGACACCGTAGTGTAAAGGCCCGATTGCGCGCGTTTTCCATGGAGGTTAGGGTAAGGATCTCTAAAGGAAGGACAAGAACCTAGAGGAAGGAACACCTTCCCGAATGGATCTAATCCCCTTTATTGATAATTACCATAACTCCTC
This sequence comes from Agapanthus africanus, assembly GCA_030015575.1. Classification (NCBI taxonomy): domain Eukaryota; kingdom Viridiplantae; phylum Streptophyta; class Magnoliopsida; order Asparagales; family Amaryllidaceae; genus Agapanthus; species Agapanthus africanus. Next base: position 54,798,594 of record CM057347.1, read on the forward strand.
ATAGATCTTCATCCGGGTATAGAAAGCGTTGAGATTTACTTGCATTTCCAAACCATCCCTAAACCTAACCCTAGCAAGAATATATCTAGATAATTGCCCTAGGTTAATTAGGTTTATAGATTTAATAACAACTCCGAATACCCTTCGGAATTGACTTGTAAGAACAAATCGGAGATTCACAACATCCCTGTGGACCGACTCGTACTCACCGGCTAGCTTCGTGCGACGCCGTTCTTGATTGCGGTTTAGAAATAGTTTTTGACATATGAATCAGAGATCCTTACGACTCACGAAGGAGCAACACACTTAGGAATCCTCATGATTCCTAAGGAGAAATTACACTTACGGGATCCTTACGACTCGTAAGGAGAATTCCCCATATGAGACCCTCACGGCTCATAAGATTCAAAAGCCTTAAGCTATAGGGATCGAACCTGTTCTTAAGCCGTCATATCCCCCAAATTTCTCTATAAGCGGTCCAATATTGACCCTTGTATACAATCCACGGGCATGAATAAATACTCCCTTACCAAGTTCTACCAATGGCGAGAAATATCCTATATGGTGAACGACACTTGTAATTCCTCTCGATTTATAAGGAGAACCTCTTGTAAGATCCTTACGACTTGTAAGGTAAAATACCATTTAGGAGTCCCCACAACTTCTAAGGAGAACCTACACCTACGAGATCCCCTCGACTCGTAGGGAGAAATACCTTTATGAGATCCTTATGGCTCATAAAATTAAAAGCTTTAGTCGACAAGATCCTAACCCTGTTTGCTAAGCCATTTTTGTTCAAATTGACAAAGGCAAATGATGATTCGCTCCTGGCAACATTCCAGTTGTAGCGATACTGATGCCTAAATAGGTCTCAAATTTCAAGTCCTCGCAAAGGCAAATGATGATTCACCCCTGGCAACAATCTGGTTGCAGCGATGCTGATGCCAAGATTAGGATCAGATTTCAAGTTCCTGACTTATAATAAAACTCAGCGAGTCACAAAAAATGCACATGAAATAGCCGAAATGATGGGACAACTCGCAATAAAAATTAGTGAGCAAAAAAATATGTATACGAAATAGCCGAAATGTTTGGGCAACTCGCAATAAAAAGCAGCGAGTAAAAAGAATAATTATAGCCAAAATGATTGGGCACCGCGAAAATAGCCGAAATGATTGGGCAATCGCAACTTTTTGTGATATGAAAAGCTGAAAAGATAGAGTATCGCGGAAATCAAAAATAAAATAAAACAAAAGGAAATTTTCTTTGCTCGCAGGTGAGTCTACACTGACCCCTGTATAAAATCCATGGGCACAAATGGAAAAGGGAACCATGTTTTCCCATCAGGCTCCGTCAAAGGGAGAGCTAAGTCTTGACGGTCCATACACAACCTAAAGACTACCCGACGTACCTTCTCATTCCGACAGGATGCAGACACAACATCAACAAAAGGCCCAAGGGTCAAAAAAAAGGAGTGACGGCAAAATCCCAGTTCCAGCTCGACATTCTTCTTGTTACAGCAGACGCAATGTCAACAAAGGCTCCAAATAGACAAATCAAAAAGGAGTGACGACAAAATCCCAGCTCCAGCTCGACATTCTTCTCGTTACAGCAGACGCAATGTCAACAAAGGCTCCAAATAGCCAAATCAAATTGAAGCAACGACATATGCCTGGCTTCAGGGTCTCGACGGCAAGTCATATAAAGTCTAAGAGACTATCATATATCATCCCATACCAGCACGGAGTGGTTGTGACTCATCGGGGCTCTAAACTGAGCCTAATCTCAAGTAAAAAGCGACATGGTAAATTCCTAACGCTTGCTCTTCCGATGGTCATATAGCCTAAGGAGATTACTTGAAAACGACTTGTCCAGCCTCCGAAGGGATCAGAGACACGATAGTCGCGGGGCTACTCGAACAACAGCTTAAAGACTGCATATCGAGGAATACATCAGCCAACGCGACGGTACCACGGACCAAAGCCCTAGTACCACAAAACCTAACGGACCTCTGTCGCAAAGAGCAGGGGTTATCTATATATAACGTTAGGATAAGTTTACCTGTAAACCCAAGAGAGGTAAACTAAAAAAACTCTAAAATGAGTTCATAAACTAGAGACTCCGAAATGAGTGAATAAACTACAAGCTCCGAAATGAGTTCATAAACTAGAAAATCCGAAACGAGTCCATAAACTAGAGACCCCGAAACGAGTCCATAAACTACAAGCTCCGAAATGAGTACGTAAACTAGAAACTCCGAAACGAGTGATAAACTACAAACTCTGAAATGAGTAAATAAACTAATTAGCGCCATATTAAGACACAGATAAGTGCATGCAAAAAAATGTATATTCTTATTCACGAATCAAAATGTTTAAGAGATACAATTAATACAAAAAGGGGAATACAATTACAATTGTTAAGAAGATGGGGGTTTTAACAAGTTGGCAACCTGCTCATGCGCTCCCCGCAACTCCTCTATGCATGCTTCTACCGTGGCCAACCCCGCTTCAATTTGAGCCCGTTGTTGCAAACATGATGAAAGCTTCCCAACAATTTCCTGCTTGGCAACTTCGCAATCTTGCATGCCCCGCTCAGTATTATTCAGCTTCTGCCTCAGTGCAAGCTCATCAGAAATACACTGTTGGAGGTTTTCGAAAATAACTTGCAGCTACGCGGCATTCGCTTTAAGCTGGGCGCACAATTTGATGGATTCGCTAGAAGCCGTCTCAAGCTCCATTCTCTTCAGGGTCAACTTTTGTTCAAAATATTGAATGAAATCGGCAGTTTGCTTGATCCATGCAACCCGTTGAGCCTTCAAGGTCAATACCTCAGGAGCGAGACGCTTGAGCTCGATCTCATGCAGACAGGCCTCGATCCTCTTACAATAGTCGACCCAAAAGCCGACGAAATTTTCGCTGTGGAAGTTCACAAGCGTCGCCAACATAGGATTGACTTCGTCAGCGAAATCTGCAGCAGAGGTGAGAGCTTTGGCATCAAGATCTTCAATAAATTCGTGTAACATCTACTTGCTAGTTGCCGCACCCCTGGAAGATTGATGCTTAGCAAAAGGCCCCGTAGGCATGGGAATGTGAGACTGAAAAGGAACCGAAGCCGGTGTATTCACTGCAAAATAAATCACACATGAATGAGGGTCAGATTTCGATTTGAAAAAATAAAGAAGACGGCTGATGGAAGAGATCTACCGTACCATTTGTTAATGGCGGCATGACAGGGAGCACAGGAGACTCAGCTATCCCTTCACTTCCTCCCTCGAGTCGTGGTACTATGGTCAATATGGGTAAAGCTTAGCAACAGAATGAAAAGAAGAAACACCAAGCAAGGAGTATACTAACCAATGCCGGAAGGAGGAACGAATTCCGACTGGAAGGCAAAATGCGGGCTTAACACCTGGTGTAAGCGATCAAAGAGCACTCCTGCAGGATTGCAACAATATGTGGTCAATATAGGAAAATGGTATGTATACTGAAGCAAAGAAATGAGAAATCTTCACCTTCCAGAGTTCGGAGAGACGCAGAAGAAAGGGGTGGAACCGTGGCAGTCACAGCAATGACCGACGGCAATTACTCAGTCAATACAGCATTAGGGTCTACTGCACCTATACTCAGAATAAAGAAGATATCATTAGATGCCTAGTGGGATTAAAAACTCAAAGATAATAACTCAAGGAGTACCTGACAGAGCAGGAACTGAGACAGTGCCCGAAATGTCACCAGTTGTGATGGCTTCCTCGGTTGCCACTGGGAAAGTGGATTCAGCACCCCCACCTTCATCCCCTAATTCAATAAGGGCAGTTGTAATGCTGGCATCCCCTGTCGATAGCAAGGATCCACAGGGAGAAGAAGCGACGGTCGGAGCGGTCTCAGATTCCAGAGAAAGGTTGGCCACATCAGGCTCTTTAGTCGTCGGCACTTCACCTGCCAGGCCACCACCAGAATTTGGCCCTGCTTTAAAAAAATGTGTCATGATTCGAGGAAAAGCGGTTACTAAGTTCTAATAAGAGACTACGCGTTGTTATATCTTAAAGCAACCGCTCCGCCTCTTCCCGAGCCGCACGCGCAACTCGCCTATGAGCAATAGACAAGTCAGAAGGGACATTCGCCATGGGAACGGCAGAAGTTCGAACTTCACTCGAACCTGCACCCACGGCCAAGACAGCCTGACGTTCCCTCACAACATGCTTTCTACGCTTCCTTTCAGCCTGGGCTGTATGAACCGACCTCCTTAAAACTTCTGACAGGGGGACGTCGTCATCTAAACTGAGCTCGGCCTCCGGATCCGCTGTGGTATCCATCATTGGCAGCTTCAGCAACACCTCCTGCGGTAGCCTTGGGAGGGCCTCAGCCGTAACCGATGTCTCTGAAGGTTTTTCTACATCATCACCCAGGGCTGGCATTACATTCGGAACAACCTGGGTTGTGGTGGTTCCTGTAATAGGATAAAGAAAAAGGTCAGATCATAAATAAAAGAAACTAAAAATATAAAGGTGTAGTGAAGCTAAGCATACCAAGGCCCAAGGAGTCACGGAGCATCTCCTCCTCCTTAAACGCCTTGAGGGAAGCCGAGAGAGCCTCTTCAGCAGAAAAAACTATTAAAGAAGAGAGCGTTAATAAAATATAATAAATTAAAAAAGGACGGGATATATACAAGAGAGTATAAATAAAGTATACCGGACTTCGCAATAGAGTCTAACGCCGCCTGTTCATGGGCCAGTCGTTTCGACGCTTCAATGGCGGCCTGAAGATCAGTATCAGTTACAGGTGTATCAAACAGACCGACATTAGTGCCATACTCGCACAAGCCCTCACTATAAGGAGCATGGGGCTCTTGGCCGAATACGACGTCAGCAGAAAATAAGAATTTCTTTTTCTTCTACGAACTGGCGCCAACACCCACTGATAAGAGTTTTTGCTTGACGGGTCTCTTCGGACGGCGAGTCCCAATCTCCGAACCAATGCTCGACTCCGGGGACACCACGGCTACCACAGTCACAGGAACATCTGGTCGAAGCTTATCAGGAAAAGCTCGTAGGACTACAGTCATAGCAGTCTCCCTTAAGGAAGGACAAACGATTGTCTGTCGCTTCAGCGAGACCGCTAGATTACTAGCAGGAACGTCATCCTTATGGTCAAGCAGCAGCCGCCTCTCCTCCCTAATGATAGCACCCATTGCATGTTGATACCAAGCAACGTAAGCATTCGATGCCCTTGGTGTATAACCCGGCTCACTGACAAGGAAGTGGGACCTCGTATTTAGACGCATGAAGTAATGCGTCGCGTTACGAATACCTTCCTTAGTAGTGACGGGGTTTACGATGAACGCCTCGAGACGAATGCCTTGGTTGTAACCCAATTGTTGAGTGAAGCGATATGGGTTATACCTCATAAACAGCACCGAAGCATTCTGTCTAAATACTAGAAAACCCGGCCTGATAGAATACGGGTGTATATCTTCACGAGCCCTCAACACAGAAGCCCCGTCCTTTAAAACATCATGCAACGGCTGACCCGCTGTTAAAGGTTCTTTGGCAATGGTCAGGACTTTGTCGATGAAGGTCATGCTATTCCCGACCATGCGCGGGCGAAAGAGCAGTCGCCGAGCTTCCCGTTGTGTCGGGTCGGGTGAAAAAGCATCGACTAAGTGTATGACCCGAGGAAAATTGTATCCTTTGTAAAATTTAGGTCGTTTATGCATACCAAAGGCACCCAGTACATGCATCTCAATCCATGAGGTGAAGTAATGCAGTGGGAGATTGACGGGCTTTAGACCCGGCTGCGTAGTGTCGGCTGCTAAGCTCAGGCCTTGATATAAGTGAGCTAATCCCACGACCCCAATGGCCACGCGCGTCCCCGCGGCGATACGATGAGCCGGATAAAAAACAGATGGTCTCATATAGCGGGGGTGCGTTGGAACCGCAAACCAGCTCAACCATAAATCGATAAACCCTATAAAGAACGTCTCTTCGTCAACGTCCGGGGAGGAAATCTCTGCGAAGGGTACGACTGGAGTATCTGGAATAAAGAATTTCTTTAAATCCACCTCCGCAGTCGGCAAGTTGCCCGATCCAAATCCGAACGGGTCGTCGAGTTTGGCAAACTTCGCAGCTTGTTTAGACAGAGGCTCTGGACGAAGAAAGCGGGCGATGAAATCTGCGAAGCTAACTTCGTACCCATCAGACTCCAGGAATAAACTCTCGTACATGTTCAACACCTTGATCAAGCTCGAGAACTGATGTTGAACGGCATTCTCCGGAGTAAGGCCCATTACCACTGACTTGGTGGCGAAGATATACTTGTCGAGGGAAAGTAGCTCCTCATAGTGCTCCCCTCTGACAGGCAAGCCAGAGATCTCCTTAAACTCCTCCAATGAAATCGAAACCTCCCGATCTGATAAGGGAAAGGTATGGGTCGGGATGTTCTATTGTTCCAAAAAAGATTTGATCCACCACACATGAGGAGCGTGGTAGTGAAAGTGGGACGCGTAGATCACGGGATACAACTCGGTCTTTAATAACAGTGATTTCTTGGCCGACAGGATATATCGGGCCCACTGTAGATAGATAGCAGAATGACGGGGAGTCATTCCTATCATGTAAACCTTCCCCCAAGGACGTGACTCTCCTTGGCATATGCGTCGCTCTAAAATGTCCAAGGGCATCGGCGGCTGCACTGGTATTAAGGCCATGGAAGGCTGAAGACGACCTTCCGAGGTCCAGTTGACCTCTTCTACTGCGTAGGTCACTGGCGGCGGATCAACATAATGGATCGCCGGGATCGGTTCCGAAGACACTGTGCAAGTAAAACTATGCCGACCCCGAATAATTTGACTGTACCATGACCCCCACAAATGAAGAGACTTTTGCTCTGGGTCATAGTCCCGAATAAGTGCGAAGACCTCTCGATCTATAGGTGCGTCGGCGAAAGCACTCTCCGAGCGAACGAAAGGAAATAAGGAATCGAAAGCCATAGTACCTGCACAAAAAGGGAGGGGTTAAGTATCGACACAATATTCAAGACTTTAACATTCTTTTATACCTAAAATTGTACTACACCACGGTTCAAAGAGAAAGGGACAGGGGACCCCACAAAATCAAGGTAACACCCAATGATGGGACAGTCACTCATTGAAAGAATCCAAAAGGATTCTCATTCAATGAGAAAATATTATGGAGTCAAACTCTCTCGAGAAATGTGTCCTGCAAACAGATTTCGAATCTGCAAGGAAAACAAGAAAGGGAATAAAATTCCCAAAAGAATTTCTTTAAAATATTTTTTTCAGAGTCAAGCTCTATAGAACAATGGGATAACATCCCAGAACTCCGCTCGAGAAATGGAATTAAATTCCAAATAAAATCACGGTTAATAACAGGGTAAAACCTTACAGATCTTTAAGATCTACGATCAACCCAAGTAAAATTTTTAGATCTCTAAAAGATCATTACAAAAAGAAGAGCAAAGCTCTATTAGTGGGTTAAAAACCCTAGAACACGAAGAGATTCCTCCAAAGATTTCTTCAGGAGTTAAATCATAAGCATGATTCTTACCAATTTTTAATAGAGTTTTAACTCTGGGGGAAATTTCTTTGGACAGAGATCTGAGCTCTGGAAAGAGAATTAAATTCTCAGAGAAGGAAGAAGACTAAAGAAGATGAACAACAGTCATCTCAAAGACCAAAGGCCCTACTTGTAAACAGGAGGAGATAGTTCAACTTCCCAGAAGATCGAACGGTGGAAAAGATACCACTGCTGCACTCGCGTGCGAGCCACGAGAGCGCAACGGTGGGGGGGGCATTTGTTTCCCCAATAAAAGAGCAGAGCTCTGTTAAAAAAATGAGGCAGCGCCTCACGTGCTTCCCATGAGGGCACCAACGCCAAGACCAATCTGATAGGAATTAATCCTATGGCGGCGCCTCACGTCTTCCTCACGCGGGCGCCAATGTGCAACGCGGGCTCCAATGTGCAAAGCACATGATACCCATTATAAGAATTAAAACCTTAAGTAGCGCTCACGTGCACAACACGTGAGCGCCGGCGCTTACGTGCACAACACATGAGCGCCGGCGCCCAAGTAGAATTAAATTCTACTCTCTGTTAAACAGAGCCGTTGGATCAAAGATCCAACGGAGATGATAAATCATCAAAAATACAGAATTAAATTCCGTCGGGAGAAAACATCCCCCAATTTGGATTATAGAATAAAATTCTATTTTGGGATATATTCCCTCAATATTTCTAAACAAGAAAGATTTCCCTATGTAAAACAAAGAACCAGTGGATTCAAAATTCAACAATGATTTAAAAAATCACCGTTTTATAGAATAAATTCTGTGAAAGGAAAAATATTTCCCCAATTTTATTAGAAACAAGAAAATATGTTCTGTAAAACAAAAACCCTTGGATCAAAGATCCAATGGTGGGTAAAAATCCCCAAATCAATTAGAATCTCTTAGTGAGAGATTTCTTCAGAGTTAATTAACAAATTGCTTCTACTATATAAAGGACCTAAGACTTCAAGTCTGACATAGAGGAACCCCCCATAAGCTTCTAAAAACTAAAGCAGAAAGCTTCAAAAGGGAATAGAGAAAAAATCTCTCTCCTCCAAAACTCTAGGTAAATAAAAAGAACAGAGATCAAAACATCTCGTTTACATATCTAAGGGTTTAACCATTCTTAAAAAGAACTTAGTTCTTTCTCTGGATCTGAGATCCACAAGAGCAGTCTTACATAAGTTGAGAATTTAATTCTCATCGGGAAGAATTTGTTCCTAAGAATCGAAGATTCAGAAAAGGACTAGGAATTGAATTTCTTGAAACGAAGCATATAAGAGAAATCTGGTTCTCATAAAAGAACTTGATTCTTAAAAAAATGAAAGCTTGATCATTAATGGGCGCCACTGAAGAAAAGAGTGCTTAGCACTCACTGGGTAGCGCCCAGCGCCTTATGTATCACTCACGTGGGCGCCACAGAAGAAAAGAGTGCTTAGCACTCATAAGGCAGCGCCCAGCGCCTCACGTGTCCTTCACGTGGGCGCCACAGAAGAAAAGAGTGATTAGCGCTCACTGGACAGCGCCTCATGTGTCCCTCACGTGGGCGCCACAGAAAAAAGAGTGCTTAACACCCACTGGGCAGCGCCCAGCGCCTAGTGCCTCACGTGCTTCTCACATGGACGCCATAAAGGGCGCCTGACACTCCATACAAAGACAAAAGGAGTAAAGTGTTTTACACTTATTGGGTAATCCCCCATGACTGAAAGCTCCACATGATCATATGTGGGCGTCAGAACTTATATAAGTGCTCAACGCTTTTTGCATAAAAGGGGGACTGATTAAACAGAGCCCAAGCAAGTGCTTAGCACTCTTGTTTTTCAATAAAAAAAAGACCACTGAGTAGATCAAGCCCAAATTGGCAAGGTCTTCTGAGGATAGAACCTCCTTGATTTAAATCAACCGAGCCCATATACTCATGATTGCCCAAACTGATCTCAGTCTCACATATGACTATTGATCTTTTAATTGATGATATCCAAAATGATATTCATCTCATATCTTCTAAGGTAATCTTAGTCTGAAAATATGACTAACGATTCCTAAGGCCAACCCGTCTTCCTCAAATACGGGATTTGATTTAAAGGTACATTTCTCCACACCTCTGATATACGTCGTTGTAATTCTTCAACATCTTCAGAGAGGTGGCGGGTCCCGACAACCAACAATTCTTCAGTGCATTCCCAAACCGTCCAAACCGACATACACACCTCAAATCAGACCGCACCCCATACTGGGTCATTCCATATCACCCTTGTTCATTCCGTCACATAACAAATATACGTGCATGCAAGATGAACAAAATGGACCACTACGTCCTTAAACTGGCAATGGACCACTACATCCTTAAACTGGCAATGGACCGAAATATCCCTAAACTAATATTCGCCTCCAAAACGGCGATAATGGACCACTACATTCTTAAACTGGTAATGGACCGAAATGTTCCCAAACTAATATTTGCCTCCAAAATGGCGATAATGGACTGAAACGTCCTTAAACTAAAACAATAGAGCCCAAACGCTCTTTTGTTGGATCCTAAATAAAAATGATCCTAAAACCCCGTTAAGTGGATTTTAGTCTCAAATTAGACTAATGTATCCTTAACAGAAACAAATCGAGCCCCAAATACTCACATATATTTAAGTCGATCTTAATCTCAAACTAGATTAACGATCCTTAAATAAAACCCCAAATCTAAGATATACGGATTTGGACTAATCCACGCCCTACGGGCGACAACATAAATTAGTCTCGGTATACAATCCACGGGAAACCTAAACAAACAAAAACACACACGACACGAAGTGAAATTCCGAAGCAGGAGAAAGTGGTTATCGCGATGTGGTAACGTAATTAACTGCAGGAGCTTGCGCCTGCAGGGAAGAGCATCCCCACAATCAAAAACCCCTCGCATAAACGAGGGTGAATCTGAAGAAGTCTTCTACAACAGCTGCATCCATCTAAATCTCCGATATACGGTGCCATAAATCAACTTGGAATCTTCGGAGAGGTGGACAGATAAATCCAAATAGCATCTGCCCCAAATTTAGGCAGTACGATCTATCCTGATTCGTCCTCGTTTTTGGCGGTGAGCACCCCTAAGTCTTTAAATGAGAACAGATGACCTCTAAGTCGTTAAACTGGGAACAGATGACCCCTAAGTCGTTAAACTGGGAACGAGGGAAATCCCCTCACGGCAAATGATGATCGCTCCTGGTACTATATTCCAGTGTAGCGGTGCTGATACCAAACCAAAACCAAAACCCCCAAATCCTCTCATGGCAGATGATGATTCGCTCCTGGTACCATACTCCAATGTAGCGATGCTGATGTCAACCCAAATCACAATCAGCAAGACAACCAACAACTTTCGTGGCGGAATCAAGCTCCACCTCGGAAACAAGTCAAATCCAATCTTGACACCGCAGAAAGCAGAGCAAGTCAACTTCAACCCTGACACCGCAGAAAGCGGAGCAAGTCAAATCCAATCTCGACACTGCAGAAAGCGGAGCAAGTAAACTTCAACCCCGACACCGCAGAAAGCGGAGCAAGTCAAATCCAATCTCGACACCGCAAGAAGCGGAGCAAGTCAAGTTTGTCCCTGACACCGCAAGAAGCGGAGCAAGTCAAATTAAGCACCGACCGTCCACGTCGCTAAAATGGCAGCATCGACCATCCACGTCGCTAAAATGGCAGCACCGACCGTCCACGTCGCTAAATGGGCAGCACCGACCGTCCAAGTCGCAAAAAGGGAAGCACCGACCGTCCAAGTTGCAAAAAGGGCAGCAATGACCTCCGCGTCGGAATTATACTCCGTCTCGGAATCAAGTCAACCAATGACCTCCACGTCGGAACTATGCTCCATCTCGGAATCAAGTCAACCAATGACCTCCCCGTTGGAATTATGCTCCGACTCGGAATCAAGTTAACCAACAATCTTTGCGGTGGAATCATGCTTCGTCTTAGAGTGTACCCCGTGTCGAAATCATGATTCGCCTCGGAGTACCTGCTTTCCCCATCGGAATTATGCTTTTCCTGGGAATTGATCTCTATGTCGGAATCATGCTTCGTCTCAAAGTGTACCCCGTGTTGAAATCATGCTTCGCCTCAGAGTATCGGCCTTTCCTGTCGGAATTATGATTCGACTTGGAATCAACCCCTACATCGGAGCTATACTTCGTTTAGAATGTCCGCCTTGTGCCGGAACTAAGCTTCGTCTCAGGATCACCTGTTCCGTGTCGGAATTATGCTCCGCTCCCGGAATGATGTTCCACCTCGAAGTCCAACTTTAAGATCCATCAATTTCATGCACACAACTCATATACGTGGTGTGCATTTATTGATGGGGGGCACTTTGTTGGGGTCAAAAATTACACCCCGGTTGACCGAGTCAAAGTCAAAGTCAACCCCAAGTAAGCAGGCCTAAGTCCATGTCAAGTGGGCCCATGCACAAGTCGAGCCCTGCGGCCGACCTCTCCCATTCCAAAATGAAAATCATGTAATAAATAATTTTGATGTAATTTTTATGAATAAATGTAAGAAAAATGGGCATAAAGCCAAATTTTTGTAAAGCCCATGGCTCATGTGCAAAAGAAATGAGCATATGATGCATAGGATGATCAAAATACCATTTTGTAAAGCCCAAGGGGCTATGTGTAAATTTGTAAGCCTATAAAAAGCAACATGATGATGAAATGAAGGACAATAATTCATTCCCTCAAAAGCTAGGGTTTTTTGTGCCTCCTTCTCCTTTTCCTTCCTCAAGGTTCTAAACCTTCTCCCTTTTTTGAATTAAATCAAGAGTTTCACTCTTTCTTTTCCAAAAAGAAATAGTTTTTCACCATAAAACCCTTGAAGAGGAACGCGGATCTTCCATCAAATCTCCAAAAGGGGAGATTTTTAAATCTCATCCTCCTTTCTCCAAGATCCAGCCAATAGAAAGGAGGAAGAAGAATACCCATCCCAAAAATCCCACTCTAGGAAGATCTAAGGCTCAAGAGAAAATTAATGGCTCAAGGGAGAAGAAAGGGTCCCCCTTTCATCATCTTCGAAAATATCTTGGGAGTTTAACTTCACAAAAAAATAATATATATAATAATAATAATAATAATAATAATAATAATAATAATAATAATAAATCTTTCTTTTTGGAAGTACAACTCTCAGTGCAGGGGCTAAGCCCCTTTGTCCTCTTTTTTAGGAGTTTAACTCTAAAAGTCAATTGGGAGTACAACTCCCAGAATATGGGCTAAGCCTTTTTTTCCCGCTGGCGTCCAACGCTCGCATGCTAAGCACGTGAGGTGCCCGATGCCGGCGTGCCAAGCACACGAGGCACTGGCGCCCACGTGTCCTTTGGACGCTATTTTCCCTATATATATATATATACATACTCCATAACACTTTTCCCGTTATAAAAAATTTCTAACGGGGCACTGCTCCACACCCCACAAGGGGGTTGCTAGCCCCCTTGAACCCCCAGCCTGCTAACTGGGTAGCGGGACCCCCGTAAACTCTGTGAGGCCCTCGATAATCCAAAACCCCTCAAGACACACATACGCACACCGCACATTGAGTTCGGATGACCAGTTTGACCCGTCAATCAGAGGTTCTCTCGCTCCAAAGGCGGGGGGTAATTAACGGCATTTTAGTCCACGGCTGCCGGAGATTCGGATCCCCACAATCAATAAACCCCAGTCTACCATAGACAGGGGAATCTGTAGTACGCCTGACAAGCGACGTGTATTCCCATCTCAATAGGGTGACGAAAAACACCCTACATTGTCACCGGATTAGCCGTTGTGTCAACTTTCTTCACAACCATCTCTTCTTTTTCAACGATATTCTGAGCAAACCAGTACCGAATATCAATATGCTTAACCCTGTCATGATACATTTGGTCCTTCGTTAAATGAATCGCACTTTGGCAATCCTAGCAGACTATTATGGTATCCTCTTGAATACCAAGTTTCGAAAATAGTCTATTCAACCAGATCGCTTCCTTAACGGCCTCAACAACGGCCATATATTTCGCCTCTGTCGTAGACAACGCTATCGTAGGCTGTAACGAAATACGCCAACTGATAGCACATCCTCCTAAAGAGAATACATAACCGGTGATCGACCTTCGCTTGTCGAGATCACCTGCATAATCGCAATTGCTGAATCCAACTAAATTGTCGTTATTCCTTCCAAACACCAACCCCACATCAGATGTACATTGCATGATCGTAAAATCCATTTCACTGCTTGCCAACGGCCTTTACCTAGAAATGCCAGATAGAGACTAACAATACTAATTGCATGTGAAATGTTGGGTCGGGTACAAATCATGGCATACATAATGCTACCCATCGCCCTTGCATACGGAACATTTGGCATATACTTAATCCCATTCTCTATTTGCAGTGATGAACGAGATGAAAGTTTGAAATGAGCTGCCAATAGAGTACTTACAGATTTAGCGTTTGCTATGCCAAAACACTCCAAAACTTTCTCAACGTATCGCTGTTGAGACAAGTAAAGTTTCATCCTTGCGAACGCGTCTAATTTCCATACCAAGTATTTTCTGGGCTGCTCCCAAATCCTTGGTCTCGAACTTACCTTTTAGCTGTTCCTTCAAATTTTGAATATCAACCATATACCTTACTGCTATCAACTTATCATCAGTATAAAGCAACAAGTATATGAAAGAACCATCGGTGAGTTTCTTACAATAAACACAATGTCACCCTTCTCGTAAACCCAATATCTATCATGAAAGAGTCAATTCTCTTATATCAACGTCTAGATGATTGTTTCAGACCATAAAGAGACTTCATTAGCAAACAAATGCGGTCTTCCTTGCCTTCAACTTCGAAACATTCGGGTTACATGTAGATCTTCAATACCAAATCACCATGCAAGAATGCGGACCTCACATCGAGCCGCTCGAGCTCCAAATTCTGTATAGCCACTAAACCGAGCAAGATACGAATAGAGGTATGTTTTACAACAGGAGAAAATATTTCATTGAAATCAACTTCTCGAACTTGCGAATAGCTACAAACCGTGCCTTGTAACGAGTATCCAAAACCCATTGGTCTCCTTTCTTCTTGAAAACCCACTTGCAGCCAACTACTTTCCTTCCTCCTTCGGGCTTCATGAGCTTTCATGTTTGGTTCTTGTGAGAAAACTCAATCTTTTCATTCATAGCGACTAGCCAACGAGCTGACTCATCGGATGAGATAGCTTCTTAATAGCTCGTAAGCTCGCTATTATCAGCTGCCTCTACAACAGACAATGCATACGCCACTAGATCATCATATCCATATCTCTGTGGCAGTCTAATGTCCCTTCTTTGTCGGTCACAAGCGAGTAGATACTCCTCATCTTAGGACTGCTCATCTTGAACTTCAACAGACGATGGTGAAGAAGAGTTCTCTAGTAAATTTGAGCTTTCACCGACCTCGATTTCAACGCCCGGCTCGTCCTCTTTTGAATCGTCTTTATTTGGAGATTCCACAATCTTCGGTTTTAACATAGTAGAGTCATCAAAAGTCACGTCTCTGTTAATCATAAATTTTGGCGACTTAGAATCCGAATATCACAATCTATAATCTTTGACGCCGGTAGCATAAATAAGAAATATGCATTTCTTTCCTCGAGGATATAACTTGCCTTCACGGCAACGTGTATATGCGAGACAACCAAACACTCAAACTGTATAATAATCGGAATGCTTCCCAGACCATACCTGCTCCGGTGTTTTATTACCTAGCGATGTGTGAGAAGACCGATTCACAATGAAGCATGTCATGTTCACCGTCTCTGCCCAAAATTTCTTGCCGAGCCATGCATTAGACAATATGCACCGAGCTTTCTCCAAAAGAGTCCGGTTCATACGCTCCGTGACTCCGTTCTCCTGTGGTTTGTAAGCAATGGTATGATGTCGAACAATCCCTTCGTTTTTGCAGAAATCATTGAAATCTCCACCATGAAATTTCAACCCGATGTCTGTTCTTAGTCTTTTGATCTGTTTTCTTGTCTGCTTTTCAAGCAACGTCTTCCATTATTTGAACGTAAGAAACACATCACTCTTGTGCTTCAAGAAGTAGACCCAAATCTTCATCGAAAAGTTATCTTTGAAAGTAATTAGATAATTGGCACTGCTTCCTTTAGAAGCAACTTGAGCAGGTCCCTAAAGATCCGAATGGATATAGTCAAGAGTACCTTTTGTCTTATGCACCACCGAATTGAAGCTGACTCATTTCTGTTTCCCAAAAACGCAATGCTCATAAAACTTCATCTTCGATGTACTCTGTCCACATAATAAACCCTACTTCGACAATTCGGACAAACCTTTCTCACTCATATGCCCGAGTCTCTTGTTCCATAATCCGATTGCATCTGAATCTTAGATAGATTTGGATGATGAAATTGTTGGATATGTATGCCCTAGAGGCCTGTATTGTAAGGGATACTAAGGATATATATGTACAGGACAATCTTGCTCAATTATATAATGTACTATTTTGGTTTGTATTTATCTAAACATGTGTATTTGTTTTTCTGGCTATTTTGTATTGCTTATACATGTTGATAAAGACTCGATATAGTAGTATACTATTTTGGTTTGTCTTTATCTTAACACATGCATATGTTTTACTTGATATCACATATGGCTGATATATGTTGATAAAGCCCATAGGATTTTGCTTGACTACCAGCGTTATGATGGCGATCATACTTGTGGGGGCTGGGTAGTCCATAAGCACATTCTTAAATGTCCCAAGTCGTGGGAGTATCGAGACCGGGTATTGATATTCTAGAGTAGACTTGTGTATACGTTCTTAGACCCCGACGAGGGACGGTGGTTGGTCCCACAGCCATTGGTGTGATCATCTAAGATGTATAGAGGTGCTCACTAGGGGTGAGTACACTGGACAGACTCGCCAAGAACTTCTAGATGGTATTATACTTATCGTCAGATAGCGGTTCTCAGGTGTCATGAATACAAGTTAATCTTTAGACCTGAGATCGTTATTTGTCTTGTGTGAGTTCCCACTGTACTTAGATCGCTGCCCTATCACGGCTCTACTGAGTCGTACAAACAGGTTTTGGTTGGGTACAGTTCCGAACCACATAGAGGCAGTGAGCGATTGTTAGGGATTCGTCTCTCCCGATACTGAGTCATTAGCTATGGCAGTTGAGATTTACTGATGGTTAGATCAGTAGTTTCTCGGATCGGTCCTGAGCCACATCGACATGACTTATCGGGTTATTAGGGGTCTGACGTTTACCACCTCCTAGACCCGGTATGCGACACTCTTAGATGAAGAGACCGGACTGTACAGAGATTGTCATGGATAGACTCAGTAGGGGATCAGATGAGTTTGCCCGTCGGCCTTCTATTTGATAAGTACCTGGGTAGCCGTTACGTACAGCTAGTTCCGCTGATGTGCTTGTAGTTAAACCCACTGCCAGCATACTGTCTAATCTTTAGAGTCCCACACAGAGGGTTTTCCTGGTTCAGGCGAAACGATATAGAGACCGTATGTTTATACGTGCAGGATTCCGATTAAATACGTGTACTAGTTGCGCGAAATTTAATCGGACGGTTCGTGATAATAGAGGGCTTAGGATTAAGCCATTTTATTAAATCATGTATTTATTTAATTTTTGTATCATGTTATTATATTTATCTATCTCTTGGTATTTGTATTTTTGGTACGAATACGGGTATATATACGGTTTGGTATTCTTGTATTTATACAAGAATAGATTCTAGAAGATGGACACTTCATTTAGGTTTTTCTATTTATTGAAAATAATAATAAATGAGGTGGCATTCAAGGTGGCATGAAGAGTGTAGAGAGGAATGGGAAAATGAATTATATATTCATTTGTCATTACTATTCAAGTATGGTAGGCATTTTTAATTGTGAAATTCTTTTCACAAAAACAAAATGGTTATGATATTTTTTCACACCCTTGTTCTTATTTTCATGAGCTCATTCTCTTTCCTCTCATGATCTCATCTTCTTCTTCAACCTCAACCCTCTCATGTGTTGAGAATCATGAGATTTTAGAGATAGATAAACTCCATTAATAATCTCTACATCTCCTAAATGACCTAAACTAGCAAACTAGTTTGTTTAGTTACTTCATTTGTTAAGTGCAAGTTTGAACCATATTCCTTCGGATGGATCATCTAGGATTGAGAAGGCTTACAAGAAAGTTTTTTAGGAGCTCAAAGAGCACAAGAAGGAAGGGCTTTGAATGCTGAAGGACTTAATCTTTTAGGTATAACCCCTTTTTCATAGTAGTTAAATTCCTTGTAGTTGCTAGTTTAGGGTTATGGTTTGATCATTTGGGGTTTTGGTGATTGTACTTTCTCAAAATTTGATTTTTGTGCATTCCGCTTCTCTACTTTCTTTGTAGAGTGAGCACTACCAACTAACAGAAATAGCAGCTGATTCAGAAGTTGTTGAACCCTGCAACGAATATAAAGACCCCTTCGAGCCCTTCATAACAACTAGAGTACCTTTGGTTACCTTCAAAACTACTTCTTCACTGGAAAACTTATAACTTTTGTCTTCGAGTGCACCTAAAGAAATGAGATTCTTCTTGAAGTCAGGTACGTGTCTAACTTCCGCCAATATCCTCACAACACCGTCAAATATCTTGTTTTGGATCATCCCCTTACCAATAGCCCGACACGAACTATTATTGCCCATCAAAACCATTATACTATCAATGGACTAATAGGTGGTGACCAAATCCCTATTAGGAAACATGTACAAAAGAACAGCCCGAATTCATGATTCATTTGTCCTTGGATTGATGTGTGTTGTCAAGAACCACAATAAGATCTCTTTCTGCTTCCGCTATACTAGTTTCTACTGAAAACTCCTTCGATTTGTCTTCCTACTTTTGTTTGTTCTGCAATTTAAAACAATCGATCTTAAAATATCCTTTCTTCTTATAATAGTTGCCGGTCAAGTTCTTATTCTTGGATTCGACATTGACTTCTTCCTATTACTTTTCGAATCTCTTTTCTCCTCTCGATCTCGAACAAATAAGTCTGAAGATGGACCATCATCTTCGCTAGAGGTTAAGTCCTTATCGATTTTCTCTTTGTTCATCAAATTTTCATTGACATCCTTGTTCGAGATTGTATCTCGTCCATAGACCATGATGTCACGAAAGTGTTTATAAGAGAGTGGCAACGAACATAACAATAGAAGAGGTTGATCTTCATCATCAATTTTAATATCGATCTTACTCAGATCTGTCATGATCAAATTAAACTCACCGATATGAGATATGATTGGAGAGCTTTCTGACATACGAAGTGTATAGAGCGCTGCTTTAACAAGAGTCGATTTGTGAGAGACTTCCTTAAATATAACTCGTTTAATTTCATCCACAAATTAGCTGCCGTCTTTTCTATCAAAACTTCTTGCAAAATTTCATTCGTCAGATACAACTAGATAGCCATGAGGGCCTTTTCATCCAACTCCTTCCAGGCTTCTTCCGTCATAGTGGAAGGCTTTGCATCCTTCCCAAAAATCGTCTTTCTCAAATTATTTTGAGTTAATATGGCAATCATACAGACTTGCCATAAACTAAAACCCATTTCCATCAAACTGTTAGTTATATGTATGCCCTAGAGGCCATTACTATACATATGATGTATATTGTAGTGGATGCTTGGACATATATAGGGAGGACTTTCTTGCTCGACATGATAGTATGCTATCTGGTTGCACTTTATCTTAACATGTACTCTGATTGTCTCTATGATACATGTTGATAAAGCCCTTAGGATATGTACTCGACTACTGGGACTATGATGAGATCATACTAGTGGGGCCACGGTAGTCGACAAGTGCATCCTATAACTGTTCTTAGTCGAGAGTGTATCGAGACAGGGCATCGATACACCAGAGTAGACTAGCGTATACGCATCTTGACCCATATGATGGGTGATGGATGATCCCATATCCATCGGTGTTTGACATCAAGGATGGTATACGGGTGCTCAGTGGAGACTGGGTAGACTGGACGGACTTGCCGAGAACTACTAGATGGTATTATACACCACGTCAGATGGCAGTTCTCTGGTGACACTGGTACAGGTTAGTCTGTAGACCCAAGATCGTCATAGAGTCTTGTGTGATTCCCACTATGCTTTGATTTCCATCATACTACGTCCAAGAGGGCGTGCAAAAAGGTGGCTTTTGGGTACAGTCCCGAATTACATGGAGGCAATGAGCGATAAAAGAGGTTTCGTCTCTCTCGGTATAGGGAGTTGATGTTACGCTGTGTTCGATTGGCCATAACTGGAAATCCCTGGCCAGGGTTGCTGAGATCTACTGGTAAGTGTTATCAGTAGTTTCTCGAACTGTTATAGACCTCATATCGACACGACTTATCAAGCTACTGGGGTCTGACGTTTACCACCCCTAGGCGAGATATGCGACATATCAGACGACCGGACTGTACGGGATTGTTACTGATTGGATTCACGGGAGAAAGTACATGCTTGCTTGTTGATCTTCTGATCGCTCAATACCTGGGTGGTTGTTACGTTTAGCTGACCACTTGCAACTTGTGGGTGTTTGATATGATCATCACCTACTGCCGGCGTATTGACGATTCTTTAGAGTCCAACACAGAGGTTTCTTAACTCAGGCAAAACGGAGTAGGAGCACATATATGATATGTGCGGGACCGAGAACAATACGTGTATGTGATACCGTATTAGATTCTCGTGATATGAGATATCGGCCGGGTATATGTGATATAGCCGGGTCATCGGATCAAGTGTTGATTCGATGAACTGATACAGATTATATTAGTCGGTTATTTGTGAAATAGCCGGATTATCGGATCAAGTGTTGATTCGATAATTTAATGTATAATTATATATTTAATATATTAAATTACATTAACTAGTATAAGCTCACTAAAAGATTCTTTTTCTCACTCGGGTAATACATTGATATATATGCGATATATGTTAATTGTATTATTTTATTTTGTTACAATAAATATTGTATATGTAATATATAATATTGTAACATGTTAGGGTTATTAATGCAACATGTTTAGTGGAGATTAAACATGGTTAGGGTTTGATTTGGGTTAATCTTTTCTAGAGCTTTTCTTTTGTTTTGAGCAAAGATATTTGTTTTGATATTTTGCAAGATATTTGTTTTAACCCAACCCAACTTTTTAACCTTAGTTAAATCTCTACAAGGGTTACATATACCATTGTTGCATTTCTAACCTCACACTTTAGTTTCATTATTCATCACAAAAAGATTAGATCTTCTTCTTCCTTCTTTCATGGAAAAGCTTACTAGCTTTTTCATTAGTGATGATTTTGAGTGAGATTAAGAAAACAAAAGAGTGCTAAATTCCTACTTCATCATCCTAATCTATTCTTGCCAATTAGATTAGGGTGTTCACTTCATTTAGTAAGTGAGAGCTTGTGTTAAAGAAACTTCAAGGTAGATCATCTTTGTTATCGAAGATCGGAAGCAAGCTTGCATCTTTCTCTTCGTGGAGCCTCTCTAGAGTCCGGAAACTCGATGATCGCAGCGAAGGGACCTCAACATGGAGCTTTAGAAGTGAAGGACCGGACTACAAAGGTTGTAATCCCAAACTCTTAGATGTTAAAGTGTTTAACATGCTTTGTTTCGTTTAATCTCTAGTTTAAAGATTTTGGTTAGGGTTGTTCGGCGCGTATAAATTTTAAATCCGGTATGGTTGATGCCTTGTAGACCCTTGTGAGAGTGCCTAGTAACCCTGCAGTGGTATCAGAGCCAAGCTAGAGCTTTAGGCGAAGTCTAGGCGAAGTTTAAAGTCCGATCGAACTCCGAATACCCGAAAAAACCTAGTTTCTGGAAAATTTTGAAAAATGTTATTTTTTCTGCATTAAAAATACTCAGAAATTTCAACAGGTAATTTTATGGAACTGTGTGAAAAACGACATCGTAATTCGCCCAAGGCGCCGCGGAACCGCGGCATGAGCATGGGTCGCACGGCGGTTCCACGGCTGTACAGGGTAATTATTGTTAGCTTTTCCTACAGTAACTTCCGTAGGTACTTCCTGATGCTTCTGGGAATTTTTAATTATACTCAAGTGTTGAGTTTTCTGGGTTGTATTAGGAACTTGTTGATTCGATGGAAAGTTTAACTTCGTTTATTTTTTTCCGGGTAATTTTAGAACGTGTTAAAAAGTTCGAACGGATATCAATAACTCACTTTTTCCCCTGTCGGAAAATTTTTCAAAAGTTGGATTTTTTCTCGAGTTTGAAACTTCCGGAAAATCATGCAAGTAACGCGGTAGACCCTCTAGAAGACAACAAACCTTAACTCGATTATGTGACCGTCTGAACCGCCTCTGAACCTTAGGGTTTGGGGCAGTACGGCGTTGCCACATGTGAGGCGTTGGGTTGACCCTTCTACGGCTGGACCATTGGTACTGTGGCATGTGATGGATACTTTTTGAACTCCGCTCAAGTGTTGAGCTATTTGGGAAATTTTGGGTGTTTGTTTATTCGATTGGGAAGTTTAATATTGTCTATTTATCTGGAATGTGTGATACAATATTTGGAATCCACAAGTAGTTATGAGATAACTAATTTGAATGTTATAAATCTAGCAGTTCAGTCTCAGATGATCGGTTGCCACGGAATTTTGATGTGATCAAAAGTCCGGCGCAATCACGTAGCGTACGCGGATACTCGCCGAGTAAACTTAATAGATAGCCATGCCCCATAGCCCGACCAAGTGACTGTAGGAGAACCCCGTCGCCAAAAGCATCCGTTCGGGTGCTCGCGGCAGCGGTGTTCCGCTTTAGTGCACTTCGTCGACGGCTTCCGGGGGTGTGGCCGTCTACTAAAGTTTGCGATGAGCATTCGATCAGAATATCGGGAATCTTGTAGAATTTCCCGACTTGATATTGAAAAGAGTTTTCGATAATGAGACTAAAATGCGGGGTTTATAATTGTTAGGCATGCGATGTCTAAGGAATTCATTTGGTTAGGCATGCGATATCTAAGGAGGTTGCGAATTCCAACTGTTGTAGTTTTACACTTTCTTTTCTGCGACCATAAGTGTAGTATTTAGTTGTATCGCCGGTTTTCGTTGCTATACATCAACGACAATCGGTGTATGCATATTTACTTACGTTGATGATATGAGATATTATGTGTTGCTGTGATATGTTATATTGGATCGTCGTGTTCTGAATAGCCGGGGGTTTTATGTGAGATGGGAGTTTTTTCTTTTTCATTCATGTAAAATTCATTTGTATGTAATATTCTTTTATTGGGGCACTTCCGGGATGAGGATGATGTCACCATTGTATATTATTAACTTTTCCGCATCAGGTAGACCCAAGGCGGGGAGCACAAGTAACCGGGTTCTAGGGTCTAGTGGGAGACCATCTCGAGGAGTTGAGACCGGGTCTCCTAACCCTAGAATTGGCAGTGTTGCTTGCCGCTCTCGTAGTAGTCTAGGGATGTGGGTTTGGCTATTCATTGCGACCGTGGAATCCGTGTTTTATGCTCGTATTAAAACACGGACATCCTAGTATATCCAATATTTCATATATTTTCTTCTGCTGCAATGTTCTGTGATGAGATCATATTACTGCCTGAGACGAATGTTTATATTATATATATGAGATATATGTTATATTGCAGATTTCGTTTCAAATGTGATGCTTGTGAAGCATAAGAAAATGGGACTTCATTAATGAGATTAATGAATTAAAAGAAACCTAAAGATGTTGTATAAACTTGTTTAAAAACTGGTAGCTCTAGTTCTTGCTTTGCATTGCGGTGTTCCTTGTAGAACATCCAGCACCTTATTCGATAAGGAAAGAGCCGGATCCCTTCACCAGGAGTGACCTCTTTAGCGAAACTAGCAGATGCTGCATACTCGGTTTGTCTTTTGATTGCTTCTATAGTTTTTGCTCTGTATAGTGGTATTTGTGAAATATCCTGCACCTTATTCGATGAGGAAAGAGCCGACGATCCCTTCACCGGGAGTGACTTCTTTAGCAAAACTAGAAAAGGCCTCAAAAACATTCCATTTAAAATCACTCGATTCTACAACGATATCAAGTTCATTACGCAAAGGGTTTTCTTAAAAACCCGTCGTAGCCCTCCGTCATTTCAGATAAGTACTGTTCATATCAGATTTTTGCATTTTCATACCGCCCAATTTTTATCACATTGCATATCGGTAGATACTCTTGAGCCGTGTTTGCTAGTCAATTACAGGATACAGGTTCTCGGTTCTAAAACGGTGAAATTCATGGAAAACACGACAAAATCCGGGTTCCTGCCAACCACAGATAAAACACGGTCTCCGCTCTTCATCCGTATGTTGCCTGATACCAGTTTAGGAAGACAAAATGGCAAATCGATTGTCACTTTCATGCACAAGGCTCAAGGGCAGCACAAGATCCAAGAAATCTACGCGGAGCTCGAGGCAATCATGCCAAATCTTGACAAAAAGTCCACCTTTCCCTCAACAGAAATTCTGGAAAAATCGTGGAGCCAAATTGAGAAAATACATATACTAGAATTATGTACACTGAAGACCAGGGAAGCACAAAAAGACAGAGCCCCCAACTCATCTATATGGCCGCGGAAACGCGGCCTAAGCATGCTTAGGCCGCGGATCCGCGGCCGTATGGTGGCGGCAGATCGTCAAACTTCAGGGGTATTTTGGTCATTCCATGTTGGTTCTGCTTGTTGCCTTAGGTTTTCATTTTTCAGCCTATAAATAGCCCAGAACTTTGTGAAGGAAAGGGGGTCCATTCTTGTATTTTCATTTTGCTAGGTTTAGTTGTGTTTCCTCTTCCTCTTCTCACCTCTTCTCCATTAAACTTGTAGTGAGCTTGTGAGTGAAGAGTGATGAATAAAGAAGAACCGTTTATTATCATGCTTGTCTCATTATCTTGTTAAGAGTTGTAATTTTAATTTGTTAACTAGTTGTTGTTATTTCTTGTGTTTCTTTCTTCTCTCTTTTTCTTTATCCTTAAAACGACCATGATGCTTACGCTCGATCCTCGCCAAGGTGAGGTCGCAAATAGCTAGTCGTTATCTTCTAATCTCTTTCTTTCTATCTCCCTCTTTTGTTTTGTTTTATTTTGCCGTATCATGATGTGTGAGTAGTTCATACTTGTTAGGGTAGGATAAGGGAAGTTTGAGAGAAGGAAATCTCTCTCACTCTTCCTTGCCCAACAGCTTAATTCGACTCCCGTTAATTGAACCACAATCTGCTCCTTACGGCACCCTATCCTACATGATAGCGGTGAGTCCGTAGTGAGACCGGTTGTGGTTGAATTAACCGGAAGTTATGGTTAAGAGCCAAGAACGGACATACAAGCACCAAAAGGAAGGACTATGCGTTGGAAAGCCTAGCTTATACTCGCAAGTTCCTTCCTAGTCGTGCTAATCCCCGTTGTTGCCGATTACCGTAACACCGATATTAAGAGGGGCAACGAAAGATGTGGAGACTCCTAACTCAAACTAACCTAATCCTAACCCTAACAAGCTCTCTTTAAATATTAACTCAACACTTAGATAACCACAACAAAATCTGAAAAACCGGACTTAACTCGTTAAAACACATTGAAAAAGACTCCCATCTCCCTGCGGACGACCCGTACTCAACCGGCTAGCTACAAGCGAAACCGTCTTGATTGCGGTATTTAAACTAAAACTTGAACACGCAGAACCACTAACAATCAAATGGCGCCGTTGCCGGGGAGACGGTAGTTTATTTCCTTGTGTAATTTCGGGTTAACTTGTAAATTTAACCGAAAAACAAAACAAAAAAATATACTTTGGAAAAAAAAACCATCTTGTTGTTTTTTGATTAGCTTTTGTGCAAGTGTGCAGGAAAAAATGAAGTTCAAGATCGACGCCAAAGACGTCGGATAATACGGAGTTCAAGAACAGTGCCAAAGACGTGGGAAGATAGACCCACATTTCGCGGCTACACCGCGACGGATCAAAACGAAGCAAACGGTCTACTGAAAAATCTGGAGCAGTTACAGTGAGCAAATAAATATTCAGCAAATCCAGACAAGCAGAGGACACCCAACAGAGGACACCCAAAAATTTCAGAGCCCCACTTCCCCAGAACCGCCGCGGAACCGCGGCATTAGGGCCTTATTGCCGCGGAACCGCGGCCACTTGGTGGGGTCAGTGGGCCAAAATCTCTCTGTAAGTCTCTCTCCTCTCTCCCACTCCTCTGGACTCCACTGAATTGTGTTTTCTGCAGCCTTCTTTGCGCAAATTCTTCTCCCCCTTCCAATAAACTGTTCTTGTGCAGGATTCTTTGCGCCGCAAAATAAAAATTGTTTGCAGTTGATTTGTTACTGCTTTGCATTTCTTTAATACGGACTTAAGGGGCTTGAAACCAATCCAGATTGGGTGGGGATTTCATCACCCTTCTCAGGACCCCAAAAATCACTAAAGCATATGCATTGTCCATTGTAAATTAAAAAAATACTAGACTTCAGCCCTAAGGACTTCGCGCTCATTAGGAGAAGATAAACCGTGTTTAGAATCTCGCTTAACGGTATATTGTTTACGGGGTGTCTAGGAAAGTGTTAAAGGCGCAACCGCCGAAAGAGAAAGGGTTATTTAATTAAGGAAGTTCGCGAAAGCGTTGGACAAGCTCCCCTTATCTCTGCACTTACCTGGCCTCGTGATCAGTGTATTTTTAAGCCCGTTTCTCGACATTGTTTAACTTCGACAATCAAGTTCAGGAGCAGGTCTAGTAGACCTAGGTTACCCTAGATCTAGGTGTGATTGTGCATATCTTGTTTGTGATTGCTTAAGACGTATTTCCGTACATATTTCTGTAAATCTCTTTCTAAAAACAAAAAAAAATCAAAAACTTTTATAAAAACTTGCCCTTTGTCGCCAAATCCATTTTCACCCACCACCCATCGCCTTTCTCCATTGACGTTTTCTTACCCTCACCTTCTCCGCTTTGACTATACTAAACTCGTTTAGTGTATGTCCGCTTGGACTCGGGACACTAGCGCCCGTCTAGTCCGCGTTACGTTAGTCGCTACCGACTACGCGATCGACTCCGAAGTCGATACTCCGTCCACTCCTCTTTCACCCCTTCCTTTGCCGGCCAACTCCGACGTTGACCGGAATTCTGTTCATACATCTTCACCTTCACCTACACCAACCTCTTCTTCCGCGATGTCGGGATTTAATTCGAACATCTCTTTGACCACCCCTGGATTGGCTCCACCTCTTACGGAGACCAATATGCCACCACCACCGCCTGTTGTAGCGCCGCAGCGAATCGCGCTCCAGGATCGTTTCTATCCCACCCGTTCTGTACTTCCCACCTGCCTTTCTCTTCCTCCGGCCAATGGGGACAACTTTGAAATTAAGCCCCACTTCATCAACATGCTTCCACGTTTTCATGGGCTTGAATCTGAAGATGCCTATATCTTCATCAACAAATTTCAAAACGTCTGTACCATGATGAAAACCACCCAGCTGTCGGACGATGCTATACGTCTACGGGTTATTCCGTTCACTTTATGCGATCTTGCTGAAAAATGGCTGTATAGCACCACTTCCCACTCAATCACCAGCTGGGACGAGTTTGTTAAAGCGTTTCTGAAAAAATTCTATCCGAATCATAAAACCGCAAGGATTCGAAATGAAATCAACCAATTCTCCCAGCTTCCTTCTGAACCCTTCTGGAAGTGCTTTGACCGATACAAAGACCATCTTGTTCAATGTCCTCACCACGGTATAGAGAAATGGAAACTTTGCCAAACCTTATACGAGGGACTGAACCCAACAACGAAGCAGTTGTTGGAAACCATCTGTCAGGGCCACTTCCTATCGAAATCTGACGAGGAAGCGTGGCAATTCTTTGACGACCTTGCGGAGCAAACGCTACAATGAGAGAGCACCAGACCGACGTCTTCTTCTTCTACCTCCACTTCTACCGGTCAGTCTAGGGTAGGAATCCACCAACTTGATGTCTCTATTGAGATGAAAGCTGAAATGGCTGCAATAACAAGAAAGCTTGAAGCGATAGAGAGCAAATTTTCTGCTCCTGGCCCTGTTCTCCCCCTCCGTACCATTTGCGCTTGTTGTTCCGATCCTTCCCACTTGACCGAAGAATGTCCTTACAATCCACCCTCGCAAGGACAGGATCAGGTTAATGCTGCATTCCAGCAAAGACCGAGGAATGATCCATACTCTTCCACCTACAATCCCGGTTGGAGGAACTACCCTAATTTCGCCTGGAATCAGAATCAGAATCAATTCCAGGGCAACAATTTCCAAAGGGCCCCTCCGCCGCAACAACAAGCGCAACAACAAGCGCAACAACAAACTCAACATCAATATCAGCAGCCCTTCCAGCCCCAACCTTTCCAAAATCCGACGAACAACTTTGCACCCAACAATTCTTTTCCACCAAACAACTTTGTTCCTTCAAACAACGATAAGGTTTCCTCGCTCGAACGAAGTCTGGAGGCGTTTGTTAAACAATCGACTCAATCCACCGCCAACATCCAGTCTTCCATTCAATCTTTAGTGCAACACACTGCCGCACACGGGCAAAGCATCAAGACCATCGAGGCCCAGATTGCACAGCTGAACGCGGCCTTAAGCGAGCGAGAAAAGGGGAAGCTCCCATCCCAGCCACTTCCAAATCCCGGTCACCCACATAATGCACATGTTGCTCTTGAACAACAAAACCATAATGTGAGTGCCGTGACCACACTGAGATCGGGGAGGATGCTGGAAAACAACATTGGCAAACGGATCAACGATGACACCCCGGCCGCTTCTTCTTCTTCTTCTTCTTCTTCGTCTTCTGAGCCTATTCTCCGTTCTTCACAAGGCTCCCCTCCCTCTTCTTCTGCTCTGAACGGACCCACTTCTCACTCCACGAAGACACCTATTTTGGGATCCGTTCCAACTCCATAATCTCCTCCTCCAGCATTAGACTCAACCAATTTTCAAAATGTTCCATTTCCAAACCGGTTGAGGTCTAATAAACAAAATCCTCAAATGGAGAAGATTCTGGAGTTATTTAAGCAGGTTAACATTAACATTCCTCTTTTAGATGCTGTCCAACAAGTCCCGTCCTACGCGAAAATCTTAAAGGACTTGTGCACAAAAAAGAGGAAGTCTTAGGTACCCAAGAAAGTTTTCTTGGCTAGTGCTGTGAGTGATGCCCTTACCCAATCTTTACCATAAAAATGGAAGGACCCTGGCTGTCCTACGATTTCAATTACTATTGAGGATAAGAACATCAACCGCGCACTATTAGATCTTGGTGCCAGTGTTAACCTGCTTCCGTATTCAGTATATGAGCAATTAGGCGTCGGAGAGCTGAAACCCACGCACTACACTCTCCAAATGGCCGACCGATCGATCACCCATCCTAGGGGTGAGCTAGAGGATGTGTTAATAAAAGTCGGGGACTTCATATTCCCCGTTGACTTCATTGTCTTAGATACACAGCCTGTAGCTAACCCCCGGAATTCCGGTGATACTCGGTCGCCCATTTCTCGCAACCTCAAATGCTGTGATCAATGGTCGCAATGGTTCGATGAACCTCTCTTTTGGAAATATGACGATTGAACTCAACATTTTTAGGTTGGGGAATCAGCCCGCCGAACCTAATGCTCATATACTGGACGTCTGCTCGATCCAGGAGATCACCCCAGAAGAGTGTGAATTCGAGGAGTTTCTGTTTGATCACGATAATCTTGACGCCACTAGTGCGTTTCTCTTCGAACCTGCTGCTGTTTCTGCGCCCGACAACGACTACGAGTGTTTCACGTTCTCGAACGATCTTAGCCGCGCACAACCCGAGTTTGAATCCTTCGACTTTCCGGATGAGTTACCTGAACCATCCAACTCGGTTGCCTACACTCGTTTTGAACCTTTGCTGGAGTCCTTTGAGTTCGAGACCTTTGCACCAATCTTGCCTTCCATCGTTTCTCCTCCAACGCTCGAACTCAAGCCTTTACCGTCTCACCTTAAGTACGCTTACGTAGGTGAGAACGAGACCCTCCCTGTCATCATCTCAGCTTCTCTAGCTCCAGAGCAAGAGAAAGCCCTTCTCGCGGTCTTGCACAGCAACAGGCAAGCTTTTGGCTGGTCCATGGCGGACATCAAGGGGATTAGTCTCCTGATCGTTGAGCATCACATTCATTTGATGGATGATGCCAAACCAGCCCGGGATCCACAAAGACGTCTCAATCCAGTCATGAAAGAGGCTGTGAAGAAGGAGATCGTAAAATGTCTAGATAGTGGTATCATTTACCCTATCTCTGATAGCCAGTGGGTTAGCCCCATCCACGTTGTCCCCAAGAAGTCGGGCATCACGGTCATAACCAACGAGGCGAATGAGTTAATCCCTACTCGCACCCAAACTGGGTGGCGAGTATGCATTGATAACAGAAAACTCAACGCCGCAACGCGGAAAGACCACTTTCCGCTACCTTTCATTGACCAGATGCTTGAACGATAGGCCGGACACGAGTACTACTGCTTTCTTGATGGCTACTCCGGCTATAATCAAATTCCCATCGCCGAAAAAGACCAGGACAAGACCACATTCACTTGTCCTTTCGGCACGTTTGCATATCGTCGCATGCCCTTTGGGTTATGCAATGCGCCCGCTACCTTCCAGCGGTGTATGATGGGAATTTTCTCAGACATGGTGGAAAAATTTCTGGAGATTTTCATGGATGACTTCTCCATCTTCGGCGATTCCTTCAACGAGTGTTTGCTGCATCTTGACGCTGTCCTTACCCGATGCAAGGACAAGAATCTCACTTTGAACTGGGAGAAATGCCACTTCATGGTGCACGAAGGTATTGTCTTAGGACATATCATCTCGCAAAATGGCATAGAGGTTGACAAAGCAAAGATTGAGGTCATCTCCAATCTGCCTCCTCCCCGATGCGTCAGAGATATCCGAGCCTTCCTTGGCCATGCCGGTTTCTATAGACGGTTCATCAAGGACTTTAGCAAGATTGCTAGGCCCTTGACTCTTTTGATGGCCAAGGACACGCCATTCGACTTCAACTCGAGCTGTGTGACTGCATTCGAGTCATTGAAACGCTCACTCACTTCTGCTCCCGTTCTTTCTTCACCTGACCGGACGCACCCATTCGAGATTATGTGCGATGCATCCGACTTTGCCATTGGTGCTGTCCTTGGACAACACATCAACAAGATGCCGCACGTAATCTATTATGCGAGCCGAACCCTGAATGACGCCCAACTCAATTATACAACAACTGAGAAGGAATTCTTAGCTGTTGTATTTGCTTTAGAAAAGTTCAGGCCCTACCTCATCGGCTCTCCAGTCATTGTCTACACAGACCATTCAGCTCTGCGCCATCTTTTTACGAAGAAAGATGCAAAATCTCGGTTAATACGTTGGATCCTCTTGCTTCAAGAGTTTGACCTTGTCATTAAGGACAAACGAGGATGTGAAAACGTGGTTGCCGACCATCTCTCACGACTTCCTTCTTCGCCTTCGCTTCCAATTCCGATCAACGACGTTTTCCCGGATGAACAGCTCTTGACAGTATTGTGCGAACCCTGGTTCGCAGATATTGTGAACTATTTGGCCACGGGATTACTACCGACCGAATGGTCAAGTCAGGACAGACTTCACTTCTTATCCCAAGTAAAACACTTTTACTGGGACGAACCCTACTTGTTCAAGTACTGTCCCGACCAGATTATTCGTCGGTGTGTCCCTGATGAGGAATTCAAGAGTGTGCTGTCGTTTTGCCACGACCAAGCATGTGGCGGGCATTTTGGGCCCAGAAAGACAGCTGAGAAGATCTTGCAATGTGGTTTCTACTGGCCACAACTCTTCAAAGACGCTCATGACTATTGCAAGACTTGCTCCCGGTGCCAACACATGGGCCGGATATCCTGGAGGAACGAGATGCCGCTCCAACCGATCTTGGTTGTGGAGATTTTCGATGTTTGGGGGATAGATTTCATGGGGCCATTTCCCAGCTCTTTCGGGAACTTGTACATCCTTCTAACTGTTGATTACGTCTCTAAATGGGTCGAGACTGTGCCCAGCCGGACTAACGACAACAAGGTTGTCGTTAGGTTCCTTAAAGAAAACATTTTCTCTCGGTTTGGGCACCCCCGAGCGATCATTAGCGACAATGGAAGTCATTTCTGCAACAAGACTTTCGAGGCCTTGATGCGGAAGTATTCCATTAATCATAAGCTCTCTACGCCCTACCACCCCCAAACCTGCGGGCAGGCCGAAGTTTCAAATCGGCAAATCAAGCAGATACTGGAAAATACGGTTTCCAAGAACCGTAAGGATTGGTCGCTGAAACTCACTGATGCCCTTTGGGCCTTTCGAACCGCTTATAAGATCAACCTTGGCATGTCTCCTTATCGGCTTGTGTACGGAAAAGCCTGCCACCTACCTGTCGAAATAGAGCATCGCGCATTTTGGGCGATAAAGGAGCTGAATCTTTCTCTCGAGGATGCGGGCAGCCATCGGAAGCTGCAGTTGAACGAACTGAGCGAGCTTAGGGATGAGGCTTACGATAACGCGGTTGTCGTTAAGAACCGAACGAAGGTGTTTCACGATAAACACCTTTTGCGCAAAACCTTCGTACCTGGCCAGCAGGTACTGCTTTACGACACCCGACTTCACTTCCATCCTGGAAAGCTCAGATCTCGCTGGAAATGACCGTATTTTGTGCGGAATGTGTATCCGCAG
This sequence comes from Agapanthus africanus, assembly GCA_030015575.1. Lineage (NCBI taxonomy): Eukaryota > Viridiplantae > Streptophyta > Magnoliopsida > Asparagales > Amaryllidaceae > Agapanthus > Agapanthus africanus. Next base: position 54,830,946 of record CM057347.1, read on the forward strand.
GGCGCTGTGGATTTGGAAAATCCAAAGGACGGTTCATTTTTCAAAGTGAACGGACACCGATGCAAACCGTACCTTAGCGCCAAACCAACAGAGGAGCTCCTGTTCTTACAGGAGCCGGTTTACCCTGAATGATCTTCCTCTGCCTACCTCCAAACTTCGGTTATCCAGCCAAGAACAGTGGACATTGTTCCAAATAAGTTTGGGGGTATGTACAAACCATTTTGTATATATTTGTGTATATTCTTTTTCTTTTTCTTTAAAAACAAAAACAAAAAAATTTGTGTATCGCTAACCGACAGTTTTGACCCCTCAAATGATCTCTTCATGCAACGACAGTGAGGACACTGTCCAGTTTAAGTTTGGGGGTACGCTCGGTACGCATTTCTTACCTTCGTATTCATGTGTATATTTTGCATCTGCATATTAAAATCCATAAAATCCATAAAAATCTGAAAATTTTCCAAAAAATATAAAAACTTTTTTGTCAAGTTAGCTTGTGGAAGAACTCTGATTCAACATTTCGACGGTTTTTGTTTGAAAAAAAATAGGAATAACTAAATCTTATGTTTAGATTCTGAAAACCTGAAAGATAACTCTCCTTTGAAGTTAACTATAGCTGATATACGTCTTTACATCACACTACACGTGTCGTGAGTTTTTGGGAATTAGATGACAAGTCTGTTATGTTTAAAAACTTTTAAACAGATAGATGATTTTCTGAGGATCAAATAGATTTGTTCTGAAATAAGTAATGTCAAGAATAGTTTATGAAGTAAAGCGAATATGAAGGAATGTTATTGATGCCGTAATTGGAACTAAGACTGAAAAATAACCCATCTGAAACTTGATTGGAATGATTACACACCGAACCCACTAAACACGTCTTTTATCCAAAAAAAAAAAATAATTGAACTGCCGGTTATATCTCCGTTCGTATTAAATCATCTGATTTTCACGCCAAACTGTCTTTTGTTTTTGGACCTAGGTAACTTGAGTAATTAAGTCCGCTGGGGTGTTTCTACACCTAATGCCCTAAAACCAACTGGTTTGGGTGCATTGGCCCAAAGCTCGCTAAGAAGCCTAGAAAGTCCAGTTTAAAACAAAGTCAAGCAAGTGTTCTCTCCGAGTTAAAATTCCTAACGGTTCTTTGTGTGAGAATAATCTTGATAAAAGACAGGCTTTTATAAAAAAATTTAGCGGAGATATGAAGGTTTTATTCTCTGATAAAGACTATTGCACGTTCACAGAGGTGTGTATGAAATGAAAACAAGAAAAAGGTGGAGTGAAGAATACGACTTAGTTTCCTGTTAAGGAAGATTGAAATTCTGAAGTTGAAACCTTACTGGAAAACGAAACTTGAAAAATGCTTAACTCTTTATAAAACTTATGTGATCCTTTTAAAATTGTTATCTGGGCTTTATTGTGCGACATGATGACTATATTCGATCTTTCGGGAACTTAACGACACTATTTGCACTGCACGTAAAGACATATAAAATCTGTAGTTAAATAAAAAGCGAGGAGTGAAAAATAAAGGTTCGATGGTCTAGACTTAGGATTATAGAATTGTTATTTTCTAAAAACAAAACTTTAGGGTTTGAATCTTAGTTATTTTACAAAACCAACTTGACCGGATTTTGTGGGTAGTATCCGCTGAAAACCCTCAGGAGACAACACTCCTCCTACTAGGGACACCTAGAGGTTTAACGGCTTGTTGCACATGCTCAGTGCAATCGCGTTCCCTGCGAAAGTGAGGTTAGGAAATTTTTTGTGAATAAATTGGCTTTGCTCGGGACGAGCAAATGAT